>CM029925.1:48298968-51181468 GCA_017639245.1 Myiopsitta monachus | reverse complement strand
ATGTTAAAAGAACTAAAGCAATACTTTAGATCAAAAACCTTCACATTAACCTGGAATGATTCAAAATTTGTAATCTGAAGTGTCACATCTACTTGAAAATTGTATTTATCCAACATAAGCTAGTTAGCACTAGCTTCTTAGGAATTATAGCTAAATACAGCCCACCTACTTTCCAAGAGGTCACAAAAAAGCTTTTTAAAAAGAGTAAGCAAACTCTTGGATTTAGAGATCACAGAAGAGGAATTCACCAAATTCCATTAGAAAGAGTAATGACAAAAATGCAGACCCGCTTTGTACTGCTAATGAGCAGCAGTACAAAGTAGTAACATATCAATCCAAAAGAAATTTACACCCTAGGAAGAATGTTCTTCTTGAGTCCTTCATCAATAATGTATCCATATGATGTGCAAACTTTTTAGTATCAATTATATAGTCTCCATTTTAACAGAAAATTTATACTGACTTGTCTGTTTTGTATCTTTAACAACAAACTTTCTGGACTGCTTTTTCATGCAGAATATAAAGTTACTGAAGTCAAATGTCCTTACAGTATCTGATTTTCCAACCCTTCCTTCTTGGCATCTGGAATTACTGCTCTGTAAAAAATACATATCAAATGAGCTTCACAAAGTCAGCTGGAAAGAGCAGACATCTGTATATGTGCCACAGTAAGCACACAAATAGATCCAGTTATCTCTGGGTTTCATTTTCAGTCTGTTCATTAGCAGTAAAAAAGTTACATTTATCCTAATTTCCAAGCATTACTCTTGAAAACAAGTGTCCTTTACGATTACCCTCCTTACATGCTGACATTGTGTTAGAAAAGGATCTCTTCTGCAACTACCCTGACTGAGCAATGCAAAATGCCTTGGTTATAATAAGGCTCATATTAAAGACATAAACCAGGACATGGAAAATTAATGTCATTTTTCAAATCCATGCTTCTGTTAATTTCATAATTACTTATTCTGAAATTCCATATTTTGACAAATTACATTCTCCTCAGGCTACCGAGTCAAGATAAATTTGAACCAGGACAGATCATTACAAACTTTCTGTTCTCAAAAAGAGTCACTCAGCCTTTACGTGCATTCTGCACTACACTTTTTTTTTTTTAAGAAAGATGCCAGCAAAGCCACACAAATCAGGATGATAATTCAAGAACAGGCATCAAAATTGTAGCAGAAAAGTAAAATTATTTTTAACTGATTTGAAAATAATCCTTTAGAAAGTAATCAGAGCAACTGCCGCAAAGGTGAACAAGATGAGAAACTCTTAAAGGTCATCAGGGTGGAACTATAAGCTGTTTGATCCAACAGGATGGGACATCTCTCACCACAGCAACCACTCGTGACAACTACTAGGCAGGGGCACTGCCCTTGTTAGGCATGCTGCTCCAGAGCATGCACTAATTCATATCAATACATGAAAAATAAGGCTTTGAAAAGAATCAAGAATTGCGTGCCAAATAGCCATTAGGCAGGAAAAAATAGATTTTCTTTTTTTCTATTCTTAAATATATTCTTGGTCTCACTCCTGCCAAGGAGGGGTGTCCCCATCTCAAGTCTTGCCACTGCTTCAGAAAAGAGAGCCTGAGTACTCCGTGTCACTGGAAAATGTTCTTCTGAAACCTTCAGAAGGTAACAAAGGAACAGAGACAAGTTGACAGCTTCCATTTACCCTCTTTAATTCACTTTTCCAAAAAGGTGAATAAAAATTACTTTACTCATAAATTTCTCAAAAACATAGCTGTATAACAGGCAGGAGAAAGAATGTATTTTATTTCTTTAATTCTAATTAAGATACTAACATATATTCCTTCTCCTAATTTGACACTCACTTTATTCCAACACTCTGCCTGTAAGGAAAGAAGTTTAACACCAAACCTTGCATCCTTATTCCTCAAGGAGGACTCAAGTTCCCACCATCCACTATTTTCCAGCATGGTTTGCATGGGGAAGGGCATCTATTCACAGGGTGCTGCACAAATGATGGCTCCTGGTTGCCAGCAACTACAAAAACTTCGTTGTGATCTTGAATTCATCTGAGGTATGAAACTGGGACAACAAAAAGTAAACCAAACTGACGAAAGAAGAATGCATTTGTGCATTCAGATGGTGGAAAGCTTTCCTCCTATTTAACACAACCCCCCCTGCAAATTAAGCCTTCAGGCAAGAGCGTCCAACTGGTTGATCTTAATACTGAAAGGAGGAAAAACCACAAAAGGATCTTAATTATGAAGGGGGAGGGGGGAAAATACAAAATAATCCAAGACTTTATAACTGAGGTACAGACAGAAAGCACATTCCCCTCCTAAAAAGCTGAACCTGCCATTGCCGAAGATGCCTTTGCTTCAGCACCAGAAATATTAGTCCTTGCCACATCCCTATAGGATATAGCTAAAATTCTTGGTGTATCTTTGTTTCAGCAGCTATTGATAGGCTCAAATTAAAATGGATGGATTTAAAACCAGCAATGGAAAGGGGCCAGGATGCTGTGCTGCAAAGAGCAGATTTCCAATAGGTCTCTGGATTAGGAGGATTCACTGGGCAAGAAAGACCTTATAGCAAGCAGCCTACAGCAACACACAACAGCATGTCGCTATGTGTGCAACTAAAGTGCATCACAGGAAAAGAGCAAGATCAATTTGAAGGGTGTTAGCAAGGTCTGCAGCCCCTGTGAGAACAGGAAATGTGACAGATAAAACTTGTAAGGAGAGAGCAGCACTAGAAGAAGACAAGAAAAGTCCAGCAATCCCAACCAGGCTGAGCTTGTGGGGAAACTCCCACCTCAGCAGTACCTGTTGCCCAGTCTAAAGGCAAGGATGGGGTGAGCAGGGTACACCTGCAAGCCATCTGGATGCTGCAAGGACCCACAGCACACTTGGCTCCTAGTCCTGCTTTTCCCTGTGGCCAGCCTCCATCCGGTGAAGCAGAACAGAGTCAAGAGAAACTTCAGAAGCTAAGATTATATATTTATAGGGATAATTCTTCCTGGTCTTCACACGAGGATCAACAGAAGCACTTAAACATGGGATGACTACAACATATGCACAGTACAAATGCAATCCTGTCCCCAAGCCTCCATGTAGCCCAGCGTCCCTGTGTCACAAACTTCCCTTACCAGCTCCTAAAGTTCTGACTTAAACTCTCCCCAGATTTATCAAGAACCATCTTAAAAACACCTCTTTGTCCACATTATCCTGTTTGGAAGTCTGTTCCACAACTTCCCTCCTCAGATGGTTTGGGACCTTTTCATGTTCGACTTCAATTAATTCAGAACATGCTCATAACCATTCATCTTGTGCCAATACTCTTCTTGAACCTCTACAGGTTTCCTCTCTCCTTGGGGTATTTACCTCCCATGCTACCATCTAGACTAAATAAGCCATGCTTTGTAATCCTTCTGCATATGATCAGCAATTAAGTTTAAAATATTTTAAAGTCTTAAAGTCCAGATAAGTTACAGCAGAGCTTCAAATGCCAAAAACATTTTCTGCATTTTTTTTTAAATATAGCTAGAAAAACGTGGGATGCTCTAGAGGACTGGAAGTCAGACAACCCTGGGACAGTATTAAAAAAGAAAGATGCCTGGCGTAATTACAGACTGTTTTGCCAGCCATTAACCACAGGCAAGATCACAGCTGTGACAGGACTCTGAATAAAAGAATTAATACAATTTCCATCTCTGAATACCAGGCAATGTGCTTTCACAGGAAACGGGTCTCCCATTTGACAAAGGTTTACGGCATTTCCCCAGAAGCAACAGCAGCCTTCTGCACAAATGCTGTTATGGGGGAAAAACAAAGCCAACGTATAAGAGTGACAAGCATAGACAATACAAATCTGGTAATGCAGTACTTAAACAATGTGAAATCATTACTGTGCTTAAACCACTGAAAATATGAAGGTATTTATAGGCTCCAAGTATGTGCATGCTGGCTTAAAGATCACTTCAACATGAAATTCTTTCAATGCTTATGAATCCAATCAGCTGTGCATGCTACTTTTTACATCTGTTTTAATACTGTCTAGCCTGCACACTTTTACTGTTTAAAATTAAGTGTTGGCTTCTTGCTGCAATTCGGCAGAAATTCACTGCCCTCGAGTACTGCTTTGACCATCTGCACTGTACTCGCAGCCTTACAGATGATGGAGGGGTTAACAGATAATGTTTAAAAGCAAACATTAGCAGGTCAAGGAAAACAGCAGATGATCTTTCCTACCTAAGATTCCTTTAGCAGCAGGCCCTCTTACGGACTGCAGTGCTGTATGAATTGTGCAAATGGCTCCTGTTGCAGCCTGCAGTAAAAAACTAGATGTGGAGCAGAAAGGCAGAGTTTGAATTAAATGTTCATGTGAAAGTAAAAATAGTGTCTAAGGAAAAGCTGGGTATTAATTATGCAGTTGTGACAGTAGACGAGTCAGTCTTCATAGTCTTAAAAACTGAACATCACCTGAGTAAAGTAATGGACTACAAGCATCAAGTATTTTTGTCTGTGTGTATTTATATTGCTGTGTGTTTGAAAAGCATAAGCTGAATTCAAGTATTGAAAGCTAGGCACATACAGAAGCCTATCCTGACCTCCACATTTCTCATCTTCGGCTAAAGATTTACTGAAGAAGAGGTTTAATACTGCGTTTGCAGTTGAATCTATATGACTTGTCTTGTCACCATACCACTTCAGGGTAAAAGCCCCATGTGCCCTGGGAAAGGCTGGCATACCTGCTGGAAGAGATTTTTATCTAATGCCTGACTATGCTCACCCTGCTTCACCCACTGCCTTCTTAAAAATTTAACGGAAAAAATAGGCACCCACACCCTCTTCTATGACCAAAAAAAGGCAAAGTAAAACCACAGCAAACAATAGGCATTCATTCTGCAGGTTCTGTGCCTGCACCATTTGGTGGTATTCAAACAGCTTCAAGGAGTGGAGCAACATGCTTACACAATGTGGTGAACAAGTGTATTTATGGCAACCTGAGTAACCAAAACAAGAGCAGGGGTACACCACTCTCCCCTTCAGCATGGCAGAAGTACTCTCTGAGGTTTCCATTTGCCCCCTCTGCTGCAAACAGAGCCAAGACATCTGGGGTAGGCAGTGCAGGCTAGCCACAGCTCAGTCACCTAGATGCTCTGCTGCCTTTGGAAATTCACTTTGAAGTATGCTGCCTCCTCTAAACAAACTTTAAGCAGTCTTAAATGCAAAAAATCTCTTTAGTAATTAAGTAGAAACTGGGTTGGGTTTTTTTTTCCATAGCATATGAATGCACCCTGCTTGACAGAGCTCTCTAGCAATCCTGGTCTACCAGGAGTTCACACAGGTATAACTGTGAGCACTTCCATTCAGCAGAGAGTGAGCGGCAGACTCCAGCTGCATCCAAGATGAGCCAGCAGCCATTCACTTGAGGGGGGGTAGGAAAATCAGTGGCAAAAAAACCCCGAAACAGCACAGCAGAAAGAGTAATTCCATGAGACACAGGAGAAATTAAGAAACATAGCCGAGCTTTTCTCTAAGCAGATCTTTTAACTCAAAGTCATACACTTGATACTTAATTATCATTCGTTTGTACTAATTCTGCATTTGCTCAAACTGCTTTTATGGACCTGTTGGAGAGGATGCAGAGGAGGGCCACAAATCAGAGGGCTGGAGTACCTCTTCTATGAGGAAAGTCTGAGAGTTGGGGCTGTTCAGCCTGGAGAAGACAAGCCTCCAGAGAAACCTTATTGCAGCCTTTCAGTTCTTAAAAGGGGCCTATAAGAAAGATGGGGAGAGATTTTTTAGCAGGGCCTGTTGTGATAGGATACGGCATAATGGTCTTAAACTAAAAGAGGGATGATTTCAGCTGGACGTGAGGAAGAACGAGGGTGGCAAAACACTGGCACAGGTTGCCCAGGGAGATGGGAAATGCGCCGCCCCTGGAGACATTCAAGGTCAGGCTGGATATGGTTCTGGGCGACCTGACCTAGTTGAAGATGTCCATGCTCATTGCACGGGGGGTTGAACTAGACCTTCCAACCCAAACTGTACTAGGGCTCTATGATTCTACTCTATGATTCTATTTTGAATTAATACAGGTAAGAAATGTCCTCACTCCATGTATTAAAATAACGCATGTGATACAAAAAAACAGCTACAAAAAGAATGGGTCTGACTCACGAGGCCCATTGTGATTACACACAACTCAGAAAGAAAAATACTGAAATTAAGTCAGAGGAACAAATGCCACACGATCAATCTTAGGTTTAAACTAAACTCACTAAATTCTGCCAGGAGTCTTCACTTTGACAGATACCTTCATTTAGATTACTACATCTCCCCTCCCTCATTTTGGCCTGCTGTTAACACACATACACAAAAAAAAACTTTAAACAGAGAGAAAGAAAAAAAGAAGAAAGCAACTTACACAAATTTTTGCTTGCCCAGTTCAAGCTGGAAAATGCATTTGTTTAGAGACATCAGAGAAAATCTGTTTCTGATTTCAAACACTGGATATTTTATGAGAACATTTACAAGAAAGGAATCCAAAGAATGCCCTTACATGCACAGAACACATGAGACAACTGGTGAGCACCCCTGTGATCTTTTACAAAAAATAAATAAAAAAAAAATCTGCATTTCTGGCATGGAACCCTTCTCCAGGGAGCGAGCAGCACATGCCTGGGATTTTTCATGGATAGCTTCTATCATAACTTCTTACTATTATTAGTATAAAAGACTTCCCTCACAAATCCACAGCTGTAAGACAAGCAAGGATGGAAAATACTTCCCAAGTGCAGGCAAGCAGAAAGCACACATGCTTGCTTTACAGCATTTCTTGGCACTCTTCTCCTTCTACAAAAGCTATGAAGGAAAGAGGAACTCTGGGCAAATATTACAGAAACATGAGCTCACTTTCAGCACATGCCAATGAACTGGCTCATGACCATTCTAGGAATTAACTGTTTTATAAGAAAATTTATTTTCATCTTCCATTTATACCTCTTTAGTCCAAAAAGAGCAATAACAAGCACACAGGATCAAGCACACAGTATTGCTTCTGCTGCAGATGCCCAATTTCGATCAAACACCAATACAACTCTTGTTTCACTTGGTGGGGGTCACACCAAGGGCTGTGAGGGCCAGCCAGCACCCAAGCACTGGAGAGCTTGGATCAGCCTGT
Source organism: Myiopsitta monachus (assembly GCA_017639245.1). NCBI lineage: Eukaryota > Metazoa > Chordata > Aves > Psittaciformes > Psittacidae > Myiopsitta > Myiopsitta monachus. The sequence goes on along the minus strand of CM029925.1, from coordinate 51,174,305 downwards.
ACAAAGGAGATGATGGGTCACCCACCATGCATGAGCAGAGGTGCCCCACTCCTGCCACATCTTTTCTCCAAGTGTCTTAAAGAGCAGCTGGGAAAGGCACAGCAACAAGAGCCTATGTGCTGATGGTACGGACTATCATGAAGCAAACAGAAACAGGAATCTGAAAAAAAGGGGGCAAAAAATTAGAGGCAGCAGGCCCCTAGAGCTCCTGGAGACTGAGGTCTAGAGCAGGGGTTTCATCACCAGCCCCCACGCACACCCAGCACATCCACCCTAAGCAAACCTGGGTCTTATTCATCTGACCAAGCCTGTCTGCTAGATCAGACTGAGAAAACACTATGAGGTGGTAGCCAGGGCAGCACCTAAATAACTATAGCACTTCTCCTTGAGCCCTAAAGAGCACAAACATACCAAAGTCTGACAAGCCCTGCTGTTTCAAAAACAAACCCTCCTCCCTACACATACTACCATCAAGTCAGTATAAGGACTGGTGTGTAACAACTCCTCTCTTTCATATGTTAAGAGTATCAATGATAAAGCCCCAGCTGAGTATTTCAGGATCATGATTTTCAATGCATAATAACGTAATACACAGTGACTGTGTCTTATTAAGGTAGGCAGAAGTCTACTACAAACTAAGAGTGTGAAGCACAGTAACTTACAGAAAACAGTACATAAGTGCATGCAAACAGGAAAAAGCTAACATGCAGCAAATTGCAGCGCTATACAGCAAAACTATCCAGTACTGCTTTGAAGTTGAGCCCTAAGATGGGCTTTTAGATCTTGTAACTAGGCAACTTCTCCTATTCAGACATAAAACCTGAAACTTTTGAAAATACTTTTCCCCATACACACAAGATAAAAAACAAAACCAAAGTGTAATTCCATTGTTATGCAAGTCAAAAATACTTTGCTTCTGTACAAATTTGCTGCACATGTGACAATTTCCAAAAACTTTACCCCTTGGCTCGTTTTCAGCCAGGTGATGTAGGTTACAGATGCCTTGTCTTCTTAGCTACCTGGCTATCCAACTCACTTAAAAACCTTCTAGCTCTTGTACTATAACATAATTTTATCTGTTATACTCATCATTTAAACAGCTTTTGTCCTGCACCTTTAAGTTAATACTTGAACAAAGATTTCATCTTTTACTGTTTCTCAATTCCAGTGATCTGTTGAATTGTCATGAATTGAAAAGCTCTTGTCGTACAGTTAAAAAGTTTAAACATTGCGGGTTTTTGTTGACTTTGTATATCGGAACAATTTAATTCAAGTTAAATCGCCACATAGCAAGTTGTGTCGTATGATCCATTAAGATTTTCTCTAGAAACACTGGTTCGCTACTCTGAAATAGACAGGAAAGGAACTTTTCTTATGCTCTTTTTAATTTATGGTTGACAACTGTAGGAAGGTCCTTAGTGGGGATTCTGCACAAACAGAAGTCATTAGTAAAATGAAAGCAGTCAAAGTTTTGAATCAGCTTAAAAGAGAAAAATATTCTGAGCAAGCCTTGATAAGCACTAAAGTATTTAACCTGATTGCAACTCTTTCCCAGGGGAAGAAAGTTTCTTACAGCTCCTAAACCCTTCCTTACCACAGCTCTCCGGTGTCTTTCAACAACTGTCCTTCAGTAAGAAGAGTAGCAGTAATATCAACTTCTAATAAAACCAGAAATATGGACATTAAACAAAACCACTAAACTTTTCCTAGACTTTTAGCTTCAGAACCATGCTTTTAGGAAGTGAAATCTGCACTACATCTAAACGAGTCAGCATCGCCTGGCTGACCAGCAGGAGTTTATATCAAGCACCTGCAACACCAGACTCATGACCAATTCTTCGCTCTTCTGCGGGCACACCACACATTTCACCCATGCGGTATGGGGACAAAACCGAACCACTGTAAATAAAGGCCTGGTACCACCAGCAGAGATGCTTCCACACCAGGCCACTACAGTAGTTCCGCTCTACGGGTAGCCCCGGCCCGGCCACGCCACCTGGCCCGCGCCCTTCCCACAGGACCCGCGCCGCCGAACAAAAGGAACAGCAAATTCAGGAGCTCCCTCACCAACGCACTGAGTACACTTCATTTTAAGGATTATCATTGCACTCCTAAAACCTGTCCTCCACCAGACTCGGGGGTCCAGCTGAAAACGGCGGCACCCTCACCTTTCAGGCAGAACATGCTGCCTTCTCTCCGTCCTGTCCAGTCCCGGTCCGAGGCGAGGTGAGGCGGAGCGGCCCCGGATCGCGCCGTGCCTCCCGGGCGCGGCACCCTGCAGTGCCCGGCCCAGCTGCTCTCCAGCACCGCAAGGCCCACCCCATCCCCCGGCTGAGGGCAAGCGGCGGAGCGGGGCCCCGGCCCTCACGATCCCGGCCGCCACCGCCCAATCCGCGGGGGCCTCCGCCACAGCGCAGAGACCTGCCCCTCCGCTCACCCTCCAGCGACAGGCTGCCTGCCGGGCACCCTCTGTCCGACCCAGCAGGCCTGAAGGCAACTGTTGTAGCTCGTCTGTCAGCATTTCTCAGCGCTGTGCATTCAGCTTATGGGCATGAGAGAAACCGTAACCCCACAGCACTGTTCATTATTAATATTAGATATTTGGAAGAAGTTCTTCACTATGAGGGCGGTGAGGCCCTGGCACAGGTTGCCCAGAGAAGCTGTGGCTGCCCCATCCCTGGGAGTGTTCAAGGCCAGGTTGGACAGGGCTTTGAGCAACCTGGTCTAATGGAGGGTGTCGCGGCCCGTGGCAGGGGGGTTAGAACTAGGTGGTGTTTGAAGTCCCTTCTAAACCAAACCATCCTATGAGTCTGTGAATCACTAACTCTGTTCTCGGTGATTTTTGTTTGTTTGTTCTGGAATCTGTGCCTGGTCTCGGCAAGGGCTCTGCTTGTGCAGTTTTCTATTTCATCCAACATATATGCCAATGGCAGGGGGTTTGGAACTAGGTAATCTTTAAGGTCCCTTCCAACTCAAATCACTGTGTGATTCTATGACATAAGCTTAATAAACTGAAATCTTGCAAGTGTATCTGAACAGCAGAGCTAGAGAAAATGCTCATTATTTGAGTACTGTATATTCCTTTCTGTGCACCTTAAGACTGTTTCCCCAGCTCCACACCAGAGGTGATGTGGCTAAAAAGATTTCTTACATACAGTCTGTTTCTGTGGAGGAAACCTTTAGGAATAGAAACACACAACTTTGTAAGCATTTTATTTTATAAGGGTCACAAAGAGCTACCAGCAGCACTAATGATATTTGGGGCTAAATGCGGCTTTGTTGTGTTGACTAACTTTTATAGGGCCTGGCCTTGTAGAGCAAAGAAATACAAGAACCAGGAGCAAGGTAAGGGTCAGGGTAACCTACCTCGCCAAACAACTGACAAGTGCAACCATCTCCGAATGCATGCGTTCTAAACCCCTCCATATAAAGCCCAATGAAAAGAAAGAAATGCAAACACAAGTTATCTTTGGGTGGAGCTCCAGAAAAAAGCCCCTGTCCAGTCACCTTGAAAGGGGCAGTTTAGATGCCAGATAAAGCAGTACTAAAGAGATGCTGGGTACCAGTAATGGTGCTTAGATCTTAAAGTATCACATTTCAAAGACCCGTCATCATGTAAGAAAAGTTACTTCATTTTAGAGTGGGCTAAGGACAGGCTGCACTGGCAAAAAAGTGGAGATGTTACAGTGGAGTAGCTCAAAATCCAGAAATGGTGTTTATATAGCTCAGCTTGCCTTTTCTTTTTTAAACCCTGCTAGGAAAGGTACAGACTAATGTAATTTCCTTATCCTCTGAGAAGCAAAAGGGCTTTTTCCCCTTAATTCCATTTTCTGGCGTTCCAGGCATACAGGCACTATTTCCTACACTAACACTTCAGAGGGCTACTGGAATAAACACTTCATGGAGGCAAACCAAACAAAAAACACATTGTAGCTGGAGGAAGGTTACTTGGATACCAGAGGGATTTTAAGGTCCAATCTTGTTAAATCTACTCATTAATGACCTGGAAGGGGAAGTAAGCACCACATCAGTGATAATCACTGGGGACTGAGAGCAGCTGTGAGCACGCCACTGGGGACTGAGAAACTACACAACAGGTTCTGGAGGAATCGCAAAGCACAAATAGAAAAATACAAAAAGGATACAAACCCAGCAGCCAGTTCTGAACATAGGCAGTGGGAAAAATTGTCAATAAAACAAGGAGGAGGAAGAACAATAATACTGCCTGAGAAACTAGACACAGCCTGAATGCACTGTGCTTATTAAAGGGCTGAAAAGTCAGAAATTGCTCTGGGCCATAACACTGGTGGCACATACCCCTTTGTAAAGGTTTGGACCAGGATCCCTTCCTCAGGGAATACCCTCTGTCCTGTTCACCAGCTCCTACCACCCTCAATGAGAGGAAAAAAAAGAAGCCTGAATGGGTTCCCCACATTCCTGATACCCACTGGGGAAGAGGGAGTGCTTAAAACAAAAAAAAAAAAAAACAAAAAGAAAAAAAAAGTCACATATTTGGGAAAAGAGCAGAATTACCCAACCCAAGACAGGAGACAGGCCCCTCTCTGGAATCTGTGACACTTGGAGGACATCACACTTGGTCCTGACTTTGAGTCCCATCAGGAAACTAGTTCACTGACTCCCTGCATCTCATTTTGCTGTCTGTGACAGTAGGGAACCAGATTAATCCATTGTACAAGGTGAATACTATGGAAATAACATGTAAATATCTTCCAACAGTCAAATTACAATATATACTGACTGTATATAGCATTACTTGTCAAGCTGCGTACAAAGAGACAGCTACAAGTGTGAAGTGCGAACATAACCAAGCACATCTACTCCATGAGGAGATTATGTCAACTGCCGCCACCACTTCTCACAGGGGCACTGCTCCTACTCACCAATTGCTCAGTATACTGGCTGCACAGAGGAGACAATTACATGGAAAATTGTCCATGCACATCCATGTTTAATGAGGACTGGTCATGGTCTTCTGAACAGAAATGTTTTAACCACATGAAGTCAGGAATTTTGACACACCAAACCATGTCTTTCATTCTCTTACTCTACCAAGTCAGTGAAATATTGGCTCTCTAAGAATAGCTACAAGAAATAAGCCAGTGTCGTTTTCCCCTTGTTGAAAACATAACATCACTATCTCCATTTTCCCTTAACTGCCCTAACCTGAAAGTGCAGCAGGATAGAGGGAAATAAATTTAGGGAAAATATGTATATACTTCCAGCACTTTTTTTGATACTAAAAATTGTACCATTGAAATGAGTGGAAGAAAATGCAACTCAGACATGCCCAACTCACAGAAAAAGGATGAGCGTTTAGGCTGTTTCTGTCTTGCTGCACAGCAAGGTGCATCCCCATCTGACTGCTAGCTAGCAGGGCTGTTGGGATGTCTGATTAAATCCTTTTTCCTTTTAGAACCAAAGGGATCTGTGGAGATGTATGTTTCTGACACCCTGGATGGGTGCCAACTATTGAAAGAGATTTTATTTTCTAAAGCCTGAATCATTCTGACACATTTCCCTTTCAAACTGCGCATAAAGCACACAAACAAAAGAAAAATCTAACAACCCACCCTGAAAAACTATCCAAAGAAACCAGCTGGAGGAGAAGTAAGATTTTCAACGTGAAGGTTGTCACAACCCGACACTGTTTGGTCTGCAGTCTGCTCAAGCACTAAGGAAAGCCAGACCAAAAGCCCAACAGGCCCTGTGGTCCCACTGGTGATAAGAGGGGGGAGAGATAAAGAGAGGTCAGGTCAGCCCCAGCATATCTTTAAAGCAGCAGCATCGACTCAGAAACCAAGCACTAGCTGAAAAGATATTAACCATTATTGTCATAAGTAAAACCAAATATTCTTGTAACTCCAAAGCAAGAGAAAATATTTTGCTATTATCTCTTACAGTTGATAGTGTGTATTATATTACCCATTCCAGTTGAGGAGTGATTAGGGTGGAGTTTCCTCATACAGTGAGAAAGGAAAGAAGTATTTTAAAAGCTGTTATAGAAGATGAAATTCACTTAGAGAAAGTCACAGCAAACATAATGAAACAAGTAACTTACTTAAACGATCAGGCTGCAAGTATGTCCTTTGAAACAGATTCCACTGTGAATAATTAGAATAACCCCATGCTTTAACTCAAATGGATAAATATTCACCATAGCAGGAGGTAAAACGATGTGTCCTGTCCTGCTAATAGTAATGCAGGCAGGTGACTTGTGAAACAAGTGAAATTACCAGTAAAACAACTACTATAGATCTGGTCACACATTCCCAGATTAGCAGCTACAGAGCCTTGTCATACCTTTCAAGACTGGCACAAGAAACAGAATTTTTCACATATTCAAACGTAGATGAAAAAATAATTTTAAGCACTTTTAAGGAACAGGGATGAACTGAACACGTAACTTACTCAAATTATCAGGCTGGAAGTATGTCCTTCAAAACAGTATCCATATTTGAAAAAGAGGTCTAGTCCATGACTGAAATTTATTTTTTAAAAGAGCCTTCTTCCAATAAAATCTCTGAAACCATTTGAAATTGTTTTCCTAGAGAATTAAACCTAAAACACTGACCTCTTACTTGAAGGGGGGACATAGTTCCACTTCAGTCATATATACATTCAGGAGCCGAAACAAAATCTGTTATGCATGTGTATATTTTCTCACCAAAAGGCGATTTTCAATGAAACAACTTTACTTCTATTCCTACACTAGCTATAGGTATACAGGAAGAGTTTTCAATTAGATAATATACACAGCATTTGTGGAATGGTTTCTGATTACTCCAAACAAAATCTTCTCCTGTAATAAACCCGGCAATGTCTGCAGGTGCAAAATGCTTGGCATTGAAACTAATAAAATAAATGGGTTTTAGGAATGAGCTATCTTCTGCCTTAAGCGAGGAAGAAAACAAATACAATGAAGTCATGAATTAGTTTGCCTTACCTTTTGTTTGCCTTACTCTTCAGACAAAGGGTGCAGAAAGGGCAAAATCTTTCTAAGAGCTGCTGTAGGTCAAGAAAGGAATCTGTAACCAACTTATCCAAATTCATTAAAGAATTTCTTTGCCACAGACATTGAACAAAGAGGGCATTCCTGGTTGTGTGGTGAGGACCAAAGTGTATAGAAGCTTATCAGATGACAAGGAGAAAACACCAATTATTCCAAAACAGTGACTGACAATCCTAAATTTAAAGAGATGCTAGAGTAGAAATTCTGAAGAAAAAACAACAGGCAATCCAGTCATTTCAATCTGCTGCTATAAGACCTGCTCCTAAATCAAGAATTCATAGTTTTGCAAGGGTTGTGTGCCAAATTACCTTTGATTAATGGATGCAACAGGGCTGTAGTGATAATATTTACTATTAAAACAAAAAAAGGCCCTCAGGGCCATTTCATTTGCCCAGTCACCTGTGCATTACTCCAGAATGAGCAGGTATACCACAGGTTGACACGGGCTTGCTCCTTCAGACTGATGCCATCAGTATTTCACTAGCCCTGGTCACTGAGGAATGCTCTAAGGCCGCCTTTGGCCAATTGAGAATACCAAAATCACCGGTTACCATCCTGGCATCCAGAGACAACTGTACTGTTACACACTGTCCTACAAGGTGGAGGAGAACAGAACAGGTTGCTTCCCTAAACATGCACAATTACGATACATTGTCACCAAACACAGAGCAATAGTCTTTTACTGAAAAACTCCCCAAGGCTGAAACATCCACCAAACACAAAGGAGCAAGCAGAAAAATCAGTTTCTCTTTTGCCCTAAGGGGTACAACCACCATGCAGGCGCACCATCAGTACTAGCTGGGGATCCATCTTCATTCACATCATCAAAATGCTTAACTAACAGACCAGAAGTAGTTCACTGAAATTTTGAGCAAAACCCATCAGTACTTTAAGTAGTTCTCTTTTGATTTAAAGCAACAGGCCAAAATGCACCCAAGTGTCTGAAAACAAATTACAAGAATTGGCACTTGGTCATTCACTGTCCTTGGGTAGCAAACAGCCAGCTCTCTCATCAGTAACTGTGAGCAGAGCAGGGTGGCAGAGTGGGTTTGTAGGTTATTACAGCTTCGTTTGTGTGTTGCAAAGGGAAACATTCCTGAATCCCCACCCGTTCTGTCTCTTTCCTTTCTACAAATCTAAGCCAGCCTTCAGGCATTTTCTGCCAGCATCTCAGGGATGATGGAAGAAACTCAACTGCTTCTTCACTGTGGCTCCTGCACCTGTGTGTGAAGCGTCAGCGCAGAGCAGGGAGAACAAAATTAGTTATTTCTCATTTGACCTGATTAATTTAAGAGATTATCTGCCTTTCCTGAAGTCCCAGCTGAATCACAATCACAGCAGCCCTCTCGGCGCTGGTCCAGCTCCACCATCAGTGGAAGGAGTTGTGCTGCTGAGCACAAGGGGTCTTTTCCCTTTGCAAAAGCAGGTCAAGTCAGCTACAAGTCAAATATATAATTTCATACCTGATCCTGCCACTGCATGTCAAAATGACCTCATTTTCATTCTGAAACAAAACCGCCATATTTATTGTATCTGGCATTATGTGCTTTAGTCAAGGTTAATAAAATTGACTTAATTCCTGGATGGAAGTTTCTGTGTAAGTGTATGGTATGCTGTAATCAGTCACCCTTACTCACCAGTACTTCAGCAGTCTTGACTACAAGGAAGAAAAACAGATACAAAGGACTCCATGGAAATTACAAGCAAGTACAAACAAATTTCAGTTTCTGTAAGGAAACGGCCTCCACTAGTCATTAGTTTCTATACCTATTTCAGGCACGAAATGACAGAATAAAAATTAACAACCTGTTTTTTCCACAGGTACATCTTTAAAAAAGTCACTAGTTAGGTGCCTACAAGAGTAAGATTCAGAGTTAAGCCAAATACATAATCTGTGAGCATCCCTACTGCATTAGGGAGCACCTGCATATGCAAAATGAAACAAAGCCACAGGGAAGAAAATTCACGCATGCAAACAACCAGTAAGAAAGAGAGGCAGCTGGCGACAGGAGCGGATCTGATGGGACAGAAGCATGCTGCACCTAGGCACACAGTGCCCAGTGGGCAGGCGCCGTTCCTGGCCAAAGCAGCAAGGAGGCCAAGGCATGCCTCCATCCAGCAGCCACCCCTATCAACCCTGACCTGCCAACTGGCAAGCACGGTTTCTTGTACCACAGTTAAAGGACATGGCCCACAGTTCATGTAAGAAGTGGGAAGAGGGGTCATTTCTCTGACTCCCCCTTCCCTTCCAATGTACCTGCACACAAATGTGCATGCACTTTTATTATGGACCTGTGTTAACTGCAAACAGGAATAACTTCTATTCAACACATCCATGAGCTACTCTCAAGCAATATGCAGCCCTCTCAATCCCTCTGCTTCAGTGTTTGATTTGAGAGCTTCTGAGCAACTCTGCTGAAAGCTTTCTACGCACTTCTCACATCATCTTGTTTTGAGTGAATGGGCAAGTCATACACCAGTTGCAATGCATTTAATTCACAGCTCATAACTGTCATTGGTATACTGCTAGTTCATCACGACTCAATGTCCAGAGAATCCATCTGCTTCATGGAGATGCAGTGCCTGGCAGAAGCTGCCATGCCATATGTAAGGGAAGCTCTAGAAGGAGCAGAGGGTGTACATATTAATTACCTTTCCTCAGGATGGAAAATATGCCATACTGTTATGTGTCCACCATACAAGCTCAGATGCTGAAAATAGACCTTGAGTAGATACCATGAGCACCTAAGCCTTATATCTTAACAGACCACTTCAGCTCAGGCTTTGGAACAGCAAACTACACACAAGGTTATAGAAATTTCCATTTCAATTCCCCAGGGAAAAAAAAAGATAAATATAACAAAGGGGTTTCTATCTGCAAGTGGGCAAGAATGGCTAGCAGATGAATTAAAAGGTAAATGTCAGCAAAAAAGCCATAGGTGGATGGAAAAGCTAGAGTTCAATTTATTTATTTTTATAGAGATTCTGCAGCTAAGAGACAAGAAGAAAATGTTATTTCACAGTTTAAATTACAAACTGTCAAATCCACCCTTTTTAATTGTTCCAAATATTGTAATAGAAGCTAAATACACTCTTGCAAAATTCATTAACTTTAGTCATAAACCCACATTCTTAACCTTTAACTTCACTTTCTTTTCTTTTGTAATGGAGATTGGAGAAAAACAAGTAGCTGTAGTATTTGCAATGTCCTGCCAGAATGGTAAGCTATGACCATGATGGAGACAAAGGGCCTCTCAGTTTTAGGGACAATTCATGAAACAGTTGCATAACAACTGCATGGAAACAGAAATTTGCATGTGTTCTCTTACTTGATGAGCAGTGTGTAGGAAAGCACATACAGCACATTGTTTAAGCTCTAACTGTGCATACAATGTCTCACTGGAAAACATCCAGTCTGCTTTATAAACTACAGCTAGTTAAGAGTAAAATGTGAAGGTCAGGAGACTCAGTTTTGACCCTTTACTGTGTGAGAAACATTTCCCCAAGTTTTCAGCATAAGGATTAGCTGGATTTAAGAGGGAACGAGAAATATCCTAGGAACAACGGAAAAGTATGTAAAGTATATAGGAGTATACAGAAGCATATACCTCACAAGATACAACTTGAAACCATTCATAAAGGTCAAAATAATACATTCTCAGAAGGAAAGTCATAATACCCGTAGAACTTTTCTCCATCACTGCAAAGCAGCATCAAGAACACTGCTCTAGCTACAAGGCTAATCCAAACATCAAGTAAAGCAAGACAAATTGGTTTGCAACGTCCTTGAAAAGCTGGAAACACACGGTTAAGTCAGGTGCTACTCAATTTGTTTGCATTTCCCAAGACTATGGTCTTCTACAGCGACCAGCCAAGAAAACTATTCCTGGAGCTACTCTGCAGATAAAATTCAAGGTGTACTACAGAAGGTAAAAACAGGCAGCAAAGAGCTGCCCAGAAGGAACCAGCATCCGCCTGGGAGCAGCAACCCAAGGAGCTTCATGGTTCTCCAAATACCTGTGGTTAATTTCCCCTTCATCTAACAAAAGCAGGCTTCTGAGAAAGCAGCTCTAACATGTTGGTTCCTCAATGTAACACTGTACAAGTGTGTTCTTCCCATCGGCTTCTTCATTGTAACAAGAAAGATTCCACAATCCCCTGGAAGATTAAGACCCTTCAACATGAGACTTACATGAGTATGCGGTTATGGCTCTTGGAGCAGACAGCATATAAACAGTGAAACCAGCCACAGTTACTTGGAAATGTCCTTTAGCACAGAGTGTGGACCTCCAGCCACTGCTTCCTGGAGAGGCATGGACTCACTGGGATAGTAGTCAGTAAAGAGGGAAGAACTGCAGCAAATGTTTGGCAAGTTTTGATCAGATTAAAGAAAAAATGTTTTTTTTTTTTCTTTTTTAACGTAAGTTATTTGTACTATAGAAATTGCAAAGAATTGAAATTTGGCAAGGATTTTCGTGAATGAATAGCAATAATGGCTGGAGCCATGTTTTTTTGATAAAGCAGAAGCAGAGATGTGCTTTTGAGCAAATGGTTCTGTGATACATATCAACATTTTTTACTTAATTTGTTTCTGTAACTTACAAAGTTTTGTTAGCAAACCCACTTTCAGTTTCCCATCTATGGCAATATTTACCAGAATTCATGGGAAAGTAGTCAGAGTTTTGATTACATTTGCATTTATGTACAAACATATAGAAGTTGCTATTTCAAGTTATATTTAAATGCAGGACTTTTGACTGTCTCCAGCTGTTTTACCAGCACGAAAAGTTTGGATTGCCACTGTGTATCATGACAGTTTTACAGAACCCTTTGCTGCACCATGATACAAACATGCTAAGATAGATAGTACATGCCTCAGTAATTTAAGTAGCACCCCTGCTCCCATAAAAGCACAATCTCCAATGGTTTCAACCACAAATACTAAGACGTGAACTTGACCATATAGGCAAATTGTTACAAATGCGTGGAACTATATTCGGTTTTAACTTTGCACCCAGAAACCATAAAAGGATAAGGTACGATAAAGGCTAATTTTCTGTCTTGTATCAAATCTGTCATTATTTTTCCACTTAAATATTTAGATTTGTATATATGTGCTGATATATACAAAATTTCCTGCCTATAAAACATTAATTCTTTTTTTTTAAAAAAAAAAAAAAAAAAAGACAAGGTAAGTCTTCCACAGAAAGGTACATAAACCACGTAGTATTTCTTTTGGAGTTATTCCAGCCTCTTATGCAAACACTTTTTGAGGTTTCCATAAATGATTATTTATGGACTTGCCCAAAGCTTCAAGAATCCTTTTCACAGAAACACATGCCCCAACGCTACAATCCATCACATATTACTGCTTCTACAAATGTTAACAGCTCCCTTTGGGTTTACGGGTCCTTATCGATGTAGTAACTGCCATGACTTTTCCCCTCTTGGCCACAAGATCTTATGCAGAAAAAGTTATTTTACATTAGAACAGCAACAGCACATCTGGATTAGTAAATCTTGCTTATGGGGATTTCCTAGTTCTTGGTACTCTTAAATCTCATTACTAAAGTAAGAATGTGATCGCTGCTTTGTCCCTGAAACCCCCTCATGAACTGTGTTCATGACTTAAAACACACCCAACTTAAAAATTCATTTGGACTTCAAAAAAAGACTGAGCTGCTAACATCAGACAATGTTAGAGTCTAAAATCCCTACCTTGAATTTCTACAGGAAGCACTGAAAACACAAACTCCTTGGCATTGTAAAAACAGAAGGTCTCAAATCCCAACTCTGCCTCTGGAATGTGAAGGAAAACTCATCCGACAGTATAAAATTTATGCTACATATATTTAAACTGACACAGGTAGTAGAAGCATAGCTGAAGAACGTAATTTTTACTGACATAGTAAGGCAACGCAGTATTGCTACTGTGACAGAAAAAATTAATTGCTCAGCTCATGGAAATTTAACCCCTTGGTACGCCTCATGTTCTCAGCCTGTGACATGCAGTGGGTAGTTATAAAGTTAACTGACAGCTTTGGTAAGAGTTGTCATCAGGACATTAGGATTAGCTCCATCCAACATGCCACAAGAACACAAAAGGCAGAACCCACAGTAGCTACTTAGGAATTTAAAGGATTTTTAGCATTAAAAGAAAGTTTCACTTAGACTGTTTGCAAGAAAAAAATGGGCATTCCTCATGCTTTTATGTTAAGAACTGAGACTTGACCAGCAGACAGCAGAAAGCCAGTGGCTGCCACCTTCTGAATCATGTTTTATCAGTATTTAAAAGGCCGCAGTTACCTGAGAAATTAGGTTTCTCTGACTAATGACTCTGAATAAGTTTCCCAGGTAGTACAGCCTGCAGTAAAAAGCAGCCATGGCTTTTGACTTTCTTGTGATGCAGAAAGGTTGGAAAATGACCAAGTTAAATGGAGGTAGTGAGTAAAAAATCCAAGCAATAAATAGGGACAGAAGCTGGGAGGGAGAGGGGGAGACCTCCCTGCTGGGCAACAGCTTCTTTGGATGCATTGCACCTGTGGCCAGACATGACTGCTAACTGTCGTTCCTCAACACCTGAGCAGAAGATCACTGCTGGAAGGAAGTGACAGGAGAAATAAGGTCACTGCTCCAGAGAAACATATTCCCTTTCTCTGCATCCCTGCCAGCACAGTGAGGAGATCAGCAAGCCCAGCCGCAAAGGCAGCACTGCTCAGAGCTGCTGTCACAAGCTTTCCTCTTCCAAACCTCAAACCAATAGGAAGGAAGAAAGGAAGAAAAAAAGAAACAAAGCAAAACCAACTAGCCAAACAAATCAGCACAACTCAGGAAGATGTTCTGACTCTGAAATGTGATTAATGTCCTCTTCTGCAAAGTCAAAGTAAATATGGTGAGATCTGTACCATAAACTCACCTTCATGTTAGTTTCAAGGAATAACTGTCAGTTATTTGTGTTTTTAAAAGAAAACAACAGTTCTAATGTGTTTTAAAAGGAGAAAAACACTGAGAGCTTCAGTCTGAAAACACCTCCTACCCTACAAAGTAAGAAACCTGAACTAAAAATTCAGATTAAAGAAGAGAAACAAGGGAGTTACAGTGTGCTCTCATTTCAAAGGTCCTTCAGCTGACCTGGAGGGAAGAGGGCTGAGCAAGAAATGTTTTACACAAGAAACCTTTATTTTACTATCAACTTTTAACATCTCTTTTAGTAACTGCTTTATCAGATGTGAAGACTAATTGGTGCTACCAGTTCCAAAATGATCTTTAATACTATGTAACTTTTAAAAACAAAGAGCAAAGCAGCAGCCTCCAAGTTGACTTCCACACAGAGCTCAGCTGTGCAGGACATCAGGGTGTGTTCCAGCTTCACAGTTAGCATTTATGTCTTGTTTTTCTTGCTCATTTTAAACTGACAAATCCAACCAATCTCGCTGCTTGCCACTGTTTGCAAGTTCCCATTTGCAGCCAATGCAGATTAGCCACTTTGCTGGTGAAATACCACGCAACACATGCTGCCTTGTGCCTGTCACCTAGCAGCCCTGTGGGAATGCAGTATGAGTGGGAAAGAGCAATGAAGCGGCAAGAGAATGAGAGGTCTAAAAAGACAGGAAGAGAAACAGCCCTGAAAGAACAACAATTCCTTCATTTCCAACTCTGTTAATGCTCCTCCTTTACATGTACACTTAGGCAAAGAAAAAGGTAGGAAGAGAGGCTGTTATTTGTAAGGCTTAGCTTTTTACCGATTCACCTGAAGAAGAACTGGAGGCAAAATTATTCTGATAGATAAAATTTTGATAGCTTTTCAGCTAACTTAAACACTCTGGGTTTTATGTAAAACTAGCCATCTTTCCAGCCTGCTGTGCAACTCGATTCTTTCTAGTCTGCATAAATTTTAAGTGATGTGGTTAACTCGAGCACCAAATACAATGCTGTTTTGAGCCCTCAGTCTTACAAAGGCTGGCAAGCAGCAACACAACAGTCCAGTGGAGCAAGCTAATTCAAGAACACAAGTATTCATTTATCACATGTGCTTTGCCTTTGAACACGAACCAAGATTACATCTCAGCCAGGTACCAATATTTGAACTGTTCCAACCCTTTGCAAGCCTGACTCACAGTCCTGGGCTAAACACTTGCAGCCATGACAAGTTTCTCCTGCCAGAGTGTATAACCTAAACTCTCTTCAGCCCTGGCATCCCTCGGCAGTTTGTCAGCTCCCTTCAAGCAGATGATCCCAGTCAGACAGAACTGCGCAGTTACATTTATGATTCAGCCAGATTTTATAAGTTGAGGCAAACTGGGCCCCAGAAAGTGGAAATATGCCTTAAGAATATATCCCTCATTCCACCTTCCTTCAAAAAATAACATACTATCATCTCTGCTATAGGCAGGCTGGGAAGCTATCATAGCTTGCTGCCCAATTATGGGAAGAATTCTGGCCTCCCCCTCCAGCTTGTACAATGGGCTCTTTATGTAAATCAGTCAGAAAAATTAATACACCATTAATCCATCAGTAAAGCTTCCTTTCCTGTCTCTGCCTTGTGGCGTGAGCGCGGGCTAAGGAAGGCAGCATGAGAAACTTCATGTAAGTTACACAGTGATCAGTAGCAGGAGCACCTGCTGTACCAGCAGGAGTGCAGTGGTTCTGCTCCACAACAGGTAAGATCCCAGGGGCATTAGAAGCATATCTGAGGTTGCTGAACAGTATCAACATGCCAACAATCAGAACTAAATATCAGCCACTGATTGCAAATGCAAACTCCCACTTTGGAAGTTTTTCAGGAGCAAAAGGGGTTAAAAATAATCTTCAAAGCACAGATTAAAATAGTCTTCTAGCATGCTGGGAGCAAAACACCAGGGGTATACATCCTGTGTTAGTGTTCCTGCATCCAAACCATTTACTAAAGCCACAGTTCATCCTGACTCGGAACTGAAATTCCGGTCAAACAGCTATTAACTGCTCCCAGAAATGCAAAGAAATAAAAATCTCTGACGTTCAAATGCCCTTGGAGAACCTGCCTCCTGTTACTGGAGCAAACTTACAACAGAACTGAGTCAACCTTACACTTTCCATTAACAAACTAGTGCTCTGGCAGCACTGGAGAAATTACAACTAAACCACTTCAAAAAGTATTTTTAACCACACACACACATGCCACTGCCTGTCAGCTAGTAAATACACTGCTTACACCAGCTCATCATTTCGGAGGAGCAGACTTCTGGGATTTATTTTGATTTATGGTAAATATGAGGTATGCTTGAATAAAATACCTGATGAACTCCATTCAAAATAATGAACACACACCACCCCACACACACACACACCCCACCCCTACTTTTTAAAAGTCCTATATAAAACACACTGCAGGTTTGAGTATTGCAAGAGTTCATTCAAAGCTGCCTATCACGCATCCTAGACCTCCCTACTCCTCTCTGTGGAGCAATTCACGTCACCATACTATCATCTCTTTTATTTTGCATCTGGGACCTCTTCTCAATCTGCCCTCATAAACCGAAACACACTTAACATTTTCCAGTAGGACCACAAGGCAGTCATCCAAAAAGCCACCCAGGCTGTTACAAGTGGAGTCTTAAATGGCTATTGGTACCACATAACGAGGAGAGATTCCTGCAGCACCTGCCCAGAGGATCTGCTATCAACAACTATCAGCTACAAGAAGCATAAACAAAACTTACCCATGCACCACACAGTCAGTATCCTTTATGCTGCCCAGATGGGAAATTAAAGGTTTTCCCATTGATTACTATAAGCTTTCACAATTTTAACCCAAGAAAAACTTGGCAAGGTGGTGCTGCTCCTGGGCTTTTGTGCTGCCCTCCTCCTCCTAACCCCACCTGCAGCTCCCAGCTCCCAGCGGGACCTGAGCAGCTGGACAACAGCACGGACCAGGGGCTGACACAGCAGCTGCTATTGCAAGGGTTAAAGAGAAAGCTAAAGAGTCACCTTTCCTCTGCTGGCTCCTGTAGATCCAGTTCTCATCATCCTCGTCTACCTGCTGCACACACATGGAAGAGAGTTCACCATCGCTGCGAAACAATCTCTTTGTCTGCCTTGACAAGGAGGAGAAATTTATCCAGCTTACAGCACGCGAGAGGGAGCCTGGGTTTTGTTTGAGTTTGAAAGGTCTCGAAACACACTCCTTTTTCATTGTCTTTCAAGCCAGCTGCTGGCCTCAGTTCCAAACAGACCTTTCTGAAATCGTTCCTGTCCCCCTTCTCAGTGGTTTTCGTGGAAGGCTAAACAATTTCAATCCGATTTCCGTCCAGGTTTCTTCTCGCTGCATTTAAACCAGCACCAGTATGGAGGTAGGTCACCGAGCAAGTACAGCTCCCCTGAAGCTGTTTTGATACAGCACTTAGGGAGCTGCCAAAGAAAACAAAGGGGAGAAAAGCAGCAGAAAGTGGCACCTTGCAGCAGCAGCAGCTCAGAGAAGCGTGTAACGGCTGAGCAGAATATAGCACTAAGGCACGTGTTTTCCCCATTCTCCACTCAACAGCAAAAACTGTAGCACCGCTCTTCACCCTGGCATCGCTCCCCAGGAGCGTGCATGCATTGCAGTCCTCTCTTCTGGCTCACCAAAAACACCCCACGGGGACAGAAGAAGAGGCAGAGATCACACCCCGGCATGGCACAGCTCAAGAGGGACAATGGACTTGGCCACACTTCTGCCTCCTTGTTCTGGCTGCCCTGCTCTTCCTCAGTGAGAAAAGCCTGGTGAAGGAGCTCCAGGAAGGCTCTCCTAACAATAAAACAGACTGCGTGGCTATCGCTTAGGATTAGAGTGAAATACGATAGGCTCCCTCTCCTAAGAGCACCACCACAGAAGCAAAACTCCTCCTTTCCTCAGCCTGCTCAGCAGCAGCACAAACTTCTGAACCCTGAGTGCAGAAATAGAGAAGCGCTTGTGCACCTCTGCGGACTTGGGAGAAAGGAACAATAAAACTCTGGAGTGTCCTGAGCAGTGTGCTGAAAACATCAGTGCGCCTGCAACCTGTGGTTCATTTAAAGAGACATTTGTGCACAGGCACAAACAAAATCTGCACGTGAGCAGGCATTTCTAGTGACCACACTGCCACTGGTGTGACTGCAGCTCACAAACGAGGTTTCACTCCCAGCTATGCTGTGTTCTGCCACCTCCTCTTTAGGCTAGCTGCTGGACAAAGCATTATAAAGTCAGGCACTACTGAAAACTGCTGCAGTGCCAACCACTTGCCCTGCATGCTGACACCAAAGCTGCTTCCGGGAGAGAGTAAGCCTGGAACGGGGTGAGGTAAATGCACCATTTTAAAGCAGACAGAAGTTGGCAATACCAAGGCATCCCAATACCCATGGTTTTTGATGGGATCTGTCACCAAGATGCAAGCTGACAAAAAGCATGCAGGCTTCTATCTTGCAGCAGAATAGATGTGAATGTATGAGATATCCAATAAAATCAGCTCAGTGAATCCTCAGGGAGATGCTGGTAGTGAGGAGACCAGGAAAAAACATAAGAACAAACAAAACCAAAACCACCAAAACAAAAAGTGCCACCTATCTGAAGGATAAGCATTAATGCCTTAACATAGCTGCAGATGATGTTAGGAAAAGGACAAGCAGCTTAAGAAAACAAGGGTACAGGGTTCCAGCTCCCAAGCTGTCAGTCAGATTTACACTACTGCAGAACACACCCCAACCCCCTGGCAGATGCTCTCACAGCCCTTTGGATTCTGCTGCACAGCCACTTCAAAATCATTAAAAACAAAGGCTCCCGCTTTTTCTGAAACTTATGGTTCTCTGACTCATAATAAGAGGATAAGGTTTAACCCACTGACTGGGAGGCAAAAAGCTAAGTACTGTATCAAATTACCCTATGAATCAGCCAGGCAACCAAAGTGACCTTTGGCTCCTACTAACACAGCACAATGGGCTGGCCAACTGTCTTCTGTAAATAATTTAATAGGCTGCATTTAAATTGAGCTTGCCCAGCAAGGTAATGCGTATGTACATATACAGGCCTTCCACCACTTCCCAAAGTCAGTGGTGGCATAGTGGGGTTGGGGAGGAATGCCCAATGGGAGCAGGCACTGCTAACATTTGCTTTTTTGTCTGTGTCATCAGGTCTTTCTATTATGGAGGTTTTTTGTCTTAAAAAGACACCACTCCTTACCCCTGATGAGACAAGAGACTTGGGTGTGTTTTGTTTTTATTCTTTAGGCCTTTTGCTCAGAATAAGATTTGGAGAATGTGGGGGGACATACCCCTAGACACGCAACACTGGAATATCCATTTTGGGACAGTCCATGTTCAAATAGCCAGGATATAATGTAAAAATCAAATTCCATGTTTTAAGTCAACTTGTTTCTTCTGAGAAAGAGCAAACATTTGGAATTGCCAGTACTGCAAAGTACACAGAACTGTAAACTACCACAGCTGTACTGGCTAAATTATACAGAGCCAGATGTATAAAAACCCTGCTAGGAACTACAGAATCACAGTCATCTCCATGCCACTGTACTACTTAGAAGATTAGAGAAAGCAGCAAGAAGGAAACCCTTTCAGGTTAATCCAAAATGCCAGGGTAAATCCCAGATACCTGCCCAGTCTTGGCAGCAAGTTGAGTTTAGGAATTTTCCTGACCTGTCTGGAGCTCTGCCTTTATATCATGGTGCTGAGTCACACCCTGGTGATGCAAGGGCAAAAACACTGCTGTGAGTGATTGACCATAACATTTCCACTGTTACTGTAAATACAAAGTGATGCAATGCTTTGCTCAGAGTTTGCCATTATGATATTTCATTGCAGGAAAAGATCAATCACAATGCTGTCATTACCACAGAATGCTTTTTATTTGTAGGTGGCAAGAAGCTTAGGATCTTCTCACATTGTCGCCCATGTGGATCAAAAGTAAATTTCCCAAGATCAAGAAAAAATAGTGATTACCATCTGAAAACCACCACATATTTAGGCATTAACACCAACGGAATTGCAGGTTAATCCATGTTTTAATCAGTAGCCAAACACAAAGCCAAGGAGTTGGAAATTTTAGCAACTGACACGCTTTAGAGGATTAGTTTTGTAAAATACTCTATGAAGCCATTTAAGAGAAACCAGGTACGCTTCTAATAAGCTTAGCTAGCTTTCCAACCTGACTATTTTCTCCCTTATGAAGTCATCATACAAGTAAGCAGCCTTCACATTTTCCAGGCTACGTGTGTAAAGATTAAGGCATTGGTTTTCGTTCACTTAATACAAGCCCATCTCAGTAAAAAACCATGAAGGAATCACAGAAGAAGAAACTCAGGGTTTGAAGTAGAAAGCTAAATTGGTTCCTCTTCTTTCCCTTTTCTTTACTTTTTAGAGGTGAACAAAAGCAAATACGCACAGCCTCACATGCCATCAGGATTTCTGCCATCTATCACAACCTGATCATCAAAGAATTCTCTCTGAAAGTTGTTCAGCAAACACCTGTTCATGGCTCATAGTTACTGTGTTTCCCTAAGGCCAGCAAACAAAAAATTATTGCACGGAAAAGGTTTCGGTTCAGTGTAAAAAAACAATGATACGGAAGCGCAAAAAAAAAAAAAAACAAACAAAAACCCAACCTCAAAACCCCTCAGACGTGCTCTGGTTTTGTTTGGGCTGTGGTTTTTGGCACAATTCACCTGTTAATTTAATTCCTACATTTCCTAGTCTATCATTTCTGATGACTCAAGCAGACAGTAACAAGGGTGATTCACAGCCACTGCTCCAGCAGCAGAGAGGACGCCTCTCTTGGACTTCCTGGGTGTTTTCCTTCAGGTGGTAATAGCTCAGCACCAGCTAGTCATAAAGCCATTTGGATTAAGCACTGTCCAAAGCCCATTGAAAACACCTTGCCTGCAGACTCAACCCTTTGCTATGCAGCTCTTGCTGCAGGCAGCAAAGGGCATGGGGTGCTCTCGACGGCCCTAAGAGACCCTCCACCTCCGAAACTGCCCCAGCACCACCAGATCTGCTACATATGGTCACCTCCCTGGTGCTAATCATCATCTCCAAACAGAGATATATGGAAACGATGGTAGCTATTGAAGCCTTGTGAACCTGACCTTCACAAGAGCTCTCTACATACGCCTGTTCTTATACAGGTATCCTATAAGATGCTCACATAGCAAACCTGCAAAGTAACCCACATTCCTGCAGGATTATTTCCAGCAAAGCAGCTACAGAGAGCTATTGGTATTACAACAGGGCCTCAAACTTCCAGTTAAGATTGTGTCCCTTCTTGTGCAGAGCCACATAGCGAGAAACTTACTTCCAACGTGAATGGACCTGAAAGGGAGAAAAAAAAGAAGGAAAATGAAAAAAAAAAAAATAAAGACTCTTGTCCAAGATCACAGAAAGGAGAGGCAACAAAGCCAAGAAAAGAAAGTAGGTCTCCTGGCTACTGGCCTCGCAACCTACTTAAGTAGGCCCTGCCTCACACAAAAAACATGCCTATTAATTGCTTCTATCACAACCACTACATTGCCTCTGAATGCCCTAATTACAAATTTAAATCTCCTTTCTGTTTTGTTACCCATTTTATCCTTTAGGGTTTTTTTTCCAACTTAAAAATATACCATGCTACAAATGATCACCTGAAAGAGAAGAGAGCTCTGCACTGTAGGGCTGCTTCAAGCATTCCACCCACATTTCAAATTTGATTAGGTCCGTGGGGAAGGGAAAGTAATAAAAAATAACAAATCAGACTGCAACAATCACAGAGGGTAAAACAGGTTTGGACCAGTCTGTATGATGCACCTGCCACCAGCCTCCCCCCCTTCAACTTCTGTACCCTGGAAGGACTCACTACATCAGGGCAGGCAATACTTCCAGGACGGTGTGTGAGCAGGGAGTGCAGGCAGGGATCCAGCCATCCCGCTGTGAAGCCCGCTCCAACTAGCCAAGGGATGCTGGGGTTAGTGAGAGATGCCATTAGCGACACAGTTATGGTGACACACACACTCGTGATTTGGCTTTTAGCAATTTGCTTATAGAAAGCTGTTATTATCTCTGCTCAAAATGTAATTAACAATTTTAGTGTTTTATGACTCAGGCATGACAGCTCACTAATTAAGACAGCTCTGCTAAAGCTCCCACTAACTGTAGCCACTGCCTCGATTCCTACATGGGTCCTCCGGACTTGCAGGGCTCTGCTTTCATAGCAAAATCCTTTATAAAATCTCTTAACCACAGGGTCACCTCCCCTCCAAAGCTGAAGCTTGGCCAGGGAAGTACTCCACTCACAACTGTTAGCCAACCATCCCAAGTGCCGATGGCCTCTGAAGATTAACTATCCAAGTATTGAATTTTTGAGGAGGGAATAAGTTTTCTGAAATCTAAATATTTTTCCTCCCCCCCCCCCCAGCACTCATCTGTTCATTGAATCTCCAAAAGTTATCAATAACAGTTCTGATCAACATGAGCAGTCATTTACCGGGTCTGGGAGAGAAGCTCGAGCAGTGCTACATAAGTCACCCAACACTCAGTGCCTCCTCACCCCTGCACTGCACCATTCTGCACTCCACCAGGCACCCACCACTCCAAACTGGGACAGCTGAGGATGCTCTGAATCAGACCACCCCCTTTATCTCAGCAGGCAGCTCCTACCTCCCAGGAAAAGAAAAAAAGCTGTGTGCATTTGTAATACCCTGTCTCTATTTCACATATATTCCTGCCTGCTTTTGAACACTCTGCAATGAACACATGGGTTTAAAGAAATTGTGACTTAATAAATGCAACCTGCATTGCTTTCATCTAAACTGTAAGATCAGTTTAGTCTCTCTTACTTCTTTACTCAGCGTATGCTATGTTCATACTAAGAATGAACTCAAATCAGTTTTAATGCCTGAATATGCGTGTGAAACTTTGCAACACACCAGTTAACATCAGAAATTTAGAAATAGATCCTGGTGAAGCGCAAGAAACTTCTACTAGGTCATGTAAGTTTCCTGTGGAAATGCTGGCAGCTGTACTAAAACCAGCTGGAAGCTAGTTAAAACCAAAGTGTATAAAAGGCATTAACACAAATTGAGGACCATTCTGCCACCAGGAAAGTACCCTAGACAACCAAATAAACGCCTGTTTCCCACTTCTCTGATTCAGAGAGGATACCAGGGAAACTGCAGAGGGGATATGGCTGTTTGCTTTGAGGTGGAAGCCCTCTGCTGGTTAACATAAA
This sequence comes from Myiopsitta monachus, assembly GCA_017639245.1. NCBI lineage: Eukaryota > Metazoa > Chordata > Aves > Psittaciformes > Psittacidae > Myiopsitta > Myiopsitta monachus. The sequence continues at coordinate 51,151,074 of CM029925.1, read as the reverse complement.
CTAATTAACGCTCTAATCTGAATGTTTTTGTAGATAGCAGAACCACAAAGAGCAAGACAGGAGAGAGTGGCTAAAGAAGGGGCAAAGAATCATCGTAAGTAAACTCAGAAATCTCATTCTTCATCTTATTTACTGGGCCCATGAATGCAAAAGGTATTTATTTTTGCTTTTTTTTTTTTTCCTGTTTGTACTTACATACTGTTTGACTTACAAACTATGCAATTTAATAAATCTTACTAGGTGTTTGCAATAATCAAATGCTAAAAAGGAACATTAGAACCCAGTGAAGAAACTTGGATAGTCCTGACTATTCCAATACTGAAAACGTAGTTCACAAGTGTGTTATAACCAGGTCTCACTGACACACAGAACACATTAAAAAAAGAAACACAGAAGAAACTGTTTCTTACCATAGATATGACTCCATTTGCACAATCTTTTTGTCTTGAATCCTGTATCACTAAAACATATTTCAATGTTACTCACAGCCAAACCAGCAAAATTATTTCACCTTACTGATGCTGTACGTACATCTCTTCTGGGAAAAGGGCTAAGAATGTACTGTTTCTGTAAGCAATGCATGAACATTGAACTTCAGAAGAAAGACAGAAGGCTCACTTTTGCATGTGTGTGCACAGGTACAGAAGCGCTGTCATGGGTTTTCAGTTCATCTGTAAGTTTGCATGCCTGCTTAGCCTGACACATGGTAAGTACAGAGGAGTGTGTTGCAACTCTGAACAAAATTTGCAAATGAAACCCAGCCCTGCCACGCCTGCAGGAATGCTGCAATCTCCTCTTTTCCTCACAACAGGCTCTACTTTAAAACAAACTCATTTCTAGGCGGAGGATGAGCACAAGGAATGTTGCTGACACACAGAGTGAGCAAGAACAGTTTGTGTCTTAGTTACTGTCCTACATAGTTATATTTAATCCCAATTAAAATAGCCCTGGTAAAAGCTCGATTAAAAAAATGTAACAGAAAACAAAACTCCTAAAATAATGAACATATGGCCTACGTACATGTATGTGCTCTCTCTGTATGGAGTGCCTGCTCATGTGCTAGCTCCATATGTACACATCCACGTAATTCAGCAGAAGCACCAACTGTGATCAGTGAGAAAGATTTACCCCCTCCTGCAAGTTCCCCTTCTGCCATATACAGGACTGAAATCCACCTTTATTCTTTCCTTTCTTTGCAACCCTGAAACATTTAAACATTTTCCCCTACCAGTAGCAGTTTCTAGGTGGAAAAAGACCCAAAAATACAAAAGAATAATACACAGGGTCATTCTTGTAGAGCCTATGGTTCACCCAACAAACCCTGTATAAAACATCTGACACACAGGAAGGGTTCCGATTAATTGACTGCCAAAACAAGGTGAGGACAGGAGGGAAAATGAAAGCCCAAATTATCGCCAGTAGAAGACAGGATAAATAAGGACATTTATGCCAGCAACAGGAATTATCTGAGGCTGCCTCTCAATCATGTGAAATAATCAGCCTCAACAGACAGCTGTTTAGCCCCAGTTAAAAAACTGAGAGTGTCAATTCTTTAATTGCATCTCCTTGCTCACAGCACAGAGAAAACCAAACAAGGCTTTGCAATCTTCTGTAATTTGTACCCCAGCTTCTTGTTTACGTATCTAAAGAAAACTCATCTTCTGGCATACCCACTTACTTAGTGAAATGCAGGGTGGGAGGGGTAGAAAGTGAAAGAGAAATTACATATTATTTAATTACAGGTGTAAAAAATGTTTGTTCATCAGCTACAAATCTGATGAGAGCCCAGTGGATGTCTCCCACAATATTAATACCCCAAATCAACTTCTCCCAAGGAGGAAAGACTTTAGAAATCAGACTTAAGACTTCTCACAGCCACTGCCAACCACCAATCACTATTTCAGTTGGTTTCATCAAGGCAAAGGAGATTCACACCTTGATAGTCATTTTTAAATGAAGTCACCCTGACATTTCACTATTAACCGGTAAACTAAATTACAGGCCTAGTCTTCACCTAGAGCTTTTTCCTGCCCATGAGACAATCTACTAGCCCAAAAGCACCTCTAAGTTCCTCATCATGCGACTTCTTCAAAGCCTTCCTCTTCAGATGCTTGGAAACCGACTATCAATCCTGATGCATCATTAACTCCCAAACACCCCTGTCAGCATGACTTCTCCTATGGCCAATGCCAAAATAATGCTCCTGTACCTTTTTTTCTTCTACTAAATGAAGTAAAGCAATTGGCACAACTGGCAGCCCACGTGCCAAATCCAGTATTTCATGAGGTCTTTCACCTTCTCCTTGGCAGAAGCAAGGAACATGGCTCAAGCTCTATAACTGGGCTTGCACACAATGTAGGAAGAAGTGGAACAGCAGAAGATCTTTACATGAACAAGCCTATGTTCCAGGACAGTGCACTGCAATAGCAATACGTATTTACATCTTTCAGGAGGTGAGGGACCAGGGAAAGAAGTAGGACCCAAAATGGAAGCTAACCCCTTTCTTACTGTATTCTCTGTGTAAGCAAAAGTAAAGGCCACTAGATGTAAAAGGAAATGTCAAACTAACTTAAATAAAACACATCCCCAAAAGAAAATATTCAACATATGGTTTAAAAAGATAGATTTTTATTGTGAAGATACCGAAACAAAGATTTAGTTGCTGTGTTTTTCACCCAGTTCAGCCTGTAAAGTTAAGTCACCTTCATCAACACGAACCTTATTGCACTAAATACAAATGGAAACCAAAGAATTTTGAGAAATAACAAAAGATTTATTATTTCACTTGCAATAAATATTCCCTACTTACAGGCATCCGGTAAGCTGCCAGCAGTAGAAACTTATGACATATAGATATTCCTAAAGAAATATGAATATGGACACATGGGATTACACATAAAATACATTTATGCAGAAATACTCTGTATCTACCCATGTGCTCTATCACATACCACATTCTTGTTATGCAGCCAGGTTTATTCACCTGGAGGAGTCCGCTGACAAACAAGGAGAATATTTCACATGTATTTATTCATCAAACAAAAATAACAATGGTTTCTAGATGGGAACTACCACCTCCTTTTGATTCACATGCCTCCCATGCTACCGTTTCTAAAACTCCTCAAGTTGTCAAGATTATCAAGATTGCTTAAATAGCCAACACTTCTCTGCATTACTTTTTCTCCTGAAATAGCAAGTGGAAAACATGCTGGTTTTCTCAGACAGCTTTGGCATAGAGATAATGCCATGTTCTGTGGTTAATAGCTAGCCGTTTTTGCTCCAAGGCAAGTGACTCATCTCTGCTTTCCACACTGGTGTCTTCCAAACAATACTGGGTAAAACTCTGCTAGTTCATTCTCACCAAAGACATTGTATGAGAGCACAATTACACAGAAGGGATCACATATTAAATGAGTTTTTTAAAGCATTCCATTAAAAAATGTGCAAGGCAAATATTGCAGTAACTATTAATCAAGTCTAAAAATAAATTAAAACTAACTTCATGAAAGACGCCTTCGCATTTGTTGGCATTTAAAGCTTTTCCTTCAAGTATGAGCATGGCCACAGCAGGATTTGCTCCGCTCATCCAATGGCACCTTTTCCCAAGCTTAGAGAAACAGATGTGAGGAGACGCTTTCAATCTTCACTTGCAGACAGTATTGTTTTTTCATTATGACAAAGCGTTACTGAGCTTGGCGGCAGAAACCACCCACCTTCAGGAACTCTCAGTGCAGTTGGTATTCCTCTGCTTAACAAAAGATGCCTTGGTTTAAGGCTGTGTCTACAGGCTGTTGTTACAGCACTGCACCCAACTGACCTTCATTTATGAAGGGCTGCTCTGGTTAAGGGATCCTAAGTTTGTTTAGTTTAGGGCCAGTAAAAGGCAACAGTCTGACAGCTCTAAAGAACACTCAGGGTGGGGGGAGAAATCACATCTTGGCTAAAACACATGGTACCTGCAAGTATCCTTCAGCAGTGAATGGGTCATCTTAAAAGGCACAGTTTAGCTGTTGGGTTAGTACCATGCATGGTTTCTCTTAAAAAAAAAGAGAGGAAAAAAGTGTCACTTTTTAGACACTTGTAAGAAACCTAAACCAACAGACAAAGCAGCTCCTTTATGGCCCTCAAATTCTGGCCTGCTCTAGGGGTCACTGAGAGTATCTCAGAAGAAAAACTTAGGAGAGCCCCAAGAAGAGTGCTTGCAGCCCACCCTCCCGGGTAGTCAATGGGGTCTACCCTCAAGTGGGGTCATTACAAGGCACCTTTTCTTTTGCTATCAAGTAAAGCCAGAGAATAAAGTTCCTATCTTTCCCTGTCCTCTGCATGCTTGTGCCTGTGCAAGCACAGCTGCTCCAGGGACTGCCTGGGAACCAGTGCAACCACATTCAGAAATTACAGAATGGTTTGAGTTGGAAGGGACCTTAAAGATCATCTAGTTCTGATCCCCTAATACGGGCAGGATCACCTTCCACTAGACCAGGTTGCTGAAAGCTCCGTACAACCTGGCCAGGGATGGAATGCTGGGATTTAATCTAAATCCCTGCAGTGAGCCAATTTATGGCCCCAAAACAGCTGTGTCAGCACAGCCAAAGGGACAGCAAGCTGAAGGAGACAAGTGGACATGAGCACTGAAAGAATGGGAACTTCTTCAGGAGTGATGTGTGTCAGGTTAATCAGCCATGCCCCAAGGCTACATCTGTCCAGGGGGTTTTACAAACTTTCAAGTTTGTTTCTCTTTGGACAATTTAGGGTATTCATAGGAAGGCCAGAGTAGAGTGCTTTCCGGGATCCCTGTTCACCATTTACCTAAAAACAAAACAAGAAGCTTTGATTTTCGGTTTCAAACAGACCTCTTCTTTGGAGGAAAATCTGTTTGCAGAGGTGTTTTTTGTTTTGGTTTGGTTTTTTTTTTGTTTGTGGGTTGTTTTTTTTTTTTTCAAATAGTGCTTTATTGTCACTATGTGTGGGAAAGTGATGCCTGAAGCCTTTGGTAGTTTTCAACAAAGGAAAAATTACTAAAGAAACTCCATAGTGGGTTGAGATCAGGGTTCAGCAAAGAGAGCGCTTAGAACATTCATGTGAATTATGTCACCAAAAAAGATTCAAAACACTTCACGAAAATGTGTGGAAAAGTCATTGCCACAACACAGAAGGAGTACGGCACGCAAGATCACAGGAAGGTCATTACAGTATGCACACTCTTTGTTTATTTTTAGGTTTGGCAATCAGTTTTTCTGTGTTGGAAGTTCTCTCCTCTGCTAAGAAGGTTTCGTTATATCCAAAAGCGCCTCAGCAACCGGCCAAGACAGGGATCAAGAGAGGGAAACACTGTTATGTTCTCCCCAGTTCAGGAGAGGATGAAGCCAAGGTAAATAATGTAAGAACTGCCTTCCGAAGTAAACTCTTCTTTTAGTTCATAGGTTATTTCTGCACTGTCAGCCAACTACAGACATCACAGTTAGCTAGGGCAGCCTGTTGAAATTAAATAGAAGCATATTTCCCACTTAATTCCAGTGAACCTGATTTCCTTTACAAATTTTTAACTCTAGGCTCCCTTGGCGAAGTTGATGCCTTCTGCTTGGCTTTCAACACTGCTTTTTAATCGTATTTTTAATGGAAACCTTCACCTTCAGACCCTACTGCAGAAAGCCACTACAACTCAGGGCAGAAAATGCATTTCTGTGCTAGAGTGGCAAGCATGGAGTAGAGAAAAAAAGTCATTCATGTGAGTGGAGGGTAGGACAGGCATTGCTGGCCCTCCAGCCCTGATGGAAAAGAGATGTCACTGTCTTGCAGCTGAGGTGACAAAAGCTCACTCCCCAGCCAAAACATGCAACACACACACACACCCCTTCCTGGAAAACCAGCTCAAGATGCAACTTGAACTGCACTCCTAGTCTTCAGCAGCAGATCCACTGGACAGACACTCATCCTTTAGGCACCACCAGCTAGTTTTAAGCTCGGGGGCGCTGTTGCCTTTGCATGTCTTCAGCAGAGCTTCATCTGCAGTTGTCCTACAGGTTCTGTCTGTAAAACTGGGTCTGCATCTCCTTGCGGGAAGGCTGGCCTCCTTCGAACCCTCCCTTCTCATCCCACAAACTCTCCATAATGACTGCTTTTTTCTATAGTGATGGACACTGTTAGTCAGAGCCACACACAGACACATGAGAAAAATATCTTTAACCTCATCAAACACTTTCGCTGGTATCATTCCCTCTCCATGTGCAGCTTCCCAGGATAGTGCAAGTGGGAAACTAAGCCAAGGAAGGCAAGGTAGTGCAGGGCAACCACGCTGCTGCTCTGCATATGGGGGGAAACACCATGCACACGTTGCCTTTCACAGTGCTGCCAATTTCTGCAAAATTCAGGGTGAATCACATTTGTACTGCTGCTTCCCACATCCCGGTTCTGGGAGTCACATATCTGGGCAAGAGTCTTGTCTTTTATCTTCAAAGAAAAGAGAACATTTCTAAACTTAATTTGAGGGATGGGGGAAATTCACACAACCCAAACACCATAAAAGAGCTCTTACAGAGAATCCTTTTTATTTTCATATTTCATTATTTTGGGGGGATAAGCTCAAGATCCTGAGTGCTTTGGTTAAACACACTTCTACAGATGGGAAGAACTTAGCCAAATTCTCTGGGATGGAAGCAGTTACACTGCAGGAATGCAGTCAAAGCAAGATAAGGGATGCTTTCCTGGGGAGGGTGCTGAATACATGCATTCAATAGTTTTAATGTCACTTCTGTCAAGCTAATGCCTCATCAGGGTGGAAGCAAGAAAAATACAGGCTTTTACTATTGCATAATTGGGTGCACACCTGTAGCAGTGAAAGCAGTTCACTAAGTAATTGCTCACCACTAAGTAGCTAGGACGAGCATCCTAACAAAAATACTGCAGATCCCAAGTGTTAGAAGAGAAGCAAGAACTGAAGCAGCACCTGTATGAAAATAAGTAAAAAAGCTTCCTATATGGTAAAGACTTCAGCAAGTATGAACCATTAACACAGTCCCTCCTCCCAGAAAATTCACAGCCAAACATAAGGGTGACTAATATTATTGCACTCAAAAGCTAATTAAAGAAACTTAAAATTCTTGTCCTACAATGCTTATTTTAGCCAGAGTTTACTCAAAATCTGATCTTGATTCTTAACAGCTCTCATCATTGATGATTACACTCAGATTTTAATCAAACTTCTTCAAAACTACAAAGAAAAAATACCAACCCCCCACACCTTCATCATTAAAAGCTCTCATTCTTAAAAGGGGGTAACTTCATAGGGCCTTTTTAAGCACAATGTAAGCAACAGTTGAGATGACCAGAACGTGATCACCACTAGCATGCTGTCTAAAAGAAGTCTCTTTCTCAATCACCCAAAGCTTGGTGTGTGTAAAGGGGAACAGGCAGCTCCTCATGAACGCCTCCACCCAGCTATTAACCACTGTCACAAGATTTATATTTCATCTATTTTCTGCCTCTCCTGTTTCGTTCTTCCGGCATGAGCAATAAATTTAGGACAAAAAACGAAACCGAAAATTAAATCACTGCCATCTTTTGAAACCAGTTCACCAATACATGAGCTAACGAGCTTTTATACTGCTTGGTTCGAAAGATTAAGCAACTACCCATTGAAAAATTTCTTGTTTATATTTCCCTGTTTTCCTCTAGGAGACAGTTTACTTCCAGGTTGCAGATCAGCTTCCAAAAAAACCTGCTTTTGTTCTCAGAAAAAGCAAGAAGGGACCAAACTGACATTTAACACTTCGTACCTAAAGATGAAACAAGTCTGATTTAGCCAAGTGACCTATACCACTGCCAATACAGACTGACATTTTGTCCTTCTGTCCTTTCTTAGAGAAAACTAAGCCAATATATTAAGCAGGGTGAGAAAGAAAAAGCATTAATGACTGACTAGATACACCAAAGTACATTGAAAATATTTTTTAAAACAAGAGTGGTCAACCCAGATTGCTTTTTCTGGTTTTATGATGAAATGAACAGACAGCTGGCAAGAGATACACAATGCTGAAGAGTCAGTTACTCAAAATGAACCTTAACACCTTGGAATCATATAATGTTTTAGAATTAGAACTAAATAATAGTCTGGAACATTTACAACAAATGTCACATGCTTCTGCCACACAAAAGAAGACAAAGACTGGAGAGCTGGACAACACTGGAGCTTACTAATGGGGATTTGAAAGAAAAGATAATGGGCAAAACAAGAGCTGATGCTTCCACCACAAGGACAAAGATGACCCTCGGCCCACAGGAGAGATGCCACAATTTCAAGATGGAAGGGGGAAGAATTTTCTTTGCCCACAAAAAACCTTTGAAGACAAAGAAGCTTTAGGTTAAAGATTTTACAAGTATGGGGCATTTGAACATGGGTTGATTTTGGTTTGGGTTTTTTTGTTGTTGCTGCTGGCTTGAGTTGGCTGTAGTTTTGGGTTTGGATTTATTTTGTGGGTTTGTTGGTGGTTTGTGTTTTTTTGAGAACTCAGCACACCCATATTCATATGGCATAAAATGAAATTTTTATCCCATTTTATTGATCTCTTACACTGCTCTAAAACACCAATCTTGTGTAAAGAAACACATGCTATGCACTACCGTAAATGAGTTGGTCCATAGCTGAAGCAGTCTGCTACAGCTACCATTCTCCACTACCTTTATATTACTGCTTAATTCCCTCTTCTACTTGATTTATAGCATTTCTGCCTCCATCAACACAAATGCCAAAATAGGGTCCCGGTGATCTGATTGGGAAGTTCTTCAGAAACTTGAGGATAATATTAAACAGGAACTTTGGAAAACAAAAGGAAGACATATAAGGAAAAATAAACTCCATTTAGTAGGATTATATAGTCAAAGTGAAAAAATATCTTTTTTATCTGATCTATGGCTTGTTGGCCCTTTGTTAAAGCAGACACACATATGTTGAATGTCTACTTAAAAGCAGACTACATTTGCTAAACCATACTGAAGCTAAAAAACTATTTGTAGCTGAGACCATAAAAGGGAGAAACCTATGAATTGTGTTATGTTCACCTAGCAAAGCTGTTCTCTAGCAATCAGCAGATTTAATCCTGTTCTTAAACACAATAGAGTCTAGTCTGGAATACAACAGTAAACTAAGACAAACCATTACAAAAGCTCTCCAGAGATTTCACCTTTTTTTTTCTTCTTTGTGGTATCAGACACTGTTGGCAGGAAATCCTGATGGCAAAAAACATGATGTGTTCAAAGTTTACTGCTCAGACTTTCTAGCAAGAGGATGGGATCAAAACACTTCCTTACATATTGCATTTAAGAAAAAGAAGGAAAACATCAACAAAGGTCTTCAACATGGTGAAAAAATGTCTGGAAACAATTAGTGACTAAAAAAGGAGGAGAAAGAGTAATAAAAAATACTTAAAATGCTAAGTACTTAAAGTAGTGAATTTTTATGACTAGAACACCCTGAATATTGCAGAGATGTAAGTTAAAGTTTGATACTTGCTTCCCCACAATTTCATGCAGTGAGAAGTAAAACCAACCTCTCTAATTACCAACATTCCAAGGCCATAAACTTACACAGCAAGTTATCAAAGCAAAACATCTGTGCATTGTCCACACATGCAGTGCATGCTTGTGAAACAGAAAAGAATGATGTCATTTCAGCCTGGTTTTTATTATATTCCGTTTTCGGTATTCTCAGTAGTTTGGCCCTACCTCTGCCTCTCAGAAACAGCCCAATGCTTCTTCGCCATCATTTGGGGAAAATGCTCCATGGCCCAAATGCTCCCCGTCATGGGGTAAGGAAGATATCGGATGGTTTCCCTTACCTGCCACAGCTGCGGGCAAGCCCTTCCCTATAAATGGAACCTCAAGTGATACAGATTTTGTCAGCTTCATCCTCATGACACCAATGCAGCCAGCAGTCTGCTCCCTGAACACAGCCAGCCTCCAGCAAAAGTGTGCGAGTCTACGCATAGGAACATGATGCCAAAATCAAGTTTCCCGTGGAGGTAAAATCTGCTCTCCAGCAGAGCTGTAGCAACCAAAGCTGGAGCTCTCAGACACCTACTGCCCCTGACACTTAGGTACCCAAGCCTGCTTGATGTGGCAAAGAGGGAACTGTGTGCTTGAGAGAAAACACCTGTGGCCATACAGATCATTGCTTCCCCTGGCCAACTGCACTGTGCCCATCAACATTCATGCTTCAACCTCCCATCCCCCAGAAGCTTCATTTGTGCCAACCTTCTCATTGCTGGTTTGAAAAGTGCCCCAAACAAGTCTCCATTTTATCTCCTGCTGGTGATTTCATGAAACTAGCATCCCCCTCCATCTTCCCATCACCATTCCCCCTTCCACGTTATTTCTCTCCGGGGTGATCAGTCACAATATCAACATATTTCTACAGGGGGAGTCAGCAGGGAATTGTTCTGTTGCAGACTGCAGAAGCACTAGAAAGAATGGCTATGCTAACATAGCACCGCACTGCTTATTTCTCCCCTTCTGGGGGAAGCTTACATAAATATAATGAACAGATTTCTGGTACTAAGGCCTAGAATATTCCTAGAAACTGTCAACCTGACTGGCTGCCCTTTTTCTTGGTGATTCATTTTTAATTATTTGAGAAGGACTAGCACATTTCAATACGGGCTTTGTAAACGTGGACCCTTGGTAGTCTTGTGGAGGGATACAGAGTACATGTGCTCCTCTCAGAGCAGTTCTAGGAGATGGTGGAAAAAAGCCATACCCCTGGATTCGAGTGAAGTCACTCCTGCTTCTCTTCCAAAAATTACAATAGCAACATGTACGAAACTCATCAGTAACTAGAGAATCTTGGACTTCATTATTTAAACCTGGATTCGATGCAATATGAACTCTTTTCCTAAAACAACTTTTTACATAAAAGTATTAATATAAACTCAGTCATATGTATGGGTTTTTTTTAATGCATACCAACACTTTCTTGTAATTCTTGGACTGTGCAATATTGGCCCTACACGCTGCATGTAAGACCAGTCTGTCCTCTTACTGAACAATGGGCTTGAGGAATTCCAGGGTTTTTAAATTTGGACAGGCTATAGAAGAAACATGGGATATGCTTACAGACTCCATGTGGGAAGCAAGTGCCTTTCCTAGTACTGCAGAAGCCAATCTCCCTGCGTGATGGGCAACCTGGCCACCCCTCCAGCCAGAGCAGAGCACTGAGCAGCACAGAGAAAGCAATGCTCCCTGCCAGAGTCATTGCAGCCGCCTTACTTTCTTTCCATCTCTGTCATCTCTTCTCACCCTTACCTGCTCCAATATGGGTATTACCAAGGCAGCAAATGCATATGGTATCTGAACAAATTGCACAGCAATAAAACTTCCTCTTTACCCATGCGTGCACCATGTTGACCCATACATTCATCAAAACTTTCACAATCATTGTACTAGTCCTGAAAGGAATACAAATTTTTCAGATTCCCAAGTGTAGTAATTTCCTGCTTTAAAACAGCCTTTGCAGAAAGGTGACCTAAGCCAGATAAAATCCACAATCAAGTACCTGAAAAATCTCCTTGCTAAAAAACTGTGTGGAAAAATACTTCCACACCCTAAATTAAAGCCTAAACTAAAGCCCAAAGATTACTCCAAACCAAAACATCAAGTATAAGAGCTACTAGCAACAGATAAGGAACTTACAATTGAACATTTTGGCTAATATAAATGAAACTGTTTTAAATGCCACTAAGAAAGAAAATACTATTGGCAGCTCACCATTCTTATAAATGATAGCAAATTCTTTAATCTACTTTAATATCAAAGCAATTTATAGTTCAAATTACTTTATTAAAGGCTTTTTGCTGTTCTGTAAAGCACACAAACACATGGAAAGAAAAAAACCAAAACCAACAATGTGGAAGAATGGAGTCTATTCATTCAGCATCTTCTCTTTGCAGGAAATTACTCCCATCAGGTATCTGCTGATATTTATTTACACATATATATTTTCCATTTCTTTTATATATTGCACATTATTTAAATCTACCCAGTAGGTAAAGTCCTATATACAAAGCAGCTAACAAAAAGATATGCTGCCTCTGGCATACATAAAACATTCTAAGAATCTTATTACATATACTTCAATTGATAAGTCTCCTCCATATGGAGTATGCAAGTGTGAGAACACTGACGTTGATTTGACTGCATTGTAAATCTGAATTTTAAAGACTTCCATGTAAAGGTTCACTTCACTAGTATTGCTTAAAAAGCAAGGAGTTGAGAGTCTTTGCCTTGGCTTACTATGCACTTTGTTAAAGCTGTTCTCCCAAGCATTCACTGAGCTAAGTTTACTCAGCAGCATTCTCTGTTGTTATTTACACTTGATTTAAAATGTGTTATGAAATCAAAAGGACACATACTTAGGTTAGAATCTGTGCACTTGGACTCTGACCTGACTTTCATACACACCAAAAAAAAAGAAGAAAAAAGTGTAAAGCTTTCATCCATAAACCAAAGTACAGCCTTTATCTGCATAATCATAAATGCTACTCAGTTGTAATAAAAAAACTCATTTGCTCCTGCTATATTAATTGTTCCTTTCTAAATATAGAATAATTCCAAGCCTAGAGACTCAGGTCACCAGGTAAAGCTTTGCAGAGAATAAATCTGTCACCACCTTTGCTCAAAGCATCCCTTAAATCAAGATTCATTTACTGTGACAGTAAAAAGCAGCCAATTTAGACAGCACAGGCAGATAATTTTGAACTCGTTCGTCCTGTTTTCAAAGGAAGGAGATCACAGTGGAAACTCGGAGAAGTCAGCAGAAACTCCAGCAAGTTGTCAGCCTGCCAACCAACCTTTTATCTTTTTGTTTGGTTACTTAATCTTCTTAAAAAATGCATGTTCATTGCAATCGTTACCGATTCCCAATGGAATTCGTGTAGAATCAGAAAAAATGTGTTTGTTTTACTTCTTTGTAACAATTATAATTACTACGCACATGGGTAGCCAACCACTACCGCAAATAAGATCATGTATTTTGCATAATTATAAGGGGAAACATTAAGACCAATATTGTCCAGTTTTTCTAATTAATATAGTTACCACTGAAGGTTAATTTGGCCCATGTGTGCCAAAGCGAACAGATAACAAGTATGTTCATAAGGGGAGGGCATTTCAATTACCAATGTCTAAGGCATCAGTAAATGCATTTGTAGTAAGCTTTTCGAACACCAGGGCAACTCTACATATTTATTTCTTCCCTCTCTTCAGCTTCATATGTGTCAAAAAAAATAAATCTACCACTGATCTACAACTGAATGAACGCATTTGCTTAAAAAAACCCAATGTAGATGATCACCTTCCTAAAGCAACTTACATTTTGTGAGACACAGTGGCACTGAGCTTTAACAAAATAATAAAGCTGTATTCCAAAAAGGTCTGTTCAAAGTGCTTTGAAATATTTAAGTACTCCTATTAAAACACAAAGGTGAAAATTTAACTGGAAATGAACATTCCTTTACAACTTCAACAAATGCTTCAATGCAGGCTTACTAGAATAGAGACGCAGCACTAACACAGCCTCGTGGGTTACTGAAATCCAACATTCTTGGGGGGGAAAATGGAACCTTCCAGTTCCCTATGGCACATCTTACGGTTAATAAGGGAGGAATTAGACAAGCAACGTTATTACATTTAAGTTTTCATAACAAATTACTTTCTCTAGGGAAGCCAGACCAAATCAAACTAAGCAATAGACCCACGAGCTGTATTTAAGCAGCAATACAAAGTCCGGCAGCAGCTCTGCTTCAGCAGCCACCGCCCACAGCCACTCCTGCCCAGGATTGCTGGACAGGGACTGCCCTGCACTGTGACAGACAGGGATTGGTGCTGCCCCAGCAGCAAACAGGCCCAAGGAACTGATCCGCCTGAAAAATCATAGAATCACAGACTGGTTTGGGTTGGAAGGGACCTTAAAGACAGGGACACCTCCCACTAGACCAGGTTGCTCAAAGCCCCATCCAACCTGGCCTTGAACCCTGCCAGGGATGGGGCAGCCACAGCTTCTCTGGGCAACGTGTGCCAGCATCTCACCACCCTCATAATAAAGAATTTCTTCCTACTGTCTAATCTAAACTCTTTCATTTTAAAGCCATTTCCCCTTGTCCCATGCCTACCTGCCCTTGTAAAAAGTCCCTCTCCACATTTCTTGTAGGTCCCATTTAAGTACTGGAAGCTGCTCTAAGGCCTCCCCTAAGCCTTCTGTTCTGCAGGTTGAACAACCCCAACTCTCAGCCTGTCTCCATAGCAGAGGGGCTCCAGCCCTCTGATCATCTTCTTGGCCCTCCTCTGGACTTGGTCAAGTAGGTCCACGTCCCTCTTGTATTGGGGGCCCAGAGCTGAACGCGGTACTGCAGGTGGGGTCTTATAAGAGTAGAGCAGAGGGGGTCACGCTCCTTTTGATGTGGCCCAACATACAGTTGGCTTTTCACTCTATCTGCGTCCCCATGCAATCACACACGTGCCAGTGCAAGGAGGGCACAGCAACAGGCACTGATGCCAAGGTTTTCTCAAATCATGCCCCAAATTTTCTTTGCTTTCCAGCCAAGTCTCTCAGGAGCAGAGGAAAAATGACCAGCTCAAGACCAGGTAGAAGTCATTGCTGAGGCATAGGTCTAGCCACTGCATTCCCAGGAGCTGTGCTGGCACTTACCCTCTTCCCCAGCCCCACTCCAGTCAGAGCAGAGACAGGCTAGTTAAGAGCTGTGAAACGAAGCCGAGGGAAGCCCTGAGACCCCAATTTCATGCAGCTGAAGCCCATCTAATTGCTGCCTGCCAGCATCCCAGCCCTCTGCTCCTGAACCACTCATCCAACAGAAAATAATCTTATTTTTCTGTTATCCCATGGGTTTTGTTTCTGTCTGCTTATTAAAATGGCTGAGCAGAGAGGGGAAGGTGGGACTGCAGCAGTGGAGGAGTTCCATTCCATTCACAGATAGGTTTTCTTAGGCTGCTGCCGACCTACAGCCTATGTTAAATAATCATTTTGCAGCAATTTCTACTGTCTTCTTCAAGATATAACTCAGCATTGCCACAAATCTTTGCAACACCTGTATTTCTAATTTGGTTTTGCCCTTACTTATTGACTGTACATTAAAGCTAATTAAATATATATCAAAAACCCTTCTTGTGTCTTTCAGTATTGCAGAA
This sequence comes from Myiopsitta monachus, assembly GCA_017639245.1. Classification (NCBI taxonomy): domain Eukaryota; kingdom Metazoa; phylum Chordata; class Aves; order Psittaciformes; family Psittacidae; genus Myiopsitta; species Myiopsitta monachus. The sequence goes on along the minus strand of CM029925.1, from coordinate 51,135,885 downwards.
TATACAGGCCTCACCACAGCACTGCTCTATAACACTGCCACAGCAAGTCATCAAAGAGATGCAAGGGCTGGCTGATGATTCCTATGAGTCTTATGACTTGTACACTAATTCCCAGACCTGTACAGCAAAATCAATCAGGACTTCCCTCAACCTTCCCTCTTCGAAACCACAGAGAATGGCTGTGGTGAGACATGGGAGGACGGCGTCTGACCACAGGTTGAGGGAAGCCCTGACTGAAGCTTCTGAAGGATCACTCAAACTCCCATGACTGATCTTTAAGCTCAGAGGAGGTCCTGAGCCAGGCTCTGAGCAAGGGGCAGTTTATACACCCACCTCTGAGCAGCACACCACTGGTGGGATAACCACCACCACGCCTGCTGCACCTCTGTTCATCTCCGACAGGAGAGATGCAACGTAACACAGCCAGCATAACCTCTCATCGTTAGCTTGTGACGGCGTGGTATTTACTACAAAGGAACACAGCCTCTACCGTGTGCACACTGTGAAGGCAGGGCCACAATTCTTTAATTTCCTGTAGTAGGTGGAAAAAAATACAAAGAAAACCACCATCAGGATCATCAAGGAGGAAACGCCCATGTCTGAAACAGCCATCCAGCTACAGGTGCCTTAGGAGAATTAATTGGTACATGCTTAAATATGCCTTCTCCGAATAAAGGAGATTTCTCTCTGCTATGTTTCCACTAGTGAATTAATATATAGGGAAAAAACAACTCTATTATTTATAAGAGACTCAATAACCTATATACATATCCACATCATGCTTCAAACAAAACAATCTAACACTCCATTAGAGATTATTAATACATGAAGCCCTATGACCACTTTGTGATTTATGGTATAATTTCCTCCACTTTACAAACAGAGAAAACTACAGAACAGCAGTCACCTTGGTGGAGTAGGTTATTAAAAAGCTCTGCGAGGAAACCCACAATAGAAGTCAGCTAATTTCCATGGGGCCAGGATTTCATGTCTGTTTTTCTGACTGCGCCTGTGCTTTAACTTTACAATTACTACCAACCTTCAGTGAAGCTCAAATAATTAAAGAGACATAGCCTTGCACCAAAGCCAGTAGCAAAACTCTCATTAATTTTAACAGAAGCAAGACGAGACTAAGTGTTTATAAAGCAGTTGTGATCACTGGAAGGCGCTCCTGAGTTCTCATTATTAGACACGAGACTATACCTAACAGCAACTTTTCACTTAAAGGAGTCAAAATCTGGTCTCAAAACCTACCAGGTTTTTCAAAGCTCTTGTTTTTCAGAAGAACATCACTGAAGAAGCACTGAATGGTTATCATTAGAATTTTATATATGAATAACTTACATGTGTTGCTAAAAGGCATACCAAAGGCCACTCCAGTAAGGGATGGAGTCCCTCTGAGGATTCCTGCTCCTTTCATATCTGCTCTTGCCCCTGGTTAAAACAGCTTTTCATTCATTTTCCAATTAAAATGGTAATGTAACGAGATTTGGAAGATTCATCCACTCAACAAGTTTATTGCTGTTTTCACTGGAAAAAAATAATGAAATACCTCAAAATAGAGGAAGGGAAGCTTTCTAAATCTTCAGATCAAGTTCTTAACATGCAACTGTTTAGATTATAAAGCACAGCAGACACAGTTTCTTGCACCTGGCTGACCTGTTTCTTTTTTTGAATTATAAGTTTTTCTCTACATAATGTTCCACACTGAAACAAATCTGTCCTAAAGATCATGATGTGTTCCACCACATTGCCCTGCTCCATTTTGAAACAAAAGTTATATCCTGAGTATGAGATATGCCTAACATGAAATACACAATTTTTCACCAAGCCTTTTGGGCAGCAAGTGAGCAAACAAGCAGGAACTTATTATGCTTTAACTATGACCAGATCACTACAGCTGAGGACCCTCAAGTACAGAATCGTGCCAACAGCATCAAAGAACCTGCCTTTATTATGTGTGAGCAGGAACTACACTAATGAACACAAGTACAGCAGCTTTCACAGGAAAGGTCACAAGCAAATCACTGATGTGAGCCACACCAGGCAGCAAGGAATAAGTCAGCATGGCATCCGTGACTTTCCCTGCTATGAAAGTGATAAACAGGCAGCTCTGCTCCACTCTGATCTTGCTATATCTCTCATGGGATATTAAAAAGGAGGCTTCATTAAATGTCTCTGGAAGCCAAAAGAGCATAGCTAACAGCAACAAGTTTCACATGGGAGAAAAATGCCACAGCTGTTATATCAGACGACTCCAGGAAACAAGGGATGCAACAGCATCCTGAAACCACCCACACCTGTGTGTCAAACCTCAACATGGTTTTTTTTTCCATGAGCTTTCCTCTGTTCTGCAGCACAATATAAACTGGATGATGACTGCCATGTCAGCATAGCTGTTTAGACATATTCACCCAGATTAAAGAGAATGGAAACAAAACCCCAGAGTGCTTCTGCTTAAAAGAAATTCCAACACTTCAAGTGTTCGCACTTTTCACTAAAAACATGCAAGACCATAGTGAGGCAAAGCATAAAACTTCAACAAATGCTGCTTCTATCCGACCCACAATCACAGAACTGGATCACAGAAGACTACAAGTATTACAGAAGCTTAGACTGCTCTTAAACAAGGATATCCGTGAATAGTCAAAGCTTTTCATTATTATTTAAAAAGACACGAAAATTTTTTGCAAATCAGCATTACAGAAAAAAACAATTATTGTTCTTTGCCAGTCATAGTTTGCAGCCCCTGTAAGCTCAATAGTATAAGGAAATTTAAGTTTTCCATTGTCTCACCTAAGCTTCCAGGATTCATTCCATCCATGTCCCTCACAGCTTCATCACGTTATAATCCCTACATTTTTACTGAAGATAAATCAGTGAATAAATACGTTCATTTAAAGCAAAGAATACTTAGCAGCATACCTTGTGTACTGTGTATGCTTTGACGATTTTTTTTAACTACCTTCATTTTCAGATGAAAAAGCGAGAGCATCTTGTTCTTTTACAAACATGAAAGCATGCTCTTTCTTCTGTTTGGTCAGCTAAATGCCAAAAATATAATCCCCTATTTAAATCTACCTGCAATAAGCAGGGACTAGACATATGCCCATGTTATTTTCAAACATAAAATCTAATTTACACAGAAACAAAATTAGGTATTTCCTCAACAAATACCTGCATCCAGAAATGGAACTCACACCTGTGCTAAGAGACAGAAATTGGCACCTTAGTCCCTTGTCCATTTCAACTCTAGTAAATGGGAATCCCAAAGCTGCCCATAAGTGATCTTCCTTCTTCAGCACTATACACCATAGGTATTTACCTTGCCCCTGCCATTTTCTAACCCTCTCCCCAGATAAACTCATGACAGATATGCTAACTCAAAATACACTTAAAACAAGCACTACCTGCTGCTTCCTTGGGTGAACATCCCCAAGTAGCTCAACTTTCCGTAACGGAGCCTGAATCTTCTCCATCATTCATAGCACAGGGGCTTCCTATACCCCTGTAAGGACTTCACCATGCTGGTGAGCAGAGAGCAGACAGTTTCAGCTGTTTAAGCCACAGGCACCACTGGATCCCTTTATTCAAACTAATCAAATTCAATCTCATTTGTGTCTTTCCATGTTCTCCCCGTCCCTTCTAAATCTCAGGTGCTAACCAGTTTCAATTACTCCATGATGTGCCAGATAAGCATCCATCTCATTTCACAGCTGAAGACACAGATATAAAAAAGTTTACTGACTTGTTTAAACTGATGGGAAAAAGGAAAAGGTTCAAGGGTTAACATTTGTGATCAACAGACAAGAACTATTTATGACGCTTCTACTGTGCTCCTGAAACCTGAAAGTAATGCAAAATTATCTATGTTTATCAAGGCAATGTTTTGAAAGCACTCGCTAAGTCCAACACTCATCACAAAAAGGCCATATGCTATTACATCAGTTTTTTAAAACATAAATGAGGATGTATAGGAATGACATCGGTAAATATTCAAAAGGAGCCCAAATGTAAAAATAAAGAAGTAAAAGCTATAATTCTTCACACAACCATTCACTCTATTTAAATTCTACTATTAAGCTATACTACAGAAAGAAAAAAAGAGAGTGGTAATCCCTTACTTTATATACCCAGAAACTGATAGGGTGATTAAAGAACATATTATATTTGATACGAAAAAAGAATGGAAGAAAAAAGAAAAAGAAACTGGCAGCAGATCTAATTTCACACTTGGGAATTACAATGTAGAGAATACACACAGGCATTCTTCACTGACAACAGTGCTGTGAAATGCTCAGTACATTGCCGACAGTCTTACGATTTAAAAGATTCAATGTTCTGCTTCGTTACTTCACAGCATGTGGAATTTTGGAGGACGCTGGAATACTGTGCAGCTTAGCAGGGAAGAAAAACACAAGAAAAGGCCTCATCAAACTTACAGGATCCTGATGGACCTTATTTGACAGCATTTTACTGTGCTTAAATTGCGGAAAATAAAAACCAGAGTGCTTCTGTTCCTTTAACTGCATAATAAGGCCATAGTGGGTGCCACACTGATTGCCCCAAAAGTAGACCATACATGCACTGATGTCCTATTTTCACTCAAACTAATAAAAATAGACTTCAGTCTTTTCCTCCCTCCCTTCACAAAGCATGAAGACTTGAAAGAGCAAAAACCAGAAACAAATTGATAAAACTTACACCTGGATTAGTTGCATTAGAAATTCTGCTTATACCTGATTATGGGCCAATTCTCATCCTAGATCTCCACGAATGGACACTTGGCAAATACATGCTTTCCAGTTGTTAGCACTAAGGTGGACCATTGCTCCTCAATGAAGAATAGTAATTAGGGGAAAGTATCTCTGCAAGCAGCAGTAATTTCTCCCTTTTCTCTGCTGTGCAGCTAAGCAGGAGCAACCCTGCAGGGTAGGTGACAGCGTTATAATACCTAATTCCAACAAGCGAAATTCTCAGCAATGAAATGTGCTCTGAAAATGCAATATTTATTCTAAGAAGATGAGACTCCCAAGAAAACAGAAAGGCTCAGTAATGAGTCTTCAAACACGAGAAGGTGGCTCTTTCGCCTAGAAATTCTTTTCAAATCTTTGGTATTTAGTGTACCCAAAAGAAAAAAAAACTTTTTTGTGAGGCTAATATGTAAGCACCTGGAAATTTTAGAGGCACAAACAAAACTTCAATGAAAACTAACCTTCAAACAACTAAATTCTGTGCTTAAGGTGTTCTCTGAATTATCTGCATAACACTAAAGGTTTTGTGGTTGGTTTACAACTTTATGAAAAAAATAAAAAACAAACACTTGGGGAAGGGGAGAGGTTTTTTTCTCTTGTTCTGTTCAGAAAGGGATTGAGAGGAAAGTCAAAATCCACCCAAAATCCACTGGTCCTTCCCTTCTCATGGTGCCTCCTGAGGCATGATGCAAGCCTCCCCCAGCACATGGGAGAAGAGCAATGAATCCAATCCACAAGTACATTCCAAACACCAGAGGGGAAGCTGCCACTGTCCACAGGCTTTATTCCCCCTTCTTGGAAACCACTGTTGTTATCTCAACCCTTTGTGCCCCACGTTGGGCGCCAAAAAGAACTGTCGTGGTTTAAGCCACTATAATTCAACCAGTTCGCTCACTCACTCGCCTCTCTTTCTTCCCCAGTCCCGGGGTGATGGGGAGGAGAATCAAAAGAATGCAACTTCCACAGGTTGAGATAAGAACAGTTTAGTAACTAAGGTATAACACAAATCACTACTGCTACCACCAGTAATAATACGAGAGAAATACAAGGAAAGAGAATACAACTGCTCACCACCCGCTACCAAGCCTGACCCAGGAGTGCACCCCCCACCCTTCCGGGTTTCTGCCCTCCATTTTCACATCCTGGACATGACGTGCTGTGGTATGGAATAACCTCTTTGGTCAGTTTGGGTCAGGTGTCCTGTCTCTGCTTCCTCCCAGCTCCCCCTCCTCCCTGGCATAGCATGAGGCTCAGGAAGTCCTTGGTCAGACCAAAACATTGCCAAGCAGTAACTGAAAACACTGGTGTTATCAGCGCTGTTCCCAGGCCCAAAATCAAAAGCACAGCACTGCACCAGTTACCAAGAAGGAGAAAAATGACTGCTACTGCTGAACCCGTGACACCACTGCACTGAGACCTGCCCTCACATGCTTCTTCCCATTTGCATCCCTACAGAAACCCACCTGGACCACGAAGAGCTCATCCCAGGAGGAGATGGCAAGGTGGCTCCCCAGGGAACACGCACAGAAAAAGGTGCGGTTTCTGTGTTATGCCTCCTCAAAAATTACAACCTGTTAGCAGAGAGCTGGTAACCGACCTCCCACTGTCCTGAGCAGTCCCAGCTCCATCATACAGATTTAATACAGATTAAATTTATCATATTCACTTAGTTAAAACTGTCCACAAACAGTGGAAGGATCTCAAGCTATGCACAGAAACGTCAAAGCCAGCAGCAAGTCAATCATCACCAGCTGATGTACTCTCAGACCATCATGTTAAGGCTCAAAGCGAGAGCCATAAGATGGTTGAACAATTTCCGTTCCTCACCACTTCATCCTTCCCCTCCCCTTCCCCACTCGTCATATGCAGCAAGGATCTGACACTAATGAAGAAAGCCCGCTTCTTTGCCTTTTTTCTTTCTCCACACCAGCTCAGCTCCCAGAGACAGCTCAAAGCAGAGCTGCACAGCCCATGCCACCAAACACCCAGCCCATGGTGCAAGGCTGCACAGCCAAAGGAGCAAAGGACACGGCAGGTGAGGGGACATGAGGTGGTAAGGGCAGGACAGCCAACACATTCAAAACCACTGTAAATATACAACTTCTTGGCAAAATAGGCAGCTTCACACATGCTCTCCCAGCATGCTGCCACAGTTCTACACAGCACAGAAAGCTTGAGGGACGTATTTTGACAACCAGAATTTCTGTAGCTGACTTTCTTATTTAACATAATTCTGACTGCATTTCTACAAAAAGGATCATGTTTTCTGGGAGTTCATCCACTCCTGAGCCTTACTGATGGCCATCACCCACCTTCTAACGCTGCCATACTTTTCCCAGTACTAGGAAAAGGCACAAGGTTAGCAAAGGGTATTCAGACACAGCTACTTTCATAGATAAAACACAGGAAGCAAAAGGAAGACAAAACTGAAGAAGATGTGGATGCCCCATCCCTGGAATCGTTCAAAGCCGCTGGATGGGGTTTCGAGCAACCTGGTCTAATGGAAAGTGTCGCTGCCCATGGCAAGGGGGTTGGAACTAGATGGTCTTTAACATTCCTTCTGACCCAAACCATTCTGTGATTCTACAAAGAAACAAAACAGGATTCCCTAAGCAGGCCTAGCTGTATTTATTTTATATCACATTTGAAAATGCTTGTACAGCAAGTACAGCACAGAATGTAAGCAATAATTGCTTTGGAAGGAACAGTAATATGCAAGATGAGAATAAGTACTGGAGCAAACAGGAAGAGCTAATTTGCAAAAGAAGGATATTTGAATAAGAAAACTGAATTAAAAAGTGTGCATTAGTAAGTAAAGGAAACATCAATGCAAGATGCACATGTATTTTCATCAAGTATAAGGCAAATCTAAACACAGTATGAAGTACCTGCCATTTACAGGAAATTATTAGAGCCATATAATATAGTGTTTCATTCTGAAAGCTTACTGGACTTAAACTAGACTGGATAGACAAAGCAGATGGCTACTTATTATTTCAAACAACACTCAACTCAGAAGGATATTAGGTTTATAGCCTGATGCTGCTTACTCATAACAAAGCCTAATTACAGTCTAACAAGCACACCCACTAACTCCAATGAAACTAGTCAAAGAATAAGACAGGCTCCACTGTACGTCAGGTTTGGCAGCTTCCTGATGAAGTACTCTAGAGGAAACAAACTATTCGGCCAGTTCATAGAGGAAACTATTTAACACGGAAGCCAGGGTAGAAGTGATGCAACTTACTCAACACCGCGGCAGTCAACCAGCAGTGCCAGAAGCAGGACCTGAGAACTTCACAACTTCCGTGTGTGTGCAGAAGGTCACAAGCTCTCCTCATGGAAAATGATCACCTTCAATAGACCTTTAATTTTGATGCTTATTTACAGCTTTGATAAACAGTTTCTGAATCACTTGTTTTTATTGTACTGGTAATTGCATAGGGAATTGACTTATATATAGGTCACTGGCTTCTATTAAAGGAACATACACTTATGCAGCTGTAATAAAATGCAGAAAGGCAATAAAGGAAAACAAATTGGAGAAGAAACTCAGCACTAAATAGCTGTTGTTTTCAAGCTCTACCTCCCACCATGAGCCATACATCAAGTAGTTAATCAGGTCTGCATATCTGCTTGGCATATTATGACACACACAAAACATACCCATCCAATTGATAACTTGCTTTCAATGCCAGCAGTATCAACCTGGATAGCAATTTCACTTCAAGAGCTAGCTATCTCTTGTTTTTGAGTAGGGTGCCCTGCTCTACTCTTCAAACTGCACTCTGCATTTGCCTGTAGAGTACTCCTGATCATAGTCCCTGCTCAGGTCAGACAACTAAGTGGCTGTAAGATCCCTCTCTTATAGGGTGTCATGGCTGGGACCACTGAATGTTACAGAACCGTCCTATGGAGGGAACACTGAAAAGCAGTGACTACTAATGCAGGGACTGGAACAGTGACACATCATGGGGAAACTGCCAAACTGACTAAATCTGGATTGTTTTCTAAATTTTGTGTTCTTTATTTATATGAATTTACATTCAAGTTCTGACTGCACATGGATTTGGTTACACAATGATGTTAAATAAGAGATTTTAAATATTTATATTTGGATTTGCAATACTATTATTGAGCCAGCATACTCACATTTCACACACCATTTACATTCCTCCTCCTCTCATTTCCCTCCACTTCCACCTGAATTACAACCACCCAAGCTCCCATCAGTTCTGTGCACATGACCTCTCTCACTCTGCTTCCAAACCACGCTCCTCCTGGCTAGGAATGCTTTCCCCTCCAACTGGAAGGATGGGATCCAGACAGAGCCCTGCTGCCAACATCACCATGCTTTGTGGCAGGCTGACTCCATTCAGCAGAGGGCTAATGTAAGCACCATTAATACAATATCAGTTATACAGGTATAAGGGTAAGGCACCTGGTTAGTCTACATTTAGTGTCTCTGGTGCCCATCAGACAAAGCCAGACCTTCTTAAACTGTGCAGGCTCAGTCATGGACTTGAACCCAACTGCAGTTCAGGGCTGGCAATTTATAGGGGAAAGTCTGTGTTGTGTTCATAACAAGCTATGTATAATTTGCTGCTACAGTTGAACAATGGCCTGGATAAAGAAAATATCCACAGCATTGTGTTCCTGATGTATCGCAGCACTTAGCACAGTCTTAAAATATCCGGGGGGGGGTCAAAAGTCTGTGTTTGTGAAAAAAAAACCAAGAAAAAAAATTATGGGGGAGGAAGGGATGGAGTGAGGGTAGATCACGGCACATACCCCCACTGAAAAATGATAGCTTATGGCTCTCTGATCAAAAGTTCGAATCAATGATACCCATTTGATCTATCACAAACCCATACCTGCTTCTGAAATGCTTTTAAAGCCATGTCATCAAAGCTTTAGCTCTGCAGCTCGGTGTAGCCAGCTGGCCATGAACACGTGTGGTCCTCCCGTGCTGAAGCTTGCCCCACAGCCCACCATCCGGATACAACAGTCAGGAGGAGGAGGATGAGCTTGTGCAGGCATCAGCCACAGCAAGGGTTAGGAGGGATACCCCACACCGAGTGTGCTCCACATCCTGTTTGCCAGTTCTTTCGAAATGCTGTTTTGTTCATGCATTAAGCAAAGGGGAAATTGCAATCATGCATATACAAAATGAGCTGAAGCCTAACATGACATGAGAGCTTTGGATATGTAGTAACTGGTGAATCAGGTGTTTTTCCACCTTTCCTCTCTTTCCTCTGTTAACCAAGAAGTCAAACTAATACCTCCCCTTTGAAATTGTATTATTCAGATCAGAGGTGTAAAAGGAGACTCAGGTTGATCTTTGTAATTTCTACATGTATTTTGGTTACAATCTTAATAAGGCATGCTGAAGGCCCTTGTGTCATTTCCTTTCCTTTTGATTTTATCTTACTTCATTCAGATTACTACTTTATACAATTTAGCAGTTCCAAGCATCAAAACCAGAATGCAGTAAGAATCACATGATCACCAGTTCTTACGACTAAGGTCATCCCAACAAACACAGATACCTGCAATTTCTTCTGCATGCCAATCCTAGCAATCCTGCAGGTACCTCTACATTTCAAGCATGGACTGGTGTGCTGCTCCTCACTGAGTTGGGAGGAGCAGAAGAACTGAAAGAAAAGGATAAACAAAACAGGGTGGCCATTATGTCACTACATCCATTTTTCAGGATGCAGTCCTAAGGAAAAGCTCTTGGGGCTCCTGCATCAGTAGGGACAGCCAGTTGGGATTCCTGCCTCGCTCAGGAGGAAGGACTTCAAAAAGCACATACAACTGGTTCTCAGGCTCTTCAAAGGGCTCTAGCAGCAGGAAAATACCAGACTAGAACATATTCAAAATGCAGTAATAACAGTGGCAGCTCCCGTCACCTTCTCACATTAGAGATGTATCCGCAACCTACCCCAGTGCGAACAGAGATAAAGAACAGACCAATATAATCAGCTCACAGAAAAATGAAAGTCAAGAAGATGGAGGATGGAGGCTTTTTCCCAAGTATTTTAATGCAAATATTTTAGTCAGCTACTGCACTGGAAATTTCAAAGAGTAATTTGGCATGAAGGGAAATGGGGGGTAAAGGGTAGAGTTTGCAAAGAAAAATGCTTATTTTTCATCAGTGATGTCAGATGAGCTCTTCAAGTAGTAGCTCTGCTTCCCTTGTGAAGAGAAAAGAAACATACATAGTAAGCAGGTAAACATCTCAAAGACAGTGCTTCAAAGGAACTGACAGTGCCAACATCATTAACTGGAGAGACTGCCTGCATAAATCCATCCATATTTGAATGTGTTCATTTTCCCAAAGCTTAAAAATGAATCAAAGGCTATTTCATACCTCAAGAAAAGGGAAGAGGCCTGAATGAAGCAGGAAGAAAAGACTACCGGTGACAGGAGGATGGGCTGACCCATGCACAGAAGCCCTGTAGGACCATGACATGACTTCATTCTCCAGAGCCTCCCACAGTAGTGTCTGTTTGGAACGCTGCTGCCCGCCCTACAGCAATGCCAGGATGCCTGTTTACACAGCCACACTGAGAACCAGATCTGGGGCTTCACTGAGCAAAACAAAACCCGCAACACTGTTGGGTTCTGCCCCCCCCCCTCCCCCTTTTGCATTTTCAAGTCAGACCCAGTCCCAGCTGTGGGTCACAGGAGAGCTGTGCGGCTGTGCTGGAACAACTGAGAGGGGTGTGCAGGACTAGAAACATGGGATATGAATTCATCTTGTAAAAACACAGTTTAAGCCAGTTTCCCTGCCAGAGACAGATTTATCTAGGCTCAAAGGAATTTATAAATGAGCAAGTAAAACCTATTCACATAAGTCTTTTTGGAGACAAAGCTGCATCTCATGTAGTACTATATCATGTATCCAACAGGCCATTTTTGAGGGATAAATAAGTAACACCATGTTCCGAAGATGCTGACTCCCTGTCACTGACATCTGCTGCCACTAGACTGCAGAAAAGAGTCCCCTGCAGAGCATAGGACAGGAGCTACCTGTGGAAGGAACTGCCTGCGGCTGGCACACCCAGGCTGCAATCCCAGTTTTAGGTCATGAAAGGACAAATCGTGAACACTGCATCCCAAGAGAGGCACCCATGCAAGGCCTGTCACCTACACTCACTGGACAGCCACGTACAAGAAAGCGCACGCAGAAAAGCTTCACTTGCTTTTGCCAGTGCTCTGATGTTCTAGTGCATGTAACACCTATATTCAAACAAAGCTCTGAATTAAAGGAAAAAAATGCAGTTGCTAGAACGCCTGTGTTATAAGCAGGGCTCTGAGTGCAGGTAAATGACTGTTTGCTTTGTTCTGTACCAAATACCCTAAACCCAATTTACTCCAACTTTTTAAAAGTTCTCATTCATTTCCATTACTTCTGCAATCTCTACATTTTGTTTCATTCATACATTCACAACTGTTTCAGTGATTATGGATTTCAGAGACTGAACTCTCATTTGTAAGGCAAACACCGTTCATGCCTGAAGAAGAAAAACGTAACTAATCGTTTTTATTAGAATACCTTTCCAACTTTTCAAATGCTTGATTCCTGTTCCCCTGGGGTTCAAGCCTTCCGCAGTGTTCTTACAGCACACTCAAACAGGCCTTTCCCACCACTAGAGTGAGAAACCATTCAGATGTGAACTCTTGCTTTGAAACAGAAGGAAAAAAACCTGGCAGGCTTGTGCGGAATGTAAAAGCAGCCTCATGAACAGTAAATATCACGTGTGCGACAACTCAGCGGAGAGAAGTTGCAAATCCTTGGTTTGAGTAATTCTTGCAAAAAGAGATTTTGGAGAATAAAGTAACCATATCTAAAACTCACGTGCATTGAAAAGTAGTCTGAAATCGGCAGCTGGGCTTGGTTTGTGCCCCCCAGCCCAGCAAACCTCCCAATTACTTAAGCAAGGAAAGGTAATTTAATGCCTTTTATTAGCAGAGAAACAAAAGGTACAATTCCAGATGCATCTGTGCATCTTCCTAATCCATATTTCATTTATCTTTACAAATTAGTAATTAGGAAAATTAGTATACTCACACCTGAAAATTTAACCAAACAGCAACTCTAAGTGTCTTAACCGAATCTAGTACTAACACGTAAAAGCTTTCAACTCACTTTAAAGTTAAGTTGCAAGGCTTGATCCTTAGCTCTGGATCTTTCAAAGGCAACTCCTAGCACTATACCAGGGCATGCAAATCAAGAAAAATCATCAATATTTGAAAGCACATCCTAATGATGTTGCAAAAACCTGCACAAAGCATGTCTTATCGACTCCCTCAGCTACCTTCCTGGGGTTTGCATTTATTTCCATTTAACAGCTATTTTCTTCTCATCTCAGTATTTCACAAAATGCCCCAAACCAAGATGATTATGCTTCTAGCATTGCATTTCCTTCAGCTCTGCCAACAGCGGGAGCAGCTCTGTCTCCCTGGCATCCCACCTGCACATAAATACACCACAGGTGCTGCAAGAATATGATGTTGCTCATGAAACCTGCTCAGAGCATGATGGGTACAGTTGCTGTACTTCTGCACAAGGATACATTTGATGTATATCTAACAAAACTGACTGTAGTGTGTGGAAAACAAAAGGAGTATAAGAGTGAGCTGGTTTTTTTGCCTGCTGCTTAGAAAGACATCATGGACTGACACTGTGCCATGCTTACTGGCAGCTCTGCCTATTTGGTAAAAAGTGTTAGCATTAGAAAATCCCCTGTTGTGAGGATGCAGACTTCATGGACTTGATCAAAAATTGCATGACAGATACACATCGATAAAGTCCTTATTCCCAGCTTCAGAGCTGCTAGCAGTTTGGGCTTCATTTGCTGAGTATGTGGCCTCTGTAAGTCCTTCTGGAGCTGTATCTTGGAATGCTGCAAATTAATGGCAAACTTGACATTTCCATAGACATAAGATTATAAAAGCAATGTCAGGGGAACCCAGGCTTACTAGAACAAAATATTACCCAACTTCAAGTATTTTGAGGTTATTTATTCTTTACTGAAAAGAGCTAAAATTTTTATTTCTCATGTATGTTGCAGAGGGCAAACTCTTAGGGAAGGGGAAAAGACTTCGAAATACATTTTCAGAACATTTCACTTTAAAGATGAAAAATACTTTTATCTTTTATTTGTCAAACATATTTCTAAGAGAGATGATCAGCTCAGACACACGGTATAGAGATTACTGGATGAAAACCCAGAAGCTGTGCAGGTCTAACCAAGTGCTCTTGGAGACTTCGCTCTGTAAGAGCTTAGCATGAAATGAAGAGACTCATGCAGAACAGAAAATCAGGCTACCCCAATTTTGACTCCAGATCATAATTTGGAGCTTATGCTCATGCTAAATTTGGCCCCACCTCTTTACTTTAATGTTGGTGCCAGAACTGCTGTCTTTTGCCTGTCACACCCATGGAAAACTCCCATTGCCTACAGTAAGAGGCTCCAACCTGAGCTGTACAAACACACAATATATAAAACGTTTTCCGTAAGTTATTTACAGCCTTAAGAGATAATAAAATAAATGGGGATAACAAACAAATGGTGGGGTTGATGGACAGAAGGAACGGAAATAGAGAACAGAATGCATGCAGCTTCACAATACTATTATAAGCAAGGTTAATTGGAATGAAGCCTATGGATCTGTACTGTTTATTTTGAGTTACAAGATACAAGTAAAATATTGTGGCTTAAACAACTCTATTTCCTTACTCATTAGACTCAGGTATTTATTAAACCTTTATATATTAAAATTATGACTAATTCTGTATATATCACTCAGCAAAAGCTCATGCATGATGTATGACATGAAAGAAAAATAAAACAAGCAAGTAAGCCAGGGAAAGACATTCAGTGACTTAACATTAGAACTGCCAAGGACAACAACAATGAAGCAATAAGTCCACTGACAGGTAATGTTAATACAGAATACCGACAGCGTAGGCCAAACTACCTGACATCAGGAGAAGGCAGCAAAGATCGGAAGAACAGGATAATAGCAAATATTTGGAAAGACTGACATGCCTACTGCTTCCTGCTGAAGAGCAATGGTGGGATGAGCACTGCTTTGCAAGCAGTTATGGCTAGCGGCTACCCTCTGCCCTGGCCTGCCAGCTCAACAGCAGGGGCTGCACAGAAACAGCCACAACAAAAGGGGACATAAGACAAAAGCATAGAAGACAGAGAACCAGAAAAAAACATGGTTATCCAGCCAAAGCTCACTCTTTTTAAAGCACTTGACTCTCTAATATTACCAAAACCATCTTAGACATTCATCTATAAATCAAGCACCTGCACAATGTATTAAGGCAGTCAAAAATGTGGAAGTGTAGGCACATGCTAATTGCAAAGTAGGAAAATAGCAACTATGGACAGATCTAATGCTTTCAAGGAAGTCAGATACCTGCTGGAGAGGGCAAATTTCGAAGAGTCACAATGATATCTGTTTTGAATTTTTACTGTCTTGAGTTAAGTATAATAAATTGTGGTTAAGAAGAATTTGTGTAAAAATTGGAGCAGGTTACGCAGAAGTGAACTATTTCTGAATTTATAGAAGGAGCATGAAAATATTCTCCCTTATTTACATCTCTATTATACTGAAACCTCAGAATAGATTGAGGGTGAATTTTTTAAAGAAACTTCATGATAAAGCACTTGATAGATAAGCTTTTGAAAATCTTGCTGCAGGAGCACTGACCTGCAGCAGAGGGCTCAAGGCAGGAACTCCTTAAACTCTGTGGTAGTTCCTTCCTCAGACACCAAAACTCACATCAAGTTTCTGACAGATTTGTAGCAGTTGATAAATGTCAGACAAGTAAAGTTGCTCCAATCTCTACCCACACACCCTGTCCCAAGGCAAAGGTGCCCAATTTGCACATGAAGCAGCTTGGAAACAAATGCAGATTTCCTCCCAGAAACCAGAGTGTGTTTACCTTGGTATACGCCCAGTTTAAATGCCTAGATTTCTGTATGTGAGCAAATAGAAGGGCTTGCCAGGTGTAGCCTTTCCATGAAACACTGTTTTCAACTTCCCTATGGTTTCCCGTCACAAAAGCCAGCCAACAACACTATGAAATCGCTCCAGCAAACCCAAGACTGAGCTGTGAATGAACAGTCAACCAAACCAGGTTCCCACAGCACAACCTGAAACCAGTTGCTCCTTGTTGCTATATCCCACAACTCAGCGTAAAGAAGGCTCCAACTAAAGGACCACCTTTAGACTTGAAGAACAACCTAATAAAATTTTAACTTTAAATTTAAAAGGTTATTCTGTTACAGCATCAACCTTGCTGCTCTGCTTTCAACACTACACCTCCTGCTAAAATTGCTTTTATTTCAGTAGCACTCACTTTGAATCTGCTCAAAGACCTATTCCATATCTGTCTGTGTAACATTCAAACTATGAATTATCATTTATGTTTGATTTCAGCTTTAACCACACACAGTGAAATTAACGCGAGTAGAAAAAATAAAAAGGAAGCATCTAATTAGACAAGAACTGTGAACACTACAATTAAATGTAACAGCCAGTTATAAAGATAACTTTATAGCCAAAACCAACATCCAAAATATTGGTTACCCCCAAAGCAACTTCAGTCTTCTCCCAAAGCCAACCTGTTTGTATAGACTACAAGCACAAAAGCATGTCCATCTCAGCCGCAGTCTTTCAGAACATCTACCACAATTTCCACGCCACACCAAAATTTAGCGTTTACCAAAGCATTGCCACAATTTTCCTACATTGTTACTTATAGTCAAGATTTGTTGTCGTGACTTATGCCAAACTTGCACTAATTCCAACGGCACTTAGTTTGACAAATGATGGCAAGACAGATGATGACGTACCTGACAAATACTAAGCTTGAAATGGGAAATGCGAACACCAGCAAGCTCTCAGTCTTCAATATATTGTTTTCATCAACCCAAGCCTAGCTCTAATTTGCGAGCATTTTATTTTGGTTGAAGAGCTAATCTAGTAAAACAAGTCAGACCTTGCTGCTTCTCGCCAGGGGGATAGGTGTGTTTTTCAAATTACACTCTCACAGACTAGAAGCAAAGAGGATCGGTTGGAAAAGAAAATCATGGTGGAGCTGGGCTTCAATTTAGTTGGAGACAGTGGAAAAGAAAATACTGGCAACATATTAGCATGATTAGCTGCATACGGTGAGGTATCAGAAAAAACATCCCAGCAAATATAACTCATTAAATATCTTTAATGTACCTTATTTAATAAAATATGCTGTGTCATTACTCTTCAAGCTTCACTTTCTAACCTTATGACCCCATGCAAGCTCCTGAACAACCTTTCTATTTTGAACACAATATTTTCTATTCGGCTAATATCAACTCTACAGAAAACAAATTTTACAATAAAGCTACCAAAACTTAATCCTCGGGCATTACAGGAGGTACTTTATATATATGTATACATATATACACACAATCCTGAAAATTTGTGGATACTGCAACATTTCACATTTCAAAGAAAATCACTGCAATTGAAGTATCTTTGGTAGTTTGGAGTAAATTAATTAGCATCCATGAGAAGGCACCGGGTTAATAGCTCTGGAGAAACTTGTCTACTTTTGTTCCATTTTGATCTGCAAAAACGTCCGAATTTTTGTATTAAAAGTGCTGATCCTGTCCAGCCTGGAAGATCAAGAGTTTGCAAAATGGTGACAATGCAAGAGTAACAAAAGAGCGCACACCCCAACACAATGGATGCCAGAAAGACTTCCAAGGTCCACAAAACTTAAACTAACAGTGGGTGAGGAAACACTGTGTTGCTTTCCTCATTAAAACCTTGAAGTCTTACCATATAGCCTTTACAAAAAAAACCAGAACTGATATTTTTTGGTATTGAGTAGCAGAAGGAAAACAATAGTTTCTTTCAAACCCTACTTTTTCATTCCACAGCATAAGATTATTAAAAAGTAAGCTGTAAGTCAACTAAAATTTATCATTTTAGTTCATTTTTATCATTTTTATCAAAGTACCATCAGCTACATCTATATGGCACTGAACAAGTTATAGATGATGCCACTGTCCACATGGTACTACACTACAATACAGCAAAAATTGTATGTGGTCACACCAGTTATTGTATATAAGCTTCTTTCCTCACTTCTGGGGAGGAAGAGAAACCCATCAAGATACTTATGTCAACTGTTAAACTTGGTTAAGACCCAAGCTTTATACCTGCTTTTAAAAGTTTTGACTTATGTCTCTCCTGTAAGGCTGTAAAAAGTCTGTAAATTTATGCTAGCCACAGTGATGCCTTAGAAAGATGACTGATGTTTGGAATACAACTGAGATCAAAGATTTCATGTGGTACCAGAAGCATCAAACTGCAATAACTTTTGGTTCCAAACAATTTACACTTGAAGAGATCTAGGTCTATATAAAAGGAAAGAAAAAGGCAATTTCATTTGGGCCTCCAACATGTTTTTAAATCATTCTGAAGACCTGAAGCAGCAGAAGTAATTTTCCAGTTAACCAAAACCAGAACTTCATTCATTTTGGCCAACAGGTAACCAAGGTTGTTTCACGTAAGTCATAAAAAGTGTCAAGGACGTTTCTGTAAGGCACACAGAAGGCATGAGGCCCTCAAGGAACACTGCTTCTGAATTACCCATAGGCAAATTTGCGGGACCTGAAATAGTCAGAAAAATCTTAAATTTCAGTTCTAGCCTGTCCTATCCCCAACATAAATAAATGGAAACAACAGAATTTATTAAAACTCCCATTGTTTGCATAGCTTTCTACCTTAGCTTGATGATGCTTTCCTTTTTGGAGGCAAGGGACAAAAATATGGAAAAAGAATTCAGATTCTACATAAAAAGTCTGTATTATTTTATTCCCAATTATAAGACTATTAACTATTTAATTAAGAAGTCTATAGACAAATATATAAACAAGTTGACTGCAGTTTACTTGAGCTCTACAACCATACGAGCAGCATCTCTACATTCAATTTTTCAGTGACCTCAGTTCTGCCATCATATATTGCCTGGGAATTTGTACAAATTATCTGGAAATGTTACACAAAATATCTGGACAATAGACACGTTGCTGGTATTCAGTTAAAAAACAAATAAATAAAAATGCTTACTCGCAAATCTACTAACATCAAATAGCGGTGTTCCCTCCCTCAGAAATTTTTAGACTTGCCTTAAGCCTACACTCAGTAAGCACAGGCACATTTGTGCATTCATGCTCTTCCAAAAATAACAGCCACCTCGAACTTCTCCCAGTGGGTAACACCAATTTAAAAACAATCAGGCAAAGCTTTATAAACTATCAGTGAACAATAGAGCTTTCTGGTGTCATGAGGAAGCCAGCACTAACACAGGGGAGTTAGCAGGGCATCCTATTCCCCTTGAGCAGCTACTGCAAGCTTCAGCAAATGGAACGACCAGCATCACACTTCAATTTCCAAGTTCAGGATTGAAGCGCCAGGCTGACAAACTTCTGCAGCTAAAAAGCAGGTACAGTCAGTTTGTCAGGGAAAACATAAAATAATTAAGTGGAGGACCAATGTGAAAATTAACTTTTCATTCCTGTGCTGGTTGTTTCCTAGGTGCTAAGCCTGCAGGTATATCCCCACCCCACGGAATGCTACTCATGCCCAAGTGCATCTTCAAGCAACCCCAGTGCAAGTGCTGTACCAGAGCCAAAAGCTACCACATACCACCCAGGACCACAGCAGCTATTGGAGCACAGAGAGCTGCAATCCTGATCTTCACCTCATTAACATCAGACACTACATTGCAACCACAGTAGTGCCTATTACTTAAAATATGGCAAAGAAAACCAGCGTGGATTTTATGTAATGTATAATGAATATAAATGAAAGCAACTTTAGATTTAGCCTTCCCTCAGACTAAACCTCTTCACTGTGGTTTTCCAAAGAACCATTTATTCCAACAAGATTAAAAAACTGACCATGAAATAAAACAACTTAAGCAAATGTCCAAGATGGGACATAGCACATAAGATTTTTTTGCTAGATGATAATAAAATACCAGTTTTTATAAAACCTAAGGGGAGAAGAACTGGCAAGAAGTGACTGATTTAAGCAGTGTGCTGCTGTGGCAGACTTGCGCAGCGGAACAAGGCTGCTGGCCACCCAGCAATGGGTAAGGGTTGAGAGAACAGAAACTGGAGGGGAATAACTGCAAACTGACACCTTCCCTGACTGCACCTCTGGCTTGCCATCTCCTAGGAGCGGTAAGGAAACACAATGGGGTATTCCTTGTTTCACTGTGATAAAGAGGCAGCCCAACTTTACCTACTTTTGAACAAGTTTTAAATTCACCTGAGAGTTGTAGGAGAATAAATTTAGAGCTACTGACTCTAGTCACGAATAAACTCCCTTTTTAACTCAATTAGGTTTTCCACACGTAAGCAAACAGAAAATTAAATGGGCTGTGGAAATGAGGTTTTATGTGTACTTTCTCCTCCGATCCTTTTCATCTCTCTAGCCATTTTACAGAGCACTTCGGTATAACTGGCATTCATGTATTTTAAATCAAATGAATGAAAGCAATGCATGCTGAAAGTGCAGCAGTAACACCAGTCCTGCAAACGGAGATTCTGGCATCGATAGGGAATAACCTGGGTTAGGGCCATGCTGTAGGGAAACCACGCACCCTCACTACACGGGGGAAACAATGTAAAGGTCAGGTCCCACTGCTGCTGTGTCCCACCTCAGTCAGCAATGACACAGCTGGCACAGAACATCCCAGCTGAGCACCACCAGACAGACCATCCCAATTCTTTATTTTCAGCAGCCCAGGACTCCTGGGGTGCAGACCCGATGTAGCCTGCAGACCCAGCCACCAGCAAATTGCACCCTGCAGCCAGCAGGCTGCACCTGAAACCTTAACACCTCAGTTTCCCCTGAGCCACTCATTTCCCTGGTATTTTGCACCTTTGCTCCCAGTTACATTCCCTTTGTTCGAGCCCACTATGCAATGTTATACATCAGATGCTTAATTTGCCTGATCGGGAGAAAAAGACACCATAGTTTTATTGCACTCTCTCCAGCTATCCCTCCCCATGCTGCTCGGACCACTGCCTCTCTTCCTGACTCATCATTTTCTCTCTCTTTGCTTGGCACACTCAGCTCAGGACCCAGCTCCCCAGTTCCAGCTCCCAACTCAAAGGCTTTCCCTACTTGAAGGTGGTAAGAAACACCTAGGGCTGCTGGCTCTCCCCTGTTACTGTGTCTGCCTTCCTGATACTTTATTTTGAAGAGAACCATACGAAAGTCAGCGTGACAGCGAAGCAGGGCCAAGCCACTAATCAGAGACCACTCAAGATTAATTTCCTTTAAAAAGCATAAACACTTGCACGGTCAGAAGAGGAACCAAAGCTCTCCAACGTCAAAATGAAAAACCTATCCTTTTTAAGTATGCATCACTGCGGTTCCTCTAGATTTTCAGGCGTAATCTTGAAAAAGCATCTTCTGGTTTGTTGAGATAAAGAATAAAAATAGAGAGAATGCGAGAGAGAAAAACAAAAAGAAACCAACAAGTGGAGGTTTTCCACTGTGGAAATCATGCAGAGACACATACCCAAGATAAAATACCAGCTACACATACACCTTAAAACACTTAAAAGCCTAAAAATATTTTAGAGATCTTATTTTTATTTTTTTTTACACCATTTCAGATCTAATATTGCAAAGGCTTAAAAGTGAGCAGCTCCCTTTAGGTGATGCAAGAAAAGATTTATCGTACATATTTGCGGAATCGTGCCCTAATAATTGTGTTAATTCCTAAAATATAAACAAGAATTCTAGAAACACATCAGAAAGGTTTCTTTGGAGCACTCTCACCATCCCAGTTTTCAGTATTTGACATGACATTGAACAGAAAAACTTCTAGTAAATTGAAAGTGTCAAGAATACAAGATGTGGTAAATGGACTATTTTATACCAGTTTCACCTACATCTGTAGATTTTTATGGAATCTTGTCCCAAAACTTAGCTCAATGTACACCCATAGTTTCAGTCTTTTCTACATTTTTCTCCTCTTTCACCAAAACAGACATTCCAAATACCTTTTTCTGGATAGTTCCTTCCCAGTTCTTGCTATTTAGATTTGAAGAGCCTGGAAAGTCACATTTCATAGAGGACGCTTATTCACTACCAAATATTGTTATGATCCTATATACATATGTAGGATTGTAATGATTTCAGAAATAACAGAAGACAAAAAGCTTCCTTTGATGACAGTAATGTTCTTCCAACAGGATTTTTTTCTGCATGGTTTGTCTGTTTGCTACTCGTTTATATCCATGGGTTTTTTTGCTGGTATCGAAAGCTCCAGATACAGTACCGTGACCTTGTCCACATTCAATCACAGTCATAAAACATGTGCTGGACCTAAATAAAATCAATATATCTAAAACCAGTGGCATAAGTAGAAGACTCATATTTACCATTCAGTTCAGAATATTCTGCATCCATCATCAGCTGCCAGCTGGGACAAAACGAAGTATCTCGGAGCACCAGCAGATGGGCTGCTCCAACTGAATAGTTTAGATGCAGTTCGAGAATGAAAACACTTTTTAAAACAGCAAACAAGCAAGCTGAATAGTGGGTGGAAAGCACTAGTAAGCGCATTCTGCGACACACACTGCTGCAAACCACAACAGGCCATTCCATTGGTTTGTCAAGGGATTGTTACAAGTTAAAACAACTTTCAAACAATAAATGTCATCCTGGCAACTTGTTAGGAATTATTAGCTTAGTTGCGTTTATCAGCTATAAAAGAACCTGGCCTCCAAAACAAAGTACATCAGGTCCTCATTAGTGTATAACTTTAGAAACAAAACAGGAGTCAAAGTTTTCACAGTTTAAAAGGCGAAAAAAATAGTTTTAAATCAACTATAAATACAAGCTTAATAGAATGAAAGTTATTTTCCCAGCATTTGTAGTAGGCAAAACACCCGTGCAGATGGCTTGCTCAATATCACTTTTTCTGTGACAGAAGAATCAATGTTGTCCATTTGCATTAGAACAGCCAGACAAAATCTTTGTGTGTGATAATTTGCTGTAGCTGGAGAGAATTTGCAATGAGAGCTTGAAAGTTTTCATAGCAACCCAGAGTGTCCCTGTGTGCATGAGGGATTAAAAATGAGACACTTCTTTTGCTCACTGCTCAAAACCACCATCACACAGGGCACAATCCCAGTGCCACACACCTTGAGCTTCATCCAGGCTGAGCCCCAAACTTCCCGATCTTTCCTTGGGTGTTTTGCTTTATGTCTTTCTCTTGCCTAAAGACATTGCCTTCTCTTCCCCCTCTTCTCTAGCTCCTCATTTGAAGCCTTTAATTCAAGTAATGTAAATTCTTGCAATGGACACAAGTATTTAGGGAGTTGAGCTGTATCAGTTTGGTTCTAATTTCTCTCTCAGCACTGTTTTTTACAAGTCATCTAAATGAAGGGCAGTTGTTACACTCTAAAAATTTATGCCAATCAGTGACTCCATACACATATATTATTCTGAACACATAGAGAGATGAGAAAACTTACTTTACAATACGTAACGAAAGGGAAATGATTAAACATCACCCAACATAAAATCCCTGAGAAAAGGCTGGGGAAAATCCAACTTGACTAACTGCAGAAAGACAGATTCAGAAAGCAGCAGAAAAATTAAAGCTCTGTGCCTTAACTAATTTACTTCACCATTACATTTTATCTTTTAGTACCAAAAGCCTGGCAACTGTTACTTACAAAGCAGAAAATGACAGCAAAAAGCAAGGCCCTTGCAGATTAAACAAAGACACAAGTTGAATAGTTTATCGTTGTGAAATATCACTAATATCTTCCACATGTGGAGTAGATTTTGTAGGATACATAATTAAAACAAAAAGCCCTTCATCAGTGTCAGTGACAATCAAAGTTAGCATTACCACCTTTATTAAGTTGGAAAAAAGCCATGAAAGCTCTAGAAAACCATTCACCATATTATCAACTTTATGCATGTAGAACAGAGGCACTGAATACCCTTATGACTAAGAGAAAGGCAGGAATCAATTGCTCATCCTCTTCCTCATCCCAAGCAGCAGGAAAAAGTGAACCACTTGTCATGTTTATTGTATTTAACATAACATACTGCGTACCCAAGACTATGCCTGTGGTACACCGCCTCGGATGCCAATGGGTACACCGGTCTTCCCAACCAGCAGGAAGGAGTGTTTACAGGAGCCCCTGAAAGGAACAAAATCTTAAAATACCTTTTCCATATTTCCATGGCCTCTGTGTTTTTCCGGTCTCTCGACAGGATTGGTTTCTCTCTCCTTTTACACCAGGTAACAGCCGCTCACAGACAGCACCCACTGGGAGAAGAGGAGAGAAGATGCAGCTGATCGCTGCTGGCCATCCTGTCCTGTGCCCCTCCAGGGACAGGGATAAAAGGGGAGATGAAGAGTTACAAGAAGCACATGAAGCACTGAAGGCTGAAAAGCAACAGCAAGAGCCCAATTTGCTAATGTCAAAGCTTATTAAAAGAAAAACGAAGAGAAAAATAGAGCAAAAGGGAAATGCGACCAGGCATCTCAATAGTGTTTCAAATCACATAACTGAACCTAACTCTAATACGTGTTTTAGTTATCTAGATGGAGTCCTGCAGCCAAGTAAATACAAATCACACAGAATAAGTGACCATCCAAATTTCAGCCAGATTAAAAATCATTTTATCTCATTAATAATCACGTAACATGTACAGCATCTTTCCTTCCTTGAATAACAGGCATCACTTACAAACCTTAATGCATTTCATTTATAACATTGCTTCCTGTTCCTGATAGGGAAAGGAAAATTCATGAGGCAAATATTTAGCTCCAGGCAACTGGCCAGTATAGCAACAGAAAGTTTTACACTTGTGCCAAGATTTCTTGGTTTCCTTTTAAAATGAAAATCGTGACAATTATCTTGATGCTCTCTGATGAATCAGATCTGTCTATATGAAAAAAAGACTTTTTTTGTTTCCAGCACCCTATTCTACAAGCTTATTCACTTTCTTTAAAAAATAGCAGCTTATGTACCAACTTAAAAGCTAATGTGCTTGCATGAAAACACTCGTAACCAGTCGAGCCACAGAGATTTTCAGTCGGTAAACCCAAAATGCCAATTGAAAGAGAGACAGAATTTCACCAAGGGGACAAATTTAGACACTTACAAAAAAAATACAGTTATTGTCCACTTTGTTCACCATTTTCCAATCCACATCATACATCTGACTGGCTTTAGTGCCGGCCCTTGATAAAGCATTTCAAAAACCATCTCCCCACAACTGAAGGCTTCAATTGAACTTACAAAAAGAAAAAAAGTTCAAGTATTTCACATGCCATGCCCATGCTGCTTACTGCCACAATACTAAATTCGAGGTTATTTTTGCTCGTTTTGTGTCTCACGCATGCTTGATTTGTTCTGGGGTCTTCTCAATACTACTCTTGTACCGGTTTCTCACCAAGCATGGAAAGTGTCAGTTGTTATCTGATTTGCAGGCAGGGATAGGAATTCTGCCCGGTTTTAATCTCCTGGTTTAGCTCTGGTCTCACACTAAGCAGCAATTTAAGAAGGGTTGAGTTCATTCCAGTTTGTGAAAATCCTAGCTCCTCTCCAGAAGGCTTTTTGAAGCTAAAGTTATCCTGTGATTGTTTTCGATTTACTGAGATTTAAGATGCTAATCTACTTCTAATGTGCGTTTTTTTCCCTTGCTTCTTTAGCTTTTCCCCCAGAAATCTCCTCCTGGTTCTCATGAACACGCTTCTTGACCAGCAGCTGACTGCTCCAACTGGTAAATGAATCTGAAATAGATTGGTAAATAAACTGGTAAATAAAGCCGAATCCAAGAGTGCTGCAGGTACAAAAGTTCACAGCAGAAAACAGCATTTACATTCAGGCAAGAACTTACCATTATCTGGACTTCTGCCTCTCCCTCCTTCTCCCCTCCCTGGCAGAGCTGCAAGTTCACTTTCTGTTCCCAACCGAATGAGCACACAAGCACATTTTCAACAAGCAAATTCTTGTTAAACACAATGTCACACACAGGCTTCAAACCCCACAATGCACAAAACCCAGTTCCTTTGGCAGTCAAATTCCTCCACTGTGGATTACCAGAATTTGTAACTGTCAGACTGCCAGCAGAAAGTAAGGTAAGGAAATAAATATGGACAACTTGACAGTAACCAGGGAAGCCCTAGCTGTCACACAACAGCTTCTCAGCTTTCAACCTGCTTCACCACTGTAGGCACAACAGATCCCCTCCACCACTCTGCTTACACAGTTACTATACAGAAACCTTATTTCCAGTATAGGAGGAAAGACTCTGAAACCAGATGTTCTGTAGCTCTTCAACTGGTGCTTGTAATTCTTTACAAGTCCATCCCCCAAGACAGAGTACAGCTCCTTTCAGAAGTATTTCAAGTCCATTTCAAAAGGAATCATTCATTATGCAAAGCCCCTTTTCACAATAGACACCAAGACTACAAATCCATAGTAGAAAGCCAGCAGACCTACAAATAAAATACAAAACCAGGACTTAAGCACTGGATTCTATGTCTTCCTCAGCCATTCACTTTCTATCTTATCTAAACCAAAATCTCCTGCCCTTAATAACACTGCAATCAGACATGCTCATCAGTCACATACAAAAACTGCTCACTTTACGGCATATTTGAGATACTTGAAGACATTATGACAGTACCCGATTCTAATTGTTAGATCTTTACCCATGAGTTTGCTGTATTTTTTTTATTACAGCTGATACTAGTCCAACGACTGCAAAAATATCCAGTAACTAGCTTTTTTACTGGAAGTTTCCATCAACTGTAGTTAATGAAACTGAATTCCAGAAATAAAAACTGACTCTTTTGGGATGTTCTTGAGAACTGATCTCAAATCAGTTTTGCCCAACCGGAGCTTTTGACCTGTGAGGAGAGGAATCCCTCTGTTCTTTTAAGCATGCCCTGACGAAATCTCGTGGTAAAACCCACTGCTCTCCTCCAAACATGTTTGATTTGGAGCTAAAAGGTTGATGCCCAAAACCAAACTACTAGGGACTGTACACAGGGAAGAACATAAAAGAAACCCAGAATATAGTGTATTATTACTCCTGCAGAATTGTATTATTTGTGGCTGAGTTCTATTCCTGTTAGCTTTTAAGCAGACTCATGTTATACAGCTAAGTATAATTTCTATATTTGACCTCCCTTGAGATCACCTATTATGATTTTATGGAGTTAGTCCATTTCATATAACAGCTGGAAGTGGAGAAAACACCCTTAAGCAAAGACAAGCTGGATGGTATTTCCACAGAAGCTGTACTGGAGAGAGCAGGGATGGTCCCTTTTTTAATCCCCCTAATCACATTAATTATTTTGTGGAAGATATTGAACATGTATTTTGGTATGAATCTGTAAGTCTAGGGAAAAAAAACTGACAACATGGCTATTCCTCTTAAAACATACAGCAACCATTACTGGGAAAAGGCAACACACACAGTTGCACATGCTAAAATAATCATAATTATATTTCAATCCTTGGCAGTTAAACAGTCCTTCAGAAGGGTCAGGAAGCAACCATTTCATCATGACTGGATTACCCTTTGGTTTTACTTTCTTCTGCAAGATCTTATCAAGCCTCAGGCATGACAAGGAACTGAGTGGGCAGCAGAGAAAGCCTCTGGTAGTTGGAGACACATACATGCAGCAGAACATCAGCTTTTTCTAAAATTGCACATTCCAAGCTTAAACCAGAAATCTCAGCAGTATTCTCTCAAAGTATCAGGTTTTGTACAGGGGAACACAGGCACTAGGTTCCCATGCTTACAAGCACAGTAGCTGATGCAGTCTTAACCAGGCTCCAAGCTTTAGTTTGTCTCTCTCAGCAAAGGCCATCTTTTAACAGATTTCCCACTCGTTCATTTAAAAACAAACAAGAATACTCTCCTCTACTTAATTTGATCCCTTCTTTTATAATTCCCTCTAGTAACCTTCCATGCTGGCCTGGCCTCTCCTGCACTGACCACTATCTCTTCTTGCCACTCAATGCCTCCTTCCCTTCAGACTTCCCGCTGCTCCATCAGACCCCTCTGCGCACACCCCTTCCAAGACTCCCTGCCTGCACGGCTTAAGGTCACAGAGAAGTGCTGCCTACAAGCGCTTACGAAGATGTGGGCTTCTGCTTTACTATTTCTTCCTCAGTTCCATACTTAAAACTCTGATGTGGGGCACGATGAGGTAATGCAGCAGAAAGAGAAGCAGCTGAAGCCCCAAGTTCAGCTGAATTCAGCACCCTCAATTAAAAGGATTGGCCCTGTCCTTCTCCACCACCCTGCTTGCCACAATTGAACTCTTGCTCGCAAGCAGGCAAAGGGAAGGGCAGGGCAGGAAACTGCCCAGGTGGAGGATGCACCAACCTCCCCCTCTTCATCTTGAGCTGGAGTAGAGAAACGCAAGCCACAGCACCATCCTAGGAGGGATTATTAATGGTAACAAGACTAAAACAGGAACTAGAGAGAGGCCTTGATTTCAACAGGAAGAACTGAAGAATTGCGCTCTTCACTAGATTGTTCAATGCTTCCTATTAGCTCACTTAAATGAGACCTTCTAGTAAATCTAGGGACACAGCAAGAGTTTATCCCTGTTGTTGTGGGGGATTAATGGTAGAGCTGGAATTCAGAGTCCAAGCCTTGAGTCTACTCCAGTCCTTAGCAAACTGAACAAAGTCGTATATGCAAACTTAATAGTAGACTTCAATGGCATGTTTCTGTGCTGCTTACAAAATGCCCATTGCTTTTTTTTTTTTGAATGCAACAGCAGTAAAGCTACTGAGAGGTCTAAAAGTGTCAGTGACAGAAGGCAAGGTTAGAAGAAAAGCCTGAGTCACAAACCCAGAGCTCTTTGCATTTTTTGGTTCTGCACTTGCATACATATGACTACTTATACATTGAAAGACAAAACACTACTATTACTGTGAAACCTCTAACAGCCTTCCTTCTATCATAGTGCTCACAGGCAACCAACAAACCCATTTCACAAAAGCCAAGGGGCATGAGCAACCTGACCAACATGTAAGTATTAGAGCACGGGTTCGCATCCAATACAGATCACTAATGGTCAAAACCGCTATATTCTAGCCAGCCCATCACCTCAGCTTTTGTGGAGGCAATAATCGATCAGTTCTCTCACTATAATTGTGGCTATAATTATAGACTGCATAGGTGTAGTAAATTCACATTCGCTTAATAGATGCAAGAAGATTTACTGTCCTTTGATGAGGCTGGTGCCAAAAAGGAAGTGCATGCCATGCCAAAATCCAAGAAATCCTGACTCAAACTACACTACTGAGAAACAACAATCTTGCCCCATGTGTACCCTGAACAGAAGAAAGCTGATGTTATGGTGTGTGCTTATTATAACCCTAAACATGTCATGAACAGGAGAGCTTTTGGGGAAGCACCAATACTATAAGCAAATGTACAGAACAAATGAAAACAGAGTTGAGATGTGCAAGGAGGAAATAAACAAGCAGGAAGAGGAAACTTGATCCTAATGCAAAAGGAGATGAGACACCAATGAGCAGGAAGAGCCAGGCAGGGCTAGACGCAGAGAAGCAGCAGTCCTCCCACTCCAGGTTCTGGGCAAGTGGGATTACAGGGCAGCCTAAAAGCCCTTAGTTTTCACTAAAGCAGAACAGAACAAAAAGGGAATTACAAGCTCAGACCTGCCTGACTGGACATTAGCACAATCCATAGGTTGAGAATAACCATCTCAAAAAGCTTCC
This sequence comes from Myiopsitta monachus, assembly GCA_017639245.1. NCBI lineage: Eukaryota > Metazoa > Chordata > Aves > Psittaciformes > Psittacidae > Myiopsitta > Myiopsitta monachus. The sequence goes on along the minus strand of CM029925.1, from coordinate 51,106,289 downwards.
AATTCCTTTTAAAGCAACTGCAAACAGGAAGGGGTAATATCCTGTCTTCTACTTATTTAGTATCCAAGAGGCATCTGCTGTGCTCTGAACTCCAAACCAGCTGCTTTCTGCCACTGCAAATTAAGTTAGAGACTGTCGTACCAGGCTGAGAAGTTCGGTGACTCAGGTTTTTCAAGACATTAGGCATTTTTAATTAGTGAGCTGTGATGCAGACTAGCACTGAGCAAAACTGGTTTAATTTGCATTTAATTACAGCAGTAGATCAAGCAACACAGGTCTGGCATCAATTTCAGTAGGGGAAACTAATGAATACTCAAAGTGTGTGAGAGAAACAGGAATTTCAGCTAAGGGAAAATTCCAGTCCCTACAGACAAAGGCAAGAGATGGCAAGAGCATACGGGGGTATACTGTAGAGAAATATAAAAAAGGAAAGTTTTCTATTTTGACATGCCAAAAATACTTGGCTATCTAGGTAAAGGAATTAGATCTATGAATGACGTAGACTAGAGCACCTAGAAGTGGATACACAGAACTTTTTATTAACAATAGTTGCAGTATTATTAAGACATGAAGAAGTTACTGGACTAAAGCAGGAAAAAACCCTACAGTACAGACCAAAACCCATATTAATCCAAACCAGACAAGTACCCTAAACTCCCAGGCTACAAAGCCTAGGAGGCTGCTTTCCCAGTTTCTTCCTTTCTGGTCCCATGACGTTCAGCAGGAGGGATAAGGAAGTGCTATTTCACACCAGCCCAGTGACCAGACCAACAGCAAGAGGAGAGGACAATGGGTGGAAGCAACCTGCAGTTACACGGATGAGGTGTTACCCAGAGTGGTGGACTGAGCCCATCCATCAGCTTGCTGCCACCATCAAAGGGGGCGTTCATGTTCTTCTACCTTCCCTTCAGGGTCAAAACACATCTGAAAGATGTCTGGAACATTTCAGTGATTCCTCACACACACCACACCAAGCTCTTCCGGTGTATTAGGTATGGCTGGACAGGTTATGCCAGGGCATAGTATAGATGCTCCAATAGATAAAAGTTACTGAAAAGGCACAGAAGCCAGTCTGAAGCAAAATCAGCATAAACTGAAGTGCACTATAGTTTTATACAGCACACCATTCCAACAGCTAGGCGCACACCCCGTACATGGCTCTATCACACCAGATCAGACAGGGAAAGCCTGTTCATAAATTAGGGTGTAAAACATTCTGTTTGGGAACAAGTAGGAACCATACCAGTAATATCTGAGGACAAAACAATAAGAGTTAAAATACAAAACCCTCTCACAACCACTGCACAAATTCTCTTTACTACCATCCTAAAAATCCCAACTCACTCTATGGATCTGTTAGATCCCTGGAGGCAGCTCAAGAGATGCTGCTGACACAGGTGTGACAACTCTCAAGCTTGTGTCTGAGAGCAGTTGGTGCTACCTCCCACAGCCTTGCGATGCAGGCTCCAGCTCCTGCATCAGCAAATCCTCTCTGGGCTGCCTTTGCTGCTGCGCTTTAGAAAGTGACGCGAAAAGTCATCCGCAGAAAAGCTTGAAAACAACCATGGCTGGGTAAAAAACAACAAAGAAATAGGACATAACAGGCAGAGGAAAGAAACAGCAAACCAAAGCATTTTCAAAGCCTTCCAATGATACATGCATAAACTAAAAATAATCAAAGCACCTGCAAGCAGCAGGCTCAGACTTCATTTAACAGGTGATGAAAGGCACTTATTTGTGTGAAGGTAGAAGGCTTCCATGCAGCAAAGAAACCAGAAATAGAACATTTGTTATCAATTCTGTGCTCTAAACTGATACCTCACTGTTTTTCTCCCTCCTACATTTTTCCTACTGGCTGCTTTTTAAACAAGATACAATGACTAACAGATGCTACAGCAGTGCAGTCCTCAGGGAATGGGTAATTAACAGATGAAAGTTCAGCAGTTGTTTCTAGTTACAGCCAGATGAGCTGTACAATCCTCATCCCGTAACTGAGGGAAGGGGATGAGCAACCAACTTCCACCCCTGTTCCCTACTGTAAAATGGCACAAAGCAATACATAGTGAGCTGGGCTTAGAGGTGTCAAGAGAAAACAAAACCAGACCACTCAGGATTTTTAGGTCACCTCCAGGATTTAAGAACTGCAAATACTTACAATGCTAACTTTGCCAAAAACTGAAGAATATTCACTACATTTACTAAAACTGATGAAAAAAAAAAAAGACAGAATTAAACATCTGACATTGGCCAGTGACATACATATAATACAGATTCATTACAGCTTGTTCAGAAAAACTTGCACTTCTCCTATTGTAAATAAAGCTTTTGAGTAAATAACTCCTGAAGTTCCGCTCATCTTCAAAATAGAATTTATTTCCTACAGCACAAACAAAGGAATGGAACTATATGCAGAATTTGGAGGAACAGCGCATATGAATGAACACAATGTATGGCTTCAAATACCTCTAACCCAGTTTAGTTGCTACTCGATAGCTGTCACTGTTTTCATTGCTGCTTAGCTAACCATAGAAACATGCCAAATGGGGCTTGTTTGCCATTTCAGCTTCAGGATATAACTGTCAAAAAACATAAGCTGCAACCATAAAAACAAGCAAACAATACATAAAGTAAGACAAGCTTAGTTAGTCTTCATAATTATTCAGAATGAACCTTAATTATTGCAAGAATATAGACCACGTGCCTCAAGAAGATTACAAATTAAGAGTTGATCCATGCATGTATGTTAGAGGAACACTGTTACCGTTGAAAATACCACTATTGTAATAAACACATGGTACTGAGACATTCACTGTTTCACAAATAAGAAAGCATTACTTTAGGGAATTATATTACCCACAATATATTTCAGCTGGCAATAATGTGAATGACTCCTTATCAGGCCACACATGCATATAGGTAACAGCAGGCTTGGAATGGAGGTTAATGAAACCCAGCCTGTAATTTCTGAATTACTTCTGAGCTAAAAATAAACTTTTACAATATTTTCTTTTCGGGGAGGTGGGGACTGGGAGAAAGCACAGTATGCGTTATGTTAAAGATTGTGAGGAGAGCTTTTTATTAGAAAAACAAACAAACAAACATAAAAAACCTGAAAACATCACTACTATAAATCTGCTCCTAAGACAATAGATGACCATCTAATGGTATTCAGTTAAAAAAAAAGTACCTGTTTTAGATCAATGCATTTATAAACGGATAGGAACTCCCTCGCCCCATCCTCCAAGCAGTGGGCTATCAACACATAAGTTGCACAAAAATCCTGAAAACAAACTCATACTATTAACTGAGTTAACTACAGAGTTAACAGCTCAGAACTCTTTACTCAAAACCATTTATTAAAGAAAACATGAAGCCTTAGATTTAAATACTTCAGCATTCAGTATATCCTTTGGAATGAGTTGAACCACATACCAACTTACATCAAAATAACTAAATGTGGTTTCATTTCACACTTTGCGTTAATTCTCAGCAAATCTGCATGTGCACATTTATTTTGGAATTGGATAGTTTTTCAAGATGTTGCCACTGGTGCTGAAGTGGTGGAGGGAGGCACTGCCAGCACCCAGTGGTCATAAAGCTATGGAGGCCTGGCCAACGAAGTACCAGAGCAGGCTCCCATTTGATGGGTTTTTTTCCTTGAGTGCCACCAAAACCAGAGGCTGCTCTAACTGCTGTTGACCGGTAGAAGCCCCAGTGGCAGCATTTGGCCACGGTTACTCAAATCATTCCCTTCATTTGCCCATCAGCAGCTGCAAGATGCCCCACACGGTCCTGTGCCACCTCTGTGCCAGCCAGTGATTTTGCCTGTCCTCCCATGGAGTCACAGGAGTGCTTCCTTTGGATCACTTCTTCTTTGGTATGTGCCCACCAAGACAGAAGAGTGTAAAGTCAGAATCAAACTGAATGCAAGTGTGGACTAATGTCTCTCATCAGCATAAAAAAAAGCCCACACGTGATTTACAGAGCTTTAGAAACTCCAGTTCAATGTAACATTTGCTTCCCTGAAATCCAAATCTATTTTAATGTCCTGACTTAGAGCTCGAGGCTCGTAAAACCACTACTACTCATCACTTCAACGATGGTACATTTTCCTCCTCACTTCTTAATACTCTCATGCATATCTAATTATTAGTTTCTGATATGGACTAACTACGGACCGAGCAACACACTACAGCAAGAAGCTACTGGCCACCAGCTGAAGCACTTCAAAAGATTCATCTTCCCCTACAAACAAAGGCAGAACTGCCTTGCACAATGGACTGCAGATGTGGGGATCCTCAAAATAAACCAACACAGAACACACATTCTTACATTAGCAAGAATTCTCTTCATTTTTAGTAATTATTCAAGCACCATTACTACAGCATCCCGGCATCTCAAGGTCTCTGCTACAGCCTTCTAAGGAAAACAGTAACAGCAAATCTATCAGCTGTGCTTAACAGCTGTCACATTAGTCAGCTGTGCACAAACAGATTCAGTCCGATTTCATTTTTATTTGCACCCACACCAAGATCATCCCAGCATCCCAAAATAAAAGAGCCTGTAATCAAGGAATGGTGCCACAAGGAAGGTACTGGACAAGCCTCTCTGAACTGATGTTTCTTGTAGGAAGAGAGAGCAAGGGGGGCTGCCATGAGCTCGCCTGGAGCTACCACCAACGCAGTCTGGATGTGCTAAGCTACACCTGCTGCAGCTGGGCGCAGGCAGTTAGGACCTGTAAGCCACCACTGCCATATAAAGAGGATCGAAAACACAGTTGGCATGATGCCATTCAAGAAGTTGACCAGCAAGAGGTAGACAAAGCCCATCACAAGGGAACATATGCATGGTTGTGCACAACATCTGGAGAAACATGAGCATGTCAGCAGCCTCATCATGTTTTTAGCTAGTAGTGAGTGTAAGCAATGCAGGCAAGATAAGCACAGTCTGTCTGCCTATCTGGATTGGAGATCTCACACTTTCATGTGTTCAAGTATGCTTTCCTTCACCACAACAAATGTTTTACTACATTTCCTTTACACCTAAGCAGAGGAACTGTTCATTGTACCCATTCCCTACATGCAGCAGGCCAGGGCACTGAAGTCAATGCTGATCTCAGCACTCCAGCACGAGAGGAGCATCCTCCTCCTCCATTCCTCTAACTGCCTCAACTCCATTTTAAACCAAACCCAGAGAAAACCACTTTGTCTGTGATCCTCAGGTATTAGCACAGGTATTGTGAACCTTGAAATTAAGTTTTCTATACATACTGAAAACTTCTACACGCTCATCTCAGCATTGGTTCATTCCCAATTTCTGGGTTGCCAGCAAAAGCACTCTGAAAAATTTAGGACTCCATGTAACCAAGAAAAACTGTTAATCAACCTGCTGCCAAAAAAATTTCCTTTTTGAGGTACTCAGAAATAGCACCCTATTATAGAATCTTCAGTGTATTATAGCAGTTTTTCACACGCAGCAGTTGGAATTAGGTACATACCTTTCCCCTTCATAGTTTTCACTTCTCCACTTCAATGTAATTTCTTTGAATACACTCAACTTTTGTTCTGCCAGAAGCATATGGAACAATTTATAGCAAAGCCTCAAAATTTTAAATCAGTGGGAGTTAAACACAAGGCCTTAAAAATTCTAGACCCCATCTTTACCTTGGGAGCTATGTAAAGCATTTGTCCCATTAGCACTTTTCACGTCTAAGATTTCAAAAGCCATTACAGATGTTTACATCTACCATTCACAAACTTTTTATTGGGAATCCTTCAGAGATTCATATTACATAACTCAGCTGGGATAAGTATTTGAGAGCAATTAATCACCAGGGATATCACATACACATACATCATCTCTGAAATTTACTGAACCGAAGTCAAAAAGCATTTGACCCTTCCCTCAGGCATATCTCATGAAGTGATTTCAGTATGTATATGTACATCATCATCCTTTACCAATCTAAACGGTAAAACCATTCTTCGACTTGTTTGCAAGGGGTTGTTAGAATTAACCATAGTGGGGGTTTTTGAAGAAGGCTTTTCGGGATTGTTGAAGCAGAAGGAAAGATTTCATCCCAGGCGTTAAACAACAGACCAGAGAGAAGGCAGTCAGTGCAAAATGGGTTTGAAAGAGCAAGAATGAAACACAGTGTTGCAGAGAATGCCTCTGGCCCCACACAAAGCTGAGCAGGAAATCCAAGACACCCTTGGACCATTCCAATATTGATCTTTAGAGAAGGTAGTTCTGTAGTGAATTTCCTATTGTAACAAAATGAAATCTTATAATTAAAAATACTAATTTCATACAATCTTTGGGTAAAAAAAAAAAAAAACCACAGTGCTTTGTATTTAAACATCTATAGAATGTTACAGGTTATAATGTAATTATTTTCCTTTATCATTAAAGTCATCTCTATCATCACAAATCAGCCCAAGTCTGCAAAATACCAGGCACTCCTACACCCTTCCTCCTCAGATCTGGTGGATAGGTTTTGCCACTGATGCCCTATTCATCAAAGCCAAACTGATCAAAGTGAAGTTCAGAAGACGAGCCAATTCTAGCCAGATCAAGCATATGCAGCTTACAAACTGGAGAGCAGCTTAATCCATTGGGATATCTTACTTCACCAGGATTGAGGCGCAGGCTCCGATACGAGCTTACCTGGATATGCCACTTGACCATTTTGAATTTTCTCTATTTTGGCTGTAAAATGGGAATTCTATCACCTTCAAAGCTCCTTTGATGTGTATAAGTCTTCCAGCCATAGCTATGGCCACATAACAATGGCCACATCTATGCCGTGGTTCATTTTGAAACGTCAGCCTTTGAAGATGGGATATTGCTCGTCCATTTAAGGATTTTTGATCTACTTTTTTATGATGGTTATGGTATTTTCATACAGAGGCTTCTCAGTTCTCTCTGCCCATTTTGCTGGGTATATATAAATTGGGTATTTCCAATTTCAAAACCAAGAGGAAAATCTCCAACTACGATACTAGAGATCTTGCAAGCTTACGGTACAAGACTGCTGGTCATCATTAGAGGTCTTATAGTGGTGCTGACAACTGCTAGCACTCTAAGCATCAGCAGTACTCAGAGGATTTCATCCACAGCTCCCTGTGGGGAGCCACAGTGCCTACATGGCACAGCTTGCCCACTAAAGTTTTACAGAGTTCCTGCTCTTACATCATACTCATTACTGAATATTAATAAAGCCTGATTAAAAACAAAAGGCAAGCCTTAATTAGGAGGATCTCTGTTTTCAAATGTTAGTATTGCCAAATCCAGCTTCCAGAGCATTCTGGGATATACCATCACTGTTCAAGCTGCTACTTCCACTGCGGGCAATTTCCTCTCCTCCCAAAACAACCCCCTCTCTGTCTTTAAGGCATTCCAGTGAAAAAGAATGAGGGGCAATCTCAGTAGTTTTGCCATAACACAAACCTGTGACAGTTGGAGGTATTGAAAGAAATGCAGGAAAAAGCTGGAGTGGAATAGGGTTCAGAAGATTTTTTTTTAATTTATTTGGCAAAAAAATGAGTTATTAAAAAAAAAGTACCTTAATCTACACATAAGCAAGCTGTTTACAGAGGGATATAATATTATACAATACAATGTTACAATGATATAATGTTACAAAGCAATGCAATAGCATTTCTTCAGAAATAGGCAAAATGTTGATCTAAACCAGCTACCTAATTACGAAACACTGGGGGATATCCTCCCCACAAAAGATAAAATAGAAGAAACCCAAAACTTACCTACACACTTTTCACTTTCTCTTTCCCTCCTACATCTTCACTATTGTAAACACACTTCCAAAGTGCCAACCTCAGCATTTTTAACTCCTGAAGCAAGTAGGCTCATCCCTACAAAGACAGCTCTTCAGTCTAAGGACAGACTGAGCTCTGAGGATGTGAGAATGGGGGAGGGAAACTTCAATATTACAACCCATCCATCAACCGCTTCTATAAAGCTCTTTTGTTCCAAGTTCTTAATTAGCAACTCAACATCAAAACTGATGTTGCAAAATGCAAATCCTAAGTCAACCCAGACTTGCACCCTTCCATGTCTTTTTGACCTTGAACACAAGCAAGGAATAGTGAAAAAGAAATTTAGAAATTTTCGCTACCCAATCTACTTATATAAAAACGTGTACCAAGGTAAATAATCCACTTAAAAATGACTGTGGATGAGGTTCTTAGTCTACACCACCAATGACACAGGTTAGAAAAACAAAATCAGAACGTATGCATTTAGGATACAATGACAATGCCTTTACTACTTTGGTTCTCTTACAGACTGGGCAAAGTCAATCAGTTGTTTTCACCCAGTGGGGCTTGCTTGTTGTTTGGTTGGGTTTTGCTGGTTGACTGGTTGCTTTGGTTGGTTTTGTTTGGGTGGAGGGGGAGAAGGTGCTGTTTTGGGGCTTGGTTTTTTTTGACATACACACAGTTTGACTGAAAACACCACAGGGAAAACAACTGGTTTAAAAAAGAACCACCTTTTCCTCTCTGTTACAAAAACAAAAGAACACATCTCTTAGCCTTTGGCTTTAAGAGGTCCTAGGTCAGATGCGGGCAGCTTTAACAAAGAAGGAAAATAGTAGGCATTCCAAATGAAAAGCAAGAGTTTCATTGCAGCAGAGAAAACAGGATGTATTCCACAGGCTGTAACTACGCTCCTTAGAAACACAATAGGGGAAAAAAAAATAATCACTCATTATGCTCAAATACTTAAGGCCAGACTTTTCAGTGAGCCCCCTTTTTGCAAGGTTCCACAGCTGAAAGCACAGAGGTGCCAAATACCTGAGATTACAGCTTATCCAGTGGATATCTCCCAGAGGTGCTCTAACAAAAAAAATCAATTTACATGTACAATACAATGACAGCATAAGACAAGAGAACTCCGACACAAAACTGTGATCTAGTATTTAAATGTCTTAATTTTAGGATAATCTGGTAGTCTTTAGAATCGTCATCTCAAAACTTCTTAAAGCTTTCTTCCAAGAGCTTACATATAACATCTTTCATATGGGAAATGTCCTGCCAAGAGCTTTAAACATAGCTTTATCAAATGCCAGTTTGGCTTCCTCCATGTGAGTTTGGACACTTTAACAAGAGTTTATGAACTTTCATTGGAAAAAAAATAAAAATGCATGTATAATAATAGTTTGCTGTCCATGTGTGTAATAGGTTATGTACAATACCAGATAATCCTGCAGTATAACAAAAACATCTTAAAATAAGTTATTTCTCTCCAATAGCTTTTATTAAGCCTTTAAATTGCAAGTTTCATTTAAAGCACCATCACACATACAAAGTCCTGGCAATTGAGTCAGCCTAAAGGGGTGCTTACTTAGGGGAAGGATAGGAAATGCGTTTAATTAGCAGCAACTCAGGACACCAATAATTACTTTATTTGATTGACTGTTGCTGTAGATGATGAAAAAAGTGTTGCTTATACTTCTCACTGGAGTGCATTCGCTTGCCTCAAGCAAGATGAAGAGCAATACTACATGGTATCTTTTCCAGCCTCCTTAATAAAGCTCCCATCAGCAAGCAAAAAAAAAAAAAAGGGGGTATTGTATTAACGCAACCCAGGTCCCAGACTGCTTCCAAAAACCCAGCCATGAACCTTTGTCGGAATTTCAAAAGGAAGCCACTGCTGAAATTCTTCAGCATGCAGAAGGGTTGGTCAGGACTCCTCCTCTAAACACCGACCACTTTTCACTCTATAAGGGACACTGCCAACAGTATCTGTAAGGTGAGACACTGGAAACAGTTTCTACTATCACCACAGGAGGTGGTTTCCATCTTTCTGAGGTCAGGTTTACTACCCCAACTTTCAACAGAAGCAGCAGGTATTTCATGGAGAGTGTTAAAGGTCTTCCAAAGAAGCACTGCACAGGCACAAGTCCTCCAGTAAGTAATTACATAATTTTGATTGTATAAATTTTACATTTTTAAAAACTATAATTTTTAAAAATGTGATTTTTGGCTGCTTAATTTTGTTAACTAACTAACTGATTTTGTTACTTAATTAGCACCCTCCCTTAACCATTCTTTTTCAGATAAATGTGCTAGGACATTTACCTAGGGCCACAGAGTATGCCAGTTCTCTTGATTAGGTTGTCCATTTTGGCTGCTGATTAGCTCTAGGAAGACCTTATAGCAGCCTTTCAATAGTTAAAGTGGCCTTATAAGAAAGATGGGAACAAGCTTCTTATCAGAGCCTCTTGCCCTGATAAGACAGGACAAGGGTAATAGTTTAAAAACTAAAAGAGAGTAGATTTAGACTACATATAAGGAAGACATTTTTTACAGTGAGGGTGGTGAAACACTGGCACAGGTTGCCCAGAGAGGCGGTGGATGTGCCATCCGTGAAAGCGTTCAAGGTCAGGTTGGACAGGGCTTTGAGCAACCTGGTCTAGTGAACTTTTATAGGACCCTTCCAACACAAACTGTTCTGTGATCTCCAGAGGTGCTATCCCACACCCGGGATTCTGTGATTTAAATGACCACAAAGAACATTTAGCTTTTCAGCTCCAAAACTCTCAAAACATGATCTCTGGTGACTGCTCAAGCAGTGTTGAGAACTGCTCCTTGAAAATTTTCATTCCATCTCACACAGCCGCAGCTTCAACAACAGCCACCAAGGGGGGGTGTGTGTGAAGAAATAAGAAAAGGTACTGCAGTAAACAGCACACAGTTCAAGCAACTTTTACAACACCCTGTTAAGTGGAGACTGTGCTCTAGCGTTCACTGAGATCACACAGGGCTTTCAGGCTGAGCGATGAGAAAAACTATGGTCACTTCAGTGTTTTCCTATAGAGTTCGTACTGAAGGCTGCTATTCACCTTTTGTCAGGCAGTGATTTTTCCAATTTGTTTTTTCTCTTAAATGCTGAGATATTCTGGGGTTCTCCCTGGTAAACTCAAATTCATACTAGAAATTTACCCACACTTTCATTTGTCTTCAGGATTAAGTTTATTCATATTTTATCTGTATAAGCCACTAATAATAATCTAGGTTATTAGTGGCTTATAAAATAGCTTAGAAATACCATATGTGCATAGACATAACCAGTGATAAAACCAACGAAGCACAAACATGCCAAGCTGACAGGAGCTCAAATGAAAACAGGCTTTTGTCTGTCATTACCTAATTCACTTTTCTACCAATTGCACTACACAATACATTTAAATCTTTTAAATATTTAATGTGCTAACCTGCAGCATGTTACCTCTGCGTACAACGCTAAATTACCTACTCTTCATCCTAACATTTACAAGCTGTAGCTATTTCCAGACTGCAGCAAGTTTCACAATTTGCCAGCAAGGTTATTAACAGAACAAAATGGCTTATAAGGAAAAAGCTACTGCATTTTGTGTGTTGGGAAAAGGGGTGGGAGAGGAAAACAGGCTCTGTTAGAGCAACAGGGTCAAAACAACATGCCTTGCAGAGCACTCCCTCCCAAGCTACATACCACACTCTTCAGAGGGGACATCACAAATTACAGAATTCAAGCCAAACTCAGCAACTAGTGGGAGCAGGCAAGATAATAAATAGTGCAGATGGTTTTGGTCTTCATTACCATCAAGTAGACACAATGTCTCTGTAGCAGATACAGAGCAAACAGAGCCTTTTGTAACATGACAAACTAAAAAATACCAAGAGCTCTATGCTTTTGTGGTATTCTTCGCCCCAGGCAAACACTCCATGGATTTCTAATTACCTGTTCTTCTTGTAGACCTCAAGAAGGCCCATAACTATTGTGAAACTTTGTGTTCTTCAAAACAAACCTTTTCAAACCACACTTAACTAAATTGCCATCTTCTAGCTTGACTTGTATGTGTTAAGACTAGACTCTCTCAGGGCAAAAAGCCTTATGCTCACAGCTAAATCTCAGTATTGTGGCTGTGCTGAGTAAGTGCTTTCTAATGTTTTAAGGAAATTTGCCATTGCAAGTAGGCCAACACTGCAGTTTCACCTTTCTTCAGGATAAGCAAGCACAGCCTCCCTCCTCTCCATTATGGGGACTTCTCACTGAAGGGCAGCCCCATCCTACTGCCAACCACCAAGACAAGGCAGGGCAAGAGAACTGGCTCACACTCACTCCCTTTCTCCAGCTTTCCTGCTTTTCCTGAAGGTAAAGATGATTATAGATTACAATTCTGTACATTTTATAATTATTACATAATTACAACTGCAACTATAATTTCAAAATCAGCTGCAATAATCTGTTTACATTTAAATCACCCTTGTTAAGATCATGATTTGCCTCTCCAGGACAAGGTGGAACCTACACGGTGTTACCTGGGATTTCAGCAAGCACGGAGGCAGAGACACTTTGGCACATGTTGCACAACTGGGGCTGAGCCCAGCTGCAGCCCAAGAGGGTCAGGGCCCCATTCCCTGCAGGACTGCTCCCTGCGGGCCTCCGGCCGTCCCAACCTGCCCAACAGGATGGCACACGCTCCCCACTACGAGGGTAGCAGCCAGAGATGTGGGGAAGGGTGGTTGGCTCCCAGGAGATCAGCTGTTACACCAGTTTCATGTATCTTGGCTTCTACCCAGCTCCCAAACACAAATGGTATCAAACATGTCTATTCCTCCATTGTCACCTTTCTGTTTCCTGCCCTACCTGTTCCCTACAGCACCCATTCAGCCACGCAAACTGACATTTTGTGATAAATATGCTTATATCTTATAATACTCTTGATATTCTATTGCATACACATGCTATTAAAAGAAAAAAAACCAGCAGGAGGAGCCACACAGTAACTATCTGCCTTTATTTTAATAGATCAAGAAAATGGTTTAATGAACAAGTTTTAGAAAACTGCATCTAAACACACCGAGGCATATTACAAACATTATGGTGTTTTCATTCTTTCTCCCTCGTAATGCACTTAAACCAAACCTGCCAAGTTCTGTCTCATATTCTAAGCATTAAAGTTCACAAAATAGGGCCTCCATCTTTCCAACACTCCAAATCAAAATAGTATAAAGGAGATTATAAACATATAGTTCATTGCATTATTGTTCGTAAACACATTAGCATATACCTCAATCTTAAGAGTGACTACTTCCAGAAATTCCAGGATTCCCGGACTTCCCGTGTATATACTTCCCATGTATATACTTCCCATGTATATATTGGAGGGAAGAAAAAAAATCATTCAAAATTTGAGAAAAAAGGATTTTATTTGCTTCATGTCCCGAAAGGAGGGGGAGGGAGAGGGGAATCTTGCTGCGTAATCAATCAAGCTTTGCTTGCACTGTCTTTCTTCTAAACTGAAAATCAAGGACCACAGCTAACGAAAAAAGGGAATGGTTTAGGTAAGTTTTGTAAGAGCCTGTTCCCATTTCCTGGTAGCTGGCTTCTTCTTCTCTAATTCAGAATGTTTTAAGCACTTCTAAGAACAATGTGGCTAACAACATTTTGAGTTTTTCTTTTTAACATTCAAAGATACCACATTTGCCAACATGACTTGTTTTTTCAAGCCACTCAAACATATTCAGTTACTCATCATCAACTAGATATTGAATAGGAAAGGAAAGCCAACACCACTCACTTGGGAGCTCCTTCCTCCCATACGACAGAACAAAAGGTGCCAGTAGAGATAACCCACAAAGCACTCCTCTTGGGCTCTGCTGAGCTTCCCATAAGCAAACTTCCATCTGTTGCCAAAAGCCAAAACTCTCCACAGTAGAAAACAGAAGACAGATGTCCGTTTGCCAAGAGAAAGACTAAGCTTGCTTTCTTACTCAAACCCAAGCTGTTGAGAAAGCTGACCCAAATAACAACCAAACACAAAAGAATGTATGTAAGCCAGTGAGCAGCAATATTTATCCCACTGCTTGAAAGTCGATGAAGGCTGTTCCGTAGGCAGCATTTTGACACTAAAAAGGAAACAAATTGGGAGCAGCAAGCACATACATTCCACTTGGAAATACCACCAGGAAAATAAAATAAAATCAAATCAAATCAAATCAAATAAAATAAAATAACCGCCATTGTCACCCTAAGCAATACACTTGAAATCTCTATCATTTTTCCACTGTGATTTACATCAGTATGTATTGCTAGTAATAAAATTAAGTGGCCCAACTCTTCAGATAGCATCAATTTTGCAATTTGTTTCAGGAGACATCTGGTATAGTCCTAATCTCTGAAACACAGGAGCTTAATTAAAAACAAAAAATATGATCTTAATCAAAATTTGCTTAGACTACAGCCTGATTCCAGTTAAAGGACTATGCAATCAACTAACTTAACAGATCTACTGGTTGTCAAGGTGTTAAATTTCAGATTAAAACAGAGCTGCATGCTCACATGTAGATTAGGGGAATACAACCTACTGAAACATTAAGGTGCCCTCTCAGTTCAAAAGTTGTAAGAACTCAGCCACAAGTACACACTGAAGTGAGTATCTTTGAGGGCTTTTTTTCTTTTTTTTTTGGTCCAGCAATAACTAGATACTCTTGCCTCCACAACTGTAATGGTGTAAATGGTTTCGATTTAGACTCTGATAGCAGAGCAGTAGACACCTCTGTGTTTGGAAGGGAAGCATTAAAAATGAAAAAAGGGACATACTTGGACAGGATCAAGACTGTTACTACGGGGTTATCCACTGTCCCACAGCCCCAGCCTTATACTGGGGCTAAGGCTGACATGGAAGAGAGAGAAGGGGGGTGCCATGAGAAGGGGAGTGTCATGAGAAAGCCAGATGCTCCATCAAATTTCACCCTTTCCTTTCTCTGCCTCCCACCCCCTCACCTCCTTTCTCCCAAACCCTACCAACTAGCAGGCATGCAGAGGGTGGTGATTATGCGGAAGGGGAGATGCCCAAGATTAGTTTTATCAGGCAGAACATGGTTGGCAAGGTGCAGACACTGAAATTGTCACACCTCAGAGCAGGCTGGACTGGAGATGGAAAGACAGCTCAAAGCACATCTATGGTGGGGAGCCTGAACTACTGAAGAAAAAGAGGAAGAGAAGAGACAAGAGAGGAGGAAGGGAAAAAATAACAATCGGGACTTAACCTAAAAAAGTGTGCAGACCTGTGGCTCCAACAGGGAAATTACCAAGCAGAGCCATGGCAAAGCGATTACATGGCACTATCTCTCTCTGCAGGTGTAACTACCGTTCCTCCAGATTGCACAGTGACCTAAGCCCAACCACATTCAGGAGAACCTTAAGTGTTCATATTCTAACAACTCGTAGTTCTCAAAGAGCAACAAAATCTCATATGCACAGTGCTGAGTAAAAGACAAGAGGTCAATAAATAAAGAAATAAAAACAACCTGACTTAACACCCCATAATTCACAAATGACAAAGTAAAAAACCATGACAGCCCAAAGTCAGAAGCAGCCCTGCCCAACTAAAACACTGTACGATATAAATACAAGCAACTTGCAAAGTCCACCCACATTCACCCACAGGTAGGAGGGTGTTTTTCCTAGTCTCTTAAGTGGCATGTCATCCATGCTCTCTGGAGACTGCCATTCAACCAGCAGGTTTCCTGTCCAACCTACAGCTGAGAACAACGTTTAATTACCATGTTTAATCAATCTTGTTAACTGTTAGGGTGGACAGCTTTGATCTCTCCTGCTGATAGCTAGTTTATGACTACAAAAGAAACTGGGACTTTGCATAATTGCCAAGTCTTCGATGTGCATTTTTCAATTCCTTCTATTTCTCAATCTCCCTTTCTGTTTGTGCTACACTAATGCTCCTGCTAACAGGAACCAAAGCACATCCCCCCATCTATGGTATCATTTATTTGGACACGCAGGAGGTGGAGGGAAGAAAGATGAGGAAAGGGAAATTGCCTCTCCTTCACCCAGAAATACAGAAAAAGATCAGAAACAACCATAGTGAATCTGGCCTCAGCAACATTATCATGTGGCTGATGGCAGCCAGCACTAAAAGCAGAAGGTGGTGCAGGAATCACTAAGATGCCTGGGATAGTCTGCTCCCCATCCCCCTGGAAAGCTTCATCTGACTCTCCACTGATTAGAGGCTGGTTTAAATTCCAGTACAGAGGTTTTGAGGAATTTCAGTGGCTTTCCACTATGTTGTTTTATGTTTGTGAATAGGTTCACCCAAAAAATGCCTCTTCTGCAGGAGCTTCATATTAGCAGCTTAGGAGGAAAGCCCACAAGACCAAGATTACTAGCTTGCACTCAGCCAAGCTGAGACTGTGCCAATACCAATAGGAAGGGAAACTTCTGAGGACATTGTATCCTAAAATATCTAGGAACCTTCAGAATAGATCCTAATTAAAAACAACTAAACACAAGCAAGCTTAATTCATTAACTACCTCTCCTAAACACCCTTTTCCTCAAGGATGAAGCCAATCATAAGATCTACGGAAATAAACGTTCATAGGTGGTGTATAATGGGTTCTGAGAAACGTACAAAGCAGCCCTACATTTCAGCCAAACAGTGCTGACTGTTTTCAAAACGGCAAGCTAAACCCTCACCCAACTGAATTCAGCTGGAGCGTTGCCACACAGCAGGACAGCGACTTGGCTCACCGTCCCCATGGGAAATCTTTTTCTAACTTGGACTTTCTTCCTGCTTATTTCAAATGAAATCTCCTTTGGATCAGGTTGAATCTCCACAGACAATTAGTCTTGCACCAGCTAAATAAAACAAGAGTTATATCACTTCTGAGCAGCAACAGGGTAACAGAGAAAATTTCTTCTTCTTTTAATCCAAGGGGAACTTGGCAATTAACTACTTAACAGGGTTTGAACTTTGCTGCTGAATCTTCTCATTGCACAGCAACAGAGAGAAGTACCACAGTGCACAGCCACCTCAAGCATCTGCAGAATATCATAGCTAAACTGTAGCTCCCAAATAGTGCTAGAACAGAATTGTTCACCTAAAAGTCAGTCCTTTCTCACCAAAGGTTCCTCAACAGCACACCATGGTTTTGGTGGCTGGTTTGGGGCTTTTGGTCGTGGTGTGTTTTGGGATTTTTTGAGGGTTTGTTTTCTTTCTGTTGGGGGTTGTGTGTTTTGCTTGGGTTTTGGCCTTTTTTTTCCCCCTAAACTTTTCTCTAAGGAAGGCTTCTTCTTGTTATTACAAGATGAAAAATATATTGTACACTCTATCCTTACACCAGAAGCTACTGGAAGCCCAGCAAGTCAGCCAACCCATTCATCTCCTGCCTACTGCTGATACTGTCTTGCATAATGCTCATTTTTGGTGGCCAGGGATGGAGGAGGGGTTTCCCTAGGAATAAGCTGAATAAAGCTTCCTGTTCAGCTGAAGCAGGAAATGTGCTCCAGTACTGCCTTGCACACAAAGAGTAGAAAACACTTACTAAACAAAATAGCAGGAGATGAAGTGTAAACTGGATTATCCTTCCATCAAGCAGACAAATAGAAAGCCACACTTCCCATCCCCCCAGCTCTCTTGCATTAATGTACTTAAACTTGGGGGAAAAAAAAATAGATGCATATGTATACATGTTCTGCATGGACATCAAATGATTATGCTGTGCCTTTAAAACCAAACACCGAAGGATTTTAAACAACAACAATGCTAATTAGGAGGTAGCATTTCCTCCCTCCTACAGAATCGGTTTCTTCTTGTTAGAATAGGAGGTACAACTGGCCAAACCCCATCCTACTACTGGAGAAACCGACCAGTAAGTTGCCATTAGGTTAACCTCCCAGCATTTCTCTCCAAACATCTCTTCAGAAAGACTAAAAATAAATAGCCTAGAAGATGAAGGCACGGGCTTCCAGTCTGATAAACCACCAGGATACACAGGGAAGAACAGCAATAGTACATTTTGCATAAGAATCTGCAGATGGTAGAAGACATATTAATGGAAAAAATGTCCTTCTTCATGCCCTATTAAAAACAATGACTGTTTAAAACCTCACAGCGCTTCCCAAGAGCTGGCCTTGTAATTCACTCAAGATTTCCCTGCTGCCATCATATGCCTTTTGATGAGCTGTGATCACTTCAGAGCTGCACTTGTCCTCACCCACCCTGATATTAGAGTACTGAAAGCAATGAAAACTACATCACCTCATGCTAGGTCACAGCTACAGATGCACACTGCTAGAAGATGGGAGATGAAAAGCTGTTAGGCAAGTTCCATGATGTAAAACACATTACAGCAGCTGGATGCTGGGAACATATAACAAAACACCACGCAAAACAGAAATGCACATAAGCTTAATGAAAACCTGATGAAAGACTGTTTAAATAAAAGCACTGGACTCATTAATTCTTTAGACATGGACAGTGCAGTTAAACTACGGTCACAAGCACTGCAAGCTACACTTGAATATAAACCACTTTGAACCATTAGTGCCTCCCCCCACCATGAGTTATAAACCAGTCATCGGCCCCACAGGAACATGTCTCATCATATTTTCATGTCCCTTCCTATGGCATAACACCCTGCGTGTCATGCAAAGCTCAAATACATGCTGGGAAAGCGTTTTACTAAATGGCCTTAAAAATACCCTTGTATTGAAATAGAGTCAGGTGCAAGTTTCTCAATTGGGGGATGTAAGAGAAGCTTCTCCACCACCCTAAATGGAAATTTTAAGACAGCCAAACCAAACCAGAGAGTGCAGAGACATTCCAGCGAACCCCAACATCAGCAGAGAACCTTCAGAAAACCAACCATCGCTAAGATCACAGAGCTGAGAGCTACCGTCAATATCCTTAAGCTGACGTGAAATTAAGCTTCACAAGTGCATGTGGCTCACTAATACAAGACCTTTGGAAAGCAGGCCTCCTAGCTGAAGGGCATGGCAGAAGTCCAGCCACTCTTGACAGATGAGGAAGTTTCCCCTAGTATGGGTTGCAAAGACATAGCACCTACTGCAACACAGCGCATCATTAACCAGTTTGTTACATCAGAAAGTTCTTTCACATGTGGTGCAGCAAATGGATGTACTTGTACTAATGCATTTGCTACAGGATACCAAAGAGGATGTAACAGAAGAGAAACAGCAGAGATCATTCAAGACACACTCACCTATTAATAACCCAATATGTGTATCTGGGAGCATATGGATCCTACACACACACAAGGACACAGAGTACAGCCAGACAAGCAAGTACAGTCCATGACTGTGAAGAATGACTAACTGAAGACAAAGAGCTTTGTTCTGCCTGCTTTCCCTCCCTCACACCTCTACCCCTGCTTAGAGAGGAACGAACACTAATGGACCCCTGTTATCTGAAGGATACTACATGGAAACATTACTTTGCAACAGAATGATGATAGCACACATATAAAAACCCCTCACAAACTCGAAGTTTATACTTTCCCAAGCACCAGCGACATATGTAGCATAGCTTATACCAGATGCCATTCTGCAGCTACTTTCCAAGAAGTGTTTGTAACCCAGATCTGAAGTTTGCTAGTCTTCTTCTGGTCCTTCCCATATAAGCTCATGCTGGGATCACAAAAGTAATCCTGGGACCTCCAGTTTCAAGAACAGATTATTGTCTGGGCCTCACAAAGAGAATAAAAGCCATTTATTCAAGTAGAAATTACCCATGATTTGAAAAACAGGTGTACACTGTCCTATCCCCTCATCCTGAAAGCCAGAGCAAAATACTTAAGTCATTTGATACAACATCATGTTACCACAAGTGATACAGTAGCTTCCAATATTTTCCCCACAAGAAAAGGTTTATGAGCAATAAGAATCTAGTAAATGGCAAAGCAATTAAACTTGCTTACAATCCTTGATGTTCTTACAGTCCTGTAACAGCAAAGAGCTTTCTCCATGAAGCTTCTGTATCTTCAAAAATGGGAAGGAAAAATCCCCAGTTGTCACTGTCCCCAGACAAAGCCAGTATTATTAAACCATTCTCTTTGTTTTGCAGGTATTTCCCTTTAATGCCAGGATGTGGTTAAACTTGCAGATGAGCCGTGATGGCTTGCATTATAGAGATGTTCATGATGCTAACTACAACTGGTCGTCCCACCTGACCTCCTTGGCCAGAATACAATATCCAGAAAGCATGTAAGAAAGAATTGACATCTCTTTACAAGCAACTTCACATCAACATGCTTAGCCTACACATCAATTCTCAATTCCTTGCAACCCATAGGCAAATAAAGACCTCATCCTTCACAAAAAAAAAAAAAAAAAAGATGTATTTCATACAGTTAAAGAAATAATAAAAAGAAATCATTAATTTCCCTTGACTTTAATAAATAAGATCTTTAGAAAGTAACTATTAGCAGCAGCGATGCAGCTGGTAAGTAGCAAAATTAAACTTGACAGCAGAGATGCCACTTACCAAAGAATTTAAAACCAAATGGAGAAGGCCAAACATAAGAGCAGCATCGAGTTTGGGGAATTGAAATGACAAGAGCAAAGATCATCACATTAAAAGCAATAAGAGGCTTAGCTCAAAGAACTGAGCTGTGATTAAAAAAAGCAGCAAATATTTCTCTTGTGCAAAACAATGACGGAGAGCAAACACAAAACTGTCTGACACATGTAAAATTTCAGTTTGCCCAGTGCAGCACTAGCCTTATTTTACTCTTCCCTCTAGATGTATTGCATCAGCATACAGTAGTAAATAGCTTCCTATTTAAAATAGAGATAAATAAATACTGCTTCCTATCAGGGCATCATTGTAATATAGCACCATACTGCAGGTATCCCCAGTGATAAAACATTCTCACTTCAAGTCTGACTGCATCATGCCATGCCAAACTACCACAACTATATTGGCAGAAGAGGATAAACCTGTATTGGTGAGGAAGAAAAGCTCCTTAGGTTTGTCAAGCAGTTACAAACTGGTTATCTCAAAACTTTAGCCTAATGTTTACAGACTACAGAAATCACCCATGGGTAAGGGTGATGAAGGCTTTCTCCTTTGGAGGACTTATACGCTGAAGTATTCCATGAGGAATAGTTCTACAATGAACTATAGAACACTACCGGTGATCTCTGAGCAGCGACCTTATTTAAATTCAGCTTATACCTCACACAGCTGTCCCAGAAGCTGCAACATAGTTCCTTGGATGCCTGAATGTTTCCAACACGTTGAGACAGCTAAGCTGATGTCGCAAGCCTTCTTCCACTTGGCCTGCAGGGTGCTAGGACGCGCACTAATGAAACTCCATGTAGCAGATTTCTACAGGATCCTTTCTCCAAAGCTGAACCAAGCTCAGCACAAAATTTCCTGTAACTCTATGTAGCTGCACAGTTGGTCGCCTCTGAGGGCCACTTTACAGGCTCAGGAAGAAACTGAACAAGCACTTCCCCATACTGCCACTACTTAGGATCCTAAGCTGAATCTGTATCTTGCTGCTTGTGCTCCGCATGAAGTTGAAAACACAAACTTGGGATCAGTTCTGCACACAGAACAGGAGCTGGGGGGAGCCCATAGATATAAAACTAGCTGCAAAGTACCTCCAGGTTTCTATTTACTGAGGTTTTCCCACGCACATACAAAAGAATTAATCAGGCATGTGGGCTGACCTGTCAGAAGCGCGGCTGAGCCGAAGTCTAGCGCAAACCCGGCATAAACATACAAACAAACCCACCCAGCCATGCCTCAGGATTACAGCGCTATCTCCCAGCTAAAGCCTCCCCGCGCCGGTACTACCGGCAGTACCGGCAGCCGGCTGTCCCCGCCGCAGACAAACTCCCCCCCCCCGCGGTGAATTAGCGCTCTGCTAGAGAGAGGCACCGGGAAAGCACCCGCACCCCCGGCCCCGCACGCTGACACCTCCCCGCCCGGGCGGCAGCCGGGGCCGGGGTCTCCGGGAGGGAGACGGGTCGCGCCGCAGCCGGCGGGAACCCGGGAGGAGCCGCGTTCAGGTTCACCACCTGAACGAGGGAAGAGGAGAAGAGGGCGAGAGGGGGATGCTTAAGTTTCCCTCTTTTTTGCCTTCTTTAAAAAGATGAATAAATGAATAACGCAGAGCCCGCCGCGCACACACCCCCGCCCGATCCCCCCGCCACCCGGCCCGGGGAAGGGGAAGGGTCTCACTCACGGATCTTGACTTTGCGGTGGTCGAGGCGGGCAAGGAGCGCCTCCAGTGCGCCGAGGCGGCGCTGGAGCCGGGCGTTGCGGTGGCAGAGGGAGTCTGCCTCGCTGAGGATCCCGCCGAAGATGTCGCCGGCGCAGCGGGAGAGGTCGGAGAGCTGCATGAGCAGCGACACCAGCGCGTACGAGCTGACCTGCTCCAGCGCCCCGAAGAGGGGCACCGCGCCCCGGCGGCGCCCGCCGCCCCCCTCCACCGCCCCGGCGGGGTCCCCTGGCGCCGGGCCGCCCCGCTCCGCGCCATCCCCGCCGGCTTCCTCCAACCTGCACAGCTTCAGCGGCTCCAGGGTCCGCAGGGGGAAAGGCATCGCGGCGGGGGAAGGCGGGCAGCGTAGGGCACGGCGGGGAGGGGGGAGAAGCTAGGCGTCCCCGCCGCGAAAAGTCTTCATCCGCGCAGCGGCCGCAGTGACAAAAGTTCAGAGAGAGCAGAGAGAGAAAGAGGGAGGGAGAGCAACAACAAATGAATCGGGGCGGGAGGGCGGCCGGGCTACGCGCTCCGGGGCTGGGCAAGAACTGCCGTTGCTACCGCCGCCTCGGCGGAGCCCCGCTCGGCGCCCATGTGCGGGAGCGGCCGCGGGGGTGGGAGCGGCCCCGGGAGGCGGGAGGAGAGGGAGGGAGCGGAGCCGGGCCGCTCGGCGGGAGCGAAGAAAGCGGCGCTGCCCTGCGGCCGGGAGACAGGAAAGAGCCCGGGTTGCTCTCCCAGAAGTGGAGACTGAGCGAGAGGAAGCGTGGGAAGGGGGGCTGAAGCGCCCTGGATGCGGCCACAAAGGAGGAAAGCCAGCCAGAGAGAGGGGGAGGAGAAAGAAGCGAGAAGCCCGGAGCAGCCCCACCTGGGGAACCCCGCGCCGTTGCAGGCACTTTTCTGAGCGCACCGAACTCCCAACCCGGAAAGCGAGAGCTGGAAAGAGAGGAGAGAGGGAGGAAGGGAAAAAAAGCCTCCGCGAACCTGGGAAAAGAGGCCGCCGCCTACCTGCGGCTCCCCGAACTGGAACCTCTGCCAGAGCCTTACCCTGCCGGCCCCGACGGACACCGGGCCCCCACTTGGCCGGAAAGAGGAGCCGAGCAAGAGATGGCGCAGGTCGTCGCTGCCCCACCAAGCCTCAGCCCTCTCCCCAGCTGCGCCGCAGGTCGGGCCGGAGATGCTGCTCAAGGCAGGGGAGGAAGAGCCGCCCGCCTGGGAAACGGGGGTGGCCGTGTGAGCGGAGCTCCAGCTGTTGTTTGTGGTTAATTTTTAGTAAGGTCGACCCTAAGGTGAGAAAAGCAAAGTCTGAACCAGGCAGCATGACATCGAACGTCGCAGCACCAACGTTACCCCAGCACGTAGTTCTGGCATAGGGTCGAAGGCAGGTTTAAACAGTAGAAACATCTACGAGACACAGCCAGCTCTTCATCGGGACGACTGCTTTAATGAGCTATTCCCCACAGAACCCATTTAGTCCACTAGCAACTGTCGCAGCTGCTCTTTAATTTTAATTGGACAGTGCCCTGCTGGCTCCAGCTCCTGCTCTATGATAAAGAGGGGAACACAATCCCTATCTTCTTGGGCAAAAGTGTTTGTATAGTTCCTCTCCTGCCCTGAAGTTTGCAGCAGCTGATGAATCTCATTGATGAAGAAAAGAGAATTAGCTGGAGAAGGAAGGATCTAAGGACAGACCCACTGTGTCCTTTCATTAGCATCCTGGGGACACATAATTTATAACAAAATATTGTAGTGATTCTCATATGTAGTTTTAGCCTTGGTTGTTTAACGGATACCGGAAGAAAAATGTTCTACCTGTAGTGTTTCAGAAGTTCCTTGATGCACAGAGGAGTCTGGGAGCAAGGCTGCATGGAGTGGAATACAAACCAAGGACTCACTGGCATGCACAAGAGTTAGAATCTATAAGAAACACATTTAGGGGTGATATTCATACGCAAAAATTGCAAGTGACTAATTCTCCTACATTAATAAAGTCTTTCATCTTCAGGTTTTCCTTGGCAAGTAAGAAAAGGAACCAGCAATGCAATATAGTTAAAAAAAATAGAGAACAAAACTGCCTTTCTTCAGACCTCAGTCCAAAACAGGTTACCAGTGGATAACTTTGCAGCTTGGAATGCTCCCACTGATTTTCTGTTACAGACAGTACCACTGAGGGCATATGTGCAATGTTTGTAGAACCTGATGAGAAGAACATGGTGCAAACAGGCTAAACGGCATTTAAGCACAGAAGGAATCCTAAGCAATAGTCTTTCAACAGGGAAGCTGTCAGGATTGATTAACAGAGGATGGAAAGCAGTCATTCTCTTATAGTGAATTCTTCTGGTTTTATTTTGGAACATAATGTCTTCATTACTTCTTAGATGTGTTTGGGATAGCCGTTTGATAAAGGCTCTGGCCTGTTCACTGACATGTTTGAATTGAAAGGAGCATACCTTTGTATGTTTTGTTTAAGCGGTAGGAGTGTGATGTGGAAACCAAGTATGAAATGGACTTAAATATAAAACACAGTAGGAAGAACACAAGCAAAGAACTCATTCAGGTGTCAGCTGAAAAGAGCCATCTGCTGAGGAAGATATCATATAAGACCATGAGCATGTTCCTTTGACTGGAAATTACAGATTTTTACTCTCAATTTTAGCGATAGGTAGTTTTAAAAACAAACAATTACCAGTCTAACAGCCTTTCTGAAAATTCACATCAAATCCTGATATTGCAACTATTTTTGCATGTTCCTATCTGTAAGCAGGAAAAAGGATTTAAACCAGGTTTGAGGACAGGGAGAATAATAACAAGAAATCAAAACTTTAGGCAACACCTAAACATAGCAAAGAGCCTCAGCTACTGTGAGTGAGTGGAATTCCACTGCCAGTGAAGCCTACTTTACCTATTTCACTGGTTCCTGTGTTTGCAAACGAAAATTAATTACTGTGACAGCTTGAACATTTCTGGTGGGAATATTGTCTCATAACCAAGTTAAACCAAGTTAAGAAATAAATCTGAATTTTAAATGCACTGACATTCTTGAAACCTTCAAAGTCTGTATGTTTATTGCAGAACAATACTTATTTCTTTTTTTTTTACTTGGGCCTGTTTTTCTGGGATTGGCTGTTACTACATGGAATACTCAGGGGAAAAAAAAAGTGAAAAACTTTAGATATTGAGTGACCAAAATGTGAGCATCAGTTAGCTGAAACCAGTAAAGAACGATCTCAGAGGCTGTTTCTTCTGTGCAAAAGGAAGAGACATGAGAAGGGAAACATATGGTTCAAGATTTAAAGTATTCATCATACTGGAAAAGAGGCATTCAAAAATTCCAAGTTCAGTGGAAATACAGACTTCCAAAGGGGCACCCTGTCCCCCTCCAGTACCTGTGCATGTTGTCTACTTCAAGCAGTTAAGGCTGGAAAATGTTTCCTTTCCTGTTAGCACTGCAAGTATGCTCCAGCCCACAGGCCCAGGGGAGCACTGGGGCTAGGGACAGCACCTGGCAGGGCAGCAGCAGTGGTTGCCCCACAGCTTCTCCCCACTGCCCTTGGGTGAGCCACTCCTGCAGCTCAGGGCCCTGCACATTCATGCCAATGCAGTCTGTAGGCAATTGTGCTGTAGCAGTGGTGGGAGCAAGGGGCTGCTTTAGCTGCATCTTCTGGAGAAGGAGGTCTGTGAGTTTGGTGGGCAGCAGTCACTTTTGCTCCGGCAGCTAAGTCTGGCAGAATTGTGACCCAAAATTCTGGGTCGTACACCTGCAAATACTCACAGTCAGGAGTGAGAGATCCTCTGAGAGGAGGAATAGTGCCTAGAAAACCAAGATGTAAAGGAGGAAGGCAGGCAAAGGGACAGTTAGAGACTTCACTGAATATTTCAAGTTAATATTGATTTCATTTTTAATGAAAGTTCAAAGTTCACTGGAAAATTCATTACGTCTGAATTGTAGCTTTCTTCCTTCAGCATTTAAAGTCTCAAGTTGAATTACCAAATTAAGGACCTAATAAATTTCATGTTCTATTTCAAGAAACAGAAGGCAAATCTTGTGGGAGTTACTCATCACCCATTGCAGAATGAATGCTGTTCTTCCCTCAGCTTGCTTCTGCAATCTATTTGGGTTCTGAGAAGCAAATGGTGAGCAGCAGTACAAAAGCCATGTGGCCAACCATGAAACATCAGACAGCTCTTCCTGAAATTGTGAATAGATGCCAAGAGGGGAGTTTAGATGTGGTCAGTTGAGATCACCAGGCTCACCCACTGTAGTTTAGCCCACAGATTCAAGCTCTATGCTTGTGTAGGCTAGGAAAACCCAATCAAGTTTGAAAACAGAAATAGACATCAGTACAAGATAAAGGAGGGCATTTCTTTGTTCCTCCCAGAGCAGTGCTAATGGGCTCTGGTTTGTGATTTAGAAAGCAAACTCAATGTTGAGCTGCAGAAGTTTGGTGTAAGCTTAAAATAGAGGCAATTCTGCAAAAGAAGGTCGTTTTCTGACATTGAATAAAAGAAAGGAAAGAGTAATTTCCTGGTTAACTAGAAGTATGTGAATGCTCCCAGTCTTGTTGGACCATTGGGCTGTTCTAATCATTGTACATTTCATTTCTGTCTTCAATAGAAAACCTTTTTCAAAGAAACCTGCATAAGATAGGCAGAAAATAGGAGTAGACCTGACTCCTGACAAGGTTAAATGGTATCAGAATTTTTCCAATTTCTTTTGTGGTGTGTCCCTCATGACTGCTTACTTTTTGTGCTTTATATAAATGCTACCAAATGATCGAATTAATTAACACAGAAAAAGGTGGTAGCTGTTTTGCTGGGTTCCTTTAAATTTACACACTGGTGTGTTAGCCTAACGATCACCTTTGCCTAATGATGCAGCAGAACTTCAAAACATCACTTTTCTTCCAGTTTACCAGTGCCAGGAACTGGGTTTGGTTTTGGTTTTTTTTTGTGCTGGAATTCATATGCCGTGTGGCCCAAAAGACTCCTTCCTTGTCCAGAAATGGAATATTGTGGATATTCTTTTAAAACTGATAGCAGAACTTCTCTGATGGTGACAGGCATTCCTTCGAGACAGGTTGCTCACATAAGTCCTATTTCCCTGGTCATTCATCGGTTAAAACTCCTTTTGGCCCCAGTCTGCTTGCCTGGCTTAGCCCTGGGTCATGCACATACTTGAAGCCTGGAGCTGAGCTCCCCTTGCTGTTTAGTTCTGCACTTTTTTTGGATGATTTTCTTCACCATATTATCTTCACCATTAAACAAAGGCAGCAGTGTAACTAACTCCAACACCTTCATTCCTGATACTCAAAGTGCTTAGCAGATATACCCACACTTTTCCTAGTAGACGATTTGGTATTTTCTTGAGCACTGTCTTAAAGGTTAGTGGTTTGTTGCACCAGTCCCAGTGATTTTTCTGTCCCTGCTCTCTTTTCTCATCCTAACATTAAACTAAAACTTACTGCTTGAGTCTGTCTGGTTTGTGCTTCTGCTAGCTGCTCCCTGAGCTCTGAAGACCTACAGAGCGCTGTGTATCTACGGAAATGGAAGAGTCAGCACACTACATTCTGCCAGCTTAAAATCTCTCAAACCCTTTCTCATTTTTCTACCTTTACACAGTTGCCTGTGGATAAAAGCCATGCTAGCAATGGTGCATTGGAACAATCAAAGCCAACTGCAGTAGGAATGACCCCATGGAGGAAGTGGTAGTTGTGATGGCCTAAGGGTATGATTCAACAACACAACAACCAGGCATAACAGCTTTTGCCTCTAAAAGAGGAGCTCTTCTACCCCTGCTTCCTTCCTTCTATTCCTGCTGACAGATGCAGGGGCTGTAGCTTGCTCTGCAAGCATCTGAAGTCCTCGGTGTAGAACTACTGCAGCTCTGCTGTGTAAAATGAGGCGGCTGACAGGCTGTGAAGAAATTGCTGGAAAATGTACTCTCTGCACTTCAAGACACAGCAGTATGTTGGATCATTCTCAGGGGAGCAGAACAGTGAGGCAAAATCTAGGCTGCGAACAGAAACACATGCAAGAGATCACAGAACGTAGTAAGGCATGACTATAACATTACAGCCCACTCAGAGCTCAAAGTGATCATCAGGGGCTTCTTAGTTGTTGTGTTCAATGGACTACAGGGTGAAGAGAAAACTGCCACTGTGGCAGTGTGGAACTGAGAGACAACTCACCTTTAGGACTCCAGTTCTTGGAAAATGGCAATAATCCCAAGATGCATCTCCCCATAAAGAGCCCAAGTTGCTGAGAAATTATCTCGATGGACCAATAATACTAGTCTTGGAGTTTGAGATGCCATTCTAGTTTTCTTCATTTGGTTGGAATGCTTCTGTGTCTTGTAACAAAGTGCATTCCTCACTTCCACTTTCTCTGTGGCAGAAAAAACTTCTGATATATTCTTATTCTAACTGATAAAGTGTTTATGTTTCTACTTTACAAGGACTTTGGCCATCTAAATATCATGGAATCACAGAATCATGGAATGGTTTGGGCCATAAGGGACCTAGGAAGACCATCTAGTTCCAGTGCCCCTGCTGTTTGCTTGGACATCTTTCACTAAATCAGGTCATTCCAAGCCTGGCCTTGGAACACTTGCAGGGATGGGGCTTCCACAACTTCTCTGGGCAACCTGCTCCAGTGCCTCACCACACTTATGAAAAATTTCTTCCTTATATTTAGTGTAAATCTAACCTAAGTAGTGTATAAGTTATTCCTTATTCCTCAGTTCCACAGCTACAAGTTTGCATACAGCAAGGAATTGTAGGGCAGGAATATGGGTGTCATTATTTGTGAAAGAAAACTTTCAGCTGGAAAAAAAAAGGCTGGAGGAATTATCAGCTAAGAATCAGACTCAACATATGGAGATTTCATAAATGCTGTCCCTAGCTTTAATGAGAACAGTTTGTGTTGACAGCTTTTGTAAATTCCATATGAAAACTGTATTTATCTAAGACACTGACCACATTTATGTCTTTTCTACTTGTATTATATGTGGCCTCCTTTGAAGTAATTACTCTGTTTACATTTCGATTCATTAAGTACATATCATCACAAAAA
Organism: Myiopsitta monachus; assembly: GCA_017639245.1. Lineage (NCBI taxonomy): Eukaryota > Metazoa > Chordata > Aves > Psittaciformes > Psittacidae > Myiopsitta > Myiopsitta monachus. Next base: position 51,077,186 of record CM029925.1, on the reverse strand, counting down.
AACCTAAAGCAGTTTGGAAAACAATTCAGCCAAACAAGACTTGAAATTGTATTCTCTCAACAAGGCTGATTATCTTCTCAAATGAATGCCCCAGGACTCAGGGCAAACAACACATCCAACAGACAGGATCCTCTTAAAATTGTTTCCTGAGTATGCAGACTGTGCTGGTCACTAAAGCAGAACACAGCAACTCCTTAGGTTTTAGCTTTCCACCACCAGTTACTACAGCTATAGTGAAGTATTTGTTTAAACTATATATGTAATACTTTTTAAAAAATATGCCACCCTAGGTTTTTTTCAGTGGATGACCACAGATGGATGCTGGAGTATGCCAGTCTGTCACAAATGAGTTTTGATATAGCAGGTCCTGCCTCATGAACAAAATATGGGCTTTGGTAACCGAAAAAACAAAGGGTGTGAAAAACCATCTATGCACCAACACAGATTCCCCCATTCTCTTCCTTGCAAGGGGGCATGGTTTGTCACTCTGATCTCCACCATGGATGAACCAGTTGCTGGTAAAATTATAGTGGAACTGTGTGCAGCAATCTGCAACAGACTTCACCACTGTCTAAACTCACCTCTCCAATTCTTTAGAGGTTTTGTTTGGATACCACTTGAAACTTTCAGATTGAAAAAAAAGACAAAATATTTCCTAAATATATTTATTATACTATCCGTGCTTTGGGTATTTACATGAAGCCAGAAAAAATTAGCTTGGTTTTAAGCTGATTTTAAAAAACATTACTTTGGGAAGAATCTACCATGGTGGTAGATCATAAAAGGTCTCTGGCTGCCATGTTTATGTTCCTCTGCATAATTTCATCTACCTGATGAATGTGTTCATGCTGCAAAGCTCAGTGTTTCTGTTTATATGCCCAGCCACACTCAGAGACTGGCATATTGCTAATAATTATTAGCAATTAAAGTCTAATAAAATGCCCTCAGCAAGTTTGCTGATGACACCAAGCTGTGTGGTTCGGTTGATACACTGGAGGGAAGGAATGCCATCCAGAGGGACCTTGACATGCTTTTGAGGTGGGCTGATGCCAACCTGATGAAGTTTAACCATGCCAAGTGCAAGGTCCTACAGCTGGGTTGGAGCAATCCCAGGCACAGCTCCAGGTTGGGCTGAGAAGAGATTCAGAGCAGCCCTGCGGAGAAGGACTTGGGGGTGTTGGTCGATGAAAAAATGAACATGAGCTGGCAGCGTGTGCTCTCACAGCCCAGAAAGCCAACTGTATCCTGGGCTGCATCAAAAGGACCGTGACCAGCAGGTCAGCAGAGGTGATCCTGCCCCTCTACTCTGCTCTTGTGAGACCTCACTTGGAGTGTTGTGTGCAGTTCTGGCGTCCTCAACAGAAAAAGAACTGTTGGAACAAGTCCAGAGGAGGGCCATGAGGATGATCAGGGGACTGGAGCACCTCCTGTATGAAGACAGGATGAGAAAGTTGGGGCTCTTCAGCCTGGAGAAGAGAAGGCTGCATGGAGATCTCATAGCAGCCTTCCAGTATCTGAAGGGGGCCTATAGCGATGCTGGGGAGGGACTCTTCATGAGGGACTGTAGTGAGAGGACAAGGGGTAATGGGTTCAAACTTAAACAGTGGAAGTTTAGATTGGATGCGAGGAAGAAATTCTTTCCTGTAAGGGTGGTGAGGCACTGAAATGGGTTGCCCAGGGACGCTGTGAATGCTCCATGGCTGGCGGTGTTCAAGGCCGGGTTGGAGAGAGCCTTGGGTGGCATGGTTTAGTGGGAGGTGTCCCTGCCCATGGCAGGGGGGTTGGAACTAGATGATCTTAAGGTCCATTCCAACCCTAACTATTCTATGATTCTATGATTCTATTTTCAAACTCACAAATAATAATTTGGAAGTCTGACAATAAGGGGAAAACTATTTTATGGCCATCTAGAAATTACAGAGTACTAAAGTCTACACTATATGGAGTAACAGCTGAGGATATATATACCTCCAAACTGGGGAACTCAAAGCAATACCTGTGATTGCTGGCATATTTGTATTTTTTACAACCTATGTGGTGGCAGTACCACTGCTTTACAACGAATATAAATGATCTGAATTACTGGTGTTGCAGAAACATTACTATTAAAATGTCTACTTATACAAACAAAACCTTATATTGAACTTAAAATAAATTGAAAGTGATATTAGAGAAAGTAAAGCAAATTAGGATTTTTAGCACATACTGCTCTCAGTATTCCCAAAGGTTTCTGGGTACTAAATATGTGATTGTGCAATCACTGTAAGAAATGCAGCTGTGTTTATTTCACTGCATAGATCAAACTGTGCAAACTAAGCATCAGCCTCTTGTTCATAAATCAGTAGAAAAATATGTAGCACAGTATGCAAGATTTACTCAGACCTTCTTGCTGTTCCAAGTGTTTTCAGACTTGGCAGAGCATGCGACCCTTAGAGGACTATGAACATGCCGAGTCTTAAGCATTTCTAGCAAAATAGCTTTTTAGTTAGTTCAGGAAAAATGTATAAACACTTTGCTTAATAGCATAGGAATCAACTTTTAAATACAGTGAGATACAGCTAAAAAAGTTCTGGTTACTGCTTCTTATATGTGGGGTGAAAGAAAGTGTAAAGAATTTCAACCTATTTCCTATTTCAAGAATAGCCTCTTTATAGAATCATAGAATAGTTAGGGTTGGAAAGGACCTTAAGATCAAGTTCCAACCCTCCTGCCATGGGCAGGGACACCTCACACTAAACCATGCCACCCAAGGCTCTGTCCAACCCAGCCTTGAACACCACCAGCGATGGAGCATTCACAACTTCCCTGGGCAACCCACTCCAGTGCCTCACCACCCTTACAGGTAAGAATTTCTTCCTTACATCTAATCTAGACTTCCCCTGTTTAAGTTTGAACCCATTACCCGTTGTCCTATCACTACAGTTCCTAATGAATAGTCCATCCCCAGCATCCCTATAGGCCCCCTTGAGATATTGGAAGGCTGCGAGGAGGTCTCCACGCAGCCTTCTCTTCTCCAGGCTGAACAGCATTCCTTCCCTCCAGTGTATCAACTGAAACACACAGCTTGGTGTCATCGGCAAACTTGCTGAGGGCGCACTCAATCCCACTGTCCATGTCACCAACAAAGATGTTGAACAAGTCCGGTCCCAACACTGATCTATGAGGGACACTACTCGTTACTGGTCTCCAGATGGACTTTGAGCCATTGACCACAACTCTGCATGCGGCCATCCAGCCAGTTCTTTATCCACCCAGTGGTCCATCTATCAAATTGATGTCTCTCCAATTTAGAGACAAGGATGTCATGTGGGACAGTGTCAAACACTTTGCACAAGTCCAGGTAGTCCATCAATTGCTCTGTCCCTGTCCATCAGTTCCATAGCCCCATCATAGAAGGCCACCAAATTGGTCAAGCAGGATTTCCCCTTAGTGAAAGCTGTCACCAACCACCTTATTGTTTTACATGTGCCTCAACATGCCTTCCAGGAGAATCCACTCCAAGTTTTTGCCAGGCCCAGAGGTGAGACTGACTGGTCAGTAGTTCTCCGGCTTATCCATTTTCCCCTTCTTGAAAATGGGGGTTATATTTCCCTTTTTCCAGTCATTGGGAACTTCACCTGACTGCCATGATTTTTCAAATATGATGGACAGTGGCTTAGCAACTGCATTTGCCAGCTCCTTCAGGACCCACGGATGGATTTCATCAGGTCCCATGGACTTGTGTACATTCAGGTTCTTAAGATGGTCTCGAACCAGGTCCTCTCCTACAGTGGGCCTAAGGTCTTCATTCTCACAGTCAGATGTCTTATTTAAACCTGTTATTCTATGAAGATTAATTTAAGAAAATCTTAAAATAGAAGCCTTCTCACTAGTATTTATTGTACTGTGCCATCATTAACTATGAGGTTACGTACAATTGCCTCCAGTGAAACAGTGATACTCGTTTCCCCACTGCATTCTGCCATGTATTCAAGCCTAAAATGTTTTGCTATACAGCACTCTTTATTCTACAGGAATATAGAGCCCACAGCCACAGGTGTCCTGCTTGGACCTGAGACCTCTTGTTGCTATTTCTTTTCAGTGCTTCCAAAGGAAAATGCTTCAAATATTTAACTTTTCCTTTGTTAATTAGAGTTATTAGAGAAAAATCATATTAAAAAGAAAACTCTATTATACCGTTTACTGTATGGATTGCTTAGAAACAGCCTTCTGTATAAATATTTCTATGTACGTTTATTCTCTTTAGAGAATGGATTTTTGTTTGTTTTTAGTTCTGCATTTGTATATGACTAACTAAACAGAGTCTGAAATAGCAGACATGCTTTCCAGTGTCTGTCTGGGAGAACAAACACGTAGTTAGTGGAACTTCTCAGCAATATATCTTCTATCCTGGAAAAATTAGAATCACTTGGTGATTTAAAACATTGTAGCAGTCGTATTTATACTGAATCTCCAAGCTATAGAGAGGGAAGGGAACTAAATTTCGCAAGAAACATGAAGATGTGACTCAAGACCAACTACAAATCTGACCAGAAAAATTGTAGACTTCAAATAACTCAAGTCCTACTTCAATATTAAGATAACAATCTGAGTTATATTTCTAGAATACAACTATATATTTCTATAATATATTTCTGTAACATAACTTTATTTCTATAGCTGTAACTATGAGAGCTGTATTTTATGTTCTTAGGACATTCAATAAAGGAAGTCCACTTGCTTGCCTTTGCAGACCTTTGCAGGCATGATCCTCACATATCTTAGAACAATTACTGGATTTTCTTGAAGTTTCCAAATGAGGCCCTTGAGTTATGATTTTGCATATGGAATTTGCCATTAAAAAAAAAAAGAAAAAGAAACAAACAAGCATATTCAAGTTAATTTTATGCTTTGTGGCTCAAGAAGAAAATTCTAAGTTTGCCTGGTTTTCCTTTAAGCCAAAGGATTCATGAACAGAATTCACCTATGCTTTCCTGTAAGCTACAAATTCATCCTGGCCCATGATGCCAGCAGAACCTTTGACAAAAATTAAGTTGCTGCTGTGCTTAAACCACAGTTGATCACGTAGATCCTGGTTGTCTAGTTGTTTCCTTTTTTCCTCTTTTGTCTCATATCCATCTGTTGTAAGATCTTTGTGGTACGAATTGCCTTTACGTGCTCCCTATTTTGTGCCATTGTGGTTCTTTGCCATGACTGAAGATTCAGAAGTTCGTGCAGGTGATTGTGTCCTCAAGCCCATGTTTGTGTACACTAGAAGTGAGACTGAAATTGCTTTGAAAAGTTGAACTTTATTTACTGGACCTTCCCTGGCATGCCTGGGTTGCTCTGTGCTAGCAATACTCTTCAGTGGCATTTCATAGAGAGAATGTGAATAGTAGTTTCTCCCACTGGCATTAAGTGTAAACACTGGCAAAGAAAATAAACTGATTTTTGTAGGCACTTCACCAAACTATTAAAACAGCTGAACAACTATTTTATTTCAATTCTACCTTAAGACTGGTTTGGGTTTTTTTCTGCAAGGTCTTCTTCCATTATGGTCATCTTGTGATAAATTACTGAACAGTTTAAAAAGCAGGCTACAGAAAACAAAAGAAGCACCTCGCTTCTTTGCAATATGAGCTGCATATTCTATTTGTTGTAATAAATTAACATTATTCAATATTTAAATATTTAAAAGGGGAAAAGAGCAGGTGCCTGCCAAGAACAGGTGTTACAAATTTAAGGTTAAATAAAATGCAACAATCTTTTCCACATATTATTTCCAACCACTCGGTGGATAAAGAACTGGCTGGATTGCCACATGCAAAGAGTAGTGCTCAATGTCCAGCTGGAGACCAGTAACAAGTGGTGTCCCTCAGGGACTGGTGTTGGGACCAGACTTGTTCAACATTTTTTTCGGTGATATGGACAGTGGGATTGAGTGTGCTCTCAGCAAGTTTGCTGATGACACCAAGCTGTGTGGTTCGGATGATTCACTGGAGGGAAGGAATGCCATCCAGAGGGACCTTGACATGCTTTTGAGGTGGGCTGATGCCAACCTGATGAAGTTTAACCATGCCAAGTGCAAGGTCCTACAGCTGGGTTGGAGCAATCCCAGGCACAGCTCCAGGTTGGGCTGAGAAGAGATTCAGAGCAGCCCTGAGGAAAAGGACTTGGGGATGTTGGTCGATGAAAAAATGAACATGAGCTGGCAGCGTGTGCTCTCACAGCCCAGAAAGCCAACTGTATCCTGGGCTGCATCAAAAGGACCGTGACCAGCAGGTCAGCAGAGGTGATCCTGCCCCTCTACTCTGCTCTTGTGAGACCTCACTTGGAGTATTGTGTGCAGTTCTGGTGTCCTCAACATAAAAAGGACATGGAAGTGTTGGAACAAGTCCAGAGGAGGGTCACGAGGATGATCAGGGGACTGGAGCACCTCCTGTATGAAGATAGGATGAGAAAGTTGGGGCTCTTCAGCCTGGAGAAGAGAAGGCTGCATGGAGACCTCATAGCAGCCTTCCAGTATCTGAAGGGGGCCTATAGCGATGCTGGGGAGGGACTCTTCATGAGGGACTGTAGTGAGAGGACAAGGGGTAATGGGTTCAAACTTAAACAGGGGAAGTTTAGATTGGATGCGAGGAAGAAATTCTTTCCTGTAAGGGTGGTGAGGCACTGAAATGGGTTGCCCAGGGACGCTGTGAATGCTCCATGGCTGGCGGTGTTCAAGGCCGGGTTGGAGAGCCTTGGGTGGCATGGTTTAGTGGGAGGTGTCCCTGCCCATGGCAGGGGGGTTGGAACTAGATGATCTTAAGGTCCTTTCCAACCTTAACTACTCTATGATTCTATAATATACATCAGAAACCATACTCTGCACTAATACATCCCCAGCTGCAAAGAAAAGGTTTTTGTCACATGTTTTCTGATCTGGGCTTGTTTTTAGAATTTACTTCCCACTTCCGTTCTGACCTTGATACAAATATCATGTGGCTGATCTTGGAGTGATAGTAAACATTGTTACATTTACAGTGATTAGCTCAATAAATACCTGCAAAAATAATTCAGCAGGATGCCCAAGGATAAAGGGTTTGCCCAAGGTTTATTTTGAATTATTTTAAAAGCACATGTGAAATTCACTGCTAATACTGAACATGCCTGCAAGCATTTGAAGGAGTGCTGCCATATTATCCAAGCCTTCTCTCAAGTCTGTCAATGGGTCATTTGAGTCCTGTAAGAAAGGTTATTTATGACAAAATTAGTGAAAGTTTGGTAGATGGAATCATTTAATTATAATGTATTTTAAGATGTGAACAAGTACTGTCCAAGCAAGACAATGGTGAGAGATGGAGATTAGCAATCATCCTGCACTAAAAGTCCTTTTCCTTCCCGCTTTCCCTCCACATTTCCCTGAAGTGACTCATAGCCTTATCCTTCAGAAAACCCTACTCTTTTTACAACATGCCAGCATCTAAAAACATGGAAAACATTTTGAAATAATACTAAAGCAGAATACATTATACACTAGTGAGAAATCCACTGATGCATTTCTTGCCAATTTTAGTTTTACATCCCTGACAGAGCCTGAAAAAATGTATTAGGTTTAGGACAACACCTGAAATACTGAGTGTGCTGGCAGAGCCAATGGCAGACTTCTTTCCTTTCCAACTGGAGTGTAAGGGCTATTAAAACAACTAATGTAGAACTCCAAAGTGATTTTTCCTTGGAGGACCTCAGTACATGTTAAAATATTTAAATATTTAGAGGAAGGCAAATGTAACCACACAATAGCTTCTATATCTATTGAACACATACAGAATATTAGCATGCTTTTATATAACTAGAAACTGTATAAGGAAGAACTTCCTTACTAGGACTAGCTTTGAGCAGCCACCCTACTTCAGAGGCATGCTTACATTGTTAACAAGAAGCGCCTGCTTCCCGACTGATGCAGTGAGTTCCCTCTGCTCCCCCTCCTTCCCCCCCTCTTCCACGCTGTGGGTTCCCAAATCACCGTACTGCTGATGCAAGGAGATGGCTTATTCAGTGTCCACATTCTGGCAGAAGATTTGTTTATTTTTTAAGCAGGTCACATATTTAATGTTCTGGTAGCTAACCAAGAACTGATTTTTTGCAGTAAGCTGACACTGGATACACACATAATACTGGTGGAGGTTTTAAACTACTTGCTCTCACATGTAATAGTGCTGACTTCAATGGACTATTCATGTTAGAGATGTGGAAACCGGTTAGTGATAATATAGAAGTCTAAATATTTATTTATATATATTCCTTCACTTAGCCAAATCATAGTGTGTGTATGTATACAGAGACACAATGTAAGTATACATGTCGACACATTTTCAGTGACATTTCTTGAGAGAATATATATCATTACTCTGTAAAGCAGAATACACACGTGTCTAATCCACACAGTTCTACATCCATATTAATCCAGTGTTAATTAATTTCCTTCATATATAATCTCAACTTTGCTGTATTGTTCTGCACATTAAACTGGCTGATAGATACACACATACCTTGTTATGCTGCTAGTTGTATATCACAAATAAGTGTTTCACTTAATCTGCACAGGTATGTCTCAGACTATGCTCTTCAATGCTCTTGATGAGAAGTTCAACACAACTTGGCAGTGCATGCCTGCAGCCCAGAGAGCCAATTGTACACTGAGCCACATCAAAAGGAGTGTGACCAGCAGGATGAGGAAAGTGATTCGCCCCTTCTACTCTTCTCTTGTAAGACCCCACTTGGAGTACTCTGGGGCCCCCAACAAAAGAGAAGCATGGACCTGTTGGATCGAGTCCAGCAGAGGGCCATAAAGATGACCAGAGGGCTGGAACACCCCTGCTATAAACACAGCTGAGAGAGCTGGGCTTACTCAGCCTAGAGAAGAGAAGGCTCTGGGGAGACCGTACAGCAGCATTCCAGTACCTAAATGGGACCTACAAGAAATGTGGAGAGGGACTTTTTACAAGAGCATGCGGTGATAAGACAAGGGGAGGTGGTTTTAAACTGAAAGAGGGTAAACTTGGATTGAACATTAGGAAGAAATTCTTTAATGTGAGGGTGGTGAGACACAGAAACATATTGCCCAGAGAAGTTGTAGATGCCCCATCTCTGGAGGTGTTCAAGCTCAGGTTCAATGGGGCTTTGAGCAACCTGGTCTAGAAGAAGGTGCCCCTGCCCACGGCAGGGGGGTTGGAACTAGATGATGTTTAAGGTCTCTTCCAACTCAAGCCATTTTATGATTCTTTTTTGGAAGGTGATGCTATAGTAATGTCATGCTTCCATGAGTACAAGGTGCCAATCTGTGAAACACATCCGAGATTAATTATAGATGCTAAAGAACAAGGTGCTTTCATCACTGCCTTGGAAGCCTTTATAACCGACTTGTCATCTCATGTTAACTGAATAGGGTGTTCAGAAAGAAGAATCTGATTTTATTTGCATGCATATCTCAATACAAAATGCAGAATTACTTCTTTGAAGTTCTCCTTCAAAGCATCTTCAAAGCTGGGCCTCTAGTTCTTAAGGAGATATATATGTAAATAAAATCAGATTCAACTGACTTTTTAATTTGCTTCTTTAACAGTAACATTGTTACTATTAAAACTGTTCCCTTGGAGCATTTCAGTCAACAGGTATATACAAATGCTATCACTGTAACCCTTGATGGGGTCAGAAAAAAAGCCTTATTAAGGAAGAAACCAACATTTTCTGAACTGCAAATCATTACCACAATATAAAATTATGCAAGACCTCAGGTAAATGGAGATAATCCAAAACAGATTATTATTTTTTTTTCCTGGTGAATTTATGATATCTTTATTTGATTCTAGACACCAGCGTTATCTGCAATAGGATCTGTAGTATCACATCAAGACCAGGGTACCTTTCTTTGCTCTTAACTTGTTATCTTTTATAACAAATTAATTATTCACTATAAAATTACTTTCATTATGAAAACATACAGTAAAATCTGATGCTTTCCCAATTGCCTGCCCTTGTAGGCTCTGCTAAATCAGATAGAGAAGTAACAGAGATATCTTAATAATAATTCTAATGTCATGTAGTATGCAGTGATAAGAAATGTACTTGAAGCAAAACATTACTTGCATGCTAAAATGGATTGCATGTCTTTGTGGGGTGTTCAAGGGAATTCAAAACCACACTGCTATCTACGAACTGCAAGGTGGGTACACTTACCTGCTTATAAAGCACCTGAGAAATGAGCTGAATGAACACAAACATTTCCAGAGTTACCCTGCAGAAGCAGTCATTATCTCATACAAACATCCCAAACAGCTACAAAAATCTGTCTGCAAATCTTGCTTTTTCCAGTTTTTGTAGCCACCCGAATACATATACACACGTATGTAAGCGTGCGAATGATTCTACTGGGGCAGCCCTGTATCTGAGAATTTGTAACTGGCTTACAGCCTGTGTGATTTTTGCTAGCGTGCCAAACTAGATATCAGACACCTTTTGTATTAAGGAATCAAAAAGGATGATAAACAACTGTTCCTGCTTCCCTGTTTGCCCCTTCAGTCTCAGATCAAACAAAAAGGTGGTGGTACATCTCCAAGGTTATAGAGTTTTCTTTCTTCTCACTCAGGCCTTTTTCCTTTGAGACTTGTAGTCTACATGTAAACACCCATAGACTGTTTATTGCTACAACTGAACTGTCACCGTATCACCAGTATGGATCCCTTGCAACAGAACTATTCATAATGTATCAGAACTGATCCAGCACATCAGACCCAAGCCATGTCCTGCTGCAAGAAAATCACTTTTTCTTTGCAGAGTTACCTTCAGCGGACATTTAGTCCCAGTCCTTCACCTGAGAGTCATTGCAAACAATCTCCCTTTAACAGCACCACTTTCTGGACTCAGAGTGGCCACTGAGTCTCACAGGTGCAGTGTCCCACAGAAGTCCTGATGAAGCACTGTTATATCTAATAGCCCCTTGGGTTTAATTCAAGATCCGTAAGAAGGTTCAGGATCAGGGTACAAGTAGGGAATCAGCTTCTGGTATCGCATAAGGTCCAGACAGAGGTACGAGTGCATCCTAGCTGCATGTCTGTTAAGCTATGCCATAGTTTGATATAGAGACATACCAAAAGCAAAAGCTTTTGGCTGATGTTTTCACTCTGGTTGATGAGGGTTATACCACCTTTTACAGCTGGTAAGTAATGGCTTACCTTATATCAGAAAACATATGCTTATGAACAATGTTTCACAGGTAAAAACCAAGGTCCCGTTGCAAGTAGAAGATATTCCAATTGACAGACAAATTGCAGAGAGAACTTACAAGTTCATCTCTCTAGGCAGCAAACTACTGCCACATTGGGTAAAAAACACCATGAACTAACAGCTGCAGCTGGGAAAGATGTGCCAAGCATTCCAGTGCACAAAGCCAGGGAGAGCTGATGAGACAAACAATTGAGCTCCCCCACAATAGCGACAGCATTGGGAAACAGATTTAGGAAGGATGAACTTATTAATTACTAAGGCTAGGTAGGCATGCCCTGCCAGTATCACCTGCCTTGAAAATTATGTTCCTACAAGACAACTACTCAAGGCTGGAACAAAGGTTGGGAAGAAACTGAGAGCTGGACCAAGCCAAACACGGCAGCAGGGTCACCCGCATCTTAACTTGACTCAGTACCCTCCTCCTCCCCTGGAACATCTGTTACGGTGGTGAAGCTGTACGACAGAAAAGCAGGTCGTCCTTGTCTATCACACTGGTACCTACCCCTACTACTGCTGAAGGGAACTCACGGCCGGGGAGGGGAAGGCTAAGAACGGCAGAGGCTGAAAGAGCTCCGGAGCGCGAAGTGGTGCTGCCCTCTGGGGCACAGGACTCGCCACTGAGGACAGCATGTCCCTAAAGCTTCAAACCGACAAAACCATTCACGCTCGAGCTACTCTATCTCCGTAGGCGACAAACACAGATCTCCGAAAGTCCCAAGGAGCACGGACGACGCTACTCCCGAGGCGGCGACAGTGCCTTTCTGCTCTCCCTCCGTTTTTCCCGTCTTAGAGCTACGGAATTCGTCGTTTCCCCAGCACTTCCAGCCCGGCCAGCGACGCCTCCGTGACCAGCCGGACACGCGCGCGCACACTGGAGAACCCCATGGCAGCAAGAAGCGATGGGGCCCGCAGCCAAGGACAGCTGTCCCTCTGGAAGCCGGCTGTAGCGACAGAGACCCCCACCCCGCTTCTCGCCCTCAGCTGGCCGGCAGCGAGGCCCCGCCCCCTTAAGCCGTTAGCGGCTGCCCCGACCTCGCGCGGGGGGGGGGGGAGCGCCTCTTACGCACGCGCAGGGCGCGCCGCGGGGCATTCTGGGAACGGTAGTCGCTCTGCCCGCGCGGTTTGCCCGGCAGCGGCCGGGACTCCCACAATGCCTCTCGCCGGGCGGCAGCCGGAGCCGCTCCGCCCCTAACTGCTGTCGTGTGACCGGAGCCCGCCGCTTCCGTAGGGGAGGGGTGAGGGCCCGGGAGACCTGGGGAAGGGGGGATGTCCACGCGCGGGCGGGAGGCGGGGCCGCCGGGGGGCGGGGCCTGCGCTTCGGCGGGCGTTTAACGTGCGGCGGGGGGCCCTGACGGAGGGTGGTTGGAAGTCTCCGGGTCTCGGGGTGACCGGCGGCGTCCCGAGCTTCTCTTGCCGATAAAATGGCGGCGAGCAGGGAGGGCGGCCTGCGCCACAGGCGGGGGGAGGCCCTAGGTGTGGTGTACAACGCTGTGCCCCTTCACAGCACCCTCTGTCGCCTCCTGCAGTGGGGGATCTCGGAGGAGGCGCTTCCCCAGGAGGGGAGATCATGAGGTAGAACCCGTAATAGCACGTATGATAGCGTGTGTGTCATCGGGCAGTACCCGTCCCTCCCACATGCACGTGTAACAGCGGCGATAACCGGGCATCAGCTGAGTGGTGAGAAAGCTGTCGCCTGTCCCTTTAGCGGAGGTTGTTTGGTGAGGGTGGATCCTCATGCCACCGTCGTTTCTCGTGTTGGCTGTCGTAGACCTGAGTAGTCACGGTGTTTTCTAGCTGTAATCCATGGGATGGAAAGCTTGAGATCGTTTTGAGGTGCCTGTCGGCTGAAGGTAGTGTAAAGATTTGAATTCTTGCCTGTTTTGCAAATCGGGCAGGCCTGGGCAGCTTCTGAAAACTGGATTCTCTTGTTTAAATAAATGAGTGCCTGCTCATCTTTGAAGAAACTATAAAGCTGTATTTCCGTGCACTGTGACCTGTTTTTTCCCTTGCTTTTGTTGTAAGTGCCAGTTTTAATTGATGTTTCTTTTTTTTCCCTTTCGCTTTGAAGGACACGAGATTAGTTTAGATGCAGTATACTGGAAACAATGGAAGAAAGGAAGATCAAGAGGAGGAGCCCCAAATCATCCACCAGTCACCCTGCTCAGGTTGCTACCTCCAAGAAAAACTCAGTGCCGGTCAGTAAAAGCACAGCCTTTTCAAATCCTGCACCACAGCCTGCGGTACAAAAACCAAAGTTAAAACGGTAAGCCTGGGAGCATCTTGCAAGCTCAGTGAAGTTAGGAGCCAGAAATCTGCCCCTGCTCAGACAGATGAAAGCGTGTTTAGTCTGGTGGGGCAGAATGTAAAGGGCAAGCTTCAGACTTGTGAAACTCTTTGATGACCTGTCTTTTCTAGCAAAGCAGTTTGTGTTTAATGCAACAGAATGGTTATTTTACAGAAAAGGAAGGTGCTCAACACTCCTCTTGTAAGCTTTTATTACACGATGCTGTAGACTCATACTGACGCAGTTTAACTGAAGAGATGATAGCCTGATGGGACTGGTGAAAGACAGGAGCTGGGTGATCAAATATGGCAAATGTGGGCGTTGTGTGGGAAATGCCAGAGCCCCAGATGTGCAGCTGTGAGGAACAAATTCTACATTACTGCAAGGATGGAACTGATGAGTAGGGCAGGAAATGAAGGATGTGAATTGAACAGGATGTGCTAAAAGTGGAATTTCCTGGTGTTTTTTGCTTGGGGACCTATCATCAGGGGCAGCAGTAGTTCCCAGGCCATACTCGTGTGCAGAGAGAGACTTTCAGCTCTTCAAGAAACACCTTTTTGGAATAGTTTGTGTGTTAGTAATAATACACCTATTTCAGTTTGAGAATGTTGATTTTCCTTAATGTTAGAAAACACATTTCTTGTCCATGGCAGATACAGTAGATGAATGAGAGAAGAGGAATTTTAAAGTGAAATGTTAGCTAGAGAGGCAGCTGAGTTTATTGACCTCTATTAGCTGAAGATTAGATACTGCACTATCATCATTAGCACAGATAGCCTGTGTGAAGGATCCAGTATTGGCCTGATGAATAATGAATTTCTGCAATGTAAAGTCTGTGTTATTTTTCAGAGAAAATATGTTGTGCTATAAATTGGTGGTTTCTGCAGCTGACTGTACAGTTAAGTCTCAATGCTATTATGGAATGTGATAGAAAATAATTTTGTGCAGTCCACAATACCAGCTGGAGAAGAAAAAGTCCTCTTCACTTTAGGTTTTGGAAAAGGACATTCTTGCCCAATTATTAAGTCAAGTTTACCAAGCTGTGCTAGTACAGACAATTCCTTTAACTTTCCAAGTGGGAATTAACAGAACATAGTGAGGATGAACTGCTGTTCTGATAGCAGAGTAGGAGTACTTAAGTAGTTTTCACCTGATCTGCAAGACTCTAATAAAATAAGTTTTCCAGAATGGTAATATATTGTATTAAACCTTAGATACAGGTGGGGGGAAAAAAATCGGTGACCTTTCTGGCATACAAATCTTACTTGATGTCCGAAATTGAAGTAGAAATAGCCAAAGTTAAATGTAAATTGAGACACATTGCTCTGAACTGAACCAGATACGATAATTGTTGGACCATTAGTTGTTCCAGCATATAGACTATGAAGTCTATATGATGTTTATAGATCACAGAAACTGTTAGGCTGGAAAAAGAATTATTTCCCATAGGAAAGAATTTATGACTTGCAGAGCTTGGAAGCCTTCAAGGGAAGGGTGGGGCTTACTATGCTGTAAACCTTAGTATCTTCACTAATTAAATAAAGCTTCTTTATTAAGTCTGTGATTTTGTTTAATATCCCATAGTATTCTAAATTTTAACTTCTAGTCTCAAAATTTGTCACTGAATCAGGTTCTGAAAAGACTTACTGTAAGGCTGCAGAGGCAGCTGTGCTCATGTGAGAGAGGCTGCTTGCATGGATGGATGGGCAAATCAGGGGTGAAAACAGCCCCTTACCTGAATTGTAGTAGGTTAGGAAGCAGTATGTCTGTCTGTCCAGTTATAACTGTGTGTTTTGCTTCCCTATCAATTACATGTTAATATGGATAGGAAATGGGAAAATTTATCTGGAGACAAGGTCACCTTCCTGTACTGATTGTAGCAAGTTGTTTTCCACACTGGTTACAGTCTATAGGTGTTTGTGAGAACAAGAGCATGTATGCTTACTGAGGGTTTTTCCCTCTGGCTTGAAGAGAGTTTGCAGATGCCTTTTTTGGGTTGATTTTATGTAGATAATACCCCATGCTCCGTGTGTCACTACTAGTCCTCTTTAGCGTATTAAGGTGGCCATAACATGCATGTTTATGTTTCCTCCCCTGATGTTTCCCACTATTAGTAAGAAAGCAGGTTGTTGGAATTCTTCATTCTGCAGTATCAAACTGTCAAGATAGCCATGTTGTTCTCTAGTCTTCAGGCAAACAGGTGATCTATATTTTTAACTTAAATGGAGAAATTGAAACATGTCGTACTTATTTTCCATTTCATTTTCAAAGCCCAGATGTACCCTTATCTTACATTCAGATTCTCAGGGAAAGTGAAAGCAGGAAGTAATCTTCTTGGTTTATTTTTTTCCCAGAGTAATAAAAGAGAAAGCTAAACCTCCAGGAGGTGAAGCAAAAGGGGCACAGGCAGCACCCATCCAGCATTCTTTTCTCACAGATGTATCAGATGTCCAGGAAATGGAAAGGGGACTTCTGAGTCTCCTGAATGATTTCCACTCTGGCAAACTTCAAGCATTTGGTAAGCGTCTGAGTCGTCTGTTGTTGTTGTGTATGGAATAGTTGTTTTTATACCTGTATGATGGTAACATTTGCAAGCAAGTGTGCTGCTATACAGACAGGCTGCCATGTTGACATAGTGGACTCCACCCTACAAAATGAAATTTAACATAATTAATAGGTCTTGCTGCATTTTTAAATTATAGTCCTATGGTAGGGTTGTCTTTGGTGTGAGATTATTCAAATGCCATTTCATTGTTCCTTCCAGCATGGCTTTCCAAAGGCAGTACCTTGGCTTATGGATTTAAGATAGCAAGTTTAAAGCCACTTATTTTTGAAAGTATAGGAATAATAAGAAGTAACTGTATTTAGCACCTGATAACGCTTACATAACATATTAACACTTTACACTATTGGTAGTGTATATATTCTATAAAAAGTGTATACTATACACTTTTATGGAATCCAATGCAAGTTGCATTTTACCCAGCTTACTCTTCTGTCTTAGCTTCTTACTACTTCACAGTTGATGGAGGTTTCAGAAAAACCATGATGCTCTTCTGCCTCCTTATTTTCCCTCTACTAAGTAGAAAGATGCATGTGTGCTTTTGCAAGTTTAGTGTTAGGTCAGCATGTCATGTTAATTCCACAATGATTTTTACAAGAGCACCTGAAAAGAGTTTATTATATAAGGCATCAGTTACAAGGAACAAACCACAAGATTAACCAGAATTAGAAAGAACATTTACTGTGATTATATTCAAAGTTAAAAACCAGTGCCTTCCAAATTGGACAGAAACTCAGAAGTAGAGAAGAAACACATAGAATCCTAGAATAGTTAGGGTTGGAAAGGACCTCAAGATCATCAAGTTCCAACCCCCCTGCCACGGGCGGGGACACCTCCCACCAAACCATGTCACCCAAGGCTCCATCCAACCTGGCCCCAAGCACCACCAGGGATGGAGCATTCACAGCTTCCCTGGACAACTCATTCCAGGGCCTCACCACCCTTACATCACATATGTGCTCGCTGATACTGGGCTGACAGTATGGAGTATTAGACAGGGACAGCAGGTGAGTCTCCCAGTGCCCCTGCTTTGGCCATCCGCCTGTTCAGGAGAGAGAACAGGACAGGTGATGTCTCTGCCCTGATGCTGATGATCTTCCCCACACTCAGGACCTGAACTGCTTCAATCACACTGGTCTGGAAGACAGCCCAAATCCTACCCTCAAGAAATCACAGCTGTTCTGGTTAAAAGGAGCCACAAAATACTTTCTCCAGATCAAGTTCAGCTCCTAATCAAAGACAGCTACAAAGGTGAACTCTGAGTTTAAACCAGACCTTACATCCACAGAACACTTTTAAGCTGGACGGCATTATAAGAGTGAAAGTGTTTGAGGAGCTGGAGAACAGACGGCTGCACTGGCTGTGGTTTGTGTCTGCCCCGTGCAGACGTGTTCCCATCCCACCCATATGGGGCAGAGGGTTTTTTGCATCTTCACCTGCTAAAAATATCCAGGGCTGGAAGTTAAAAGAAATTAAATATTTAGCAGTTGCATAAAGGCACCTTGGGATGAAAGCATTATGGATACAAAGCTGTCATCCCTTCAGCATCGTGGTTTTTATGTAGCAGATGTGTCTTGTTGGCAAGGCAACTTCTCAGTTTTAAACCAGCCTCATAAATCTCATTAGGATGCCTTTTTTAAAGCAATCAATGGAAAAAAACCAGGAACAAGCAGCCACTGGACACCACTGCAGGTCCCTTAAGACTCTCTGCACCAAAGCTCTCAACAGGAGCTTCTTGAATATATTTTTGAAACCCGGGTAGTACATTCAGTAGTTATCTCAAAACCAGACAGATGACAAACTTCAGTAGTGAAATGGGGAGAAATCACTGAGAAAGCAAATTAACTTGTAAATTTTATGTTTAAATTCCTCTTATGTGATGTAAAAAGCCACACCTTTGCACCTTCATTTTTCTCTCTTGGGTTTCTTTATCAAAAGCTGTTGGTCATCCTTTTAGGAAATGAATGTTCCATAGAGCAGATGGAGCATGTGCGAAGTATGCAGGAGAAACTTGCTCGCCTCAACCTGGAGCTCTATGGGGAGCTGGAAGAACTCCCTGAAGATAAAAGAAAACTAGCCAGTGACTCCAACCTGGATAGGCTGCTGTCAGATGTAAGTACTGGGTAGGCAGAAAACATGGAACTTCGCCCATAGCACTCAGCTTGGGGAAACAACACTACTGGGTGGGCAGGATGTACAGGTGAGGACATAGTTCTGTAATGAGCCAAGATGTAAGTCCTGCCCTCCTCTTAGTTTCGAGGAAACATGGCACCTTGTTCTGTTTTTGTAGGTTGCTGCTTGTTTGAGTGAGTGGAGCAGTCTACCTGTAAATTGTCTGAGGTTGCAGGCCTGTTTAGAGGCAGCCCATGTACCTGGGAACTACAACTGTTTTCCCTGTGGCACATCCTCCTAATTATAATTTTACATATATAAAATATATAAAGTATATATTATAAAATATATAAAAATATATATTTTATATATATAAACTATATATAGAATATATATAAAAATGTGTGGAAGACCACACATAGCAAAAATTCTACACTTTCAGTTTCGCCTTTCTGTGTTTAAATTTCTTTAAATTTTCCCGAGATCAGCAGATTGAAACCTAATTTGGGACTTAGCTCTGGTGTAGAATTCAGTGCAGGTTTGCATTGTTTTTAGTAATAAAATTACACATTTCAGCCCAAACTACTAGTGATTTTCTTCACCGGTTAAATGTATTTATTTCACCATATCAGCATTTATTTAACTAACTGAAATGCTGTTTCTGATAATTTCTATATTTATATTGCAGCTAGAAGAACTGAATTCATCTATGTATCCTTTCCTTAGATGTCTATTTTGCATTATAATTATTGTTTACTATAATTGGATTACAGTGTATTTCCCCAGTAACTGGTGTCTTTACAGGAAGCAGATCACTTCAATAACATCCTTTAAGGCAGTACTGTAACACCTCGTGGATTTTAGGTCGTTCTACGTAAATAGCTGGATCGTAACACTTTTAATTACAGGCTGTTTTTTCATATGGTGATTTACTTAGCTAGTGTGTACCACTTCAGACTATGTGTTGACAGTCAGTGGCAGAGTCTATCAGAAGCAGTCTTTCTATATATGTCTAGCTGAGACATTCTGGAACAAACATGCACAGCAATCTTCCCTCTATAGTACACAGAAGCATTCTGAATCCTATTACCTTTTATTTTTTCTTAGAAATACTGTTTATCACTGATTTTACTATGAATAGTATACTGACCTAATTAATTATTTCTAGGGTCAGACTATAGTTGAGTCAAATACTTCAGCAGAGCTTTGGTAAGTGGATAAGCCCACCCAGAAGAAGATAGAGCTGAATGTCCTTAGCTTGTCTTTTATACTATGTTTTTGATAAGCTAAGAACAGAGCTGAGGAGTGTTGCATTCAGTTTATACTGTGGTCTAGTTATTTCTGATTTTTAAACACTTCATATGCATTGAGGAAGGTGGGACTGAAGATACGGCTCTGGTATATACAATCTCTGTTGAAGGCTGTTTAAGGCTAGGTCTTATAAAGAACACAAGTGGACTGTGATGGTAATATCACGTAATAGCGATAAAAGTAATCTGCCATCCCCCTTGATCTGCCAACTAATTCTGGAGGTATGTAATGCTTACATCTCGTTGAAAAAGATTAATCTGCTGTCTGGGAACTAGCATAGGACACAGTGGAACTGAAGTCATTGGACTGATGCATACTTGTCACAGGACTGAGCAGTGTTGTGTAACATTGCTATCCCTTTTATACCTTATCTATATGTGAAATTTTTATTCCTTAATGGCTGGTTCAGCCAAAAACTACATTTAGCAGATGCTCAAGATATTCCAAATGGTGCCACAGGCTGAAAGAACAGCTTTGTCAGACGCTTTTCTTTTGTTGTGTTTTCCCCCCTCCCTGACAGTGGAATCTGGAACATTTGTGGTTTTGTGCGTGCTTGTTTTTAATTTTACACAATGAAGAATTGAAGTGCAAATCCAGGTGTTTCTTTTTGCACATTCCTCTTTGAGCACTGCATTATGCCAGTACTCAGTATCTAGAGTTTTAAACAGATCGTTGTGATGCTGTGCTTTTTATTATTGTTTTATTTAATAGAAAAACTGGGCAAACGTGGAAGTACATTTTTTTTCTGCTCAGTGTTGTTCATATGGTTGAAAATGATATATGTATATAAGTTTATTAGCATCTCTGTTTTTTATCAAGGTAACAATGATGTTGCCTTTCTGATGAGTATGTAGACAGTCTGCACACTATCTTTAGTGTTCTGTTGATCAGTGATGGCACAGATTAATTTATTGTTAATAAAGCAAAACATTTTAAACAGACTGGTTCATTTAGAGAAGCTGCTATTTGGCTGTGTTAAGAAGGTCCAAGTTCTTGTATGGTCTTAATGCTTGCAGAGTTTATTTTCCATTACTGTGAATAATTATAGAATGTCACTAGATTACAACTAGCATGTGTGCTAGTTTGAGGAAGGATTGTAAAATTCCAAAATCGGGTAAACAGTAAATAAATCCAGTGTAAACAATCGTGTAGTCATGGCTGTGTTATGAGCAGCCTGATATTGGTATCTTCGTTGTGTACACTTAGAAATAAAATCCTGTAGTAGGGTAAAATCAGGCCGGTTTTAGATCCAACATTTGTATCCTGGTCTGTCAAACTATGCCTTTCGTTCGAGACTTATTTTGTATGAAGGCCTGCTGCCTGTTGTTAGTTTTTGGCAGGTTGAGTTGTACAACTGTGTTAACAAAAAGGTACAAGAAGCAAAGGCATGAGAGCATGGGTTAAAAAGTAGCCCGGTTAAATCTGGATCATGACCTGTAAATTTAGTTCAGTCAGAATTAAAGCAATAGTAAGTATTTACTAGTTTAGTTAGAGCCTTATATGTAATCTGCAACATATTGAGACTTCACAACTCCATCACATTCTTCATATTTTGTTAATGCCTATTCCGTATTCCTACTGAGCCCAGTTTGTCAGTGTTGTGTTGTGGTTTCAGGTGCTTCACCTTTAACACAGTATATACAGGGAGTCTGAAGCATCAGCTTGTGATGTTTTGCATCTTTCATCTGCTTCAACTCTTGAAACACTGTATTTTTAATTGTAGTTCTGTTTACTACAGAAAAATGCCACCTCACTCTCTTCACCGCCCCAGGGCAGACAGGGAATTGATATTTCTTCAAACACAGGTTCATGATTTTTGCAGTCCTGCTCTAGCCTTTCCCACAAAAAGTGAAGAGGATGACACATTTCCCATAAAAGGCAATAAAACCCAACGCTTGCCCTAGGATAGGAGCAGACATGGGAATGCTTTTTCCACATGAAGTCTCAAGTTTCTGATCAGGAACTACACATCCTGGTTTCAAGTGGATCATTTCGTCAAATATTCCGTTCTGTGACCACTACAGCTATTGTAGGTGTCATGGGTGCTTTGAGGGTATTTTGTTTCTAGAAAGGAGCTCAGGTATCACAGGGCCACTGGGCACAGAGGATGTGTATCAAATTCAGCCACCAGGCAGGGCTTACTGCATGTTCCTTACAAATGTGCTCACATTTGATCACTTCTCATGTAGTTGAATCCAGCACTTCATGTCACAAGTCACATACAGGAACTGTTTCTCTCCATATGCAAATGCTGAGTTGAGAGATTGTTTGGGATTACTAACACAGAACATGTTTTAGCCAGCAATAGTGGAAATTCATCCCTTTTTAATTACAAGTAATTAAATTCACTGTCAGTGATCTGTGCTTGTGCATCTCATTGTCGTCATCACAAGACATGGGCTTCATCACAGCCCTCTTCACTTACTTACTGTAAGAAACAGCTAGAATATGAATGAGTACACATAAAATCTGCAGCTGACTGCCCAAAGCACCAATAGCATCTGATAGCGGGAACATGACATTAGAGCAGGCTCCATGTATGCCTAGTCCCTGCTTTCCCAGACATGGCTGAGGGCCTGCCTGCTGATGGGAGGTCATGAATGACATGGAGCAAGAGCTTTAGGTTGGAACAGACTTTAGGTGAGGGGTTAATTGAACTTGGTTAGACAAAACTGGTACAAGTAAAACAATATTTCTTAGTGCCTGGAGGAATCAATAGCTTAGTTACTTCAATATCTGTTCTCACACTGACAAACAACTTTGTTGTGCTATGTGTATTTACACCTTTAGTTACATGGCTTTCTCTGGCACTGATACCAAGGCATTCCTCCTCCCTAGACCAGAACCCATATTAGCAGTGTGTCTTGTGATAAGTAGCTGCTGAACACAGAAGCTACTTGCAGAGACTGCCTGCTGTTGCTTATAGTCTCCTTTTTTCTTGTCAGGTCAGTCTATAAAAGACTGATCAAGTGTATCAAGTGTCAGAGAAGCACCAGAGCTTATACTGCCAAGCTGGGAGACAAGAAAAGAGCAAAGGATTCTTAACTGTCCGTTCTGACCATTTCTCTGTACGAAAGGCCAAAAGTACAACTGAGCCTGAATTCCTATGCAAACAAACTGGGATTTTTCCCTTTAGAACTACCAACATGGTCAAACATTCAAAAAGGCATGTGTCTGCTCCCAGAGAATGGCATACTCCAGGCATATCCTTTGATTGATGGTCTGGTTCAAAGACTAAGAGCATGATGTCTGGATCCCAAAGAACAATAAAAATGAAAGCTGCAGTTTATGACCTACAGCCAAGAAAATCAGTTTTAAATTAATACTTCTCCTAATGATCCTTCCCAGCTAGGTTCTGAAAAACAGTGACATTTTGCATAACACTTACTGAGGAATGAAGGCCAACCACTTTTAAGTCAACAAATACTAATTTCTTGTAATAACAGTGTACTTTACGATTGCTTTAAGCAGGTCTCAGAGTCAGGAATAATCCCTACAATGCTAGTTGGCTCTCTTTAGAGTCAGTTTAGTTTTGATAATTTTTAGCTTGAGTTTTACTTCTGACCCAAACCGAAGTTTACAAAACAGTTGTTGCACTGTCCACTTTTGACGATTTTCGAAGTCCCAAAATAAAGAGTTATTAACAGGGAACCTTTTTTGAAAAGAATAGTGTCATTAGCTTAGCTCTTTCTTGCAACTTACCTCATTTCCTTTCAGTTTTGACTAGGAACCTGCAAGTTGTTAAAACCACATCAACCACTTTGAACACATGCAAACAGATGAAGTAAGTGGATGAGCACAGCTCAGTTTTGTGAACTCAACATAACCACCACGCAGGAGTCACTACCTATGTATAGTACTGGGATAAAGACTGCATGATTAATCCAACCAAGCATCACGCTGACTTGTTTGTGGATAAAGCGGTCACGTTATTGTTGGATAATGAAGAAAACTGATTAGTATTTGTTTTTTCCCCCACTACAGTTATATTCACAGACCTCAGACATTATCCCTTTGTGGCGTGTGACCTGGTCCATGCCTTCAGGCGTTCTGCTCTCCTGTCAGTGTAACACGTACCCAGAGGCTAGAGCTGGTTAACCCACTTACCTGCCAGTTCCTTGGGTGCAGCTTCAGCATCTAATTTAGGTCAAATCAATGTTTCGTGGCTCACTGTTCCTTCTTAAAGGATGCTCACACCTCTGTCAGAAAGACACAGCTCAGATGGGAGCAGTGCCACACACACAGATGGCCTTGGTCTTGTGTAAGAAAAGAAGGCATGAAGTTATATGAGCCAAGATTGCTTCTCGCAGTCTGTCCTGTAGGATGAATTCAGACACCTATGGCTGAATGCCATAGGTTGGGGATGCAAAGACTTTAGAAGCATTTTCTCAGGAGTTTGTTACTGCAGTAGAGTTTGGCTGCATCTTTAATACTTGCTTGGAAAGCTTTTACCAGGATCATTATAGCCAGAATCATTGTAACGCACCCATTTAAGACTTCTACCAGTCAAAAAGGCTGACACAAACTATAGTAGCTAGACCAATGAACAATTTCAAAAGCCTAATGCAAAAAATGTATTTCTTACTGAAATGCAAAAAGGTTTCTATTTCATTCTTAAACATATCACATAATAAGGTATCCCTGAATCACAGGACTAACCACAGGGTAATAATGTGTAAATCATGAGGTACAGCCTGGAAGCAGTGAAAATATTTTATACTGTTTTCCATATATTTTTAAGCTACAGCTTACTACATAAATGCTAGGAGATGAAAACAACCAGGAAAATACATATAGAAATGCACACACCAGTATTTCTGTAGCAAGTGCTGCTTTTTGGTATGCCGGTGTCTAGAGACCATTTTTATTGGGAATTTGTAAGCAGTATTCAGAGCTGAATGCCTCAAGGAATACATAGTGAACTTTTAACAACAAATAATGCTCTGTTCTTGTCCTCTGGACAAAGGAAAAAGCATCTATAGCTGTAATGGGGGGGGGAATCATTTTGTTGTTTAAACAGTCATCAGAACAAAGTGAAGCTTGAGGTGGGGTACTGCACACTTCAACTCTTAGTCCCTAACACTACAGAAATATAACACTACTAAGTTAACAGCACCAGGAGTTCAGCCTCAGTGAGAAGTCCCTGCTCCATGCAGGAAAACTGAAAATACAGCTTCCTTCCAACACCACTGACACCACATTTTCAGTACAACTTCTGATCTATCCCAGAACAAAATCTAAAATGTTTTAATAATGTTTTACTGAAGGCCAGGGCTGCTGATACAGTTTTAAACTCAAGTTTAAGTTATTGATTTGACACGTTGCCCTGTATTTACTTGGTAAAGAACACAAATGCTTCCCAGGATCTCTGCATTAAATGGGTAACTGAGTAACTGCAGAACAGCTTCAATTATAAGGCCATCACCCTTCTGTTTTAGAATTAAAAAAAAAATTTTATTCTCAAGCCATTTTATCCTTATTCTTACCATTGGTTTTAAAGTGTGAGGCCACAAAAACCACAGAATCATAGAATAGTTAAGGTTGGAAAGGACCTTAAGATCATCTACTTCCAACCCCCCGGCCATGGGCAGGGACACCTCACACTAAACCATGCCACCCAAGGCTCTGTCCAACCTGGCCTTGAACGCCGCCAGCCATGGAGCATTCACAGCTTCCCTGGGCAACCCATTTCAGTGCCTCACCACCCTTGCAGGAAAGAATTTCTTCCTCATATCCAATCTAAACTTCCCCTGTTTAAGTTTGAACCCATTATCCCTTGTCCTATCACTACAGCCCCTCATGAAGAGTCCCTCAACAGCATTCCTATAGGCCCCCTTCAGATACTGGAAGGCTGCT
This sequence comes from Myiopsitta monachus, assembly GCA_017639245.1. Taxonomy (NCBI): domain Eukaryota; kingdom Metazoa; phylum Chordata; class Aves; order Psittaciformes; family Psittacidae; genus Myiopsitta; species Myiopsitta monachus. The sequence goes on along the minus strand of CM029925.1, from coordinate 51,051,813 downwards.
ATGAGGTCTCCACACAGCCTTCTCTTCTCCAGCCTGAACAGCCCCAACTTTCTCAGCCTATCTTCATACAGGAGGTGCTCCACTCCCCTGATCATCCTCGTGGCCCTCCTCTGGACCTGTTCCAACAGTTCCATGTCCTTTTTATGTTGAGGACACCAGAACTGCACACAATACTCCAAGTGAGGTCTCACGAGAACAGAGTAGAGGGGCAGGATCACCTCCGCTGACCTGCTGGTCACGCTCCTTTTGATGCAGCCCAGGATATGGTTGGCTTTATGGGTTGCCAGCGCACACTGCACCCAGCTCATGTTCATTTTCTCATCGACAAACACCCCCAAGTCCTTCTCCGCAGGGCTGCTCTCAGTCTCTTCTCTGCCCAACCTGGAGCTGTGCCTGGGATTGCTCCAACCCAGGTGTAGGACCTTGCACTTGGCATGGTTAAAGTTCATCAGGTTGACATCAGCCCACCTCACAAGCGTGTCAAGGTCCCTCTGGATGGCATTCCTTTCCTCCAGTGTATCAACCGAACCACACAGCTTGGTGTCATCGGCAAACGTGCTGAGGGCGCACTCAATCCCACTGTCCGTGTCACCAACAAAGATGTTGAACAAGACCGGTCCCAACACCGATCCCTGAGGGAAGCCACTCATTACTGGTCTCCAGCTGGACATTGAGCCATTGACCTCAAATAATACATACTGCCATCTTGATCTAAATTTTAAACCCAAAATTGTAGCTTGAGAATGCTCAATATCATACCTATTGTCAGTTCAATTTTTGGCAGTTCTCAGTTTGCATTAATTCAGATCAGGACAGTCTTAAGTTGTGACAGGTGAAATGCAACCCCACTTAAACCAGTACATAGGTTTTTTTTCCCACAGGTGGAACAGAAGTCTTCCTTCTATTGCACATTCACAGCTATTTACCAAAAAAGGAAGCTTTAAAGTCTCAAAGGGTTCCACTGAAAAGGCTCTGGGAAGAAAGGATAAAAAAGCAGTCACAAAACAACATTTGAAATTTTTGTCCTGTAAAGTTTAACATATTACCGGTCTTAGTGTTTTTCTTGGTTAGTGAGTCCACCTGTGGAAACAACCTGGGAGAAACCATAAAATCTATCAGAATGACCAACCTCTCAATTTTGATAAAATGACATTTGCATTAATGCTGCTTTTCCACTGGAATCTTCTTGCTTCAGCTACTTTATCTCCAAAGTGCAGGTAGGTGCTTTTAAGTCCCCTTCTACAGAAAAAGCACGTAGTATTCTTCTATGACCTCTCGGTTCCTTCTGATCAGAAAGCAGGTGACTGAGCTCCTCCATTTGAGCAGTGAAAGACAATAGGGTTGAAACTAGAAGGGTTTGTTGTGAATTGCAGCACTCTGCTTGCAAAGGCAGGGATACATAACAGAAAAAGTTGAAAGCACATCACATCTGCATTTTCTGATAGAATATACTGAATTACATTACAGTATTACAACTGTATTTTATGAATTTATGTATGAATTTTATGAATTTATGTATGAATTACAACTTCCTATAAATTCCCTCCATAATATTTTTCTTGAAATACATACGGTATTTTCATACAACAACTGAACTCAAGCTTTATATCCGTTCAAGATCTGTAAAATAAGGCACAACAGCACTTTGCACAGTGTGCTGAATTCCACAGCAGTTGAATGAAACACACTCCGAAGACACCTCAGGTGTTCCCAAAGCATTTCCTTTGATTTCTGATGAGTAATCGTACATTGCTGAAGCACTCGCTTTACATACCTCTTTGCCAAGTCTGACTCAGCCAATCGTGTGCTTGTCCCTCAGAAGCCCTTAACAAGTGTTCACACACATAAGCATTTTCAGTTCACAGCAACTGTTGTAATGCTTATTCCGCACCCTGCTCCCCCAGCTGAATGTCAGGGGGACATTGCCTCCTTTCTGAATCTGCAGCTGTTCTTTTAGTCTGCCTTATTTGCCTTTTGAATGGATACTAAAGACAACAGGCTCCTTGCAGAAGACACTGATTCACAAGTGAACTGATTCAAAGTTAACTTGTTCCACCCCATGGACCATGCCCTCTTCTGTCAGTTTAAATGCAATCTTATTTGAGCCAAAGAGAGAAATACAGTTGGACCTCTGAAGTTAGATGACAGAAAGCAAAAGCCACCATTGATGCTATATGGGGTATACCCAAGAGTTTACATGTGTTATAGAGGAGGATGTATCTATAGACAGGAGGCAGGGAAACAAATACGTAAGGTTCAACAGCAATATTACTAGAATTTGTGGGGTTTTTTTTTTCCATCAATATACCATTGAACATCAGTTTAAATTGCTTTCATTATTTCTGATATTCATTTCTTAGATTGTTCACAATCAAGACCAGTCAAAATGACAGAGGAATTTAAACTCCTTCCAGATTAGATGCATTCCTCACATCTGTAAGAATGGGAGTAACAAGAACATACCCTAACAGAGATGGAGGAAAATTTATCTAGCTTTCTATGCTACAGTATATGCTGTCAACATGTGACAGACAGCACTGTCTTCTAAAAACTTTGGTATAAGCTGTGAGATCACAAACTTGGCACTTTGTAGTGTTACAATTCTGAATCTGAGTATTATAATGAAACAAGGGCTGTTTCTGACAATAACTTAAATGCAAGACACTGAATACCTATGTATCAGTAAGCTGGAAAAAAGTACTGTAAAAATAATTTTGGAACACACTAACATGTATAACCAGGTACAACTAGTGTACAGGCTGGCTTTAAAGCACGAGTTGCACCTTTAAAACCCATTTTGTCAATTAAAAAACCAACCAACCAATGAACCACCAAAAAAAACAAACTGAAAGGAAATTACACAGTACTGAACCTCCCCCCAAACACAGAATTGAATTTTGAAAAGCAATTAATTCAGACTCCTGTGGGAGGAAATAAAAAAAAACCCCTGTACTTTGACGAGTACTGTTTATCAGGACAAGGCTGTATAATCTCATTTGGTTATTAATGTATATAGGCATTTATAACATTGTTTCTATACAGCCAACAACAGTTAGTTGTTTTCAAAGATTATTAAGAGATACAACATTTAAAATAGGTTGTGTTTTTTTGATATTAGAGTACTAAGTCCTTAGTCATCACGTGCTTTATTCTAGAGAGATGTATTATAAATGATTAGTATAGCAAAGTGCATGGCAAAACAGGCTAGAATTCTGCTTATGACATTAAGATGTCCTGAAAATGGAACTTTGGGGAGTATAAATACTCAACTGCACATGGACTGCTTTATAAAGTGTTTAAGCAACTTAAGCATGCAAATATGTTTGAAATACTCTGTGGAAGACTGAAAAATAACTTGTGTAAGAATTCCAATTATTACTCACTTGGGAGTAAGATGTTTTTGTTGTAACACGTTACCATTCCATGAAGCTACATTCTACTAGAAACTAAAGCTAGAATGAGTCAGGAAACAGTGGGGTTATTTTTGTTTTGTTTTTTGTTTTTTCTTCTAGGAAAAAGTGATTCAGATTAGGTCATCTGTCGAGTTGCATTTACAGACAAAGTCCATGCATAGCTGAAGCCATAAGAGTTAACTCACCTCTGCCCTAAAATGCAGAGCAGAAACAAAGCACGGCCCATCGATAAGGGACAGAGACATCTCACACAAGAAACAATGCTGCATATTTATTTTCTTTAGTTTTATGTTTTTATAACCTAACTTTGTTTATCCCACATAACACATTTTCAGTAATAAGAGATCCTCTCGTTCACGTACTGTACAATTGCAAGTAAAATGAGGGGCATGTGAAATACACAAAAGCCTGACAATGCTACCTTACACTGGGCAGACTTGAAATACTGCTCAAAAAATTGACTTTTCAGCTTTTTACCTTTGCATTTTGGAAATCTGCTCTGCTGTCCAAAGACAGTCAATGAATGGAGAAAAAAGCAACTCCAAAGCAGGTGGAAGGAAGAGGCACATTAGTAGGAGAAACAAAGGAAACACAAATCAAAGAGAAAACAGACACTGCTCCAATCACAGAGTCCACAGAAAAACATTTTGCAGGTGTTTCAGAAATGCATGCTGCTCTCCATCCATCCTTCCTTCCCAGCTGGGTACATTAATCACAGTCCATACTATTTAGTAGTCTACATTTATACTTGCAGTGTAGACAGCACACCTCTGGTATGGTACGTAACTCCTTGCTCTGAAGAGCTTACAATCTAAGGTCATTTAAAAAAAATGCATTAAGTAGCAGGATCAAGATCAAACACAGAAGATAGGAAAATTATTTTATAAGGGATTAAAGTTTGGTTACATTACTAAGTGAGGTAACTTCTGAACATCGTTGGCAATGATGTTCTTAAGACACAATTTTCAGCTAGAAGCTCTTCTGATCATGAAAAACGGTTTAAAATGTACTGAATGATGCATTAAAAGCAATCCACAAAATTCTTAATAGACTTGTTGGCAAAACACAAAAAATATTCGTGTTATTCTACTAGAAAGATATGGATGTTACAGGAATTCGTATGTACATGTCACATTTGAATGCAAAAGGCTTTTTACATTTAAGTTTAAAATGTTGTAGTTCTGATTTAAGAATCCTGCTGTTATAGACATAACCTTAATACTTAAGTATTAATATGAAAATAGTACTATTTTCAAAATGTATTTTTGACTTTAAAATAAACTATAGACAAGATACAGTTGGTTTGAAATCAACAGTCTAACTTCATGAAGTGACCCACACTTTCCCACTTTTTTAAACACTGTTCTTGCTACTTGGCAGTTATGATACAAATCATTAGTCCATCAACTTCAAGGTTTTTCAGTTTTGTTTTGTGTCTATTTTCCTGGTTTGGGTTTTTTTTTATTTGGTTTTTTTTTGCATTTCCCTAGGTTTTGGTTGGTTTTTTTTTAGATATATGTATATATAAATATATATATTTTCTAAGTCAAAGCTTTGCAGATTATCTACCAATTGAAAGACATAGTTGGAATGTAATTTATATGTAACCTTTACACATATTTAGCTATCATTTCTTAATCCCCTTACATGCAAAAAGAAAGTACCATCTTCCATGGCAGCTATGGCATCTGTGTCTCTCATTCCAGGGAATCTTGCTTTGGACTATATACATAAGCTGTCTGCAAAATGTACACAACATTTGAAGAAAAAATGTTGGAATAGTTATACCAATACAAGTATGCATAATTATCCAGTCGGTAAATTACGATGATAAAGACAAATACTTCTTTTTCACTGTAACAAACAGCCTATCCAGCAGAAAAATCTAATTTGAGCTATCCTTTTGGAAGGGAAGCAGATGTTAAGAGAATTTCATTTAAACACAGAAGTAAGGCTGTGAGGATAAGGACTGCTAACAGGCAATCATTTTGTTTGAATTCTGAAAGGTGCTCTCAAGGATATGAAAACAGAAATGAAAACTAAAGAACTACACATTACTTTGACCCAAGTCAATGGTAGCATTTAGTTTTTAGAAGTAACAACTGTATTAAATTTGCTCATAAGAGGATACAAAAGGAGTATAGCCACAGATTACCAAGTGAATTCAATCACTTCTGATCAACAGCTAAAAAATGAGGGAAGAAAATGATCAAGGGATTATGGATCAACTGTTTCTTGTACAGGCCACAAAACTACAGAAAATTCCCTTTAGACCTGCAATAAAACCCTCCCCCCTATTTGAATGAGTTTCAATTCCCAGGTAAAGATGAATCAACAAAATTAAAATATTGTGCTGTTTTATTGGTGTAAAAATCACACAACTGCTAGTTCTGATTCTGCAGAGATACATCCATGCAGTTAAACATCTATGATCCCACAGCCAGAAGAAGCCATTAAATAGAATATCTGCTGTTAGTCAGCAATTAATGCAAATTTACATATGAGATCAAAAGGTGTGTATCGTACAATATACAACAAATCCTAATACAGTACATCAACCTGAATAGCAGGATACACTCAGGGAACTCTGTTAATAGTGAAGCCTGTCTACACGCCAGAGAAATAAGGCCTGGAAACAAGATGACAGAAGGTACCCCAGAATTCCTAAGAAGCAAACTGTTCATTTTTTGTTTTATTTGTTTATTTTTTGCTGGGAGTTAGAAGTTCATAGAGGTATTGACACATTACTTGACAGTACAATTTTTTATAGTGAAGACTGGTGGATGTGATCTGTTATTAAAAGGTAATGTGTGAAACATGCAATTACAGGTGGTGCTTAGGTAATGTGTAATTAATATCTTGGGGATTTACACCCAACTCTTTTCACAAAAGGGAGGGCTGAAAAAGGTCTGTTTGACAGATTACCAATTGTACCATAAATCCTCATATGCATGCGCTGAGTCAGGATCATGAATGGATAAAATGTGAACACCTGGCAATCTGTGGTTACATACTTTACAGTGTATGCAACCAAACAAAATAAAATCCAGATGATGTGGCAAACAGCCTGCAAGAACCCTCTCAACCTGAAAAAGCTGGTTTATTGCAAAGAGGCAGGCTTCCTAGAATTGTGAACAACTTTCCAATTGTGAAAGGCAGCTTGAGAAGTAACATTGGCCAATGACAGTTTCTCTCTTTTCTGGCACAATAAGATCAATGCCATAGTGAAAGAAGACTTTATGTGCTTAAAGTTTAAAGTCAATTGATTAGTAATCCTCTTCTGCAAAGATGTTTCAACAGGAAAAAAGAAACCACTAAAAAATTCCAGTTGGAAATTTTGGAGACAAACTGTGCAAACTCAAGCCCAACAGAGACCACGGATACCCACAGAAAATGGTGTGAGAGGCAGTGTCACATTCAAGGAAAAAGTTTGTTGTTTTGTTTTTTTTTTTTTTTTGTCTGTACTGAAATTAAAATTCTTAAATACAAAAGTGGACAAATTGGCAAAACAGAACCACAACATTTAATGTAGAATAGAGTGCACTGAGCTAGATGCATGGATCTTTAAATAGGCTTTGAAACCAATACCCCTTTCAAAATTAGTAAATTCACAGTTAACGGCAGTAGGCTTAGAGGTGAGAGAAGGGTCGAAGTTGTTCCAGTTGGACTTCCAGGGAGATTCTCTCTTCAAGAACATCCTACAAAGGAAAGATTTTCTACTGACTGCCCACAGTGAATGAACATTCAAAAATTTCCTCATACAAACAAAACTGATAAATGTCAGCTTCACTTTTGAGAACTAACATTTTCTAGAATCTGAAGAACTCTTCCCATAATCTGAATAGAAGATAGGCTAGCTGGTACTTACTCAAAAATGAGAGTAAATACTTTGCTCAAAAGGAGAAGCCATTTAGTATTCTTTCATTTCTCTCAAATGACCCAAACCCACAAAGTTGTGACCAGCTGCAAAACCAAGTGTAGCATTTTCAAATAAAGTTTAAAATGTAAAGGGACAAGCCCTTATCTCAGTTAAAGGACTGGAAACTTGGCATTTCCCCCCAGTTTTTCCTCCCATGTGTATTTTACATACTTTGTCCCTCATAAAAAGTAGCAAGTGAAATTCAGGCTGGATAATTTTTAAAATGGCTTATCTTTCAGACTAGGCCGTATCACAGTTATTCATGTTTACATTTAAGGTTTTTAATTGATTTCATAACTAATATTGGATATCTCAAGATAGCAAGAGAAAGATGTTAAGATGGTGCCTACAGATAAATTCAAAATGATAATAGCTGACCCAGATAAACAGATGACTGCTGTTATTAAGCTGAAAGTTTTGTATTCCAGATTATTGTATTTGTTTAAAAATGACTAAGATTTAAGGTTTGCTTTTCCTTCAGAAGCAAAGGAAGGAAAGCTGCTCTTCTCAATACTGCTTTTAGAGTATTTGATGACCACAACAGCTACCTCGAATTATTAATACTAAGTAAACATTTCTGCCTTTTTTTTTTCAGCGTAGCTGAAGACAAATAAGGACACTGAAAAATGCGTTTTGTAGAAGTGTCCTTTGTAATTTTACAGGTATATTCCATGATCTACAAAACCACCTAAATATTCTATAGTGGTATCCTCTACTATGTATATCACTGGTTTGCAGAAATGTCCATTATTATGTATCACTAACATCTTGCCTTCTCAGGCTTTTCTCTTAAAGAGACAAAGATTATGGAATTACCTTTAGTTGCTGCTGTAGTTCACTATTCAATCTGGCCAAAACAGTGTTGGTTTCCTTGTTACGTCTGATTGATGCCTGAATTGCCTTCTTGTCTTTCCCCACTGATCTGAGAATATATAGAAGTATTGTAATAAGTAATTTCATAGCTTAGCTGAACATCTAATTTATCATAATCTTTTTAAATGAACAAACTCTTTTATTTTTTTTTAATTTGTTACACTGTTATTTTCCCTTTTCTGCTTGCCTTGATTGTTCATCTGCATGGAAACCACACGTATTTGGTTTCAATGAAAGAACAAGCAGCAGATTTAAAAAACTTATCATAATCAATTTTCCAAAGCCACAACACACTGTACAACATTCATTTACCTCAAAGTGACTAACACAACAGTCCCACTTTCAAGCTAGGACACAAAGACTGCACATTTTGGACTGTTCATAGTAACCATTATTTGAAATTCAACACTACATCTTAATACTTCTGCCACTTATTTCCAACATACTTGCAGAAGTTGAAAAGTTGACACTCCAAAATTCAAGACCACTAAAAAGTCTCCCAGTAATAGAGGCTTTGGGATGATCTTGTTTAAAAGCCAAAAAACTTTCAAACTGTTAAACTAATCTAATTCAAACACACTGAAGTTGTTTGAAGCTCCTGGAACAGAAAGTGTGTATGCTGTTTAAATGTAAAGTTTCCAGTAACAGATGTATTTATACACTTCTTGGGTTACCTAGGAATAGATGGCTGTGAAGCAAGAACAGCAGCTATGACACCTGTTTTCTGTGTATGTTCCTCAGCTTCAGGTCTTAGCTCATCCTCAGATTTTAATCTTCTGCGAATAGGCTTTGGCGGTGGAGCAAGTGGGGTAGTGCCTTTACCCTAGAGAGAAAAATCACAGCCTATGAATTCTCACAAGCTGCACTGGACTTGGATTATAACCTGCTAGCTTGTTTAAATTACATATTTTTAAAACCAGTTACTGAGCTAACTGAATTTACAACCCATCTGATATTCTCTGATGGACATCTAGCTGCATTCTCGTATGGTCTGAAGAAACTCTGCAAGCACTCAATTGTAAGTACACATCATCTCAGAACAGGCCTTCCCCCAGTAATTAGGTAACACACACACAAAAAAACCAAACAAAAAAGCAGCTTCTGCTAACCAATTTCTGCGCTAAAAGTTTTGCTGTTTCAAAAATTTGAACACTTTAGGATCTTCATTTTCTTCTATTTCAAGAATAAAGGTAATCATGAACATCTGATGCAAAAATTCATCACACACATGCCTATTTCAAGCACACACTGGACCTAAGAAAACTGTGTTCGAGTGGAAGCATACAGAGCTGCTGTCACAAATCAAAAGAGACATATAATTTCATACGCATCCGACAACTATGCTCTCCTTCCAAGTGTACTTTGCGTACCGCACTAGTGGGGACATTAGCAGGTGCTTTGTCTTCAATTCTTCCATCTGCTTTGGCAACTCGAAGAGAACTTGCAGAATCAGAGGGCTTTTCAACCTAGGAGGATATACACTATATTTAAGAAACTACTTCTCAACAAATATTTCATTCAGCAACAGTCAGTATGCTGTGTTCTGATACATGAATATAGTTCACACCTAAAATTCAAGTCTTTTTTAGAAGGACAAGCTGGAATACAGCAACAATACATGCTTTGGAGTAAAACCATCTAAAACTATCTTGGTCACAAACACTGGTTTGACCTGGGAGCAGCTTACAGAACAGGCACAAGTAAAATGCTGTACTTCCTATCAGACTGTCTGATACAGAAGTTAATATTCAATACAGAATATAAAGTTGACATAAAAAAGAGGCACAATGGTTATTTGAACGTACTCTGCTCTCAAGCATTTTACTCTGAACAAAGTCAAAACCCCAATGTTATGAGGCACTGTAGAGTACAAAAGAGGCTGTGGCCTGATGATAAAATGCTACAGCTGTTTCTGCTACTACATTACCACCGTTATCTATCTCTTCTGACAAAGGTTAATCCCTCCAGTGGAGCACAATGCCACTGTTCCCTGTCCACCCCAGTGCAAAACAATCAGCAAGCTTAACTTCAGCAGTTTTCAGCGGCAGCTTAAGCTAATGCAGCTGATTTTGCAATGAGGTACATGGAGAGCTCTCAAACGGTTCTACATCATTGACCTTTCTGATTAAGGGAAGCAAGAACATGCTGCTGATAGTTGGGAGAACTTTAACCACCACAGGTACTTTTGCAACTGAGGATGCTGAAGTGCACCAGAGAATTTACAGTCTGGGTGAAGGCTACAAATTACGACAGGAAAACAGAATGTAACTTGAGTAATAGTAGTTTGCTATTATGACATAAAAAGGAATAAGCCTCAAGGCTTCCAAAATTTTAAGTCCTGTGTCTGCAGCAGGAAACAAGGTTTTGTAAACATCTCTGATGATCTACTATAGAAGGATGCTAGACTTTTAGTCAGGTTAGCTGTCTCTGCAACGGCTCTGAACAAAAATAAATTAATGGAATTGTAGCAGAAGTTAACAATATCTGACTGTCATCTCATTTATTAAGACAGACTAGCATATGACTTAGAAGTCATTTGAAAGGGTGACGAGAATGAGCAGAAGAAAAGTTTTGCCTCTGCAAAACCTTAAATGCACCAATACAATGATGTTTGTGCACATAGATGCTAGTAAGTACAAAATCTCCCGAATTACAATTCAGAACTGAAAGAAAAGCACTTCTGTCCAGGTATTTGGCAATTACTAAATAAATGTAGCAATGTGTAACATAATTGCTTTCTAGCAATGGATTGGGACACCATTAAAAACATTAAACCACTGAGTTCAAACAGCAGAAGTAGGTTTTAAGAAATTCTCATAACTGCTGGTGGTATTAAGCAATTGACAAGATCTTCACTTCTGTTCACCTGCAAGACTTCTGAGTGTGTTTCAATTTCATCATCTTCCTCTTTGTTTACACCTGAAACAGCAAATGCCTCAAACTGGCTGAAGTCTGCAAAATTTGGCTGTTCTGGTATTTGTTGAGGTGAGGTACTGGTATGAGCTATTAGGCCTTCAGCATCCACTGGGCGATGCACGTGAGGACCTGCACCCTGCAACAAAAAGACAAAAGTATTTAGTGACATTGTCAGCAGGACAAAGCACATCTCATCCAAGACACAGAGAGACCACTCTGTGTTTATAAAAATAGGGAAAACTTTAAGAGAAAAGGAGGTGAAGCCCATTGACTGACTTCAGTTGATGGTAACTCAGATTCTAGGAAGTAGCTGCTGCTGCAAAGCAACTGAAAAACAATTTTATCTGTCCCATGTCAGATATGCAGAGCAGTTAAGGATTCAGCTGGTTGAGATAAAGGAAAAGAAACCCCAACAAACCCAAACTTATGCAAGATTTGTTTTCTACCAAATCAGCCAACTGAACCAACTCAGGTTGCAACTGAACCAACCAGGACTGCAAAGATGACCAAGCCTCTGACAAAGGAAGAAGTGGGATAGTGGGATATCTCCTTTAGGGAGCAGTCATATTATGAAAAAGCTATATCCTATGCCAGACCCATGGAAGACAAACACTTATTTTGCAAATTTTAAAGATTATTCTCAGTCCGTGTTAAGGCCTACTAGCTAAACACGGAGAGGTAAAGAAATGTGAAAGTGTGACTTTCTTTCCTACAACTCAGAGCTCCAGAGCTACTCATTCCTTTTTACTCTCTAATTTATCCCTTTCCATGGTTTTACCAGAAAAAATTCTTTATTCAGGGAAGGCTAACATTTGGCTAGTCCAGGTTTTGCCATCATTCACAAATTGGTGGTTTCAAAAATACCAAGCAATGCTACTCATGTTAGAGATAAGTTAAAGTTCAGAGTCAGATAAAAATGATGCACTAAGAGTATGATTTTTCAAAAGTGACATCATCACCTGTGAAGGCTGTGGTCTTGGAGGCACTGCAGGGGGATAGGCAACAACTCCAGCCTGTTGCTGTCCTGTAAAAGAGGTATCACATTTGGCCACGATTGTTACTCTTCATGCTACAGTGCTATCTAATTTTTTTGACTTGTCAACATGAAGAAATTCTGCATTTTGCCTACATATTAACCTGTCACATTGACCATAACTGTAATGGCATCTCCTTTCAAATTTGCAACAGACAAAACAAGGAATCAGAACATGGATCTTGATCCTTTGTTCCAGCTCAAAGTACAGACATGGTCATACTTTGCTGATCTTAGTCCTTTTTTTTTTTTTTTTGCTTTACCCTCATTATACACCACCTTAACATTTCCTCATACCCTGTGATCCTGGATTGAAAAGTACTGACAAGTTAGAAGCACAATAAAAACCCTAAAGCAGAATCAGAAGCGACCATTAATAATTTCCTCTGAAGCGAAATACTTAATAACCCTCTCTACTACATTTGATAACAAAAGACCTTCACTTGGGAATATCCTGGCAGACGCAATTCATTGCACATAGCTGCACCACCAAAATGTTACTGCCTGACTTTGCTCCCCACATTCACCCAAAGGACTACAGTGCCAGCACTCAGAATTTACTTATAAATTATCTGTTTTAGCAAAGTGAACCACACATTTTTATACAAACAGAAAGAGTAACAACATTTTCAGCTTCTTCATTCAGAAGCAAAGATTTCAGAAGACACAATCTTTCTTCAGAGAAAAAAGAAAAAAAAGTATGCTTCAGGAATATATATGCTGAAAGATAACATAACATACAAGAGGAACATGGTGTATCTACCTGGGGTAACTGAAAAGGATCTGTTCATATCTAAAGACGATGATCGAGAATGAGAAGGATGAGGCCTTGGAGGGGGTGGTGGTGGTGCGGTGTTATCTGGAGATGTTCCTGAATGTGACCTGCAAAACAAAAGTTTCCGTAGTAATTTTAGGCAGCTACAACAGAACTAAAACTCAAGAGCTTTTCAAAGTATGCAATTAAAAAATAAAGTTTGACAGATGGAAAAGAACCTTACTGCCATTGATTTTTGCAGATTACAAAATCAGTTTTAAATTTCTGGTATTCTCTGATTTCACAATTGTTTTTATATTTCCATTTACTTAAATCCGTTATCTCCATTATTCTTATATTACTACAAGTAATTTATCTTAGGGAAACCAAAAGCTTGACACACATCCTAAATAATAATAGTTCAGAAACAGAGGATCCTAAATATGGTAATTCCATCCAGATGGTAGTCACTATAATTTGCAAAATATGGAAGGTATACTCAACATCCTGATTAGGATTTAAACAGGTTAAGTTTAATGTCACTGAAGAATACGAAGTTCCTGTTGGACCTGCCTCAATGTATACTGAGCTCATTATCTCAAATAGCTATTTAATTCTCTGCCTGAAGTTTTTCAAATCCATATACTTGGTAGCAGCATTGTTACTCATTTCTTAGCTCGGATCACCATCTAGTGGATACCTGTTGTAAGTTCATCGAGCACACATGCAAAAAAGGATAGAAGGGTGAAGTAGTGCCCAAGTACCTTTGAGTGGGATTTACTGTATACACCTTCCATTTAAAAGCAGCTCACAGAAGCTTCCTAACTACTCAAACATGAGCAAGACAGGTTTACTGAATCACTGACATGAATACAGCTCCTCTTTTATTCAACTCATAAATAACTTGACAAGTTCTTTTCTACGACTGACTTCTGCAATGTTCTTCTGAAACTATTCATAAAACAAAACTAGGAAAGGTAAAAGGTACCAAAGTTCCACACAGAACTTGAAATTCCCGAATGTATAGGTCCAGAGAGAAATATGAGTTATCACAGGAGACAAATTTACTCTCTTAATACACTCTTCCGGAAAATTCTTCCATAGATAACACTGATGAAATGTATACATAGCCAGTTGATGAAACGAAAGTCTAATTACACTGAGTCCTAGGGTCATCCATCTAGCTAGTCCAGTAAGGCGTAAGTAAGGATTAAAGAAGGGAGAAAGTGGTTTAAGGACACTCCTTAAGTATTATTACCTGACATAGTCTTGTCAGTTTTTGCTTTTTTGAAAATTCAAAAAAGTACTCCGGACTAATGGTAGGGTTAAGGACAATGTAATCTCTATAGATAAAGCTGCAATCAGTTGATGAGATATCAGTGGTACTAAGTAAAAGATGAAGTGGAAGAAAAATTTCCTGGGTGGACACTGCCAGAACTGCCTAATCTGGACAGAAGCTGCCTGTGGCATTAAGCAGCAACTCATCGTAAAACTTCACTCATCTACGCACACTCAGCAAGAGAACCTAACACAAAAATCAGAGGTGAAAAGAACATGTTGAAACCATCATGCTGATAGTGGAAAAACATACATAGAAGCAGGACAGAATCAAATTTGCCATTAAATATAATGGAGGAAAGAAGTTTTTAAGCTGCTGTGCTGATAGGCAACTGCAAATCTTTCTTTGCTATTGAAGTCTCCCTAATTATTTTTGTTTTGAAACTTACCTCTGAAACTGCTTGTAAGATGGTTAATGGCATAGCTGGTTTTTAATCCTATTCAAGCAGATTTAATGGGAACAATTCGCACCAGCTAGTACAGCACATTCTCTTATGTCAAATGATGCAGTTGTTGGTTATGTGTTTGCACAGCTTCCTCCAATCCCTTAATTTATGTTGGGCCTGCGACTGCCCTTCATTTAATAAAAGTCCATTATTAAAAGAGATTCAGTTACTGTTGTGATATTTCTTATTTATTTATGTTTTATTCTTCTTGTATGCTACAAAGTCACAAAGTCCTTCCCTATTAAGGCCTCACATGATTTTAAAACCACAAAAAATTGGTTTCAAGTAACATCATGATCTCCTGTGCTTACATTCCCTTGTGTTCAGAGAGAGTCTTTATCAAGATTTTTGACTGAATGTGGAGTTTCATTTGATTGGCCAAACCCAAACAACTTTTTAGACTACATTATTTTTTTTTAACTGTTACTTTACACATGAACAGGAAGAGCACACATTCTTAATGCACTGAAAAACGGACTGCCTCCGGATTCCTGAGTGTTAAAGAATCTATTTAGCCCTCATTTTATAAGCTCGTTGTCAAACAACAGAAGCTCAGAACAGGCTTTTTTAACCAACTTTTATTTATTGTTTTAGTTGCTACTCTACTGACCGTTGCCGAGTTACAGTGCTTCCAATTTGCTCTGGATCTGAAGTATACGAGTCCGAACTGCTATAACCATCTGCTGGTAAGAGAAAAGTAAAACATTTCATACTTTTTATGCATCATTAATATAATCTAACAGATACAGGCAACAGATAATTTCAAATATTCAATTTTTATTTTTAGAAAAGGTTTATATATTTTTTTCCCTGAAAGATATCATTTAGGCAGGGTTCAAAATCCTGCAATCTGACTAATTGAAGGATTCAATACAAACCAATTCCCCTCACCCAACACTTCTGAGTTCTGGGTTACTACTGGGATGTACTGAAGAATAAACAATGACAGCAATGTTGTAATTAAAATACAAAACGTAACTTTCATAAGCACTGATTTCTTAAACATTTGACAATCTATCACTTGTACAATCTAGCCAACAAGAGTAAGAGACATCCAAGTAAAAATAAAAGGCAAGAAGTAGGACATGCTTGATTTTAGAAGTGCTGAAGGACTGTCACCAACCTCAGAAGTCAGAAAAAGGAAAATATATGTACAGTACAGGGACAAACTTAGTAGCTTTACTACTATTGCAACTTCTGTACCTTCAAGGCTGGCTCTGTTTTGGACTAAATCTTTTCAAAAAGCTTCTGGTTAAGGCAACATCTAAAAACGAGAGATGCTATTACAGCACCACATACAGTTTCCTTAATGCCTTAAGGACACCCTTACCCTTAAAAGCTATGCAAAGCATGAGGTTTTTCCCCCATGAATGAGGAATCTCAACAAAAGTCACAACATTTGTGTGGTATGAATATAGACAGAAAAAAGGATCTGAGAATAAGTTATCACAAGGGACAATTCCAGAGCACCCTGTAAAGCACCGTTCAAGGTGGAAAATCACCAGAGCAATGAGACTTACCTGATTAGTTATCAGTAAAGAAAAAAATTCTAATCAAGAACATCAAGATTTTTCTCAATTACCCAGTCTCAAAAGATTATTTTAACCTCGAGGACACTAAGGTTTTCAAAAGTGTTAAGACACATCAGCCATGACCCAGAGATGGGAATCCTGCAGAGATGACTTTCCTGTTTAGCAAGACACATTGTTACCTGGCACTTTCTAAATTACTTCTGTATTACAAATCAACCAAAATATGACTGTCTTAATAATGCAAAGGATTCAAAGTAATGAGCTCTTCAAATCTTATTTTTACTGAAGTTCCCAGTTTAAAGAACACAGATCTCAGAAACAGACCCCAAAGACTCACTTACAGGCTACGTATAATCTGGGACCTCTCTCAATATTAGACAAGGGGACTGATCAAATCAAAAGTTTGCAAATTTATGCACATAGGAGTTACTGAAAAATCAAAAATGCTATTAGAAGCAAATAAACAGTTGAAAAGCTGTACCTAAAAAAGAAATCTAGAAGTCTATTGCATTTTCTTAGTAGCTAAACTAGATGTGAATTGCCTGAAAATTGTGGTGAACAGGTTTTCACCCTTCAGAAAACATTGTTACACAGTTCTGAGGTAGATTCAAATGCTTAGTCAATTTCACTTTCCATACATTTCAATTTCTCATCCTAAGTTTAAAAGAGAAAATAAGAAGATGGAAAAGAGCTGAAAATATGAACTCTTTTCTACACATAGCAGGACAACACCACCAGTGACATCTAGAACTTTCTTAATTACTACTTGTAATATATACTTTGTCTCTGTTCTTTGGATAAATTTATCTCACTTTAGAGCTTCTGCTATCTAGCAAGTTTTCGTTCACAGAGGCATATATCAGATCTACATTTTGTATAATATAAAAAAATTAGATCAAAAAATAAACTGTGATACTTACTAACTGTATTTCCAGGTGTAAATTTTACAGATGAACTCATTTTGTTTTCTTCTGGGAGATCAGGTGGTTTCACAAGTAGTGGGCTAGTAGGGTTAGCATGATCTAGATTGAAGTAAGTCTAAATAAATTAATGTATTCAAACAAGCCTTTACTTCTGAAGTCAATGCTTTATATTAGTTTTCTACACTTATCTAAAGTGCTGCACTCAAGACTAAAATTGGTGCATGATTTTACATTGTAACAACGTTATTTCCATTTCTATATTGCTAATAGTTTGGAATCTTTACCCGTTTACAAGGCTAAGGATACTCTGAAAGAAATGTGTTGTTTGTTCTGCATGAGTTACATGACCTTAGGAAATACTGGCATGGCACACATCTCCAAATTAAGACTCTACTGTTCCTCAAAAAAAATTATCAAAAAAACCCTCCTTATTATTATTATTTAAAAAACCCCAAAACAAAACACAAAACAAAACAAACACCCAAAAAAAACCCCAAGAAAGCAAACACCAACCTGAACAAAAAAAACCCAAATGAACAACCCCAAAACAACCAACCTAAACCAACAAAAAACTCCACCAAAAACAAAAGGCTTGCCAATCCTCCCAAATGCTGTCAGGTTTCAAAATAATAAACTCAGTGTTTCTGACCAGAGCAGAACAAGCTTTATCAATGCAAGACTATGTTCTCACTCTTCACAGACTCCTTCAGAAAGCAAGAAACCTAGACATCCTCCCAGAGGCCCATATCCAATCTACATCGTCGTGCTCCTGAAACTACTTCAAGCAGTGATCTCCTGTAGATGGTAGAATTTTTACTGCTGCAAATGGCCAATTCAAAACCTATCTGAACAGTGCTCCAATCCTTAACTCAGAGAATCTCATTAATTATCCTGGTTATAACTCCAAATATATTCGTCCACGGAGAAGAAAAAAGCATGTTTAAGAAAGTAAAGCCAATTGTACAAATACTTTCTCATTAGCAAGAGAAAATATATTACCACTTCCAGTTCTTTTAAGCTCCATTTCCTGCATGTGGATTTTGCTGGGAGTCATTCTTATAGGAACTGGGTGCACAATTGCAGTGTCCTGGGGAGGAAATCAGAGTTAAGTGATGTTAATCTAGTTTTAAACAGTTCTGTTAAAGAGTGCCTGACACTATGCAAAATGTCATCTCTAAACAAAATTTCATAAATTTACTTTTTTACACAAGTTCCAGGGACCTGAATACACCCATAAAACCAAAGCTCTATAAGCTGAAGTTTCTCTAATGATTTTTAAGGTGTAACCCAGCATACTACAATGATGTATAAGGTGTAACCCAGCATACTACTTTAAAAGGGCACTAGAAACGTTCCTATAGATAATCGAGTTGTAACTAGGACAACAGCTGAGATCTACCGGCTTTCCACAACTTTTGGCATACCAGAAGTGAACCTTCAGAAAAACCAACCAACCAAAAAAAACGAGAAAAAAAAAACCCAAACCAACAAAAAACCCACCAAAACCCAGCACAAACAAAAACACAAACCCCCAAACTACCCAACAAAATCTTGCAATTTCTGAATCCCACCACTGAGGTTTACTTATGATGCATCAGGAAGTTATGGACTCTTTAAATTGTATGAGTAATTCTCTATAAAATAGGTACTTTGCAGTCGTTTAAGACAAATTGTTTTAGAAGTCCTTGAAATAGAATCTTCTAAACTTGAGGATAATAAACTCTATGGAATATACCTCTATGGTCTAGATAGGCATTGACCTTAGACTGAGGCATTTTCTTTGTACTTCAGATAATCAACTCCATTTTAATCAGCTTCATAGACAGCCCTTTTCATTTGGTCTGGAGACTGAATAGATATGTAGATAGCTTAAAAAAAACACTTGGAACTTTTATGTTTGTTCTCAAGTTAACCTAAAAATATGGACACAGTGGTGTGAGGCTGTCATCTATATTCAGAATATATGAATGGATACAGTGACAGCACACAGAAAAATCCTAGATTACATCCTGTCCCTAGAAATGACAAGAACTTTCAGAACTACACAAATTTAATCTGTTCTGACTACCCATGTTGATCAAATTCCACCATGCTTAATACATTTACATTAATATTTTCTAAAACTGTTTAATCTGACTTACACTATTCTTGCTGCAAATAAGAACTTTTAAAATCACTTTCTAGTCACAGCTGAAACACTCTTGTTGCATCCAGATTCTAGGAATATATTGGTTTGTGTTTTTTCCCCTGTAATGGGATTACTATGCAAAAATCACTCTTGCTGTACGTACTTCAGCTACTATAAAAATTATGTCTCATGGGGAAATGGGTTGTTATATAATGTATTGATTCAGATCATTAATCAAATTTTACACAAAACATCATGTTACCAACTTTCACTTACAGTAGGCAAATTATGTTCCCATACTGGGAGATGAATGTACCATTTTAATCTTTTATTTTTTACCTCCAAAGCAGATGCTTTTCCAACAAAAAGACAGAAGAACTGGTCTATGAATATATTCTTCAGCTGGTTATTAACAACTGCTTGAAAAAGCCTATTCTCTCCTTTGGGAAGGCAGGAGCTGTTCAATAAATCAGTCCTAAGCATCATGGTTGAGCCCGCTAAACTCAGAAGTCTGCATACTGCTACTGAAAATTTGGTGCCATTTGTTCTTATTTTCATATGAAAAGACTCCGAAGTATCTGTTCCCACAGTCCATTACCTTAGTAAGCTTTAAAGATGCTCACCACTCTAAATTTTTTCTCAACTACAAACATTGTAAGAAAATAACTCAAAAGTGTGATCTCCCAGTATATTTTCTGTATTTCTATTGAATTTCTATTTAGACAGACATGCATACAGGCATACACACACAAACAGCTATGTATGAATTTTCCATTTATCATGACTTTCTACTTTTTTGACTATTAACGTATGGGAAAAAAAATCAAACGTCAGATTTCTGTCATTTATTAATTATGTGTAAAATAAACTACTATCTTATTGTGGAAACAAGACAGTGACAGCTCTTTACTGTTGAAAAATTACACATAGTAAGAAACAACTATAAATTCATTTCCATCACGTTTGCTTCATTAAAGCATAAAAATAGCACATTTAAACCAAAAAAGTGTCTCAGATGGAAAAGGGCTGTTTTGCACTTCAAGTATGACATTTTCATCTGGTTTGAATATTAACTAAGGGCAATTCTGAGCATAGGGAAGAGCGCAGTTTGATTTATATTTTCCAGCATCTAGAAATGCTATTTCCACATAAATATCAAGGTTAGCTCCGAGAGTGGAGTACTGATGTACTTAAAAATATATGTTTTGAAAAATATATTTTAATGCATCTCAGAAGCACTTCAATGTCACATGCTGTGAAGTTTAAAACCAGCAGAACTTGAAATGCCATAGTGAATTTCTGCCTCCCAAACTTCACAAGCTATTTAACTGCATAATTCTTCAGAGCACTCCTCACTGAGTAAAGCATTAGAACAGCAGAAGTTTAGCTGATAAAATACTAACAGCCTTATTATTGAAAGTAACTTGGCGAAAACATCAGGAATATGAAATACCACACTGATTAAAGCCCAGCAGTTTTTCAGTGAATTAGCAATGTCAACTCCTAAAATTTTGTATAAATTAAGCTCTGCAACTTGAAAAAACCGAAACAACACTTATGACAAAAACTAAACCAGGACTGGTTTATCACTGGGAGTGGCCCTTGCATTGACTTATAAATATTTTTTAAAAACCTATTAGACATTTAAATACTTCGCATAATGCAGGTTTTGACAGAAGTGTTGTATTACCTCAAAATCAAGGGAAAAAGCATTCTTTGCACTCTGGTATTAAACATGAGCAGTACTAGAAAATTTGTATTTCTAAAATGAATAAAAATCTGAAGAAGTTTGCCACCATTCCTCCAAAAGCAGTTCATGGAATCATGCATAACAGCTAAATACAATGAATGGAAATTCAGTGTTAATAAAATTAATTTCAAACAAGCAAGCTAAGTGATTGACTTACAGGATCAGCTGGTGCAATGTTAGAATCAAATTGGGTCAGAGTTTGTGAGCTTGAAGAGCGTTCGCTAAATGTCTCCCACTGCTGAACAGACAGAGGAAAGAAGTCAGCATGATGAGAAAGATGGGAGTAAAAGATCACTGAGGAGATTTAGCATAGTAGTTCAGAGGTTGCACTGGAAAGTACTATACTTGCACTGGGCAGTACTTGACTTGGAAAGCACAACAATACACATTAAGTATTTCCATTTCAGTCTGAGCTTGTTGTGCAATCAAGTTTGTTACCTATCAATATTTATCTTTGCATTCTCATTTCACAATGAAGATACAGGTGCACAGTCAACAGCAGTACCTTCAAAGTTCACATTTGCCAATGAAAATCATACAAGGAAAAAATATTGTTAAGCCATTCAAACAGTGTAAAGATAAAAAGCAGTGACACATGTTGTGTATTTGTAATTATAAAACACACAGAAAGGCTCTTCAGCTTTCTAGCTGCCAAGTTTCGAACGTATATTGTACATGCTGATTTTCTTACAAAATCCCAGATGAATGAACACTGAGCAGAGTACTCCAATTACACCAGTTCAGCTTGCCAGTGCAACCCCTCAGAAGTGATTGTATGCTTTAAAAGAGCATTTTTACAAGTCTAAATCACTGACAAGGCAAAGAATTGAACTCAAACACACTATTGATTGCCAAAAGCAAATAAGTCAATCTCTGAACAATTTTGTAAGATACACGCATGCTGTACCAATACATGGCTGTTAAGAGTCCACATGCTTGTCAAGCTGCAGCCACAACTGGATCAACAAAGTACCAAAGTACATAAAATTAGTCTGTGATCCAGAAACCACATTACCAATCACAATAGGAATGCTAAACTTGTAATGTATTGGTAAATATTAACCAAGTCTCAAACACTACAACAAAAATTTGAAATTCAAAACTTTCAATGCTCAGAAAATTTGACAAAAAATTATGTTAATATTCTTGTGAGAACAAACCAATATTTTTGTCTCATCTCTATAGGCAAATCAATGTAAATGATTCCAGAAGATACAGGACAAAATATATGGTGTTAGTCAACCTTATCTCATGTGCTCCTCTACACCAATATATATTCAGTGAATAGCCTGCATGTGAAACTAGCTGTCAGGGGTTCAGTAGCAGCAGTCATTTTTCTCCTTCTTGGTAGCTGGTGCAGCGCTGTGTTTTTGATTTTGGGCCTGGGAACAGCGCTGATAACACCAGTGTTTTCAGTTACTGCTTGGTAGTGTTTTGTCTGGCCAAGGACTTTCTGAGTCTCATGCTATGCCAGGGAGGAGGGGGAGCTGGGAGGAAGCAGAGACAGGACACCTGACCCAAAATGACCAAAGAGGTTATTCCACACCACAGCACGTCATGTCCAGGATGTGAGCACAGAGTGCAGAGACCTGGAACAGTGTGGTGGTGGTGCATTGGGGGGGGGTCTCTGCTGTGGAGTGCACTGGCTGGGTCAGGCTTGGTGAGCAGCTGTATTCCCTTTCCTTGTATTTCTCTTGTATTATTACTGGTGGTAGCAGTAGTGATTTGTGTTATACCTTAGTTACTAAACTGTTCTTATCTCAACCTGTGGAAGTTGCATTCTTTCGATTCTCCTCCTCATTCCCCCAGGACTGGGGGAAGAAAGAGAGGGGAGTGAGTGAATGAGCGACTTCGTGAGTTGTTAGCCTGAGTTTTAGAGGCTTAAACCACAACACTAGCCTAAACCAGTTATTTCAGAAATAACTCTTTATAGAAGTTCCTAAGTAACTGCTTTTAATCAGCTGAAATTAAATTCAGAAAAAAAAAGATTAACTAAATGTGTAAGTGCTTTCATGTGTGATGTCGCTCCTTGTAGAGACAGAGCTCTATCTCCTCATTTTAAACTTTAAATTAAGGCAAAGATTATGGGATACTGTTCATATATTTTTGGGGGATGGCTTTTTTCCCAGGTTGGGTTTTGTTGTTGCTGTTGTAATGGATTTTTTATTTTGTTTTAATCCACAAAAATACCCCCTTCACGGACAGAATCTAATGAAACCTTTTTAGCAAGGATGTAATGTTTCCTTCCTAACTGCTCTGTCATGCTATCTGTATTGAACAGTTTATCTCTGTGTTGCTCCACCCCTTCATGAAAAGGCAGCATTGTGAGTAGTTTGAAGCTATTAAAGCCTGTTGAGTGAGCCAGTTTTTACTAAGTCAGAAGCTTAACTGCAAGGTTGTGCCAGATTTCCCTGACTTTTCTCTTGCATTTACACAGCTGCTAATTTTCACGAAACATGCATTAGTATTTATCTTAGTACTGCCCCTTGAAACTTTAGTTGGCCAGTGGCTTCAAAGTTAGTGGTAAGACTAGCAAACAGACCATTACAGAAATACTGTTTCTTGATTTTTCAAAACTTCCATAAAGGCATACAGCATCCATGTCATAATTAAGATCAACAATAAAACATTATGTCTTAGAGATGTGATGCTGAATTTACCTCTAATTCTACTCCTCTGAAGCGAAACTGCAGGTACATTTATTACTTGTTCTCATGCTCCCTAGGTGAGCACAGACAAATGAACACCAACACCTCCTGACTGCTTTGGGGAATATGCTATTGTGTTCCATCTTGAAATACTACCAGAAACTAGTTACTGCTAATTCCCTGGTTAACCAGAAGCTACATATATGAAGAATCTACTAGACTTCATCGCAAACTCTATGCTAGGTTTAAGAGCATTGACAATACAATTGATTCGCTATGTTTAAATTCCTACTAGCTGAACTAAAATACTTGTCTTCCAGACTTTCAAAAATGTTTCAAAAGTACTTTCAAAAAGTTAATTACCAGAAACTAAAACCCACAGCAACCTCAACCATTACTACAAGAACATTAAGACAGTTGAAACAAGGTGTAAAGGGTGCGAACTCAGAGGCAAATCTCTGTGTCACAGCTAGTTTGACCATATGACACGAGATTGTTTCCAACAAAAAATCAGTAGGCTATTTGTTTTGTTGTGGGTTTTTCTTTTGTTGTTGTTGCTTTTTTGTTGGTTTGTTGTTTTTTTTTTAAAGCTCCCAGAACTAATTGCTCAGCCTTGAGACTGAATGGAAAAGATGCCTGAAGTGAGGAAGAAGTGATGAATGAAGAGGCAAGAATGTGAAGCATGTAGTATCCAGAGCTAGGTGGATTTTCATAGTGCTTTTTGTTCTGAGTTTGAGATTGCCTTGGTCCATACTTGTGATCTTACAGGAACTGAGCCGGGCAACTAGAGTCTAAAAATGAAGTATGAGCTAGAAAGCACAAAGTAACCAACAGTTTTGAAACTAATGGAGATGAAACTGCCTGGAAAAGCAGATGATCCAAAGATGCATGGCTTTTTCAAGCAATTTGTTGATGACGGTTATAAGAGGTTCAAAGAGGAAACAATTAGACTGTGCCTGCAGTAATACCAGGAATTTTTTCATGGCATTAAAACCTCACGGACTTTGACCTGACTCATGCTGAAAAGAAAATACAGAGAAGCAAGAAGCATGCATAGCAATACAGCTAGAAAATCAGGAATTCCTTTGTGTTAGAACAAAAACTCTCAACATTTAATAAGTGTTCAACTCTTATTTTAGTACAGTTAGTATCTGGTAACATTTAGTATGAGAACTTTTCCAAGCCTCTTAAAGTTTCAGTAGATTTTCATAAAGAAAATATCACATTATCTATCTGAATGGACAACGTCAGTTTCGTAAGACATGATTGTGGCTGACAGAATTGTCATTAAATTTGTTCCATTAGTGCAATTACCCTATTGGATTACTCTGAGTTGCACTGGACAATGAAGGAATCTTTTCAATTACAATGCAGATTACCAAATTATTAGTTTATTAAATCTTTATTGCAAACATGTTGGAGTGCATTAAATGCAAATTTTAATACACTTGCATACATTTACAGTTTTTTAGCAACAAACGAGTATCTGCTCACCTCCCTCCTAAAGCTTATCCTACAGGCAGTCTAAGAGTTATTCTGTGAAACAGAACAACTAAGAACCACTAAATCATTTTCTACATTTTTTTATTTGGCAAGAATACCACTGTGAGGCTAGCATTTACCCTTAAGAGGAACAGCAGACTTTACAAAGACCTTCCTCCTCAGAAGAAGAAAATTTCCTTTGCTCCTAACTTTAATCCTAAAAATTTGCTTATTTTCTGTTTCACACTGCCTGTCCTTTGCTAAGTCTAAAACTTTGGCTATCTATCTTCCATTCACTTGAAGTTTGAAGAAGGAAACCAAAAAAGCTTTTTCAATAAGAGAAGCAGGGTAGGATAATACACAGCTATAGACAGAACTATCTCAGATGTTAGTTTTAAATTCTTCTTGACAGTCTCAAATTTTTAAAGTTTTCAAAACACAATTTCAGTATTTTCCCCCTACTCCCTGTAAGCCTACGCCATGTTTTTAGTATGGCTACAGTAAGGAACTCATTTGAGTCTCTGAAGTAGCTCTTGGAGTAAAACATTGGTTTATTCTAAGTCAAAGGCAAAAATGTAAAACAGAGCAACAAGACTGACTCTAGGAATCAGTTCCTTACAGGCTTTAACAATGAACATTTTGGTGGGGGAGGAGGGAGAGGAGAAACCACAAAACAAAAAATCCTGTTTGGTAACTTCTGTTTCAAATTCTGACAAAACAGAGCTTTAGTATATAAGACTGCTTACACAGCAAATACGTATGTTAAAGGATGATAAAGCAGCAGTACATAACAGTATAAATTTAGCATTTAAATAAATTTAGCCAACAGATTCACCTTTGATTCTTTGCTTCTGGCACAGCCCCAGAGCTATGACTTATCTGCATTATTGGTGAAGTAATTTATATTTCAGGGTAAAACCATCTGCAGAAATAAGTCTCAATGTTCAGTTCCATCAGAAATTTATATTGATGTTTTGCAAGTGCGGACTATAAAAGTCCTTCAAAGGTAACAAAAAGCCCCCAAAACCCACCTTAAATAAAAAAATTGGGAATGAATTCAACTTATCCAATAAGTGCTACCAGTTCATTCTGTCACTGATATAAAGCTTAATTACTACTAATGACAACATTTTAAACAGTAGCTCATCTCACAATGAGACAGAAAACTTAGAAGGAAAACATTAACTTTTTTACAATTTAACACATGTAGAACCTTCCTGTGTCTATTTGCCCTGCTTTTTCACAATTTGTGATCAGAAATCTACTTATGATTGCATATGCATACACAATTAGTTACTGACTAGCAATTAGATAACTCTTAAATAAAAGTGCTAACCTCACTGCTCTGATTCAGTTCTGGCCAGGTCTGGTTTAGCGATGGCATTGATGGAGACTTGCTTGGAGGTGCTTCTGCTGGAGAGCTGGAGTAACCTACCTCACCTGTCTGCTCCCCAACTTCTGAAATGAGAGGAACCATTATAAACCAAAATCATGAACTGCATTCAGTTTATTCTCAGAAAAGCTGCTCACATCTCATGGAAAGTGCAAAGTTACCTTTGGTTTTATCTTTTCCAAGTAAATACGTAGCACCAGACAAAACACACATTCAAGTAAAGCATACTATTAATCTGTTGCTACTCTTATTTTGAGGATCTTTGTGAAAATTGGACTTTGAAGACTACTCTGTACCATATTATCTCCCTGTACTTTGACTTTTAAATAGCATTTTTAGATGTTGCTTACATATTGAAATAAATGTAATTCATTCTTACATTAAGAAATCTTACACTAATGTTTATTACATCAAATCCAGCACTGAATTTATCTTACAGAATAAAGTACTTCCTTATATGAAAGGTTAAAGCAAAACCAATATATCAATGCAAACGCTAACCAGAAATATGAAGAGATGAAGAAAACCATCCTCATAGGTTATTTCCGAAGAATATTCTAAGTTTTTAAGCCTCCTTACTAAAACAATAACGTTTCCATTCCCTACATTTTGCAAATTGAACAAGCGTAGCAGCTGTCATACTGCAACTGCACATTGTTGCTGTTATTTCAGTTTTCTCTGAGGTTTCAGCAAGTACAGCCTTGCAGAAACACTCCTTCAGAGTTGCATAAATTTTCATGATGCCAAGCAATTATTTTTGTTCTGTTCAAACTGTAAGAGAATTGGGTAAAGTAAATCTGAACAGCAGCTTAAACATACTGCCTCACACAGTAAAATCTTATTTACAGGCTCTTCAATTTTGCTAGATGCCACTACCCAAGCTAAAACAACACACTGAAAGCCTCAAAATCCTGAAATTCAGACTGCAATCGTATAATGTAACAACAGGAACAATTGAAAAAAATTACTGATAAGTATCTAGACATATTAACAAGATGTTTGTTGTCCAAAGAATTAAAAATCTGAACAAGAGAAAATACAGCACAATTTTACAGTTTAAGCAAATCACACTAGGTAAAACCAAATCTAGCTAACAAAGTGGTGCACAAGGGATAATGGGGTCAAACTGAAACAGGGGAAGTTCAGACTGGATATGAGGAAGAAGTTCTTTACTGTACGGGTGCTGAGGCACTGGAATGGGTTGTCCAGGGAAGTTATGAATGCTCCATCCCTGGTGGTGTTCAAGGCCAGGTTGGACAGAACCTTGGGTGGCATGGTTTAGTGGAGGTGCCCCTGCCCATGGCAGGGGGGTTGGAACTTGATGATCTTAAGGTCCTTTTCAACCCAAACTATTCTATGATTCTATGGCTTAATTAAATCACCATTCAGAAGAACTGCTTGACAGATATGAGACTGGAGATGACTGCCACAAGAATGTGTGACAAATAGTACCAAAAATTGATTAAAATTTATAAAAAGGATTGGGTTTATGCTCCTGAAGAGCTGAACTCTGAAGTGTGCTCTTGTGCTGTGACAGCTCAATATTCTGTCTGCTGTCTTCCATTCAGAAGAAACTTGTAATTAGTCCAACATAAAACTGAACTGGAAACACTTTAATTGTCAATGGTGACAACTGCACCCATGAAAACCAACAGCTCATTGTTTATAGTCTTCAAAGTGCTACTGGGACACCAAGAGGCATAGCCTAAAAAGAACAGATGAAACACTGAAATCCAGAAAGAAATTAATTGTCCCATCTTGAGGCCAGGGGAGACTGAGTGCTGCTGACATCAAGAAAGGGACAGAGAAAAGAGTAACTCATAATTTCGCAGGTCTTTAAGCTTCCTGTAAATAGCCAGGCAACAGGTTGAGATGCAGTGTTCCCAAAATTGTGCCCAGCACCTAGCATCAAGTACTACTGTCCTTTAGGGAAAAAGGCTTCACAAATTGTTCCAGACAGAAACTGCACCTAATACCTGCTTCAGGCAAAAAGCGTCTGGCAACAAAAACACAAACCAGGCAACATCAAGATGATATTTACAGACACAACCATGTCTTCAAGTACTCAAGATGACATGCTGGTCATAGTATACAAAATGTACTAAGCCATCAATTAATAAAATAAATACATAAGCATTCAGAGAAGTATTTATAAAACTGCCTGACTTCATGCTCCCGTTTTCATTCAGTGCAGTTCTGGCTGCTTTTATGCAGACAGATCTCCCTCACTCTTAAGAGCATACCACAGCATAATGTTAAATCTTAAGTGGAGCAGCTGCAACACAAATAATTTTGAAGTATATGGTACAATTCAAAATATTAAACCCATTCAAACGTATTGTAGAATTAGCACACTATTCTAAGGACTTGAAACACCTCATTTCTCTCTCTAGTCTGTAGAAAGATATAGCACCTCATTTAACTCTTTTTTCTATTAAAATTCTTTAGAGGCATAGTGCTATACCACAAAAATTACCAATATAAATGCTTTATTATACAGTAGGTCTATGTCATGTGAGAGAAATATGTATCCCTGGCCATGACGCCAGATGCAAGACAAGACCATACGTTAACAGGTTTGGAACACCTGCAGTTGGTCACATAATAGATTCATGGGGGCTGATGAGGGAGGGGCTACCAGAGTAGACCAGGAACATTCTTCTCTTCTGTTTGAACAGGGACATACAGGGTAGGGAGCCCACTGCTACTCTTCTTTCTGCTGGCCACTAGTTCAACAGGTAAAATGGAAAGAGACAGCAAGTTTCAAGCACCAAGCAGAAGTATGGAATATCAAGGGGAAAGTTTCTAACAAAAGGACAGAATTAATATGGAATTGTTAACACTTCTGAAATAAAATTTACCATGTTGTACATTGGTTTAAAAAGACGTCAAGTAATTCACCTTCTTGAGCAGCTCGAAATCATATTATTCACACTGAGACTTTAGTCGGTAGAAGATCATTAATAATTTCTTTTGAGAAATTGTTATCCCATGAAAGAAGTGCACTCAAAAAGACACTCCAGTGTCACACTTCACAGTTCTGAGAAGGCTGTTGGAAGCAAGCTTAATTGAAATACAGTTTTTATGAGAACTAAAAAGTTACAGAAGTTTAACTGGTTGATCTTTCAAGGCTGATTTTAAGTTGAACTCTTGCAATTTAACATGCACATTAGTATGCGCATATACCTCTGAGTAATTTTTGATTTAGATTAAAATAGTAAATGTATTCAGATTTTGACTGTTGTACCTACAATTAAAATTACAGCCACATCAATAATCACTTCTCCTGAAGTTTTCTATTCAAAATACAAGTTCTGGTGATGTATCATGTTAGATGCTAGAAAAGCTATTTCCAACACTGGGGGCCCAAATTTAAAAAAGAAAATCTAGTTAGATAAAATTCAACAAGTTTGCAAGAACTGTAACTTCTCATTGTAGCTGTAGCAGCAGATTCAAATAGAAATCAGAACATTTCCTTTTAAGCAGAGCATACACATTATGGTAACTTTTTAATAGTCACTAGAACAGGGTAACTTCCATTTAATACCAGAGGGAAGAAGACTGATTTGTACCTCATGGCAATATACCAAAGTTTTACGTTAACCACATTGCCTGCGATACAAAAAAAGTAAACACATATATAACATTTTTTGGGTTAGTGTCCAATTTATAAAGTTTCCAGACATCTTCGGTTAAATGATAAAAGCCTTGAAATCTACTACCAATAAAGGCAGTAGAATATCAGGTACAGACACTGTAGAATTGTATTGCACAACAACAGGTGTTGGGTGGGTTTTTTTTGGTTGTTTTTTTAAAAAACAACCCCAGTGGTTTATACAAATAAACATTACTCCTTTTCCTACAAAGGCTTTTGCTTGGCAATCACCTTAAATACAGAAATAGACGGGTAGTTTTTAGACACTTGCTAATTATTCACCCAATTAATTGTAGTTATTTCCCATGTACTCGTCATAGCAAAACATTTACTCATCCCGAAAACAGTTCAGTTGTTGCTGTTGCAAAGGTTCTTTGAGGAGCCACAAAGCTACTTCCACAAAAAACGGCTTAATTATTGAAGCAAAGGTAGTATGAGCCACAGTATCTAGTTTAAGAATTCATCAGTAATTGTCAGATGAAAGCCTCTGACATACAAACACAGTATGAAGAGACCCCCTTCGAAGTATTTACTAAAGAGACATGAAATTCTAGGAAATCATAGCACCTGTGCACCTATTGTGTAACCTGACTTCCCAAGCCAAGACTGCTTGATACAAAGTAATCTAAGGCATAAAATATTCTGTTTCCTTTGTCTGTTTTAAAATCTATATAAATATACCATTCCATGTAAAAGTGGTGTATCAAACAGGTTGGTTGTGGCCATCTTCCTTTATATATATAAAACAAAATTATATATATATATATATATATAACACCTGTTTTCAAACACCACTTTTACTTGGAACAGTAATTTGCTTTTCAGTTACAGGAGAGTTTCTGGCACAAGCAAACTCATATATTCAGTGGTTTATCTGGAAGCATCCAAAGATAAAGGACTACACACAGAAAAACTAGGTGCCAAAGCAACAGAGGATAAATGTAGCTGTCAAGTCAGGAACAGAATTAAAAAAAAAAAAAAAAGTCTGTATTTTATATACAGAAGATTCTGTACTTTTAAACTACAGTCCTACCTCTAGCATTGAACCTGGTAGCATTTTCCAAGTACCTTAATAACTTAGAAGCTCATGCCGTATTTTCAGAAATGAGAGGGAACAGAAAATATATTCATTTAAAATCAAATCTGAACTAGAGCTGGACTGGGAATTTGGAATACAGTAATAAAATCCATACTGTGACAGTTTTGTTTTCCTTAACCTTTAAAGGCCACAGGCAGTATTTCCAAATGTAATAGTCAATGTGTACTCTTCCTAAATAACATCTCCCTGCACAGAAATATGTACATGCTTAGATTAGCTGTGAGCACTAAGATTTCTAAAAATTGCACATTGCTTTATTTCATACTGACTAATGGATTATGTTGATACAAATTTGTAAGTATCTGCTGATATACTGCAACAACTATCCCATCACTTGAAAATAGTGAAATTTAAATGGATGCATGTCTTACCTGTAGAGTCTTCCAAATCAATCAGTTTGGGCATTAAACTTTCAGGTAACTTCTGTGGCAAATCATACCCATTCTTCCTAGCAACTACCAGATGAAATGCAGCACAGAACTCGTCCAACGTCAGTGCACCATCTTTATCAAAATCTGACAGCTCCCTAAAAAGAAAAACCTTACTATAAATAAAATTTCTTAAGGTTATGTTATTTCAAATTACATGCTCCTGGTTTGCTACTTGGAAGATCAAAGAATGCAGTTTATAGTTCATTTTACCCTATTAAATACTTCATATTAGTGCTACATGCTTTACTCTTCAAAGATGAGCTTTCATTAATAACATTTCTTAGTGCTTAAAGAAAATTTAAACCCACTTTTATCTCTCCAGGTTTTTAACTCATTAAAGACAGTACTACATAATATTATTGGCCTCATTTTTGGCAAAATGCTTAGGCGATGTTTATTTTAAATAGGAAAACAGCTGAACTACAAATCACTACACACAAAGATGAAATCTGCCAAGGTAAGCCATTTAATGACAGCATGCAGTGATGCAGTACAAATTACAGAATACACCAAAATATAAGCTTTGTACCAAGTCAAAGCTAAATTTGTCATCAAGGCCTACTAAGTGCATTTAAAAATATTTGCATCTGCACGTTTCCTTTAAACTTAGACTTGAATAAATATAGGTAAGGAATTATTTAAAATGCATCTTTAGCAATAAAACACTCAAATTGAGTGTTTGAAATTTCTTCAAAAGCTCAAAATGCTTTGTAAGTAATGCCAGCCTAGACCTTTTAAAGCCCACTAACGTAATGGTGGCACAAACGTGAGTAGGACTGAGCACACTATAGTACATACTCAAAGTATGACTCATGAAATTTCACTTAACATCTTCTAGCAAGTAGGTTATTAAATGACTGCCAGATAGATGTCATCTTTCTAAGTTATCCTGAATAAAAACACATCACACTTACCAAATATGAGAAAGTTCAAGAATAGGTAGTTTTGACTTAGTGAAAAATTCTTTAGCTGCAGACCCTGAAAAATTACAACAACCACTTTCAATATTTAAAGCAAGTTAAATCATTAGAAGACTAAAAGTTATGGTAAAGGAGATGAGCTATTTAGCAAAGGTTTTGGAAAAATGGCACTAATTACTAAGGTTAAATGAAGGAAAAAAAATAAGTTTCAACTCCTTTCCTGAATTACACTGGAGTTCACTAGAACATTATAAGTAAAATGAAGAACTTTGTTCAAAATGGTATGCAAACCTAGGTACACAATAAAGTCTTTGTAACAGAACTGCTGCACCCACAATTATATTTTTTAAAGAGTAACTTACCTGGTATAAATCCATTTAGATCAGGTTGAATGGTTTTAAACTGATTAACATAATACTGCCTTTGTTCATCAGTTATTTTCCAGGGGTCATCATAACTACTTGATTGCCTACGAATTTCATTTGTTGTTGTAGCTGATGCTACAGTTCGTACTGTTGTCTGGTCCTGAAATGAAATATTTTTCCTCAGTATTATCTACCTAAAATGCTTCTATGAATTCTCAACTACTTGCCTTCAAAAAATAAAGCATAGTTAAATCTGGTGGTAGTTTAAAAACTGCAGGAAACCATCCACAGATTGTGTCTACAGGATAATGACAGGGTATTTTGCACACTGATACATATGAATAGGAATGACTGCAGGTATGAGAGCAGAAAAAAAAAAAAAAAAGCATGGCACATATGCAAAAAAGCTAAACACAAATGTTTTAAAGTCATAATTGCTGATGGCTTTTTAATGAGCTTTCAGTTAAACATTCCAAATTAAGTCAACTCAATGAGTATCTGTTGGGTAAACAGCACTGAACAGACTACAGCACAGATACACAGTAAATATCTGCAGTGAAGATTACAAAAAAGAAAAAAAAAGAAAAAGAAAAAAAATTGCAACATCAATCTGAATGAAGCAAATCAAATACCAATAAAGTGTCACACCTGGACAGAAGCAGGATGCATGGCTAAAAGAGCACTGGTTGGTGGGGTATCTGCAAAACTGACCCAGTTTTCTTGATGTGGTGGTGGTGAATGGCCAGACCATATGGGATCACTAGAAGTAGATGAGCCTGAAAGTAGAAGAAACATTTCTTTTTCAAAAGACAATCTTGAAAACTGAGTAAGAATTATGGACATGGAAAGCAGTCAAAAAAAAAAAAATTTTGAATCCTGAAACACACGCTCCTGTCAGGGAAATACATGCTTGTAGAATCATGAAGGAAATGAAGTGCAAATTGCACCAACGAAACAAAGTTCACCTCCTGACAACTCACTTCTGTACATTTCTGCATTGTCAGCTTGAATCTTCACTAAAAAGACAGAAGTGAGGAATAAGCTTACAGCAACATGTGTAAAATTACCCAC
The DNA here is from genome assembly GCA_017639245.1 of Myiopsitta monachus. Lineage (NCBI taxonomy): Eukaryota > Metazoa > Chordata > Aves > Psittaciformes > Psittacidae > Myiopsitta > Myiopsitta monachus. The sequence continues at coordinate 51,017,724 of CM029925.1, read as the reverse complement.
TTAATAGGTTTTGAATGAGTTAATACTAAATATTTTCACTTAGTTGAAATGTGAGCAACACTTGTATGGACAAAGATCTATTTAAAAGCGGCATGCAACTTTTTTTCCTAAATGATTTCTAGACGAACTTAAATCAGTTGCTTGAAAACAGGCCAAGAATAATAAAAGGCATCCACAGAGAGTGCTGACATCTGCTATGCATTAACTATGTGGAACACAATAACTGAGATTCACCCAGTGCCTTGTTATAATCTACTTTTGAAATACTGCCTATGTTCAATGTCTTAATATTAAAATAACCATGAAGCAACCATAGAAGGATTTGGCCACTCACTGCTGTATGTAGAAACCTCTCAAAATTCTCTTAACTTGCAGTTGCAAATTCAAAATTTAAGGAACTTGGATCAGAGGGAAAACTAACCATCTAGAACAAGTCTAGAAGAATCCCAGGACACCATTCTACTCCATGACTCCTGAAAGAAATGCTGAACTCCTTAAATCTAAACAGCAGTTTTGCAACTGATTACTTTACCCTTTTCACACAATTAAATTCTTTCTCTAGGAATTTGTTAAATAAAGTCATACTTAGATAAGAATTTCTGCCTCATACTGTCATGGTTTAAGCCTCTATCCCCCCACCCCACCCCCCCCACGCAGTTTTCTCTCTCACTCACTCACTCCCCCTCTTTCTTCCCCCAGTCCCGGGGGGATGGGGAGGAGAATCAAAAGAATTCAACTCGCACAGGTTGAGATAAGAACAGTTTAGTAACTAAGGTATAACACAAATCACTACTGCTACCACCAGTATAATACAAGAGAAATACAAAGAGAATAGAGCTGCTCACCAAGCCCGACCCAGCCAGTGCACCCCCCCAGTCCCAAAAACCTGATCATGCCATGCACCCCCAGTCCACCACCACCACATCCTTCCAGGTCTCTGCTCTCTGTGCTCACATCCTGGACATGACGTGCTGTGGTATGGAATAAACTCTTTGGTCAGTTTGGGTCAGGTGTCCTGTCTCTGCTTCCTCCCGGCTCCCCCTCCTCCCTGGCATAGCATGAGACTCAGAAAGTCCTTGGCCAGACAAAACACTACCAAGCAGTAACTGAAAACACTGGTGTTATCAGCGCAGTTCCAACGCTCAAAATCAAAAAACACAGCGCTGCACCAGCTACCAAGAAGGAGAAAAATGACTGCTGCTGCTGAATCCATGACACATACGTAGAAGCAGATTTCCTTTTAAGACAGGCAACTTCCTGTGAGTTTTTTTAAGCCCTCCACAGCAACCCGCAAACAAGAAATACAATATTAATGACATAATTTTAATACTGCTACTAGGATCTAAATTGAAGCAATAAATACCAAGAATTTATTGTCAAGATACTGACAAAATACATTGCTATGAGATGTCTATCTAGATATAGGTAATCTTTTTATGAAGCTGATGAATATCAACAGTTTCAGGTTGTACACTACTAGTACACAATCTGCAGTAACCAGAGTGAAGGAAATCAGTGAAGCAAACTGAGGGTTAACATCTAAAGGGACAGTAACATTGTTAGCATCCAAAATTGCTATTTAATATCAGTATGATATTGCAGTATGCAATTACTCCTTCATTCCATAAATGGCCTTTTTCCTAGGAAAAAGTAAGAGAGTAATGCGAGAAATGCTTAGTACTGGTTTATCTTTGCTCTTCTACACACAGTTGCCATAATTGTGCACAACACATTTATCTTGCATTACAGAGAGTAAAAATTGAGATGTCCAGGGGGAGAACCACTTTTTGCAGGAGAAGATAAGTAAAACGTACAAAATTGAGAGGTTACAAAATTGAGAGGTTACACTATTTCTTACATTTTTATGAAATTCAGATTAATAAAGCATGGGGTTTTGGTGGGTCTTTTTTTTTTTTTTTTTTTTTTAAAAATGAGCTTTACTAGCCACTATTAAATATTCAGTTTGTTCCCAAATTTGTCTTCCACTTCTGCAAGTTCCTGATGTGGCCTGAAGCTTCCAGTGACTTTATCCAAAATTGCCAATAAAGGCAATATAAATAAAGGCAATGAGTTTGACAATGCTTTTTACCTCAAGGTTCAGTAGCTCACCTAACTCTAAAGCACTAGAAAGAAACATGCAGAAGAGCTCAGAGTCTGCTGGTCCCTTTCTGCACAGAAGTAACACACAGTAAGATTCAAACACATCCTTCCCATCTCTCCTACAGACATGCCACACAATTTTACTTTTGATACAATGGCTCTCCCCTTCTCTGTCCCTCAGACACCGACATTATTCTCACTAACCTTATAGATCATTACTTCCCCCAGCAACTTGTCTTAGAACAGTTCAATTCGTACCCCACATAGCACAGCACTTCTTCCAAAGTGGTACTTTTGACAGTTACAGATGCAGTAGCGCCAAGCTGTCATACCTTCAAAATACAAGAATTGTTTCCTCTCTCACCTGCTCAAAACCTCATTTTCTTCACAAACTACAAAACCAGACTGGAACACTAAGGTAGAAGGGAAGGTGGAATAATACCGGGTCTCAGGGAAGACTTGGAACAATCTGTGTATTCTTATTTTATGATTTGTAACCCAATGAAGAAACAACCTTCAATACTCTCCATGCATTTTCATCAGTAAGAACACCATTAACAGAACTTTGAATGGAGAGAAGACGTCAGATTTTTCTACTAGTTTTAAATCATTATTTGGGTACTATCAACATAAACGCTCTGCTCTGCTTCCAGTACAAACAGACTACAAAGTAATAAAAAAATATCTTCTAGTTCCTATTCAGACATGCCATTCAACTGCTATTTGAAGCAGGGAAGGGGTTTGTTCTCTCAAATTCGTCACCATCAGCATCCTTCTAGCAGCTGAAGCTGGACTGTAAAATGAGCTGGAAAGGTGAAAGTATGAAGTATATTTTTCTTCTCTTGTAACTATAGGAACAGGAGGTTCTTATCTCATATACAGTTCCGTTTCCTACAAGAGGTTCAGTCATCCATTGCATTTTTCTCTGAAGACTGATCCAGATTAGAGATGCAAGCCAGAACTGGGACATCTTCTTATGAAGCATCACTAACACTATCCTAACTGAATTACTGCACAACACAGCGTCAAAAATAATTGTAAAATCCAAATTCTTTTGCTCTGTTGAAATAAGAAAAGAGTTTTCTTCCCCAAGCAATTGAGGGCTACAGCTGTAAGCTATGCTTAAGACTTCAGATGCAAGATTTTTAAAAACAACAATTAGGCCATTATTTAATAATTACAGCTCAATTTGATATAGAAAGCACTATTTAACTTCGTTCATGATGGGAATATGATGAAGCAATGGAGTGTCTTTACTATGGCTAAGTCAGAATCTTCCAGTTTAAACAAGATCTTCCCCCTAAAAGTTTTGAAACTTATCTTTCTGGTTTAAGGCAACATGCTACTCATTATTAGACCCATCAAACATTTTCCCACTTGAGTTCCATGCTTTCAGTTGACAACCCCAAACCCCTCAAACAATGTTTTCACATAACACACTATAAAAGCTGAGACCTGGGTTCTTATTTTTCTTGGATCACAAGCGAAATGGCACAGTCCTGCCTTAAAATCCTACTGAAATAAAATCATGTACTTACAAATGATCCAATTTTTCAAGAACATCTTGCACTGGAATCAAGATGAGCTTGCAGCGCTGATTTGAAGAAAACTAACCAATAGTCTATCTGGCTTTACCTGAATGTCAGATATTTCTCTACAAAATACTGTCCTTAAAAAGTAGGCTCAAGAGAAGGAAAAAGAATGACAAACTACCTACACACTGAAATTCAAAGGAATAATTAATCCTCTGCAGTGCAAAAGAATCAGGATGAATCAGGATGACAATTTTTTGTTCAATTAATGTATGAAAATCCATTCTATCCTTTACATCGGCAGAACAAACAATCCTTCTACAACAGCATCTCCAAATTGCTTTAAACACAGTATGGATGTGTTTCATCACGGAATATTAAATTGGAGAATACTGAGCTAGTTCAGAAATACTTTCAGACTGCTACTAAAAAATTAATCCATTAGACATCACAGGGAAACCACTGACAAACTGAAGTACGAACATGGCATTACAACTTTATTTTTAAGAGTACAATATTGAAATCTTCAACAGTAGGAATAGTTTGCGTACTTTCCTGGAGTCCTTGACTTCGGAAGTTAGAAAAGCTTCACAAGTAGAAATCACAAACTTGTGTTTCAGCTTACAAGAAAACCAAATCAACTGAACTGTGCAAGAAAAAAGTCAAGAAATTGACGAAAAATCACAGTGTCTGTACTGAACCTTTAGAAGTGATTATATATACAATGAGCAGACTAATTGTTTTTGTCTAAATTGAATGGCACTTACTAGCAAACAACATCTGGAACACTGACAAATCTCTGCATACCACCCACCTCTAAAATAGTGTTTCATTTCCTTATCCAAACAACTCTAAGAAAAGAATCCCTGATCCTCCATAGATGTTTATAACTACAGAATGACTACAGGATAAATTGAAAGGTAACAGACCAACTTTGAAATATCGTAACTGAAATAAACCAACCACAGTTTAATCTGAAACTACAGCCTACAAAATGCATCGTATTATTCAGCAGTATCAAAGACAGAACATGAGTTAGAATTGCTCTGTGAAATTTATTAATACTCTATCAGATACCAGAAAACACAACAGAACTTATTGAAATATGAGATATTAAGGGGGAAAGCTTTTTAAATCTGAGGACAGCAATATAATAGGGAGGGTCTTCCATGTTAAATGAACAACAATAAAGGATGAAAAGTTTTACTGAAATAAGCGGTTCTACTTTGACAGACAAGAGATACAGTAGCTTCAGTTATGCTTACATAAACTTTAAAGCAAAAAAAATTAAAAGAATTAGTTGTTCTGACAATTCATCTAATCTACGAGAAACATTAATCCAAACAAACAATGCATTATCTGCTGCTTTCCCTTGAGTTTCCCATGTTTTCAGCTGTACTGACAGTTCCTGCACAATCTCAATAGGATGTCAGTTCTGTATTGGAAAACTTTCCACTGGGAAGCTTTCATACTCTTTTCCCCCACTTCCAACTCCAAGGATTTCCCATACCGCACTACGAAATGGATCCACCACATACATGAGCTTGGATTCCACAGTGTTGCTGTCAACGTGAACATTTGAATCTGCAAGAAACTGTCCAGGATTGGAAAATACAAAGATTAACTGCTCTAAACTCATTTAATATACTTTTTCAAGAATTCTTTGACTTTGGGTTACAGCTGAAGCATAACAGAAGACGTTTATACCTGGTTGTGCTTCACTAAATGGAGCCCAAAAAGGCCCAGGTCCAGCAAGAGGTCGTTCGTTATTCCCTCCGCTGGGATGGCGGTTGTGCTTCCTCCATGTATGTGGAGAGGTTGGTGGGGATTGTTGTGGTGAAACAACTGGAGATGTGGACTCCTAATAAAACAAAGGAACCTTTTAAGTTTTTTACTAAACAACTAAATACACAAAAGCCTATCTAAAACCCTTATTTCAGTTAAAGCCTTATTTTAGAAAGCGTAAATTTTAGTACTTATTAAAATGAATGAAAAGGAGAAGTCAGGAACAGTATGACTGGACATGTCCACTTCAAACAACAACCATCTAATATATTTTTTAAAATACCTAATACATTTTTAACTTGGCATCCTTAAGACAACAGCAATGCTGAGTTAAATTACTTAGCTACAAAGCAAACTAGATTATAAAGCAACCTTTCACTTGTGATAAAAGTCACATTTGAAATCAGGTCTCAAAAGAGTTACTGTAAGTCACTGTACAACTTACTATAATACCTAATTTTTATCAAATGATTCACAATCAGTTACTTTCATTTAAAAAAATGAACCAGAATTAAACCGGGGGGGGCGGTGGGGGGGGGTGGGGTAAAAAAAAAAAAAAATTCACTAGACAAGCCACATTTTTTTAATATGCAAAACCACAGATGTAATTTTTCCAAAGAATGATGCCTTTTGAAAAGTATGTAATTCTTTTTCTTAAAGAATTATATACTTTTTAAAGTATATCTAAGATATACTTCTCTGCTGTATGAATTACAAGGTAACTTTGCCCTGGTGTTAAGGCTCAAGCTTCTCTTTAATCCCATATTGTACTATATTCCCCCTGAAGAGGCAGGAAAACAAAGAATTACACATGCAATTTTGACCTGGAATCAGTTCTCACAAGACATTCAGGCTACCAGATTATTCCATTTCAAACAAAATACAAAGGAAAAATCATTTTGTATTTCACAAAGTAAAATATTTAAATAGCGGAAATTCATTTACTCCCTATATCTAGATGTTTTGAAATTGCTGTCTGTCTCGCCAGATCTCCTAATCTGAACTTAACCGTATTAGTGGAAAAAAAAAGTACAAGAAAAAAAGCAAAACTTGAACTCCTAGTTTCCTGAAAAGTAAAAACAAAGCTAAAAATTTCAACATCTGTTTCAGCAGCAGACAAAAAAAAAGGTAGTCTACGTTAACAACTGCTAACATATGATCAAGTACTAATAGCCAGACTGAGTGCAGGCTTCCACATGATTACCAAAACTGAACTGGTTTGCTCTGCTGAATATTCAAAGGCCATTACACTTTTCAATCAATATTACATCTGCAAAAGCCAAAAAGCCAATGAGAAAGTGTCTTAAACAAGCTTTTCTCCAAGCAGGGTACATACTAAAACTACACACATCCTAATAAAAAAGTTTTAAGGCCATGATGAGTGGCTACTTCCAAACACGTTGATGTAAACTTCCATCTTTAATCCCCTCTGATTTTCATGTTTCTTGGGATACATGGCCAGCCTGGTTGATTCGGCAACAGGTATTTTTTGAAAGTCCTGATCATTGAGTCATATTTCCTTAAATAATACCTAGGCCACAAGATTTTGAACTTTCCATTCAAAGCACTTAAATGATGCCCATATGTATTGCCAAAGAGTATTACAAAGTGGCTGGGAGAAGTACTAACTCACTTCAACTGTTAATTTAGGGACCAACTGAATGTCCAAAGTCACTGTTTTTTCATAGTACCTCACCAGTTCAAGACATTTTTGCTGCAGCTACATGCCTTTCTGAAACTTGGCTGAAGATTCCTCCTCTTAGAATCTTACTTGACACGATATTTATTGTAGATGTCAGTACATTCTTACCATTACAGGTACATGAGGGAAGGAAGGGAAGGAGTCAGGGTGTCCAGAGTGCCACTTGCAGCCTGGCAGCTAAAACTGAGCTTCGATTGTTACTCTGTCTAGCACAGTACAACAGGTGCTAGAAGAACTTGATGATGCATCACCTAAATCAATTACAAGCTTCCTCTTCCACTGGCTTTTATACAAACCATTTTTATCAAACAAGATTTGAAAGATGTTAGAATTTTTTGACAAAATACTGTGAACAAACATAGGGAAACCTATACTCAATCACTGACACTATCCATTTACTCTACTACACTTACTCTGGTAAGTCAGATGGTCCAGACAGACACAGAAGAACACCTGAGGCAGATAAACGAACAACAGTCTATCTAAAGGAAACCACTCGCTACTTCGAGTAACTGCACGTAAACATTAAAACTCTTTACACGTAGCCCTCATGAAGCAGCCCTACCCTAATTAAGCTGACAGCTGCAACTATTAGTAAACTTCCACCTAGTATTTGGCCTTATACTTAAGGCATTGGATAGAAACTTTATGATCTTCAACTTGAATTCTTCTAAATATTTACTTTGCATGTCATTCATGTGATTCTGTAAGGCATACAATAATGATAATCAGATCATGAGAAGTACAGGCATAATAAATAGAATCATAGAATAATTAGGGTTGGAAAGGACCTTAAGATCATCGAGTTCCAATCCCCCTTGCCATGGGCAGGGACACCTCACACTAAACCATGCCATCCAAGGCTCTGTCCAACCTGGCCTTGAACATTTCCAGTGATGGATAATTCACAACTTCCCTCAGCAACCCATTCCAGTGCCTCACCACCCTTACAGTAAAGAATTTCTTCCTCATATCCAATCTAAACTTCCCCTGTTTAAGTTTGAACCCATTACCCCTTGAACCTGTTACCCCTTGTCTTATCACTACAGTCCCTCATGAGGAGGCCTTCCCCCAGCATCTCTATAGGCCCCTTTCAGATACTGGAAGTCTGCTTTGAGGTTTCCACACAGCCTTCTCTTCTCCAGGCTGAACAGCCCCAACTTTCTCAGCCTATCTTCATATAAGAGGTGCTCCAGTCCCCTGGTCATCCTCATGGTCTTCCTTTGGACTTGTTTCAACAGCTCCATGTCCTTTTAATGTTGAGGACACTAGAACTGCACACAATACTCCAAGTGAGGTCTCACAAGAGCAGAGTAGAGGGGCAGGATCACCTCTTTTGATGCAGCCCAGGATACGGTTGGCTTTTTGGGTTGCGAGTGCACACTGCAGCTGGCTCATGTTCATTTTTTCATCAACCAACACCCCCAAGTCCTTCTCCGCAGGGCTGCTCTGAATTTCTTCTCTGCCCAACCTGTAGCTGTGCCTGGGATTGCTCCAACCCAGGTGGAGGACCTTGCACTTGGCATGATTAAACTTCATCAGGTTGGCATCAGCCCACCTCACAAGCGTGTCAAGGTCCCTCTGGATGGCATTCCTTCCCTCCAGTGTATCAACCGAACCACGCAGCTTGGTGTCATCAGCAAACTTGCTGAGAGCACACTCAATCCCACTGTCCATGTCACCAACAAAGATGCTGAACAAGAGCGGTCACAACACCGATCTCTGAGGGATACCACTTGTTACTGGTCTCCAGCTGGACATTGAGCCATTGAGCACAACTCTTTGCGTGCGGCCAGCCAGCCAGTTCTTTATCCACTGAGTGGTCCACCTATCAAATTGACGTCTCTCCAATTTAGAGACAAGGATGTGATGTGGGACAGTGTCAAACGCTTTGCACAAGTCCAGGTAGATGACATCAACTGCTCTACCCCTGTCCATCAGCTCCGTAGCTCCATCATAGAAGGCCACCAAATTGGTCAGGCAGGATTTCCCCTTAGTGAAGCCATGTTGGCTGTCACCAAGCACCTTGTTGTTTTTCCTGTGCCTCAGCATTGTTCTCAGTGTTCCAGTCAACATTCTATCAGAATCCTAAACCTTTACAGATTTCCCACAATTAGGAGCTTCAGCTTAGACTCCACTATGCAGCAAAAGCATACCACCAACTCTGACATCAAAAAGCTTCTGGAAAAGGGCCAAACCACATCGTCAGCTTTACCACCACTGCACACCCTACATTCACGAAACAGTTTAAAACAAATTTAGATGGCATTACTGTGGCACTGTCCTTTCGTTGTGCAATCCTGGTCACTCCTACAAACCACTCATGGCATTCATTCACTGATCAGCTTACTGGAAGCTAAGGAGAGCTAAATTTTGTTCTGTTTTGTTTTTTCCAAGTATGTCTATATTTATTTATACAGACATCCCCAAATATATGCATCTGTGAAAACTGAAAAGACTGGGGAGGAGGTAGGACTGTAGAAACATCAACTCTCACTCAAAAGCAGTCACGGACAAACACAATGAGTAAAGATTTATTGAAACAACAATTACACACAGGGTCATTTACCCCTTGTACATAGGTGACCAACCAAGCATCTGCCTTTGCAGGGGTAAGAAGTTGTCGTTTTCATGTACTCAATGCCTAGAAAACATGGTTTGTTGTACAAAGTTGCCACTTCAATTTTCCACTCAGCTTCACACTTCAGTAAACAGAGGCAATATTTTCATCAGAACCACTTCTATTCAGCTGCAACACACTGTCATGAACTGAGTGCTTTGAGAGCACATGTTGCAGCTGAGGAAGTAGGGTTGGTCACTTTCATCTGTCGAATCTATTAATAAAAAACTAATTATGAAAGCCTGAAACATCCAGGATCAGATTTTTCTGAGAGTATCAGGTTCAGAACCTAACTTAATTGCTTTTCAAAATCTTAACATGTAACAACTACAACAGTTTGCCTAATTTGTGTTACTGATAATGCAACGACTTCGAATTTCACCAATTTTAACAGAAGTTACTCACCTAATCTCTTCGGGAGCTTTCACAATTTTACTCACCATCTGCATACTGCAGTTGATGTATAATTAATTAGAGCAGCCTTTATTAAAATCTTATTTTGATAAAGTGTTTTAGCATTTTAAAATTGAAACACTAGCTGTTATTTTTTCTCTCCAAACCAACCGCAATAGAATTCATGGCAATTACAATATTCTGGTTTTTACTATCTTAAGACATTCATCCCTCCTCTTTAAATTATTCTTGAAAACAGGTCTAAACAAAAGCATGTTGATGTAAATAGTTAATAAGTACTTAACATTTTCATGTTAAATCAAACTGAGAACATTCTTCTCAGTAACTCAGGAAAAAAGGTTGCCACTAACAGGCAAAAACTAAGTAATCCATCTTAATTTTTAAAAAATCATGGTTTAAAAAAGTTGTAAAAAAGCATGGGTTTTGTCAAACTGGAATTACCAAACCAAGGCACTATGAAGGACTTGGAAGTTGGACTTTTTTGGACTGACAAGCAGTTACAAAAAGTAGCTTTTAATTAAAAAGGTAACAATACATGGCTTTAAAAGTACCACCTTAGTGAAGGTAAGTCAAACAAACTGGTGTAAAGCAACACAATACTGTGCTAAAGCAACTCTGGAGGGATCTCAACCTCAAAAGGGCATTGCAAGCATACATGAGTGAAATGAGATTATAAACCTTTTCTGGATCTCACACCTCAGCCCAGAAGAAAGCCTCCTAAGGAGAATTCCAGAGACAATGTAGCCAGACATGGTATCCAAAGGGTATCTCTAATGGTGTTGTGATCCAGGTCCTGATACCACACAGCCTGCATAAGAGTCAGGGAACAGATCCATCATGAAGAAACATTATGCTAGAGCTGGTAACTGCATTGCAGAACCCATGTTTTTGCACTCAACTAGCATTCACACTGAAGAACAAAATAGTCCAAGGTTCAATGTGAACTTCTCCACATGCAACACTACACACTTTTAGAGAGGGGTGCATTTTTAGGGAGGGGTGCAATTACAAACTTTTTAGTCTGACCTCGACTTTCTGAAGGTTTTAGACTAGGTTTGGAAGAAAATAGTAACTAAAACCAGCAACAAATGGAAAAGGGATCAATCACAGAATGGGAAATTTTACTTAAGTTTGCTGATACTATTTTTGTGATTTTTCTAGACAAAGTATCTGCACTACATTTAACCTGTACCTCAGCATACTTCAGTGGGGTGCCATACAAGATAATTCCAACAATGTGGAGATTAATACAAGAATCTAAGGTGCAAAAGAACTAGCTACAGAAGGGGGGAAATAGAATTGTATTAGAGTGGGAACTACGGGTCTGAAAGCAAGTTTCTAATAATGCTCCTGAATGACTGATTTGCAGAATGACCTAACTTGGTACTTTAGGTAACTGATTATGCACACTAAATAGCATGCTGATGAATTTTGAGAACACTAAGGAGGCAGATGGATGGGTTCCCTTCAGGACATAGGTAACAGTAAACTACTGAGTTTAAAACATAAAATGTAGTTTCTTGCATAGTGGAAATTAATACCAAAGTGCATAATAAGACTCGATCAGCTGAAAACAGAAGACTGGATGCATAAGTCAACTATCAAGCCACTACATCATATATGGCAGATTTGATTTACTCACAGCTACTAAGGTATATGAGGTAAGATGTCAAGCAGAAGTAGAGAAATACTATTTTGTAGAGTACTAATACTGGTGACATCTCAGTTGGAACAATCAAATACAAATCTAGTAAAATATTTTCACTAAGAACAAATTCAAATTGGATCAAAGGCACAGAAGTATCATAGGGATTACTGGTAATTGCTTTATGAAACAAAACTGAGATTGTGGATTGTTTTGTTAAGCAAAACAAAGCTAAGGGGTAATACAGTGGCTTTCTACTAAACACTAGTGGTGCTCTGCAGCAAATACTAAGTACAAAGTTGTTAAAAGAATAGGTTTCACCTCATCTGAGTAAAGTTAAGTGGGAATTCCCACCATATTCCTACTAATGCCCTGCAACACTTCTCCCCAACATAGCCAGTGTGGATAAAAGGTTGTGATTTCAAGACAAAACCCTGATTTTTTAAAAACTCATTATCTAATACAATTTATCATGATAATAGAGGGTTAGACTCAATAACACAAGAAGTCTTTTCCAGTTCTGTGGTCCTAAACAATCTATTTAATGCCAGGTATCCTTTTCCTGGAATTACCTGTTCAATCTGCAAAACAGAATTGAACAGAAATGGACTACTGGCAACATCTTGAAAGAAAGTCACACAATTCACATAATTAAAAAAGCTGAAATAGTCAAATTTTGACTGCTACAGGTGCCAAATTTGAAACGTCCCTTCCTAAGGCTGCACTGATAATGGCAATAAATTAATATAGAGTGCCACTATTACGTGTGATGCACACATAGGTAGATGAGTACCTTCAGCTTTACCTTTTATGTTCACCTGAATGTAGCACAGTTCAGCCTACAAGTATCTGCCAGATACACATTTTTCAGCTGTTACAGCCTCAACATCTACTGAAACTAGCTGTCCACTTTTCCTGGAAAATGGAGGCAAGCCAGTAAGTATCCTAAAGCAGTATGTAATCAACACCTAGATCACACTCAAAGACACTGGAAGAAGTATTTGCCTTTTGGCTCTAACAACAAAACAAAAAACATCTAAAGGCAGTACCTAACAGACAAATATTGAGACTGTTTATTGCTTTTGAAAGTATCTTGTAAGACAGAAAATCCTTTTAAATCTCAATATTGCTGCTTTTGCTAAGAAACTGTTTTCAATACTTTTGTCTTATGCCTTCAAAAAACACCCAAAAACCAAACAGAACAAAAACAACACCAGAAAAACCCACCAGAAGCCAAAAAAAGCTTCCATCTATAATGACAGCTCCTAATTTTACCAGAGGATTTCTTCCTAAAAAGAACAAGAACTCAACAGAATCTAGATTCTTAAGACCGGCCTAAATTAGCATAGCCGCTACTACCAAAGTATAGAAGTATTTACATACGCTAAGGTTAATATATCTATGCCAACATGTCACACAGTCAGCAAAAGTTTTCAAATCTACTTAGCCTGTATTATTTGGGAAAAATAATATTAAATTATTTTTGGGAAAAATAAAATTAATAATAAATTAATTTAATTTATTAAATGAAAAATAATCCCCTATCAGCAGGGGGGAAAAAAAAAAAAAAAAAAAAAGGATTTTCTCCCAGTGTTTTATCTCACTGGGACACGCGGTCACCATGTCACCTACTAAGTGAAGGCATCTTTCATTATTTGGCTTGACTCCTGGAATCAGTTCGGCAGCTTCCATGACACCTGGCCATGACTTCAGCCATATTCTATTCACATCAACAATATTAAAGACAAACTTCTGGCCAGTGTTATATTTACATAGTACATAGCCATTATGAACTAAAAATGCCCCCACAGAAATGGCCAGAGACAGAAAAAGGAACTTGGCCCATGCTTACTTTTAAAGATGACCTAATTTATAGCTAGCTACTCTTTGGAAACACAATCTGATTGACATTTTCCAACAAACTGCCTCCAAGTGAAACTTATTGAGGCAAGCTGCCAAAATAATGCATTGATTTAAAAACAGTATTAGCTAGGACACTTCTGTAGACAATACTCAGTGCATTTCTTTTACATAAATAATTTGTAACTATAAGATACTAACATATGCATGACATCTCACTAATACAGAAGTTGCATATGAAAGAAAGCAGTTTTTAAAGACAAAGATACTTTATGATTCCATACAAACAATATTTCAGCCAGAGTATTTTATGGAATCAAAGTATTCTGAAGTGCCAGAAATATTATCAAAGCCAGTAAACAGTTTAAGAAAAGCAAAAGCAAAACCAAACACAAATTCACTAATGGAATATCTAACAGGCTACTTGACACATCCAAGCTTAATTTTGCCACTTGAACTCCTGCAGAAAGAAGTCATCCCCTAGGAAAATAACATGCAGTAATTTACTTCTTAGAGTTTGGCTCTGCTCATCCTCATCACTGAGAGTGAATTCTCATTATATGCCACCTCTGTCTTAACTTCTGTGTAGATTTTATGGATTTCAGTGATATCTCTAGGTAAAGACAACTGGATCAGCAATTTATAAAAAAGCATGTGTAAAAGCTGTATCCACCTTTTGGAAAATAACCCAATTAGTGGTATTTATGTGGTTAAGCAAGAAACCTGGATTCAAGCCCTTTCTCAGCTTGTTTGTAACACAGTGTCCAAATCTATAAATATTAGACTGGGACAAGAAGGCTACTTGAATGGATTCATTATACAGTTAGAAATGTAGAAACAGCCACAGAAAAAGCGGTTTACAATAGGGTGCAAAATCAGACAATTGTCCCTGATGTTATAGACCATGAATATAACTTAAAATTGCTAGACCCAATGCTGTGTTGCCCATTATGTTTGCTCCAGGTCTGTTTTCTGGACCACATCTCTTGAAAAACTTGCAGAGGTTTTTTTTTTCTGATGATCCTACAGAGACTTGTGTGAAAGAGACACCACACTGCTTCTGTCAGGCAAGATGGAGAAATTAAATTTGGATGCTGATATATCTTTGTGAATACATGTCGTCTTTATCCTGAAACCCAAGACCTCAACCACCATAGGGGTTTTTTTGTTCTTTTTTTTTGTGTGTGTGTGTATGCGTGTGGGTTTTTTTTGTTTGGTTGGTTGGTTGGTTTGGTTTTTTGTTTGGTTTTGGTGGTGGTTGTTTTTTGGTTTGTTTTTTTTTGTTTTTTTTTTTTTTGGGGGGGGTGTACTTTAAAGTTACACCAATTTGATATAGATTCCTGTATCAAATTGCAGCTGTTCACTAAACAAACTCAGCACCACAAGGGAAGCACGCAAAACACTATTTCAACCACAGTAAAACCCCATCAACAGATCAAGAAGATCTGCAATTGTTGATTCTTCCTGAAGCACTTGGGAGGTCTCTCAAACACACCTACCCAAAAACAGATGACAAGCTATTTTCAGAAATAGTGTCAGCCCTCCTTTTGTTATAGTCTCTATCTCCAGTTTCTGAGAAAGGAAGTAGCAGCCAAACAGTAATTATGGATTAGCTCTCCTAATTTGCTTTTTCTTTATATTGGATCAGTCTTGGGCTGTTCCCAGAGAGATTAATAAACATCTATGAGCTATTCCTTGAGTCCCAGAGAGATTAAGGTATGTTTGCAAGTTCCTCAATTCTTTACAAAATAAGCTCAAAAGACAGTATACCATGGGGAGGAAAAGTCATTCAGTTATGCACAGAGACACATACACTGAGCAATATTTAATATTTGCATTCAGTGTTCTAGCTTGTAGAACAGACAATAAGAAAAGATTTACCCATAGAGAGAGTGTAAAGACTATACACCCCAAGGAATTATGAGGAGGCACAGAGCTGTAAGCCTTTAGTTTTCATTTACTCAGCTGAAGATGAAAGAACCAGTGAGCAAAAGGAAATCAGTTTTCTCATCACTAGAACACAATATAAAGCTATGTGAAAACTTCTGTTATTTCTGATTCTCATTGTCTCTACTTAATAATTAAATAGCTGAACAACAAAATGTACAGCAGAAAAAAGTTAACTGTGAGTTTTTTTAAAAAAATCTCTAAATAAAGTACTTCAGATTTAAAAGTACTGGAGCATGTTGAAGGACTAGAAATCCAGTCTTCAAAGACATTCAGTACTGCTGTTCCAATCACCAGGAAGCCAATGTGATCTAATAGACAAGAAATCGATGTCTTAACAATTACAATTTGATATTGGCTATATCTTAGATATATTATTTTTCTTTTCTGTCTCAATTCTGTCCATTGCCACCAGTATTTTAATCATAGATTATAAACTTCATAAAAAAATTGTCTCCTACATGCAAGTATTTCAGAAGCATGTGGTTTTTACGTGTAATATATATCAGTATGATTTAAGAAACTATTTTGAAAGCAACAAAGCTTAGAAACCCTATCAAATTTACACCAATGCAGCAAAGTAGTGGTTAAGAGTCCTATTTAATCGTTTAAGTTAACATACCTGTTGATCAGTTGACGTACGCTGCTGAACTGCATCATGGCTCACAGAGCCTTTTTTGACTTGTATCCTGCCAGGTGGAGGAGGAATCACACCTGAATATGAAGCTGAGTTATCAGCATCTGAAGGATACAAGGCTGCATGTCTTGATTCTTGTTCATTCTTTGTCATAACAAATCTGGGAAGAGGGAGGTCCTTTACTGTTAAAAAAAAATATAAATTAAATAAAAATAGAGCAGGCCATTTACTATGCAGAAATATGATGCTTGAAAATAAAAATGCAGTTCTGTTTTGTAGTTAAAATTTCATACATGCCTTGATTACTTAAAACACTGAGACTGCTGCTGTACCTGCGCCAACATCTGCCAGCTGGAAAAAAAACAAGTGTTCTTTCTGCATTATGTTCCACGATTCTGCTACTCAAGTTCTGGTTTTGGTATACAGAGGACTCCACATAGCTCTGTAAGTGTAGCAGTACAACTCTGCATTAAATGCAGAGGTAATCAAATAATTTGCATTTAGCTCATTTTTTCTAAGTTTTGCTGGCATTTAATTACTGAAGTGTTATTTTCAAGATTTATCTACCATTTCTAGCACATATATAAAATTAGAGAGTCTGCATACAGCAAAACAAATGCTAAAATACTACAGCATATTCCACATTTTTTAGTGATCTGATGCTATGTTTATATTCACAACAGACATCTTATTGCAAACACTGCAACTTTGCTCTGTGTCGCTTAAACATATCTGTGTACACCTTTCTACAATAGAAGCTAAGTTAGGTTTTTTACTGGGATACTTTGTCACAAACACATATAAAGCAAACTTTCTAAAAAATATTAGGAGGTCCTTAGCTTTACTTACCATGGCTCAGAGTAGCCTGATATAAAAGTTAGTCTACATAAAGTCTTCAATTTTTCACTGTAAGATTCCTATCATTTCTATGAATCCCAGCCACAATTTTCTTACTGGTCCACCATGAATAAAAAATAAATTGAAAATCTGCTGCACAGCTTACTTGGAAATTGTTTTTCCAACACAAAACAAATTTACACGCATGGCTCAAATTTAATTTCTTGCTGACTGCTTAGATCAATTGCTTCTGGTATTCAAAATGAGTCAAGTTAAAAATACCAACTCCACTAAGATTTGAGATGAAATTGCATCCAGTTTATTACATCAAAATTAAACATTAAACTGATTTGTATTTCAAGAGTGTAATTTGAATCCATAGCATTCAACAACTGTGTATCCATAAACATCTTTATCTATGCAGCATTAAAGAACAATGCTCCAGTAAGAGCATAAATTCTTGATTAAAGCCTCTGTCACTAAGCACGACTCAACATGCTAAACAGGGAAGGAGCATGCAATGCAGCCTCTTTGATAAGTTTGTGGCTACCCATCATGTGGAAACAGTATTAAAGCAATTCCTGATGTCTTCCTCATTCCTAGATGCCAATTTTCACATCAGCATTGTACCCCCTTATTACACTAGGGAAGTTATTCACTTAGCTAAACACTGAACTACAGCCTGACAAACAGTGAAAAAGCCACTGCATGCAAAAGCGAAATTTTGCATGCTTGCAAAACAGAGGATAAAACATAGACACTGCAACACCCAACTGACAATCCATGCAATTCCATGCAAATCTATGCAACCAGTTGTTCTAACACAAGGCTTTGGCATAAGTTATCTAGCACTAATTCACAAAATAATACAGAAGGCTCAGAAGGAACACAAATTACTGTACAGTCTTCTTTAAAAACAAGACTAGATAAAGACAAAACCAGATAGACAGGTTTGTCTTGCTGTATTAAGTTTCTACATCACCAATTGAAATTTGCCATTTTTACCTCTACTATCTTGTCCCTATACAGCAGAAAAACCTCATTTCAACACAACATCTGTTACCATTCAGAAATCCCTCAATTATAAATGCAACAGAATGATTGATACTGTTATGAACAGAATATTGATACTGAATAAATTAGAAAGTTCTCTGTACTTTCTATGCTCACATCCTTGTTAATTTCCTCCATCAAAACCTGCACTCCACACTTAGAAAATAAATATTAATTTGAAGTAGAGACTGGCTCATTAATTTCTCAACTTCCCGGAAGGAAAATTTTCTGGGACAGCAAAGGAACAACAGATTTAGAGGCTTGTAGCAGAATAATTAAACTAGTATTTTTACTACACTGCACATCTGAGTAATTAAAAAAGTACTTAGTTAACCAAGAATCAATTGGATGACACTTGTGTTGGATGGACTTAGTAATCAAAATTTGACAGTAGTCTGCACTTGGCAACTCACATTCCTGCCTACTGAAGAGACACATGGTGAACCAAAGAGCAAGAGAAAGAAGAGAATGGGAGAGAAAATACCAACATGACAGAGGGATTAACAATAAAAAAAAAAATCATGGAATAAAGCATGCATAGAATGCAGAGTTAAAAAGCAGATGTCCCAAAATACAAGCTTTAACTAATTGTAACTGGTTTACTTTGGAAAAAGAAGGAATGTATGATTTAGCTTGGGATGGCTCTAACAGTTCCCCTTCCAGACTTTGTGGAGATGGACTGTGGGCAGAATCCAGCTGGCCAGCCTGCTGAGCCAGTTTTCAAAGGAAGGTAACATAAGCTTAGAATCATTTTACAACTCTTCAACCTTCTCTATTTTAGCTATTTAGTAGCTGCCACAACACGTGAATCATCCTAGAAGCAGTAACTTCATAGACAGGACTGGAACGACTGCAACCAAGGCAACAGACAACCAAAGCTAAAAACAGTTAGGGCAAAAATAAATGTTCTGACAATTGTACTTGATGTATTTAGTAGGTTTGGAACCAGTTACAGAAAATTATTCCTAGAAGTCTAGAAAACATTACAACTATTTCTAGTATTACTGTGAATCAAGAAAACATATTAAATCATAAAAAGTTTCAATGACTGCTAATTTTACAACAACATATTTTATGGTTTAGAATTAATTCCTTCCTTCAAGTTTCTTGTGATTTTTTTTTCTTCGTAAATACAAAAGCTCCTTCCAGTTTAGGTATCTTGCATTAAAATAAACCATACAAAAACTCTGGAAAAAGCTACATACACAGATTTTAGTCTTTGCCTTCTCCAATGGACATTTGATGAGAAATCCCACACTCGTTATATAAAGTCCCAATTCTATCAGATACTAAGAGTCAAAGGACCCTTTCCAAATTTCTGATTCAAGGGCATTCTGCTACAACTTGCTGAAAAAATGTGGGAACACTCATCAAAAAAAAGGTTCATAAACACAGGGTGGGTTATGAACGGAAAGGAACTTGAATACTACCAAAACATCGACTGAAGCCATGCACTTCTCAAAAAAACTACAAAACCACTCACAAAAGCAGCACATACTGTTTGTACCATCTCCAAATAAACATAACTGTAAAAGTATACATAATGATCTCTTCATTTTTTTATAGTTTTGTCAAATACCTCAGCCCTATTGGATTGCTTTTAACAATCCTTACTACTGTTTAATTTAGATGCTTTAGATAAAAAACTCCTAAGCTTTCTTTTAATTACTACCATATATCAATTCTATCATAACATGGTTTTTACAGACATAAAATCTATGAAGGGAGTCACCTCAATGCAAAGCTGTGCTACTAAGATATTTTTCAGCTCTGAGTCGTGTACTATGCCGCAAAAAGCTACACTGGCTTAAAACTCACTACTTCATCTTCCCAAGTCTCTTTTCATCTTACAGAGCAGCACTGACATGGATCCGCTTATATCACTCTGAAGGCTACAGTAGAGCCTCATATCAAAGCTCTTCCTGCTGTTCTGAACCATCTTTCTAAAGCCTTTCTCCTGTTCCTATTTCCCTACCCCAACCACAGCTGACCTTTGAAAAGCAGGATAACGGGCATTTTGGCTGATAACAGACTTCAAAGATCTGTTACAGGTCAGGTTTTTCACTAGAAAATAAAATCTTAAACCACCAGTCTTCATAAATTGCTGAGGTGAGTAGCTCGAGAGAGGACACCTTCAACACCTGAGCGGGGGGAAGCTCAGCATCCAGCAGCCTCGACTCAAAGCCGCAAGAGACAGAGGGAGCCTCAAGTCCTCGACGGGGCCGGCCCAGGAGCCGGCAGCGCTGAGGCAGGCCGGCAGCTCAGCGGACGCGAGCAACTGACTCACTGGGTAAACAACCTGCCCCACGGAGCGCGAACGACCAAGATGGGGGCGACCAGGGCGGGCTCGAGGCAGTTTGCACAGCAGTTCGCGCGGGCAGGCGAGCGGGATGGTGAGCACTCACCGAATGACCAGGGCCCGCTCTGGGAGCTCTGCTCTGGCTGCCCCAGCGGTGGCACCGCAGGCACCCAGAGCAGAAGAGAGGGGAGGAAGCAGCGCAGAGCTCGGGGTGTAGAGAGCACCTGCACTGCTCTCCTAGGAGGAGGGTGCACAATGGGCAGGGCTGCGCTCTGCGCTCCCTGGTGGAGGTCCTCCTGCAGCAGGTGGCTGAGCTGCGGGACGCTGTTACTGGGCTGAAAGATGTCAGGGAAGCTGAGAGGAAGCAGCACTGCTTGCTCCAGGACCAGGCTGTGCAGGGGCCTCAAGCGTCCCCTGTAGATCCTGGAGGGAAGAAGGAGGCCGCTAATCCAGGAAGATGGGAAACAGCAACAACAACAACAAAAACCACAACAGAAAAAGGAGGAAGAGGACAATTAAAAGCAAGGGATTTCCTCCTAAATCTATTGTCCCCACCCAGAACCGCTTCGCTGTCCTGCAGGGGGCTGATGAGGAAATGTGACACTCCAGGGCAGCCTTGGTTGCAGCGATCATAAGATGTAAGATGGTTGAATTCGAGATCCTCAGGACAGTGAGAAGAACATGCAGCAAGCTCGTTGCACTGGACTTCAAGAAAGCAGACTTTGGCCTCTTCAGGAACCTGCTTAGTAAGGTTCCATGGGATATAGCACTACAGGGCAGGGGGGCCCAAGAATGCTGGTTGACATTCAAGGATCACCTACTACAAGCTTAGGAGTGTGACATCCCAACTAGAAAGAAGTGCTGCAGGAGGCCCAGGAGACCTCCTTCGATGGATAAGGAGCTGCTGAGGAAAATCTGAAGGAAAAAAGAGGCTTATAAAAGGTGGAAGCAAGGACAGGCGGCCTGGGAAGAATACAGGGATGTTGTCTGGGAAGCTAGGGACCAGGTTAGGAAAGCTAAGGCCCACTTAGAATTAAACTTGGCTAGTGATGTTAATGATAACAGGAAGGGATTCTATAGGTACATTGCAAATAAAAGGCAGACTAGGGACAACGTGGGCCCTCTCCAGAAGCTATCTGGAGAACTGGCTACCCTGGATTTGGAGAAGGCTGAGGTTCTTAATGACTTCTTTGTCTCAGTCTTCACTGGCAAATGCTCTGACCACACCACCCAAGTCTTGGAAGGTAGACACAGGGTCAGTGAGAATGAAGACCCTGGGCCCACTGTAGGAGAGGATCTGGTTCGAGACCATCTTAAGAACCTGAACGTATACAAGTCCATGGGATCTGATGAAATCCATCCGTGAGTCCTGAAGGAGCTGGCAAATGAAGTTGCTAAGCCACTGTCCATCATATTTGAAAAATCATGGCAGTCAGGTGAAGTTCCTGATGACTGGAAAAAGGGAAATATAACCCCATTTTCAAGAAGGGGAAAATGGATGACCAAGGGAACTACAGACCAGTCAGCCTCACCTCTGTGCCTGGCAAAATCTTGGAGCGGATTCTCCTGGAAGGCATGCTGAGGCACATGAAAAACAACAAGGTGCTTGGTGACAGCCAACATGGCTTCACTAAGGGGAAATCCTGCCTGACCAATCTGGTGGCCTTCTATGGTGGGGCTACGGAACTGATGGACAGGGGTAGAGCAGTTAATGTCATCTACCTGGACTTGTGCAAAGTGTTTGACACTGTCCCACAGGACATCCTTGTCTCTAAGTTGGAGAGACATCAATTTGATAGATGGACCACTGGCTGGATAAAGAACTGGCTGACTAGCTGCACGCAAAGAATTGTGCTCAATGGCTCAACGTCCAGCTGGAGACCAGTAACGAGTGGTATCCCTCAGAGATCGGTGTTGTGACCGCTCTTGTTCAGCATCTTTGTTGGTGACATGGACAGTGGGATTGAGTGTGCTCTCAGCAAGTTTGCTGATGACACCAAGCTGCGTGGTTCGGTTGATACACTGGAGGGAAGGAATGCCATCCAGAGGGACCTTGACACGCTTGTGAGGTGGGCTGATGCCAACCTGATGAAGTTTAATCATGCCAAGTGCAAGGTCCTCCACCTGGGTTGGAGCAATCCCAGGCACAGCTACAGGTTGGGCAGAGAAGAAATTCAGAGCAGCCCTGCGGAGAAGGACTTGGGGGTGTTGGTTGATGAAAAAATGAACATGAGCCAGCTGCAGTGTACACTCGCAACCCAAAAAGCCAACCATATCCTGGGCTGCATCAAAAGAGGTGATCCTGCCCCTCTACTCTGCTCTTGTGAGACCTCACTTGGAGTATTGTGTACAGTTCTAGTGTCCTCAACATAAAAAGGACATGGAACTGTTGGAACAAGTCCAGAGGAGGGCCACGAGGATGGTCAGGTCACTGGAGCACCTCCCGCATGAAGATAGCATGAGAAAGTTGGGGCTCTTCAGCCTGGAGAAGAGAAGGCTGCATGGAGACCTCATAGCAGCCTTCCAATATCTCAAGGGGGCCTATAGGGATACTGTGGAGGGACTCTTCATGAGGGACTGTAGTGAGAGGACAAGGGGTAATGGGTTCAAACTTAAACAGGGGAAGTTTAGATTGGATATGAGGAAGAAATTCTTTCCTGTAAGGGTGGTGAGACACTGGAATGGGTTGCCCAGGGATGTTGTGAATACTCCATCGCTGGCGGTGTTCAAGGCCAGGTTGGACAGAGCCTTGGGTGGCATGGTTTAGTGGGAGTTGTCCCTGCCCATGGCAAGGGGGATTGGAACTAGATGATCTTAAGGTCCTTTCCAACCCTAACTATTCTATGATTCTATTATTCTATGATTCATATCTGTGCTAAGAAAGGAGAAAACTGTCAAGCCAAGAGTGAAGTAATATGACTTCAGAAAAACAACCTTTCATTTGTTGCAATCAAAGCTTCATAAGCTCAGCACCTACAAAAGCCTGCAAATGCCACATCATTCTTTTCCTTCCAATTCATATTAGTCCCATTATTACTTTATTCAGAAGATGTAGCACACAAGTTCTCACATTAGTTATCTACAGAATGAACTTGCATCTACACAATGGTTAGTAGCTGCTCACTTACCCCATGATGAACCATACTTTTACTAAATAAAAGTAAGGTATTTCACATCATTTTTTGCACAGTAGGAATACACTCCCTCATAGTCTCTCCACAGTATCTTTTTAAGTCAGAAATGTGTATAAAAAGACATACCCCCACTAATTTACAAGGTCACTCTACAAGAATCTGTGAGCAAAGTATAATAATGCTGCTCAGCCACTCCATTTCCCCTCAATCCTGTGATTTACCTGTATTTAAGCTTTCCACTCTTAGAGGGAGACCAGACTGGGCCACAGCAACAAGTTTCAAAGCAATGTAAAATTGACTTCTTCCAAAATAGCCAAGTCTTGTTGCACCACATTGCTCCATGATCTGAAATAAAACACAGTTACTTGTACAAAGAAACTTAAACACAAAGTGCTCTATAGAGCTGATTTCATACGCTGAAGACCAGCATGCCTTGCATTAAATACTTACAACAGTTTTCTAATCTTTCAGTAACAACTTCATATGCAATCTTTAAATATTGTGACATGAGACAGAGTATGCAATTCCTCACAACCGGAAGTACCAAGTCTAAAACTTAGGTTTTACCCAATTATCCACCCCTTTTTTTCACCTAGGCTTTACACATTTTGCAGAGTTGATGTGAGAGACAGAAAGAGAATAACTGGAGTCATGTTCCTTAAAAACTAAAAAACCCAAACAACACAACCAAATCACCCAAGCAAAAAGAACCCCAAATCACCAAGAACACAAAAACCAACATTCTTTGTCTCCATTACCTAGTTAGCTAGCAATTAGCTAGGCAATAGCAGCTATATTGCCCTTCTTCAGCAACTGCAACAACAAAGGAACAGCACTCAACATTTTTAGTATTATATTGTCAGATGCAATTGAAAAACACAAAATGAAGACTTCTAAATAACTCTCAGACAAAATTGAACAGTGTGTTACTGACCTAGTTAGAGAAATGGTCTGCCCTCAAATTTCCCCCAGATATTTCAATATTGAGGTTAGAATTTATAAGTTAAAAAGCTAGACAATTGTGAATGATATCTTCTAGCCATTTCTCATGCAGGCTTGGTATAGCTCAACTTCGAACTTATAAAACAAACTTATAAAGAATTCATAAAACCAGAAAGAAGTATCCATGTACACATGGAATTAAGCACTAGAGGAGAATGCAGAACTCCAGGTTCTCCAAACAATGCCACAGATACTTTTTCACTTAAGAAATGCAACAAAGAAGCAGTGGTGTATTATTCCTCTCTTCTTCCCTGGTGCTCTAGATAATGGAAAGGTGGTTCAATCTTCTGTTGAGAGTTGTGAAAAATTTTGGTCCATGCAGAGAGCAGCTATGTATTCTAACATACTGCCTACACATCCCTCCATACTGTAGACCTGCAAAGTTGCTGAGGGTGCATTCTTGCATGTGCCAGGTCACCAATAAGATACTAAGCATGACACATCCTACATCAGACTCTCCAAGTGAAATGACTGTCTTTTTACATATCCAGCAGTCTGATTTAGACTGTAATGTTTCAAATGGGACATAAGGATGCTCTTGGACAATCATGGTGAAAGGCTTGTTGAAGTCAAGGAAGACAACATCACTGCTTTTCTCTCCTCAACCACAGTTCAACTCTTTCCAGCACATCAGACAATGTTTGACAAGTACCCTCGGTAAATCCATGTTTGCTAACCCCTGTTACAGTTTTCCCCATTATATGACTAGAAATGTCTTCCAAGCACTTGTTCCACAATTTGTCAGGGTCCAAAGTACAGCTGACCATTCTGTAGCTCCCCAGATCAACTTTCCTGCCCATCCAGAAGACAGCTGCAGCATGTCTTCCTTCAGTCACTGAGGCCCACCCCTGATCTCCACAACTATTCAAAGAGAAAGATGGCTTGCAATGACACTAGCTAGCTCTCTCTGCCCTCAGAAACATCCCATCTAATCCCATGAACTTGATATTCCTCAAGAGAGCCATAATTTTCTTGTAGTACTACTAGTTTCTGTCCTTCTTCAACTCATCTCCAGGCACAAAGGCCCATGAGACCTTGTCTGTGAAGATCAATGAAGAGAGGGCACCGAGAATCTCAGCCTTATCTACATCCTTGGACACTAATTTCTCTCGCTACCCTTCCCACCAGAGCTCAGTCGTAAGTTCCCTGTATGACAAACCTGGTCTCTTGATACATCTGCTTATTTTCCTAAATAGTGGGATGTACTGTTACTGGGTTTAGAGAAAGCTGTCCTGAAAGACTTCCCAGCTTTTGAAGGACACAGTTCTGAAGGCCAGAAGAGCCCTGCTTGCAGACATGTGGCATGGTTTAAGCCTCGAAAACTCACAACGTTTTCTCACTCACTCACTCCCTCCCTCCCTCCCTCCCTCCCTCCCCCCTCTTTCTTCCCCCAGTCCTGGGGGAATGGGGAGGAGAATCAAAAGAATGCAACTTCCACAGGTTGAGATAAGAACAGTTTAGTAACTAAGGTATAACACAAATCACTACTGCTACCACCAGTAACAATAATGACAAGAGAAGTACAAAGAGAATACAACTGCTCAATAAGCCCGACCCAGCCAGTGCAGCCCCCAGCAGAGAACCCCCCCAATGCACCCCCACACCCTTCCAGGTCTCTGCCCTCCATTTTCACATCCTGGACATGACGTGCTGTGGTATGGAATAACCTCTTTGGTCAGTTTGGGTCAGGTGTCCTGTCTCTGCTTCCTCCTGGCTTCCCCTCCTCCCCAGCAGAGCATGAGACTCAGAAAGTCCTTGGCCAGACAAAACACTACCAAGCAGTAACTGAAAACACTGGTGTTATCAGCGCTGTTCCCAGGCCCAAAATCAAAAACACAGCGCTGCACCAGCTACCAAGAAGGAGAAAAATGACTGCTGCTGCTGAACCCAGGACAACATGTTACAACTGAAAAAGCCAACTACATTTTCATGTAGCAGCAACTGAACCACATGATCCACGAGAAGTTAGTCTGTATGCTTCAGCACTGCTGAAACAGGAAATAGGCTTCAGTAACTCCATACGATCAAACAGATGAGTTTATTAACTATAGCTGAGCTAGATATGGCTCAACAAAAAGCTGCATGCATATTTCCTTACCATGCACCAGGTCTCTAGGACCTCATGAACATAAACTCTTGTATAAGCTATCACAGGAAGGTGACAAACACTTAGTCCTACAGAAGTCCCAAAAGGATCAGCCAGTCCAGGGCTACATGGAGCTCAAATCCTGCAGGACAGAAGCTAGCTGAGTTAAATCTTTTGGCTATGTCTGCTTTACACTTCCCACAGTGTCCTACAGCACCTGTCTTATTTGTATTTTCCCGTTACAGTATTTCTGTAGCATGACATCTGAACAGAGGTCAGGGGATAACAGAGCATTTTCTAATGTTCATTAACTAAAAGAAAATAATTCAGTACAGTTGAATACAGCATGCTAGTTCCAACAGGTTGGTTGGACTACAAGAAGTGCCACGAAGAAAGGAGTGACAGTGTAAACTGACAGGTGACAATTCAAACAGTCAAAACCTTTGCGGCATCAATATCAAAAATAAACTGCCCGTACCCTTCCTAATGCCAAAAATAATAATGCTACGTTTAAATAACTTAACAGAACTAAAGCGGTGAAGATTCAAGAGACACCTAGCAATGTAAACCAGTGCGACAGGAAGAACAATTCATTTTTTTAAAGCATTGTATCCTGAAAGATTAATGAACATCCACATACTTAACTACACCTAACACAGAAAAAGCCTGTGGATCCAGCAACCTAGCACTGACAAATGAATAACTGAGCAGATTCTGGGAAAGCTTCTTATGAAAGCAAGCAATGACATAGGTATTTATAACCCAAGAAATCATTAGGCAGTAATGGCTTTGGGTAATTTCAAAGCCAGTGCTAGACTAGAAATTATCTCTTTTGGAGCTAGTCAGTATTGCCAGATTGACAAAAACTTCAGTTAAAAACTGAATCAATAATTAAGCTAGCATGGCAGATAAGCACTAGAAAGGAAAGACAAGCACAGATTCAAAGTAAATAGATGTAAATGTAGAAAATACACCAGATGTAAGTATCAAGAAAAGAAAAAAGCTAAGGATCAAAAAAAGCCCACTAACCAACAAAAAATAATGTCCTTCTGCTACTGAACAAGTAGCTGTCAGATCTACTCACAGACAGCTAAAGGAGTCCCCTATTTCCAACACAGAATATAACCCAATCAGACACGAGTGAAGGCTGAGTAAAATTATTAAATGCAAACAGCTTGTGGAGACTCCCCTGCTGACTGACAGCACGCTTGAGCATACTCAAAACAATATCTACCTATAATCTTCCTGAAGGAAGATTCAAACATTCAACAGGTAGTCAGCTATACTGACTGGGGAGGGGAGAAGAGATGAAAAAAAATAGTCAAGGGATTGCTTCACTGAGATTTCTGTTTAGGGCTTTCATCTCCTTAGGAAGAGAGAGGATAAGGAATTTCCTTAAACTCTTCAAGCAATGCAGAGCTACCTTCAAAACAAAATGCTCCATGACTGTTTTCATCTCCTTAGATAAAAGGACCCTGATATCACACTACTGCAATTAACTGGACTAAGGCCAACAATTCCATGAAGCTCCAGAATTGCTAGAAGCTGTTGATAAAAAACTCAAACAAAATCCAATAACCCCTCACCTTCAACTCCCCCCTCAAAAAAAAAAAACCACTCCAAAACACAAACTAAACAAACCTCAGTGCAGTAAATGATGAAACTGCAGTCATCATACTGCAAAGAAGAAACAGCATCACCACCAATACCAGGAGTTGGCACAGATCAGACAGGCACAGGAAGCAGTACTTTGACAAAAGGCACTATTTCAAGCACATACCTTTTAGAACTCTTACAGGTTTCAGATAAGAGGTCCTTGAACTTGGAATGGTCTATGAACCAAAAAAACTTACACTTGAGAACCCTTAAAAATTCCAGGTGAAGTGGAACAAATCACATCTCTATCAAGTGTTGTGAAATGCCCTTTCCAGAACTGAGAAAACCTCGCTGGGAGAGTGTTCCAGAATATGACAGTCCCCCTGCCCCCAGGTTTTTCCACAAGGCAAATCAAGTCCATTATCTGTAAACATTATTCATGCAATAGTACAACACTATTTAAGCAGGGATGACTTCAATGGTAAAACAATAAAAGAAGCAACATGCACACTACCTACCTAAGACAAAAATATAATAAAAAAAAAAATAAACCATGCATCAGAGGTGCAAAACAAGTTTTCACATTGCTTTTACAGTACTTTACACAAACTGAAGTTAAACCAGACCACAAGTATACTTGTGCTTTAGTACCCAGTACATGATTTTCGAGCTTTACCGCGCATACTGACAACAACCTTTTAATGAAAATCAAGAAAGGCACTGAAAAAAGGTAATGTTTTACTTCAGATAAAAAAAGGCTAAAAAATTTAAAATAACCACCTGCATTCAGTTTTAGGTTATTTAATAAAATTGTGACTGATTACAGATTGATTTTGATTCACAGTTTAAACCTAAACACACTATCACGTCAACAGCATTATTCTGTATCCCATATGCAGCAATTCATTGATGAGAACTCTAAAGCTCTTCATAAACTTAAGCATTAAAGAGATATGACAGGATGTTTTCCAAATCAAATTTATTGGAATAAAATCTCAAACTGGGTATTAGAATATGTTCTCCAACAAAGGAGCTCTCCTGAAGTCATGTAACCCACCCAGCTGAGACACAACACAAATTAATCGTATCTGTACAGTTTAATGTAATCTGGGGGTATATAAGGGAAGTTGAAAAAAATACTTCCCAATCACTGCTACTGTAGCAGAAAAAAAATCCCTGACCATTACTACATATAGAAGACCTACAAAAACCTCCTCTGTCCTTTTTTTACAGGTCGAATACATTCCTTTCCTCACAATGTTACCTTCTAATCTTGCTACTCTGCAACCACTGTTCAAAAGGTCAGTTCTTGTTACTTCATTTATCTCAATCTATCGCACTAACTGGAGACCACACAGCCTGACATAGTTTTCTAACTACAATCTCTCACCTATCATCAACTGGTCAAAGCAACGCTTATTAGTTATTCAAGATTTTTAAGTTTTCTTCAGGAAAACCTCACTTGACAGGTAGCTTCTCAGATGCAACAGTTGTTGACAGCACTTCACAGCAGGAACAAGACAGAGAACTGACAAAGATCTTTCTTTTGACAAGTTATTTTTAACCAAGTCAAGTCTCTGACCCAGTTCTCCACACGGTTCCACAAACATGTTGTACACAAAGAAAAAAAATTGGAGACAGGACAAAAAATGCCACTAAAAGAAACAGCCCAAGTATTGCTCTATATTCTATGTTTCAGCACTAATAGCAGCATATGACAAACATTTAAACAATCTTACCCCATCTGAAGATCTTTTGCAAAATCTATTTATGGAGGATATCAAGAACTGCTATATTTAATGCAGTAAGTGTGAAGTAGGAAATGCCCGTGTGCTGAACTGCAAGTATAACATTACCTATAATACATACATTTATCTTATTAGGTACTTCAGAAGCATAGTAGTAAATATGGTTAATTAATTGATACTAAGAATTCTCAGGCACAGGTTATATTTGGACACTGTTGCACTTTGTTGCATAACCAATAGTACGCAACAAATAGTAAGGTCTTCCTTTACAGTTTTACTGACAGTTCCATGAAGACGGATCTCGGTCAATGCCATAAACCTGGCTTCAGAACACAGGCCTTTAAAGAAATAAACCCAATAGTATTGGAGGCCTTCCAAGATGACACACGCTCTCTGGCAATGAACTATTTAGAGTCTCCTACTGTCTGAGCCTCTCCTAATACTTGTCCGCCCTTGATTTTCACACTGCACATATCCACAGCTGAAGCAGACTACTGAAATACCAACAGGAGGAAAAAGCTACTTATCAGCTCTGACAACTAATTCTCTCTAAAGATACCCAGAACTAAACTTTCCCATTCCACAGGTCTTTTCAGGTTCAAGCACACATGTGTTTTAATCAAATGAAATTTCAGAATTAATCACATCAGAAATAAAGAATTAGCTGTTAAAAAAAAATGACCCAATATTTAAGCCTCATAGAAATTACTCTGCCCCTGTACTTTGGGCTCGGTTTTACAAGAGTGTCCACTCCCCGAGTAAGGGTTGTCACATCTGGAGTCATGTTTTCACTTTGTTAATAAAGCAGCAAAAAGCACTGAAAACTTCAAACTCTGATTTACTGACACATGCACATGAAAAATGCATATTCAACAAATGAATGTTGAACGCCACACAAAAAAAACAAAACAAAAAAAAAACCCAACAAAAAACCCCAAACCTAACAAACAAAAACCCCACAAAATCCCCACCTCCACACAAAACCACCACCAAAAAACACCCAACCACACTGAATTTTCATCTGCTGCAGTACTTTTTGAATCAGTTGTATTTTAGATCATTTCTGACATCAACACATTCCCAAAGTGGTCTGCAGCACCTTCTGTTTTTCCTGGTAGCATATATATTCATGGTAGATTAGCCTCACTTACCAGACACTTCCTAATGCAGCAGCTTTGATTTTGACATTTGCAATCAAAGTCTGTGGTCTTGACAATAGCTCCTGCAAAAGCTGTCACAACCCACACACATGCATCTTACCTGCAGAGCCTCTTATGCAGAGCACCACAGCTCTCTGAGGTCAGTGGTTCCCTTCTTGATTTGGTAGTACATGGTAACCACCATCAATCAAGATGAGGCAGATACACACTACACGCAACTACAAAAAAGTCCAAGATACTGATTTAGAGGGGATATTTCTCCAAAGATCTAGAGCCACAGGCCATTCTACTTGACTATAATTCATAAACAAATTATTGCCAAGTAACTGCAAAAAGAGGGCAGAATAAAGAAGCATATTCCTTTTTTACATGTTCAGTAGCACCAACGAAGGAAAAACTAGGCAGCCAGATGAACACTCACCTAGAAAACAACTACTATCCTCACAAATAAAAAGTCATAGCTGGAAGATCTCAAGGCAGAGTCATTCTTTGCTTCCATTAAGATTCTCTCTACTGCTGTTCTTCCAGCAGAGTAGGTGCTCATGAGAAAGGTACCTTACAAGCAGTACTGGTAATAAAGCAGCAAGAAGAACCGGAATAAAAAAAAACTAAAGCAGCAAAAGACAGCCTAGGTTCTTACAAGAATGATTTCCTATTCCTGATGCATAAAGAAAGGTACTTTAGAAAAAAAAAAAAAAAGGAGATATTCCACATACATGTCTCCTCTTCCTATGCAATTTTACATTACTGCTTAACCTAAACAGCTCCTTCCTCCTCTGCTCTCAGTTTGCCAGTCCCCCAGTGCCTAAGCACTAACTGTTGCTCATCTATTTGATCACACAGTATGATTCTTCAATTCAGTAAGCCAGCAAAAAGTTATTGTGATTATTAAGCTGAATCTGTCTACTGTACAACCAACACCCACCTCAGGAGCTACAAAGCACATGGGAACATGTGCCTGGTATTAACAGTTTGTTTATTTGATTCCAAACTTCTTACAAGACTGCAGCCTCAAGAAAGTTGTGTTCTTTACATTTAGGAGGGGCAGAAAAGGCAGAAATGAGGTAACTAAACAGAATGTCACATCAAGAGCACTTGCAACTCCAACTGATTTCTTTACCTTGCCCAAAGAAGCTCTCCTTAGCAAATGATATAGTCACATATCAGCCTGCTAAGAATTGCCCTCAAAAGAAAGGTGCCTTTTTCATGCTGATGCCATGAAGGGCTCAAGGAATAGGAGATGAAGAAACACACTTCAGCAAGAACACCTAAGCCAGTCTGCCACAGTTTGAGACTCCAGGGTGATTCTGTAACACTCAAGCCACTTGTATCTTCTGGAAACAAAAAAAACCAGTAGCAGACAAAGTATCTATGTAAACACCATGAAAGCATTTAGCTGCAGCAGGCACTGGAGGGACATTTAGCAGCAGTAACATATGTAGTATTTCAAATCAGTACTCCAATAACAAATAGTACAAGGGAGGTCACATGAATGTTCTAATTGTCGAAGCTCCTGCCATGCAGCATTAGGTTGAATATTTTTCCTGCAAAATTCCTACTTAAGCGCTAAATGCTGAAAACAGCATTCATATAAACATTTTAATTCCTTTGAGATGCCTTTATACCCAAAGCATTCCAGCGGTTGATATCCCTTGCTAATAATTATTTTTTTACTTTTCTTGTTATTTTCTCCACACGTGACCTCTCAGCAATATGCCAGAACAAATGTAAGAAATGAACATGTGCTTCTCTTTGCAAATGTAATATGAAGATTAAGGCCCTCTACTCTGCTCTTGTGAGACCTCACTTGGAGTATTGTGTACAGTTCTGGTGTCCTCAACATCAAAAGGACATGGAACTGCTTGGAACAAGTCCAGAGGAGGGCCATGAGGATGATCAGGGGACTGGAGCACCTCCCGTATGAAGACTAGGATGAGAAAGTTGGGGCTCTTCAGCCTGGAGAAGAGAAGGCTGCGTGGAGACCTCATAGCAGCCTTCCAGTATCTCAAGGGGGGTTATAGGGATACTGTGGAGGGACTCTTCATGAGGGACTCTTGTGATAGGACAAGGGGTAATGGGTTTCAAACTTAAACAGGGGAAGTTTAGATTGGATATGAGGAAGAAATTCTTTCCTGTAAGGGTGGTGAGACACTGGAATGGGTTGCCCAGGGAAGTTGTGAATGCTCCATCGCTGGCGGTATTCAAGGCCAGGTTGGACAGAGCCTTGGGTGGCATGGTTTAGTGTGAGGACTCCCTGCCCATGGCCGGGGGGTTGGAAGTAGATGATCTTAAGGTCCTTTCCAACCCTAACTATTCTATGATTCTATGATTATCTGATCCCAGAATTAGTGAATGTGCTGTAGCTTAGCTAAATACGACTGCTCAGATCTGGTCTTGTTATTCCTGAGCACTTCCGTACAAGCTTACCTGAAGCTACTGTGCCCCATTACTTTACGCTGACTTTCCCATCTCAATCTGTTTTCCTCGGAGCATCAATGTGACCAGTGTTAATTAGTTACTTAGCTTTGCACTGCCCTTCTCCCAGTAAGGCCTACAATTGTTAACAATGTGTCTATCAAAGTTTAAACAAAGGTCAGTTAACTAAGACATGCTTGTTCACAGAGGCACATTTGAGACTCAATAGAGTTGCTAACACGAGGTCTTAAACGATTTAAGACATCCTAATTCAGAAAAAAATAAACAAACCAAAAACCAAACCAAGTTGTACACACTACTGCAGTAAGAACATTTTTGACAAAATTAACAACTAATCGTCTGAAGCAGGAGTAAGTTGGCACCTAATGCTTCATGTTACATAGCTCAGTCCTGGTCACTCAATGAAAATGAATTTGAAACTGAGTCTACTTATTGTTCTGTTACCATACTTCAGGAGCATTTTAGATGACAGAAGTCAACCATTCCACAATTTCAGGTCAGACTGTCATCTTGTCCAAGTCCTTTAACCTAGCAAAACACAGTTCCTATACATCCTAGACAGGCATGCCTAAGTTACAATGTGGAGGTTTTTGTATAACAAGTGCAGGAGATAATTTACCTCTTTAGACACCAACGAAAGCTGGAAAAACAATCAAGTCACAAACATTATCAGCAACCCAGTACACTAGTTTTTAAAGAATTACATTGCTGGCTTAATGTTCTAAAGATTTTATTATCCAAAGAAATAGTAAAGGGAAAAAAAAAAAGGGAAATACATTCTTACACTAATCATTGCTCAAGTGCCAGCAAGAAAAATCTGACAGTCATAATATTGCTTTCACACTCGCTTCTGTCTTCAAATTCATTTAAGCAAAGAGCAGAACTCCAATTTTAAGTCTAGGAATTCTACAAGCAGGACTAATCTAAACAGCAAATATTTATGACCTAACAGGTGTGAAACTTGTCTGCAAGAAGTAATATTTTGAAAGCAACTATAACTGTAAAGTAATAGAGACTGCCAGCAAAGTCCTACAATATTACAGCATCTGCCATAATATTTACTGAAGATAAGACTAAGATGAAAGCACGTTTGCCATTTTCCACAGGCAGTGGGTAAAGCGCTCAAAACTTCTAATACAACAGAATCATCTTCACAGGGAAAAAAAAAAAAAGATCAAGTTTGCAATTCATAATTTTCTTGTACAGCTAACTTGATTCTAAGCTGTATTTGCCAAAGGCCCTGATATTTCTGAATAGATATTAGAATTCTATCCAGTCACGTCAGAATGGATATTAATCATCCCTGCTGTCATCTGAAGGCACATTTAAAAAGGAAAAAAAAAGAAACTGTTTTCAAACAAAGCTGAGCTGTAATACCTGAAATTAGCTAAGTGCTGTGGCAGCATAGGGAATTATAAAGGAATTATTTACTATATAAGTGACTATACACAATGAATGCCAGTCAATTTCAAAAGCTCAAAACCAACTGCACTGAGAAATCAGCTGAAAACAAATGTAAGTCTAACAGACTTAATTTACAGTCCTGAAGTTTTGCCATTAACTTTTCCCTTTCAACAGCAGTGATTGTTCTGACTAAATGCTGCTGAGATATGAGACTACTCAAACTAATTAACTCCAGAGAGAAAACAACATGCAGCCCACTATAGTCTCTGTGAAGATAACATCATTTAACTAAACTTTTTCACCAGAAAACTCTAAAGTACAATTCACAGTATACAAAGCAGACTAAAAGGGATTTCTGGCAATAGCAGAAAGTAGACTACTTATAGACCTCACCATTACAGAAGAATAAAACTAACTTACTGCTCAACTGAGAGGAAAGGAAAATATTACAGTAACATCTGAAGGGAAAAAAATACATACTTCACAAATTGGATATTCTTAATTGCAGACCCAGGCACTGTCTGCATTTAGAACAGCTTTCTAACAACTCTTTATTTCCTAAACAAGATCTGAGATCAGCATAATGTATGTTCAAACATGCTTTAAGTATACAAAAATTGTATATAAATTATGTAATATTATAATGATAAAAAACTCCAGAGTTTATGGGTACAGTTATGTATTTATAGACTGCAAGAATGCCTTAACAATGACCTGTTGTGAATATTGCCTCAGAAGTCTAAACTAATTTTATTTTGAAAAGTCATGTACAAAAGCTGTAAATTTTAAAAAGTACAAACCCCAAATATATGGGCTCCATTCAATAAAGTGACTTCTTTTCAAGATTTGGGCTTGTTTGCAGATTAGGTAAAGGTCAGCATTATAAGAAGAAAGCTTTTTACACTGCAGACCTTTTTTTTTTTTTTTTTAATCTGAAAATACTCCAAATCACTGAAAGGAAGGCAAAGGCCTCCTATAGGGATTCTAACTTCTTATCCCACCAGTTCTGAAAAAATAACAAATTTTGCAAATGAACAAGAACCAGGCTGAGCTTTCTGCATGTCTCCACCACACAGGTAATCCTACATATGCCCTGGCTCACCTTCCATTTGCAGCTGGCATTTAGTAAACTCAACTGATTTGATGAACAGGTAGTCTCTGTGTAGGAAAATTCACTGGAACACTAACTGCAACAACAAAATCTTTGTGAACAACTTTGTTTTCCTAGATCCCTTTCTCTTGGCACCCATTCTTCAAGAAAGAGGCCAGCATTTTAAATCAAGAGCCTTGAATTTTGTTTCTCCATGTTCCAGCTAGTGGA
The DNA here is from genome assembly GCA_017639245.1 of Myiopsitta monachus. Classification (NCBI taxonomy): domain Eukaryota; kingdom Metazoa; phylum Chordata; class Aves; order Psittaciformes; family Psittacidae; genus Myiopsitta; species Myiopsitta monachus. Next base: position 50,981,406 of record CM029925.1, on the reverse strand, counting down.
TTATAATTCCAATTACAACTGCACCACATGCCAGCAGACAAACTCTGGCACCTGAGGAAACTACCACTCCTATGTTGTCTGTTCCCTATGCTTACCAAAAGCTATCACCCCAAGAACAACAGAAGGCAGCACATGCTTGCACCTTAGCTGTTTTTCTGCACAGTGCAGAAATTGCAGCTAATAAGCAAGGTTCTACACCAAGAGTCTGGACTTCACAATGAAGCAGCTGCACCACAGGTATGCACTTTCTTACAACTTTTCATGTGAAGACAGCAGACTCGGACATAGTTGAGGTAGACAACCAGAGACTACTTTTTTCCATCAATGACACAGAATCAATCAAAAATAATCTGTCTGTAAAAACTCCTTAGAAATGGAGGGGGAAAAAAAGGGCAATTAAAAAAAAATAAAAAGCTTGAGCCTGGCTAACAAGAGCCAAAAATAGGCTTTACTGTAATTGATGAAACTGGGCATAATCACCCGATTCATCTGTCATTTCAAAGATCTTCTAGCACTAAATTAGAAGTCAGGTAACACTGCTGCACAAGGCCAAAACTAAAAATGACAATTCATTCATTCTAGAGACAGCACATGCAAATATTCCTGTATTTGTTGTTTTATAATAATGTTGCATTTTAAAGCAAGATGCCTTGACTAAACTTCAGATGAGCATCATATGCACAACTGACTGCTTCTTGAAGTTTCTACGATTCACAACCAATGAGTGCAAGTTCATAAAACATTCTGTGATTAGATCACCCAAGAAAGAATCCTATGAATAGAACAAATGGGACAGCTATTATATTAATCCCATGGACAAGTAATGAACATTACAATCCATTTTTTTTGTCTGACTGTAGCTTTTCAAACAACTTTCACCACCAGTAAAGAGGTACCAAGAACTGACTTCAACAGCATAGCTATGTTAGGGTTTTAGGTCAGATGCGGAATGTGCTTATGAAGCTAATTTCCTGATCACCCTCACTGTTCTGGTTCACTGTGCAGCCACTCCAGAAGAGGCAGCTAGATTTCTTTCGTATGAAACTGATCTAGAAGATACACTCTGGGAATATACTTAACAAATTGCAGCTAACCAGGCCAGAATTTTATCAAAGGAAAGTTTCTGAAATACATACTGGATGGATGGCAGCTCCTCAGCATCACTTGTGTCATGTCATACTACTTGTTAATACAAACACCAATGCACGTGCAACTGAGCCATGAGCTCAGGCAGCTGAGTCAAGTGAAAAAAAACTTTACAAAATCCTCTAACTCTCAGCTGAACAAGCTTCCTGTGAACAGCTCACTGTCTGCTCAAATCAATGCCAGCGCCAGCACCAACCAGCTTCAGTTTCTACCGGTTTAAGCTACCATGAAACCCATGCTAGATCACAACTGAAATGCCCAATTGCTCTAGAAAAAGTGCCAGCACTGACATTCATTCAACCCAGTGTTAGCTGATACAGAGTTAACAAAAAATTGTGATTAATTTTCTTCCTGCACAGCCCCTGATGCCAGTGTACAACAGCATTGGACAGGCACTAGACTGTTCGCAAAGAGAAGCAGCAGCAGGAGCACACGGATGAGGGCAGACTCAATCTCCTTGCTTCAGTGGCAAATCACAATTACATTGGTTTAGCTGCAGTGTGAAACCACACCCTGAGAGCAATTTAAAGACTCACGTAACTGTTGTGAAGTAGCTGGACTTGTTACCCCAACACAGGTATTTCTATTCACTATTTTATACAAATCTTCTACCTTAATGCTAATTTCCATGATGCGCACAAAAAGGCAGAAATATGGGTTAATAAAGGCTAGTGTCTTCACATGTGCAGTTAAGGCTGTAAAACCTTTGGTGTGGTATTTTTGTTTGGTAGTAAGGCTGTCATTTTGTAGAGGTGTACTAAGTGGACATAGAGCTTTTCTTTTCCAGGGTTTTGTTGCTTTGTGAGCATATGATTTGGACACAGCAACCGTATCAGTTTCAGTCTTCCATATGTCCATTTATTCCCATTTAACAGGCAGCTGACATTGTCCCTTAGAGGCAGAAATGAGAATGATTAGCAACGATTAGATGCATGTATTAACTTTTCCCACTGCAAGACAGATCTCACATAAACTAGAACTATTTGCAGGAAAGGTTGCACATCTATCCAGCCCTCAAACAACACATTTGTAAGGAGAACAAGTTATGGGTCTAAAAATGCAACTGTCACCAATTTTCATTTCCAACAGAATCAGCTCTGAATTATCTAAAGGTATCTACAGGACTGTACTACTGAAGAGGAAAAGCTTCAAGAGAGTTCCTCAGGAATACTTGGTCCTCATGAGTTTGAAGAGCAATGATTTTGTACTATGTTTTGCACGCTTACAAAGGTACTTAGCATTCACGTGACTGGTACTACACTTGCATTCCATGATTATACAAGAATTGGGTAACTGAATCAAGTTCCTTTCCGCACAAGCATCAGGTGCTTCAAATGAACAGGGAAGAACACAGCAGCATGTGGTCAAAAGAAAATTCCATGTCCTTCACAGGGTTTCCTTATTTCTTAACCCATATCATCTTGAGGTTTTAGTTATAGTCACAACTTCCAAAGTGTCATCAAATGCAACTTCCCTTCAAAGAACCCCCTTCCATTACATTTATGCCTGCATTAACCTGATACACAGCCACAATTCAAGGAGAACATAAAAACTAGAAAACTAAATTCTCTCCCTCACAAGGACAAGGTGCTTTACAGGTGACCAACAGCGACTCCACATGATATTTGTAATGGGTCCACCTGCTACGGGCATTTTGACTTTCTTTGTGTTACTTGCAGTCTCATTCCTCAGGCAATCTAATATCTTGTGTGCCGTTTTAACTCAAGGTTTTGCTTGAGATCACTACAGTGATAAACCAGGTCTGCTTCTCAAGTTAATTTATTTAGAAACAATGGAATGATGCCTAAGTAGTTTCTTTTCTTCAGATGTGATCTACTTTGCAAGAAAATATCTAACCTCATCTGCAATAGATAAGGATATAATCTGTGGCCACTTGTATTCAGAATTCCAAGTACTTCCAACTCTTTCAAAATTCTTACACTACATCCCTGAATATATAACAAACTCTCCAGCACTATTCTACTTTATCTGTACAGTGATCCAGACAAGTTCTATGGAAAATAGACTTTAAGCAGAACAAACACGCAAGCATTCACTTTCCTGGGATGATTTTTCTGAAACTTGCTGGCCACACACAAAACGAAGCAGTGGGTGGCCCTTGAGAAATCTCACTCATCATACTGAGCATGCAGACACTCTTACCATTAAGTCCAGTCTAGCAAGTAATCAAATAAGACATTACTAGTTTTACCAGTTAAGAAGAAGCACTTCTTATTCATCCCTCTTCCACTTTTTTGCATCTTAAGCTCATTTTAAACAACTAACTTACTCTTAGGAGACCAAAACACACTACAGGTTAGTGTAAGCATTCTCCTGAAACCTGGTACTAAACTGCAGAATGCCAAAATTTGTGTACCCCACTTCTGGCTAGAGTAACTTTAATGCTTTGTTAAAACGGCTGCTTATCTCACTAGGCTGAGGATGAAACTGCATAAAAGGCAGCATGGCTTCTTAGACGCAGTTTTACCCACAGCAGCTCAAAACGACATATAAACTTTGAAGTATTGAACAAGGACAGAGAGAACTACAGAAGCAGGAATTTATTACAAATAGCTGCTCATAAGAAGAGTTCATTGGGAATACTTTCCCCAAATAATTACACAAGTCACATTAGCGCAGATTTGCCCTCTTCTGTGTCACCAGCTCAGCAATACTGCTATAACTTTTAGACATAACCTGACCAAGGATGTAAATGCTGAAACTGTGTACATATATATTGCAAGCATGGGCCCATGTCACTCTTAAAATTGCATTTTTCATTATTAGAAATGTTTTGATGACTAAAGGTAAGGTAATACCTGCCGAGAACTGATGTCCAAAAAAGACTGCATGGTTTAGATCAAGTCGATCAGTGTCAGTGGCACCCAACAATACAAACCCAGATTTCCTTCTGTGCTGTTGCTCTTCATCAGCAGACTGAGGAATGAATCTCCCCCGCATCCCTCAAATGCTTTTGAGTTCTCATGCTTCGGATGGCCTCTGCTGACACGAAACAAACAAGACACTTTCCTACCAGTTGCTGGACACGGCCAGCAGCGATGATCAACAGACCCTTCGTAGCCCTGTACCCGGAGGCCCCACAAGCCCATAACCGGGGGCTGCTACAGGCGTGCTCGGGGCAGGGACCCACTGCACCCGCCGCCCTTTCCTCTCGGCCAGCGAAGCTCAGCCTTCCCCCGCTGCACGGGCTCAGGTGCCCGGCTCTTGCGCCGGACAATAGCTCCCGACTCTCCCGGCCCTGGCCCGCCACCGCCAGCGGGACGACCCCAGCCCAGCCGAAGGGCCGAGCAGGGCGCGGCAGAGCAGAGCGGCGGCAGCCCCGGCCGGGTCCGTCTACCGTCGGGCAGTATCGGCGGGGCGGTTCCCGGGCCCACGGCCCCCGCGGGGGGCCCGCAAGGGTTACCTGCATGACCACGTCGTTGGGCAGCTGCGCGGCGCGGAAGAGCTCCAGGACGCGCCCGTTGGACGCCACCTTCTTGGTGCTCTCGGTGTCGCAGTAGGAGAAGAGGTCGCAGTAGTAGCGCTGCTCCGCCTCGCTCAGCGTCAGGCCCTCCATCTTACGCCCCGGCTCCGCGCGGCGCTGCTGCTGCTACTACCGCCGCCCCGCATCCAACAACGGCGGCGGCCCGGCCGGCGGAGGGGAGGGCGGCTTGGAGGGGTGGGGGGAACAGCGGAGAGCGCGCGGGGCCGCTGCGGGGAGGGAACACGCCGCCAGCGGTCGCGCGCCCCAGCCAACCGCCGCGCGCGAGCAGCTGCTCACACCTTTCCCGACCGCCGCCGCCGCCGCCGCCAACCGCCCACACGGCGGCGCGCCTGCGCGCCTCCTCCCCCCCCCCACAACCCCCTCCCGCGCCTGCGCCGACCGCCCGGCGAGAGCGCGCCCCGGAAAGGCGAGCGCGGGAGAGCGGCGCCGCGCCACGGGGAGCCAACCCCCCCCGCGAGCGCGGCGGCGGCGGAAGCGGCGAGCCCGGCGGAGGGGGGCGGGGTTAGCGGGGAAGAGGGCCAACGGCGTGCCGCGCCGCCTGCGGCCCGCCCCGCCCGCCCCTCCTCGCGTCGCGGTGCCGCGCCTCCGGGCGGGCCGTGACGGGCTGCGGCGGCACCGCCTCCCGCCTTCGCGGGGCCCGGATGTGCCGTGCGGCTGTGCGCGGCAGCGCCCCCTATGGGCGCGGCGGCTCGGGGACGCGGGCTGGGCCGCTCTCTTCAGTCGGGGGCCGTGTTGAGCTCCCTTCGGCGCGCAGCGCCGGTGCGCGGGCACTCAGCTGTCCTCGGCACGGGGGCTGCGCCTCTCGCTCGCTGTCTTGGCCGTGGCTGCGCGCAGTGACAGCTGCCGCAGGGGCCTCGGCCGCCGAGGGAGCAACCCGGTAACTGAGGCGGGAGTCCTGGGCACGCAGCCGGTCCGACCCCGCGAGGCTCGACTGGGGCAGCGGCGAGCCGTGCCTGAGCCGGCTTGGCAGTGTGGGAGGTACCGCCGGTACGGGTTCTCCTGGAGGCTTGTGGAGAACGGCCCGTTGTGCTGCGTCGGCCCTGCTGTGGCAGCCTAACTCAGCAAGTGTTCTCTTGCCACTGTCCGGACCTGATGCAACACCACGTAACACACAGTAAGAAGGGGCCCGGTTAACTCCGTGCAAGAAAGAATAGTAAGAGCTCACTTGTCTCTTCAGCCAGAGCTCTTGTTCTGCATGGCTGTCTTGGCTGTGTTTTCCTGGACTCGCTGTTCCCCTCTGTAAATCCATGCTGTCGCTGCAGTACATTAACAAAATTCCCTCCAAGCTACTTTGGCTTCTGGAGAGAGTCTGGCATCCCTGACAGAGTAAAGTGCCAATGAAGAATGCAGTTGTCTTCTCCTAGACCCTTTTGACCACCTGATCTGGTTTAAATCCTGCTGAGGTGGCAGTCCAGTACTTGAAGCTTCGTTTATCCTTCTTCCCTTACTCCACTTTCCACCTTCCTTCACAACTCTTCCGATGTTTCTCTTCCCAGGTTGCTGCTGCCAGCTGCTCTACCTCCCTTAAGCACCTCAGCCTTTCTGCCTTCTAAGATAGTTATACTCTGAACTGCAAACAGAGATTCATCTTCTTTGCCATTTGAAATACATGGTATATCCTTTTGCTGCTAACTAAAGTTCCTGAAAACCACTGATATGTTAGCTTTATAGTTAAAATAGCAGACAAAAGGATCTTCCCAGAAATGTACCATTATCAAGCTTTTAGAATCCCAAATGATTAAACCACATGGATTGATAACATTTCTCAGTTAAGATTCCTCAAAATAAGCTATACAGAAAAAAATAATTAACTTTTTGTATGATATCTAATTATGCTTTTACAGACGTAGATAAGGCAAACTAAGCATCATAGGTCACTTAATTGGAGCCACTGTCACATCAGTATCTCTGCAAGTAAAATGAATGTAACCTTTCCTCCATAGCTAAACTGCACACTGCAATTCTATTAGTTTTACAAAACCATTTATAGAAAAGCTTTTTAAATCACTTACTAGCAGATAATTGGGTTCAAGTGCCTTTGCTTCTTAAAGATTGAGTGATTGCATTGTACTTAGGGCATTGGCATTTGAAAGATTTATGTATATGGCTATAGTTATAAAGTTCTTTGTAAGTTAGTGTAAGGACCCAAAACACTTTTATTGTCAAAATAATTTTGACATTTATGTCTAAAAGTAATCTGAACATGTGGTTATTTTAGTTGAGTTGCTATTTTATTATTTGCTTCTTTGCAGCAGGAGCACTCTTTCAATATTAATGGGGATCGTTTGGCTACAACAATCTATATAAGACACAAAGAATAATACAGGGAGGAGGCTCCCTAGTATGGACTGTTCCCACTTGTCCAAATGCCAAACAATTCTGGAATAGGTAGCTGTTTTGGAAAACAGGTTGTTGAATCTGATTTCCAAGCCCATACCATAAACTTACCTTTTTGGTTTGTGCTAGTTCAGCAACTGAGCAGATAGAATAAGAGTGACAAGACATGTAGCAAACTCATTTCTAATTCACAAGGTCTACATATGAGAGAATCATCTTTGCCTCAGGGAGTCCCAGTACAATGTTTTTGTGTTTGGCTATGGGATCTCTCCCCTGCTCCAATCAGCCCCTTGCAAACTTCCAGGCCAGGGAGGGATCAGCTGTTCAGAACATTCCCTGTTCCCATCAGGGATGATTTAGCATCTACTGAGATTAAAAAAAATGGACTACAGTCTTTTAAGTGGATTTCCAATGAGGATTCATTTTGTTTCGCTGGAGAATATGCTGTTTGCTACAGGATGAATTGAGGAAAATAGTATTCCTGCATGTTTGTAAGATATATTAACTTCTCTGTATGCACACTTTTCAGTGCAACTGACCCAAACAATGACACCATATTTCAATTTTTAGTTACTTCAGTTTTGAACAGTCTGTATTACAGCATTTTCCAGTGCTCATACCAGATGTGCAAAGGCTTATGGCAAAATACCCACCAAAATGTATTGTTAGTGATACACTTAGCTATAGTAGATTCAGCCTTTGGTACATAAAAACTTGATTTAACTGCCTTGAATGATGATTTAAGCAGAGCAAGAAGATGAACTTTTCTAGGCTTTTTAGGTAGTGTACCTTTTATTCTCTCTTTTTAATGTACTATTTTAGAATCAGAACTCTGAACAGCTAAGAGTTAAGTTACTCTCCACCCAGTGCCTAATCTTACTGTATTTTATTTTCTGTGAAGCAACTATGAAATGACAGATATTGCTATCAAAACAGCCATCCCTTTAAGAGATCAAAGTCAGAGAAAATCATCATCGTTGTAGGAATGCCAAGTCTAACGACCCAGATGGAAGGAAGTGCAAGGTTATTTTGCTGCCCATAACAACTTTTAAAATCAGAGCCAAACTATACGTCAATAAAATACTATGTTTTTAGAAAAGTAATACTTTTACAATTTGATGTGTGACCAGAAATATGTATGTCCATTCTTAACTAAAATAAAAAAAGTGATGTTTTATTCATTTAAAGGAAATGCCAGTTAAAACACTTGCTCAGGTTTCAGTGTCTTCTGAATCAGCTGTAAAATTACTATTGGTTCCTAAAAACTAGTTGTTACACATGATGAAACTAATTTATAAAAATAGACATACCTTACACACATATTGAGGGTCTTGTCTTTATCAAGCATTGTGGGAGCCCCATGGCTGGGATCTACCTGCTTCTGATGGGCCTCTGAATTTCTGAGTTCTTATTACAGTTAGTGGGTCTCATGTACTACCTTATTTGGACTGAAGTAAGTTACATGCTCAGATGTTTATTTGTTTTATTAGAATATCTTCAAATAACTTTCAACCAGGTAACAGACGAAAGTGGACCCAAATACACACTTCATATGTAGTTTATATGTATTTGGGTCCGCTTGTCCAATGCATACTTTATATGTATTTGGGTCCACTTTCGATCTGTTACTTGGTTCCCCAAGTTTAGAAAAATGACCCTGAGGTTATTTGTCATTGCCTTTCTAAATTCTTTCTTATACATAATGCTGTGGAGCGGGTTTTGCAATCTCTGTCAATATACTCCTTTACTTGCAGCTTATCAGGGGTTATGGGAACTTGTTCTGTCCTGAGTCTTTAGTGGAAAGATAAGCAGATTAAGTTGAGAAACAAATGGGAGATTTTTAAAAAAACCTTGCTGTCTCAGGCTTTAGAGCATTTCATTGTTACTGCCTGATCTTCAAAAAAACCCCAAAACAACAAAAAACCCAAAAATGAAGAATCCTTTGGAGGTAGGGTACAGGGTACTTTATTCCCAGGCAGAGAATGTTTTGAGAATGGTGTTAACGCTTGCAAATCGAAGAAGTTCCTGTTCTGTTTTTCTAAAAGCATCTTTACTTTGTGTAGAAGCAATGTTTTAATGCAAATCTAACCACTTTACAGATGTTTGTTCCAAAACTTCTGTAAGTTTCTGCATGTGTGTTCTGTGTGTTAGAGTTTACAACCTCTTTCCAACCTTGATGTTTACATTCTTGCAATTTTGAAAAACATCAGTTTTGTCATATGGTCAGGTTTCATCTGTTGCTGATTTTACCTTCCATGAAATAGCGCCCATGTTTCAAAGAACTAACCTCCCTGACTGTGCCATCTTGGAATCAGATGATCTTTAAGGTCCTTTCCAACCCAAACCATTCTATGATATTATGATTCTATGATTCTGTGAATCTGCGATTCTCTGTTCTACCAGTCCTGCTGGGATTGTTTCTCCATCAAAAGGGCATCCCACATTTAAGGCTATGAGATTTTTCCATAGTGTTAAATCCTTTCTACATAGAGCCATGCAGCAGACCATAACAATGAGGGGGAGGTGTTTTCTTCCTTCTATACAAGGAGAGCACCTTTGCAAGGAATGTTCAGCCAGCAAACAGTGGATCTAAAGTAATGTTAGTCACCTCAATGTAGTCATTCTGGTCCCTCCTGCACCCCTGTGCAAGCATATTCCGTAAGGGAAAACAACTTTCTCAGCAACCTCCCTAATGTGTTGTGTCACCACTGAAATATGTGTGAGATCCTGGCTGGAGACATTCAATATCTGTGGAGCATTTAATAATATTTCTCTGTGTAAATTTCCTTGTGGAGAATGAATAATATCTTTCCCATATCATTCACCATTGTGCCTGCTCAGTTTTTCCTGGTTTCTCCTTTAAGCTTTTAATTTGTATATATCTATCATAGCCCTTGTAAAAGTTGCATGTTTTTAAAATTGCCCCCTTTTCTCTTTCATCCAAATACATCAAATGATTGAAAGGAGTATACAGTCAAATTAAAACCTCTAAAGGAAAACTTTTCAATTAAAACAATCAAAGTGGAAGATACTGTAAAGGAGAAACCTTTTACTCATGTATGATTTAGGCAGATTTCTGCATGAGATTTCATCTCTGCATCTCAAAATGGGGAGGGGGCACCTCCTGTCAGTACAGAACAGCTATATGTATTTGGTAGGTTCCAGAAAAGAATTCCTTTAGCTAATGGATTGAAAGGAGGGTGACGTTTCATATGTACCTCAGCACTTCAAAAGCCTGAGCAGCTGTTCAAATCCCACCTCTCTTTAAATTTTAAAACTATCTTTGTTTCTTCCAAAGGGAGGGGATGTCTCCTGCTTGCATGATGCTATAAATTAATCTCTTCTCACAGAAATTAAAGTTCCTTGTAGAGTCTGTCAACATTTAACTATAAATCCCTCTGGTCTTGCTGCCATATTTATTTACAGATTATTCATGACAGTGTGTGCATTCTCTTTTATAAATATATTCTCTACAGTTTCACAGAGTCAGGAGGAGTAAGAGAATTTAACTTTTCTTTGTACTTTTTGGCACTATCTCACATACATAAGTCTTTATAAAATTATTTACATATTGATAACAACTTCTTTGAAGTATGATAAGGTTATATTCAAATTACTTTTTCTTAATGATTTGGGTTACCATTGTAGTCCCTCAATATCTTTCTTTGTTTTGAAGCCTTAAAATTTAAATTACTGAAGCCCCAGCTAGTCTGAAAACAATCTTACACCTTCTTCACTACCTTTATTTACTTAGCTCCTGTCTGCCTGGAACCTTGGTCAGTTCTTATTGTTATGGTACCTCTTACTCTTGCCTCTTGCTCCCTGAATGTGGAAGTGCACTGTAACTTGCTGATGGAAGAGGATGTTATCCTTTCCCAAGGGATCATTATTCGACTGAATAATGATTGCTGTCTGGGAAGGTAGTTAATGGCCACTTCAGGAAACTTCTGGCACATTAATGAATTTGTCAGAAATTGGTTACAAGGTAGGAAGAGGTACTGAAAGCAAAATTTCACATCTCTTACACATACTCCTTCCTTTTCCTGCTCTCTGCTTTTAGCTGTATGTATAAATGTATCTTTTCCTTTCCATTTACTTAGATTTTAGTTTCCATCTTACTATCTTTTTCCTTAACAGTTTTCCATTATAATCTGTTACTTAAGGATTTTAATAACTCCCTTTAACCTTTCTTTCCACATTTCTTCCTCACACTAGCAATACAATCCTCCACAATATTGATGTTCTTGGGATTGATACTCTAACTAGACTTTTCCTTGTGCTTTGGTATCTTTTCTGTTCTGGATTCATGGGTTTGTTATTTCAAAGTGTGATTCTGCCTCTTGGTCAGAATTTGACTTAGCCCATTCTTTTAGCTGTTTTCATTAAGATCAGTTTCCCAAGGATGTGCATCCCTTCCTTTTTGTCCATGGTGATGTGGGCTACTCTTGATATGTTAAGATACATAAAATGTAAAACTCACTCTATTTGTTTTAAATAGCAATAATCTAGCTTATTTCTTTTTCTTAAAGTCCTCTAGATCAAAACCAGTGTGCTTTCAAATCTTATTTTGTTAAAAGCAACACTGTTGTGACATTTCTCTGATGTTTGAGGTATAGGAGGGTTATTAAGAATGCTGTATGCTCCATCATCTGTGGTGGCTGGAGGAAGGCATCTGATAAACAAGGTCTCTCTCTCTCTCTATATATATATAGCTTTGCTTTAATATGTTTTACACTCTAATTTCTTCACACTTTCTAATCTTTATGGGCAAGGGGTTTTTTTCTGTTATGTTTTTTTCTCCTGAACATCTTATTTTGAAGATCTATTCCCAATTACATCTCTTTATCCACACATTTTCAGGGAAGCTGGGAACCAAACGTGATGAAAGGATATGCAGTAGCCATATCTGCCCATGAAAGTCCCATCCCACCCCTCTGGGCAGGGCACTAAGCAGGGCTAGGAGGTCTGGACCAGCGGCCCATGGCCAGGGACAGGCAGGGCTGCAATGTAGGGGGGGCTTCAGCTCTCGCCAGGCCCCGTGGCACAGCCCCAGATGAAGGCAGCTCCCATGGGACAAGGTCGGCCCTGGCTATGTCTGCCCCTCTGGCAGCTTGCTCTGACGCCCACAGCCAAACCCCTGCTTACCTTTAGGTCACTGATATCACTTCTGTGTCCCCAACTTACATATATTGTTGTAAAATCTAGAATAATAGCTGAGGAGTATAATTTTGCATCTATATTAGTGTTTTGGGGAGCATAAACTATTTTAAAATACAGTAGTATTTTCAATGCACTACCATTCCTATTCACATATATTCACATATACAACATACACAGAATTGGAAGTTCTTCTGCTTGCATTAAGAGACTCAAGATGTCAGAGAAGAAAGATGTAGTTTTCTTGTTAGTGTATAAATAATTCCTGAAGCAAAGCTCTTACCATTATAACTTCCTGCTAAACTTGACTCAGTTAGCAAATGCTAATAACAGTCCTATAATGTAAAATCAATAAATGTTATTTGAACTAAGCCTATTATTTGAGCAGAGTGGAAATATACTTAATTAGCACATATTCAAATGTTCTAAAGAAATTACATTTCTTTGGTTTCGAAACATCATGTTCTGTTCCAGTCATTTTAGAGGGACTATATTTGGTAGAATTCGGGCTAAGCCTATATAGTACTACAGCTCTCTGAATTTAAGTGGAATCATTGCCAAGTACTTTATTTGTCCCTGTTCCTTCTAGAAGAAGGTTCAGATCTTATAGTTCTTTAAATTAATCATAAAATGAGCTTATTAGAAGCTGGCAGGATGGAATGAATATGCATGCATAAATACAGAGACAATTGCATCTTTTGCTATCCACACTTTTTTTCATGTAAATGCTAACTTGTATGTGCCCTTTTATGTGCTTCCCACCAAAGCCCTTCCATTGCCAGGATTTGTGGCTGTGACAGAGTGAAGAGAATACTCTGAGTGCATGAAGTGTGTATCTCTCTTTTTCTGGAGGGTGAAATAAAAGCAGCTCTTTGTATCATTACTCTTCCCATGCTCCTTTTCTTTCAGGCTAAGAGGGATTAGAAAGTATAGCTGCCCCTCTGACTTGAAAGGCTGTGTCCTGAATTGGTATCTCCTTTGTACTCCCCATTAGATCAAGCAATGGCTTGCAATAAAAGGCAATGCTGATTCTTTGCAGGAGTCCACCTACTGCTGTTACTTGGCTAAAGTGGCAGCCTTGAACTTCAAGCTTGAACAGGTGCTAGAAAGTAGCAGGCTATCTCATCCTCCTTCTCCCCACTCAGAGAGGTATGTACTAATAGGTTTTTTCATGGCCTGCTTTGGGAAATGTCTGGGTAGTGCTTGTTTTTATAGGTGTCTGAGAGATGGAGAGGACAAGCCTCAGCCACAATCCCTGCAATTCTTTCGAGGAGGATCTCCTACAGATAGAGGAAATAGCACTGGACAGCACAGCAGGGCTTGCTGGGAGCATACAGCATGCTCATGCTTGCTTCTCCAGTTACAGCTCATCGCTAAGAACAGAAACTTCTCATACCACTTTCAGTTCATTCCAATAAGAATTACTGCAATCCTGGCAAAATGCCTTGGACTAGGAGAGCCAAGAGTGGGCCGAAATGTACTTCAAACTTCACTTGCTTGTATTTGATCATCATACTCCAGCCATTCAAATGACTGAAGACTTAGGAAAAACAGCTGAGAAAAAGAAAACCCCAAAATAGTTTATTGAGATTTTGCAGGCAGCTAATTAATTTATTTGTGTAGTTTGATCTTTTGATCTTGGAAGAGAGAGGATGCTTTGAATGAAGAGCTACTATATTTTATATGAAAGAAAAACAGAGGCAGCAGCTACCTTTGACATACAACCTTTTTTCAATACAGGCTTTTCTGATATTGTCTGTATACTGCAACAGCAACTTATATATTATTAAATACCCAAATACACTAAACAGAGATGATGAACTTAAAGTGGCAGACCCTTGCTTTTTTGAATGAGGCATAGTGAAAAAGGAGGAAGGAAACTGTAAGAACAATAGGTCTGGTCCCATTTTCCTCCTCTCTTTATATAGAGATTTTGAAGGAAGTGAAATGGCTCTGTTTCCTCACATCTGACCTGTGAGAAAAATAGGCTGTGCAGTCAGTTTTTAGCTTGGGAACACATACAAACTCTACTTCCCAGTAACAAAATAAAGGATGTGTATTCCTTAGAAAGTAAGTGAATGAAAAACTGCCTGCGTTTCTTCTGGTGTGAGATACTAGATTTTCCACCTTCTGTTTGCCTCTGTGGTGGAAACATTCTGATCTGCAGTAGCCGACTAACTGATGTACCAAGTCTTTATCGATGACTACTTGCTATTGCTATTGTGAGAAGCTATTAATACTGAGAATAATTTCTGGCTTTGCTTAGAGAATTTTTGGTTAATTGATAGAATGGGGTCAACAATACAGCCTTGGTACTTTAGCTTATATGCCTCTTAGCCTACAGCTGTGACAAATGAACTACTATTTTGCCATGTGTTTTTAGCTATCTAAAAGTTAGTCACCATCTCTGACCTACTTATTGAAGCTCTCTTTACAGTGGTGCTTTTTGGAAGGCGAGGTATTTGTCTTTTTTACTATAGAGACATAACTATGTATACATGCTGAGAGTTAGTAAAGTAACTAATCTGAAATAGACACCTTATTTTCAGGTAACTAAAGTCTGGTGAGATGAATAGCGATGTAAGGTGTATGCACAGGTAATACAGTTTAAAAGTCTTCATGAAAATTAGGGATCTTTCAACTCCTACCCAAAATTTTGGCCACTGCACTTTACCCAGTGATATATTAAATGCCTCCTAGCTTTTCAGGGATATTGGTAATTGTTCTTTATGCAGTTCATAGCAGTCCTATTTTGCTAGCATCTGCAGATAAACAGTTTTCCATGGCTAATGTACATCCTAGTGCAACACTGGCCATTTTAAACAGTGTGCATCATGGTCAGTCTTTCTTCTGAAAGCTGCACTGAGGTGGTGTTAGCTGAGGTCGAGGTCAAGGTCAAGGTCTTCTAAAGGATTACAGCATGAAAGGTCACAACCCCCCCTTTTAAATAAAAACAAGAGGTTAGGCTCTGACTACATTTTTCCATCAGATCTCTTTTCCCCTTTGCTTCCACTGGCGTGTGAAATAATTCAATAGGACGAAAAGGGGAAATGTTGGTTTTGCATGTGTCCCTTAGTACTAGACAGAACTGACCCACAACTGAGCCACTGATCAGTCTAATGATCAGTTGCTTTTCATTTAGACTGTTTCTCCGGTTTTTCTCCACACAGAGGACTTCTGTCAAGTGTCCTCTTCTGGTTTCAGCTACTGTCACTCTGTAAAATAACAGAGAAAAAGTCCTTGTTTTGTTTTTTATTTCCATTTTAAGACCCACCTCTCCTGAATGTGCTCTTGAGAAGAATGACTAGTAATTCCCCTGTGCCTTATCCCAAGTAGTGTACCTGTGCCCACATGTATGTTTTCTCTCTGACGGACATGCGTACCTTGGTTATGTAGCTGGGAAGTTCCTCATCCTACACTGACTTACTTTGCTTAGTCTATGATGCAACTGATTGTCTAAAGAAAACAATAAAATTACACCTCCCATTTCTATGTCCTGTTAGCACTGTAATATAGTATTTATTTTTTTAGAGCAGAAATACATATATAAATTCTGGAATCATTAGCGCCTCCGCCCATGTTTGTTTCTGCCAAATTTGCAGACCATCAGAAGCATACTTCCATGTCATCTAATATTATTTTATAAGCTTCTATTAAATTCAAAATGGAGATTATTTTTTTAGAATGGAGTAATATGCTGGTTCCTAATACAAGAAGGAAGTTGAAGCTGATTTAAATTTACATAAGGAAGGCTTGGATTCAGAGGAAGTGCATTGGGAAGTTTCTGTAACAGTTCACAAAGAAAGCCCTGTATGTGTGCAAGACAGCTTTTGTGCTTCCTTCAGTAAACATAAGGGAAGTGAGATTCATTTATGCTATTTGTGTGGCAGAGAACAAATAATATTTTGCTTCAACATATGATGTCAGAAAGCTTTGAGAAGCAAATATTATTTATGTATGTGTAACACAATTACATAGGTTAGCTAGGAACCAAACAAGAAGATAATTGTACTTAATTTTCTTAATTATGTTTTTAAATCTAAGCTTTTCCAGTGTGTCAGAGATGCTTGGACAAAATTTCCTTGAGGAAAAAGAAAAAGGGGTAAGATTTTTCCCAGAAGCTTGGGATTCACAGTTACAGTTAACTTCGCAGATGAAAATTGCATGAAAATTCATCAATCTTAGGTGTTATATGGAGGAAACCAGCACATCATTTGTAATCAAAACATATGGTGTGTTTAAAAGTGTAAATTAATTTGATGTTCTTGTAGTACTTCCCTGATAGATATTTGTCTACTGTTTGAAATCAGGATACAGTTTGACCTTCTACAACATGACAGAAATTCCCTCATAGGCTATTAGGTCAATAGGTGAGAACATTAGCAGTGCACTATGGCAAGATGTGTCGGGAGTCTCATTGTTGTCCTGTGCTGCAGTTTCAGTTTTGAATAAAATTAATTAGAATCAAAAGACTTGTGGCTGCAATTCCAGTGAAATTAATAAAGTTTTATCAGTTACAAATTTGAACCTCATTTGGATTTCAGAGCTGGCATTTGATCGTTAAACCAGAAAGGAATTCTTAAAAGACATTTTATGTGTAAATTTGACCCCCAAAATACACTTACCCATATACAGGAACCAATAAAGTGCTCCTGTACTTGACTTCAAACTACAGTATAAATTCAGTGTAATTGTGAAAATTATCAGATTCAAATGATCCAATGTGCACGTTAAACACAGATTTTGAGCTAAGAACCCGAAATACAGACTAGCAAAATTACAGGTTTATCCTTAAAAAATGCTTATAAACAGGGTTTTTTTGTATTAACTTGTTATCAACTGTCATTAATCTAGTGGTTAAGAAAGTTTTCTTATGTTTTTCAGTCAACTATAAACTTCTGTGAACCATGCTTGCATGGCCAGCAGGAAGTCTTGACATTTCACTAAAAAAAATTTCAATGTAATGACTTTTGCCATGATAATATTTCATATGTTAAGTAAATGCATTCTGACAAATGTCAATCCACAGGTCCATTTCAATAAAATTTCCTTCAGTACAAGATGTGATGTACTTCTGTCATGAGTCATTATAAATGCCTGAGATTTAGGAAGGAGATTTGTATGAAACTAATAAATAAAGATATTACACCTACAGCTATATTTGATGTGGATGTGAATAGTAATTCTGTACTACTGTAACTGTCATCTCTGCTACTGTTTTTTGACATCTTTATGCAATGCCAGTATTTTTTGTTTTCTGAAAAGTCTCCAGAATGTCGATATGTATGTGTATGTGTACAGGGAAAGGGAGAAGGGGCGGTGATTTTATTTCCATGATGCATAGCAAACAAGTGGACAGAGGGACTTAAATGATTCAGCTGTTACCATGCTGACTGGAAATCAGGAGATGTACTGGAGTTTCCTTGCTACAAGAGATTTTTTGATACCAGGAATCTGAGGAAGTAATTAGTCTTCATGTTTCTCTCTCTCAAATATTCAGCTGTTTATAGCAAAGAACACTATAAAACACACTAAATACAATCAGCTATTTATATATTTCTTTTTCTCTTTGTAAACTGTCTCCAAACACTTTCTGATACTCTGCTCCCTCAAGACAAAACTGCACATCCTCTTTACTTCACATCCTCTTGTGCTGAAAAGCATCACCCAAGCTCAAAATAAACCCCCTACTAATTCTGATTTTGTTCATATTTAGGGAGGGTTTGAGTTCAGTCTTACAGTTTTCAAGTAAGTACTCTCAGACACATGATTAGGGTCACCCCATAGTTCTTCTTACAGTGTGTGCTATATATATGTATAACTAACGTTATGGGCACAGTCTTTTAACCTGCACTGACACAGCATCATTCCATGCACAGCTTTATTCTTTGGTTAGGTGTGGAGGAAGTGATTTTGGTGATTCACGTCAAGACTTCTAAGTATTCTTTCTCTTTTAAATTCAACTGTAGTAAAGATTTACAGGCTTATTTTAGGAAGAAGCAGTATTACATTGTTGGAGGTACCTAGTGGATAAGGGTATGATGCCCTCTGAAATAAGTCCCCTCCTAGAGAGACACAGGTGAGTAACAGTGTGAGTCACTGTACGAGTTCCATTTACCTCAATGGAAGTGTTCATTCAAGAGTCAAGACTGTCAGCAGTCACTGTGGGTTTCAAGTCTACTACTTGAAATCTTTAACTCATGCAAAGACATGTTTTTAAACACCTGTTTCAGACTGGGCTGAAGTGACTTTACAGCTTCATGTTGAGTCACAACCCTATAGTGGTTTGCATAATACGGCACACCCATGTTGAGAGGTGACTCACTGCAGGCCAACGGCACAGATACCTGATGGGGCTGGGCTAAGGCAAGGCACATATGCACACTCCCGGTTGAATCACAGCATTGTAGTTTCTGTCCAGCTTTGGAGACCACAAGGAGAATCTCTGGCACTTTGCACAGGTATGAGTTGCTGCTGGTAAAGCAAAGGGATGGGACACAGGCACGTCCAGCAGGAACTCGTGTCTCTGCTAAATCAAGTCATACAAAAATGTGTTGAAATAACAAAGTAAGACCTGGACTGTGTAAGAAGACAGATAAGATGATCTCTTCTAGCAGTGAAATCTGAAATCACAGTGGCAGTTCTAGTGGTTTTTAGCTGGGAGGATCTCAACAGAAAACTTTGTATGCACATGTGGTGCATATGCCTACCTATTCACAAGCACATATAATGCAACAAAAATTCAAGAGAGCAGTATTGTACAGAACAAGAACAACAAGGGTTATCAAGTTATATTAGTCAAGTAAGAATATTCAGTCCACATATGCTGGCATCCAGAAAAAGAATGGCCATTACCTAGCAGATGACCTTGTAACATTCTCCTATATTTTTCGGGCTTGGTCAGTGCTGCTACATGCCTGTCTCTAGAGAAACCTGTTACAAGAGATACGTTTACAACATGTTTACTGTAAACATTAAATACTTTTACAAAACTAATTTCTCACGGGGTGAGAAGACAGGCTCCATTCAGAATCAATAAGCAAATAAAAGTAGGAGGAGACAACGAGGTAGAGCTGATGGTCAAGTTTCATGACAGAGAGAGGTTACTAGTGCGTTCTTAGCAGCATCTTTGTTTGGGCCTGTGTTCTTCAAGGCTGTTCTTGATGCCATAGGAAAAGAGGTGCTGAAGCTTATATGATCCTATGTCAAATCACACAGTAAAATAGCTGATAGTACTGAAAAATGCAAAGTAGCAGTGGGGGGCGGGGGAAATAATCCTAATTGTCTGTAACAGAACAATTAATTACTACAACTTTGGAAATAATTTTTGAACCTCTGTGGATAGCACTCAGCACTTCAAAATGGCAAGTAAAATGTTGGGAATGAGAACAAAACAGAAAACATCATTATGTCTTTGTATACCCACATGCTATCCCAGAAAATAGCATGGAACTATTTGAAAAATTATAAAGAACAACAAGAAGAATCAGAAACATGGAAAGGCATTCATCTCACATGAGATTAAATAAAGCTAGGGCTCTTCAGCTTGAAAATAAGATGAGTGATGGGAGAGCTATAGGCATCAATGTGGTGGAGAAAAAGAAGATGGAGTCATTACTTGCTCCAGTAGGTGCCAGGAGCCAGTAGAGAAACCAGAGGATCAACTGATAGTTTTTGTTGATTATAATATTTTCCAAATGTCTGCTCCCGGTCACTGCTCGAGGCAAAATGTTGGCTTAAATTGACTGTTTGATCAGATCCAGTACATATCCTGTGGTGTTCTCAAGCTATGTTTTTTAAATCGTGTGTTGCACAATTCCTCTGTTTGGCTGCCTTCATGTAAAACTGTGCACCTGGGGGACAGTAACAGTACATTGAGACACCAAGAAAGGTCAAATTAGAATAGTCGGTTTTAAGGCAGAATCTCATGACTTTCGGGGAGCTGTCTTCGTAAATGCAGATAAAATGCATAATGAGTCCGATGATGACCTTAACCAGTGATATGAAATATGTATGAGCAATAGTTCCATGTCTGTCCTGTGGACTTGTAAAGGACGATTTTGCACTTTATTTATTTTTTTTTAAGTATCATTTTGTGGAAGCAGAATGACTGAAAATCACCATCTCCATAATTTTCACATTTCTTGCTCTCTGCTGCTGCCCCTATAAAGGACATAGTCAGTCACATAGTCCTGATGCTGACCAGCTCATTTTCATGCTTTGGCAGCATCACTGTTCCCTTAATTGTTACGGTAACAGATGGCTTTGCTTACTTATTTACCTAGAATTACTTGAACATTAGATGACAAAGAAGGGCCATGACATAAATAGTAATGAAAGCACACCATGTGTCAACAACCTCCTGATGTGTTCTGGGGGACCAACACTTGGGTCCATCCCACTTTCTTTTCAAAAGACAGAAAAAATGTAATTCCTCTTAAAAAAAAGGGTTAAAAGAAAATAAGATAAAGAATTACATATTTTTGTTCATCTTTCTCAGATGTATAGCTGATTTGCTTCTTTTAAATTATGGGCTACAATTCAAAACAGAAAAGAATTTCTAACATCGATTTCATCATCATTGGGTCTGAAAATTTCCAACCTATTACTCAAACATAACCCCATATATCCATAATAACAATAAAGCAAAGGCCTACATTATTTGTGCAAATGTAATGGTCTTCTGATGATTAAGAAAGCTAGAGTATGTGCATGATACAACTGAAGCATGTTGTTAACAACAAAAGCAGAAGATAAGCACTTCTATGCTGCTAAATAACTGGAATATTTGCCATATTCGCTAACACACTCATTAGATTCTCTTTTGAAAGGCTCATCACAGATTTTCTTTTAAAGTCTATCCTTATTACTGTCATATTTAACATTGTGTGGCCAACAAAATGAAGATCTTAGGAAAAGCATTATGCCTTAATGTAAGCAAGTATGCCATCCTATGCACAGAGCATCCGTGCTTTTCAGATACGACATTTTTCTGAGAATCCTCCATTGTCTTTTGAATCAATTCAGACAGATTTAAATTTCATTAATTTCATTATTGACTCAGGAACCTAGTCCTTTCAGTCTTAACTTGTTTTCCTAACTATCAGGGTTTGCTTTTTGAAAAGAGTACCCCTTAGTGATGTTAAATACAGTTCCTCTGTTCAGGAAAATGTTTTGATACACTGTCACCTGCTGAATATATAGCTCCTTGAGCAGAAAGCAGCATGGGATTTTTTTTTTTACTAACCAAAGATTCTGTTACTGATAAACAGTGTTTATTCTAAAGAAAATATAATTTTTCATAAAAACACTAACAGCAAAAAAATCCCTTGGAAAAGCAAAGGTCTTTGGACTCCAGTTATATACATCCCTAGAGTGGTAAAAATGTGATCTTATTGGCATCATTTCCACTGTGCAAATCAATTTATCTAGCTGTAGGTTCTGCCAAACAAGCCGTAGCAGAGCTTGTTGTAGTGGTTTAAGGTGCCGTTAGCTATTTATTCATCCTTACACCAGGGGTGGGAGAATGTAGTAAGGGACCAGACGTAACTGGCACAGCTCACAGACTGAGAAAATATCTCTGCCTCACCTTCAGAAGCTAATGCATGAAAATGTGAATTGCAAGGGCTGGAAATAACTTCTCATACCAACTCTGCTTTGAGGGGCAGTCATGCCTGATAAGGAGGTGGGAGAGACAGATGGAAACGGCAATGCCTTGAGCTATGCCAGTGAGAATTTTCCAGAGACATGTGGTGTGAGCCTTGCCTCTGACTAGCGGGTTGGCGGCTGCCTCACTGCTTTGTAGGAGCAAATGCAGCTCTTGCTTTTAATGCCTGTGTCCTTGAGAGAAGATGTAAACATGTCTGTGAGGTGAAGAAGCAGCAAGAAAGACAAGAGAAGTAGCAAATACTAAGATACAAGACAGAAAAACATAAATTGCATTCTGTCCACAATGTAGAGTGCAAGGATGTGGCACTGAATGAGAAATTAGATACACTGCAATGTGACTTTGCCGAAGGTACATGATGTTAACCTAGCTCATTCGCTTCCTCTGGAAAGAGCACTGCTTTCCTAGGAGAAAACAGATGCGGGGAGCCTTCCAGTATCTGAAGTGGGTCTACCAGGGTGCTGGACAGGGGCTCTTCGTCAGGGACTGCAGTGATAGGACAAGGGGTGTGATAGGACAAGAGGCAGTGGGTTCAAACTTAAACAGGGGCAGTTTAGGTTACATATAAGGAAGTTCTTTACTGTGAGAGTGGTGAGGCACAGGAACAGCCTGTCCAAGGAAGTTGTGGGTGCCCCATCCCTGGCAGTGTTCAAGGCCAGGCTGGATGGGGCTTTGGGCAACCTGGTCTAAGGTGAGGTGCCCCTGCCAGTGGCACGGGGGTTGGCACGGGGGGTTGGAACTTGATGCTCCTAAGGTCCTCTCCAACCCAAACTGTTCTGTGATTCTATGATTCTAAGAAGACAGTGTGTCATGGTCTCACCTGGGGAAGCCAGTGGAGATGCAGCATATGAGGCATGGTACAGTAACATAAGGTGACAGAATCAATGCAGCATATTATGCTGACAGCTAACCTGGAGAGTTGGCCTTGGAAGGCATTTTACTTAACAAACTCACTAATCCTTTGCCGTGAAAAGAACGCAGTGTGCTGGTGAAATCCGTAGATGTGACAAAGTTGGATGTCGCTGATATGGCAAACAGTGAAGTCCTCACGGCGGAGAGAACGACACAGTCCTTCAAGTGGGAACGCAGGGCCCGAGGGGCAGCCGGGCCTGGCGCTAGAGCCGGGGCGCCCGGCGCACATTGCCGCCCAGCAGCCCCCCATGCCGCGGGCAGAAGGGTCCCGGCCGGGGGACCCCTCCTGCAGCCTGCAACAGCACACCCCAAACCCTCCGAGGGCTCCGCACCGGGAAGCGCCCTGGCCTCTGCGGCGGCCAGGCGGGGCGAGGCCCCGGCAGAGTCCAACTAACCGCCGCCCGCCCCTTCGCCCTGCCTCCGCCTTCCGCCGCCCGCCCCACCGCCGCGCTGCTTGGCGGCGGCCCCTCCCGGCGACAGCGACAGCGACGGCGGGTGAGTGGCGGCGGGGAGCGGGAGCGGGAGCGGGCGCGGGCCGGCAGGACTGCGGGCAGCCGTCCTTCCCTCCGCCCCGGGGGAAAGGCGCTGCCCGGGCGGCGGCGGGCGGGAGCGGCAGCTCCTCGCCCCGCCGGACCCGTTTCGCGGTGGGAGCCCCGGCCCTGCCGTGCCCCGCAAAGCCCAGGGGGTTGGGGGGTGCCTTGCTGGAAGGGGCCCACGCTCTGCCTCCAAGCCTGGTCCGTCCGGGCGAGGAGCCATCTTCTGCGGTACGGGCAGGCTCTGCCGCCGAAGAGCTCGGTGCGGCGCTGCGGAGGTGTGCTGGTGCTAAATCACCGTGATGCGAATTGCCGGCGGGTAACGAGAAGTTTGGGTGTACTGGAAAAGCATGCTGGCTTCCAGCAGCGTAGTGGCATCAGAAATATTAGAGTTCAGTAGTTGGCATGCACTCCTGATAGTTGATGTGTCCAGTATATGACGGTATGAAGTAAATAGTTCAGTGTTCTTAAGATACCTAGAATTCCTTCTTCCTTACTCCTTACACAGCCGCGGTTCTGTGATCTCAAAAGTCGTGCATAATAATGTAGAATTATTTTATTTTTTTAATTCTAAATATTGCTATCTAAATTATCAGTGTATGTAGATGAGGTGAAATAATTTTAAATTGACGTGCATTGAAAAAGTTGAAGAAAAAAAGCCTTTAGAATTTAAAGAACGTCTTTAATGAGAAGCTAATCGTGCTATTGTAATGACCAATATTCGAATTGGCAGTTTGACAAATTAATGATAGTGTAAGCTTTCTGGTAGATGGGTTGTATTTTCCTCGGTAACTTGGAATGACATGTTTAGTGCTCACTTAAAATCTAGAGCTTTATAGAATTCATACAGTGCAGTTAAAAGCTGAGAAGCTCTGCGGCTGTGACCTCCCAAGACAGCCTTGCAGAGTACCACGCAGTGCTTCCTGTTGCAATGTTTCCTGCTTGTCTGTTAATACCCACCTCAGTGTTGTTACTGTGCGTGAAGGATGAAACTGCAGTTTGAATGGGGCTTTGCCTACAAACCCATGTTGGTACTAATTTTGCTCAGTTTTGCATGTTAAAAAGACATATTTTTGCTAGTGAATTTGGGATCTGAAAGTCAGACTCTGTTACAGAGGGTTTTTACGTCTTGGATAGGTCAGGGGTCAGGAGGTGGAACTATGTCACTTTCTTTTAATTCAGTAAAAAAAGAAACGAGGGGAAGAGTTTGTGGTGCATCCAGATGTCATTTTTTAAAACTCTGCTTATTTACCAGATCTGTGCAGAAATCCTGGTTTCTTGAACCACAGCGAGGGTCTCTGTGCTCACTGAGCCCTATCAGACAGTGCACACTGCAGAGTCTCTACCACCTTTGTTCCCGACTGCATCCTTAGCACCTGTGGAAGCTGCATTTGATGCTTTACTTTGGCAGGCTCACTTCCTTGTGCTTACCTTGAGGCCAGTTTTTGCCTAAGGAGTTCTACATGTAACAGTTTAATTGTGTTGATGTGGCTTTGCATAGTATAAATCCCAAACCACCTTTCAGGCGCCCACAGTTAATAACTCTGGGTGCTTTGCAGACAAATAAGTGTTTTGTGTGACTGTACTGTTGCCATCTTCCAAGTTTCGTAGAGCAAAGTGTTGCGAGGCATTGGTGAAGGTTGGTGAAAATAGCTATGTTTCACAGCAAGGAGGTGCACAGAATGTTTGGCAGTGTAGTAGCTCCTTGGGATTACTATGAATGGACATAAATGCTGGCTTGGGACACTTGTATAGTTTGTCTCTGGTTCATTTCTGCTCTTGGTAGCAGGTATGTGGTAGCTGCTGTACTTTCAGGCACTGCGTGCACCTACCTGCTGTATGGATGGATGTCAGAAATGTCTTGCCAGGATAACTGGAAAGCTGTTGTATGGTTTAAAAAACCAAATCTACCACATATCCCAGCGAGGTGTTAAAATAGAAGATGCTCCATTTTTATTGAGGGCGTTGATGCAAAGTTGCAAGGCCTCTGAAGACCTGTGACGTTAACAGGATTCTCCTGATTCTGTGGCAGCCTACACTCTTGCTTTAAAACAACTTCCTGCCCCCCCCCCCCACATTTCTCATGTTTTGAGATTAGCTCCTTACATTTATGTTTAGAATGTACTGAGGTCATAGTTTCTGGTCACTTCCCCTCCAATATGGAGGTGTGGAGGCAATATTAATTCACGGCTGAAATCCCAGTTATCCTGGAGCCATGTGTCTCCAGGCTACTGGGATTTACAAAGTTCTGTGGCATTCCTGATGAATCGAGAATAGGCCAGGACAGCACAAAGGATTTATAGGTCTCCTAATAACTTTCTCAAAATTTATTTTACCTTTTAGACCACAATGAATGTGGAACATGAAGTTAGCCTCTTAGTTGAGGAGATTCGGCGGTTGGGAACCAGAAGTAAGTATTGCAATTTCTCTTGACCATACAGACAGATGTAGTTATGTTATACATGCATGTCATACAGATGTAGTCATGTTATACCAAGGTGTGAACTTGGCAAATTTAATTAAGCAGGCTCAGATAACCTGAAAACATGCATATATGCTTAACGTTGGACTCTCTGGCATGCCCTGAGTCCCATCCTGTAATGTGGTTCTGTTATGAAGTTAAGTGTTTAAGCCTCTGCAGCACAGAGTATGTTGGCCTGAAATCCAGCTCCCACAAAAATAAAACTGCAAAATGGCCCTTTCCTTTAGGCTTCCAACATTTGCACCAGCCATCGAAGAAGAGAGCTACATCTTTTCCTTGCATCTCCTTTCCTTCCATCTCCTTCCAGTAACTTCTGGACTTAAGAATTCATACACTTCAGTTCTGTTCATCATAGTGTTTGGAATGGATCTGTATGCCTAGAACTGATCTAGGAGTTACAGGCGTAGTGCCAACCCTCCTTAAATTTGCTTAGGAGGTAGCTTTTTCTCTTAAGATTGATTTTCAGTGTTAAAACTTCTCTTCCTTTAGAAATATTTGTGCAGTTTGTGGATCGTAGAGGCATAGAATGGTTTGGGTTGGAAAGGACCTTAAAGATCATCCAGTTCCAACCCCCTGCCATGGGCAGGGACACCTTCCAGTTGACCAGGTTGCTAAAGCCCCATCCAGCCTGGCCTTGAACACTGCCAGGATGGGGCAGCCACAGCTTCTGTGGGCAACCTGTGCCAGTGCTTCACCACCCTCATAGTGAAGAATTTTTTTCCTAACGTCTACTCTAAGTCTCCCTTCTGTCAGCTTAAAGCCATTCCCCTTTGTTCTGTCACTACATGCCCTTGTAAAAAGTCCCTCTCCAGAGAGGATGTGTTACCTGCTTGTATATTTCAGTTCTGATGCAACTGCCTTTGGTTCTATTTGTTTTTCAAAACCTAAGCAAGTATGTATGTCTTGCATTTTGTGTGACTGCATCTGCCTTTTAGGAATAACCGAGCCAACCTTCACATATATTTTAAAATTGTTGCTTTGCATGAGAAATAAGTTCACGTTCCAGCTTTTTCAATGTGAACCGTAAATATTAAAAAGTGGAAAAAAAATTTGGGAAAACGCCCCATTTTTATAATTTAAAATTTATTTCTTCCTTATGCTTTAAGGAGGAATAGGCTGTGCTGGTAGTAGGTTTCAGAAAGTCATCAATAAAAATAAGCATAGCAGATATATGGCCCTTGATATGAGTCTCTGGAAAAAAAGGGAAAGTCATACCAGGCAGGAGTTCTGCCTACTTTTTATCATCAGCATTCGTAGTATGTTCCCCAGTACCTTGGGAAACACCATAGGGTTTGCTTTCAGTGTTCTGGCGGCATGTCACTTTGTTTCCACAGTAATCTCCTAGCTGAAAAAAAATCTGCATGTGTTTTCATGTTGTATCTTTGATTTAGATGCTGATGGACAAGTCAGCGTGAAATTTGGTGTACTCTTTGCTGATGAAAAGTGTGCCAACCTCTTTGAAGCCCTAGTGGGAACTCTAAAGGCTGCAAAACGACGGAAGATTATCACTTATCAAGGGGAGCTACTTTTACAAGGCGTTCATGATGACGTTGATATCATGCTGCTGCAGGACTGATGCAGTGTTTCAGCTATGCATTAATGGAATTGTTTGAGATGATGACTTGCAACATCCTTTGAATAAGGCTGATCGTTCTAAGGTGTTTTGATGCATTTTCGACATCTTTATAGTCAAAAGGAAACTGTCCTATTTTGGAAAACATTCCCTTTTGTAATTCTTCCTAAAATCGTACTGTGTGTGAGTAAGGTAAAAGATGGCATATCTCTCCTTTTTTTTTTCCAAATCTCAGGTAAAGCTCTCAAGTGTCTGATGGTTATTTTTCAACATATGAAGAAGAGGACCAGTCATTTAATGTTTACAAATCAAAATGTGCCATGAAAATGTAAAATAAAAGCACATACTTAAATTTATGTAGTTCTTATTGCTGTTGTTTCTCTTTTTATTTGCAATCTGGAATGAGAGCAAACTGAATTGTGTGGTTTGGTTGGAGCTGGAGGGAAGGAATGCCATCCGGAGAGACCTTGGCACACTTGTGAGGTGGGCTGATGCCAACCTGATGAAGTTTAACCATGCCAAGTGCAAGGTCCTGCACCTGGGTGGGAGCAATCCCAGGCACAGCTACAGGTTGGGCAGAGAAGAGGTTCAGAGCAGCCCTGCGGAGAAAGACGTGGGGGTGTTGGTCGATGAAAAAGTGAACATGAGCTGGTTGCAGTGTGAGCTCGCAGCCCGGAAAGCCAACCGTATCCTGGGCTGCATCAAAAGAGGCGTGACCAGCAGTTCGAAGGAGGTGATCCTGCCCCTCTACTCTGCTCTCCTGAGACCTCACTTGGAGTATTGTGTGCAGTTCTGGTGTCCTCAACATCAAAAGGACATGGAACTGTTGGAACAAGTCCAGAGGAGGGCCATGAGGATGATCAGGGGACTGGAGCACCTCCTGTGTGAAGACAGTCTGAGAAAGTTGGGGCTCTTCAGCCTGGAGAAGGCTGCGTGGAGACCTCATAGCAGCCTTCCAATATCTGAAGGGGGGTTATAGGGATGCTGGGGATGGACTCTTCATGAGGGACTGTAGTGAGAGGACAAGGGGTAACGGGTTCAAACTTAAACAGGGAAAATTTAGATTGCATATAAGGAGGAAGTTCTTTAATATGAGGGTGGGAAGCACTGGAATGGGTTGCCCAGGGAAGTCATGAATGCTCCATCACTGGCGGTGTTCAAGGCCAGGTTGGACAGAGCCTTGGGTGGCATGGTTTAGTGTGAGGCGTCCCTGCCCATGGCCCGGGGGGGTTGGAACTAGATGATCTTAAGGTCCTTTCCAACCCTAACTATTCTATGGTTCTATGAATTCTTGTAGGGAACATAGTTAAGTAACTGCACAGAAAGTATAACAGTGGGATAGAAATAACAATTGCAGCACAATTCAGTTGAAGAATGACCATCTTTTGGAGTGACCAGATTGTGCACAAAAAGCCGCTAATGGTAGCTGTACTTCATTCATTTCTGGCAGCATAATATGCATTTGGTTTTTTTTCCTGTAGACTTTTGAAGGAAGCCTGTGAGGAACTCCCTGAATGCTTTCATGCAGCGTTAACCAGAAGATGGTACAGCAGCCTCAGGTTTTGATTATTTTACTCACAGGAGGCATACTTTCTCTAAATCACTCAAAGCAGAAAGTGGGAGGTGAGGAAAGAAACGCCCTTTTGATTGTTTTCTAGCTTACTGCTAATTCTTCTTAGCATGTAAAAGTACTCCCTCCAGTACAGAGTAAGGGTTGCTGCATGAGGAAACCAGCAGTGGGTAAGCAAACTGCTTGCTGGTCTGTGCTTCCACTTTGCAGCTGCAGCTTTTAAAGTTGCAGGATGGGTGAATTTCCCTTTACTTAGCAGCCTTTTACAAGTGCTGAGTGCTTGAAAAGTGTCTCCTTATTTCCAGATACAGGAAATGCACGCATGGTTATGGAATCTCCACAAAGCTGTGTAATTCCAGCTGCTTCCCCTTTCATCTTTGTTTGCTCTGTTCCGCACAACAGGAAAACAACTTAAATCCTGTGTGCAAACAGATCTGAGCTGCCTCTGCCTGTGCTGGCCCCAGAATCTGGAGAGCAGGGATGTGATGCACAGAGAAACTTGAGCTGTCTTGGCTCCAAGACAGCTGGAGCAGAGAAGCTGAGCAGGAGCTCAGCGCAGCTTACTGGCTTCAGCACCCTGTTTCTCCAGTGCACCTATTCTGCTTCCAAACCTGAGCTGACAAATGCTTGTACTTCTGCACTCCACAGGTGGAAAGAAAGGGGACCAAAACCATGCCTTCTGCATTAGGGGTGAGATCAGACAGCTCTGCATTGCCGGATAGCCACAGTTGGTTTTGCCTCTGCCTCTATTTTGTTGAAAGCCTGAGTCATTGTCTGGGTTCACAGGATAGCCTGAGTATGCTGACAGATGCAGAGTGCTTTGCAATTGTCTGAGATGCTGGGTTTGGTATGGGAGGGCACCGGCATGCCCAAGCCAGGATATAGTTCTCTGTGCATGATCGCCATAGCTCTTTCAGCTCTGATGGGGACATGGTCTTGAAAATATAGTGAGAAAACCTAAAAAAAACTCCAAACCAGTAAATTTCAGGCTCAGTGCTGAGTTGGAGCTAAGACATGACTATGAAGAGATCTTTATGCCTCTCTCATTTTGAATTTATCCTCTTAATAATGCTAATAAATGCGTTCAGGGTTTCTGGGAGCATCACATGAAAAGAGACAGAGAAACATGGCACTAAAATCTGTAACAACCAGAGGAGAATGTGACTGTACTGCCCGAGGGAGTTGAGATTTGTTTTCCCTCTGTTTCTGAAAGCAGAAGAGGAACAACATGAACAAGGATGTATATCCTTGCCCTCAGTGCAATGCTTAACGCATCCACTGGCTCCAGAATTGTGTAGGCTTCTTCACTTCAGGTTACATACAAACACTGTTGACTTTGTTTCTAATTATTATTTTTTTTCCCAGAGGCAGTCAAATACTGTACTAACATTACTTCACATGCATGGGATCCCACCTCTGTTAAGGAAATAATGACTACAGCACCTGTCCTGGACGCAAGATGTAGTTCCTGGAGTGCTTGACACAATAATAGAAAAACTAACTATGGGGAAGGCATTACCTATAAGCAGTAGAACAATCAGCAGTCCCCTGTGATGGGTTCATGACCTTGCCAGCCATGAGTCTGGAGGAAGGCCGTAGGTCAGCCAGAAGCACTAGTAGTTCCAAAACAGCAAATCGATTTCCCTCTCTCCTGGGAAGTAGGAAGATACAGAGATCTTTGACAAAAGCATAAAAGGGTTGTCAGTAGGACTGTTACCTGCCTGTGATAATGCTGGAAAATTAGTGAAAGAGTAGCTTAGCTAGTTCAGTCTCCATCTACATAATATCTGAGAGCATCATGGAATCTTAAAGAGAGGTTAAATGAGCACCAGGCAAATCTAGCTGGTGCAATTTAAGATGTTACCATTGTATGTTTTCAGCAGCGACTATTAGAGTAACCAATGGAGTGGAATGTATGCACTCACCTCACCTCAGCTGTTTCCATGCAAAATCCAGTGACTGGAGATGAAGGTGCTTTTCAAAGTGATTTTTACGAAGCCGTGGAGGTGCTGAGGTGCAGGTTTGCGTAACCTCCAGTGTGGGGTACTAACGTCTTAAACTTTGCAGCCATTTGTCTTGTAAACATAGGTTTGCACTGTGAACTTGAGCAAAGGAAGGGTTGAAGTACATGCTGTATCTTTTACATGCCTCTCATGTTGGAATGAATTTTGAAAGCGCATGTTGTGTTTTGTTTGTTTCTCCTCTTCCCTTCAAAGCTTTGCTGGAGGCATTCCTTGCAATTCAATGGACTTCTCTCAAAATGGACTTTTGCCATTCATATCTGTGTAAAGTTGGTTGTCTTTACATAGTTTCTTTGTCACAAGAAACACTTGAAGGAAAGAACAAATGTAAGAGGAGCAGGGAGTTCTTACATGATGAAAACTGATTATATTGCCACTGATATTTAGCAGTTTTATTTAAAGGTAGTTGGATGTTTTAGAAATAGGCTGAGATTCTCAGAAGCACAAAGTGAGTATTAAGTGTGTTTAAACAGTTGCAGAGCCTTTGCTAAGATTACGCAGCATGAACCAATGAGTGTCACACGACTGGCCTTATGGTTCCATATCAAAACACTAACCATTAATGATATGTTTGTATTACCTCCACCTCAAGCAAACATTCAGTCTGTAACAGAATCTTTTTTTCTGATATCTAAGAAAGGGATTCATTCCAAAGCCATCCATGAAGGGCAGAACTAAATATAAACAAAACAATTTGAAGGAAAATGAACTGCTCTACAAATACATATATATATGTATTTGTATTGCAGTATATATATATAACAGTGTGTGTATATATATATATATACAGAGAACACTGTTTCAGTGCTCTGACAGCTATTTGGAACAGGCTGGGTTGAAGAATATGAGTTTGGTGACCCAGTGACATATTTTTAGCATGAATACCTTTCAGGACAAAAGTCAGTATGACATGCTTTGTTTTGCAACTGAAAAGGTGATGGTATGTGCCAAAATGGATGCTTTCTTTTCCTGCTTTCCCTACAGGCCAGTCAGTTTTTACTCTGGAAAGTGTCCCAACAGTTTGGAAAAGACCCAAATGGTCCCTTTGGTGTGTTTATTATGTACAAGAGAAAAAAGACAACGACAAAAGAACTGCTTAGTGCTCTCCAATACAAGCGGGCAGATTCCAAGTCAAGACTGTTCATGTTACAGGTGACACTAAAATCAGCAGTCTACCTTTGCTCAAAGGTCCCACACCCATTCCGACTCAGATCTCTTAAGGTCTGATTTTCAAGGCAAGAGTTCTTCATTGTTTTGATCTGAAATAGCATTCTCAAAGAAAATCAATACTAGGTTGCAATGTTCCTTCAGTGCAATGATTTCAAAGAATTCCTATGGCAGACATTTCCAGGTACTCTTAAAAATACCCAACAACAACCAAACCTGAACGGGTTAGCTAAGATTAAGTGCTTGACAGTGTTTCTAGAAAGCCAGTGTATTTAAGAGCTAGTTACATAAACCTCTTAGTGCGAAACTGTTTTCCTGAGGGTGGCAGTTCAGTTTAGTTCTGCCGCTCTTAGTACAGCTTTAGCCTCAAATGCACTGCCGATGCATGTTTAAGTAGCTGAAGCTGGTCTCATGGCAGGTATTTTGAAAAGCACACTAGAAGTATTATCTTGCAGTGTAGCCTAGATGTCATTGCAGATTATGCTTATCTCTGCCAGAACACCTGAATGACTTGGGGAGGTTGAATACCAGGCTGGTAACCTGGGGAGGAAGCAGTGCAATCTACAAACACACTCCTGAGTCTTGTCAGATCAGATCTAAATCAACCCTCATTTCAGAGAAATGCTTAGTGTCAGACCTGAGCATTTTCACAAATACAGCAGCATGTTGTCCATGACCTTGCTCCATTTTGGAGCTTATTCCTGCACAACCACTGCAAGCTGAGTGACACATTTTACAGCCATCTTGCCATGCTTACAGCTGTTCGCCAGAACACACAATAGTATGTACCATCTATTTGTATATGCATATTATGCATATGTAGTGGTACAACAGGTAGTCAAAACAGAACTATTTTTTCCCAGTGTGGAAATACTAAGTAAATGACAATTATGTTTGAATGGGAATATAGTGAGCTGCATTTTCTGGCCTTTGCTAAGTCTGCTAAATCGAAGATCACAAACATTCATTGAGAGTTTCTATCTTGCTGAATTAGGTCTTTTATGAAGCTTTGGTGGTAGAAGACATATTGTTGCCAGGTGCTTATTAATCAGGGGGCCTTGGTCTGTCGCTGCAGCTGATGTTCTAAAAAGTTTCCTTTATAAAATTGTATTTTGGAGTGCAGTATGATTTTCCTGAAAATCTGCTTTTAGTTTTCTTAGAAAAATAAAAATGACATAAAGGCAACCGCAGTTGTAGACATTTGACAGTATTCAGCAGGCATTCAGCACTATTTAGAAGTTGACATGGAGTCAAGAGCAAGACAGGGAAATAATTGCATTATAGGTACCTTCAGTGGCACTGGATTACTTAAATTCAAGTATGTGACATCTCCAAGGTACTCTGGTAGCTCCAAGTCCACGGGCTCTAAGGTTTGACTGCAAAGCTTTTCTGGGAACCTAAAAGCAAGCCTCCATATGCCCAGAAGCATTGCCATCTTGTGTGCACTGAACGCCAAAGTGCCCATCTCAGACTTATGTCCACAGGGGATCAGTGCGCACTGATGCCTGAACTCCCCCAGGGTTTGTACTGGGAAGCATAGACACTGAGTCTATGCGGTCCTCAGCCCTGTGCAGAAATGTCTCTTAATTTTCTTCTTGAGACCTCACTTAGAGGCCTTTTGTTATCTTGGCAAGTGGTTCTGGCTTGAAGGGGGTAGGAGCATCTGCAGCAGGCGGGTGCTTGTTGCTCTTAGACCCTGTGTGCTTACCCCCTACACGGCACATGGAGTGCTGAAAACTGTGTCAGCAGGCAAAATCACTGTGCAAAAAACTGCCTCGGGCTCCTTGAGAAGTTGGTCTGTGCTTCTGTGTCAGCAACGGTTATCAGAGGATGAAGAATTTGCTCAGAGCTTCCCTAACTTGTGTCTTACTTCTTACTTTGTTTGTGGAAAACAATACCACCCTGTGTGCCTACATTTGTATTGTATTACGCTCGAGTGAGCCCAGCCAGCTGGCTTGATAGTGGTGAACTGCCGTAGTGGGATTTCTCAGAATTGTTTTCCTCTCTACAAATACATTTGGCACTTTATAGGATCATGTTATATCTCAGGTTGGAAGGAACCCAGACGTTTGAAGCACACATCAGCTTGGTTCCCTCTTAGATACCTTGCACAGTGAAAAAAAAGAGCTCCCAACCACACTTGGAAGCCCTTTCATAGATGTGCACCATTATAAGGGTCTTGACAGCTTTGTTGACATTACTGAATGCATCTCGTCTTAGAAGTGTAACAGTGGCTCAGAGAGTGAAGGGTTCAATAAATGGCAATACCCCAGTGCCACTGTCATCACCCAGTTTAGGCTTTTACCCAGCATGCTTCGCTTACATTTTTTTGACAGCCAAAGACAGCAGGCTTTGCTTTTGGATGTGAAAGTCAAACCTTCCACTCTGTGGTCTGCAGCCCGAGTGTTGGCAGGATGTAGTGGTGGGTGACAGCCAGGGGTGAAACACACCCTGCACTTGTGCAGGAAAATGAAACCAGTTCATGTTGGCAGAAACAAAAAAAATTAAACGGTATAAACAGTGCAAAGTAAATGATACTACAGATTTTTGTTTGACTGCAACTGCTAGTGATCATACAGGCATGTTTTAAATCACTGCATTGATAACCTCCATTTTAAACAAAACCAGAAACTACACTGAAATGGTCCAGAAAAACCATGACTTGAGCTGTGCTTGCAAGATGAATGTGTTACCGTCAAGTCTTATGGCACTCTCCTTTACATTTAAGAAACAAAACTAATCATCTTTGCATTATTAGTTATAGACGACAACAATAATCTTGGCCAGTTAATGATGTCTTGAGGGTAAAATGCAGACAGTTGGCATTTTATCTATTTATAATAATCTTTAAAATGGAAGTGCCATCCCTTCACTCCCACTCTACTCTCCCACACACACTCAGCATTTTATGAGTCATACTGTGAAAATAGCGAGAGGCTGATGCAAAGATGAGGTTTCGGAAAATAAAGACTGCTTGAGGTGCTTTTCTTTGCCTTCTTTTTATTCTGTGAATGGGTCATATTTCCAAGCCACTGCCTGCAGCCCAAGGGCAAGGTTTTGATTAAATTTAAATCTGAGGGTACTCTATGGTTAAGCTGAGGCCACAGGAGAAAAGTATTTTTTTGTATCGAATTTCTGAGAATGTTTCTGCATTTCATAGGACCTTTATTTCTGTAAATGTCTAGTAGCCAATGACACCATGCCATTAACCAGATGGTACTAAGGCCACAGCTTGGACATACGGCCCGATTCTAGATACTTTTCTCTTACGATAGAGGTTTGTACTAGCATTTTAGCCCATTAACACGTGGCATGAGATGTGTCTCATTGGGGTAGTACAGGTGTGAAGACTGCTGGGTAACCTGGTTCTCCAGCTTGGGAAGGCAGCAATCCTGGGGGAGAGGCCCAGGCTGAAGCTCCTGAGCGAGCCTGAGGTCCCGCTGGGTGCTCAGCCCAGTGCGGTCCATGGTTGCAGGATGGGGCTCTACTATGGCGACACTGCTTTCTCTACCCACGAAACATCCATATAGCTCCTCCTCACTTGGCAGTCCACAGTGTGAGGAGTGGGCCTCCTCCCGCTCTGAGATGTGGCTTTGTGGGTGTCTATCTGAAAGGGTGACTGTCTCTTGGAGGAAGTGTGAATTTGTCTCTCTCTTTGTAGTGGGTTGACCTTGTTTGTATGCCAGGTGCCCACCAAAGTTCCTCTATCACTCCCCTCCTCAGCTGGACAAGGGAGGAGGAAATACAACAAAAGGCCTGTGGGTCGAGACAAGGCCAGGGAGAGAGCACTCAGAAGTTACTGCCATGGGCAAAACAGATTCGACTTGGGGAAATTAATTAATGTAATTTATTACCAAGCAGATCAGAGTAGGATAATGAGAAATAAAGCCAAACCTTAAAACACCTTCCCCCGCACCCCTCCCTTCTTTCCTCACTTAACTTCTGAATTCTCTATATCCTCCCTGCCAGCAGCGCAGTGGGATGGGAAATGGGGACTTCAATCAGTTTACCACACACTGTCTCTGACACTTCTTCCTCCTCAGGGGAGGACTCCTGACACTGTTCTCCTGCTCCAGTGTGGGTCCCTTCCATGGGGTGCAGTCCTTCAGGAGCAGGCTGCTCCAGTATGGGCTGCAGGTGGAGATCTGCTCCACCATGGACCTCCATGGGCTGGAGGAGCACAGCCTGCCTCACCATGGTCTGCACCATGGGCTGCAGGGGAATGTCTGCTCCAGTGTCTGGAGCACCTCCTGCCCTCCTTCCTCACTGACTTTGGTGTCTGCAGAGCTTTTGCTCTCACATACTCTCACTCCTCTCTTTGGCTGCAGGGCTTTTTCCTCCTCTTTAAACATGTTATCCCAGAGGCACTTTCACTGTTGCTGATGGGCTCAGGCTTGGCCGGTAGTGAGTCCACCTTGTAGCCAGCTGGCATTAGCTCCATCAGACACAAGGGAAGCTTCTAGCAGCTTCTCAAAGAAACCATCCCTGTGCCCCCCCCCCCCCCCCCCCCAAACCTTGCCATAAAACCCAATACACTGTAACAACAGCAGCACATTTTACAGGTTTCTTTTTTTAGTATGTATCTCTAGGGTAAAGAATTAAACAGAATTGCATCTCTCCTTGATCTCTTCCATCCCCTAAAGCCCAAGCAGCATAATCCTACTTGTTATACTTGCAAAATATCTCAATCTTACCATAACAAATGGTGGACAAAATAACCTTTTGAGAGGCCTTAGTCCATACATTCTGGAAAAAACTCTTGTAAAGGCATCTGATCACAGAGCCCATCCCTGTGGCTCTCCAGAGCCTTTCGGCTTTTTGGCAGAAACTCTCCAGAGTAAGTATTATTTCTTTGAATTTGTCTCTGCATGTTATGCACCACTAACCTGCTTCTGTCTGGAACGCCTGCTTTACTGATGTAATGGAGCAAATGATAGTATCATAGAATCACAGAATCATAGAATAGGGTTGGAAAGGACCTTAAGATCATCTAGTTCCAACCCCCTGCCATGGGCAGAAACACCTCACACTAAACCATGTCACCCAAGGCTCTGTCCAACCTGTATCAACTGAACTTACATTTAATAAGTAGTTTTCAAATAATTTTTTCACATCAGCATTTGTTTTCCACCAATACAGCAAAATGTTTTTTAAGACATCCATATAAGACTCTGTTTTTTGCCATGATTGGTGGTGAGATGAGAGAGAAAGAGGTGGAGACAGAGAAAGAGGGTGCAGGGGTGTTTATAGATGTCAGTAAGAACAGCCCAACAAAAAATACATTAATAAAGTAACCATTTTAATAACATAGAATAAAGACAGGGACACAGTGAGGAATTCTTATGTCCCTTCAGGCACTGGGCACCCCACATCCAACAGGCCTCAGGTGGATTTTCCCATGGAAGATCCCTCCAAAGAGTGGTTCCTCCTTTTTGGTCCTTCAAGCTATTAAATATTTTCCTTATAAAAAAACAACTCTATTCCTAACAAATGTTTGCATGAGATCATCTCACCGCACTTTTAGATAAGGACAAGGCCAGGCGGGTGGTGCAATTTCTGGCACCAAGCAGGAACTGCCCGCAGGCTCCTCTGTTACGATGATGTAGCTGAGTTTGTCCCATGGCCAGGGTGTCTGTACAGCAGGTCTCCTGGTCAGGATCACTACACAGATGCTTTAAAATCCTTAGTTTATTCCTTCTAACAAGCTGCTAAGCTACTCCTTGGCTCATCTTCAAAATGAAGACATTTAATGTACTAGTGCTAAAGGGAAGAAGAAACGGGGAAGTACTTTCTGTTGTTGTTTTCCAGTGGAGTACTGGTCTTTCAGAAAACTTAGGTGTTTCACGAGTTGGAGTGGAAATACAAAACTGTCCCAAGGGGAACTCTGCCAAATGCAAATTTTCTGTTACGGGAGATCTATATCATCTCACATGGAGTTAGGATAGTAATAGGTACCTACTCCTGCTGGGTGTCGTGTCCTGTTTCTGTGCCTTCCTATTCTTACAAAGACTCAGACTTTTTTGATTTTCAAAGCTGCCAGGCACTCTAATGTCAGCCCGTGTTATACTGACCCGCACATTTGTTTTTCACCCTGTTGTGTCTAAGCTGCTGATTCACTGTCTGTGAAGCAGACTGAGGCAACTGTGGTTAGGGCCAAGCAGGAAGTTTGTAGCAGCAGTAGTGACACAACCAAGTTTCACTTTACTTCCTAATATTCACTTGCTTTGTTACAAAAGACATTCTCTCTCTCGCAGTGTCCTGCATTTGCTCTTTGCAGAAGTTTCATTTCCTACATGGTGGAGCAAATGAAGCAAGCAGCCTCATTAATTCCCAATCTTGCTTCTTTTTCTTTTTGCTGTTCTCACCATATGACAAGCTTCCCATGGGGAAAAAAAAAAAAGTAGGGAAGAACAACATTTAATTAAAGGTTATCTTCCATTGCACATATGCAAGGAATCAAATTAAAGCTGCATGGAAAGTGTCATTTATAATTCTAGAGTCTTTAACCTCAGTCTAGAGCATATTGTATAAGGGCTGTGTGTACAAGCATATATACATATTGATAAGCATTATCTCCGTACTGATAAGCGTGTATACACACGAGTCCTCTGTGAGGAAGATAGATAAGGAGGGTCTTGCTCTGGATCTGTGTACAAGTTATTCCTGTAGCACACTCTGTCCTCCCCCTTCAGAAGGGCTCATGCTCAATTATATTTTCAGGATCTTGGCAGTGCAAATGCAGATGGCAGAAGGACCGCAGGAACGTGAAGAAAGCAAGCTGTTTGTCATCCAAGCTTGAATGGAGCTCCATGGAAGGCAGCAGAGCACTTGTCACCACTCCTCTCCAGACTTGCAAAAGCTTGCTAAGAGGCAGAGGTAGCAACTAAGCTCTTCCAAAAAAGGTTTGATATCTTTTGCAATAGCAAATATTAATCAAGCTAAATATGTAACTTCTCACAACCTGAACGTGCAAGTCCAGTTTGCTCTCTCATATCATCCTTACTGCTGAACTAAGTCATGGCAAAAGGCAGGGAAATTTCAGAAGAAGAATGAATTTGGCAAGCTTAGAAATTTGGTAAACTTAAATATGTGTTTTATTCTTTTCTCTGTGGATAGACAATGGCTTTTACACATCATGTATGTTTAAAACACATCCTATAGGATGTGGTTTAAACACATCCTGTTAGTGTCACTAATTACATCTTACTGAGCATCACCAATCAACAGCTGTTTGTTCTTAAATCCTTTTAGAGCTTTTCTTTCTCAACATTTCCTATTAGCACAATACTAGGTCTCAGCCAGTACAGGTCCAGCATAAATAATACATAAACTGGATACAAGCTGTGCTTTCCCTCCAGTCCTCAAGACTGCCTGTGAGCAAGGTTAGATGACAAGATGGCAAACATGATAATGTTTTCCTACTGTCTGGCTGATGTTGATCATAGGAATGAAGCCAATGTGCTTCCATTGTTTTTCTACTTCCATTTCATGTAACTTCCACAATTTTGTGAGTGTCCTTCATCTTTCCATCTGCTTATTATAGCTTGGCAACCTTGCTGAAGCAAGAAAATTGCTTCTCCAGCTTCTTTCTGCTTGTAGAAATCATTTGTTCACTGTGGCTTTGCACCTCACAAAGATGACAAAATTATGTACAATTACTATAGATCAGAAAAGGTGTTTGTGCTCAGTTTGCACAACAGCAGGTGATTACACCCACTGCAAACTGCTGTACATTAGGTCCAGTGTTTCTAACAGAGCCAGAAAGCCTAAGTTTTACTGGAAGTTTTCCAGCAGGAAGTATTTAATCTTGCAGCTTGTACTTTGACGTTTGTTGAATATGTCTCAATCAGGACTGGGCTCAGCATATTCAAAGCTGTTTGAATCTTTCAAGATCATGCCTTTTTTCCATTTCCAAACCCAATGGTTTCAAATCATGATATTCCACCCTAGCTGAAGTGATTTATATGTCTTAGCAGTGCTGCAAACTGCAGTCTTCCAAACTGGAACTCTCCCCACAAGGTATTAATGCTCCCCAGTGATTTCAAATCACTTTTGCACGCTATAAAAAGGGCTATGTGATTAACACCCTTAAAAACTCCTTATGCTTCACAAAGATTTACATTTAAATCCTAGGCATGTAGAAAGCCAGGCTGATACAAACCACGAATGTATTATTCTGTACATTTGAATGTGAAAGGTATTTCCCAAGCTCTTTGCTCTATCAGTCAGCTTAACATGTCAGAATCTGTAAAATTACTCTCTGCCTCTTAACTTCATCAAGTTCTAGTAAAAAAGCCCCTAGAAAACTGGGGGGATTTTTTTTTTGTCATAAAATGCAAACTTTGCCACTATAATATTCTGCTTCCCTACACTATATACTGTCTCTGTTTCTCATTACCCTTTTTTCTCTCCTTTTTCTTCTCCATGGGCTGCACAGAATCATCTGTTCAACACAGGGCATTCTTTATGTAGACAATGGGGTGGCTCTGAGACCATACAAAGCAGATCCAAAGCTGCATTCAGGGATTAGAGTAAATCCGCTGGATTCGCTCTCCTCCTCATTTCTATGATCTGGTAAAATGAGGGGAGATAGAGTAAGAGTATGTGAGATTGGATCACTGGGTCTTGGTGAGTCAGTTGAAGACAGACTGATCTTCTAGATTTGTTGCCAGTGAATACAAAGATATTTGCACAGGTGGAGTAGGAACAGTCCAGTGTGTAAATTCTCCTGTTTCCCTTTTATTTTTAAATGCAGAACAGGCTATCTTTTGACTTTCCAGAAAGAAAAAGGCAGAGTTTATTCCCTTCCCTTCGTAGCTGCAAGCACAGTATTTGTCCCCTCTACCCTTGTGCACATAAGCACCACCTTCACACATGCTGGGTCTGTCTGGAGATGGACTCCTCCAGACAGCTTCAAATCCTTGTCTCTTCATCATATTCCTTTTGCTCTACTGCACTTTTGTTTCCCTGTACAGCTGGAGTCCCCACTGGTGTCTCTAACCTCAGAACTATGGTGAGCTCTAATTGCTGCTGCTGGGCCAGTGACTTCAGCCTCTGAACCCTTATTTTCTCTCAGCATACTAATACAATGTCCATGAGACTAGTCTTGTGAATTTGGATCAGCAGCTTTGCCACTGAGTTAGTGATGTCCACAGAGACCTACTCCTTAATATTAGCCACCCTGAATATAAATGTCAAAATCTGCGTGTTTTGACTTATCCCATCAAACTGGGGCTGAATTCTGCTGTCAGCACATTGCTGACACATTACTACATTAAACATACATATATACATATACCCATTAAAGGGTATAATGGAAGGGCAATATTGGTACAAAGACCAAAGCCTTTTTTAGCTCTTTTGCAGCACAGAGAATTACTGATGTGTTAGTACGGAAAATCAGCTGTCAGCTCACCCCGAGAACTAGGTTTGTCTAAGCATCTTGTTTTCTCTGCCAAGTTTGATGCTGGGGATTTTACAATTAATTATTTATTTATTGTATTTTCTTTCTTTGTTCTGTTGTACGATGGAAAGAGCCACAAGCACAACAATACCTGCATGCTTATTTCAAGACAGGCAGTCTCCTGGGCCCACAAGCAGTGATTCAGTAAGATGAACTGAGTTATAACAGGAGCAAGTAGTCTATATTGGTATGTCTTTGAAAAGGACAGAGTCAGTTTTGGGACCTGTGAAGCATCTACCGTGACGTCTCCAAGTTTAAGCCAAGTTCAGACTATTAGTTTTTTTATTGTTAAAGGAGAAGCTTTTAATCTGCACCTGTGTTTGTATGCACACATAGGAAATGTTGAAAATTAAATGGAAATGAAACATTAGCTCGTCTTCAAAGCTTATCTCTGTTATTTTTTGTGCCTCCTGTTTTGGTACTATAGAAACCTGACCAGAAGCCCCTAGAACTACCGCATGGGGCTCCTTGAGCCCTGAATTCCTCTCAGCAAAGGAAGAACAAGTTACAAGAAGCCAAAAGTTAGGAAGCACAACATTCTCCTGGCAAAGAACCAGGTCTGGCTGCCCCAGACAGTCCACAGGATATCAGGACAGATTGGCTGCTGCCTTGACCTGTTCCAGAGCAGCTGGCCCACGTCTGACTCTGCAGGAGTTCAGTTTTGTTGCCTGAGTAGGATGACAGCTAGCGCACTGGAGAGCCTGGATATCTGTTTCCTGGTTGGTCCTGTCATTGTCCCAGCTCTTTTTGTGACAACCCGATTACTCATTTTTCCTGTATGTAAGGTGAGGGTAGTAGCATTTAGTTACTTGGCAAGGTGAAATGATGATTAATTTGCCTTTGTTTCTGCAGTCCAATGCACAGAGTGCGATTAGTTGCAATGCATGCGCACACCCTGCCAGGCAGGCCATCTTCAGGCTACTCTCGTCAGTGTGACCATGAACCCCAGCAGAAGCAGCTGCTTACAACTCTTCCTGAACCAGGGAGAGAAGTGCCTGGGTTTTCCCTTCCTCAGTCCCACACCAAGGTGGTTGTTTGTCTTTTACCTGAAGGCTCAGCGCAGATATGGGTGTTTTGAAATCACTTTGTTAATCATTCTCCAGATTCTAGGCTGGCCCCATGCATGGTGATGAAGATCCAGTGGACATGAGCTAGCAGCTGTAGGTGGCAAATCGCATTACAGGTTGCCCAGGAATATCATGCTCATTCTTCAGTGGGGGCAATGCCTCCCATGGAGACAATTTCAATCTAATTGTAACAATATTCTTTCAATATAATGAAATACAATACAAAAAGATTGTGATGACAATATAAATCAGCGCAGCAGTTAATGAGAAAACCCTATGGGCCATTCACGCATACACTGCCATTAACTTGTCTTAATTCTGTAACTTCATTTTTTTTCCTCTTTCACTGCAAAGGATTTACAGGTCTGGATGTTAAATCTATCTGACTTTTGTAACAGAGTAGTGAACAACACTGTGATCTAAATCTAAACTCAATAGCTGACAGAAGTACTCTTGTCATTAGAGATGAGGGAACTTAGGAAAAAAAGGCTCAGCTTTTCCAAGAAACTTCAGCTACTCTCAGTATTTCCAAAGACTGAAACCACCTTCACTCACTCTGCTCTTTTGATCATGTGCCTGGGGCTATCCTCCATGAATTCTCTACAGATTCACTAGAATTGCTAGAGCTCATGGCATCCCTACAGGTTATAATGCCAGATTCTCTTTTCTGTAGCACAGAAGTCTGTACTACAGAAAAGTTTGAAGGAGCCTTAATGATCTACCCCAGAGCCCACAGCCTCACTTGGAGAAATCAAGGAATGATGGCAAATTAGAGAATGAAAAAGACCTCTCATTTCTTTCCTAGGTCCTCCTTCCTGACCGGTAGCAGACTTTTTGCTGCTAGAAATGACATGCTTGCTATAATTTTACTGTACAATTTTTTATTATCATTTACCCTGATTTCATGATGTTTCCTGGTGTGAGAGTCTGTGATACACATTTTACTTTTCCTCTGGGAGTTGAAAAAGGGACTTCTTACAGCAAAAGAGACCTTTCAGCCTATGACAGGAATAGCTTGGAGATTGAATGTGGCAGTAATGGCTGTGCCAACTGGAGATGCTGCTGGCATCCATGTACCACCTTTGTGTTCCTTATCACCTTTACCCATGCCCATCCCGTCCACATCTCCCCAAATATTTATTGTGGCAGAAGAGTACTGAATTGTTACCTAGTGGAGTCTGCTCCTGAAAATCACCAGTCTCGATGTCCAAAGCAGCAGCCAGGCCCAGGCTAACAAACGCCCTCACATTAATGGTGTTTTGTTATGGTGAAGAAAGTACATTGGGTGTTCTCTTCTCTTTGAGCTTTCAGATGGCCCTGAGAGCTTTTATTTTTAACTTTTATCTGAAATTATCTGGGGCAGACTCCATTAATTTTATACTGTGCCAGCAACAGAGGTTTGGGGGACTTCAAGGTGCAACACTCACTGCCTAGATAGTGCCTCCATGCAAGCGGCCCAGAGAGACCTGCATACCCAGGAAGGAGGAGGTAAAGCCAAGCGTAAGTTATGTGTGAATAAGCACAGAGAAGACAGTGCTGGGAATATCTCCTGGGATCTTTCTGAGCTGAGAGCTGGTGTCTGGCAATGCCAGACCCTCTTCTGAGAAGCTGTCTCCAGCTTGCTGGTTTCTGCCTTGCTTAAAGAACCAAGGATTTGTACAGTGTTTGCAAACAAGTGGAGTACCCGTCTCTCTTATTGCAACTCTTCCTAACAGAAAATGACTACAGAACCA
Organism: Myiopsitta monachus; assembly: GCA_017639245.1. Taxonomy (NCBI): domain Eukaryota; kingdom Metazoa; phylum Chordata; class Aves; order Psittaciformes; family Psittacidae; genus Myiopsitta; species Myiopsitta monachus. The sequence goes on along the minus strand of CM029925.1, from coordinate 50,937,073 downwards.
TGAACTGTGGTTAAGTGTTAGGGTTAAAAAAGAAAAAGAAGAGGAACTGTAATTTAAATACACAAGGTGTGTCTACTTCTGGCATCCTTCAAGACTGATTTTCTTTTCCTCCTTACCCCCCAGCCTGAAGCAACCCATTGTCTATAATGCAAGATTCACTCAGGAATGTAATTTCTTTCGGAAGCCATCATTTTTTGGTATTTCTGATTTACTTTTTTTCCTTTTGGAACTTTCCATTTGTGGGAAATAGTAATAATTTCTGAGTTTGATATGATTTGGGCCAAAACTGAAAATGGAAAAAAATAAAAAAGCTAATGGTCCATGAACTGGGAATAGCCAGTTCTTTCTCTTCAAAATACCAGCCTTTTCAGACAGCTTTATTTGACTAGAACACACCTTGATTAATGTACGCATTTTTGTATAATTTCAGGATAGCATTCTGAGACTCTTCTGTAAACGCATACTGCTTTTGATTTTTCAGTGTACAGCTTGATTTCATTCATGGCTTTCAAGGAAAAGGACAGCCATATCATGGTCCTTATTCTATTACTGAACGAGAGATTTCAAACTAAAGAGAGAGGACGGTTTGCTCAACATCACACCATAAACATGTGGAATTTCTGGGAAGAGAAAGTAGATCTCCTGGAAGGAAAACCATTCACAAAAAATAGCCAGTGGTCCCCATCTCTGTATCTCAGCATGAACCGTCAGTTTAATTGGCTATGCGGACGATTTTGAGTCACTAATACAAGGTCTATTGGAACTGAAGCTATTTCCAAATGACCTCTCTCAAAGCCTGTAGTTTCACTTATTTGGGGTTTTATTACTGTATTTACAGCACCCCATTTATCTTGTTTTGTTGGCATGTGGAAGAACAGAATGTACTGTTCTGCAGAGCCTAGTCTATACAAAGAATGACAGGCTATCAGCAGATAAACGAAAAATATGAAATAGCTAAGCTACCTTTGGCATCTGGTAACTCAAGTTAGATTAGTAGAGAGAGAAAGGTCAAAGTACTGGCAAATTCCTTCTCTCAGCTGGAGGGAAGTGAGCAGAAATCTCAGAAGCAGAAGTACATTCTTTGATAGGGAATTTTGACTGATAATATAATAGACTGAGCTGAGAAAGAGGGGCAAGAAAATCTCCATTTCATCAAGTTAAATGTAACTGCCATGGCTGTAAAACAGTAGGGTTTGTCTCCATTTAATAGTAATGTGAAAGGTCTGGAAGTAAAACAGTTGAAAAAATAATTAAAAAAATAGTTGGAAGAGATCTGTGACTGACGTCACTGAGGTTAAGAAAAGATTTTTTGAGTTTAATTTATCTTTTTTTTTTGCATTATTTTCATGCAACTGCAAATTATAACTCCCCCTTTTTCTTGTTCAAAGCAATTTCTCAAAACCTTGCAGATAATGTTATGGTGAATATTAGAACTTGAAACCAGAACCAGAAATTCTTTTGTAATTCTTATTACCCCAGACGCTCCTATGTGTTTTTTTAAATGGGAAACGACGGATTTCATGCCCCTGAAAGCAAATGACTGGGACCTGAGTCCTTCAGAGACCTCGTGACCTTTAGTACACAAATCTTTTCTTTCCTATCAATTCATTATGAACTCCTTAACTCTCCTCAACTCTCCTCTCTTTTCCTTTCCTTTCCTTTCCTTTCCTTTCCTTTCCTTTCCTTTCCTTTCCTTTCCTTTCCTTTCCTTTCCTTTCCTTTCCTTTCCTTTCCTTTCCTTTCCTTTCCTTTCCTTTCCTTTCCTTTCCTTTCCTTTCCTTTCCTTTCCTTTCCTTTCCTTTCCTTTTCCCTTCCCCTTCCCCTTCCCCTTCCCCTTCCCCTTCCCCTTCCCCTTCCCCTTCCCCTTCCCCTTCCCCTTCCCCTTCCCCTTCCCCTTCCCCTTCCCCTTCCCTCTTTTCTGCTCTTCCATCATTCAGGGGTCTGTGTAGAAAAAAGCCAGAAGTAGCATTGTCCTATGACCTCTAAGCTGCCTGGGGCAGGTCAAGTCCTGTGGTCACAAGGAGACAGGCTCCCTGCTGGCTCCAGGGTCTCCATAGGGCTGAGACATACTGCAGGCTCTTATTTGGCATCCACCCATTTTTTGTCAGGCTCTGGACTCATGACTAGTATTGCTGCTGGCTTAAGTCATGATTTGATCCATATGCTGGAACACAAGAATATGGTGGATGTCAGCAGCAGGGTAGTGATTCACTACCTGGCTTTATCTATTTGTACCAGTCCACATCTCCCATGAGCCTGGGGAAAGAAGTTCACACAGACCTATAAGATGTTCTGTGACAGATCTGAAGCTCGGAATATACCTTTCTGTAAAATATACTTGCCCCTTGCTATACATAGGCACGTTCTCAGAATGATCAGCCTGGATTAGCTCTTAAAATAAAACGAAGCACACAGCAGCAGCAGACCTATCAGGGTTTGTCACCAGCAGGACCCAGACTCGGTGCATGCTGAGGGGAACAGCTGGTGCAGAGAAATTAATAGCCAGCCATTGTCCTTGCACCTGGCTGGTACCGGCTCCCGCAGCCGGAGATGATAAACAGGGCGACCACGGAGATGACTGGTGTATTTGTTGGAGAGGCATAAATTAAACAGTAATTGTGGCAGGAGTATATGATGTGTAAGAATTATGTATAAAGGAGACGTGATGTACGTAATCTTCTACACCCCCCCATCAGTGAAAGCTTTTTAGCTCTCTTGTCGTAGGGACAAAAAGACCCCCAATGGAGGGGTTCTTTCATGAAATAGAAAAATGGGGAATAGACAGATCAGGGAATGCAAATGAGCCTCCCAGCACACTGGACGAGACTCTACTCCTCATTATTCTTTGTGGATGCAGTGGTGATTTTGATTGTTGCTTTTGTTAGCTGAATGCAACCGAGACATGACTTGTACATGAGGCCTATCTGTTTAAGAGTGAGGATGGGGGGAGAAAAGCAAGTGCTGAACTCAGCCTGCCCTGCTGCTTACAGTGGAGGGCTTACGCAGTCATTACAAACACTGGCGATGTCTTCCGACATGGAACATGGAATAACTGACAGTTACCACCATGCAGGGATTTACCTTGTGACTGGGAAGGGACAGGTAAGCCTGCTGCACTGGCTGTGCTCAGCAGGTGGGAGAAACCCTGTTCCTGTGGCTGCAGCCACCCTGGTCCCAGTACCATGAAGTAAGATCTGGGGTGATGGGGATTTGTTTCAGCACAAGGTGAACATCATGCAAATGCTTTGCTGTAGTCAGGGCTTTCACCTTTGATCATCAGTGCCCAAACTCACTTGAGCACAAGGGACTGCACACAACACCGCTTTCCTTAACCTCACGTACAGCTCTGCAGTGCTTTGCGATTTCCCTACCACAGATGTCTAAACCAATCTTCCTGTTCAAATGAGTAATAGCAATTAGTAATAGCAGAACCCATCTCCCAAGACCTCATTATAAATTCCCAAGCCCAGACGTTTACACATGATCAGCAATGGTGGGAGACCAATCACCTGCCTATTGCTCCCCTCAATGCAGAAGACAGATCCTAGGGATGGCAAATGCTTCCCCACTGGATGTTTGGACACTCAATCCAGTTTTTCAAAAGTAAACACCACAAAAATCGCATGAAGACTTATTCATCCCTTCTCTTTCAAAAACTGTTGCTATACCACCTTCCTACAGATGCCGAGAAAACTTGTCCATCGTTGCTTAGCGCCTTTGCAAAGAATAGCATCCGTTATTCGAAGAGTGAGTAACAGCTCACAGATTACATCTTGTGTTTCCTTTTTCTGCTGACAAATGCTTGGAAGAAATGCTAACGGCTTCTTTCTTCTTCATGGAGAACTGGAAAAATTTCCAGGTTGTGGATAATTTTGTGTTTTGCAACTTCCCACAAAATGGGTATTTTTCACAGATGCAGGATATTCCATTGGAAAATCTCTGCACTGCCTGTCATCTCAGCAATAACTATGTGAAATAGATACAATTTCCTTTAACTTCATCACCTACCCACTTCTGATAGCAGCAGCGAAGGTAACAAATGCCACCAATTTTCACTCAGTACTTACAAAAGCTTTGAATGTTCTCTGGAACTGAAGCTCACATGGCTTGAAAAATACTTGGGGCTTCACAAGGGTCTGCTTTCAGCCAGCTGCCACAAATGATTCCTGAGCTGAGCAGCTCACATTTTCTGATTAAACCACTTTGCCCTGGCAAACTTCACTGACCAGCTGTGACGAGAACAGCCTGCTTGCCATTATTCCACATTAAGGACAGAGAAAGATGCTTTGGGAAAACCAGACTTTATTGTTTTAAAAACCTGGAAGATTCATATAACACTACTTAGGAAAAATTGTAAATGACTTGTAGGACCAAAACTACTTAGAGAGTGGGCTGAAGGACCAATGTCTCTTAATCCCTCACTTTCTGAGTCTCAGCCAAAGCTGCTGAGGAGAGGGGGGCTGCAGTGCAGATGTTCCTGGGCACTCAGCTAGGGGCTTTAATAACAGGGAATGAGAGAGGAAGGACCACTTTCTATTATTAATGTTTTCAAGCTCATTTTTTAAACCCAGAATATACTGCTTATGGGAATTTTTCTTTTCTGTAGAAAACAGTATATTTTCTCAAAGTCTCTTGATCCTTTTTACATGCACCTTTTTTGAAGTAGACAAATGTGATGGTGTTCACACTACTACAACTGGGTTTCAAGGTGCCTTTTATGTTCTAAATCAAAATTCAGTGATATTTAGCAGTCTGCGAGTGTCTGCAAATCAAGCAAGCTAAGGTCAGCCTTCTGGGACTGCAGCTAACCCTTTGTATAGGGAAAGAAATAAAAGATTAAAAAATACAAATAAATAAGAATGAGGAAATTCCACATGGCTGTGAGGGGTGGTTTGCTTTCCTAACATCTTCCTTGTTTAATTATTAAAGGAGATCATATCTGTTCTGATAAAGGAACTCCTGAGAAAGTATGATAAATGGAAAAGATCCAAGTGTGAACAGAAATCCGGTTAAGCTTTTCAAAATTTGTGTGACTAATGCAACTACTTGACCTGGCTTTTAAAATAGCTCATTTCAGAGTGAAATGATCCCAACAACCCTGTGATCTATATATAGAAAGAGATGCTTCTTTCTGACTTACGAGAAACAAGGCTTCTGCAAAGGATTGCACTGGGGAGAGAAAATCTACAGTACTGGTTGGTGTGGACACACTGCATTCATCAGAAAGATGCATCTCCAAGACAAGTCCTGGCTGATAATGTGTAGTAAGGATCTGCAGACCCAAGCAAAGCCACCCAAGCCCCATGGGATGGGGAATGGGAAGGCCTTTGTGGAGAGGCTGGTGGGGACCCCTCACCCTCATGTGAAGGGATCCTCATTACCCCACAAACAACTGCAGGGCTAAATAGGAAAGTGCATGTACCAGGAGGCTGTGGCAGTCTAGTTTCTCTGACAAACCAGGCAAAGGAAATTAAGCAGCATACATGGCAGCATCATGCTGAGATGAGTTTCCCTGTCCAAAACTCATATGTACCTTGAGCCTTCTCCTGCCTAGCATGCCTGCTCCTACTTGCTGCTCTACCAAAAACTTGTCCTGGGTTACATCACTAGTTCATGACTGGCTCAGAGCCATGGGAATCCCTGAATCACCTAGATAAAGGCTACTCCCTTTCTGATGCCATAAGGGATCTCATGCCATAGGGGTTTTTTGGTGCTGAGCACTGGCACATCCTTAATGATGCCCAGTTTGTCTTTACCAAGTCATCTTAGTGGCATCATCCCACTTCAGAGAGGAAATCTACCTTGCTGTGATTACCTAGGACCTCCTGCTGATATTCACAACCTTTCTGTTCTTTGTTAACTGACACAGGTCTTCAGTTCAGGACGTTTTGCCACACAGCTGCAAATCTGTCTTCAGCATTGTTAACAAGAGGCCTTTCATTTGGATATGCATTTAGTTATGGTGGTCTGTACCCATAGTGGGCTTTTCACTACCTCATTAAGTACATCTGAAAAAGAAAAGCCTGAGAGGCAGACAGCTCCTCTGCATGAGCCAGCAGGTACTCGCCACACTTGTGGAAGACTTCTTTTCACCCCCAGAACATTACAGTATATCTCCATGACTACCAAAAGTGTCATGAATCACTTGATCTCTGCATGTACTTCTATGATTTCACCCTGAGAAAGTCTCACCTACACATGGCACAACCCTCACAAAGCGTAAAGGCTGACTGGACATCAAGATTTCACCTTGGAAATCAAGAAGCTTAAATTTTGCAAAACTGATGCTTGAGACCTTACACATTTGTACCCATCCACAGCATTTAAACAGTAACTCCTCCAGCTGCTCCAGTTCACAGTAAGGAGCTGCTTCCTTGTCTCAAACTAAGCCATTTAGTCCAACGCTCTGGATATGAGAATCAGCCCCCTCCTGCACATCCATGGGGTTTTCACTGTTTTACAGGCACATGAAGACTTGAAAAGATTTCCTTGAAGGTTTGACTCCCTGTCACTGCAGGCAGCATGTTTATGAGCCTGCAAGTGTGGTAGCGGAAGGGATCCATTTGTTTTGGTTTTGTAAACCTAAAGAACTAGGGGTGAGATTTGCTCTTGCCAAAATAAACTGGACTTCTGCAGCTGGTGGGTTGGGAGATGGCTGGGACCAGGATTTGCCCAAACTTGTGGCCTCAGAAATTGCCCACATTTTCTCCCTCTGGTTTATAGGCAGAAATGCAATTTAGAAGCTTCAAAGCTGTGAAGTAAGGTAGGCAGGACATTCAGCTACAGGAATGCAAGATACTGACAAACACATCATTTCAGAGGGTTTCCACCAACACAAGAAAATGCTTTAAAATCTCTCTAAAATGTTGATGCCTGCAGGCAAAGAAACTAGGCCATGTGACTCAAAACTTGTGACAGCTGCTTCAAGAGCATTTGAAAATACAGTGGCTAATTTTCTTGGAAAACCAAGGCCCTGGCTACGGGTACAAGATGATCCAGGATGTACGTACAGCTTCTAATACAAAGAAATCTGGGAACTGTTCCAGGAAATCAGTATCTGCAGGCCAGTCACTGCAGATAAATTATAACTCACAAAATGTGGCACCTTCCCATCAGACAGACCTCACTTATTACAGGTTTTGACCTATCAACTTTGATAAAAAGCTCTAAAGCCCAAATCATGCAAGCTACTTATCCTTGCAGCCTGGATCAGTCAGACCACTAACCATAAATGCTCTGTGAAGGTGCATTCTTACATGCCTGTGTACTTCTTCTGCAAGGGAATCATGGAAATCTAATCTGCAGGATCTGGGTCAGAAGGAAAAAAAGTTAATTTCTGTGTAAGCAAAAGGTTGCCAGGCTTGCAGTAACTGCTCAGGCTGGGAGCTGGTGCACTGTTCTATAACAGGCTGTACTTCCTATTCTCAAGTTGGATAAACTGGTAGGTACCAATGTGACCATCAGTTTAGCAGCCGGCTGGCAGCATCTCACCTCCACGGGTGCGGGAATCCTGTGAATATTCGTTACCAGTGTTCTGCAGTGCCTCCCACTGAGCTCGGACTCCTGCAGAAGCTGAGGCTTCCACCCTTCCACAACGCCTCTCTCGAGGCAGGGTGGCTTCCAGCTGCGCTTCAGCCTAGTTTGACAGCCTTCATCTAAGTCCTATGTATTCTAAAGGTTCATTCCTGCTCCCCATTACCCACGGAGCTACCCCGACCAGGAACTACCTGAGATGAAAACCCTCAGCTCAGGGCTGCAGTATCGTAAGGCTTTGTGCTTCCTAGCCCGCCCCCCAAACACGAGGCTACATTTTTTTGACACACACCCTCCCACCCTTTCATTCCTGCACCGCCAGGTGACATTTCCCAACTGTTCCCCGCTTGGGACATCCACACCGCCAGGGACGCCGAGCTGGGGCCCAGCCCTCACCGCACGGGCCGGCACCAGGGCTCCCGCGAGAAGCGCGCACAGAGCCCCCGGCATCCGCGGGTCCCGCGCTCCAAACCCGCCGCCCTACATCCCGCGGCGGCGCTTCCCGGCGCCGCCACCCTCCCCGCCCGCGGGGGGGCCCGGTTCCAGCTCCGGTTCCCAGCGGCGGGGCGCTCTCCGCCCCCCAGCGGGAGGCGCTGCGTTTCCCGCCCAGTGCCACCGGCGGCGACCCCCCCCCCCCCCCGTGCCGGCGGCAGCGGGGCTCTCCCCTTCCCGATAAGCCCCTCCCGCTCCCCCGCCTGGCTCAGCCCCAGCCCTCCCCAGCGCGCTCCGCTTCCCGCTGCCGCCAGCGCCCGCGCCTGCTCCGGGAGGAAGCGGGGCGGCGGCGGCCGGCCAAGAGGGACACGCCTTTCGCCCTCCTCGTCCCGGCCCTCCGGGCCCTGCCGCCCACCGCGGGCCGCGGCGCGGCGCAGCGCAGCGCGGCCGCGACGGCCCCGCCATGAGCCGGAGGTAGCGGCGGCGGCGCTTTCCGCAGCCGCCGCCGCCCGCCTCGCCGCGGCGGCGGCCGGGCCCGCGATGCCGAACCAGAAGGGCGGCAAGGGCAAGAAGAACAAGCGCGCCAACAGCAGCGGCGACGAGCAGGAGAACGGGGCGGCGGCGGGCGGCGGAGCCGCGACAGCAGCGGGCAGCGGTGCCGCGGCTGGCGGCGGAGCTGGAGCGGCGGCGGCGGGCGGCGGCAGCGGGGCGGGCGGCGGAGCGGGCGGCCCGGCGGCCGCGGGCGGCGCGGCGCCTGGAGACGTCAAGAGCGGTGAGCGGCGGCCCGGGCCCCCTCGGCCTCCCGGGGCCCGCGGTGGCGCAGGCGGCGGCGGGGCGCCCGGAGTGCGGGGACGGGCGGGCGTATGCAGGGGGAAGCCGAGGCGGGGCCGGAGGGGGGGGCCGGGACAGGCGGGCGCCGCCCGGGGCCCTGCGGTGCTGCGGCTGCCGCCGGGATGTCCCGAAGTGCGCGGCGGAGCGGGGGGCTGCTCGCTGGGGCGCCCCGCCCGCTGATCCGCCGGAGGGCGGGGGCCTCCGCTGCGGCGGCGCTGGGAGCGGAAGGCTGCCCGCCCCGCAGCGCCCGTCCGCCGTAGCTGCGGGCAGGCGGGGGGCGGCCCAGTGTGTGCTGCCGGAGGCCGTAGCGCATCCTCGGCAGCGCCTCGGCTAACTCGGTGCTCGGCTGCAAAATCCCGACTGTATTTCAGCACGATTAAAAATGGAGTCCTACTCTTGGGTCCGGTTTATTTGCCGTTTTGCAGCGGTTGGGTTCGTCAGGGTGATGCACTCACTTTTTACCAACCATTTTATGCTGACTCTGGTCGGCGGGCTGGTTTTGGGTTCGGAGTAATTTTGGTAAGGTGTTTTCTCGCAGAAACTTGCACTGCTGTCCATGTTTGAAGGCATTCTTGCAAAACGGTATTTCGGGCTAAAAGTAAAACTAGGCGAGAATTTTATTGCGCTTTGCTAAACCAGCGCCTCCTCTGACCCCCCCCGCCACCTCCCCCAAATCTTCTGTCAGCTGCTAGATTTATAAACCGAGGTACAGAGCCCCTGCTCTTGACTTTTTCCCCCTCTCAGGTTGGTCCTCAGCATTTTACACCCCGAGCTTTGGAAGAAGTCTGAGGGTGCCTGCAACTGGTTTTATACTTTGTGGCGGTTGTTTTGTGTGGCTGCTGTCAGCGAAAGGTAGTTCCGAGAATCTCGCTTTGGGTTTCAAAATGTCTGATTCCTGTGTGTTATTTAATGGAGACTTTTCCTTAGAAATATTAGCAATTAATTAAGAATCACTTTAGCTCGCAAAGTCTTTGCCAGGCTGCTTTTGTACGAGTAATACTCCAGAGAGTCGTGGAGAATGCTTAGAATTTCCTTTTCGGTTGATTGTTTTCGTTTTTTTATTTGTTCAGTATTTGCTTCAAGTGAGTGAACAAGGGGAAAAAAACCCAACTAGCCAGAGTTAAGGAATTTCTACAGCATTTTTGTTACGACTTCGGTCTGGTGATGTAATACATGCGACATCCAATTGCAGGTGGTGTCTCACACAGACATTTGGCTTTTGTTTAGTTTTTGAGGTGGGGATGAAACAGCATTTCCAAATTTTTTTGCTCAAGCCCAAGTGAAAGCAGAGGTGTGCTTCTGGTGTGGCTGTTCCCCTGGGGACAATGGGTTGGTTGGTGTTCCTTGCGCAGATGCCACTGGAGGTGGTGCCAATGAACAATGGTAGAGGTCCAGATTGCTAGCTGGACAGGCTGTCAGTCTTCAGCTGTCAAGCTGTGTGTCCCAGGTGCCTTATGCATCCTTCCTCTGTGCTGGCCAGCTTCCTCAGGAGTTGAGGCTGCCTTTTGAAGATCTAACATGGGATGCTCCTTTGTTCTGTCTTCCTACTTCCATATGACTTCAGTGGTCAGAAACATCCTCAGCTCTTGTCAGATTTTCTCCCCTCCCCTTCTCTGCTCCTCTCGCAACAGAGGTACAACACTGGCGTCAGCATTTGCTGAAAGTGCCTGGTCAGCGCACCTCATCTTTGCTGTGACAGGATCGTTGCGTCCAGTCATATCTTTCATTTAGATAATCATAAAGGCTGGAGGAGTGGATGTGGTTGCTAGCTGTATTTTACGTTGGCTACTGCCCATCAGATAATCCTGAGCTGGACGTTTCGTAAATTATTTTCTCACTGATAAGTTCAAAGCTTTCAACAGTTTTGATTCAGGAGATGAAAGGAGAAACTGCTGCTGTCGTGCTGGAGAGCTGGGGGTCCGGCTTCTTGTGTGCAAGGAAAAGATTAGATAATGATAATGGATTCCCCCAAGTCTTCAAAACCGATGAATCTGAAATGAAGCTATGTAGTAAAGCCAGGGCCTCGGGGGTAAGTATCCCATTACTAGACTCGAGAGGTTTGTAAGAGTCTGTGCACTTAACAGTTGGTTACTTGATCACCAAGCAGTTTATGGAGGAGGTGCCTGCTGCAGTGAGTTGTGAGGTTAATAGTTCTGCTGTACACAGTCAGCCCTATTCGTGAGAGCCTCTCTGGGTTGTGGATTAAATGTGCTGGGCACAGGGAAGTTCTTCACTGCTGCTTTTGGGCCATTAAGCTGCATGCTGTGACTTGGGCTGCCCAGGATCACTGGTCCTGTGGGTCCCTCATCTCTGGGCTCACTCTTCTTTCCTGCATCGTCACCATATGTTGTTCTAGAGTAATTTGCATGTGTCTGATGTTACCACTCTCCTACTCTATCCTGGAAAAGTGGTAGATGATCATAATAACATAGCCTGTTTTCTTTCATGAATGTGACGAGACAGAAGTACACAGAGATGAAAGCAGCAGGTTTAATGATTGCAAAATTAAGACTGTCTGTTCAAACCTTGACTTTGCATCATGATTTTGGTAAGACAGGCTAATTATGCAGTCCCATCAGGACCCTGCTTCACTCAGGGAAGGGGTAGTGGTTCAGATAGTTTTTGGAAGTCTTCACAGTTCATTATGTGGTCCGGGCATTGTTTCTGCCCTCATCCATGTGCCGTAACGAAACAGAATTTTTCATTTCCTCTGGGCTTCTCTGCGTAGCTCTGACTAGTGTTGCCATGTAATACTGAGCTGCTGTTACAACATACATTTACAGTGGAAAGATGTTCCCTTTTACATTTAGACAAATTTAGTTTCAGTCCCCGCACAATTTTCCCTCCAAGTGTCAGTCAAGTTTTGGCATGATGATTAAGAAATGTGCGCTGATTTCTCCCCTGCCTCAAGAGGGCGTCTGCTTATGCTGTTTTTTTGGAGGTGTTTTAATTTTTGCATGTTCAGAGCTCAAACTGTGGCTGAACGTTCATAGACTCCCACATGGGAATCGGGAAGGTGGAGAGTATAACCGCTGACCAGATGTGGCAGCTTATCTCCGTTTTGCACTGGAACTATTGTGATGATGCTCGCAAGGAGGATTCACGTTCTATAGCTGTGCCTTTGTTTCCTATCTTACCATCAGACCAAGCAGGAATTCTGTATATGATAGATTAATCTTTCTTGACCAAAGAATGAGGGACAGGTCATGGAGGGGGAGGTGTATGGACTAGTTTAACAATATCACAGTGCAGAGGGAAACTAAAATGCAGTGTCACAGAAAGCCTCATTTCTTGGAACCCCTGCCTTCAGAATGATTGGATGATGCTCCTAATAAATTTTCAGTCTTCTAGCTAATTTTCTGGTTTACTTTTCTTAACCAAACTGGAAAAATCTGACCTCTCATCATCTAAAATTATACCAGCAGCTCCATGGGATTGAGCACTTGCCCCTGACTCCAGCGTTGCGGATTGCCAGCATTCACAGTGGCAATAGTAGGTTACCTTCATCTGCAGGCATAAGTGAGTGTAAGAGGGCAAGACATTTTGTGGATACTTTACGCTGAGCAGCAGAAGAGGAAAATCCAAAAGGCTTGCTTCAGATCTGAGTGGCAAATTCCTTTTCTGCTTCTACCTTGCTGAGCCTGGGCACTCTTAAACAGTTTGCTGTAACTGATTTACTTCTTTATCGTATAAACTCCTTGCACTAGTTTCCACATATAGTTATTTCTGACCCTAAAATTCTTTCTTCCACCCGTTTTCTTTGCCTTATTTCCATTTTTTGGCCTCATTGTGCCCAGGAGACCCCAGTCTTCTTCCTCTTCTTGATGGCTGCTGTCTTAGCATCTTGCTTCACCCCTTGTCCTTGTAGCTCTAGTATCTGCAGCTTTGGTGCTGTAGATGAGTAAAAAGGAGGAGCTGACTCCCCTTATCTGTGCTTTTCCCCTTAAACATGGGGTTCATTAGAGCCAGCTAAGTTAAACTAAAAAAATATGGCATAGCTATCTCTAAGTCACTGTCCTACAGTGCACTGCCCCCTGTTTTAAGACTACATACATTTTTCCCTCCAGTAGAAGTGAGCCCTTAAACTGCAGACATAGCAGAGCTGGCGAGTTGATAGGCTGCCAGGTGGAGTGGCCAGGGGTCAGATTTGTACAGGATCCCCGGGCATGAGCGTCTCTGGGGGAGAAAAGGCTGTGAGGGAGGTAGTGGAGGTGGTTGGTGCAGGTGTCACTGGGGTGCAGTTTCCCAGGAGTGGAGCTCCTGGCATGACAGCTGAGGGGTTGTGTGAGCAGCGCCCACTGTGCTGGCTGGGCTCTCAACTTACCTGTAGTTAGCTGGGTGTAAAATAGCCAGCAGTGCTCATGCACACTTCTCACCTGGGCTTCACAGATTTGTAAAACCAGGTTACTTTCAAATGAGAATGATAGTGTGGGACAACAGTATGAAGAAGAAAATCAGTCAGTGCAACAGTGACCAATGTGTTGAAAACTGTGACTGGCCAGCAGTTAAGATTTACTAAAAAGAAAAAGGTGCTATTGTTAAAGAAGGTCACAAAATTTCTCTGTGCAATATTTAAAATTGTATTTTTAGACCACAAATTGCTGTAGTATTTAGGCATGGATTAGTATTTGCTGTCAAATGTTCCCTGCTGCATATAACAACCAGTTCCAGTTTGGCGCTCTAGTGATGTTCAGTGTTTGCACCTTCTTATTGCTTAGCTTGAGGGACGCCTATTGATATCAGTGAGACCACCTGGAAAATTAAGTTTCTGTTCTGTTGCAGTGACTACAAAATTTAATACCTATTAATTTTCTGAAGGGAAACCATTTTGCTTCGTAATTCCAGTGAGTTCTTCTAAATGCGGAAATCAGTTGAATGCAAATTTCACTGTCTATCAATGCAAATTGGGTTCGAAAAGACTTTCACGTTAGTTTTAGGATTTTTAAACCTATGCAATTACATGCTTTTGTAGCAAATGTAATTTGTGTACTGCAGGTCTTTGCAAATTGAATCATGGCTGTGGTATTACTGGATACAGTAGATTCTATCCTTTCATGCAAGCAAGTACACATCTTTTTTTTTTTTTAACAGTTATGTGCTATCAAAATGGTTATCGGTGGCCTGGCAGGATTCTGTGTTCATGTGCTTAGTCATTCGCTCAAGTGTAGTGCTTGCATGAATAAGGGTTAGGCTTGATGTTTGTTAGGTCTTATATGAAGAAACATAGTTTTTGAACTGATTGCTTTACTTTGCCTGTACTCATCCCGTATCTTCCTCCCAGTGATCTAACAAGTAGTGACAAAACGATTTCTAGTCCTTGGAGATATTTGTAACTTTTTGTCAGCCTCGCTTACAGCCTTGTATATTGAGACATCCTTTGATATTAAAGTACCTTGATGACTGGCAGATGTCCATTTTTCTCTGCTTTTCTTCCTGCAGTGTATGTGAGGGGAAAAAAATAAACCTTGCATCCAGGTCAGGCTAAAATACTCCAGCTAATCTCCAAGGTGTCTAATTTACAACAGCATTAGTGGAGAATGAGCTTTCTTTAAACAGTTTTGGTGGAAATTCAAATAATTTTGGAGAGGCCTCTTGAAGCAGTAATCTAGTAACCAGAGTGGGTAATTCCGTGTGAAAGCTTGTGAGATTTTAAGCGGAGTACTGGCATTTCCCAGTAGACTTAGTGACGTTTATCTTGAGAGCTTTCACTTTAACCTCTATCTCTTTGTTTCTCCTGCAGTGATAGAGTCTGTCAGCCCTCCTTCCTGGGCTTGAGAGGGATATTGCCATTGTTCTTGTCTTGGAGGTGGCTTTAATCAGAACCTGGCTATTGAGTGTTCCTGGCACTCCCAGTCTCCATTTCTGTGGTACTGATACCCATTTTGGGAGCAGTATACAGTCAAGGTCTCTGTGTACTGCACAGATGCCAAAGATGGCACATGGGAAGGGCTGAGAGCCAGCACAGCATCATGAGGGAGGTGTCTTTTGGAACAGACAGCTCCAACATGCCAGAGCTGCTGTCTTGCTGAGTACTGCAGTTAGGGTTACTGCGTCTCCCGATTCCTACTGAGTTTCTAGCAGCTCCTTTAGCCTTTAAGCATGGGAAATAAAAATACTGTCATATTGAAACTTGGAGAGGATAGATCGATAGCTCCAGCATCCCTAGATGTGAAACTAAAATGGGTGGCGATATCACTTGATATAACCTTTTCTTCTTTTGCTCTTCCCTACTTGTGCTTTTGTGCTGGGTCTGGTGGCTAGCTGGCTCACAATCTGGGCAAATCCAGCCTGTGGTGTTTACATCTGTGCTTGGTATTGGCTGTCTACTGCTTGCCGTGGTTATCTCTTTATTCCCAGTGTGAGTTAGTATTTGCCACTAAAAACTTGCTAGGGCAGGTGCATTAGAGTCTGCTTTAGTGTTAGGCTGTCTGTTTCTCAAGGCACCAGAGTTGCTTTTCTGTAATGTTTCAAGGTATTAAAAGCTATTGGAAGGCTACAGTGAGTGAAGTTAATGGTGGAATGCTTTCCTGGAAAGACGATTCATGTGCAGACGAAGCAACAGCCACTGTTCAAAACATGTAGATGCCCACCAGTCTTGAGACAGTCACTGATCTCTGCGTTCACCATGATAAAGGCCACCAGAAAAATCCACCCTATGCTGAAGAGTGTGAAAGGTCTTTCTGGCCCAGGCATGATTACTTGTGGCACAGAGGACCAATGTTGCCTGACCTGGTTAAGACAACTCAGAATTCAGATGGGAGTATCAGGAGTGCATTGGCATTGGTAGTACTGGTGCTGATACAGGTAGAGGCTCAGGCCTGTTCTCTTTGGTATGGTGAACTGGTGATATTTTCAGTTGGATTGAGGGTATTACATCACAAACCAGGGCAAGATTTCTCCTATGCAGATAGGGTCTGTACACCCTCAGCAAAAGCCGAAACTGGCGATTTGAGTTGTCCTCTGTGTTTGGACAACAGGTATTAAATGGAAAGAAGTTGGCAAGATGATAACTGTATAGATTATAGTGACTTCCACAAGAATGTGTGAATTCTTATGATGGGTTTAAGCAGCGTAGGCAGTTGGTCCAGCTTGGAGCACAGATGGCTGTGTAAGCAACAGTACTGTGCACATGTAAGTGCCTATCCTCTTTAGTTTGTACAGTTCCACTCTTGACTTTCTGACTTAGTTTGGTGAGGTGATGGTGGAGCTGCAAATAGGTAGTTGAATAAGAGACACAGGTAACTGACTTACTCCATCCCTGGCAGTGTTCAAAGGCCAGTGCCTTGAGCAACCTGGGCTAGTGGGAGGTGTCCCTGCCCATGTCAGGGGGGTAGGTACTACAGGTACTAGATGATTTTAAGGTCCTTTCCAGCCTTAACCGTTCTATGATGCTGTGATTCTATGACTTTCTGTCACATGCTAATTGCTGATTTCATAATTAGGCACTAGTTCTGACTGTGTGGTAAGTTAGAAGGTGTTAATGTGACAGGTATGAGTTGAGTCTTCATGTTTTCCATGGCATCTTCCCACTGCTGTGTAGTTGCTAGGCCTTTTTGTTTTTTTTTTCTGAAGACTCCTTGGAGGCCAAGCCTGAAGTTGGTATAAGTGAAGTGTGTGGAGATGGTTTAGCACCTGCTCAGCCCTCCAGGAGACCCATTGTCTGAATTCCCAGGTGAACTGGGGTTTATCAGCTCCAAATTACCTTATTTTTTCTAGGCATGGTGATCACTTCATGTGACTTCTCACCTAATAGAACTAGTGACAATTGCACATGGGGTAAGCACGCCAAGGAGATCTGGGCTGCTTACAGCTTGTTCTCTTTAAGCCCCATCAGAGGATAAATATTTGCTGCAACTACTTAGTCCTTGAGCTGCAGATTGGCATGTAAGTGTCAATATGTAGGTGCTTACATGTGGAAAGCTATCAGCCAGGCCCCCATTGTGAGGAGGGCTTGTCTGGAGTCAGTGGCTCTTGGAAGGCAGGGGTGTCAGGTGGGTCTGTGCTGGGTCACACCAGCCTGAGTTTGTATACTGCTCACTGAAGATGGACTGCTGATGATTGGCTTCTCTTTCCAAGGACATAAGAGGGAGTCTTGTGGCACAGAAGAAAGCCTGTTTTAGGTGGCTTGCCAGGTACTGCTGTCTTGTTTTTTCCCTCCTTACTGGAGGATGATTGGATACTTTCATCTCAATTGGTCTGCAAAGACTCCTTAAGTTTCAGGGAGACATTGATGATATTATATCATATATCATATCATTATTATATCATTATATCATATATTAGATATATTATATATATCATTATATTATTATATTATATATAATATATAATATAATATATACTATATATTATATATTATTATATTATACCATTATATCATATATTATATATTATGATATGTTTTATATATACATATATATCATTATATTATATATTATATCATTATATCATATATATATCATATATTATCAATATATGCCATGAGCCAAGCTGTTCTAAAAGACTTCTGTTACTATTTATTGGCTGTTTCTTGTTATTGTTGCTGCACAGAAGATCCAAGCCTACCTTTTGTATGTACATTTTCCCCATTGCATTCTTCCTTCTGCATTCAGGCTCCTGGGAAGGTGGCTGATCATTTCTGTGTTGCTGTATTATTTGTACTGTTTAACCAGTTATATGTATGACAATACCATTTTGTCTTGGTAATCTTTTGAATATTAGATTGTATTCCAGGGCTCACCAAAGCAAACACATTGAATAATTAGTACAAGTTTTTTGTTCAGGCTGTTTTGTTGTTGTGGTGGTGGTTTATTTTATACAGCTGCATTGCTGTATTAGCAGAATAATATTGTATGGCTTCAATTAAAAC
The DNA here is from genome assembly GCA_017639245.1 of Myiopsitta monachus. Taxonomy (NCBI): domain Eukaryota; kingdom Metazoa; phylum Chordata; class Aves; order Psittaciformes; family Psittacidae; genus Myiopsitta; species Myiopsitta monachus. The sequence goes on along the minus strand of CM029925.1, from coordinate 50,919,408 downwards.
AAAGCTATGCTGATGGCAGAGGAAGTTTGGAAGATTCATGCAGATGGTTGGTAGGGAGTAGCCTTCCACAGAAATGACTCAGCTCTGGTTCAAGCTGGCAGAGTGAACAATTCCTAGCTGTTTAGGGCTGTGAAGAGAGCACTGTTCATGGGAAAGCAGTGGTAGGGGTTAAAAGTGCTTGCTTTGCACAGTATGTGTCCCACAGGTGCCGTTCTGACCTAGGTAATGTGCAGGCAAGTGAAGTGTCCTTGGCAAAGATGATGAGTAATGGTAGGTGAAATGCAAGTCATGGTAAGGGTCTTGCACCCAATCCAGTGCTAAGACCTTACCTCTTTGTGGGTTTTTCTTTAATGATTTCTTCTTCCAGATCCATAACAACCTGCTGTCACCTGACAGTTCTTTTAAGGTGCTAGCAGGGAGTAGGGCTGCCTCTTCCAACAGCTGCCATGCTTCTCTGTCTTCTGCCCCCAGCCTCACCACCTCCCTTGAGCTTTACCAGCAATCGCAAGTCTGGGCCCTGAGCTGAAACCTATGCTGACAAGCACAGGAAATAATTATCTGTTTCTGTCCACTGACTGAAAAACTCTGGTGCCTAACACAATGGATAATGTGGGAATGTGGTGGGGGAAGAGCGATTTTTGCTTCAGGCGTCTGCATTGAGGGCTTGGAACAAATGAGAGCAGTCACAAAACTGAAGTCATGGAGTCACTGCATTTGGCTTGCTGGGTGCATCTTTGCTTTTATGATGGGTATGTAAACCGAAGTAAACAATATTCTCCTCCATTTACTTAATCAGAGGCAAGTTCCTCTGGCAGCTGTTGTTCTGCTGCTTTCATTTGGGTCGTAAGACAGGAATGGTAATCTTCATTTACCCTGTTTCTGGTTTTTCCTTTGGTTTTGTTTTTGGTTTTAAAGGCAGAATAGTTACTGTGTTGGTTTTTTTGTTGTTGTTGAAGATGATTTGTCTCATCTGTTTCTTTTATTTTTACCTGGCTTTTATTAATGTTTATAAACCTGAAAGAAGAAACTGAGAAAAAGCCAAACACCCAGATCAGCTCCTTTGCAGTATTCTGTCATGTTTTCATTTTTGAAAGAAAAGTTAATTTTATGGTAGTTCTGTCAAACATAAAATATAACCTTGTTTAAACAGTGAGCTACCTTTGCTCAAATGTACATTTGTTTGGAATATTTTATGTTATTTCTGTTTTAGAGAACATTTATATGCTGCCCTTTGCAGCTATTTTCTGAATTACTGATCAAAATCACTAAAGTGGAATACGCTAAAACATTTATTTTTTATGTGGAAACCTAACTTCTTGAAAGAGGCAGTGTGCAATTGCAGTTGCAACTTGGCAGCCTGTCTATTACAGCCGTGCACTTGTGTCAAAATGTTGAAGCTGTTCTGGTACACAAAATTGCACGCTGTCTCATTTTGTTCTCTTAGGCAGTGAAAACCATCTTGAAACTGAGAGGCCAAATGGAGGCACTTTTATGGTCATTCAGGTTTTATTTCACAAAGGTCTGCTGGGAGAATGGATGCTGCTCTCTCTTACCTCATAATCTTTCATTTTTCTGAAGTTCAGTTTCACAACTTTGGTGAGCTATTAGCTTCTTGGAAGCCAGTTATTTTTAGGTGACAAACCAGCTTGGTGCTGCAGGTGTGGATGGGTGATTTGGTCAAGTGAATTTCTGTTTACTCCCCTTTGTTGTCTCTCTTGACATTAATCCTGCTGTTATCATAAAACATTTAAGACGATGATTCTAGCTCTTTGTGAACAATAATCTCAAAATACATTTCTAATAAATGGGAAATAGAAGGGTTTTGTGACAAGAATTTTTAAAGTTTTGTAATTCTCTCATAAATGCTTTGTCTCATTTACAAAATGATTAAATAACCCAAAGCACTTTCAAGGGTGTGAATTGATGGGAAGAGCTCTTCACATCTACTAATGTGGCTCCCATACTAAATGATCTAATTGTAGTCTCTTTTGCTCCTAAGGTGTATCTGTTGCTGTTAACTAGGAAAAATGCACCCAAAAAAATGACTTTGTTTTCTTTTTCTCCCTTATTATTTATGTAGGAACATGTGGCATGATTATATTTGACAGGAGATATGAATGGAGAGAAGTCTGCAAGGAATGTTCAGTACTGAACAGTCTGTTTTGTACAGATAGACCTGCTGGAATTTGAAATATTAGGCAGAAACAAATGTTGGCTTCAAGTTTCTGTATGCTTTTCAGGTAGTGGAGTGGTTTGTCAAGGCCTTCTTCATATCAGCAGACTTTGCAATAATGAAACTGTATCAGTGAAAGCAGGGGCTTTGGCTAGCGTGGCATTAACCTTGATGTGGCAGAGACACCTATTAGGTTTCCAGAGTATTAATGACAGTAGTGAAATGTCAGGTGAGTGCCCAGAAGAGGTGAGTAGGGACCAGCTTCTCCTCTTAGCAATATTTTCCAGAGTGATCTCTGTGCCACCATTTAACAATTCAGTCTTTTGCATGGGGAATGGCTCTCCATTCTGTTGCTTTCTTGTAGCTGCTCTAGACTTGCTTTTGCTATGGTGATTGTTCGACCAGCCAAATCACACTGAGTAGATAGAAGATCAGAAGAAGGAATGTCGTCTAGTAGTCACCTTAGTTAACTTAAATGTTGAAAATGACATCACTGTCCAAAATTTGAAGCTTTTTCCTGCTCATAGTTATGATGTTTGGGAAGTTCCTCAGGTAATGTGGCATCTGTGAGTTCTCAAGGAGAAGCTGGAGAATATCCCACTCCACAGTTCTTCCATTAACCAACCAGGAAAAATGGGAAAAAACTGTTGAAAGTCACCTTTACAGCAGCCTCTAGACACCCAGTCTAGACATAATGAAGAGGCTGTGATCTTCTAAGGGAGCTGGAGATCATATGTTTTTGCATCTGAACCAAAAAACATGTTCAAAGGCTAATCAAGGAAACTCTTCTTTTTTAGTTGGTTAACTACAGCAGTTTGGATGACAAGTGTAAAGCTTTTATTCTAAAGCGAAGATCTCTAGACTTGTCTGTATAGTAACTTTCTCTGCTGTCAGCTATAATTATACCTGCAACTGCTAGAACATTTACACTCTGAAACACGGCGGGGCCAATAAATGGATTTTTGGCATGTTCTTTCTTCCTGCCTCCTGGCAGTAGTGGAAAGGAATATGCATGAAAATAGATGAATACAGAAAATGTGTAAGTAAGTGAGAACTGCTCATATTGGTACCTCTGGTATACATCTGACTTCTGGTGATTTGCCTTTAATGGTTTCAGTTTAACTGGTTTCTCTGACATAAATTCCATAAGGTCGCTATAATTGCAAACTGTACTTTCAGACACTAAATATGATGAAAGAATCAGTCATAGAATCATACAATACCAGCTTGGAAGTAACCTCGAGGATCATCTGGTCCAACCTTTCTAAGTAAGCATGACCTAGACAAGATGTCCTAGCCCCCCGTCGAGCCAAGTCTTAAAAGTGGCCGGTGTTGGGGAATCCACCATTTCCTTGGAGAGATTATTCCAATGGCTGACCATTCTCATTGTGAAAAAGTTTCCTCTTGTGTCCAACTGGAATCTCCCTAGGAGTAACTTGTGCCCATTACTGCTGGTATTCTCCATGTAATTCCTTGTAAAAAGGGAGTCTCCATATTCTTTGTAGCCACCCTTTAAATACTGGAACATTATGATAAGGTCTCCCCTGAGCCGCCTTTTCTCTAGGCTGAGAGATTAGTCATTGGTAGGCAATAAAATTCATGCTTCTCAAAGGTATCTCAAAATCTGCATGTTCTTAGTGGATTTTTCAGAGATCTAAGACAAATAGTGAGATTATCAGTGTCACATGTGTAGAAGGAACTTCCAAAGAGTCCCTAGGGAAAGCCTCTCATCTCTGTTCTCTCCAGTTTGGTAATTTGCTTTTAATGACTGAACAAGTTCATATTTTGAAATGAAATAGGCTTTTTTTGCTTTAAGAGAATGTTTTGGGGGAATGTGCTTTGCCTGCAGTTCATAGGCCAGTCCCTGAAGGAAAGGTGTTGCGGAAGATTCTTCTTGCAATTGTGTTGCTTCTGGCATTAGAAATTGAGGCAGAGAAATGAGGTGAAGACGTGGCATCTTCCAGGAAATGGGCTGGGAACATTTTCTCATGCTCTTTGTGCCTGCCTCTTCTGGCTAAATAAGTCTTAAGAGCTAACCGTAATCTTGAATTTATAGAAGGTAACCTAGAAGATTTTGTTTGTTTTTTCATAGCCTTTTAACAAAAACTTGATGGGAAGGGGCAAAGCCACCAGCATGGCAAAGATATGTTGTTGTAAAGCGTGGCATGTTCTTTCTTCCTGCCTCCTGGTAGTAGTTTGTGTATTGCTGCTGTAGGACAGGTAAGGCTGGATAGTATGTCTGTTAACGAGAGTCTGAGTAAAAGTAAATGTAGCAGCGTAACACCTGCAAATTATGTTTGATTATTTGTGCTAGCAGAGCCAAGAACAGGATTAAAAGCAGTGCAACCAAATGGTGGGGCTTTTCCCTGGTTATCAGAGAAATTAAAAGTCCTAAGGAAAAACAACTAAAATCCTGGATCACAGGAGCCTCTCTCCACAAGGCTTGGTGTTAACTCTTTTGAAAGTCATGGAGCTCTGGCTGAGGCTGGAAAACTGCAGAGAGCCATTTCCTCTGTTTTGCATGGGATGAGGTGGCACTTCAGCATGAAAGACCCTGAGGAAACCTGTTCATGTTTGAATGCCGCAATATAGAGGTGAAAAGGCATCTTGCCAGCCCTGTTGCAGTAGTAGTTTTTGGTGAAGTGGAGGAAGTAAGAAGTCAGAAATTCAGATGAGAAATATTTGTAATACTTGGGTAAGCATCTAAAAACTTCAGAACCAGAAATTCTAAAGATCAATAGGAACTCCAACTGAAAATTTCCTGTCCTTTCTCTGCCTCCCAGCTACCAGTGAACAGCCACAAATGGAGTCATACATAGTCTGTGGTACTTTGATGAGAAAGAGGAAGATGTCACTGATCCATAAATGCAGAACATTTCTTGTAGAACATTATTGTTTAGAAGCTGATATTGTTGCAGGGAGATAATTGAAATAAACTGTTCTTTGCTGAAGGATATAGCAAAGGCTGCTACTTTGCTGCTGTTAACACGTGGCATTTGATTTTTTCAACTTGTCTGTGTTGTAGGACTATTTGGTTTGTGAAATTTAGCTATCCAGGAGGTCAGTGATGGTAGTATAGTCTATAGTTACCTAAGCAATGTAACAAAGGCCCTGCTTTCTGTACTAGGAACATAAGCTATTTGTCTTGCTTTTCAAAGTCCTCTGCTTCCTCCTTCTCTCCGTAGCTATTGTCTCTTGCTCAGTCCCAAAGAAAAGATCAATTCCTGCCTCCCCCTGTGATTGCAAAGCCAGGCTGTATTGCCTCCTTGTTTTTCAAACAAACATCTGTGTGTTCTCCGCATGCTGCCTCTCAGGCTTCAAAGCAACCTTCCAGAAACATCCACAAAGCTTTCTCCTCACTTCTTAAGGCCTTGCAACAGTATCCACAAACCCTTGAGGGCTAATGCTTCTGAGGTGCTTTGAGTATTAAACAAGCTGTAATGTCATTTTGTTTCTTTATTCTCTTATGTCCATATCTCCTTTCACATACTTAACTTTTTCTGGCAAAGACTGCTTTTTGCCCTAACGCGCAGCTAGTGCTTGTGGGCTCTTTGATAATACAGGTCATGAGTAAGAGCTCATATGCATGTTTAGCACAGTGTTTGAAAAAGCATTGCAATAAGTGGGCTGTTAGGTTTTTAATGCATCTGTTTTACCTTCCACAGAAGCCCCTTGTGCTACTCCACTGATCTGTAGCTTTGGAAGACCGGTGGACCTGGAGAAGGATGACTACCAGAAGGTTATATGCAACAACGAGCATTGTCCGTACAGCACCTGGATGCACCTTCAGTGCTTCTATGAGTGGGAAAGCAGCATCCTCGTCCAGTTCAATTGCATTGGCAGAGCCAGGAGCTGGAACGAAAAGCAGTGTCGCCAAAACATGTGGACAAAGAAGGGCTATGACCTAGCTTTTCGCTTTTGCTCCTGTCGGTGTGGGCAGGGTCATTTAAAGAAGGACACTGACTGGTACCAAGTGAAGCGAATGCAGGATGATAAAAAGAAAAAGTCCGTGTTGGAGAAGAGTACAGGAAGGTCAATGGCAGAGTCAGCAGAGGAGGCCAAAAAGGGCAGGCCAGCCAACAAGCCGCAGAAAGGCTTGAGTAGTGACATCCAGCGAAGGCACTCGATGGACAGGCAGAACTCCCAGGAGAAGGGTGTCATGGGTGGCAGCTACACCATCCGTTCACCTTGTGTCTCTCCTGGCCAGTCGCCACCCACTGGCTACTCTATTCTTGCCCCCACGCATTTTAGCGTCCCTCGTTCTTCCCGCTACCTAGGAGAGTTTCTGAAGAACGCCATTCACTTGGAGCCCCATAAGAAGAACATGGCTGGTGGGGGCATGTTCAGGAATGCGCATTTTGATTATGGGGCAGCTGGCTTGCAAGCTCATAGGTCAGGACACTTCGATGCCCCCGTGCAGTTTTTGAGAAGACTCGATCTGTCTGAGCTGCTTACTCACATCCCTAGGCATAAATTGAATACCTTCCATGTGCGGATGGAAGATGACGCCCAGGTGGGCCAAGGGGAGGACCTTCGGAAGTTCATCCTTGCTGCTCTTAGTGCCAGCCACAGGAACGTTGTAAACTGTGCACTATGCCACAGGGCGCTGCCAGTGTTTGAACAGTTTCCGCTGGTGGATGGGACCCTGTTCCTTAGCCCATCGAGACACGATGAGATTGAATATGATGTTCCCTGTCACCTTCAAGGTACAGGTTGTCTGTCAGTCATGCTAGGTTTCATTAAATGATGGAACTGCCTTCTGTGCTCTGTACTACCCGTCATAGGTTTTCATTCCAATTCTGCATTTTTAAGCAGTTCTCTAGAGCCTGAAGTCACATCCAGATTAATCACGTGGATCAGATTGAAACACTTAGGAGGAATTAACCAAAAGCAAATGCTGTATAGAAAGATCCATGCCTTGTGTTTTGGTTTACAACTAAAACGTTTCTCATCTGGATTCTAGGTAGATCGTGGGAAGGTTTCCCAGCCTTTTTGTTTGCAGCATGTGTGTTCTGTTTTATCTGTTGTGAGCTTTACTCCAAGATATGCATCAACCTTTTAAACAACCTTTTATATTTAAGCATGCTGTCCTGCAGTGTGGGTGAAAGTTATATTTGTACCACTGGTGAGGTGAGATGCCTCTCATCTGTTTTCAGACTGGAGAATGTCAGGTTTGTTTTATGGCAAACTGGTTGGTTTCTTTTTTTTAATATGGAAAGGACTATAGTCTGGCCTATGTTAACACTGGCCTGGAGAGGCTGAACATATTTAGAAGTAAGCTTTTAATATGGTGGGTTGAAGGAGCAAAGGCATAGTGAGGGTTTTAGACTTACTTCCAAACTCTTGCCCGTTTGGATTGCAGTCTGATCATGTTCCAGCTCCGAGCTGAGTTGAGACCAAGGAATGTGTTAGTTTCTCCTCCTAGAGGAACAAATGGATGTGGGCTAGGATGCGCATCAGCTCTTCATGAAAGCTGTGCCCCAAACCAAGTGATCAGGATGGTACATGGCAAAACATGCCTGTCCTGCAGCCTGCTAGCAGCCAGCATGTTTCAAGTCAATCAGAGAAAGTATTCATAGTTGGGTGTTCAAAAACAGAATTATATCTCAAAAAGGGTGCTGGGAAGGCACTAATGAGAGGTATTTTAACATTTCAGCTTCAATAAGTTTATTATATCCTGTGCCTGGTCATAATACATGTTATGCAACATTCCTTTGCTCAACAAATTTAGTATTTTTTTCTTTCTTTGCTTAAATCATTATGCACCAAGTCACTGAACTGTATTCACGCTAACATCATTGTTTCTGTATTGCCTAATGTACTTAAGAAGAAGTGATAGGCAAATATACAAGCTAAAAAAAGCTCCGGGATAAACAGAATGTATGTGTGTGAGATAGCAATGCTTATTTGCTTTCATGGGGAGGCATGCACAATGTGCTTGTGATTTCACCGGTCCTGAGAGCTGGTTTAGCAATAGTGAAACTCATTGCTCATTAACGTTTCCCACTTAGAATGAAACTCTGCAAAAATATGTCTTTTAATTAATTGCTCCTTACCCTTTGGCTGATACATCTGAAAAACTTGCTCAGACAAGATGCTGTGAATAATTAATTGTTAAAATTTTTACCTCCTTTTCCTGGGTAAAAGGGATTATTATCACAAGTACTCTTTGAAATGAAATTAAGCTTTTAAGGTGCGGTTCCAGGGTGTGTGCAAAATAACTTCTTTTATTTCAAGCATGCTTAAGATATCATGGGCCTCATTTCCTACATGCAAAAGAATTTAAGCAGTAGGGGAATACAGTATTTTAACTTGCAGGAACAGTGCAGAACTTCAGATGGGGACTATTATCTTCCTGCACAACACAAGTCTTCTGTGCGTGAAATTATTTGAATGTTTTCAATCTCAAGTGTTCACATTAGGAAGAGAGTTCATTATGTTTGCACTTCAGTCTCATCACATCACATCTTCTAGAGGTGAACACATCAGTGAGGAATAGCTCAATTTTTGCCAGGTCATACTAGCAAGTTTATTTTGTATATACATTTTAGGAAGAAACTGTTCTTTTACTTTTGTTTTTTCAGCAAGTTATTTTAGAAAAATCAGATTTAGAAACAAAAAATATTAGTTTTGAAAGTTTATGGTATGGACTAATCATAAATTGTCAATATTTCATTCCCTTTTATCTAGAAGAGTACAAGATGTGTGTGGTCATTAAATTACAGGTTGTAATGTGTTCAGTACTTCGATGCGAAAGAGCACAAATCGCAATCTGAAGTAAGCACATACTGCATGCACGTAATAAATCCTGTTTTGTAGCTGACCTGTAACAGCGCTTCTTAGCTTTGTCTTATACAGCAGTACAAAATATGGTATATTACAGATGAGTACTCTGTGACATCCCACTTCTAATAGCCAACTACTAAACCAGAAATTAATTCAGTCACTATAAATCAGGCATAATCTCTAGGTGACAGATCTTCGTAATTTATGCAGGACTTTTTGTTTTGTGTGAAATTTGCATTTTGGATTTTGCATTGGTGAGTTTAGTCACATTTATGTAGAGAAAATGCTTCATTTTCAAGTCTGAGCCACTCTATTTTTACGGAAGTCAGTATAACTCAGGTTTTGAAAGTGCCTGTGCATACAAAGCCTTAGGTCATTATAGGGCTCAATAGATTCGTAGTTCTGAATGGCATGTTAAAGTCCATGCATGTGAAATACATATAATTTTTTTAAATGTACTTAATGGACAGAAAAAACGTACATGAAAGAAAATTGCTCTTCTTGCTGTTGCTTTTTTCCAAGAGGAATATCAGGTCCTTAATTCCATCTTTGCTGGAAGATGTTGGCAAGTTGTTAAATTAATCTTGTACCCAGCTTGTTAAAAAGCTTCAACACCTCTCCACTTTTTCTGTCAGGTGGAGATGAACAATCCTGGTTTTGGAAACACTGCAGCTGATCATGTAGCTTAACCTGGCATCTGTACATGGAATTTCAGCAACTTCTTCTATAAAATATATTGCTAAGCTGTATCAGCAATTGGGGGAAGGGAGGGTGGTCAGGGTGATGACTAATTCCTGAGTTTTACATACATGGAAAATAGTTTCACTCAAGCCCTATGTATTTCCCATAGAGAAACATTTTTTACTTCATCATTCATCCTTAAAAAAAATAATAATTTTAATAAGGTATGATTTGTATCACTATTGGGCAGATAACGTTGCAGGAAATATCTGTTTTAGTCTTCTGTTCTGGTCTCCTTAAGAAGTGTCTTTCCTGTCCACAGGAAGGCTTATGCACCTTTATGCTGTTTGCGTAGACTGCTTAGAAGGGGTTCACAAAATTATCTGCATCAAGTGCAAGTCGCGATGGGATGGAAGCTGGCATCAACTGGGAACTATGTATACCTATGATATTCTGGCAGCATCTCCCTGTTGTCAGGTTAGTACCATATGTAAATACGACTCATAAGGTAAAATTCCAACTGATGATAGGTGATGCCAAGGTTTATGTATCTCTTTTCCTTTCTCTTCTTCCATCCTTCTTTTCCAGCCTGTACCTGTGAGTGCAATACAAGAGAGCTAACCAAGTCCCTGTGCCTTTGTCTTAACTTACGAGGCCCAGTGGCCTATAGCTAGACAAAGGCAGTGATCAGTAGTTACGTTTTTAAATAAAGCCCCTTAAATGTATTAACAGTTAAATCTGATGCTTAGGATTATCACTAGCAAGTATGTTCTGTATCTGGAATAATTCCAGTAGTAACAATTTTAATAACAGTTGCACATTTCTGGCAGATGTTTCATGTATGCAGGTTTCTTTTAGTTGGTTGAATTGTGTTTTACCATAAAAAAGCCAATGGAATGGAAAGGTCTAAAGTGTCTTTGTGCTTAGAGATTACCCAGCTCTGCTTAGTCTTTGCTGTGGTTGACTCTGGTGATGGTACTCTGGCACAGCCTGCAGCAGCTTATTTTTCATTAAATGCTCACTGAATCTATACCTTGGGTGAGAAAGATCCAAAGCCTGGGATTACTGCAGAGTAGACATGTGCCTGAGGGAGCAGGATCGTCAGCATCCAAGAAAATTGTTCATGTGATGGGCAAAGCGCTCTGTTGTGCAAGTAGGGGTAGACAGCCATGGAAAAAGCATTTGTCTGGGAATAGCTCAGTGGTCTGCTAAGATGCTTGGAAGAGGGCTATTGCTTTTGGTGTTGTTACTGACTTAGGACAAGAGCCTCACAAAGTTGCACTCATTCAATGTGTGATCATTTCGTGGTAATGTGTGTGCTTCAGAGCAATCTAAGATATCATTTTGTCAGTATGTGAAATGCCATTTTACTTTCCATTTAACATACTTAACAAAACATGTTGCTCAAAAGACAAGTGGTATTGCTGCTACTGGTTAAAATGACATTGACAACAATTACAACTAAAGACAGAGATATTGCCTCCAAATTTAGTGCCTCTTGAGACTGTAACCTTCTTTAAAAAATAGGCATTTCTAAAGATAAACCACTGATGCCGATATGCTAGCTCTGTAAAAGCCAGCAAATTTAAATGTGAATTGCTTCTGTTGAATGTACAAGACAAGAATTAAGGTCTCATTATACAAGAGCCTTAATTATATGATTAATGGATAGTGTGACAGTACATGGTAAGTAATAGAACTGACTATGAAATTGTTAGCTGCAGTGACTGTGATTGCCAGATAATGTGCATTATTGTTTCACCATGATTACTGCAGATGATTCCGTGCATACAGAGGAATGACATTTAAATACAGTATATGATTTATTGCCCTGCTAATTTTATTTTGAATAATTGCATACCTTACTTCAAAGTATTTAATCACACATTACAAAAGGGCATGTAGGATAATGAATTGCAGCCACTGTCAGATTAGTAGCACCTTGTTGATATACTGGGTAGCAGCAAGAAGGAAAACAACATTTTACTGAAAAAAAACCTCCTACAAATCCATACCATACTAGATTGTGTTTCTTGAAATTTCTGCCTTTCAAGCAGAGCAGATGGCTGTGGAGCTGGTGGTTTGTTTCTTTTTGAGTCTTGTCTCAACAGTGATAGTACTTTAATAATTTCTTCTTCTTCTCAAGAAAATTCCTTAAATCACGATTGCCATAGAAAATGTTTTTTTGTTCTTTACAGTGAAGAGCTGAAGCTTTCATTAGTGTATTGGGCTTTAAGTGAGTTTAAGCTATGGTACAGCTCAGGCCCCCACTGATCATTTGCTACCTTTACTCTTAAACTCCTTTACAGTCTCAAATCCCTTCTGCTTCTTGTGTGTATTTCAAATGGCCTGCTGAGCTTTCACACCGCCTGTTGCTTTCTTTACATCAGCTGGGCTAGGTTTCTCAGCTGGGTTTCTTCTGAAGACTTACTTTTTTTGTTACTGCTGAACAGTAATAGCTCTGTCTGTCCTCACCCTTGACCTTTAATTATTTCTCATATCCACCCAGGTAATGTTGAATTTTATAGAATACTTTATGTCCTTGAAGTGATGGTTAATTTGTATAACCTGATATGTATTATAAATGTTTAAAGTGATACAACACCATGCAGTGCTGATAAAGTAGATAGAGTAATAGATTTTGTTAAGCCAAAAGATAAAAATGCTGATGTATTTCATAGATCATGTTCATGTATTTTATAGATCATTCAACCTAAACAGTTGAATTGCATGGCACAAGTGTAAAATTTCTCTCTTCGTTTTGGGGCTTCATTAATGATTTACTGAGACAGCACTTATTGTGCTGGGGATTGAGGAATTCTCTCAGAGATTAAGCAACACAAAACAATAATTTGCATAAATAAACTTTGAAATTCTCTGCCTCCTGTCAGTCAGAGTGGGAGGTAACCTACTCTCCAGAATTCAGTGGTGGTATTTCATGTGGAAAGCATTGTGTATGCCTGCAAGTTACCAGTCCTGGTGAGGAACGTCTTTACCATCAGATTGGGTTATTGTTGGTTTCCTGACTTACCCCTTGTCCTGCCAGGGAGGGCAGGGCAGGGACTGTGTGTGATGCCCTTGTTTTCAGTGGTGAGTATGGTTATTTCAAAAGGGATTTTTTTGTTTCTTTGTGTTTTTACAGGCTCGACTGAACTGTAAGCACTGTGGGAAGCCAGTAATAGATGTACGGATTGGCATGCAGTATTTCTCTGAATACAGCAACGTCCAGCAGTGTCCTCACTGTGGAAATCTAGACTACCACTTCGTGAAGCCATTTTCTTCATTTAAAGTTTTGGAGGCTTATTGACGAAAGCTTTGCTTTAGTAATAGCTATTTTATGGGTATTTCAAATTTATTACATATCTTTTTATAGGATTCATTCTGTGATGAAATTTAATTTCTTTTCTAACTGAAAGAGCATCTTCTTTGTGTACATATTAATATGTATATATACATGTTGTTAAAACCAGAATCCTCCTGACAAGATCTCTGTGAAGGTTGGAAGCAAGCCAATTTAATGGCCTTTGAATATATCCTGAGTGGGGGGTAAAGTTCAGCTAAAAATGATTTGGGTTTATTTTTTTGTATAATTGTAATACAGTTTATAGAAAGGGTGTGGGGAGACACAGGACAGAGAAGTACGTCCTGTTGGAAAGTGGGTAATTGTGTAGGGGCTGTTGTCCCTCCAGCTTGGTGGAAATGGGAAATCCCTGGAAAGAAACCATCCTGTTACTATTGAATTCCTTCAGCCTTTTGCATCGGTTCCCAAGGGCGCAGGAGCTGGCCCTGCACAGCCAGTCGCCTGAGCAGGCTTTCTTTGAGATTTCCTGAGACGGGGTAAACTGAGGTATCGTGACAAGTGAATGTAAATGTATGCCAGAAAATGCAATCTTGAAATGAATTATTTTTTTGGCATAGTGTCTTCCTGCTGTGTGCATTTGATGTGTGTTGTCTTCACTGACGGTCTGTAGGGCAATAGTGCTGCTTCCACCAGGGCTGTCATTGTGCCCCGCCAGCTCATCTGTTCATACCAAAGCAAGCTGGAGATCTTAAAATGCTTTATTTAAAGGTGTTTCTTCAGAGCCATTTTAGGGGAGGAACAGGCTGAGCTGAATGGGGATGTGTTTGTGTGTGTCTGCTGGGGCTGGGGCTTTGCTGCCTACTGCACACGGGTGTGGCTGGTGTGGAAGGAGGACTATGAAGCAGGATCTGGGCTGTCAGACCTGTCAGAGCTGAGAGGTACTGAGTACAAAATGTGGCATCGCTTTTTATAACAATTAGTTTCTGCGCCTTCATCTTCCAAAATGGCATTAAGTCCAGGATCTAAAAACTTGGAGACTATGCAGACTTGGCATATTTACTTTCTACATGCCTCTGTGCTGTATGAAATAGACTATGCATTAGTCAGTGAATTTGTGTCAGAGGGCTTGGCTCCGTAGACTCTGCGGTTGTTGTAGACTCTGCAGTTGTTGTTTCTTGGTTCCCATTTCTTCCTTCCTTAAATAAAATTTTTAAAATAGGTTATCAATCTTTTGCTTGGTTTCTCGAGGCAATTGAGATTTACAGGAGAGTTTGGGGTTTTTTTGCTTTTCTCCATAGTGTATTTACAGAGTGTTTGTCCACTTGAGAGGTGTGGGGTTTGTTTCTGTTTACGAGGTGGGATTATTTTTTGTTTCTTCTGAAGTTTTTTGGTTTTTCCAAATAAGAATCTTTTTAAAGAGTGTATCTGTTGAAATCATGATCCTGAAAATGGCCCTGATACTCTGCCACCCTGGGAAAGAAAACAAAAAAGTCAGACGCCAAACAAGTGCTTCGCATGCTGGTCTGAGAATTGTGCTTTCTGCTAAGTTAAGAAATTGATGTGCTTATAAAACTAGAACTGAATATCCATGTTTCATTGTGCATAAAAATGCCAAGTTCACAGTTTTATTTCCTGTCTGTCTTCACTGCAGAATTAGCTCCTTCTAGCGTTAGCCACTCTTCGAGTAATACTCAAGCTGCACAGAGGGCTTATGTTAGTACAGGTGACTTACTGCTAACTTGAGTAGTAATGTCCTTAGAAGCCGCCAGCAGTGTTAATGGTATTCTCATCTGAACTGTCTATCTTGTACAGTTACATAGCCTGGTTAGCTGTGCAGTGAGATTTCCCTTATGGAGAACAATCAAATTATAATTTGAATTAACTCCTCAGGGAGGATGAGCCCTTCAGCTTTGATGGTGCGTTGAGCAACCTGCTGGAGTTAGGGTGGCTAACCAGGTTTGGATTCACGTTGCCTGGCAGTACCATGAGAACCAGACCAGATAGACAATGAGTAGACTGTTCAAGCAGTCTGAAATCACACAGCAAAGACAGCTCCTGTAATGAGAAAAATTAAAGGATACATCTGTTACTGCAGCATTTGTTCTTGAGTGCCAGTCACTCATGCTGTGAGTCTAGGGTGTTAATTCCCACATGGGCTACATGGTGCTGTGTATCCACTTTTTATGCACTTTGAGAGGGGAGGTGTCATGGTACAATGCACACAGTAGGGGAGACGTGGGATGTGGAGTCCTTCTAAATACTTGTTTATTTGGTTTCCTTAGAAGTAGCTTAATTTATCATTCTGGTTTTTAAGTACTGAGATGCCTCTCCGGACATGTATATGTGACAATCGAGAGTAAGTAGACATGGAAAAAGGGAATTTGGCCAGCTTTAAAAACACAGTTGTGTGCAAGGTTGTACAGGATATTCAAGTCAAAGCAAAGAACACAGCAGACTGAGAAAATGGGAAGGGGTAAGCATATTTACAGTCTTAACAGTGACAAGGACTTATGTACAAATTCATCCAAGAAAACTGTTTGGTTCTCCGTCCGCTTTTCCTTTTAATTCTGCTGTTCAGTGAGTCTTACCTACCACTGGAGGAAATGCCTGTTTTCTTGCAAAACACATCTCTCTACTGGAGGCTAGCAGCACTTGTAGCACCATAAAAATGATCCTCGGTGGAAACCAGCTGAGCTACAGAAAGATTCCTCTGAGCTTTCACTCCAAAGTAAATTGTAAAGAATGCTTTCTCTACTTCTTGCTGGTACTGAAAACTGGTCTTCGGTTACTGCAAAATGCGGTATTTTCTGTAACATGCATCAGATGCCAGTGAAGTAGTCAGGCCCACCCTTTGGCCATGAGAGTTTCAGCTGGGCTGTGCATAAGTGGAAAAGCAAAGGTAACTTTTTGGGGAACTAATAGCTACTTCAGAGTTTAAACTAGACTGCAGTTGATTTGTTTTTCTGCCTTGATGAGCACTGGAAGTTGTCATGAGCTTTTAAATGTGTCAAAAGGGAAATGATTTCCCTGGCTCCTTGCTTAGCTTATTTGGCTGAAGTTTATTCTTCATTACCTTTTGTTTTTCTTATGCTGTGTGGTTTGTTTTTGGTTTTGTTTGTTTTTTTTTTTAATCTGGCCTGTGATCAGACTAAATTGTGCCTGAAATACGGTTTGTAAAAGAGAATACAGTCCTCTGGATTCAGAGGCTCACTCTACTTTTCTTAAGTGCACGATGCTCCTTGAGATAGTAATAGGAGTTGCATGTGCAAGTGCTTTTCTTTCCAGTAGTTAACTGTTTTCCATAGGAGAGGCTTGCATTTAGATAGACTTCAAGCTTTGGATGTGTAAAAATGAATTAATCCATCAGTAGGATGTTTAAAATTAAATTTTGATAACCATAACTAACATGATGGACATCTTTCACATGCTGATGTGTAATTTGACATCTACCAAGGTGAACAGCCTGAAATTCTTGTTCTGCCTAATGCTGCAGAGTCATTAAAACTACACTATTCTATAGCCAGCCCATAGACTATCCTATAGTCTATTTCCGTTAACATCTCCAATAGTGAGCGTTGTATTCATTATGAATTTAGTTGGGAAAATAGGAAATATTCCTACACGGAAGGCATCTAACCCAGTTTCTTTTCTTTTTTTCTCCTTTTTTTCCCTTTTTTTTATTTCCTTTTTTCCCCGTGTACTCTTCATTTTGCTGTACTAGGTAACTGAGGACAAACATGTTGTAAGGTCACTGGTGAGAAAACCCCTCAAAAATATACTTGTCCTTAAAGGTTTCTTGTTGAGACATTCTTTGCACTTTTGCAGATGGAAGAATATGTACATAGCAAATGAATGTTAATGAAATTAAAATAATTGGTTATGATATCATTTGCGTGTGTTGTTAGAGAATATTTTGTTGTGACTTCTCTGTATTAAAAAGTAATAAACACCAGACAGCTAACAGTGTGGGTTCTTCTTTCCCCCTTCTCTTGACTATTTATTACTCCTGCTCTTTATAGAGAAACTTACTCTAGTTGCCTTAAGTATTAAAGGGCACAGAGAAGACAGGTTTTCAGTGTCAATTAAAGTGAAGCTTTGATGTCATACTGTACTAAAAGGAATAGAGGGAGGTGATGTGTCCCCCTGCAAAACAGAAGTCTTGTTCACTTTGTTGACATAGAAATGCTTCCCCTGTACCGTAGTGTGTCTTCTAGGTGCTAATTCAGGAATACCTGTGTGCTGCCCCAGCCATTGGCTGTGGGGATGAATAGAGGACAGCGTTGAATCCTTCACTTCTGATTGAGTCTGTTGATGGAAATATGCCCTCCTATGCCTGAGAAATACCAGAAGGGCTTCTCTAGGGGAGAATACAATACAGCAGCACAGGGCAAAAAGATTTTCTACCTTACAACTGAACACTTCATCTCTGAAACCCTGTTGCAAGGGAAGGAGTCTCAAATCCTTGCTTCCTGCATAAGGTTTTCAGCAGTTCAACTAATCGTCTAATCATGCATTTATAGCAAGCCTTGCTCCATAATGCTTACAGCATGATTTTTCAGCCCTTGCATAGTACCACAGAGAAATTCAGGAAGGAGGTAAATGATCAAGGCAATCGGGACTTAGAAAAGATAAAGCAAATACTGCTGCAGGGGAAGGAGGGTCACAGCTTGAGAGAGAAGTGTGATTTGGGGATTGGAAACGCTAAAGAGCCAGCCACAGTTGTTCAGGTTTAATTTTGAAGCAGATTCTGTGGCTGTCTTCAATAACCTTGAAGCTGAAAAACTGTATGTTGTGTTAATTATGAAAAGCACTCTGGATAGCTGTCTCTTAAAATACAAAGAACTGTTTACGAGGTGAAAATATAAATAAGCTGCCATCAAGTAATTGCAAGTGAATGCAGTGATTCCATGTCGATATTTTGCTGAAGGGATCTTAGGTCATGGTTTAAGCCTCTGTGGGAAACCTGAATGAGAACTGATAGAGGCTGTTCCCCTAGTTTAATCACTGCAGTCATTACCACTTTTGGGTAGTGAGCATTAAACTGCAGAACTTCAGGTTTGATCTGCTGAAGTAATTACTGGGTTGCTAAAAGAAGCTGAGTAGCATTCTGGGAATGTGGAGGAAAGAAAAAGTTACTGAAAAAAAGCTTTTCAAGCTGTTACGTGATATAGTGTGTAGTTAAAATAGGGGTGGCACAGGCAAATTGGGTTAGGAGCATGCCTGGGCTCATGTTCCTGCTGGAGGCATCCCTGATTGTATCAAAGGAAGTGAATGAGCTCTTCAGGCTGCCATATGTGTGTGGGTGTGTGCACCTAAAAATACATGTCCAGGTTTCACACAGCTATATTCGTATTTGCTTTCTATTCTGACAGAATTCTGAGAAACTGCTTCTGTTCATTCTGATGCTAGTAAAACCTGGCTGTAGAAAACAAAACCTGCATTCCAAAACAGCTGCAGCTGCTGTGCTTTGTCATTGACTTGATAGGTTAGTATTTTTTGGCATTAAATGTGTGTATTAGTCACTGGGTTTCCTGCACATTTGCTTTTCATTCAGTGGTCGCCAACCAACATCAATGGGATGTGCAGAGAACCTACAGCTGGTATAGCTCTCAGCCATAGCAGCATCGAGGAGTAACTCTCAAGCCATGTTCCAAGAAGAAATTTGCTCCTTCCTCCTGTGAAAAGAAAGGTTTCCTTTTAGGAAGGTACCTGCTGGAGTGCTGTATATTCAAGAGTTTACATCTGGCTCCAATATCTAATGTAACCCTGAAGCTACTCCCTCTTGTTAAACATGCAGTGCACTTGTTTTCTTGTGAGAAGAGCATGTATGTGGATCACATCCATCTTACTGCTGCTGTGTCCCATTTTCCTGGCTACACTCTCATTTAACAAGCAGTTGAAAAAAATAAAAAGTTCCAGCAGGATCTTTTCAAAATAAAAATCTGGTTATCCAGTTGCAGAATAACAAATCAATGCTGCCTTTGTGTGATGCCTGCATGACTTATTAACACAACAGTCATAACTGTGGGGTAGATTCTTTGGAGATAGAAGGTAATCCAGTCATAACATTGAGGAGACTTAAGTAATAAACTAAATTGCCAATTGCAAAATACTTGTGACTTTTCTTCAGTGCCTGAGCTTTTAAATGAGTTTGGCTCCAACCTAAGTGATACCTTGTGTTTGGCATGTGATTAATAGTAGGCTCAGTTTAATTGCTTGGGACTTTTCTAAGAAGCATCCCTGCTAGCTGATTACTTGTATAATGTTCACAGGCCTCTAAATCCCCAAATGACAAACTGATCCTTTTTGTATTCATGTGTTTAGGAAGCATCATTCTGTTGGCACAGGACACAAGTACTAGTTGAGGTTATTCACTGGGTCTGAGAACAGTTCTTTCTTTCCTATGTCTTCTGTAAGACTCTGAGATCAGAGACGAGAGGAAGATCAAGAAACTGAATCAGAACTGAGGATCAACATTTTAATAATGAGGGAATATTTTCTTTAAAGCTTTGTTTAAATGGTTGCTATGGTTACAAGCTCTGTAACCAGGATACTCCAGTTACACAAACAGTAATTTAGCCTGCTTTTTCAGTCTCATTTTTTTGCCAAAGAATATATTGAACTGCATGGGAGTCTTTCCTTGCCATTGGGCAGCATTTCCATCCAGTGCAATCAGCTTTAGATTGGCTGGCTGGGCCAATGAGGGAAAGGGAGCAGGCTACAGACCTTGCTATACTGCTGGGGAGGACATGGGAACTGACTGGTTGGAAGCAAGATACTATGTAAGCTGTAATTCACTGCTGAAAGCTGTATGGCAGCCAGGCCAGTTGGAATACAAGTTAAGTGCAGAGTAAGAGGCATTTCATGACAAAAGTTTTATGGCAGTTTTTCCTGGTGGTTTTTGTACACAGTCCTCACTTAAAAATCGGTAGTGCTTGTAACTTGCTGAATTTAACTTTCTGTAGCTCTGGCTGGAAGTCCCTGTTCCGCTTCTTCACCTCTCCCTGCCACCCATGCTGAAGGGATGCTCACAGTCAGGGGAACATGGACCTGGCTCCTTCCAGACTTAGTAAGCTGGCTGTCCTGGGTTCAGCAGTGGCAGTCATTTTCCTCCTTAGTAGCTGGTGCAGTGCTGTGTTTTTGACTTCCAGCCTGGGAACAGCACTGACAACACCAATGTTTTCAGTTGTTGCTCAGTAATGTTTACTCTGACCAAGGACTTCCTGGGTCTCATGCTCTGCCAGGGAGGAGGGGAAGCCGGGAGGAAGCAGAGACAGGACACCTGACCCAAAGTAACCGAAGAGGTATTCCATGCCACAGCATGTCATGCCCTCTATACAAACTGAGGGCAGTTACCCGGAAGGGCTAGATCACTGCCTTCGTCAGGCTGGGTATCAGTCAGCGGGAGGTGAGCAATTGTATTCTCTTCCCTTATCATTATTATTATTATTGGTGGTAGCAGCAGTGGTTTGTGTTATACCTTCGTTACTGGACTGTTCTTATCTCAACCCGTGGGAGTTACATTCTGTCTGTTCTCCTCCCCATCCCTCCAGGAGTGTGGGGAAGAAGGCGGGGGGAGTGAGTGAGCTGCTGCGTGGTTCTGAGTTCCCAGCTGGGCTTAAACCACGACACTAGCTCTGCACCTCAGTGCTTTGCAGGTAAGAGATGCAATGTGGAGAGGCTGCAGCCAACCCTGGAGAGGGCCACTGTGGGTATGACTGAGCTGAATTATTTTGCCTCTGTGTTCTGCCTCCCTCATCTATAATATGCTTGTGACCTGCTTCTGAGGACTATTTGTCTTAAAGGTTTGCATGGAAAAGGAAGGGGAAAAAGAACATCACTTAACTGCCCCTACTGCTACATGTCAATGGCATACCTATTGCTTAGGGGAGCATCAAGCACCATGAGTTTGCTCAAGTTCCCTGCACCACATGGATGTGTCATGAGGATCCTTGCATCATTACTCATGTTCTGGAAGAATGCTGGGGACATGCTGTTAAGCATTGTGATGCGACTGCTTAGTGCGAGGCATTATGCCTGTGGAGGTGGAGCAGCTACACAGCAGGCGCAGTAAGATCACCCAGCCATCTTTCTGCTCTTGGGGAAGATTCTAATAGAAGGCGGTTTCAGGAGCTACCTATCTGTGACATGAATAAATGAGAAAAGAGTAGCTTCAAGAGAGCAGGGAAGCCAAGCCAGGAGTTTTTAGCTGTCCTCTGTCTTCTGAAGTCCATGGAAATGGTGGTGTGCCTGTTTATACCCTAAGAAGATTTGTATTAGTGCTTCAGATAGGTAATTGCTGGACATCAGAAATACAGAGTACAGGTATTGCTGAGAACAAGAAGTGTATAAATTAGTCTAGTGTTTGGCAGATCTCTCATTAGCAAGCACTTCTTAATAAGAATTGTGATTTTCTTGTTAATGAGGAATTACCCTCTAAATCCTTTTCACAGGCAGAAAATCAGAAATCTGACTTAGTAAGGTGAGGACATTTGGCTGAAGGCATGAAAGAGGTGATGGGAGAATAAAGATCTCACTTCCCCTCTAGAGAGCGTAGAGCAGAGCATGGTGGAAGAGAGGGATGTCCTGACGCAACAGACTGGGGAAAAGGCAGAATTAGCATTTTGGTGAAGATGGGGAGACCTTCAATCAAGGTGTTCCATGGCTAGTTTGGTTTACCTGCTACACAAAATATGTCCTGGGGGAAACTTTTCAAGTACAAAAGGCTTCCTTTGGTGTCTCTTGTCATGACTGTCACCAGAGCTGTTAGGAGTTAATATGAGTAGCACTGGGTACAGCCCAATGCAAGAACACCTTGAGAGCAGAGTCTGTGGGTTGCACTCAGCTTTTGCTGAGGATCATGTCTGAGCACAGGCCCTCTCCTTGGTGGGGATGGCAGTGTTGTCATGGCCTCGCTGGAGGTTTGTTATTTGTGTGGATTTTGGCATGCTCTGTGTCTGACCTTCTCTGATGAAAATGTACTGGCAGGCGAGGAGCACTGGAGGGCCTAGCCCTGCTCTGCTCGTGCACTGAGAGCACAGCTGCTCTGTTGTCTTCGCCACTTTGCTGCCACCTCTGTGCAAACACAGAGCAGCTAAAAACCCTAAAGCAGCTGGACTTCCCAGGCCATATTATTACTGAATCCTTTCTCCTGCCCTGTGCTCAGCTGCTGATTGGTCGAAACGTAGTTTTGTGAGCCCAGCCAGAGAGAGGTGGCCAGATTTTGAAGTGGGTGTGTATAATCTGCGAACTCGCATTTAATTCTGACTGTTCTGACGGAGCTCAGGGCACAATAAACGTGCATGTAAAAACTTGCACTGGTTTAACTGCATCAATTTGGAAATAGATGGGCATGAACAAGACCCTAAAAGATCTGTATTGCACTTTTGAAAACCTGCAGTGTGGTAGTGAGGACCCCAAAATAAGCCTGACCTTCCTCCATAGTACTGTCACTCCCTCTGACTGCCATAGGCACACTCTGCACCAGCACAGAAGATATTTCAGACAGGTTCAAAGCTGCACCAGGGGAGGTTTGGACTGGACATTAAGAAGCATTTATTCACTGAGAGGGTGGTCAAACACAGGAATGGAATTCCTAGGGAGGTGGTCAATGCCCCAAAACTGTCAGTGTTTAAGAGACATTTGTCCAATGCCCTTCACAACATGATTTAAACTTTCATAGAATCGCAGAATCAACTCGGTTGGAAAGGACCTTTAAGATCACCAAGTCTAACTATTACCCCAGGACTGCCAAGACCACCACTAAACCATGTCACTAAGGGCCTCATCTACGTGGGTTTTGAACACTTCCAGGGGTGATGATTCCAGCAGTCCCCTGGGCAGCCTGTTCCAATGCCTGACCAACCTTTGGTTATATCCCATCATAACTTCCCTTGGCACAGCTTGAGGTTGTTTCCTCTTGTCCTATCACTTGTTACCTGGGAGAAGACACCAGCCATCTCCTTGCTCCATCCTCCTTGTAGAAGTTACTGTTGGTCAGCCCTGAAGTGGTCAGGCAGTTGGAGTAGATGATTGTTGTAGGTCCCTTTTAACTGAAACAGTTTAGTTCTGTTCCATTTCATTCCATTCTATTCTACTCTGGCTTTTCAGTGATAGGCTGGTATGACGAGACATCTTTGCAAGACTGACTTAAGCTTCTTAACCTTTAAGGATTAGAAAAGACATTTGCTTGTTTGTTTTCTCTGGTTGAGTGCAACACACATGAGTGCTTTAATCAAGTTCTCATGGTGCTGCATTTTTCTCCTTACGGATCCTTATAGCATTTTGCCTGGCAAGTAAGAGCAGTATAAGCAGAAAGTTCATACACCTGTGTAAATGTTATTGTCAACAAGTACTACTCTGCTAAAGACTTGGAAAGGTTTGCCAAAGCGTCAGGAGAAGAGCTTTATTAAGCGTCGGATCCTGATCTTATGGGTGGTAGGGCCCAAGTATCTGATGCTGTGTCACACATCCAGTTGGAGCTGCACCTGCAGGCGAGTGAGGATTTCCAGCGGACCTGGATGAACCCACCTGTTGGCCAAGTTGCTCCTTCACTCAGCTGGCACAGCTGCCTACATAGTCATCCCCTGAACAAAGACAGGTCAAAATAATCTGGTTTGCTTGAGCATTTTTTGAACTAAATCTAAAGCTTCCTGATGTTATTTTCACCAGGCTGGTTTAGGAAATGAGTACGTGAGCTGGTACACTGGCAAGATCAAGTGAGTGGTTAAACTGTGGTGGAGTTCATGGTGAGGTACTGGGAAGACTAGGGTATAAATGGGAAGTGGTGGCTACTTCACTTGGATCTTAGCAGCTCAAGCAGTCAGGGAACTCACTGCTGCAGTTAAGCATGCACTGGGCTCTATTGTCCTGAAGTAGGTGTGTCCCAGTGTCATCCCAACAGAAAAAGAGCTGGGTTTATTCAGCCTAGGGGAAAGAATGAACTGTTCATCCCCCAGCGGGAATGAACTGATGTCTTCAAATAATGATGGGAAGCTATGGAGAAGGCAGTGTACGTAGTGGCAAGGTGAGAGGCCAAGGACATTGGCTGCACCAAGGAAGATTAGATAGAACAAAAACAATTTCCCTGTGAACGTAATCAAGCATGGGAACAAGTACCCAGAGATGCATAATATTTACCCTTGGAAATATTCAAAAGTGACAGGACCTGAGCAACATGATGTAACTTCAAAATGGGCCCTGCTCCCTTAGGAAGGGGAGGTGGCCTCTAGAGGTCCCCACCAACATAAAATATTCTATGATTGTAATTTTTTATGGCATTTTAAATTAGATGAAAGCTGTTAGTCTCACTGAGACGTAAATGTTGCTTGCACTCAAAAGAACTCACAACCATGTTCACTACCCAAATTTTACATGCGGGAAGATGAGGCAGAAAGATCATTCATTTGTCGGGGATGCAGCAAGGACCCCAGCTTCTCTTCCTGGGGAAGAAGGCCAGCAAGCAGAGCTGCTTTGTTGCAGCATGTCCCTTCAGCTGTGGTGTTACAAGGCTTACACCATCAAAATGCCTTATTACAGCTCTGTTAGTGTGTGTACTTCACAGTTACAATAGAACATGCTACATCAAATGACGTTAAATTAATATATAATTAAAATATTAGTATGGTATATATTAATTCACTGGGAGCTGCGGAGGACACTGTTCCAGCAAGAATCCCTACTGGTATGTGTATAACAGAGACACAGATATAGATAATAACAAACATAATAAACTGAAGATGTGGAAAGCCTGGGTGGGTTAATGGCAGCCACTGTTCTGCAGACACAAAGTAAATGTGATCTTTCATAGAAGGGGAAGTCCAGTCTCCTTTCTGGAGAGCTGGCTGAATATATGAAGCTGTTATGTACCAAGTTTGTAAATTGCAGTTATTTTAATCTATATGTTGTGGGTGTATTTAATGATGCAGATAATGATAGATGAACAGGAAGGAGTTGACCAAGGCAGGTGCAGAGGTCTGCTGCTGAGTGAGATATCTCTCATGATGGCAGATCCATCTCTTCCTTACCCTGTGTCAAGCTGCTATTTCTGTTGTCAAGACTTTTCTTAACAAACTTTCTAACTATACAGAATAGCACCAGTCAAAAAGTGTGGTTTTGCGTAATGGTCAGGCAGTCTAACAATGGTCTAGAGGTACAAATGTAAAACCAAAACTGTCTCCAACTGATGTAATTCAGATGCGACCCTAAATTTCAGGAGGTAACCCTGCATTAGCAACCCACAGAAAAAGCCTGTTTCTAATAAAAGTGGCACGGACTACAGTCTTTTTTCCTTTCTTTGAAACAAATGCCTCTTTTTCTTCACATTACATTCAGCCTCTGGTGTAATAGAAAGATGAGTCTTCTGTGTTCTGTGATGCTGTGGTCTATAGATATTGATTTAATAACATTTTGTAGTACAATCAGCAAAGAAAGAAACACAGTACATTGATACTGCTGAGGGAATTTGCCAATTAGGATCTACCAGAATGACTGGGAGCAGAAAAATGATCCTTGAAATCTGAACAATAACCTTGCTGCTGGCACATGACCTATTGTCGTGTGAGAACCCAGGGTGTCCACATGTAAGCAAGAGAGTATTCATTCTCTTTGCAAACAGAAGATGTAATGCACAGTTCCAAACACTTGAGCAGGTCATTATTGTTGTGTGTTTGGTACTGTGCCTTCCATGTCTTTTGTGCAGAGAGTCGGACTGAGATTTAAAAATGCAACTTCTCAAATTCTGTTTTCAGCCCAGGAGACTTCTGCTAAAACAGTCGATGGAAAGGCTATCATTAACTCTGCTCTGAGAATAGCATATTAATCATAGTTAACACCCAAATGTGTGGATTCCTTTACAAGCATAGGATGGGTGAAGTTCAATTACCAGTTACAGTGACCAGAATTCAGGTCATAGTTTCATGAGATACTGTCACAAAAAATCTCCAATTGGATCACTGCAGTGATCTGAGTTAAAATTACCTCTTTCTGGTGGTGTGTGGGGGGTATTTTTAACCTGAATCGTTTAAGCAACCCAGTTTGAGTGCAGCAGTGCAGTAGCACGCTGGCGAGGTCAGCGGGTGCAGTGTATGGGTGGGAGTGATGGCTTGAACAGGAGAAGCAGCTGTCAGTCATGTTACTGCTAGAGCCGGTGTGTTATTTCTGATTCTGTGAAAACTGGTGGAATGAGCCGGGAAGGGGTAGCTGTGTAACATGGGGACTGGCACAGCTTGACTGGGGAGACTTGGGACTTGCTGCTGTTTTTTTCCCGTGTGCGACTGCTGTGACACTAGGGGTATTCAGCTTGGTACCTTGTCTTTCTGAGGTAGAAACTAAGCTAGCTGGCAGTTTGTAGGCTGAAGCTTTCTGGTGTGAGCTGTAGGGCACCAGGACCTAATCTGGAAAAACAGAAATTCCAGAAAACTGATGAACCTCAGCAAATGCTGATTTAGAAAAAAACCTATTGCTTTTGTTGTTGTTGTTTTTAGTAATATCCTTCAAAGAGATGTATTGAAAAGGAGACTGAGCATCACAATGACCAGGTTAACGCTTGTTGGCACGTGGCAAATCGTGGAATGATAAAGCTAGGAGGGACCTTGAGAAGCTCCCTATCTGGGTGAGATTGGCATGGTCTGTGTGCCCAAGTTGCACAAGCCAGATCTCCCACCCCTGTGTGCATAGCTCACCACACCGAGCTGGCATGTGGTGATGGGACCTCAGAGATCTCTCCAGTCCCCTGGAGACTAAATCATAACCCTTACTTTAAGAGGTCCACAGTGTCTTATAGGACACCTTTTCCCTCTGGGCTGCAAAAGCAGATGCTGCCACAGCCTGCCATTCAAGGTAGCTTTTTTTGGCCTAGAAAATTCTCCAGCAAAGTGAAAGTGATGTTGACGTACAGTGAGTCACCTACACACTATTTTGCAAAACAGCTGACAATAAAATAACTTGACTCTGTGTGTATATTGGTGTTTTGCACTCTGGGTAAGGACCCCACCTGTGGGACAGCAATGTGAAATAAGAGTGATCTGCCAGAGGAGTGAACTGGCCTGAGTGTTATTGATATGTGGGGCGTATGAATGCTCAAAAGCCTTTGACACCTCTCGGCTTCCATACTGAGAGGAGCACTAACACCCCAACTCCTTAGTAAGCCAGTTTTGGGAGCCCCACCAGCAAAAATATAGGTTTTGTTTTCTTTTGCAAGATAAGTTTTCTGCCAGGTGTCCTGGGTTCAGCAGTAGCAGTCATTTTTCTCCTTAGTAGCTGGTGCAGTGCTGTGTTTTTGACTTTCGGCCTGGGAACAGCGCTGATAACACCGACGTTTTCAGTTGCTGCTCAGTAATGTTTACTCTGACCAAGGACTTTCTGAGTCTCATGGTCTGCCAGGGAGGAGGGGAAGCTGGGAGGAAGCAGAAACAGAACACCTGACCCAAAGTAACCAAAGAGGTATTCCATGCCACAGCACATCATGTCCACTATATAAACCAGGGGCAGTTACTCGAAAGGCCCAGATCACTGCTTGGGTCAGGCTGGGTATCAGTTGATGGGTGGTGAGCGGTTGTGTTATCTCCCCTTGTTATTTTCCTTATCATTATTATTATTGGTGGTAGCAGCAGTGGTTTGTGTTATACCTTAGTTCCTGGACTGTTCTTATCTCAACCCATGGGAGTTACATTCTTTCGATTCTCTGCCCCATCCTTCCAGGAGCTGGGGGAGGAAGAAGTGGGGGAGTGAGCGAGCGGCTGCGTGGTTCTGAGTTCCCAGCTGGGCTTAAACCACGACACCAGGTTAAACCCCAAACAATGCCCACATCTGGGTCAAGGTGTGACAGCACCCAAATGGGAGAGGAGGCTGTGATACCCAGCAGAAATGGAGGAAGAAGGACTCCTTAAAGAAATAACAAATACCGTTCTCCTCACAACAGTCGTTCATCTGGTTCTTTATGCTGTCTGTGGCTGTAGCAATAGGAAGATCACACTTCAGGTAGCACTGTGATTAAGTAGTGAGCGAGCAGGATTTTTGTATGCCTTAGCTGACCTAGTAGCTTGCTGCTGCCAGAAGGACTATTGGCACTTTGTCCATCAGTGCACTTACATGCTGGAAAACAATCCTTTTTCCCTTATCTGGATTACTTTCCTGTTGGGCTGGTGAGTTAGGTCAGTTCATCAGGGAGCCCTGATGCAGAGGAGGGTCTGCAGAGCTGTAAGCTGGTGAGAGGAGCAGGACATCCCCCGCTGTGAAGACAGGGAGCTGTTGCAGCAGCAGGTGTTGTGAGCCCTGACCCAGATCTAGTGTGAAATGAAATCTGAATCTAATCATATTTTGTTCTATTTTTAACAAGAGCTACCCAGCAAGCAGAATAGGTTCAGACCTGTCATTGGGTGGGAGAAGTGTGAGTAAGAGTGAAGAGCTGCAGGAAGTGGGTGAAGAAATCATAGAATTATAAGATGATTTGGGTTGGAAAGGACCTTAAAGATCATCCACTTCCAACCCCTGCCATGGGCAGGGACATGTTCCATTAGACCAGGTTGCTCAAAGCCCTGTCCAACCCTGGCCTTGAGCACTTCCAGGGATGGGGCAGCCACAGCTTCTCTGGGCAACCTGTGCCAGTGCCTCACCGCCCTCATAGTGAAGAATTTCTTCCTAATATCTAATCTAAATCTCCCCTCTTTCAGCTTAAAGCCATTCCCCCTTGTCCTGTCACTACATGCCCTTGTAAAAAGCCCCTCTCCAGCTTTCTTGTAGGCTCTTTATGGGTACTGGAGGGCTGTTGTAAGGTCTCCCTTGAGCATCCTCTTCTCCAGGCTGAACAACCCCAATCCCCTCAGGAAAGAACTCTTGATAGGAGAGATCGTGCTCTGCCTTTCATCCTTCCTGAGGAGAGGACGTGAGCTGGAGCACTGCAGCACTTAGTGTTTGGAGGAGCTGCAAAGCGGAAGCTGTGGCCACTTGTGGTCAGTAAAGATTAGGTTTTTTGGCACTTTTCCTAAAAGTAGCTTCATTAAATGCAACAGTGTTGGCCAAACTGTATTTGTGTAAATCCATTCTGTCTCTCTCAGGGCCCCTGAAGTATTTTGTTCACTTCATGTTCACTTTATAGAAACAGAGGACTTGCTAATGGTGTGGTAATTCAGCCCCTCGGATGGATTCTCATTGGAGAATCAGTGTGTGGAGCTCAGCTGGCTTCCAATTTACTCCTACTGAGAGCTGGATCTGTACTTTCTGCTGATGGCAGTGCCAGAATTATCAGGGCAAGGTACAAAAAAAAAAAGGCAAATAGGGAATAAACTAGTAATTTGATGGGTTTCTTTCTATTACCAGATCAGTTTGTGGTTGGATTCCTCTCCGAAGCTTTGTACCTAGTGAAAGCCTCTGCCCTAACTCTCTGTATTTCTGCAGCATATTGCTGTTGTGTTACAACCTAGAGCAGGTGGCCCTCAGCCTGAAATGAAGACATGAATAATTCCTTAACATTAGTACTTGAAAAGCATTTTGGGATCCTATGAAAGCACTCTCTGTGGTGTATTTCGGTAATCAGTGTACAAAATGATTCATGAAAAGAAGAGGGCTTCCTTAACATCCTTCCCTCCCCCCCCCTTGTTTTTTTCCCCTGAAAAAAGGAATATTCTACTAATACAGAATTTATTTGCTTGATCGGTGAATGTGAGGCATTTTCTTCCTCTCTTCTTTTTCTTATAGCTCATGGCCACAAGGTGCAACATTTTAGCACAACTTCAGAATCATTTTTAGCACTGAGTGTAGTGTTTTGCTAAGGCTGCCTTTATCTCAGGCTGGATTGCAAGTATTTAATCTGCGTGTCAGAGCTGAAGATTACTAACTTTGTCAGAGACAGACTTGCACTCAAGCCTCTCCCTTTTTTTAAGTGTAAAAATATTTTCCATGGGATAAACAGAGAAAGCAACTTCAAATCAGAGATGCATGAAGAAATAATCATCATCATCATAGGATCCCAAATACAAGGAAAGGTAAAGCTTTTCACAGTCTTCCAGCCAGGACGACAAGCAGCTGTGACAGAGAGTGAGGATGATGTGGTTACTGCCTCCTTATGGGACACCTGTTCTTTATGGGACACAGAGCACATGCCTCATTAGGCAACATGAATGCATGTATTTGCATGCCTTCATAGCATCCTCAGAGTAAATCCAGGACTAGCCTGGATGAATGACTTCAGTTGCTCTGTCTGTGCATGTTCGTATTATGTGGCTCCCTTGAACAGGGGCAAAAAGCAGGCCCTTTATAACCTTGTCCATACAGATTTCTGAACCACTACCTCTTTTGGCTCTTTATATGCACTTTCTTTCAGATCATCTCCAAATATAAGGACTGTGGAAACCACTTTGCTGGTGTAGAAAATTACTCACAATACCCTGGCATCATTCTCTGCCACCCATCTTCCAAGGCTAGGATAGTGTCGTGGTTTAAGCCTCTAAAACTCACACAGTTTTAGTCACTCACTCACTCCCCTCTTTTTCTTCCCCCAGTCCCGGGGGGATGGGGAGGAGAATTGAAAAAAGATGCAACTCGCACAGGTTGAGATAAGAACAGTTTAGTAACTAAGGTATAACACAAATCACTACTGCTACCATCAATAATAATACAAGAGAAATACAAGGAAAGACAATAAAACTGCTCACCAAGCCTGACCCAGCCAGTGCAGCCCCCAGCAGCAAACCCCCCAGTACCAAAAACCTGACGATGCCATGCACCCCTAGTCCACCACCACACCCTTCCGGGTCTCTGCTCTCCGTCTTCACGTCCTGGACATGACGTGCTATGGTATGGAATAACCTCTTTGGTCAGTTGGGTCAGGTGTCCTGTCTCTGCTTCCTCCCGGCTCCCCCTCCTCCCTGGCATAGCATGAGATTCAGAAAGTCCTTGGCCAGACAAAACACTACCAAGCAGTAACTGAAAACTCTGGTGTTATCAGTGCTGTTACCAGGCCCAAAATCAAAAACACAGTGCTGCACCAGCTACCAAGGAGAAAAAATGACTGCTGCTTCTGAACCCATGACAGATAGACACGTAAGAACCTTCACCATGTGTGAGCTGAGGAACTGGTTCCTGTTTTCTTCAGCTGTCTGTGGCCCACAAGCAATTACCACTTGACTCAGTGTGTTGGGTCAGGCGTGATGAGCAGCCGGGCCTGCAGGGTGAGCTGAGCTGTCAGCCACGTGAAGCTGTGAGCCAGTGGGAACTGTGGATGTTGATATTTCTGGGTTCCCCTGGGGTTTGAGCACTGGCTGAGCGCAAAAAATTCAGGGGAAGGGAAGCCCGGCAGCACAGCAAGAACCCTTTCTCCATGTCTGCCCTTCCCTGCCCTTCCAACTCCCTCATACAGCTGGCACATGCCGACTTCAGCAGGCAGGCTGACTTGAGGGCAGGGTTTTCTCCATTCCTCATGCTTGCCCTTGGATCAGCAAAGATCATGGGTGAAAATTAGTACGAATGGCAATGCAGGGGTAGTGTGTGGGCCCAGGAGAGAAATAAGTCCTGCTGCTGTTTCCTGATAAAATACAAAGAAAGTCTAATTTCAATCCTGATGAGTGCAGTGGTGTCAATTGTGAAGAGAGAGTGATGGTGTGAATCCACATATGACTGCATATGTGGTTGATTGTAGTCTCATTGACAAAGTGAATTTAAAGATGAAGTCAATAGTGAAGCCTAGAATGAAAGTTGCACTTCATTTTGGCATGCATCCTTGTTCTGGGTCATTTGCACTACTGCTGCAGTTCTGTCATCTGGATTGTATATTCTATGCCTGCATCTATTTCTGCTCAGTTTTGTGGGAAAAGTTAAGTTGAAACAGATCAGCTGTTTCTTACTAATCTCTCATCAGCAATATTTATCATTACTGTGGTCTGCCACAGGGATCAGAAATTAGGTGAGAGAGTTGTGTTAGCATCATGGATATAATTTTAGCTGTCATCATGAAAATCCCCTCACATTTGGATAAACTGTGGGTTACTGAAGAATGTTGTGCTTTACATGTTCAGCAGGGGAGCTCATAAATTTTTGAGGTGACAAAGGTCAGGCATGTAGAAGGAGAAAATATTTTTGTCCTTTCCTTGAAGCTTTTGTAAATATAGGTTGTTTCTGGTTTGGAAGTAGTGCAGCAATGGATGATTTTAGTAAGGAGGATATAGCTACCATCATCACTTTTACTCACCCTGAAATCTGTGCTTGGTGGTGTGGGAATAACTGTGTGAAATAAAAGCAAGACTGAAGGAAGCAACCACAGCACACACCAGAATTGAAGAGGCTGGCTGTATCAGTAGAAGAATGATAAGGATGACCACTAGGGAAGATGAATGTCTCACTGCTACTTACTGCCTCTGAATGACCACGGAAGTGTGGTGGGTTTCTGTGTCTGAATGCGGAGATACCTGAGGAAAGCGCAGCAGAGCTGATGAAGAGACTGCAATCCTAAAGGCTTTTCACAACACATTGCTAGCCATACAGACGCAGTTTTGTATTGGTTATCAGTACAAGAAGAGAGCAAGAGGAGGTCAGCAATTAACAATGAAAAAGAATGAGAAAGGTTAACACACAGAAATCTGTGATGATTTTGGTGGTTTGAACTGCCAGTCTGATGCAATGGATGACAAACAGGTGCATGGTAATATCTTACAGATTTTCTACATCTATACCTCTTTAGCCTCCCACAGCTCTATAGACCATGAGATTACACATAAACCTCCCTATAGTTTAACTATAAATGCTCCATCCACCCTGGGATCAGCCATAATTTTCCCTGAAATTGCTTTCTCCCGTCTCTTGCAAACATGTGAGGCCAAATCCTGGAACTAAAAGCAGGGAGGGTCATCCTCCTGTTCTTTCAGTGTTGCATGTATGCACAGAGAACAAGGACAAAACTGCTGGGGAAAAATACAATTGGTCCCTGGTATGGAAGAAGAGAAACAATAGGTATGTGGGTAGAAACTCACAGGGTAATAGGAATTGCAAGTATGTGAGTGTTTTAGATGCAAGAGTTAAAAGGGCAAAAATGAGGAACGTGGAATAGAGTGGGAGTGATTTTCCCAGAAGGCTGTGTAATTATTCATGAGGGATGATACTGTAAGAATCAATCATAACTATGTAGGAAGTTTTTATCTGTAGGATCTTTGTCTCACTCCTTGCTGAGCTTGGAAGTTATGAGGCAACAATTATATAATTAAAGATGCAACTATAATGACTGCACAAAATGGAAGCAAGTTAAAGTTGCAAGGCCATGTCGATAATTATTATTACGTAATTGAACATTTGAATGCATAGGAAAACTGAAACAACTAATGGCACTCTAAGGGCCAACTTGAAGAAAAAGAAGTTGGCTTCATGCAGGTAATTAATAGAATAGCAACAGAATCAAACAAGACTAAGGAAAAAAAAAACATTAATGGGTATATAAATTATACTAGCTTTAAAAGTCACCCTAACAACAAACAAAACTTGTAATGGAAACTATATTTCTACAGTCTCAAGTCAGTGGAAACTTTAAAAAGCATATCAGGTGAGTATAACTTTTTATCTTAGGATAAGGATTTGTTACAGGTTAACTTTTTCATAAGCACATAACTGGCTCGGCTTTCAGAAATGACCATTCACTGGGGGCTTTGAATCTGAATATTTGAAGGCATTCATGGCCTAATTTAGACACCTAATAATAGGCATTTTAAATTTAAGCTAGTTGTCTTAGGCTGGCTTTAGAACCAGCAAAGAGAAAAGGCATCTTCAGTGAGAAAATAATTTCTTGTTTTGGATGCCAGTTTTACCAGGAGATGACTTGTCCTTGAAAGATGCCTATTCTTCTCCACTGCTTATAAAAGAAGCTTAAGGTAACTAAGACTTGAATGATCTATTTTCAGGAGATTAAAGACATGAAATAAATCCTATCAGTCTTGGTGTCTAACACAAGGCATCCACATTTGAAAACTAGCCATAGCTGTTCGTAAGGCAATATCAAAACAAACTGTTGCAAATCACACTGTATATGCCAACAGTTAGCTCTCAAAAATGCTCTGCCCAGCAGTGCAGAGACGGACACAGACATACTTAACCAAGGTGCAGGCCATGTTGGCAGTAAGCTAAGATTCAAACTGCACTTTTGGAGGATGGTGTGCTGGAAGGTCTCTGTGACCACAGTCTCCCATGGGCTTCCAAAGGTGGCATCTTTTCTCTTGGTTCACCCTGTATTTCAATTCCAGCTTGAATGAGTTGCTTTGCCTTCTGGGGCTTCTTGGTATATGTCTATAAACATGGATTTGTTTGATTGTAATACTTCCCTTTCCAGACTCTGGATATCTTGTTTAAATGCTCTTTCAAATTCCTACGCTATCCAGCTCAGATTCCAAAAGGCCAAGACTGAATCCGGAGGAAGGAGATGAGAAAAAAGAAATATGCCAACAGGATTTTTTTAAACTTCCAAAAAGCCTTCTTACTGTCCTTGCTTGAGACCATACAGCTCTCTGGGTAGGTACCCTCTCTTGTCCCCTTTTTTTTTCATCTTTGTTCTTGGTGCCAGAATCAACCAGTTTCTCACAAGGTGGCTGTATTATGATGGATTTGTTGGCAGGCAGATGGGAAGATCTGGCTAGACAAGAGAAGGGTTGAAAATATAGCCAGCTCCTGAAGGTGGCTGTGAGAGGGATTCTTGCTTTCCTAGTACTTTTTATTCTTGCTTCTGGGCTATTTACTTGTGTTCCACTCCAGTGAACAGGGTGACAGGTGAGTGTGCTCACCCTTCTCCTGGTGGCATCAGCACAGGCAGCAGCACCAGTAGGAAGCTGTTGTGAAGAGGGTCATGTGGCTGTGACTGGGAGAGATGACACCATCCAGAAGCATAATCTTAGGAGTGTCTTCTGGAGTACATCCTGGTACCTTCTAGTGTAGCTCCACTCTGTTCCTCACCTAGAAGCTGGGATCTGGCAACCAACTTCTGAACTTCTGACCTCATCTGTGAGCTGGAAACAGTCATAAGCCCCTCTTTTTGGCTCATGATCCCAAAGAGCTTGACAAACTAGCAGGTTTCTGCTGGATACAGAAAGAGGGTTGCAACCCCCTCCTTGGGAATTGGGATCAATTTGTAAATTGGTGTTGTTTTCAGTCATTTTATGAGGAATCTAGAAAAGATCTTCTCCCCTCCCCTGCAGTTCTGTTGAAAACAAAACCTCTTTTAGAACACTAAGCAGAAAATAGCGATTCAAGGTAAGGCTGAAGGGCTTGTGGGTGTTCAGGCCACAGTGCTGTGTAGTAGTTTGCTCATACAAAAATTCACCTTTTGCTATTGCACCTTTCCTTGGATATGGCTGACCACATCGATGGTTTCACTATTTTACTTTATAATTACAGATTCCTTTCACCTCATTTATGAAAATCACTATGTGTCCAAGTAGGCCATCTTTTACGCAACGTCGTAACAAATAGATATAATTAATGATGAGTCTTTAAATATATGTATGTGAATAGCAATGATTTTTGAAACATGAAACTTCAACACTTTAAAATTGTTTTGCTGAATTAGATGAGTCATCATGCCTGGGAAAAAAAGATCCTATAATTTCATTGTATTTTCCTGTCGTTAAGAAAATATTATGCTTCAAGCAGATGAAAGACAGCAAAATTTGCAGACCCATTATTACTGGATAGTGGCAGTGAAGAGAATTGCATTACATTTGCCTACAGGTATGTATGTTTTAGCACCCACTTTTTGTTTCTTTTAAAAAAAAAAGTTATCAATTTAGAGGACAAAGCAGAGTTGTGGTTTTTAGAGGACAAGCTTGGACACACAAGAATCTTCAATCCACTGCTTCCATGTCTGTGTCCCCCATTCGCTCTGAGGACTGACCTTGGACAGACTGCTCTGCCGGGTCGTCCACACATTCTGCAGCTTTTGGTGGACTTATTGTGGGTGCTGGCATATTCCCAAGGGGAAGGGGCATGTTTTGTGCAAGTGTTGGCAGGTTTTCAGGGGTTGTTGGTATGCTTTCAGTGGGCTTTGGCATGTTCGCAGTGGGTACTGGCACACTCTCGGGCAGCATTGGAGCACTTTCTGTGGGGACTGGCACCCTTTCTGGGAGCACAGGCATGCTTTTGGTGGGCTTCATCATGTTCTCGGTGGGTGTTGTCATATTTTCAGTGGGTGCTGTTATGCTTCCAGTGAGTGCTGGCGTGTGTTCAGTAGGTGCTGGTGTGCTCATAGTGGTCTGCTCACAGTAATTCCCAGCCTCTGACTGTGGGGGGAGAGGAGAGGGGAGCTCTGGCACCATGATGGCATTACATGTCTGAGCATCACTGGTCTCTGGATTGATGCTGTTGCTTGGGACAGACTCTTCTGCCTTGTGGGACACTCTGAAGGCTTCAGCCAGCTCCTTCAGCATCCTCTCGTCACTAGTGCGCAGCTCAATGCTTGCCTGCTCAGAAGACAAAGGGCTTCTATCAGCATCATCATCTTCTTCTAAGATGTCATTTCCATTCACTTCTTCAGGGAACTGTGCTTGCTTTATTTTTTTGTACAATTCATTCCTCTCTTCCTGCAGAGCCCGGCAAAGGTTCTCTAGCCTCTGGATTTTTAGCACGAAGCATTCATATTCCTTGGTCCTCATGGCTTTCTGTGGTCAAAGACATCAGACAAAGGTGAGAACTGAGTTTGGGTGCATGCAATTCATTGGTGGAACTGGCAGGCAGGAAATAATTTGAGATCTAGGCAGCCCTCACAAGACTCTACCAGGTAGCTGGCTTTTGCCAAGTAGCTCTACAATAACTATGGTCTTTTGTACTGAAGCTTCAGGAGGAAATTCAGCCATGTTACTGCACTGTATTAAGCATTCTCCATACAGATCCATAGGATCACAGAATCATAGAATAGTTAGGGTTGGAAAGGACCTTAAGATCATCTAGTTCCAACCTCCCTGCCATGGGCAGGGATCACCTCACACTAAACCATGTCCAGATCAATTTCACTCAAAAATATTTGCAGGAGTACCTGTTGACCTGTGGAGGTGTGGATATCTGTATAGTTAAGCATCCAAAAGCCTACATGGACATCCAGTGGATGTGAATTTTGGGGAAAAAAAAGCTGTACTATATTTTTTGCTTATTTTGCATCTAGATTCTGTGAAAGCAGCCTGAACTGGAACATTTTCTTGTTTCTACAATCAATGAGGAAACAAGAGATACAGAAACAGCAATAGCCACAGAGCTATAAGTCTAATCAGAAAGGCCTGGTCCAAGTTCAGTATAAATTTGGGGTGAAACTTCAAGCAGCCTCTTATCTTATTTGGATGAATTCTAACATGCTTATGAATTTCCTCTGCAATGCCCCCGTGACAGCATGTTTAAAACTATGGTGAGCCACAGTACTTGCTTTTGGCTCTTAGAGTTTGCATACACAGGAAGTTAATGAAAGGTGTAAATTTGAAGTTCATTAGCTAGACCACATTAATTCCCTGGGTGGACTGCTCTTATGCAGAAAGAAACTTTCATGAAGTGAACTAATGCCAATTTGCTTCTATGGGAGAGCATTAAAAATCACACATTTTTAGAGCACTTAAAATTCACAGTTACATAATTCAGATTCTTGTGGACGTAATGAACGCCTCTGAACAATCTAAAAGCCACAGCAGCTGGGGTTGTCTTTTTCTATGAAGATATCTAATTACCAAGGTAGCTTGAAAAAAAGACCCTTAGACTCAAGAACAAAGTTTTCATTGACTTCTGGCAGTTTCAGGTCCCCTCATCTCATAGTTAAAGCTTTATGTGGGGAAAGAAGTGCATCCTGAGAAGAAAAAGACTGGTCACCTCTTCAATCATGTCCAGTAATGCTCTGTTACAGTTCTCAAACCTGGATTTCCATGTAGCAGTATCCTTTTCCAACTTCTTCATTTTCTTTGTCATCTACAGAAGAAGGAGGAAAAGCTGAATCACAACAGGAAGTCCATGCTGAAGATTAAATTAGGGCAGTCCTTTTATTCAGGTCTTTGGCTGTACTCATAACTCTGCTAGCAGCAGCTGTAGCGGCTGTGCTAAGTAATAATTTATGGTAAAGGATGGATTTTGTTTTAAGTAGCTGCCATATAACTTTCAGCCTTCAGTCTGTAGTCCTAAAGTAGGACCAGTCTATTATGTGGTTGTAAGTATAGCCAAATCCCACATTACAAACTATCACAAAAACAAAAGGCAAAGAAAATGTGGCATTATTCTGTTTGTCTCTTTACCAGATCACAGTGTTAGACTGCTGGGAAGTTAGAGAAGGGCTTGTATCTTCTGAGCCAGCACTGCCAAGGAAGTTCCCTCTGGATTAATCACCTCTATATTACCTCCAAAACACACCACTACCTAAATAGCATCATCTTTCCATTCGGTTTTCTGCAGATGGATCTCTCTGTGAAAATACTTAGTGGTTGTCTGGGTCAGGGCATCAGGAATATGAGTCCCAGTGGCAGAGTAGAACATCATTTATTGTGAAAGTGGGTTCAACACGTGGATGTGTTTGGTTTTTAACTCCCGTTCATTACAGGAAATAAGTACACCAGCAGCAATGAAACAGCCACTTGGGCTTAATGGTTGGAAGGTGTTGATGGGCTTCCGCTCTGCCTGTGCGTGACAGTAGGAAGATGTGTAGCCTGTGTCAACATTTCTGTACCAGTGTCAGTCACCCAGGAGGCTCTGGGCACTCCTGGAGGCACGGGCTGACAAATGCAGCTCCAGACTACCTATTTGGTATCTCTGGAGGGTCTGTACCCAACCACCGCATTAACTT
The DNA here is from genome assembly GCA_017639245.1 of Myiopsitta monachus. NCBI lineage: Eukaryota > Metazoa > Chordata > Aves > Psittaciformes > Psittacidae > Myiopsitta > Myiopsitta monachus. The sequence continues at coordinate 50,880,696 of CM029925.1, read as the reverse complement.
CTAGGTAAAATTATCAGTTTTTCCAGGAAATTTTGGTTTTATCTGAAAGGGAAAGTGAAATGTTCAGCTTACATTGCTGAAGTGTAAGCTGCTATCAGTTGTGGCTGAGTGTGCCCCAGATCTTTGGATGCTGATGAGATTGTTCTCCAAAATGTGCAGAAATGGTCCCATTCCAGAAAAAATTATTGCAGTGAGAAATACCAAAATTTAAAAGGAAAGTGTGAAGCACAGAGTTCAGGTATGAGCTGCTACTTACTTTCTCCATCTCCTGTTTGAATGTGGCAAACACTTCATTGCTTTTGGTCAATGTCTTCTGAAATTCTTCAAACCTTTCAGAGTAGAGAGTGATCTGTATTCACAGAGAAAAAAAAACCACAGTAAAATTTCATTGTCTCCAGGACTGGTGAACTTCTACTTTGGTAGAAGATAAGAAGTTTTGTGTTTGGGCAAGGAAATTACCTTCTGTTTGGAGACCATGAAACACAAACATAAGGGAACTGAAACTCTCTGCATCTTTTTAAGGCTGCAAGCTATTATGATTCTCTGTTGAAGAAAGGTAAATTGAGGAAAAATAGGAAGACCCAGGCCAGTGATTTTAAAAAGACCTGGGAACTATGGGTGCCCCATTCCCCTGAATGTTGCAGCTATGGCATCTCTAAACAGGGTGGTCAGAAGCAAAAGAGTTCCCTGGAAGCAGAGACTTCTGAAAACATTTCCCTTGGTAACTATAAAGACTATAGAGGACAGCATCAAAGTCTGAAAAGGTTTCCACTCCCTGCCTTTCCTCACAAGCCCTCTACACTTCTATGTAGAATTGTGGTTGGCATCTAAAGGAAAGGACTCCTAGGATGACCTGCAGAATGGAAAATGATAATATGATACATGAGCCCATGTCTATAGTCAGGGACTAACGTAAGCTGGTCCAACCACTGACGCTGTGCAGAACCAGGCAGTGGGATTAAATCAAGGTGACAGCCAGCATGGTGAGAGCAGTTTCTGAGCTCTAAGCCTTGCTTAACCATGCAGACATTGCCAGGCTCAACTTTAACCTGTGGACATAAGCTCTGGCAGGCTTTAGAGGGGGAGCTGAGTGCTACCCTGTGTAAACTGCTTCTGATGTCCGAGTGAACTGTGGGAGAGGTATCTACACCACAGCCACAGTTTCCCCTCTTCCATCTTTCCAGTCCCCACTTGGTGGCTCAGGCTGTGGCCAGGAGCTGCACCACGCAGCACTTGATATGCTTCACTGGACTCCACTGTTGAAGAGGAACATTGCTGTTCCCTTCCTATGTTATCTGGCATATAGGGTAGCCCCAACACTAAGCAAAACCCACCCTTGGCTTCACACCCCTGTAATACTGCACTGGATCCCTTTCAGCTGAGTCCACAGCTTGAGTGAGCTGAGAAGGCATCTTGTTAGCTCTGTTTTGTAGCCTGCCTGTGGACTGCAGCTGCAGGCAAGGCCAGCAGAGCAGAGAAAAAAATCCCCTGACAGCCTCTTCTTCCAGTTTCACTTCATGAAGCAGAGCAGGAGAAAGACCTGTTGCAATGTACCAGCATTTCAGACTATTAGGGCTCCATATTTTGCTATCAGTTTATACTGGGCAGCCACATGAAAGTTCATCTGTGGCTGTATTTTGTCAGTGATCCAGATTTTTATATCTAAAAAAATAAATTTGCAAAGATCTGAGATCTGTTTTTCTGTAAGACAAGCAGCTCCATCTCATCCACTTCCATCTGGTGCCAGAGCACCCCCAGCAGTGTTTAGGTGACTGGACATTTCATCTGCCCAGCCTGACAGCTCTCATCAGGAGAGTGACTGGTGTAACATGCAGTGGCTGAGGCAGGATGGGAGCAGAGCGATGGCACATTCAAGAGCAGCCTCCAGTATTCAGGTGTCGGGCTGGAGGCTAGCTGCCCTCTTCACACCAGAGGGGTGCTGACTAAATGACCATCTAGAAGCTTGTATTTTGTGTGGTGCCAGCCAACACACGCCCTCCCCTGGTGCCTACTCTGCAGTTACTGAGGAAAATAAGATCTAGAAAATGTGGTGAATAGTGGGTGGGTTTAATTCTGAGTTTGAAATCAGAACACCTAATGTTATATTGTGTTTCACATTCATTCTGGCTAGTTGTTACGATGCCCCTTGTTATGGCTGCAACTGCAGTGTACTAGGGACGTGCCCAAAGGTAAGTTTAAACTAGGTAGTTAGGGTCTTGGTGGCTGTGAATAAGGCACTGGCTGCAGCCCTGCCCCACTGAGCTGGGTGAAGGCATGGGAGGTTAATCTGTGTAGAGCTCGTGATGCCAAGACCAGAGGTAGCTGACAAAGTATATTTATACCAGGCTGTAGCCAGAGCTGTGACCTATGCACAAACAAACTCTAAGGGATTAGTTCTAGCAGCTAGAGTGCCACAGCATAAGTGGGACACTCATACCAAGTGAGACATTTGAAATAGATGTTATGGCTCTAAGAGAAATGCCTGAGCATCCCAAAGCCAGTTAAGGGAGCAGAGGTGGGGGCAAGCAAACTAGGGCTTCTAGCCCTGAGCCATTGTCTTAAAAACCTAACCTCAGTTCTCTGTCTCTGCTTTTCCCTTCCAACTTTTGCCTATTGTTTAATTAGACTGAAAACCTTTTAGGTTCGAATAGGGCAAACGCTGATCTCAGCTGGGGCCCTAGGCAATATCACAGCACCAAGAATAGCTTATGTAATTTAAATTTGAATAATAAATTAATGTTTCCACAGTGGCTGGGAACAGCATGTGAGATCTGTCTCTCAGCAGGAGCATGCACTCCTGCTCTTCAGTTAGGGAGATGAGGACCCCTCATTGCTGCCCACCATCCATCCAGTGCCCCTGCCAAATGGGCAGGGGGAGCACAGACAGTGCTGCTGCCAGGTGAGAACTGAAAGCAAGGCTTTGGGAAGTAAGGACATCTCAGCATCATCATGCTGTGAGGGTGCTACTGCAAGGACACCCCTTCAGCCCTGTTAAGTTCTTCTTGGTTGCCATAGCCCAGTCATTGCACTATGCCAGCTGCTGAAAATTAAAGACCTTGGCTGACTTCTATCTTCTCTCTTTGTTTCAAAGCACAAAGCTAAAAACGTCTTCCTAAGCAACATGCCTGGAGAGGGTGTGAAGCATCCTGGGAAGTGCCAATGTGCTTTGGTTGTACCCCCTCAGCTGATGCCAGATCTCCGTCACCATTTGGAGGGCCAGATTTGGCCACCTCAGGCACACTGTGCCACCCAGAGACAGTCAGGCGTGAAAATGATGTCCCCTGATTCTTCCCAGCTCAAGGAAGCAGTGAGTGTTCACCACATCCTCTAAAATGGAGTGATATCTCACTATAGCAGACCATGGGGGCTGTGTTATGGCTTCTCCTTATCTCACTGACCAATGTCTTTTCATAATTTCCATGGAGCTGTTCCTCTGTTAATGTCTATTTGTTGTTTAGTGCTGTTTTCATCAAGGAGCTCTTTATGCTGTTTCTCTTCTGTACTTGCACAATGGCACCTGGTCCATAAGGGAGGCCCTTCAGTGCCTACTATACTGGAAACAGGAATAATAATAATAGTAGTAGTAACAATAATAATAATAATGTTATTCTTCCCAGTAATTCCAAATAGAGGTTGTTGTGTAGGTGACAGAGCTCATACACTTGAGCTCTAACTAATGCATATTTCATTTCAACAAGTGAATCACTTAATTTTCATGTACCCAAGTCTGCAAAGGGCACATATATTACCAATGCCTTTGCAGACTTGTTTGACTGGACTGTTCTAAAACCAATTTTACTATTTCAAATGTATGCATCATATATTCTAGCTTTTATCAATATCTTCAGTTTCATTTAGCTGGCTACAGAGGTCTGCTTCCATACAAACTCTTTCTGGTTAAACATAAAAGTGTAATTAAAACCACCCTGAGAGAATTTGGAGCAGGTTTGCAGTCAGGACATACTCAGCTGGAGGCCTTTGAGGTTTGACTGCAGAACCTGTCAAACTGGTGTCAGCAGCAGTTTATGGGATGTTCTTTGGTGCATTACCAGCTTATCTCAGCCTTTGAAAAAACATGTAAAAGACCAAACCCCTCTTAGTGTGTTACCAGGTTATCAGTTTAATGATAGCCTTTCTTGGCTGCTCAACAGGTAGGAATTAGACCATCTTAAGGGCAGAGCTGGAACAACTTACCAGTATGATTAACTGTGAACAAGGGCTTGGAAGTGGCTTCCTCATGGGTGGGGAGATGAGCAGCCGCAGTGGGGCTGAAGGACTGACACCCTCCCCACTCCCCACTCCCCACTCTCCACTCCCCACTCCCCACTCCCCACTCCCCACTCCCCACTCCCCACTCCCCACTCCCCAAAGCTCTGCTGGGGAGGAACTTTCTTGCAGACAAGTTAAAGAAGATAAATCTACGTGGCTGTTGTAAGTCTAGGAAAATCTACTAATGCTATCTCTTTTTGATGTGAAAGTTCAAAGTCAAACATGTAATTGTGTGTTCTCACTTGCATTCAAGGGGGATTATTGCATTGCTCTCAAAGTGTAGCATATACTGCCTGTTTCTTGTTTTTACTGCTTTTCACTGCAGCCTGACTCTTAGTATAATTTTGGCAAGCATTTTTACTTTGTTGAAGGTTTCAAATTCCAGCCAAACACTGAAATACTTTGTATAAGCCCTTAGCAGGCAGAATTCCTGCTGAAGTTAATGAAAATGTTGCCTTCACACTGCAGTACAGAAAATCCCATGAGCATATCAGCTCCAGTTTGGTAAATGTGTTTCATGATATGTATGTACTCCAGTGCTTTGCTGGATTAGAAGACTGCCTGAAGAGTAGTTATGGTGAATAATCAAGCCAAGGCACATATATTGTTATGTAGTTGAGTACTTTAAACACTCATAAATCATAGTATTACAGAACAGTTAGGGTTGGAAGGGACCTTAAACATCATTTAGTTCCAACCCCCTGCCATGGGCAGGGATGCCATCCACTAGATCAGGTTGCTTAAAGTCACATCCAGCCTGGCCTGAACACTGCCATGGATGGGGTATTTACAACTTCTCTGGGCAACCAGTGCCAGTGCCTCACAAACCTCATAGTAAAGATTTTCTTCCCTAGATCTCATTCAAATCTACCCTCATTCAGTTTAAAGCCATTACCCCTTGTTCTATCACTACAGGTCCTGGTACAAGGCCCCTCTCCACATTTGTTGTAAGCCCCCGTTAGGTACTGGAAGGCTGCTATAAGATCTCCCTGTAGCCTTCTCTTCTCCACACTAAACAACCAACATACCACAGTGTGATTTGTAGTATGTGCATTACCTTACAGTTGGCTTGAAAATAACCTGTCCCCTTTGCAATAGCCTACGGGATGTAGAATGAGGCTAAAGGGAATACATAGAAAGTAGTATGGATACTTTACCTGGAACATGGCTCATGGGTTAAAAACGGGGAAACAAAGGCACACCATGCAATCACCTCTCCTACGTCACCTGTGCCTGCAGGACAGTCTCTTGCTCCTTTAACATTTTGGCCTGGAGCTTCCATTCTGCAGCTTGGTTCAGGAGCTGGATTTTGGGCAACAGAGAAAAAATTGTTAGGTCCCTAGTTTACCAGTTGGAAATCCTCATCCTCCACCTACCTGTACTTTTGTCACTACTACTGTGATAAGGAGTAATCTAACTCTAAGATGAATGTAGAGGACTTAGGCAAGGATAGAGTATCTAGTGCTATCCTGAGACACGGAACGGGGCATTTGGCTTCCAAAGGCATATCTGAATATGAGTTCAAAACCTACTTGGAATGAAGTTGCAGTACAGTGGGCTCCAGAAAGTGTGGTATTTAACCATGTCTTCAGCAGACTTCTAGAGAATGGCTATAATGCTTTCTGGCACTTTTATTTCAGCACAGCTCTGGCCAAATTCCTGCTTTCCAGTGAATGGGAAACTCCCCTTTGCATTAATGATCAGGACTTAGCACACAGGTAGGGTCACAGTCAGATGCGCCTCAAAAAAATCTGTGAGCTTTCAGTAATTTACTATGTCATTTCATGTAAATGTCATTTCATGTAAATGTCATATACTTATTGGTATCTATTGTCTTTGAGCTCCATTTGCATTGACATGTTCTCAGTGAAGTATCCCAGCTCAGGGTCATAAATGCCTCACTTAGATCAAGGGGGCAGCCTAGGAAGAGCTTGACTGCAGTTTTATCCCTGGCTGCTCCTAGGAAGATGTGATTCCCCACTTTAAGGTATTTGACAAAATGATATTATGAAGTGCAGGCTGCAGATGGGAGGGTTGGTCAAGGCTGAATGAATTGTAGGAATGAACTGTACAGAGACTTTTCCAGGCTGCAGTTCTGAGTCAGCACTTCTAAAGTGCATGGCAATGTTCCAGCAATTGGTTTAATCTGAAAGCCGAAACATTTACTGAAGTGTTAAAAGAAATGTGCCTATCGCCCACCAAACATTTGTAAAGGGTTTTACTGATTAGGCCAAATGTGTTTGAGAAAAAGAATGCTAATGATAGCTTGAGAAATGAGATAGAAGCAAATCAGTTTACCACAGGACTTTCTTCTGTTGGATTAAATTGTACTGCTTCAAAACACCTCTGTTGGGCTCTGAAACTATATTGATAATAAAAGTATCATGTAAGTCAATAGATCCTTATTCTCAAATCGGAAGTGAAGGGTGAGTAGAACTACATGCAGAAAATGTATTTGATCCCCAGTTAAAGCTTTTATTCTAACCATTTTGCTGGAAATAACACACGTAAACTACTTGAAACTACCTGGCAAAAGAGCTGAGAATGTGCCCTACAAATGCTGACTGAACAACAAAACGAATTCCCTCCCTACAGCTATTTGTGGCACAGAGACTATTTGAATTAGACTTGTTGCCAATACATTTATATATATATATATAAGCTCTACAGAAATATTTCTTTCATCAATTTGCCGTTTTGATTTAGACCCACTGAATTTTTACCATCTACAATTATCTAGACAAGCATGTACACAGCTGGAGTATGCATTTTATGAAGAAATAGTACCTTGTGTTTTATACCTACCTCTTAATATTTATTTTGAGAATTTAATCTAATGCTTGATTCAATTGAGATGAGTCAAACTCTTGAGTTAAGATCCTGTTGACTAAAATTTCAAATAGGTTGTGTCATGACCAGTAAAAAGAGATGGTATGAGTAGGCCTGGATTAAATGAGCCTCAGTGCAGGCATTTGTTTTCCTGGGAGACAGTATGTTTTACACACAGAGAAAGAATTAGTTTGGCTTTTTTTAAGTTTGTATGAATTTTTTTTTTTTAATGAATTCTAGGGTGTCTGGTTTGAATGATTTTAATGAAAAGTGCTTTGGAAAGCTTCAGAGCTACCCAGTCTATAGGCCAATTATTACTTCCAAGAACTTCTATCTGTATTGTTTAAATCTCAACTATGATTGCCTTCATGCCCACTGTGCCTGAGATAATGAAAAGGTCCCACCTCCTGCACCATGTCTTCTGCCACAGCACAAGAGATGGACAGTGAAGGCTAAGAAAAGTTGCTTGTTTTGCCTGTACTCTCTCTTACTGACCCACATAGCTTCTGCAGCCAGTAAAAGTTCAAAAGTTAATAAACTCTTCTATAATGGAAGCAAGCCACAGAGAGGCTTGCTCAAATTAACATGTGCTGTTATGCAGCCTGAGGTCAGCTGCAAACACCAAGCTGGGAGAAAACAAGTCAGGAGAACTGATATATTTATTAATAGACTACAAAGTGGTAACAAGGAGGCCAGAGTATAAAGAAATGAATAAATATTGCATGTGGTGTTTACAAAGCAGCACTTCAGTGAAGTGCAGTGATATCACACTATATTATTAGAGCAGCGATAGCTGCTGGAGGCCCAGACAGTCACATCATGCTCAGGAATTAAAGAACCGAGTCCCCAGGAACATACATTCCCATTTAATGACATGGATCTAGGGACTGGCTTAGTGAAAATTAAGCTTCCCTTTTTGCTGCAAGACTCTGCAAGTTCCAATTATGTAGAAATCTGATCAATACCTTCCAGTCATATACTTGAAAGCCACAGAGGATTTAAACTGCAATTAATTGCACATCAACGTTTGCATTACAAGTGCTAACAGTGTATGGTATGGGGAGAAAGTCCATAGTGCTGAGCAGTTACGGGATGATCGTAAAATTGAATCCTTAGGTCAAACTGACACTTTGGGAAGGCCACCCAGTATGAACCATTGCTGCTTATATAGGAATTGCATTCTTTGTTGCACATGTAGAGTGGATTGTGCAAGCAATGAGATAATCTGCCTACTGAGATGTGATGTACAGAGGCTGCAGACGATGACATTTCTCCTTGTCTGAGCTAAAGCAATTTTGTATAGGGGCAAAGATTCCTACATGGAAGAACTACCTAGGAAGACATCAAAGTGAGCCTACAAGGAGTAATCAAATAGATAAAAGAATACAGAAAAAAATAATTTAAAGGCATTTGCAAAATCCTGCACCAAAAGTCATGTGTAGGGATATAAGAAAATGGTGTGGAGAGAAAGGTTTTGAAAGTTGTTCCCTCAGATGACAGGATACTGAAATGCAGTAAGTCTCTGGCTTTGCACATTACTGAGCTGGAGAGAAATTCAGCTAAATGAAAGGACTCCATCGAAACTACTTTGATTTCATGCATACAGATATATATACATTACTCCCACAGATATTAGCACAATAGCTGGGTGGGTGGGACAAAGAGCTCAGCAGTAGGATTAAGGTGGGAGACAAGTGTAGGCCAGCTCTCTGGGTGCTGGGCTACCTGTGATGAATCATAACACGCTAATCATGCCTTGACTTATTGCATGGCTTTTGGCCAATCACTTCAGTTCTTCAGCTAAATCTACTTTGCTCTAAGGTGATGTTAGCCATACATCACCAGCCTACATCAAAGGCAGGTTTTTAAGCATTACTTTGGACAATATAAAAAAATATTCTTGGTGCATGGTTCATATCATTATACACCCACTGCCTAAAGGCTTTGTAGCTTCTTTTCAAACCTGCTATTTCCTAGGTGCTAGTCATACATAGCAAAGCCACAAAGGAAATCTCCCACTCCCAAATGTAGATAGTGGTGACGTTCACTGCTTTAGAAGAAATTAAAATACCAATACTGGGCCTATCAGTTCTGGACAAGCTACACAAAGATCTGGCTAGGAACAGGGCCAGTCACAGGCAAGAGGCAACCACAAAATTCATGTTCTGTGAGACACAGTAAGAAAGATCATTGATACAAAACTGTATATGCCAGTTTTCTTCTGTTGTTTTCGTTGGTGTTTTTTTGTTTGCTTGTATTTTTTGGTTTTGTTTGCTTGGTTGTTTTTTTTTTGTTGTTGTTGTTGCTGTTTTGTGGTTGGTTTGGTTTTGTTTGGTTGTTTTTTTCACCCAGTATCTGAAATCTGGTACTATGTAGCAGAACTCCCAGTGACAGCAATAAAGTAAGCCCAAATTTGCTTTATCATTGCAAAGGATTTCTTGGAAATGTTTCCTGGGATTTGAACATGCCAAGAATCAATGGTCGTGAATGAAATTTTGGGCTTCGTCTTTACACAGGCATTACAGGGAAAGAAAATAACTGAGTTGGACCAAAAATTGGCACGCAGCGACATGCAGATGTGCACATGGAGAGCCGTCAGCTCTTTTTCCCCCGCAGCCTTTAGCTGGGAGTAAAGCTGAGAAGGAGTGGGTATTTCAGCCACTAGATCAGTGCAGAGATCTTGTGCAGTTATGGGATGATAGTAAAATTGAATCCCTAGGTCAAATTGACCTTTGGGAACTCCATATAGTATGAGATCACTGCAGCCTCCTCCACCAGACCCACAGGAGGATGTCTGGGGAGGTTCTGAGCCTAGGGGGATATTAGCCTTCAGCCATCTCATGTTAATTCCATGTTCTTGTTCTCCTCTCTGGCTGTTTAAATATGCTCATTTATCATGTGGGGAGATGCAGTATCAAATATCAGAGCCTTTTGAAAACTAATGGCATCACCTGACCTATCATGACGAATCAACTGTGTAGTAATGCTGGGTTAGCTAAAGCAGTCTGTGCTCTAACCTACTGCTCTGCAGTTAGCTTCAAAATCTGTAAATGGCAATGGAAGCAGCCTTTCAGATGCTGTTCCTTTACATTCAGCATTGACAGTAGCAATAAAAGCATCTCTGCTACTGTAACCCAGCTAGGACCAGAAGAACCAGTGTATTAGTGAAATAGCATGCAGGGCTCATTTTGACCTAACGTTAGATAAGAAGAAGGCAGATTAGAAGTATAGGTACATATTCCTTTTCTTTCTGATGTCGCTCCTCGGCTTCCTTCATCATTTCCTGAGACTGCTCCAACTTGGCATCCACCAGTTTCTGTTGAAGTTCTCTGTGCTTAAATATTTTATCAAGGTGCTGTAAGAAAATAAATTCTGCTGAATGTGCAGGTTTAATTATGTACACAGACCTTCATGCTCACACATGTACAGCTGTCTACTGGAATGCTCATAAGACAAAAACATTGCAAAACAGAAAGACTCCCAACCTACTGCAATTATTAAAAAACTACAGCACTGACAAGAACAAATTGTGCCAGAATTTGCATGGGAAAGAAAACCTGTTTACCTATTTTGATTTTTTTTTAAATAAAATAAATAAAATAAATACTTTAGAGTCTTTGCTGGATCCATAGTCTACATATGAAGTCATCAATACAATCCAATATAACTGAAGATCAAATAATTGCTCATCAATAGTAAATATGCAGGAGAGACATGTTTTTGAGCTGTTAAGTCGCCAGCAGATCTAAGCCACTGTGCAAATAAATGTGTAAAGATACATTGCACCGGCTGTACTTGGGAGCATGTACACAGCTCTGTAAGTACAAGCCCTGTTCATACCCTTTGCTCTGACCACACATGCACAACATGGGCTTGGAGGGCCTGGGTGAAACTACACGACTGGGGCTGTGGAGGCGATCAGACCAGCTCAGCCAAAGGCATCCTCCACCCTGTATGTCTGGCTTCATGGTGACCTTTGGGAGGTAAATGCTGCGGATAGACCTCTTCACTTCTGATTCATTCAGATAAGATTCATAGGTGCAAATATTCTGACTACATCTGTATCTTCTTCTCATAGAAACCACAAGACAGAAATGTACATTACCTTCATTCAGCAGAAGACTTCATACATGATTCAATAGATTTGGTAATGCATGTATTGTTTTGGGCATTTCATATTATAAGGACAGATTACTTATGTTTTATTCAGTATGATAATGTCTGATTGCGCTGAGGCTCATAGTAACATATTTAGGAACAAAAAAAAACCCCACCGTGATGTTTTTTAGTATTTGTCATAAAATACTAAAAAAAAGGTAGTTTGGGATCTTACTGAAGGGAAGTTTTTGTGTCAAAATTTTCTGACCAACTCTAATGTGTATAGAAAGAATAATTTCCCAGCTGGCTATTATCTGCCTGATCTTATGGTGAGCATTGTGCCTGCAAAAAAGAATCTATTCCAATGCAAAGGGTCTCCTTCATCTGTTGTCTTTATTTTCTGCTTCTGGGAAAGCATCAATGCATTTACACCGGAGCCCATCAGACTTGTGTCTGGAGGGGACACAAGTGTACCTGGCACGAGCAACAAAGCAGGCTGCCCGGAAAGATGGCAGCTGGGAGGTGTTTTGGGGGTGACTTTGGGGAAGCAGGAAATGAGTGCTGGGGAGATCCCTGGGGATTTGGGGAAGCTGTGAGGGGGATGAGGAGCAGCTTAGGAGAGGGCTGGCACACCTTGCTGCTTGGGTGTCTTGGCCCCTGTCCCCACAGCAACAAGGCTGTGGTGGGTGCTGCAGGCAGGGTGGTGGTCAACACATCCCCTTGGCTGCAGAGTTTGTCACACAGAGTCTGGTTGGCTTGCTGCATGCATAGACCCATTTGGGATACTGCCCTCATTACCTCCATGAGACATGGTAGCCAGTGGGGAGGACAGGCTGGCAATGCTTTCTGCTTTCCCTCAGTGAAGCCAGGTTTGCTGCCTGTCACTGTGGGCAGCCAGGGCATTGCTCTCACCTCTTCCCGCAGCTCGTACTGGTCGATGATGCTTTTCAGCTTCTCTGCAAGCTCCGTGTTCTCCTGGCAGAGCTTCATGTTCCTCTCACTTTGCTGCTCAATCTGCGCTTGGATTTCGCTCAGCGTGCCTTGGAAATGATTAGTTATTTCTTTTCTCTTCTCATCTTCCTCCCGTGCCCGTTGAATTGTTTCATCCTGTTGTTAAATGAGGGAGAATGCAGGCAGTCATGTAAGAAAGACACATAACAAGAGGTTCCAGAAAGATACTGTTTCAGAGTAGCATAACACTTCCCTTGGAAGGATTATATGTGTTTATATTCCTCTTTGAAGATTTTCTTGCTTTCATCTTGTTCAGCATTAGACATGATTCTAAATTTCCAGAGCAAATTACACATTGGCCTTGAAAAAATTAGGGAACTAAGAATTTGCATTTACAAAGATGGATGTAGAGCAGTTTCAGATCAAAGCAAGCCTGGAAAGGGGGCTTACATGCATGTCTTGATTCATGATACTGCAGCACAGCTTTTGATTTGGAAGAAGATATTCAGGGGAAGTAGTTAAAAGCTCTTTTATCAAAATTCTTCTTGATTTAATTAAAAAATCACCCTTTAAATTGCCTCCTTTTAATTAGGAACCCTCAGATCAAATTTATAGTCTCTGGGATTTTAATGTTTAAGAGAAATCCATCACTTTCTGTAGCATTTGTCCCAATTCCTCAATTTTTCTCCCCTAACTTTTTAACTGACACCAACATTTACACTGATTTATTAGGAAATGGAATCAAGGAAAGCTTATGGGCTGTTTCTTACAGAATCAAAGCAAAGAATCAGAATTTTGCCGGGAGAATCCTGGAGATTTTTTTTTTTAAATGATTGAAATTCTGGTTTGGATTTGGATATAAAAGACAATGCAGAAAGAATCTGGATTCATTGCTCTGGATCCAGCAATATGGGCTATTTTTATTCCCTACTCATTTTCTTCCAGGGCAGTCTGCCCTTCTGGGGAATGTAATCCTGATGTGCAGCGGCTAGGACAGTATCTGCTGTAGTTACAAATCATGCCAGAATCACGCTAAGAATCCACTCTGCAGCATGCAAATGGCATACTCTAATGAGGTTTCAGCTATCATAGTAATTTACATAAAAATCTCTGATAACACTGCATATGGATAGTTTCTATAAATGTACTTCAATAAAGCCTTAGCTGACTCTAATGTGGTATAATTTATATCATATATTTGACATAAAAGATGTAGATTTAGGACCTAGTCTTAAAGTAAGATGAATACCAAATGACCCTAATTCTACTTAGCATGCACCACATAAGCCTGATCTTGGACAGCTGCTGTTCAAGGTACGGGATGTTTGTCCTTCAACTCACCAGGGAGTGACAGAGGTGACAACACCCTGGATGATGGGAGGAAAGTATTGGAGCCATTAGTGCTAATAATACCATAGTGCAAAGAAATCACCATGAAGCCCTGCCCTGCTCTGCAGTTCACACGAGAAGGTATGAGTACTCACAGACAGAGTAAAACAAAGTGTGAGCCCAGAAGGATTCTCACTCTTAAAGAGGAAGAAACAGTTTCAGATAGAGCTGAGCAAATGATGTGGGGGGTCCTGGTTCAGTCCCTGTGATGAAACTGGACTCACAAAAAGTTTGCAGCAAGGTGAAAGAGAAGCTCTCCAATACTTATTTATCTTCTACATTGGTGAGAATGATTTTAATTCAGCCTGAAACATTTTGCTTGACCACAAATAGAGCTGTGTTGTTTGTAATTACTTTTAGGTTGTATCTTTTTAGTGCAATATTGAAACAGATATTCTGTTCCAAAGTACAGTTGAAAATGCTACTCAGAAGGTGCTTTAAATCAACTCCTTTAGCCATTCCCAAATGAAACATTTTATTTTATTTTATTTTTTTTAAAGGGGATGTTTATAAGCAGTTCCTTTTTATTTTTGTTCAAAACTTTGCCAAATTAAACCTGAATTCCTAGATAGTTTTGGTCAAGTCAGAACTCCATTTTATCTCTAATACACTGTTTGAAAGACTGCTCAAGCCTTTTAGTTCTCAGTTGTACAGATGCAGCCCTTAGCAGGGAGAACAGTGACCAGGTGCTTTCACTTCGAGAAATTAGAGTGAAAAATTGAACTTGCATGTCTGGAGTCCTATTTCTATGGCTTCAAAACATCCTTCCTCAAAAGTACTTTATTGTTCCAGTGGATGAGATGGTGTTATAACGCGTCACTGCTGTGATTTATAGCTCTCTGGAGTAATAAATCCAGCTGACTATAAACCAAAAAAATCGGTGGATCGTGCGTATGTCACACTGAACATTTCTATTACAAGGTGAAATGAGACATTCTCTAGAGTAGCAATCATGCAAATGTAAAAAAAAGAAAAGAAAAAAACCCAAAAAAACCTCCGTGCATGGGTTACTCAGAGGACCTTATTTCCTACTCATTCTGTCTTCTGAGGTAGAATAATTACACAGCACAGAGATAATACAAATATTCAAGGTTAAAGACACTGAGCCAGGAAGCATTTAGCTGCAGGGCCCATTATTTCTCTTGACCTCTTCTGCTTCAGAGAAAAAGACACCTTCGGAGGATATTTGCCTGGGCTTCTGGCTGTGTCCTGGGGGGCTCCCCCGAGTCCCTCATAAAACAGCAGTGATTTGTGAAATCCCTGAGATCCCAGGCAGATTAAGGGCAGGTGTGGGTGAGGTGTCTGAAGAGAAAGGCAACTGTGTGGCTACCACGCTGTGCAGGGACCCGCAGGCATTGCCTCTTCCCTGAGCAAAGGAACAAGACCCTCTGTGCCCCAGTGCTCTGCCGTGCCAAGACTGCCAATACCCAGCAGATGGTAGGCTGGTGTCTGATCCCCAAGTTTCAGTGTCAGAGGTTTCTAGGTTCTACTGGTAATACCCTAGAAATAGTGATAGTTCTTTGGAGGCATCTGCTTTAACCTAAGCCTTCAGTAGCTGTAAAAGCCTATGCCTGAGGACTGCATCTAAACTAGAGCCAGGGAGAGAGCCAGATACCCACATGCTACAAACAGAGCTTTGCATCCCTGCCAGCTCTGCTCTGGGGCTGTGGTGCCAGCTCCCCTTTACCCACCTCACCTGGACAGGCACAGTCTGGCAAACCCCAAATCACTGTCATCACCCAAGTTTTATTATCACAAGGCTGCAGCCCCATCTCTTTGCTTATACCTGTCTCCGCAACCTGACAAAATGCACCTTTTTCCAGCATGTTCCTTAGTACTTCCCATTTCAAGACGCTATCATGTAAAGTAATATCCTGAAGTTTCCCCCAAATTGGAGGGTTGAAGACAGACTTCTGTTTTGTGCTACTGCTGTAGTAGCTGAAAGAACTGTGTGGAGTCCAGAGCTCATGACTTGCTTGGTTGTAGGGAGCAAGAGGGTGTCTGGGGTGGTGACTTCTCAGCATCATCATGGTGAATTCATAACCTGCAAACCACGACTGGCCTTGTCAGCTGCTTCACTCTGTGCTTACTCTTTTAATAGTTTGAAACGAAGTGTTCAGTTTTAGTGAGAAAAATAAATCATTGAAAAATCTTTTAGATTTCTCCTTATGGAAGACTGAAATCTGACCATAAACCATTATTGCCTTTCCTCTGCCCTTTCTTAGACTTCGTGATCCACATCTACCCTATCAAAGATGTATCAAAGGTTTTGTGTCCTACTGCAGTACTGCTATCAGTCTTGTGTTCTACTGCTAAAAATGCAAAAGCGCATTGAATAAAACCTTGCAAAATTTAGACAAGGATATTCTGGAGTTTGGAATTTATCACTGGAATGTGTGATAATTTGCAAACAAGGGCAGGACTGTCTCTGGTTCTCATGCCTCCTTGGGGTAACTCAAGAAGACTGTTGGTCTGTTGAAGCCATAACAGCTGAGATGATACGAGTGCAGACTCTTCATTTTCAATTAATCATTCTCTTTGTTCCCAGGCATCATGGTCTGAGCCAGTTTGGAGCTGAGCCTATAATCAAAGCTGTTGACTTTCATGACATTTGTATGAAAGTCATTTTTTAATGCCTGATAGCAGGAAGGACAAGGGACCTGAGATGTTCATGTCACTACAAGATGCTAAGTAGCCACCAAACTGTCAGATAATTGACATAACATGAATACCATGCAGAAAAAGGAGTTGCTGTTGGTCTTATCAGAGCTACTTTCTATTGCAGTGGGAACACATTCTGCTATTTATTCCGCTTTTCTTGGAGGGAGAATTAAACATCTGTATTCTGCTGTGAAGTGTAGCTGCAAAGAAATAATCTGGATAGCTGGGCTGTAAGTAAGTCAGATTTTGAGTCAGAATCCAGCACTAACCAGAAATTTTTCTTCTCTGATCCGTCCTGTGGATTTTCAGCGCAGCTCCACGCTGCATATTCATCACCACTTGGCTGCACTGATCTCCAGTTAATGGGAATTCCACACACCAGATGAGTGAAGATGACATTCACATGACGTGATGTGCATATAATGTGCCACATGGCAAGTCAGAAGAGGTTCATGATCTGGACAGGCCAGATTCTCCTTTGCTATTGAAAGGATGCAATCTCCTACACTTTGGAGCATAATCAGAAGTGTCAATCCCAAGTGTTAAAAAATTCTGAATCAGCTTTCTGTCCCGCCAAAACCAAAATTAAAGTTACTTAAGCAGGAGATTTTCCAAATAAAATTTAATGGACTCCCTGTCTTGGGCCCTCTCAGTGCAGTCGTAAGTGGAAGAAAATGGTATTCATTTAAATAAACAGAAGATGAGATTCTGAAGATGCACAGATCTCCAACAGCTAAAGCTTAAAGGCAAATATTCTAAGAATTATGTTAAAATTCTCAGAGACAAAACCAAATAAAGATATTGAATGCCTTTATTAATTTAATTCTCATTCATTCTGCAAATGCATTTTGTCTTACTGTCTTGTATAACTATGGAGTTTTTTTACACTGAAATCACAGGAACCAGAGGAAAGCTAATATTCTGGGTTTCTTGGAAAATCTCCACGTTCTTAGAAAGAAGTGGCAAAAATTTGCACACTTCTTCCTGCTACCTGATCAGCTCAGGTACCTTTCCTGGCTCACCTGGTAGAGGTGCAGGATAAAAGCCAGAACTGAGTCTCAAATTGATAGGTTTATTTAAGAGACATAGTCCCAAAGCAAAACAGTCCAACAAATGAAAAGATGTTGGAAAGAGACTTCTCTAAATGTAAAGATGAAATGTGTAATGAAGTATTTATGTGTAAAGAGAGAGGAAAATCATGCACTCTTGTAGTGAGATTAATAAGCTTATGGTATCTGGGCAATAGTGTGAGGAATTCAACAAGTCTTGTTCCAAAAAAAAAAAAAAATCCAAATATAGTAATGTTTTCTCTGTAATTCAGTTTCCACTGATTTGTTCCAGAGTTTTTTAGAACTCTCGGTTAAGTCCATGCAAAACACTGTACAAAAATTGGCTTGTATCTCAGTTGAAAGATTTTGCCCAAAGACAGTCTGGTAAATCAGTGTGGATCAATATCAAGGTGTATGGCTTTGGTCTGGTGCAATGACAGACACAAATTTAATTGGCACTACCAGTTTTGTGTTACTATAACTGAGCACACAGGGATTTGCTTCTAGTTTTCCTAATTATCTCTTAAATTGCTTTTGTCCTTCTACTGGTGCACAGTTTGAGTGTATATGCGGCTGTTCCCCCTCCCAGCTATATTCTTACCAGTGTACAATGGAAGTAAGAGCTAGACCCTGAAGGTCTGCTCCTGAGCAGGTGGAAATGAATGAAAATCCATTCCACTTAATAGAGGTTATATCAGGTGAAATTCTTGCTGCTGACAATTCATATGGGTAATTTTATACATAACTATATCCCCATAAGGAAGGATTTTGAATAGATCAAAGCAGAGGATTTTTGTATAATAATACCATCACAATCACTAACCTGTACTTGGGGAAAAAAGGAGGATCACAACAGAAATATATTTCTTGAACCTAAAGTTTTTCAAGAAGTAAAATCATGTTATAAATTTCACATTTAAACGGTGTGATGCACCAAGCAATGGCAAGACATGGCATATGGATCCCAACCTTTTGACACTCCTGAAAATTTCCTTGTTGAACTGATTCTTGTAATCCAACCAACTTCTACAAACAGTGCTGTCATTCTTCTTTTCTTGAGGTTTGATGTCTTGAGGTATATGTCCTGATTGATTAACCCTTACACATCACTTGAAAATGCCCAACTGCTCAAATTACATGAAAACATAGCCCAGCCTTCAGCAAGTCCCCTGGAGCAAAGCTGTTATTCTGCCTATGCACATACATTCACACCTGCAGTCCCATAGCCTGGTCTGTTAGCACCACTGGTTTTCTCTCTGCTGGGCTCCCTGATAATACAAAGGGCACTTACAGCTAATGTGAGCAAACTTAAAGCCCAAAAATGCTTGGCTATTTTCAAGCAAGAAATAAAGGGGACTTGGCATAAATGGGCCTCAAATCTACAGCATATGTATAACTATATATTGCATGTGCAGATGCAAATGTCCCTTTGTTTTGGTACTAGAGCAAGATGGAAGGCATCAGCATCGTCTTTTCCCCTACTGCCAGGTATCTTGATAAGGCCACCACTCACCTTGAGGTTTTTGTTGTGCCTCTGGAGCTCCCGGCACAGGCCCTCAAGCTTGCTGCGGGCGAGGATGGCTCGGCTGTGCTCACTCTGCAGCTGGTCCTTCTCCTTGGTGATCTGGGCCTGCCTCTTCTGCAGGTACTTGAGCTTTTTTTGCTCAGCACGATGTTCTTCGAGCTGGGCAAGGAACAAGGATTAAAATGAAATAGAGACAGGAGAGAAAAGAAATCCAGTTCTTTTGGTTTTGGTAAAGTCTTTATACTTTCTTAACCACTCAGGAAATGTTCTGTTTTTATCAGCGGTAATGGGAGAGGAGAGAGCAACCCAAAGGGAGTTGCAAGCCTGCTGCTGCAACAATCCCAAGCATGCTTTAGTGGGTGTGGGTGAACATAATTTTTAACACTATAGTCACACCATTTCAGCCTTTCCTTCCTTGGTTTGAACTTCTTTGAAAAACACCTGTGAGGTTTTCATCTTTGTTCCAATGTTAGCAACTGGAACAGCTGGTAATGCATTACACATGTGAGATTTCTCCAGACCATGAGACAATGCAGGATTTGCTCATTCTGTTTTTGCAGCTTCCTGAAAAAGGAACAGCTTCCAGCAAAGAGGTGCTGGAAACTGGGGATGCTGTTTGTGTGGGGTCTTTGCTGCTGATGGAGGAGAAAGCTCTGGAGGGAAGCGTTCTCCAAAATGATGAGTGGGCATCTTGTCTTGCCAGGCTCCTCTTCCTCACAGCAGCACGTGGGAGCATCCATCACTTGTGTTTCTGGATGTGCCATCATCAATGGGAGTGGGTTATGGTGAATCAAACCTCTTTGGGCTCTTTGGCTTCATGTACTTACTGAAAAAAAAACACGGACAATCCCCAACATTCACTTGGGAACCTGCTGTTCCTGCAGGTCCATGGCTCCTGCCTTCCCTAGATGGCTGACAGGGAGGAGGGTGTATTTGGAAGGGGAATGAGGGGCAGCAAGAGAATTGCTAACACCAGTCCCCACTCAGGCCGGTCATTTCTTCTATTGTGCCTATTACTGGCTGCTTTGGAAAAATTCCCTGCATTGCAGATTAACACCGTAACAGTCACATCAAAGAAGCATTTCACCTCTGAAGCTTTTAAAGATTTTCTCCCTTTCCAAAACACAGCAGCCTCCTTGCTGTATTACAGGCATGCATACGTTGTGAGACGTTTCTGAAGTCCAGATGTTTTTTGGTTAAAAAACATCAGCACATGAGCTGGAGTGTGCAAACTTTAATCATAACAGTTACTATTAAAATTACATCATCTAGCAATAACGTACCACTAGTATTATTAACCCCAGTATGTCTGGGAAAGTCTGTGAGTGCAGGGGAATGATGTGCAGCTCCAACAAGAAGGTTAACAGCCATCATATATTACACTTTCTCTGCCTGAGGTTTTGTTTTCTGCAGATGTTCCGTAATTTATGCTTACAGTACAGAGCTGTGTGTATTATCAATCAAATCACAGCTAGGCATGCCACAAAACAATGCAGCCACCAGCCTGGAGTATATTTACAGTTTATGCCTAACTTTCAGTATGTGTAATTGTGTGGGTTTTACCCCCTTAGATCAGAATAGGGGCTTTTGCATCTAATCAAGCTGCACTAGATGAAATAATTTTTCTAGTATTGTAGGGAAAAAATAGCTTCTCTAATGAAGGCTGACATTTGTTTTCCTTTATAAAGCTTGATTTTGGCCCTTTCCCTTTCAAAAACACACGAAAAAGTTTCTCCCACCCACACCCCCCCCCCCCATTTTGAGCTGCCTGTGCTGAGTGGATAATGATTTATCCAAATTTGAGATGATTCACTCAAGCTGTGTGAGATAGGGGGCTTAGAATAAAGTAGGTCTTAATTGTGATATGAGAAGTCTTCCAAACATTTTTTGCTTTTTTGGTTTTCCCCCATAGAAATGACTTGTGCTAAAAGCTTGTATTTAAAAGTTCTCAGGAATGACTCAGACACAGTCTTACTTTTGCAATGAAGAAGGGAATTCACTGGTAAATAGGAATGAGAAAACGGCCACCAATGATAAATTTTCAAGAATAATTAATATTGGCTAAATGTAGCTACAAATAGAATGAATTCTGATTTTGGAAAGCTGACCTAGAAAGATGAACTCTTCACTTAGGAAAAAAAAAAGTTTTACCTTGACCTCACTGAAGACAATGGTAACACTTATGTTTGTTTATTAGGGCATAGTTCTTGCACCTAGCACTTGCGAGACCCTCAGGACCACTGAAAATAAGCTGGTTACAAGCAATTCTGCAACACCTGTTTGTAGAAAAACGCTGAAGTAAAGCACAGCCTGCTTTACTAGCCCCAACCATTCTGCCTACACCAGTATTAGCAAATAAAATGTTCTCAAATGGCAAGAAGCGTAGCACAGCTTGTACCCAAAGGGCTACACTGACTTGCTTTCCCGTCCCTGCAGGCATGGCTTTCTTCACACCAGCCATGCCTTCTCTGGTGCCTTCTATTTTTTGTGATAGCCCTATGTTGGGCCATGTACTAACAGTTAAATAGTATATAGTCTGTGGGGTAGTGCTGGTGCTGCATAGAGTGCTCAAGCAGAGCACCTTAAACCACAGCTGGCGGCAACAGTATCTAACAGGTCTGAAGCCCTTGCCAACACCCAGCTCAGCCGGGCACATGGCTGCACCTTCTGCTGAGCTGTGCTGCGATGAGTGTTTGTGTCACCACATGGTTCACCCAGCCAGGGAGCTCATCCAGCTGGAAAACAACACAGCAAAACTAAAAAGTGACCTGAAGTGCGTGATGGGGATAGATAGGAGGTAGCAAAGAGTGGTATCTACTACAGCTTACTGCTGGCAAGTTATTAATCACACTATACCCCTCAGCCATGCTAAGTAAGCAGTTTAAGGCTTTATCCAACAAGCTTTTAGTTGTATTTACCAGTGGTTTAATTTAGTCACATTGCCCAGGATGTCAAAAATGAATACTCAGTATTTTGTTTTAGCACCTTTCTCACACAGGGCAATATGGCCCCTGTTTTATACAGTGCTTCAGTGATATTTGAATGCAGTGGAGAGTACATTATAGAGGAAGACGACCCATTTCAGTTAATCTGTGGGCATGAAGTCCCTTTAAGCATGAGCTAAACCATAAACAGCCTGAGACCATATTACGAAATCGGAGGATTTTACATGAAAAAAGGGAAAGCCGAACTTCACATTATTATGAGGCATGGACACATCTGTGCGTAAAAACAATTACAAAGTCAATGTTCTGCTTAGCACATTTTTCAGCACTCCACAAACTGTAAAATCCTGCAGCCTTCTCATCTATAAGATTTCCACAGCTTCAGGCCATACAGCCCTTTAACTAGAAGAAAACACTTGATCTGAAAATAACCCACCTTAAGTATGGAAAGCATAGAGTCAGGGAGGTGGCAGTGTTACAGAGATAACATGGTGGCAAGGGCTTTGACTATTCATTTCACTGTGTTTTAGTATCTGTTATGATCAGCCTCAGTTCCCTGTTTTCCAATTTTCTGCTTCCTAACATTTTATACTAAGCCCTGACTTATGTTCATTTTGGTTAAATCACTGATACACAGTTAAAGCAATGCTCACATGTAGAGGTACGTAAAACTTTGCAGAAGGGGAAGGCAGGAGCTGAGACACTAGTCTCCAGTGTGAGGTGGTTTGGCAGAATTGCCTTTAAGTACAAATATTCTGCTTCATCAGTTTTTTAACCCAAAGTTCAGCTTGTTTTCCTCACATTTTACTTTTTTTCTCCTTCTCACCCATAACAGATTATTTGACCCTGACAATTATTTTGGGATATAATTACCAGCAGAGATGCTAGCACTACATGAGATTTGACCATGCTACATGGCATATGCTTTTTATATCTTCCTGTATAGACAGTTTGCACAGAGAAGAACGAATGCTATACTAACCAGCTCAGCATACTTCTTAAATAACAGGTCCAGCTTCTCCTCTGGAGTATTCAGCTTGTTCAAGCTTTGCATCAGTAAGGTGGCTTCCTTCCCTTAAAAATAAAAAAAGCAGCAGAGATGTGATAGTAGAGGCAGTTTGTAGCTCATGTATTGTTATAAAATTGGTTGTTTGATGCATGGATCTGTAAAAACTCCATGAGAAATGAGGTATTTTGGAAGGAAGGGATAATTTTTGCAACAAATTTCTGGATTTTTTTTCTCCCCTTAAGAACAAACATGCTTGAATTCTCCTCCATTTCAGACCTCAGTAATGTGCTGTCTTCTAGCAAAAGAACTGGCTGTGAAATGCTTTTGTCCTGTATAATCTGTTTTTCATTTAATATTTTTTGTGACATTACTGGGTCACATATATGGCACATTTGACTGAAATAGGATGGAAACTCTGAAATCGGACCTATTTGCAGGCAAAACCTGATCAAAACTGCTGTATTCAGCTCCTGTGCTGCTCAACCCATACAAGACATGAGGAAGATTAAGTTAGGTATGAAGACTATGGTGTTGATGGAAGCATTCAGAGAAGCAGCTACTGCCAGCCTGGTGTTGGCTACATGATAGGGGTGTAAATCAGTTCCCCGACTTGATGAAGAGAGTACAGGTACCAGAGACAGTATAATAACTATCTGGGCATGCATAGCTAAATCACTACATAGCTGTTTATGCACTGCTTCACTTCTGATACCTCTTGTAATTCATTTCCAGCCCTTCATATGAGCTGAAGCTTGAACACTACTTGTTCATCAAATACAAAATCTCCCTGGTGTCCCTGGAGATAAGGATGGGTGTGATGACAGGGGCTTGAAAGTGCTTTCCTATATGCTCCTTTTTCCTGAAGCTGCGAGAGCAAATTTATTTTCTGCTTTAGGTTGGACTTTTTCTGCTCCAGGTCTAGTGCAGTTCAGGAACACTGCCTGTGGAGAAAATCCACTGTTTCACACTAAGTTATCACTACCGCACCAGTATAAACAAGGTGAAAAGAGCTTAAATAAAACCCTGGAATGAAAACTGCTGCAACTGCAGCTGGAAAACTGTGTTTTGGTAATGTTTTCACTGATCATAGAGAGGCACTAATAACTGCACCAAACCCAAAACAATAGAAGCTGAGTAACTTTCTTTTCCTGGACATTCAAGGAATTCGGGGGAAAAAACCCGTGCTCTGGCCTATGCTTGGTCTCTTGTCTGTAAGATCCGTCCTGTAGTGACCTTTTCATAGGATTAGTCTGCTGTTGGGTTTGGGTTCGCACGTAAAGGAGAGGCTTGAAGATCGTCCCGAGTTAAACGTAGAAAGGGAGATGAACTGCTTTTGCAAGACTGAATGTAGCTGCATTGCTCTCTAGCGGCTGCCCGGTGGAAGGGACATACTTTACAAAAACCTGCCGAGACTTCTTTCTAGCTCAGTTAACAGAGCCCTACCATGGCCGAGCTGCTCTCTAAGCACTGTGCTTAGAGAAGATGAACTTATTGGCTTATTTCATATAGTCTGTGATGAGTCTGGAGGTCCGCTAGACGAAAGGCAACTCGGGCATAACAGTGAATTTGCTCTGCGGATTTCCACACCACATAGTAGTACTATTGTAAGTGGTGATAAATAGTACCTGAGGAAGCAGGGGAAGAAAAAAATTTACTGAGGCACAAACAAGAGGCACGGTTTTCCTTCATCGAAGAAGCAGCCTTGTGCAGCGTGTCATCAGACTCATAGCTCTGGCTAACTAGTTTGGGGAGCCCAATAGTACCTCAAAATTATGTGAAATAATCCAAAGATTTTGCCTTTTTAAAAGGACTAATATCTGACACAGCCTACATGTATCTGCTGGGTAACTGCTGAAGATAATTATCAGTTACAGAAAGGTTGTAAGAGCTGCCATAATTTTCAGTGGTAACTAGAGGTCCGTATCATCCACAGCAGTGGCTTAACAAGGGGAAAAGCAAGAATCAGGGAGTTTTTACTTATGTTCACAGAAGGGCTGTGTAAGTATGTAAGTACTTGCCTAGTCCTTTCAGGATTTTCTTCTCCAGCTTTTGCTCCTTGCTGCCACTGGCTTCCTTTGCTCTGGAAACATCCCCAGGAGCCAGCTTCTCTTTCTCACTCTCCTCATTTACATCTTCATACTCCACATCCTCCATACTGCCTGTCTCTCCCTTCTCAGGCCTGTCAGTTCCTGTAGTAACACTTTCCTTCTCCATTAGACTCACAGCAGACCCGTAGGTTTTAATAATGTCCTCCAGCTGCCGGCTCAGCTCCTCCGAGATATCACACACAGCTGCTTCAGGGCAGGCATTCGGCTGCTCTATGGGTGCTGGAGAATGGGGCTGAGAGCCAGGGGCAGGTTTATCCCCATTCTGCCCCTGGATGTCCTGCACAGGTGAGGTGGGAGGCTGGTCATTCTCCATGGTTGGTGCTGTACCTGACAGCAAACAAATGGAGGATTAGTTTAAAATCACACAGAATTAGTCACCTAGGTGAACGCAGAGGTTGGCCAGCACCTGAGTGATTTTGTGTAGAATCTGGGATGGCACCTCATCTGTTGGCTCTGGCTTGATAAATATGTCACACTTAAATAAACAACCGAGGTGATTTGCCTGCAGGGAGAAAAGCAAATTACACAGGTTCCAAGAGGAAAAGCAAGCCCAAATATAATACTTAAAAATCAGAACCTCTTATTCCCATTGCCAGTGATAACACACAAAATGACACCTAAGTCATTTATACCATTTCCCTCTGAACATACTATTTGCCACATGTTTATTTTTCTTGATCTGTTTACCTGCAACACTGGCTACCAATATGGGCAGCTTTGCTTCACAGCTATATCAATTTCAATTCCCATTTCTCTTCCATCAGCACATCTTAATAAGTACAAAAGAGGAATATTTTAAATGAAACCTGTGCACTGAAAATTGGTCTGTAGTCTTGGAGAGACCAGTGTGGCACTTGATCTGCAAGAGGCCTGGCTTGGTACTGTCATAATAATGGCAAAGAACAAGATAAGCAGCTATAATGCACTCTTCTTTTGTACTTGATGCGTGCTGTTGACAGCTTGTTTGACAAGTACAAAATACAGAACAAATCACAGCGAGGTAAAACTGGCTGAGCATAACAAGGTCTTGATAGTCTAGTATTTTCTGGGGTGAATTTCAGCTTATTTGTTCCTAGTTTGCAAAGGGAAGCTTCTGTTTTCTCGTGTCTTTGAGCAGCTGCACTCAGCCAGGTGAATAGAGTCCCCATTCTGTCTGTGTTCCTCTGGAGGCTGCTCCAGCTTACCCAGGACATGGTGATTAGGGTATCACTGAGAGTGTTTTAGGCACCTGGTCCCAGCTCCTGCAAAGTGCAGGCCAGCAGAAACAGCATCTCTGACTGTGTGTGGATGGTGTGTAAATTTCTGCAGCTTTCAAAATCAGAAACTGGCTTGTCCAAAGGTAGTCTATGATAAGAGAGATGTATTTTACTATAATACATGACTCAGTGATTGTTGTTAAACTTTTCACTCAAAGTGATGTTTGGAAGCACAGTGATGGCCATCACTAAGGCAATGTTTTTCAAGATATTATTGTCTAGCTATTTGACTGGGCGTACAGGCAAGAGAGTCAAATATTGTGGTTATCATATCTCAAGCAAATAACTGAAGGCTTTGAGTGGGGGTCAAGATGTGCTTGAAAACTGTTAGCTATAAATTCATACTCCTGCAGTTCTTCCAAAGGTACAAGTTGCCAGCAGGAATGCCTGGGGAGGCGTCAGGACCTGGTCTCACAGACCCTGCCGGACAGACATCCCATTCTTTCCTTCCTGCTTGCGGCATGGTCATTTTATCACTGCAAAGTGATTGTGAAATTACATCCACCTGATTTGATGACATTTAGTTTAATTTACGTTGAAAGATTACACCCTACATGTGCAATTTAGGTAAATAATTCCAGATAGCATGAATGTTAGACTAGTTTGTGATCTTGTTTTAACTGAAGTTAATTGACTGAAAAATAATTCAAGGTCAGTAAGATTATTGTAAATGGTAAACTAGAAGCTCCACAAAATATATGATTATCTCTGACATGTTCAGGCTAGTGTTTACAATTGTGTTCGGTAATTAGAGCTAATTGGCAATCAATCAGCTAAAAAACTCAGGATCACCAGCTCTTGTCCAGACAGAAGTCTCACAAAGTATATACACAATTTAAATTAGCTATTTTTGTTATAACATTCATCACAGAAGAACAGGATCACTAAATGCTCCATTTCCAAATATTAAATTATCTTCCAGCTATCTCCCCCGTTTTGTGAGAAGGCACAAGTCGATGCGGTTCTCACTGCACCCCGGCTCTCTCCCTTGGCTGCTTCCCAGCTCCCAACTGTATTGCTTATGAAGCAGCACTGTCCAGCTAATGGTTTCCTCCTACATGAATAACGAAGCATGCCTGCAAACACAGTAGGCTTTAAATCAACAGCAACAAATGATTTATGCACAGTGTTTCTCAGTAATAAGGGAAAACCATGGGTGAATGAAGGAGAAACTGGATGTTTAGAATCAAGGACACAAGATGTTTAAAAGCAGGCATTGCAGGAAACCCTTCCTAACATACAGTCCTGGCTAGAAAGGGATTAGTTATAATCAGTCTCTGAAACTATGGCAATTCATATTTGCTGAGGTTCAGGCCACCAGCATGGAATGGTGAGTGGGCAGGAACCACAGAAATACCTAGCAATAGACCTTTAACCCAAGGGTGTCAACCTGTGGGGTCATACCAGGGACTGTATTTACATGCATTAAAATTAGTATTTTAATGTTTTGTTCCATTCTTCTCCAGGCTAAAGCAGATGACCGATAACTACTTTCAATCACCAACATGACACCTGTTAAGACTTCTGTACCTTGTTTTACATAATGGCTTCCATGCCTCACAGAGTTTCCATTTAGGGAGACAGGGCAGCTCTCATCTGCTGAAAGCAGCCCACTTACAGCCTTTAAAGCTAGTAGGCTTTACTGCTATTGGCCCCAGTCATCCTCGTCCTCCAGCCTGTTTAACCTTGATGTATATCAGGAATTCTTATCAGGCCATAAAAGACTTTTGGTGCCAATCTCAGCAACACAGTGTTTACATTATATGCTATCTTAAACACAGTAATGACTAAAAATTAGGTGACTGAGCCCAGAAGAGGAATTCCTTGGTTCCTCAAGGAATTTTAGACCTTCCCAATTTTAGATGATCCACCTCCTGAATTCTGTGGCTTGTACTACCCTTACAGTTGTTTACAGGCACCTGAATTTCCAACACAGCCTTATCCTGGTTTATGGCAAGGGTTGTGGGGACTGACCAGTTATTTGACCAAGTCTGAGCATTGCATCTTCTTTGCTGTTTTCCTCCTGCAGTCCCAAATCCTGGACCTGTTCCATAGCCTGAGATCAGTCGCTTTCATGGCCCTAGTGTCTTGGATTGAAACTTGATCCCAGACATTTGTGGTTGCTGCCTACAAATAGTCACTATGCCCCTCCTCCACTGAAAACCTCTGAGAGTCAGAGGGTACTACTGCCTCCCCACTGTGAGAGAGGCTCTTCTCCATCCTCCTTCCTCTGGGATAAACCAGGAGGGCAATGGAGCTCCTTGGGGCACAGGTGACCTCCAGTCTCAGGTGGAAGGTGATACCGGTCCCAGATTGATGCCTCTCTATAGGAGGACTCATGGCCAAGCCTGCCATTCCTCAGTGAGACTGTTGCTCGCAGCAGCAGCCGTGTTTGGCTCCAGTGGCACAAACCCGGGCTGAGCACACAGTATAGCCACAGCTGCATGCAAAGGCAACAGAAAAAGGTGTACTGCAAAGCTCAGCCTGGTAATGTGCAGAGTTAATTTGTCTGTGACTGTATCCCTTAACATTTCACATTAGGGCACAATTTGCCTTCGCTCCGCTTTGAAATCAGCCAGTACTTCCAAAGTAAAAGGTCAGTCAGCAAGAGCCAGTGCCTGATTTAGCAGACCTGCAGCAGCCATCCCTCTGCTGCTGGGAAAACCATGCCTGTGCTATGTCAGCCCGCTCCTCACACCACCGGAGCTGAACCTGATGTGAGACACTGTCCTGGCATGGACAAAGCACAGAACACATGTCCTTAGCTTCTCTTGCAGATTGTCCTGTGTGCTGTTGCAGGGTTTTGTTTATCTTCTTTTAAACAGAGTGATTCCCTTTCCTTCTTTTCTGGGATTTTCTTCCTCCTTCCGTTCTTGCAGCTTGAAGTTCTAGGGGGTTTACAGGCTGGGCTATATTTAGCTGTTGCCTCCCATGTATCCAGCAGAAGGACACATGGCACCTGCTCTGCAGCCAGGAGTTATTTTAAGTGCTTCTAAAATGGTGTTGTTATTTAGCACTTTACACTCCAAATTCTCATACACACACACTGATGCTTCTCTAAAATGAAGCATTCCATATACTTGCACCAGCGACCATATGCTGATAAAATCTGAATTTTTACCTTGACATAACACCAGACTTTACTATAACACCTCAAAGCAGCAGACATTAAGCTGTGGAATGGCCCACGCTACTGTAGCTCCAGCTCCCCTCCAGAAAAATGCAAGTGCCTTATTACAGCCTAGGCACTGTCCTCTGTATTATTTCAGAAAGCGGAGATAAATCAGCTTTATAAACTACGCACTACATTTGAAAACCTTTATGATTTATGCACAGTTTTCTAGTGCGAAACTGAACAAAAATTTGGAGGCTTCATGGCAGGTTTTTCTGAAGGCATGGAAAGATCCAGACTCAAAGACTTTCTAAAGTCCCCTGCCTCAGCTCTCATGCCGTACCTGAGTCTTGATCACTTACTCTTGTGACAAGTCAGCTATGGACCCCAGTCTCACTTAAAGGCAAGCTCTGCCAAAGTCAGCTTCTCTTCAGAGAAGCATTTCTTACTTTCACTGACAGCCTGAGATACTTGCCTGTTTTTTCTCACACATCACACAGTGCCCGGGATTTTAAGGCTATTCCTAGAAAATGTGGGCTGACAGTCCCAAAAGTAAGTACTTTACTTAAAGCCCTTGCACCATGCCACCAAACAGTGACAGCAAGAAAGCTGTTCATTGGACTTACCGGAGCAAAGAGAAGAGCTGAGCAGAGAAAAAAAGTCAAGCAGAAAGCTCAGACAAGGGCACGGCAGCAACAGGACACTGGTACTTTAATTCTGCCACAGAGGGAAGAGGGACGGGAACGGGGGGGGGGGGGGGGGGGGGGGAAGGACAGAATGACACAGCAGGAGCAAACACTGCAGAGACTGAATGCGTGCTTTGCAGGGGACCGGCTCTGATAGGTGAGCTGGGAGGCTGCCTGAGGTCTGGCAGCATAAGCCAGCTACGTTGGCTGTTCCCTGCTCCGACAGGCATAACACCAGAGATTCAAGACCAGGGCGCTCAGAAAGAGAAAACAGAGGAAGGATTTGTACACAGCTGCTACTTTTCAAAATTACGTCTTAACCCTTCGATGTCTCGATGCATTGTACTGTGTGAAATTTGTCTGTATTGACTATGGATTGGTCAAATTTGGTCTAATTTTCCTGTCTGTACCAGAAAGATTGGGATGGCTTTCCATGATGTGAACCTGGGATTTGTGCAGGTTTTTTTAGAAACCAAGCTGATTTTTAATCATAGAATCACTGGCTGAATGGGACCACAGGAGGTCTTTAGTTCAACCTCTCGCTCAAGGCAGGCTTAGCTGCCAGTCTCTCAGGGCTTTACATTGATCTTAAAAATTTCCAAGGATGGAGACTGCATGACCTCCCTGGGAAGCCTAGTCTCCTGCCTGCCTGTCCTTATAATGAAAAAGTTTCTCCTTATAGCTAGCCTGAACTTTCCTTGTTTCAGCCCATTGCCTCTTGTCTTCCCACCTTACACCCCTATGAAGAACCTGTTTCTGCCTTCTTAATAGGTGTGACCTCACTTGGAGTATTGTGTGCAGTTCCCGTGTCCTCAACATGAAAAGGACACGGAACTGTTGGAAGAAGTCCAGAGGAGGGCCATGAGGATGATCAGGGGACTGGAGCACCTCCTGTTTGAAGACAGGC
The DNA here is from genome assembly GCA_017639245.1 of Myiopsitta monachus. NCBI lineage: Eukaryota > Metazoa > Chordata > Aves > Psittaciformes > Psittacidae > Myiopsitta > Myiopsitta monachus. The sequence continues at coordinate 50,849,902 of CM029925.1, read as the reverse complement.
TGAGAAAGTTGGGGCTGTTCAGCCTGGAGAAGAGAAGGCTGTGTGGAGACCTCATAGCAGCCTTCCAGTATCTGAAAGGGGGCTATCGGGATGCTGGGGAGGGACTCTTCATTAGGGACTGTAGGGATAGGATGAGGGATAATGGCTTCAAACTTAAACAGGGGAAGTTTAGATTGGGTATAAGGAGGAAGTTCTTTACTGTGAGGGTGGTGAGGCACTGGAATGGGTTGCCCAGGGAAGTCGTGAATGCTCCATCACTGGCGGTATTCAAGGCTGGGTTGGACAGAGCCTTGGGTGACATGGTTTAGTGGGAGGTGTCCCTGCCCATGGCCAGGGGGTTGGAACTAGATGATCTTAAGGTCCTTTCCAACTCTAACTATTCTATGATTCTATAATTCTATGATAGGGCTGCAGTTTGTGGGCCTCCAAAGCTGTCTCTTCTCCAGGCTGAACATCCCACTTCTCTAGCTTCTCTTTATGGGACAAGTGCTTCATCCCCAGCCACTGTGGTGAATTGTCCAGCCTCTCCTATTGGGGCAACAATGCTAACAGGGATGGCTGGTGTACCTGTCCCCCTGATCTCAGTAGCTCCCAAACAAATGTTCCCATTGCTGCAAAGGTAACCTGTCTGAACTACTTTCTGCATGTTACTGTGTGTCATGGGTTCAGCAGTAGCAGTTGTTTTTTCTCCTTCTTGGTAGCTGGTGCAGCACTGTGTTTGTTGATTTTGGGCCTTGGAAGTGCGCTGATAACACCAGTGTTTTCAGTTACTGCTGGGTAATGTTTTGTCTGGCCAAGGACTTTCTGAGTCTTATGCTATGCCAGGGAGGAGGGGAGTCGGAGGAAGCAGAGACAGGACACCTGACCCAAACTGACCAAAGAGGTTGTTCCATACCATAGCACGTCATGTCCAGGATGTGAAAACAGAGGGCAGAGACCCGGAAGGGTGTGGTGGTGGACTAGGGGTGCATGGCATGGTCAAGTTTTTGGTACTGGGGGGCTCTCTGCTGAGGGGTGCACTGGCTGGGTTGGGCTTGGTGAGCAGTTGTATTCTCTTTCCTTGTATTTCTCTTGTATTATTGCTGGTGGTAGCAGTAGTGATTTGTGTTATACCTTAGTTACTAAACTGTTCTTATCTCAACCTGTGCGAGTTGCATTTTCTTTTAATTCTCCTCCCCATTCCCCCGGGACTGGGGGAAAAAAGAGATGAGAGGGAGTGAGTGAGTGAGGGAGGGAGGGAGTGAGTGAGTGCTAAAACCACGACACTGTGCCAAGTCACATTGGCCCAAAGTTGTTTATACAAACAAGTGGAGCATTCTCTAGGGAGCTCAGCTGAGCACTCTTCATCCAGCAACCAGCATCTTCCACTTCTGTGACCCACAGGCCACACAGGCAGCATCTTGAGATGCCAGATGGCCTAAGGACCATCTGCTGCTCACTCCCTAGGGAGAGATGTAGGTCAGTTTAATGCACAAATATGCAGACAACTGAGAAGCAATAGGCTGATACTGGAAGTGGCAGCCAGGGCTATTAGAAGAGAACTGGGACTTTGGCTCCAGTGAAAAATAATATAATCAAGCTCAGAACAGCAACAGGAGGAAAAAAACATGAATGCTGCAATGATCTGGAGTAAGTCTTTAAACCAAACTATTGTTGCATGGCACTAGAGGTCTCAGAAATGTTTTGCACCTGATTTAAAAGTGTATATAAGAAAAAACAGTACTGGGCAGCTCAGTATCCAGAAGTACTGGTTTAGAAATAGTCCATATGTTAGCAGCATCTCGGACTTTCACTGGAGAGGACTAAATGTCCTTCTATATTTGTGAAGACTGTGTGTGTGGTAGAAGGAACATACTTAGAGTGGTTTCTCATTGGTCTTATCTACTTGAAAAGGCAGCTCATATTATCTGGGGTGCATGGGCATCCTGCTTTGAGGAAAAATTAGTTCTTTGAATCTTCTTCAGGCACTGGTGATGGCTTGGTGGTGCTCCTAAGGAAGTCACAGATTCAAAGATAATGAAAGGGAGATTGGAAGGTCAGGGGCTTTTGTTGTGAATCTTTGGGAGGGGGTTGGAAACCAGCTGGACATGTTTTGAGAGAAGATAAAGCCTGTGACAGGGCAGTGTGAGTGAGCAGACTAACAGTGAAGATAAGGGTATTTGTGCAGGCTCCTTGTGCTCCTCCTGTTTTAACTGCAGAATTCTCCTGTTCCAGTCCCCTGTTCATTTTTCTTTTGAAATAAAATCAGCTCCAGGGTTTCTGAGATCAAAATGCACAACTGAGCTACCAAGGACCTAAGCGGCAGTTGAGCTGCAGAAAGTTATTCCAGCATATTCTCACTCCTTGGCAAACACAAGGCAAGACATGTTCAGCTTTGCTCTCTTTCACTGGGGTTAAAGCTATTACGTGCAAGCTCATTTTTGCAACAGCCTGACATAGTCCCTTATCACAGCTCAAATGACATGCAAGTATTCACTCAGCAGTGAGAACCTAGTCATGTTCTTGAGCCATCAAAGCATACTGATAACAGGAAATTTTTTGGGGTCATCATAAAAATTAGCTGCAAGAAATGCAAAGCTACATGTTCTGAGTTGCTCTTAAATATGCAAGTAAAGAAAACAGTCTGGTACAGTCAGGGAATGGAAGAGGGCAGGTAAAGCCAGTGTGTTCCTGAGTATGTGGGGAGTATGTGTGTGTAGTTTTGGAAGATTAAAAGAGATCTGCCAAATTTTGTCCCATGAGTTGAAGCAACCACCTTAATAATGGAAAAGGAAACTCAGGCTGAGAAATGTAAAGGAGTGCGTTGAAATTACCATGAAGGCAAGTTATACGCTGACTACAACCAGCTGACTGGCATCCATGCTGGTATGGTTGCATCTGGTGAGCTGAGGAGAGAGCTGGCTGAAAATGCTCTCTGTGAAAGCTACACTGCTTCTGATGTTTCTGCTTTTGCAATGCATTGGGCATTTCATGTCCCCACTGAGGGGAAGAGAAATAAAAGCTTTCTCTAGTCCATGAGAAAGAGGAGGAATGTACCTTCCTCATATGAAAGCTGGACCATTTGCTGTAATACAGCTGAATTTATTTTTCAGTTGTGTTCAGTTGTGATCTGGACTGTGTATCTATAACCCTACACTTTCTTTGTTGTGCTGTGGCATTTCCACTGATGTTGCTCACACTGTTACACAGAAAGTGCCTGTTTCTGGATTAAACATAATCAGCATCAGCATAAATATACTGAAGATACAGGCTACTCAGGGGAAAAAGGCTAATAAGTAATTTTCTACCTGTATTTACAATTTGCTCTATATGATATTCAATGCATTCAGCCTTATCAAACAGACAGACAAGTTAATCATTAAGTCAATGCCATTGAAGCACTTGAGTTTTTCTTCCTATCTTTTTCTGCCCTATTTTTCCTTCCTTTCCCCAGGCCATTTTCTTGAACTGCAGCATTCAGCTGTCACCTGCTGATGCTCTCTTCCCTCCTTCCAGTACTAATGTCATCAGCATTGAAACAATTACTTTTCTGGGGGTTGTGTATTCTTTTTGTATGCCATGGCAAGGTTTAGGTGAGTGAGCAATGGTTCAAGTTCAGAGTCTCTCTTGCAGATGCTGAAAGGCTTTAGAAATGCTGACTTTGTCAGAAGGCAGTACTGTGTTGGTTAAAACCACTTTTAAGACTTTTGGGGGTTTCTTTTTCACCACCAGCAATGGCAAGCCTTAATTCTTCTTCCACCTAAAAACCAGCTTAGTTTCTGCAGAAGCTCTTAATATCCCCTGGAAGCCTTACTTACTGATTTGGCCTTCAGGCCAGTCTCCTAACAGAAGGAGAAGAGGCTGGGGAGGATCTCCCGCCTTTTGCATTGGCCAGAAAAGAGCCATCTGCACTCTCTGCAAATTGTAGCTGCTCTGCTCCATGAAACCCTGCTTTCCAGCAGCACAAGAAAATCTGGAGACAAGAGTTCCTGGTTCTGTCATACAGGGAGATGCAGACTTCAGTGGAATCATAGAATTCACAGAATCATAGAATAGTTAGAGTTGGAAAGGACCTTAAGATCATCTAGTTCCAACCCCCTGGCCATGGGCAAGGACACCTCCCACTAAACCATGTCACCCAAGGCTCTGTCTAACCTGGCCTTGAACACCGCCAGCAATGGAGCATTCATGACTTCCCTGGGCAACCCATTCCAGAGCCTCACCACCCTCACAGTAAGGAACTTCCTCCTTATACCCAATCTAAACTTCCCCTGTTTAAGTTTGAAGCCATTACCCCTCATCCTATCCCTACAGTCCCTAATGAAGAGTCCCTCCCCAGCATCCCGATAGCCCCCTTTCAGATATTGGAAGGCTGCTATGAGATCTCCACACAGCCTTCTCTTCTCCAGGCTGAACAGCCCCAACTTTCTCAGCCTATCTTCATACGGGAGGTGCTCCAGTCCCCTGATCATCCTCGTGGCCCTCCTCTGGACTTGTTCCAACAGTTCCATGTCCTTTTCATGTTGAGGACACGGGAACTGCACATAATACTCCAAGTGAGGTCTCACGAGAGCAGAGTGGAGGGGCAGGATCACCTCCCTCGACCTGCTGGTCACGGTCCTTTTGATGCAGCCCAGGATACAGTTGGCTTTCTGGGCTACGGGAGCACACTGCAGCTGGCTCATGTTCATTTTGTCATCAACCCACACCCCCAAGTTCTTCTCCACAGGGCTGCTCTGAATCTCTTCTCAGCCCAACCTGGAGCTGTGCCTGGGATTGCTCCCACTCAGCTGTAGGACCTTGCACTTGGCATGGTTAAACTTCATCAGGTTGGCATCAGCCCAACTCACAAGCGTGTCAAGGTCCCTCTGGATGGCATTCCTTCCCTCCAGTGTATCAACTGAACCACACAGCTTGGTGTCATCAGCAAAGTTTCTGAGGGCACTCTCAATCCCACTGTCCATGTTACTGACAAAGACGTTGAACAAGACCGGTCCCAACACTGATCCCTGAGGGGCACCACTCATTACTGGTCTCCAGCTGGACATTGAGCCATTGACCACCACTCTTTGTGCACGGCCATCCAGCCAGTTCTTTACCCACTGAGTGGTCCATCTATCAAATTGATGTCTCTCCAACTTAGAGACAAGGATGTCATGTGGGACAACGTCGAATGCTTTGCACAAGTTCTGGCAGACAATGTCAACTGCTCTACCCCTGTCCATCAGTTCCATAGCTCCATCATAGAAGACCACCAAATTGGTCAGGCAGGATTTCCCCTTTGTGAAGCCATGCTGGCTGTCACCAACCACCTTGTTGTTTTTCATGTGCCTTAGCATGCCTTCCAGGAGAATCTGCTCCATGATTTTGCCAGGCACAGAGGTGAGACTGACTGGTCAGTAGTTCCCTGGCTCATCCATTTTCCCCTTCTTGAAAATGGGGGTTATATTTCCCTTTTTCCAGTCATCGGGAACTTCACCTGACTGCCATGATTATTCAAATATGATGGACAGTGGCTTAGCAACTTCATTTACCAGCTCCTTCAGGACCCACGGATGGATTTCATCAGGTCCCATGAACTTGTGCACATTCAGGTTCTTAAGATGGTCTCAAGCCAGACCCTCTCCTACAGTGGGCCTAAAGTCTTCATTCTCACAGTCCCTGCATCTGCCTTCCAAGATGTGGATGTTGTGGTCTCAGCATTTGCCATGGTCTGACACTTCCATGCCAGATCCGTATCCATGAGAGCATCATTTTTGGATTCTAGCATAGAAACCCCACTAAGGACCCGGAGGAGTTCTTTGCAGCTCTCCTAATGAATAGTTTTTCATTTATTTTTGGAAACACACAAGTCTTTCAAATTATATTGTACCCGGGCAGAACCAAATCCTGTAATGCCACTGTTTCAGTCACTTATATTGGATACAAAATTGATCCATTCTGTTTAAATATGTACCATAATATACTTAGGCCTTTACATAATTGTATATTATACTTACAACTTGTCAATATATAGTAACAATCAGGCATGTAAGTTATTGTCATGGTTTAAGGCCAGTCAGCCACGCAGGTTGCCCACTCATTCCCCCCTCTTTCTTCCCCCGCTCCCAGGGGAATGGGGAGGAGAATCGAAAGAATGTAACTCCCACAGGTTGAGATAAGAACAGTCCAGTAACTAAGGTATAACACAAACCACTGCTGCTACCACCAATAATAATGACAACGGAAATAACAAGGAAAGAGAATGCAACTTCTCACCAACTGATACCAAGCCCGACCCAGCAGTGCAGGGCCCCCCCTCTTCCAGGTCTCTGTCCTCAGTTTTTTTACATCCTGGGCATGACATCCTGTGGTATGGAATACCTCTTTGGTCAGTTTGGGTCAGGTGTCCTGTCTCTGCTTCCTCCCGGCTTCCCCTCCTCCCTGGCAGAGCATGAGACTCAGAAAGTCCTTGGTCAGACCAAAGTATTACCAAGCAGTAACTGAAAACATCAGTGTTATCAGTGCTGTTCCCAGGCCGAAAGTCAAAAACACAGCACTGCACCGGCCACCAAGAAGGAGAAAAATGACTGCTACTGCTGAACCCATGACAGTTATACAATGAAAATACAGGGTGTATGAAGAATTTAGGAATGTTTATAACATAAAATGTAGAATTAGACTTTAGAAAGAGCCCTCATAAAGGTCTTGAGGCACAGAAGCACGGGGTGATGTGTGAGCAGCAGTCTAGAAGTCAGAAGCTTGCTGAATCTGGCACAGACTCAGTCTCTGCTGTAGGCTGCTACAACTTAGCTGGTGTTAGGGGAGTCCTGTGAGGTCCCAGTGCAAAGTCTGTCAAGATCGATCTCCACTGAGCTTAGTTTACTTCTATAGAATGCCATAAACACCTGGTCCAATCAGACATTTTTTGTGGTGACCTCTTGGTAATTATTTCTCTCTTGCTTAGTCCTGTGTCAATGAAAAAAAATAATAATAAAGTGGGGGAAATAATGTATTTACATTTATTTGCATTCACAAGGCAGGTGCTCCACACCATATCAATTTTCTTCAGGTTTCTTAGCTCCAAATCAGGCTCAAAAGGGTTGGGAGGTTATGATTTGCCTTCTAATGAGATTTTATGACCTGAGGGGTTTATCATACACCTAAGGTTTGACAGGCTTTTTTTTCTTCTACAGCTGAAAGATCCTGGCTAACAATGGCAGTTAATAATGAAGCCAGATGAGCTGATACAGAAAATCCCAATAGGCAAAAGCCTTAACTATTTTAAGCAAACAATTTAACTCTTAATCTACTTCTGTAAGAATATAATTTTTGAATTTTAGCAAGGAAACTAAGAATCTGGAGGAACTCCCCAAGGTTTGCTGCTGAAGAGTTTTTGATTTATTCTTGAAAAGATTCAAGTCTTTAGAAACTTTAAGAGCAAGCAAAATCAATTATCAAGGTTTCAATTTTCTCCAGGCAGTTTCTACTGCTTCAGCTTTCCCAAGAGACAGACTCTCCATGAAACATTACGCTATGTGCTATTTGAAGAATTTGGCAAAATGGAGAATAGCTTCACTTGAAAAATCACACATGAAGTAAAGGAATCCCTCAGGTGAGGCATGCAGTCACACCTCAGTGCAGCTCTGCAGTTTGGAAACAGCTCTTCTCCAATCTATACAGGTAATTCATTGGGAAGTGAAAGAGCAGTATTAGCTGTTGCCAGTTATTCTGTTATTGCAATGAAGTTACTGCTGATTTACACCATGATAAGCTAACATAAAATCTATCATGAAACTTCAAAAAGATACTGAATCCTGAAACAGCCTATTTTTTATCTAATTCAACTTTAAAATTATGCTCTTCTAGCTAGAAAGAATCTTCTGTCTTCAACAGACTGTGGGAATAGAGTTGGGCCAAGTCAACTGTAAACCCTGAGAATTTTGTGAACCTGCCAAGGGAAACCTCTGGGCCCAATTCAGATGTGATTGTGTTGTAAATCACATATCAGATGCAATTTGGAAGTCTTTTAAATGCCAATGGTACATTGGTCAAGGGTGAGTTGTAGAGAAGAAATTACCTATTTGAGTGAGATACTGTAAAAGGACTTGCTTTGTATAAGGTAGCTCTTTGTCTCTCCTTCTCTTTTCTAGCCCCTTCCATTTCCTAGCAATGTTCACTTGCATCAATTTAATTATCAATATGCAAAGTTTTGTGTTTTTTTTTTTTTTTTTTTTTTTTTTTTTTTTTTTTTTTTGGTTGCTGCTAGAACTGGCTTGTAAAAATTAGAAATGGAAAATACTCATTAAAGAGGCTTGGTCCTGCAGCTGCTCCGTGTGTGGAACAGTCATTGATTTCCCAAGCAGCACCTGCTTGTGAACAGCACAGAGAGTGAAGCAAATTAGATATTGAAGGCTAGCTCTCACAGCTGTACAGGCTGTACCATGGGCAGTAAAGCATCTTGTAATTCAAGACAAACATCTTCCTCTGGAAAGGACAAGGTCCAAAGTCTGATGACAATCTTAAGTAAGCTGAGTGGGATGAAGCAGCTGAGCAACACTGAAGTTATGGGTAACCTATCTGAGACTACAGAGAAGGGAAGAATAGAGACTGACACAGTGGGAATAACACAGATTGATATAACACTTAAAGAGTGCCTGGAAATGAGGGGAATGTTTATGGTGAAAGATAAAGACCTGTAGGAAGAAGGGGGGAAATGACAGAGACAGTGATGGTGAAAGAAGTCCCAATGAGAATCTTCTTTTATAGGATAATGACAGGGTGGCTGATATTAGTCCAGAAGGAACCATAGGGTGACATGCACAGCTGGCAGCACTACTGTATGATGTCTAAAGGTGCTGCTGATACAAACATGAATGACATATTTTAAGACATGCATGGAAAGGGAATCACTGCATGGGAAATGCAAAAGGATGCAAAAGATATATTGGCATTAACAGACCAAAACTGTGAAAGTGTTAATTAAGTAATTTTTCATAAGGGTTTTCTGGTTGTCTTGGTAGAATCATCTTATTAAGCATAACAACATTTGGGGGACTAGGTAAGTGAAGAGTAAAGCCCAAGAGATGAAAGGATGAATAAAGAAAAGATCGTGTGAGAATGACTTTCTCATTTTACTAAGCAGAAAGACAAACATGAAATATAGCACCAAATCACCAATTTGTTAGAATATAGCAAATCTTCATTTTGTATACATCAAAAGCCTATGAAAGTCATATTTATTGTGAAAGGCAAGTTGGTCTCTGATTTAAATCCTGGACTCGAATAGGATGGACATACATATGCAAAATACTTGGGTATCTTCAGATGTGTCTCCAAAACTCTACTACTACTGCTACAGCAAAGTTTAAGAGTGTTTTTTCTCTAGTGGCGCTCTAAGAGAGGATGGGTTAATGCTTCTCAAGTGCTTCTCATAGCCTCAGAGCCATTGTGGAATTTGGAGACTCCCAAACCTGTTGGAGTATGGGAATTGCAGAACCAGGGAAAAATCAACTATTTAGCACCCCCTTGGAAGCACAGAGAACAATTCTAGTTCACTCAGATACTCTCAAATCATCATCAGCCAATATGCAGTACTGTCTGTGTTCTGAGAGCATTGCAAGACACATCAGTAGTTTCTGTTTTCCCTATTATTTTTCTCCCCTTGGCTATTAGTTCTGTTTTCTGAGCCCAAAATGTATTTTACTATTGTCCTGGGTTCAGCAGTAGCAGTCATTTTTCTCTTTCTTAGTAGCTGGTGCAGTGCTGTGTTTTCGACTTTCAGCCTGGGAACAGCGCTGATAACACTGATGTTTTTAGTTGTTGCTCAGTAATGTTTACTCTGACCAAGGACTTTCTGAGTCTCATGCTCTGCCAGGGAGGAGGGGAAGCCGGAAGGAAGCAGAGACAGGACACCTGACCCAAACTGACCAAAGGGGTATTGCATACCACAGCATGTCATGCCCACTATATAAACTGAGGGCAGTTACCTGGAAGGGTGAGATCACTGCTAGGCTGGGCTGGGTATCGGTCAGCGGGTGGTGAGCGGTTGCATTCTCTTTCCTTGTTATCTACCTTATCATTATTATTGTTGGTGGTAGCAGCAGTGGTTTGTATTATACCTTAGTTACTGGAGCATTCTTATCTCAGCCCATGGGAGTCACATTCTTTCAATTCTCCTCCTCATCCCTCCGGGAAGAGGGAGAGGAAGGGGGGGGGGGGGGGGGAAGTGAGAGAGAGGCTGCATGGTTCTGAGTTCCCAGCTGGGCATAAACCACAACAACTATAAATCATGGTTATCTAAGTTTAAAATATTTAAATAAAACTCTTAGAATTAAAGACATAGGAACAAACTTCTGAGGCAGTGATTTCCATCTGTGCAGTACCTTGCATGCAAGGATCTAATGTAATCTATTAAGCAAGGTTAACATCAATCAGCAATGAACTGCAAAAAGCACCTTGTAGTCCTTATTTGAAAGGGTAAACTGAGACCTGAAGTGTTACATGTTAACACACAATAAATAATGGCTTGCCCAAGGTCGTAGATGGGAAGGAGATGTGCTCAGTTTCTTTTCTACTTTTAATTGTGGCTTGCTTGCTTGATACATGAGGACCAGAGTTGCATGTTTAAATTGAAGGGAAGTGCCACCTCACAAAAATGTTCAGTGTCTTTATATGCTTTATATGCCTTCACTTTCTGCAAAGGGTTTTCATTTGTTGTGAAGTTCATAGGACCTTTCTAGTCAGCTTGAACAAGGATGGTCTAAAAACTGCGCTGCTTTGCCCAAAGAGGGTTAAGTTAGGTAAATTATAGGACAGGAGGGCCTAAATTTTAGCCAATAGAAAGTAATTTTCCCTATCCAAAGGCACTTCACATGTACTTCACATGACCGTGGTAAATTCAAATTTTGATTTTCATTAAAATAGTAAGACATCTGTGAGATCTGTGAGCCATTTCATGTGACAGTCACAACCCACACAGGACGCTGGAAATAAACTTCCAGGACTGTCATATTGTTATTCTAATGACTAATAAATATTACCTTTTATCAGTTTACCTTCTCTTTTTCTCATCATCTGGTCTCCCACCTGTCTTCCCTGTCTTGTCAGAAGGCCAGTGGGTAAGTCCCCAAGAGCTACCTTTCTTTTGCACCCCCTTGGAAGCATAGGGAACAATTCAGTTCACTCAGATACTCTGCAATCATCATCAGGCAATGGCTGATGCATGCCAAGTTTGCATGCTTGTACTCCTTTGGCACAGCAGGCTCCCGATCTCAGGTTGCACCTCCAAGTTCTTTAGTGTTAGCTTCTGTGCCATAATCTTTTCTCACTAGGAGATAAGCTAGCAGAGCAGGCAGGAAGGAGAGTGACTATTTGTAAGATTGTGGATTGTTTCACCAGCCAGAACAGTAAAAATAAAATATCTTGTTCTGTTCTTTCTCACTTCTTTGCCAGTCACAAAGAGCAAAAGCTATTGGAGGGTACACCAGGCAATAAGTCCTCCAGAAGCCTCTTATGTTTCAGCCAACAGCAAACAGGGAGAAGATACAGTTCTTTTAAGTCTGGCTTTCTCTGTCTACTCTTTATGTCACCAACTAGCATTTGACTAGCTGGGTCCTTGTGAGGCTTTATCAATTTCAAAGTCTTGTTCTGTCATCCTGTTTCTTCCTAGGCTGTCAGGTGTCAAGGATGCCCGCAGGTCATCAATCTTCCATGTAATCTTCATAAAAAATGGAAGAAGAGAGAAATGCAACATTTCAGCATGATCATTCATCTCAGGCAACAAATGCTAAGGAATCATGAACATGGTAACTGCTGGAACAACCAGGTATAAGCTGGCAACTTGCCTTTCTAAAGGAAGTATGAAACACCCCTGATAACAGTGGATGCTTTACTGGCAACCTGAATTGTTTGGGATATTAAATATTACACACATCTATTTCTTTACTGTTTTAGAGGAGCAACCAGAAAAACAAAAGTGTCTATACCACTATGATGTAACACACATGAAAGTGAAACATGCATTTATTTAAGCTTCCTTAAAAAGTAACATGCGATTTCCTCAAAATGCAAGAGGTTGGCAAAAACCACCAACCAAAAGCAGTTTGGAGCTGTTCATTTTTGTGGGAGAGGGAAAAAAACAAGGAAAATGTTAGTCAGTCCGATTTCCATCTACTTTCCTTTCCTTTTCGGTAGTTAAAGGCCATCTGCTACCAGGGTGATACAAAAAAACCCCAAACCCTCCCAAAATGCAGAACTAAGAAGATATTTTCAAGTCATTTCACCTTGCACGGAGGAAAAAAGTAATCAGAAGGTCCCACTAAATAATTGTAAGAATGATTTTAACAGTAAATAAGCAAATGTCAGAGGAAAATATGGATCAGAAAATAATCCATTCCTGACCCAAGCACCACTCTAAGGTTATACTCAAATATGTGATATTATACTTGAATTAAGTTAATAAGGATCACAGATATGCTCTTGGTCATCATAATGATTGTGAATCCTGACTTAACCCAATCTGAAATTATCATCATAACACAAGTTGTTGGAGTTAGAGGATGGTTGATGTCTGCACCTACAGTACTGTGCTCATGTAATGCTTTAACTTGGTGAAACAGACTCCAGCAACACCACTGCAGACTCTCAAGAAGGACTCAAAAGACCTGAGACTAATTTAGACCTCTGTGGTATACTCTGGCCAAGAAATATATTGTCCTCCTAAAGCGAATAATATACTCAGGACGCTTTTAGGCACACTGACACTAGTGGGGTGACTTAGGGGAAACTGAAATAACTGTGTTAGACTTAAAATATGCAACGTAGTTTAAACATAACATACTTCCTGCACTCCAAAAGGGATCCCAAGGGTATGGCTATACTGGGTAAGTCACCAGTCAGGCTCTGATTTTTGACTTGGACACCATTGGCTAAGCAGTCACCTAGGTCAGAACTAAACCCAGAGTACCACTTTTCTCAATTTTTTAAATGAATATTACCTGGAAATATCACAGGTAAATAATAATCTTAATTCCTGATAATCTTCGTAATTCATAAATGAAAACTACTGAAAGCTAACCATAAAAAAAAAAAAAAAAAAGGAGAACAAGGAGAATGGACCTCCTGACCCTGACTTACGCACCAGGTCTTTTCTTATATTTGCCTTATCTTCAATCAAAGTCATAAGGATACAACACAGGACAAATCTGTTACATACAGAAAGAGCTAGAGAGATCTGAAGGAGAGGCAAGGACACAAAATGTTCTCCTTTTCTTCCTTAGGCCAAAATACTCGCTAAGAGTTCAGCTTTGGAATTCAGAAGTGTTCTGCTTCACTGGTTTCTGTGGAGGCAACATCCTCTTTTAAACACAGAACTTGGTAATAAAGCCTGGGTGAAAAAACACACAGTCCTCTAGTAGTCCTCTTCACTGCTTATGATACTTACATATAAGATGAACCATGTCAAAAAGAGTCCGGGACTAGAAAGTCTGGACTAGTGGAACCATAGTCTTTGTGCATAGTAACCTGATTTTTGTGATGGGATTGTAGAATTTCTGAGATGTGATTCTTGCATTAGGTAAAGGCTCCACTCCATAAGCATCCATCACTGTTCACTCTGACTGCATTCATTCAGTTAAAACGCCTACAATAAATCAAATTAAAAGGCTGCTCTTTTAAAGACTTTAATCAATGAGAAACGCAGGGATTCAGCTACACCTAGTGGACAAGCTCTGAGTACTGCAACCCTTCTGCACCTGCTCCTGTAGCGTGGTTATATCTATCACGTTAAATTACTCCTGCTTGGTTTCAATACACAAAATGTGAATTGAAGTACGCAACAACTGTATCAACGTTGTATGAAGTATCAAAAATTTAAACAGCTCCTTTCAAAAATGTGTGTGATTATCTGTGCATCTCTTTCATGTAAATGGCTTGATTAAATAGGCAAGGATCCTGTCGCCTGTTGATAAGCAACCCAGTAGCAACCCCAAATATAACCCTTACAATCCTGTAAACAACCTAAAATGTAAATGGCTAGCTTCCATACAAACAGACCCATGCAGAGGCTTGGTGTCACTTCCTATGATTGGAAAATCCCAAGTATCCATTCTTTACACTTTTACTTCATACAAAGTTGATGGAGGACATATAATTATACCAGGTTTGTAGACAGAGATATCAATAGCTAGATCAAATAATGCAGCTGGAAGAAAACAAATATTTTGCATAACAAGCCTTTAAATACTTATCCCGCACAGAGAGAAAGCGGAATCTGAAATTCTCTCTGTCACTTCTGTTTGAATAGCAGCAGATAAGACATTTGATATACTTTCAGAAGCGTCACCCTCTCCTGCATGGTGCACTAGTGTGAGAAAATCAGGTTGTAGCAGAAAACTCATGGTACAATTGTTAGGGGGCTCTTGGTAAAAGCTGGACATAAGTAGGCTGCCTTCAGCATCTTAATAGAGCAAGCAGCTACCAAGTATTTAGCCTCTGAGCTTAAGAAATGCTGTCTACTCACACCAGTAACTTCAGCTGTGGTTTTAAGGAGCCTCATAATTCTGAAGGTGTCTTTTATTTTACTTTATTGATGATAAAATAGGGAATATACTGTCAAATGAGCAGACCAATGCACAGAGAAAACAAAAGGGCCAGGTGAAAGAAAAAGGTGGGAAAATTGGCCAGCATTTTATGAAGCCTGATAAATTGGAAAATCTTCTGCTTATTTTTAATAAAGGAAATATGTCTGTCAAAATCTCTTTCAGGCTTGTGATCAAATGCCCCCTCTGTAATTTTTTAAAAGGCGGAAGGGCACAGCGGAGAGGGACTGAAATACCTGGTCCATCTCTATTAAAAACCTGGTGTTGCAGATTTCTTTCTAAAATGAGTCAAAGAGAATAACAGAGAACCTACTTTAACAGTGGCTCATCTGCTCAGTCATTTGATGTATCTCATTATTGTTGCAGTAACTGAGACTCAGCTTTACCTTGTGTGTGAGCACAATAGTAATAGTGGCTCCATATTGAAATGTGTAAATACATTTTCATAAACTATGTAAAACACCTCCTCTGTGCTGACAAAAAGATGCACTTCGAATACATGAAACCCTGAGAAAATGCTGTTGCCTTGGGTTCCAAATTCCTTTGATTCCTCATCTTAGCTTTATTGCACATGCAGTGTTATCTGACAAATATATTTGCCTGACTATTTAAAAAATACTTTATCTTATCATTTAAACAGCTCCTGTCAATGTTACTCAGTCCTTGATCGTAATACTATCCCTAAGAGTGATGGTACAGAAATAGATCAGGTGAAGATCAGTGTGTGTGGCCCAGATCTGTAACATTTGTATTTCTTATTCCTGCCTGCAGTAGCCCCACAGCAAGTATTTTGGAGGATATGTGGGCTTCAAAAAGAATAGCTGTAGGGTCAGGGACAAGAATTGCTTTCTGACTTCATTTTCCTCCCTTCAAAGTGCATGCCCACCCTGATTTTGCTGAGGGGGTATCAGCCCCTTGAATACCAACTCACATCTTAAGGCCTGCTGTGCTGCACAGCCATGAGGAAGTAGAGGCAGCAGGCAGGGGAAACAGGACAAGATCAGGATGACTCCTCTAGCAAGAGTGATGCATAAGCTACCTGTGCCCTGAAGAAGCATTACCAGTAGCTTCACAGATGCGTGCCATAGGTTTTGGCCAAACCAACAGGTATGGAAAACATCACCTTGGGGAAAACAGGAAAAACAACCAAAACAAATAGTAAAAAAACCCAAACAAAAAAACAAAACCAAAGGAAAGGAACTCTGCAAATCCAGGTGCTGGAAGTCTCCAATCCTCCTAGGAAGACAGCATAATCATGGGATAATGTCGTTTACATAACTTTTTTTTTCTTTTTTCAAGTAAAACCTGAGACGGGCACGTTTTCACACCGTGTGTTTGCTGCTTCTCTAAACCCACGCCGAGAAATTAAGGAGGCCCCGCACCTCCTCTGGCCGCCGTGCCGTGCCATGCAGAGCGGCCGGGTGCTGGGCAGTGTTTCGACGGGCACCGGCCCTCCTGGCGGTGCAGGGCCGCGCCTTTCCTCTGTCCTGCCGGGGGAACGGACAGCCCCACGCCGCGGCGGACACAAGACCCTCCGGTTCTAGAGGGGAGCCCCGGCCGCTTTGGCCCCTTCGCCCCCCGCACCCGGCGGCTGCTGCACGGAGCCCGACAGCGTCGAGGGGCGGGGAGGGGGCGGCGGCAGGGAGAGCGGCAGACCACACGGGGGCGCCGTGATGCCGCAGGCCGCGCAGCGCAGGTGGCAGCAGCAGCCGCCCTGAGCAGGGCCGGGCCGCTCGCATCACCCGGGGGTCCCGCAGCGCTGCAGGCCCGGAGTGCAGCAGCGGAGCCCCGTCGGTGAGGAGGCAGCTGCCCACCTACAGCCCCCATCCCCAGCGCCCACCCGGGGCAGAAGGCAGAGGACTGCGTTAACCGGCACCTTGTTTTCCACTGGGCATGTCTAGGGTGTCGGGGAGGTTTAGGGTTGATCTCCCTTCCAAATAAAGCGCCGCGTCTATTTATGACTGTAGCTTACAGAGGAGCAGATCTTATGTACCGTGTTGGAAGTTCTTGAAAGCCAGCTGAAGCGCAGAGGTCAAGTTTCCTGAGTGCAACTTGACGCAGGACAGCATCCTTTGCGAGGATCTGGCGGTAGCTGGAAAAGTGGGTCACTGTGTGTTTCACTAATCGCTGAGTTCCAATGATAAATTACTTTGGTGTATTTCTAAACAGTGTGGGGGCTAGAGAGGATCTACGTAAAGGCCTGTTACAGCTTCAGCCGTGGGAGCCAGTGGGAGCACTGCCAAGAGGTGCATGTTGGGAACATGCAGGTCAGGACCCCAGTATTGCTTGGAGGATGATACTATGGACACGCAAATTTGTTGTTGTGCTATCCACTGGGATCTAAAATGAGAAATTAAGGGGAAAGGTAGGCAATATGATTGTTTTGCAAATTTCCCCTGAGTCTACTTTTAAGACATCTTAAAACTCCTTGCTGATGCCTTGCCCAATGCCAGTGCCTTCAGGAGCTGCTGCTGTTCAGGGGCAGCAGCTCTTAGGAGTTCTATGAGGAGTCATAAGCAAATAGACTCTATCAGTGCACAAGTGAAACTGCTGGTTCTTGGAAAAGCTTAAATGAACGAATTTAATGTTGACAGACTTACGTAGTGATGTCTCAATTGTGAAGAATCTGTTGTTTAACCAACTGTATGATGCAAAATTGCTTATCACTAAAGCGAGAACATTCTCCTTTGGTTTAGGAGATCCTACAGGCTTTAACAGTCCCTTTTGGTTTAGGAGATCCTACAGGCTTTAAACATCTCTGCAATTTGGTATGCACGTAATTTGGTTGTTTGTTTCATAAGAAGTTGATTAGAACCAGAAAAAATCACCCTCCCAAACTCCAGCAGAAGAGGGCAATGCAATGCATGCAGATCAGACATAAAATGGAAAAAGTATTTTTATAGTGGCAAGTTGGGCAATGGCTCCAGCTGTATTCTTCTAATCACTCCTTTATCTTATTGGTGAGTTCGTAAGTTATGATTCACTGACATTCGATGTTAAATTACTGTCACAAAAATGTCAGCAATCCCTGGCTGAAACCAGGTTGACTTTTTTAAATTCTTGGGCGCTAAGAGTTGTCTAAGAACATGCTGTTACTGCCTGCAGAGAGTGTTTTGTCATAAGGTTTTCCCAGGTGTGTACACTTCCTTCTGTCTACTTTGCTAAGACTTTGATACAAGCATGCATTTATTTACTTACATTCATAAAACATATTAGCTGCTTTGTGTCTGCAAGGCAAAGAAGGCCAAGTATCACTTTTCTCACCAGCTGGGACAATTTTAGCAATAGTCATCAGTTTGATTTCCCAGCTTGACTCAAAACGCTGCTATTTACACTCCCATTGTGTAGCAATATCCTCCCCTATTTACATTCCCAGGCTTAAAATTTAACTACATCCACCATGCTGTTTTTCTTACTAATAAATTCAGATGCGGCTGAAAAGGTAAGCAGAAAGAAAGCATGGTGTTACCGCCTCTGTATTGATCCTGGGAAGCATGGCTAAATGGGATTATATGGATTATTAGGGTCCTGATCCCACCGTCCTCTCTTAAGCAATAACTTGTGCAGGAGTTTTGCCAAAGGCCAGGTGGGGGCAGAAGGCTGTAACTGTTGGCACTAAAGGAGCAAGATATCAATTGCCTCATGATAATAGGTATTTTTCTCCCAAATATTTAAGCAGACCTGCATGGATTTGTATTGGTGGCTTCAGTTGGCCCCAAGTTCTGGGAGAGAGGGGTCAGAGATGTCCCACGGTGGAATACTTTTAGGATATATTCTCCTTCTCCCAAGTCACTGGAAATTAAACACAATTAGTTCTGGTGTGATGCAGAGCTGTATTGATGCAGCAATCTCTGTTAGCCCTGCAAGGTGAGAGGGATGGGAAGACACCACCACCCTCCCTTCCCAAGTTAGACACTTGTACAGCACTTGGTCTGTTTACATAGCTCTTCCAGGTGAGATAATAAATATACAAAAGAACAAAGTCTACTATATAAATGAAAGCAGATTTATAAAATTACAAGTTTAATAGATAAATATAATAAATACTTTATGCATCATAACTCTGGACAACTACATTTAAAGCAAGTATGTTGGCAAGTCACAAAAAAGTTGCGCCTCGGCAACTTTATTTTTCATAAAACCACACTGACAGGCATATTACAATGTTACGTATGAGGCTTTATGCTGTAAGAATGTTTAAATCCCACTCACCTACCAAGTTCACCATGACATATATATGAGTGTAGTGTACCTTCTATTTTGGAATGTCTTTTTGCACACTAACACGGTTGTACAGATAGATGTTCTACTTACCAGGGGCAGTGGGGAAGAGTTTTGAAGAAAAATACTGGTAAATGACTTCTAGAAAAACTAAAGCATTTCTTAACTTTTTATTGACATTGGCAAATTAAAATAGAATAAATTAACAATATTTTCTCAAAAAAATGTTTTGTACAAAAATACTGTCAAAATTTCCTGAAAAGCTTTCAACACAGTAGTATCTTTCAATGTACTGAATAAACTATATTAGCACAGTGTCAAAACGCTGAAGACGGAAACAAAATTATAATAATAATTAAAAAAAAAAAATCCAGGAAATGTTTGCCACTAGTCAACATTCCATCCACACCATATTATTGTCTGTACATATATGGGGGAGGGGGAATGGGTAGCAGACTTTTTAAGTAATACTATTACTTGTCCTGATCTGGAAAGGTTTGGCCCACATCTGTTAAGCTTCCAGTTTAGCATATTGGAAAAAAAGATAAATTATTGGTCTGCACTGCAATGCATAGTTAAAAATTAAGCAAGATGGCAGCATTTGTGCAGTAGGATCTGCCCTTCAAAGTTCATGCAACCAACTAATGCAGGGGGTTTTTTTGTCCCTCTTCACTCAGAATTTGAATGCGGTTCAAGTCGTTGGAAATCATCGTTTACAAAATCCACCAGATTAAGCAATTTGCCAAGATTAATGTCTAACAGTTCAGCACTGTGGGAATCATGGGCACGTTACTGCGAGGAAATTAAAGAGAATAAGGAGGAGAAGGGGGGGCAACCAACATAAAAAGGTAAGAGTTCGCTAGAAATTATGGCTACGGGAGGGGACGTGAATGTCAAAGCTACAGAAAAAGTGGCAGCAATCTAAGGAGAAAAAAACCAAAAAGAATTTATACAAGCGCATAGTTGACTCTTGCTTTCCAGATTCTCACCTTTTCAAGCCCCGAAAAGTGAGACACCATGTCTAGGGGAATGTTTTCATTCGCACCGATAGAAAGTCCTTTGTTTGTTTTAAATGAATCAGCAGCTCACCCTGCTGGGCTGCTGTTTGCAAACGAAGTCTGTCATGAAGTCAAACTCGTTCTGTCCCAACCACAGCTCGGGAAGCTCCTTGATGCGATCCAGCCCCATTTCGATGACTAAGGACATCAGGACCTCCTCGTCGATGAAGTCAGTGTCTATGACATTGGGCGGCAGCATTGCTGCGGGGACGTGGGGGACGGCAGGCGGTAGCCCGCTCCCGCTCCCACCGCTCCCGCCGCCGCCGTGCTTGGGGTTGCAGTCCCTGAAATGCTGCTGGCTGCTGCCGTTCAGCTGGTGGCTGCCGGGGTGCAAGTCCGGCATGTAGTGGCTGTGGGGGTAAGGGTGGTGGCTGAAGTACTGGTTGTTCAGCTTCTGGAGCTGCATGCTGGCACTCAGCTGCCCTCCCGGGCTGGCGACGGGGGGGGCCAGGAACTGGGAGCCGCCGAAGCGGGCGGCGGGAGCCAGGCTGCCGGCCGGGTGCCCTCCGCTCACGCTGCCCGGCCCCACGGCGTGCCTCCCCCCGCCGCTCGCGTTCAGGCTCCCAGCGCCGTAGTGGAGGTGCTCGCCCATTAGGGCGCTGAAGGCGTGCTGCTGCTGCGGCGGCGCCTGGTGCTGGTGGTGGTGGGGGGTGGGAAACTGCCCCATGCTCATCCGGTGCGCGGGGTGGTGGTGCAGCCCGCCGGATCCGTCCGGGAATCGCCCGTGGTTCATGGCCATCATGTGATCTGCCATCGCCCACCTGGAAAGTTAGCGTGTGAATACATCAACAAAATACACCCTCGGACATCCATCTAGCCATTCAGCCATGCAGTCCGCTGCCCTCTCCCGGCCCGGCTGCATCTGCCTGGCTCTGGGAGCAGTTACTTCTCCGTTCTCGCGGTCCTCTCATTCTCGGAGGGATAAAGGGAAGAAAAAAAATTTATAAAGGGGAAAAAAATCTCCTACCGAGGCTCCGCTGTGCAGTACAAAGGGAAAAATAAACGGGGAGAAAATGCCGGTCCCCTCCGCTAATCCGGCGAGCAACACACGCCTTCCCACTCGCTCCAAGTTGTCCAGCTCCCACCGGCGGGGAGCGGTGCCGTTCCGTACAGTGCTATACCGTACCGTACCGTACCACGGGCCGCCACCACCGCCGCCCCGCGAGGGCAGGAGCCGGTCGAGACCCCTCTCCGGCGGGGAAGGCGGTGGGTTTCCGCTGCACGCTCGCCAACTTGCGGGGAACAAGCGAAGAATCGGCAAGTCCCACGTAGCCGCTGCCGGCAACTTTTGGAATGGAGTCCGAATTATTTTGGTAAAAACACGGTTACGTACAGATAAGGAGGCAGAGCCGGGCAGCCGGGAAACACCTTTCCTTGCGTGTTTAAACAGTCACATTTTTCCTGTTGCACACAAAAGGGACACCCGGCACCAGCTACGAGAACCGCCGCACTCACCTCCCGGCTTCTTCCTCCTCTTGCTTCGAAGGTGGCGGTGAAATCGGTTAGCAGAAGTCACCCAGCATAGAGAGGGCGGCCCCGGCTCCCTCCCCGGCGCGGTGGTCGCTGCCGCAGCCCCGGCGCTGCGCTTCACTCCTCCGCGAGGCTCATCGGCACTTGCCAACAATGAGCTGTGTTTCTTACACGGCTTTGGCCACGGCTAATATAGGATTTCAGAAGGGAGGAGCAAAACCCTTACAGGCAACCAGAAGTAAAACCTGGAGCATGCGAGGGGAAAAAAAAAGGAAAGAAAAAAAAACCCAAACCAGCCCCAAGCCCAGCACCCAGCGCGCACACACACACGCACACACAGGCACAGGCGGGGGCACACGCGTGCAAAGCGACACGCGAGAAGGGGCACGGCGGCTCAGGGAGGCACCCAGCACCCTGCTCCCCTCGGCTGGGTCACACGTGTGTCCGTAGGTTGCTCCCCCGAGAACAAAGCGGGGCTCCGCAGCCGGCAGCACCCCCCTCAACCCCCCCCCCCGCCTCCGTCCCGTTCTCTTCAGGCACCGCCGGGCTTTCTCACGCCCCGGCCGCTCGTGGCGCTGTGGACACGCATGGGGCTGGAAGCTCCGGGACGCTGCCTGGGCAGGGCGAGGTCTGTCCTGTCTCCCCGCAGCCCGGCTCCGCCGCCGTGCAGGTGCCCGGCCCCGCCGGCGGGAGCCCCCGGACACGCGTGGGTGCCCCTCAGGGCCCTGCCTGTCTCCCGGAGGCGAGCTCCGAGATCCACCTTTTCCCGCAGACACGGGCGCTGCATGCAGGAGGCGAAGTTGGGGGTGCCGCCCCTTGCCCCCTTTCTTTCCATCTCTGGTGTTTGCCCCACCGGGTGTGCAGGGTGAGTGCCCACCCGCACTTAACCTTGGCCGGGTTGGTGGGTTTATTAGAGTTATGATTGTTTTTCGTGGAATGGCAAAGGAAACCTGAACACATGGGCGCGGTGGGCACACACTTTGCAAAGATTATCAGCCTGGCTGGGCACATCCCCTGTCAGTGCCCCCTGCCCAGCCCCGCAGCACTGACCTGGCACGGCCACGTGTGTGCGAACCCACCATCACCACCATCACCCTGAGACAAGCCCTCCTGCCTCTTACTCCACATCCACCAGCACCCTGTGGATGGATGGCCAGGTTGAAGCTGCAGGGAAGTGCAGAGGGCCTGGGAGGCCTGGCCTGCAGCAGGGAAGTTCTGGATGGTGGCTCTTTTTCAGCAGGCCTTTGCCCAGCCTTTTGCTCCCTCTCTCCACTTTCCTCCTTTCAGCTGCCCATGGGCGCACCAAAGGGGGCAGCAGTAGGCAAGGGACTGAGATGCAGGACAACCTCCCTGGGGACAAGGAATTGTGTACACCTTTTTTGAGGTCAATGCAGCCATCGTGTAGGCTGAAATGGGGTTTCTACTCCTACACACACTCTACAGGGATGCAGGAGGTCCCTGGGGAGGCAGAGGAGAGGGCAAGTGGGATGCTTCAAGATGCTGTCCATGTGGCAGCCCTCTTGGCCCCTTTTGGGTGGGCTAGGAACTCGCATGGCTGCAGTGTGCTATGAAGGATGGGTTAGCTCCAGCTCATCTGGAGCTTCCATCACCCCCTAGATGGAAGAAGAGTTATGTTCCTGGGCACAGCAAGGGGTGGTGGGATGGATTAGACCAGGGCAATTCCCTGTGTGGCTGGTGTAGTCCTTCAGCAAAGCCATGAGGGCAGGCAGCAGTGGGCAGGCGCATACAAGACACCAGAAAAATAGCTGGTTGACACCTCAGCTATGAGGGACAGGAGGGATGGAATCAAAGCCCTGAGAGGACAGGAAGGTTACAAGTGTCAGAGTTACCTCGAGGAAGTGATCTCATCCTGCAGCTCCCTTTCCAGCAGTGATTAAGTAGGGTGCCTACCATGATTTCACCTTTTAGTCTTCAAATGTGTGCAAGTAGATGGACATCTGGGAATCTGGGAGTTGCTGTTGAACCAGGAGCCCCAGTATGGGCTGGGTTGGTCAGGAAATTAACAGTGCGTTTCTGGAGATCTTTTCTTTTACGGGGCAAAACAATGAATAATAAGAAGATCCTGTTCCATTTGGCAAGTAGTCAGCTGTGTATCATGACAAGTGGTTTGTTTAATGTCACATATCCATGGTGATACTGGTATGCCTTTTTGCTCTCCACTGCCTTAAGTTTGTTATCCTTTTTAAAGCCAAGCACACATCATATCACCGCCCTGCAGATGCCCTTTCCTATTTTCGGCTTTCAGATGCTGGAAGCTGCCAGCTTGACAAAGTGAATGATGGAGAGTTGGCATGAGACTGCCAGAAACAGCAGTAGGGAAGTCACAACCTTCATGACACCTCACTCATACAAAGTATGTCTTCAGGTATTTACAGCACAAACACAAAGAATTAGGCAGGATGGAGCTTCCTGCATCAGTGGTTGCAAAGAGGTCCAGATAATGCTCTTCAAAGCAGTGCCAGATGAGCCAAGTTTGTCTTTGTTTATGGCCATAGCAAAGTGGGAACACAATCAGTTGATTGCTTTCCAGGAAATGGCTGGAAGACTGGTGACAGGTAGCTAGGGGAATGCAGGACAAAGCATGAGCCCATCACCACTGAGCTATCAGGAAGCCCTGAATCTCATCTGTTTGCCTCTTCTGATCTAAATAATCTATGGCTATTTAAAGAAATCTTTTCACACATATTCTTTGAAGTCTTCAGCATACCTGAGCTGGTTCTTCTGTCAAACAGCAAGAAAGCAGGGCACTGAGAATTGGGAGAATGCTGGAGATGGCCAGGGGTGAGAATGAAAGCAGCAGGGTTTTCAGAGCAGAATCTGAGTGGAGTTGAAAGCAGATTGTGGCTGCTGTGCCCATCTAGGAAGAATCACTGAGAAAGAGCAAACACAACCACAGAAAAGAAGGGAAAAGATGGGTCCTCAGTTGACTGTTAATATTTGGGATCAGAAGTTCAGGCAGGCACTGAGGTTGGGTTGCAGATGCAGCCTTGCTCACTCTTTCCAGACTGGAATGCCTGCAGAGTGTGGTGAAAGGAAGGAAAGGAAAATCAAAAAGGAGAATCCCAGGTGGTGTTTTTCCAGGTATTTACTGAAAGTGTTCAAGCCAGATGAATACTCATATTTGCAGGGGTATATCACTGGAGAAAAAAACACAGGGCAAGGGATTTGAGGGGGACTTTGACCTCTAAGTCCATTTTTGTAGTTCTGAAAATACAGTCCCTAACTCTGAGACTTGTCTGTTCCAGATCTCCATGGAGGGGAATTTCTGTGTGTTCCCTCTAATGCTGACACAAAGCAGTCAATCAGGAAAACCCAGCTCAGGACGTCTGCTAGGGTTATCTGGTAGGAAATTTTATATTAGAATGATATCCTGGAATAAATGCCCTTTCTGTAGAAATGATTAAGCTCTGCTATTGAGAAGACAAGCCATGATTTTCTGGCTGCTCTTGCTTTTGACCTCCTCACAGCTTCCTTTAATCCCACCCTTCCCTGGGGCACCTGGCACTGGAGGAAACTGTGGTGCAGGGGGTCCCCAGCTCTTTGCTTTACTAGTGCAGAGCTGGATGGCTGCCACTGGTTTCACTGCCACCCTGAGGAAAAACAATAAACATGACAAGTTTGTTCCAGATGGGCACCCAGGAAGCAGAGGAATCTGTTTTGGTCTCTCAACATGCCTTTTCTTGCCCTGGAATCCCCTTTGTGAGAAGAGCAGTGTGGGGTTTTGCCTGTGGGGTGAAAAAACAGGGGGTTTGATTGGAAAAAGTTCCATTGTCTGACATGCTTCACTGGGAGACATATTAGCCTTGTGTGACTAGGGGATAAGAGTGGACGCAAGATTACCCATGGGTCTGGGCGTGAGATCCTCAAGAATCATAGAATCATAGAATAGTTAGGGCTGGAAAGGACCTTAAGATCATCTAGTTCCAACCCCCCTGCCATGGGCAGGGACACCTCACAATAAACCATGCCACCCAAGGCTCTGTCCAACCTGGCCTTGAACACCGCCAGCAATGGAGCATTCACAACTTCCCTGGGCAACCCATTCCAGTGCCTCACCACCCTTACAGGAAAGAATTTCTTCCTCATATCCAATCTAAACTTCCCCTGTTTAAGTCTGAAGCTGTTACCCCTTGTCATCTCACTACAGTCCCTCATGAAGAGTTCCTCCCCAGAATCCCTATAGCCCCCTTCAGATACTTGGAAGGCTGCTCTGAGGTCTCCACAGCAGCCTTCTCTTCTCCAGGCTGAACAGCCCCAACTTTCTCATCCTATCTTCAAACAGGAGGTGCTCCAGCCCCCTGATCATCCTCGTGGCCCTCCTCTGGACTTGTTCCAACACTTCCATGTCCTTTTTATGTTGAGGACACCAGAACTGCACACAATACTCCAAGTGAGGTCTCACGAGATCAGAGTGGAGGGGCAGGATCACCTCCTTCCACCTGCTGGTCACGCTCCTTTTGATGCAGCCCAGGATATGGTTGGCTTTTTGGGTTGCGAGTGCACACTGCAGCCTGGCTCATGTTCATTTTTTCATCAACCCACACCCCCAAGTCCTTCTCCGCAGGGCTGATCTGAATCTTCTCTGCCCAACCTGGAGCTGTGCCTGGGATTGCTTCGACCCAGGTGTAGGACCTTGCACTTGGCATGGTTAAACTTCATCAGGTTGGCATCAGCCCACCTCACAGGTAGGAAGGAATTACCTTGGCAAATTTGGCTGTTTGAACAGCAGGAAAGTCCAGACAATGGCAGAACATTGCATTAACTCAGTTCACTTAGTTTGATACCAGGCACAAGCTTCTTAAAGCTGATGCAGCTCCCCTCTGCTAGTTCAGACACCAGCCACAGCAGGACTGAACACCTGCCCTCCCATTCCAACCACATACTCTCCTGGGGAAAGCTGCTCTTCAGTGATGTACTGCCCCTGATGCACAGGTAGGCAGCCCCAGCGTGGAAGAGATGATGCACTGGGGATTTCTTTCAGTGGTGATGTACATTATGAGGAATTACTGGAGTGATGTCAAAGCAAATCTGTACTGCATTCCTCACAGCTGGCTAGTGTGGGAGAGTTGGTGGAAACACAGAGAGGGATGGAGCGTGCTCTATCTCCATTAGTCAGCACAGGACTTGCTTTTCCTTTGCCAGGTTTCACAAGGCAATCCGTCAGTACCCTGATTGGAAGTGATTACTCTGCTGAGAATGGGGGTTACCAGTGTACTTGTTAGCAACCAATCTTTATGAAAAGCAAAGAGTTATGCAGAGCAAGGAACTTCCTGAAGTGTTTGGAGGTATGTTAGAGTGCTTTGTATGCTTGCATCCCTTGTTGGTGTGCCAAAAGATGTACACATCAAAGTACTGTTCTAAATTAAGGCGCACAGCTATGCAAATTGTGCTCCTCTGTGCCCACCCACCTTTTCCTCTTTGTTTAGATGGCTCAAGATAGTAATGTGTTGGTATATTTTATTTTGATAATAATGAATGTGGCTTTGCACCCTTCATCTGCATTGTCTTAGTCTGTGAGAATATCTTGGGAAGGGTGACAAGCTCCATTGTTTTACTGTTACAGCCCTCTCTGCATGATCCTTCAAGCTTGTGTGATTGCAACCAGTGTTCTTCCTTAAGTGTAATTTCACCGCAAGGTATTTTCTTTGAAAAAGTAACTCTGTAAAAATGGGAAACCTTATTAAGAACATTATTTCTTAAAGAGGCTCAAGAGGTTGTAAATACACAAAGTAAACAGACATGTAAATAAATCATTAATCAAGTATCATTTTTTTTGTATCCTGTCATGCAGAACCCCAGCATGGACAATTTTGCTACTCTTTTGGGCATCAGTGGGAACCAGAAATAACAAAAGGAAAGTGTTCAGGTGCCTTTGAGAAAATGCTAGCAGCTTCTGTAGTAAACCAAATGATACCAGGTTCAATTAGAGCACAGAGATGGAAAGCAGTCACCAGCTAGGCTGTAGAAACTGAATTTTGTTCTGTTTGGAGACTGAGCCATGTAATAATACTACTGCTTTGGGTCAACAAGGACTTTTAAAAATTTCAGGTAGAACAAAATGTTTTATTTAATTAAAAATTATTAGAAAGCAGAGTACATAGTTCTAAGTATGTATTAGATCTGGATCATTACACCTGAAGTGTTCATTGCATACATTTTGTAATTAATTGAGCTGGTAGTTGACAAGTAATTTATTTGACGTCCACCAAATAATTGAAGCTTATTATTAGAATGAATTGGAATGTTCCAAACCCAGAAAGAGTTATGATTACAAATGTAGGACTTAATCCAGGATATGTTTATACACACAATTAAGACAGTCATGTATTTTAGGCAAATAATTTCATGCAGTACCCTACTCTCTCATGTCTGCATGCAAATATCCTATTTTAAATCAGTGAGGCTGTGCAGGAAGTAAGATACTTCTCAGTATGAGTGAGGCTGACAAAATTTAACTTCTCAAACCACCAACCAATCAAATTGACAGTTTAAATCCAACAGTGATCTGTACTTGGGACTGGATTTCTAGGTGGTTGCATCTTTACAGCACAACAGTCCACTTGAGACACTGATCTGTGTGAGTGTCTGGCCTGGAGTTTAATAATACCTGATCTAAAAGGTAATTATATTATTCCATTGATTAAGTCCACATTTTGCCTTTGCAGTTCCAATAGTTCTGTCATGAAGAAAATGTTAGTAAAATTAATGTAATGGTTACATAAGAGAAATGTTCTGTTGCTGTACTGAATGTTAACATAGATTTGGATAAACACATATTTTGGACATGATTATTGAACTTGACAGTATCATATGCAGCAGAATCTTTGTAAATCACATGAGAAATACTGACTTACGTGGCACTCTACATGGGTTCAGTGTACAGCAGACAGGTGTGTGTAGAAACAGTGGTGTAGCATGGAGGAAAATAGTTCTTCAGTACATATATATCACCATGGTCATTAATGCTTCTCCAGCATCCTTGCTACTTCAAATTTTATTTAAATAAATAAGGAAGTAGTTTAATCCTCCTGATGATGATAAAGGGTTACAAGCAGCTGTAGTGTTGGTCATGTGTCACGCATTGTCAGCAGACAGTTGCAGTTTCAGTTACATTTTCTCCTTCGATTTGATTATGTTTTTCTCCTAAACTAAATAATGTGTGTACTGCGTGGTAATGGCAGCATCATTCAGTCCAGGCCTTTACAAATATGCTGTGGGTTCAGGAGAATTTGTAAGCAATAAACCTTTTCATCTCATTCAGCATTTTAGGCAACTTATTTTGCATACACCTTCTCCAGTGTGGTTTCCTTTTATAAGTATGAAGGATCTGGGAATCGTTCCAGTCTGACCCATCTTTTCAGTGGATTTTCACTGCATTTCTCTAGTTGATAGCCTGTAACTCTTTTTACTGCAAGCCTCTCTTTCGAGGCTTTATATTTCAAGTTGGGTCTCATGCCAATCCAGTACCTCATGTTGTTTTTCTCTGGAACAGTGATGTGTTATCTTAGCTTTCTGTGGCAAGGGTTAATCTCGCTTAGACAGGCCATTCTCAGTGTAGAAGATGCCTATCTTTGCTTCTCCCTTCGTGAAGCTTGCTGCAGAGGAGGCTTGCTGCTGTCCCTCATAAGAGTAGTTACACGCTTTCTGTGTGGATTACTTCCTGTTTTCCCTCAGCCTTTCATTTTGGTTGGCACCAGGAAGTGTTGTTTCCACTTGTGTAAGTAGCTGTTTCGTGAGCCATAGGATTCAGAAGCAATGGACTTGATTTTAGTACATTTCAAGTTTTGCTCTGAATTATGTACATTAAGTCAGACCCCTGAAAAATGATGCAAACAAAATAAATGTAAAAAGTTCAAAATAGTTTATGTTTTCGGAAACTAGTTAAACCCAAGTTTTGTGGCCTCTTATTTGGCAATATACAGATAAACCCAGTTTTCTTATCAGATATGTCTTTGTGAGTGCTGCAAAGTTATGATACACTGATTTTTCAATTGATTAATTTCACTTTAATTTTGTTTTAAGAAGGCAAAGCAGATGTATGTGATTTTTTACACTTTACTGTTCTTATGCATCAGCCTGATGATATCATACTTGAGCACTAATAACACTACTACTTGCTTTTACATAAATTAGCACTTTACAGCTTCAGAGCATAATACCAACATTACCTAATTACTCTAGAATTGAACATGCACTCTTCTCCTTTTAAAGTAGAAGCTGATGGATTTAAATAGTGACATGTAATCAGAAAGGAAAACAAGTCCCTTAACAGCCTGTGTAGTGGTCTCTTCAACAGGCCAGGAGGCAGGGTATTTGCTTTCCCCCTTCTCCCAATTCCAGCAATGCAATGAAGATCATACTTAAGCACCCAAATTCCTTTCCCTTTGTGAAAGTCTCACACTGACCTCAGTTTCTCTTCTATAAAATGGAAAAACTCCTAGAAAGTGCCTAAGAGATCTTTTTGGGTGAATGCCTAGGTATCACTGCTGTGGCCACAGATATTTCATGTCAAAAAGATTTAAAAGCTATCCTAGTTTTCTGCTTTTATTTCAGAGTATGAGTGGGACCCTGGCCATCTTAATGTCAGTCATTATCATCACTGACTTCAGTGGAGGCAAAGTCCACCCTAGTACTTTTAATCTCACACAAAAGGTAACCCTTCCAGCAACCTCTTGGCAGCAGCTCCTTGCAAATGCTTGCTCCCACCCAAGCCATAAGACAAAATGCTCCCCTCTCTTCTCTGCCTTGTCTGTGTCCTAAATATTCCACTCCCAGTGCTTCCTACCAACTACCTCTGCAAGAATCTTTGGAGGCTCTTCCTCCAGGATGAATTATCCCTGCAAACTTTCAATCCTCATAGCTCTTGTCCTGGAAGATCACTGCATTTTTCCTTCCAAATAGCCCATTTCCTGCAGCTACATGCCATACTGCTCAGCAAGTCTCTCACACTAGGAATGGCAGTAGTCCAGCAATGTATTCTCCATCACTGAAGTTATGGTCTTCAACAACAACTTCTTTGCATGACCACATCCACAGCTTCTTTCTTCCCTCCAGACTCTGACACCCCAATAACCAATTTCCATTAATGCAGAAAATGTTAAATCTAATAATTTCCCTCACTATAATGCCCATGCTCAATAAAACCAATACCCTGTAGTTTGCTCTGGTACAGAAGGTGTTCAGCAACAGGAAGAATGTGTATTAGGGATTTTACATGCATTTGAAGATGCCTACAAGATCTTCAGTAAAATATGTCCTTCGAGTGTGAGGCTAGTTTACCACTCTACTCCTGAGGTTGCTTGATATTCCTGTCCTCTCCCACTAGTCCCATGTCAGGTTAGGAAGGTGGTTATTAGTACTAATAAACATGTACATACAGCTTTTACTCCTCCAACAGTTTGAGAAATACCCACTGCTCTCTATTTTTATTTATAGATTTTCTGAAAGTCTTCACATTTAAGGGCAAAAGTCCTGTCAGTTTGGAACATTTTCTGAACATTTTATTCATTGTCTATATATTGCGTATAAATTTTCATGGCTAGTTGATTACTCAAGAATATTTATGTTGCTTGTGGAATAAAATGAACAGCTCTTTGACTAATACTGACTTAAATTCATTGTATAGCTCTGATTAATGCTATTTTTAACTGTAATATAAGGTTCATTGCTGCTCATGCATTATGGCTGGCTATCTCTGGCTCTATTTTTGTTAGCACAGCACAAGGGAACTTGATTTCAGAAAGAACAAATAGCTAAAAGGGTATCTGAAATTCAGTCACATGTATTTTGCTTGAAGATAGGTATTCATAGCACAGAAAAGCTGCTGGTACACTGAGTTCAGTATCTGCCTACTAGCAGTGCCAACACTAACGTCTTCTAAAGAACTCATATTGCATCAGGGATTCAACAACACTATACCTGGGGAAGGATTCCCTTGTGGCCATACAACTGAGAAGACAAACCTCTAATATAAAGCAGTTCACCAGTTATATCATCACTGATGGAGACATAAATCTGACGCATTTCTATCTTAACCCTGCTGGGTCTTCAACATTTGAAGTTGAAGGCTCTCGTCATTTTTATTTTCGGTACAACAACTGATGAAATGGTATCTCCTTGGCTTATATAATCAGTTCTACTGATTACAGCAGTTAACGGGCTGACTGTATTTTAATGTAGATTTAAGTCTCCTTATTTTGGTGGTAGACAAAACTATTTACAACAGGAACAGTTTATGGCCAGTTTTCTACAGATTAGTTTGCTATACACTGCATTGATAAGCTTTGTGCTTTTGAGTGTTTCATTATTATTGAACAAGCTACACAAGCATGCCATGTACCATGTCAAGGTTATCCTTCATTGTACAAACAGTCCTGTACTCTTTCTTTAAAAGCCATCATTCTGCTCAGTTAAGGTGTCGAGAGCCTAGGATGCACTGTAGTCAGTAACAGGGGAGATGACCCTGGCACTTAGCAGGACTGACTGCTACAAGGTCATTCGGTTTATTCTGTAGGCAGTTTTCTCTTCCACATCCCTCTAAGGCTGGCTAACTGAAACTTTCTATCAATATTTAATATAATCATATGACAATATTTTCTGTCATCCACTTTTTTATTGCAGCTTCTTTTCTGAGTTTGACCACTGCAGCACACTGAGCAGACATCTTCATTAAGCTGTCCGCACTGATGCCTCAATCTTTTTGTTGAAAGGTTAAAATTAATTCAGAACCCATCTGTGTATATGAGCAGTTTAAATCATGCCTTCCAAGCCGCATTGCTCTGCACTTATCTAGACCACATTCCTTCTGCTGACGCATTACTCAGTTACTTAGTGTTGTTGAGGCTTACTGAGGTGCCTCACGATCCACTGGCCTTGTCTTGTGTGTTGCTGTTACGTATACAGCCTTTTCAGTAAGTCCTCAGAAAGTTTGTTAAACAATGCTGCTGTTTGTCTTGATCCTTGGGGCACCTCACTACCTAAATGCTGTGAAGAAAGCTGGGCAATTGTTCCTGTTCTGCCCCTGCCTGCTGTTCCCTAACAGGATTTGCATCCACAGCTGGCACTGTGTTACCTGCTCTTCTCCTCCTGGCTACTGACTTTCCTTAGTAGCCCTTTGTGAATGGTCTTTATTCAAAGCCTTTTAACTGCTTAAATAACTTCCTCTGGTTCCCCATTACTCTGCATTTTGCTATTGCTTCACAAAATAGCTCAACATCTGAAGACCTGGCATCAAAGCCTTCTTTCTTTTCACAAACTTTTGTCTGTTGACCCAGAAGTTTTTGTTGCTATGGGTGTTGTTATTTCACTCTTCAGTACATGCACTTGAGTTTCAGGCCTGTTTTGCTGTGACAGGGAGCTAGTCTATAAATCCATCCAGCGGGCTGATGGCTGTTGTACAAGCCACTCTCTCTTCAGAAGCAGTTCTCCCAACAACTTGAGAGCTTTAAAACTAAAATAACATTGAGAAATCACGCTCTCTCAGCAATGACACATCCATCCTAGTTTGGGGCTGACGGAGATTTCACTTTTAACTTTGGGGTTCAGTGCTTGTGTGACTAGATTTGATACAGGCAAGTCATCAGCTATCACCTCCCTCAGTAGTTTTTGTCTTGCCTGCAGGAGATACTCCTTTCTGACACCATGCTGAGTGAGCCAGTGCTTCCTATCCCTTTGAAGCTCCTTCCTCCCTGCCACCCCACAGCCCCCTTGTCCTGGCTCCACTCATCCCTGGCACTTCTTCTCCTCAGGCCTCATGTCACAGCTTCTACCCCTCCTTGGCCCTCTGGGTCAGCATGGTGGATGTTCTTGCCTGCACTGGCCATGGCATGGTGGGGCCAATACATTGGGACTGCTGGAGTGCAGCGGGTGCCCACCTGTGCAGGGAGCAGGGCACAGGCATGGTGGGTTTTCTTCTAGTTTTGGGGATTTGGGGCAGGCTCCACTTTCACAGCAATTTCTTGCTGCCCATTTGAGCTGGGACCTGCTGACTTTAAGGAGAGTTGTGGTCCCTAGTGTCAGTCCCCTGGCTGGGCCCAGGGAACCCCCCAAAACTGTGTGCAGAAATCACCCGGCTTGTGGTTTGGCTTTGGATGGGTCACCTTTTTCAAACTATTCTTCATAGGTGTAAGGAATGGAAAATTACTTAGAAAAAAAGAAAAGAGTAGTTCAGGTCACCCAGGGCCAAAGCACTGGAGACAGCATGTGGGAGGGAAGTGGTGCAGCACCAGAGAGCAAAGCTGCTCCAAAACTGGGGCCTTCCACTGGTGGGGACACACTTTCTTCTGTAAAGGGATTTTGAGGTGTTTTTTTACTTCCTCCCTGCCCCCAGCTGTTAAGCACTAGTAACGGGTGAGGCACAGCTCCTGTTAAAACTTTGGAAGTGCTTAGTGGGATAAAACCGTCACTGGCATAGGCAGCGGTGGGGAGCTGCATCTGCATCTGTGCACTGAGCATCGCTGGTACTACTGAGGTTAGGCTGGCCTTGTCAGTCCTGAGACACTCCAGAAAAAACACTGGTGCAGACAAGGCCCCTGTGCCCCTATGCAGACACTGCAGTTTTTGAAGGTTGTCTTGTTTATTACTTGTAGGCTTTTGCTAGAAAAAAAAAAACAAACCCATTTAAATGTGCAAGACCAGCTGTGATTCTGGATGAGACACAATCATCATGCCAGCACAGGGCAGGAGGCAAAGATGGGAGTTTGGTGGTCTGGGGGGAAGGTTGGACTGCCTATTTTGCTACTTTACCTAGTGAAGAGCTACTGCATATCAGAACTGCAGATCCCCTTAAATGATGTGCAGCTGGACACCACTTTCATTATTCCAAGCAGCAGGAGGAGAATCAACAGCACCCTGTACCCTGAGCAGCTCTATGCTGACTGTTCCCTCAATAGGATATTCCTTAGGGCACTATGCATACTCTGTGGCTGGGACTGTTGATACCACCTTGGTTTCTGAAAGCTTTCAGTTAATGGTACTCCAGTTTGGCAAAGAAAAAGCTTATTTTTACATTCACTTTCACATTAACCTCAGAGTAGACCTGCCAAATCTGACATGCTGCTGCTGAAAATAAGTGATACTCATTTAGGATTAATGTTAAGGCACTCTTAAAAAAGCATTACCCTTCCCCCCTTCTGATAAAGGAATTTTGCAGTTTATTTCAATTATCCATTTAAAATCTTATTCTGCTTTTGAGGTTCTTTTTGCAATCTAATTTAAATTTCTACAGCTTGGAAGACCTGCTAAGAATTCTTAATTGGCATATGGAACAGTAAATATAAAAATAAATGGCAAAGAATAGTGGAAGAGAGCAAAACATTTTGAATACAATAGAAACAAGGGGTGACTTTGTTGCCACTATTCCAGCAATGCAGACTTTTTCCTTTAACAGCATACTGAATGTCAGTTCTCCTCCATAACATTTTATCCCCTTCTTACACATACAGGATTTTCCTTTTCTGAATTATTTTTGGAATCATAGTTCTGCAAAATTCAATTTCCTCTTTTCACCCCTCTATTCCTCTCTCAACTTCCTTGAAACCAATAAATTAATTTCTTTCTCTAATAATTGCAGTATGGAATGGAGATTATATCATAGAAATCAGAGATGCAAATAGGCAAGTTAGGTCATTCAGCAGTGCATCTGCACTGCGATGTGTGATGACTCCCCACACTGTAACATGTTCTCTAGTGTTTTGTCCAATCCAATTTTGTAAATTGGGTTGACTTCTATTTAAATTGGGAGGCTGTTCCATAATACAGAGAGATTACCAAGAGGAATGTCCTACATATGGCCCAGTTTAGGGATATTTTTTCTTTAATCAAGCTTTTGCCATGTAAGTTTTAAAAATTTCTTGCTAACACCATATCGGGAAACGTACAGAAACATATGAGAACTCTGGAATGGTGATGCGGCTTGTAATCACTTTGAAGAAAACCTGAGGATTAATCTTGTCAATAAGTGCATTATGAAGACTGCTTCCACAGCAGTTCTTCCCACACAAGTGCCCATTGCCCCGAACAGGAGCTGCTCAGGTACAATAGCTGCAAAATAAATCCCACTTTATGTAGCATCCATTGAATAACAAACTAAAAGTGCAACATATTATTACTTTATCTACAGTCTGAAAGTCTCTCAGCTGTTTGGTATTTGAAGTGCAAAATTATTATATAACTGCCTGAGCAGAAGTCCATTAATCTAATCCTAGAAATTTAAAAACTATTTGCCTTACTTTATTTGGTGGAGAAGGAGACAGAAGGCACAATGTTATTCAGGCACCTCACTGGGCTTGAGAGATTTCAGTATGAGCTGCCTATCTACACAGCTGCTTGATGCCTCAGACCTTAGGAGCTTTTGGCCTCAATATTTGGCCTCCAATTCCCTTCCCTAAACACTGCTTAGGACTTCTAATTCAGTAATTTGTCATATGAGGCATTAGAAAGACTAGAAGAAGCTTCAATATTTCTTTTTATGTGTGGTTTATTTTGGTGTTGCGTTTTTTTTGTTTTTTTTTTTTTTTTCTTTTTCCCAATGAATTGGCCATTGTTATGTAGCTTAATGTTGTGCTTTTTGCTTCTGAAGATAAACAGTCAGTGGGGACTGTTGGCACTTTGCTGCTTTGGAAATCCACATTCCTTTTTCAGGTGCCTGGGGCTGTACTTGGTGTTCCAGACTGGAGCAGCAACGCAGTTTTGAAGTTAATTCCCCAATTGTCTCCACTTACAGAGCCCTGGTTTAGTTTGCAAAGTTTTTTTGGTATGTGCTAACTAAATTCTGTTTCCTTTCAGAGGAGCTTCCCTCTGCTTCTACACAGAAAACACTTTGGCAGCTGATGATGGTCCAAGCCTGTAATGGGTCCCTTCAACAGCTTTGAATCAGCTGGGTGAACACACACTCAGTTAAGGGGATTGGGCTAAACCTTGTCTGAAATGAGCTCCCCAGGCTGCTTGAACTGCAGATATAGGAGCCTCAGTACTAACAACTTTGATTGACTTATCTGCACCTATAATGTCAAATTGTTGGCTAATGATAAACTTAGCCTGAGATTTTAGAAATATAATTTTTGGCCCCTCTGGCAGTTTGGACTCCTGTGTGCATTAGGGACTCCCTACATGCCTCTTCCAATTCCCCTGGAAGAATAAGTCATCTTTCTCTCTGGCTTAATCACTTGGAAACTACATCATCTTGAATTATAATTGCTTTTTCCTATTTACAAAACCAGGAATGGTTTCTAAGAGCTCTGCTCCTCCCACATTGCTTGCTTTGCCACTTTTCCAGCTGGGTCCAGCATGATTCTAGTGCTCGGATAACAAAGCACCCTCCGCAGGGTGATGTGGGTGGAGGCACATTGAGAGGGTGTAACTGCCCACCACACATTTAGATCTCTTTTCACTGAATCAGGTGAAAAAGATAGTACTTAATGCCTTTAAGAAAGGGCTGCCTGTGTGACAAGTACAAATTATACTTCATGTTCCTGTAATTTGACCAGTCAACACCTGGTCTAAAACAAGTGATATACTGTTAAAAGAGAATTCCAAAGCCACATCTAACACACAGAGGTATCATTTTGCCTATGAAATAAACAGGCAGTTAAACCCCCATCTGCACCCAACCCTCCCCAGAAACCCCAAACATTAAAAACTTGCAAATAAGATTTTTAAAAAAGAAGAAAATGTAGATAATAGCACACCAGTTTATACTTACAGATGTGTTCCTTTTTATCTTTTTTTCCCCCACTTATTGGCTGTAAAAATAGATTTTCGGTTTTGAACCATTATAAAAATAGAAACATTTTAAGATAAAACCTGGAAAATGAAAGTTCACTATATAGGGTTTCTATGAAAATAACTATTCTATCTTGTCTAGTAAATTTAAGTACTACTTTAGTTTTGTTTATATAAATAAGAAAATTGGAGTGCTCAGGTGACATTGGTGTAATAACTTCTGCTGAGAATTATTCTTTAAATTCTGTTCACTCCCAGAACTGAGTGTAGGTGCCCAAACCTATAAACCAAAAACAAAACAGTAAATAACTGTTCAAGAAAGTACTTTTGAATTGTGGCATTTGGAGTAATAATAGTTTGGCTCTCTGAAATACAGTATATAATTGAACCATCTTGGGAAAAAACAAAACCAAACAAACCAAACTTGTTGAGGCAGAAGGGTGTCTGTGTGCATCAGAAATATGTGGACAGAAAGGAACTCAAGCGAGAACAAGAGCTTAAAGTGAGGGCAAGGAAGGAATGAGTCTGCAAGATTCAGTGGCTACAAAGGAGGAAAGGAGTCTGTGGGCTGGTAGTGAGGAAAATATACCCTCATCTGCTTAAGGCAGGATCAGCTGAGCGAGCTCAAAGGCCTTTTCTTTTCTGCTTGACCGAAATCAACAAAGCTTGAACAAGTTTGGATTTACTCCTATGAGCCCTGCAGTTCCATGAGGGCAGGGCTGTCTACTGGAAGAGAGCAATTAGTAGGAACATTTGCACACTTGTCTCCAAATTGGTCATCTGTCCACAAAACTGGCTTTAAGAAAAGTACTTCAGACTGTGCTTTATGTGTGACTAAGTATATATTCTGGGGATGCCCTGTAGCTGGAGCCATGACTGAGGAATGTCTTCCACTGTGTTGTGTGAGAAGTATCTGTCCTAAGACATGCTGGACATGGGCCAGTCATTCCTCCTGATCTTGTTAGAGCTCCTACTGTGAATGAGGGCTTGTCTACACAGAAAGCTATTTCTGATTAGTGACACATGTGGGTGCTCTGGCCACACATGACATTAATCAAGAACAATTAATCAGGAACAACTCCATGTGTAGACAAGCCCAAATTTAATGTGAGGGTGGTCACAGAATGGTGCTCTGCACAAGAGAGACCTCAGAACAGATGAGTAATTGCCTGTCATTTCCATGTGGATAATAATGTTCTTGGCAGGGAACAAATAGATGTTTGAGAATGATTTAATTTTTCATTACCAGGTACACACACACATACACCACTGTCAACAATAACCAGTTCTGCGAACACTGGAGTGTGGATCACTAAAATGAGCTCTAGTGCTGTTGCTGCCTGGTATGTATAGTGTTAGGCTTTGTATGCATTTCTGGACACTTGCAAGCATAACTGTGTTAGCCAAAGGTGTGAGGAAATGCATTTATTCCTTTGGAATGGATAAGCATACAGAACCTAAGCCTTTGTTGCTAAAATGGCATTGTTTTCCTCAGGACAAAATTAGTTTAAACTTTCTTGATTACAAGCAAACTATTGCTAGTGCAGGGCTGCTGACAAATATTTCTTGTGTGGACAGCTTTTCCAACTGGGATGGTTCAATGTACCACAGGATAACCTCTTCCTGTTACCATCATAGGAGTTTCCCGAGTTGGGGCTGATAGGAAGCAAGATTATTCTGGAGGTGGGATGGTGTGCTTAGGGAATATTTATCCATACCTGAGCTGGCTCCCAAACTGGCGGTTACACTATTTAAGCTCTTTTGTGTGCCATTTTGTGAGGAGTCAGTTGCTGATTGCCCATGATGAACTTGCTCTGGGTGTAACCAATACTTCTCTTCTCATCACTGTCCTTTGGTACCCAGAGCAAGAAGTTGCTGCCCTGGCTTAGTGCCTGATTGGGTTGGTAGACCCCAGTTCCACACTGCTAAGATGATGTGCTTTTTCTACTCAGAATATTTAGTGGAGTTCACTACAGTATATAATTTCTCATGAAGCAATGCGAAATCCCTTGAAAGCCAGTGTATCACAGGTTAGGAAAGGAAAATTTCATTTTATTTATTTTTTTTTTTGTCTTGTTTGGGTTGGAGCCTCATGTGAACACAGGTTTCCAATATCCAAGGCCATAACATATTTTTGGGCAAGTATCTCCTACTGAAGCTCTTGTACTTCTCTGGGAATAGAAGCCTGTAAGATTAACCTGCTTGTTAAAGTGGTCATTCAGGAGACCCAGATTCACATGTGTGTTCCAAAAAATGTACAAATGTTTATACAAAGTGGAGTAGCTATAGCAGGACAGATTGAGACAGATTTTTTTCAAAACACTGAATGGCTTTGACATTTGGCCACTTCCCAGAGAAATAGGGGAATGGGTTCAAGTTCATTCAATGAATCAGGCAGAGAGGAGACTTCAGAACACATCTCCCAATACACATGCATGTGCCCTAATCCTGACAGATGTGTGCCCTGACCTTGCTGCTCCCTCTTTCCTCCCCTCTAAATGCCGAATGTGAGATTTCCAGCAGGGATTAAGCATGAGGTAGGGCTGTGAGCAGCTTCACAGTCTTGTGTGTGCCTACTTGTTGATCTGCTGCTCTGCCCTCAGACTTAAGCAGTGACTGAAAAGGATCTGTGGGTTGTGGTAGTGCTGAAATGTCATCCTGAGGTACCTAAAGGTGGAGTTGGGCAGCCAAGTCTTTTCTAGGTTTAGTTCATAAAATCTGAAGTGTGGTATAGCTTAATAATTGGTTTCTATAATAAGCGCTTAATTTTAGCAATAGAAATATGTTTCATGTATGTATAAATTGGCATTTTTAATTACCCATTTTTCTAATACTCTTGTGAAGATATAATTTATATTGTAATGTCATGGCACTCAAATGTAATTCTAGGAATAGCTGCTTTGGTATGAACACGTTTTTTTCTTGTTACATTTTACTGAACCGTTTAAAATTACAGTCAGCTGAGAGAGTGTGTGCAGCTTTTATTACAGATCCCTTCTTACGCTTGATGCGATTCTAGATGTCCAAAAGCTGAAAAATAGTGGCTTGGCATTTGTAATCTTTCATTTCAGGAGATTCATGCTTTTAAAACCTTATGATTAGCTTATGGCAAAATGCTCTTCATGGTGCAACACTTTAGAGGCCACCTAAAGTTCTGGCAGGAGCAGAACATGTCTGTTCTATTGCATCCCCTACGGGAGCATGCTATGCTCCCATTTTCTGATCTGTGCTACCTTTTGATGTGCTTAGGGTTGTGCTATAAAGAGCTTTAAATCTCAAAGTCATAAATATATTTTTCTTGGTTAACAAAGAACATCTCCTTTGCATCTATGACAATATGGAATTGGAGACATCTGCAAAACTTGGGCTAAGGGTTAGCTTTGGGTTGGACACAGGGCACATCTAAGTCAGGTATCTATTACCATGAAGTTTGCTTCCTCCATTTATTGTCAGAGCATGAATCTGTTGACCTTTAGGTTGTGCTGTGCCTTCTACTGCATCTTCTCTGGGGAGGAAAAATGAGAGGATCAAAGGCATGTTTCTGGGAATACACTTTTTTTTTCTTTTTTTGAGGGTTGAAGTAGGAAGTTCTAAATGTTTGGACTTGGGTGTTGTTCATTAGGACTTAAACAGATGGAATACGGATATTTTGACTATGCTTAAATAAATAAACAATATCATAAAGGGACACAGCCTTTAAAAATGTCAGCTGTTGAAAGTTGCTGCAATTTGGGTCACTTTAATTCATGAAAGTGGCATTCATATGACAGGTACCCAAGGTTTTGCTGACCTTGGGAACATTACTGAGTCATTAAGTAAGCATGAAGTGTTCTTGAACAATATAGTGAATGTCTTCAGGAGTTAATGTACTTTCCCTTGAAAGCACTCATCTTCTTGCTCCATCTTCTATTCCCAGTCACAAATTTGTTCTAATTTAAAGGGAACACCATTCTTCATTTTCCTTGTTTGCTTTTTCCTGTCACATCTCTTCTTAATGGGAGTAACAGCCTTCTGTTCAACTTTTCATTTTGCATATGTCTCTTAATAAAAGCATAATAAAACTTAAGGTTTATGTCTTCAGAGAGCAGCACAATCCTGACTGTAGAAGGGCTGAGTTCTGCCTTCAGATGCAAAAGCATAATTCCTATTGAAATAAATTAAACTGAAGCATGTATACAGAGAGAATGAAATTTTGATGTCAGACTGTTCCTTGCAAAATCCTGTGAGGAAGGTAAGCAAAGTGTTATTATACCAATCTTTGCAGATAATCTGAGACAAAGAGGATTAATGAATTGTCAGGATCCATTCAAAGAATCATTAATTAAAGCTATTACTAGCACTCAGCAGTTTCGGGGTTCCCAGTTGTATGTACAATCCACTCGGCCATATTTTTGAAACTAAGGCATCCTAAGACGGTGGATAACTCACTCCACCAAGAGGTTACATGGAGGGTTGTTTACATTCTCCAACTTAGGATGCAGACAACCAAATTGGAACTTCAACCTCCACTTTTTTTGCAGCATATGGAAACAAATCAGCAGTGAATAAAAGGCTCTGGAGGCCATGGCTGAAGGATGAGTTGTACTGTTTGATGCACTGGAGTGGCACTGTTGATGCTCAGCACACAGGAGGCAGGACAGGGAGGAGAAGGGATATGGAAGAGAGAATGTCATGATAACAGAGAATAGGGTGAGATGGGAGGAAAAGGAAATGGGAGGGGAAGAAGAGAAAAAAAGCAGAATGTAGTGGAAATGGAGCTAAATAAAAAAAAAATAACCCTGTATTAATTGGCATTATATCTCATAGTTTAAACAGTGCCCATTATAGATATCTATTTATTTTCTATGCATTATGACAATACTACTTTTGAATATGTATTCCAGGAATTATTGATTGCTTCTGCAACACAAACAAATATGTGTTTTAGCCATTCTTAATTTGATTTTCTGGGTTTAACATAGTTAGTGTTGTAGCTTGTAATAGATTGGAATCGGAGTTGTTAGCTGATGCACAAAGAACTAAACTGATTCCTGAAAAAATAAAGGTTTGCACTTACTCCGACTGATACTAGTGTCATATTTCAAATTGACTTTAATTAAAGCAGGATTGTGCCCTTACGTGAAAGCCATGATTTCCTAAACATTGCATTTTCTATTAGAAGCAATGAGCATCCCATTCATGGCTGGGAATGGAATATATATGTCCACATTTTATCATTTAAACCCCAGTGTAAAATTTACCCAGGGCCACTTGACGTAAAGATTTTTAGTGTAAACTACTAAATGGACCCTCCTTAAAACTTCCTTGTTAGAAATATGCACTTTCTGGTGAAGTGCACTTAACTGATATTCTCTGTATTATTTAAAAAAAAAGGAAGTTTTGAATTCCCTGATGAAAGGCATGAGATCATTGAGTAAGGGAGAAATGAGAGCTTGAATATGCAAAATATGCTTACACCAGCTTATTTAGAATGGGCATATAATAGAATGTCAGGGGTGCAGATTATATTTCTCTGTTGTTTTTTTCAGTTGCAGTTGCCGTGAGTGTTATTTTTACTGTTGTGGATACCACGTTTGATAGGCGTAACAAAAATGTGGTTTTCAAGCTGACCCTTTTAAGGCAGAATAGCCTGAAGGAAATGCACCCATTCTGCTTCAAAGATCTGTCAGTAGGAAGGAGGCATAATATGCATGCATAAGTAATTAATAATGATCTGAAGCTTTGATATTTTGTAAGGCCCAGAAAATTACATTTTTACAGGATGTAAAATATTGTTGGATTTAAAACCCATGGCTTAATTCCATATACTGTAACAAAATTTATGTTGAGATAAATAGGAACTGAGCTTGAATCAGGACAGAAGTATCAAAAGCACTGGTTTGAGTGCTGTGTGTGTCCTTTTATTACACCAGTGAATACAGTTGTGGGTATCACTGCAATCCTTAATAGGATAATATGGATGAGAAAGATCTTCAATAAAGAGTATAATGAGGTGCTCAAGTAGCCTGACTTTTCACTTAATTTAAAGAATTCATTCCCCTGAAAAGCTCAATTTCTACATACCTAATAGTACAACATGAAATTCAGAGGCCAAATCTCATTGACTAGATTTTGTTTGAATATGTTTTTAAACAGCTTCTTTGACTTCATTACATGTCTTTAATGTAGCCATTTGTAAAGTCCCTTTCTTGTATAATAGATTAACTTGCAGAGAGGAACCGGCTGATACAGTGATGCCTTTTGACAGTCCTATTTTTAGAAGCAAGGGGAGGTACAGTAAAATAAAACATGCTGCAATTCATAAGCTAGATATCAAGCGTGGATTGTTATGGGGAAACTCCCTTTGTATTTTAACACTCTTCTGGGGCTTCCTGTCCCTCTTATAACCACAGAGAATTCTACAGACATTTTCTACGTGGTGAGAAAGTACCTGTGCATTTACCTATTAATCTCTAATAAGTATGTATATTTTTGTTTTCAGGGACAAAAGATGTGAACCTGTCAACTTCCACTATTCTTTTATCTCTCCTCTCATGTTGTTTCATCTGGACATAAGGACACTGAACTAACAGATAACCAGCCTAATTATAGCCTAATAGCAACGCCGCTCTGGTACTTTACACAGCAGTGACTGACCATTGTTTGAAAGGCTGAGGAATATGTTGTTTTGGAGGGGTCAAACTACTCAGGACCCAAATAGTTATACAGAAACATGGAAAAATCCAGGAGGTTTAATACTAAACCT
Source organism: Myiopsitta monachus (assembly GCA_017639245.1). Classification (NCBI taxonomy): domain Eukaryota; kingdom Metazoa; phylum Chordata; class Aves; order Psittaciformes; family Psittacidae; genus Myiopsitta; species Myiopsitta monachus. The sequence continues at coordinate 50,806,109 of CM029925.1, read as the reverse complement.
GAAAGGTTTTAGTAAAAGGAAAATTGCAATTATGGGATCTAAAGAAATGGACTAATCACAGTTTAGCTTTTGCTGCACTATTAGCATAGGACCCTTGTGCAGGGAAAATATCTTCCTGATGTCAGACTTGTTGGCTGGTTTAATTCTGTGCCTGAAACAGAGTTTAGATGCTATCTTAATTGAAACATTACACATTTAGAAATTGGAGTAGCAAGCTGATGGAGTTCACAATTGGAAAAACCTATGTATTATTCTATGGATAAATTGCCTTTTGTATGCAAATTGGTCACTGGTTGATTTGATATTACCAGATTATAGTTATTACCATAGAAGGACTTTTCACCGAACATCTCTGCCCATTAAAGCTATCAGGAAAGAAAACATTCAAACCGAGGCTTCCTTGACTGGAAGCTTGGGTTTGCAAGGTGAGGCTAGTTAACCTAATTCAGGAATCCTTTCTCTTCGGTACATTGGCAGGTGTCTGGTGAGAAAGGGTGAAGATCAGATCTATAAATGCAACTTCCCTGCAGGTCATCGACACTTGTGTGCCTCTGTTCTTTCAGCATCTTGTATATAGGTGAACTCCAGAGGTTCCTTCCAACCCTAACAATTCTGTGATTCCGTGATTCCCCTTAACTTTTCCCACAGATACCTAGGTAAATTTACTGTTCATTCCCACTGAGCTCTGGAGAAGAATGTGGGAAGCAGCTCAGATTAATACAGACTAATGGTGAAGGGGATGTGTTCCCAGAAGTTCTTCTAATGCCCTGGATGATGGTATTACCTTTGTCAGGGCAGGCATTTGAAGGCTATGGCACATTCTCCAAGTATATGAAGCATTCCTGGTATTTCCAGTTACTACATATTTTGATCACATTCACACAGCACCTTTCAAGGTCATTAGTAAACAGCAGAGAGCTAGACAGGCATCCCCAAGAGGAGGGCAACTTGTTACTTCTGTCTTCTGCAATCCACTGTCAGCACATTGACTTTTTGTTTAACAGTTTGTTATCTACTTCTGTATACTTACATCTACAAACAAGTTATCTATTCTAATATTCTGTCTAGACAAAGACTTAAAAGTGTGAGGTTAGCATGTACAACCAGCTTTAACCCATGCTAACTCAGTAGAGCCTATGGTCCCCATGAGGCTTTAAGACAGGCTATTTAGTGGATGTTAAAAGTGATGTGTCTTGTCTGAAGCTTAAGGAAAAGATAATTTGACAAAAGCTTCAGGAAGACAGCAGCGTATATTGCTAGTCTCTGTGTAGCAGTTCGATTCCACAACCCCCCTTTTCGAGTTGGCATCATACATTTTTGTAAAACAGTGTGTCTTTGTTTTATTTATAAACCTGTCTATCACTTTTGCTTTTGTGGAAGACTCCGCAGTTTTATCTTGGACTCACTGAGGCTCTGTTCTCAAGGAGTTTTGAGCTGGTGTATTTGCAGTTGCACTTAACCTGCAGTGTGGACTTCTAGCTCTGCACTGAGCTAGACAGTTAACCCTCAGAGGGTTAACTGTACTAATAATACTTGCTTTTTCACCAAGGTTGTATGTCTACTTTAGATAGTGTTGCCACAGTTGTCCTGTATAATACAAGTTAAGCTGAATTATGTGGTCAAAATCAAGTTTCCTGTGAAAAATATGTTGAATTCAGTTTTTCTCAGAGCAGCCATTACAATAGGTATCCAGAAAAGAAGACTTTCTGAATACCAGAATTGCTTGTATATATTTTGTCCGATTCCTCATTTATTAGAACAGTCGATTGACGTGCAGAGTACTTCATTCTGAATCAGATAAAGCATGTACATAATTTTTCTCTCTAGGACTGTCTTGGATTTCCGTATTTAAAATCTGACAGCTGAAACATGAGGTGTAACCACTGTACAAGTAGAGTAGAGCAAAAAACCCCCAAAAGAGACAACTCCCTCCCCCAGTATCTATTGACAGCAGCCAAAGATTGGTCTCCCCTGTGTTATTTTGATGTTTCTCATTTTCAAAGTTTCATGTTTCTTTTTTTTTTACAGGTAAGGCAAAAATAGGAGTATTTCTTTAATATATTGATACACCCCTTATGAGACCATGGGTTTCTTATTTGGGCCAACTTGTTTTCTTGGTCACTGAGTATTGCCAGGTGTCAACCATTTAGGACCAACAGTATTCTGAGTTCTTGTTCATTTAGATTCACTTATGTCTTTATTGTTCAAGCCTAATGGTGGCAGATGGTATACCACTATCTTTATCTCTTATTTTCCAATACACTTAAACTGTATTTTAGGATATTCATTATCTACTTATTTTAATGCTGGCCTTTGTAAAAACCCATTACAGATCCTCAGACATTCTTGTGTCCCTGTCAAGGTCTCTGCTACTTCAGTTTTCAGTACTCTTCATGAGGGGCTGTTTTGAGAGGACAAGGGGTAACAGGTTCAAACTTAAACAGGGGAAGTTTAGATTGGATATAAGGAAGAAATTCTTTCCTGTAAGGGTGGTGAGGCACTGGAATGGGTTGCCCAGGGAAGTTGTGAATGCTCCATCGCTGGCGGTGTTCAAGGTTGGGTTGGACAGAGCACTGTTGGTGGCATGGTTTATTGTGAGGTGTCCCTGCCGATGGCAGGGAGATTGGAACTAGATGATCTGAAGGTCCTTTCTAACCCTAACTATTCTATAATTCTATGATTCCTACATCATATTTTTTGCACTGTAATGTCCTTTACACATTGTCTCAGTGATTCCTCTTATACACACCCTACATAACTCACAGAGACGAGTCTCCATTTCATCCTCTTGTCTCTTTCAGTACCTTTCCACTTTTTATAGTGTTTTTCTTTTTTGATAACATAATTTTAATCTCTTCAGTAAGCTGGTTTGTGTTCCTTCTTGCATTCTTATAAACCAGGATAAACCTGCTTGGAGTGATATGTAGAACCAGATTTAGTCTATCCCCTCTTATCTTTATTCCCTTACTATAAAAATGCTGCACTGCAGTTCCAGTTAGGCATTTTGAGTGTATAGAGTAAGACCTTTGCTTTTACTTCACATTTGAGGAGTTGTGTCTGACCTCTCCAGTGGCCAGAAAGCCCCATCATCATGAACAGAGCTGGGGCTGCCAGCAGGTCCCCTAAATTCATCATCCACAGCAGTTCTGCATGATCAGTTAAGCAGCCCCAGGACACTTGCAGACCTGCAAGGTTGTTCTTTTTTCACAACTTGGTCAATTGGAAAAAGCACTGTCTTTTTATAATCTATACTCTGATTATAATATTCTTCATTAACATGGATTTATTCACATATTTGATTTTATGAGGCAGCAGGATGATGAACACTCATCCTGCCTCATAAATGTAACTTGCACTAGCCTGGTGTCACAATCTGGTGTGAGTTGCATGATCATCGTTCACACATATGTTCTTGTGGGAAGAAGTTGTATTTCAAATGCAGACAAGAGAAACTTGATACCATTTTGACTTGATGGGAGAAGCATGCGAGTGTCCTGTCACAGGCTGTTTGCTGTACTTAGTCTATTAGCAAAGGGATTTCATTTCATCCATAACGCACACAAGCTGTTTCAAACGCTAAGGCAGAACAAGAGACTTGTTAAAGGGGTTTTTGCCAGGGTGGGCATGAAACTCCAGTATTGTTTGTCATTCCCCTGCCAACATAGTAGGAATGAAGTATGGAAAACACTACAGATCTTTATGTCATAAGGTGAAGGAGTTAAGTAGTAATTATTTGAAAGTTCAGAAACTGGGCACTGTCTTTTGTGTCAGAAGTGTTCTCTTAGATGGAAGGTGAGCGTAAGCCCATGTACTGGCTTTTCAGGTTTCTTCTCTTACCCATAGGGCCCTAGTATTCCTATATGGGAATACAGAATGATCTTTATTTTCCCTTGTGCTGCTCCCCGAGCAATATAATGACAACAGATGATTTTCTTTTAGAAAGAATAGATCCATAAAAAAAAATATTCCCCTTTCTGCATAAAGTGGTGGTGTGATTGGCCCAAGGTTATAGGTGCCAATAGTGCCTAATTACTTGTGCTTTCTGTAAAGTTCTTAGAACAGCTTTACATTCTTTCATTATCTTGAGACAGGTGGAACACTGCTCATTAGAAATTTAGTGCTCTTCTCATTTATTCAGAATATATTAGTATACTGGTGCACTATGAGAGGTAGTTGCAATGAAACCAGCGATGCTGTTACCCTTGAGCCAGACATGAGGCTCTTTCTTGAAAGGATGCTGTATATGCATACAGTTTGCTATCAATCATGGTAAAGTCACAGGTTTTTCAGAAGTATCTATTAGTTTCAGATGCATCACTTTTGTGATGCTTATCTTCATACAACTTAAGAGGAGACCGATTTTCAAAGAGCAGGTGTCCATCATTTTGTAAAAATCCAGCTATATTAAAGTGTCACTCAACTTGAGGTATCCACATGTACTAAGCCATTTTTTGAAGTCTTGTTCAAACCAACGTCTTCTGCAAGACTTTGTAGTCTAATTCAGCCAAATAGAATGTATAGAATAAAAACAAGATGAGGCTTGAGAAGAGAGAGAGAGACATCAAAGGGAACAGAATGAAAATATAGAATTTGTCATTTCAGAGCAGACCATTGATCTGAGGAGGACTGTGTTCTGCTTCCAGCTGTGGTCAGTACCCTGTGATGTAAAAGAAGGGCCAAAAAATGTGATTCATAATGTGTCATACCAAAAAAACCCAAACATTTTTGCTTGTGTTGTTCACAGTAAATAGATTGGTTAAGTAAGAATGAGGTGGAACGAGAAGCCATACATGCCACTTGATAGTTGATGAAGGAAGCATATCTGTGTCTAACATACAGGCTAAATGCTACAAGACTGGTTCATCCTTAGAAAAATATTATCCCTGAAACGCTGCCAAATTCAGTGCCTACATGGGTTATGTCTGCCTTTTTTGTTTGCAAGGTGAATTTATTTGGAATGATAAATCTTATTTTTTTTTGATTGCTCAGAAAACTTTTATGATATGTCATTCATTTCTCTTTTGTGCAGAAACTGTTGCTGAAGTTGGAAAACACAGCTCACCAACTAAGGCATTACTTCCTCAAAATGTGAATATAGAGCTAGGCACTGGAGGTTAACCTGTGTGTCATATCCTTTTTACTCTTGCATCAGTTCAAACTTGCTTCTTCCTAATTATCATGTTACTAGAAGGTCTAGGAAGAATCATAGGATGAGCTATGTTAGAGGGGATCTTTGGAGGTCATCTAGTCAAAGCAGTGCTAACATTTGGTCAAGTTGCCCAGGTTGGTCAAGTTGCCCAGGGCTTTGTCCAGGAAAACTTTGAATATTACTAAGAATGGAAGTTTCATGATCCCTTTGTGAGCCTGTTGCCTGTTCCTTTTCCTGACCACACTTATGATTTCTTTTTCCCTTGATGTATAACTGGGGATGAGGATTTGAGCAACCTGGTCTAATGGAAAGTGTCCCTGCCCATGGTAGGGGGTTGGAACTAGATGATCTTTAAAGTCCCTTCCAACCCAAACTATTCTGTTATTCTCCAATAATCGGAGTCTCTCATGCTGTAAGTTTTGAGGATTACCTCTTGTCCTTCTGCTGTGCAATGCTGAGAAGAAGCTCAGCAATCTTCTCTCTGGCTTTTCTCCCCCTTTTAGGAAGCTGAAAACAGAAAGTAGACTCTTCTTTAGCCTTTTCTTTGGGTTGAATGAATCCAGCTTCCACGACTCCTTGTCTTATGCCAGGTGCTCCACCAACTTTATTGGACTTCTCAGTTTGTAAATGTCTGTTTTGTCCTGGGGATCCCCAGACTACACACAGTGCTCCAGGTGGGGTTTCTCAAGTGCTAAATTGCTGAGAATAATTGCTTATTTATAAAATGGCTCATGATTGGTTTCCCCCTCATTCCTCTACATTAATACAAAATTGAAAACAAAGAAAACAAGATTCTAGGACTACAAAAAGGAAGAAAGATAAGCTATAACGCTATAATGCTGTGCTTAATTTTTCTTTCTGGTTCTTTCAGTTTTGCTTTTCTTTCTGCATGGCAACCCAACTTCAAAAAAAGGGGCCAGCGATGCTGCTACTGATCCCAGCTAATAAACACCCTTTTGGGATGATGGAGAGGGTTAGAGGCCTCAGCCAGTTCCAGTTTCGTCCTGTTAGTTGTTTGGGTGTGATACACCATCCATTCAGGGATGATTGAGCATCAAGTTCAATATTCCCACAGATGTCTTCTTGCATGCAAGAATGTTACTGTTTTGGGTTTTGAGGCTTTTCTGTATTTGTCTATACTGCAGACACTGCTGGCCCTATAACAAGTAGAATGTGTGTGCAATATCTTAGGCTGGATTTTTGTGCCTTTGGAAAAGCTGCATGCATTAATTTGTTTGGGAAATGCAATGCTTACATGATTTAGATATAGGAATTGCTTTTATAGTTTCTAGGTTTCATTACAGCTTAGACTGAGGGAAAGCTTTGTGGTGGAAAAGCAAGGCACTTTCAAGACAAAATGGCAGTTGAGTCTGGCTGCTCTCAGGTGGGTTGCCTAGGCACATAAAGTCCCATTTAATTGTCAGAGTCCTCTGTGGGGGAAATCTAACCTTAAGAGTAAAAGTTTAGAAGTATTGTCAAATTTTAGAAGTATTTAGGCAACTAAGGGAACAGATAAGAACATAACACTACTTAAGAAATTTTCAGCCCTACCATGCCTTGGTTTCCTGTTTGTGGTATGAACTTACTGTCTTCTTGCAAGGGTGTTATTGGAGATGAAATTGCATATTAAGTCTGCAGAATTCTCAGACACTATGTTGAGTGTGGGCCATAAAGTTATTTCAGCAGGTGTTATGATAAAGGAGTTTAATGCTCCTCCTATCTCAGTTCAGTCAATCTTTTGCTTTCCTTCTGCTTTCCTTTCTGCTTGTTTGCCTTTTCCCTCCTGTTTTATTGTGATCTACTTCTGTTCTTAGAGAAGCATACATTGGTGAATATTGACGTGTGAGTGAGTGTTGTGGAAGAGGTACATACTCGTGGATTTCTTTCTTCTGTAACACTTCTACAAAAAATTACTGTAAAGCCATTCATGAATAAACCCCAGGCACACAGTATCACTATGCAAAGTATAAATCAACAAAGAGGTAGCCTTATGTTTGACTTTATAATATGGAGCAGAAGTGCCTTCACATCATCAGATGTTGATGCTATGTCTTCCATTCCTAACTTGTTTCCCCCCCCTCCCCACGCTGCTGCTAATAAATTACAAACACATTTGCTCTCATTAATCATTCTTTGAAATGGCAGAATAGTCTTTGCTGATTGAAAATAATTATTAGCTTCTCAAAAGGATTAAACAGCCTGTTTAGATTTTCATTTATATCACCACTTTGATGGAGTGATGTGGGGGTATGTACACACCCTTTGTCTTAAAAGTAATAATAATAATTAATGCTCTGTAACAAAGACTTTCAGAAGGACTTCAGACAAAGAGAGAAAGAAAAGGCAGGCAAGGTGAGCTGTGGAATAAATGTAGGACATAGAACTGAATATAAGCTTGTGTTAGGCAGGAAGCCTCCTACTGTAGCAGAGCAGTGATAAACACAAAGGAAAATACAGCATTCTCAACATAGCAGTGGAGAGACTTGAAATTTCTGGCTAATGCTACAATCTGAGCAGTGTAATTAATCTGGAATTGAAAGAATACCACAGATGTTTAAAATTATTTTTTCTACTGAGTCAGTATCCTGCACATTCACAAATTGTAGGTTGTGGATTAATAGCCCCTGAGGTTCATTACCCAGTGGGCCTTGCTCCAGGCTTTGAATTTGCACTCAGCAAAGTGCATTTAGATTGAGACAATTTCCTAAAGTTGGGCCCCAAGGTTTTAAAACACAGTGTGTTTGATCTTCAAGTGTTCTGCAGACACTGGGATGGGAGTGCTTGCTGGAAAGCCAGAGGTATTAAAACAAACAAAAAAAAGGGTGAGAAAAAGATGCAACATAGGAGTTAGCACATCATATTTCAGAATGGGATGTGATGTAGAGATGCCCAGATAGTATAACCCTATTAACGTTTTATACCCTATGTGTAATGCTGCTAATATGGTATTATGTTTGCCTGCTGAAGGGCAGGTCTTACTGACTAGATCCATATTCTATACTAATTTGATTGCGCTGTCTTGGGACCTGATCTGATGTATTCATGTCATGCAGTACAGCTCTCTGTGTAAGTACTAGCTAGTTTGGGTTCATTACACGATACAGGCACACCTTCTAAGTAGCTGGATGTTACAGAAAGACAGATGATGTGGGTTGTATTCAGATAGCGTGAAGTCCACCAAAATTCCTGTGCTTGATGTTTCCTATAGGTTTTCTGTAGGCACCTTTCTGCCTTGAGCCTCATTTCATTCTAAGTCATTCCTTCGAGACTGTCAGATGACCAGTTTTCTAAACATGGCACTTAGATGTGGATGGAGCTGTTAAAATGCATCCTTCTGTGACTGTCCTGTTTTGTTCATCCTCTGTGGTGTGCTTTGAAGTGAGAGCCCAAACACTGAGAGCTCAATAATAGATTTTCTTCACCTGTGGAGATGGGACATGTGGTATTCCAGTTTGTACTCAGAAATATTTACATATTTTTTACAAAATGGAAAAGCCCCAACAAAAAGGTTGGAGATTTGATGTGATCTTTGTGTTTAGAAATCATGATGGTCATATAACAGTTAAATCTCTGAAGCAGAGCTTCTTTCCATAGCTGTTAACGAGAGGAGCATCCAGAACTGTTCTTTATGTGTTGCTGTTTACTGATGTGGCTCCTGAGAGGGAGACTGAAGTACAGCTCCTTTGTGAGTTTTTTTTGGACTGGTTGGTCACAGTTTAGATGGTTGTTCATCCACTCAACAGTACCTTGTTGACTTTAGCAATGGAAGAAGTAGGTGTTTTAAGCACTGAATGTTCAAATGGCACCTTATATCTTAGGCTCAGAAACCTAAAGAGGTACATAAGCATCTTGTGAACCTAACTCTGGCCAACCCCAGCATTCATTTCCTTGTGGTAAGCGTTGAATATTACTTTTTTCAACTAAGGTAAATTGTATGCAGATGCACTGAAGTAGTGTATGTTTTGTTCTCCATCACAATTTGTACTGAAAATCACAATAACAAAAGCTTATTTGGATTTCTGGTTGTATAAATGGTTTTGTGACATGAGTCAAGAAACCCTTGACTTAATTATATAACTAGCCTCTGGAGCATTAGTTCTATGACTATAGAATGGGAATCTTAATTTCTCTTGCACTCTGCTGTGTTTAATTAGTGTGCAAGGTCTTCTGGTAGGTTTAATTTCTTAAAATGTATGCAAGCATTTTAAGGACCTGTGCACTGGTATCCTCATTTTCACTGAGTGCTGCAGTGAAACAGGTAACAAGATGTGCCATGTGACAGGGTGCATGGCGCAGGGTGCTCTGCAACCACAAAGGTGAAGTCAGTGTCTACTCCAGGCAGCTTGCAATCTAAATACCAGTGATTTATTTTAGCAGATGTTTACATAATTCTTATATCAGTGCAAAAATTGTCTGTGAAAATATTTAAAAGTAAATGTAATTTATTCTTCCAAAGTTCAGTATCCAGTTCCTAAACCCAGAGCTCCAGGTGGAGGTTTATTTACTAGAAGTGTGTCTGCTACATTATATGTGGCAGTATATGCTCTTCCTTCCCTTAACAGGGTGTTCTTATTTCTATGTGCAGATTACATTCTGAGCATACTTAGTACCAAACATTTTATTTTTCTGTCACCTTGGAAGACATTTCAAAGAAATGTATACACTGAAACAGGGTCATGAATTTCCTGTTTTTCTCACAGACCACCCTAATAAATATTTGAATTGATTCTTTATTGTATTAGTTGCTACTGCTGTGCCCTTAATTCAGACTTTTCCATGCACAGCTGTTCTTTAAATGTACAGAGATCAACAGGATTGAATAGGTCAGATCTGCCTGCATTTTGCATGCATAGACCATTTGATTTTATGTGGGGAAGGAACTGATCTAACCTTGTAACTAATAGTTACAGGTTGATTTGCATAATGAGCTGATGGCAAAGCTTTCCTTGTCAACAACGAAAAGCAATATTGGATTCAAATTAACAAAGTTATAGAGAATGATAAATTATAATATACTGAACCTGGGAATTAAGGCAACAAAATATATGTCCATCTTCCACATGTTGATGTAATTCCTACTGTCTCTGGATTCAGACCTCCTTTGCAAGTCACTTCATGCAGCCAAATGGGAAAGAATTTTCCTCACCTCCCAGCATGTGCTCAGGGAAGACACTCGCTCCGGTGAAAACCATGATAACTTCATGGCACAGTCATCTGATATGTTGGTGGGAGGACCCTTGACCGGGTCACTTCTGACACCGCCAGCATCAAGTGGAACGGAAGGAAAGTGTAGGAGGTATAGATTTGCTGCTACATCTTCCAGTATGGGTCAGGAACTTCCTGAACTTTATACCACAAAACTTTTTTGCAAGTCAAATTTGTTTGCATGTTATCTCCCCTGGGTATGCCTCCGAATGTTAGCACCCAGTTATGCATTTCTACCCACAGATCTTAAAATCACATGGTATACAATTTTAACCACTGAGATCTTTGGTTCTGAATAATTCTACAATTACAAAGCAGAAACACAAAGGATGATGAAAATAAGGGACTGAAAAACAGTAACATTGGAGGGTCATTTTTAATAAAAACATTGGCATGATTTATTAAAATGTGGGGTTTTATAGAGCAAAATACATTTACTTCTTCTGGAGACATTAAGAAAGTGGGAATAGACAAGGTAGCACTAAACATTCATTCTCTTTTTATGCACTTTTCCTTTATTAACTTGGTTGTCATATCTTTTCTCTTATCAGCTCTGGATTTATTTTTATACTGTTTGGGCCTAATCCAGTATCTTGTTACCAGGAAAGAATATTCTTTGAATAGGGAAAGCAGTTTTTTGTCCTTTTGTGTGTTGATTTTGTCTGCTCATTAGAGTTCACTTTTGTTTGAGCTGTTAACAATCTATCACTATATCTTCAGAGTCTCCCTGGATTATTCCTTGATAATTGGGAGTCTGTATAATACAACAAATTATAAAAAAAAGGCATAGGGTATAACAGAAGGTTGCTCTATAATTTGTTGTAATTGTTACTTTGACTCACATTGTCTATTCTAAACAAATATTATTGCAATTACTGTAAGTCAAGAAATGATAAAAGAAAAAAAAACAACCCAAAATGTATAGGCTTCTATTTCAAGAGAGTTATTAATAGGAGAATCAGAACTTAACTGCAGCATTAATAACCAGTACCTGATTCTGCCTTTTTAAATCCAGCAAAACTAAAATATATTGTGTGGATGAAACTGAAGTGTATTTAGACTGTTTTATTTTGCTTGGTGCTAGGATAGAATGTGAAACTAAATATATTCATCCAAAGATAACTGAAGTTCCTGCTCCTGCTTGTATTTCATCATCTGTTAAAAATCTCCTAGGTGATTAAACTAATGCACTATAAAAGAATGAATCAGTCCTGCAGACCTCTTCTCTGTATAGAGAACAACTTGCTCAGTTAAGTACTGTTGGGGTTTTACTAAATTAAAATCCTAGGAATTTTTGTACATGATATATTTTATCTGTGAAAACTAAGCCAAATTTTATATGTGACTCTCAAACTAAATTCCTATGGTAATTAATAAAGAAGATTTGAATACATTTCTGGTAGAGTCATCTTTGACCAATTTAATAACTTGATTTTCTTAACAGAGGAAAACCCTTATCTCTCAAGGCTTGTGGTAACATTGGGATACACCGTGAAATTGTTAAAAGAATCAGAGAGTCTGTTCTTTGTTGGAAAAAGATGAATTCAGACTGGAAACTTATCTTTTACTGATTCAGGTGTAACATAGGCTTAGTAATTATTTAATATTTTTATTTCAGTTCCTGTGTGGGCTCCAGTCGATCCCTGAAACTCTTATCTGAAGCATCAAGTCTCCATTGTGTACCAGCACATGAAAATATGACCTTCCTTAAAAGCTGAACTCACTGGACCTAGATAAGGCTGCTTACATATCCAGAGCTGGCTGATTTTAACTATTCACTTGTTTACAGATAAACATGAATATTGTTCTTTGTGTGTCTGGCAAAGATAGGCAAAAATTGTAGTCAGAGGTATTCTCTTCTAACAAATATATGCACGCACTTGCCTTTTTTTTAGTAGATTTATTTTACTTATGTTACTTATCCCCACTCCTCTTGGCCTATTTTCTTGTGACTGGTATGGTAAAGGGGAATGATAAGAGCTAAAAAAGAGATAGAGAAATGATCTTATTGGTCAACACAGAGACGGAATTTCATGAGTGGCATTTTGTGATTGTTGCACGGAAAAAAGGACATAAATATAAATAATAATATATATATAATAAATTTATGTTTTTCAGAGGGTTGCTTCTGGAACTCCTGGTCTCGATCTGCAACTTACGCTTGTCCACTTTGCTCAGTGTAGTTGTGCATAAAGGCTATGAAGTTCACTGTAATCTAACAAAAACATCCTTTTATTTTATGGCATAGCATTTGTGTGTGCATTCACTGTCTAATTCTAATACAGTGTTTGATTTTTGACTGTAGTGAACAGAAATAGTTCAGCTTTAATATGGTATATGCTTTTCCAGTTTTAAAGTTTTCTTTTAAACTTCCATATAAACATCTTACTGCACTGCACCCACAATATCTGCACAATATACACACTTCTGTAGATTGCTAAATCATTGTTATATCTGGTTGGAATTAACTGAATTGTGAAAAAAAAAATTGTATGCACTTATTTGAATTCAGAGAATCACAGAATCACAGAATGGTTTGGGTTGGAAGGAACCTGAAAGATCGCCCAGTTCTAACCCCCTGCCATGGCCGGGGACAGCTTCCAGTAGACCAGGTTGCTCAAAGCCCCATCCAACCTGGTCTTGAAAACTGCCAGGGATGGGGCAGCCACAGCTTCTCTGGGCAACCTGTGCCAGCGCCTCAGCACCCTCACAGTAAAGGATTTTTTCCTAATACCTCATCTAAATATACCCTTTCTTAGTTCGAAGCCATTGCTCCTTGTCCTGTCACTACATGCCCTTGTAAAAAGTACCTCCACAGGTTTCTTGTAGGTTCCCTTTAGATGCTGGAAGGCTGCTATAAGGTCTTCACAGCCTTCTCTTCTACAGAGTGAATAACCCAAACTCTCTCAGCCTGTCTTCATAGGAGAGGTACTTCAGTCCTCTGATCACCTTTACGAGCCTCCTCTGGACTTGCTTCAATGGGTCCATGTTCTCCTTATGTTGGGGCCCTGAAAACTGAACACAGTACTCCAGACGGGGTCTCATGAGAGCAGAGTAGAGAGGCAGGATCACCTTCCTCAACCTGCTGGTCACGCTCCTTTTGATGCAGCCCAGGATACGGTTGGCTTTCTGGGCTGCAAGCACACACTGCCAGGCTGCGTTGAGCTTCTTTGTCATCCAACACTCCAAGTTATTCTCCTCAGGGCTGCTCTGAGTCTCTTCTCTACCCAGCCTGTAGGTGTGCCGGGGATTGACCCGACCCAGGTGTAGGACTTTGTACCTGGCTTGGTTGACCTTCATGAGGTTGATATTGACCCACCTCTCAACCTTCTCAAGGTCCCTCTGCATGGCATCCCTTCCCTCCAGTGTATCAACTGAACCACACAGCTTGGTGTCATTGGCAAACTTGATGAGGGTGCACTTGATCTCACTGTCCATGTCACTGACAAAAATGTTGAACAGTGCTGGTCTTACTGCTGATCCCTGAGGAATACCAGTCATCACTGGTCTCCACTTGGAGCTGTTGACTGCAGCTCTCTAAGTGCAACCATCCAGCCAATTCCTTGTCCACCGAGTGGTCCACCCATTAAATCCATGCCACTCCAATTCAGAAACAAGGATGTCATGCACAACAGTGTCAAATGCTTTGCATGAGTTCAGAAGATGATGTCAATTGCTTTTCCCTTACCCACCAATGCTGTAACCCTATTGTAGAAGGCTACCATATTTGTCAGGCATGATTTCCCCTAAGTGAAGCCATGTTGGTCATCACCAATAACCTCCTTATTTTCTACATATTTTCCAGGAGGATCTGCTCCATGATCTTGCTGGGCACCAAGGTGAGACTTATTGGCTTGTTCCCTAGGTCTCCCTTTTTTTGCTTTTAAAAATTGGGTTGTTTTCTGTTTTCCAGACAGTGGGAATTTCACCAGACTCCCATGACTTCTCAAATATGTGGCTTAGCCGCTTCATCTGCCATTTCCCTCAGGACTTGCAGGTTGCATCCCATTTGGTTGCATGGACTTTGCACCTTATGGAATTCAAGAGGTAATTTTAATTCAATCATGTCTGTGCCTTTTTATACTTTCTGTTTGTGAACACTGAAGAACTTGATGCCGAGAATATTCTAGGAATATTGAAGGCTGACGACTTTATGAAAACAATTGTTTAATATAGTACTAACACAGTGAGATTCCTTTGGGTCTTTTGTAATAAGGCTTGCAATGGCATTAGGAATAATGCTTGTCTTTATAAAGAGCTGGTGGATGTTGAACTTGATTTGGAATAGGGTCTTTCTTGCTCAAATTCAGTGTTACACCAGTTGGAGAAGGCTACCATACTTAGGAAGTAAAGCTGATAGTTTTCCAAAGGAAAATTACAAAGTGATGTAGGTCTATTGTAAATCTAGTTGAAATGACCAGTATTTTCAGGGAAGGGTTTCTTGTGCAATAGCACTTGGCAGAATACGAAAGAGGATTGCAGTCTAGAGAAAGGAGTTTATAGCAGCTCAGCATAAAATGCTTTTCTTAGTTATTTTGGAACAGTACATTTAGTTGGCTTTTGACCTGGTGTTCTCCTAAATCAACAGTAAAGGTCAGACACAAATAAGATAATTTCAATGCACTGGTAATTAAGAAGGTATTTTAATTCGGGGCAGTAACTTATCGGAAATGAAGAATGCAAACAGACAGATACAAATAGAGGGGAGAGCCTTTCCTACGCTACTGCAATAACCTTTGAGCCCTGCTCCTGCATAGTACAGTACTTTGCCCACTGTGGAGGAAGGGCTGATTTAGTTTTCTCTTCTGCTTTATTTTCAGTGTAAAGTCACTGCAGAGGTCTCTGCTCAAAGAATGTTAGGGACATGGCAGAAGTTGCTGTCAGTGAGAAGGATTACCAACACGATTTCTATGTATGTTTTCTATTTCCATGACAAACATTGCCCCAAACAAGACAGCAGTAGTAGTTGACAGATTAAGTCAAGGCAGATCCTGAAGGAAAGATCTCCTTTTAAGGAAGAGGTGGCATTTTGACAACTGGCAGGTGAAGGAATTTCACCAGGAAGGTGACACTCTAAATTGCTGAAGAGTCCAAAGGTAGCAAGGTAGTAGTGAGCTTAGGGGAGCAACAAGATGGCTGGAGCATGAATAGGCATGTTAATGAACTTAAGAGCAAAATGGCTGCTAAATAAAATAATAAAGTGCACATTCTCTTAAGTCAGCAATTGTATTGGAAGATAGAAAATGTTATACTTCTACTTATAAAAACCTCAATAATTACCTGGAGAATTACAGACCGGTAAGACTTACTTCAGCTCTTGGCAACTTTACTGATAGGATGATTAAAAACACAGTTACAAAAAAATTCCAGAAACACAGTTTGATGATATGGTGAGGAAAAATTGCACAAATTTGGTAAAGGGATATTGTACCTTACTAATTCTTTGAATGTATAAATGGTACATTAGATGAATGAAAGAAAGTTTATAAAGTCCATTTGTGTATGTAATCACTGATGCATCTGAAAGTGACAGCTTAGGAAACAAAACCACATATATTTCCCTAAAAAGGTGGCAAGAGGAGGAAGAAGACTGAAATTCATGTCTTCCTTCTGAATCAGTGCAGAAGACAGGTTTGATCTTACATTCTCTGTATTCAAAATAGTTGTTCAAAGCGGTTAATTTCTGAGACCCCAAGAAGTGAATTTTTCGTTCCCTTTGTTCTGATAGGATTTATAATCCCTGGCAGAATGCCTGTCTCAGATGAATTGATGCCTAAACCCCACCCATTTCCTCTGTTTCACTGCTGACTTGCTTAGCGGTATCACATTCAGCCAGCTTTGGGAATGTCTTTAGCTGCATCCTAGTTGCATGCAAGTGTGCCATTAAGCATCAAGGTATGTCTGAGTTAAGCATAGTAATGCTTTAGCATTTTTGATATTCTGAGCAAAGTAGTACTCTGAGAAAGTAACTTTCTGTGTGGATAAGAGTACAAAGCAGAAAAAAAAAAATTCATTTTTCTCAGGAGAAAAAATAGCCTTTGAAGTACCTCAGGGTCCCATATATGGGTAGAATTTGGTCTGTTTATTAATAATTTGGAAGATGGAAGACCAATAAGGATTAAATTCTACATATGCTCCCAAATAATTTGATTATGGTCAAAGGAATGTGGACAAACTTCAGGAGGAACTAACAAAGCTGGCTGCAATGTTGCCACAATGGTGGGATAAAATCAGAGTTGCTTTTAAGTGGCGATCCTTAAATGCCGAAAGACTACTTGTCACATCTTCAACGGCTTTTAAAAGTGGGTGTGCAGTGAGAGAACATCTCAAATGAGTATGCAGATGATATAATCAGAAGAATTCAGAATAAATTTATGAATGAGATGACTACTAGTAAAAGCATGCATTTTCTTCTCATCAGACTTTTAATGGATGAATTATAGTACTATTTGATATGCTCCTGTGTGCTGTCCACAATCTACTTTTCATGGCTTAGCAGAACTCCATGGAAACCACAAGAATTTGGTTTGGAATCTCTTGGCCTAAGCAAAGCACTACATATTGAAGGATACAATTTTAACTATTTTTACTTCTTAATGGTTTTTAAAACCTGAGTATCACTGCTCTTTGCTCAGTGAAGTACCTCAGTTACTAGTGCCTGGAGCTGAACTCAGGCTGCCTGTCTGCCTACCCACAGGCTTCAGCAGTTCTCTGTGCCAAAGGTCTGCCTGCCTAATGGTGTTCAACCTTTTTTGATTTGTAGTACCTTGAGAAATTCCTTGTAGAGTTGCAGGCTCTGAGTAAAGTGCAAGTGTTCTGGTATTAGGCTTGCTTTCCTTTTTTTATTTTTAAATGACCACTTGGGGATCCCAGGAGTAGTCCATCGGGATCCAGGAATCCTTCAATGATAGGTACCAAAAAAAAAAGCCCTCTAGTTCAATAAGGGTTTTTAAAGGAGCCTTTAGTTGAAAACTCTGATGATTAAGATTAGAACAATTGTACCTAAGCACATGCTAAAGTGTATTTTGCATTTCATGCTGTACCTATTTTCAGCATCCCTACTTTATGTTTTCCAATTTAAATGCAGGCCCTTTGTTTTCTCTGAAGTTGAAAGGGAAGACATTCTGAAGTAATTAGAACATTACTGCTCTTTTCAGCATTAGTGTTCCCTTTATTCTTACAATTAAAAAATAAAAAAAATTATCAAATTAATGGACTTCAGAGACTTGGTGGGTGCATGGGCCTGGAGAAGCAGCAGGGAAGCAATATACTTAATGTGGCGAAAGGTGAGATAGCAAACTTTTGTGTACCCTACGTACCATGTATTAATCTCCTGATAACTGCTTTCACATTTGAACCTTCTGTCTCTTATGAGATATCCAGCAATCTTTGCTTTTTTCTGTTCTGGGAGCAATTTTCTGAATCATTAATTTTCAGTGGCCAGGCTTCAATTAGCTTAATCAGGCATTGATTAGATTTCTCTAGTCCCTGGCATTTATTTTCCACCTTGCCTATATGGTTCCTTGACTCCATTACCTGATTGTACACTTATTGCATATAAGGTTGATTCCTCTCCATTAACATTCCCTGATGAGAGGTCTCCTTAGCCTTCCAGCTAGCCACTTTCATTAGTGATGGTGGCAATTCATGGTAAGGGCCAGTTTCTACTGCCCTTGCAAAGCAGGATATTTTCTTCTAAGTAGTGTTACTGCATCAGCAATCTACACTTAGATTGAAGTTGATGTTTATAAACAATTCTGACCCAAAGAGAAAACACTTTATTTGGAATATACTCCATACTTTGTTTAAAAAGTTGTGAAATTGTAGGAAATGAATGAAGTGATGGTTTTTCAAAGCATACTTCATGCAAGTTTAGCTTTTTTTTAACTTCTGCTTTTCTCAGTGTCTAGCTTGATGTATTAAAATGCATTTTCATAGCCAGCACTCATGATGTGAGGGAGTTTGATGTGGTTTTATAATCAAGGGTGATGTAAGGCACATGTAGACTCCACGTCTCCATAGATTGCAGTCCCTATAGACCCCATGCCCTGTTTCTAGATACCAGTTGCTCAGCAGTAAAAACTTGGGTGCAGGCCCATTCCTCATGATGCATGTTTTTGGGGAGCTGTGAGCAGCAAGGTAGGTGAAGGATGAAGTTGAAAGTGAGGGACTGGATGGAGCTGGAAAATGGGATTTCAGATTCAGGTAAATTTTTCTAGGTTGAAAAGCACTTTCTTCTCTCTATATCCAGTAGGGTCTCACAATGTCTGTCGTCAGATCTGTTCATTATGCTTTGTTTTTGCAAACAATGCCTTCTGAAGGCACAGACCTCTTTTTTAAATCCTTTTTTAAAATCATGTTTGCACTAGCTTGGACAAGACAGACCTGAACATAAACGAGCCTGTGCCAAAACTGATAGCAGGGAAATTCTGATAGCACAGAGTTTCATTTTCCAGGACTTTGTTTACTATCTGTGAATTAAAAACTCTAATAAAAAGTTATCTTACTAATAAACTACAGTTTCCAATTAAAAAATATGGAATCAGATCTTCAAACATATTTTTTCTGTGGCTTCTTTGAGTTGGGAGAGTTGCCAACATTTCCAAGTTTTTTTGTAATCAGTCAGTCAACATTTCTGAAAAAATGACATTTTGCCAGGAAGCTCCTAGCCCACTCTAATTTTCACCCACTTATATAACTAAATATATGATTTGTCTTCTCCGATTCCTAGGACATATACATGCCTTCTAACGTAAATAATAATGGGAAAAAAGGGATCATCTCAAGATTTAGTATTTGGTGGTTTGTTGTTTTGGTTTTTTTTTCAGATTGTTCTGAGAAATACTTTGAGCATTTGTTTCAGCTTTTGTTTAAAAATGCTAGTACAAGAAAAGTGTAAAAAACACTTTTCATGATCATTTTTTTCTTACTGTTTAGGTGGAACAGTGATTAGATTCAATGTGAGACTGTTCTAAAACTCATTTCCTCTTTTTTGTACTCTTTGTTTTAAAGATTTATTGTAAATTGCTGGATTCTTTATTCATTTTGTTGTTTATGCTTTGTGACATTATGATGTTCCCCTGGCTGCAGTCACTAGTGTGATGTGTAAAATATGGCTTTTGAAAATAAGTTTTCTGTCTTGAAATTATTCTAAATTGATCTTTTAGGGGATTGCAATTTCAAATATATGAGAAACATTCTTTGGCTCTCTTAACTCCCCCCCATTGCTGTTTTGAATCTTCCCCTCCTTTTTGAATCAGAGGTCCCCTTCAGCAAAGAAATTTTCATATGTCTAAACCTTTCTGTAGAAACCATGGTCTCCTGTGATGAAAAAACCCTTTGAAAACATCTGACAGTTCATCTCTGTAATTAGTGATTTTCAATTACTATATACAGAATGGCAAGGAGCATTAAAATATAACTAGCTCAGATGTCCCATTCAGTGTCATCACTCTTTCAGTTTCCGTCATTAGCTGTCAGTGAGGTTTCTGGACTTATTGGAGCCGTTTGGGGGCACCATGAGTTTGGACCATTGTCTTTTCTGAATAGTGACAGCCATTGCTGACTCATTGGATTGCTTAGGCAGTTAATGACACTCTATGAAGAACTACTAGGAAGAGGTGTTTTGTTACTCACAGAGGCAATAATGTGGGGCTCATGTTGCTCCAGAATTGATGGCACACCTCTGACAACCTTGCCAGCTGTCACATTTTCAGTTTTGCAGCTGGAGGTTATTGATAGAGTATGGGTAAATGCCCTGTTCAACAGTGATTCTTTCAGGCATAACTTTACCTTGTTCACTCAGTGGAACCATCTTAGCATATAGCAGATGTGAAAATGGTTGCCCTTAGATGCTTTTCCTTCCTTCTTGGATGGTGCCAAAGGGCCCTCTTAGGTGCTATACTTCAGTATTCCTTCTATAGAGGTATTTTAATGATTTATTTAGAAATCCCTCAACTCCAGCATACGTATAAAATAAGAGCTGGATTTAGGGAGAAGTTATAGGTCTTGGTGGAGGGTGCTTATTAAGACACTTGGCCTAGCTCTGGCCAGTCAGAAAGCTGGAGTGGCACATGTTCCCACATTTGTGTTTTTCCTGCTGATGAAACAAATATTCCCATGTATTTCAGATCCCCACCTTCCAAAATGCTGTGTGTCCTTTTTATCTTCTGCTCTGTCCATGGAAATATTCCTCTATGAAGCAGTATCTTAAGATCTCAAAATTGAGCTTAAAAATGTTGCTTGAATTTATTTAAGTGGGTTCTTAAGGAAGTCCTGTGATATCCTTATGCTGACAGCTCAAAGCTTCTGACTAAAGGTGAAGTTATTGGTTTTAATTAGAGCTGATCTGGATAAAAGGAACAAGATCACAATAAAATTCTCATAAAAGTTAATTTCCATTTTTCATCAAAGCTTTCTTTCCACTGAAATTTCCTTAGAGGCAGAGATTAGATCTATCTAAATTTAGGTGCTTAACTAAGTTGCCAAAAACTAGAGCTTAATTTTTCTAGATTTTCTCTGCAGTCAAGGGAGAAAGAGCGATAGGAAAATCCAGAAGGATTTTAAGTCTGGTTTATGTAGGCTGGGTTGGACATTGAAGCAATTTGCCTTTCTCCATTGACTACACAGGACAGATACAACAGCTGCAAAATTTTGGAGCTTGAGAAAATAAGCTTAGATGAATTGCAGACATGTAGCAGGAGGACTCTGGACCTAAGAATCTTCACTGCAATGTGAATGATGTGGCTCGAACTCCAGTTCACATGGTCTGCCTCAGGGAATGTAGCTGGTGTAGGATAGGGAAGTAGTGATTGAGTACCAAAGTGAGCCATTGTCCCCCTCAAGTTGTACATTGCATAAATGAACCAGGAAATATTTATGACTGTTTAGCAAACCTGCTTCTGCTAGAGGCTTAGCTGTGGCTGAAAGGCTTAATCTAAACTCCAAAGAGTTAGCTGTGGAGAATTTTATTCTTTAATAGATTATTCTTTCAAGAAAGTAAGAATAAAAGCCAAGAACTGGTTGAAACCCTAGTACCTCTTTCCTCCGAAGTATTCTGAAGTAGCATGAACACAAAATTTATGGCTGAAATTCAGCTTTGCAAAAAACAAAAGGTTTATGGTATTAGTTCTTCATGTGTGTTTGTTCTTATTTTGTCTTTCTAGAAAATAACACATGAGCATTGTAACTTTGGGGATTAATGCTCTGAATTAAAATTATTGCATACCTTATTAACTGCTTCAGCTTATGTGATGATTAGAAATAAGCTGAATATTCTTGCTAAAAATGAAAACAAATATGGTACATTTTGTTCACGATCTAAATGAAAGTAAATCATTGGTTTTAAATGATGAAGAGTAGTGTTTTATGTTTATTTTGTATTTATATATATACACACATAGAGAGAATACATTATGATAGGATGGTTTTTCAGTGTCAATTGGGGTCAGCCACACTATAAATGATTAAAATACAGTGGGTCATCTCATGCTGGCATGAATAGTACTATTATACCACAGCACTTTGTTAATGAAATATGATGCATGTGTTGTGCCAACAGAAAAATATTTTCAAAGTAGTTACATTATAAAAATTGAAAAAAAAAAATAAAATTCTGCTTGTAAACTCTGTTAGTTTCCACCTGTGTATTTATCCAAGGCCTCAGAGGCAGCCATAAAAAAAATCCTGAAAATAACTTTAAAATATAGTTTGAAATTTGATATTTTAAGAAGTTTTAAGAGCTAGATGTAAGAACAAGGACCTGTTGGGAAAGGAGTGGTTTTTCCTTTTAGTTACCTTTTCTGATTTACAATGCTGGAAATATTTCAGGCTTTAAGTTATGATTTTTGTTAATACAAAAATCGCGCTGGGATAGATTTTGTCTGCCTTCAGTCCTTAGGAATAATCTGGGGAGGAAGAAAAGCAAAGACTTCTGGAACTTCTTATGACCCTGAAATATTAAACTAAGTCCCAGAGAGCAGGATTAATATGCAGAGGTCAAAGATGCTTGATGAAGTTATTTTTTATACCGTTAATTTCTCGCATGGCTCATACCGAATGTGCTATTTTGCCATGTCACTCCACAATGACAGCTGGGTAAATTTATTGGATGGCAAGCACAGGAATTTCTGCAGATGGAGGAAACATTTTTCCTGGCCAATTGATTTAAAAAGAAAATGGTTTGTCAGTGTGCAAATGCATCTGAAGGAAAAAGGGTAAAGGAATGAATTAGAGGTCAGTAGTATAGTCGTAAGTGAATCACATAAATGTATATGCGTGCTTAGGCTGTGCAGACCTGACTGAGTATTCATTGTTCTCATTAATATCATGCTGGACTGTGATTTTCTGAGGATTATTGGAAAATGTTGATTCAGTTAAACTGAATCTTTTTATAGACATATATTTAGTTTCACCTGTATTTGGCTGGGAATGTTTTCAGGTACTAGGAGAGAATTTGGGTGGCAAGAGAATACCAACCTTTCCCCTGGAATAATGCACTGGCCGAGGCACCCAGTGTGACGTGAGACGATAGAGCCACCTGCCCGGGTGGATATCCTTGAATCCCCATGTTTGCTTTTGGTCCTATATTTAAGGTCCTTCACTTAAGAAAATATTAATTAAGAAATAAGTGTCTACTTACATTCTCTGAGTGTGATGTACCATATTTGTTTTCACATTTATACAATGTACAACTTGGGGGGGACAATGGCTCACTTTGATTTCTCCTTTTGTTTTCTTCTCATACTTTTGGCTTCTGCCATAAAGCCTCTGGATCTGAGGCACCCTCCTTTTCCAATATCCCTGTTTTCCCTAAAACTTCTGATTCATATCACTCCTAAACTCAGCCTTTCCTTCTTTTTTCTCTCACCTTACTTGCAATGATCTACCTCCTCACACTGCCCTCCTGTGCTGTAGGGATGACAGTTCCAGTTTTGTAGCTGGGTCTTAGCCCTTGCATTGTTCTTCCAGAGGTGCTCTTTTAAGATGTCCATAAGGTTTTAAAGGTTTAAAGACCAAACTTGAGAGGAAGATCTCATGAGGGTGCAAGAGATTTTGCTATTCTCTGCTTTACCCCATTTTTTCTTTTTGAAACTGTTTTTTCTGTTTGCAGCTTTGCTCCATGAACAGCAGCCGGCAGCCCCTGGGGTCTGTTTATCCAGTCACCCCTATTCTTTACACATTTTGGGTGGAATAAAATGGACTCCAGATACCATCAGCTCCTGCTGTTGGACAAAAGCCTGACTAATACTATTTTGATAAAAAACAAAAAGCCACCTCCCCCCAAGGGATTCTGTACTTATTTTATGCTTTTAAGTTGAATAGAAAGAATCCATAATTTCATTTAGCATCTCCTCCTCCAAGCTGGTCTTTCGAAGACTGGAAAAGGTGGGGTGTACTGGAGAACCCCTTTATTTGCATTGCCAATTCCCCTTGCTTGTCTTCACCCCTAAGCGCGCACAAGCAAGCAACAGTCTATCTGCAGCACTTTAACCACCCGAGCAAATACAGCTTTTTGTTTAACTGTATAATTGCTCTCTTGGTGGGTTTATTTCTCCCCGTCTCAATTTGTCTTCTTAATAACTAAGATCAGTACATCTAAATGGTCCTTTTCTTTTTTTCTTTTCATATTTTTTGTTTTTTAATTTTTAACAAGCACATTGGGCGTAACAAGATACTCAGCTACAAACATTAATCATATTAAAACTAATTAAAAACTGAAAAGTTTCTGTGCATTCCAAGCACTGGGGGTAGGAGGGGGTGGGGAGGGCTTTGGTTTGAGCCCTCGTTTCCTGAGCGCAAGCAAATGCCTGACACATGGACTTCACTGAATTCCAAAATGTAGCAAAACAGTGCCTGCATATTTGGCAGGAACCACCACCAGTTCAGGTCAGTGTCTGTTTCAGCAAAAGAGAAAGCCCTGCATGTTAACAGAGGAAAACGGGAGGAACAACGTGACATTTTGTAATTGCAGCACTTCTGTTAACCAAGGAGCACCACTCTGCTCCCGCTCTGTAAACACTTCCTCCTATGCAACTGCCTTTGAACACATTTTTAAAGGGGGGAGGCAGAGGGAGGGGTGAGGAGGAGGTCAGGGCTTTCAAGCTGTTAGGATATGAATGAGCTATCTCGTATTTTCTCCCCCTCCCCCCTTTTATTTTCTTACTTCTTTTTAAATGTTGGCAGCAATAAATATTTTATGGAGACACAAGTGAATCTGTGGCCAGAAGGATGTGCAAGCAACGCTACAGGACACTGAACCCCAAACCAGTGGGAATGCAGAAAGGCAAAGGGGAAAGACTGCGGGAAAAATGACAAGTGATGGGGCTCTGCCCAATGCAAGGGGGACCAGCTGGGAAAGATGTGCAACCCCCTGAAGCCCCAGCACCTCATCTTGCTTCCACCTTACTGCTCCATCAGCCTCTGCTGTGGTTCTTGGCCACTGGTCCCCAGTGTCAGGGTGGGAGAACCCTCATCCGCTTAGGGGCACAGCCTGACCCCAGTTAATATAGGACCAAGCACATCTTTAAGTCTTTCCCTGTAAAAGCAAGAGTAGGTCATTATGATTTAAAATACTGGTTTGGGCATTGTCTTCTTATTTCTTTCTTGAATTTTGGCACCTTAAGCTGCCTTTGTTGTTGAGAAACTTGCTATTTCTTCAGAGATAGGGCTGGATCACTTGTTATTGTAACACTTATTGGTGATAAAGTTCAGTCTCAAAATTAAGCAGCTGCAATGTTGCAGCACAAATTAGTTTAATGTAAGCAGTCAGGAGCAGCTGTTTGGCTCGGGACTCCGGTTCCGCGGTGGGGGAAGGGCCCTGTGATGCTGACAGTGTTTTTTTTCTCTACATAAACATTTTCGGCTGTTGCAGCTTTTGTGCCGATCATGTGACAGTGTCCCTAGGCAGATAATTTATTTCTGTAGCTTTCATGAGCAATCATTAACCTTCAGACACTGAGCTTGCTTTCTGCTTTGTGGCATTTGCAATTTTTTTTGTATCCTA
The DNA here is from genome assembly GCA_017639245.1 of Myiopsitta monachus. Classification (NCBI taxonomy): domain Eukaryota; kingdom Metazoa; phylum Chordata; class Aves; order Psittaciformes; family Psittacidae; genus Myiopsitta; species Myiopsitta monachus. The sequence continues at coordinate 50,780,751 of CM029925.1, read as the reverse complement.
ACTAGTTTAATCCACAGAATGTCAGGAGAAAATTACAACCAATTTATAATAGACTGTAATGCATAATACTTATGTTTCTATTAAAACAGACCTTGCTTACAAGACCATTCTTATGGCTTAGCTTGTGTTCATGGATCAGAATAATTATTTTCAGTGATGTAAGTGCAGCTGTCATCATGATACTCCCGTAGTGTCGTATTCTGAATGCAGAGCCCTTCAGAGTCCTGATTTGGGACCACCCTTTTGAATTCCCCCTTTGCCAGAGACACTGCAGAGTTTATTGAGATGCAACAGGCTTGGGAGAAAGGGCATAGCATTTATTCTGGCAATTGCTATTCTCCCACCATGACCAGCTGCTGAACAGGTATTGACCGCTGCAGAAAGTGTGCCTAGAAGAGAGGCGAGGCATTACTGATAACAATTACAGCTCAAATCTGCACCAACTTAGTCTGGGGTTTCAAAGCCGACTTAGCAGATAGCATTGGATCACAAAGCAGTTGTGAATGTTAGAAAAAGACTTTATTTTCATTCCTGTCCATTTTGTTACAGCAAGGGAAACAATAAATTAAGTGACTTTGTCAAGGTCACTGAAGAAATAAATGTCAGGATAGGAATTTCCCCTTCCCTGATCCTTTTCCCCAAGTCCTGGGCTTTTGTCTAGGGGAGGTGACAAAAGAGTGAATACAGAGTCTTGGGCAAAAGAACTAAAAAGTAAGCAATAAAAAGGGAGACGGAGAAATCATAAAAAGAGCTAAAAGCCTGGATGACTGCCGGTTTACTGTGAATATAATTTTCCTTCAGATCTGAATGTGATTTCTGCTTTTGTTCACTGCTTCCCTGCCCTATCTTAATTCCCTTTTCTAACTGGTCATTCACTAGCACTAGGAAGTTCATCTTTTTTGTATCAGAGAGCAAGATATTACATTCATATATGCTTGTGAATAGGTGTAATCTAGACATACGTATTCCTTACTTTATTTTTCATACCTTGTGTCACAGTGGAATCAGACATTTATGATAGAAGTGCTACCAACATAATGTTGCAGATGCAACGGACATGCCAGGCACAGGGTGGATGGGAATAGAGATGGAGAAATAAAAAGATTTTTCCAATGCCCCAAGGAGGAAAAGGAATATTATCATAATCTGGGCAATGGAAGAGTGGTAACATCCAGATAGCTCAACTATTGCTCTGCTCGCTTAGGACTCAAAAGATACTTTGGCTATCCTGTAGTTGATCATTAACTTATGAAAAAGGCACGTAACTGAAAGAAGACCAAAACAGTCTGAGACGTGACAACAGTGCTACACACTGTACGATCTTGTAAAGTAGAAAAATGGGTGGACAGATTTTGCTGTCATTGTCAGGAAAAACATTTCCTTTCTGATTAGTTAAAAATAATAGTCTGAAATTGGTGATTTAGTGATGCTAGGTTTCTGTGTGGAAAGATGAATGAAGGAGTAGCTCACTGCTTGAAACCTTCATCTTTCAAAATGTTTAATAAATGAAAGCACAACATGGTAAATGCGGACTGAAATTAGGAATGAAAAAGCAGAAGCCTGGGATGCTCACTGAAGGGCAAATGGGACTACAGAAGGACTTGGTGTTGTGTTACACATAGAAGTGGGTAACATTTTTTGGATGCATTAGAGTGATTTAGAAGCCATCATCCCATTGACTTTTGACAAGAGTCAGGATGTAACTGTCTAAGTAAATTCTGAAAATGGGAATTAGATTTCTAAGTCATTTTAAGGTGCTTTTGAAAATTTTACCCCTAATCCCAGGGTGATTAATTTGTAACAAGGTGATTCATTCGTATCTTTCTTGTATTCAGAAGCCTGAATGACACATTTGAGATGCACTCTAAAAGCACAGGTAATAGTCAGAGTGCTACCTCAGCAACTTTAAAAGACAATTGATTAATTTGAATTCATGCTTTTCTTCACATGTTTAAAGGATTCTGAAAGTCGTAATACCTCTTTGGAGCTGCTTGGTTTGAATTGTCACTTCCATGCCCTTGCCTTCATTGGGATTTTCCTTCCCCTCTACCTTCCCTGGCAAAAATTGCCCCTATCCCTCCCCATTGCTAACAGCAATGCAGCCCCTCTGGTCACAGCAAAATCAGGAGGTCTAAGGTAGTATCTGCTTTGCTGCACAGAATGGCTGAGTAGCTTTAGACAAAACAGCGTCCAGGAGCCCCCTGTGAACTTGTCTCTACTAGTCTGCACCAGCAACTACAGGTACTTTTGCTGGAGCTAGCCCACAGTTAGCAAATCTGGGAGAAAGGGCTGCTCAGGTACAGTTAATAAACCAAGCCTTTCTTGTAACTAATTCAAGCACCTAACCTGCTAGTTTGTCTGAAGATAAAGTAAGACTGATCACTTTGGTATTTCACCAGATTTTGTTAGAATCTCGCTAAGAACCTAGTGTTATATGAACTTAATTTTTTTTTTTGTTATTACTATCTTGATCTACTGTTGAAAAGCTGGAACTGTAGTAGGACTTGTATGGATTTGGTCAAGACATTATATAAATCTATATATACTGTTGCCTTACATCGGCAATGTTATTGCAAAGGTCAGTTTCCATTGCTCCTGTGAGCCTCTGTGTTTTAGGGTGTAACTGATGATACAAAATCCTTTCTGGAGTAAAATGAAGACTGCCAAGCCTATCTATGGGACTTCTCGAAAACATTAGTGCTTACCAAAAATAGCACACATCAGAAACTCATCTAAATATTTGACTTGACTGTACCTTCAGAATTGAAGGATCACAACAACTTTACCCCTGCCCCCTGATACAGCCACAACCAAACAGGCTTCTTAAATTAATTTAGAAGGCAACGGTTGGTATTAACTTTACTGTTTGGAGCAAGGAAGCCTGTTTTGCTTGAATGTCTTCAAGGAGAGAAATAGAGTAGAGGGACTAAATGCAATAGAGGTTTGATTTATGGACTAATATCTCCAAATTTTGACTGTGGAAATTATTTTGTGGAATGATATGTTTCATGCAGTTTCAAAATAGTCTCCCTGAAGGCTACAGAGTCACCTAAGTTTTCTGTGTTGCAGGCTAGAGAGAATCATAGTCCCAGGGAGCCCTCACACACCTTCTGGTGTGCCAGCAGTCTTGAGCGCTACACATCTTTTGGTGTAAAGACCCCAAAAAATTCCTAAGGAAAGCAGGGGCATCTGAGTAATAGGGGAAACATGCTTCTAAGAACATCTTCTAAAGCTTCCTACCCTGATTCGCAGAAGAATAAGAGAAGGGTAAAACTTCATCTCAGTCTGGGCTGTGGATCTTTTCTTTGCTGGGTAACTTGGTTGGGAAAAGTGCTGCAAATCATTTAGTCCTTGAGGAATGGAGTGCCTTGCATTGAGAGCAACCCTTGCAGGCACTTCTGGCTCAGGTTGTTGTCTGGGACATTCAGCACTAAGTTAATGAGTGACAGAGCTTTCCTGCTCAGCAGTCTGGAAATGTAGAGGGTATATCCAGAAGAACTAAAGGCTGCCGTAAATTTTATCACTATCAGTTCTTTGAGCTTACCTTTTTAAATATCAGTTTGATACAACATGAATGTGTATGTAACACTTATATAGATTCTAAAACAGAACCCAGACTGCCCACAGTGCTCTCAGGAGAGAATGATGAAGCAGATTGCTTTGCACAGTAACAGAGCTCAGAAATGGTGACTGTCATGAGTTCAGCAGCAGCAGTCATTTTTTCTCCTTCTTGATAGCTGGTGCAGCACTGTGTTTTTGATTTTGGGCCTGGGAAAAGCGCTGATAACACCAGTGTTTTCAGTTACTGCTTGGTAATGTTTTGGTCTGGCCAAGGACTTTCTGAGTCTCATGCTATGCCAGGGAGGAGGGGGAGCCGGGAGGAAGCAGAGACAGGACACCTGACCCAAAATGACCAAAGAGGTTATTCCATACCATAGCACGTCATGTCCCAGGATGTGAAGATGGAGAGCAGAGACCCGGAAGGGTGTGGTGGTGGACTGGGGGTGCATGGCATGGTCAGGTCTTTGGTATTGGGGGGTTCGCTGCTGGGGGGTGCACTGGCTGGGTCAGGCTTGGTGAGCAGTTGTATTCTCTTTCTTTGTATTTCTCTTGTATTATTACTGGTGGTAGCAGTAGTGATTTGTGTTATACCTTAGTTACTAAACTGTTCTTATCTCAACCTGTGTGAGTTGAATTCTTTTGATTCTCTTCCCCATCCCCCCGGGACTGGGGGAAGAAAGAGGAGAAGTGAGTGAGTGAGAAAACTTCGTGGGTGGGGGGCTTAAACCATGACAATGACAAACACACGGTAAGAACATATATGGAGGATAGTAAACCTGCTCTTTGATGGACTTGAACTGGTGAATTTCTTTCTCTTGCATTTCCAACTAACAACCAACACCCCCAAAAAGCAAAACCACAAAAAAAAAAAAAAACCCAAACCCAAGACCCAGCAGAGGAAACAAAACCACAAGAACATTTTTCACACTAGCTAATTTCAAGGGCCTGGCATATGCACAACAAGCCTAGGAAGTCCACAGGTGCCATTGATACCACTGGTATCTATGAATCAGTACAGGTGAATGATACCATTCTCCAGAATGCAGATGCATTGGGCTTTCTTGTGAAGTACAACACACGTTTTAACGTAGTTTTAAACATTTCTTTATATTCAATTTTATTTTTTAACTCCTGTAATCCACTTACTGTTTTCACTGCCATGTAGGTGACTAGATCCAGAGACTTCACATTGGAGTAATCTCTCATCCCAGAATGTGTATGATGTAGGGAAAGCCAAGCAGATGGAAATTATTTTCACAAGAACAAGGGACACTTGGATAGAACAAGCTTGCTGTTTGCAAATCAGAAAATATTTCACTTGTCTGAGAAAAGAAGGGAGGAGTTGCCCAGAAACAGGAAGCAAAGATCTAGAATCATGGAATCAACTAAGTTGGAAAAGACTTTTAGGATCATCAAGTCCAAACTTTACCCTGGGACTGCCAAGTCCACCACTAAACAATGACACTTTAAGGCCTTATCTACATCTATGAATGCATTTTTGACCCAGTTATTCTCCCCTGAAAATTAGCAAAATGGAAAAAGCAATGGCTTGCTAAAAAGAAGCATTAGATCTTCTGTATGAGTTTTAGTTTCTCTTTAGGGTACCTGGCCACAGGTTTAGGAGTCTGGCTACAGGTCAGTATATTTTGTCCTTTTATTTTCCCTCTTGAGAAAAGTTGTCAGCTTGAAAGAAGGTGGTATGCTGAGACCAATGTCATTTTATGGAGAATGTGTTTCAAATAAAAGGATAACTATCTTGGAGAACCAACAGAAAGCATCTTTATAGTTTGATTAGTTTAATTTAAGGTTAATATTAAGCTTCTGAAATGCGTCTGTTCATTTGTTTGCTGGCAGTTTGGTTCCATTTTCTCCCTGATTGACGCTGGGTGGAAGACTGTTGTGCTTTTCTTCATGGGTTTTCCTCCCTGGTTTTTTTTTTTTTGGGGGGGGGGGGGAGGAGGGGAAGATTTCAATAAAACTTTTGCTTTCTTTACAGGGGATTGAATGTTAAAGTTGCTTCGAAACTTGAGAATCGGTGAAAAGAAAGGGGAGCAATGTGCATGATACTAGTTAACAATATTACTTACACACCTTTCATTTGCTCTTGCTATACAGTAGGAGTTCTACCCCACACCATTATTGATAATGTTTAATTGACTCTTCTTACAACTGACTTCTCCAGGAGACAGTGAAATACCCAAAGTATGGATAAATGGAGAAAAATTCCCAGAATCTCCCAATTAGAGAAAGTTTCAGAGGGAGATATAAATAGAGCATAATTTATACTTAAGTGGTATATACCCCCCTGTGACCTTCTGCACAGAGGACACATTCACCCTTAGCTATCTCAACCATCTGAGCAAGCTTATGTCTGGTACTGGTCCTGTAGTAAACAAAAAGACATTCCTTTCCTTTAAATGTGAACTACTATGTGATGTGCAGCTCCAGCATGTCAGTTCAGTTTCCTTGGAAGGGAAGAATCTGGTGTCTGTAAGCTGCTTTCTGAGTGCTGTTTAAGTGGATTTGAGAAGCAGCCATATACTTGGGGGGGAAAAAAATTGGTTGAAGAAAAAAATTGATCTTCAGATTTCCCATTCAGAATTGAAATAGCAATTCTCTTTGTTTGTATGCTCAATATGTAGTAAAAATAGGACCTATTATAACCAATCTCTACTCTGAGTTTCTTCACTGAAGCTCAGATTTAGCCCAGTATCTGGGCTGAAAGAAATACGTACATGAGAAAAAATGATGGAATTTGATGTAATATAGAAATGATACAACCAGGTATAACTAGAAATAACAGAATGAAAGTGAACAAAGAAAAATCCATGCTGATAATGAGGAAAAATTTTCTAGCAGTGAGGTCTGTTAATCTGCTGAACACTCTCCCAAGGGAACGAATTGAACCCTCATTGCTTTAGCTATTTTTAAAATGTACAAAACAGTCAAGATCCTTGTAGGAAGACACACTTAATTAACAAGAAGACAGAAAAAATGACCTAATGGGTCTTTTTTTCCTCATCTCCACTATTCATGATTATTATTGTAGGCAAAACCAGGTTTGGCAATAAAATTATGGATTTCCAATTTTTGCAGCAATTTTGTAGCACTTTTATTCCATAATAATAGCAGTACTTTCCCACTCTTCATTTCCCTCTATAAACTTTTGTACCTCACTTTTCTTTCAAAGAAAGAGGGTCATTTTGCAGACCTCTGACTGGGAAGAGCTGTCAGGTAGCACAATTTACTTTAAGTAATACTACTTGTAAGTATAAGGTAAATATTTGGACCTTGTGTGTCCTGATTCTCATCAAAAACTCTTCAGTCAGACCTAAGGGCCAGGGTAATAATACTGGACAAAATGTCATTGCCTGTATCTGTGGGTCATCCTGCAAAAATAAGGAGCTCTGATATGATACAGTGAAGTCTTGTGTTCATGTTGATTTCCACAAACATAAACTATGAAGACATAAGATACAGTGCATCTTTGTGGTCAGTATTTAGGGCTTTTTGTACAATTTCAATGCTTTTCTTCTTTCCACAGAAACCAGTCTTTGACATGGACTGTATTCACACTAGTAAGAGGTCTGGGCAAATGTGACTCCTGCTCCTCTGGCCAGGCATCTTTGGTACCTGCCATCCACATCTGCTACTGTCCTGCACCCACTCCTTTCTTCCCAGAAGGCCCCCATTGACTTGGATGGTGAACTGGCTGAGGCAACTGATAGCTGATCAAAAAAACCAGATATCAAATAGTGCAAGAAGAGCAGCAATGGCACATGGCCCTTTATGGGCCTGATTCTCAGCAGCTGGTTTCTAAGAAGATAGCAACATGAGTTTACACGGTTAATACTGATGTAAAACTGAAGTAATGCTGTGATGAGACAAGTCCTATTTCTTCAAAGTGCTGTGCAAATATTTATCAATCACTCTTCCCCATAGCCAGCAAGCTATGTGACCTTTTTTCTGCTTTCTTTATCAGAAAATAGACTGGTTGAGGTCAGATGCAGGAAGTTCTGATTATTTTGTTACAGTTATACAGCAAGTATAAATGAAGGGTGTTGAAGCCTGTACTACAAAAACAGCCCCAGATAAACTTGTGAGTGGTATGAGAAAGATGACTAGAGTATAAAATGGAGAGAGACATTATGCTAATGTATATTTATTAGTGATATATTGAGATGAATGCTCATCCCAAGAGTTAATCCAGAAATATCCAAACCACTGTAATTATCCTTGCACAAAGGCTCTCTATTATTTTCCTGTTAAATAACAAAGCATTTTCCTTACCTAGGACAGACATAACTTCAGCTGTAGTGTTAGGTAGGCAGCGAACAAGCTTCTCCTGTTTGTGATGGGGATGGGATATCACGGGATGAAGCCCTCCCTAAAGCCATAGCAGAATAGAAATGGGATGGCCAAACTTTTCTTTGAATAAAAATTACTATCATTGCTAACATGCCAAGTTTCTTGTATCACAAATAGCTGAAATCTTATGGACACTGCAAAAAACATAGACTCCTATCACACAAAGAAAGGAAAACGTAGAAGTACCAGCCACAGGAATGTAATGTATTAAAATTGGGAAAGACTCCAAAATCTGTAGTAGCTCTCTAATCTGAGGCACAAGAACAAGGATTTTCACTATGCTTTGCGTTCCATATACGCCTTTGCCTTTGAGCTCTTATGCAATTGGTGATGCAGTAAAACCATTGTATTCATAATGATTTCAAAGACATGGATGCTTCCAGGGTTTGACCTATTTTACCACTCATGCATTATACACTGGGTAAAGTTACTCTTATAAGGCAGAGTCATTAGTACTTAAAATGTATCCATCTACTGCTGCCCATTTTCTCTGCAAGACTGCTGATTTTTTAAAATTCCAAATCAATTATGTGTTATTCAATCATTTATGTTTACATGCATCAAAAAACTGCCCATACATATTTTACAGCAGAGCTTAGCCTATAAAGGTAATGTAAGGGGTTACAACTGTTATTATCCCATAACAAATACTTCCTCTGCTAAGGGTTTCTTAACTAAAGTTTAAATATTCCTTTTCATTATATACTTTTTTTTTACTTTAAAGATATAAAAACATACCTGTGGTCATTACCTCCAGACCCACAATGCAACCCAGTTTTTTTGGAGGCCCAGGTTCAGCAAAATAATACTGTGCTTTGCTTTAAGTGGGATGAAGTCTTTATTAGTTAAGTATGCTTGAGGCCTACAGAACTCAAACTTTGATCTGCTACAGTAAGGTACAAACATCTTCTTGAACATCAGTGTAATACTTCAGGACCTTTCCATGAGCCAGGCTGGAAATTTTGTGTGCTGTGGTTGTCATTACAAGGACAAACCATCCTGCTTATTTCCGAAATCTGCTAAACTGCATTAAATCATTTAAAGAATTAATATCTGATCCCCAAACAGAGTACTTCAGAGCTCATTTTCTTTAGATCCCATAGCCATCCTGCCTGGTACTGCCAGCAAACTTGAACTGTGAAGAGAGAACGGATTTCTCCAGACTCTAGTATGGGTTAACATAGTAAGAACAGGACAGGACAAATGTATTCTCTTGCTCACTGTTGAATTGTTACCACCGGTAAGACATACAGCATGTATGGAAGATGCTGAGAGTAGGCTCACACCAAAAGTTTGCTTGCAGCAGTGGGGGAAGCTGGTGAATACCACCCTTTCCCTCTCCCCCCTCCACAGAGATCTTGTTTTCTGTGGGTCAGTCTTTCCCTTACTCCACAAAAATGGATCTATCTCTCTGAAGCAGTTGCAGAACAAAAGCTTGGGCATATGCCCACAAAATCTTCCCTCTGCACCAGCTGCACCAGTAGTACTGAGGCACAGATCTTCCCTTTACCTACAGTGGAGAGAGAGGTTCTTCACCATCATGTTACCCCTCTTGTCTGAATTTTTTGACACCATTAGGAGGAGATATCAGTGCACTGCTGAAGAAGACCATACACTGATCGCTTCAGTATTAGGTGACCCAGGGCAAAGACCAAACCTCCTCCTGGAGGTGAATTCAGGGCAGAACTGAAGATTTCCCTGTTTCCCTGTTCTGGTCTTACACCCTGGCTCTGAGCTGAGGTGGATGATGTTTCACTGGCTGTCTCTGTGCTCTTGAGTGCTTTGGGGCCAACGTGTGGTCTCTAATGAGAAGTTAAATGAAACCTTTGCTGTTTCTGTGACCTCCACAAATAGTAGGAAAGTGAAAACAGAGGCAAGAGTCAATCAGCCAGTGATTACATTAAAGAAAATGGTTGTCTGTAGAAAGCATGAAAGAGAAAACAGACTGGGTGCTGGGACTGAAGAAAGGAAAACAAGGCTGGTGGGGTTTGGAGGTCTTTTACTTTATTTTGATCCTTTCATAGTGTATTTTAAATTCATAAATAATGGAATAAAAAAGACCCCAACAAAACTCAGCTAAATGATCTTGAGCCCTCAAGCCTCCATCAAAAAATAAACACTATAATACTTTCAAAAGGAATTAGTAATGCACAGTTATAGTATTCCATGTTTAAAAATAAAGCTGTTGAATAAATGAACAATACCATGGCTGAAAAGTATTTCAGCTGAAGAGTGAAATCCCTGCAGAGAGTGATCTGTGAGATTCTGCAGGAAATCTGCATTACAATGCACCATTTCCATTTCCAGGGAGGGGCTCACAGAAGGACACATGGAGGAGAAAAAAGAAATGAAAAAAGCCCCAGTCCTTTATGCCTAGGTTGTAGGGGGCCTTGGCCCATCATTCTTATGCTAAACAGTTACTTTTTCTACAGGTACCCAACTGAAATGAACATTTTTGAAGGAATAGTGAGTGCGAAAAAGGCTAACTGAATTGGTTCTTTGGTTAAAGAAAACTGTCTCCATAGCCTGCCTTTAGGCAGCAGACACACATTTAGCTCTCTGCCTTGCTGCAAATGAAAGCGGAATGTGGCTGAATGAGGTAAGCACTGGACTATTGTGCTGCTCTTTGTCTTTTGCTCCTCCATCCCAACTACTCCACCTCTTGTTACTAATTAAATGTCTTTGCATTGGAGGAAAAGTTCCCAGCTAGATTGTTAGCCCACTAGGCAACCAGCTCAGGTGGGCTGCGGGTGGCCAGGGTCCTAAGGCTGCTCCAGTGACAATATGGTGTAGCTGTTCTTCAGAACAGGGGCTATGATTAGCCTCCCCTCGGCTTGAGTCTTCTGGCAGTAGTTTAGCAGCTGGACAATGGCCATGCAAGGACTTGGCTACACAAAGTAGTATGTCCTGGCTGACTGCCCCTATCTGAAGGCCAGTGTGCAATGGGCCAGCCTTGCTTGTGTGTGGAAAAACTTACACAGAGCTGGTTTCCTTTTGCTGCAGAGTGGGAAAATTTGTGGAATCTTAGTTAAATTTGTGGGATAGGAAAAAGGGAAAGCCAGCAAGTGGAAGAAAAAGGAATAAAGTTCCTGGCTTCTAGTCCCCAGGTTATTAAGCCAGCCATAGCAAAATGTGACTAAGTCACTGGCATTAGCATGTTCATGTGGTTGCATTACTGAAGAGTACCACTAAACATAAAGTGCTGTCTGCACTATGCACAGCATGCATAGAAAATGTTTTGGCACATGGAATGAATAGGCCCATAAGCTGCAAAAATCTATTTGTTGCAGTGTCTACCATAACTAATACACTGGGCTGCCACCCTCTTATAGCAGTTGAAGACAATCTTGAAGATAGGTAGATGCTATGTTTCTGCTTCCTTAGCATATCATTAAACAGAGAGTGTCTTTTGCTATTTAAAAGAATAAAACCGCAAAGCAACCAGCATCTGGTTATTTCTGCTAATGAGAAGTTTATGGTGATCCCAAATAGACAGAAAATTTACCCATAACCTCTACTGGAAAGTACTGAAGGTCAGTCATAAGCGTTCCCTATGTTTTCCTCTTAGAGTGCCATCTTTTATGGCAAATATGTTATGCATATATATGCTTATAATTCATTGTGGCTGTGCATAATGCCAAATTAGCGATAGAACAATTTGAAAGTTTTGCATTTGCACAAACACAAATACCTGCCTTCATACATGGATTTATTCACATATACATGTGGAGCCTGTTGCATGTTCTTATGTATGTGTATGTCTATGAATCTGTGTGTTTATGTTTATGTAAGCATGTGTATGGCAAACATTTCAAATATGTGTGTATGTGAGGAGGCAGATTTAAAGGCATACCTTACATGGTATAAAATATACTGCTACATAAATCACAGAAAGAATTCCATCTCTAAATTAAAGTACATTCCAGAAAGAGCAATTATTGCCTCTAAGATGTTTCTGTTAAATTCATGAGACATCATACAATTTTATTCATGTTATCATCTACGGTTGCCTGAAAGTGTAAAAAAGATCTTAGCCACTAGCCAACAAATGTGCAAAATACTGTCAAAGGAGTGGCAAAGGTCACTTCTATTGCCTGCCTTTTTATGAGTTTCATTTTTGTCTTCTTTTTTCTCATTGCAGTTTGTTTGTGTACATTGCTAAACTTTAATGGAAGAAAATATGAGGGGGCAAAATAAATATAAAGAAACAGACTGCTGTTCAACAATGCTGAGCTGGTCTTTCCATGAATGATGTTAGGCTCGTGTTTAGAATAAAAATCCACAAACAGAAGGTTGCAGCAGTGTTTTTCTCCTTTTCTCTCTCTTTTACATTTGATGCATTTTAAAATTAACACTTATTTCTTTGTAGTTAGTTAAATGTGTTATCATTAAGCACAGCGGTACTGATTCTGAGCCACAGAAAGAAGAGGCTGTGAAACAGTGCATTTTCTTTGGTACTGTAGATGGCCTATTGCTCTGTGCATGGGATTTTGTTTGTGCAAGTTCAGATGCCAAACTTGCTTGCTTAACCCCTTTAAAAATAGTAACTGATTAGGGTTTAACCCAGCAATAACATTTCCATATGCACGTACCTACCATCAGGCATTGAAGTCCCAGTTGAGGTCCTTAGGAAAAAGGTATCATTTTCTAGAGGTGGCAGGAAGCATTTGCAGTTCTTGATGAATTCAATTGTATCAGCACATCTTTTGTATTGCTGAGAAGGAGAAGCCCTTAACTCTGGCTAATCAGTTGAAATATTATCTTGATCTTCTCAGTGAAGTGCCTTAAATTCAGATCAGCTTTTCTTGCTCAGTATCAGCCTTAGCAAAGTGTATAAATAAATGTTTTTGTAAAAGCCAAGACTGAAGATAATCTGACACTTAAGTGCTTTGCTGTATAAGGGCACATCTTAAGTATTTCCTTGCGTCAGTCCCTAATTACCTGTTACACATGTCTTGAAATGAGATTCATAGATACTTTGGCAATGTTGAAAAGCTATGGAGTTTCATAACCATTTCTACAGATACTTCTTTAACTTTTTGTTGTAAGTTTGCTTCTTAATGCATCACTCCTTCAAGAAGTGAAAAAAACTCCATGTGAAATATGAGCACAGTCCCCAAAGGAACAGTTTATTCTTTGAGGTAAGAAAAAACATTATAAATAAATGCGATGCATAAGTTCACCTCTATTAAAAAAAGTGTTCCTGTTTCTGCACAAAATGGTATTCAGTAGGTGATGGCACAGGTTTTTCAATCCTCACAAGAGCCTGCACAACTGCAAACCTATAAAAGTTAAAAATAGTGGAGAAACAGTGACATTACAGTTAGCGACTGCACCTCCTGTGCAGATCCAGAGATAACAGCAAGCAAAGGTAGTGCAAAAAGAGGCAAGCAGACATGACACTGATGATGGAAGTACTCTCAGAAGTTATTGCAAAAGAGGGGTGAAACAGTAGCTGAAACAAAGGCGTCCATGTTGGACAGTGCTTGAGTGCCAGGCAGTCTCAGTTGTACTGCCAGGACCAGAGTAAAGCTACAAAACAAGGTGTTGTATATAAATATTTCCATTGAGAAGCTAGCAGTTCCTGAAATCTCCTTATGTTGAACAGTCTGAGGAGGCTTCCAGCACAATTTTTCAGATTAAAAAGTTTAAACTTAATGAGTTTTTAGATGCTTAAAACACTAGGATCGAAAGGGTCATGTTACAGACAAGAGCATACTGAAAACTCCTATCCAGCAAAGTAAATAGTTTGTCTAGTAGAAACAGTTTATTTCAAGATGTTTTCGTATTTATTCCACCTATGGAAAAGGTTAGATCCAGGAAAGGAACATTTTCCCTCCCCTATGAAACTGTTTATGGTTGCAACTGTTTTTCCCATTGGAATGAACCCAGGATTCTTTTAAAGTTTTTCAGAGAGAAAACGCATCACTGAATGGTTAAGGTCCTGCTTGTAGTGAATCAAACCAGGGACCTTACGCATCTCAAAGTATGGATTATTTGGGCTGCAATTTGCATATTCAAATTCTGGACAATCTATTTATGAACCTGCGGAACTGATGTTTTCTGTTGACAGGGATTTTATGATTAAAAAGACAGGGAGACAATTATACCTCACTGAAAATTACTGTTTGCAAATAAGGTCCCAAAATGGGTTCAATCCCTTTAGCAAAGACTACCTTATGGCTTTACTACTCACTTACCTAGACAGTAAATATGTTTGACACGTTTCACCACTAACATAGAATTAAGGTATCAGAAAAACCATATTTGCTTTCATTTGGTCCTGGGATGAGATTAGCCCTGATTTGTGGCATGAACTGAGCCCCAAATTCCTTAAATTAGCATTGGCTTCTGACTCAGACACTTGTACCTTCTCCCTGATCCACAAACACTAGCCTAGGCCAGATAGCTCCCCTTCCTACCAATATATCTATAAGCATTCATTTAAAAATATAATATCCCTGTTTGCCCCCCAGTGAAACAGTTTCATCAGTCTAAATTTCTCAGGCCTTTTTGAAAGGGATTTTCCTTTAACTGTGACTTGTGCAAGCAACTACATGCATTATTTCTGTTTGGTAAGCAGTAAAAATAATGTTAAAATTAAAACATTCTTTTTGTCAACACATGTAGCTGGAATGCTGAAGGCTGTTTTGCTAGTAGGGAGAGATCTTGCACACATTTATTTATCTGGTTAAACTTTGTGGCTCATCTTTAAAGCCAGCAACTTCTCAACCCCAAGCAGCAGAGCACAAGTAAAGGCAGATGGTCGAACGAAGCAGAAAAACTGACTATAAAAAGCACAGCCTTCCAATAATGCTGCTGCCTCCCAATTTTTTTCATACGAATCTCTCCATTTTGCCTTCCAGAAACTCACAATTAAAATTCCGTTCTGCCTGTCTAATCAAGACAGCAAATCTATCGAATTGCATAATGCTGGGGATAATCAAGGAAAGATGTGACATGAATCCATTTTTCTTTACAGGTAGAAAATGAAATGTTATCTTTCCTCCCCTGAAAACAGATGGGTGGCTGAGGATATTGTATTTGGCCTATCTTCTCCCTCTTGTTCCTCTCTACCTTTGGCACCAGCTGTTCACTACTTAGTAGATCTGCTGGCATCAGAGCAAGAGGGTTATGACATTTCAGTGGTGACAGTGTCTTACTGGTGTGGGAGAGGCACTGCATGAAGCTCTGGATTCAAGTGGATTTCATTGGCAATGTTAATCTCCTCACTGCCCACCCCTTCTGCATCTCCTCTGCTTCGTGTTTACATTCTTCAGGGCTGGTCTGGGCAGGATTTGATCCTTCAGTCTTTGGGTTCTCACATTTAACTAAGGGACCAAATGCAACCCTGGAGCAAGGGCATGTTGCTTCTATTCAGATGTTTTAAGAGGAGCTGTGTGGGCTTACCTCATGATTGAAATGAGCGCTTAGCTTCCTATCCACCAATAAATTTCTGTGCATCAAGGTGAACAGGCAGACTACTTTTGCGTAAAGTCAGAGAGAAAATCAACCCATCTGAGGTGAACTGGTTTGTAACCCAATCATGCTTAATTTGGTTACAGGAAAAATAAGGCCCTTGGAGTTTCAACCTTGTTCCTGAGCAACATCAGGAATCTGATTTGTGCTGATCTCATAATCGGGTGCAGACAACAAGGAAAACGAGTCCTTGCAGTGGTTTCTTTACTGAGCCTAACAAACCACATCTGATAAGCTATATAATTTGCTACAGCAATTTGTGCCAAAAATAAAAGGCACAGTCCTACAGCGCAGCACGTTTCTGAGAAAAACAGAACCCCACCCCTTCCCTTTGTAGCATCTTTCCTTGCTTTTGCTTGGCTAGTGAGACTGAGCTGATGCCTTCCATCCTGGCTGACTGACTCTGCACTGATGTTGGAGTACATTCCCCGCCCTGCTCCCCAAACTGCATTTGTGTCCCCTACAGCTCAAGAGGATGATGCAAGGCAATGACACTGGCAGGTTTAGGAAATGATGACAGTACCATGATGACTTAAACAGTAAAGACTCTTTCTTGGCTGAGTGGCCCTGGCTGGAGGGAAGAAGGCTGAAGTTATAAGTCATCAAGTAATAAGCTGCACAGCTTTCTCTAAAAAAGCTGGGGTTTTATTGTTGTTGTTGATTTGACAGAGTTATTCCAAACTTGTAAGAAATGTGTCTCTTTTTAGTACAGTGACCAGAAAAGGAACTAGTTCGTCTTGTGTGTTTTACATATCAGGCCCCCAGTGGAGTAAAAATTCTTGTGCTTTTTTGGGTTTGGTTTTTGGATTTTTTATTTATTTTTTTTTGTCCTGCTGCTTGCAGAGAGAATGGGGAAGGAATAAAGCAAACAACACAAAGTTCTGAAGAGTGCAGGCTCTCAGCTATGCTGCTAAATGTGAATCACTGCAGCATGTTTTCTAATTTGGATTTTGCCAAGGTTACCTTAAAAACCTTAATGCTTTTTGCAGTGTTTACAGCAAGAACTGCAGATGTGCTTCTTGGATATTAAAGGGAAAGCATATGAAAGGGAGGTGGGCTAACAGGAAAGGAGAATGAAAGGTCAATGATTTTAATTCTATCTCAATGAATTCCAAAGTTTGAAGGGATGTATTTGCTTGAAAGGTCATGCTATGGAAGGTGAGCATCCTGAAAGCAGTGTGTTCGGAGCTGTACAGTGGAATAAACAGAAAGGTAACTTGCTGGGATGTTTGTGTGTCAAAGGTGACAAAACCCTGTCTTTCTTTCAAAGCCTCAAGCCCTCTGCAAACTCACTGGGAACAGGGATGGAGTTTAAAGGCAGCAGACCAGCATTTGCTTTAACTCCTTAGATAAAAGCCTGATCCAGAAGCCAACAAGATTTCACTTTTTACTGAAAGCAACTAAAGGAGAGAACAGTGGGCTTCATATTAGAGGAATACTTGCAACTTTCAGTGCTTGTGCTTGAGCTCACACTATGTTCCCCTGAACATAAAAACCCTAAGAAAACAAGTGCTGGGCACAAAGATCTTCAACAGCAGCTTCAATGAAAATGAAGCGGCATTATGAAATCTAATAATTATTTTATATTATATATTAATATGATATTTATATTAATATATCACATATTTATATATTAATAAATATAGTTATTCTTTTGTAATATATTATAATAAATTATAATAATATAATGAAAAAATATGCCGCATTATGAAAATCCTACTGATTGTAATTTTGAGGCCAAATATGTTATACATTGGTCCTTTGCTTGCACAGCACCTAATACAATGGTTTCCTAGTTTATGACTAATGCCTACAAGCACTACTACAAGCAAAGAGTGGATACTGGTAATGTTAGCTGTTCTCCAGCTAAAGTTACCTGGAAGGAAATGAGACTCTTCACAGTATCAAGAAAGTCTTCTTTACCATTCACCCCTCCCCTCTGCTTCCTGGCCAATTCTTGCTTGGTGCATTAATGCATTTTAATTTTATAGCACTATTAGAAGGAAGGAATGAAAGTTCTTGCAGTTGAGGACAACTGAGGAGCATGACAGAGTGAGGGACTTATGCAAGGTCATGCAGGAAATCTGATACTGCACCAAGAACAGAGCATAAGTTCCTTGAATTTTAGTCAAGCTCTTTCTCCATTTACCTGTCCTTCTGCCTGCTTGCCTAAGCCAAATAAACAACAGCAGCTGCACACATGCACACACACATGCGTACATACATGTGCACACATTACAAGACACTGTGGCCACAAACTCATATGTTTGGAAGCAGAATGCAAAGCATCCTCATACACTTTTGGTTTTAGCAGCCATGTCTGTGTGCATTTTGATGCATGGTGCTTATAAAATTGCGGGCCATTGAACAAATTAAAAGTGCAATCTTGGAAAGGATTTTCATCTTGCAACATTTTGGTGTAATATGGTTTGTCCCAGCAATAAAACACACCAGGTTTTAAGTTCCTTCCCCGAGTGCCTGTGCACAAGGGCTTTCAAAGGAATTGTCACTAGACTTGTTTAACATGAAAAACAGCTGATTTAGCCCTTGCCACACTGTCAGAAATCTTTACTTGAAGCTGAAAAGTAGCATTGTTAGCTTGAACCATTACAGTCTGGCAGGCACAAGGAATGGCAAACAGGATTGTATAATGGTGTCAGAAGCTTTAGGAGTAGCTGGTGCTACCCAGCCTGTATTTAATGCTACAGCGAGATTGTCTCTGTGATTAGGCTCTACTCCTGTATCCTGGCAAACAGTCGAAATCTTGTGTCTGCCTTAAATGAGAACAGGATCAGGCCTTAAAGAAAGGGGCTCTTATTTTTAACAAAGCTGTACTCAATGAGCATGTTTTGGAAACATATCAGCATGACCTTTCAGCAATGTGCCAAAAAATGGAAAAAAAAGGAAAGACTTTGGGAATTGCCAACCAGGAAGCATTGTTCTGTTTGTTTAAAAAGAAAACCAGAAACCCGTCCAAGAATTTTTGTGTAAGTTAGAGGCTAAGTCACTCTTCTTTATAATCACTCTTCTTTTTCTGGATACTGTATTTTCAGTGAGGGTAGATAAAATCTGGCAACATGCTCATTGGCTCTGTGCTTGGGTTCAGTACCCTTGACGCTCATCTGCCTCCATAAACTTTCATCTCCTAAATCTAAAGCAAGTTCACCCAGGAAAAAAAAAGAAAGAGGGAAGGGGGATGGGGAGAAAGCTGGCAAACTGCACAATAAAAATCCAAATTGCAGCTTCTGCCATTTCTCAATGAAGAAAACATTAGCAATGGCCAAGAAGTGCAATAAAATGCCATAAATCACCCAGCTTTTATTTCCTGTATAGGAACCCTTCATACAGATGAAGTTCTGGCAATTTCTAGATACACACAGGTTTTGCAAGCGTGATTATTTCATCAGGTTGTGTTGCACTGAGTGCTCTCATAACACTTGCAGAAAGTAAATTGAATAGAGACTGAAAGGTGAAAAGCTGTATATACTACTCCTTCACACGCTCCCTGCTCCCTTCCCCCTGCAGCGGTTGTTTTGCAGTGTCAGCCCTTCATGCATCATCAGCTCCCTACAAGCTATGAAAACCCCTCTCCCCAGAAGTCAGCGGCCTTGCGCAAAGCCATAGAATTTGGCTATCCCAAACGCTCTTCTAGTGCATTTCTTATTCTCCTGCTCCCCCCTGTTTACATTCCAGCTCATTTCTCATTTACCACGGGAGAGAAAGAGATATTAGCAGGTAACAAGGGGCCCTTTAAATATTTCCTGATTCCTTCTTGCTAGTGTGGCCCCAAAACATACTCTGTTTTACAGGGGTGTCAACACAATGTGCTTTTAAGTAGCTGCATAACTGTTTTATTGAAGTTTTATGTTAAAGTGGGGAAAAAGAGTTCAAAGTAAATTATAAATTCTGTTACTGCTAATTGCTAATGTAAAGTGGAGTAACTGCCATTTTGTTGAACACAAGTGAATCTGACAAACCCAGCCTTCCAATTTTACTTACAGCTTGGTAATTTTTCTTATGGGACTGTTCAAAGGGATACTGTCTCCCAACTGAATTATAGCTTATTCTAATTTCATAGGGAATTATAGATACCTTACTTTATTTTAAATGTACGTGACCTCACAGAGTAATAAAAAAACTCACAACAGCCAGTGTTTATATAGAACATACTAAACTCTCCCCAACATTTTATGCCCCCTCTAGCTAAAGCTGCAATTGGCTAGCAAGCGCCAAGCCAAATTCTGCCTCAGTGACACATATGCAGTCAGCCTTCCCCTGACCTTCATGAGAGCTCCTTGCCTATGTCTAAGGGCAGAATTTGACCCATTTTTTCCCTAGGATGGTAAGGGGCTCAGATGCATCTTCTTTCTCCTATTTTGCTTTGCTGATAGATGAGTGCAGTACAGCAGCACAATCACAGTATAGGTCCTAAACATAAATGCAATGTTAATTTCAAGCTCTATTAGCAACACCACAAAAAAAAAAATGTCTGACAGGACAAAATCTGCAGGGGAAAGGAAAACATTATTCTGAAGCTTCAGGGATGTTATTATTACAAACAATGGAGAATTGATAAATGATATTTAACACTATTAAAGGTAGTTGACAGTGTTCCTTTGAGTGAGGACACCGAGGTCCCGAACACCGTGTGACTGCAGCCTGTGCACCCGGTGCTCACTAACTCACCATCAGGTCACGTTGGGAACAATCTGCACAGCATTCATGGAAGAGCTGCTGTCAAGCACGCTGTGCTGAACACACATACACATTAATAACTGAAACACAGCCATTCCTCTTTTTTTTTTTTTTTCCCCTTCCTCTAAGCTTGCTTTAGTTAATTTCTGAGTTGGTGCAGTGGGCTGGTGCGCACTCTCAGGGCTGGGGTGTTTTTTCATTTGAGGGTGAGTGGAAAGACAAAAGCAAACAGGGTTTTGGCTATGAAAGGATGACCTTCCTTGTAAAGAATCTAAGTCTTTTAACTTCAGAGGGGAACGAGGCAGGAATGCTCTTTGCATTAGAAAACTAACACGGGGAATGGAGGGGGGAGGGAGGGAAGCAGCATCTTCTTCTGATCACTCTTGTGCTCTCAGAGATCCCCGTTTCCCAGAACTACCTCTGTAGCAGGATAATATAATTATTCGCAGCTGTTAAAACAAACAACAAACAAAAACAAAAAGCGCACACCAGGACTGGCATGTCTGCACATGCCTGAATGCTCAAACCGCTATACTGAAAACTTAAAAAGAGGCCCCTTTTCCCTGCACCGCCACTCAGATTCAGGCCTGGTAGAGCTGGAGCATGGTACAGTAGGATGAAAATAGCAGCCAGAGGCATTTATTTTCATCCATTCATGTTATGAATGCTGAACACTCCTCCATTTAATGAGCAGACCATTGATTCTCTTGCTTCTCAAACACACTTTCCTATAAACAAAGGGCAAAAAAGATGACTTATTTCAGATTTAGAGAAACATGGGGGAAACAAGTGAGATAACAGAAGGAACAAATGCAAAAACTTCCGTGTTGTGGGGATAGGGGGAGAAAGAGGTTAAAAGATTGCCTGCTCTGGTGGCTTTAAACATATAAGTGGTACAACTTCTGATACTTATCTTTTGTTGTCATACGTTTCATTCCTGGGATCGCAGGAGGGGATGCAGTTCTGTCTTTCCCTTACTTTTTAATGGGACCCATCAGGGCCTTGTATTCTAGCTAAAAGTTTATAAACATGATCCTGGGAATCTATAAAATTCTAAAGCAAATAAAAAGAATCCCATGTGTATTGTTTGTTAAAATCACATGATGTTTAAGCAGCTCTCATGATTCCTTGGGCCAGTTTCACTGGATTCTCATGGCCGGCAGTATAATTTCTACCTGCTTCCTGGGACTACTTTTTCTGATTTGCTGGCTCTAGGCAGCTCTTTGGTCTGCAAATTCCTGTTCGGAAACTGCAGTTCATTTATTAACAAGGCAGAAGGGCACAGGTAGAGTGTCAGCCCCATGAATATGAATGCCCTGCTTGACTGATCCGAGTGGCAAGCACCAAAGCAGAGACTTGCAGCAATTTAAAACGTGACTGCCTCCAGCAGTTCTCACCCTCTCTCCCTGCTCAAAGGTTTCCATGCCTGGAACTGCAAGCCGGTGTACTAGTGCAGAGCTAGCTTAATCAGCCCTTTAAGCTGTGGCCTGTGAATTGCAGTGGCTGAGGCATGGGTGTATATTTGCTTTTTGTTGTCGGTGTAATTGGGGGAGGCAACATTTGCCACAGAGGCAGGGTGGGCAGGAGGCTTTTAAAACACTGTAGCAAAATGCACCGGCTCTCATTCTTCAGAGCCGGCTCAGTCACAGTCTGCAGCTAAAATGAAATGCAAAGTGGCACATATCGCATGCATGTCCCCTTTGTCTGGAAGGGAGAGACTTCACTCTTTAAAGGGGCAGTGCACAAAAGGAGCAAGGTTTCTGAGGCTGCTAAGCTTGCTGGTATCTTTCCAGGCTGGGTAATAATTGGCAAATGTCAAAGTATTAAACAATATTTAGTGGCAATTAAAAGTGTGACTAAACCCTGAAGGCTGGCGTTAAATGCAGGCAAATCCCTTTAATACACTGGGCCAAACCCACTCTAACTAGTTCAGAAACTTTGTGGCTTGGACCCCTCTCCACTGATAATGATGGTCAGTCTTGTTATCATGAACCTCTTCCTTTGTCCTTTCCCTGCCTGCCAGGCAAAGAAGCTCTGCTGCATACATTTTCCTCTTGATCCTCGTTGTCCTTTTCTCAAGTGCCTCTTATGTTGGTTAGATAAAAGGTAGCAGTGTTCTAAAACGCTGCCTCTGTAGTTTTGCTATGTAAAATGACATTCATTCTGAAGAGTGGTAGGAAAATAATGATCTCATTAGAAGACAGTTTAGCTGTGTAGTGGTTCTTCTCTGTAGTGGAGATTAAATAGCAGCTAACTACAAACAATAGTCATTTAAACAAAGAGCTGGCATCAAAGTTATTATCTCTCTTCTGCCCTTCAAGAACATTATCAGAAATTGATCCTCTCACCACTGTACATTTTCATCAAAGGTCCTGAATTTTGAGCTTGAAACACTAATTGTTTTTTTTTGTGTCTATATGTGTGTTCCTAAACTGGTTCCTCGGGTTGGTGTTTTTAACTAATTATTAGTGACATTTCACTTTTCTTTATAATGAACTTCCTCAATTGTCTTTTTTCTTCCTCAGAAAGAAAGAAAACAAATCTTGACTCAAAACAAGAGGTGAAGTGGCAGAAATAATTAAAGGAAATAATAGTGTAAACAGCTTTCTCTCTTCTATGTCTGAGGAATGCTAGGAGTGCATGGCCACTGCACATTTGGGAAATGGAAGAAAAACTCTGTTCAAACAGAGTTGCAGATATTGCCCAGGCTGTACTCAGAATAAGAGAAGAAGGATAGAAATGGTGAGCCGGGGATCTCTGGTTTCCCAGCCCATGGAGGAGAATGTTAAAGCGAGGCAGTGTGACAAGCAGCAAGGAAGCCTTTAAAATCACAACCTCCTCTGACCTGACAAATGCCGCCTCCTCAGGTGGTGGTACATCATTTGTTTCCTTTCTGAACCAAGAACCTACTTTCCTTGACAGATGTCTGCTCACAGCAGATCTTCCTCTTCTTACCCTTGTCCAACTTATGAGCTGTGGATGGGGAGAGGCATGGAAAGCACACAATACAGGAAGATGTTACTTAAAACTGAAGGTCTCTTTTTGCTGCTTATGCCATTGAAATTGCTGTCATGCAACACCACAGAAGGACCTGTGTTTCAGTGGCGGCAACAAGCAGTGGGGTGGGGGATGATGATGATTGTGATGCGGATGCATATATGTATTCATGAAGAGAATCCAAAGTTGTGTGATTTGTGATTGACTCAAGGTCAGGCATATATTCTGTGTCATTTAGGAAGGAAGTTTGTGAGCTTTTTATGCTCACTGCAGTTCATGTCAATGCCTCATTATTCTAAACATTTTTGTTCAGTGTGAAGACCCAAATCAGTGATGACCCAAAATTCAGGGCTATCACAGTTTTTTTAAAGGCAAATATATCTATGCAGTCACCTACATTCATTATGACCTCCAAATGCCAATTATATCCCTAGGAAATTTGAAAGAAAAATGTCAGGCTTTTTGTTAGAGATTTCCTGTAAAAAATGAAAACTGAAGCTTGGTTAAAGCCTCAGTGTAGTTTGGTTGGTCTGATCTGAATTGGTTTCTTGCTGGAGCAACGCTCTTTGTCGCCCTTGTAATGGAAAACATTGTAAAACTTGTGTTTTGTTCTTTTTTTCCTAAAGAATATGTTTGTATTGAAACGGATGTTTTTGTCTTTTAAATGAAAAATTTTGACCAACTCAGCTATGGACATAAAAGTGTCCAAATACTAGTGGGACCAAATTCCTGACCTCTGATCTGGAGAAGTTACTGAATGTGTAATGTTGAAGAATGTCAAAGAGGGAACAAAGTGTAATAAAAGATAATAATAGTGACTTCTACTACCCACGTACAGTCAAGAAGGAAGTTATCTAAGGACACTGTAACGCTCACAGAAGCAGCTGAAAGGAAAGCAGGAGGAAAGAGAAAACAAATCATGATTAAATGGTGAAGTTCAAGATGCTGTTTGAGGTAAGCAAGATTCTCTGGAAAATGGAGAGAGCATCAATGAAGCCAACAGAAAAGAGTGCAAGCTATGATAAGGAAAAAGACTATGGAAATTCTGAAGAATAGCAATTACTCTATAAATACTTTATCAAAGCACGTGAGATACTGGAAGCCAGTCTGTCCAATGGATTTCAAGGATGCAAAGAAAGCAATTAAGGGGAACAGGGCTCTTCCAGAGAGTTTTGGCAACTTCTTTGATTGCCAGCAGGGCACATGGTACAGAGGAATTCAGTGAATTTGAGGAAGAGCTAAATTAGTTTCACATTGGTTCTGTGCAACAGTGCAAAAAAAAGCATTGCCTTGCACAGCAATATCAGGCCTCTGTGTGAGATATCTGAGACTGTGGCTGGAAGCCCTTCTGCCAAAGCTAGTGACAACTAGCAAGACAGGGACTTTTGCAGACTGGCTGAGTCCATGGAGCTGCTTTTGCTATTTCTGAAGGTATTTTTCATGCTGTTAAGAGCCTCTGGGAGTTCAGCTCTGCTGCCTGCCCTGCCTTTCTGGGGAGCAAAGCAGTCAGGACAGCACTGGTTAACAAAACATACATAACAGCAGAAGGTCTTCCACCCTGGTTTATTCACTGTGGCCCCAGGTTTTATTTAGCAAAACTCCTTCACTCACAATGTAAGTTTAATATTGTCTCTGATACAGTGTATGGCTACTGTACCTTGACTTTCAATTACATTAAATCCCATTATAATCACTTTCTTTATAACAAATCCTCTTTAACACCTGAAAAGCTCAGTTCCCATGGGTGTAGTGCTGTGCTCTTGAAATCAAAAACAGAGGAATTCTAATGGAAATATATTAAATGGGAGAATACATTGAAAATGTGCCTGGCATGAAAGGCCTTCAACAGGCAGCTTACATTCAAATAGCAGCGGAGGAAAAAATTCCTCTAGCCAAGCACTTGTACACCAGCTGTCTTAAGATAGAGTGTCTGAATCACTGTGTTATCACAGTAAAACATCTTGTATGGAAAATAATCACTATCCAAAGACAGGTCAAGTACAGGTTATCTAAGTACTATTATTATAGAACTGAATGTTTTCCATCAAAACTGGGGCAAGAATTTGCAGAGATTTACGGTGATGGCCAAAAGGCTCAGCAGTATAGTTGATAAACCATGAAGCTTCTTTGCAACTCTTTTTGTTGTTGTTGTTTTTTTTGCTTTATTTTCTGCTGGCAGGATGGCACTAAAAATAATATGCCACATTTTGCTACAATTCTTTTCATGGTTTTACCTTTCCTGGAGAAATAAGAGATTTTGTGCATGGTTCACATGATGTTTGGTTTTTCTTTTATAAAAAGTTATCCTGCTGTTGTCTATTGAAATGAGTAATAATGACTCTTTCACATTTCATTGGGGGAGAGAGGGAATATTTGTAATACAAATGCAAGTCTGATACCTCCATCCAAACAACTGGGACTTTCTCAGTGCATATTACATGTATTTTAAATAAGAATTACTTACACAGGAGTCCTAAGAGATATCAAGTAAAATGAATGACATAATTCATGCCTTTAGCATACTGTATTCATCTTGGTTCTTTTTCCCATGCTAGTGGAGTCTGCTGAGGGAACCTGAAACCTATTATGTTATGAGTTACTTTTGGGGTCCTCTTGCACATGATGCAAGCACTGAAGAGGAGATAACGCCTTTGCATAGAAAACTTAGCTGTAAAAAAATCCTCAAACCTGTTGTTATCCTATCTGAGTATTGGTTCGTCTCTGTGCTTTCAGTACAACACCTAAGTGGAAAACACATTTCAGAGACACTGTAGTAAGTGTTCTCTTTCATAAATCTTTCTTGTGAAATTATTAAACATATCCACTGTAACTTACACAACCCCCCTGGTACATACATATAAGGACACCTTGCATTTTGAGAGGTACCTCTCTTCTGATTTCTAGCGGCGGTGCTATTTAAATGATTTGCTGGTTTGGGGGAACTTCTCACATGGTCTTTTCATGGTTTTCCAGCTTAGGCAACTGTCTTCTGGCCTAGAGCTCTGGGCAAGAGTAATACATGTATGAAATTTCTGGAGCTGCTCCATCTTGCATGGACAAGGACTCCTACATTTTCTTCAAGTTTTGAATCTTTTGAGATGCTGTGCTGCAATGTGTGCTTGTGCACACTTGTATAGACCATGGGATGTAAAAAGAGTGGAAAAAAAGGATTATCGAATCTTCAGGGCATGATTATACCTACTTTCTTTAAGCAGCTCTCCATCACCTGGCTAGCTTTCCTTGTTAGTTTTCATTCTCATTGCTTGTGTTCTTGTTCCTGCCATCTTCTCAGCTGAAATAGGGTCCTGCAGAAACTCCACATGCTTTCAGCTAAGCTGTGTCCCTGATTTTGTCTGTTCATGGGGCCACAAAGATGTGCTGGCAAAAAGAGGTTGTGGGAATGCAGGGCAAGGGCTCAGGGGAAGGATGGTAGGGCCTGTTTCAGTAACTGTCTCTCTCAATCAGCTTGTGATGACTGTGAACCTGCACTTTAAGGGATTGAAGTCTGCCATTAAGTATGTACACACTTTTCTCCTTCATTTTCAAAGTGGAGAGACAGAAGTATATGCTGGCAGGTTCTGCTGTATATTGTTAGAAACAGCGCAAAACGTGATGGCTTTGTTGAATGGTGAATGTGCACTGCAACATAAAGCAATACACTTTTCCAAAGGAAAAAAATACCGCATTTTTTTCTATATAGAGATCTTTTTATAGATCATTGTATGTATAATTTTGCGGAAGTGGCATACTTCTTTTTGCAAAGAGGATATAAAAAATTGCCTGAATTTTGTGGAAAGGTTATGTAACTGTACTCTTTCTTTAAATAGTACTTTTCATTCAGACTGCTTACTTCCTCATCAGTAGAGAGAAAAAAAGAAAAAAAAGAAAAAAGCATATTTTCCGAGCACAAAAGGTAATTTCCAAAGGACTGTAATTAGTTCATGAAAACTCTGCTTTTTGTCATATCTCCTCAGTTGAAATGGAAAAAAGAATGGACCATTTTCATTGCTAAAACAAAGCCACAGCATATGAAGTAAGAGAGCCTAAAGGAATTATATGACACATTGTGCCTTAGGTCTACAGAAAATGATAGTGCTGCAGTAGCGTGGATTCATGACTTCTCATTTTGATTGCCAACTTTTGGAATACCTGGAAATGGCAACTGTTATTTATTTCTTGGCTCATCTTTCCTGAGACAGAATTTGTAAGCTTATAAGAAAGAGGTATAGCTCGTGAGCTATTGGGGAGATAAGAAGGTACAAAAGCCCTAATCCTGGAAGGTGACTCTGGCAAAGTCATGTATACTTTTGCTATCTCAGGATCAGCTGAGTTCATTATTGTTTTTCAGTCCTAAACAGGAGGAAGGGGTAGGAATATAATGAGAAGGACTGCAAGAGATTTGGGTAAAAGGAAAGAAAGAGATGAGTTAGGAAGAAAAATGAAAAGAGAAATTAAAGGCAGTGGATAATAAAGAATAGTGCCTTCTGAAAAAGAATGGTCTGGCAGAAAACATACTTACAGAAATAATTGTGATAATTTAATTTTGAGTGATGTTTTTGAACACTGTATAAAAAGATCATAATTTGTAGCAATAGCCTCAAGTCTTTCATCCAGTTTAGGAAATATGCAGTGAAGGCATGGACTACTTTGTAACTAAACTTAATTCAAAACCTCTTGTAATTATTTTAAACAAAGAAAAGAAATAAAAGAAAGAAATTATGGGAATAAGAGTTAACTAAAATCTTCTCATTCTGTCATTCTCATCTTTCTTGTATGCTCTTATAATGAAATGCTGCCAATAAGCAATTTATTTATAATAATAAACACATGATGCAACCATTTCTATTGCATCCTTTAGATTATCATCATGAAGGAAGAAGGGAGAAATATCTCTGAATAAAGGTTCCTCTTTACATAAAGATATAAGTAATCCTAAAATCCTCAGAAATTATAATGTAAATAGATTTTGGGCCTATAAATAGAACTTAATTTTAAAAGGCTTACTTAAATAGTCCCAAGCCACAAAACAGAAGTTTGTTTGAAATAGAGTTTTAAATAGAAGCTTATTTGAGTAAGCACAAGCCACAAATTTCAAATCCAGATTTAGAAACCCAAAGATTTTAGGAGTGCTTGGAGCTATGGTTTTTGTTTCATCCCGTACGAGAGGTTACTTGTCATTCAGATTAGGGTTCACATTTCATATGCATCAAAAATCTGGAGTTTGATTACATGCTCTGGTTAAAGGCTATAACTAGTGAATAAGCAAGAACCCCTTTATTTTTTCCAGTTGTATTTTAATCAAATGCCAGAATTTTATTTAGTAGTTCTGTTGTTGTTTTATACTTAACAACAAGTATTAATCTGAGGTTTTTTAATAAGTGTAAAGACATTGACCATTAAGGTAATGAAATTAGTGAGAGCAGGAAAACTATAAACACCTTAAAAGGTATTACTAAACATACATCTAAAGAGATTGAGAATATTGTATAGTTTATTACTTGAGAAACAATGTGAGATACTGTAACTAAAATCTGTTTCATAATTCGTACACACAAGAGGGTAGACTTACAGTTGCAAACGGTATAACTCAGCAAACTTTAATGCAACTATGCCAGTTTTTAACAGGAGGCTCTGAGTCTCAGAAGGGTTGACTTTGGCCTCTGAAAGAAATCATGGATGCAGTGACAATCTCCCCCCGTGCACTTGACACTAAGGAGCATGGTGCCAAAATGCTGGTGCTGCCCTTGATGGGAGCTGGCTCTGAGAGCAAGCAATGGCCATGCTTTGCCTGAACAGTGGTCTTGGTGAGGCTAGTGAAGCAGAGCTACACTTTGATATTCTCTGAAGTAGGAAAGAAAGGTAAGACACATACTGCTAGATAAGCACATCACCAAAGTTTCAGCTGCCCCAGTGCTGGTCTGCACAGTGTCTCTGAGGGAAAAACGGGCATGGAAAAAAAAGGGAAGAATTGATGTAAGCAGGACAAGGTAAATAAAGCAGTTAATGGTGAAACTGTGTGTGACTGGAGTTTTTTGGAAGAGCTCCTAGCTGAATCTGATGAATCATTATGCTTTGGGGAAGCAGAACTTGTCATGTGAAAAGCAGATTGGTGTTCTTAGGGAACTGCAAGTGTCTTTCCTGCTCCGCTGTGGCAGGTAATAAATGGCTATTAAAAAATTACGCAAGCTTGCTTAATGTATCTACTCCTTGGGGTCAGTTCTGTTTTTCCACAGCAAAATGTGCTACAGGTTCACTGAGTGAAGGCCTGACCCTGGTGAAACCCTTGAGTATTTTGTTACAGCCTGAAGTAAGCAGGGATTTTAGCCTTAGGTCACATCTGCTCTGAAAAAATGTAAAAAAACCCAGCCAATGTTCTCTGAGACTGGAAGTGTATAAAATAGCCTTTCTAAGAATGTGCTATTCTGCCCTTCAAATACTTTGCTTTCACCTTTATAGGTGACGTGACTACACATGAGAGCTGGAAATTTGAGTGGAGGGGCAGGACAGTACTAGCATGTATTTTTCGTTTATTAAAAAAATAGATTAAGCGAAGTACAGAGAAATTTCTAAATTTGTCTGAAACTACAAGGCCATCCTTACTGGGCTTCTCCTAGACAACTTGTCAATTTACTCATGTGATTCAGTATTTAGCTACATCTGCCTTCAAATCAAGAATAAAAAGGACTTTTGTTCACTGTTTCATTAGTTCCTCTTTTACACCTGTTCAGAAGCTTGATTCTCCAGGCTGTAGCATGATCGGAGACGAAAACCTGCAGGATAAATACTAGCTAATTCACTAGAAATAATGCAGTATCCCTGTAGAAGCAGAACTAAGAACTTGATTTTGACAGGGTATAGAGTGAGGCAGTTAGAAAGAAAAAAAAAAAAAGAAAAAGAAAAGGCTTGCACAAATATGATAGCATTTTAGAAACTTTATATACCTTCTTCTGTAGCATCAGTAGGCTGCTTGAGACCTAAAAGGAAGCTCAGCTCAATTAATAAATGGCAGCTGAATCTTTTCAAATAGCAGATAGCCTTTGAGTTTCAGGAATGCATCTTATGCTTTTGGCAAAGGTTGATGAGTCATATATATTCCTTGTGTGTTCAACATGAGGATCAAGATAAAATTAACCCCATTCTCAGGCAGAAGGTAGCCAACTTGGCACTGTGATCCATTATGCTAAAGAGAAATGTTTCTGTCTAAACACAGAGGTAAACTGCACAGACAAGAAGTCATTGAAATGAATTATGTGGCCAATCTTGTTAGGCCTAGGTCAGAAGCAGAGCTATCTCTCTATTTCTGTCCTTCTACCTCCTAAGTACATTCAGCCTTTACACTATTAGACTTCCCTGGGCCCTTTTTTAAAATGTCATCTGCTCTACAAATTCCAGTATTTTGTATTTTAAGATGCTGGGGTCAGGATGAGTGCAAAAAATAATGACATTTCTGCCCTTACTAGTAATTCCTTCATTTTATTCCTTGTAGGAATTGAGACATAATATGGACTGAAGGAAAACTGCTTAACCATTTTAACCTCTCACAGTCTGAGAAAGAAATTACAAAGAAAATGAGCTGATAACCCCCCTTGTACCTACCACCTTCATGAAAAAAAACCCTTCCTGGTGTGCTTTTGAAGCCGCTTGCATGGTGGACAATGGGGGAGTGTACAGTCAGGTATTATGTTCCTCTAACCTTTCTGGAAAGCACCTTCTGTAGAAAACTAGCTGATCTGATACTCTCATTTCACCAATAGCAATTTCTTTTATTTCATTTAGCACCTACTATATACATTGTTTTTTTTCTTCAGAGCAAGGTTAAATGCTTGTTCTAGGCCTCTCTTTCTGTCTTTGAATTAAGATCCTTTTCTTCCTCTCCAGTTCCCCATAAAGTGCAAGGCTATGTCACCACTCCTGAACAAGGAAGGGAAGTAGTTTTGTGTGGAATTGATTGCTACTACTGGCAGACCCCAACATGAGATTGGTGAATGTGAAGATCTGGCTTAACATTTTTTTTCTTCTGAGAGAAATCCTGCCGGCTGAGTCCATAGCATTTTCCATTTTAAGTGCGGGGATATTTTCTCTAATTAGAATAAACTTTCAAAACATGAATAAAAAACCTCTTAAAAACACATTTTGTATTTTTAACTAGAAGGTGCATTATATTCCAGACCTGGCCATAAGTGCAGATAATTGCTTCTTGGTGTTACTGTAGTTCAAGCTTTGGATCAGTGAGACACTGCCGCTTACATATTCTAAGGAAAATTATCCATTTCCCTTTCTGTTAATTAGGAAGAATAACTTTACATGTACAGAAACAATAATAATGAAAAGAAAGGTACTGAATGCAACATATGCATGGTTCTTGTCTTTAATTTCTAAGTAATTCAGGTTTTGGTTCTTTATTGTCTCAAAATGGTGTTTTCTGTTCCTGCCTTTCACCAGCCAAGATTGCTTCCAAATACGAAAAGCAAGACTATCAAAGAGAAAAAACACCCTCACAGAGGTATTCTCAGAAACAGTGTATTAAACTGAATCTTCTCGGAATGCATTTTTTAAAATGGATCCGATTTACTGCAAGGCTGCCTTGCAGTGGTTAACCTGGTGTCGTTTTCCACAGGGGAATACATCCAAGTGTGCTGGTGGAGTAGAGAAAAGCATGTGTTTCTTATTAAGGACTTTTAGCCCTTTACCATTTCTGTAAGGAAACACCACTACAGATGATAACTGAGCAAAGGAAAGATCATATTTTAAGTGAATTCCTGTGCAATCAGTGATGATTTTTCATGCCTTTTCATCACTTTTATTAGTATTTTAAAGGCGCAATAAACAATATACTGCTATTAAAATCATTAAACCCTCTACAAACCCTTCAATGTAAAAAAAAAAAAAAAAGAAAAAACCCCAACAGTCTAAACTGCTCATTATCATTTCCATGTTTGTAAAAAAGGCAACTTAAAAAAAGAAAGATAAATTACGTGTTGATCTATGTTTAGCATAATCAGGCTTTTGAATGAAGTTTTGAGGCCCATATTTTCATACTTGTGTGTGTGCAACTGATTGGAGTTTTATGGCAGGCGAATTTTCCTTGAGGGAGGGAGATAGGTTACTGAGTCAATATTTGAGGGCTCTTTTGTTTTACTTTGTTTTAATATTATTGAAAAGTCTCCGTGGCAGCCATGATGGGTGCTTTGTAGCTCACAGATTAGAAGAAAAAATAAAATAATTAGGCATAGTCAACAATCAATTGGTTGCATATGGTCAGTGCTGGGGAGCAGGAATTTAAGATATCTGTCCCATGTGCTTTACATCCATGGAAATGCCATGTAAAGCTGTACTACTGATCAGGATAACGTGCTTGAGAGGAGACTTCTTGATCAAATTAGTTTGCATTTTTTAGAATTTCAGATCTTTCTTGAATGCTACCTGTGAGGCATTTAGTGGAATGAATGTTCAGGAGGGGAAGGGTGCTGTGCTTTCTGCTAAGTATTAATAAACAACAAAGCAAAAAGTTTTGCTGAACACTTAAAGATTTAAAGTATACTCCTCCATTGCTCTAAAACATCTGTAATGTCCCAACGCTTTTGAGTTATTCTCAAAAACCTATTGAAAAAAAGAAAGAAAAGAGTATATCTATATACAGGGCTACCTACTTCTGTCCATGTACAGGTAAGGTAATTCCAGCAGGATGAAGGTAACCCTTAGACCACTACTACCTACATACAATACTTTAAGAATTCTGGGAAACACATTAAGAAGTTACACTTCTGGAAACAATACTCTTCTGTCAGATCTTGTAAAGCAATACAAACCAGAGAGATTCCATAAACTTTGCAAGTTTCGTGCAGCCATGTTTCTTGAAAAAGGCAACTCCCCTGTTGCCCTTGGCTCTGAGTAAAATTTTTGACTTCTCTTTTACCATGCACTTGGAATAAAATTAATCTCTCAACTTAATGAGATATTGTCAATGAAGGAGTTGAGAAAACAGATTTTCTTCTTTTTTGTTTCTTCTAAATGCTTTACAGATTCAAAAATTAATTAAAGTATATAGACACATATGTGCACCTGCACCTGCACACACACATGCAGATGTAGCCCTAAATAGAGCAACATTTGATCTCCCAAAATGTCAACCGGGGTAATTTTAGTTTTTAAAATATAAAATGAAACCACCTATTATTTAAAAGACTTGACTTGAAACATGTTGGGTTGTGTCTTTCAGTGTTTTCAAACCTCTGTGTTTCACAAAGTGGAGCCGTGTATTTTCACTGAAGAAAACATGAAAAAAAGACACCTAAACTGAACTTCATAAATCTGAGGTATCCTAAATTAATGGCTGTAGCAAGAATCCTTGCCTTTATACTTGTTATTTCTCTGTCCTCTTATACATAACAATTTAGTGCCAGATTGAACACTGTATTTATATTAAATTTGTATTTTAAAAAGTCGCAGAGTCATCATTTCTGTTTTATTCCCACATTAGCTCAGGCTATTCGTAATGATAACACTATCTAGCTCTCTTCTGGATCCTAAACTGAGATGTCTGAGAGGTCTTAAAAAAAAAAAAAAAGAAGAAAAGGAAAAAAGAAAAAAAGAAAAATGTAAGTTTTCCTGATTTTAAAGCTGTGGAAGTAGTGGCAAAGTAAAGTGATTTTCTCTCTGTCACTCAAGAGGCCAGTGGCAGAAACAGGGACAAAATCCAGATTTTCTGAGAATTTATATGGTACACTATCCACTTTCCAGAGACTAAAAAGCATTCTTCCCTATCATGGGGTATTATCACAAGCTCTCTTCCTGAGGCTACTTGTCTACAAAGCATGCACAAGAATGATTTTTTCCTTGTTTATTATGATTCAGTCTATTTTTTAACCTGGAACTAAGCACAAGAGGACCATGCTAAATTTCACCACCTCAGAATCAGACATTTTTGCAGGACCTGTGTTACCACTTTTTTTATTTTTATTTTTTTACAATGAGACTAGATCATTTTTTCTTTCATTCCTCATAAAATTGATGCAAACATTTCCATCAGAATTTCCTTTTAAAAATCACCTCAGGCATGGTCTAGTAATTAAAATTGAAAATAGCCCTAAAGTTGAATGTTTGGAGAAATCACATCTGTGAAATTCTGGTGTCTCAAAAGCAGCATACCTAGGCATGCTTGGTTTTGGAGGCCACTTAGGAAGGCTGTCATTTGCATTGCCACGAGCAGTGACTGTGGCACCCTACAATATTCACAACAGCCTATGCACTCGGTGAGGCTGACCGAGTTTTTCCATCGGTTACAAAATTGCTTTTTCTGGACTTATTTCTTGCTTGTTGACCTGCATCTCATGGTTGAGTGATCACATGAATTAAATCCCAGAATACATAGGTGAGCAGTACTTTAATTTCAATGAAACAGGTGGCAAGTCACTTGAGGATTAGGCTGAGACAGTAACTACTGCCATTAAACCAGAATTTTGGAGATAGTGAGAATCCAGCATTAAAATGCTGACCAGAATTAAAAACCCAAACAAACGAAAAAAAGGGAAAAGCCATATGACTGTTACATCTTTCAAAGGCCCATGTCATTTGCTTCACCAGAGATCTGCTGATAAAGCAGATATGGCATGAACTCTTTGCGGCCATATTTGGTTTGGTCCAGGGGAAAGTGGAATTGAAATTTTGTCATCGGAGAAGCTTCTTCCCTTGTAGTGTAAGAGCTTGCTTTCCCCATGTTGTGGTTTAAGCCTCTCATGCAGTTCGCTCACTCACTGGTCCCTCTTTCTTCCCTCCCACTCCCAGGCAATGGGGAGGAGAATCGAAAGAATGCAACTCCCATGGGTTGAGATAAGAACAGTTCAGTAACTAAGGTATAACACAAACCACTGCTGCTACCACCACTAGTAATAATGACAAGAGAAATACAAGGGAAGAGAATACAACTGCTCACCACCTGATATCAAGCATGACCCAGCAGTGTTCCAACTCTTCCTGGTCTCTGCCCTCCATTTTTTACATCTTGGGCATGATGTGCTGTGGTATGGAATACCTCTTTGGTCAGTTTGGGTCAGGTGTCCTGTCTCTGCTTCCTCCCGACTTCCCCTGCTCCCTGGCAGAGCATGAGACTCAGAAAGTCCTTGGTCAGACCAAAATATTACCAAGCAGTAACTGAAAACACTGGTGTTATCAGCGCTGTTCCCAGGTCGAAAGTCAAAAACACAGCACTGCACCAGCTACCAAGAAGGAGAAAAATGACTGCTACTGCCAAACCCATGACACCCCTCTTCTACTCTCAGAGTTGCGCATGGGAAAAGATGACTGGAAAAGTGAGAAGGTTACGAACACTTGCCTGAGTTTCTCTGGCTGTGGAGTAACAACAGTGGGGATCTGGGCTTGGTGTCTTTATTTTTTTCTTATTTTTTCAAAGGAAATTCAGCTTCAGTGGTGCCATCAGCTGCTTATTGATGACTTTGCAGACTTGTTATATTACGATAAAATTCACTGCTCTTATATCTGCATCCTGCCATGGAGTTTTATTCAGTGATGCCACTGACTTCAGTGGGAATTCCATATATGAAACAATGACTGGAAATGCCTGTAGTATTGCATATAGTGACACTGCATCCCATGAAAGCAGGATAGAACAATAGCTGAAGGTCTCGCTGGGCAATAAAATTATGTCTAGCTTCTTTACTTATTTTTTTTTCTTCCCCTGTTGGGAAGCTTCTATGGTATGAGGTGTAAATTTTGGGGCTGTTAATTTTTGACATCCCATTTTGCTGAATGAGATCCTAAAAATATACCACAACGTAACCACTCCATTGACCAAGTATCCAGAGAAGAAGTTTTTAACGCAAAAATGGACATAATTGACATTTGATCTTGTAAAATTTCTTCTTCTAAAAAAGGAAATTAAATAATTTTCTTTGACTAAAATTAAACAATGAACCCTAATAACAGGAATGATATTTGGCTTGATCCAAAGCCTTCTGAACTTAATGCAGTGACTTGCATTGACTCCAGTGGGCTTTGGATGAGACCAATTTTGAATTAAAGACAAAGCATGAGCTCTGTTACAGAACTGTACTTGTACTTGTTTTCTTGGTATTGCACACCTGCTGTTCATGTACTGCAAACATTTTTACCTGTTTAATCTTTTCCAGGTGTGACACAATTAGAATGAAAAACCTCCAGTCCTCCAAATATACACATGTATCATAAGTGTGTGACTATGTGTTTGCTATGGGTGTCTGCACATAAGTGCATGCATATATAATTTACAAAGACATTGCCATTCCAGGACACTGACAGGTGGAATATTATCCAAGAGAACAAAGAATATAAATTTTAATG
The DNA here is from genome assembly GCA_017639245.1 of Myiopsitta monachus. NCBI lineage: Eukaryota > Metazoa > Chordata > Aves > Psittaciformes > Psittacidae > Myiopsitta > Myiopsitta monachus. The sequence continues at coordinate 50,744,316 of CM029925.1, read as the reverse complement.
CTTCCTTAGAGCTTTCTTAGCTATATAAAGCTATTATTTTGCCTGCTCTGACTAGGGGATTTTTCCTTCACTAATTACCTGGGCAGAGATTTCTTTCTCAAAGATCTTGTTGGATAAAGAAGTGTCCCCCTTCAACTGCCCCCTTTTTCTCCCACAGACTCTCAAACCTTAAATCTCATTTGAGGAACAAGATTTTGCTTAGTCATTTAAGCTGCCCACCGCAAAAAGGACTCATGAGAATAATTTATTACTCACAAATGTGTCAGCAAAGTGTTCATTTACAGATACCAGAACTTGTTCATTAAGCCCACTTACTTAGAGTTTTCTAAATATTTGTTCCCTTTACAATAAGAATGTTACACTGAGATCACAGTTTCCTCCATGTAAGCTGAGGTCAATAACCCCACCTAGATAAACCAATAGCAAATGTGACTTGAACAGCCCAAAACGGTTTTCTTTTCCACAGGAGGAAAGCATCCATATTTAAGTTTGCATTGCATCCTATCAGATAATGTTAGACCTTATCATCTAATGCAGTACTTACAGTACCCATAAATCACTCAATCTGACATAAATGCGAAGAATATTCATTCTTTTCTTTGAGCAGAATGCAATCATCCCTTAATACTGCCTTAAAACCAGTGAGGAGTCATATCCAGTAACTATCCTAATTATCTCTCAGTGCAATGTTTTCCACCTGCAAGGAATGATTATGTGTCAGTAACGATGATAAAGTCCTAAAAGAGATGTTGATGCCTCATGGAAAAATTTGAAAGACATATTGTTTAGAGAGACTTCTGCTTATAGACTGCATTATATATATCTGAGGTATTTCTTTTCCTATTCTTTATTACTAAAGCCATATGCATAAAGAGATATTGTGTCTCAGGGAGATAATCATTACACAGCTAAAAAAAAAACTAGCAATCGTGTGCTTTATTCTTGTTTTGGCAGAGACTTCAAAATGACCTTGGGGGAAGTTCTGTAAGTGCTGTGTGTCCTACTCCAGTGTAAAGTGAAGATGATGCTTGCATAAGGTTGAGTATTGATTTGTGCAAGGTGTTCCATCTCATTGGATGGAATGTGCCAGGAAAGGGGTTAGAGCATGTTCTTACCATTTATACCAGAAGTCGTATTTCTCTTCCTGTAGAGCCTACATGCAGAAATGAACATCAGTCCATTACTGTGCAAGCTGCTGCAACAAAAAAGCATACTGAAAAAATTGCAATCTAAGCAGTAAAAATCAAGAAAAAAAGAGGGACAGAGAAGGCAATGATATTGAAAGGTGACAATTTTTATCAAAGCTACAGAATGTTTTGGTATCAAAATATGGAAAGAATTATATTTCAAGTATTTCATGTGTTTATTGTTACCTCTACATAGACAGATGTAAAGGTAACACAGCTTAGGACAGCTTGAGCTCTAACCTGCAAAGATCAGTGCATTAGCTGGAGCCTGGTGGTATATGAATATGGCTGAGTGGCTTTAGTCATAGAGGTATTGGAGGAGCTTCAGTCTGTCTGTCCTCTGTGTGCACAACTCTGGGTCTCACAGCATAAAATGTTCACTAGACTTCATCCCATCTGACTGCTGGAGGTGGTGAAATGTGCTTGCATTGCAGAATTCAATTCTGATTTGCAGACCTCACCAGTGTTCACTCAAATCTGCTTGCAGCGTCATTTTTAGTGTGTTTTAATGAACTGTTCCTCTGCAAAACAAGGAAAGTACCAGAAACATATCGCTTACAGTTCCATCCCTCTCTCCCTCATTCCTTTCCCCCCTCTCTCTCCTCTGGAAATCTTTGAAGAGATTCTTATCTTGTTATTGAAGCAGTTTCCAAACCGTAGCCTCCAGATTTCAGGCTTCTCTTCACCCGTTTATGTCCTTAAAGCATCATGAGCAACATTTTACTAAATATCAGTTGTTTTCACTGAGACCAAATGCTAATATCCATAAACAAAACTTTCATAATTTAAACTCTTACAGACTTGAAGCTTTCACAGAAGTTTTAACCACCTGCAGCTCTCAGTGGCTTGAGCAGGATTAGCAGTGACTGCTATTTCTATACAGAAAATCATCTCTCTACAGAGGTCTGTGTTTGAGTTTGGAGGACTCACTGTAGGCAGCCAGGTGGGAGAATTACAGTCCTTTGCAGGGCTCCTTCAGCTTGTTATCATGAGACTGACAGTGTGACAAGTGGACCACAAAGGTTTAGATAATCAGTTGAACTTTTAATTGCATCACTGGACTGAATTAGCTCCCATAATTTTTGAATTTATCTATCCCTTGTTTTAATTGGCTGTGCTCCTTGATCTGGCTGTCATCAAGCAACATGTATTGTTAAATGGTTTTAATAATGTCCGGCAGGCACAGCAAGCAGTATCTAGCATACATCAAGGGATGTCAATGGGATGTTAAGGGATATGTCAATCATGATTGACTTAAATTTTGATGCTTTTGTGGGTTTAAGTCAGATCCTTAATGCCACTTGAAATCTTTTTTTGTGGTTACATTTTAAGGCTTTTTTGCTAAACCTTCTAGAACAATGTCCTTTCCTGGCGGCTGATGCATGGAAACCACAAATGCCAGAGGGGGAAAAAACCTGTCTTTGAAACGTGCAAAGATACGAATGACAGACTGTTCACTTAACTTATACATCCAAAAATATCTACTTTGTCTTTTCCAGAGTGAAATGGCTGCTTTGACATAATTTTGGTCTTGTGTATGATAATCCATAGTGTCAGAGCCATTATGATTCTGGTTCTAATGTGCATATTTTAAAAAAAGAATTCTAAAAAAGAAGCCATTTTACATACTCAGCCACTGACATTTTTATGCTAATAATGTTGGATTTATTTTCTAAAAAATTTTAGAATTATGGTACTACAGGGAACTATTTGATTTAGTAAATCTGCTGGCTACAATATTCCTTTTTAAAGAAGTAAACTTCTTTGTAATCCAATTCAAGCAAACTATTTATTTTCCAGAGGATGTTAGCATTCATGAAATGTATTTGATTTACAATTCTAGAACATCTGTTTGCTCAAAAAAAGCATTAGTGTAAGCAATAAAATAGTCTTCATATTGCTCTGGTAATATCTTGACCTCAGTTTGCAGTAACTGTCTAGTTTCAATTTTCTCTTCATGTCCAGTATCTGCTTAAACTCTCAGATGAAATTAATTGTTCTTTTCATTATTGGTGATCTTCATACCTGTTCATTAGGAATTGTAGGGTGTCACAATCAAATTCATGTTTTTCAGTCATTCTTTTTGAGCAACAAAGAACAACAATCTGTTTTCATCTGCAGCCAAGACATTTCCTGCCTGTTAATCCATATTTCATTATCAATCCCTTTTCACAGCATCATGTGTTTATTCTCATAGCTTACTTAGCGCTATGATAAAACATAAATATCTAACATCAATTTTCAAGTATTGAAAAAATGTTAGGAGGAATATTTAAATTGCTAGGATGAATATTTAAATTGCTAGGAGGAATATTTGAAGAAATTAATTCTTAGTCTTTTCTAATGTCTATCTCCCAGATATTATAGTGCCTAAATTTTTTTCTCTCCTGTTAGAAAATATTGGAACTGTATAGCACACGAATGCTATCACCAAGAAAACTTGAAATCTTCACAATGTCACAGGGAAGTGCAAATCAACACTCTTATCTTTGATGGGGATATCATAGTAATGATGAAACTCCACACAGGCCTTGGGCTGAGAAGACTGTCAGAATTACTCCAGCTTCAATGAAAAGAAAAGCTGAAAGTACCTTTCCAAGATTTGTTGAACAAGTGCCAGAAGAAGAAGGTCACACACCAAGCTGGGAAAGCATTTGAAAGTTTAACTTCAGGATATCAAAACTCCTGATCTAAGTATTTTGGATTAGAAATTGTATGATGGAGTTTACATTGCTCAGAAAAAGTTATTGAAGGAACACAGACAAGCTATTAAACCTTAAAAATGGGAAAGCTGTGAAGAAAGGATGGTTTAATTTTATATTATCTTGGTCAGACTTTGAAAGATGTGCTACGTTAATATCCGACTGTGGAAATAAACAAAAGAGAAGTATGCTCCATCATACACTTGGATCAGCCTCAGAGATGGGGTGGAAAAGTTGCCAACATCATTTGATATTATAAGAATTGATGTGTGCCATAAGAGTCACAGGTCAGAGGCAGATGCACTAAGCAGTGCATGGTCTAAATAAAAAAAAGGACAACAGACTTATCAAAAAAGATGAGGTAAAAGAAGACAAGAAATAAATTGTACTATATTGCTGTGAATTCTAGCTTCAGCATACCAGCAAACTAGCTCCTCAAAATCTTTTTCTAGGATGAAGACATTTTTTAGTATGAGCTGGTATGACAGCGAGCTTTCTGGGTGCTCATGAAGACTCCTTCCAAACTTGATGGGAACCTTAAGCAAAGCGTTCAGAGCCAAGAATGGCAGTGAAGAAATTTTTGTAAAGAAATATCATGTATTTACAGCTACAGAGAAGCTCCTGAAAAGATATAAAAAAGGAGGTAGTATTTGGCTGAATTAGTTGATTTGAAGGATGCTCCATGTGTGCAGACAAGAGATAATGTGTATAGACAAGAGATCTCAGAAATGCTACTCAGGAGAGTGTCTAGAAAAAGGTGCGTGACATGAATCTTTCTTATAATACTCTATAATAAAAATTGATAATATTTAGGATTAGAAAGAATATACACTGAAGGTTACCCAAAGCTAAATAAGAAACACATTAAAAGAGGCTGTTCTGACTGGAGTCGAGCAGGCTGCTGTGCTGGGTGGCTTTGCTCTCTGCTTTTGCCATCAGAAGAGGTATGCTCCTATCTTCTTCCACATAAGATAAGAGCCTGGCTACACTTCATGAAAGACTACTAGCCTTTCTTTTAGCTCAGTTCTTAACTTGCTTTTTAGTTAAATGCTTTGTTAGAAACAGGCCGAGCTGGATCCGAGACCTCGATCCAATGCATGTAATATATCAAGTTAATGTGTGTTTTGAGATTTCTACTGCAACAAAACCTAAAAAAACCCAACACCCAAAACTCCACAAAAATGAGTGGTATCATAACCTTAGCTCTAAAATACCTTCAAATTGTGACTTTAGGTAAAATGCAGAAATTTTGATTCCTCTGTTTTTTATATGTTAGACATGAATTCAGATTAAGTACATTTCACACATATTTAAGATATTAGAATCATAAAAGTACTATGAATTGGTGAACAGGTTTTACTACCTTATAAATATACTGACTGACAGGATAAAATCCAAATACATGTTTGACTCTGTGTGCTATAATTGCTACTGTACACTTAATGTCCCTAATGGATCGAGAACACTGAGTACTGCATTTCCCATGTTACATATGCAGTCATGGAACTTAGGTTAGGATTGTTATGTGTCCTCTGAAATCAAAGATATTGAAAACTAAGCATTTTTTTTTGCATGATCTGAAACAGCATGCTTTGATACGGTTGAGGAAACTGTGTGATCGCTTACAACTGACTCCTGTTCTTATTCTGTTGAACTAAACTACTAAAGCAGTAACACTATTTCCTCATGGAAGCTGGCAATGAACAGTGTTGTAGAAAAAACATCCTAAGGACTAAGATGCTTCTGTCTGCTCAGAATTTGTACCTGCACTTCCTTTATGTTACTGCAGGAAAATTTGGGTTTATGATAGGTTGAAATGCAAGCAAATTTCTAGTGCCTGAAAGTGCAGCTGTGACTTGGGATCTCTGATTAAATCCATCCCATTGCAAGTCTCAGCTTCAAAATGTGGAATATATTTTAGATTAAGTGTGAATTTCTGGAAATCTCTCTGAAATCTTAGATCATGATTCCACTTGTCGCATTTGCTAGTTATATAGGCCTTGGTCAATCTTCTGGAGAATATGGCATTGGTTTTCATAGGGGACAGGATATAGGGTAGCTGGTTCACTCAAGGTTTATAAATGTTATGTCCTTAAAAGATGCAAATATATTTATTTTCTCGACTGTTCTTTTACCTGCAACATTTACAGTTCAGAAGAAGGTAGAATGGGTTGGTTATTTTTTTAGATAGTAAAATAATTCAGTCAGTGCATTTGTAAGAGCAGCATGATTTTCAATCAATTGATTAGCAGTTAATCAGGTGTAGGAAAAGATACAAAGGAAATAGAAATGATCAAAGGGAGGAGGGAGGCCAGTATAATCAAATGGAGTCATTATGGAAAACTTCAAGCTGTAACTAGCAATACTAAGGCCACTGGTTCCTGGTTGTTTTATTTATTCGTTGACTGCTTCCTTTATCAACATATACAGCAGCTTCATCAGCTTGAAGAAATATTGACCGTAGTTGTGCCTGTCATGCCTGCCTCAGAGCTAGCTCACATCCATGAGCTCTTCCTGGTTTACAAAGACTGAGTTAAATTACTTTTTTAATTGTATTTCAATAAGAACTTTTTTCCTTGAAGTCAGTGCTCAACAGTGATTGATGGAAGGACGTAGGGAAACGTTGGCTTTTCTCAGGGTATACTGTAGATGACCTCATGTCCTGTGTTCTTGTTTCATTTGAAAAGAATAATTGCTAATCAATAGTGAAGGGTTAGGTGACACAGTAGGTTAATTTACTAGGCTTTTCCCTCTGGAGAGGTGGATTCTGGCTCAGGTCACACATAAAATGGGTTTGGTGGTTTCAGCCTTGTCCCTTGTGGATGTCTGCCTGTATCATTGAAAACAAGCTTGGATTTGATATGTGTCAGATGCCTGGCGGTTTCTGCTTAGGAAAATCTCAGGGCTTGAACTGCAGGGATTCAAGCTTAGGCAAGATGGGCACACCTAAGAGGGCACACATCTGCAAGAGGAAATGCAGCACAGCATTACAATCCACCTGACCACAGACAACCAGACTGTTAAGCAGAGTTAGGGGCATGACTCCTACTAGAGACAGGTGCTCACTTATCTTTGAAGCCCTGAACTTCTCTTTGTATCTGTTAGAGTCTTGCAGGGACTGCCTTTCAGGACTTGCCTTTATAAGGCCATGCTTTCAGTTACCTTTTTGTCACAATTAACCATACAGCCATCTGCTTTTATTGTGTGATTCAGATAGGCTTATTATGAAAGCCACATGAGTAAAAATATTTAGTGTGTTTATAAATTGGGAAAATAATATAGTTTCAGCTATTTTATAGAAGTTCTTACATCTCTTTGCTCAGCAGTATCAGACCCTCTATGCTTTGGATAAGGGTCTTGACATTTTGCAGGATGCTACTGTGGTGCTAAAGTCAGGTACAACCCTTATATGATTATTGGTATTAAGATTGATTTAACATTGATAGCATGCTGACACTTTATTCTGTTTTTAAAGTATAATTCTGATCCCAATCTTTAGCATAAGTTGGATTTTAATATTCATACGTGGTCTGTCTGTAAAGTCTCTGACCTCGCTACTGAGGGTGCAGAATGGAAACAGAGATAAGATTCTGCATTTTTTACTGTGCTCTGACAGCTCCCCTTCTTTTAGTGATCTGTCCCATTGACTGCACAAGGTGGAAGGGGAGGAGTGAATGAGGTTGGGAAATGCAGGCAGAGAAGAGGCCTCTTACTCAGCTAGTTGCATCTACAATTGAGTGGAACTATAATTTGAGTATATAAAGAACTGTAAAATACATGATGTATTGATGTTTCATGTTGGGTACAGAAAACTAATGGACAGTTTTGACAATTGTGGCCTTACTCTTCTCCTCTGCTGTTTGATGGACTCTTAATACTCATTCTGCCCTCCAGGACACTGTAAAGATTGGTGCTTGAGAAATGTTTAGACATGATGTAACTAACATAATGAGGAGTTGGAAGGGATGAATAATTTTATAATCACTGCAGGTTTTGATAGGCATTAAATAAGCTCAAACAACCAATGAGGAAGATGAAATGAAACTTTGAATAATCCCCGTTTTAGAGAGTGTGCCAGGGGAAGTCTCTTGGGGAGGAAAATATATGAATATGTGAGTAAAGACAATCATACTACATATGCAAAGAAGAGAATAAAGGTTGCATAGGCAATCTTAGTTCTGGCATTTCCTAATCCCTGAAAGAATAAAAGTGAAGCCTTAATAAAATCCTTTTACATAGCTTTTATGTGTGCAATAATGTAGGCATGATGCATAATAGTTCTGACATGGCTGGTGAACCGCTGTTGTGCCTGTGTGTCTAGGCTGAATTACCAATTGCCATCTCAATTTTCTTGTTGCCTCCTCACAGACACAGGCTGACTGTAGCACAGAATGCTACCCCTGCCTATATCTGCCTTGATGGATACTGCTACTGGGAGCTGCTTGTGTAGGCACAATGCTCTACTGGAAACTGAACACAGAATTAGTCTTTCCATGGGAATGTGGAGGCAGCATGGGAAATAATTTCTTAAAATGCTAAGTGCTTCAGGCTTCTTGGAGATGTTTCAAAGGGCCTTCCTCACTGACACAATTTTGATTTGACCATGCAGTTAATTTTTTTAAGCTATGAAGGCATTTTTAAAAATAAATTTTTAACACATATTTCTAATTTGTAATATATACCTATTAGTCTTGCCATGTCATGTATTTTAATTGTGGGTTCTAACTGACTAGTTTAATGATACTTCACAAAGTAAACTCAACATGTAGGTCATAAGTTCAGAATGAATGAATCCCTGGATGTTTACCAAACACCAAAATTAAATTACATTCTTAATTGTTTTGCAAATACTTTGGCCTAACTAATTAAATAGGAATGACTTTCTGCATTGCTGTAGTGCAAGGAATATTAAAGTCTTTAAGACTCATTTCAAACTAGCAAACTCTACTGCTTTTATTATTCACTATGTGGTCAACTAACACTTCAAAAAAAAACAACATTCATACTCTCCCAAAACAGACAAACCAAATAACTAATAACAGGATACAACTTCAGCTGTAAGAAATATCTCTTGAGAACGACTGAGCAATTTTAGTGTTACTAAATTTTCACCCACTTTCTGTAAGGCTCTTTAGGGATTGTTCTAGGTGTCTTAATGCCTTCCTAGACTAGGAAGAATAATATCTTGTTCCCTTATTCTATACAAAATCAGTAGGACATAGACCTTGGTATACACAGAAAGGTAATTCAGAAAGTAGCTTTTACTGCTTACACTGAAACAGCTGAGGCTTTATTGTATCATGATCATTTCCAGGTGTGAACCTCAGCTTCATGTACTTGTTCCCTGTCTTCAAGACGTCTGTTTCTCTCTGAAGGTTAACAGTTACTTTGCACTGTGGTAATGGCAGGGCTGTGAGCAGGGAGGGTCATATAGAATGAATCAGACCATTCTGAGGTTTCTGAAACCTTGATTTGACTGGGTTCAGCAGAGAATGAGAGCAGCAGGAGCTGTGTATTTGTGGTTTGTGATGCTGAGCAACAGGACTGCTTCTTCAGTACTGTGTGTAGTGTTTTGGTAGAACACTTTCATGTGTGTCACGCTACAAATGATTACAATAGTAAGCCAAGGAATCAGGAAGGTTGGGGTTACACAGCTAGCTGTGGATAGAGGGAAAGTTTTAGACAGAGTAAGTTTTGGATTTATTAATTTTATGTCTATCCTTGTACTTCCCATGTATATCTAATGTATTTTTCTTGCAAATGAATCATGTACACACATCGATAATTTTAAGGCTCCTTATGTCTCCTGAACAGAGTTATTTGTCCTTTTAGAAGATATCTTCCTCCATTTTCTGTTTTCATCCAAGCCCTCACAGTCAGTGCTGTTGGTGCCTAACAAGACTGTTGTGAGCTGTGCAATGCACTGACAAATTTAGCATCTTTTTGAAATTAGTGGAGAAAACTGTAAGTAAGATTGCTTGCATATAATGCACTGTTAGGATAAGTAGCCTCTGTCGAGCAGGATAATATCCTTGAGTCCTGCCTGGGTCATTTTCAGACTTGTTTTGCACGGCAAATTAAAAATGCAGAAGATGAATTGAAGGAAAAAAATCTAGTGGGTTTTTGCATTTCTCTCAGAGATAACCATTATTAAAATGTTAGTCCTGAACAACCATTGAGAGTGGATAGATTTCAGGAGATGTGGTCATGTGGAAAGCAGCTGATGACACCAACCATTAAAGCAGAAAATGGTTCTTCTGCAGCTGTCTGAGCAAGAAAAAAACCCAGTCTGCTAAATTTCCTCAGAAGGTTAAAGGGATTCTGCTCTAGCTAGTTTGCCAATATTCCAGCAAATGGCAGGAAGCTGGACCAAAGTGAAGTGCTTTCTAGTTCATTTGTATGTTATTCACTGTTTATAAAGGCTGGTTGAACACCCATTGGAAACTATATAAAATTCTTAGATAGTAAATTATTGCAAAGGCCTAGTTAGTTATATAAGCAAGCAAGCGAGTAACCAGTATATATATTCTATGCATAAATGCCTGAATAAGAGGATTTTATGGGACATGTTAAGTGTCTGAAATTCTACCACAAAATTTGTCTTAGGAAGTTGTTTCTGGTAGTATGATTTTACCTCTACCTTTGAATAGAACTGAACAATCTTCAAAATAATTTTGTCTTTCCAGAAAGGCAAAAAATCCCTCAAAAAAAAGTGAGGGCAACAAGTGTCTTTCAAAGTATATTTGTCTAAGTCTGACAAAACAACAGTTTTGCTAAGGAATGAGGTGTTTGTTCAGGCATACATAGATAAGAGGTAATTGTACTTATAAGAATCTTTGTCCATGCTGAAACACTCTGACAGGTACATATTCAATATACTAAACTGAAATGGGCTGAGGAAAATTTAAATTCAAAATTGGTATTTTTGAAATTGCATGTAAAAGAATGTATTTTGCTGTTATGAAAGTCCTTAAAGATCAGTGAAACTAATCTTTCAGAAGTGGAACATAACAAAGAAAACAAACAAAAAATAAGTACACAAAATAATGCAGTGTTAAACTAGAAGTACACCATTAAAAATACTTTGTATTTTGCAGTCAGGTAACTGCTGCCTCTCAACTGATTTTACTAAGGCAATGAAGAAGGGTTTATTTGTTTGGTGGAGTTCTGCTCATCAAAGAGAATGTATTTTCAGGTTTGTATTAGTGATTTTGAATATTCACATCCTGTTTCCACAAGCAGCTTTCAAACAAAGAGGTTTCTCAAGTGATAGCTAAATAAATTCCATATTCAGTCTTGCTGAGAATCTTCATTGTAAATAAAACTTTGAGGCTTATTGGTTTCAGTTGGGAAAGGGGCTCATTGCTCATTGTGTTGCTCATTGTATTTCTTTCTTTTGCCACAGCTTTTACTATTGTGCAACTGTAAGTGAAAGCCAATTACTTGATGGAGTGCTGAGAGATTACATTTTATTTATGTGAGACAATACTTTCAGTGTTTTATATAATATTTTTTATTTTATATCATATTTATATAATATTTTTATTTTTCACTCACAATAGTATGCATGTCATGAACTTTTCTGTACAAAAGTCCTTTGTAAAGAGGTTGGGATTAAACGCCTTTAAAAATGTTTGTTGCTTTAAGCAAATGCACTATTATAGGAAAGTACATCTGAGTTACAACAATTTTTGCCAGTGTTTTTGGGCAGGACTTACTCTGTTTCTGTCTGGAATTAAACCTGATATGAATCTGGAGAGTTCATATTTAAAAGTTTATAGCAAAAGATCTAAATTTGTTACTAAAGGCTAAAACAATTATGATAGATTTCATCAAAGAGATACAAGAAGACAAAAGTTTTCATAATCCAGTCATATTAAATGTGAGGAGAAGCGAAACAGAGTCCTGATTTGGATTCTTCTGCTCTGTAATGTGCAACACGATACAGACTGACAATGCTGAGAATTAGAGTCACATTTGTAAATGACAATCTCTTTCTTCTAGATATTGTTTATCTCTAAATTTGACTTTATTGACAAGGTAAATATATACAGTACTTAGAAGTGAGAAATGTACAGTACTTAGAGATAAGTACTTTGATTTCTTTATCTGAGTAAATTCAGAATTCCAAGGCTTATAGCAGGAGAAACTTAGAGGAATAATATTTTTGGTGCTTTTTTTTTCTTCCAAGGACAGAATATTCTGTGAGGCACACAGTGACTGGAATTACTATGCACAGTTTTTTTGAGAAGGGTAGTGATTTAAAATACTGAAATGGCTAATCCTTTTTAATAGTGTATTCTAATTGCAATAGCCTCTTTCTCTGTAGCAGGCTCTACTAAGAGATAATTGACCTCTGCGTCTGTTAAGCACTCTCACATTTGGCTTGGGAAGCATAACTCACAGCACAGCCAATTACCTTGTGATACAGTTTACAAAACCCCTCAACTATTGTCATAGCTCTGCCATTTCTTTCCCTTTCTGTCTCCCTTACTTCTTTCCTTCTTGGCTATAATATTTGGGTTGTTGTATTTGTCAGATGGCCTCTTTGTTCTCTTCCATCCATTCTTTACCATAGGAATCCAAACAGCAGAAAATAACTGACTAAAAACAACTCCACTGTTTCAGTGCATAAAGCTAAACAATGATTTACAGTGTCATAGAAAATAACTTTCTGTTAAATATTGTTTTTAGTTAGACTTGCATATAAAGCCTTTCAAACTAGATGCTGAACTGTGTGTTATAAGCAAGTCAGATAAAAGATTCTTCATTGCTTACTGCTATAGTATTGTCTGTTACTGTGTCACGTACTGTTTTATCATTATTTAGGCAAAGCAGTTCAATTACTCATGGTTTCTTAATTGGTTCTTTCAGATCTACTATGCTGCCCATCATGTTGGCACCTGGGCATCTTGCATAAATTAAACCAGTATATTAAAAAAACATGACTCCTTTGCGAATAAAAGTCTCAATAATGAGACCTCTGCCTCTGTTATTAAAAATGGCCTAGAGGTTAACTTAAAATCAGGGTGATTAATAGATCTAGTAGAGTCTTGCATGCTGCCAGAGCCTGGTCCTCTACTGAAAGCATTTGGCTCTTGGACCAGGGTGACCATAATCCATGGAATTACAGCAAGTCTCACCCTTGGCTGGGATACCCCAAGCGATGATCTGGCTGGTAAATGGGTCTCAGTTACTCCAATAACTCATAATCAAAACCTCAAGCTGCCTATCGTGACAAGATATGTTTGCAGTACCTGTTCGACTCCTGCTGACAACTATCTTAGCTGACTGTAGTTGCTCCTGCCCTTCCCACTGAACTTGTCAGAAACTGGGAAACTACAGAAGAGCCAGAACCAGGTAATTCTGGGTATTAAGTATTCTGGATTCTGAAAGGCTTCTGACTCATGAACACAGATTACCAAAACCATTTTAATGCAGACAATCTGATTTGCAAAGATGCATTTGACACTAAAGAACCAGTAATACATATGACCTCTCAGTAACCCCAGTCAAAATCTCCAAAACTGAAAATCTTTTTTTTTTCTGGAAAATTGTTTCCTTGCATGAGCCAGGTTTTCCTGTGATTTTACAACTCCTTGAAAGTAGGAACTTAATGAATAACTTGGAGAAGATGATAGATTTATGAAGCAATCTTTTGTACTCTGGTGTCTTGGGTTACAAGCATAAGATGCAATGCTGTTTTGTAAAGCAATTTCAGCAATATTCTGTGACTGAATCCACTTCCTAAATCTTTAATTTGCCTAATATCTGTGACAAGGTGGTTAATAGAAGCTTGATTTTAAAAGGTGGTATAATATATATTGTATATACTGTATTTATATCATACTAATCCCGTGCTTTAGGGCTTCTAATGATCACTTTTGGGGGCTAGAAAGAATTTTACCTTATTTGATCCATAATGGGAGTTCTTTTTTCACCTTCCTCTGGGCAATGGAGACACCTAGGCAGAGATGTATGCAGTATTTTTAGTGGTGTTAAGTTCACACATTTCTGATAGGTTATATTGCTCACACACTCAGGATTAAACCAATGATCAGATTTGGGGTCATGAAGCAGTTTTCCTATGCCTGAGACTGACCACCTAAGTGGTATTTTTTCTAACCTTTTCTCATACCATGGAGCATCACTTGCTTCCCGGCATCTTGTAGAAATTTTACTTCCTTGCTGCCAGATCTCCTTTTTGGCACCTTATATTTATCTACCTTGCCTTTTTATGAAAGGATTCAAGTTTGTTGTAAGGTGTATGAAAGTTTTAGTAGCTGTCTGTATGTACCATGGGCATGGCCTAGGGTATAAATATTCTAAGGAGCAGTTTATGTGATAGACAAAAAGGCATTTGTAATGCAGTAGCCCATGACTACGGTTCTGAACGCATGGGTGTGTGGTGGTCATCAGTTCCTACTTTTTTGTGTTTCAAACACTCACATCAGAGATGGGCTGGAACAGAACTTGTTTGGCACCAGGTTTCCAGCTCAAGTCTTTCCTTTAGTTCTGTAGAAAGAAAAATAGTCAAAGAATAGGAAGACAAGGGTAACTGGGATGGAAATCCAGTGGCTGGCTGCCTGTGTGCAGCAGTGTTTGGAACAGACACTGAGTGCAGCCTGTTTTATGGGAAGCAAATTGGCTGGAGAGGTATGGAAGGTTTTGTTTGTTTCCATTTCTATTTTGCATTAAAAAAAATGGCCATGGCTGCTTCTCGGTTACACACAGTGCTTGCAGTCCCAAGCCTGATGCCTCATCTGTTTTTTCCTTTCTTCACCTAAAGCTAATAGTAGTGTAAGTGTGGGAAATTGTAGATATGTTTCTGATTTAAATAAGGAGTACAATGTGAGCCTATTAGATTAATAGTTATAATGAAACCTGCATGCATTTTTCTTGGCAGTCATTTCAATCACTTCTTTGTAAGCAATCCAACTTTGCTCTGTTTCTTCAGTAAAGCATATTTCTAGAGAATTCAGTCTTTCCAAGTGCATTGTCAAGTGCTGATAAATTTTTATGAGCTTCAGCTAGTGGGTGACAGCCACCATGGATATCACGAATTATAAGAGAGCTCTTAATGTGTGCTAGTCCTCTTTTGGAGTACACCTGTTTCAAGTGTCAAATCATGACTGGAATAATCTTTTTTTTTTTTTTCCTCTGCTGTTGGAGTAATAACTAAAACTCTCCTTCAAAAACCCAAACAGGGTTTCATTAAAATAGCAGACATTTCATCAAAGTTCATGCTAATATCATAAAATCCAACAAAAGCTGGAATGGTCTGGGATGCTAGAACACTGCGTCTTTGCTTACTTGCTCCTTGCTTAGGGCATAAGGCAGTGAAACAAGCTAGGAGGAGGCTTCAGCTGACATAAACCATTTATAAATTTGTGCTGAGCTGGAACTTGTCACAAAGATTACACCAGTCATGATAGGATTGGCCTAATCATTGAGGCAAAAATTAATTTTACCTCCTCTTAGACAACTGAGATTCTTAATCTGGAAACAGAGAGTCCTTGCTATACATAGCTGAAAAACAAAGGGATTTCAACACTCAAGATATCAGTATTTTCTGTAATATGCTTTTAAATGGGGATAAAAGATTCTTCACATTTCTAAGCTAATATAGGTATTGAAAACAAGGGACATGAGAAAAGCAGAATATAATGACAGCCTCTGTTTTAATTATTCTGTTATGCACTTATCTACAAACCAGTAAGCACTCCAAAATAAACTAGCTATCTTATAATATTTTTTATCCTGAGAAATCAAAATCTATTGTCAAAATGTGAAAATTTAAGAGGAGATGAGATAGCTTGCCAAAATATCATAACAATAGTGTCCAGGCTTGTAGTCTAGCAGATAGATGGAGCAGAAGCTCCATATTGTGGGTATGGACATGCTTAAACACTCTTTATGGGTAGTCTAGCAGTAATGACTTAATACAGGTAACAGGAGGAGGAGGAGAGAGACTTGGAATGCCTAGATTCCATAGGATGGAGCTTGCACTGTGGCTACCGTGGGGCTCAGTTGATGGACATCCTTACACTCACAAAACAGAAGAGAAGGAACCTCATTCAGTAAAGTCTAAAAAAGGGCTACTGAGCTAGAAAGAAAGAATAGATTTTAGTGGAGCATGACAAGAAGGTGTAGAATGGTGTGATAAATAGATATGGTGAACTGCAGTGTATAACCAAGGATTGAGTGGGGGGGTGGCAATTAGCTAATAATGACAGAAGCAGTTATGCATATGAATATACATCTTATTTCCATGGCATAATTCACAGTACAGTTAAAATATCCACTGACAGTTAAGTATTTTAACTTCCATGAAGTGAATTCTGTACCAGCTAAAGGTTTTGTCATATTCCTTGATATAATCTTTGCAGATCTGAGCGCTGTTCACTTAATTTTTGACATATTTAGTCAGGGTATAATAAGCATGCAAAGAAAATAAAACATCATTATATGTAACACAGATGTATCAGATTCTATTTTTACATTCCTCTGAGTTATAGCACTTATACTACAGTACCATCTGTAATCCCTGGCAGAGCTAAGGCATTCTACAGATATATAAGAAATGACAGGTATCCTATGACAAACAGCTAATGCCTAGCACACTGAGCAAGCTGATGAAAGAAAGAAGGTATATGAGAAGTATATGAGAGAACAGGCTGAGTGAGTTAGTGAGGGAGGTAACAAAAAATAGAAAATTAAATTTAAATAGGCATGTAAGTAATCTAGGAACCTAACTCAGAAGTCATTAGATTTCAATAGTGGACTGTACATAATTGTTTTACAGCAGATGTCAGTTTATTGAACACCACACTGTCTTCAAAATGAGATGCTGGCTGTCATACAGATCCCCACTTTGCAGTCTGTGGGGTACTCCAAAGGAGGTGAAAGTGGTTCTGGGAAAGCAGGGGGAGACATGAGAAAGAACAAGTTCAGCTTTCCGTCCAGACATTACTTACACCGCTGTGTATAAAATCTCACTACCTGCTAAGACAATGGGTTGACTTATACCTTCAGTTTCTCAATGCATTTTTAATAAAGCACTGATAAAATGAAACGTTAAGTTCCTTAAGGAACATAGGCTACTAATTTGAATTCATTTAAATTGACAATCTCAGGTTCTTATTAAGCTACTTAGGTCTTCCGAATTTTTATTTACATTGCAAGAAAAGTCTGGGACATGACTTGCCTGAAAAAAGGCTCACAATGCTTCTTGATAAGATTGATAGCAGAGCCCACAGTAGCATGGAAACAATTAAATGCATGACACTACAGTGAAGGCATCACACGATCACAGAATCATAGAATACTTAGGGTTGGAAAGGACCTTAAGATCACCCAGTTCCAACCCCCCTGCACCAGCAGGGGCACCTCACACTAAACCATGTCACCCAAGGCTCTGTTCAAACTGGCCTTGAACACCACCAGCTTTCACATTTTTTCACACACAGAGCATTCACAGCTTCCGTGGGCAACCCATTCCAGTGCCTCACCACCCTCACAGTAAAGAACTTCCTCATATCTAACCTGACCTTCCCCTGTTTAAGTTTGAACTCGTTACCCCTTGCCCTGTCACTACAGTCCCGAATGAATAGCCCATCCCCAGCATCCCTATAGGCCCCCTTCAGGTACTGGAAGGCTGCTTTGAGGTCTCCACACAGCTTTCTCTTCTCCAGGCTCAACAGCCCCAACTTTCTCAGCCTGTCTTCATGCAGGAGGTGCTCCAGTCCCCTGATCATCCTCATGGCCCTTCTCTGAACTTGCTCCAACATTTCCATGTCCTTTTTATGTTGAGGACACCAGAACTGCACGCAGTACTCCAAGTGGGGTCTCTCGAGAGCAGAGCAAATGGACAGGATCACATCCTTTGACTTGCTGGTCAAAGGTCTTTGTATCTTGTGATTTACAGATAGGGGACCTTGCTTCTGTAGGAGTACCACAGTACAGAGGGCTGCACTGAGTATTTTCTTTTTCAGAAGAATGCACTTAACACTTTTGGTTTAAGAGGACTTCCACTTTGCTTTGATTATGATTTTTCATTATTGTCTACTTACTGAAATAAGTTTATTGATGATGTAAGTTTGGTGCATGACATATGCAGTCAAAACCCATCAGTGAATAGCCATGAGATAACAAGAAAAGAAGACCATGAACATAGAAAAGGCACTAGTCAAATGAGGCTATCTGTGTCACTTAAATAATGTGTTTGTATCAGTTTCTAGCCCTTTCTGATGGGATTGTTGAATCTACCTAATTTTTTTCTTCAAGATGCTTATAAGCAAGGAATTGCTTGGCCAGCTTTGTATGCATTTAAATAGAATTACCCGCTCTAGAAGTGTAGGCATTTACTGCTGATGGAAGACCTCGAGAACTAAACTATTTTTTTGGCATTTTTCCTGCAGTGATAAATTGTCGTTTATTCAGTGATTCATTATTCCAGGTGATGTACTCTTGCCAAAATTTTCAGGCTCAGATAACTAAAACTAAATACACAGAGAAAAGGTTCCTAAATTGTTCACATATAATTTCTATTCCTGACAACAAATGAGATAAATTAATGAGTGATGCGCATGTGAAGCACCTTTGAAAAGAATGTTATTGGTTCATCTATATGACAACGTGGTTGCTTAAGTTTGAAAATAATGATTGCAGGTTTCACCTGGAGAAACAAAATTCATAAATGATACACCCAGGGAGGACAAATGAATGTTTAAATATTTGAATAAGCTGGAGAATGGTACAGCAAGGAAAAAAATGTAAGTAGGTGGTAAATGATTTATCATTTTATAGGTAGCACATTGTTTTATAGTTCATTTCCTCTCCAATGTGAGATCTATAAAAAGAATCTTCAAGGAAGTTGTAAGAGAGTGTGGGGTTTCATTAACATATTGTAATTACCCTGTGGCCATTCCTTGCTGTTAATCACAACACTACAACTTCTAAAAATACAAGAGCACAAAAGAGTAACTCTATGAACAGATTATTTTTCCCTCTCTCCATGCAAAACCCAGGAGTTTAAGAACTCAGACTGTTCATCATAAGTAGGCTTTAATTTGTATCAGCACTGTGTTCTTTTCACTTCTATAGCCTCAGAATTTGTGACTGAACAGCACTGTCTGAGCAGTCTATTGCCTAATTGGAGATATCAGAAGCAATTATTTTCACAGTTTTACGATTTTATTATACAAACTCTCTTTTTAGCTTTCTCAGTGAACAGCACAAGTGAGGCCATTTGTTCAGCATTTCATCATATATTATCATATATTCATCATATATTATCAATTGCCCAGAGTTTCACCACAGATAGTATCTCACTTTGCATGTGAACAAGAAGCAAAGGAGAACCTTAACTAAATGAAGTTGTCTCTGCTTTGTATTTGAGTGGCTTTCTTGAAACCTGACTGCTTGCCTAAGGCAGGGAACTCAAAGAGACAGGAGTGGAATGTGTGATGTTGAACAGTGTTTAAAATCTTCATAGTTCACACATAGCTCCTTCAATGGGAAAGACTTTAGACATGTACTTGAGGTAACTCATGGCCAGCATTTCACACAAAGAACTGCAGTCAGGTTTGTTTTGTGCGCAGATGATAGGGAATACTGTTTTCAGGTGTTTATGTAATAGACTTGAAAGAACAGCTGACAAAGGATAACGGGTCTCAGCCATGTCTTCAATAGAATCTGTGTTATTAAGATTTTATTTTAGATGTGAAGAAGTAACCAGGTCTGCTGGAGGCTAATGGGGCGAGTCTGACAAAGAAGAAGAGCTGCTTTGGTAGGAGACTTGCCAGACTGGTCAAGGCAGCTTTAAACTAAATTTGTTGGGGGAGAGTGCCAATCCATCCTAAAACTATCAGTCAGATGCCAGCACCTGTAATAAATGCTCAGAGTGATGCTGAATAAAGTGATAAGCTGGCTCATCCAGCCGATGAGTCAGCTTTATTCAGAGCTCTGCTCAGATGCCTGTATACAAATGCCCATGGTATAGGTAATAACAAGAGGATATGATATCACTGGTATCACAGAAACATGGTGAGATGGCTCCAATGACTGAAGTGTTGGAATGGAAGGTTATAGGTAGTTTAGAAAAGACAGGCCAGACAGATGGGGAGGGAGTGTAGCTATTTATGTCAATGACAGGCTGGAACTCTTCCTGGGGGTGGTTGATGGGCCAACTGAGAGTTTGTGGGTTAGGGTCAAAGGGAGAATTTAGGCAAGCAGTCAGGTTCCATGAAAGCTATTAAAATTTCAGAAGGATTTGCCACCTTGGTATTCTTTGAACAGTATTTAGTAATAGTGGATATCTGAGCTTTTGATTTTTCTTGTTCTTACTATTCTATTTTATAGCTGAGGGCCTAATCTTAATTTTCCTGATTTAAACTGTAATAAGTTTTGTTTAAATATGGCTAACAAATGGGTGATTAATTATTAACTAACAGTCCCATTGCCCAAAAGCCTTGTACTTGGCACCCCAAGTATTTTTTTTGTTAATTTTATTCTTATCTGATAAATCTGACCCAATGTCATCACACTCAAGAAAGCACTGAAAGACCCAAAGCTAAAAGAGAACCTATACTTGGACAAAAACATACTTATGCAAAAGTAATTTGTATAAAAAACATTTAAACTTATGAATTCAGTCATAGTGAACTGTTCTCCTTCAGAGAGTCATTGAAGTTCTCTACGGTTACATAAACAGAGTAGAGTCTGATTCTGCAATCAGATATATGTCTGCTTAAAGGAACACTGAATTTAAGCAGCATTCAGAGGGTAACAAGGCCTGATCAAATTGTTGCCAGTGATTTTACCATCCTTCTCCTCCAAATACAAATTATGTTGTCATGTCAGAAAATAAGTGTAAGTAACTTCACCATGGAATAGGTGAAGATAGAATTCATTCTATCCCTCCTCAAAATACACTTCTCCATCTTACTTTAAAAGTGAAAACATTAATCTCATCACCTTAAATCTTGCTGCCTTTTTCCTATAGAAATCCCATCTGTGGATCAAAGTATCCTTTTTTTTTCCTAGACTGTGCTTAATTTAGGACTAAAGAATCACAGCAGGTTGAGCATGGGGAGATCACCTCTACCCAGACAAAAGGTGAAGGTGTTTTCTGGTCCAGCAACATGTGCAGCCCAAACGAAGGTCATTTATCCTTTTCCCCCAAGTATGTTTTGGATTAAGCTGAAGCAATCTCTGTTTATTTGAGTTAGCAGAAGTACTAGAAGTAAGAGCTCATGGAAGAGGAAGAGGAAAAAAGGACTGGCTGTTGCTAAGGGGAGTAGGTGAGGCTGACCCTCAAGAGAGTGTATGAGGCCAGACACCTAGGAGTGCATCCCTGTCTGCACATAGAGGGGAATGTCCTAGGGCCATGGCCAGAGAGGAAATGCTAATGCTTAACTCAGCCCCAACCATAACCCTTTTATGTAAAGGTTCCTTAGACAGACTACATTACTCCAGTTTGTCTTATCTGTATTAGATTTGGTGAATTTCTTTGTTGCTTTTAGTGTATAATATCACATGAAGCAATGCTTTAGCTTTGGGTATAAATGGGTAAAAAGAAAAGTTAGAGTCAGCACAGTTGCTCTTGAAAAAATATTAGCAAAACAGGGGGTTAAGATTTCCATGTATGTACAAATATATTTGATATATTTGCAAAAAGCACAAAGAGAATTCCTGCCCTAGGTTGTCATGCTAAATCTAGCTTTTTGTCTTTTTTGATATTTTCTCTCATACCTAACATATACCAGAAGGAACCACCCATGGGTGGTTCACTGAGGTTTCTCTAAAGGCGGAAATTACTTATCATCAGCCACCCTAAACAATTAAAGTAATCCTTTTCTATTCCCCCATTAGGTTTGTACATGCTGCAAAGCTAACCAACTTTGAGTGCAAATAATAATAATAAATAATTCTTTCCTTCAGCAAAACAACTTAATTTAATTTGACCAGCCACAGAAAAAAAAAGAAAAAAAATCAAAAAACCCCAATTAAATAATCCCTTCAAGTGAAACATCACTCTTCTGCCAAACTGTGTTTCCCAGAGTGTCACAGACTGAAAGCCACAGTTAACACTGCCTTCTCAGTCATATAATGGCAAAATGGGGAGCCCAGGTTGCAAACAGGTCATCCAGAGTAAAGAGCAGCTTCTCATCTCACTAGCCCACATTGCTGCAAAATAAACATGTAATATTTAAATGGCAAATGCAGTACTTAAATGGCAAACCGGATAAAGCATCCCTCTTGTTATAATTACATTTTGACCTTTTCTGAGTTGCATAATATTAGAGTAATCGTATAATTGGCCTCATTTCTTCTGTGCTCCCCCTTGAAAGAACCCAATCCTCAGCAATTCTCACCCTCTTCAAAACCTCCTGAAAGCTCAAGTTCAGAAGTCTCCTTGAAGGCAAAAGCTATTTCAAAACACCCACCTATTAGTTTTATCTTCTTCTCTCACTCTCAACTGGTTCATGCCCCATTTTTTGTTATTATACACTTTTCTCCCCTTTGACAAATTTACTTTACTTTAAATTGACTTTTTCTGAGGGCTATGAATGCACTATGCAACAGTTATGAAACATTTGAAAGATTTAGATCACTAAACCTTTAAAAATGCTTTTTGACTAACAGGTAACATGCTTCAGACTAACTTTCTGTTTAGCTGCTCCATTTCCTTCATTATCTTCTAGATGCATTTTTTGACAAGTTGTGACAGAATGACTGTATACATGTATCATGATTTGAACCAGTTGTTAATCAAGTTGTGTGTAACAAAACAGCAGGGTTTTTTGTTTGTTTTTTATAAGTCTATATACTTTGAATTCTATGCCTTTAATATTTGTGCTGAAGCTTTGGCCATGGCTCTGTTATAATTATTTCAGACATTTAGTTAGCCGTTTGAGAGAGATAGGCTGTTACCAAAAGGAGTACTGTCAAGGACACTTCTAAAGCAAATAACCAAACAGGACTTCTTAGGTGCTTTGATGTCCTTTGTTTTTCAAACATTTGCACTGACATATTTTCCTATATAATTATCACAATCACAAACAAGATTTGATCAAAGCATCCTGCTGCTTATGAAGATTGAAACTTTTAACTTTATTTTTTGGCTTTAGGGATTTTATGCTGGGTTTTAAAAGCAGTTGGGGAAGCCCTAGCTGGCAGGTGTATATACATCTGAGTGTCCCTGATGGAGTAATTTTTTGTGGTTTTGTGTGCAGAGCAGCTACTGCATATAACTTCCAAGTTAATATAACTGCACTGTGGTGTAAATGTCAAAAAGCCAAAGCACTATTATAATTTTTAATCATTGTATTATGTTAAATCAATAAGGAAAGATGTATCTCAGCTGAAGAAAATGATGATTTCTTCTGTATTATTCCACACTAAAAGTAGATATCATACTTGATTGACATAGATTTACTGGCATACAGAAATGCAAAAATATGATACATAAAAGTGGTGCCCACCCATGTGATCAGAGAGCCCCTCTGCTTTGTTCCTGTACCAGGGAGGGCTGCATGCTGCAGTCTGTGACACACTTCCCAAGTGTGCATAATTACTACTGCACAGTGCACATGCCGTTGTTTTTCACTGATTCCTGCTCCCAGTTGCCCCAGCAAGGAGAACAGCAGGAGTCTGGGGTAGTCATCAGAATACTTCATGCCTGGTCTTTGCACTCCTCCTTTTTCTGGGTGTTTCTTATTGCACAAGGCTGTAAGGGGTGATAAGTTTCCTGGTAGCTGCTGACTCCAAGTCTATGCCTCTCTCAGAAACATGCTTTCTTCCCATGCCTACATCACAGTCCTGAGGTTAGATGTGAGTCCCCCACAGTGTGGAAGGACATGTAGTCCCTCCTCAGCAAAGGTAAAGGCTGCAGGCATGGACGAAGATGGGCCAATGAACTATCTCAGACTTCAGATACCCCACAGGCCATGAGCTGAACATGCCTGCGCAGGAGTTCAGAAAGCAGTGTCTTCCAGTTAGCCTGCCTGTAGCTCTCACTCATCAGCTGGTTAACTGCGCTATCTGGTTATCTGTTTCCAGAACTATCATAATCTCTGAACCGGTCCTGGAACCATCCAAATGTGAACCCAAACCTTTTACTTAGGCTGTGCTACAATATCCATGTCAAACAATTTGTGTTATTGGCATTGCTGCCACTCTTCCTGTTATCACAACTCTTTCACTACTTTTTCCAGTGTTCAGCTAGTTCTCCTTTTTTGTTCTTCATCTTAGCTTCCCACCTTTCTTCTGCTTCCAACTTTGCTTTTAATGTCTTTTATAGTCAACACAGAAGGAGCAACAAGCCTGTCATTTGTTTTTGTGCCTGTGTATATTATTACCTTCCCATCCTTTTAAGTCCCATCTTTCTATGAAATTTAATTTAGCTGCTGCAGCTGTACTGATTCTTATTGCTTAAAATAAATATATTAAGAGGTGGAGAAAATGGTCAGGTATTCAAGGGAAGTGCTTGAAATTCTGATTCTGCTGACATTTGCAGTGCTCTGTGCAAGGATTGGGCTGTTATAATAACTTTCTGCTGGACAAAATGACCTAAGAGACTATTTCAGTCTCTAATTTCTATAATTAAATGAACATCTCTGGAAACACTGAGATAGAACTTGAAGTTCCCATTGCATTTTTCAAAAAGAATAGGAGGTAATCTGAGTGTCTTAAGCTATGCTGCAGTCACAGCATCAGGACTGGAGATGAACCAGCACTTAGGTCTGTGTGGCAGCTGCCACTACACAAGCAAGTTAACTTAATGCTCTAGTGGGATGATGTTTATGAGAACAACTTTCAAGGACTATTGAGACTTCCATAAAACTATTGAGATGCTTCAAGTAATGCACATATCTTAATGTTTACAAGCGCAAAGTTTCATGTTGAATGTAAGTGGCTCGAGTATGGCTTACAGCAACATTGGTATGGAGGAGATATTTGGGATATAGGGACTTCATTAATTCTGTATTTGTGCAGATAAAGTCAAGATTATTTTAGTGTCATCAAGCAAATAAATAATTAAGAAATAATATATCATAGTTTTTCCCTACAGAATTACTGCACAATGCTGAACTTATACAGAAGTGCATTCTTTAAAACTACACTTGAAGAGTAAAGAGACTTTCATTTGGTAGGATATAGATTCATGTCAATGACTCTTGAATAAAAGGCTTCATGAGCAAGTATAGCATTGATGTAGCTTTCATATACTTTTATTAGAGTTCTATCATTTATGCTCAGATTGGCTTTCTGATATCTACTCCTATCTCTCCATTTGGAAGCTTTACTCTTACCTCTTGTTCCTGTGCAAACTGCTACCCTCTCTCACTCTGATGATAATAGAGAATATCTGGGGCATGACCAGACTGCTGTGTTCTATGGCTTTCAGTGATCAGCCTCATGATGTGGGATAAAGTGCAAGAAAACCTCCAATTTACACAGTAGTTATGTGGGCCTCTCTGTTTCTGTCTTAAACATAGAGCATACAGAGCAAACGATTTTTTTTCCTCCGTTTTTCTTTTTAAGTAAAGGTTGAATTGTGCTGAGAATTTGGGGATGTAGCATCCTGCATACATCAAGGGTTAAAACAAAGTTTTGCTTTTCAATGTTGAAGGAAAAAGCAGGTATAAAAATGTGGGGAAAGAAGTGATATGCTCCAGATAGCCATCCAAATGATACATTTAGAGAATTATTATATTTGAAGCTTAGGGTGACAAAGTAGAGAAAGATATTTCACACTGCCCTGTTGCATGTGGGGCAGTGTAAACCGTCAATACTTTGATAAGCTTCACCAGTTTTTGGAGACTGCTGTGTGATGATCTCATGAGCTGAATCAATTTCAGCATTAAAAACAAATGTCCTTTAAAATGCCCATATGATGTACATGAAGAAATGATTATTATGTTTGTGTCTAGAGATCAATGCATTTTTCTTCATTTGTGTTATGCTGTGACACTGCTGCAGCTTCTGGAGTTGCATTTCAATAGGACTTGCTGTTGATTTATTTTTAATTTGATCTTAATCAGCTCTGTGTTTCTATCCCCTTTCTTTTTGTCATTTTATTTGCTTAAGTATCAGCGTAGTTCCTCAATAAGAGGCTTGGAAAAAGAAAGCTCACATTGTCTGGCTTCAGTAACCATCAGCTGTATTACCACATGCACATCTATCAAGATTAGCTACTTTTCCAGTACATAAAATCCACTTATATAAGAAGAAAATCAAATAAACACCACTGTGTTTTCTTAAAATCTCTAGTGTCCATGCCTTTGTTTGGCCACATAAAAATGATTTCTGGGAATTTAACAGCACAAAGTTTAGCTTTAACATAATGTTATGTTAAAGTCTCAAGTGGACTGAATAAAAAACTGGACCTGTCAATATTGTATCTGAAAAGAGAAAATAGGTGAGGTTGCCCTTCATTTGAACAATGTGAATTTAAGTAAATGCTTTGTTATTTCAATACAATTTTACATCTGATAGCAGACACTTGCCCAGCTCTCTCACGAATGAAAATACATTAGTCTCCTCCCTTTGTCCTGGAACACGGGTGTGAAGCAGTGTCCCATTTGGGTCACAGCCACCGCTCATTTATATGTTCCTCCAAAGGCTGGTGGTCACCCAGAGACCCTCAGGAGGCAAGTCAGTGATCAATCACAGTCCAAAAGTATGAACTTAACAGGGAGTACAGCCAGATAGATCCAGAGTTAAGAGCAAACTCGGGTGCAAGGAATCCAGGAGCTGTGTCAGACTTGTGTCTGGAAACCATGCATTTCACCTGGCTTGTGATGGACACATGTCCAGCCCTCAGCTTGTGGATGGCTGTGGAGCTGAGTTGAGGTGAGTGCAGAGAGGCCAGGGCCACGGCTGTAACCACAGGCATCTCTGCAGGGGAGGTATGGCAACAAAAAGGGGTCTCCTTTTAAACAAAGAGTTTTGGCTGCAGTGCCCTGCTTGCTCCCTTCTCTGAACCCGTGTACTGAGTAGGGTGACCTCAGGGCAAGACCGTACACATACAGCTGAGAGGGGTATCCTGTTCCTTTCTCAGGCCCTTACACCTGGCAAATATTGACAGAAGGACTGTAAGTCTAAGGTCTCACTAGTCATCTCTATCCAGGGGAACTCTCCCTACCCCACCCCTATTTCTCTTCTGGCTCCTCTCTATTAACACTTTCAGTGCCCAGGATCCTGCCAGCTTGTGCTTCCAGCAGGGTGGCTGATCAGGTTCCCGGAGTCTCTCATAAAGCAACAACAGTCTATGCCAGTGGTAAATTTTCTGTTCCCCACCAGTTTTCACAGGACAGCCCAGGGAAGGTTGCAGCACCTCCCCAAGAAGTAAGAGTGTTACAGCTTCTTATCTTTTATTTACTTTGGATGTATTC
Organism: Myiopsitta monachus; assembly: GCA_017639245.1. Classification (NCBI taxonomy): domain Eukaryota; kingdom Metazoa; phylum Chordata; class Aves; order Psittaciformes; family Psittacidae; genus Myiopsitta; species Myiopsitta monachus. The sequence continues at coordinate 50,717,025 of CM029925.1, read as the reverse complement.
ATTCAGTGCATGAGAAAAATTCCTAATAAAGTGTGAAGATGTTTTCGGAGAGGAAAGCTAGTGCCAAGGTAGGCTTTTAAGGCTAAAGAATACTGTAAATAAGATTTATTTTAGGGTGGTTTCCGATCAACTGTTCATAACTATTATACCTGGATCACAGAATTGTCAGTTTTGTATAGTCAGGTCTTTGGATAGCATGCTCATTATCTGAAGGTAAAATATATGAGGGGAATAATGATTGAAGAATTTATTTTTTGAACTTTTTTCCTCTGGCTGATTATATTCCTTTATTACATATAGATCCTTTCTAAGGTTAACAAGGGTTTCTAAGTGAATTCTCTGTTATCAACAGGAAAGGACTAAATTTTAAGCCGTTTCCTTATATTTATGGGTATCTGCAGCTCGAGGAAACATAGTATGAATACATGGATTTTTTTGTGCTTTTATTTTCATAATTTAATCCATAAATAAATAACATTTGATTCTTTAGTCCTCATTTCCCAATCCACCAGTATCCTTTGTTTCCCAGTGGAAGTTAATGACATTCACTTTGGTATGTTCTTTTTTGGGGTGTTATTGCTACATGAGAACTAAGATATGAGAGTGTGTGTGGGGAGAGGAATGACAGTCACCAAAACTGGGAAGTGGTCCTCGAGCCCATAAAGCAGACATAGGTTATGTCAATATCACACCATGGGTCACAGTTGAAGGCATTTCCCAGAAAATAGTCTGAAATTATTCTATTCATATCAGCTGCAGTGCTGGGGAGGCATGAGAGGGGCTTATTTGGTATTTTCAGGGAAAGCCCTCTCCATGTTTCCTAAGAAGGATTCCATTTTTGGAAACTTTTCCTGGAGAAAGCAAGTGAAGAAATATACATGTCAGTGAAAGATGGTCTATGGGGTACACCTGATTCAGAAGATTTGTTTAAAGTGGAAGGTGGTTCCTTTTTCAGTGAACATTAACCAAGTGTGAGCAAGGCATTGAATGTGTTGTGAGCACTATTGTCATGATTCTTTAGCCAGTAATGTGGATTTGAAGAAGGACCAGGGAGATAGGGTGTTTCAAGTTAGAGCCAAAGAATGTTGTGCTGTCTTCTGTGAATGTAAATTTCTGCAGTGTACTATGTTTGGCTCTAATTAGGGTTGTAAATTCTTCATTTTCATGAGCACAAAGTTCACATACAGATTTTTTAAAAGTACCTCTCATTTTTATGAGTGCTGTGTCACAGGGAAAAGTTGAAGACATTGCAAATGCTTGAACTACTCCTCTGGAGTAGCTGATTAAGGTGAAATATCTAAGGAATGTTAATCCTTTTAGTTTTAGTCATGTTTACAACTAGCCATTTTAAAGCGGTGTAATATAAAAATTCAGGTGTCAGTAAACATGTTACATGTGTGGAGGATGTAGAGTGATCTGTCAAGTTTTTTACCCAGTGTCCTCTTCAGCTCTCATCATTGCATGACATTTCCAGGCTTGCAATATTTCACAAATGCAATAGGTTTCTTCAGGAAGCCTTGCAAACCACAGGCAGTGTAATCTGGCACTATCCTTGTAGGCTTTTGTTTACTCTGCATGTCCACTAATAAATCCTCAGCAAGCTTTTGTTTACAGTTTGAGGAAAGCTGGTTTGTGAAGATAGCAGGGCCACACAATCAATGGTACTGCTGTCTCTTTTAACTGCAGTCTGGAGCAATTCATGTCAAGCCTCCCTGAAGGATGGTGGACTGCAAAATGCAGCAGTTAAAAGACAGTACTTGAACATTTAAGTAGTCAAGGATTTAAAGAAGCAACCAAAATTGATCAGACCTTGATCCAATGGGTCTGAAAACAGATGCAAGGAAGCTTCAGGCACTTTGACTGGAAAGGTACATTGCATGGTGTAGGTGCAGTCTTTTACCTTTGGCAGGTGGAAAGCTCTTTTATGTTTCTGGAAAGCAGTGTTCATATGTGTATCCAGGATTATGGCCACTCTCTGAATTGCTGCCTGGAAAGAGACACCTGCACCTTGGAAAAGAGAGATGAATAATCTTTTTCGTACTTTCTTGGCCTGAAGTGATACAGGAACCCTAATGGCTGGAGTAGTTTACTTTGAGTAATTACTTTGATTTCACCAATGTACTAGGACAACACAAAATTTCTTTGAATTCTTTGGCTTAAATGAAAACAAATGAAAGGAAATCAACTTAAAGTAGTAGGGTTATATTCAATCTGAAACACTTGCTCCTCTTATATTGCTGAAGTTAAAATGCAGGTATGAATACAGTGGGTGATACTGCCTTGTTTAGATGATCTCCTGAAGAAGCCATGTTATTTTGGGCTGGTATTGAAATATTCATGGTATTGTACTTCTTGCTATCCATGTATCTATTTACATTACTTTTCACTGTGTCTCAGATTGTCCATCTTGATTTAATATTTAAGGTAGATTGTTAGACAGAGGCTCATAATATGGGGGTACCCATTTTTTTCTTGAAGGTTTTGGGTTTTTTTTACTTAAAAATGAAATCCAGTGAGTAGTATTTATCACACCTAGACTTTTGCAATGTACGCACCCTGACTGTCTTGAAATGTGTGTCAAGAAATAGGTATTCTCAGAAGGCAGTTCATTTGGCCTGTATGGGTGCTTACTTTAGGAAGTGATTCATGCTTTAAAAGATCCTATTTTTTTTCAATGGATCGTAAAAGACTTTATATGAATAACTTAGGCCAGCACTTCATGCTTCTAAGTCACAGATATCTAAAGTCCTATCAATCTTACCTTAAAGCTCCTCTATGTGCATGGAAAACAGCACAGGACTGGAGTCAAAGGTTAATTCCAGTATTATTTTGCTAAATTTGATTAAGTTTTTCCATGTGTGTATTAATAAAAACATAATAATCATTAGGTAAAAGAATTGTGTCTTGGGTCCTCTGTAGGTACAAACGGTGTAAATGTTAGTAATAGAAATTTTATTTGGTAAAATTGTAGACAAAACCTAAAAGTAATTGTGTATAATATGTTTATTAAAATCCCATACATAAAAAGGTAGAACACAGGGAAAAAACACATACATACAGTTGTGGCCTAGACTAAACCCCAAGATTAGCAGTTTGAAAATTGAAAAGTCAATAGTGGAATAAAAAATTTCTCCAATGGTGATATGTTTGTAGTTATTTTTGGGCTTTGATCATCTTTAAGGAAGGGAAGCTGGATTTGGACCTGAGGTCCTCTTTTCGGTGATGATTGAAATAATCAGTCTTTTTCTTTTTGTTTTATAAGCTCTGTTTCTGTTCACCATTTCTTGTGCATAGCAGCTCTCCAATATCTTCCTCCAAAGTTTCAGAGGTCATTGAGAGATGAAGTAACTTTGTACATTGCAATCTGGTGCTTTATATTTCCAGACTGATTTTGCTGCCATAACACTACAAAATCATACAGGTCCCTTGATTACCTATAAAGCATCAGCCAGAGAAGGTGACCGATATTTTGCCAGTATAAATTCAATTATTCACTTAGTTTTTAATATATCTGTAAGAAAGGTATACTTCTGTTCATTGGGAACCATTCTAAGCTATTCTTCAAGAAAATAAATGTATGCACGCTGCCTTTCAACTACTTTACAATTGCGTTTATTACATTTCAAGGAGAAGACATTTGGCACTTAATATGCAAAAAGATTTTGTCTGAATTATGTCATATTTATTACAACAGTATTATAACATTCTTTGTTAGTTCTGCAAAGAAGATTTATGGTGTAATTTGGTGGTGGAACTTCTGGCAGCAGCTCACATTCAGCGTTTCGCCTCTTCCTTTCCTGATGTTTCTCACACCCCAGTGTTAAAAGACAGGTTGTGAAAGTTGATCTGTGGGGTATGCCTACGTTTAGCAGGGAAATGGGTTTTCTTCTTCGCTGCACATTCTGTAATTACCTAGGTAGGCACAAAATATGAGTGTGCATTGGCTTAGTGGCATGTTAGCAGGTTGTTGATATGTAACATGAATTGATGTGTGAGATTGGCCTCTACTAATTGAACTGATAACATAATTGGAACAGGAGTGGATTGTTTGCATTACCTGCATTTGGTATTTAAGTAGATTTGCTCTGAATACTTTGGATGGATAATTCCCAAGCAGTGTGCTGTTTGTTGACTTGTCACTTTTAAATACTCACTTTCCAGGGCTTGCAGATTAATGATGAGGTTGAATTTTGCTGTTTAATTAGATGACTGAAGCCTTTTAACAAATGAGTAATTTTTTCTTGGTAATGCACTTTGGGTATGAATTTTTTAAGATTTGGGGATTTTTTTCTGCGAAATTATAATTTTCATATTTGTGCATAATGCATATTATAAGTACAAATTTAGTAATTCAAGCTGTGCGCTAGATAAAGCATTTAGTGGATCTTTCCCCATCATTCAGATTTAATTAATATACCTACATCTTGATAGTGATTGTGTATGTCAAAAATCCATCAGATTTTTTTGCAAGGGGTACATTCATGAAGCTCTTCTTTTCGTGTTACAGAGTATCTGGAAAATAGATACTAAGAAGTCCTTAAACACTGACATGAAATAACCATCTCACTATGGCTCTGTAAAATGTGTCAGATGGAACAAGTAATTAGTAAGTGGCATGAACAAAGAGAAATCACTCCTAGTTAAGTAGAATATTGTAAATAATGGATTTTATTCAAACAAGCAAGGATCTGAATTACTATAAAGTAAATATCAATTATTCATTTAGTTTAATATTTTATTGCATCCCTCTTAAACATTTACATTAGAAAATCAGTAAGCATACCTTAGAGATTCAGACTAAGCAAACAAGCTCCCCTCCTGCTTCCTAGGCTTACAGTCTGGTTGTCCATCACGATGTAAGCTCAGGATGAAATGAGCTGAAAATCATGCCACTTGCCAAAACTCCAGGTAGTGCCAAGCTGCGCCATCACTCAGGGAGCCAGAGGAGTATCTGAAACTACAATGACTTGCTTGGAGTGAGGTGCCTGGTATAATAATCTTGTTTAGATGGCATGTTTGTCAAGTGGTGCAGCAGCATGAACTGAGTCATGGAAACACCTGTATATGATAGTTTCAAAGAATCAGACTGAAAGACTACTGACTTACAAGAGTTCTCATGTCAGAGAAAAGTGCCTGACTGACAGTGCAGGTCTCTAATATCTTCTTCTCATTTAGGGCAAAAAGGTCTAGAGTTAGATGAAGCCCTTGCACAGGATCTCTGTGGATGGGTGAAATGTCCCTGGAAAGCTGCTAGGAAGAAATGCTCCACCAACTTTTATACTTGATTTCCTATCCTTGCCTGAGCACTAGTTGATTAAGAGGATTGACTCTGAGGATATGCAGGTGGTTCACTTTTGTGGCTTTATGTTGCCAGCATTTTCACTACTATGTCTATGTTGCGGGTTGCCTCTCAGACTAGAAATACCCAAGGCAGTTTAATATAATCTTGCTTAGTACTGCAAGTCACCTAGTCATGACAGAATGGACTTCCCCAAAGCCTGATTTATTCTGCTTGCTATTTAAGACTGGTTAGAGTATTTCTGAACAGTAATTCAATCAGCTTGCTGTGTAGATATACTGCCAACCACGGTATTATGTCATGGCTATTGTCATAGCCATGCTGTGTGATGTCTACATATATGCTGTAAGAAAGGGACTTAAGCAGCATATTTCTATCCTGTGGGTTATTAAACAGGCACCACTTATCAACAAGCTTTCATCAGTACCAAGTAGGACTAGAATTTAGGTAATGTTGAAAACCATACTCAACTTCAATTAAACTCTTCCTTAATTAATTTGGATCACTTCTATGGGAATGTAATTTCTAATTTTAATACTGCCTTATTTAGTTTGGTGGGGTTTTTTTCAAGTTTTCATATTATTAATTTATGTTTCAATTCATGTGATACAGTGCAAAATAAAAATAAATATAATTGAAAGAGCAGCTGTTTTGAGTGAAATCCTGGACCAAACATCCTGAGAATAAGAGAGTGCAAGCTCCTGGCAGTCTAACAGAATGACATTACCATAAAGTGCTTATTCCAGAAGAATTAGTTATCTGGACAAGCTACTTGATGCTTCACTGTTTGACTTCTGTGATTGAGGGCCAGAGTTTCACATAGTGTTTGGGAGCCTGGAATTGCTTTAAAGTATTTTGGGATATTCAGCCAGGTTTTGAAATGTGTATTTTCAGGCACCTAACTCTCGTGGAAAACCTCAACCTGAAGATTTTTGAAAATGTCAAGGGTGTCTTCATAAGGTTTTCATGCCCTTTGCAGCATACTCAGAAAGAGATTTAATTTTCCATCAGAATTATCAGTGCATATGGGAGCACAGTAAGCTTTAAAAAACATCTTCACCCTGAGGACAAGCTTCAGTGGAGCTCTCAATTGACACCAGTCAGATAGTCAAGAGATCTGAACTGTGCACCTAACCTACTCCCTGCTTCTCTTGATGAGCATGAGAAGCCAACTAGGCCAACAGTATGGCAAAAAGCCAAAAGATTTTGAATGTCTTCTCTTCCAGTCTTTTGGATTTATTTGATTAACTCATTTCATTCAATTCTGAAGATTTTGAGATATTAATTTGCAGCTCATAAGCTCCATGGCATGTGCAATGATCATGGCTACATGTTTAAGTATCATCATTTGGCAATGATTTATCATGACACAGAAAGTTCTCCATCATAGTCACAAGAAAAGTGAGTCTATTCTGAAGAATCAGCTCTTTCACCTTATTCACAAGATATCAGATGTCAATTGGACATACAAAAATTAAATTCACTGTAAAAGCTCTTGTCTGAGAAGTGTTTTCCCTCCTGGGATTAATTTTGTCATTATTCTATTTGAATGAGACAAAATGTCCTTTGTGTAACGTTTTATAATTCAGTTGTTTTAAAAGGCTCTAGTGGAACATTGCAGTGCCAGTATTTCATTGGAACAATGATATTTGAACAGCTGAAAATAGTGAAGATTTCATGGAAATGAAAATGGCATTGAAATTCTAAATTTTTGAAAACTGGGGCAAGTGGACACTGGCACTCTGTATGTGCCTGCGTATGCAGAGATACACTTCCCAGGGGCATTTTCATACTAAAACCTACCACACGGTGAATAAAGAATAATTGGGTGCTTCTCTTTTCAAGACAATACCCAAATGCCACACAGTAATTTGCATCAGCTAGCCAGGTCTAAGGAAGTCTTTGTCATTGGAAGTCTCACCTGCAGTTATTTTACTATCTATCTCCTGTAAAATTTCTCCAAACCTAAAATCTATACAAAAGGCAAGTGTCTTACCTCACAGGAGGTGCACTGACAGGTTGTTACTGTCCCTGCAGCACAATGAAGTGTGTTTTCTCCCCTTGAAGAAATGTTCCCTGGATATAGCACTATGTTATGCTTGAGAAGGGGGAATGAAAGAGTCAGACAATCTGTCTGTCATAGTGAGGAAGAGAAAGGAAAGCAAGGCACCTCACTTCAAAATGGGAGGTGGCAGGAAGATGGATGAACTGAGGAAGATGAATTTGGGAAGGGAAATGAGTTCTTTCAAGATGAGTGACCATGCTTTCCCTTTCATCTTGCTCAATGACTTCCTAAGGCTCACGCTTCCCAAGCTCAGGTGACAGATGAAGCAGCCTGTGCATGCACTTCTGGCTGGAGAGGCAAGAAGGAGTGTTCGGCATAGGGAAAGGCTGCAAAACAGCACCTTTTTGTCCCTGCAATGGCTAGTGAGTAGGTGAAGCCTCACTTTCACCAAAATTGGTCACATCAGCTCTTGATCTGTAGTGGTTCTGCTCTAGGTATGAACAGAAGTTAAGAATGTGTTGATCAAAGATGATCGACAGCCTCCACTGGTCCTTAACCGTATCAAGCTGGAAGAGCAGAAGTGAGAGCAAGGACCCCACTTCAGCAAGATTCTGAGGCATTTATCTGAATCCAAGCATTCAGCAGCATGCTAATAGTGGACCCATTACTGAAGAATCCATGAGAGTTGGGTCTGCCTTCCCAGTGCTGTGTCTTTTTAGGTGAAAGTGGAGAACAACCTTCTATTCTCTTTGATGTTCTCTTAAAATATACTTCAGAAGGGACAGTTCTTATTTCCTTTGTAAGGTTATTCGGGAAATTTAGTTGCTTGTGAGGCAAGCTGAAATTCTTCCATGGTGAAAGCTCTTCTGCATGTGCCAAGTATTAATATTTTGAAAGTATAAACTCTATTTTGTATAAAACAAGGCTCTTGTGCATAATTGTATTAATTTTGGCACTATAGGTTCAAGGACAAGCATGCCAACTCCTTATTCCTGGAATAATAAAAATAAAATATGTGATTTCTTGAGATTCTGGTTTCAGTATATATCTTGAGGGCCCCATCTTAAGCTAACAAGATGATGTAACCTGTTTTGGCCTCTTCCTCAGCAGATGTGCCTCAGGGCAAAGGTTGGTGTTCAAACAATGATTTTATGTTTTTAAAACAAAGTGGATTGTAACATGAACTGCCTAATCTTAAGAAGCTTTAACAGGATGTTTGGTAAACGTCAAAAACATTAACCTACAACCAATGCCTGTGATGATAACCCAAAGAGACTCAGTCAAGAGCACATCCATAGTAGCTTTACAAGCTCTAAAATTGCTTAAATTAATTTTAAGCTCAACTGAAGTTTAAAATTACTGGAGCTGGTTAATGCTATTCTCTCTAATGACTGTATGCCACCAGCATTATGCTTTTAATACTGAAGCTCCTTTTACCTGGAGTGTAACCATGTAAGAATGAGAAAAGGCCCTTCTAAGTAAAAGAAATAAAATATTAGCAGTGTTTCACTCCCACAAATCATCTTTTTTTTTTTCTCCTATTTCTAGTTAATCTGATAAAGGGCAATTGGTATTTGCCTTTTGTGCTGGTTCCAGAAAACAAACTAGGAGCTGCAATGCATAATGGCATTGGGTGTAATGTTGGAACTGACGCTATTTTTCATGTTCTGTCCTCAATATAGTTAGTTTGGCTGAAGGTTTAATCAGCACTGTTAGGCATCTTGGTCTGTTCTGATGTTTGTCACACTGTAGTTCTAGCCACAATTTTTTTGTTCTTTCTCTGAAGTCTTTAAAGACTTTTTTCAGAGGCATTATGAATTTATTTTTTTCTCAGATAAGCAAAAAGATAAATGAAAGAAATTCAATTATAATTTTAGGGTGTCAGAGATTTTTCTGATTTTTTTTTTTAGTAAACCATTGGGGGGATGTGTGTGTGTGTATCTTACAATGTAAGATGGCATGGTGGTCAGGTTTTATGAGGAGTTTTTAGAATGGCTCATTCAGCACATGCTGATAAACTTCTGATATCCCATTACGACATTGTGTAACCTCTTGTAAGCCCCTCAAAGTACCCCCTCAGTATGAGTGCACACATACACATGCACCCCACCTCCACTGAAGCAGATTCACTGGGGACGCTTAGCTAACAGCCCGTCTTCCCTCATGCTGCTGCTTATACCTATGAATCTGGTAATTTGCTAAATCTTATGAGAGGAGCTCAGAAGGTTTAACACATTTTTTCCCCCCTTCAGGGTAGTGGAGAGCTATAGGTGATCATACGTCTTCAACATCAGGATAAAATATTCTATCTCTTTTCCAACATCTCAACAGCTCTGCTATTCCTAGAATTAGGGAATGAAAGTGGCAACAATAATGCAACTGACGTTTGTGATAGTGCCACATGCTGTCACTTATAGTCAGATGTACTACAGGATTAATAGTAAATGTTGTAAAAATGCCAGGAGCCTCCAACGTATTGGGCCTGACTCCTTATTTTCTTATGCCAGTGTTAATTCATTGACATCTATATGCCCAGCATGCCGGGATTTCTACAAGTCCCAAGGCAGACTTAGGCAAGTATATCTTATGTCACTGCCCACTGGTTGTTGTCAGAAGTGCGTCACTTTGGTGACAAGCTCTGGTATCTCTTCAGGGTTCTTTTTTTGTGTCTGTTTTGTGCTTTTTTCTTTGTTGTCTGAAAAGTGATTAAATCAGTTTTGAGTACTAGCAGGATTTCTGCCATCCACCCATCTAACAGAAAATCAAGCTATTCAGATGTTCAGTCTCTTCAGCTGGAACTTCAAATAAAAAAACATTTATAAGCTCTCATGGTGAAGCCTAAGCCTGAAAAAATTCTTAGTGATGTATAGGATGTTATCTGAAGTTTTTCAGATTTTTTTTCCCTTTCTCTCTCTATTTATTTCTCTAGATATCTGAATATACCAAGTATGGTGTGAGTTTTAAAGGGCACTGGGCATTCAGCTTGACACTGTAGAAACCTTCAATCACTGTGAAGAATTTCAACCGAGTCTGAAGGAATCACCATTGGTGAAGACCCAGTCAACCCTTCTGATTTAGCTAAGTAATGGCAACTTCTACCTCGTGTTTTCCAGCATCCCTTAGGGCTTCCTGGATGAGGTTGGATGCAGCACTAGGGAAAACAGCTTCAGTAGGGAGAACATAATCATAAGGCACAACTGGTAGCCCTTTAAACTGCATGTGGAGTGTGAAAAGTGATCTGGAAAAGAGCAGATTTTTATTTAACAATCCTTGTCCTTTGGTATGGTGTGAGGGAGAGAGAAGAAACTAATCCAGTTCTTCTTGTGCATTGTACATTGTCAACACTGTTTAATATGTTCCAGTCAACTGCACCAATAATAAGGAGTTGAAATTTTCGTTATACATGGGTAGAAGAAAATATAATTTGAAGCCAATGGAGCTGCACAGGTGTAAATAAGGAGTTACCTTGGTCTGCAGCTCTCTTTGTTGAGGATATTCAGTGAAATGAAGGAAGTTCAGCTTCACTCTCAGAATCCAGCATGGATTTGCAAAGCTTTGCAAGTTGATGGAAAAGCCATAATTAGACTGAATGCATTTGATATGGAATTGGGAAGATGATAAAAAATTGCAATTTTTGGAGAGCAGAACTGCAGTTTAATAATTGGGAGTATGCTGTAAAAGACTGGGATCTTTGGTCATAATAAAGAAAGTAATTGACTGCAGATGGAGAGATCTGGATAATATACATATGTTGGCAGTAGCAGCTTTTAGATTCAGGGGAGCAGTGTTTGGGACTGTGCAGTGTAGTTATTCAAGTTTATAAGCACACATTTATTAGCATGTAATTTGAATGCCAAAGGCATAAGCCACACTGCTTTTAACCAAACCAAACAAAACTTTATTTGCCAAGATTTGAAAGAGGCTTTTAAAAACATTCCCCATTATAGCGTGTGCTTTTCTTACTTTCTTGAAATATTTTTTTTCTCAGAAAATAAAATTTCTTTCTCCTTTATTTCAAAGGCTTCTCTCTGTGCACTGGACTGGCTTAGTTCAAGTCGTTTGGTCTCAATTGGTGGTATTTCTTGGTAAGCCAAAACACCTCTTCTCCTTTTATCCTCCCTGTTTCCTTACTTCTCTCTCACTTTTAGAATTGTATCTGTGGGGGGGGAGAAGCAACATGACTTCAGGCAGAATTTTTATTTATTTTGTGCATTGTAGAAGTCATCAATGAGACCTCACTTCAGATTTCTAAATCCTCATTCAAAATGCAGTTTTAGGATTTTTTTCTTCAGAAAGAATAGGAGCTTGGTCTCTGTCACTGCTAGTGACTATGACAAAAACATCAGGAATGAAAACAGGAATGAGAAAATGACATTTTTGTAAAGAGGAATGGAAGACAACTGGGTGTAATTATCTTCGGTGCCTTGCTGGCAATATTTAATACGTAGTTTTATGAATTATTATCACATAAACTGGCTATCTTTTGTTCCTGCATATTTCAGCTGATAACATTTTACATGTTCCCCTGTACTAATGGAAAAGAATGCACAAGCAGAGAGGCAAATTTTGGCTCATGCTTAATGTTAAATGTATAGAAAGTAAAAAATAAATATATTGCACTCAATATCTGGATTGGCTTCAGCAGAGTTGAAAGGGGTCCAAAATGTTTACAATCTTGTGTGCTGAGTAAAAATGACATGGAAGGCATCTTGGAAATGAATATTCTAAGAGGAAAGTATTTTTTGGCATTCATATACCTTTATTTCTTCAGCAGAATGTTACTTTGAAGTTGTGGGAGATAAGGAATTTTTAGAATTTTCTCCAATCTTATTCTGAATGCTTTATATTCCTAAACATCATTATAGGAGGGAAATAAAATGCTAAAGAATATTAAAGAACTGTTAAATTATTCAAAAGACCTGCCATAAATTGCCCATTGATACAAATATAAACAAATAGCTATATAACAGCTGTGTAAACCATCTGAAACAGCTGGACCAGCTACAGAAGATTAGATTTGCCATCAGGTACCTAATCTGACATGAACTACATTGTCTTCCCTAATTCCAGTCGTGTGAGTGTCTTATTATGCTGCCCTCATTCTCTGGTGTTGTCTCAGCATTTGTTATGCTACCACAGTGCAAAATAGGATGTCAAGTAAGCAAAGAAGGTTTCTCAAGGCATGTGATTTATGTATAAGATATTGGCCAAATCAAAGAGTTTCTGATAGAACTATAGATATTTTCTGTTCAATATGCACCCTTTTTCACCAGTAAGGAGTAATCTTCAATATCTGAATTGTCCCATCCAGAATTTGAGATCCACAGAGCTTGAAAGAACAAACTGTTAGGAAGCAAAGGCAACAGCTCCTACCTATGTAATGGAGTCTGGTTCTGATTGAGTAGCAAACCACAAAAAAATCAATAGTTTTCTTTAATTGAGGTTCTCTTGTGGTCAGGGAGTATACAGACCTGATAACTTTCTAAACTATGTGTCTGGCCGCAACCAGCAGTGGCAGCAATTAAATACAATCCACAGCTGTTAGTTAATCCCTATTTATTCCCTTGCCTAGGTGTCCATGAGCTAAAATTTGGTGAAGCAGGTATGCTTGAGGATGAAGCATGTCAGCATGACTCTTTTCCCAGCGTTTTCCCAGCAGCAGCAATTACCAGCTTCACTGTGTTGTGAAGCTGTTAACTTCGTTAACTTCACAATTACCAGTGCTATTTTGGATTTCTGTGTGGAACAAACTTCGTATTTATATAAAACTTCACAGCTCTTTGGCTTCAGGACCATTGTATTGAAAACTCTGTTTTCTCTGACTCAGAGGTACTTGAGGAAATATTATACTCTCTATTCTGTGAGTGGGAGAAAGAGGAAAATGGGGTTGACTGAGGTTGAATAAAATGCTCAGGCAACTTATGAACCCACAAATTTAGTTATTAATTTGATGCTTTGTGGGGAAACTGAAGACCACAACCCAACCTAAAAAGCCAGTTAAATCAGCACAGAAATCTAACAGAGATCAGAATTTTACTGTCCTCCTCATGGTCAGCTGCAATGTCTGAAACCTCAGGTATTGCTTGTTTCCTATGGCTGGAACAGATTGTCTTCTGAACTCTAATAGAGGATGCCTTTATAGGCATGTAGCTATCGACCTGGCTTCAGATATGGCTCACACAGGCCATTTCTGGCTGGTGGGTACAGTCAAAGCAGAGCTTGTTCTCTCCATGGCTTCTACAGAAGCTATAGACTTCTATGGCAATTACTTTACTACCACTGTGCAGCCCAATGAGAAGGGACATCCATGAGGTATTTTTTCCATGTTGATTTCTGATAGATTCCCTGCAGCCTCAGTTTAGCCAATAATAAGCTTGCAAAGCCTTGTTATTGATTTCCCTCTCTCTGATGGTTCTCACTAACAGTCATTAGGTTGATAGTCTGCAAAGTGCTAGTATAATGAGAGTTAAACTTAAATATTATATCTATTTAACTGTTTGCCTTTTAAATTTTGAGGAGAATTTTCTGTTATATTTCTCTGGCCAGAGAATGTCAAATAATTATAATCTGGTTTTATTTGAATCTAGATACTGAAAAAAATAGTCTGAAATTAAGGCAGTATGATTGGCAGGAGGAAAAGAGTAGTAAAAATAAACAGTATTTACCTTTTGTTCTTTAAAACCATTTTTGGTGGAAATGGTCTGAAGGGGGAATGAATATGTATTTCCATATTTGCAGTTGCACAGTTAACTCTTCAAAAATTTTTATGTTCATATACATATGTGTGTATAAATATATTTATATACCCACATTTATTACACACTGACTTGTGAACTTTTAACGGTTTTGGTTCAGGCTATGTTGAAGTGTGTGCGGGTGTGTGTATGTATGCCCATGCTGGGACATATTGAGGAACTGGGAATGTGTTAGCTGTTTTACTTGCCTGAAGCATGACTGACAGCACTGTTGTTTTTCTCACTGGTAGCAAGGTCAGTGGGCTGCATGACCAAATTAAATATACTTTGTGGGAACTGCAGCAGTTCAGTTTGCAGTAATCTGTGAGCAGAGTAGGGTTTGCGCAGAATACCCAGGGCCACAGTATCACTCTTTGTAATCAAGTGCTGTTGGCTGTGTCTTCCTTTTCTCCAGCCCTGAAAATGAAACTAGTAAATACAGAGTTTGTTTGCTCTGCTTTTCACTTTCTCTCTGTCTATGAAGTTATGAATTGGCTAACTGACACAAAGCTGCACAGCTTGGCTACCACTGGAATTGCCTATTAGAACATGCACCTTGCTGTAGCATTCACTGGAAACATCGTCAGAAGTAGTAAAGCTACTGCACTACATACATATACATAGGCATATATGTATACATATTGCAGTATTTGATGCCATCAGAGGTCTTCTGTCTATTCACAAACCTTCAGGAAGTTTGGCTGAATAATGCCCTGAAATATCCACTGATTGTGATATGGTGCACTCTGATAGTGTCAGGTTTTAATTACACACATTTAAAGCCAGGGGAAGAAGCTTTTGGAGCTACATTTTGAAACCTGCAAACTTTGTCTTGGGAAAACAGCTAAATCAATAAGAGTCCAGTGCAAAGTCTCCCGAATTCAGAAAGGATCCCACAGAATTCAGTATTCTTTGGATCTCTGCCTAGTTGCAGAGTTTCTTAAATAGCTCCAAACTTACTACACGGACTATTTACAAATCAGAAATACTGTGATTTAGTTAGTTATCTAAGGCAGCTGGCAAAATTTTAAAGGGTGACCATACATAAGGTTTTATTTATAAATAAGAAGTGATCTATTGAACTATATTACTTTCTTTTTTAAAACATCTACTTTATAAAACTCTGTAAGGGAAAATATCAACATTGGTTGTCTTTGACCAAATGAACAGCAAGGAAGTTACTTAAAACAGATTTTAATGAACAGCAAGGAAGTTACTTAAAACAGATTTTTAGTATTCTAAAGCATTCTAAAAGCAATTATTAGGAATTCACAAAGAAAGAGCACCTGATAATTAAACATAGCAAAAAATGACACTTAACTCTCTGTTGCAAATATGTGTTAAAAATTCATCTTCTAAATGCCCTTTTGTAAAGAAGCTCTGATTGCAATAACTACAAAAATAGTTTATAGTTTGATGCCTTAAATGAGTATTTAAATGACCAGTAATGTGAAAGCACGATAAATGTTTTATTTTCTAGTCTGGAAGCAGATCTTCAACAAAGACCTCTTCAATAACTTGCATACAGCTGGCTACTACCAGTGGCTGTGAAAGACAGCAGCAAATTTGGGGTAAAACATTTGGATAAAACTTGCTGAAGTCTCTTGCATGAATTTCTCTTCTCAGTTTAGTGGCAGCTGTCCCTGTTTCAGTTTTTTCGTGTGTGTAAAGCTTGGATGCACACTTTTGACAAGAGCTCAGTCATTTGCTTTCCAGAAGCAACTTCTCTGCATTTCCTCATCATGAGATCATCCAGCTAATGGCATCAGTGATTACCATCAATCATTTCAGACACCTTCATCAGAAAGAATTGTCCATTGGTGTTGCTTGCATGAATTGATTTTCTTCTTCCTTTGGGCTCCTTCTTGTTAGGAGAACTGTGAAGCTCAACATGTACTTGTGAAATGCCTTAAGATTAATGGGTTCAAAAAGCTTTTTAAAATAACAGAGACATTAAGTGTTCTTTTTGCTAAATATTCTGTCACCATGTTCCAGAAGTTTCTAGACCACTATATGTTAGGGAAATGAAGCAAACATAACGGTCAGGTGCCTTGGGACAATTAGGTTTGCTTTTACAGGGATAAGTATTTTTTCAAAATTTGTTTAAAACTTGGAAGCCTTAACCAAATAAACTTACAAAAAAATTAATGAACTAATTGTGAACATTTTATTTCTGCATACTTTGGGATGACAGGCATAATAGTCACATCTTAGTTTGGGTTGCAGGAGAATGCATTTTGAAACCAATTAATGATAGGTAACACTATGTAAGCTCTGCAGAGCACAGAGCCTGCTGAGAAAGCTGTCATATATTTGCCATGGTGCACAGAACCCTAGCATAGTCAAATGGAAAGGAAATATAGGCAAGACCATAAAACTAAATGGGAACTTGACGAATCCCCACCACTTGAAAGCCTGGTCCCCACTGGCTGCAGTAGATGGTTTGTTTTTCTTTTTTTTTTTCCAAATTAAGCTTGTACATGAGTGAACGTGAAACTCCAGGTTGTATACACATCCCTTGGTTGCACTTACAAATTGTCACTTGGACGTCCATCAGTTTGGTTAGATCAGCAACATGGTTAAGCTTTGCAATTAGCTTGGAGGTGAGACAAATTGGCATGTAAGCATAGGGAAAGTTTCCACAGCTGCTATATCACCCCTTTAAATAGGGAACATTGGTTTTGTACACTTCTGCTCTGGCACCTTTCACTAACTTTGCTTGCACACAGAAATGCTTGATTAAAATAAGCTTGTTGGGTGGGATCTATAAAGCTTGATCTCAGCTGCACTTGAATGGCAATGTCTAACACATTATGAATAGTGAAATTTTCAAATCATACCCAATTTTGCCTGTCTGGTTAGGTGTATCGCAAAATATGGAGGATTTTCACCCCCAAAATATACATAAAAGCCTTGTTAAAAAAATAAGAAAGATTCCATGAAAATGCGATTACCATGGTTATAAAAACAAATTGGGTTTTTGCAGGTGCAAACAGTCTATACTGACCTAACTGATCATTTGTTCATGCAGTTATTTCCACACAAATCTGTGGCAATTGCATGGAAAAATCTATGTTCAGTATGGTGCCCACATCTTAAGAGATTCTGATCTTGAGTCATCAGGAGAAGCCAAAAGTTCAGTAAGTTTCAGAAAAGCCTTAGACTTTGTTATGGATAATAAGATTGTTCACAGTGACATTAAGAAAAATTGGAATGCCTTTTTATAATGTCTGTGTAAGAACTCCTGCAAGAACATAGTCATAAAACTGTATAATAGTGAAGGAGAAATTATTTTTGTGAACAAGGTATCCTATGGCTGACCAGTAAAGGTTTATCCAGACCATCCTTGGTCCATTCTTAGAGAAGGACACATAGTCTAAATGGTTTCATGGCTTAGGACAGCTGTTGCATGTCTTGAGACATTACTATAATTTGTGTCTAATTAAGCTGATGATGGTGTTCTTTGATCTTTTAAAAGTAGCATACTGTTTTCTTCATTTATTTTTTTAGTTTTGTGTTATGGATACATTTGAAACTGGCATTAGACAATCATGCTTATGAAACATCTTTCAGTGAGCGTATCTTGTTAAGTAGGTGTATTTTCTTTTTTTGATAGCAGATCATTAGCACATGAAGTTGATATAAAGGAAATACTCTGACATTATCAGCTGTGCATGTCTTAAATTCAAGTTGTGCATGTAATCCTTAATCAGAGAGAACTAACCAAGGTAAATATTAGTTTTCATAAATGGTCCGTATGATGTCTCCAGTTGCCTGTCTAGATGTGGAAAGACTAGGTTTCTTGAATTTTGATGAACAAATTTGAATTTTACTTCAGGCATTTATGCCCAATCCTACCCCATTATGCGCCTACCTAATCCCTAATATGTGCCTGTGGGAGTTCAGGGATTCTTATTCTTTGTGACAGTAGATCCCAGTGAAAAGTTCACAGGAAAACAGTGGCAAGCCTACTGTTGACTATGTTGGCTTTGTTATCGTCTCAGTGCAGACTTCTTGTGCACAACTGATGGCAAACTGAGTCTTTGACATTGGTGTTCTGTTCAGAAATAAATGGAGACTTTCCAGAAAGAAGTTCCAGGTATTAATACCTAGTTAAAAATAATCAGCTGCACAAATACAAAGTAGGAGTAACTGGTCGGGTAGCAGTTTCCTGGAAAAGGCTGTGAGTAGTACAAAGAATCATATCTGAATGTGGGCTGACATGCCATCCCATTACCAAACAAGGCAACATGCAGTGTTCCCGTTAAACAGGTCCGTAGTATGCAGCAGGTATGAAATGATCCTCCTTGGCACTGGTAAGGTCTCAAACAGAGCACAGTTTCCCCACTTGTACTTTAAGAAAGACATGGACTAGCCAGAGAGCCAGGAGGAGAAAAAACAGAATGATCAGAGAGTTACAAAACATGAATGTGAGGTAAATTTTAATAAATTGGCTTTTTTCAGCCTAAGAAGAAATTTTCAAGGACTGAGCAGGGATATCATATGGTACCGTATAAACAAAGGAAAGATTGCAGTGATGTGGAAGACATCTGGGTTTCATGTCCGTGATGGATGAGACAGAATCCGAAAGGCAACTATAAAAACCTTGGAATGAACGGTAAAGAGTTAAAATGGGTTCCTCGCAGATGTTATGGCATTGCAGTTGGTGTATATATATTAGATAGACCTTTGTGAGAGATGGGGCAGATATTGCTGGTTTGTTTGAGGTGCAGCAAATGGAACGTGTGTTTGTTCAGTGCTTATTTCCACTCCAGTAATTCTGGGATTTACCAATAGGTTGGCATATACTGCTCTGCCAACTTAAAGGCAATGCTGTTTTAGAAGATGGATTGAATCATACTTTCAGTAAGAATGTTAATTAGACATATGTTTGGTGGTTTTACCATATGAAAATGCACTTTAACTACCTTGACAAATGTAGCAAAGATGGGAATAGGAAAGCTGATGGATTTTTTTTTTCAGTTTCTTTTTCTCATTTTTTCTATAATGCTGCTGACTTTATTGGCTCATAAGAACTAGAAACATCTTGCAACAGTATGGTCATGCTCCTGTCTACATGCAAGACAGATTTCCAAGACAACCAGCATCTTGGAAAACTGAATGACTACTTGAGGTGAATTTGGAAGCCACAGAACATGTGTTTAGCTGCATTTATTCTTTTGTCTATTCCCACTGTAAAGTCAGCATCACAGGACTTAATCAACCTTGGTGATTTGTACTTCTGTCTGAGCCACTCATCTCCAGCTGTCAGCACCCAGTCCATTCATCACTGAGGCTGTCAAAACTAACGTCTATATCTGAAGGAGGAAGATTGTGGCACACGGAAGAATCTGGACAGGTTTTCTCCAAGCTCACCTTTAGGAATGTCAGTTATTTTGTAGTCGTAGCATTTGGGCTTGCTCAGAGGTCAACAGCATTTCCTGCAGTGAGAAACTGCAGCCTGAATAAAAACCAGAAAGTTGAAAGAAGAAGGTCTGGCTATTTGAGCTACCGCTACAGATGGGCCCTCTTTAGTTTTTCTCTATAGAAAGGCATGAAACTGCCTTCTACTCTGCATGCATTCTTTTGTCTTATTCACTGGAAGGAGCTGTAGGGGAAACTGGAGTTTTGGACAGTCTTCTACTCTCAGTGGTGATAACAATGATTTCAATCCACTACTTAGAAGGTTTTTCTTCATATAAATAATTCCCAGCAACTGGAAATCACTGGTCACTGCTTTTCCTTGACACATGTGAATGAACATTCCAGAGAGGATAACAGCACATAATTTTCTCTTGCTTATGAAAGAAGATCAAGTGGAGGGGTAACTGATCCTTCTTAAACAGGAATGATCACATGTACTGAAAAACAACAAGGCTTGTAATTATTATCATAGCCTTTGTTTATACATCATTTCACTCTATTAGGTCCTGCGTCAGGCTGGCTCTATCCAATGCAAGTGTCTTCCTGCTGCATATAGCAAAAGCCTGCTCTGTGACAAGTAATGTCCTTCTACGGCAAATGAGTCAGAGGGCCAGCTTTTTCTGAAGAGACAACCTTGGCAGGTCTTTACCTCGTGCCTCAAAGCAGAAAGCTAGAAGCAGATCCCTAGCACTGTGAATGTACATGGTGGGATCAATTTTAGCTTTTTTTTTTTTTGTTGTTGTTGTTCTTTTTAGCAAGAGCTCTTCCCTGATGTTTTACAATTTTAAAGTAAGGTTCTTTATTCAAGGTTTTTTAGTTTTAGTGACCTGGGTTCTCCAAAGAGCACTTTAAAAACACCAGTAACTAACATTAATTCCACAGTGAGTTCTGATTCTGGTAGGTGTCTGGAGCTTTCCCTAATTGGTCTTAGCACTCTGACAGGAAGAGCACACAGGTCTGCCTTTGGTTTGAATTGGAGCTGAACACTTGTATCAGTGAAAACATTTGACAAGTACAGCTGTCCTATTTAGGGTTAGGAAACTGTTACGTGACAACAGTAAAAAAATCATTCAGAGTCACTTTTTTTTTCTGACAGTGTATGATTAGGCTTCGTAGAAGAATAAGAACAATATCTTGATCCTTAAATGTTACTCTATCCACTTCGCTGAAGAGCTCATTCCTTAAATGCCCATTCTGCCTACCTTCCAATTAAAGAGTCAAACAAACCATATGGGACTTGCCTATTATTTCATTGGATCACACAGTTTTCTTTCTGGCAGGTATGATCTTATGGCAGCAAACCTTAAGCAAAAGCAAGAAGAACTTGGAGGAATCCTGTGCTCAAAAGCTGTTTTGATGTCTCTGACACATTTTGACATTCTAGAATGGCTTGTTTTCAAGTATTAATAGTGGAAGTTCAGGAAATTAAGGGCTAAATTAGTAAAGCAGAATGGCACAATCTGACAGTCTGGGGACTAATGCTTAAGTCAGATCCAAACTAAATTAATTTTGTATAGTAAAATAAACAGTGCCATTACCATTTCTCTGCCCTGTGTTCAGATGGCACGGTCTGACTGCACCCAAATGATTGAATTTTGCTGATTTCCAAAGCACGAAATAGTTCGGATACATCTAACTGCATATCTGGAATAATTTATGGGTTAACTTCTGAATCATACCTGGGAATTGATTGGAAAATTTTGAGTGATCTGGGCAAAATGCATGCCAGGGACCTCTCTCACCATTTAGCAGCATAGGGACTAAGCTCTGGCACTGTGACCCTGAGCCTTGCGATGTATTTCCTGCAGTAGGGACAGCCTGAGACTTGGGCTATTCTTAGCAAAATTTTGAGGGTAAACAGATTGAAGAGGGGTTTCATTTATCTGAATGGTTGGTCCAGCCTACTGCAAAGCTCTTCATGTTCCGGTTATTCTAACTGAAGCACCTGCCTGATTGTGGATCCTTTCGGGTTTCACTCTCCCTAGCAGATTTAGGTATACCATGTGGTTACTTGCTAAAATATGCTAGAGTGCAACGAGTGTGCTAAAGTAGCAATGTCTTCCTTATTTCAGCGTAACAGTAGTGCTGAGGCTAGTTTGCATAGCCAGGCAGAAGTGAGGTAATCTCTCATCTCACGCTGTTGGAACTCACAATGTTGACACTACCCTAAAGGATATAACGTGGTACCAACAAAGATAAACAGGACAGGTTTTCCTTTCAGAGATCTTTCTAATTTTTGAAGTGTAGCTAGTCCTTGATGAACCATAAATTGGGCTGGACTCAGGATGAACCTCATGTCTGAGGCCAGCTCAGCAAACACAACAAAGTAAAGACCATACTGCAGACTTCAATACTGGAGAATGAGCAGGTGCCCATGGTGTTATGTATCCTCACTAACACAACGCATTCCATCTCAGTTTCCCATGGGAAATGCCTAACATGGAGCAGGTTAGCCTTCCTTCTAGAATGTTCCAAGCTCATGCGTAACTATCCCTGCCACAGGTTTCCTGTGTGACACTGAGTTTGTCACATGTGGCATATCTGAACTCATCCTGACTTGCATGCAGTGTCGTAGTGATGCAGTGGTATCATTTCTGAGGCGAGTTACTATCTCTTCAAAGACTTGCATTTTGTGATGCTTTCTGGGCAAACAGCTCATTTGGAAGTAGTCCGGGATTTTTATTATACATTGTAGTGCGCAATATTAACGCATCCTTGATTGTTTTGTGTCTCATTTGCTATTTTTAAATAAGACTAATAATTTCTTTTATTCATTGATTTTTATTCTCTATTTGGATCTTAAGGTTTTCATGGCAGTCTGACTTTCTTCTTACATGTAGAAATACAGTGTCTAGCACTATATAAAACAATAATATACAGTTAATAATATTTTTTATGATGACTGACTGGTGTTAAAAGGTGGTGGGTCATTGTTAAGAAGTTGTGAATTGCTTTGGATAAGTAAATAACTTTGCAGCAGAATTTTACTCCCTGCAAATATTATATTTCTTTCAGGCAAAATATCAAGTTTTAGGTGCTTACTGTCTCTCAACTTCCCTCCCTTAGTCCCTTCTTTCCTCTCTCCTTCCTTCCCTCCTTTTCCCCTTGCCTCCCTTTCTCATCCCTCCTTCTTTACCTCCAGGGTGGGATCAGACTAGCTTTGCAAACCTTTTTGATTTGCAGATTTCCAGAATCTCAAGGGAAGTGAAGGCTCTTGAGGAAGCTTCTTGTATTAGGTTGCCGAATGGCATATACGAAAATACACTTCTTGGGCACCACTCATGGATCTATTTTGATTATGCTGTTGATTCCTAGGAATCCATGGGTCCAAAGTTGAAAAACATTCTCATAGGTAATTATCACAAACACTGGTGATTGTAATGTCTATTTTTTGGTGAAAGCACCTCTCAAACTTTGTGAAGGTTTCTGTTTTATCTGTGCACATGTATGAATAAGTGTATTTCTGAGACTTGTGAGTTTTATGACTCATACCTGTCCTTCACAAAAATTGCAGGATCTTTATGATATTGTTAGAGCATTTTATACCTGATGCATCTTGATATTATTGTTTCAGGTATTAACTGGATCGTAAATAAGATCTTGCAAGTTCTTCTACAAGAACTCCTTATGGCTCAGATTTTTAACCCCAATCCCTGGATTTGGAGTATAATCACCCTTGTCATAAGGCAGGTTATAGCAACCTATGAGAATTTTTCTGATAGATGACTGGGAAAAGAAATAAAAACTCTTTTCTTACCAGCACTTCTGGGCATTTCACAATGTCATCTTTATCTCTTCAACCTTTAGGTGGGAGGGATGGGATGAGATTTGACTGAATGGCAGTGCAAACCTCATTATCTTCCCACATTATGTCATATTTTTCTGGTCACTTATAAAATATACCCACTGGTGAAGAAATGTATTTAAATTGTGTTCAAAAAAAAAAAAACTGGTATTTTCTAGTATATTCTGTTTCTCTGTTAAGTTAGTACAAATCTAAAGAAAATACTGTGCACTGTTAACTCCTCCATTTGAAGAAGTTCCATTCAAATGTATCAACATAAATTACCTCCATGAAGCTTTTTTGCTGTGTACTTGATAAACTTTTCATTTTTCATAGCATCATATAATCATTTAGGTTGGAAAAGACCTTCAAGATGGTCAAGTCTAACTGTTAGCCTAGCAATGCCAATTAATACCAATGCCACCAATAAACCACGTCCCAGGGAAGTGGTTGAGTCATCATCCCTGGAGGTATTTAAAAGAAGTGTAAACATGATACTTAGGGACACTTACTTAGCTTCTCCTGTTTCTTGTCCATGTTGCATGTGTTGGTGTAGATGCACTTCAGCTGGGCTATTAATCCAGCCACTTTTCTGGGGAGAAGAACCCCTAATTTCTACTTGACCACTCTCAGGTATTTCCATGGTTTCTAACATATCAGTAACTTTTCTGTCTTTGCTGCTGCATGGATCTCCATCTCCTATTGCCGCTGAGATGGCAGACCAAAGGACCTCGCTAGCGCACTGCTCCTCAAATGTTGGTGTGCTGCCCCCAGGCTTATCTCTAGCAAGCCTGGTTTCATCCCTTTCCCAATTTAAATATAGTTTAAAGCTCTTCCAGTGAGCCCTGCTAACTTCTGAACAAGAAGCATTGTTTAACATATTTAATTTCTCTCTCTTTTGTTAGTACAGCAGAGTAGGGGGGATGGCTGCTTTGTCTGACCTCCCCTCCATGGGAATAGTAACTATAATGGGTTTAATTAACTATGTGGTATTGACGTAATTAGTTATCCCAGTGATTATACTTCCTTAATAAGAGCACTTCATTTGGAATGCATTTCTCTTCTGCATATGCAGAGCCCCACACCTATATTTTATAACTGTCTAGACATCAGAACTGTGTGCACCTTTTAGTGTAGGCCCTTGAGAGAGAGGTTCACTTGCATGGCTTAAGATAATCGGGAAGAAATTATTTTCCCCCTAGTTTCAGACTCACTCACCTACTGAAAGTAAAGGAGATGGGGGAGTGATAGCAGCTCAGTTTGGGGAAACCAAAATGGTGAGGGGAGAAGAGCTGGATTTGGAAACTGCATGCTCAGGCACTGGCTCTTTCTAACTTTTGGAGTCCAGAGACAGTAACACTAGAGGAAACTGAGAAAGTTTAACCTGTAGGTGAAGTAGATGTATATCTGTTTTATTGATATGCATTTATGTACATAGAACTATTACTGTAGGTGTTTATGACATAAGCCTACATCCACAGTATTATATTTACATACATCAAGTCCCAGTAACTCTGTTATTGTTACCACACAGCCAAACCAACAGTAAGGAATGTATTTTAGTTTTCTATTTGGTTTTGCCTTTTGTTGTGTTTTTGTTTTCCTAGGAAGTCACTGTTCATTGTGTTTCATCCCTCTGGCTAATTTTGAAAAGCAACACTGTAAGGAGAGGTTACCATATGAAAATGTCATTTTATATCATACGAATACCTCAAGAAAAAAAAAAGTTAAAAGGTCTAAGGGAGGAGATTAACTTGGTCTTCATGGATCAGTCTACCACAAAAGACTATGAGTGAACTCCTTTAGCTTACTTCTTAGCGTATAGCTGGGGGGAGTGACTCCTATCTGATAAAATATACTAAGAGATTAATGCATTCTGCACACAGCCTACTTCATAGGTAGGAGGTGTTATTCCTGTTCCTGTTGCTGTGTTTTATCTAATGTTTTTAAAGGTGGAGGTTTTTTTCTCTCTCACCCTATCTGTTCTTCTTCATCTCTTCAGTTTGCAGAACTGTGCTACAATCCCTTCAGTCTTTCTTTCTTTCCCTGTTGAGAGAGACAGACTGAAACCACTTCAGGCATTTGAATGCTTCATGCAGCACAGGAGTGAACTCTGTGGGTCATTGTAACAGCCAAATGCATAAACAAGTTCCCAAGAAATGGGGAAAGCCAGGCAAATGGAAAAGAACTGCTTGTGTGACCAGCAAATACTGCTTGTTCCCTAATCACAAGGGATGCTTCACTGAAGACCCATCCCTCATTAAATCAATAAAATCATGTGTCCTTTATTTTAATCCTGTATTCCAGTAGCAAGGATAAAGGCTGTGGCTTTTTATTTCATTGTTTCTAGCAAATCACTGAGATGATATTGACAAAGGTTGATTCCCCTACCTTAGTGTTTTAGAAAATGTCAGTGTGGAGGCAGGTGCTGGGCATTCAGCCACTTTTTTCAAAAGCAAAAAAAAAGGCAGATCTGTGGCAGCCTTGCTGCAAATACTGTAGCTTTCTGAGACATTTTGTTTGGTTTGATGTTGTGCTGCAATGACGAGAGAGGAAGGATCTGTTATGTACAGCTGCATGAATCTCTGGATTGAAGTTTTTACAGCCTTAGATCCTCTTTTATACAGTAAAGGGGAGATGAAAGCAAATAACTCACATGCCATGAAACAGGTACAATGGGATTCTGAAAGGCTTAGCATTCCTGGTAAGTATTTGATTGAAATTCAGACAAGAGAACTTTGCACTGTCATTCGGCAGAGTGACAAACATGGTAAAAATACCTCAAAACCTTTGTTATTTTGTCAGCTCCAGCTTGATTGAATTAGCAAAGAATGAGTCACAGTTAAAAAAAGAGCCTTTCTCCCCTGAAATTTATTAAAGTTTGGGTGGTAAAGAAGGGCATGTTTATTTCCTAAATGAAATGCAGGCAGAATATGTATCACGCCATGTAAACAGTAGTGCTACTTTCTTATGCAAGGCATGTTCAAAAATTATCTTTTACTGAGATCACAAAATGGGTCCAAATCTCACTGTAAATGGGGTTTCTGTTCCCCACAGTTATGTATCCACTGTCAGATCTTGTATATCTTATATTAAAAGATGCTTGGGTGAAAATGGTGAATAATGTAAATACAGGCTGATTGTTTACCAAAGATTGTTCATCTTCAGGGAGAGTTCTTTTTGTTCTGAAAAGTGTTCTGTGTGTATTTCTTTTCTGAAAGATGCCACTAACACTACATTTCTGGTCAGTTTAGGTAGGCCCTAACCAATATAAGTGTTAATCACAGAACTGATATGTGCTGTTGCGTTCAGTAACTTCAATCAGTCTGGTTACTGACCTAGTCTGTGGTTTACTTAGTTTTCAAGAATGTAACATGGAGGTAGATTAGGAAAGCATAAAAACCTTCACTGAATTTATCTGCTGATTCTTGGATAATGCTGGGTAATAATAATGCTAACTATTTAAAAAATGGAAGTAAAAAAAGAGCCCCTTAGAATAATGTGGATCATTTGCACCTTCAAATAATATATGCCACCACATAGCCTTTCATTTGGTCACTGAGTAATTGTACTTTGGTGTCAGTAAGACCCCAATGAAAATCCTTGAAATGTTCTAGATGTACCATGATCACGATTGCAGACCTATTAGGCACTTAAACAGAAAATGGCAGGGCGCTTGGCCTACAGATTAGCTTTAATTAGTAATTTTTCTCCTATTAGTCATTCAAAACCCAACAAATTTAAGAAATTAAGTTAGAATGTAGCTCATGCAGTCAAAGCTTAACTGGTTGTTTTAGCACTAATATGTTAAACAAAAGTACAGTTATTTTACCAGTTATAGAAGCAGGTATGTTCTATGGCTTTGTCCACACACATTCTGTCATGAGAAGGAGGAACAAATGCTGTGGCTTAGGAGGAGCTAATTTCCCTATTTTCCTATTGGGCTTACAATCTCTTTATGGTCACACAAGTAAATTACCCCTGAAGATCTGCATACCACTGTGGCTAGATAGTCAGAGATGCGTTTGGGATTTGTTCATCACCTATACACAGGTCTGTCCTATTGCAGTGTGTTATCGCTCACTAACATCTAAAAGTAAACATTTCTAGGTAGTCATATTCTTTACAGGAAGTCCTGCTGCCTACCAATCACAACAGACAGCTTGCTCTACCTACAGCATCCTGGGCTGCATTAGGCATAGTTTTGCCAGCAAGTTGAGAGAGGCGATCCTTCCCCTCAACTCAGCACTGGTGAGACAGAGTTATGTCCAGCACTGGGATTCTAAGTACAAGATATGAACACACTGGAGAGAGTTCAGTGAAGGCCCACAAGGATGAAGAGCATCTTATCAATGTGCATAAACACCTTATGGGAAGGTATGAAGGTGGGGGAGCCAGGCTCTTGCCGGTGATACTCAGGACAAGAGGCAATGAGCACAAATTAAAATGTGGAATTCCACCTGAACGCACCAAAACACTTCTTTTTACTGTGAAGGTGGTCAAACACAGGAACAGGTTGTCCCGAGTGGTTGTGGAGTCTCCATCTATGGAAATACTCAAGATCTATCTGGATGTGGTCCTGGGCAACCTGTTGTAAGTCACCCTGTTTGAGAAGTGGGTTTGGACAAGGCAATCTCAGGAGATCCCTTCCAACCTATATGATTCTGTGATTCTGTCTGTGTTAGGCAGTTCACAGAAATAAAGTATCATCAACAGTTAACATTTTGCTGGTAGAGCTGTGTCATTACAACTTGGAGTTTCCATCCAGGACAGTGACTAACTAGCTTGCAGAAGGGGCAGGCTAGCCTAGCAGTCAAAATGCACTTTGTAAGCTAGATGTGAATACACCACTGGGACACGCCAAAGGGACATCCATAAAAATTTAGAAAGACGTGCTGTAAACAGAACGTTTTCCGCACTCACAGTAGATTGATTTTGCATCCAGGGCACTCAGAGAAGGCTCAGAAAAGGTGCCAGGTTAGCACTTTCACCCAAACTGACTTTGTGCAAGTAAATGGAATCTGTGCTTTAGCTTCGTACCTGAAAAATCAGGGTAACTACTACTAATGTTTCCTTTTCTATCTGTCTTGTGTATAGGTTCAGGTGTAATATACCAGACCTATTCTAATTGGTATAGCTCAATTACACATGAACACAGAATGTATATACATAATGACGATGGCAACAAAGTAGGATCCTGTCTATTGGGAGGAAAATATGTTTGTAGCATGTTGACTTCTTGAGTTTTCAGAGTAGGACTTCAAGTGCTAAGCAGAAATTTAAAGAAAATATTCTTGGACTCCAGCAGCTGCTATGTAAACCAGACCAAAATGACACCAACAAGAGATACCTGTCTCTATTTTGCAGACCCCTAACAGATTGCTAGATGATCCTACAATCTCTAAATCAATACAGTATGATACTCAGGAATATTTGTTTCTGCTTGTGTTAAAGCCATTCAGTACAATATGCTTAGTGATAAGTCACTAACCATCTTCCTGTTTTGTTGGCTTCTTTCTGCATATATTACCTAGGGCTGGCTGGAAGAGCTGTGACTGAAAAATCAGAGACTGACAATTTTATGTGAATCCAACCACTTCACACAAATCAATCCTTTTTTTTTCTGAAATTCCATTTTGAAGAAAAAGGGAAGAGTAAAGTTGTAACAGACTCAGACTGCCTTGGTCTGATAGTGTCAGAAAGAAGACTGCAATTTCTTCACTTTTAAATACTTTATTTTAACACGTGCAAAATATGTATTATTAAAACAAAGTGAAATTTTCAAGTTGAGCCAGTATTTATTTTCAGTAGTTTAAGTTCTGATTTGCCTGAAATGTAAAGAATATTTAGACAATGGTGGTGCATAAATTTTCTCATTTCATTCAAAATAAATTCAAAATTCTCTAAGGATTGGAAATTTCCATCTCCAGAGAGCTCACAGAATGTTTATTTGCATGAAGGAAGCACCCTGGCAAATCAGTTTGATAATGCTTTTTTATTGATGCTAAGCTACATATGTTGGCTGTGGAAGATATAGAGGATTTTGATGCATTTCAGATTGTGTAAGATGTGAATATGAACAGCGTGAAAGATGCTACGTAACAGGAAGGATGATACAAGTGACAAAAGACTGCAAGAACTGTTATGCAATCCAGTTCTAAAGCATAGCTGAAATAGATATCTACTGTGCTAGGCTTTACCTATTGATAGTCATAGGTTTAGTGTGAGTTAACTATTTCCTCCAAGGAAAATATTATAAAAGATGGCACTTCTTCAGTCATGCAATTGCAAACTTCATTCATGCAACCCCTTTACTAACATCACTATCAGTGATGTGAAAGCACTGCAGAACGTAGAGGTGGGAAACCATATTACCCTCATTACTCCTACATTTTTGGTTTGGAATCATAGAAACATGCTGCATTCTGGAGAATCTCAAGAGCTGTTTTGCAATTTAAATGGAATTTTCTTATTCAACCCATTTGAGCCTTGAATTTAGTCCATTTATTCACACTTGTGTCATAGAAATAAATCAGTATTTCTGTTTCCTGTCCTCAGCACCACAGAGCCGATGCAACTATTACTGTGAGACCTGAACTTTTCCTGTTAAGCCTAACATGGATTTGTTTCGGCTTTTGGCTCTGCCAAGGAAGGCAATCATCTTGTGAAGGTGTAAGGGACCAACATTTGGCTGTAAACTCTTACAACTGACTATGAGGCAAGTATCCTAAATGACGCACTTGACAGTGGGAACCAAGGGTAAGTTTGCAGGGCTGGCTGTTTAAAAATATGCCTTTTTTCATTAAGACAGAACAAATGTGACTTGGAAGTTCAGACAAAGCACCAGATTAAATATAGTTAGAACTGTATTTTTATTATATATATTATTTATATTATATAATTATATATATAATATATATATTATATGTATAGTTAGTTCTGGTTAGAACAAATTTCAATAATATGCTTTATATTTTGGAAACTGAATTAGAAACGCCAGAAATATGGCAAAAAGGCTTATCTTCTTGTGTGCAGTGGTTACCAGAAGTGCTGGAAAGTTCAGGAGAAGCCCTCTTTTTCTAAGTTTTCTAAACTAGCACTGGAACTTCAGTCAAATTTTTCTTGTATCTGTGTTGTGGGTGAGAAATAATAACAGGAATCTTTTGATGTGTGTTGCTTGGTACACAGAAATACCCAGTTATGCATTTTAATAAAGATAGTAAACTAAAATCTAAACCAAAGTTTTACAAATCAAATGCTGTTTGGTGAGCTTTACAGTTTGTCAAATCTTGTCAAGAATGATTTGTCAAATAATTTAAGGTACAAAAATGTACAAATAATCAAATAAATCATAGGAACATTATCTGATGAACTCTGCCTTTATGCATTAATGTCATCCTGTTATGTGTCAAAACAAGTCAGACTTCATGGACTATTTAGAGAGAACTGATGTGGGATGAGTTTGGTGGGAATGTACAGTGCTGGTCTGCTCATTCTAAGGGTGCATCTCAATTGGGCACACTTTTAACAGATGAACAAGGATCCTATAACCAAGATAACCCCAGTCAAATGTAATGCAAAACTGTCTGGAGCCATCAAAATAGTAACAAGGGAAAAAAATTCCAAAGTAGCCTGGGAAACAATGATATGAACTTAGAGATGAAAGGAAAATAAATTAAGTCTGGAGACCTTTTTCCATGTCAGCTTTGACTGCATGAATATTTTCCAACTATTTCCAAATATTTCCAACATGCTTTCAAAGTTAATTTGCGCTGAAGAGCATTAAGGCTGTAAAGCAGTAGAACAGTAGCCATTAATTCAAATCTGTTATGTTAAACAGGAGAGGTACATCAACAGGTATTAAGAGAACACATAGATTCACAGGACTAAAGGACTGAGGAGGTTATGAAAGTTTCTAGTCAGATCACAGGCCTCTGAATTGTGCCTCTTACTCTCTGTACTGGGCCCATAAAGCCCAATGTTATCTTTCTCACTTGAGCAGTTAGCCAGAAATCCAGATTCTGTTGAATTGTTTAAGTCAGAAGGAAAGAGAAATTGATGTTAAAATCCTATTATTTTTTTTTTAATATACAAAGGCTTCTTCAGTACTACAAATATCAAATGGAGAGAGATGCTATCTTTCCTCCAAGCTCCGAGTTCTTTTCTAATCTGCACTTATCCCAAAAGCTTTCTGTTGTCTTGGCTGTGGGCTGTGTCCCCCAGTTTGTGCTCTGGCTTTGCCTGGTGCTCTCTTAGTCTCTTTTTTCTGCCTCCTATTCAAATACATATATAAATTCAGAGATGACATTCAGCCACACTTCCACCAAACTATCTGAGAAAGGGACAGGTAACTTGTTCTAATAATTTATCTCTCTTGAGTTTGCATCTTCCAGAGAGATAGTTACATATTCCAGAAAGGTATAATTTGATGTCATCTAACTTCTAGAGAATGAAGCTCTAAAACTTGAATAGGTTGTAAATAAAAAAGAACAGATTGTTGGGTTGTTTAAATTAGGAGTGGTAGTTGGTGTTGCAAATAAGCAAGTGCACAACTTGTTTATCAATAATTTATCAATACCTGCTTTTAGTGAGCTGATGTGTATTCAAACATCTATGGTCTGTGTTGCATGCAAAACTGGAAAGCTCAGGTTTCCTGCAGAAGGACTTGACACAAATACCCACGGTTTAGATTTGTGGTCCAAGTAAAATCTTTTTCCATTGCAAAAGCTTTAAAGAAACCATAGTGCGTAATCAACCTGCTCATTCCCAGACAAGAGAAATTTCTAAACTACTGGCTCATGACCTAATTTTCATTATTATTTGAAGTTAAATGAAGAGAAAAGGGGACAAAACTTTCAGTACCACCAGTGAAAAGAAATAGCACTACACCAAGAAGGGGCCACAGGATAATACAAACTAGAAAATTCAAAGATTACTCCTAGGGATCTCTTTTTTTGTGTGTGTTGTTGTAACAAAAAAAAAGCTGGTTTGTTTCTTTTAAATATATATTAAGCATCTTTAAAAACACAATCACATGCCAGAAGGCATGACCTGAATGTAAATTAAAAAGTAGGGAAGAAAGGTGAGGTCCCAGAATTTGTATCACAAAGTCCATTGTGCTACATGGGAGAACTACATCCCCTTTTTTTCACCTCTGGTCTGGAAATATAAGCCTACTAATTTGAATAATACCTTTTCCACTGAGTTCTTCCTCTTACTTATCTATACGAACTCTTTTTGTTTGTTTGTTTGTTGTTTGTTGTTTGTTTGTTTGTTTATTTTATCTATATGTCTGTACTGTCTCATGAGAAATAGGGCTGGATAAAAAAACAAACTACACACAGATTTGATGTCAACATATGATCAGATGGGTAATTTCTATTTTGTCACATTCTTCCATATGTTATTTGACATGTGCAACTGGTCCTCTCAACAGAATTACAGGCAAACCTCAGTATATTCAAGTAGGAAATCCTCCTATGGATCGCAAGTGCTGTTCAGCTATTTTACCTATATTTCAACAGAAGTAACAATTCTGTCACTGATTGTGTGATGAAATACATGCAGGACCTCTTTTACAGGGAGAGATAGGAGATATATATAAAGCTAAATGAAGGTACAGCTCTAAACGAAGCTAAATATATGACTCTTCATCTGAAAGCTGAATACTCTCAATCCCAGTTTTATTTCTGACAAAGCCTCTCTGAAATCCATGGCATTGACAGAAGAGAAGGGGACCAGTTTAGGCTCAGTTTAAGGTATGTATTTGGCCAGGGTTGTTTTGTTCTTTTTTAAAGAGATCCTTAATGTATTACCTTTTTGTAAAATGTACACTGGAAAACAAAAAGATTTACAATAAATTGAAGCGGAGGTTCATGAGATTTACAGACTATATACACTGATTACTATTTGAGCTTATTTAAAATTGATACCATGGGCTTTTCTAGGATCATATATTTTGAAAAATTTGTATCAAAGTACTTTTATTGATATCTTTTCTAAGTACATTAACTTTTAGAATTAAAATTAGAATTACAGTAAATTTCCACTCTGGTGCTCTAACAGGCAAATTTATTTTGGCTGTTGCATTGCGGATGGAAAGGGTAGGATACATCATGTCAGTTTTAAACACATAACAGATAAAAAACCTCCCTGGATGTACTTAGTATAGATGGTTGGATTTTTTTGTCATATAATATAGATATGCATAGCAATCTATTAATATTTTTTGCTAAATTTGTAAAGTTATGTTGACTGAAAAAGGTATAAAAAGAAAAAACAATTAAAAACAGGGAATTTTTACTTCTGAAATGCTATCTGACTCTGGTTTCTTTCAGTTGGCCTGATCCTGACACAAAGACAGGGAGGTGCCCTTCACCTGATAGTCTTCCACAACAAAATTACTAGTTCAGCGGACTAGGGAGTAGTGGCTGATATTGTTTATCGATCTTGATTTTAGCATGGCTTTCAAAATCACATAACATCTCATAGGCAAAGCTTTCAACACTGTTTCTTGTAAGATCCTCTCAGAGAAGCTGATCAAGTATGGGTTGGACAAGTGAACAGTGAGGTGGACTGAAAGGGTTGTGAATAGCAGCACAATATTTAGCTGGAGGCCAGTTACTAGAGGTATATCCCAGGGGTCAATACTGTTTAAACATCTTCATGAACTACCCTGATGGGACACAGTGTGCCCTCAGCAACTTTGCAGACAATACAAAACTGTGTGGAGTGGATTGATAGCCAAAATGGGTGCATTGTCATTCAGAAAGACCTTGAAAGGACACAAGAATGAGTCAACAGGAATCTCATGAAGATCAACAAAGGGAAAGACCAAGTCCTGCACTGAGGAAGGAATAACCCAAACATCAGTACAGGCTGGTAGAAAACAGCTTTCCAGAAAAGGTCTTGGGGTCAGGGTAGAAAAAAATCAGACCTGAGCCAGGAATGTGCCTGTGCAGCAAAGAAGGCCAGTGGTATTCTGGGTGGCATCACAGGAATTGCACATGGCAAAATTCACATGATCTTCCTCTCTTCTTAGCATTAAGGAGACACATTTGGAGTCCTGGATCCTCTGCTGGGCTCAGCAGTTGTGGTTTAAGCCCAGCCAGTAACTCAGAACCGCACAGCCTCTCACTCACTCCTCCTCCGCTTCTTCCTTCCCCCAGTCCTGGAGGGGTGGGGAGGAGAGTAGAAAGAATGTAACTCCCACAGGTTGAGATAAGAATACTCCAGTAACTAAGGTATAACACAAACCACTGCTGCTACCACCAATAATAATAATGATAAGGGAAATAACAAGGGAAGAGAATACAACCGCTCACCCCCCCTAGACTTATACCCAGCCAGACCCGAGCAGTGACCTAACCCTTCCGGGTAACTGCCCCTGGTTTATATACTGGGAATGATGTGCTGCGGTATGGAATGCCTCTTTGGCTAGTTTGGGTCAAGTGTCCTGTCTCTACTTCCTCCCAGCTTCTTGTGCCCCTCCTCACTGGCAGAGCATGAGACTAAAAGTCCTTGGTCAGACTAAACATTACTTGGGAACAGCTAAAAACATTGGTGTAATCAAGAGCTGTTCCCAGACTGAAAGTCAAAACCACAGCACTGCACCAGCGACTAAGAAGGAGAAAAATGGCTGTTACAGCTGAACCCAGGACAGCAGTATGAAGGATACATGGCTATACTGGAGAGAGTCCAGTGCAGGCCCACAAAGGTGTTTAAGGGACTGGAGCATCCTTCATATGAGGAAAGGCTGAGAATGCTGGGACTGTTCAGACTGAAAGAGAAGGGGGAATTATGAAGGGGGAGCCAGACTTTTTTCAGTTGTTCCCAGTGACAGGGGTATAACTGAAATACAGGAAATTCCATTTATAAACATAAGAAAATATTTTTACTGTGAGGGTGGTCTAACACTGGAACAAGCCCAGAGACTGTGGATGCTCTCCATTCAAAATTTGGGATATTCAAAATCCATGTAGATATATTCCTGGGCAACCTGTTCTTGTTGATCCTGCTCTGAGCAGGGCAAGTAGACTGATCTCCAGAGGACTGTTCCCAGCTCAGTGACAGTGATTCAGAGAATCTTCTCATGTTCAGAACCCCTAAATATGAGGCCTTTTGTTTAGAAGCTTCTGCTGGAATGTGTTTGCTTCCTAAAGTCAGAAAAGAAATTTAAGTCATGTTAGACTCCATACTAGGAATTAGTTTTCTTAATTATCCGATCAATGCTAGTCCAAGACAAAATGCAAGCTATTGATTCAAAAGTTACTGTTAGACACCGAAAAAGACTGAATTTTTAAGCTGATGTCAAGGTCTCAAAACAGTTAGAGGTGGTCTGAGTCATCTCTTCCAGACCTTGATTATTAGGACATGTCTAGTAAAAGATCTGTGACACCAATGAAACAGAAATTTTACATGCTGCTAAATTTAATTCATCCACAGCCACTAGAATAGATGGTTTACCTCATCTCCTTTTACATTTCAGTAAACTGAACCAATAGTCTGTTGAAGCAAAAATCACGTTGGTCCTAGAACATGAAAATGGACCCCATTTCCTATAATAGAACAATAGATCATGCTTTTTTGCCAAGTTTTGACAGGAAAGCCATTTTTCTGGCTGGATACATGATTTCATTAAAATAATTTTAATAGGTGGCTTTACAGGTAAGGTTACTTTTTACAGAAAAAGAAAACGGAAAAAGTACACGAATGTTTCTTATACTGTAACATTAAACTATGCAGTGGCTTGGGAGACAGGTAAAATAGAGTCTGATGCATCTTTCCAGATTACTGTATAACAAAATTAGCCCTGGCTGGCAGACATTCAAATAGAAATATTTTAAGTTATTTCCAGACTGTTAAAATAATGCTATTCCCTAAAATGATATGGTATACATAGGCAATTTGTAAGCAATATGTTATCA
Source organism: Myiopsitta monachus (assembly GCA_017639245.1). Classification (NCBI taxonomy): domain Eukaryota; kingdom Metazoa; phylum Chordata; class Aves; order Psittaciformes; family Psittacidae; genus Myiopsitta; species Myiopsitta monachus. The sequence goes on along the minus strand of CM029925.1, from coordinate 50,680,853 downwards.
AGGTTCATGGATCAAGGATATATTATTCCAGCCTTCTGAAAAAAATTTAAGCTATAGGGGTTCCAGTGAGATATCTGTTGCGGAGATGCAACCCTAAGTTGATGCGCAAAAGAATAATCCCTATGCAAAATGCCAAATGTCTGGCAGCTGTAGATAGAACAAGGAAATCTTATGAAAACTATGATCCTGTTAAGGAAGTATTCCAAGTGGCAACATTGTTTTGCTGCAAGTTCCTTAGTTTTTGAATGAGTGATTCATGTGTAATATTCTTTTTTAGGTCTGGATAATTGTGTGAAACCTGTCAAGATATACTAATATCTAGCTAGTCTAGAATTACTCCAGAGGTATCATCAGATGACCATGACAACAGCAGAAGTTTTTATTGTTTAATAATAATATATATTTTTTTTCTTTTAGAAAAAATGCAGGTATTTTTCATAGATATGATGTAAAGTCCTGCTTAAATTTATGGGGTACATGTTCAAGTTATTTTTGTTTGAAGAACTTCTTGCTGTGGCTCACAAAGTAACTGAAGCTCATGCCTTTATTGCAACACATACTATGCATTCCTTTCTTGGAGAGTTAACAGCAAATGGCATTATCTGTGACTCTCCAAAATATGTTCATTCCAAAACAGTGAGCTTTCATAAATGAATAGTTAGTTTGTGCCATGCTCAAAGGACAAATGTTTCATCATACTTGCATGAAACTACAGAAGTGTGAGAAATATTGCTTAGGATCACAGATCTTTGTGGAAAAAGTGGTGTTGTGTTGGAATATACAGATGCAATGATTCTAATACTCTTCTTTATTCAAATTATACTTACTTTTTCAGGAACAGTACCAGTTGCCTGACAGCATGCCTAAGACTTCAGGGGAAGACCTACTGCAAAGAGCCCACAGTATAAATAAGTGAAAGCAAATTGCTAGAGACCAACAGAGAAATATAAAGAACCAGTAAGGTAGGCCTACACAATAGACAGTGGCTTCATCACACCAGTAGCTAAACCACTGTCAATTCTTTTTGCAAACTGATTGGTAAGAGAGATTATTAAGAAACAATTTATAGTAGTTTAATGAAATCTATTCATTAACTAGAAACTTCTCCCAAACAGAAAGAAAAACATGGGAGAAGACATGTAGATGCCTATTTGAAATTCTAGGGAGTGAATAAGAGCAGTATTGGTGATATGGGAAGGAATAAAAGATAGGAATATAGGAATACAGTCTTTAGACAGTGACATACTGTCTAAATTTCTATACTGCTTTCAGTATAGGAATACTGTCATACAATCTCACGTACTTGCTTTACCTATGTAAGCAGATATCAGCAGTATATGACTTTCCCTGGAGATACTATGCAGCTAGAATCTGCAAAATTTAAATACACCCTGCAAATGAAGACCTAAGGAGTGGTCTGACTGGTAGATGACAATCCAAAGTGCAGATATCTTATACAGTCAAAATGGTGGTCTGGTATGCATGCAGGAAACTGTGCTTGAGTGAACAGAGAATTGGCCTGGGATTTCTGTTTGATCTAAAGAAGATAGACATATAGCAAAAACACAGCTTAGTGAGTTGCCTGTTCAGAGATAGTAACTGGATGAATATTTGCTTAAGCGATTACCCTGGCTAGAGGTGGTAGCTAAGTTAATGTGTGCAGACAAGATTACCCAAAAATATGGTAGGTATAGTAGGATAGTAATTTTTCAGTTTAACATTTTGCTTTTGGAAAATGCTACTTTTTCAAAGTGTGAAGTTTTGTAGAGGAAATTAATCTTCAATGTCAAGAATTTGTCACTGGTAAAGATTAAAGGAATTTTGAGTTATGGAAATGGAATTTCAGTTGACTCACCAGGACTTTGTTTGGAGAATCTGTCTGGTAAGTAATGTATTTCTTCTTTGTTCTGAGTGGAAAAAAGTGGTGAAGACACCGGTGAAGCAGAAATCCTAGTTCTTATCTAGGCTGGACTCTATTAACCCTGTGTCAACAAGAACTTTTTTCCTGTGTAGAAAATGGCAGTCCACACACGGAAAATAGGAAAAATTGGGATGTTGGACCAGGAAAAGATTATTACAGATTTTAATGAGTGTGGTTTCCACTGAGTGGATTCTATGTTGGATGACAGTGCTAGAAAAAGATGAGTGTATTGAATGCAAGGTCATCTATTTTGGACAAAATCAGTAGGACTCTGTGAGACCATACAGACAATGCCTCTGCTCTTTCCACTTTGGGCATGCTTTGAGCTCCCCCTTAGAAAATTAAATAGGGTCTCGTGGAATTACACTTGAGTGGGAGACTTCATGTCTGTGCAAGACTGTTGGAAAGAAACCTATGTCAACTTCTATTTAGTCTCAGCCAGCAAAGACGGTAAAATTATTTGGATATAAAGAGAGCAGGACCCTTTCATACTGTGCTCTACCTGATCTTTGCTATCCAGGGTGTGCTTTTATTGAACCCAGGCAGGTCACTTGTGGCTTTGCTAAACTTCAGAGCACAGCTGAACTGGGCGTCACCACTTCTCCCTCATTCGTTTCTGTGCACGGAAGTAGGAATGGAATAAAAAGGGTACAGAAGTACCATGGCTTCTGAAATACACCATTTTCTTACATTAGTGGCATTTTCCGTTCTACTTGAGTGTAATTTAAATTTAGCTTATTCTTGGTGTTTTCATCATTTTATAATGTTATATAGCAGATGTGACGGGAAAAGACATCTCATATCATATGCTCAGTAAATACCAGAGCAATCTTATATACCCTCTGTTTTGTGCTCACCAGAAGCATGCGAATTTGTCCTAAATCAGCTCTTGCTAGCAGTCTTCCCTACTGGAAGTTATAATCAAATGAGCTGCTCATGATACCATCATGAGAAAACCTTTTGCGTGTGAACCAGCTGAGTGTGCTCACAGGGGGAAGAATTCAGTCCCGCAATGCTGTGCATTTAATAGCTTTATCCATTCGGCTTTATAGCTTGCCATTGGGTGCAGATGTTTTATGACTTGTAACAGCCTAATGTGTCCTGGTGGATTACCCTCCAAGTTTCTCTTCATCAAAGCACTTGCTCCAGGTAACTGGAATGTCAGATTTAAATAAAGTGCAATGTAAGAATGGGGTTTGTCAGATTTTAAATGAAGCACAGTGGTGCTAAGTAAAGTTTTGAACATGGCATGACATTTCCATGGCCCACCTCACAGGATCTCTACACCTCTCCTTTCAGTGTGCAAATTACTGTAGTGAAAGAGGTAAAAAGAAGTCAAGCACTGCATTCCACTACAGCACATGGCCAAGCTAAATAATACCTGAAAAGAGAGACATAATGTTTCACTTGAATTCAAAGTCAGACAAAAGATGTAATAGACAGGGCAACATTATTTCACTCCCCAAAGGTGAGCAGGCACACTGTTCACTAGCAGAGCTCTGAACCTCTGCCTCACTCTTCCTTTGCTCCTCCTGCTGTTATTCACATGTCCCCTGGGGCCATGAATATCCCCAGCCCTTCTTCCCATCTCTTTCCAGAGATTTCTTCCATCTTGCTCTTCCAAACACGCAATCTTCTTCCTTCCCATCTGTCCTCCAGCCCCTCTATTGTTCATTCCAGTTGCTCTGGCTTTGCGCTGGTGAAACAACTGAACTCTCTGGAATGCTTTTGTTTCAATGGAGAGATGGCTGCTCTGGGGATGCATGTTGGTAGTCCCCAGGGTCTTCAAGTATCTTCTTTCTTCCCTTTTGCAGAAATTTACTGGAGCAATAAATCTAGTGCAATGATGGAGAAAAACTAAGGCAGGGGATCTCTGGAGAGAGGGAGAGGAAAAAAGAACAGTACAGTGCAGTAGCAGTTGTGCTACTTTTGCCTGCCTCATGTCTTACTAGCATGTTTTTCTGTAAATCTTATCTACTATGAGAGAGGAAGGGGAAAAAAAAATCCTCGATAGGATTTTGTGGCAATGCATAGTGGCAATGCATAGTAGATGCATTGCCACAAAAGGCTTACAGGACAGTGAAGTCCAGATTTCTCAACATCTGAAGAGCCAGCACTAAGTAGGTTATCTGATACCTAAAGAGTCACAAAGGTGGCAATGTAAATGATATCTTTTGCTGAGGTAGACAATGAGGCAAAGATAATCACAGTGCTAAAAAGACAATGCATGTCATGCTGAAACAGAAAGAGTAAAAAACTCCAAGACCTCAGAGTGTCTCTGAGAAGAGACCTTCAGCTTTTTTTGACAGGCTTTGCATGTTTGACGATTATTAATACAATAAAAGGTTGCACATGGTTATTACTGGGTTGGCAACCTCTCCTGAATCATTTTTTTGTTTGTTGTTCTAGATGCAATGCAAAAGAGTAATGTATTTTCTGTCTTTGCACATTTGGGCTGCGACGTCTAGAAAAGAAGTTTTCAGATTAAAGATAGTGAGCAAGAAAACATTCATTGACTTGAAAGGTAACAAAGTGCTTTTATTTTCAAAAATGAGGGTGCTTTGAAAGTTCTGAAAGTGTTACTCTATAAATATCACTGAGCTAATCACTTGTACAGATGCTGTGCTTTGGTTATTAATTATTATGAGTTATCCATCCTACTATTAACAGAGTACCTGCAAGCAAAATTTCCTATCTTTCTGGCTATTGCTGTTGTTTGTATTTATTTTGTAGATGGTGAAGGAACCTTGGGATGCCAAGTAACATTATTGTCCTGCTTGTCTAAGTACTTTTTGGACACCTAATTCATCAGCCTGCTGGCCTGAAATGGTTCAAGCTGATCATATTTAAAGGTCTGCGACTTGTGTCATGTTTTATTTGGGTCTGCCAACTGTAATTCTTCACATATATGGTATTGTTTCTGTTTTCTAGGTTTGATGAAGACAACTCATAACATCATTATACCTGTAACTGCAGCAGGCAGCAAAATTAAGATCTGAGGGAATTTCAGTGTATAATCTCTAATTCTGCTTCCTGTATTTCATGCATGGTATATTGAAAGTGAAGAAGGAAGGAGAGGGTGAATATGACTTTATACATATCTGTTGAAAATGCTGCTTGAGTGCTCACAAAAAAAGGATTTTTATGCATTATTTATTCCTCCATAGTTAAATATATGTTGCTCACTAACTATATCTGGTAAATGTGCACCTGCAGAAGGAAATCTGGTAAGAGTATGATAAAGGTCTTGCTTGGCTGAAGCACAAATTACCACTAGACTTGGGTGCAAAAGTTAGTCTTGTGATGATGATGATTCACTTGGGGCTACTGTGGTGTGTTAGTAACATGAGTTATAGCAATTGTTATAGCTATTGCATAAATGCAAATACTTAGATGGAGTATTCACAATTGTTTTCCACAGTAGGAAAAAGCAATGATAGAGGAAGGATTTTTTTCTTACGTATGTAACCCTTGTCTAAGACACTCTGTACACTTCATGGAGAGATACAGACACTTTCAGGAAGTGATTCATCTCAGTTTTAGATGTCTAAAATAAGGCAGATGGAACAGCCTATTTCTCTCCACAGAAGAACTTGCAGATTGAATTTCACTGTAACAAGCAGGCCCAGTAGTTAAAACAGTATGACCACCTGCAAGCAAACACAGTTCATATCTTAGCACCCTGCCACCAGTATAGTCAAACACAAAGTGCCCAACTCCATAATCAGTGCTTTCAGCTGCAGCACAAGTAGCTCTTCTAATGAATCAATGATAATTGTGCTCGTGTACATTCAGATTTCTCCAACACAGAACATAATATTCCATTCTGTCAGGAATGTGCCCCTGTCATGCAAAAAAATCTCAGTTTGCATCTGTGAACTCTGTATTAAGAAAAATTCCAGCATGGCTGTGAATTCAGATTTATTTTTATTTTCACTATTGAGATTTAGGATTTTATTGTGCAAAGATGCAGAGCATTTTCTGGACACTTAGTTCCATGACTACTTTGAAGAGAAAGACATATTTTGCCCTGTGAGATCAAGGCCTTGCACTGTGTAGAATAGCTATGTTCCATAGTTGTGTAAAACTTTGAAATGCTTCCTAAAACTACCACTTACCCTCCCCTACTGCTTCCAGCTGCCAGAAAGCAAAGAGTCAGGTGTCTAAGCTTGGCTGATTGGCCAGGCTCCATCTATAATTGATGGAGACAAGCACTTCTGAGAGAGATTCATCTGGTCTATGGAGACTGTGAATCGTACATTTCCTATCTCTTGCCCCCGGGCTATTTGTTGGCATTCCTGCCTTACTTTGTGGCACCTTTCTGTTGCACTGATAGGGCTGTTTGTGGCGGCAGCATTAATCAAGCAGTTTAAATTTTTTGGGCTTAAAAAAATAAGAAAAGCACTCCCCTTATTTAAAAGTTAGATTTATTCATTGCCTATACTTTTTGGGGGGTTTGGATGTAAAATTTTAGCAAACCAACAATTTTTTTAAACAGCAATAGCAATCTATACAGGGAACTGATTCAAACGAAAAACCCTGTTCTTTTGCTATGTCTTGTGTGCTTTAGTCCAGGCATTAAAGAATAAAATAAAAGGACATGTGTTAAACAGAATTGCCTGCTTTGTAGCTCTTTTTCTTAACTCCCTAGTTCTTTCCCTGCCTGGTTCAGACCTTCGCAAGTCCTGCAGATCCTGGGGGAGGGAGTATGTACTAAATTCCTTTCAGCCTTGGTAAACATACTTTGCACAATCTAAAACAGGGCAGTGTTACACTGGCTTGCCAGACCCTTTCGAGTTCTGGAAGAAAATTAGAAAAAAAAAAAAAAAGGAAAAAAAAGGATATTTAACATCTGCATTTTAGTGGAGCAGCTACAAGGACTGTTTGTTATGGAAAAGGGGGACAGTGCTCGGGAGTTTGAACTGAAAGGAACTGGCTTGAATTTCTGGGCCTCCTGCCTCCCCCCTCCTTGCCTTAAAGGCTGCTAAACCTGCTCTGCTTCCCACCAGAGGAAAGGGGGCAGCGCGCTCTCCCGGCCCGGGCAGGACCCTCGTGGCAGGCAGGCTGTGGGAGGGAAATTTTACTGCAGATGAGGGACAACCTTTATTTCACATTCTAAGTGCATTTCTCTTGCAGAAGGGTTCAGCCTTTTGTGTTTTAGTAGTACATGGGTCATTTTGTTGCTGGTCTTAATTTCACAGACCCTCCTTTCTATGCCAAGTCTATGCTGTTCTCCATAGCTGCTTAGGATCTGTGATAGCAACAGTAGGTATAATGAAAAAAAAATGTTTAAATAAATAATAGATTTGCAGTGAAGATCAAGGGTGCTGCTTGTGACTAGGCATTTCTGTGGACATCTGAGTCCCTGCAACTGTAATCTGTCTTTGTTTTAGATCTGTTTTAGAGGGAATGAGATCTCCAACTAAGGTTAAATGTTTTTTTGAGATGCTTTTTGAGCCCTCAGATCACTGACACAGGGAATTAAGTTTTTTCTCTGTGCTCAGGATGGGTGAGAGCAGATTTTTTTTTTTTTTTTCCCCCCAAATGCACTAATTCTTAAAATTACCTGCCACTGTCACCTCTCATACCCTTTTGCAAGCAGCTTGCTGCATTTCGTACTTGGAATTCAAGCTGTTGTCAACTAGCCACCGAAACGGCTCAGTCTCTGTTCCTCAACTGACCAAATGTAACTAGCAAAGAGGAGAGGGTCTTTGAGAGTCCACGGAGGATTTGCTCTTCCCTGAGAGAGGTAGCAGATAAATGGGATTAGAGTATTTACAGAGTCCTGAAATCTGGGTCGACTAGGTCTTGCCCAAGGCATCCTTGTTTAGCTGTAAGATTTGATTGACTGTGCGCAGTGTCAACATTAGCTTTCTACGCTCACTTTACACAAGCTAGTTATCTGAATGTAGGCAGCTCCAAAAGCAAAAGGTGTGGTCAGGTTTTTCACCTGGTTTGCTGCTAATTGGCATAGCCCCAAGGCTGTGCTGAATGATTTGGGAAACACTATTCTTACACTGCATGAAGCAGTAACAATCAGTATCCCAGCTCTCCTGAAGTTCAAGCCTTAGTTTTATTATTGATCTTGTCTTAATATAGGGAGGAATTGAATTCAGTGACAGATTTGCCTGTGTCAAAGGTTCCATGAGGGCTTGGCTTGCCTGAGCAGTGAAATGGCTTCAGAATGACCACTGTGGCTGCAGCGGAATTTGTGTGTGAAAAAACCACATGTTAGGGCTGAGGTTGCTCAGGAAGCTTCCACTGGTGGCAGCTCTTCCTCCTACCTTTTCTCCAACTCCTTTCTCTACCTTGGAAGGAGGACCTCCTTCCTCCACCCAAGTTGCTTTCCTTCCCCCCATGTCAGCACATAAATCCTTTCACTTGCATGGTTGCACACTCAACCAGGCCTCCCAAATAATATACTTAAACCAACTAACCCACCGCCTTCTTTCCAGGAAAAACCAAGCAAACAATCAAACAAACAAAATCCAACCAAAACTGTAAAAAAAATATAAAAACCAGCCTTTCAAGGAAGATCTTTTCTCTGATGCATGCTCACAGCACAGCAGCAAAAAAAGCAAAGCTGGCACAAATGAAGGGATCATAGCTGTTTGTGTAAGGAGACATCTTGTGTAGATTACACAGCATTATCTTACACAGCATCTAAAAGTCACGTGGAAATGTAGCCTGAGACTGTGATTTGATGATAAAAAATAATTAGTGTCATTTCTGGCCTTAGCAGTTGATTTTGTCTCTCTGCTCCATCTTTATTGTTTTATTGTTTGGGTTTGCCTTTTTTTTATTTATTTTTTTTTAATTGGATCAGTTTTCCAATTTGGTTCATGGTGCAGGCCTGCAAATGGTTGTGGTGACAGAAACAGGAACAAGCAGCTGGGAGCAGGGGGGAGGGACAGTTTAAGCCAGTGCTGCTACTGAACATTTGCTGTCATTGACCACAGCCTCAGCGTTTCCCTGGATAAGCAGTAGAATGATATCTTCTCATCTAGTGACATTTCACAGGTTATCTTAATTCTAGTTAGATACACTTGTCTCTATGTTTATTTTGTTCTCTATTGAAACTGTGCTATGCGCAAGTTAAAATAAAGATATCAGGCTCAATTGTTTTATGCTATTACCATCAGCTCAAGGAGAGCACAATCTTATTTAGCTTTTCTGAGCAATTTCTTTGAGCTAATACCCAGAAAACTAGAACTAGGCTGCAAGGAAACAAGCAAGGCACTCAGCTTTGAATGACTTGTGTGGACTGCTCACTTGGGAACAAGAATGAAAAAAATAAACTACAGTTTATCACAAAAGATCTTTGCCTTACTGCAGTCGTAAAAGTGATATAGCAAAAACATATTGATTCTCTGGGTGACTGATAAAGCTACAGCACTGAAAGGATTCCTCACAGTAAATCCGAGTTTAATTTATCCATCCAGATGCCTTGAATAATGCAGCCTTCATCTGCTGGTCACCTATCTGTGGCACTGTTCAAGATGATGATAGGCCTGTTTAGCCATGATAGGATCCTGAATTGTCTGGCATCATGCTAATTCCCAGTAGCTTCCTTGTGAAGAATCACATCTAGAACGATTATCTGAGAACTTGCCCATTGCACAACAATAGAAAAGCTCTTTATTGTTTCTTTTTTTGGGGTGTTATTCTCATCTTGGTGGAACTACTGCTGAATTTTCATTAAACCAGCACACTTGATGTGCACATGACACATACACATGCACTTTAGGCTGCCTGGCAATATGAGCTCATTGTATATTCATTACGTTTTCCTTATGGCAGAATCCTCTTAACCAAGGCAACTATGAAATACGTTGTGCCGAAAGATTTCTCTCGTGCTGGTGTGTGTGTGTATGTGCACATGCATAAGGATATGTGCACACGTACAGAATGAAAAGCGTTAGGTACCCTAAAGAGCAGTCTCCATCTATCTCAGCTTGAACGGTATCATATCGCACAGCCCTGCCTCCCCCCGCTCTGCTGTGCAGGATAATAATGTGGTGGAAACCTTGTGTCTGTGGGGGGAAGGGTTTAAAAGCATCGCACTGAGGCTGGGCATTCTGCCAGGGGGAAGGGACAGAAGTGAAGTGCGCCTGGAGGTTTTCTTTTTTTAGACAGTGATTACTGAAGGGGAAAGAAGGCCAGTCATCATAGGAGTACAAAACGACCAAAAAAAGTATTTACTGTGAGCTATTGGCAAATACTTAAGTCTCACTTTAGGCAAAAATTCCTCCCGGGAGCTAAAAAAAGGCACAAAATGGTTGCGCTTACAGAAGATGGTCCAGTCTCACAAGCTGTTTCCAAATTACAGATGGAAATGAATGTTATCTCTATAATTTCCTTCTTTTATTTCCCAAACATGCACATATATATTCACACGCATAAAATGTATGTCCTTAATGTCTTAAGTAGTCGAAGAAAAGAGAAGTGCAGAGGGGATGCCTTTGAAAAGGAGTGATTTATTTTTACTTAAAAAACCAAAATTCAGCGCATGCAGATCCCCTTTGAGAAATGAAATAACTGAGTTATAGAAATATCAGGTCAGTAACTCTCATTTGCCCTAAGCTCTCTACAGAATCCTTCAGCTTCTTGTTGCACTGAAATGTGGAATATTTATACAACTCAGAACCACTGGCATCAGAGACAAAAGCCTCATGCCTTGTTGGCAAGGCAGAGTTTTGAAAAACCTCTAGATGTGTTCGGTTTTTTGGAAAAAGTCCCCACCAGGCATGTGAAGCTTGTCATTTTATTAGCCCGTGAGGACAGGATTATCTAGAAGGTTGTATAGTCTTTTCTGTACCTAAGGAAAATCATAATTATAAGTTTTGAATTCACATTCCTTGTTAGATGACAGCATGTTTAGGAAGCTTATGTCCCTGTTAAGCTTCTGATTTTTGAAATTAAATTAGGCATGGCAGAGGGAGGGCTTGGGTGATGAGGGAATATTTTTTGGCAAGTGAATTCAAAACTGAAGTGCCAGATTTGCCAAGCATTTTTCCAGGGATGTATGCATGATTTACATGTCCCCATTCAGCCTCATAGCACATCCTCAGTGTGAAACTGATGGGGAGTAGTAGGGAAATGGCAGTGGTGACTGAGAAATTGAGTGCAACATGAAAAATATTTGGTTTTCCTTGATGCAAACTACTCGATGCTGGTGAATCAGTGGATTTGTTCCCCCCAACCTGCCCCAAGGAGAGTCTTCTGTCCTTTTTCTTTTTTAGTAAACACTTAAAACTGAAACTGTGATCATTGCATTAGCACTGGTTGGTGAACCTCAGAAGGAGGTATCCAAAATTTCTGAAGCTAATCCAAAGGCAACAAAAAGCATTTTCATTTAGAAATCAGGCTAAAAATCTTTCAAGATCATAGTCTCTTGTGAGATTTCTACTATTACATGTGGAGAAATTATCATGAGACTGCTCTTGCATATCATCATTGCAGTAATTCTCACTGCAGGATTTACAGTTATGTGTGAATATTAAAGTAAATAAATAGCTGAGCTAAAATGTTCTGAGTTCATTTTAGGTTATAGGCAATGGTTCTCTACTGCTGATGCACTTTCTGAACTGTTTTCTTTGTCCTTAGGCTCTGATTTAGCAAAACATTTTAAAGCGTACTCAAACGTAAGCATCTGGATTTTCCAATCAAAGTCACAACTCTATTCACATATTTAAAGCCAAGCAGGTGTTAGAGACCTTTCTTCTAGGTAAGTGATGCAGAGAAAGGTCTTCAAAAATGAGTCACAGCTGCCTACAGAGGAAGTAGGAGAATCTGCCCCAGGCTCCCTCCACTTACTGAAGATTAGAAATTCTGACTTACTGCTCTGCCCCAAAATATTCAGCATTCCCAGTGAGGAAGGGGCCCAATTTCTAGCAAGACTGTGAAGATTTTGTGAAGATTTGCCCCTAATTAGTAAGTTGTCCTTATGTGGCAACCAACAGCAGGATGTCAGGATGACAAGTATCAAATCCAACACTTGGGAAACAAGTCGGTGCCATCAGCGAAGCTCCAAAGTCTCCTAAATTTTTACAGTAGAGTGAAATATTTTTTATGCTTTTTGAACACGGGAAGTGGTTGTAAACTTGACTTTTGGAGGAGAAGTGGACCATGTCATAGCCCCCTGTTGAAAAGCAGCAGTTTTCTTTCGTAATGTTCAGCTTTATTGAGAGACCCCCAGACAACTTTTGGCATGGATAAGGGCAACATAGAATCATGCATTGTTTTCTGGAAACCTCATAATGTCAGTGAAAATGCAGATAAATCAAAGGAGGAACGTCATGAAGAAACAAGAAGAATTGGTTTATGACAGAAGATTAGATGAATCAAATTTATCTATCTTGTCCAACTTAAATCTCAAATCATGATGAATAAACACTTTAAGACTGTGAACAGCAAGGAGACACATTATTTAGAGGTTTTCAGAGAATTATCTCCGGAAATATCAGGATGAAAGTAAGCAGTAGGAGATACTGGCTGATTATAAGTAGAAATGCTCTATAGTGGTATAGAAGACCAGGTTAACAAAAGAAGTAGCTCAAATAATTAAAAGTGGATAGGATAAAACACTGGAAAATTATCAAAATTATATTTTAATACCTCAGTCATCACTGTGATGATATCCCTTCTAGAGAAGAAAATTTCACTTACACAGGACTGTGATAGTGGTCCATCTTTTCCTTCTTCATTAATTTCTATTTTCTTTTCTGCTTCTACTGTCTATTTTTTGCTAAGAAATGTGTATTGGTCTGATGTGTAAGATTCGGTTCATAATCAGTGATGTCTCAGCTGGTACTTTCTCCTCCCTTCCCACAGACAGTTCTGAGGTGCCTATTGTATAGGCCTTTTGTCAGTATTATTCTGCTTCATCCTGTCTGGTGTATGTAATAGGACTGCTCAGGACTGATGATGAGACAGTGCTGTCAGTAACATTATAAGCTTTTACAGAATCATAGAATTGTAGACCTTAATGGGTCCTTAAATATCATCTAGTTCCAACCTGCCTGCCATGGGCAGGGACACCTTCCACCTTCCTTGACCAGGTTTCTCAAAGCTCCATCCAACCTGGCCTTGAAGGACCAGTCATAGAAACTGGGGACCAAAGAGGGCTGTTTAATCACCTATTCTGCCTGCTGCAGTTGATTCATATTCTGTTTCAGATTCTTATTCAGAAGTTTACATACTTTAGTCTAAGCTTTGTAAGATTAGCCTGCACTTTAAATGCATTTCATTGACAAGCATGCTATTTCTTTCCAGAAGTCCTCTGTTTATCTACTCTAATTTCTGTTGTATCCTATATTCAAAAATTAAAGACACTTCAATATTTGCCGCTCCAATCTTCCTTCCTTACTCCTCTCAACCATACTACACACTCTCCATCTCTCCCATCTTAAATGATCCTCTTTAGCAGAATCAAAAATATGTCTCAAAAAGTCCAGCCTCTCCTTGGCACTCTCTCCTTGGCTCTTCCATTATGTCAGTATCATATATGCAGGGGCATATAGATCTTATTAGTAATAAATAGGATATGAATCTGAACATAGTGACTTGGGCCTGGGTCCAAAAATACGTGCTTTTAAAGAGGTAAGGTTCTGCCATGTTAAACTAGAGCTCTAAGCTGATGATATAAACTGCACTTTTCCTCATCATCCTCAGGTATATCCTGGGAAAAAGACACAACTGAAAGGCTGTGCAGTGTGAGCAAGGGAAATCCATGCAGAAAATTAATTCTAGAAGTTATTTTCATTAGCCATACCAAGTACGTACAAATGATGTCTACTGCCTTTAGCATGAGTTTTGCCGTTGCTGAGGTACTGTGGAGACAGGGTACTCTCTCACGTGAGGGTAGGCGAGCCCCCGGTGCCAGTCCAGCTCCCACTCAAAGCTGCCATCTGGTTAGTGCTGCTGTTAGCAGCTCAGTTATTCCTGGCATATTAGAGGCTTGAATATTACTACAGAGATGTCAATAAATTTATCAGCCTTCTTCTACTGCATAGGAAGTCTGAACCTGTTCAAACTCAAATACATCACAACTTGTTTCTTCTTTCTGATATGGTTTGTTGATTTGTTTTCTTTTTTTTTTTTTTTTTTTTTTTTTGTTCTGTTTGATTGTTTTTGGTTTGGTTGTTTTGTTTTGTTTTGATTTTTAAAAATTTTGCAATTCTGCCTATGCCCAGTTATCAAAAGTTTCATTTCAGGTTTGTGACAAAAGTCACAAAATGCCTCATTACTTAGAGGTCATGGCTCAACTGCCACTTTTGAATGTAAGGATGCCTTCCATCTTTCTAAGAGAGGAATAAAGACCTAAAGTGCTATGATCATCTGGTTTATCTTCCTTCTTCCCAACACTGGAACTGGAGCTATATTGCTTTTCTCCAGTCTCACAAGACTTCTCCAGCACCCATCTTTTAAAGGCAAGCAGTTCAAGCAGTTAATTTTGGTGTTTGTGATCACTAATGAAAACTAAAAAGAGTACTCACCAAGCTGGTAATAAAAATGCCCAATCTTAATGTCAGTACAAGTCATCAGCTTGTGCATGGAGTTTGAATTTTGCCTGCACTGGCACATTCTACTTCTGTTGATCTACATCCTCCATCATATTTCTTAATTTCTTAATTTTATTTTAATTCCTTAATTTAATTCCTTTTTAGTTTTACCTTTTTTTTTTCCCCCGTAAGAAGACATTTCACGATGAAATGCAAAATAAATGCATTTTAGCTTTGTCCTAGTTTCAGTGTGTTCTCACAGGTACCTCTTCACTAGTTCAGCACTTCTGTTTCACTAGATAAAAGGACCTTGCAAGCATCTGTTCCCTTGCCCCACCTGTCTCACATACTACAGTGGAGACATCCAAAGCAGCAGGACTTCAGGGAGGGCAGCCAAACTTCAGTGATGATCTGGCAGCCACAGGCAAATACTGAATTGACTGCATGTGCAGTGAGAAAGGGTTGAACATGTTGGTTAGATACATTAGCTGTGTGCACACTCATGTTTGTGTATGCAAAGGAGTTGCAGAAAGAAAATAAATGACTGTCCTTGTGAGTGAGAAGGGTATATGGGACTACTGGTGGAAGATCACTTGTGGCTCATCTTGTAACTGTGACAATGTGATTTCTATAACATACCTACAGTTTGTTTGTAGCACATTTCATAGTGTACAAGCTTGACTGAAGTATACCATGGTTTTCTCTCAGTCTCCTTAAGCTTAATCAAATTAAGCAGTTTGGTGTCCTTAGCACATTTGGCATACGCAACCTCTTCCCAGCTCTTGAGTGGATCAAATTCTGATGTCTTTACTTCTTTCCCTATCCTTCCCTAAGGAGTGTGTTTGGCAGACGCCATGGCAAAACTGAGATGCATTGAGTCTTGTAGGATCTAGCTGGACAGGGAAATGTCATGGTGCCGAGCTCACTGCAAAATCGTGGATTTTTGCAGGAGTCTTGTCCATATAAAAATGATAAAACAAATGTCACATTGGTGTCCTCAACATCAATCTTTGCTTTATATCACAACTTACATCTGTTAAAAACACAAAGGCTCCAACATCTGGCATAGTAGGTGGTACCTGCCATCACCCACTGGTGCAAATTCAGTAAGATCAGGGGAGGAAGCAAAATTTTAAACAAGAATGCAAAGGATGTCCTGACCATTGTTAACACGAAAATAAGGTTTCTTTCTGCCTCTGCTTTTACAGTCTCCTAAGAATGAGGATTAGTTTATTACTGCGACAGCTCTCATTCTGGATATTAAAGAATATAACAGACAAAACCCAAGTCTGCTTTTGCTATTTAAGGAAAATACCTTTACCATTTTCTGAGTACATATGGCAAACAAATGCACTACAATTATTTTTGCTGGTATCTGAAAAGTGAAAATCACAGGCTTTATGGAGGAAAGGGTTTTTCATTACATAGTGTGTGGACAATGACTAGCTGCAGCTTATTGTCCTTTATCCTGAAGCTAGAAACAGTTCTCTTACACTGAAAGGCTGTTGCTGGTTTAGTTATTGGTTATAGCACATTTGAAACAAATGGTTTAACTACAATTTATTCAAGTCTATAATTATTCAAATTATTCAAGGAGCTCTGTAGGTTCCATCCCAGCTGGAATTCTTTTTCCCAGTTTTGTAATCTTTTTTCATTGAAATTCTTAAACAAAATATACATTATTTTTGATTTCAAAACAATCTCACGTACTGGTTCAGCTGTCCCCATTAGTCTCTCTGTGCCATACTTCTCTAGCAGCCTCTGCTAGAGAAGAGGTTTGGTTTTTCACTTTATGTTTCTCTCTTTGTTCTTTTCTTTCTCTCTTTTCTGACCCCGTGCCTCCTGCTCCCCATCCCCCCACCCCAGTCAATAATTGACCTACAGGAATCTACTCAAAGCTGAAGCTTGAGAAACTTGTGGGAATTTGGAAAGTTGGCTGCATTTCTGTGAGTGTTAATAGTTTAGTATTTATCATTTTCCTCTATTTCTTGAGATTTTGACTTGGAATTTGGAAACGAAATAAACAGTTAGTTGTAAAAAAATAAAACAAAACCAAAAACCAAAACCAGTACAAACCCAACAACAGCTGGCTGTTTGAAAAGGCAGTGTAATGAGTTTCTGTCTTCTTGAATGGCTATGTGTTGCTAGCATTCCTGTTGCTCTTGTTTAATGGAATACCTATACCTGTTAGAAGTTTTATGTCAACTGCTTTGGAAAGTTTAAACCCATTGCTTCATGATGTGAAGAGGATCCTTTTGGTCTTTCATATCAGCAACTTATTTTTCTGTCCTTCTTAATCAGAGTAGGATTCTTTAGGTGCAGCCTAACAAAATGTGACAAGCAGTAACGGACAGCTATTATGTAGCTCCAAAGTAAATACTGACTAGTCAAGAATTTATAGCAGACGAAAAGGATCCTAGCCTCCTTGGTGTGGGGAATTGTATATTTCATTGCATATTTAACTAGTAGCCATTGACAGTATGATATCATGTAAATTACCATAATTGCAAACTACTGCTACTCTCTGGGAAAGCCCAGGATTTACTTAGTAATACACAGCATTGCTTGGCCTACTACCTTCAGTGTTTCATCAGGACTGGTACCATTACAGTTGTCATTTTTCTGTTTGCATTCATATTCACTTAACTCCAGTCTCTTTCAACTATTGTTATGAGGGGGAGATACGAGGCCTAGAATCAGGATTTTACAGTACTCTATCTTAAGCTTATTTCAGAAGTCAAACTGTAAAAAGTGTTAATATCTGACTGGCTTTCCTGCAAGAATATTGCCTGCAAAACCTATACTGGATTACAAGTAAATGTAGAAGAAATAAACAGGTCAGTGTCTTTTTGGACCTCAAGCACCATCTAATTTGTTAAGTCAAAATTAAAAGGAAGTTTGACTTTTCTGTCCACTTGGAAGGAGGACATTATAGCTGCCATAAGGATCCAACCTGAGGTCCCCCTGTCCTATTGTCAGTTTTCTGACATAGACCCATACGTGGAGGATGCTGACAGGTTTACTTACGGGAAGACAGATTTCGGAAGTGATTAGAGGCATACCTACTGGCCTGATGCTGGAGTGTTCTTCTTAGATCCTCTTTCACATGGTGGTATGAAATGAGACCCCTCAGTCCACCAGGCTTGTTTACAAAAAAAATCAGGGAAATTATTTTGTTGTCACAGTTTTTGGAAAACATAAGGTGCTAGAAATGGAAAAGTTAGAATTGCGTGTCCTTTCAATTTTTTATTTCTGTTTGAAATAATATAGCTTTCAAAGCTAGGACTCAGTCCTCGCTGCAGCCTGGTGTAGTCTGGTGGCTTAACTAACACATTACACTTGACATTTGCAGAGAACTGGGAACACACCCTGTCAATCATCATGTCCCTTCTGAGTGATGCTGAGCTGAGCAGCTTCGCTTCCACATTAGAGGGAAAGGCACTGTACGAGAACTAGCCGTGATCAATGAAGCATAGCCTTTTAGCTGTGTCTACACTGCATAGTGTTCCTGAAATAGTTACATTTGCAAGGAGGGTAAAAATACATATGGGATTATGTGGCAAACTTGAACCAGAAACCTTCTCTGCATCCAGGTATATGCAATTAATTTTATCTCTTTTTCTGCATATGGCTAAGTGTTAAAATGTCTGCTTCTTTGGCTTCTAAAACAGTTTCAGGAACTATTTGATGGCATTATTTTTAAACTCAGACTTGCGCATCTTGCAAGTTGCTCTATCCAAGGAGGGGATATGGAGATAAACAAATCAAAACATCCAAGGCCTTTGTGTAAAGCCTTGCAACCAACTAAGATTAAAACAAAAAAGCTCTGTAAACAGGTCCTCTGATATAAGGTCACTGCAGCCTAGCTGCGAGTGGGATCGGAAAAATTCCCATTATCCATTTTAAGTGCATAGAAAGACACAGACTGATTTAAATTAAGTTTTATATAGAGTGAGTTGTGTTCAATACAATTGCTTCCATTTATACTAGTACAAGGAAAAGGAAGGCTGGGTCTATTTTCCCTGCCCTGAATGTTCTAAATAGTTTAGTAAAACTAACATGTCTATATTTCTTATTATCACTTCATTGTGGTAATGTTTTATAAGCAGGAATGAAATTCTTTCAGCAATGTCGCTGCTGGAAAGACTGTTCCCGTTTCACAGCCAGGGAGCTGAGGCATGTAGGTCAACAACCTAATCCAAAGCCCAATTTTTAGCTCTCTTATGAAAGACACTTGAATTATTTCATTGTGAACTGAAGATAGGTTTGCTTACTTCTAAGCCAGAACACATTCTGCAATTTGTCTGTAAGGTAGCTGTGCCCAAGCACAGCACTCAAGGGGATGGATGTACAATAAAGCTTTTGCCTTAAGTGTCAGTCTTGCAGAACTTTCTTTGCATCCCTGTGACTCTTACAGCCAATTTGGTTTAGGGTGCTGAAACCAGCAGCAGTGTGGAGGTCAATTTCTAAAAACACCGACATGGTTAGCACAGAGCTGGTTTTGGGGCTGTGCCATCTGGAGAGAGATATTGGTGGCTCCCACCTTCTGGCTTGTTCTGAGAGCAGCAGAAGCTTCTGCCTCATACAGATGCAATTTAATGATGATAGAAAATGGTAGCATATTGTTTCTGTAAGAGGCAGTCTCTCATGGATCCCACAGCGTTCTTACCAGCATGTTTAACCTCTAATCTGGGAAAGAAAAATACCATCTGGTACACACCATCCTTGAAAGGTTGCTGTCCCCTGCCTTGATGTGTACCTGGAGAGCTCATGTAAGTGCTGTACTGAGTTATCCATGCTGAATGAATCCGCCTGGGCCCCAGAAGAAGTGAAGAAACATTAGTGTGATGCACTGTCTGAGTTAATATAGCTGACTTTGCATCTGGGCTAATGAGCTCTGCAGAATGCCGTATTCGCTTGGTTATGCTGCTTCCAGTAGTGGAGCTGGCTTATTTAGAGCCCACTTAGGTATCTGCCCAGAACTACACTGGGCCATGTTGGCAGATCCATAAACTCTTAATGTTTAATAAAGCATATTTTGTTTCTTCATTTTATTTAATTCATCAGAGAAAATGTCACACTTTCTGTCCTAAGGAAACTCAGCTTCCTTGTTTGCTTATTCATGCAGTGTTAATCCTATTTGCACTAGGAAGTTGAGAAGGATTCTGGCACTTGCTGTTAAACTCTGACAACCCTGACTCATGACACCTGCCAGACTTAACACTATCACCTTTGCAGTGTACACCTTACCTCTGTGTTGTCTCTGTAGCAGAGGATAAGAGTAGCTGTGTGTCCACTCTCAGTCAAAATCTGTGGTAAACTGGCCTATTGGTTTAAATCACCAATATTTTCAGCACATATGCCTAGGTAAACCTGACTGTACTGCCATAAACTGAGCTGCTCTGTTTCTGGCCCAGGTCGATTCACCCCTCCTCTGGCAACCTACTGACCTGAGCTCTCTGGGATGATCAGACTGATACCAAACATGATGTGGAAACCTGGTTGGCCAAGAACACAGGAGCCCCAGGCTTTTGGGCACCGACCCTCCTCCTGAGAAGCTGGGATGACAGGCATGGTCTACCACAGCCAGCTTTCTCCTTAGAGGTGGCCAAAAATTACTAGTGCTGACTGTGTTTCTAGTCTTGAGGGAAGGCTGTTGGGTCAGTTTTCAGTGAGCAAATACAGCAAGGCCTTGGATTGACTTTGATGGTGAAGGCACTACCACTGCATGAACACAGCTCATTCCACTGCCTCTGTGAAAGAGATGAGGTGAGACTTACAGGTTGAAGTAAGTACAGACCTCATGAATTACTGCTGAACATGTGAATTAGAGCCCCAAGGCCATTGGTAGCATCTGTCTGTTGCAAATAAGCACTTCTTCTTCATCCCAGTTCTGCAGTTCTTTATTATTAAGGTGTCCTCTCAGAGACAAACTGAAAATGTGAGATAGACAGAATTTTTAAAATGAAGCTGCATTACTGGCTTTCATATGCATAGGGACAGAACTAACTGACCGCTGCATTGGTCTGTTTGGAAATCACTGCCCTATTACTGCTTTCATTCCTTCAGCAGGTTGCAAATAGAGCTGTTTTGATTTTAAAAGATTCCTCATATGCATGCTAAAATGTGCTTATTTCATTTTTAAAAATGCCTGTAAAGTAGCTTGGAAATAATTGTTCCTGATGTTTAATTAGGTGGTATTTGAAAAGCACTTTGAAAATGAAAAATGGAGTAGAAGTGCTAAGTATTCTTGCCTAAGGTTGATTAATTATGGACAGTAAATTTTACATTAGCCCATGTGATAAATGTGCACAAGTAGACTACAAAATCCATAAAAGGAAACCCAGGAATATTTTTCCCATTTTCCCTCCGCATATGGATCTGGGGATGATAATCTGGAGGTTGGAGAATTTTGCCTGCTTTGCAGCTTCTCATCCCCTTTTTTATTCCATACTACTGAAGACTTCAGTAGAGAATTCAGATTCTGGCTTTTCAGAGCCAGCAGAGGGGCAATCCAGGGCATGGGAACCTGCTGGGCTCCTTCAGATGGTTCCGCTTTCAACTTCACAGGAAGTTGTTAGACAGTGAGGCTACATCTATATTAGTAAATCAAACACGTCCAGCTCTCTGCCACTGAAGTCACCTGGCACTGAACTGCCCTCATCCGCACGATTAAACATTTTTACCCTGTGAGAATGAGGTGATTGCATTAAGGCTCTCTGTTGGGAAGAGTCCCTGGCCTGTGCTTGCTTGGGAAGTCTTCCTGGAGATTGCCTGGGTGCGTGCAAGTTGGCCAGGGTCAAAACCATGCTAGAAATTTAACAGTGGAGATGATGGAGGCTCAGTGCCTAAGCCTGCCCAGCATTATTTTACTGGTACAGATATAGCCTAAGGGGCTTTAGCATCTGCCTTGAGTATTTACCTCTGCTGTCTTCAGGGCACCTTCCAGTGACGGAGGAGGACAAAGCTGCAGGCCAGATCATGTCATATGATGCATGTATTTTCTGACCTCTCCCAACTGCGTCTGTTTTGGGGCAGCAATAGTGATATCTGGTCTTAAAGGGCTGATGAAACTAACAACCCAGCTTCACTTGCAGTGCAGAATTGATGATAGATTGCAGGAACACTTGGTGGTTTTGACAGGTTTTAAGTGGGGCTAATGTATAAAGAGCAAATGCTCCTATCAAACCTAGACCAAATATGTGAGAGGTCTGTGCTAGTTCTTGCAAATATGATAAGTGCCTTGAATAAACTGACAATCACTTACCTCGGATGAAAAGTCTGGAGAAGCCTGTAGAGTAAAGGCAGAAAAGGAAGAAGGGAAAACGCATGAGAGTCTGTGGAAAATACAGACAGCATCTGTGCTTTTTTTTTCCTTTTTTTCCCATGTATGACAGTTTGCTTATACACTGTAGTGCTGTGATCTTCTAAGGCTGGAGGAGTAAGTTTTCCCCTTAGAACAGGGGATCAGATCAGTTGTTGACATTGGCACACTGGAGTTAGCATAAAGGACTGATCTGAAACTGTTGGTTTAAAAGGGTGTTACCCTGAGATATATCAAAACCAATGACTAGTCATAAACATTGTTGACTTATAAGAAAAGAGGTGGCGTATATCCAAATATCGTAACTGCAGAACCAGCAATAGGGTCTCTGCTGCAAAGTATACTGGAATCGTGGCAGTTGGGTCTGAAAAGAAAATACAGAAGCCTTGCTTTTTCAATCCAGGTGTCAGATCCTAAAACGTTAAATTCTGATCTGTTTGGAAAAGATTGTAATGTGTGCCTGAAAATGACTCCTGACTACAGAGCTTCAAAGAGATAATGTCTTTACCAAAAGCTCTGGTTCTTTCAGCTATAGTGAGCAAGCTACAGAGAAAAAAGGTACTAAGGGCAGATTTAGGCATGTGGAACTTGAGGCAAAAATAAGGGCCTTAGGCATAGCCTTTGCAGCCCCTTCGAATTTCCCTTTCTCTTTGTCTATTCGCCAGACTCAGCCTGGTGGAGGGAGCTCTGAGAGTGGTCTGTGAGCCTGGGTGTGGTACCCGGTCTGCAAATACAGGGGAAAGACTTAGATTGTGAAGGCACTGCTGGAAGCAAGGAGCTGTTAGTTTGCCTCAGGTGTCCTGCTGAAAAGGTGCATGCTTGCTTCTTCCCTTGTGCCTGTCCTCTCACATCACTTTCCCACACCAAAACATTTCTGTTAACACTTAGGTGGCAACGTGATGCTTTTTGATAAGAAAAATCAACAAGAAGGTTCTGCAGAGTGCTTTAAAACATCACTGAGAAAATGTTTAGCTGATTTAGAAGGAGCTGATGAAATGGCAAATCACCTGGTGGTTCAGACAATGAGAAAGAGAGATATTCAGAAAAGAGAGGCAAGGACTGAGAAGAAAGCACAGATACTTGGAGGGCAGAATCTTTTTAATGTTGAAAAGGAAAATCCATACAATGTACATCTTCCCTGTTGTGTGTTTTTTTTTTTTTTTACTCATAGAAACTTCTGAAATCTAGTTAAATAAAGGCATGCTATTTAGCACCCTGCTTTTGATTGATCCTTCTCTCAAGAATGTGTGAATGAGATGCCGAGGTGCAAACAGGGACCATGAGACATACATCTATGGTAAGCTACACATACCCATTCTATTAGCATAATTCACTTTTGTCAGGTGCTTTATGCAGCATTTCATTTATTTTAGCAAGTTTCTCAGTTTCAAGAGCTTCAAAACATGATATCAAAGGAACTAAAACTTTTCCTTATTTTGCATCATGAATTTTTTTAAGATATAATATGTGATGATATCTGCTTCACAGTGCTATGCAACTTGGTCACAAGCTATCACAAGTGACCTATAAACCAGATTTATTTTACACTGAATTAAAGCTGAAAACAACTTCCCAGAACCCTAGAAAAGGTAGTGAAACTCTATATACTCATTCCAAGGAGGCATTCACACACACAAATATGCATACTTTTATGCACAGATATCCCATGTATCATATTCTTGCTGACCATCTGTTTGCTTACTGTGAGCTCTGAGATGATTCAGTTGCTATGCCTCTGGGGAAAGCACTGGGCAAGACCTGCATGTAAATGTGCAAGGACTCATTTGGGGATACACTAACTGCTATGTGCTGGGGCCTGACATGCTATACCTGGCTCCATCTATCCCATCAGTCCTCCTGGTTGAGCAGTCAAGATGTCTAAGAGATCCATTACCAAAACTGGAAAAGCAGAGCCATCTTAGAGCAAGAGAGTGAACAAATAGACAAATACAAATCTGGCTGAGTTTAGGTTGTCTGCAGGAGGTGGGTGGGGTTCAGAAGCACACAGAAAGTATCTGGCTTTTGGTATCACTTAGCTCAAAGGAGCAGATATAATTGCTGTGTCTTCGTGGGACAAGGCAGAGAATAAAACCAGAAGTCTACAAACAGCAGCTGTAGTTACTTTTATTTAGGTGGGAATCATCAGTTTGAAAAATAAACACCCATAAAAGTGAGGTAGATGCTGAATCCAAATTGCATAATAAAAAAAAAGAACCCTGCCTTCACATATGTCACTCTGGTGAAATAGGGCTATCAGAGCTGGAGCTTGATCTAAGGCAGATTTACCTGTGCATGAAAGAGTTCTATAACAAGTGCAATATTACATTACCAGTGCATCTCCACTTATTCACAGGTAGCACAGTTGTGCATTTCAGATAGGTCTGAAAAGACCCTGCTGCTGGAAGTCATTAAGCTTTTCATTTATATTTTCTCAAATCCAGGTTTTATGTAACATTTTCTGTGTCCTTCCCAAAGTACAATGTATCTCTGTCAGCCTTTATAACTGAAAGTATATCACTGTCCTAAATACCTACGCTGATTTTTGTGCAACGGATTTTATTTCTGTTCTACTTTAGGAACTTTCAGAAATGTTGTCTTGAGTTGGAAGCTGAAACCATCTACTTTACAGAGGTGTTCTGTTAGGCTTTTGTTACCAGGCATGTAAAAATCAGGGCTGCTTGTAAGAAACTTCACCACTGTTCTCTGCTGCACAAAGAGCTGGCACAGGCAGGCCCCATACTTGTGTGCAGTCACATGCAGGATAGAGGCCTAGAAATTTTTTCTGTCAAGTCAGTTCACAGTTGCAGGCAATTGAGATCTATTTTCATTAGGGCTTTTCCTTCTTTTTCTCCTTCAGAGTCAGTGATGAAGGAAGCTCTCAGATCTGCCCTTACATTTTTTGTCCCAATGAAGTAGAGCTTCCTATGGCATTTTCTTTGTTCCAGAACTATTCATCACTAGCACTGTGTTGATAATGTGATGACAGTTGTTGCCAAAACTTTCCTGTTCACTCTAAATCTGTTTTCCTTGGTATGAAAATAAAGATACAAAGCTCAGCAGAGAGAGAGCCCTCTGTGGTATGAGAGCTCAAGGTGGCTGGAACAGAGTAATTATCCAAGGACAAATCCTGACGCCGCGGGTGGGCAGGCAGCATTTTCCAGATTCCAGAGGGGTAGAGAAGAGGGGTGTGAGGCTAAAGAGGGTGGGCTGGGTGGGATGTGCCTGCTAGGGGCTGGGGAGAGAGCCAGTGCTCCTCTTCTACAGGAAAATGAGCAGCCAGCAGAAACTAGATGCTTCTCACTATGGGGTGAGGGTGGAGAACCCACCAACTGCTGAGACAGTCAATAGGCATATTGTTCATCACACATTGCTAGGAGATTAACTGAGCAAACGTTCTGACAAAACTGATTAAAGCCTTCATCCTGTAATGGGAGAATAAAGAGACACCAACTTATTACACCCGAGCCAAATGCCAGATGATGATTACATGTAGTGGAAACACAAAGTGTGCAGGAGTTTCCCTTCCCTCCCCAAACTGAGGTGAGTGTCCCTTTCTTTGTCATGTAGCATTGTAAGTTACTGTTTGTAAATAGTTACCTACTGAACATTTCAAAAGCCAGATTACCGAGATGTAACAGATGAAGGACACCACCTCTTAGTTTGTTTCTCTTAAAATGTTACCTCAGAGTGTTATCATGTCTAGAGTAATCTCTCTTCTGAAGTGCATTCTTTCCCAATATTATCACTACTGTTTACAATTGGAGATACTTAATATGAGCTAAATACTTGACTTCCCCTTATAGTAAAGTTTGGATGGCACTCTGTCAGCTACATGTAAACTTTGAATGTGAGTGCTCCCAGTATCAGTGTTTGCTCTGGTAAAGGGGAAATGGACATGATTTTTTAATGTGTTCACTAATTACCACGGTTTCTAGCCTTGCCACATCCTAAAACAAAAGAAGTAGTATAAATCAAACTCAGTCACTTAATTGCACAGTTCTGAAGACTGGGGAATTCATGAAAGAGAGCCTGAGAAAGGAATCCCTTTTCCAGACAACTCTGATTGTTTTCTTTTGACAGTCAAAAACTTACTGGGTCATGGAAGTGATCAGACTAAACCTGTCAAGTGTCTTCTACCTCTTAACAAGTGTCTGTTAACAAGCTAAATCTGAGGCAGTGCTGAAGCCTATGCACTGAACTCAGCACTGATTTAGACATAACAGTGTGTGTGTGTGTGTGTGTGTGTGTGTGTGTGTGTTTTCACCGTTTTTCAGGCATGAAAAATCTCCCTTTAAATCTTCCTGGTAATGTACAGAGACTTTTGGAAAGGAAGACCATTGTCTCTCAGGACCCTGAGATATAAAACTAGGTGCTGCAGCCCCCAGGGGAGTGAGTACCAGTAGCTGGGTGATGCCACCAGTGGCTCTTCCCTCTCTAAACCCCTGACTCTGAGGGTAAGTACATTACAACTAATTACGTCTTGGGACTGTGCTGACATGAATAAACCATTTAAGGTTAACTGTCATGCTTCTTAATGTCATAAAGCCTCCTTTTCATAGAATTAAAGCCCTATTAAAATTGTGTCAGATCATTCCCTTGTGCTGGGTTAGTTCCTAAAAAATGGTCTAAAAAGGTTGTGGGTTTTTTTTGGGAAGAGCTGGGCACACTCACTGTAGTAGTGTCCGAGTAATCTTTATTATAAATGTGTTTTTCATGTGTCAGAAAAGTGGATGTTAAATAATTATACTTTGCTACCTCATGGGGGTTTTCGCTTAATGATTTGCATTTGTTAACTTGCATTTGCCTTTGCTGTAGTTGTCAGTGCCATCTCTTTAATATAAGCAAAGAAGAAGGAGGTAGCAAATGATAAAAAGATCTTTCTGTTTAACGCTATGAACCCTTGGTTAAGAAATAGCTCACATGTATTAGAAGCAGATGCAATAGAAATATTAATAATAAATCCAGCAAAATTTTGGTACAGTACAGTAATACATATACTGTAATAATTTGTAACTGTAACACATATACTCTTATATACTTTTATGTACATGAACATTTTAAGAACCCAGTTGACATGTTGAGGTGGAGCAATGAAAATTTAAGAAGGCCCTAGAGAACTGCAGATACCTTACATAATTTATTGTTCATTTTATCCTAAGTTGTTAACTAGCTTTATCTAGCAACATGTTGCAAGTACGTCAGCATTTCATAGCTAACATAAATCTGCAAAAGATAGTGTTAACTGTTGGGTTTTTTTTCTGTTTTGCTTTTTTTTTTTTCATTAAATAGGAAGCTTCTTCATCAGTCGAATTATTCATGCAATTTTGAAAGCACCCCAGTCATTAGATGATCTTTGAAAAGGCAAGCATATACATCTGGATTGCTTTGGCAAGGCAAAGAGCTTTTTGAAATGAAGGAAACAGCTTCTCTTTTAAAAAGCCTTTTATACCCTTGTAAAAGGCAATAAAATATATATCAAACATAGATGATACTGACTGCTCTTTACAGTTACTATTAAGATTTATGGTCCCTGAATTTAAATATTGACTTTGGCATCACCTTGGTCAATATTTATCTCTCAGATCAATAAATCTTAATATTGACTGCAACTGAAGTCACCATGCTGCCCAATATTACCTCTGAATGATTTATATCAATATATTTTCCTGTCCCCTTGATATATCTTTTATTTTCCTGTGTTCCTGTTTGGTGATCTTGGAAGATCTTTTTACATCAGGAAACTTTTTCTCTGCATAGAGCATTGTCCTTTCCATCAGATTGTTTTACTCCTTTCCTTATTTCTTTATAAGTTCTACCATAACTTCATAAACCATCTAAGACAGTTTATGACATGAAAACATTTTTCCCAATGCCTAAGTGAATGTATAACTTGCGAGAGCATACTAGGCTAGGTAATTCTCATTGTGATTTTACATACTGGAAGTTATAATCATCATAATCATCCTAATCAGTATTAGTGCTTTCTCTTATTATCCTTGATTTTCTATATTAACATTTACTTTTCTGCCTACTAATGTTTTCCCTCGTGTATTAGAATTATAATACAACTGAAAATTACAGTTTATTTAAAATTTAATTTTTCAGTCCTATTTGGCAAGTTTTTATTACTTTGATTTCTGCAACACGATCCAGTTCATGAAGAAGTTAGAGGCATGATCACAACTAGCTTTTCATATATATATATATAGTTTTCCTAATATCACTGGAATGTTTGCGTTAGCAGGATCTTTGTGGCTAATTGAACAAAGCTCTTTTATGGAGTCCAATTAAAAGTGAAGTTGCTAATGAACTCTTCTGAATGTGATATATAGATACTCATTAAGGCAAAAATGGGTTGCTGGCTACCTTCCTTGTATTATCCTAAACCAAACCTTGAAAAAGATCTCTTTTTTTCTTTTCTTTTTTTTTTTTTTTTTTTAACATAAAAGATATATGTGTTATTTCCTGAACTATTTTCTCACCAATAGAAATGTACAAGCATGTTCAGTGGAAATTACCCTTTCTGCTCTTTTTTCTTCTTCTTCTGTTTCTTTCTTACTGTTCTGTTTTTCAGTTTCTAGAAAATCTACCTTTCTTTCATTCCCCTGTGTGAATGCTGTCTGTACCCTGACTGTGCTGGCTTGTGTCAGCCCTGGTGCCTCACCACTCTGCAATCCTATCCAAGAGGCTGTGGTACACAACCAGCCCCAGCACTGTGTGCTCAGTGAATCACAGCATCATCACCTATTCAGCCTTTGATCCAGTTTTGCTCTTTTTCTACTATACATCTCCAACCACAGTGGTAGCTTAATTAAGGAATAGTAATAGAGATGGTCTCTGCATCCATATTAACTCCAAGAGTAGGCATTTGAATACAAAAAGATCCTAATTTTTTATAAAGTGAAATTCTTTCAGATATTTGAGACTGTAAAATGTCTGTATGAGTTGTGTTCACACTTGAACAAAGGAAGAATAGGAGTTTCAAGAAACTTCTATGTTTTATTTCCACCACTGGGAAAAGCTGGAAGAATGCTAATGTTAAATAATGAAATGAAGAATACTGGGCTGCTGCACCCTACTGAATAAAATAGCTCTCTTCTACTGAGAGTGTCATGGAAAATTTGCCAAACAGAAACAAAGGCCTTCTTCTACTTCTGTCTTCTGACATAAACAGCTGTACTGCTGCATGTGATGAATTATCAAAATGGGTGAAAATCTTCCTTCTGTTTTCTTTAAAATGAGATTGGAGTGCTCAGATGAGCACAACCTCTCCCCCTATCTGAGAAACAGTGAAAATGGCTTCTGATGACCTACATTATTTGGTAGCTTGGCTAATTAGGGACACAGCAGAACTCCCTTGTGACTTGCCCTATCATAATCCTTCCCAGCTAAAACAGTTCAACCTCTGAATGCACCAGCAAAAATCAGCTTCAGGATGTTTCTTGTAATCAAGAGAAGAAATAAGTTTTCCTCTCCATGGATGGAAAATGGAGTGGCTGGAGGGGAAACAGAAAGTAATTCACTGGTGCATTTGTGAATGGGGAGTGAAACTGTGAGCAACAGTCTGAAGTTGAAATGCAAAGAGTTGTATAACTTACTCCTCATCACTTCTTAAGGTCCAAAACTTCCCCCATTAGTGAAACTGAATAGTTTTCTATACTTCTTGCCTTAAACTCTGGAGAAGCATTGATGTACACAGCTACAAGTCTGGTGCACTCATACTAGGGATCACAGTAAGTTCTCCAGAAATACTTACAAATGTCATGACCAGGAAAATGACAACAGTTTATTAGCTTTATTTCCTATTATTAACATCAGTACTATTAGTATTAGTGATAACATTGACATTTTGGTTTAGAAGTGGGAGGGAAATTAGGTATGAATATCCTATACAATCTATTGTAAAGAATCTATTGGCTCTATAGAGGCAACTATGGAGATCAGCAGAGTTTTTCAGTGTTATGTAACACTGCCAAACAAGGTAATATAGAAACATTCTCTAAATACTGAAATGCGATTATTAACTGCTTCTCAGACCTCTAGGAAAACCAGACTGAAAATGCTGATGACCTTGGACCTCCACCTAAAGTAAGATAACACACCTTGCTCTGCCTCTGAAACTGATGGCTGCTGATGAGGACAACAATGCTAATGCAGGGCAGTGATGTATACTTTATCCTCGAACGCAGCCCACAGGGTTCAAACGCCTCATTGATGTGGCCCCTGACTCCTCAGCTAACTGCAGAAGAGCTGAGTAAAAGTGAGGAGGGTGGTAAGAATTGCAAGGAGAATTTATCTCCCAGTTTTTGAGCAAACAATAAATGGAAATTCCTTTTATAGGTCCTAATAATGAGCAAATCAAATTTGCAGCCACTTAAAAGCATCTGGGCACATGTGCCATGCTTCCAAGTCCTGCTTTTGAAGTTGAGAGGGACCTAACCAAACTATGATGTTTTCAATGGTAGATAGAGATACTGACTCTGGAGGGACTGATCTGAGAACAAATAAGAACAATAAAATACGTTTAGCTTGGATAAATAACAGCTAATGGACTGGGAATGCACATAATTGACAAGTTTGGAGAAGGCTGTAAACAACAGCAAACTCAATGACATAATTCTGAACGTTCAAGTAGGTTCAGCTAAAGAGTAAAGGATTGTTTACACCAATAAATTCACTTTTATAATTATGCAGCATAATTATACAGCATAATTGTAATTATCCTGGAATTATTCTGAAGGAAGAGCATCCACAAGGGGAGTTATGCTGATATAAAGATACTCCTGAATTTCCCTGTGTAGACAAGCCTCAGCAAAGGAAAGGATTGTTTTTGCACAAAGCCTCTGTGCAGCTACTGTTACTCATACCACAGAGCAATCCGAAACAGAGAATGTAAATTACAGGCATAGCTTTTAGACGATTTAATCTATCTAGTTCAGGCCGTGTCCCCAGAGAGAGACCTCCTACAAGCACCAGCTTGTGTGACACTTATTCCTATTTCATATGGAGAGTCTTTGCACTTTTCAGTCCCCTGATTCACCTGGGACAGTGTCCTGCTCTGTAGTTTAGCTCAGCTAAATAGCTTGCATGACAATAGCTCACTCTCTGCCTCTATGGCACTGTCATCCACAGCTATAAGGCACTTGTCCTGAAGGTGATTTACTCCAGCCTATTGCTGGTGTGTCAGTATCTAATAGGGTTTATTTTTTTCATAATTCTCTAGATTTTAGTTAACAAGCTTTAAGCTTGCTCTGGGAAGCTATATTATATGCCTAAGCCTGTCTGTGCAAAATGTTTTTCTGCATTAATGGTACCAGAAGAGCCAAAGTGATATATTCCCCTCAGTTATGGATGCTCGTATACAATGACATTTATAAACCATTTGCATGGCTTTGTTCTCTTTGGCCATTTCATTGGACTAGAATGCAAGGTCAAATGAGTGTGCCCTCAGTGAACAAAATCTATCAGTTCCATGCCCCTAGACAAGCAATGGCACAGCTACTTGAGGAGGAATATTGAACCTTCAGGATAATCAGAATGTCCTTCTTACAGTGTATTTACAAGGAGATTTATTACTATAATCTGTTTAAGATTTCAACCTGAGCTATCTAGAGTAGTTTAAATATTTAAAGGAAGGTCCAGAAAGCAAACAGTACGACAAGGAATTGCTGTTATAATTAGTTTGAATAATAACATCGCTAGTCTTGTCTAGCACTTTTTACAGTCATTTCAGCAGGAAGATGATGTCATAATCTTCATTTTATAGAAGACAGGCAAAGAGAAGTGGCTTACCCAAAGTCCCATGCCACTTCCCCACTGGAAGAAATAAACTAGTGTGCTAAATTCTTGGACAGCTACTGCTGAGAAGCCATGCTCTAAGGACATGTTTATAATGACATATATTTTAAATACCTTAAAGGAGAAGCCACTTTCACTGCTGAAAGAGGAGGCTAGAAACATACAGTTTAATTGAAATAAAGAATTTTAAAAGGCATCTGACTGTGGGATGGGTAAGATAGATTATTCCAGAACTGTGTTTTTCTATGGCTAAATGTTTTGCTGTTTTTTGTTAATACACTGAATTTTCCAAACTTGATTGCTTGTTCTTGATCCTTTATTTAAAGTGACAACTGACTCTCACTCGGTTTTCTGCATCCAAAATAAAGAATGACTCTTTTTGTCTTCAGCTTGTCCCTGTGTGTCCTTCTTTCAATTGTGCTAATTTTAAAGTATGAAAACACAACAAAAATAATATAACTTATCTGTCTGTAAATTCTTCCTTGCCACAAAACTTGTGTCCAAATTCCCGTCTTCAAAATGGGTGAATACCCTTATGCAACCTGGCTCTTTCCTAGTTTCTATTTCCAATTTTCTGACATATTTTTGTCACATTGTTCTTCTCCCAGTCTGGGAATTTCAGGTTAGATTCACAAAATGACTCAGGCATCATCTGGGAAACATTGTGGCATCAGTGTGATCCCACATACCCAGGTTATGCCTTCATACCATGAACAATCCCTGGAGAGCTGGCTGTGAATGAGATTCCAAAAGGCTAGTGGGCTGATCTGTTGAATGTAGCTGTGGGGAAAAGCTCAGGAGAGTGTCACACTCCCAGCTGCACCTTTGGAGATCACACTACTTAGCTCTTCTGCATGGGGTTTGCTGAGAACTGTGTGCCCAAACAGGCAGAATGAAAGTCATGGGAAAGGTTTTGCCTTTTTCTAGTGCTACAGTGAGCACAATACTCCTGTAGGATGCAGGAGGGCCAGTTTTGTCTTTGTTTCTTCCTTAAGGAGACCTGAGTCAATCTTTTTCCCCTCTTAGAATAATGTCAACAGAACCAGGTGCTAGCAGCCCACCTCTGATAGGCTTATAGCCCCACTGCTCTTCTTCCAGTACAGTCCCTTAATCACCTGGGTATTAGAAACTAGTTTAGGTCTCTCTGCAAAGCACATGCCCAGAATGAGGCATCTCTCAGATTAAGCAACAGCTGAGAGGAATTTAGAATCATCTTTGTGTAGATAGACAGTTTTACAGATTTATCCCTTTCTTCATTTAAAACTGTTTGCCTTGTCTGCAATTCCAGCTCCATTACTAGTGTGTGGGTTCACCAATTGCTAGCCCATGGTGCAGAAGTCTCCTTTTTCTGAGCCATTATTACATTTACAATTATACTGGCTTTTAAAGACGCTACAGCTTTGTCATTAGGCAAAGTTAAAAAGAATGCTGATTAATTCAACCTAGCACGCACCTTCCAGAATTTCAACAAAGGAAAATGGGTCTTTAGACAGGGTAGGCGGTTATAACTATAAGCTTCTCTAAACAGCATAGCTCAACTAGCTCTGCATCTTTTATGTTGCTGCCGTCTCTGTACTCACACAAAAAGGAGTGAACTTAAGCCTTCTGCTAAATTTTCTTCTATCAAAGGCAAGGGTGGATTGTCAGTCTTTTACATGCATGCCCTCCTCCCTACCCCCCAGGAGATCTGGTTCTAAAATGGAACCACTTTGTTCTCCTGGAAAATATAAAATTCAAAGTCTTAGGTAGAATTCAGATATTTTGGAATACTTCCTTAAATTACGCTTTCCAGTACCTAAAAGGTGTGCGTATTGGAAATAATGCCCTATCTGCTTGAACATTATGGCAATATGGTATGAAAAAAGATTTTAAAGTTTTGCTGCCTAACATGACTAGTAATAGATTTTGCCGTGGGAAAGACGTTGTCGAGTCAAATCTTGTGTCCTAATTGTTAATTATTGTTGTCTTTGTCTCAAAGAAATTCTGTAATGAGACGAGGCAGCTTTATTTGGTTAAAATGTTCCATAAAAATATAACACCAATCACATTTAAAAATAAATGTTCAGTAGCACAATGAGGAAATAGACAGTAGCATACCTATTACATCTGCTGTTCTTGATCTCCAAACAATATTTATGCTTATGATGTCCTCTATCTCTTAAAAGTGAATACTGTTTTGATGTAAGCTGCTCATTTCACTGTCCTAGGGAATGAACTCTGCTTCAGTGGGTGAGTTAGTAATGCATGCCTTTCAGCATGTGAACTAATCATTGCTTACAAAGCCCTGAAAATGCAATCTGGTATTTATTTGGTGAGAAGACATAGTTGCAAGCTGATTGTAATCCTGACCTTGATAAAATAAGACATAATTTTATGCAGCAGTGATCTCCTGCCCTCCTAGGGGAGCTTTACCAGCTTTGTTTGACATTTGTCTCAGTCTGAAATTTTGGTCTGACCTAAGTGTGCATCCATCTGATGAAAGTCTTGCAGAAAGGAAATCTTTCTCTTTAAGCCTAGGTCCTACTCGCATCACCATAAGCAGTGTGTTTTGATGAAATCATAGTTCTCATTTGCCGATGACACCAAGCTGTGTGGTTCGGTTGATACCCTGGAGGGAAGGAATGCCATCCAGAGGGACCTTGACACGTTTGTGAGGTGGGCTGATGCCAACCTGATGAAGTTTAACCATGGCAAGTGCAAGGTCCTACAGCTGGGTCGGAACAATCCCAGGCACAGCTACAGGTTGGGCTGAGAAGAGATTGAGAGCAGCCCTGTGGAGAAGAACTTGGGGGTGTTGGTTGATGAAAAAGTGAACATGAGCCGGCTGCAGTGTGCACTCACAGCCCAGAAAGCCATCTGTATCCTGGGCTGCATCAAAAGGAGCATGACCAGCAGGTGGAAGGAAGTGATCCTGCCCCTCTACTCTGTTCTCGTGAGACCTCAGGTGGAGTATTGTGTGCAGTTCTGGTGTCCTCAACATAAAAAGGACATGGAACTGTTGGAACAAGTCCAGAGGAGGGCCACGAGGATGATCAGGGGACTGGAGCACCTCCCGTATGAAGACAGGCTGAGAAAGTTGGGGCTGTTCAGCCCGGAGAAGAGAAGGCTGTGTGGAGACCTCATAGCAGCCTTCCAATATCTGAAGGGGGCCTATCGGGATGATGGGGAGGGACTCTTCATGAGGGACTATAGTGAGAGGACAAGGGATAATGGGTTCAAACTTAAACAGGGGAAGTTTAGATTGGATATAAGGAAGAAATTCTTTACTGTGAGGGTGGTGAGGCACTGGAATGGGTTGCCCAGGGAAGTTGTGAATGCTCCATCACTGGCGGTATTCAAGGCCAGGTTGGACATAGCCTTGGGTGGCATGGTTTATTGTGAGGTGTCCCTGCTGGTGCAGAGGGGTTGGAACTAGATGCTCTTAAAGTCCTCTCCAACCCTAACTGTTCAATGATTCTATGATTCTCAACACTGGCATTAACAGAAATTAAAGGTCACACACATGAATTTGCTATGGTAGTTTACTACCTTGTCAGATATCAGTTTAAGTATGCTAACTGCTGGTAAAATTTTGGCACATGCTCTGAGTCTGATTAGATGTAAAGTAAAGTAATATATTCCCTAGCTCAATCCTGTTTGAGCTTATCATGCATACCATTGCTCAGCTGATTGAAGGTAACTTGTTCTGCTGCCATAACTTCATTGTATATTTGTGCCTCAATTATCATCTCATATCTTCCATGAGTCTTAGAAATGCTGGTATCAATTAGAGCTAGGTCTAGTGGCTGGAAGTTATGTAGGCTTTTATAGGCGTGTGTAGACAGAAAGACTCAAAGCACCAAGACTCTTCATTTAGCTAATCCTCAGCTATCAGGAAGTAATGCTTTCAGTCCACAGTAATCTTAGCTAGACTGTAACCTCCATGGTAGGGATAGTCACTTAACTTTGTTACTATAGTATTGCTGTATGGCAATCAGCCCATTTGAGTAGTGACAGTGTGTAAGCATAATTTAGTTTATTCTAAGCATATTTGCTCACTGTAATGTCACTGCTCTTCTCAGACATGAAGAATCTCTTTATCAGTCCACATCACTAGCTGTTTGTGCTTTAGATCGTGATAAAACATGTTTATATGCAGGGACCATATGTCAAATTCAACATTTCAAGCACCTTTGTATGAAGAATATCTGAACTATGTTTAATATCTGTCCTTTTTTCCCTCAACATCAGTCCGAAACCACATGACTCCAATTAGTTCCTATCTATCTCAAACAGTTTATTGGCAGCAATCTGTTCTCAGTGTTGCCAAAATACATAAAACTGTTGCAAGTCCCATGATTTTTCATGGCTTTCTTTACAATTCAAAATTCAGATGAATACCTTAACATTACAATGAGATGAAAAGAAGTGAAAATTACCTTTCAACTCAGAAAAACAAAACAAACCAAAGCTTGGATCTAATTAACCTTGGCAAGAAAAGAAATCACTGAGAAAGAATGAAAATCTCTCCAACTCAAAGAGGCTAAAACAAAGCCCTCTGAAGTCCTAACAAAACTCTCAAAATAGGATTTAACTGGTACATCAGTGCTGCTCAGGCTGATGTTGATGCTCTGTACGGAGATTAATTT
This sequence comes from Myiopsitta monachus, assembly GCA_017639245.1. NCBI lineage: Eukaryota > Metazoa > Chordata > Aves > Psittaciformes > Psittacidae > Myiopsitta > Myiopsitta monachus. The sequence goes on along the minus strand of CM029925.1, from coordinate 50,644,679 downwards.
TACCCTCAAAAAGGAGGCTTCCTGCCAAATACATGCAGTCTGTATTATTTATGTCTTTAAGTCCAGAAAATCCTGGAAGTTCTCTGCTTACTCCGCTATATCTCAAAGAATTAGGTTAAGGCAAACATCGCAGGGACTGAATATTTCCTCATGCCTGGGTGTTTACTGACATTTTAAATAAGTTCCAAAATTTATGTAGGGCAAAGGTTTCTGGGGCTCTGTGCTCATTCTTCACTGTCACTACTGTGAAATTGTTGGATTTAAATAAAGTTAGTACAAAGTTGCATGGAAATTATAGTCAGCTTACCCCAAGGGAGCTAATAAGCACGACAATATAAGCAAGTCCTCAGAAAAGAGTAGATATCTTCAAATTATATCCCAGAGATGTACTCTGACAGCTTGCATCAGAAATAAAAATCAGAATTAGGAACAGGATTTTTAACATCCCTTTCAGGCAGAGCATCAGATTTCATCTCAGTTTTAACACAGGTAGGATCTGTTCCGACTATGAGAAGAACTGCCATTTGTAAGTATTTTAATTTCATGTATCTTGTGACCGAATTACTTTGGGGAATGAGAGAATAAAAACTGGGGCAACAAATCAGTGATATGCTCCCCATCCTCTGCAAACATATGGACAAAATACTATATAGGTGGTATCAGGGTATATTCAAAAGAGGAAAAAAGCATTTCCCTTTTGTCCCAGACAGTTCCATGAATCAGATCCAATGCTGCAATCAGAACTGCAGTATCTGCAGACAAAATCTATATGGAAGGTGCCAGAGCGGTACATCATGGAGATCTTGCAGCGTGAGACCCCCAAGCAGTAACCTTTTGTTGAAAACTATAGCAGTTTCATTAGCTTCAGTACCATTTTTCACATGTGTGATTACTTTTGTAAATCAAATCACTGGATGAGTGTCTGTCTTCACGATATTTCTCAGCATCACTCCAGCTAACAGAAATTGAAGCTTCCCTGAAGACTTAAGCCAAGCCTCAAATTAAGTCTCAAAAAAAGAGAAATTGGCATACTTTTAGAGTGTTTTTCAACACCTTTCACCATCATTACTTCTGCTGCTGTTGTTTGTGCTTTGCACCATTCCTTCAGAACCACGTGCTTCAATTTTGGAATACTCAGTACTTCTGTAAAGGATGGGAAGAGCAGGATAAGATAATCATATTTGATTTTGTTTCAGGATTGCTAAAATCTGAATAGACAATATAGAATAACTGCAGGATCATGATAGTTCTATGAAGTAATTCCAGATAAAAGCTTCAAGGTCATCCCTTCAACTCCCAGGATTCTGATTTGCTTCTCTTTTGGCTCTGACACTCGCTAGACCCTCTTTGGAGCCAAACTGATTTATTAACCCAGAAGAAAACAGTAATTTATCTTTTTGAATTTGTTTTTGCCATGTTAGTGAGCTCGTATACAAAGGACTCTGACAAACACCAGAGCTGGTACAAAGATCAGGTGCTGGAGTAGGAATGTGTGGATGAAGTGGCAGGACCATTCCCTTACAGCCACAAAGCACTGTTAGATTTGCTTATAGAATCATAGAATCATAGAACAGTTAGGGTTGGAAAGGACCTTGAGATAATCTAGTTCCAACCCCCCTGCCATCAGCAGGGACACATCACAACAAACCATGTGTCATGGGTTCGGCAGCAGCAGTCATTTTTCTCCTTCTTGGTAGCTGGTGCAGCGCTGTGTTCTTGATTTTGGGCCTGGGAAAAGCGCTGATAACTCCAGTGTTTTCAGTTACTGCTTGGTAATGTTTTGGTCTGGCCAAGGACTTTCTGAGTCTCATGCTATGCCAGGGAGGAGGGGAAACCAGGAGGAAGCAGAGATAACTGTTCTTATCTCAACCTTTTGTGCCCCACGTGGGGCGCCAAAAAAGAACTGTCGTGGTTTAAGCCTCACCCAGGCTAATAACTCATGAAGTTTTACTCACTCACTCATTCCCCTCTTTTTCTTCCCCCAGTCTTGGGGGAATGGGGAGGAAAATCGAAAAAAAAAAATGCAACTCACACAGGTTGAGATAAGAACAGTTTAGTAACTAAAGTATAACACAAATCACTACTGCTACCATCAATAATTATTCAAGAGAAATACAAAGGAAAAGAATACAACTGCTCACCAAGCCTGACCCAGCCAGTGCACCCCCCCCACCAGTACCAAAAACTTGACCATGCCGTGCACCCCCAGTCCACCACCACTGCACCACCACCCCCTTCCGGGTCTCTGCTCTCCATTTTCACATCCTAGGCATGACATCCTGTGGTATGGAATAACCTCTTTGGTCAGTTTGGGTCAGGTGTCCTGTCTCTGCTTCCTCCTGGTTTCCCCTCCTCCCTGGCATAGCATGAGACTCAGAAAGTCCTTGGCTAGACCAAAACATTGCCAAGCAGTAACTGAAAACACTGGTGTTACCAGCGCTGCTCCCGGGCACAAAATTAAAAGCACAGTGCTTTACCAGCTACCAAGAAGGAGAAAAATGACTGCTGCTGCTGAACCCATGACACCATGCCACCCAAGGCTATGTCCAACCTGGCCTTGAACACCGCCAGCAATGGAGCATTCACAACTTCCCTGGGCAACCCATTCCAGTGCCTCACCACCCTCACAGTAAAGAATTTCTTCCCTATATCCAATCTAAACTTCCCCTGTTTAAGTTTGAACCCATTATCCCTTGTCCTCTCACTATAGTCCCTCATGAAGAGTCCCTCCCCATCATCCCGATAGGCCCCCTTCAGATATTGGAAGGCTGCTATGAGGTCTCCACACAGCCTTCTCTTCTCCGGGCTGAACAGCCCCAACTTTCTCAGCCTGTCTTCATACGGGAGGTGCTCCAGTCCCCTGATCATCCTCGTGTCCCTCCTCTGGACTTGTTCCAACAGTTCCATGTCCTTTTTATGTTGAGGACACCAGAACTGCACACAATACTCCACCTGAGGTCTCACGAGAACAGAGTAGAGGGGCAGGATCACTTCCTTCCACCTGCTGGTCATGCTCCTTTTGATGCAGCCCAGGATACAGATGGCTTTCTGGGCTGTGAGTGCACACTGCAGCCGGCTCATGTTCACTTTTTCATCAACCAACACCCCCAAGTTCTTCTCCACAGGGCTGCTCTCAATCTCTTCTCAGCCCAACCTGTAGCTGTGCCTGGGATTGTTCCGACCCAGCTGTAGGACCTTGCACTTGCCATGGTTAAACTTCATCAGGTTGGCATCAGCCCACCTCACAAACGTGTCAAGGTCCCTCTGGATGGCATTCCTTCCCTCCAGGGTATCAACCGAACCACACAGCTTGGTGTCATTGGCAAACTTGCTGAGGGCACACTCAATCCCACTGTCCATGTCACCGACAAAGATGTTGAACAAGAGAGGTCTCAACACCTATCCCTGAGGGACACCACTCGTTACTGGTCTCCAGCTGGACTCCTAGCAAGTGAAAGTACTAATATGAATTCATTACGGTTGAAATGTTACATGAATTCGATCAATTTGTATACATTGCATATGGGATGTATATAGCGAATTTTAGAAAGAGGTGCTCAGTTTTATTTTCAAGATCCACTTGGATTTCTGCTAGAGTGCCTTTCTACAGAGAGTTACCAAACTGAGAGATTCAGCACTAGCCTTACATGTTTTATGTAATTACCATTTATATTTGCTAAAGTGGCCTTTCAGGGATTAAAAAATAGCTGTAAGAAATCTGTTCTAGAGAGGGAAATATAAAAATATTCTCCAAGTCAAGAAAAAATACTTGCAAACTCTCAATGAAGTGTTATTCTGCAGGGACATCTACAATTTTATAGGATGCAATTTCACAGTTCAGGCTTGGTTTGCCATGTGTGGAGAGCAGGCTGCATCAGGTGGTGGAGCATTATCAAGTCATTGTTAACTCATTGCCACAGAGGACATAAATGGTTTTCCCCACTGCAGTTACTAACAGTAAAAGTCAACTGATTCGGCAAGCATTTGATACCTTACCCCTCAAAATACTTTAATGTTTCTCTTCAAAGTGCTTTTTAAAGTCCTTCTTCACTCCCATTCTAAATATCTATTGATAGGCCACTAATAAACTTTGACCTTTTTGCTAACTACCAGTTCTAGTAATTCTTGTATTTTGAATCTGTTCTTGGCAGGATCTTAATTTGATTCTGTATTTGCACAATAACTTGCACCTATTTTGGCCCATAAATCTGATGACCTGGACTAATGCAAATAATAAATGCATATAGTAGTAAGCCAGCTGTACTGGCCTGAAAGTTTATTTTTGTCTTATTCAGATACAGATATTGACATATAGACCTACTGTGATGAATCATCACATTTGACAAACAGAGTAGAATAAAATATAACAGCTGAATTTTAGGAGATGAACATAATGTGCTGAAACAACAATTCATTCTACTCAGCTTCTACCTGACAGGAATTAATGAAGGGCAGATACCAGAGAAGATTGTCAAACCAATATGGAGGCCTTTAAGCTTATGATGGAAGTGCAGTGCTACAATTTTCACAAGAATTTCTGAAAGTGCTTGGAGTAATGTTTCTTTGTGTTAATATTGTTGGTTTGCTTATCCACATATGCTCTGTATTTTTCTCTCTGTAGCCCAGCAACATGCCTGGCATATATTATGTATATTTCACATTATATTGTGTATGTAACCAAAAGCTTTAAGTTGTCCTCAAAGTACTCAAAGTAGCATTCAAAAACTCTACACCTCGAAACATGAGGTCCCATGAACCTCAGCTGTTCAACTTGACATGGGCTTGAGACAAGAGATGATACCAGTGATTCCTATGTGACACATAAAATAGTGAAGCTCCAGTAGCATTCCCTTGCCCACAAAGAAACTGAGATAGGTAATGGCTGTTACTGTACTAGGTCATGAACCCTCAGGGAGACTGTGAAACAAAATGAAGCTGATTGGCTAATACAGTAAATTTTGGGTATAAGATTGCAGGCAGGAAGCCTGATCACTTGTAAAAGCGGCATGGGATGAATAAAATAGCAGATGACAGAGGATATTTGTGAAGGCCAGAGGACACATGAACTTTATACAATAATAATAATAATAATCAGATTTATTGGCCAAGGCAAACCACAGCATGACACAATTCCATAAACTTAGATGGACAAGCCAATATACCTGGGGCTCTAGCTGTCTCTAGTGAATCAATTACCTGACCAGATGTGCAAAGAGATTGCAGAAATCTTGCAAACTACAGAAATCCAACTGTGTTATGGAAGTGTTCTAATCTGGAAATAATAGTAAGACATTGTAGGACATGACATAACCCATTGGAGTTTTCAACAAGCAAGTCACTACCCACTGATCAGTCTTTCTGACAGCAAATTACTGATGGGAAAAGATGGAATCAGAGGAGATGTCCGCTGTGACAGCCTTGAGGAATGTGGAAGGTAGAACAAGGTAGAACATAAGAACAGCCACAGTGGGTTGGACCAAAGATCCACCTAAACTGTTAGCTGAAAGCAGCCAAAAGTGGATAACCACTTTTGGATTGGTGGTGGACAATCCTATAGTCATAGTTAATGAACTTCCATCAATCTGCAGTTCATGTGTTTCCCTAACCATGTGTATTATCTCTGTGCTTAACAGGTATTAATGTCTTGTTTTTCTATTACTTAATAATTTGGGAAACCATGAAGCCTTTTGGCGTCCATGATATACTGTGTCAATAAATGCCACAGTTTGATTGTGCTTTTGGAGAAGAGTATCTCATTTCAATTTATTTTCAACATGCCACCATAGATTTTAATTCTAAACAGGCATACTTGTTCCAGTCGTATCACTTCCAATTGTATCTTTACTATGTATTTTTAACTATGCAGCTACTTGATTAACATGGCTTCACTACGAAAGTTTGTCAGAATAATATTTTTCACAGTACTGGTAGCAGGGGAGGCCCCAAAGCCTTTGGTCCAACATACAGGGATGCTTAGTAATTGCCATCACACCGTATCAGAAGGACAGCATTCCACAGATGTGTGGTACAGAACAAGGGCAGATTTCCAAAGAGGCAATTTCAGATACCCAAGTGGAGCCAAAATCCTAATTTTTATTTTGGTAGCAAATTTTACCAGAAGGTCATGACAAGCCTGAGCTCTGCCAAAAGAAATGTCAGGAAAAATAAGTTTTTCTGTGGGCTACTGGGTGACTGTTTATACTTTCACACTAAAGAAACATCATGGAAGTAGGAAATGTATACAATTAATTTAGAAGGGGGTCACTTCCAGTTCTCAGTTATGGCTGTAGGTGAGTATTCATCTAATTCAAGCTGTCCTAATGTTCAGAAAGGATCTGAGGGCATTCATGTAGATGAACTTACTGGATAGATTTTCAGAAAGACAATTGTGTACATTTGAAAAGAAATACTGCTACTGTGGAATATTAAAGTAGGTAGTTGAGCTAGGGTTTCTTGGAATTGTTTGTGCTGTTCATATGGCTTGGTTTGTACTAGCAAGTCTTGTATTGAGTTAAAAACAAAGTACAATGAGTTCCTATTCACCCCTTTTATGCTATTGATTTTATGGGCTTCTGTCATGTCCCCCCTTGGGCATCCTTTTTTTTTTTTTTTTTTCAGGCTGAAAAGCCCTAGTGTGGTTGTCTGTTCCTTGTACAAAAATTATTCCACACATTTGATCTCCCACATTTCCCTTCTTTGAAGTTTTCCAGTTCTCATATTTTAAGGTGAGGGCCCAACATGTCATTCTACATTCAGGATGTCTGTCACCATGTGTTTGTACGTAATAATGGAATAATGATAATAAAGAGAGAGAATAATGTTCTCTCTCCCTCTTTTTTTTTAATAGACTCACCATGTAATGTACTTTTACAAGTCCTCCTGATCAGCAAATTGACATTTTTTCTCCGTCATTATTTGACTAGTTCTATCTATGATCTCAGGTACCACTGATGTATGTGGAACCTCAGACAGAATTGATCTTACATTCACCCTTCCCACGAGTAACCTGAAGTACTTGGGTGGCATCATGAAGGTGCTTAAGAGCTTCTGAATCATATCCTGTGTTAAATGAGAATTGCTTTGCCAGTACTAACTGTATGAAACATATGAGACATCTTGTTGGTTGTTCAGTTCCCACATTTACCTTCTATAGAAACAAAACTTGACTAATGTTTGATTTTTAAGACAGGCCTCATTTTTGAATGTATTATATCATTAAAAATAAATTTTCTTGCTAACTAGGACTACTTAATGATTTTGGGTTGAAAAAGCTCTTAATTCTTGGTGAGATACATAAGAATGACTTTAAGTGAAGTTTAATATGAGATTTTGAAATCATTTAGATCTGAAGATCCTAGTGAAACTGAAAAGGGTAAAGTTGAAACCATGTGGGCTGAAATAAAGAAAAAATATACTTGAAACCATGTGGGCTGAAATAAAGAAAAAATATACAGATAACCTCTCCATGAGTACAACTCTTGAGTTTCAATGAGATATAGTGACAATGAGCTCAGCTAGTTTCTAAGTTCCCAGTCCTTTGCCTGCAGCATGAAATTACCAACTCTTTTCATTCTTACCTTGACTTGGTTTTCATGGTTCATTGTGCAAGAATGAACAATGATTTCTTTTGTCAGTCATCCAACTGAAAATTGTTTTTCTTATTATTCAATATAAATTGTCCCTCTGCTAAAACACAAGCTATCAGCATGTAAGGATTTATTGCCCAATTTTACCTCTCACAATTCTAAAACAGTACTTGCTGTTTTGGTAGAGAATAAAAAACATGGTAAAAGAAGGAAATGTAGTTTTCACTAAAGAGAGAGTATTGTGAAGCTCCCAAATTTGCTATGGTTCAAAGCGTTAGCTCTGGAAATCCATCACTTTGGAAGAGGGTTATGGAGAAATGCCATCTTTGTATTGAAAATGAAAAGATAAGGTTTCTCAAAATGTTCTTGTGAAATAGGAGGCTACATCCTGTTGACTCAAGGATCCTTTGAAATTGAGGCTCCGAATATAAGACTGGAAAAGGTACAGCTGAAGTTATGCAGACTGAGCACAGCATGTAATATTTGAGTGAAGAACACCCTTTGAGTTACAACTAAGTCTAGCTAACCCAATGAATTTAGAAACATAGTCTTAAGTTTTATCTTTAGTCATCGCACACCTAAGATCAGACTTATTCTTGATCACCTCTGTGGACAGCTGAGAGGTTGACCTGAGGCCAGTGAATTTAAGGACAGTTAGTTATAGTAAGGCTTTACCTCTGAGCAGGCTCTGAGGGTATAATTATCATGAAATGTAGATAACTTAGCATTGCCATGAATCCCCCAAAGTCATAGTTGAACTATCGTTGTGGTTTGACCACAATTAAAGATTAATGTGTCTCTGACAGAGAAATGCAGGAAAGCCAAAGCAGCTAAACAAATTACCTGGTTTGTGATTACAGCATATAAAAGAGCTTTTCCAGTGTGAGTTGTAAGAGCTAGAAGGAAAAAACTGTTTCTATCTGTTTGTATACTTTAAACAGAAACATGATAGAATTCATAAACTATTCTTGAAGAATAGTTCAAAAGCCAGGACTTTATTGAAATCTTCTGTTGTTAAACTGTAGAGTAAATGCTTTCTTTCTGTATTTTCTCTTTGGTCAGTGAGTTTTGAAGTCTTTTCTTGACTGTGAGACAGGTTAAGCAGAAAGAGAAGAAGTGATATTTTTAACCAGTCAATAGCTCTCTGACCAAGAAATATAAACTCCTCTGGAGCTGGAGGGAAGAAGAAATCCAGAGTTTGGGAAAGAACCTATTGTAAATGAAGGGGCTCTCACTTCATTGTGTGTACGGCCCTTCACAGTCCCATGAGTCAACTAAAAATGAACTTCAGAAAGAGTTACTTGGGGATGGTTGTGAAAAACTGCTGTACTTTTGTATTCTATTTGGAAATTCACTGTGGGACTACTTTTGAATTCCTTAGCACTGTTAGAAATGCTTTCCATTGGTGGGTGCAACTACTCAGAATAGCACAAACTGGTGACAGGAAAAAACACACACTGGGAGACCCCAGATGGGTCAGAATGAATACCCAGAGCTGAAGGTTAGAGAAGTCATCTACTGAGGTGAAAATCAGTGTTATAATAAACAAAATGTTGGAATTTTTAGAAATATATGGCTAAGATGTCAGGGAACAGCATTAGCGGGTTTGCTCCACGAGGGAGGACAAGGAGCCAACCTTCACGCAAGCAGGGTGCTCATCAGCTAGGCACTGTCTCACAAAGTCTGAAGAGAACCAGCCTGGCGATACTGTGGCATGCTCCATCAGGGCAAGGCCTGTGGATCCCTCTTGGGGTCTTTACATAAGAAAACTACCATCTGAGTGAAAGTTGTCATGAGTCTAAATTTTACTAGTTTTGCTTTTTAATTATTTACTGTAGTGTGGATTCAACTTCAAGCCACAGATCAAACGTCTGAAAACTCATGACAATTTTGTATTTGGATCCAAAGACCCGTATCACTGAGGGCTGCTTATTTGGAAGCAGACTGGAATTTTGTGCTTTGTTGCATCTCTTCAAAGCAAATTCAGTCCCTTGTGTCCTCAGGCAAGTTTGCACATGGATGTCACTTGAAGGATTCTTGGTTTCAGTAGCATCTATTCATGGTATCACAGGATGCCAAAAGTATTATCCAATCCTTGTTACTTAAGTTGCATACTGCATCACTGGGAATTTGTGAAACAAAACAACGCCCATTACTTCTGCAGCTCTTTGAATGAGATTATTTGTCCCCCATCTGTGGACTTCAAAGTAATAATTAACTAAGCACACTATTTCCTGAGCAATTGATAATGATGGAGAAAAAGAAAAGGTGGTTTGGCATGACCAAAGGTGTCTTTTAAGGGAAATATATAATTAGGGCCTTGATTACCTATAATCAGTAATATTCTAAAGTCCCATAGGTGTTTTGGCCTGATTTCACTGGTTAGGAAACACCACTGTAAAGATACCATATTATTGCATAGGTCTTGTTATATAAACTGAAGGTTTTAAACTGAAACAGATGTGTTGATTTCAGCTTGGCTCAAAACACACACAAGAAATGAATGTTTGCCAAATGAAAAAGGATAAAAATCAGTTGATAAAATGTTATTTTCATGCATCTGAGATAATTGCAACCAGTAGGCAGTGAAACAATATTAAAACCTATAAAGAATAAGCTGGCAGCAGCTGACAGTAGATGCTACAGAGGGAGGTAAAATCCTTGTCAGTGAACCAAGCCAGTAGGCTAGTAGAACTATATAAGGAAAAATTGCATTTTCTATATTCCCCACAACATAAGATTTAATATTCATTTATGATGACTTTCATGTCTACAGACAGTATTGATAGTTGTAACATTAGCCTTCCTTTTAAACTGTATTTATAGTATTTCACTTAATAACCTTGTGCAGTACTATATCTCTTGTAAGTAAATACTTCTCTTTCTAATTGAAATTTATTGCCTTTTAATTTGCAACTCTGTGTTGTTGTATGATGGGACAAGTTTAATAAAAGGAGAGATTGATCAGTTTATTACTATACCAGTAGCAATTTTGTACATCTCCATCAAGTATCCTGTTACTCTTGTTCTGTCTGGGTTAATCTCTCCAATATAAATCCCAGTTTACCTCTACTACTACTCTGAACTTCATCAATCTCTGCTTTATCTTTCATGAGAGTGAGTCCACCACAACTCTGCTCAGTATTGCAAGTCAAAGTTATTAATTTTTTATATAGTGTTGTATACTTTCCATATTGTTTCTATGCATTTAAAAATGTAGTCTTTTAAAGCAATTCTTTAAAATCTGGCATTTTTCTCTAAGACAAAAAGCCTTCTTAGCAGTTCTAGCATACCATGCTACATGCAAATTGAATTTTTATTTGGCCTTTTCAACAAATGTTTTATAGCAACACTTTGTTTTCCTTGAGAGTTGAAAACTAATGAGCTCTGTCAAATTGGACAGCACGATGTGCAGGAAACTGTTAGACAAAATGCTGATTAGTTAGTGAGCTAAAACCATAGCTACAATTTGCTGTTGATTGTCCAAGGCAGGCGGTTATTGAGTTTATCTACAAGACAATTCTTAAACAGAATGTATTTAGCTGGTTAGATGCAATAACAGGGAATCACATTCATTCAGTGGAAACGACAGAATTATATTTTGAGTGATGGTCTAGGGAGAGTAATAGAGTGGGTGTTAATGTCTTTAGTTAGAAGCAGTCATTTTTCTGAATTAGGGTTCTGAGTATACATACTGTGACATGGAAGGAACTCAGTAAAGTATTTAGGCATTTAAATAGGACTCAAACCCACCTGAAATTCTCTTGGAAATCAATAGAAGATTGGAAAATTTTAACAGGAACCTAAATTAATAGACATCGATGCTGAACCTTTCTCCTGTGTATCCTTCATTTGGAATATAGTACAAAATGCAGATCTGCATATTAAGCTTAATTCACTCCATGTTTTATACTGATCTCACATATAAGGGCATTCTCTGCATGTACTAAATAAACTTAATGCCACATTTTCTTTGCTCAGTGGGAACAGAACAGGGCACTTTGGGATCTCCTGATGTTCAGGAACTCATGACTGAAAAAGACTATGTGGTCAGTAATCATCCAGACAGGATGTTCTGGCACTAATGGCTATTGTGAACACATCTCTGAAGTGTTTGAAGGCTTTTTTGTAATTTTGTGATGAATGTCTTCCAATAAAAGACATTTACATTAATGTGGTCAACTATAAATGACTTGAGACAGATATTATACTGACTCCAGCTTGTAGCATCTCTATTTGTTCCCTTCAGTGCTTGATCTATATTGTGACAATGACTACCTACTAAAACAATTATTTTACTTTCAGGAAAAATTACTTTATTGTTAATATTTGCAGCTCTATCATATTTCTCAATTCTCTCTAACATCTTCTCTAAAACAGTTTCAATATTAAACAAACAACAAAAGTTATTACAGACAGGTTTCTTTGTAGTCATAAACTTGCGCTGAGAAAGCTGGTATCTTGGAGAGACAATTCATTAATTGATGGTACTATAAAGCTTACCTTTATTTACAAAATTTAATTCTGATTTAATAAAGGCAACTTGTGAGAATCTGATCTATTTTTTCTTTCTTTTTTTTTTTTTTAAATAGAAATATGCCACAACAAGGCATTTATAATAAGATGAATGATGCCTACAAGCTATGTTGTAACAGTCATCCCACAGTCTCACATCTTTTTTTTATTATTAGATCTATAGTTAATCCTCATTTATACGAAATGTGTGTGACTCAGAAACACTGACAGAGGGCTGATGACAAAACGTTATTGTTGATGATGCAGAAGATCATGTAGATGCACTGTCATCATCTCCCAAGGCTTGGAGAACACCCCCTTGTTCAAGTTGTTTACTCAGTCACCATAAATCACAACAGCACTCTCTCAGTCCACTCTTCAAAGCAACATTGTTTTCTTTTTGAGGATTAATCCAGTCTTTGATGAAATTCCAAAACTCTTCTTTCCTTGTTTGCTGGATATCTTTTATATTTAGACAATCAATAAGGATGACTAGCTGAGGTAAAGCAGCTGACCAGCTAGGCTTCACATCTCTTTATTTGCATCTCTGAAACCTTGGAGGACAGAAAAGTCTTTTAATTGTCGAGTCAACCTGAGTGGGAATATGCTTTTATGAAATAAGACCTACACCATTTTCTTCATACCAGGCACACTTGTTCTGGTTGCCACAGTAATCTGCTGGAGCATGCTAGGTCCAATGATGTGGAAAACAAGATGGCTTCCTTATTTGTTTAGCCTTAAGGAAAATTACAGATATTAACAAATCATTACAGGGCTAAGAGACACTCGGAAGACTTGACCTAAATAAACAACGTCATATCAGATTGCTAATAGATGCCCAAGTTTTACTTCTGTGACTCTCCTGAAAGTCCTTAGTTAATGAAGGTTTTATTAACCTAAATATTTGGTTTTCCTCATATGCAAGAAAAATCCTGTACTCTGAATATTAAGGTGGACCTCCTATTCAGGGAGGTGCATTTAATTTGCCAATCAATTGACAAGAAATTTAAATATTAAAAAACAACTGATACTTTTGTGAATATAACCCCAAAATTTTGCCTTTTTTCTTGTCACTGTCCCCTGGAAAGGTTTTTCTGCATTTCACAGAAACCTCTTTCTTGGAGTGGAGCAGCTGACATGTGGTATATTCCTTATGGTGATGGAGCGAGATCTCAGGCTCCTCAGTCTCTGTGGGGCCGGGGAGGGTGACACATCCCTGAGGAAGGAAACATTGCATCTGGAGTTGGTGCTTTGATGATGGAGGGGGAAAGGAAAATTAAATACAGGCATGGGAAAAAGAGTACTAACGAATGAAATTGTTGTTCAAAATACAGGAGGAAGTGGCAGCCAAAATCAGTAACTGCAGATACGATGGTGGTAGGATCATATGAGGGAACCACAGCGTCAATAGAAAAATAGACTATGCCTTTCAAGTTTTCTCAGTTAAATGGTCTGTACTTTCAAAGCGGATGATTTGTTGGTGCCGTCCACTTCCTCAGAGACTGCTCCCTGGGGAACGAAAGATGAAGATGAGGAATTTCACAAGTTGCTGAAAGAAACATTTAAAAAAAAGGGCTTGTTTTGTGAGTTTTCCAACATGCCATGTCTTTACTGGGGGCTTCCAGTATCCGCTGGAATCTCAATGATAGAAGAAACCAATTAACAGAGAAAACACATGGGACAATTTTACTGCTTCCTTGATTTAAAAGTTTCAGTGACAGATAGACATTTGTAGGCACACACTCCCCATCTAGCTCTGTGCACTGTAATATGTAACTGGAGAGACTATGCCTTCTGCTTTGTTTGATAGCTTTAAAATGCGAGTGCTCTGGTTTTTGGTTTGACCCAGGAATCTGGGAGATTCCATGTGGAAATGCCTGCATTGTATTCAAAGCAGGGTGATTTTCTAAACTATAGAAATACCAAGATTGAGTACTCCTTTTTAAATGTAGAAAAGCTGTCCAAGCACTGCATGATTAAGTGAAATGGCCTCCCCAGAAAAAAAAAAATTAACACATCCCAATATCATTGCATTTATGCCAAGAATCTGAATTGCTCAGATCGTTATTGATACTCGAATAGTGATTATTTCGATTTCTACGAATTCCTTGTTCTAAGATTCAGCCTTGCAACTGAAATAACAGCATGTGCTTCCATTGTTTTTCAATACTATTTTAAATTTCAGCAATGAAAACATACATTTATTTAGCAGAGGTAACTGGAAACATGATGGATCAGGGCACTTATTGCAACTGCCTCAATGTCATTTATTCATTATGTTCTGGCTTTTTTACTGTATTAATAATACAGAGATAGCACACCTTATGCCAGGTATACTATCTGTGTCCATAACTGCACTTGCAATTTTCCTGTTATATTGCATATCAATTAAGTAAATTAAAAAAACTGTGGGCACTGTGACTGATTTATTTTCTTGATGCACCAAATTTACTTAGTTCAAATATCCTTAAATAAATAGGACAAAAGATTGTGTATGATTATATGGATAAGATCTATTATTGCTTTTATCCCATAGATCTTTATTTTTTTTAAACAACTTCTATGTGTGTCTTACTTCTCAAGTGTGCCTGTGATAGCATTTCATTGTGATTCTCTCTTCTCTGACCTCTCAGGTGTAAAGTTTCTGATATGCTTTATGAAGCACCATGTCAATGTGTCATCCTTAACAGCTTAGATTTACAATTTGAGAAGAATAAGGAAATTCCGGTTTTGTTGTGGGTGGATTTAAACCAGTTTGGTGTACAAAATTATCCAATCAGAGGTCTGGGTTTGCAACTGAAGTGTATCCAAATATTGGATCTTCAGATATAAATCTACTAATTTATTGAGAAGAATTCAAAAGTCTTTAATGAGAACTCTGTTGTATTTTGCAACTGCTTCTTGGAAAGGCTCAGCCTCTGACTCTAGATGTTCCTATTTTGGGATATTTAACTTGTTTCACTAAGCATGTTAAAAGGAAATGTGAACACATACAAAGGAGAATTTACTCTCTGTACAGTTTCAACAGTGAAAGCTTGGTTCTGGTTCAGGCAAGCATTACAAAAAGCACTGAGTGTACTGCACTGTTATTTTAATTTGAAATTATTTGTTCTCAATTGTGTCCTCAACCTTTTACTTCTGTAAAAGGAAATATCATTTAAGCTATGTCATCAGAGCTTCAACTTGCTAAAGGATGAAAATCACTCATAGCTGTTGCAGGAAGGGAGCTTACATATTATAAAAGAAAAGGAAAGAACATTTGAAAACGAATGGGAAAAGAACAAGGAACTCGAAGATGAAGATGTTAGTAGAAGAGAATGAGGGTAAAAGGAATGTGGTGACCTGAAAAATGTTTAAAAGATCGTTCCAGTACTTCTTACAAGGAGAGATGGAGTTGCTGGATATGACTGTTACTTTGTAAACCTCTCCTCCATAATAAAACACTTCTGTTCTGGTACAGGGGAAGAGTAACAGTTTTCCCTTTTGATTATTCCATGTCTTCGTTCCTGAATGCATTTCGGGCCCTAGAGGCTTTGTGAAGCAGGGTGCTGAGGAATAGGCCCTTGAAATTCTCCGATGATTGTAGTTACAATGCCAGGTGAGAAGGGACAAAGCCTGGCTACAAGTATGGACCATTCTCTTTTTTAGCCAACAGCTCTGCCTCTCCCATTAGTCACCATTGCCACTTCAAATTTTTTGTCCTTTTTTATCTTGATGGTAGATCCTATGAAAAGAAGGTATTTTTATATTGTGGAAATGATTTGGATATTCCCCTGCAGTTTTGAATTTGTGGTGATTCATGGGGAATTAGAAGTTTGTTTAATATCAGCCAGCAAAAGGCAACAAAAACAACCAAAAAAGAGTAAAAAAAAAAAAAAAAAGGGTGGAGGGGGAGAGAAAAGGAAAACTGAGAAAGAAATATAAAGGAAGGAGATAACATTTTCTGTCTGAGCAACTGATGTTTTCCCTGCAATGAAGAAAACAAGTGAAGGATGATTTAACATGAGCATCCTCAGGGTGGTCATGGGGAATCAATCTGAAACCACTTCTCAGAGTCAGCCTTTAACTGTGAACTGGTTGGGAATCCTTGTGCTGATTTATGCTTGGGCAGAAAAGAAATGAGATTTCCCACTTTGGGGGGCAGGTGGTAGCAGAGCTTTTGTCTTAAAAGTCACCCATGTCAGAGCCAGCCTCTCTTCAAACCAAGGTTAAATTCAGCATGGCTTCTCTTGGTCTTTGTTTTTCAACGTGTATCAGGAGGTTATTATCTTTTGCTATGCAGAGAAGCAGCTACTACTTCTGCACGCAGTTCAGTTTGTATTTAAGAAATTCAAATATTTTTCAGTATTTGAGGCAGATCCCTCCATAACAACTAGTTGAAATTATAGTTCTTGCTATTATTGCCTCCCCACTATTATAAGATATTACTAACTTTCTGAAATTACTTGCCTTGCATTCTACTGGTATAGCTTCTGTCCTAGTATTAATTGTTAAAAAATTGGAGTATTGTGTGCAGTTTTGGTGTTCTCAACATAAAAAGGGCATGGAACTGTTGGAACAAGTCCAGAGGAGGGCCATGAAGATGATCAGGGACTGGAGCACCTCTCGTATGAAGATAGGCTGAGAAAGTTGGGGCCGTTCAGCCTGGAGAAGAGAAGGCTGCATGGAGACCTCATAGCAGCCTTCCAATATCTGAAGGAGGCCTATAGGGATGCTGGGGAGGGACACTTCGTTAGGGACTGTGGTGAGAGGACAAGGGGTAATGGGTTCAAACTTAAACAGGGGAAGTTTAGATTGGATATAAGGAAGAAGTTCTTTACTTTGAGGGTGGTGAGGCACTGGAATGGGTTGCCCAGGGAAGTTGTGAATGCTCCATTACTGGCAGTGTTCAAGGCTGGGTTGGACAGAGCCTTGGGTGGCATGGTTTGTTGTGAGGTGTCCCTGCCCATGGCAGGGGGGTTGGAACTAGATGATCTTGAGGTCTTTTCAAACCCTAACTATTCTATGATTCTCTGATTCTAAAATTATTTAAATCTTGAAGACAAAAGATGAGCAATTTCTCAGCAAGTCAGACAAAAAAGTACATTCTCTTTTGTTTCCCTTTTGCTCTTTTTACAATTCATTAAGAAAGTGATTTGAAAAGTGTCATTTGACATAGAAAGTCTTCACTAAGAGGCAATGAACCTTAGGCTGTTGAAGAAATAAATATTTCCTGTGCTATGTTGTAATTCTGAATTTCAGAATATGATCCAGTCATTAAGAAATGCACTGCAGCTTAATGACTCCAACCCCACAGAGAGGGCTAAAGTTGAAAGTAGTTGTGGAATTTTGGTGATGGCAATCCCTTTCTCTTCAAAGAATAACTGTGCAGGCTTCCTGCTACATTTGTGTCTCTTTTTACTTTTAATTCATGTTACTGAGCTTTCTTTCAAATCTTTGCTGTCACTCTCTTAAGAATTTCTCCTCCCCTCCCATAATTTACATAATGTCATGATTTATAACAAAAGCAGACCCCATTTCTTCTTTTCCCCTTTATGTTCTCTCTTCCTTTACAAGCTATATTCATTTGGTTGCCTGCCCATTATAATCAATATGCATTGTTGACACTCACTGCTAAAAGTCAACTACATGTTGACATTAGCCACTCTCCCGCTTCTGACCATGCCTATTTGCTACAGACATTCTGGTATTTACTCTTTCCACTATCCTTTCTGCACCCAGTAGTTGTGGTTTTGATTCTTTTGTTTTCACTGTTAACAAACACAAATTATTTTGAAAAACCCCCTTGCTTCTCTCTCCAGAGACCAATCTTCATTATATCTTTTTTTTTTTAATCCCATTAAGGATTACCTTCTCTATCTCATTGTCTTTTTTCTAATTATGGTATATGTTAGCTGTGTTTTGATAGACGGTTGTCCGAAACACCAGAACCATGTTTAAATTACCATGGTCAGGCATCAGCTGCTTTTTCCCGAGAGTGCAATTACTTCTCTTTGTAAAAGTATCCCCTTATTTCTGCTCAGCTTCATGTAAAAGGCTGAGTAACACATACCACATGGGTACTACAGATTGACATCTATAAGGAATAATTTTTCAGAAAGCGGATAATGCTGTAATGATAGTCCAGAGAGGTTTTCTTCAATGCAAGTGTTTGGACAGGACATGAATCCGGTGTGGAGTTAAGAACAGGAAGACTTTAATCGTTTTCATTACAGATCTTGTAATAAATACAATAAATGCCTCGCTCTTTCATTTTCCTTTTTTCCTTCTTTTTTTTTTTCCTCCTTTCCAGATTACACTTGGAGACCAATGAGAAATGATTGCTGGCGCTTGCAGAAAAAAACAGCCGGGTTCTACTTCCAGACATTAAGCTGAGTGTAATCTAAATATCTTGTAAATATTTCATGTTAAATCAATCTGTTAAGCCTGGTGTGCATCCCACAACCTTTGCACAGATCTTTACATAAAATGTTAGACTGGCTCCGTGCTTGCCATACTGGGTGGAGTCTGCAAGAAGGGAGCAAAAAACCTGATTGCTTAGAAGCATGGAGGCAGATTCCCCCTGAGTAGCTAGAGAACCGCCTGCACTGCTACCAGGCCCAGTCATGGAGCATGGAGTTACCATTTGGAAAGTGAAATCCTCTGCAAATCCTGCCTACACAAAGAAATCTTGTCTTCAGCAAAAAATGGCCCAAAGAGAGTCACCAGTGTGAGCTGCTGATCTGGGAAGGAAGAACATGGAAAGGAGTAGTTGGGGAAGGGCAATAGGTCAGATTTTACTCAGGGCATAGAAATAATGTCTCTCCTTTTTTGTTGTCTGACAGGTAGTGTACTTTGGGTTTTATCCCTCTCTTTCTAAAGTCATCTTAGAATCATAAGATAGCTAGGACTGGAAGGGACCTTAAAAATCATCTAGTTACACCCCCTCTGCCATGAGCAGGGACACCTTCTGCTAGACCAGGTGGCCCAAAGCTGCATCCAATGTGACCTTGAACACTTCCAGAGATGGTGCAGCCACAGCTTCTATGGGCAAGCTGTTCCAATGACTCACAACCCTCAGAGTAAAGAATTTCTTCCTAATATCTAATCTAAATCTACCCTATTTCAGTTTAAAGCCATTATCCCTAGTCCTATCACTGCATGCCCTTGTAAAATGCCCCTCTCCAGACTTCTTCTAGGGCCTCTTTAGGCCACTGTAAGGTCTCCCCTGAGCCTTCTCTTCTCCAGGCTGAACAGCCCCAGCTCTCTCAGCCTATCTTTACAGCAGAGGTGCTCCAGCCCTCTGATCACTTTTGTGGCCCTCCCCTGGACTCACTCCAACAGGTTCATGTCATTCTTACTCTGGGGACCCCAGAGCTGAACACAGTACTCCAGGTCAAATATTTATCCCTATCCATATCCCCCCACTTAAAAAATAAGCAAAAAAATGTACCATAGCTCTGCCTACTAGCACCAGCTACTTCTCTGTTCATGCATTCTCTTAGGTCATCTCTGTGCTCCAGCCTGTGAGATTCTGAGAGCTGGACTGTGCTAATACTGATGCACAAACACTGACAGTTCGAGTTGTGTAGAAAGTCTGTAGTGAATTCATGAAGTCCATTAAAGATTGTTTTTTTTTTAGCAGCTGGTAGTCTTTTCTCAAAAAAGGATGCATAATTGTATAATGCATTGCATTTTTTAACTGCAGACTTTGTTTCTCTGGCTCCCTTTTGAGCAAATATTTGGAAACTGATGTGTGCCTATGTCTTTATTAGAGCTACAATTCTAAACTGTGTTGGAGGCAGTGATACAGCACAGTTTATTCAGAACCACATACTGAGGAATTCGTGCAAACTAGTGAAAATTTGCACAGGAGGGCCATGACCTATGCTTTGGCCATGTAGGCACTACAGTCTTAAAAACGTAATCAGTAAGAACTTGCAGGAGGACTGAGGCCAGAAACATAGTGTTCTAGTGCAGTCTTAAAAGGAAAATAAGCTATGCACATTTTCAATCTGGCAAAAATTTGGCAATAACATTAGAACACTTGTCTCTAACAAAGCATTCAGAAACATTTTTAAGTAAACAAAGCCAGCTAGCAGCAGACTAAAGTTGATTTACAGCAAAAAGCAGAAGCCAACAAAATGTTGTTAACTTCTTGTTATTGTGAAATATTTAATTCTACTATTGCTAACTAATAATGGATGCCAAAAGCCATATATAGAGTGCCTCAGGTTTGCATACTATGCCTATCTGGGTATGATTTTTCAAAATCTTTAGAATATATGGATTTGGTTTATTTTATTCATGCTTTCTATACATATTATGTATGCATGTATGTATGCACACTATATACATGTGTATATGCATGCATGTATATTATTGTGAGAGAAAATATTGAAGTAGGAGACTTATGGTTTTATCTCATCAATGAGGACCAGATTGAAGAAGTTTTCTTTTTTTTTTCCTAAATTCATCATTAGTTGGTTTAAAATTTATAGATCCCAAAGCTGATACAGACCAGTGCCAAAGTCATCCAGGGTTTGAAGTGACGAGCGGTTACTCTTTAGAGCCATGTTCACCCTCAGAGGTTTAGCAGTGGAATTTCCAGAAGTGCCAAAATGCCTGAGAAGTAAAAGCTTTCTTGAACTTAATGGGACTGGGATTTATCCATGTATCTTTCTAGATGACGGCGGGTCTCTTATAACCCACTGTTTCACAGACAAACTCTGTGAAAAATTGGAAGCAAAAGTCTAAACTTAAAGCAGTGCATGCCAGTAACTCTCCCTCTCATGAGGAATCCGCCCTAGAAGAGGGGTTTCTTGTCACCGCCTGCCAAGGAGAACAGATAGCATCCAACAGGCTGGCCTGAGAAATGGCTGCTTTATATATGTCATTTCTGTGCCTGAGAGCCACTTCTGAGAAAAAGAAAGGCATGTCATGAACTGGAAAAGAGTTTGTCCTAGGAATACTGTCAGTAAGTTACAGTTTAATATTACTGAGGTGAGTAACGATGCTAAAGTAAGGCAATGGCTTTTTGTGCATATATTTTTATACATATTTTTATTAAGAGGTGAAATAACAAACTGCAGCAGTTAACTGACACAGCTAGCAGAGAGGTTGATGGGAAAGGGAAAGACAGAAGAATAGAAACAGCTTGAACCGACCTTTTTATGTGGGAAAACATGACAGTCTCAAAATGAGAAGGAGATGTTAACCACAGGAAGAAGGAAGCAAGTGGCTGGTGAAGCTTTGCCAAAGAAGGCTGCAAGACATTATACTTTATGGCTTAGGCAGTGCATATTAGCCAGTTGGTTTACTTAGTTAGGAATTTTCCCTTCTCCCTTTGGTAAAATTTTCTTGTTGCCATTGATTCAAATTTGCAAGTTGGCATAGTTAGCTCACCGAGCATCAATAGTGTAATTTAAATTCCTGGATGTGAGGCAGAACTTGGATTTCACTGAGAACCCCAATTCAGATGGGACAAGCCCCTTGCTGCCAAGTCTATGGAGTGAATTAAACAGGATGGCCAGCCATAGCTTACCTGGTGGTTCCTGGGCATAGCAGGGTGCTGAGGTGTAGAGCATGTGCTGAGGATGCTGTGCCACAAGGACATGACAAAATTGGCAGCACCTGAGGGTGGCACAGGCACAGCTTTACCTGCCTTTGAAAGCAGCCCTGGGAAGGTTTGTGGATTCTGTTGCTCACTCTCTCTCAAGGAAAATCTTCCCCCTCACCAGCTGTGAAATGCATCCTCAAAGCCCTTCACACCCTCATGTTCACTCAGTAGTGGAGATTATCTGTGGAACCTGAGCCACACTGTGATGTGTTACAGACTTCTGCTCTATAGCCTGGCAAACAGAAGCAGATGGAAGTGGGAGATGCAAAGTTTTGCACCTATAAAACCCCTCTAAATTTTTTTCTAGGATTTTTTTTTTCTGGCTCAGTCAGCTGGAGGCTTACCAGCCACTAGATATTAGGACTGTCATTTCCCCTCAGGAAATACCTGGTGGTGTATCAATGTAATTGGTAGCAGTTAGCTGTATCCCCAGAGGGTGGGTATATAAAATCATCAGGAAAAGACTGAACTCTTGGTAGGAGGCAATAAGGAGTGTGTGTATGTGTATGTGTATGTGTGTGTGTGTGTGTGTGTGTGTGTGTGTATTTTTATCTTAATGAAGGATCTTAATGCAATGTGGGCTTTTGTTTCAGTTTTAACCCTGATTGTGACTCATCTTTAGTTTTCTACTGAAGCTTGAATTTTACAGACTCCTTTTCTTATCTGAGGCCACCACTTGCAACACTGGCTGCTTTGTCACAAGTATTCTCCAAAACAGAGTAGATAATTATAGCTTCCTGAATGGCTTGGTGTCACTATGTGGTTTTGTTTCTAGAATACTTGAAATAGCATTCCTGAATGCCCTTCACTTTGTTATGCTCTTGCCGATCTTTCCTCTCACACAGGGATTAAACCTCTTCACTTTCCTGAGCCTTGGTTAAACTATCCATGAAGCAGGTATATCAAATAATACCTTCTTGTTACCCTTTAAAGTTAATTCTAAAATTTACAGCATTATAAAGATCAAAAGCAAGGCAAAAAATTCAGAATCACTCTTGCAGTCAGTTTAAAGATTCATTCCTTCTCCTGCCCAGGCAGAGGTCTCACCTGAATATTGCAGCCTGTTGGTGTTAGCCTGTCAATTAAAGCACTCTGCCTCCATCCTTTCTGCAGTAATAAAGTTCCCAGAAGTGCAATAAAGCCAGGCATTCAAAATAGGTCACTATACCTGGCCCTTGTCTCTTTGGACATGTCTCCACATATCCAGGCTTTCATGCTCCCTGGGCTTTTTCCCTTCTCCCAGAAGACTTCTCCAGACAGCAAGTTTTCACTTGGCTTTAACCTCAGAAGGAGGCACTCTCTGCCTCTCTGTTCCCTCACATTCTTCCTTCCTGCCTGACATGCACTGAAGGTATGTCTGAGTAGGACCCACTTCTTCCTTGCCAGTGAAGAGAACTTGTATTTATCAAACAATGAAGTGAGCTTCACTTGGTTGTGAAGCCCAAGTTCGGTGTTTCCTGGATGGACTCAACACTTATACGTTCTTCAGAATGACTAGTAAAATGTGTCATGATCAGGTCATGAACTAACCACAGACTAAGGTGCTTTTTGCACAGCAGTGAATGTCAACTATATAATAGATTAATAGAGTTCATGATCCATTTTCTGGTAATTCACAACTAGGGAAAAAGGAATAATATGATGAATAAACTATTCATAGTCCTCCAAAGCAGTTTCTCAGCAGAAACTGACATAGAATTCAGAAGTAAACCATCATTATTTACTTCTTTCTTTCCTTCTTGTGTTCACTTCCTGAAATGGGAGAAAATATCTCCTCTCAGACTGTTTGTTGTCATATGACTAGCGAGGTCTTCTGTGAATCATATGCCTTCAGATACTGAGTTTATAAGGAGACCTTAAACCTTTGCATGATGTATATGGGAAGTATGTCAGCTTTATTATTCTAATTTCCAGAACTCGGGAAACTGTGAGGTTAAATTCTAAAAGAGTTCTCAATTATAAAGTTGCTGTGGTTCAAGCCCAGCTGTAACTAAGAAAACCAAGCAGTCTCTGTCTCACTCCCCCCCCCATCCTCCTCCCCCCCACTCCCGGAGGGATGGGGAGGAGCATCGAAAGAATATAACTCCCATAGGTTGAGATAAGAACAGTCCAGTAACTAAGGTATAACACAAACCACTACTGCTACCACCAAGAATAATAATGACAAGGGAAATAATAAGGGAGGAAAATACAACTGCTCACCACCCACCGATACCCAGCCCGACCCAAGCAGTGATCTAACCCTTCTGGGTATCTGCCCCCAGTTTATATACTGGGCATGACGTGCTGTGGTATGGAATACTTCTTTGGTTAGTTTGGGTCAGGTGTCCTGTCTCTGCTTCCTCCTGGCTTCCCCTCCTCCCAGGCAAAGCATGAGGCTCAGAAAGTCCTTGGTCAGTGTAAACTTTACTAAAAACATTACTAAGCAGCAACTATCAGTGTAATCAGAGCTATTCCCAGGCTGAAAGTCAAAACCACAGCACTGCACCACCTACTAAGAAGGAGAAAAATGACTGCTACTGCTGAACCCAGGACAAAAGTTAAAAAAAAAAAAAAAACAACAAACCAAAAAAAAGCCCTCTTGCAATCCAAATTTTTCAGCTGACGAGAGTTTTTCTTTTGCTTAGTGCACTCTTCCTGGAACACTTCATAGGATACTCAGAAGAGGCCTGAGGAAGACACATGATTTGATTTCCTAGTTCATTTCCAAAACGTTCTGTTGAAACTCTTAGCTCATTGCCTTGTTGTCCTTTGTAAGTGGATGGGATCTATTGATGGGAAGAGATGAATTCTCTCTACAATGGAGCAGACCTTTGTGAAAATGGTTCTCCTTTTAAATGGCCCAATCCTCTCTCTGACAAACAGACACCAAAAGCAGTTGTGGGACATTATGTTTCGACTCTAGAGACTTCCACATCTAAGAATAAAGTAAAGGAGTCATTATTTTTCTAAACAAGGCCTTTGTGCTATGGTTCAGTCGCTGCTGGACAGCCATGTGATCTGTCTTGTGTAATGCTCTCACCCCTTCCTTTCCCCATTTGGAGAAGAGAAAAAAGGACTTGTACTAGCTCAGAACATACACATCTCACTATCTGTTGTGCTCGGGTGCTCTCTTTATTATGGTCCATTAGATAAACATGGTGTTGAGCAGCCACTCAGATGCTGATATGTACAGTGGTTCTGATAACATGCTCTATATTTAGAAGGGAAGCAGTGCGCCACACACTACGTTTACGTACATGCATGTGCTTTCTCCTCAACAGCAGAGAGCTTCCCTCACAAAGCTCCTCTCTGAGGAAAGAGGCAGATTATAGACTTTTCTTTTGTGATAGATTTTTTAATTCTGCTCCTCAAAATACTGCCTTGTATTTCCGTGTCTGAGGGTAAATGAAGTGAGAGACAGACTCCTAATCTTTTCCTTCTCCTGTAGGAACTTGTACTTTAAATACAGAAAGAAGGAGGCAGCTGGCTAAATGTGCAATTTCCGCATGCTAGTGAGTCTGTCAAAGTTTCTGTGTGTGGGAGGCAGCTGATCTCTTTCAGGAGCCAAGTGGTCAAACAAGTTACATTTTACAAAAGCACCTGACTATATTTTTCCAAAAGCGACTAAAGCACTTCAGAGCCAAGATCTCTCTATCTGAAAAAGGGGCTTGGGACTTACCTATTCAGGAAGGCATACTTCTTTTTTATGCTTGGTTTTGATCTCCAGATATGTACACAGCCCAACACAAAAGCTTCTCTTGTGCTTCTGAAAATGTCACCCAAAGCACACAGTGCTCTGAAAACTATGTTCTGTAGAGGGCTAGTCCAATATCAGTGAATACAAACTTGCAAAGAGCAGACTCATGAGTGTTTGCTGGTGTGAAAGGGCAAATGATCAGGAGTTACTTCCTCCTTCATTACACAAAGCAACAAGCAGAGCACTGAGACTGTCTTTAAATTATGAGAAGCTAGGTGTTCTTGTTCTGCACAAGAGAATGGGGATTTTTCTTTGAGTTCAAGGTAATGGGCATTGCAATGAAAATGGAGCTGAGCATCATCATTTGCCAGCCAGTTTTTTATTGAGCAGATTTCATGATCAGACCACCACTGTGGAAACAATAATGATGACCAACCTAAGTTGATCATAGCCTCTTTCTTACCATGTGCTGGGCAAGCTGCAAATGGGGTGTATGTTAAGAAATATAAAAGTTGTGCTGACTCCTCCGAGGCATTGTGAGTAATGACTAGGTTCTGTCTAAAACTGCCCAGTTTCTGGTAATGCTCCAATACAAGGTAATAAATAATATATTCATTAAGACACACCTTACATAGTATCCAAATACTTATTCTAAAACACTGAGGATGAAGACTGCTATGCTGGGTGCAGCAAAAAATACTTAGAATGTGATGGTTCATTGCAATAGAATGAGTCCAGTGAATTATTCATTTTCTTGGCAACACATGCTTATGATATTCTTAATTAGCATTCTAATGTAAGATGTACTAGTTACAATATTTTGAGTTCCAAAGTATTGGTAAACAACACGACCCACATAGTGATTTTAGTCTCTCCATTGTGATTAAAATGTATTACACAAGATTTTATTGAAATGGAAAAGCATTGGTAATGCCAATAGTTTTTCATGAGCATTTTGATCTATATTTAACATTAAACCCCAGATACTTTTTAATTTGATCATATTCAAAGTTTCTAATCTCCATAGTTTTGTGGACTAATTATTTTACTTTTTCTTTTTCCTAGTTAGAATCATTCTAAAAACCTGTAAAAAATTAAATGCTTATAAACAGGTTTTATACTGCAGTTGGGTTTTCACAGCTTTACTTGTTCCTGAAGAGAGCTGAAGTTAGCTTCTTTACCTGAATTGTCCTATTGCAAGATTCTTTTTGTAGTGTCATGCGGAAGCATATTAATAGCATGCCTTCATTTCCAGTAAAAATTTTGGTCACGATTGCAAACTTCAAAAATACATGCTTTTGCTTGGTCTTATTTCCCAATATTCATAATTTTTTCTCTTTCTTTCATCTACTCTGCTTTCAGTGTCAAAGTATGTCATAGTTTTTTCTGGCAAAGGATTAATTCAAGCTCAATAAGAATAAGAAACAGAACGCAAATACATAAATAGTGAAATTCCGTCCATGATCTGAGTGTCACAGCATTTACACAGAAGCCTTAAAGAATGCAGGGCATATATCAGACATTTTTATCTATCAGAAAAGTTCTGGTAGTTTGCTGTATTAGATGTATCTTTCTTTGGACATTTTCCTAAGTGAGTGAAGTTGAGCATGAAGGTGATTTCTAGTTTTTATCTACAAAAAATAAATATCTATATCAATACCTATATATAATCTGCCTCCCATTACATATTCATTTTATTACATAATCACCTGCAGTGAATTTGGTTTGTAACTTGTTTTCATCTCTTTTCTTTTTATTATTTTTTTTTCTCATGTAAGAATTACATCACAGGGCAGGTGTGTGCATTAGGTGCACTTCTGAGTGGGAAGCCTAATAAGAGAAATGAGAGCCAGAAGTTTCTTGCAGAGCACAAGCACACAAGCTTGCAGACTACCAGGTCTGCTTTCTTCACTGCTTGCAAATGATATATGACAGAGCCTACACCTCCTGTGGCACATCCTGTGACAACAGGAAGGCATGGTGGAGCCAGGGGTTCAGGAAGGCAGAGGTTAGGTGGATGTTCAGATACAGGTCTGGATGAGAGAGAGGCATTTCAGTGCCCTCGCTATGTACATCTTATTGTGGAGGGCTGCAGGCTGGCTGAGCTAGGGAGGGCACCAACTCTGGGATGAGTTGTCCTGGGTTTTTCCCACTTTACAGATGTTAATCATACATTCCTACTAAGCTACGGAAAGTTTAATGCCAGAACTGGAAAAGAGAGAAAAGAATGAGGAAAGGACACAAAATGTGAGAAAAAAAGCATATCCTACACTGACTGCTGAAATCTTACTTTGCTCTACAGTTAGCAGTATAGCCCATGTAGAGTTTCCATTTATTCTGGTCAATTTAGGCACACTGTTCAAGCTAGGGGAACCTGCTTCCAGGTTCCATCAAATCATCAAAGTATCTCCAGCTAGGCACTTCTTTTGTTCTTATTCCCTGATTTCCATCCAATCAGATGTTTCTTTTGTTTGACGCTGTCATTTATGGCATGAGTTTTGTGTAGAGTGCTCTTCCCAAGTGCAATTGGCATCAGTAGTTCTCTTTTGAACTGTCTTCTTCAGCTGACCTCCTTCAATGGTTATGAAGTTTAGGCAGGGAGAAAGGCAGTCATATGTAAGAAATAACTCAAATGAAATCTCCAGTGAATACCAAGTTGCATAGGATGCCTATTCTCTTTGCACGCCTCTCTGGCAACTGTATATCACTTTGCAGTAATAGTATACAGTAAAGCTAAACTGAGTCACTCATGCACAGAAGTGCAGTTCTGGCAGAAGCAAGTAATCTGAAGTGCTAGTGTACATATGTAATCAAACAGTATAAATCTTGTTTATCTGAGTAATTTGAGTGAAAAAGGGTTCAGCTCTATCTTCACATACATTCACAGTATATGATTCTGTTTAAATATAGGTAAGTAAATAAACAGTATATAATTTCTGGTTTAGAAATCAGTGCAAGACTTCTGATCATGAGGCAGTGGCAGCTATTGAAATAGTTTCTAATTTGGTTTTATTTTCACATGTTAGCACCTACTGCTTTTATACAGCACATTTTCCTTAGGGCTGCCCAAAATTAGTACTGGTCATTAAAATGGAGTAACGATAGAGAGGGGAATGGAGTGATGGGGTGACGTAGTGGCAAAATACAAGACAAATTAAATAATAAAATATCTTCTACTCTACAAGTTTATGGAAAATTACACTGGCATTTCAATTTCCAGCATCCACTTCCCACCTTCCTGCACTCATGGGTATTCACTCTCTTCATGCCCTTTTACTAGACTAAGTCAAATGAAGACCAGAAACAGGAAGGAAATATTTCTCTCTGATGCTGCGAAGTCTATAGACTTTCCATGGCCACCATGGAAAGCTGATGAGAACTAATATGGGATTGTCTGGAAAGGTCAGTAGTGACACCAGGAACATTAAAAGCATGGTCTGTTTCAGAGATAAATGCAATATGTTGTTGATTAAAAACATATATAAAATGATTTACTGATAACTATAGCTACAACTGTTAGTTCTGGGTGACTCTACTTATCTCCTGCATCCTTTTCTTTGTTTAACTGTTCCTGTGTTCCAGTGGAACCTGTATTTTTAAGCCCAAATGTTTGACGATGGTGACCTTTCTCAGGACAGGTGCTTTCGTGCAGTTTGCTGCATGTTTCAGCTATATTTTGTACAAACATCTGCAGCTGGATAGAGAGAAAGATTGGTAGAGATGTTTATAATGGCCATTTAAATTCATTCTTCAGGCCAAAAAAACCAGACTCTCAAGTGCATATATTCCTCTTCTGTGCATTGCCCAGTGGTTGAATAACAGCATCTTGACTGCAGTGAATAGCTATGTATTCTGGTGTGGAGCAACCCCTGGCACAAATTAAAGATTTCAGGATTTGGCCTCAGGGGAGTTTTTCTTGACTGAGGACTTTGAGATTTCATTCACAAAAGCCAACCATCAGTCAATAAATTTTCATCTTTCTTCAAAAAATGTGTTTGACAAATCAGTTTCTCAAGTATTCAGTCAGCTGTTTAAGCTGATCATCAATTGTGTTACTTGACATAAAAAACATTTATCAAACAAACATAGTTGATAAATTTTTACAATATTCTCTCATGTTTTTGTCTGGCTTACAGTTTTGCCTTACAAAGCTCCCTCCAATCCTCACAGCTCTATCTTGCTCTCTGCCTTCCCTCTCCCCCCTTCACTGCAGGAAGACGAAAGAGAGATAAATATTTTCCCTGTCATCACTTCAGTGTTTCTTCATAATGTTCTGGAACAGTAAATAAACAGCAAAGACAAAGATCAGAAATTTTTATCTTTTATTGCAGAAGTTCCTTCTAAAACCAGTACAGTTTTACACAGAAGTTTATTTATGATTTCAAGAACCATTGGAGGTGCTGGTGGAAATGAAGAATCAATGTAACTCCATTGTAAATTTTCAGTAACATATATGTCACAGTATTGTGATAAGATCACATGTTTGAGATAGGTTTACTACAAGCAAAAGACTCAGGGAAATAAGCACGTATCTGATTTGCTTGTGAGGATGAGGCAGGTAAAGTATGGGTTGGATGACACCATCTGTTCAAAGGAAGTCTGACAAGGGCTAAGGACAGCAGTTCAATCTTATAACCCAGAACTCTATTCCCTGAGGGCTGCTTCTGCTGGAGAATTCTGAAGTGCTCCCAATAACATTGGCAGGCTGAATTTTGAGGGAAAGTTTCTCTCTGTGTGTCTGTGCGTGGGAATGTGGTAATGGGGGGGTGGTGGTGAAAGTCTTTCCAGTGTAGCTTTATGAGTTCCTTATTCTTGCATGCTGTGCAAAAACAAAAAAAAAAAAAACAAAAAAAAAAAAAAAAGAGAGAAACTCCACACTTCTTAGAGATTTCCATCACTGGATTAACACATTTGTCATCACTGTGTATCTCTGTCTTATAAAGCACACACAACAGAGACCTTGATTCCTGTCTACTAGGAATCCTGATTTTAGTGGCAGCAGAAACTCTTAGCAGTACTTTATCCAAAGTCTGCCTACAGGGCCACAGCTGACTCCTTAAACTATCTGACACTATGCATTTCTGTTGGAATCTGAGGCTAGCAGAAGTTAGTATATATTTGAACTGAAAAAGACACAGAGAAAAATACTATGCAGCGTAAATGCAGTCAAATCAAGATACTTAGACTTAGTGAGTGGTCCTGTTTCACTCGGCTGTATAGGTGTACACCCATATGAACTTCTGAAGAATGTCTTTAAAGTGTAACAAAGAAATATGCTTTCTTCAAGTGCGTATATCCTTGGAAAAGGATCATTATCAAGAAAAGGAAACATGATCTTGTACTGACTTACATATTTAGCCCACTTTACTGAAGAAATTAGCTTATTTTCAAGAAGGGGAAAATGGATGACCCGCAGAATTACAGACCAGTCAGTCTCACCTCCGTGCCTGGCAAAATCTTGGAGCAGATTCTCCTGGAAGGCATGCTAAGGCACATGAAAAACAACAAGGTGCTTGGTGACAGCCAGCAAAGGGGAAATCCTGCCTGACCAACTTCGTGGCCATCTGTGATAGAGCTACGGAACTGACGGACAGGGGTAGAGCAGTTGATGTCATCTACCTGGACTTGTGCAAAACGTTTGACACTGTCTGACATGACATCCTGATCTCTAAATTGGAGAGACATCAATTTGATAGGTGGACGACTCAATGGATAAAGAACTGGCTGGATGGCAGTACACAAAGAGTTGTGCTCAATGACTCAATGTCCAGCTGGAGACCAGTCCAGCTGGAGACCAGTAACAAGTGGTGCCCCTCAGGGATCGGTGTTGGGACCAATCTTGTTCAACATCTTTCTTGGTGACATGGACAGTGGGATTGAGTGTGCCCTCAGCAAGTTTGCCGATGACACCAAGCTGTGTGGTTCAGCTGATATGCTCGAGGGAAGGAATGCCATCCAGAGGGACCTTGACACGCTTGTGAGGTGGGCTGATGCCAACCTGATGAAGTTTAACCATGCCAAGTACAAGGTGCTACATCTGGGTGAGAGCAATCGCAGGCACAGCTCCAGGTTGGTCAGGGAAGAGATTGAGAGCAGCCCTGTGGAGAAGGACTCGGGGGTGTTGGCTGTTGAGAAAATGAACATGAGGCGGCTGCAGTGTGCACTCACAGCCCAGAAAGCCATCTGTATCCTGGGCTGCATCCAGAGGAGTGTGACCAGCAGGTCGAGGGAGGTGATCCTGCCCCTCTACTCTGTTCTCGTGAGACCTCAGGTGGAGTATTGTGTGCAGTTCTGGTGTCCTCAACATAAAAAGGACATGGAACTGTTGGAACAAGTCCAGAGGAGGGACACGAGGATGATCAGGGGACTGGAGCACCTCCCGTATGAAGACAGGCTGAGAAAGTTGGGTCTGTTCAGCCCGGAGAAGAGAAGGCTGTGTGGAGACCTCATAGCAGCCTTCCAATATCTGAAGGAGGCCTATAGGGATGATGGGGAGGGGCTCTTCGTTAGGGGCTGTAGTGCGAGGACAAGGAGTAATGGGTTCAAACTTAAACAGGGGAAGTTTAGATTGGATATGAGGAAGAAATTCTTTCCTGTAAGGGTGGTGAGGCACTGGAATGGGTTGCCCAGGGAAGTTGTGAATGCTCCATTACTGGCGGTGTTCAAGGGCAGGTTGGACAGAGAATTGGGTGACATGGTTTATTGTGAGGTGTCCCTGCTGGTGCAGAGGGGTTGGAACTAGATGATCTTAGGGTCCTTTCCAACCCTAACTATCCTATGGTTCTATGATTCTTGTCAAATAGTGTTGTCTGTTCCTTCTGTCACTTTCCCCTTAGCTTCTTCCTCCCAACAGCCTGCACCTGTCATGACCAGTAGGTGTGAAACCCATTCACCAATTTAGGAAATGTTCATAGAATAAGGATGAAAAAAATTCAATCAGGATAAATGGCATCCAGTGCCTAGATAGAAACCATGATGAATGCTCTTCAGTGAAGAAACTCTGATAAAACTCAGTCTATTCGCATTCTGAGAGGGGGTATCAAAGTGGTCAATGTATGTGCACTGACTAGCTGATCAGTGCAGCGTAGCTCTGAACCAGACAAGCTGCATAATGTGCTTTGTGTGAGGCAGGGGAAATGAGGAGAGCAGTATGTAAAAGATGTTATTTTGGGGAAAAGGAATGAACTGAAAGTGTTAAAAGAGAGAATTACAGGCACACAGACTTCAGGTTTCACTATGAAAGGAACAACATGTTTTTAAAGAAGCAAAAAGTTATGTGTTGTGCATAATCCTGTTTATTGTTGCTGCTGTTGCAAGCAACCCTCCCACAGGAATGGCTGTTTGCAGGGTATATTTAGATTACAATAATCAGATTTCTCCACACTGCTCTACAGTATAGGTCAAAACTGTGCTGCTTGTTTTCATTTTCAACAGAAATGTTAAACATTTGGTATATGGATGCATAAACTCTTCCTTTTCAAATAAGGATATAAACAACAATATCTCTTCCCAAGAGTTGTTTTATTTTATTAAAATTTTTCTTTTATTATTTTAATATTTTAAAATTTTATTAAAAACTGAAAAAAATTAATTGTCCCCTAATTCAGTGCTACATGCACAGAATTTTTCATGGGATCAAAGCTATACAGCATTGCATAATGGTGATTGGAAGAGCTGTGTATTGTCAATATTAACTCCAACCTTGATTTCCAGTTCTTACCACCATTAAATCTCTTATGTAGTTTACAAATCCTGTTTGTGTGTTGGGTCCTCAGATGGAGAAACTTATAAGAGTCTACAGAATCTTCCAGGTAATTAGCTTTGCTCAGCAGGTTGTTAGGACAAGCCTCATTGCAGGTTTTGACCATCTGGCAATACCAGAGATTTACTGTGTTTTCTTCCTTCACAAGTAGCTCAGAAAGTGAGTTGACCATGGTAATAATTTCCTAAAACCTCTTTCCAAAATCCCAGGTGATCTGTCTGCAGCTGACTAAGGGCTCTGAAGATAAAATTTCTGTGGGTACTCTTTTAGACATTAAGGGGGCTGTCCAGGAAGTGGTTGGAAGGACTACCAGCTGATGTGAAGATCTCACGGTCTGTGTAAGGAACAAATGACGCTGGCAGAATGCAGTGCCTCTGAGCAGGAAGATCTCTGAGCATTGGTTTACCTCACAAGCCTCATCCCAGAAGAATAAGCATTAGAAATCCCTGTCTAACCATGTCTGTAGGCCACTGGCAATCTAGACTATCCAAAAGATGACAAGCAGCGTGGTCTTGCTTAATTATTGTTGTAGAACAATCAGCACATAACTGGTACGGTTAAGACTGTGTCTGCTGCATGCAGTGCCTGCCTTCTCTAGGCACTTTGTAGCTTGTCCACACTGTACATTGGCAGTGAAGATGTGGACTGGCTATAGCAATCATTTCAAACTGCCATTTATCTCTTGCAGCTAGTTTGCTAGTTCAATAAGAGACTTTGCCAGTTAGGTGAGGGAAGTCTTCCTGTTAAATCCTTTGGGGAGTTTCTGAGCTCTGAGCTGTGACTGCAATTATTGCTAGCAGAGGCACTACAGTTAGGGATGAGGGCAAATCCATCATGCAGCAGTAACAGGTGGTTTTGGACAGACTTGAGAATAGGCCTGTGATTAAAGGCCAGTAATAGTACATTGTGGGGCCCAGGTTGATTTTTCTCAAAGCCAGCTTGTGTAGAGCAGCTCCACTGTGAACTGGGCTGGAACATACGCCAACACCTGCATCCAGAAGATCTCTTGGATCAGCAGAACTCTGTCTAGCCAATTTTCAGGCATGCACCTGTGAAAAAAGGCTGTACCTCCATTAACACTGGGTTGCACCAGCAGAGGCATGATGTCTTTTCTTCTTGCCTAGATTTGCTA
The DNA here is from genome assembly GCA_017639245.1 of Myiopsitta monachus. Taxonomy (NCBI): domain Eukaryota; kingdom Metazoa; phylum Chordata; class Aves; order Psittaciformes; family Psittacidae; genus Myiopsitta; species Myiopsitta monachus. The sequence goes on along the minus strand of CM029925.1, from coordinate 50,610,407 downwards.
GTTCTTTCTGCTCCTGCAATCTTGTTTAGAAGCTTTAATACACCATGAAACAGTGCAATAGGTGGTATTCATCTTGTTTTGACTGTGGCCACCTAAAATCTAGGCATATACTCTGATATCCTGCAGTCAGAGAAGAGCTTCTAACCCTGTGCATCTTAGGCACCTGCCCTGGAATAGGTTACTTCTACAGGCCGGCCTTACTCCACCAAATGCTTTTCCTACTATAATGAACTGTCACTGAGATTTTTTGTACATGTATAAATGTCCTCAGGGATTTCTGAAAGATTACTGTCTTTTGGTTCCAGCCTAATCAAGTGTGGAGACTGTGTACAGAGCAAATATGCTTCTAGGTAGGGTACCTTCCAAACCCAAAATGTAGGATTGTTTTGTTGAAAACCCTTGTTGTGACGTAGACTTTAGCAAATAGAATGAGGCTGGTGCAGGTGGGTGACTGACGGCACAGAATAGTCAGACATAGGCCAAACATCCAGGGCCTAACTGCATCAGCAAATTACACTAAAGCTTCCCCTCCAAAGGACCAGAAAAAAAGAATTCATTTTCTAGCATGTAACAAGCTGATGCATTGTTTTGTTCTTGGTAATAGGTAATGGGAAAGATTTGTCCTCTGGATAGCCCTGTCACAGTTTCTGGGATGTCTGTCTTCCTTGGATGAATTAGCATTAAAGGGCATCCTCAGGTCCTCTGGAGTACTACCTACTAAAGGTATGTTAATCTTACAGCACCAGATTGCCAATTTTTTTGGCTTTTTTGATAGTCTTTAGTGGAGCCCAGTCTTGGCCTGCATTGTTCCAGGTCACTTTGGAGCCTATAATGAAGCATCTGTGCAGAAGCAAATGGCAGATCATATCCTAATGTGCATTGCCAGAGTTCTGGTAAGGCCAGCAGCTCCTGTTCAGATCCCAAAAGACAGAATTTCAGGAAAGTCAAAGCCACCAAACAGACAAAAGTAAAGGCATGAAATGGAAAACTTGGGCATTGTTTGTGCCAGCTACTGGATATCAAAATTCTGACTACTTGGAGCTGATGCAGGAGTCCACAGTCAGGAAAGGTTCAACCACAATGACAAAAAAAATGGAAATACAGCCAAAATGGAAGCTCTGGGATCATGTTTAGATAAGGCTGGTGACATCCAGAGTCCTTTGAAGGTACAGAGAAGGAAAGGCAGGACTAGACCAAATGAGGGAAGTCCAGAGAAACTCTTGCATGGACCAGATGTTGATGAACAAACATAACTGCATGGAAGTAGCCTGTCAGAAAAAAAACCTGAGTGAATTTTTTGCGAGATTATGAGTTTCAGCCAGAGCAGGGCTGTGCTTCACATTGCTACACTATAATTGGAGGCCTCTAGACAGATTTATGGTGCCATCAAACCACAGTCTTAGTTTTACTAACTACTCTGTCTTTTTAATGGTGCTTAAGAGCTTTATTGCAGTTGGGCATTTTACTGTGTTTAGACATGGTTTTAACAACTGAGTTAGCTCTCATGATGCTGCCAATTTCAGTCAGTGTGGAGGCACAGAAGTCTTTTCAGTTCTGTAACCTAGTAGACAGGGTTATATTTTGGTCTTGCAGAGGTTAAGAATAACTAGAGGCCATTATGTTGAACACAGTTTCTCCCTATATTTGCTGACGTCCAGCTCAGATGGTGTCAACTGACTTCATTTGTTAAGAATTGTGTTTAAACAAGCTAAAGAATTTCTAAAGGAGTAAAACTTTAGAGGCTTTTTCCAGCCTTGAATGACTCTCATGGAGAGAGTGAGTTGAGAGAAGGAGACAAGCAGGAAAAGTAAAATGCAGGCAGATCCAACCTAAAATCAAAACTGTTCCTTCATGCCGAGAAAAGCAACCAACTGTTCTCTTCTAAACTTTTTTTTTAAATATTTGAACTTGTTTGAAAAGCAATAATGTGACTTATTTGACTTTTAAAGCACAAGATAATTTAAATTTTAAAAGACAAAACCAAGCCCTAAGATTTTTAGAAGAAAGAAAAGAGAGAGAAAACTCAGGTTTTGTCCTGCAATTTTCATGTTAGCACAGAAATGATATACACTGCAGGAGACTGACTTAATTTTTTTATGAGCCATCAATGATTTATTAGAAATCACCATGTTGTTCCCTAAGAAAGAAACATATTTCATTAGGTGGCAAGGGATGGCATAAGGAACTGATCTGTTGAGCTATTCTCTCTCACATACCATTCTCTCTTACCAAAATACATTTATTATTATGCAGTATTAGGTGGGGAAGTGAGTTCTGGAAGCCAGAGAGTCCAAAGGACATTATTTGTCATGCTAACGTAAGACCAATGTTTCCTAAATCAGGTGTGAAAAAGCATACATTAGCTACTTTAAATAGGGTAGAAACATCCCAAATTTATCCTAAAAAAATGATAGTGTGAGGTTACTATTTGTTATTAGTCACAGCTGATTATTTCAGAGATAGCTTTGGCTCTATTCCGTGGTAAATCTGCTGTCACCAGCTAAGCACTGTGGCCACCCTTCTTGCCAGTAGTCAGCTTTGGGCGGTGGATCAATTGAATGCCTTAAATTCTGTGTTGAACCTTGGCATTATTACGGAAGAAGTCTGCAGCCAATTCATGGGTCCCTGGTATAGCTCCAGCAGCTTAACAGATGGATCACTAGCAAGTCTATTCTCAATTTCTCTGTTAAATATTCATGGAGCCAGCATGCACATAGGCCCAAGTGTGCCCCTGGGGGTGCCAGCAAGGGCCTGTGATCTGGGGAAGATGTCAAATTGGCTAGTGGAAGTCTGAGGGCAGAAATGTTTTCTGCAAAGACCCATCCTTCAGTGCAGGGCATGGAGTGACAGCCATATGCGCAACTGTGCTGGTGAATATGAATGCAGTGCATGCTTATACAATCTCTTAATAGCCTAGTGGCATACTGAATGTTAATGTGGGGAAACACTGAAAGACAACGAGGAAATGACTTGGACTGAGTTGAAACATCAACCAAAGTAAAAGTCTTCCTCTTAGCTTGCTGTGAACTTGAACAAAAAAAATTAGCTACTTTCCCCACCCCCCATACCCCCTTAGAATATATCGCTCCTATTTTCAGAATGTGCTACTGAAAACATTGCAAAAGGCAAGTTCATACAGCCCTGCAGATTGCTGAGTGTTTTTAGATCCCAGTCAGGGTTAGAATGATGTTTTCTTTGCTATTGTTTAATACTGTCATTAAAAAACCAGCCAAATAGACCTCTGGAGTACCAGGGTTCCTGTATGAGTTTTGGGATACCTTATTGGGCAATACTATATATTAACACCTACAATGTTTTTTAACTCTGCAATATCTACAAAACCTTAGGAGTGCTCTTTGAAAGTCTGTCTGTGGTGAAAGCAGGTTCCAGTTTTTTACTTTGACAAATTTATGTTTCCTCTGCTATACCAGAAATAGAATTTATCATTATGCCTTATTAAAAATGTTGCAGAGAAGTAATTTGTGGTTGTTACAATGCTCTGTACTGCACAGAGTATGGACAATAAGAAAAAAATCCTGGGAAAGAACGTATTTACTCCCTCTTGACAGATTTGCACCCGGTACTTTGAAATTACACGAAAACAAACTACTATATAACCAGTATTCGTAATACAATGTTTGAATAAAGGTGAAATATTTCAAGTTAACTTCATGCAAGCCCTTTTATACCATGATATTACAGAATATATGTGATATTCAGACGTTGTAATGAAGAAACAAACATTTCTGCATTTTCCAGTGACATGCTAGTCATAAGTACAATAAGCATTAAAATTAAGATCGGATGCCTGGGAAAGGCTGTACTGCAGGCTCCTGTTTCCTTTTACACAACAACATAAGGCTTTTAATGCTACTTAGGCTAAAAGTCTCCTCCTTAGCCAGGAATTCAGAAAACTGTTTGCCCCAAAGCTGGTTATAAGCATGATTTCATACTGTTGCACTATTGGCTATATTAATGGAAGAAAATTAATGTTCTAGTACTGTCTTCTATTTCCCAAATGATGCAACAGAGTATATATTTCCAAAGGACATAGCCTGTACAAAAATTGTGAGGAATATTAACTGGTTTTTAGATACACTTCAGATATTTGTCACAACCTGAACTGTGCACCACGATGCTTCTGTAAGGTGATGTGGTAAACTACACAGCTCAGCTAATATACCATTAAACATTATATCCAGCATAGTCTGGTTATCCTTGTAGACCAGGAAGATCTTTTCTCTGTGATAGATAGAGGTATTTCTGAAAAGCTGCTATATAATTTGCTGCAAGAAGCAGTCTTTCAGTCAGCTCAAAACTAAGACAACCAAGTGTTTTAGAAAGTAAGTTCAAAGTATGCAGACTGAATTTCATTTACAAAAGGACAATAGGGACTATCACCCAAAAGTATGTGTATAATACCAGGAGATTAAATTTGACACTTGTAAAGGAACATGTTGGAAAAAGTAAATGCCAGCTTACTTTAAAACCAAAACTATTTTTGCTGTGTTTGTAGTCAGTTGGGCTGGGGAAGGGGAAATAGGAAAATACTTCTAAAGGAAAATTTTTTTCTTTTTCCTTCAATAAAAGTTTGTTTCTTGAGACTGATTATTCAGACCTTCCTTGAAGTTCTTTGGTAGAGAGAAATAATGAAAAAAATCCTGATTTAAAGCATAGATAGAAAACTGGCATTTATGCTTAAGGTAAGACCAGAAATATGATTTCAAAGCTTCAGTGCAGTTATGACTGATTTCTTTTGCTGGGGTGTACAACTGTTCAGCATATTTGACTCACTGCTTGTTCAAGATGGACTTCTTTTATTGGTGGCTCTATGTGTGACAATGATCACTTCCCTTAATTTTTTATATTTCACTACATCTATTAGAAAAAATGAGTAATAGCTCTTGCCTGTTTGATTCATTCAAATGTTAAATCATAAAAGCATGGATAAGTGACTAATTAATGAGTAACTGTAACAACATCTTCAGTCAGAATATCCCCTCTAAAAGTACAAAGAACATATTAATCAAGAACACAGTGTCACATGCTTTTGGGCACTAATTTAGAAATTATTCTGTTCCTTGTATGCTAGCAATTGAAAACCTACTTTACAGAAATGCTGGCAGCCTCATTTAAAACTTTGTAGAGTGTAATTTTGTTTGGCTCTTGAAATATCGTGGCTTAAACCATTCATAATGGAAATAGAGTGAATAGGACAGGTCACTTCCTAGTGTAAATTAATCCAGTAAGTAAAAATTCATTTTTGTTCCAGAATAGATCCTTGCTCATTTGGTTTATAAATTTATAGTCTATTTATTTGTCTTCACTTATGTAACACACCTTTAGCAATGACTATCAACAGCCTTCTACCAGTATTGGAAAATCTTAGTTAAAGCTAAGAAGGAAACAATTTTCATGTTCTAGTAAACTATTAAAAAACTTGAAACATGTCATTTAGTTAATCATGAAGTCTTTGACATCTTCAGAGTACTTTCAACATTTTTCCATGTAAAAAATTTACAGCACTTGACTTGTTCCTGGCAACAAATTTTACTTTAGCCAAATAGTTTTTAACACCACAGCAAGTTGTAGAAAAACTCTCAATCATTTTTTTAGTTTCAGTAGTATTTTATTAATATTTATTTCACAGTTGTTCTGTTTGCTAGATAAGCGAGAACTGAACTTCACAAACATATGAGTGTTAATTATAGTATGTTTGATAAGCAACTGAAAGTTCTTATTTCCACTTTGACTGATACTAAAATAGCCTATCGTATGATATTTTAACATGTCTCTTTAAAATCCTCTGCTAAATAGGGAAGATAAGAAATAAATATGTGAAAACAGAGAGCAGAAGAATATATTTTTTTTAAGATCTGAGAAGCTTTGAATTTTTTTATTATTTTTGTCAATGGTTATGGTTAGTTCTTAAGTATTGTGAAATTGTTTCAATTACATTATATCATACTCCACGAGTATTGGCTTGGTACTACCATAGTATTTCTTGATCTAGTTACAGTAGATCATACAACTGTATACACACACATGCAGCTGGGTGAAGACAGAGAGGGAGGAGGAGAAATAATGCAATAGTAAGAAACCAACATGCTTACACATTACATCAAAATAGGTTGGTTTCATCTGTTCGTGGTAGAAGTCCAGCCACATATGTCACAGGGAACCTTATGGGTATAGCCTAATTGTGTGATAAGTGTGTGCTGCAATGTGCCCTGCTGAATCCTGTTCCTCTCATCATCCAGGCATGTGGCCAGAACCATTCCATGTTAAGCTCTTAAAGCCACCATGCTAAGGTTTCTTTCTCAAGGATAGCAGTGATACAGTGGAGAAGCAGAATAGAGTGTAATTAGGTTTCATTCCTGCAGGGATCAAGATATGACTGGAGAACTCACTTGACTTGTGCATCTGAGAAGCATTCCCCGGTCCCTGACCTTTAGATGACAATGTGCATAAAAGGACCATCTAGATCCTTAATGAAACTCTTAAATTACTTTTAAAGGAACCACTTAAAATCTGAGTCAAGAGGCAACACATACGTCCAGGCTCAAAAGGTGTGCTATAGGATTTCTTTTCTGCATTCATTTACGCCTTGTGAAATTGTTTTCTGCACTGCTGTGATACAGTTCCTTCCATTATTCTCTCAAACGAATCATAGTCTCATATTTTTTCCCCTTTGGTGTGTTTGGCTTCCTGCTTTAATCCAATTCTCACAGCTCAGGGGAATCATCAGACCTGGCTGAGATTTGTATCTTTTCAGAGAGCTCATCAATAGTTTACATAATGCTGTGGCAGGGCCAGGGTTCACACAGCTGGAGAGGTACTCGGCAAGAGTCCCAAGTTAAGCAGAAAAAGCCTTCTTGAGAATCATAACTTTGTTTAAAGAGGTTTTTTTTCTGAAGAAAAAGCCAAAACAACACAAAAGCTGTGTGTGCAGGTTTCCTGGCAGCTGGTGTGCTGTGACTGATGATGCTTGTGTTAATTATGCTCTCACTATTACCATGTGATCCACCCATCTGCTTTTTGAAGCCAGCTGTTTTCCTTTATCTTCCTGTTGAACTACCAGCTATTCAGGGTAGTGACCATCTTTAGGTGGTGATCAAGGAGAGAAGCAAGCACAATGAAACTCTGATATGGGGGAAGCAGTGTTATTACTCAAATAATCAAATTAAAAACCTAGTAAAATACAGCTTTAGCTGCATTATGTTTTCCAGCTAATATGTCTTTAAATACTAATTAGGATGGGACCAAGAATGTGTTAAGAAATTGTTGAGTTTTGCCTTTTCTGGAATTCAGAAAATGTTCTTAGTCATCGTCAGATATCTAATAATGCAAGTTTTAATAAAAAATATTTGCCATGCAACTAATACAAATGTGTTTTACTTGATTTACTTCTCTCTCTCCAATTTGTGACTGGTTGCTTAAGTCGTGCAATAGTCTTCCTGCCCTTTATCAGATAAGCCATACCTTTTAGCCTGGAAAAGTCATGCCTTTTAGCCTTTTGTTCAATAGAACACTGGCATTCATGTGGAGAGCAGCCATTCTCCAGGCACTCATGCACATGAAAAAAAATCATGCTCCTGTAAAACAATGGAAAAGACACATGAACATAGTTAGAACAAACAACTGTTCAGAGCTAAAAAAAAGTTTGTGAACTGTTGCTTTGCAGTGTTTTTCAGTTCTTGACCAAACAACCAAAGGTATATATTTATATATAACCACACCAAACATAACAGCATAAACAAAGCTGTTCTTATTATTCCAGAATTCTTGTTCTGGCCTTTAACCAGCAAATATAATCTTGTTTCCTCTCTCAAAAGAACACCCTCCCCTCCACCCTGCCTTTAATGGTCCCATGTGTTATTTTTTTGATCTCATAAAATATTTTCCTTTAAGAAGTGAAAAGACCCCAACCAACCAAAAAAAAAAAACCAAAACCAAACCAAACCAAACCAAACCAAAACAAAAAAACAAAACAAACAGTTAACAGGATTTCTTAGAGATCTTACCCATGGATAAAGAAAAGGCTATACAATATTTAAAATTACCTTAATGTTGCCCTGTGGAAATTTAAGTAATATTATTGTTCAGATTATCTTCAGCTTTCCTCTTTCTGCTGATCTCCTTGAACTACATCGCAGAGCTTACTTTTCCCTTAAACATAATTTGATCAAATGTGTTAAAAGAGAGTAAAATTTTAAGGGGTATAATGTTGCATGTTCGAGACTGGAGATTTCTGCAGGATAGACTTGTTCACACTGCACAAACATTTAGGCCTTTCTTTTTGTCACATGTGGGAAGAACTAAGTGAAGCTAGTCTGAACATATGTGTTGATATAATGGCATGCTAGAAACAGAAATTTGTAATTGCCAAGTTTTTCATGTAATTGAGACGTATCAGAGAAACTTGAGATTTCCCATGTGTTCCTTGAAATTTCATGGCAATATTCACAGATCTGACTCAAATGTAATTCTTAGTTGAGTCAGTGCTTTCAAGTTTCTGTGACGTAGTCTTTGCTAGCAAGGTATCTTTTGTAATTGGAAAGACCTTGAGTGTATGCAATGGGAAATGTAGAACTTTAAAAATAAAGTCTAAACAATACAATTTAAACTTTCAGAATTTTTGTAAATGCATGAAAAATATCCATCAGTCTGATGTAGCTATGTAACGTTATAATCTGCCTGAGCTACAATTTATTTTCCAGCATAAGAAAAATCTGATATCACTGACATATTGTAGCCTGGATTTAGAACTAAGAAGGAAAAAGTATTCAAGGCTATGAATGAAATAATTCTCAAGGGAAAATTGGAGTCCCTCATTTAAAAATCTGGCTTCTATAGCTCTGGCTTATTGCATTTGAGTGGGTATTGGAGGGATTTATGAAGAGTGAGAGGTTCCACTTATTAGCAGTGGGTTACACATAATTTCAGCATGGCAGCTGAGATAAAGATGCAGATTCTTCCTGTCATCCTAGTCTTAATGTATCTAGCAGGAGCTCTGGCACTTCCTCAGAGCCAAGATTTTAATCTTAAAGTTTACTCTGAATTTTTCTGGATTTTGATTTTTTATAAATCTGAAGAAGTTGAATAGAGATTTTTCTTGTGGTTTTATTGATTACGTGTTTTCTTTAAAGCTCTGACCACTTGTTTGTAAGAAAAGTCGCTAACTGACATGTCAAATTTTCTTGAATAAATAATCTGATTCTCAGAAAAGATTACATCATCTACTGTTGTCTCCAATTTCTCAGTCATATGTAAACATTATTCCATGTTAATTCTTCCTGAGTGGAAGTATTACTTTGAAAAGTGTGGTAACTAGATTGCTTTGTGTACTTCTAACATCTAAAGCCAAATGGACCCTTTAAACATATATCAAAGCAATTAACCTTCTTATCGTGTGCTTGGGAGCATGCAAGGTGAAGCAGCACTCTGGTGACATCATTGTCAGGTCACCCTACAAATAATACTGAAATCATACAGAAAGGTGTGCCCTGAGGCATGCTGTTGCCATAATTAGGTTGAATGCTCCCTTGGAAATGATGCCTTATTGCAAGAGCATTTGCAGGAACTAATTGTGGTATGCTTTTGCATCAGCATTGGCGTACAGCATCATTTATGGTCTGAAAATAGCTGTAATTGTGTGCATGATTGAGTCATTTCCTGAATTTAGTATCCTAAGCAGAGTACGAATTAAATGACTAACACACTCTTGACTTTGTCATCTTTTTTATCTCTGGCTGGATTCGTAAAAATATCTCTCTGTGCTTTTGCATTTTTAAGCCAAATTAAATTTGGTGTATTTTAGTGCTGCTGAGACTGACAGGTTAGCAATAATCATTGTTCCCAGACAGAGCTCACACAGGTACTGCAAGATCTTCCCAGCCCCTTGCAGCTCCGCCAGTGTGCTTCTGGTCAGCACCACCACTGCTGTGCGAGGGACTGCAGGTTTATTCTGAACAGTAGGTGCAGTGAATTTTTGAAATGGAGAAATGGTCAGGGGGGGAAGAGGTTGAGGTAGGCACTCCTGTTTCATTTGCAGCTCAAGTTGGAAACAAATGCACTCTCCTCAGGTACTTCTACTGTTGTATCAGTCTGTATCTCAGGAGAACCCATTTCCTCTGAAATTTTGTCTGTGGTCCTCTGCAGCTCACAGGGGCACTTTCTCTTTGTTGTGAGGCTGCACTCTTGTCTTTTTACTGGCAGATCCACCGAAGAGGATGAAATGACAGTTGTTTGCAGTCTCATGAAAGCAAAATAAACAACTGGCACTGTTTTTTTAAATAGTGCTAAAGATCTAGAATCCTGCTGCCACTCAGAGGTTGCAGCATATTAATTATGAGTCATCAATATTTTTGGTGCCATTATTATGACGCACACACAAAAAAAGAACCTACCGTACTTGCATTCATATCAAACCCTTTTATTTCATTTATTTGGATTGCTTTTCTATCCTGTATCAGTTAATCACTAGCCCTATTTCAACTCAGAATCTGAATGTTATTTACCATCTGTCTCCAAGGGATGCACTTGCCAAGTCCCTTAATTTGCTATAATTGGCAGGTTTTCAGTGTACATAATTTATATTAAAAAAAAACCCAACACCCGCAATCCTGAAAAAAAGAAGATTAATTAAACCATTTCTTCTGGGCCCCTAGAAGTGTTCCAAAAGAATGGCTTTAAGGCCGCAAGGTCTGCTCTGTGTATGTGCTGTCACAGCTGATCACATTAAAAATGTATGCTGGGTTGGTCCCTTGTGCCTCTGCGCTGGTCAGAAGGATGTCACTGGCACCTGGGTAACATCACACATAAACAGTGAATTAAACATCTTGCATTTGCATTTGTGCCTTTTGTTCACACACTAGAAACTCTGAGGCTGCAGTATAATTTATGGATACCTCCATGTAAGCATTTCTGTAGCTGATATGATTGGAAACACCATGGAAGAGGAAAAAAAAAAAAAAAGGACAAGCCCAAACCAAAAAAACAAAATCCCAAGCAGATGTACAGAATACTAAATAGAGCTACTGAAAGACCAGAAATGGACTGAAAGACATCGCACATGTGGTTTGTAAACACGATTTATACCTTCCTTTCTCATAACTTCTCGCTCCTGACAGCACCTGGTTAATGAGCGCATGGTGCAGTGATGTAATGCCCTTGTAGGCAGCTGTCAATCTGGGGGATGTCAGCAGTTCTCCTGAGTTACCTGTGTGAGGATGCGGCTGACTGCTATGTCTCTTCTGCTGCAATTCTCCCCCTGCCCTTTCAAGACAGTGACAGAGACAAGGTTGGTAAAAGGATGGGGATGATTCATTATGTTTGGCCTGGAAAAGAAAACGAACAGATGAATGTGGATATTTCCTTGCTCGTTTTACCAGATCTATGATGATATCCAAGTGATATGTGGGACCTTCACCAGCCTCCAAAGTTGCTGACATGTGACCATACAACCTTTCTGTGGGCCAGTCACTGTGTATTTATTTATGTAAGCTACCCGAGAAAAGCATAGAATAACTAAATATTGTTAAAATAAAGCTGGGAAGGTCTGCTCCTATCCCGATTCCATTACAGTTTGACATGTACCATTTCAGACTCAAATGAGAGATGTTTCTTTCTTGTGTTGCTCATTTTCCAGTGGCTTAAACAGCCCCTTTTTCAAACGCAGGTACTCAAGTTTGCTAACACTAACTCTTCTAAAGCACAATGAAAACAAAGGTGAAGTTGAGAGGAAATTTTAGTTTTATTTTGACTTCATGGAATATCAGTCGTCTTTTCTTTGGGGAAAACATATTTTCCAATGTCATGAGATGATTATTTTTCATAATATTTCAAATGTAAAAAAATGTAGGCTTTGTGACTGGACATAACCTTTACTGATAATTATGGTTTAGCAAGTCATTCTGAAATAAGGAGGGATGAAGCAATAGCTGTAGTGTTCACTAGATTAGCTACTGTCAGTTCTTTGAAATCTGTATTTTACGGAAGAATACTTTCAAGGTTTCCTTCCCCAGTAAAATTCTGGAAAATTTCCTTTCAGGCCGGTTTCTGCGGAAATGAACCCTTTTCCAGTACAGCAGAAAAGTACTCAGATAAATACGACAGTGGATATGACATAACATCTAGTTGAAGACGTCCCTGCTCATTGCAGGGGGGTTAGACTAGAAGACCTTTGAAGGCCCCTTTCAATGCTTACTATTCCATGATTCTATGATTCTACAATTTCCTAAATGTATTAGACCAGAGAGAGGCAGCAATATTGTGAAATGCAGCAAACCTAAACAAATATACATCCTGAACTGCTTCCCTCAGAACTGGGAGAATGAAACCTGTTGACACTGGCAGAAATGTTAAGGCAGTTATCACACTACAGGACAACAGAGATCTTGGGAAAATAGCAAGAACAGAGACCATCAGTTCTCCAGACTTATACTGAGGTCTGCTGTGGAACTCAGCCTTGTAAGACTTTGTAATATGAAGTTTTATCCCTTCCCTTAGTTGAAAGTCTTCAATAAACTTAATATTTTCCTTGTCATGTTAAGGTCTTGGAAGTAATGTGGGCTGTAACAAATGGTTTCCCTGTTCTGCTGGAAATAAGACTAGTTATTCAAGTGTTCTAGGGTATTCTAAACTGTATCACTGTTTTCTGCAACTGAAACACACTAATTCAGAGCCAAGCTCATTAATAATTGACCTACATCAGGGATGCCATGCTTTTCCCAAATAATATTTTATGCCTGTATTGGAGCGTATATTGCCTGTCCAATTCCCAGTGTAAAACTGAAAGCTTAACAATGCCTTCAAGCACCTCTACAAGGTTTTGGCAACTGAATTGCTAAACGGGTACATTAAATGTAGAGGAGAGGGGACATATTCCCTTTAGTCTGGACTACTTACACCAGGAGTTAATGAATATTCTTATACAATATTGAAGTCACAAGGAAATATGGTCCAAAAAGAGAGGCAAAGCTTCACAAAATGGGTATGTAAAACCAGGAAGACTTGTTCCTTTCAGTGATTTAATTTCTTGCAAATGCATTGCAGGCTAATTTTTTGTTGCAGGCACTCTTGTGAGGACATCAGAACAAGCTCCAGATTTCCTGTGATCTTTGATAAGTAAGATGCATAGAATTTGGTCTGGCCTAGATAATTACTCAGGGTGTTTGAATCATTGGCTGCTCAGTGGATATTGACAGCTATGAGAGAGAAACAGGGCCACAGTTATTTTGCCCAAACTGTTATAAGCATGAGTGAGACAGATGGTTATCTTACATAAACCTTGCACCTTAGGAGAAACTGTCCCATACATTACATGGCAGTTCTAGATCCAGTTTTCTTCTTGATTGATGACAAAGTCCATATCACAAATCTGTCATGAGATTGAGAGCACCTGAGGCTAATGCTTTTCAGGGAATTTCATTCTAAGTCCCAGCACCTCTCTATATCTGTGCATCTATCTACCTGTCTATCTATCTACCTACCTACCTTATCTCCCCAAGCTATTGTTGTCACTTTTAAACAAGCACCTAACTTCTTGTTTAAAGAGTTTTTACCTAGCCTTTCTTACAAGCCTGGAAGTATAAACCAACCTTAGAGAGTGAATCAAAAGAACACAAATTATATTTTATTCAAGTTTCATACTTTTGCAGTCAAATGTCTGATTTTGTATGGATCTAAAAAATTATTTGGAGTTTTCAGGTATTAGCAAGACACTAATCTTAACAAATTATTTTCTAAAGCACAGAGTCTAAGTTTGATAAACATGTTCCATTCCCTGTTCTTGTACATACACCTAAATATCATCTAAATAGGGCAATTCAGTTTTTAGCCGTACCCAAAAGACACAGATATGAGATAGCAAGTCATATTGATCTTTTGAAGGCAGGATCGGTTTCAACTTTTCACTGCCCCTGTCTTGTTGTGTGAGGTCTAGGTGCTTTAAAGAGAAGTGTACTTGAGAAAGGCCTTTTCCTGGTGGTTTATTTCAGCAGCTGGGTTTTTTAAATGATTTTTTAATGTTTCATCCAAATCAGACATGTTCTGGAAAAACACACGTATTTTCGTAGCACATTTTTCATGAAAAATACCTAGGAAAGAAAAAAACAACAAACAGCAAAGATAACCAGTAATGGAAGGAAAAGTATAGAATTATTTACAGAGAATGCCTATTTAGAGTCTATGAAGTTCAGATAAAGTCTATTACCTTCCATACCCACATTGTATCAAGCTGAATTTAAATGTTTTTAGTTTCTTATATTAAAACAATTTAAATGGAGAAAAGATGAGGAGGAGAATAAGGGTAACAAGCACATTCTTACATTTCTACATAGAATGCTCATTATGCTGTCTATTAGAAGGACTTTTTTATGTATAAACTTTTTGTGGTACCCATGTCCCATCTAAATATTAATGTTAGCCTTCTGGAATAGGCCCTACTGAAAATCCGGTTTCCTGAGGCCTTTAAAACTCTGATCTTTACTGAATTTCTCTAAGGGAAGCTGAGTCCTCTTGGAAATGTGGCCTTTGAAGTAGGCATGGTGACATTTGTATGCAAGTCAATCTATGGGTAAGATTTCAGTTCTTGGTGTTTTCAGAGCAGTGGCTCTCCTTTAACGTTGGAAGATTTGTCCTTTGCACTACAGTGCTTTTATTTTGTTATTTGATTCATTCAGGTTTCCGTGGCTATTCCAAAGAAAGGCTGCAAGGTCATGGGAGTCTTTGCTGATTCAGGAAAGACACATTTCATTGCAAAAGGCTGCTTTTATTTTGTTTTTATTTTCCAGCATGTGCACATGGAATGCTGTTGTGGTTGTTTCAATGTTTACAAGATATTTCCTTCAGTGATAGTTTAATTTCTGCCAAAAGAAAAGTAAAAAAAAAAAAAAATTCATTAATGAGCTGACAGTGCTTTTAATACTGCTTCAAAAGGAGAGGGAATGCTCGTGTGCCAAACAAATGTTTGGAACAGTCTCAGACAGCAGCATTTGTTCTACAAGGGAATGATCCACAATAGGACACTTCAGCTGCTGAACATCTAAAAGTACTCAGATGATGCAGTGATCAAATGATCAGCCTGTTTCCAAGATAAGTAGCACTTCTGTTATTGTGGTAAAAGGATGTGCTCTACCTAATGCAGAGGGAAAATCTCCCAGCTCAAGGTTTAAGACTTCCCACAGGAAAAAGTTGCAGAGCTTTAGGCAGAAGTGTGAATGTGGGAGTAGTACATGTCTTGGCTCATCAAGAAGGGGGATGCTCTTGACAGCATAGAGGCAAATTCTTGATGTTTGTCAAACTTTCTGACACACATTTATCCATTTTGAGACCATGACAAAAATGTTGCAAGCATTTTTGTGAAATGTTAGTTTCATTTGCTGACCAGAATCTTATGAGAAAATGACAGCAAAGGTTGAAAAGTAGGATTTCTTGCTTTCACAGGCACTATGCCATCTGAAATCATCCCCAAAACAATGAGTATGAGCAAGGAAATAACAAATATACCTCACTAGAAAGCTTCTAAAATATTTTCATTCTTCATTCTTAATTGTTACTATCTTTTTCAAGAAATTCCCACCAAACACGGAATTTTGCATTGAGCTTTGAAGATTATTCAAGGGCACAGCTGTTCTTTTCTGGTTTTCACAAGCTTGGGCTAGAAGTCCATTTGAAGACCTGAACACTTGAAGTTGCTGGGTGCATTGGTTTTGTTTGCGCAATCTGAGTGAAGGCTTACCTTTTAGGTAATTTGACTTTTGCAGGAGGTCTACTAACTTGGAATTAACTTGATATTACCAATAAGTGTAGGTAGCCACTTACTTACACTTAGAGCATGTTCATGAGGGAATTATTCTGAAGACTGCAGAGAAGCTGCTTGTACAATTCCACCTGGGAGAAGCATCAGAATATGGCCCTGTGCATTCATGACAAATAATGTGAATATTCTTACAGATATTAAGGTAACTTGTATTTGATTTACTCCACAGATGATCCTTTGGACTCAGATCTCAGCTACTGTTAATTGATGCAGCTCTGAATTTAATTAAACTTTGGAAGCTCTCACTGCCTAAGAATCTGTCCGGTAGGCTGCTTTACGAGTAAGCCTATAGAATCATAGAATAGTTAGGGTTGGAAAGGACCTTAAGATCATCTACTTCCAACCCCTCTGCACCAGCAGGGACACCTCACAATAAACCATGTCACCCAATTCTCTGTCCAACCTGCCCTTGAACACCGCCAGTAATGGAGCATTCACAACTTCCCTGGGCAACCCATTCCAGTGCCTCACCACCCTCACAGGAAAGAATTTCTTCCTCATATCCAATCTAAACTTCCCCTGTTTAAGTTTGAACCCATTACCCCTTGTCCTATCACTACAGCCCCTAACGAAGAGTCCCTCCCCATCATCCCTACAGGCCTCCTTCAGATATTGGAAGGCTGCCCTGAGGTCTCCACACAGCCTTCTCTTCTCCGGGCTGAACGGCCCCAACTTTCTCAGCCTATCTTCATATGGGAGGTGCTCCACTCCCCTGATCATCCTCGTGTCCCTCCTCTGGACTTGTTCCAACAGTTCCATGTCCTTCTTATGTTGAGGACACCAGAACTGCACACAATACTCCAAGTGAGGCCTTACAAGAGCAGAGTAGAGGGGCAGGATCACCTCCCTCGACCTGCTGGTCACACTCCTCTGGATGCAGCCCAGGATACAGATGGCTTTCTGGGCTGTGAGTGCACACTGCAGCCACCTCATGTTCATTTTCTCAACAGCCAACACCCCCGAGTCCTTCTCCACAGGGCTGCTCTCAATCTCTTCCCTGACCAACCTGTAGCTGTGCCTGGGATTACTCCGACCAAGGTGTAGGACATTGCACTTGGCATGGTTAAACTTCATCAGGTTGGCATCAGTCCACCCCACAAGCGTGTCAAGGTCCCTCTGGATGGCATTCCTTCCCTCCAGTGTATCAACTGAACCACACAGCTTGGTGTCATTGGCAAACTTGCTGAGGGTACACTCAATCCCACTGTCCATGTCACCAAGAAAGATGTTGAACAAGAGCGGTCCCAACACCGATCCCTGAGGGACACCACTTGTTACTGGTCTCCAGCTGGACATTGAGTCATTGAGCACAACTCTTTGTGTACCGCCATCCAGCCAGTTCTTTTTCCATTGAGTCGTCCACCCATCAAATTGATGCCTCTCCAATTTAGGGATCAGGATGTCGTGTGGGACAGTGTCGAAAGTTTTGCACAAGTCCAGATAGACGACATCAACTGCTCTACCCCTGTCCATCAGTTCCGTAGCTCTATCACAGATGGCCACGAAATTGGTCTAGGCAGGATTTCCCCTTAGTGAAGCCTTGCTGGCTGTCACCAAGCATCTTGTTGTTTTTCATGTGCCTTAGCATGCCTTCCAGGAGAATCTGCTCCAAGATCAGCTTGATCTATTCACAATTGTGATTTATGCTTTAACTGAAGGTAAATGATGGCTATTTGATGATTAATATCCTGTTCTCATGCCAAGTCGACTTCAGATGTGCTGACTTAATTCATCACTAAACAGCAGTTACTTTTAACCATAATTATAAGAAAAAAGCACATCATTCGGATCTTTGAGCAATCATGTGGGCAGACCATCCCTTAAAGTTTGCCTCTAATTTTCTATAAAGCTAGCACTTTCTTCTCTGGGAGATCTTTGCAAGCCCTTTGCAAAAAGGAGAATTATAGGGAAGTG
Source organism: Myiopsitta monachus (assembly GCA_017639245.1). NCBI lineage: Eukaryota > Metazoa > Chordata > Aves > Psittaciformes > Psittacidae > Myiopsitta > Myiopsitta monachus. The sequence goes on along the minus strand of CM029925.1, from coordinate 50,592,670 downwards.
GAGGCTGCAGTTTTGAAGGCAGTTTATGAAGCTGAAGCTGAGAAAGGACACTTTCAGAAAGATCAAAGGCAGCAGCAAGATGATAATTTTTGTTAGACAAAAAGATAAATTGCTAATTATGACATTATCACAGTTCAGGGATGTGTGTGTGTGGGTATATGCATGTGTAAGGGTTAGTGGTGGGGAAATTGTAGTCAAGCAAGGTGCAGTGGGGCCAAGCATGAATGTAACAAGGTTTAAGTCTCAGGGGCCCTTGAGGAAAAAGGCTATGGGTGCAGTATGTGCCATGATCACCTTTGCTTCTTTTGGAAAAGACAAGGACTTGGGCTGCTTTGAATATTCTGAGGGTCCTGATCACTGATTGCAGTGGCGTGATTCACCACTGCATTGAAAGAGACTTTTCAGCTACCCGCCTTCAGTAATTTTTTCAAGGGGAATGCAGCAGGGACCTCATTGTATGGCACTGCATTTTGAGATTGATTAAGATGAAATTTCACGTCTGCTCAGATGTACTGTGTTTTGGGGGCAAAAATATTCTGCATTCATGTTTTTTTTTAAATAACAGGAGAACTCCTCCAAGAAAAAAAAGCTGCTTGCTTCAGCTCTGAAAGGCAGTAAAGAGGTGAGCTTGCCTGCAGTTGGGTCCATGCCTGTCTATTTCCAAAGGCAGGGAAATTATAATTTTTTTCAAATTCCCTGAGGCAGCAGTAGCCAAGCCAAGTTGGCTCTAGCCAGCTCTTGTTTGTAAAATGTAATTCTGTGGTAATGAGCTGGTGACAACTTGAAGAAAGGAGTCTAAACATCCTGAAAACAATTCCAAACATGACTAAATATGAGAAGGAAACTTCTAATAACTGCCTCATGGGAATCAAAAGCAGTACATACAAATGCAAACATAATTTATTTTCCAGACAAGAATATATACGTGATGATCCTCTTCCTTATTTTTTCTTCTCTGAATATATATGTAGGTAAGTGTATATCTCTATACCGGTTATCTGTCTCTCCAAATGACCTATATTTCATGCAGGAGCTAGCAGTTTTGTCATTGTTGGAAAAAGCAGAAATTGAAGTCTTAGCCAACACCTGATGTGCCCATAGGAGATGAAAATGGATTAAAGCTCTGTAGTGATGATCCATCTGCCTGGAGATTTTTATGCTACAGTGTTTTGATTTAACAATTCATGAGACTTAAACAGAAGAATTTGCATTGTTTATTTTAGCAAATCATGAAATAATCAATTTATTGTATACTAAATGGAATCAAGCTGGCTTGTTACTTCTGAAGCAATCCACTGTATTCCTAAGCAACATAACATACTCTTCTGATGTTTCCCCTTACCAGTTTATGGCTTGGCCACCTAAGCTGGTATAAATTTCTTTGATTCCTGATATGTTAAGAGGGAAAGAATTTTATTTCGGTCTAAAGCACTACGAAGAACTGCAGCAGTAATGTTGAAGACTCCATAGTCTAAAAATGTAATTTCTTAGACTATGAATACTGGTTTTTGGACCTCAGGAACACAACATCCTCTGTGTAGCTCTGGTCCATGTCCCAGACCTCTAGACCACTTGCAGTGAGTGTAATTTCTGACAAAACCATGTCTGTTTTTACCTCCTGAGCAGTGAAAACAAGCTTACAGAAACCAAAGAATTTGGCTTAAAATTTCAGACCAGCACTAGACTTCAGAGACAGTTTGCTAGGGAATTACTGCTGTCTGTGTGTCAGTGAAACTGCTTGCATTAGCAGTCTTAGTTCAAAGAAGGTCAGGCTGTAAGACAGCTTGCCAGGGGTTGAATCCTAGGTGTTACCTGTTAATGGATAAGCAGGGCACTAGCACTCAAATCCTGTAATTCAAGCAGTAATCGCAAGCATGTTTATAGTGGAAACCTGAGACTCATCTGAGGCATTTGAATAGCATGTTACTAATGATCCCATTTTAAGGAAGTTCTTGCATAAAAGAATTACTAAGAGAGCATGTGATGACACATTAAACAGAAATTCAGACTTCATTTTGCTTTGTACAGCTTGTCTAGTTCCCATGTTTAATACTTCAGTGTTCCTCCAGAGTAATAGGAATGGGGAGAAGGCATATTTCAGAGTACACTGGCAATTTATTTTTTTTACCTTAAGCAATTTTTGTCTCTGACAATTATGCTAGATGAATCTGATAACAATTCAGTAACACTGAGTTGGATTTTTACCACAGTAATTACTTCTGTGGTGGTTTGCTGCAGAAGATAATACAATGCAGTGGGTGGCTATTCTGTGTCTTGAATACCCACACTATCTTCTCACCAAATATAGCCTTGAAAGCTTTTTATGGAGTCTGAGAAAAAAGAAATATGGCTGGATGTTCTTAAAAGTAGAAAAACAAGAGCAACAGATAAATTTTGGGAAAAACAAAGACTCAATTGTACCATCCTTTGTAGCAGAGACTGAGCTGGCCTTTGTGGCTGCTGCAATATTAAAACAAATAATAATTCCAAGTGTTTAATGATCCAGCATCCCAGTCCTATCACCTTCTCTATGGCAGCCAACAGTAAACTCATTAAAAGCCTCTCCTCAACGTTCTGAAATTACCACTTAACACCAAGACTGATATCATTTTTTATACCACTGTGTTACAAATCAATTTAACTTCCAAACACCTATGCCCATTGACTTTGTAAGCACATGGATAAAGGGGAGCTTTATCAGGCTGCGTGACCATGTTTTGCTTTGTTTTGTTGCAGCAATGGAGCACGCTCTTTGAAAGATTGATATAAGAAATTTTCACTCTTGTTGTCTGACTAGAGAGACAGAGTATCAATGCTTCCTGCTGATGAATGCGTGTGTTCAGCATAGCTGCACTCCAGAATCTGCTGATTGGATTTATAGTTGAAAATCCAGTAACATCAAGTGTTTTTCCTCACATTGCTTCCTCTTATCCAGGAGATACAAAGCTTTTCACACTAGTCGTTAAATAAGTCTCACAGATTCAATATTAGTGCACATTATGAAGCAAAGTTGGAGGGAGCTGCCTGGGGGATAGCCAGTGAGTCAGCAGCAGGGCTGAAAACACACAAGGAGCCCTCGGAGGTAATAGCTCTTATCCTTTTGACCATCAAACTGCAGTAAGTGCTTGCTTAAGTGCTCAGCTGCTGTTGAACCTTGAACTTTCAAGGACATCAGGATAGCAGATAAATGCTGACTAGTCCAAGAGCAGACATCCATTTTTTTCAGCAGAGGGGAATTAGCAGCCAAAGGGTTAATGGCATTTGCTGGAAGACTGCAGCAATTGAATGCTCACTGCCTCAGCCCTGGGGCCTTTCTCTGAGGGTTTTCGGGAAAACAAGGCCAGGACTCTTTGAGGGAAGCTAAAAGGTTCAAATACAGAGGTTTCTTTTGCAGCATGGCAAAAAACCAACTGTATATTCATTTACATTGTTCAGGGAACTTTTATTCAGTTGCAGTTCCAGCCCTCTTGATCATACTGCTGAGTGTTCAAGGCTAACAACTGGAGAGTCAGTGGTGGCCGTCGTAGCTGGGTAGTGCCCTGATACTGCCAGACAAGAGAAGGGATCCTGCAAGCCTCTGAGGACAGCCCTGCTTTATGCTGCAGGCAGAAAAATTTCCTTTATGGAGAAAAATCCTTTTCTTTCCTCGCCTTCATTCTTTGAAATAAGATTTGCTCAAAGCCCCTCCCAAAAGTTATGTCTATGTTGAAAGGGCACTGGGCAAATGTAAGCCCTTGAATATGGGAAAGTGTAGGCACATGATGTTAATGGCATTACTTACTGTGCTTTAAATTAATCACTTATGTATGTCTTTTGCAGAGCCAAGACTATGATGAACTGTCGGCCACTATAAAGCAGAAAAAGGACAGATTTTACAGTTGCTGTGGATGCCTGATATCAGCTTCTCTGGAAGCATTCAAGGATATTTTTGGTTCAAGATTAAGAAGTCACCAGATATATTATTAGCCAACTGAATCCTACTTATTTTACATATATGAGCAAACTACACTATTGAAACAATATTCTGCACTTAGGGCTGTCAGTGGATATTCACACATTGTTCTTAATGTGTTGTTTCTTTCCTAGAGCAATATTAGTTTAGATGTTTCAAACATGAACCTGATTTTACATCTTCATTTGCAGCCTGTTTTGCCCAATATTGACAAGATGTGAATTTTCTTTCCAATACGAAGCTGTAGGCCTGGATTCTTACTGTTTACCTATACTGTTGTACAAATTATATCATTATACTGGTCTAAAAAATGTCAATAAAGGAGTCTTAATGGGTTTTGAGCTTGTGCAGACTGCTTGTAATAGACTAAATGCTGCCACTGAGTTGTCTTATGCAACATTTCTTGAAATCTGGCTCAGATTACCAGAAGACTTGTTAATTTTAAATTTGTTTAGTTTATAAAGAAAGAAATGCAAACACAGAGGAGGCAATGCCTTAAAGTAGAGAAGAATGCCAGGTTGTTCTCATTTAAGAAAAACTTTGTCCCTTCATCTCTACCTCCAGCTGGATCCCTGTGCAGAAAATTGCCAGCCACTTTAAAGACACTAAAGGGGAAACCTTTGCTAAAAATGCCCCTCACCCCAGCTCCTGAGTGTCTTTTGATAAAACTCTGCAGCTTCCTAAATATGCCTATGAAAAAAAATACACCAACCAAAAAAAAACCCCTCAGAAAGCAGGAGCAAAAGAATTCTGAATGCTGCTCCTGAATGACCTACTGTGCTGCACAAGGGAAGGACTGGCCGATTTTATCATGCGATGCTTTCCTTGCTCTTATCTTAGAACATTTAATGTCTCTTTTTTTTTCCACCTACATATTGTTATGGTGATCCCTGATTTCCTTTCCCTCCTTTGCTTTTCCCTCCCCCTCCCCAGTGGCAGTAAAGCCAAAGGAAGAAGGAACCTTTAAGAAGTGGTGTAATTATTAACTAATTTTGATCTTGGGAAGGAGAGCAACCAAAGTATTTCCTGTTTCCTATAATTAAGGACTCAAGACTCAGTTCTGCCACACACACACACGCAGTTTATTTTTAATGTACTCTCCATGGAATATAATCCACTGCTTTATTTCTATATCTTAAGCCAAATTCATAATTGGTGTAGACAGCTGCTACTCAACTGACAAGTCCTAAAATGTGGGTGAGGGAAAATGAGGTTATAAGGTTTCATCTGCTTACATCAGGAATGCATTTGTCCCATTTGTTCTTCCCCTTCACCTCCTAGTAATCTTGGGAATAACAGCAGTGGGGGCAGAGGAGTCTCTGAGCTATACTGAAGCAGAACAATTTGGCCTTGCATACTCAAAAGAACTGGGCAATATGTATATCCATGGAGCAGGTCATGAACACTTGGCTACAGATACTAAAGATGAACAATCCCATGTATCCTGCTGGTAAAATTTCCCAACAGGGTTTAAAAGCTGCATAAGGAATCTAAATGTGTAAATACTGGGGTGGAAAAATGAGATGCTGTAATTTGAAATGACCTGAATAATTTAATTGGAAGATTCCCACGGAAGTTGTTGAACATACTATTGGAACTCAACAAATAGCCAGGTGCATGTAGGTTTTAGTGTATTTTATGTGATATGTCTTCCTGTGTGTCTAAATGCCTCGTCCTCCCTAGAATGGGTTGGCTGAACCATTTTTTGAACTGTTCTTCATTTTTGATCCATGCTTGAATGTGTTGCTATTGAGAGCTGTCACATCAATGTACAAAGAACACCGATGCCTTCTGTCACAGTTAGACTTCCATTAATGCAGATTTGGTACTGGAAAGAGTAAAGTGATATGGTTTTGGAAGTGGGTGCTAATGACTAGCAGACAGAGGAGGACATGAGTGCGACTGTAAGCTCGCCTCTTACCAGCTTCATTATGTTTGGTATCCCCACTTTCCATTTTCTGGGGCACTGAGGTTATAAAAAATAGCAACAAATAGTAGAAAAATATCCTTCCCAGTCACCCTTTCTCAAAGAAGAGGCCTGAGAAGTGATAAAATAGAATATCCACCTCTTGGTTTTCCATTTGAGGACTTCTATATTGTATTATATTTCATTTTATTTGACACTAAAGTGTTTGTTTGCCTACTTGTGTTGCCTGCAAAAGAACATATTTCTAAGGTATATTCCCAAGAGGAGACAGATTTGCTCAGCAGCACAAATCTGTTTGCAGTACATAAATATTATTCCACTTTAGCAGCTCTTTTGCAATGATACTTGTGACTTTGACTGTCACCTGCCCATATTTGAGTAACTTCTTCTTACAGTACGTATATTCATTTTTTTGTAGCTCAACTTATTAATTCTTCCTTACCCTCAAAACACCAGTTATCCATCAGCAAAACTTAGGCTGCTATGCCCCATTTAAACTCACACCATTTAAACAATATCGATTTCACAAAAAGCAGGAAAAGAGGTTTGAAAGCAGCAAAACCAAAGTGGAGCTCAGTAACTGTGACTCAGTAGCACTAAATTCTGGTGCAAATTTAAACCCCATCTTTTTGGTTGCAGCACAGGTGAATGAAGTGAATGACTAGTGCCAGCCTCAGAGTTTTAAGACGGTGATTAGAAAACTTTGTCTACATAGCTAGCAATTTCTCCACTAGATTTTAGGAGATCTAGGTTTGGGTTCCTATTTGGATTTGATAAGCAGTGTGACAGACAAGGACATGACTTTATTGACGTGCTGCTGTCCTGTGACACAGACATGGTGATGCGGACATTCAGGGATGCTCCAGCAGCTGCATTACTTTAGCAGCACAGCCCTCAGCAGTGCTTGAAATAGAGACATTTTCAAGGTAACAGTGCCTGACAAAGAGATTTATTACGCAGCCATACCTCCAAATCAAAGGACTTGGCTATGTGGACCATTCTGAAAGTGAGGAGAAAGGACCACTTTGCTTCAGCTGTCTGCTTATTGAATGCTGGAAGATTAACTTTGCAGAAGTAATCTTGCTATATTGTAAAAGAAGAGTTTCACCAATTACAACCCGTGGATTCTTTCCCAAACCAAGAGTGTTCACTAACAGCTTATTCTTCATACATTCTCTTTGTAGGCCATTTAGACTGTGGGCTTGTGGTGATCACAGATTGGAAATGATGGTTTTGGAAAATGTGTATCTGATTCCTTCTCTTATCTGCCTACCTTCTCAGGAGTCTGGCATGGGGAACCATTGGGGCCTCACTGCAGAGCTACCTCAAGGCTGCTTTTGGTAGGCAAAATTTAGTTAGTCCACCCAGGGTGGTGTGCAGGGTGCATGCCCTCTCTGTCATGGGAGGAGTAAGGACACAGCCAAGGGAAAAGGAATGGCAGGGAAAGCTTTAGAAAGTAATGCTTTGTGGGGAAATGGGAAGGAAAGGAGCCGCAGTGCTGCATCTGGGGCATCTGCCGCTTCCTCCTGCTCTCTGCTTCTTACTTTGGCAGCATCAACAGCAGCCAGACTGTTTTTGTGGGGAGAAAAAAAAAGGACAGTTGTGCCCTGGCCTGTGTGTCCCCACCTACAGCTGCCTCCTTTGTGTGTAGCTGTAGCTGCTTACACACAAACAGAACAACGTACAGCTAGGTATTGCTGGCTGAATCCTGCACAACCCACCACCCAGCAGACAGGATGTTTTAGTCCCATGTTAGTTACTCCTTGGTTTCCTCTGTACTTACTTTCTCAAGGTGTATCTAGCTTGTACTCCGGTCTATATGGGGAATTTGTATGAGCTTTACATGTGTGGATAACTTGGACATCGCACTCTAAGCTCAGTTCTCTTTGATACATGTACTCATGCAAACCTGTTTCACCCATTCTGGGGACATTTGAGCAAGGAAGCAGAACAGTATTCCCAGAGGGAAATGATACATCTGTTCACCGATCAGGCTGGAACTTAAAGGAACAGTGTTCTATACCATTAATTCATTCCATTTACAAGATATTTTCTTCTTTTCTACTGATAAAAGAATAATGATTAAAGCGTGGTCCTGATATAAAATAACCACGGGGACTATATATGTGTATTTTGTCGATGTGGGTTTTTAAAATAAATTATAAAATGAGATTAAAAAAAAAAATTTTGTTGTGAATAGCTTTCTGCCGTGCAGAATAATGAATTATGACTTCCAAAATGAAATGGAGCCCTCGAGCTGCTTCATCTTTGTCCTTGAAACTTCCAAAAAGCTTGAATCAAGGTCTACAGGAAACTTTTTTCTCCCTTCCTTGCAGCTGAGCTTCTTAGAATCACATACACGTTTTTCTATTTTTACTTTCTGACCTGGGCCCATTTCCAAATGCAAAGCTGAGGAATTCCTGCACTCCTACATATGTGAGACTCAGACTGAACTCACCAAAGCTAGCCAGTTTACCGCGCTTTTCCTCCCAGACAGCCTACTTTCATCACAGTGCACAATTGAAATTGGAGACCACTTGGGTTTCCTTACTTTGAAAAAGCTCAGAAAGAACCTTTGCAACTCCTAATGAAAGGCTGCAGAGAGGGGCTGAAATTAAGTCAGCAGAGTTCACAATTTGTCTTGGATACGAGCCTAATTCAGTTTATAATGCAAAGTCTATGCTGCAGTCCCAGCACCAGGTAAGGTTTGGGCTGTCCTCCCTGTGCTGTCTTAGAGCTGCAGAGTGCTTTCGTGCATTTTCACCACTCCGTAAAAATCCGGTGCAGCGGTAAACTCCCCTCTTCCTTATTGAAGGAAGAAAGATGTTGTCATTGACTTTTCCCTTGAAAGGGATGACGAGCTTGATCTACAAGCTGGGCTGGTGTGGGGGAGGAAGGAGAGCAGAGCTCCCTTCCCCCAGCTGCTGTTTTTCTGACGCAGAGCTTGTACTTCAGTTGTTATCAGCTGCTTTGGTAAGATCACAATGTGCTGGAATTGCTTAGAAGGTTAAAATATGTTGACTGAATTTTCTTCAGCTACCAATGCAAAAGGCTAGCTAATAGCATTGCCAGCTGTCAAAGGCAGCCAGCCCTTGCATTTCTCATGGTAATGAAACACACCAGAGTTTTTCATGGCTTGTATGCATCATGATACCTATGCTGTGTATGTCAAGTCAGTGATAGGAACAATGGGCATGCCAGCCAATAGATCCATCAGGGCTTGCAAACAAATGCACAAGATTGCCCCTTTCTGTGAATTACCTGGTTTGTATTGATTTATGATGATGTATAGAGGGAGATGAGGACTTTTAATTTTGGACCTTTTTCTCCTAGTCTGTCTCCCATGATTCTCAGCTTCTGTAACAGATAACCTGCTGCTTGCTTCGGTGACCTCCTGACTGTCTTCAAATCCCATTTAAAGAGTGATCTTTTCTCCCTGGCCTCTGACTTCTATACGTCTGTATAATAAAACAATCAAATGGTACGCCCTAATCCTTCCAGTTTCCCATAGCAAATTCTTCTTTCTAAAATGCTCTTTTCTTGTGTCTCAGCACCTATGGATATTTAAAAATAGACCTTACACAGCCATAAACCCCTTTCCCTGGAAAGTTCAGCTGTGGGGCATTCATACATGGTGTAGGAGACCTCAGCTGATATACTTTTGCCAAAGGTGATTTGAAATTCTATCTCATCTGCCAGGAAAGTGCCTTGACTTGCGTGCTGGTCTGTGATGTGTTTTGTTCTATAGTCCTGTTGACAGCATTATACAATTTTTGAAGACATATGTAGAACTCAGGCTACATCCAGAAATACCAGTGTTTAGGTAAGAAAGCTCTTAGATAGAATTTAAAGGACCAAGTACTTAAGCCAGTTTAATTCATATTTAAAGCCACTCCTATAAATCCATATTCATACTCAAGGCAAATATAGCCTGAAGGAACATCTTGTCTTTCTAACATCTCTTCTACCCCAGGATACCTTACAGAACAGACAGTGGGTAAGATATTTCTTTGGGAGATGAAACATATGCCTTCAAATCCCCTTGTGCTGAGGGGGGATTTTAAACTGAGTTTTGTTCAGCCTCCATAAAATCCCTAGTAGCCAGTCTACTGTGAAAAGAAAAAGGTCACTTCTGATGCTTCCTTCAGTACCAGTGTGCATTTAGCCCTTTATTTCATTTGTGTTTATTGCATGTGCCTGTAAATGAAGCGTTTCAGAAATGTTGGAACAGTTCACTTAGACTTTCCACTTTCTTTTTCTTTGGTTGAAAGTATTGTTCAAAACATAACCTTTGCTATCAACTAATTTTGACTTTCCTGGAACAACTTATTAAGAATACATGCCCAGTTTTACCAAGAAACTGTAGTCATAAACAAGGAAAAAAACCCCACAGCAACAACATCTACAGCAGCAAAATCCTGCCAGTGGTCAATAATGAAATTTAACCTCATCTCAGCAAAATGCTCTTCTTGCTCTGAGGAAGGCTACCCTGGCTTTGTCACAGAAAAGCTCTCAGTAGTTCAGTTAGAGATATTGGTTCAAATCCTGCTGGTTCTGGGATCTGCCTTTGTTTGCCTGAGGTAAATACATTGATTTTGGCCTTTGTTTACTTTAAAAGGTCTTGCATAGAGAAAAAATTTTCAGCAGTCCTTATTGTGATTAGCATAGATCAAAGTGTTCTTTACCCAAATTACCCCTTCTTATCAGGTGAAGTACAACCCATGAGAGTTTCCTTGGGGCAGCCAGGTCTTACTCCTTTTAAGTGATGTATGCATGTATCGTAATATTAAAGTTCTTTGGGCCAAAATCCTTCATGTAAATGTGAAACATTATTTTTGTATTTAAGCTGCCTAATGAGATGATCCTGGAGTTAATACAGAGCTGCAGATGTTTTGGGGTGCATTCAAAGCCTGGGAAAACAGGAGAACAAGTGCTTTTTGCAGTACTCCTGGGCAGCATTGTTTGAAGTTCACAGACATTTACAGTGAAGAAGAACTGAATCATAAACTCTTGTGAGACATTCCAAGGGGTAAAGAGAAACTGTATCTGCTGTTCTTTAGAGATTCAATTAGATATTCTTTTTGGGAGACCAAGATTTCTAGGCCTCTGATAAATAGAAGGCCACATCTCAGCTTGATTACTTCAAAACAGCTTCCTGCAACCTCCTACTAGGAAGATGAGCAATTAGTATAATCACAGCAATAAGTCAAAGATACTTAATGCTGATACTTGCATAACAACTTTTCTTTTCCTGGTTCTCTGCTGAGTTATAGGCAAAGAACAGTTTAATACATGTTCTGATTGCTGAAAACACACTGTCTTCTTTTCTTGCTGTGGTTAATTTGACACCATGAAATGTTCCAACAAAATTGCAGGGTGCTGTGGCTTAGGTGGAGGCCTTTTAATATGAAGTACTGCCATGCGGATGGAAGTGTTGTGAACCAAATGGAAAGCAAAGAGCCTCATTGTGAGTCAATCTGCTAGTAATAAAGGTGCCACTGGAGAACATTCCACCTCATTTTCCATCAGGAACATTGCAGTAACCCAAGGTCAGGAAATAGAAACATGGTTTTGAAAAACATGAAAAAAGGAACTAATTAGCCCCCTCTTTTGGCTAATTGGGAAACAGCAGTAGGAATTGGTCACATTTCAGATCCTGAAAGTACTCTTCCTCTCACCTATGTGTCTGCTACACTGTCAAATATAATTTTATGCACGTAGATGCTGGGCCTCCATTGTAAGTAGGTGCCATATCTAAACATAGGTCTCCCGGTTAAACAAAGATTTTGGGTCTTAGTATCTAAGCTTCATGTCTACAAACACTTTCTGCATCTAGTAATTCTACAGCTGATACCATTTGCTAACACAGGAACCTCAGAAATGCATGCAAGGTCCTCCCAGCACAGAAACACAGGAGTAAATTAACTGTGGGAAGAATCTCCTGGAGACTGTTGTGGGTTTGGAGGGACATTCTGTCACTACATAGTAAGGCACAATTTCATATAACATTTTTAAAGGTTTTGAGGACAAATCTCTGTTTTTGAAAACCAGAGAATTTTTAACATTAAACCCACTACTTCCTGCTTCTTCAAATGGCAGTGGGTTGGTGACAAAATTTAGCTGTGACAGAAGCTATTAATGCTTGCATCTGATTTCTAGAAGTACCTCTAGTTTTCTATAAGTAATAAAACCAGTATGGTAGGGCTATTATTCTGCCTCTCTAGTGAAACTAATTTGAAAAAACTTGCAGAAAATTTTTGGGAAAAATAGACTTCTAATTAAATTCTTCCAAAAATTTAAAAAAGATAAAATCCTGAAAGTGTTTAAAAATTTTCCTCTTCAGAAAGAGAAAAGAATCCCTGTATTAAGCAGAACATTAAATTGTCTTTAAATGTGTATGAGTGTGCCTATATGTAGTGTGAAAATCCCAAAAGCCAGATGCTGTCAAATGTTAATAGAAACTGAATAGTTGAGTTATATAGAAAACATAGATATATATAACAACACTTTTGCTTTTACTTTTCATAATATTTCTATTCAAAAAGCCATTTCTGCAAATATGCATTGATCTGTGTGCACTTAGCTACTGTTTAAGCACTTAGGTAAAATAGATATTTCCTGGAAAAGGGAAATGTTTTGTTTATTCGAATTTTGGATTGTCACCAAAGTTATCAGTGATGATTTCATCTCCCATGTCCTCATCTAGTTATGTTGGATCAAGAAGTTATCACCTCCAGTCTTTCACTCTATCCAGAGAGACTACCCATTGATCTGACAGCTGAATTCACATGCATCAGTCAAAAGGAGCGAGGTTACTGAAGAACCAGTATCTGTACTGTCTAAAGTAACACATCATTTTGTCTGAAGCAGGAAAAAGCGTGAGCTCCAGCAGGAAACCAGAGGTGGTTAACTTGGAAAGTGGGGGATTGCCAGTAATGCTGTTAACCCAACTCAGACTTTCTGACTATAGCTATCTATTTACTAAGTAAAGCAAATAAATTATAGTTTAATAGACTTATTGTCACACTCTGATTAGTAATACACTTAGTCTTCATCTTTTACTCCCTTTCCTCTTCCCTCTCCCCAAAGCTTTTCCAAGCTATGTTCCTGGATCCAGCTCTGTGAATGTGTCCTGGGTTCAGCAGTAACAGTCATTTTTTTCTCCTTTTTGGTAGCTGGTGCAGTGCTGTGCTTTTGACTTTCGGCCTGGGAACAGCGCTGATAACACCAATGTTTTCAGTTACTGCTTGGTAACATTTTGGTCTGACCAAGGACTTTCTGAGTCTCATGCTCTGCCGGGTAGGAGGGGAAGCCGGGAGGAAGCAGAGACAGGACACCTGACCCAAACTGACCAAAGAGGTTATTCCATACGACAGCACATCATGTCCAGGATGTAAAAACAGAGAGGAGAGACCCGGAAGGGTGTGGTGGTGCACTGGGGGGTTCGCTGCTGGGGGGTGCATTGGCTGGATCGGGCTTGGTGAGCAGTTGTATTCTCTTTCCTTGTATTTCTCTTGTATTATTACTGGTGGTAGCAGTAGTGATTTGTGTTATACCTTAGTTACTAAACTGTTCTTATCTCAACCTGTGGGAGTTGCATTCTTTCGATTCTCCTCCCCATCCCCCCGGGACTGAGGAAAGAAAGAGAGAGAAGTGAGTGAGTGAGAAAACTTCGTGGTTGACTGGGCTTAAACCACGACAGAATGTTTTTCTTTTTTTTCTGTGGGATATCCAGAATTCTTTTTATCACCTATTTTTCTTGGTTCTTGTTTCTGCAGTTTCATAACTTAGCTTTCCGACTAAACTTTGCAGGAAAAGGAAGAACACCCATAAAAATCCTAACTTTGTGGTTTTGGAAAAGTGGAGAATCTTCAAAACTTTGTTCCTAGGCAGGTGACACAACTTGCAGTAGTTGCTTTGAAATCTGTGACCATGGTGATGGAAGCCCAAAAAACACTGAACCAGTTTACATACTGCAGGGTTGCAGCATCAGCTCTCATGCCTACCACCTGGTGACACTTAGGTATTCTCATGTTGACAGCTGGAGATGCGTGATTTGAGATGGGACAAAGGTATATACTTTTTATAGTGTTGTACAGGTTGCTTTACATGTCGGGGATTAAGAAGGCTGTTACAGGCCTGTCTAATCCATACATGTCCATACTGCCACTTTGTGTTCTGTGTGTAGGCTTGACAGTGAAGATAACCTTCACTGGATAGAGGGAGGACTCTAATGAGAGTGTTGCCAGGTTTTTGAACCTGCAGGCACACTAGTGGGTAACTGCAAATTCCTTCATTTATTTCTCCCAACACATGTCACTGTGTGCTCTAAGGTCTAAAACTTATTTAATGATACAAAGATCCTTTCATATTTTGTATCAGCCCTTGCAAAAATTTAGATGTAGGGTCTGCAAGACTGAAGACTTTGAAGCTTGGCAGCTCTGTGTAGGAAGACACTGGGTCTGTGACATCGCTGCCTCGCTCTTTTGCTGGCACTGGTCTGGTGGGAAAGATCAGCAGCATTTTGCTAATGTTGCAGGATTTTTTGAGGTGTCTGGAGGAAATACTGAACCACAAGATCAATAATAGGTTTCCTTGACCCTTTGTTCCATGTTTAGACACACCAGTGTCAGAAGCATCTTCCTGTATCACTTTGCAGGGGAAGATTCCTTTTTATTTGATAAAACTAATTAAACGTCCAACCCATTTCAGAGTTAGACAGATGTTCCTTTCTAATATAAAAAAAATTGAATACCATGATAGTGTGTGCAGTTCAAATGCTTGTGCTTTTCCTGCCCCTGCCCCCTCCACTCCCTGGACAATTTGATAGTGTTATTTAAGACATATTCTTCCTACCTTGCATAAAACAGACTAACCTGTAAGTGCCAAGGTGCTGCCTATTGCTGAGGACCTCTTAATTCAAAACGTGAAATATTGACCTATAATGGCCTACACCTGATACCTTCCAAGTCAGCAAGGACTTTACTAGAAATTCCTTTGAGCTTTATTTTGGTCATAAGGGTGCCAGTTCATTGGGACACTCAAGCATGCTTAGACATACTTAATTCATGACACAGTAGGTGAAGCTAAATAGCTGTTTTAAAATGTGGGTTTCATAAGGGATAAATAAACTTCCTGCTGGAAGAGGAATCCAAAATGGGGACAGAGAGGAGGCAGAATGATGTTTTCAGTCCTGATGAAGAGATCTACTTCTCTCTACCAGAAACTTTTGTAGAAGGATATATGCAGTCTAATGACTGGTCTGCAGTGAAATGTTTATGGACCATATCAGTTGGGAGAACCCTAGCAGTGGCCTCCTTACGACAGAAGGATTTCTCCCAGAAGTAAGTTCAGAGGCACAATAGGGATGTGGCTTTAATGGCTTGATATCTTTAACAACTCCTAAGACTGTGAATCAAAATATGAGAGTGGAGTCTATCAGTTTTTCTTCCTTTGGTAAGTAGCAATTTCTCTGATAAATTTGTCTCCGTTCTGCACGTGCTGGGCACAGTGCAACCCTATGCTCTTGCTGCTGACACTGATCCAACATGAGCCGGAGGGCATATAAGATGAGGCTTTTCTACAGGTCTGTGGTTAGATGGTCTCTCATAGATGTCATTTGTTCCTCCTGCCTTCATGGCTAGAGAAAAAGAATCTTAGAATAGCAATTCTCCCAGAAGAAAAAAAAAAAAAAAAAAAAAAGACCAGAATCTTCTGCAGCAGTTTTTTCTGTAGAATATCTGCTGCAGAGAGGGCATAGGACACCTGCTCTCAGTTTTACACACTCAGTGTTCAGTAGGAGAAGCAGCACACCCCCACATGGTGCTTGGAAGGCCTTTTGAATAGAGGCAGAAGAATTACAGAGGCCTTCAACCTTCTTTGGGCATTTTCATTTAATCTACTACTGGTGGGGATGTAGAAGGTCAGCGTTCTTTCTGTAGCCCCATAATGTCTCCATTTTGTTAAAAGATTCTATCAGAAACCTTGCAGATCCCTGAGTTAGTATTTGCCAGAAATATGTTTTTTTATTCCAAGCTGTATAATCAGTGTGTTGAATTCAGTGGAAAGACACAGGGGGTAAAGTTCTCGTACTTGCACTTTTAACTGAATGCATAATAATTTAGCTGTACATTAATTAGCCTGTGAAGAGCTGTCATTTTATCCATGCTATCCTACTTTTTTGTGGATTTACCTCTTGTTGCAGTTTGCATTAGTGCGTGCTCCAAAACAATCAGAAACAGGAACCGCAGATATCGTCTGCTCTCAAGCACACAGCTACTGCCCCTGCCCCAGAAAAAAACATACTGTTGTATGAATGGAGTGGGTGGGAAGGGCTAGGGGAGGTATGCTTCCCCACAGTTAAATTTTGCTTTTATTCATTTGCCTCTTGCACCTATGTGCTAAGAAGAGGTCAAGGCTGTGCCTACTCTCTATATCCTGCTCCCTTGCCTGTCTTGCAGTCTTGCACAAGAAGGTCCCCCTGCCACATATCCCAGCCTTGCTGTTGTCTGTCTCCTGAAGTAGCGCAGAGCACTGTGCAGTATGAAGAAAAGGACTCAGATGAATCCACAGCTGTATAATCTAAACGCTTGGCTTTGCCTATCTCTTATTGAGGTGGGGTTTTTTATAAACATGGACAATTTCACTAAGTTTAGTAAAATGGAATAATAGAAAGAGGGTATGGAGAAAAAAACCATGCAGAGTAACAAAGGAAAAATGTTATTACATAAGAATGACTTGAGGTCTTCAGTTTTGAAAAGCTTGAGCAGTGCATTCCTCTAAAACAAAATAGGTCTTGAGTAGAAAGGGTAAGGGGAGGTTCTGAGCCATGGTTAATGTGTGACCATGGTGCCCAGAGGTCAGAGTCAAATGGCAAGTGACAGAAAAAAGGCATCTGCACTCCTTTTTTTTATACTGTGCAGAGTAATGCATTTCTTGAGCACAGGTACTTGATTGAATTCATTCTCACAAGAAGCTTCACAGTAAGGCAGGATGTAAATCTGTTGCTGTAAGCCAGGCCATGAAAAGACATGACTGATAAAGGACAGATTATTTTTACATTCAAGGTCAAGTGGCATTTAAAGAGCCATTTTGCAGACACAGGGGAAAATTATAGAAGCAGAATTTTTGTTGGCCACTTTATCCTTTTCAGTTCTACAGCAAAACTGGAAAGAGGCTGAAAAATCAGTCCCTCCTTTTGACTGTTCTATCCGGTCAGCATTTTGGGCTCATGTTACAGGTCTGCCATTTTCTCTGTAATTATTTCAAAGCCTGAGTTTTGTGGGATGTGGAATGTGGAGATTTGTTCACTCTGAAAGTTCGAACTGTGTTCTTTCATGATTCATGAGTAGCAGTGGCAAGCTTAACTCTCAGCCCCTTCCTTGGGCACTGAAGTATTTCTCAACACTGACCTGAGAGACCTTCTCACAGAAAGATGTGTTCAGGCTCCCTGCTCTCCCAGTCCATGATCTTTCGGCTAAGACTGCCAGCAAATGATTGCTGAACACTTGCCAGACAGCAGTAACTTTCAGTCCCCAGTTTATAATAATGCAAAATCAGTATTCGGCTGTCAACCCCTGGTTTATAATAATGCAAAATCGGTGTTCTGTTGCTAGGAATGTCTTATTCATCCAAATCACTTGAATGTGAAGCTGTGGTGATGCACATCAGCTAATCTGCCAGAAATTGCCTCATAAAGGTGCAATTTGCCATACAGGCAACATGTAATTTATGAAGTCTCTTTTTCAGACCAAAATGCAGGTTGGCTTATTCTAAGAAGGCTAAGAAAGATAAACTCTCAATCAACAATAAAATTCAAAGGGAAATAGGCACCTAATTCTCTAAGACAACACTGAAAAATGCCATCTGTTAATGTTTAAAACAATATATCTTCATAAAAGAAAAATACATTCAAACAGCTAGTTCTGTCTGTGCCGTATTTTTCATTTTGCCTCTCACAGTCCTTTTACTTACTTTCTGGAAAGAGACGGGGTTGATATGCAAGGTCAGGACTGGCCTTAGCCACCCATGCAGTAGAGATTCTGTTTCCCACTCCCACTCGAGTCTTTTTAGTATAGGTTCAATTAACCTCAGTTAAGTATTGGCTATGCAATAACATGTAGGCAGCAGAAGAGTTCCTCTAGCTGTTTATCACTCCAGCATCAGATGAGGATAAATACAGAGCATGATCTGACCCTTGAGGGCACTGGCCTAAATCGAGTAACATAGAGACTGGAGTTTTTCTGTATTTGTAGCTGACACTGACTTCATGAGAAAGCTGTTTAAATGCTTAACAAAATAGTGCAACAACAGATAGGATTTTCCTAACATTATTTAACGTGGATACATGGTTATGCACATGCAGGCATTGGCATATATGCTATATTATATGTTGTTTGAAATTTGTAAAGGCTTTTTTGGAAAAAAGCAATATCAGACTTTGATAGAAAAATGTACAACATGGAAACATGCAGTGGGCTGGATTACATTTATACCTCTAGTAAATCAATTGACTTCAATGACCCTCTGTAAATGGATGTTCAGCCACTTATAGATATACCTCTTACTTTATATCTACTCATAAACATTTGCTTAAAATGATTTAACATATGATTTTGCTTTACAATTTGTAGAAATACAGAAGTTTCTGGTTATGAAAGGTATCCAAACGCAGTAATATTTTTATGTCTATAGTTTTTCCAGGCATGTGTAATGTGATTGCTTCCTTGTAAGTTGCACTCTATTATATAATGGGAAAATAGTCTGGTGTTCCCTCATAACCATATGGGGAACATTTTAGGATATGCAATACAGAGGGCACATCTCTGTGGAAACAGAGCCACATACTGTAGTTCATGACGCAGTTCACTGCCAGTGGGTCCAATGCTACATGAAATGCTATACACTTAGGGCTGTATCCTTCCTGCTTTTTTTTTTTTTCCCTTAAAAAACCCAACCCAGTCCACTGGCTTGAGTAGAAATGTGATTTGAATCCCCTAGCAAAAAAATGGATTAAAAAGCATGTTCCAAGATTCTTTGTATTTGGTCTTTTGCTAGCTCTGTCTCAATGTTAAACAGGTTTAAGTACAAAGGAAGAATCAGTCTTGCTGTAGTCCCTTAATATACAGGAAGTGTATTGGGCAAAACCAGAAAATACACATAATAATATCAACAGCAAAAGCGCTTGTACAGTGCTAAGCTTTATGTCAGGCTGTATTGGTTTTCAGATGTTAGCACTTCCAGCAGGCTAGATTCCCTGCTGGTTGTAGTGTAATGAAGTTTACATAAAGAAGGAAGTTAAATTTGTTTCCATACCAAAAGACAGGGGGTTAAGAAAACTGTAAAGTCACTAAAATAATAATGAAACGGAATGGGTGGAAGAACAGCCCCCCGCAGCAGGCCATGTTAATTACCCTTACAGCTGGGAGATCAATTTGCATATATATTCTTTGAAGCCTGTCAGGTATAAATTGAACCACTGAACTGTTACATTTGATAATCTAGCTCTCCAAAGCATTTTTGCTATAGATGTTATGTTTCGTAGGACTAGTTATTTTTCTATCTCAAAGTAAAGAGCTGTACTTAATTTGTTCCTGTATAAACAATTCTGTTTGTGACTTCCTGGAGCACCAGGTTAGCAACATAATCTCATCAAAAGCATCTGTACTGCTGATTAAACACGAAAGAGATATAGTCACATAGCCTTGACAACCAGTGAAAGCCAGGAAATTAAAACTTAAAGCTAGTGGTGACAGGCATGACTCAGGGGATAGTTAATGAGATATGGAGCTTTTCAGCTCCAGGACACATATTCCATTATGTTCTGCACTAGAGGTGACAAAATTGTTGCTGTTTGATGGCTGCTTCATGGCTTGAATGAACCTGGTGTGTGGTCCCAGGAACTTCTCAAGTCCATTTGTTTCATAGCATCCATTACTGTAGCATCTTGATGCCCATGTGCAAAATTGTTTGCAGTCAATGGTAGCAGTTTACCACCTGTTGGCAGCAGTTTCAAGGGAGCATCTGAGATTTATAGAGCTGCTGGAAAATCTGTTTCTCTGTCTGGGTAATCCAGAGTAGCTCAACTGAAACCAGTAGAGCCCGGGGCTTCCACAGAACAAAACCAGTGCAAAGGGAGAAACTGTGCATGAAAATGAATTTTACGCAGGAAGAGGATATAAACTGAAACTTGCTTGTTCTCATTTAACAAAACTACAGGAACTGTGTACAACAGATTTCATAAAACTTGCACAATCTCACTTCTGCTGAAATCTTTAAAACCCACAATAAACCAAACACCTCACTCCCCACCTCTCTCCCCCAGCAAACAAAAAACATAAGAAGCAGTACCTTATCTGAGCTTCAGAAAAGTATATGGCTCTTAACACATTCTTTTCAACGCAAATGAACCCTGGCTCTTCAGATATTTCTCAGCATTGAACCAAGGGTTAAACTTTTTCAATAATAATTGCAGATGATATTGATGTGGGACAAATGCTCCATTGATACTGATCAAGAGCCTCTGGAAGAACATTTTTTAGGGTGAGGTGTCCCTGCCCATGGCAGGGCAGTTGGAACTAGATGATCGCAAGGTCCTTTCCAACCCTAACTGTTCTATGATTCTAAGATTAAGAACCCCAGCACATACAATTCCGTTGCCAAATCTAGTGCAGGGGACTTAGACTCTGGAGCTATTAACGGTGCTACTTAATTTTGTGAGGTTGTTTCTTTGTGTGTTTGCTTTGCCTTAGTTTCTTTCTATTTGGTGGGAAGATTTATATAGAATTTCCTCCCTGCCTGTCTTCACTGACTGAACAGAGCATCCTAGGTTATTGCTTTCCCATTTCTGAATGTAAGGAGTTAGACTTGCCAAAGATGGGCAGGACAGGGCATGTAGGGTAAATGGAGTTTAAAATTAATTAGTGTGTTCAGATTTCTTTGATTTAATAGCCGTAAACCTCCATCACCCATTTAACACACTTTTCTGGAAGATTTCTTCTGAAGGTCCAAGAGAAATACTTTGTAATATTTAAGCATTGTTGAACCCAAGGCAAACTTCTGTGGTCTTCTGTGAACCTTGTTGGCTAACAAATCTAGTTCATGCACCTGGTTGTTACTATCAGTGAGAGAGGCTCAGTTAGGTTTCCTCTCTTCATTAACAGTGTATCACCGGGAAAACTGGACATTTGGGGCTCCCTGTTTGATCTAGGATTGAAAAGAGAGATTGATATCCAGGTCTCACAGAAAACTAGATAGAGTTGCATACCCATGGTAGAAACTTAAAAAATATTACCCAAAGTCAGCTATGAATTGGAATAATTTTTTTCTGACAGGGAGGACTGGCAGGAGAGCAAGTAAAATAATGGAGATTTTCTTTGAAGAGATTGAGAATGTTTTCTTATTATCTGCACTTTCTACATAAGTATGACTGTATTTCCTTGCTTGTATGCAGCCTTTCAAAATAAAAGAGCTGGCTGATATAATTTTAATACTCTTTAATATAACAAATCTCTTGCATGAAAGATGTTTATTTAATGATCGTGTATTAAAGATAAGTGTATTCCTTTCTTTTCCTGGCAAATAAAACTCTCCAGGTCTAAAATGAACTGCAAGTAGTTGTAATGCAAACCATGCCTAGAAAACTAAACTCCTTCTATATTATCTTAAGCTCTTTAAGATTTAATAAAGTCGTACATTCATTGATCAAATATGCAAAGGGTGTAGTGCAAGCACAGCATTCAATTCATAACAGGGAGAAAGTTTTATACAGCAGAATTCTTGCTTTACAATGGAAATGGAGGTAATTATAAGCACTGAACTTTCTTTAAATCTTTTTGAAAAATGTCCAGTGCTTGCAATACTCCATATAGAACATCTAAGATGAAGAAATATTTCTTCCCCTCCATTTTGCTTTATTTTATCAAGAATAGCAAAATGAAAGCAGGACGAATATAGTGGAAGCAAGACATATATCTTAAAATTATTTGCTGGTTAAACAGGTTTTTGAAATTTCCATTATTTATTTCCATTTTTAGAGATATTCTTTGCTGAATTCTTGTGCTGATCCCACCTGGAGTTTCCCATCCAGAAACACCATATGCTTTTCCCCCTGCTTTCTTAGGGTCAGTCTTGACTATCCAGCAGTTACTTCATCATATAATGCTTTTCAGGATTACTCACCTGTTGACTTTTTTTTTTGTTGTATGTCATTTATACCTTGTTTCAGAGCAATATTGCTCATGTTTTTTATGGCTGAATTTCAACTGTTTGTAATTGGACTGAGTTTTTTGTAAAACACCATCAGGTAGGCTGCTGTATAAGGCATGCTAAAGTAGTAACCTGACCAATAGTGGGATGAATATCATAACTGGAATGATCTACAAAAATAAATGTTAATATACATAAGCTAAAAAAAAGTAGAAAACACAAAGCTTTTTCTTCAGAAATGTTTCTTAGCTGAAAAGATTTCTTCCATTTAGCTTTCTTGTATGCTGAAGATTAACTAGAGGACATGAATCCCAAGGGGATATATGAAATACAGCACATGTCAGATTCTGAGGTGAAGAGTTCAAGAAAAGTGTCAAGTTTTTCTGATATCACTCTGAAATCTGGAAAAAGATGAAATAAACCAATCAAAGGTTTATTTATTTGTTTCAAGTTACATTGACAAGGCACAGACAGAATGTTAAGAAGCTGCATTTAATAAGCATTAGCGAATAACCTTTACCAAGGGGTATTCAGAAGAAGGGAGGTCATCTGAAAACAAGACAACCTTGATAGCAAATCATGAGACTTTGTTTATTGAGTTCCCTCTTTCCCTGATGGTGACTACTTGTACTGTTGTTTATCCTTCAGGCCACAGCTGCTTTATCAAGGACATTTTTAGACTGACGTGTGGGTGGGCTGGTGTAATAATAACAATGATGATGATAATAGTGAGTATCATCTCTCCATTCTCTGCCTTCCTGATGTATTCTGAGCAAATACCATTATCTTTCAGGCCCAGATAATTTCTGCCTACCTTTTAACTATACAATGGTATTAATTTATAAATTAATTTTACACTGTCACTGAAAATGTTGAAGAGGGACCACCTGACACCCCTTTCCATATCGCTATTTGTTGACCACTAACTAGCAGTTGTAGTGGTGAAAAGTACTGGCCTCTTTCTAGCTTGCCTTTTTGTCAGCTGGTGCAAACATCCTAGTACCTAGGTTTATAGTCACATTGTTAGGGTTGTACAGGACATATGCAACTTATAGCACATTGAGGTCCAAATCTGGTGTTGTGCTTTTGTCATCTATAAGTGAGATACTAATGCTGTGAAAACTTTTCTGTTTTGTGATAAACTTCTACGCTTTATATTCTATTTTTTAAGGTTGGTGAAAAAAGCTGGATAGAAAAGAAACAAATTTTGAGGTCTCTAACTTTCTGCCCCTCTATTTCTTCCAATTTAAGAAAAAAAGACTATAAAATGAAGTTGGTAGGGGACAGGATCACAACTATCGAAAGCAAACAGAACTATAGAATTCCTTTCCAAAAGGTGTTAGGAATACAGAAGTCTTGCATGTGTCACAGGAGAGACTGGACAAGTAGTTGAAAGAGAGATGTATTGAGTGCCATTAAATAGACAAACTACATCAGAATCAGGAAATCCCCTGAGCTGAAAATAGCTGGAAAAGTATAATGCATCATGTTGTTGTGCTTCACAGCTCTTTACTGTGAAGGTGGTGAGGTACTGAAATAGGTCTTCCGAAGAAGAGGTGAATGCTCCATCCCTGGCAGTGTTCAAGGCCTGGTTGTATGAGCCTTGGGCAACATGGTCTAGTGTGAGGCATCCCTGCCTATGGCATGGGGGTTAGAATTAGATGATCTTAAGGTCCTTTCCAGCCCTAACCATTTTATGATTCTGTGAAACCCTTTGCATCTGTATATGGTCATTGCTGCTGACAAGGTTCTGGTTTGGATAAGTGCTTTGTTTGCACCAAATGCCCAATGTATGTTTCAGGATCTTCCCTGTCCCTCTTGTTTCCCTTCTGAACCACAGATGCTCTTCTTTTTTTTGTCTTGTGAAATCAGTTTCTTTTTTTCTCTTTTTTTTCATTATTCTCAGAAAACAAGTCCAATTTTTTTTTCTGTTCTGTTTTCTTTCTCTGTTCTCTATTTTATGGGAATTCTTTTGAATTCTGCTTAAATAACTGTAACTCTGTTCTAAATCTAGGATTAACTGATTTTATTTTACTCTACTTCACATTCTCCAAATGTGACTTCTTTCCTTCTCTTTCACAAAGACAAGTTAAACAAAACTGATTTCACCTGGGTAATGTCAACACGTTGTACTAGAGTCCTTCCAATCAGGTGGGATTCATCTTTTTTTAACATGCCTCCACCATTTGTGGTCCACCTGTTACATGATAAAATTCACTCCAGGTACAACTGCATTTTCATTGTTGCAATTACTGTGCAGTGTATTGACAAATTACTCAGTTCTCATAATCTGAGAAATGAAATGGTAAGGGTTCAAGTTGAGACTATTTCAAATGCAAGAGTTGAGGTTAAAGATGTTTGAAAGACATGAGCAAGAGCTAAGTTCCCCCCTATTAATGAGTTCTCCTGCACTTGTTCCAGCTTTGTATATTATTTCAAATTTGTTTGTCAGGGAAACTTTTCTCAGTATATTTTATAGCCTTAATTAGCAGGCTAAGGTCCACTATTTCAAGAGGTTAAAGAGCTTAAAAAAGCTATTAGCTGACATTTTATCTCAGATATTGGGAGTGGAAAGACTGAGAAGTCACTGAGGTAAGATCATATATATATTTTAAATAAGTTAGTGGGGAAAAATTACATTCACAGTGATAGTCTTAAAGAATTCCAAGGATGATTATTTTATATGCTCAAACTATGTCGACACCATCTTGTATAAAGGTAATGGTATTTATATTTGGCTAAAAGCACCATCTATACTCTGTTGGTATGGGACCTGTGTATTCAAAGACTGTTAAGTGCAAAGATCTCAAGTTTGTTTTGCTTGCGAGTTCATAACTGACTTTCAGAAAGAACTGATGCTGCAATTTTCTCACATCTTTAAAGAGTCTAGGTGTACCACAAAAAATGTGAAATTGTCTTTGAATAGAACTCAAAGGCAAATGGATTGATATGTTTGCTAAAGACTAAACGTTAAGGTGTTATGTAAAAGCCTCACAAAGTAATAGATGTATAACAGTGTGAAAACTGAGGAAGAATTATTGATAGATTTAATATTTAACATCTTTGTTCAAGCTTTCTGTCTGTAATCCAGGCACTTTTTAGATTAGTATAGAAATTGCACTTTGGTTTGTGAAATGTAGTTAGTACCTAATTTCAGGGTTTAAGTTGCTGTATAAAGCTTAATTATGTTTAATGTCTCAGAAAAGACAAAAGTGTTTTCTGCTCCAGCAAAGAGTTAAGCTGAACTTCGAGAAGGGAGTTTAATAGAGCTATACAAAATATTACCTCAGTATTTCACTCCAGCCAGTTATTTGTGCAGATGTGAATTAATGGACTGTTATAAAAGTATTGTGATTTCTGCCTTTTCAGTTAAGGAGTGATGATGGCCAAGGTTACATTTAGTGCGCTACCTTTAAGTAATACCAGTATGTTTATAAAAAACCTCTACATATCCTTTAAGAAAAACTTCTTAAGAAATATTAGGAAGGGTGGAACTTCGCACCCTTTGAGAAGCAGAGCTGTCCTTCAGACATCGCCTGAATCTGTTAGAAGTGCTTATATCTGAAAGGCTAACAGCTGGAAATGTTGAGGATATTAGAAGTCATACCATACATCAAGTCAGAAAAATCTAATTGTTTTCTTATAAGTATTTTCTAGTGCTTACTGCTGTATTGAATATATAAAAATATTTTGCAGAAGTAAAGATTTTTGACTGAAACTAGTCATCCGTTTTCTTTCTCTGACATAATTCTGAAGGTTGTTCTCACTCTCACTGGGAGCCATAAGAGCACGGATATTTCTCCCTTGATATATGTCCCAGGTTTGAACATTTAACTGGAAATTCTGCTTTGGAAATTGACTGGGTTACCATATGCTGGGACTGATGAACCTTCATAATAAATAAATCAATAATAAGTTCTTTTTGGTACATAAAAAAGTGGTTATTCTTGGAGAGAAACCTTTTTTTCCCTGAACAAAATAACTCAGATATGCAGACTTTTGAGCCAAACTTATAAGAGGTCGTTATGATCAGAGTGCAGCTAAGGGAAATATGGCTCCCAAATTCTAATTCAAACACCCTTTGAAGTAAAGAATTTCTGACTCTCTCCCTCTCCCCAAACACTCTTATGGCTCCAAAATGCAGACTGAAGTAGAGAATAAGAGACATATAAGCCTTATACTACTCCCTGTACAAAGGTAGATATCATTTGGAGTTGTTATAGCCTTGTATTTGTAAATGTTTTAAAACAAAAGCATTGTACAAGAGTAAAATCTTTTTATCTCTTAAGTAGTTCTAGTACAATAACATAGATTTTTCTCTTATCACTTCAATTGCCAGAGGCAGTTGATAATCTCTCTCTCCTTTGGGTAGTGAATGCTTTTGATTTACACTTCTGTATATCTCATAATTTTCCTGGAATTTAGCCTGTATGAAAGAAAGAAACTGAAAAACCTTTGCTTTGTAGGAACAACACATGAGTAGCAGCACACAGACTTTGGTGTTAGTGTGGCTGTTGTTGATATTTTGGAAATCTTACTATCTAAAAGTAAGGACTTAATTTTTCCAAGGCCCTCAAGAAGGGGAGAAGTTGCTGTAATTTTGATTTAAGTGGTATGACGTTATTCTATTCCATATTTGTCCCTTGATTTGGATAAACCTTTTATGCATGATTTGCAGTGTGTGATCTCAGTCTGTGCTCCATACTTTTCTGAAGGACATCAAAGTCTAAATATTTGCAAGTTATGCAGATTGTAAAAATAGTACCTAACGGCAAGCTATGGACATACCCTGGAACATTATGCTTGTGTTTAGGACTAATATCCCATCATACTTATGTATTAGGGTTATGTTCACAAAATCTAAAATTTACTCCATTCACTTAACAATATGGACAAATAATTTTCATACCTAAGCTTGACAAAGATGGATAATTCATGTGAGGATTGTCAATGACTTTACTGCTTCATGGCAAGGACATAGAAGGGACATGCAAGGTTGATGAAGACACAGCAGAGAAACTCAGTGAAATCTTTGCACTAGCATTTAGTCCTGTGACTCCTGCACCTGATGCATTACTGAGACAGATTGTCTAGATGATGCGGATCAATTTAAAGTAAGTACACAGGAAGTATTAGACCAGCCAGGAAGGTTAGGAAGGTCACCAGGACCAGATGGCATAAACCCAAGCATTCTGAATATGGAATTTCCAAACTTTTTTGCTAAGGGATGTAAAATGTCATACAAATGGACACTGAGCTAGAGGACTAGGACAGCTGTTGTATCTGCCATCTGTCAGAGTGGCTTTAAAGATGACCTTGGGGATGACAAATTAGTAAGCCTGATTTCCATTTCCATTAAGATGGTGTATGTATATGAATAAAACCAACCTGTTTAGAAGGTCATGTGTATTCTTGACTTTAGTGATGTTTTCAGTAATAATGTGGATAAATGGGATTAAATGGATATAACAGACTCTGTTTTATAACGTCTTTTGTCAGGTTCCACACCAAAGGATTATTAAAGAAATTGTATTACCATGGGATTCGATGAGAACTTTTTAAAGAAGAAAAATCAATGGATAGGACCTAATAATGTCAATCTTTCAGAATGGAGATTGCTGCTGGGACCAGTTTTTATCAGCATCTCCATCTACGGTCTGGAGAGGGCAGTGGACAGTGAAATCTGAAAGTCTGTGTATAATAACAAATTTTCTGTTCCCATCAATGCCATTTCTCTTTAATGCCAATGCCTTCAATGGTAAGAATCTCCAAAAGTACACTATAAAATCAAGCAGACCAAAAGTCAGCAGGTCAAGTTCAGTGTGAGTTAACATATTTAGGATAAAATAATGTAAACACCATTGACATGATACTGAACTCAGAACTGGCATTTAAAATTCAGAAGGGGACCTCCAACATTTCTCTGAAGTCAATGGCTCAGTGTTACACGGCAGACAAAAGGCCACCAAAATGTTTGGCATGTTTAGCAAAATTTGACAGATTATCCTTAGGTCAGAGTACACCTGAGATGAGAGGACAAGACATCACTCTAAAAATTAGCTTGCCAATATCCTGAGTTTTACATGCAGTTTGGTCTCCCTGTCTCAGGAAGAGTGTGCCAGAATCCAAAGAATTATAGAGAAAATCAAGTAAAATGTTCAAGATAATGGGGCAGAGTCTATAAAAGGCTGGGACTCTTCGGTGTTGAGAAGAGGATATGACTGAATTTCATGAACTTATGTAGAGAATAGCTAAACCAGATACAGAATGGTTGTTCACAAACTTCCAAAACATTAAACCTATAGGAACTTGGAACCATTAAGGGTTTTGTTGAAAGCTGGTGAGCATACTTAACATAGTGAACTTCTGGAATCAAGGGTCACTGGAGAGGGTGGAGGAAGCTACTACTGGCGGGTTCAGAAAGTGGTTAAACAAAGTCATGGCTAACTCTTTCACAAAGGTACCCTTTATTCCTTTTAATACTGGGCAGGCATGTACTCACTGACAATATTAATAAAACCATTCTGGACACCAAGATCATATATGAAGGGAATGGACTGTAGAAAGTGGCCAAGTTTATGTGCTCTCCTGCCTCTCTTACTGGAGGCAGTATATTAGGTTGGATGAACGCTAGCCTGTTCCTGAAGGGAATTTCTTACTTACCCTTGCTTTTATTTGGCCTAAGAATTTTGTATGTGGTTTCTTTTAGTGAATGCCTAATGTGTTCTTTAAACCAGATTTGTGTGGGTATGTTATCAGGTTGTTTAGTTAGAGACAGTTGTACTATTCTAATAATATCTTTAAATACTTTTCATAATGATAATGTCTAAATTACTCAGTGGCTATAGTTATGCTTAGCTGAATAACCTGTGAAAGAGATTCTACATGGAGAGTTAAAAATAGTCAAATATTCCAATTTACAGTGCAACTGTGGGGGGAAAAAAGACTAAATATAATTTTCTCTTTCCTGAAAAGATGACTTTTATTTACAATACATAATGAAATTAAATCAATGGTTCTTACATATGTTCTTAAAGATGAGCAAATGCTTCTATGCTGCTTGGAATAGAAATAAAAGCAGGAACATATTAAAGTTCTGTCCTGCAGTCTCCTAAGGGAACACTGGGAAACATTCCTATAAGATAATTTATTAGTTTAAAAACCCCTATTATATATGTATTTAGATTTGATAGAAAATAATGCTCACATAAACCACATAGCAATAATTAGGCTTATAGAGACAAAGTACTCGCTGTAATAATAGTAATATGCAGGTAAATTTACTTTGTTATCTCACACTCTTGAATAATCAGTAGGTAGTAAAAAATTTCAATATGACTCAAAGGATTGCTGAATTTAAATCAAGTACTTGATTTTTCAATTGACATTCACTGAAACACAGTTCTCTTTCTCTCTTTTTCCTCGCTTCCCCTTCCCAATATTATTTGAATACTTACACAGCAAATCTCTGAAGTCATTTCAGACCCAGCATTGTGTGCAGAAAATATTTTGTAATAATTTTGAATACTAAACAAATCAGAGAAAATTTTCCTTTGGATTAGAGAAGAAATTTGTTGAATAAATTATATTTTTTGAATTATTTCCTCTCCTCTAATAAGCAGACTAGATTAAATTGAGAGCCCAGTATGAAATAGCCACTGGGATATCTATTATCTCTTCATCCTTTTATTCTTTTGCAGTTCTCTTGGGAAAGTATACATGTATATGCTGCATGAAATGTTATTAACTGACGTTAAACCTCTCATCCCCTTAGGCTGTGCCTTTTTTGCTGCTACTGTACTGGCCATTAAGCAGCTCTTGTGAATGTGATCTGGCAAGTGTTGTATTTATACCTTCTAGAACACCTGTATTAAACTGCTCATTAGGTTTTGATATTATGTGACTTTGTAAGCCTCTCATAAGTTACAGTATCAATTACGGTTTAGCATAATGACATGAAAAAGACAAGCTATTGGTTCTTTGCTCTAAACCCTTGCCAATGTCTTTTAAAGTATTAGCAGTCAACTCTCAGGTATCTGTCTTTCACTCGTCTTTCTGTCATAACTATGCATGATTAAAGACAAAGTAAGACTGCCTACCAAGAGTCTTGGAGGAAGCCAGGTGGAATTTTTTTCCTCTGTCTGACTTGTCTTTGTGGAAAGCAGTATTTGATGGCTTGTGCTTTAAATGGGATAATTAAGAGTATACTTCATGTCCAGGCATGCTTCTGAAGAATGTTGACACACTGATTGTTTGAGTTACAGCATCAAATTTTATTCTGAAAGATAGCATGGCGAGAAGGAGATTAAGGTATTGCACAGATCTCTTGGTTGCATTCTCCACCATACAGTGAAAATATTTGCCTGTTTGTACCCTGCATCTGTATAGCAGCACTAGTAAAGAGCAAGTAGTGTACCTCTTACTCACTTTTTTATTTGACCAGAAGCTTCTACCCAGGTTTAATATTAATTTGTACTAAAATATTACACTTGTTTTAAGCTTAGAGGCTCTAAACTTCAGCTCCCCATAGGAAAAGCAAAAGATTGTACTAGTACAAGAATTTCATTTTATTCTGCACCTGAACTGTCTCTCTCTTTTTATATTTTATGGTCCTGCAGTCCTTTGTACAGTCACACTGACTTCATTAAATTATGTAAAAGCACAGTCTTGTGACACCTCTGAACCAACCTGCTAGAGAATACAAAATCTCTCTTTTGCTCTCTCCCTGACTCAAAATTAAATTCTAAAAATTATATGCAAATAATATCACCAGTCTAAGTTTAATGAATGGAATCAAGGAAAGGCAAGGGCAAAGGCATCAGTTTTATCCTCTACTAGTGCTGAAGAATTAGCACTAGAATTAGGATGAATTTGCATTACTAAATGGTCTTTGAATGACATGATAACTGTGTGCAATTCAAGTTTGTTAATATTTCTAAACAATAGCAGAAGATGAACTCTCTGCCTGAAGCTTAGGGCTGAAGCAAGATGCACCAAGTTCCCAGTCACAGGCTTTCAGGGTGACCTTGACAAGTTACAAAACGTATCTGTGCCTCAGTGTGAAATGGAGGATATTAAAACATTTCCAAGCTTGCAGAGGCATTGGTAGGGTTCAGTTAATCAAAGTCTTTCAAGATCTTTACGCAGAAGAGTCTAGATAAGAGCAAAATATTATCATTACTAAAATGGACCTCTCGTGAGCACTTAATTTTTTATTTTATGTAAACTTTTTAGACTTATATGCACTATCAGCATGCAGAGCCATAGATCCTTCAGATCTAGTTTGTGTGGAGTTTGTCAAGATACAGCTGGTTTTAGCACTATATCCCTATCAGGATATGATGCAATATATCATAACAACTCCATCAGGGCCATAAGGGTGTAAGCTGTTGATGCATAATGGTTACTATGCATTACATCTGGCAGTGCTCTAATAATGCTGAACTAGCTACACTACCATAGAGTCTACAAAGCCTTCAAACCATGATGTTGCAATGTTTCTTTAATGAATTCAGCAGGATTATTTTGAGGTAGAAATAGAATATCTTCTCTACCCTGTGTGAATAGCAATTTAATTTGTAAAATAAATAACCTGAACTTTCTTCTGTTTCAGAAAGCCCCCCAAAGATGTTCTCCTTTGTATCTTTATGTATTAAAGATCTGTAAATATTTCTGTTTGCAGGTGAAGTTAGTTTTTGAAGGAAGGGTAAAATTTGTCTATTTTGAAATAATAACCAAATTTATTGTTGTTGTTTAAGCTCAGTGGCCTATGGCCACAACACCCTGAAAATGCCTTGAAAACACCTGATCTTGTGTAATCTTGGTGGGACCTCCAGTATCCACCCTTTATTCCATACCATTCACATCATGCTCAGATCCCACATTTTCAATATACCATCGCTCTTATATATATATACACATATATATACACATCCAGAGAGAGAGAGAGAGAGATATGGAGAGAGATCATTCCTTAGTGCATGGACCAATCCGTATAAAGCTGCTGAGTTCATGTAGCTGAGTCAGTCAGTAACTCAGAACCACGCAGCTGCTCCCTCGCTTCCTCCCCCTTCCTCCCCCCACTCCCGGAAGGATGGGGAGGAGAATCAAAAGAATGTAACTGTCACGGGTTGAGATAAGAACAGTCCAGTAACTAAGGTATAACAAAAACCACTGCTGCTACCACCAATAATAATAATGACAAAGGAGGTAACAAGGGAAGAAAATACAACCGCTCACCACCCACGGACCGATACCCAGCCCGACCAAGCAGTGATCTCACCCTTCTGGGTAACTGCCCCCAGTTTATATAGTGGGCATGATGTGCTGTGGTATGGAATGCGTCTTTGGCTAGTTTGGGTCAGGTGTCCTGTCTCTGCTTCCTCCCAGCTTCCCCTCCTCCCTGGTAGAACATGAGACTCAGAAAGTCCTTGGTCAGAGTAAACATTACTGAGCAGCAACTAAAAACATGGGTGTTATCAGCACTGTTCCCAGACTGAAAGTCAAAACCACAGCACTGCAGCAGCTACTAAGAAGAAAAAAAATGACTGCTAATGCTGAAACCAGGATGTTTTTGCAAACAGATATAATAAAATAACTGGCCTTAGATGTGATGGACTATAGGAAGTTTGCATTCAGAATGGCTGCAAAAACAGGGACAAGTTCTAATATGCTTTTTGTCTCTTCAAAAAGTTGAATTTCATGCAAAGAATAATTATACTGGTTTCCTCATAATATTAATCAGATTATAAGTGAGCCAGGAAAAAAGAAACATTCAAATAATTTGAAGTAAGCATTCAAAAAACTTTTTGATTGTCTAACCACAATCTAGAAAAATAACCAGAATTTTCTGTTTCAGAGAAAGACTATATTAGAAGGTTTATGCTTTCCTGTCTGCATAACACCTGAGCATCAACCAGTCAATGGTGGATTTATTTTTCATATACCTTTATGGAGGACCTTTTATTGGGAGAATTGAAGTGCTGGCTTGACCAGCGTCACAATAAAGTCTGTAGCAGAACAGGGAGAAGTAGGCTTTGCTGATATTTTAATATCATCATTAGTAATCTACAATTCTATGTATGAAACTCTTGTTCACAGCATCTCATTTTTCCTGAAATAATGTGTCCAAAATGAGCAAGGTGACTAAGCTTTAGCAACAGATATATGGCTATAGATTTTGCACAGGAACTTTTATGTACGCATGCATGTGTGCCTGTACAGGAGGAGGTTGCGGTACGCTTTGAATAAAGGGAGAAGTGAAGGTAAAGCACAAACTCTCAGTGTTTACAATATTTTCAAGTCTTCACAGAGAAGACTGAGCTGAGTGGCTTCAAAGGAACTTTAACATAACCCTTGGCCAGCAACAGCATTAGTACATCTTCAGCAGGTCTGTAGCCTGTGGAAGTTGTAGCTTCTTCTAAACAGATGTCTTGTGAACGTGAGAGCTGTTTGATTTTCTGACTCTGCATCAGAGGTAACAGGCAGGCCTATGATCAGAAAAGCTTAATAAATTTTCTAGGAATATATATTCTAAGAAGTACAGACTAAGAGGAGAAAAGAGTACAGTCATTTTTCATAATGATAAAGAGACCTGTTCAAAGACTTTCTCATTAAAAATTAACTATCTCTTGGCGCAGGAATAGAAGGTAAATAGGAAATGCATTCAGAGACCTGACACGCTGACAATAACAACCAGGAAAACATGCTGTGGTCCTTGAAGGAGACATATAGTACAATGAAATGAGGAAAAATACAGGAAAAAAAAAAAAAAAAGGTAAAATTTAAAAAAACAAGTGAAGTGAAGGGGAATGTCAATGATGTGACAGGTAGCATGCGTACAGTCTTTTTCTGTTATTAGGATGAAGAAGATGCTGTAAGAAATTCAAATGCTTTGTGAATATCGGCTGACATTGGGAAACAATTGGCTGAAGGGAAGGCTTGCTTACATGTAGAAAGAAGTTCCTCATTTAAAAAAGTATCTAACAAATTACACTGGAATTATCTCAGAATATACACTGTTATTACACTGTTCCTTCTCAGAATTTTTGTCTTTGGTAGTCCACACAAAGGAGACCATGAGAAAAGTCAACGACATGAATTAAATCTTATGTTCAGGAACCAAATCCCTTTCATAAATATAGGAGCTTTCAATGAGATAAAAAGATATATAAAATGTTGGGAATGATCTAGAACAAGCAGTGAAGAGCAAGAGTTTTAAGAACAAACCTATCTCAGGCGTGAAATGTCATTTTCCTCATGCGGAGTTTTCAAAAACATGTCATGGCAGTTTTGGAAGAGATCCCCAGTTCTTCATGGCAAAATATTAAAAACTCAAAAGTCTTCTGAAAGTGTAAAAATAGACATTAAAGGATTCTGTTCTCATTTACAGATTTGTGGTGTCAAGGACAGAGTAACTTGAAGGAATGAAAATTCAAAAGGCAGTTGATTCAAAGATCCTCCCAAATTGAGCAAGAACACCAAAGAGCATATGTCTTCAAAAGCAACATTTGCTGAGACAGCAGGAATCAAATTCTTCCAGAAATTAAATACTCCTTTTCCCCCACTACAGGTTTGATTTATTTATTTTTTTTTTCCCTTGGAAGGCTATTTTTGAACCTCAGTCCCCAGATGGTTAGAAACCTTCTTCTGATTTCCAGCCTAAATTTATTCATAATCACTTAATATTCATTTGTCCTTGTGCCGCACTGTCCTTTTGTTTTAGTAGTACAGCTATATTTTGTAGATATTTGTATAATAAATTATTTTGCCTTACAAAAGATATTATCAATTTTTAAGAGAAATCACCAGCTAAGATTCTGAAGATAAAATTTGCTGCTGCAGCAGCTGTTTGATCATAAAGTTATAGCTTAAAAAGATTATAAATGCAATAAGATGTGTTTTCACATCACTTCAGGGGAAACTAACATGTTGTATCTTTTTATTACTTCTTTTTATGATATTCAGTAATGAAATACAGTTAAAATAAATTTCAGTAAAACAAATCTTGATTTGAGAAAAAGCAGGCTAGGTAAAGTCGTTGTTCATTTATTAAAGGCAGGAGCCTGTGCCTCAGTCTTGGTACCAGTGACATGATGAAGTTCTTTTTTAGACCTGACCAATTGCTTGGTTACAATTGGTAGCAATATGGCAATTAATTGGCAACTAAATAACAACCAGCTATTTTGGAAGTAGATTTGGACAAATGGATGTTTGTGGGAGGGAAATTGAAAGTGTCTGGGTGAAGGAATAGTGTTGAGATCTACGCAACCATACTGTAGATATTATATTGTTAGGTTGTAATCCATTCTGAGTAGTGACAGTCCCTTTCCAGATGCCTGTAAGTATTACAGTGCTTGTTGTATTAGTATATTAAAAGCACAACATTAATAATGGTTTTTTGGTTTTCTCTCTTTCCTGTGTGGACAAAGAATGAAGAGTAAACGGCTTTTTTTCAGAGTGTCTAGGAAATATTACAGGGAATCCCTTGCAGCACTTTACCTCCTGTTCAGGACAGGCTTAAGATGTGTGAAGCAGATCATTAGAAATCATGTTTCTTGGCTGAATGAAACATAAGATTTACCTTTATATTCCTGTTATTAGTTACCTGTAGCCCCTCCAGCAACATCTTCTATCCACAACTGGACACCTCATTCTCCACTCTGTATATGCCTAAGTGTTGGTACTCTGTCAGTGCTGAGCTGGCGCCTCCTTTCTCTTTATCTCTCTGCTTTTCCTCCTGTGTATTCATGCAGCAGAGGGTCCTTCTTTATTAACTTTTCCACCTGAATAAGCCAGAACAATGCATGACTCCTGACCTGAAGCAATGCAGGCAAATTAGTAGCCTGGCTCTCTGTTTGCACTGCCTTTCTGCACGATGTCTATGCTTTTCCTCGGTGGGCACAAGACACCAGAGATGTATCAGAGATAAGGACAGTGTATCTGCTTGCCTGCTTATCCTATAGCAAGTAGGGTGATATGAGAGTGTAGTGGTTTGTGCCCACAGCAGCAAGCCTCCCACAAGTAGAGTGAGAGGTGAATGATGCATATTACTGCTTGTATTTTAGCTGATCATAAACATAAACAGCATATAGTTGCCCAAAGGATAAATTAAACGCAAAGGTACTTGTAGCTACTCTGAAACTTGTACTATAGAAAAATCAGAAGCAAACCATTTATTGAAGTACTGGCTTTTATGCACTTGTGTTTGGCATTGTTATTTTAATCTCCTGACCCCATTTTGTGTTTCTGTACTGTTTGTCTTCTCTGGAAA
This sequence comes from Myiopsitta monachus, assembly GCA_017639245.1. Classification (NCBI taxonomy): domain Eukaryota; kingdom Metazoa; phylum Chordata; class Aves; order Psittaciformes; family Psittacidae; genus Myiopsitta; species Myiopsitta monachus. The sequence continues at coordinate 50,556,313 of CM029925.1, read as the reverse complement.
TGTTTAACTTGCTAGGTTAAAATTAGTCTTGTGTTATGGAGATAGTGTGCTAGGCTACTGGGATTTTTCCCTCTAAAGCTAATCTGAACTTTATCAGCAATTGCTCAACATCTGCATAACTCTGTGTCTTTTGAATGTCTAAACAATTATACTTGGTAGGCTGCCAGATCATGGTGGCTATAGGAGCCTCAGATGAATGTGAGAAAAGTTTATATCCCACTTGATACACTTTATTCATGGCAATATTTTTCAGGTACACAAATCTGTTTGGGCTTCATCCTGCAAATGCCTTTCAAAAGGCCCAAATGCTGAGGAACTGTCTCTTCAAAGCATTCTCTCCTTCAAGTCTGTGAGCCTCCAGTGCATTCGACAGAGAGGCTGTTGACATTAATTTCCTTCCATTACTGCCACGTAACCTGTGATTTATTAATTTATTTATTTATTAAGTCACAAGTCACATACACAAGTCCATGGGATCTGATGAAGTCCATCTGTGGGTCCTGAAGGAGCTGGCAAATGAAGTTGCTAAGCCACTGTCCATCATATTTGAAAAATCATGGCAGTCAGGTGAAGTTCCCAGTGACTGGAAAAAGGGAAATATAACCCCATTTTCAAGAAGGAGAAAATGGATGAGCCGGGGAACTACAGACCAGTCAGTCTCACCTCCATGCCTGGCAAAATCTTGGAGCAGATTCTCCTGGGAGGAATGCTGAGGCACATGAAAAACAACAAGGTGGTTGGTGACAGCCAGCATGGCTTCACTAAGGGGAAATCCTGCCTGACCAATTTCGTGGCCACCTATGATGGAGCTACGGAACTGATGGACAGGGGTAGAGCAGTTGATGTCATCTACCTGGACTTGTGCAAAGCGTTTGACACTGTCCCACATCACATCCTTGTCTCTAAATTGGAGAGACGTCAATTTGATAGGTGGACGACTCAATGGATAAAGAACTGGCTGGATGGCCGCACGCAAAGAGTTGTGGTCAATGGCTCAATGTCCAGCTGGAGACCAGTAACAAGTGGTGTCCCTCAGGAATTGGTGCTGGGACCAGTCTTGTTCAACATCTTTGTGGGTGACATGGACAGTGGGATTGAGCGCGCCCTCAGCAACTTTGCAGATGACACCGAGCTGTGTGGTTCAGTTGATACACTGGAGGGAAGGAATGCCATCCAGAGGGACCTTGACACACTTGTGAGGTGGACTGATGCCAACCTGATGAAGTTGAACCATGCCAAGTGCAATGTCCTACATCTGGGTGAGAGCAATCGCAGGCACAGCTCCAGGTTGGGCAGGGAAGAGATTGAGAGCAGCCCTGTGGAGAAGGACTCAGGGGTGCTGGCTGTTGAAAAAATGAACATGAGGCGGCTGCAGTGTGCACTCACAGCCCTGAAAGCCAATCATATCCTGGGTTGCATCAGAAAGAGCATGACCAGCAGGTCGAAGGAGGTGATCCTGCCCCTCTACTCTGCTCTTGTGAGACCTCACTTGGAGTATTGTGTACAGTTCTGGTGTCCTCAACATAAAAAGGACATGGAACTGTTGGAACAAGTCCAGAGGAGGGCCACGGGGATGATCAGGGGAGTGGAGCACCTCCCGTATGAAGACAGGCTGAGAAAGTTGGGTCTGTTCAGCCTGGAGGAGAGAAGGCTGCTTGGAGACCTCCTAGCAGCCTTCCAATATCTGAAGGGAGCCTATAGGGAGGATGGGGATGGGCTATTCATTAGGGACTGTAATGATAGCACCAGGGGTAACGGGTTCAAACTTAAACAGGGGAAGTTTAGATTGGATATAAGGAAGAAATTCTTTCCTGTAAGGGTGGTGAGGCACTGGAATGGGTTGCCCAGGGAAGTTCTGAATGCTCCATTGCTGGTGGTGTCCAAGGGCAGGTTGGACAGAGAATTGGGTGACATGGTTTATTGTGAGGTGTCCCTGCTGGTGCAGAGGGGTTGGAACTAGATGATCTTAAGGTCCTTTCCAACCCTAACTATTCTATGATTCTATGATTCTAAGTCCTAAAAGGAGGTTGAGGGGGGAAAAAAGAAAAGCCCTGCCGTCTGTGCATGAACTCTGTACCCACCTACCCTTTGTTCACCATCTCCACCTTCCTCAGTGTCCTCCTCATGTTTCTACAGTCTGAACTGGCCACAGAGTAATATCCTAGGAAGAATGTTTGAGTAATTCTACATTTTAGCCTACATAAATTCTACCTGCTCTACATGGTCCTTTGAATATATTTTTTCCCTGAAAGACAATGACAAATTTATTCCATCCAATGATAATTCATGTTTAAAGCAACTTTGGAAATTAACAGAAAAGTCACCTTTATTTTCTGTGAGAACATATTCTGAAAAAAATATGTGATAATATCCTATTTATGTTGTAATTAATCATAATCTTCCTTATCTTCTTCAGACTCTTTATAATTGTATAATTTCTTTATACAGTGGATCTTGAATACAATTTAATTTAATCAATTTCTGTATAATATGAACAATGCATATAAAATACCCATAAATCTACTTAATACAATCAACAGGTTATTCTAATTTTGTCTTGTCTATTTTTATTTATATAAAATAAATACCTTTAATAATAATGATATATAGACTCTGAATTGCAATTAACATGTATGTTATGTACTAGTCTTTTATAACAAATATTATTTTGCAGATATATACAACCTTTAAAATAGCTGAGAAAATCTAACTGATGCTTGAAACTGCATACTTATGCAGAAAACAGTGGAAAATTATCAGAAGCTATATGTCAATCTTCCTAGAAGATATTGAAATGGCCTAAAAGCATAAGTTGCCACTTATGAAGCGTTAAGGGGAGATTCTTTTTTTATGTGTCCTGTTCTGATTATCTCTGTTGCAAGCATTTCTTATTCCTGCCACCATTTTGGACTGATCTGTCAATTTCTTCCTCTTGGCTGAATGATTAATCACATAAATGATGTCACTAGGGCCAGTGGGTATGCTAGAATGAAGTTATTTTTGTCAGAGTACATATTCACAGGACTGGCACCAGGATGCTCAGTAGCAAGGCAAAGATATTAAATTTAATCAGTATGTTGAGGACTTTCAAGTATCCACATGGCCTTCTTTTGGAGGTGTACAATTTCAGAAAAAGATCTTAGGTATCTGGGGTTCTTAACCACCACCCATTTTGTTTGCCTCATCTAGTACCTTGGAGACCCAGTTTCCAGGCAGATCAGCCCCCTACAAACTTTTCAACGCAGTGCTTGGCCAGAGTTCTCTCCTAGGTTTGTTCACCAGTTCCAGCTGTGCATAAGTACCATTAAAATGGGTTCAGCTAGATGGGAAATGTCTTAATAGTGAGAGAGATGGGCCTACTTGATTATTTTCCAGTGCTGAGCACAGGAATGTAAATCTCCAGTGTAGATGCATAGCTCTGAAGCCATGCACCTACCTGTCTGTTATGCAGCTGTCTATCCAATCCTGGAATACAGGGCTACCCCTGCCCCAGAACTCTTACATTAAAAGCAAACAAGTGCATACTTAGATATCTAAGTTTACTGACTTTAAGTTTCATAAGAGACTACAATGGTTTCTTGCAGTTTTAGTGTCCTTCAGTAAATCGGGAAATCTGATGGGAAAGCAAACACTGGAATGCACACTCGTATGATTCTCATTAATGGCATCTCCAGATCAAGATTAGAGAAGAATTATGAGAAAGAGTGATTCTTGACCCTTTTTCTCGGAAACAAGCTCATCATCACAACATTACACCTGATTTCAACCATCCAAAGGAGACAAAATTGTTCTGTACAGTTCTGGTGTCCTCAACATAAAATGGACATGGGACTGTTGGAACAAGTCCAGAGGAGGTCCATGAGGATGATCAGGGGACTGGAGCACCTCCCGTATGAAGACAGGCTGAGAAAGTTGGGGCTGTTGAGCCTGGAGAAGAGAAGGCTACATGGAGACTATAATATAGTCATAAGCCCACAGCCTCACCCCTGCCAAGTTGGCAGAGAAAGGTACACAGTGTTTGTCACCTTCAGATTTCCATCCTGGCAGCTGGCCAGCAGAAGGAGGGAAGGTGATTCTTTATAACAGAAAATCTTCTGGAATAAATTATACTTTCTGAAGGGAAAAAAAAAAAAAGGCATTTAAATTATTGAAAAGGACTACAAAGAGGGGACATTTAGATTGGATATAAGGAAGAAGTTCTTTACTGTGAGGGTGGTGAGGCACTGGAATGGGCTGCCCAAGGAAGCTGTGAATACTCCATCTCTGGCAGTGCTCAAGGCCAGGTTGGACAGAGGCTTGGGTGACGTGGTTTAGTGTGAGGTGTTCCTGCTGATGGCAGGGGGGTTGGAACTAGATGATCTTAAGGTCCTTCCCAACCCTAACTATTCTACGATTCTATGAATCTAAAATTCCGAGGTCACTAGATTCACCTGTGGAATGTTGAGTAAATTGAACTAGGTAGAAATAACATCTTAATTTATTATGGTTTAATTAATTTTTATTAAAAAAAAACTTTTTTAAAATTAAGAGTTATATAATTCTGACCTATCACTTGATGTATTATTGGCAAAAAGTCTAAAACTATCAGCACATATTTCCTAGTGGCAATGAGCATTACAAATGAAAGCCTGTCTTTTAAGAAGACATGAGGACAGTAAGGTTCTGAGTCGTATAGAAATAAAATGGTTTCTCATGTTACATTTTATGGAGGTGCAGTAGATCTTCTTTAATGAAAATATTTACATAAACTTTCAAGAGCATGTGGATTTCAAGAAGCTTTTGCCAATGAAAGAAAGGCCAGTGGAGTTTGTTATCAGATTCTTTCTTTTTTTTCAAGAGAGGGTTACTGTAGCTCTAGCACTCTATTTTTTTTTTTCCATGTGGACCAGTCTAGATTTTATGAATCCCTTTTTTTTTTTTTTTTTTTTTTTTTTTTTGGCCAGGGCATTCCTTTAAACATCCTTTTTATGTGTTATTTTGCAACAAGTTGCAAAATTGATGAGATTATTTTTCTTGTGCTTGATTAGTTACCTGTTGTAGCAACCATAGTTTTCCAAATGTTATGCGCTCAAAGGCATTCATATTTATATTACGTTATGAAGTGGATTAAAAACATAGCCATTTTTGTATAAGCACTGCATGAGAGTATTTGTATAAACAGAAATTAAAAGAATTTGGAATTCCCTTGCATATACCCTCTTGAGATACTTTATCAGTGCAAAGATGTTTCCAGAAAGAGCATAAGTTAGGTTCTCTTTCTGAATCAAAATCCACACAGAATATTTATGTGCCACCTGTGTCTTATGAGCATTTCTTTTATGCTTAACTTATGAGAGGATCCAAGTTAAAGAACTCAAACTTTTATTTACTGTATTTTTTATGATTTTAAACACTTAGGTTGTAGGAAGATTAAATATTAAAGTACTAAGAATATAAGGAATTATATAAAAGCTTGAAAACTTGAGAAATTAATGCTAACAAGAAACAGAAATTTAGACCTGGTATTATTGTTATTATCCAAGGTGAAAAATATGTGACATGTAAGTGCTATTAAAAACTGAGCATTCGAAGAGATTTTAACATTTGCTCAGTTCCAGCTTGTTGTGGAAGCAATTTATTCACAGTATTTCCTGGGTCACTCACTACATGATACTGATCTCTACCTTATTTCCCAAGGGCTTAACATCAAAATATACTGCTATAATAAATTCAAAATATGTATATAAGAAACATTCTCTAATATTTTCAGGGTTTCTATGCATTCACGGAGTGAAGAGGGTCCTTGCACAGACATTTATAGAGGAGACTCTGCTCTTTGTGCCATACCATGTCCACATTAAGTCAATGCAGAAGGTTAGGCCAAGATGATGTGTTAAAGGAAGTAGTCACCTGATTCCTGACTGTAAATAGGCTTCTTGTTTGAAACCTCAGGCAATCTGAATTTCTCTATTTCCAAAAGAGACAGTTATTAACATAAATGAGGCTGTCCAAAAAAGAAATTAAATAAAATAATTACTGCAAAACCAAGATGGACATTTAGAGTATTCCCACTGCTACAGTGCAGTTGGTGCTGTAGAGGTTTCGTGGAGGGCACATGCTTGGAAAACAGTGACAAATACTGGAGTTATCAAACGTTCATCCTGGAGAATTTTTTTAAATGTTTAATTAATGACACATTTTAAAAGCATGATATGTTACTAAAACATCAACATTTTGTACTAAAGAACATTAGGTGAATGTATTCTGCATGGCAACTACTTGACATGTTGGCTGTTTAATCATTAAGAGCTAGAGAAATACTGTAAAATATCTTTTGTGCATTTTTGATTGAGTTCTACATTCATTTCCTATCACTTTTACACTTGCTTTCTACAAAGGTTTAACAAATAGGCTTTACTTGCACCATTTTGCACAATAGATGACATTTATTCCTGTATGGAGGAAACACAGAAGACCACCTGAATACAAAACTGACTCAAGAAATAGCTTTTGCATTATTAGGGATTAACTATAAGCTCTTGAGAGACTGTAGTCTCTTCCCCAACTGGATTAACAATTCCTGCTGCAATGCAGGTTTGATGTCTCAAGATACAAAAGCAGCTTCAGAAATGTGCATCACTCCCAGAGATGGACAACAGCTACATCCAGCCTTCCCACTGAGAATTGGTGACTTCTCCAGACAAAGAGGTAGCGATGTCAAGCATTAACCATTAACAGTGGCTTCACATGCTTTTTCAGTGTTGTAGTAGCCATGGAAAATTTACTATTCAGGAGAATGAAGATGTATGTAACAAAACACAGACAAGTCTAAATGATATAACAGGTTTCTGTGGTGGTTTCCCCCTCCTGCCCCTCCTCCCCCCATCAAGTTCATGGGACTCTTATATGCAAAGACTTTACATAACAGTGAAAAAAAAAGTAACCTCAGCTCAGTTTTCAGGAAATATATTCAATAGCAAGCTAATTTTGGTGGCTATGTATCCCTGAAGAGTTATGTATCTAAAGAAGACAAGAATTAAAGGGTTCTAAAATTCCTTAATCTTCTTTACCTACTGGAACTCCCCAAGAGGTTCAAAACCTATTGGAAACGGTGATCACGGATCAGAAAAATGTGCTGAATAATCTGAACTCTTACACTTTAATTCATGAAGCTCAGAATTCTATTGTGATGGACAAATCTCTAACAGAAGCTGTTTGCAATCCTTCTAAAGGAATAAAGCAAATAAATTCAGGGAAATCTAGGTTTACTCTTGCACATTCTGCAAGCAGAAAAAACTAGGCTGGATGAATACATTGCTAATTGTGAATTATTCATCTCACTCTAGCAATCAGTAACATCCACATTAAACATTAAAGACCTAGATTCACAAGGAGAATTTAGGCACATAAATACCTCTTCAGGCAGTCAGGGTTGACATTTAAATGCTAGTGGTATTCAACACCCCCCCATTTCCCCTCCCACCTTTTCATAGGTGTTTAAAACTGCATACATACTCGAGTTTCTGTTGAAAGGCATCAGAATAACTTTAAAAATTTTCACAGTGGGGAGTTAGTATATACTTAGGTTTATTGCTTTTCCATGTCAAAGTTCCTGGGATAATTCTTTATTATCATACTTCTGATATCTGAAATTTTATCTTACAAAAGATACATTATGAAACTGTTTCACTAAAATATTGTAGCATTAGCCTAAATCCTGGAAGCTGAGTTTCTGTACTCCTACCTGACTGCTAACATAAGACGCAGAGTCAGTCTCCAGTGTCAGTGGTTTGATAAATATTTAGATCCTACACAGACATGAGCTTCGCAAACTGAGCTTCAAGAAGAGAAATTAATTACAGCTATCTAGAATATCTGCAACATCAATACCAAAAATGTTTGGTTTGGGACTTTATGATGATTTTATGACTCATGATGATAACACAACAGTGATCACTTTTCTGAGCTTTAACTGTGATCATGGTACCTTCTGTTGGTTTGCAGAGAGTGCTGGCTAATAGAATGTTGATAGTGGTTCCTACCATGTTGTTTTAGATGTGTTTCAATCTCTACTAGAAACAAGTGGGCTGGGACCTCATGTTTCTTCCCCAGGGTGAATAGTAATCCTCTGGCAGCTGTGTTTTCAGAATGACTTGACTTCCTGAGTTACTGAAGAGAAGTCTCGAGTTCCCAGGTTTAAAAGAAGGTTAATGGCTATGGGTTGAAAAGGGAGACTGGAACTTCATAGTAGCTCAGGAATGATCTTCTGTCTCTCTTTTTGGGTGCTGTTCAAGCCCACAAATTTAGAAACACTTCTTTATATGAAATTTTGAATTTATTCTATCTTTTGATATATTTTCTCTGAAGTGAGGTGGTGATTGCTCAATCCCTCTTTTATCTAATGTTCTGCCCCTTTTCTAGGGTTGTTTTTTTCCCCTCTTTTAAGTGTGAATAAAAAAAAATCTTTAGGCTGATTAAATGCAACCAACGTTTTTGGGAGTGTTCAGGTAAAAGGATATGACAGTGCTTGTTAAGATAATTTCAGTGTTGCATATGAAAGATCTGTGCATACATCATCTAATCAAACTCTCTATATTTGGTTTACTTTTCAAACAAGGAGCCCAGAAATGAGCTTTATAGAGTCTGGGCTTTCATGAGATTTTTTAATTCCTCCTCTCCTCCTTTTGTCTATTTGGCCTCAAGCCACTTGGCCAATATTAGTCCAGCATGGGTCTGATCCCCCATTGTGGGAGCATGTCTGACAGCTGCCATAAAGGAAGTGGAGGAACAGAAAAGCTCTTCAGTTGTTCAAACTTATGTTTTATAAACTACTTCAGATTATAGGGGTATGAAAAGTCTCAAACATGGATATTTACATGACTTAAATGCTTAAGTTCCATATTAAATGTTTGAATTACAATGATATGAAGCTGAAAAATGTGCAAGGAATACAATGGAAAGTTAACAGTCCTCATTTAACTTGTTATCCTACAGTGGGGTGAGAAGGCCAGTATGAGGAAAGAGAAAAGTAGGAGCAAAAGTATGATGTGACCCAAACCTTGAGCTCCCTTTGAATTTTAGCACTTCAGCCATAAGTGTGCAAAAGAAATATTTAGTCACATTTGTTTGGTCTTTAAAAATATTTCACATGAAAGGTTTTTTAAATGTGAGAGTGTTAGTTAATGAATTCCAAAAAAATGTCTTTAAAGCAAAACAAACATTATCATGTCTGACTGGAGCAGCTTAAAGACTTTCCAGCTTTCCAAATAAAATTTCTTTTTTACATATGCATAGAAAGTCATTTTATTGAAGCTAGAGACTAAAAGGTAGTTCTGCTTTATTAGAAAGTGTAGCAATGTTGTGAGCAAAATCCTTCCAACAAATGAATCTGCAATATTTACTATAGATATGCAGTAACTGCTAAATTGCAAGATCTGTCACTGTAAAATAATTAATAATATCACATTAATTGGACCACATTTGAACAAATAAATAATGTTCACTTTAATTGAAGTATAATGACATCACAGACAATAAATGACTTTTTTTTTTATTTTAAGTGCATGATTAAAACCTCCATGTAGTTGTTCCTGTTGACAGACAAAAAATTGAAAACAGGAAGTCGTCCAGCTTACCAATAGCACAATAAATCTCTGCAGAATTATTATTTTGATATTAAATCACTTTGATTCCAGAGTGTAGTATTCACTTAATAGCCTTTCTGGTAGATCTTACAGACTTATTCTACTGTAGTTGTAATGGCCAATTTCCATGTGCAGACAAGGTTGTGCAGAATATGGGTTTTGGAAATAATGCTCCATGCCAAGATGTTTCATAGAATATTTATTTTTGCTTGTATTATAAAGCTCTGAAGATACAGATTTGTGAAAGGGATGAATGCCTGTATGATGATGGGAACTTGACAAGTATTAGTAGCCTGGCTTGAAAATATGAGACAGCTGTTTCAGCTGGTTTCCACATGTGATTCCAAATATTGTGGTGGGATGTGGTTGCTATATATAGTTCAGAAACCAATCTCCAACTCAAAAAATCTTCTAGAAAAAAACTTCTTCAGTTGGAAAGTAGGTGTTTAGGGCGGGGGAAGCCACTTTCAAGTTTGTTGACTTCTGCTCTGCAAGTGGATTGTATCAAGTTCTTGAAATGTGATATCTTTACTTTGAAGGACTGAGAAATATTCTGAACTTTTCAGGTCATCTCCTATTTTCAGTCATGATGTTCCACTAATGTTTAAAATAGGAAAGCATTTTGCTTAGAACATCAACTTTCATTTTTTTTAATGTGTTTGAGCAGGAAGTTATGTGCGATAGGGAGAGAAGATAGCCCACTTTTTTCACCTTGATCAGCCACAAGCACTCCATTTCAGCACAATTTGAGTTGCATGCACCTCCAAGAATGAAATGCTGTATGTCTGTCCAGTATGACCAGTGAAGCTGTGTTTTTAATGGCTGAAGAGTGCAAGTGTATAGTGCAAGGGAATAAAGTGGGGTTTTGGGAATTTAGAGCACAATACTGGTTACACACCATTTTCCTTTAAGACTCTTTTATTCTGCTTAGTAGATTAATTTCATCCATTTACAAAGTCACAGGTCAGGTGTGTTTATGTTGTGTAATAGGTATGCTATGCAGTGCTGAAATTTTGGTTCCCCCTCAACATGGATACACTACTGTACTACATACAGCTCCTTCCTGCTTAGACTCAGGTGCTCTTGTGTGGTAATCTGGGTATGTGATAAGAAAGAGGAGGGGGACTAATATTCACCCCCTTGCACCTACAATAGAGCACTCCCAATCGCAGCAGTATACGTCTGACTTTCATGTTCAACAGGACTGTCTATATAGAGAAGCAATGAGGAACAATTGCTTCTGACAAAAGAGGGTTCAAACTGTGCAAGCAGCAATGATGTTCAGTTACTGAAAGACGAATCTGTCAGTCCCTGGGTCTGATTCCCCTTTTAGCCTTACATATTGTTGGAACTGCCTTCTTGTTGTGATTGACTTGTGCAAAGGAATAAAAAGGAGGAACTAGTTTCTGGACATTTAGCATCTGAGCCACGTGCTGTTCCAGACCCAGTACAAAACTCCCCATTTCCCATACTAGCCATGTGGTAAATGACACATAAGCAGGCAATCATTGTGGAATCAGTTTGACACCTGAGTCTAATTAATCATACCCATAGATGTTGCCTTAACCAAGTTCTGCTGCTGCCATCAGGTTATACAAGCACTTTCAAGATTTGCTTTGAGATGCAGATGTATTTTAATATATCTATTTTAAAAGAGCGCTATTTTTTGCTATGAAAGATCAATGTAAGATTATATGCATTTATAATTATTTTAAATCTGTGACTTTATGTCCTTTTTTTCTGAAAACAAGGACAAGAAATACATATTCTTTCTTTAGAAAGAAAACTACTGATTTTTTTTCAGTGTCAAATTAAAGCAAATTTTAATGCTTTTCATTATAAGGGGCTTTGACGTAAGTCATGATCATATGGAGATGCGTTTAGGCACAGACAGTCATAGTCCATTTCCCATAATGGTAATAATATTCTAGGCAAAGCCACACACACACACAAAAACATTGGAAAAACTTTTGCTCTGAAGTGGCTAAAAGTCAAGGATAACAGTGTCAAAAATAATTATATTGAATCAATCTGAAATAAAGAGCCTTAAATCAGTCAAAAAAAATCATGTAGGAAAATATATTGCAGTTAAAGAAATTAAAGGAATCAGCAACTTAAGTATTGCATCTCTTTTTTTCATCCTTTTTTCCTGGAACCATAAATTATTTGTTTCCAAGATGAGCAACACTTTTCCATGCTAACTCTGCTCACAAGTGTCACCAGTTTGCAGGGGCAGCCTTGCAAAATTGGCCTTGGAGATATGTTATAACAACCACCCAAGCAAGCTGGGGGTCAGGGGGTCTTTTGGTTTCCAAGGCCAGGATAGGTCTGTATGTATTTTACTGAATCTAAACATAAAATGTTTGCAAGCCCTTACAGGCATTAATCAATTCAGCCTTTGCACTGTGCTAGTATGTGCTTGGTTTAAAGGTTTGGAGGGTAGTACATCTTTTCAGCAGAACAAGTTTTGGAAGATCAGATAGCTCAAAGCTAGGGAACACACTGAGACCAGAGGCTTGGGAATAGCTGCAGCTAGCCAAGAGCTCTTTTCCAGTGAAAGATAGTACTGCCAGAGGTGCAGGGAATGTGACTAATCTTTGATTCTCTGGAGAAATCATTAAAAACTTCAACCTTAATGATCATCTGATAGCTATTTACAGTTGCAATTAATATTTTCAGATAAGGGAGTCCAATAACTAATAGCATTTTTGTTTTAAAAATAAATATTAAGGTTTGTTGAATTGCATGAGAGTTACTTCCTTGCCTTAAAAGGCAATTCTTTGGTGCTATATGCAGCTCTGGACTTTCAATTCCACCTCTCTCCTCTTTCTATATTATCATGGTTAACTTAAGCCGTTAAACTTTCTGTAGGAATGTGCCCAGAGCAGCAGTCTCCCTTCACATACATACCTTTTATTCCCATGCCTAAAATTTATTTATTATTTTTTTTTAAGTAAACCTATTTTTTGCTTAATTCCTCTGAAGTTGTTCCCTTACACAGTTTTTGGCTCAGCTTGTGAAAATTACACCTTAACTTAGATTTTGACTAAGACTTTTGTGGTTGCTTGCTAACCTTGCAACTTCAGAAAAAACAATCAATCAAGTATACTGATCAACATAAATATACATTTGCTCAACATCCAAAAGGTAAATAACTATGTTGTTGCTAGGGAGGTAAATGTTTTCCATTCATTTTGTGTTTATTCACTTAATTGCACCAGCAAAAACTTAGGATCATTTAATATCCGTTACTATTGCTAGATGTTAAATACAGTTAAAAAGAAGTGCTGAAAGGAAAATGTTTGGTCTGCTTCTGTGATGGTTTTCACATATGCTCTTAATCTAGCACTTGCTTTTTTTATAATTTGATACAAGAATTAAAATCCTGAGTACTGTTTCATATGTAATCATGTAGTTATGCTCCGTCAAAAGCATATATTCCAATTCATTATAGACTGAGAATTCAATTACTGAATTAGTATTTCTGGAAAAAATTGTTAAAACTTCAGAATTGAATTAAAGTTAACTTCAAATATCTTTCTATACACTGAAGAGCTCAAGGTCTGCAAAAGAAATAGGATGGTATTCCATTAAAGTGGAGACATAAACACTTGTTCCAAAACTAATAAATCTTCAGTTGCTGTAGTATTAGGGCACTTCTTTGCCAGTACATCTGTAATGGGCCATTTTGTTCAGTGGAGCTATGCAAATTCACCTTAACTAAGCATCTGGCTATTAGTGTTATGTAAATTAGGTATTAATAACAGCATAATGCCATTTTGCCCATTTTTCTGCCATGGTGAAATTATTACCTACAGCGTATTGCCTAATATGGATTATTAAAATAATGGGATTTCTCTTACTTCCTAAGGAAAACTGTTAATTTCAGACTTTAATTATGCTCTCAACTGCAGACTATTTCCTTGAAGTGCAAAACCATTTCTTAGTTTCCTTTCCTTGACCTGTTTCCACTTCTCTCTTCTCCATAGACTGCTAAAAACTTTGTTCCACTCAGCAAAATTCTCTCTTATTGGCTGGGCAGGTCACTATGTTTGAGCTCTGGCCTATTAAACCAAACTTTTCAAGGCAGAGAAATTCAATATTACTGTCAGTGAAATGGGAATTTTTGCTTATCAGATCATGTTGTTTTATTTTTCAAATGCTCTACTGCCATAATCTATGTCCTCTTCTACAAACTTTAATTTGTGAAGGAGCGCTTGTAGAAGAATGTGGGTTCCTTTGGCACAAGATCAAACACTCTGCAAAACAAATTCTAGCCAAACACTTTAGTTAAATACTTGGTAATTTTAGGCACTTGGTTTGAATATTCTTTTCTGAGTTCAAACATTCTTTTCTGGGTTCATATGTTTTTATCTTCTGAGGACGTTCTGGGATCAACGCTTTTCATGGCTTCTTTTGCACACATTCTAGGCAAAAACTGTTTTCCCAGCTTATAGAAATGTGAATTCAGAGCTTCAGCTTTCCAAGAGCAGCTGGTACCTTAAAGTTCCCAGGAAAACTTCCCTGAAAATTCACCCTATCACAGCTCTGGCTTATAGTTTGTTGCTTCTGTGACATTTGATGGTGAAAGTAGTCAGACCTACTAACTTTGTGGAGCCACATGCATTTTAGTTAGGGAAAAATCCAGAAAGAAAAAAGAACTAGACAAAACAGGAGACCATATCAGTTTTCTTAACATACTTGAATATTTTGGGTCATTCAGAAGTCCAGGTATTTCAGTGTAGTGCATACCTCCATATATTTTGACTAGCCTCCTTTGAATACTAGATTTCCTTCTTTCACATTTCCTTCCTTTGTTGCCAGTTTCCCACTTTCTCACATGCTGACAGTTGAAAAGTCTCCATCTGCCAGGAATAACTTTCACAATAGTTCTTCCATCTTGCTCAGACTTCTTTTGCTTTTAAACCTCTTAGGCATTTCCAGCATTAGGTTTAACTTAACGTGCCCACTCCAGGTAGATTTGATAAATCTCAAACTGACTTTAGGCTCTCTATTAATTATACAGAAAATCCAGGATGACTAGTGCAGGTATCTTCACAGCAGCTATCTAAATTTGAGTAGATGAATTTTGCACCTGGGCTGAGTACTGGCCAGCTCAAATACGTCTGAAAACTTTTCTCAATCCTTGGAGATATTTTCTGGGATCAAAGATGGCAATCAAATTGCCCTTGTTTGGAAAGATCTGCAAAGAAATAGGTCCAACCTGGAAATGTTGCAGGCTAGTGTGGGAGACGCAGCGGTGAGCCTGTGAGAGGATGGTGCATGCCTACTGCTTCCAAGTGGAAGCGTGCTTCCCCTTAGCTGGTCTTTCAGGAGAACTGGTATTGCATGGAACCTAGAAAAAGCCTCAAGCCTGAATGAAAAATTTGCCTAAGAGAACAGAAAAGCACTGTGCAACACGAAATATATTGTATTAGATATGTGTGGGAGGTCAGCATGGAAATCACACCAATATGAACAAAAAAAATATTTAACACCAAAGTTAAAGTTCAAAGCAACTAAAAAAATAAATCAGTAAACAAAATCCTCCACTGTTCAGTTTACAGGAGCTTGCATATGTGAAAAAGACCTTAATTGCCTGCTCCCACCTACAAAGCCCATCAGCTTTGTAGTCCACCCTTCTACAGAAGAATAGAGAGCATTTATTAAAGAGCACTTAGCAATATTCAGCCAAATGGCTCATTCAAGTAGCTAATACTCTCAATCCTGTAATTTGGTGCATAGAGTGCCTTACAAAAATACTGAACTACTTGTTGAACCGTCTATTATTGTGTGGCTGAGATGATACTCACCTGAATTGCTACCAAATCTCATAATGCAAGCTATCCCCTCTGATCTCTAAACAAATTTAGTCAGAGAGTCTTGGGGACACTGTGGTTCAAAAAAGGACAGGAACATGCTGCTACACCGATCTTTCAAAACTCTTTTCCCGAGTGGCAAAGAAAAATATTTCAGGTGACAGAAAAAAAATAAATAAAAACAATTCACTACTCACTTGCATAGAGAATTACGTAAGTTGCATAATTCCCTCAGTTCAACAAGATAGTGATGTGATGTCACTTTCTTATAGTAAGGAAACATTATAAACTATTTATTTAATAAATAAATTATAATATTTTGCACTGCCATTTAATAAAATGTACATTGCATGCACAGAAGTACACTAGTGGTTCAAACAGGAGTAATAACCCTGTTCTGTACTTCAGTGCTCCCTTTGTAAGATGGTATCTTGTAATGTTGTATTTGGTAGTTTCTTCTACATAAAACCTGATTAGTTTTATTTATAATTTAATAAATAATTTAATGTATAGTAAACATAGTCTTTGAAAATAACGTTGTCTACCACACACGGAAGCTGCCCATGTATTTTTTTTGCCCTTTTTGGGGTGTATTCAGAATCTATGCCCACTTCTTTTCTATTTTGAATGTGTTTTGAACACGTCATGTGAGCTGACACTCAAGGTTTTCCACTGGATTTTAAGTTCTCTTTGCATCTAGGAGTGTGGGGGTGCTTAGGAACAGATGCAAAACTAAATATATATCCTTAAGTACCACGCTGAGTACTATAATAGATGTTTGACATATTTTATATCTATCTAATTAAATCTTAGAACAAGTGGTATCTTTGAAAGAAAAACAATAAGAAAAACTTTTATGGTAGTAAACTACAACTGCTCTGTTTCTTCTTCCTCTTCTTTCTGAATATCATGTTTGATTTCAGAGATGCTGATAGGACTCAATGGGAATCAGCAGATTGCCCTCATGTCAACAATTTTGTTTCTGGGTTTGTTTTGCTTCAATGTGAATTTGAAGAGTATCAGTTTCTTAAAATAGAATCAAACAGACAACAGCGTTTTTGTAATGTTTAGTGACTAGAATAATTTTGAACTATGCAGTTTGAATGGCTTCCATAATTTGAATCAAGTTGGCTGAAATCACAGCTTGATTTTCTTGATGTTTATTGAACTTTATTGATCTATGGAGAACCTCTAAGTATTCCAAACTACTCAATTTATACTCCTAGAAGAATACAATTAAAGCTTAAAACTTAAAAACATTTTTAGCAGAAAAAAAAATTTTTTCATATTCTTAATCACAAATTAAATGGTTGTGATTTAAAAGGTCACATTACACCTTCCATTTTTCAGTGAGAATTAATAACTCCAGTTTAGACAATATAGTTACATTCACAGCTTTAATCTTTTCTTATTTCAATCAGTTTATTCTTGAGTGTCCAGTATAGAATGTATTTTGTATGAGTTTACTGGCTTAGTTATTTGATTATCATTCCAGTAGATTGTAATTCCCTAATGTGCAGTGAACTGTAGAAAAATGTTGTATGTGCTACGGAATTGACAGGCAATACAGAAATACCCTGCACTTTTATAGTAGCCTATCTAGAACATCTGCTCACTAATCTAAACATTTTATTACACATCTGGATTGACTGGCTATGTATCCAAGCCCACAGTGTATTACCTACATAAAATCATGACAGTTACCTCTTGTTAGGAATCTAACAGAGAAACAGAAGAGTGGATGAATGATTTTTCTTGTTGATCTTCAAAATTACGATTGAGGCATTTTTCAGGGAAAATATTATAAACTCCTCTTGCGGCTATTCTAACTTTATCACTGATAGAGACAGTAGCTAATTCCCATAGACAATTATTCTATCTCTTTTTACGAGCATCAAGTTAACATGAAATGAAATAATGGAATTAGAAATTGTCCCATCTTCATTATTCTTGGAGCAAACTTAAACCTATTATACATCACCTTTGGAAGGCATAAGATTCTGCTTTCAGGAAATCCTTCCACTTTATCGTATAGTTTTTGGGGGGGCAGGGCGAGGGGGTGGACAGAGGGTAACAACAAACATGTAAGTAGTGTCAATATTTTGCTTAAATAAACAATTGTTAATGGTTGCTGACAGATTCAGTTAGTTTCAAATTCTCAGCAAAATCTGAGTATCTCAGATCTTTCACTGTACTGAAAATCCCAGCCTAACAAAAACTGCACTCATTGACAGAAGGTATTAAGAAAGTGTAGTAAAAGAACTTTTACCTTCAAATGAACATTTTGGGGACCAGAAAGTTAGATGTGATGTACAGCACCAATAGTTCATTACGTGAGTGTAATTAAGAAATCCCAACTAAGTCTGCATCTGGATGCATTTTACTGTATCAATGCTGTGATTCATCTCCCTGTAGGTGAAACATAAATAGATGTGGCAGAGTGCCATGTGAACTAGAGATTGGCCATTAAAGGAACTAGAGCTGGATTATAGGCTCAAATTTAGATCTGTATGATGGAAAGACTGTTCTTCAATACAAATTTAAATGCACACAATATTTCTGATAAGAAATCACAGACAGTGTTTTCACCCTAGCATTTGACAGAAACTTTCTGTAAGAATAAAGAAATTGCTTGGGGAATACTGAGAATTCAGATTTAATGAGTCATCTCTTGTACCAAACCTTGAATTTATCCAAACAAACCAACATTTTAGAAAAACACTCACAATTGCAGATCCAGCTACATCTAATCAAAAGCCTATCGATTTATTCTCTTTGGAAGAGCAATAATGTGTTGCTCTTTTGTAAAACAAGCTCATTAGAAATGTTAGCAGCTCAATTTTTCACACATAAATTAGTGAGAATTTTAAATCTGGCTTAAATATGGTGTACACACATGTTTCTGGGTGTAACCTAGGTCATGATTACTTCCAGAACTGGCAAATGCTAGAAGAAACATAATGTGAACATTCATTTGCAATTTTAAATGAATTTCATTGACTTTGTAGATACAACTATTTTATTTACTTTCCATTCATATCCACTTACGAACAAGTTTCCTGGCAAGTGTTTTCTAGAGCATAGGGGTTTATATGAAAAATTTAGACTGTTAGCTACAGATTTTAGATTGGTAATCAGGAAGATATATGGAAAAAAAATGCATATTCTAAGAGTCTCAGCCCTCCAATAAGCAAATAAAAAATCATCATGTGATTATTTCTTCAAGTAAAGTAGCTTGGATTATGAATTTCAGTTCTTCACAATGAACTATGGATGAGCTTCAGACCAAGAATAGTAGAAATTAGGTGGCAAATAATTTCAAATAACAAATAAATTAGAGTGAATCATGATGCTTTTGTGAAAATGTCACAATTACTATGCTAATAAGTTTAAATTTACATAGTGCCTTTCATCCGAATGGATCCTAATGATGTATAATCTCAACATCCGGAGGAGGCGTGATGTGACAAAGGCTGAGAAAAAATGTCTAATATTACTTTGTTAATACACAGAAAATGATACTTTATTTTTCAAGCTGCATTAATGTTTTTAATTGCTATCAATAAAATAATCAAGTGCTTTTTGTTTCTTTTTCAGTATTCCTTGTTTCTTATTGTGGCTTTTTTATTTTAGCATTTAATTTTCTTTTATTTCCTTGCTTTTAACATTTATTTTTCTTTCATTCCCACTGTATTTTCTCTTTTTTTCTCCTACTGTTTTGGGTTTTTTTATATATGTATTTTTCTGTGCCTATATTTATTTGTATTTACTTTATGTTTCTTTTTCATCTGTCATAGCAAATTCTCCTATAAGCTGCTTTTTTCTCACTGTGGGCTTTTTACACTCAGAGTTAGGAAGCAGGAGTACCCCTTACCCTCCTCCTCCTCTCATGCTGTGTCTTTATCGCCTTAAGCCATTTCACTGATTTTTCTTTTTGGCATTTCCCTTATTCCTTCTATTGCATGCTCCATCAGGCTATTGTCTTCTCCTGGCTTAAAAATCCCTTCTCTTTGCATCCACATCCAAATGTCTCTTATTATGCTTGGCCATGGTGCATCACAAAAATGTATGTAAGCTATATGCAAGTGCTATATATACCTAAATAGCATATGTTTTACATATTGAACTTATGTGAGATCATATATTGATTCATAAGAGTGGTTCCCTTTAATTACAGTCCACACACATACCATATGTTATATATAAAAAACATGTGTCAGACTATCTGTGTGTATGAAGCAATCAATCATGCCTTTTCCACATGGGCAGGTTCTGGATCTATTCTGATCTCCCAAAGCGTACTTTTGCTTTTCTTCCTCAGTCTTCCAAGTCCCATGGGCTTCCTGTTGACATGTGTACCCATTTCTCAAGTTTGCCATTATGCTGCCTTTCTTGCCGCCCACTGATATGAATCTCAGTTTTTTACCAGAGATGTTTTTTGGTAACTTGATTTATACAATACCCTTTTCAGACCTTGTTGATGGATCATTCTCTTTACCGTCCTTTCTCTTCTGTATTTCAGAGAGCTGCACTAGCTCTTCTCTTCTCTTCTCTTCTCTTCTCTTCTCTTCTCTTCTCTTCTCTTCTCTTCTCTTCTCTTCTCTTCTCTTCTCTTCTCTTCTCTTCTCTTCTCTTCTCTTCTCTTCTCTTCTCTTCCCTTCCCTTCCCTTCCCTTCCCTTCCCTTCCCTTCCCTTCCCTTCCCTTCCCTTCCCTTCCCTTCCCTTCCCTTCCCTTCCCTTCCCTTCCCTTCCCTTCCCTTCCCTTCCCTTCCCTTCCCTTCCCTTCCCTTCCCTTCCCTTCCCTTCCCTTCCCTTCCCTTCCCTTCCCTTCCCTTCCCTTCCCTTCCCTTCCCTTCCCTTCCCTTCCCTTCCCTTCCCTTCCCTTCCCTTCCCTTCCCTTCCCTTCCCTTCCCTTCCCTTCCCTTCCCTTCCCTTCCCTTCCCTTCCCTTCCCTTCCCTTCTTTCTCTTCTCAGAAAACTGGTGTTTCCCAGATCTCATTTCTCAGTTATGATAGCAAGGGAGCTCAGTGTCACCTTCCATTCACAAGTTTTCAATATCTCTTCTCTTAATAACTAGGCAACTGAGATAATACGTAAAGACTGCTTGATCTTTGATGGAGACTTTTTTTTTTGTCAGGATCTGGTCATAGCTGCTTATGTTCCTTGTGAGTAATACACTGATCTACATTTTCATTTAGCCAGGTTTTCATTTCTATGGGTTGTTTCTTGTCTTTTTTCCACTAAGCAGTTAGCCCAATAGGGCACGATAAAATAAGGCTAAAGGGCTATTAAATGACTATATGCTGCATGGCATGTGTCAGAGCTATGACATTATATGGTATGTGTATAGATGTAGCACATATGAGAACAAGAAATTAATTACTATAATGCTTAGTTATTGTCATGGGTTCAGCAGCAGCAGTCATTTTTCTCCTTCTTGGTAGCTGGTGCAGCACTGTGTTTGTTGATTTTGGGCCCGGGAGCAGCGCTGATAACACCAGTGTTTTCAGTTACTGCTTGACAATGTTTTGGTCTGGCCAAGGACTTTGAGTCTCATGCTATGCCAGGGAGGAGGGGGAGCCGGGAGGAAGCAGAGACAGGACACCTGACCCAAACTGACCAAAGAGGTTATTCCATACCACTGCACATCATGCCCAGGATGTGAAGACGGGGAGCAGAGACCCGGAAGGGTGTGGTGGTGGACTGGGGGTGCACTGCATGGTCAGGTTTTTTGGTATTGGGGGGTTCGCTGCTGGGGAGTGCACTGGCTGGATCGGGCTTGGTGAGCAGTTGTATTCTTTTTCCTTGTATTTCTCTTGTATTATTACTGGTGGTAGCAGTAGTGATTTGTGTTATACCTTAGTTACTAAACTGTTCTTATCTCAACCCGTGCGAGTTGCATTTTTTTTTTTCGATTCTCCTCCCCATTCCCCGGGTCTGGGGGAAGAAAAAGAGGAGAGTGAGTGAGTGAGTGAGTGAGTGAGTGAGTGAGTGAGTGAGTGAGAAAACTGCATGGGTGGGGGGCTTAAACCACGACAGTTATAAAAAGGGAAAAAGCTTGTAAATGAGGAATCTTTCTTAAATTAAAAGGAACACTTACTAGGAGAAATATTTGCATATGATAGAGAAATGTTCCAGATATAACACTAGTAGCTTGCAGAAGATGGTGCCGGTTAAAAAACTTTTGGTAGAAGGTAAAGAAACCTATATAGCAGGCTACCACATATAAGAAAATGACCTTGAGAGGATCAAGCTTTGATCAAATGAAAAAAAAACCCAAACCAACAACCAACAAAACAAAACAGAAAAAAAAACCCAAAACAAAACCCTCCACATACTCTGGTATGTAAAATATAAAAACAGTGAGGCAGTTCAAAATAGATAATATTTTTAGAAAACACTTGGAAAATGCACGCAAGCTAACAATAAATCTTTTTTCAAACACATTAGTAGCAGGAAACCTGCCAGAGAATCTGTAGGACCTCATCTATTGGAATAAAGAAACACACAGAGATGAGACTATATACATTTATTGTTTTTTATTTTATCTCTGTATGCACCATGGGTAAATTTAGGAAAGTTTTCATTCCATAATCTTTATTGGAGAAGCACTGGGTGATCTGTCTGAAAAACTGGGGTCAGCAGAACACATTATAGAACAAGCTGGACAAAATAAACTGTCAGATGTCATCAGGCCCTGGTGATATTTACCCCACGGTTCTAAACCAGCTGAAGAATGAAATGAATGAACAAATATCATGCTGTCTAACATGCTGGTGGAAATTGTCTGAGCTTGATGTTCATACCAGGCAGGATGACTATACTAAGTAGCAGAATTGTTAGAAAATTGATGATGTAGGTTGATCAAGGTACACTTGCCAGTGCTAGTGTAAAGAGAGACCATTCCTCACAAAACCCGTAGAGTTCTTTGAAGGAATTAATAATCTTTACAACAAAAGATTGCCCTAGCTGATATTGCAGGAATTACCAAGCAGGAAGGTGAAGGAATATCCAGTTGATATAGTGTGTCTGGGTTTCCAAACGATGAAACCTTCTCACCAAAGACTTGTAAAGAAGCAAGCTGACATGGTAAAAGAGGAAGTGTCCTTAAAAAGATCTGCATCTGGTCTGGAAACAAAGAAATATACTACAAAATAACAATCAGTTTTCTGATTGCAGGTCACTGGTGTTTGCCACAGGGATCTGTGTGAAGGATTATGCACAGATAAAGGTTAATGAAAGATCTAGAAAGTGATCATACACTGTGATGACAGGCATTTGATAATATTCAGTCTTGCAAAGATGTGGCAGAAGGCCTTCAGAAAGATGAAAGAAGAAAAATGCAAATATGCGAAACAGCAAATTGAAAAATTAAAAAAATCCCATAAACAAAATCTTAAATCTAAATAAATATAAAATTATGTAAATGGAATTAAAGACATAAAAATAGCTTTTATCACTCCAAAAACCATTTGGCTGTTAGTCCCTCAGAAACTTCAAGTCATTACTCAGTGACAGAAAAATAAAAGGTTAACAATTATAAAGGAATTGTCCTGGGTTCAGCAGTAACAGTCATTTTTTTCTCCTTCTTGGTGGCTGGTGCAGCACTGTGGTTTTGACTTTCGGCCGGGGAACAGCGCTGATAACACCAGTGTTTTCAGTTACTGCTTGGTAATGTTTTGGTCTGACCAAGGACTTTCTGAGCCTCATGCTCTGCCGGGTAGGAGGAGAAGCCGGGAGGAAGCAGAGACAGGACACCTGACCCAAAGTAACCAAAGAGGTATTCCATGCCACAGCACAACATGCCCAGGATGTAAAAATACTGGTGGCAGGAACCCGGAAGTCTCTCTCGCTCTCTCAGCTAGGTCGCGTGGTGAG
Source organism: Myiopsitta monachus (assembly GCA_017639245.1). Taxonomy (NCBI): domain Eukaryota; kingdom Metazoa; phylum Chordata; class Aves; order Psittaciformes; family Psittacidae; genus Myiopsitta; species Myiopsitta monachus. The sequence goes on along the minus strand of CM029925.1, from coordinate 50,532,993 downwards.
TGGTTGTGTCCTCTTCCCTTGTATTTTGTGGGTCATTATTATTATTGGTGGTAGCAGCAGTGACTTGTGATATACTTTAGTTACTGGACTGTTCTTATCTCAACCTGTGGGAGTTACATTCTTTCGATTCTTCTCCCCATTCCCCCCCACCCACCCAGGGCAGGCCCCCCAAGCCATGAGATGTCCCCACTCACTGAATGGGGAGAAGAATCGAAGGAATGTAACTCCCACGGGTTGAGATAAGAACAGTCCAGTAACTAAGGTACAACACAAGTCACTGCTGCTACCACCAATAATAATAATGACGAGAGATACAAGGGAAGAGGATGCAACTGCTCACCAACTGACCGAGACGACAGAGAGAGAGAGAGAGAGAGAGACAGAAAGACTTCCGGGCTCCTGCCGCCAGTTTTTTTACATCCTGGGCATGTTGTGCTGTGGCATGGAATACCTCTTTGGTTACTTTGGGTCAGGTGTCCTGTCTCTGCTTCCTCCCGGCTTCTCCTCCTACCCGGCAGAGCATGAGGCTCAGAAAGTCCTTGGTCAGACCAAAACATTACCAAGCAGTAACTGAAAACACTGGTGTTATCAGCGCTGTTCCCCGGCCGAAAGTCAAAACCACAGTGCTGCACCAGCCACCAAGAAGGAGAAAAAAATGACTGTTACTGCTGAACCCAGGACAGGAATGAATGGAAAACATAATCAAAGTCATTCCTACGTAAAAATTCAAGATGTGACAGCATCTCACATAGGTTGCATGATCCTGGTCCTGTCATCTCAAGAAAGATAATAATAAAAGAGTTATGAAGGTTTCAAGATAAGGTGATCAAAGGCATGAAAGAACTCCTGTAAAATGGCTGAGGACTCCTTACTGGGAAAGGGGATCACTGGAGTGTGCTTGTAAGGGTATCAGGAAGGAATGGGAAGTTCCACATAGCGAACATACTGCTTGGCCATTCACAAACACGAGACACCAAACTGGATCAAACTTTCACCTAGCATGTTGCTCTTCCATTCTTATGAAGTATAGAAGCAGTTATCCTCTTTCTTGTGGCCAAGAGATGAATGCATATAATGACAGTAGTCTTGTAAGTTAGAATTATTTTGTGTGCTTTTCATAAATTTTGTTCGACTGTTACATTGTGCTGAAAAGACAGCAAGTCATGGAAAAAAAAGCTTGGAGAAGACAGCCCACAACTTTTCTTTGTCATCTCTTCAGTTTTTGTTGAAGTTGCAGATTCATTCAAATGCCTGGTTCAAAACCATTAGTCATGATTTTTTTAAGTGCTTGGCAGGACTAAGTAATCAATTCTGCTAGTCATTTACCAATCTGTATGTAAGTGTGTTCAGCTGGTTCCCCAGTCCTACTGAAACAAGCACTCTAATATTCATAGAAACATGCTCTGATTCCCCTGCATCTGCAGATGCAGTGCCAGCCTATCTGCTATGCCTGAGAGGTGGGAAAAATTATGAGGGAAAAGTTTGTCTTAAAATAAAGGCTTCTCCATTATTTGTTGAAATGGTTTTCAAATATTCTTTTGAGTCAGACTATTCCTTGACAGCTTTGAAATAATTTGGAATGAAGGTTTCTTGATGCTGAGATGGTCTGGGAAAATTAGTGATTTAGATGTCAAATGAAAAATTAGTGATTTAGGTGTCAAAGAAAGTTGTCACTTTCTTGCATAATGTAAATAACAGTGAGTCATGCAGTTGATATTTTGTGTGTAACTCAATACAAGATGATTGCTTGCCACACTAGATAATGCCCTCTGTGGTATTAGCCCCCTCAGAAATAAAATGGTCACTGAAAAAAAGATCTTTTTATTTCTTGTTCATTTTGATTTTGGATTTAAGCCAGGCAGCTGTTAAGATCCTCCTGGGAACATGGAATGCTTTTCCCTAGCAAATAATATAGTTCTATATTAGAGGATAAGTGGACTCAAAAGGTGTTTTATATTAGATTGAGAGCCCAATAAGTCAAAAGTAAATATTTAATATATGACTACAGAATGTCACACTCCAGGATTATGGAGTAACACAAACACTGAGCTAAAATACAGACGGACTAGATTATAATTCTATTAAAAGGTTTGTACCATACAAACAATATGCTGTATTATTTCTTTAAGAAATGATTTACTGTGTTCCCATGAGTTAGCATACATTTCAAGATCATAGTGATGATAACATGCATGTTTTATGTCAAGAATGGTAATTGACCCTAATGAATTATGATGGGGATATATTGTATTCCCATGAATGTGTGTGTCATTTGCCATACTTTTTCAATAAAAATAGTTCTTAAGCAGCAAACCTTTCTCAAGAAGAGCTGCTAGTTTATATTAGGATGAGACTTGCAAGGATCCCAGCAGCTAACACAAAGTATTGCTAGCAGCCTTTATGGTGAAAATAATCTTTGCTATTGCAGGGGCAAACAAGTGGTACATCAGTATAATAACAGTTCTTTATCATGCAACTATTTCTCTCTGACTGGTAAAACCTATTGACCCTGTCCTGTACAAAAGTGCAATGAATTAAGTTCATTTTTGTGAAGCCTGGTTGAGGCATATTTTCTTACAAAGCTAGTGAAGGCTATGAAACAGAAGACAAAGTCTATTGTTAATCTACTTCTTTAGTTTTAGGCCCTAATTATCTATGCTATCAGCAGACTCACTTGCTCTGTAATCAATATTGCCCTTACCTAGTAATTTCTGTAATGCCACAGTCATTTTAGCACAGGTAGGATCTAATATGTCTATTGTAATGATGATGTTCCACTAAGACAGCACTTCCCCCCCCCCCCCCCGCTGTTTGTGCAATGTTTGTGAGGTCTAAATTCCATGTTATTTTACCCAGAATCAGTCCCTAGGCTGCCTTGTACAATCAATAAAGGATAGCTTCCCTGTGTAACCATGTTTTCTAGCTTAGCAGTCTTTGTACCTGAAGATGATCTCAGCTCATCCTGCTTTTAATCACAAATGTTTTATATCAGATGAACTTTGAGCTCTCAGGAGTCATTGGAGGATGGAGCTGAATGATATTCTGTGCTCTAGGGAAAACTGGTTTCTTCTTACCACATGGGAACATGTAAGTAAAGTATATTTATTCTCTATTTCAGCTATTGTCTCACAGCCCTAGTGTTAGTCTCAGTTGGAAGCTGATGGCTTGCCAGAAGAATTTGTTACTGCAACATGATGCTATAGTCTCCAGGTACTGTTGTCCTCTCTTATTATCACTGTTGCCTCCAGGTCCACTCCAAGGTTGATCCAGACAGTTCAACAGTCCTGTCATGAGTTATTACCTGATGATGCAGTTCAATGACCTCACCACTACCTGACGAGAGTAACTTATTGCTTGGGGTTTGGGGGGAGAAATTTGCTTATTGATGTTAGAACAGATTTCTTCTACCTGTTCTGGTGAAATGGAGAAAGAGTGCACTGTGCTGCAAAATGAAAACATGTAGGGTTTAGTGATGCTATGTTTTCATGTATGTGTGTGAAAGCTGAAGAAAAGTGGAGTGGCTATGGAGCATTCTTTGCTCACTGAGCGCTTTTTAAAAGTATTTTTTAAAGCACACGCAGCTACCTATAGGCAGTCCTACCTGAGGACTCAATGGGATTGTGGTATCCAGGGCTTCTTACGGAGAGGGGGGTTGGCTGTGATCCACTTGTCTATGTACATGGTTCTCAGTTTTGGTTGCCCTAAGGGCATGTGTCCAAATTTTAGGAGTTTCAATTGACATAAATACCGTATAGGTGAGCAACACATACAAATTCTTCCCCTTCTAAAGACTCTTGACATAAAGTTAGAAGCTGACAGATTCGTTCCTTATTTCAAAAGGTGGAGAGGTCAGCAGTTTGATGCCAAAGTTCTGAGGTACAGTGCCTAGTGGTTATGAATGTTTGGTATCAATTAAAAAAAAAAAAAAGGCAAATGTTTTCAGTCACACAATCAATCTCTTTCTGTCTCCAAGTAAAATGTGGTGACCAGATTTCAAAATCTGCTTGGCTCTTTTGATAATCAGGCCCATAAACACCAAAGACAATATTTCAAGAGCTTGTGTAAGCAAAAAATAACCATTTAAGCATCATCTAAATTCCAGACCAGTAGAATAAGTATAAATGTTCACTTTGTTGTCAATATACTGCAAAAAACCCACCTCCATAATGATAAAAATGCAAGAAAATTGCTTCCTTCTGCTAAACTCCTTTTGGACCAAGAATGAGTCTAATTTCAAGATGCTGTCACATCCTGGTTGGAGGTTGCTGTTTGTTGACAATGAAACTGGTTTCCTACTTCTTAATAGGAACCAGAAAATTATCTGTGCACATTAAAACCAAACTAAAATAGGCAATCCTCTAAATTAGCAAAAGCCTTTGCAGCATGGTTGCTGAGTTTTGGTTCAGTTCTGTTTTCTTTCCTTTTGCCTTCATTCTTTTTGCCGGTTCAGTTGAAGCAAACTTCTCATGCTCATCAGCCAGGTTTGTAGAAAAAGGCACTATTTTCTATGAATTCATATCACTGAAAACTCAAAATGTTTGAGCACATGAGCTCTTTTGTACATTGCTCAGCTGTCCTTTGAGGGCTAAATGCATCCAATGCAAGGCCTTTCCTGATGTTACTCTCCTGCTGTTCTGTGACTCTGATTCATCTTCTGTTCACAAAACTACTTTTAAAACCTCGGTGCTAAGCAGTACCACCACTTCAGGGCATCCTGCAAGGCAGATTCCTTGGGCACACTCCTAAACAGAACTAAGCTGACTGGGTGGGGGGTTTCTGATCTGGTTACTGAGGAACTTTTCCTCTCAAAGAGAAACTTTCAAACCACCATCAAAATAGTGAATTTGCAGAGGGTTTGTATTTGGAATGAGATTTCTTTCATGCCTTTGCAAAGACATTCTTAAATGCTGAAAAGAAAGAAAAAACAACAAAACAACAAACTCAGAGGTTTCATTTTCATGGTAAGATCTGTAAAAGTATATGACAGACTAAGTATGGGATAATATAACCAGGCATCCCAACCGGCATATAAGGAGCCAGCTATTGCTTTAAAAAAAAAATTATTTTTAATAGTGTTACATGCATCTCTCCTGAGAAAAATCTGACGAGAATTTTTCCTGATTCTCTTCATGTCTTAGACTCTAGGAGAAAACGCGAACAGCTAGGCTTTTTTTGTGTGGGCTAGGCTTGTCTGGGCATTTGGTTCACATATGTCTCATAAACAGCCCCACCCCCACCTTCTTCCCTGTTTTTTGACATACTTTGCTGTTTCATGTTTTCAGTGGGAGTGTCTGCTATCTCAACTAAGAGTATAGTATTGGAAGATCTGCTGTTTAGTTTGCTACACATCTCAGCCATGAGTAGTAGCAGGGAAATGATGCTTTTGTTTGTTTTAAAGAAACACTGTACAGGGTGCTAACAACCTTAATATACAGGCACCTACAAATAGACTTCCCATCCTGATTGTAACTTTAATAGAGCATACCTATAAAAGAATGGGGCTTAGATCCTTGTATCCCTCCCCTCAGCAGCACCATTTTATGCTGCTTCAGGAGAAAAGGTTTTACAAAGAGAGAAGGTTGCCCCAGATAAAGTGAAAATCTTGGGTGTTACAGCTCTGACTTGTCTTCTGATGGTGGCAAATAAGATGAGCACATGTGAGAACATTGAGAAAGGAGCCCCAAATGCACAAGTGTAACTTTAGATACTCTGGAGTGCTAGAAGTATTCACAGAGCTAAACCCACCCTCTGTTAGTCTGAGTCACCACTGTGGCATCCTTCCTTTTTTTTTTTGACAAGGGTCCAGCCACACTGAAAAAATCTCATCTGATAGTGAGAGAGAGGAAAGCAGGAGCAGGGCCTGGCAAAAGTTTGTGCAGGGTATAATCAACTGTTTTCTGCCATGCATAAATTAGTCAATTAGTAAGAGGAATTACACTGTGCTGCACCTGAGAGCAATTGCATCTGCACATGCCAAAATGGATTCAGCAATCTTTTAGACTTTATTTTGCATCCATCGCATTAAACACAACTTAACTTTCCCTGCACAATAACATGCAGGGGGTTTATGCTATCATGGAGTTTTTCTTTTTTAACACAAGATTTTCTTGAAGCCCAGGGGTATGTTCTCACCTGTTTGATTTTTTTTTGGCTTTGGTTTGTGGTTTTTTCTTTTCTCTTTTTTTTTTTTTTTGTTTTGTTTTTAATGGTGGAGGAAAGTGGCTAGCAGAGGTTGTGAGTTTTATAACCCTACTTCCAGGTAGACATCCTCATTAGCACATATAGAGCTGTTTGTCTAAGAAAACCTGTACTACATTGGGGGGCAGAGGTTGTTTGCACTGAAGAAATATCTTATTTGGGATCTCAGGCAGTGTTGGGGGTAGTAAAAGGAACAGTGGCTCTCCACCTGGAAGATGAATGAAAAATTACACTTCCTTGAAAGCATGAAGAAGATGGGCTATCCCCACCTAAAAGCAGTGCTTCCCTTCTGGCAATCTGCAATGTTACAGAAGTAAAATAAAAAAAATAATAAAAATGTTTGCAGCGCTGATGAATGGAAGTGCAACTGTTTGACTACCTGTGTTACGTCTAGAGAGTTCTTTGCCTCGTTACTTAGCTGCCTTTCAGCCCTGCTCCTCCAACGGCATGCTTGCAATAATCATGGCAAGGTAGTGCAGAAAAGAGTTGCAGTGTTATCAGTCTTCAAGCAGGGGCTTCTCAGTTGAGAGAGGGAAACAGAGGTGATATTTCAATATGCTGTGCTCAGATCAGAGCACCAAACAAGCAGTTTTTCTGTGGAGAAGCTTCTCAGCCCTTTGATTACGAGTGTCATGTTTTCTCTTTCAGTCTGAAGAGGGTTGATTTTGGTCTGTATAGTGCAAAGATAATAAGTGAAACACAAAGTACAAAACAGCACTGAATACTAAAGCGAATGAAGTGAAACTCCAAAGTGCTTATTAGGGAATAGTTGTTTATACCATGAGTAAACACTGCATGGTGAGCTAAAGTTTTCAGTGTGAATGGTCCCCTACAGAACTCTTAAGTCCTTTCCTTTTTGTGTGTTTTCTATTTAAGACAGTGAGCATGCATGTATCCAAATTTCAACATCCTGTGTTCCACATTTTCAAGTAAAAGTATTTCTATCCCTTCCACATCAAATCTGGACAGAGAGGCTGAACTTGGTGAACCTCTCACCAGTGATTTAGTGCCATAAAAAAAGGGAGATAATCTCCATGATGCTCTGCTTGGTCCTAACCTGAGTATATTCCTCTGCAGTATATAAAGGGATTAGGGAAACTTTAATAAATTGTTTTCATTCTACCAGTATTACACAGCTTCACTTAAAGTTGAAGAGCTCCAGAGGGCCTCGGAGGGCTCTTGATAAAATCCACCCTCAGGGAATACTGTCTACTAATTAAAGTCCCTATTCACAGGATGTTTACAAAGAAAAGATGTGTGTAAAGCTTGGAATGGGAGAAGCTGATGAGAATTTCAGGAAAAACTGATGAAAAAAAGCTGCAAATGTGTAGAGAAAAATGGCAAATTATAATCTTAATTTATTTCATATATTCTTAATCCTGCTTGAAAAGTCAGATTTTAAAAGATATTATTTCCTTTACTGTATAGAAACAGAGAGGGAGAATTATTGTTTAGGAAGAACAGTTGTAATGGGGAAAGAAGAATTTATTGCTATTTCATACCCTTTAAATTGAGGTATTAAGTATCCTTGAACACAAACCTACTTGCAGGAAAGTAGTGGTGAATTGTTGTTGTGGGAAAAATCAGGCTTTGGAAAGAAGAAATGACTTACCAGCATCCTAAGTTTAAAGTTTTCTCCATGGCAAAAAGAGTTGTAAGAGAATAATACTGGTTAGCAAAACTCAGAAAGTGAAAGAGATCTGTGTCTGAGTTTGGAGAGCCTGGACTTCCTTTGGAGGGTAGAGCATAAAACAATGGACAGAAAATAATGCAAGATGTTGCTGCAGGCACCTAGTTGGCTACACATGCTACAGGTGAAGAAGAGGAACGAAATCTAGATTAAGACTTCTTATCCCTTCAGTTTATTAATTCATATCACAAGGTGAATTGTGGGAAAGGATGAGAGCTGGATGTGGTTATGATTGCTCTATCTCTAAATTAGAGAAGTAGGGTGGTCATGCTACGTAAGTTTGCATGATACGTGGGGTCACGCAGTGAGTTTGCAAGGAAAAAGGACATAAAAATTAAAAGGTAAAATTTTAAAAAATTAAATCAGGTATACTTCGGCCCACAAGTATCTCAACCTATTTTTGCTAGCTGAGGCTTCCTTTGCCTTTCTTATAGAAATCCTAACAATGAAAGTAGAACAGCTAGAAAGCCCACTAGGCCTGTCTGATTGAATAGACCTGGGCCTGAATCCTCATATATTTTCTTCCTCAGTCTGTGGGCCAAATCTAGACGCTGTGGATGATTCTGGGAATGTTTTCTGAGTATAGGGGTCAGTATTAGTAATTTCAGCTAAGATAACAGTGACAAGGTAGGATGTCTTGCTGCTACTGTGTTCTGTTTGTCATTGGAAATTCCTAACTGCACCTTATTCTACTTAGAAAGGATTTCCTTAACAGAGATGGGCTGCATTACTCCCGCATGTCCTGTTGTCTTGAAACTGCATTCCTCTTCTGGCAATGAGATGACAGACCCTCAAAGGATGTTGTTATGCAGCACAATTGCCTTTTTGAAAGGTGACATGTTGGGGGATATTTAAAGAATGGTTCACAGGGATTCATTCTACTGAAGGATTCCCACTGATGTTGGTTTACCCCCTGCAAGTCTGACAGGGTAGATTAGGCCGCATTGGGGAAAATAACATTCATGCTCAGTCAGTCACAAAAGATCATTGCTATTGTGTCACTCCTGACAGAAGACAGTAGGTATTAGCCATTGCAATCCCTGTTTTGTTGATTTGAAGCTTGTTAAGCTGGCTTATATTCGTTGAAGGAGTGTTTGTGGTAATAAGCAACTAAGCTGAAGCCCTGTGATCCTGTAGCTAGGGCTCATGAAGGAACTAAACCTCATCTCTTCATCTTAGTGCTGAGAGAGCGGGGCATTTTTTTCTGGAGTTTATTTGTTAAAAAAGAAAAACCAATTTAATCAGTTTAGAGCTGCCTACTGTGTTCATACTGAGCACGATGGTTTGGGGTGGATCCAGCATTCCTTCCTTCTCAAAACTCCAGACATCTTTACCAAGTCCCTGAGGTAGTTAGTCCCTCTCTCTTAGTTGTAGAGAAGGTGGTGAATCTCTGATTTCTTCTTCTTGACTGCCTCATTCTCCCACACTTATTTTTTTTTTTGCATTTCCTGTTTGCTTCTCTTCTGCTGCCAGATACTAAAGAGTTAAAACTATTTGAATCCACCTCAGCCTCTCTTCCCAGTGATGGGGGAAAAATAAATGTTGTTATTTTACTTAACTTGAGATATGTCACAAAGGTTGCAAAAAGTACAGTAAGTGACAGCTTCTTTCATGTTATTCTGTTATTTTTCTGAAATAAGAAAATATCAAGCACTTATGAGTTAGAAACACTGACTCATTACCAACAGAAACGAACAATTCCAAATGTCTGACTAAAAACAAAAATAAAAAAATTAAAATAAAAAAGTCCCACAATCTGGCTGCTACTGTCAAACAGCAGAAAGCAACTTGCTAATAATGCATCTGTATGCCCCGGCTTTCTTGAAAGGCAGTGCAGTCAGTCTTAGAGTCAATATGGACTGTAGTTTCCTTCTTACTGTAAAATTTAAAGAAACACATAAAAAAATGCATAATGTTACTGTGCTGCAGTAGAGTATTTGTACTTGCAAAAAAAAGAAATTTTGAAGTGAAGATCAAATGTAAAAGAACAGCCAAAATGCATCTTAAAGAAAAAATAGAATTTATTTATGTCCAGAAATTCATTCTCTGTTGCTTCTCTATATTTTATTATGCTAAGGCTAAGTACTGTAAAACATTCCCATGTACAGTTTGATAAGTAAATGAGCAGTTAATAATGGCAAAGCTAACTTGGCTCTCTTCATTTAGATAACTGGAAAGAATTAATTTTGCACTTTGAATCGCCATATCTGAAATAGAAACAAATTGTCTCACTCACAGAAATAATTTGAATTTGATCATTTATATAACTGCTTTTTTTTTTTTTTTTTTGCGTGTGTGTCTGTGTTCTCTGAAACAGCTTTATTCAGGTCAGGATTTCTTGTTTCTTTGAGTGGAACCTATTTGCCAGTTTTCTATATTTATTGCCTGAAGGCATTCATCATAAACCATTTTCTGTGAGTAGCTGATGCGCAAACAGCAAAATTTTATGCTGTGTTGTTTAGGTGTAGCTGATTAGAAACTCACATGATACAATTTCTGTTTCTGGACTGAATGACCATGCATAATCTGCCAGGATGAATATTTGCATGGGTGAATTGAAAATCCTATTTCTGTGTATACTTACTTGAAATTCACTTCCACATGTTTGCAACAAAATGGGATTGCTGAGACGGGGAACACAATAGGAAATACATTTAAAGATGGAGTGAAATTTTTTGCCTTGATCTAGAACTGACGCTGTAAAATTAATTTAAGAGAAGAACAATAAATATAAATCTATTTACTTTTGAGTGGTGACGAGCAGTTCTGCAGTATATACTTCATAATGTATTTTTCTTGACCTTATTATTTCTTTTCATGGGATCAATTAGGTTTCTACGGGTTTAATTCTTTGCTCTTGATTTTAAAGAATTTTAAAAGCATTCTTGGCTGCATTTGTAGGTATATCCTCATATGTTCTTACTTCTGATTTCTGCTCCTGTAGTGGAAATATCAGCCAGCTGCGGAAAAGCATGCAAAAATGGCACCCTTCTTTACTGATCTGAATGTTTAATGTACTAGAGGTTATACTTTTAGCTATTTTGATTAGCTTTTCTGTGAGTTTAAACTTGAGCTTTTAATAAATAGTTCCTGTTGCATTTTAAAAACTATCCTTCATTGATTTGGAAATCAATAAACCATACCTAACAAATCTGACCTGCTAATGAAAAAGGATTTGCTCAAACTGCTGTTTAAAGCCATGGAAATTTTATATTGAGCCCAGGAGTGATTATTTAAATGTCAGTTAGTTAACAGGTCATATTCTTTAGAATGGTATTATTAATTTCAACAGCTCTATTGATTTCCTTCCTATCAAATATGGGTTGATAGCAAGACCAGTGTTGACGGTTTAAATGGATCCAGCAACTTGGTTTGGCAAAAATGTTGCAAAAAATATGTGCTATTAATGTGCAATAACTCTTGTTTCAATGACGATTTTATTGTTTCACTTAAAACCTCCCGAATAAAATGTTACAGATATGAACATAAGCTTGAATAAAAATTATAGTTTTGGCCTAAATAATAAGTGACATACACCCTATGGTGTTCAGCAGAAGATGAACTCCAAATATTACAGTTCTATTGACAGGTTTTTTTTGTTTCAAAATTGAGCTGCAAATGTTTGAGCAGTGCCCTTCTGTATGAAAGCCGAAAGACATCCTTTATGTTGTTCATGGTACTTGGACTTCATAGTTTTGACTGCAACTAAATAGTTCAGAGCAACAGGCTTTTCCTTTCTTTTTGTCTATATTCCTTTTCACTCCTTTTCTGCTTTCCATAAAAAAATGGTCAAGCCCTTACATTCAGAGAGATGCCAAAGCTGCTGCATGAGAAATCTGGATCGTTATCTTTTTTTTTTTTTAATGTTTCACAGAAATATCACAGAATCATAGAATCATAGAATAGTTAGAGTTGAAAAGGACCTTCAGATCAAGTTCCAAACCCCCCGGCAAGGGCAGGGACACCTCACAATAAACCATGTCACCCAAGGCTCTGTCCAACCCGGCCTTGAACACCGCCAGCGATGGAGCATTCACAACTTCCCTGGGCAACCCATTCCAGTGCCTCACCACCCTTATAGTAAAGAACTTCTTCCTTATATCCAATCTAAACTTCCCCTGTTTAAGTTTGAACCTGTTATCCCTTGTCCTATTACTACAGTCCCTAATGAAGAGTCCCTCCCTAGCATCCTTATAGGCCCCCTTCAGATACTGGAAGGCTGCTATGAGGTCTTCACTCATATCTAAAATATGATAGATTAGTCAGGAGGACAGCCTCCAAAATCACAGGAAGGTAGTATTAAGTGTGCCAAAAGCCTGGTGTGTGCACCTGGCTCAGAAGAGTAGGCAGCATGAAACATAAATTGCAGTGTAAGTGGAAGATACAGATTTTCAGTGATCATCCGAAGGCAAATCAGTCCAGTGACCCATATTTTGTGAGTCAGTATGTGGTTTTTCTCTCTCTTCCTTTTACGTATATGCTTAGAGCTGTCAGTACTTATTTCTGTGGCACTGGTAAACCTTCACCAGCTGCTGGGCTTGGATTCTGTATTTCTAAATATCTGGGAACTGGGTACTCTGGTGTTGTCTCTGCTCTGGGTAAACTATATCTTTCTTGGTTGTCTCTGAAAACCTTTCAAGAAATAAGGAGGATGTTATGCTTCATAACAAGGGGATTTCTCAGCTCACTGTCACTAATATCCTTGTTTCTTATTCTTGTTTTCCCTATACAACAACATAGATATGCACACCCTTTACCCTCCTATTTTAGCTCTCTAGGTATCTGTGACTGTGAAAGAAGATTTAGTTCCTAACTACAGATGCTTTTTTGAGATCACATTGCTTTCTCTATGTGCTTCTTCTACAGCTATCTCCTTCAGCTTGATCCTGCAGCGTGGGAACGGTTTTGCTGGAAGACAGTTGTCTGTCATTTGTATCAATGATCATTTTAACTTTATGCACTGACAGTACTTATTTGCCATTGAGCTCAATGAGATTCTGTAAGTTGGCAAACCTAGAATTCAAGAGTGATGAATCAGGCTTTATCTATCACACTGATTCTTTTGAAACTTGGCATATTCTTTGAAAGTATAAGGTTGGGGGATGTTAGTCACATAGCAATTGACCCATGCTTAGGAACACTAGAGGAGATGTCAGTCATACAGTGGAATTTGGAAGTAGTGATCAATAATTTATACTAGTGATCACTCAGCTCTTATCTAATAATCCACTGTACTTTCCACAATCTAATTTTATTTGGCATTAGTGATCACTGCTTTTCCACTTAAAGTGATCTGATTAGACCTTGAAATATTTCCATTTTTCAAGATATAGCACATCTTATGCAACTCTATATAACATATATTCAGGTAGAATTTGATTAGACTAGGCAATTTACTTGTGATTCATGCCCAGTTTAAGATACTGAAGCAGGCAGGAAGGCGCCAGTACAATTTTAAGCCATCCAGGGCACCAGTTAAAGAGCCTTTCTATGTCCTTGATATATAATGAACATTTTAGTTATTCTCAGAATCACATCAGATTTGATGGTTGTAAAAACAAAACTTAAATGGACTCCCAGAAGCCCTTGCATATATAGTTTTTATCTCTTGTCAGAAATTTTAGTGTGCCTGAAAAACCTGCACAGATTACTGTACCGGGAAGGACTACTATGAGACTACTTTTGGCATTTATGTGTTTGAGCTAGGAATATAATAGAAATTAGCACTGACAAAGGCAGATATCACATGTGTTTTTATAGATCACAGTTTAACAGTGATATTTGTTTCTGGCATTACTAAAAATATATGAATTTATATATATTTTGTGTGTCTACTGGTATGTATTTGTATACATGTATAAAATGTGTATACAGACATATATACTGTGGATATGAATTTATATACCTATTCCTATACCTGTATATATATGGCACATTCATACCAAACAGGGGGTGCAAGAGGGTGCTGGGCCAAATTTGGAGCAGGGCTAGAGCAGGATCAACAACAGGATCAGCCAGCATGACCTATGGCCACTTGATGATCTTTGACTATGGGAATGGCAACTGAGCTGAAATTAAGGCCAGAGAGGGTTGAGACTTGTGCAGGCAGGAGTGTCCAAAAGGCACTGTGAACTTCTTGCGTCCAAAACTGTTTCTGTTTGGCTGTTTGGTTCTCTTCAAGCTTAGTATTTGGGCCATCTCTAAAGATTCAAGCCATAAGAACCAAAGGGTAAATCTTAGAATTGGAAAGACCCATCATAAAATATAAGGATAGACAGCTAGGTTTAGCACCAAGACTAATAAGGATGTTGGGATGTTGGACTTATGCCACCAAAGGTTTTCCCTGGGTAGGTCAACAGGCCTACCAGCAGATACCAACATGGACCATCTTTTCAATTCTATCATAAGACCTGGAAGTCTTTGATCTGCATTGAGGAATCAGTTCATGTCTAACACAGTTACAGGAATTCAGCCTTGGGATGGGTTTTTTGGGGAAAGCTCATCCCACCTGCTGCACTTTTGGGCTACTGCCCAGTGGGGTCAGACAGAGGGTGTAAATAAATTGCTAGGATTAAGGTGACCCATGATGACCCTAATCCTTACTTGGAAATGAGATGGAATGACACTTTAATGAACATGTTGTCACCTTCATCTCAGATCTTCTTTCTTTGTGTTTCTCTATATTTATTAGGTTGGACTGAAATTTATATACAAAGGTATGAATTAAACTCAGATTATTCAACTACTGAAAGCAAACTCGCTCACTACTGAAAGCAAACTTCCTCACAATGTCCTGATCAGTTTATTTTTCTCTTCTACAGCTCTTTAGCTTGCTGTTTCTCTGGAGTAAGTCTTCGTTAATTTCAGAAGAGTCTCAGAGTGGACTGGGACATAGAAAAACATGTAGTCCTATTTTTTCTTGGGCTGCATAAAATGTAATTTACTGAAGCTCATGAAAGTATATAGCTTAGTACATTCACATAATTCTCTAAATGTTCATTTCATTTTGCTTCCACAATTTTCATAAATGGCATCTGCTTAAAAAAAGATATATTTCAAGATTATAGCTTATACTCAAATTAATTCCTTTCAAATCTAAGGTGTTCTGGCATGAAGATTAAGAGCTTCTATGATTTCAAAGGTCCCTGACTTGATGTTCAAAGTATCTTTTTTTTTCTTCCAATTTTTCTAAGTGAACTCAGTCAAGAAAATAACAAAATTAATTATCTATTATGCCTCATCAATCTTCCTTTGTTATACACAAGCAGGGACTTTTTAGTACTCCTTTCAGTCCTGTTAGCAGAACCCAATAAGAAATAAACACCTTAAAAAAGTAATATACTATGTTCTTGTTCCATTGTTTTGGCCTTTTTACTAAAGAATTTTGTATATTTTAGCTGGCATTGATGATGTCTATAATATGTTGGCAGGATTGTATGGCCAGAGGGAGATGTTATCTGTACAAATTATCTATCAAGTGTTAACTTATTTCAGCCTACCATGCTATTTTATATTTTCTGAAGTATTCCCAGAATTGTCCTGTCTTGACTGCAGTTATGCCTCTGAACACTCTTACCTTCAAAAATCTGTCACTTTGTCCTGGTTTTGATTAACTCTTTACCCTTTACTCCAAGTTTACTTAACTCAACCTACATCAAAACCCATCAGTATTATGGAGCAGAGTTCAGATATTAAATTATGGTTTTTTTGCCTCAGTCATTTAAGGCCTTTCATTACTGCAGAAATATGTACAAGAGCAATGTCTAAAGTACGCATTTTTGCTAATATTATTAGTTACAATATTTATATAGTAATTTTTAATAAGGTAGGGACCTCTTGCATATGCTTAATTTAAATGAAGTAACTAATTTTCCAAAAGAACGGAACTTTCTGCATTAACAATCTGTCCATTCACAAAACCCATGCAAAGATATATTAGAAACTGTTTTACCATTGATTTTCTCTTTGGATTTGGAATTGATAGATTGGAAAAAACTTAATATTCTTATGTCAATTAGATCTTACATTTTCTGAAATCATGTCAGCAGTGATCTAAAGAGGGATCCTCATGTCTTCTAAGTCAATCAATGTTTCAACTAGAAAACAAACAAGCAAACAAAGAAAAACTTTAGAGAACAGTGTAAGAACACTAATCAACCAAACAAATGTAACTGAACTACAATGGACAGACTCCTTTGTACTATGATTTCGCTGCTTTTTATTACACTAATAAAGATCTGAAAAAAGTTGCTCATCTGTTGTGCTGCAGACATGCCCAAAGACTTTGCAATTTAAACAACCAAGAAAAATCCCTGAGAAGGAAAACATGGCGGTAAAGAAGCATAGACCAGATGTTTTGCCTGAGGGTGAACTACAGGTCCCATAATGAACACTGGGTTCCCCATTCTAGTACTGTTCCAGAGGTCATAGTCTGTTAGGTCTTTCACCTCTCACACTCCTTTAAATAAGATTGAGAGGTGACTTGATTACAGCAGATAGAGTAACTTCACGGAGAGAAAACACTGGCTACTTAAGTGTTCTTTAATCTAGAAGACAAAGGCATTACAAAGTATAGTAGTTGGAAGCTGAAGTCAGACAACTGCAAATGAGAAATAAAGTAAGCATCTTTATACAGAGAAGGTGATTAAACAGTGAGAAAAAAACATATCACAAGAATTTTCAACTTTCTTATCAATTAAAGGTTTCTGTAGTATTGTCAGATGAAACAAATTTTCAAAAGCAAATTTTTGTCTAGAAACATATGTATGATTTTTGATGAAAGCAGAATCTTTTACTGTGAAATTTTGTTTTCTTTGCAGTTGTCTATATTTTCTTTCACCAGCTGTTATATTCAGATTAAGGAAAGACAGACAATATTGCAACTGCATAATGTATTCTATGCATTAGTATAGAAGATGGATTCCTGGAGTTATGAAATTATGTCAGAAATCCAGTTTCAAAACAAAATCTTAAAAAAACCCATAAGCTTCCAGCCTTTTGGCTAGAGAGCAAACTGCAGAAGTGGCTCAGTATGTCTCAAAGTCTCAGAAACCAAAATAAAAATAGTAAGAAAGACAAATTAATGTTTAAAATCATATGAAAAAGTTGTCTCCAGCCATGGTTTGCTAAATGCTTGAAAAGAAAGCTGTGTTCCAGGTAAGAGAAAGAAGATGATGTGTCTGAAAATATTTGAACTTATATTTGTTTGACATTTTGATGGGATTTTTTTTTTGTTTGTTTTCAAAGAAAATGTCCAAATATACATTTTCAAATAATGAAGAAACTCAGAATGTCTGTTGTTAGGAAGCATCTATTATAAACTTACAAAAAAGAGATACCTCTACTTTTCCATGTCTTTTGACTGTGGTTTACAATATTTGTTCTACTCTTGGAAAACAGCAGCTTTGATCCTTCTGAGGAGGTTTCCACCTTCTGAACTCTAAGACTGGCTAGCTCTTAAATACCACTAATGGAGGGTTTGCAGCACTGGATGGGTATAAGTACTGCTTGTTCTATTTTAACATTTATATTTTTCACTTAACTCCATCCTGTGGAAGATCAGTCTAAAGATAGTCCCCAGAAAAGCCTGAAATGATCCAATTAACTTCAGTTATACCAAGAAAACTTTGGTCTCAGATGTGACTGCTTCAGGGGCTCAGATAAATACAAACCTAGCGCAATGTCCTGAATGAAAGTGTGAACCTGATCCCAAGCTGTTAAAAGGCAGCAGATGTGTTATTTGTGTGCTGCTGAGGGAGGATGAAAAACTGGAGGTGGAGGGAGGGAAATCGCTCTGTGGTGCTGCTGCTTCCATTGTTCTCCTGTTACAGCCTTATCTCAGTGTCCAAATAAAATGCCAAAGGCTGCAAGAGAAATGCAGAAGCAGAGTGGTCTGAGAGTGATGGCTGTTTTAGTTGCAGGCAGAGAGTGAGGAGTGATAAGGGTCATATCTCATTTTAGAGTGTTCATCATCGCTATAGTGCTCATAACTCCACAGTCTTTGTAAAAAGGATGTGTTTTCCCAGCATTAGCAGACTTCAAGGGGAGTCAATTAACAGTCCTTTTTTTCTATATATAATGCCCTGCTTGTTAACTTATATGGAATTTCAAAGGAAAAGATCCTGTTGCGCATGAAAATTTGGAATTTTTGTCTTGCACCTGAAAAGTCTGGACCTCTGCTGGCAGGATCTAATTTAGGCTGCAGACCTGTCCTGGGTTCAGTAGTAGCAGTCATTTTTCAGAAGACCCCATTAGTTGCATAGTCCTTCCTGTTCCTGGAGCCATTTGTTTGCTCTTGTGGGAAAGGATGTCTCCTGTGAACAACTCATTGTTTCCAGGATGGCATTGGCAGCACAAGGCAGCTGTGGGAGGGGGTGTTATAATGGAGATGTAGGAGAAGGAAGGTGAAATATTTTGTAAATGTATAGCTATCTTTCTCTCCAGATTAAGAAAATGGTCATAAAGCATTCTTGTGTCTTGCCTTGATGGACTTAACTGTCCACTCGAATAAATATTATAGAAATTATTTTCAGGCTCAGCCTTCAACAGTTTCAGTTTCTCAGTCAAAATATACCTATCTCCGCACTAATAGAAAAGATGACTTCAGTTAATTATCTAGTAAATTGCTTGCCAAATTTGTGTAGAATGAAGTAGGAATACCTTTCTGATCTATGTGTACAATGCTTGTGACCACAAGTTCTTAGTCCGCATCCAGGACTCATAAGCATTAATAACACATGAATAAGAAGGCATAATTAACAGATTTTGATTAAAATGAGTGGAAGAAACATTTACCATATGTTATGAGGCTGGATGAGAAGGAGAAGAGAAAGAGGGAGAGATTGCGAAGTTATGAATTTTAACATGGTTCATGTAACCTATTTATAAATATCCAGTAAAGCACAACTTTTCCACTTAATGACCAAGTCTCTCTCTCTCTTTCCCTCCTTATAATGTCACTGTAGGACTCTTATCATACAGCTTTTTTTTCTGCTCAGATTTGTTTTCTGATGTAGTCAAGAAAATAACATGGTGACATCTCAGCCTGTAGTTTTCAAGACAAATCAACGAGAAATCCTTACGTTGGGAAAACAATGACTGACAGAATATAACTACACAGCTACCACAGGCTGTGGTAGTCACAACCCTTCTTCACAATTCACTTCTGTAGTGTTCCTGACTCCAGGTGGTCTCAATCTCTGGCCAGATGGGACTAAGCATGGAGAGCGTATGAAGCCATGTTCTGTATTTTGTCTGACTAAATGGGTATGAGAATTTGAAGTTTATAAAGTTGAAAGATGTGTAGTTCAGATTTATGAGGATTTCTGCTAGAATTGTTGGCATTTGTTGATTTTTTTAACATTTCTGAAATTTTGGCAATGTTATTCGACGCTAAAGAGGTGCCTACAGAAGAAAGATTAATACCTTAATATCCCAAAAAATTTGGCTTCCAAATATTAAATAAGAGGGAAAAAAAGGTGAAAAGGCTAACAAAGAATGAGAGCACAATGCGTCGCACATACGGGTGGCACTGCCACTCATTCCTTTTCACATGCAGCTGAGGTCTCTTTCTAGGCACAGAGGTGTAAACCACAACCAGCTTACTCTTTTGGGCTGTCTACCATTGTTTGACTCTTTCCAATATATCCCTCCACTAGCCATCAGCGAGACAAACAATTCTTATTTTCCTCTTCACCATAGAATCATAGAATAGTTAGGGTTGGAAAGGACCTTAAGATCATCTAGTTCCAACCCCCCTGCCATGGGCAGGGACACCTTGAACTAAACCATGTCACCCAGGGCTCTGTCCAACCTGGCCTTGAACACTCCCAGGGATGGAGCATTCGCAACTATCATCTCCAAAGTCAAATGCTACCTTCAATGTACTGCATAAGAGGTTGATAGTCACTACTTCACAGGCTTCTTGACAACTTTGATTCTTTCCCATGACTCAATGGACTGAGTTTTCTTCCTCTAAATATCCTAATTTCTTCTTCTGGAAAAGCTCTTTATGCACCTATATCTCAGTCTCTTGGGACTACTGAGGTTCCTTTTAACAGTGTTGGGAGGTCACTACATGTACGTTCTTTTGACTCACTGGTACTTTACAGTCACATTCAATATCCTACAGATACACTGTAATTGCACTGTAATTTGTATCTCATATTTGTGTGATATATATTTGTAGACTGTAATCTGAGCTCTAAAAAAACGTATTAACTACTCAACACAGTGATTCTGCATGGTTAATTCATTACTGCTATAGTAAACTTTTTAGTATTTAGATTTTTTACCATAATGTTATAGTGCACAGTACATATATACTGTACCTGGATTTCAAAATCTGTGGAATAAATGCTTAAATATTCTACACTATGTTCCATTTTTATTTATGGCAACTGTCATATAATTTCAGTGAAACTGTCACATAATTATGCTCTAACATGAAGTGCATCTACTTTCAGAGTAAGTTCTGCAATGATTTTCGATAAGATCTCTTAGTTACTGATGATTTCCTGATAAGGTTATCTCCATTCTCATACATAAACTAAATTATGGCAGAGGCATTTGTCTCACTACAAAGTCTTAAAGAGAGAAAGATTTTTTTTTTTTTCCTGTCATTCTCAAGGAAGATGTTCCCTTTTGTTTTCCTTGGGGACAGCTTCATTACAAAATGATTTCTTCTCTCTTATTGGGGGATGAGTATCTATACTTCTTTTTTTCATTTACCCTTTTTGTGTCCTAAGATTTTTCTCTTCTGTCCCTCTTCTTGCATTTTTTAACCTCTTCCATCTTCTCTCCCAGTGCAATATGAGATCGCTCAGAGCTCTTTCCCTGTTTTTCTTAATAAAAAGAGAGCAGACTTTGGCCTCTTCAGGAACCTGCTTAGTAGGGTTCCATGGGATATTGCCCTAGAGGGCAGGGGGGCCCAGGACTGTTAGTTGATATTCAAAGATCACCTGCTATAAAATCAGGAGTATTGCATCCCAACTAGAAGGAAATGTAGCAGGAGGGCCAGGAGACCTCCTTCAATGGATAAGGAGCTGCTGAGGAACCTTCAAAGGAAAAAAGAGGCTTATGAAAGGTGGAAGCAAGGACAGGCAGCCTAGGAAGAATACAGGGATGTTGTCTGGGAAGCTCCGGACTAGGTTAGGAAAGCTAAGGCCCACTTAGAATTAAACTTGGCTAGGGATGTTAAAATAACAGGAAGGGATTCTATAGGTACATAGCGAATAAAAGACAGACTAGGGACAATGTAGGCCCCCTCCGGAAGCTATCAGGAGAACTGGCTACCCTGGATTTGGAGAAGGCTGAGGTTCTTAACGACTTCTTTGCCTCAGTCTTCACTGGCAAATCCTCTGACCACACCACCCAAGTCTTGGAAGGCAGATGCAGGGACAGTGAGAATGAAGACCTTAGGCCCACTGTAGGAGAGGATCTGATTCGAGACCATCTTAAGAACCTGAACGTACACAAGTCCACGGGATCTGATGAAATCCATTAGTGAGTACTGAAGGAGCTGGTGAATGAAGTTGTTAAGCCACTGTCCATCATATTGAAAAATCATGGCAGTCAGGTGAAGTTCCCAATGACTGGAAAAAGGGAATTATAGCCCCCATTTTCAAGAAGGGGAAAATGGAAGACCCAGGGAACTACAGACCAGTCAGTCTGACCTCCATGCCTGGCAAAATCTTGGAGCAGATTCTCCTGGAAGGTATGCTGAGGCACATGAAAAACAACAAGGTGCTTGGTGACAGCCAGCATGACTTCACTAAGGGAAAATCCTGCCTGATCAATTTCGTGGCCATCTATGATGGGGCTACAGAGCTGATGGACAGGTGTAGAGTAGCAGTTGATGTCATCTATCCGGACTTGTGCAAAGCGTTTGACACTGTCCCACATCACATCCTTGTCTCTAAATTGGAGAGACATCAATTTGATAGATGGACCACTCGGTGGATAAGGAACTGGCTGGATGGCTGCACGCGAAGTGTTGTGGTCAATGGCTCAATGTCCAGCTGAAGACCAGTAATGAGTGGTGTCCCTCAGGGATCGGTGTTGGGACTGGTCTTGTTCAACATCTTTGTCAGTGACACGGACAGTGGGATTGAGTGTACCCTCAGCAAGTTTGCCAATGACACCAAGCTGTGTGGTTCAGTTGATACACTGGAGGGAAGGAATGCCATCCAGAGGGACCTTGACACACTTGTGAGGTGGACTGATGCCAACCTGATGAAGTTGAACCATGCCAAGTGCAATGTCCTACATCTGGGTGAGAGCAATCGCAGGCACAGCTCCAGGTTGGGCACAGAAGAGATTGAGAGCAGCCCTGCAGAAGGACTCAGGGGTGTTGGCTGTTGAAAAAATGAACATGAGCCGGCTGCAGTGTGCACTCACAGCCCAGAAAGCCAACTGTATCCTGGGCTGCATCAAAAGGAGCATGACCAGCAGGTCGAAGGAGGTGATCCTGCCCCTCTACTCTGCTCTTGTGAGACCTCACTTGGAGTATTGTGTACAGTTCTGGTGTCCTCAACATAAAAAGGACATGGAACTGTTGGAACAAGTCCAGAGGAGGGCCACGAGGATGATCAGGGGAGTGGAGCACCTCCCGTATGAAGACAGGCTGAGAAAGTTGGGTCTGTTCAGTCTGGAGAAGAGAAGGCTGTGTGGAAACCTCCTAGCAGCCTTCCAATATCTGAAGGGGGCCTATAAGGATGCTGGGGAGGGACTCTTCATGAGGGACTGTAGTGGTAGGATAAGGGGTAACAGGTTCAAACTTAAACAGGGGAAGTTTAGATTGGATATGAGGAAGAAATTCTTTCCTGTAAGGGTGGTGAGGCACTGGAATGGGTTGCCCAGGGAAGTGGTGAATGCTCCATCGCTGGCGGTGTTCAGGGCTGGGTTGGACAGAGCCTTGGGTGACATGGTTTAGTGGGAGGTGTCCCTGCTGATGGCAGGGTGTTTGGATCTAGATGATCTTAATTTCCTTTTCAATCCTAGCTATTCTATGATTCTATGAAAAAGTGGTAAAAGACAAAGACTGGTGATCCAACAGACTGCTAGGAGGAACCTGTTTTTACATTTTAAGGTCTTTGAGAAATAATCCCTTTGTTTTCTGTGTTTTCCAAAACATGACACGAGAGTCCAGGATCATAGTGAGAACTTCCTTGTGTTACCAAATTTTGCATAATTTATGATAGCATGTACATAACGGGATCTGTGGTTGAAATCTCCATATAAGCATGGGTAAAGGAGCTCATCTGGAAAACTGAAGGAGACACAGAGCTGGTATCTTATGCTGCTTTTAGGGAAATACAGCTATGTATGCCTGACAGACAGATATGTGGTTATCATCCCCAAGCCTACCTGATAATGAGCCACTTAGATGTATGAGACCAGCATGACCTCTAGTGCAGAGTCCCCCACTGTGAGAGTGTAAGGCTGTAAGACTCTAAGGACTGTTTTACAGTGTCAGCTGAAAAATACACCAAGCTTGCCTCTGAAAGTGGTTAGTGGCAAATCCTTATGGAAGACTATATGAAAGTGAGAAAAAAACCTGTCTTCCAACTTCCAGCAGAGATGTCTATCCTCAAAGTGTTTGAATTTTCTGAAATTAGGAAGTTCTTTGAAACAGAACATATATTTACTTAATTGCTTTTCCTTAACTGTATTCCCTTACATGAAAATGTAGTCCCTTAATAGTAGGGATGTATGGTTTTTACATATGGCGTTTACATGTATTTATGCTCGTATTTTACTTAGAATCAAATTAAAATGGAAAATAATATTCCTGTATCACTCTGTGGCTATTGGTTACAGGAATACTGCAATTTGGCTTCTGTTCATGTATTTATTATTTATTTGCTTATTCCAGAGACTTCAGCAGCCGTGGAATATGATCACATGCTTGCAGGGCTATGAGCTCTGTGAGCTTGCTGCTCAAGCTGTTGCTTTCTGTCTCGAAGTGGTTCATCCTAGCCCTGCTCCGTTTGCTTCTCTCACCCAGCTCAATACACTGGGAAGTAATGAAAATTTTGCTCATTGCTTTTTGTTCCCAGAGTAAAATCTCCCATTGATTCTTGTGGATACTGGATGAGGCCTGAAATGAATAAAAAAAAAAAAAAAATGCTGAGCTGACGGTTTATTCAAGCGAGCAAATTATAGATGAAGCAAGGGCAATTACTAGAATGAAGAGTCCTGACCTGTGCCCAGCCTTGACTCAGGAGGGACAAAGATTATCTAAACTGATCAGAGCTTGTGTGGGATTAAGATATGTTGAGGTTGGCTGTTGTTTGCCAAAAGGAAAAGCAAGCCAACATGGAAATGATTTATACAAGGAAGAAAGATTATCACAACAAGCGGCAAATGAATGAATTATTAATTATTCAGTCCTGGGAGGAAAAAATAACACTTTTTAAAGAAGCAAGCATACTAAAGAAATGAAGCAGTAAGAAAAACTGCTCTCGAAGAAACTGTAATACTTATTTGACAAATCTGCCAAGGAAATATGAAGCCAGCCTCCTAAATTAAGGTAGAAAGCGAATAGTTTGAATGGAACTATTAATACCATTAAAATTGATTGCCTTAAGATTTGTTGTTGTGCTGTTAGATTTAAAGATAGATCAATGTCGGTTTTGTATGGGAGCCCCTCCCACCCCAATCAATCAGTGACTCTACAGCTGCTGCCCTCCATTCCTCCTAGCACATTCTTATTTCTTTTCCACCACTTAAGTTAGAGGATGCTCATGTCTACAAGCCCTTTGTTTTTCTAGGAGTGCAATCTGCCTCATGTGGGGGCTGACAGTAATCCTTCCCAAAGAGTCCTACACTGTGCTTACACCGTATATTGTGGCCTTATCTGTGCCCTGAGTTGAAAGCAAAAAGGATACATGAAGGCATTAGTAAAGTGCTGAGCTAATGAAAGCTGTTGAGAGGCTGAGAATATTAGCACATGATGGGTAATGCATTGACACAGGTCACTTAAAGGTTGGGGTTGTTTCCCTTTTTATTTTTTCTCCATTCTAGACACAGGTAGAATCAGTTCACTTGTGCCTACAAGAAGCTCCCATTGATGTGCAGCATGTGGTGTAAACGTACAGGTAGTGAGTAGCTTTTTCAGATGAGGAATGTCAGATATTAACACTGGCAACTACAAAATCTGACTTGAATGCAATTTATGTTGGTGATGACTTTGCTTGGTGGAAATCTGACCTTGAATGCCTAGTGTGCTCTCCTAAAACCTATCAAGAGTATTGCTGACAATAACGTCCCACAAATTTTCAGTATCACAGGGCTTGATTTGCGCTATGAAAGCTTCATTGAAGTGTCCTTTTACAAACTGACTGAATTCAGTCTCTGGGCTCATCCATGCTCAAAGCTGTTCAAAAGCATTGTGTATTATGCAGATATAAGCTCTCAAAAAGAAGAGCATGCAAATCTATCTATTGTGGACTCCCATGGGTAGGAGGGTGTTGCTGTGGCTGCCTCCAGGCTTCTTGTGTGCTGTTCAGAAGAGTTACCCTTGAGAGTCTCCTTGTGCCTCCAGGATGCCCCAGGAGAATAAGAATGCTTGGGGTAGGAGGGCATTTACCCCTCTAGAGTTCAAAGCTGCTACAGCATTTTCTGATGCAGCTTGAAATACTGATCATTATCCTTTAATGGGCAGATTTAGTAAGTTGGTGTGGTTTAAGCCCAGCCGGTAACCCAGAACCACACAGCCACTAGCTCAGTCCCTCTCCCCTTTCCTCCCCCCACTCTCAGAGGGATGGGGAGGAGAGTTGAATGAATGTAACTCCCACAGGTTGAGATAACAACAGTCCAGTAACTAAAGTATAACATAAACCACTACTGCTACCACAAATAATAATAATGATAAGGGAAATAACAAGGGGAGAGAATACAACTGCTCACCACCCACCGACTGATAACCAGCGCAACCCAAATAGCGATCTTGCCCTCTCGGGTAACTGCCCCCAGTTTACATACTGGACATGACTTGCTGTGGTATGGAATACCTCTTTGGTCAGTTTGGGTCAGGTGTCCTGTCTCTGCTTCCTCCCGGCTTCCCCTCCTCCCTGGCAGAGCATGAGACTCAGAAAGTCCTTGGTTAGAGTAAACATTACTGAGCAGAAACTGAAAACATTGGTGTTATCAGCATTGTTCCCAGGCTGAAAGTCAAAAACACAGCACCGCACCAGCTACTAAGAAGGAGAAAAATGGCTGCTACTGCTGAACTCAGGACATAAGTACGTGTCATATCACTAATATTTTCTTTTTACCTGTTTGTGAGAAGATGTCAGAAAGTGTGTCTCAGAGTGCCAAAGCCTTCTGAGAGGATGTTTCTAGAGGTTGGGGGTACGCTCAACGACTAATGTTGAAACAGCAACACAAAGTATGACTAAACTATATGTAGTTTGATAGGGATTTAATCATAGCAACACATCTCTACTTCAGTAGTTTCCCACAGTACTGGACAAACATGCCTTGGGATTTGTGTTGCAATAACTTTAATGGTATTAATGTTTGATATAAAAAATTAAGCATTTCAAGACTTATGGATAGCAACATTCTTTTTTGATAACAGGGCTGATTCACCCTGACAGAGACCTGCAGAATCAATGGATAATTTGAGCCATGGCCACAGAAGACAATGAAGCCTGTGTTCCACATCAAGAGTGCTTCAGATCAGCATCTGAGCCTCCTGAAAAATTAAGGACATAAGTTAGTTCCATATGAGTGTGGCACGTTACTGTAATATTTTAATTCCTGGAAGTACTTTAGAGGATGGAGATGCAAACAGAATTATATGGAATCATATAAATAAATGCATGCACAAATGCAAAAAGTTGTGAATTGTTCATTGAAATATACCACCAGAAACATTAGTTCTCATCAGTTTTTTTTTAATTTCCCGTTGCAGTTTCCTTTCTCATTGAACTGCACAATCCTCCAAACTGATCCTATCTTTAGATAGTCAGTGCTCATTGAATTGCTTTATTATGCATTGCATTTACATCCTTCAGAAGTATTGAATTGCACAAATGAGTGTATAGGTACATAGTCCACAATTTTGTAGGAGCTGTTGTAATATTTTAGGGTTTTTTCAGTTATGAAGTTTAGAAATAGGAATTTCTTCTTCCTAATGTTAATTTGATTTCACTGTTTGGACATAGAAGGTACCTGTACCACCATATTCTGTCAGCATTTCAAGAACTATGTATTCAGGGCTAATCAATATGGTGCTAAAGTGCTGACAGAAATCAAAATAGGTTTTCCAGTCTAGGTGTGAAATTTCCCCTAAAACATCCTTAGTGTAGACAAGGTGTAAAGTGCAATTTGCAGCCAGAGGATGGTAACAGCTACCTTCAAATTTTATATGTTTACTCTTCTCTAGTATACATACTTGCAGGAGAATTGGCCTGTTTACAGGAGGAGGAGTCCTCCTGAAGATCCTCTGGGGAGCTGCCTGCAGTGAATGTGATAGAGCTACATTTATTGCACAAAAATAAGAGGAAGAAAATGTGCCCCCTCAAGATGTTAACCAACAAGGACGCACTTTCCTCATCTTACACTGTAATTATTCTGTCTGCATTATATCTTTCATAGAGATTATACCGACAAAGAAAATAATCTGCATTTTAGAAGGATGTTGTGATCAGCAGTAGGAATGGGAACATAGTTTTGCTATTTTCTTTTCATGTTAACATTTACTCATCTTTATCCACAAATTGAGGTACACATGAATCAGTAAGAAAAAAATGAAAGGCATACCTACATCTCTGTTTGGCAGTCATCTAATTAAATGATTCTAACTACTGCTTGTTGGATACAGCACCTTATAGTGAAAAAGACATATTTTCAAAGTATTATGCTAAAAGGAAAATCCCAGAGAAGTTACAAATTGATTACAAATAGACTACTCTGTGTCAGAAGACAAATATATGCAGATCTTGAAAGAAACCTTTCTAGTTAGATAGCAGTTGAAAAGCTCTACTCACCAAAAGGCTTGTATGGCATAAAGTATTGAAGGCTTATTCTTTCAAGTGTTCAGATAGTGCTGTTCTCTTGGTCATTTATGATGTTATTTAGCTCATTGATTTATTTTTCATTGATTTGTATGAATCCAGGTTTCCTGAGAATGTACTCTGTCTTAGGAGGTTTTTTGGAAGGTATTAAAATTATGAAAGCTGTTGACTTGATAGCCTTGGAAACTGAAGAAATCTATTGATGCTGTGTTTTTTAAGAAAAGCTGATGTATATTTCTCCCCACTAATCCATTATTTTTTCACAAATTTTGCTGGAAGAGAAATTTTCTGGGGTGATATCTCATCTTCTAGGTCCCTTAACTTCTGTGAGTCCAAAGCTGTCGTAAAGTTCTGGTGATGACAGGACTTATGATACATAAAAAAAAGGATTCAAACATCACTAACACTGACCTTGAACTTCCATCAAATTAAAAGATCACTTTCAAAATACTTTTATAGAGTCCAGTGATGAATTAAAGAAAACAATACACTACTTTCAGAATATCATGTAGTTATTCCTTGTGTTGTGTTCAGCTATTGATTTAGAGGTGAAAGGCTTGGTAGTGTAGTACTGTTCCCCTGAGACATCTAGTCTCTGCATCTGTGAACCTCTCTAGAGGAATGCTATGGTCTGTAGCAAAATATGTACCATATGTACCAAGAAAAAAACCCCTCATAATTTTTACTGCAAAATGAGCCTGCAGAGCCAAATGAGTGAGGAAACAATTAGCCTTAAAAAAAAAAAAAAAAAAAAAAAAAAGAATTATTTTAATCTTCCCCAAAATAACGTTTGTGTATTTTTTTCAACCAGCTTTTGAATTTAATATGTAATTGTTTTTCATATATAAATCGAAGTAGCAATTAACATTACAGCTGAAATATCTAGGTAGAGCTTGGATTACTGGTCTTCTATATGGTTTAATGTATAAGAGGTTGCTTTGGCCCTGGTAGGGCAGACCATTACTTAATGAGAGAGGATTTTGAGGATTATGGTACTAATTGGCTTCTGAAATTTAGAATTTAAAAAGTCCCACTCTGCAACAGTCTGACTTTCCTAACGTACTCTAGGTGGAGTACCTAAGAACATTGGTGCCTTTTGAACACAACAGATTTGAAAAGGTTAAGAGCCTTGTCATTATGGAAATACAAACATACTGAAAAAAACTCCGAAAATAGGCCTTTGTGTATTCCAAAAGAAATCAGTCCTTAAGAAACTATACTTGAGAGGCTTGATTCAAATGATAACTAGGAAAATGGGTAATAACAGCACTATCAGCATTTCTTTTTCCACTTTGCTACGATTTCATATAGTTAACAAAGGATCTTCATAAACTATGATTTATCTTTCACTGTGCACAGTTTTTTATAATGAGGTTTCATCTTGTGACTCCTTCCCTTTATGCGTCAACTCCACAATTTGAATGTGTACTGCATATCATTTTATGTAATTAGCCTATATTTAGACACCTCTGTGTGATGGAAGGTTCTGAGACGTATGCTTTTCCTGGAAAAAATGTTTCTGTTGTAGCCTTTCTGAACTTCATTTGGACCTGATTTGTGAACAGAACCTATATCTACTATTGTAAGATTTGCAACATCATTTTGTGCAATTTTAAAATATCTCGGTTATTGAAAGTTCCTACATTTATTTTAACTAGATAGGCACAAACAGCTTGTTTAAGGTGACCTTCAGCTGTCCTTTCCTTTACAGTCCAGAGCCAATCTCATAAATGAACAGTATGAACTGCGTGTAGTCTGTTACTATCAGATACAGCAGTGAAGTGGCATTCACCTTTCCCATGCTTGATGCCTGTCATGCATCGTCAGTGTTGACAAGCAATTATTAGTCTTTGTTTCTTTTATACTATATATTGGCAAAACAATCATTGCAAGGAATTGTAGAGGTAGAAACCATTATCTCTGCACTATAGTGGTAACAGCTTTTAGGCTTACTGAAAATATCCATTAAGTTCTGTTCTCTTATCTACAAATGTTTTCTAGCTTGTTTTGTGCTATTCCAGCAGTTGAATCACCAACTTTTGCTGCATTAAGAATGGATTACTCTATTCTTTCATCAGATCATTTTCATTTTCTACTGGCATTTGTTAAGGGCTGAAGGCATTCTTCATTTCTTTTAAGTCTCACTGTATTGAATATAATTTGGGTATGGGTTAGCCTCATTGAAAATTTTGTTTTCCTCTTAGCAGCTGTGACATAACATTCTTGTTCAAGATTACAAATAGAAAAAATAACCAACAGACTGAGAAGACAATTTTAGTTTCTGAGCTAGGAGAGAGATTTCTAAACTTCACTCTGCTAGGTGGTGATATCTGTATGACTCACATAAATCATTGTTTTAAAGTACTCTTAATAGCCTTCAAGATCTTAAGCAGGCTGCAGCCATGGCGAACAAAGATTTTTCTGCAGGTCTCTGAGCTAACAACGCACCAAAGTTATGTCCTCCCACCTGAATTAGAACAGACATGAGTTATCAGAGGTCTCATCTCCAGCAGTAATTGTCTGTGGCTGAAGACACATCATTGCAGAAAAACAAATTGCTAGTGGAGGCAAAAGAAACAGCATTTTGTATTGTTCTGCTGTACTTCTGTACTTCTGTAATTTGCTTCTGCTCAGATCTCTGGAGAGGTTCAGTGCTGGATTTTCATTTTCATTTTCCCAAAAAAGTACATGACTCTGAAACCTCTTCCACCATCTCCATCAGAAATCAGTTTCCTCTTCTTCCCTGCTCTTGCCTCTTAAATGTCCTTCAAGTTTGTCCTGTCGCCATTCAGGGGTTGTCTGTTAGCCTGTTTTGTAGAGCAAGATTGTTTTCAAAGTCTCTTTCATGCTATCATTTTTGGAAAATACTTGGTAACCTTGTCTGGAAACTTCTTCAAATATCTCTTTGGGATGAATTAACATGGGACCTACAAAATGTAATCCCACTCATGAAGACGAAATATGGGCATACACACAGGCTGAATTATTTAGAGAGACCCAGAACTTCAGGACTAAGAAAGCTTATGTAATGAAGATATAAAGGGGGAAAATGTATACACATTTCCTGATTTTGTAGCATTCACTCTGTACTACAGTGTCGCAAGAGTTACAGTTTGGTTACTGTACTTAATGTTCAACCCAAATTTTAATCAAATTGCTGAGGTGTTACTCAGGATGAGGTTTTTTTCTTGTATTTGCTAAAGCTGCCAGAACTATTCAACTTATATAAAACCAAAAAATTGTTTTTCCACACCTCACTTTTGACATGATGTATAGATGGTTATATAAAAGCAGTTATGGTCACACACTGTTTTAGGTTTAAAGGGTTTATTCTCTTTTATCTCTACTTCTGTTTCTTTTTTCCTGATATAGAAGAAAGGTTTTATAATCCTATTAGCTTTTGTACTGGCATTTGACATCTTTGTCTTTGACATTGTCAATGAGCAAGGAGAGGGTCTGTCCAATATATAGTTCCAGTTCACCATCAGAATGAAAAGATAAGTTGGGCTTTTTTTTTTTCCTGGTGGGTTTCTACTGTCATGTTGCCTGACAGTAAGGGAATGAGGAGACTTAAGCCCCTTCTGCTCATGCAGGCCGAGATGAGAGCTGCTCCAGGGAGAATGGACTAGCTTGCCAGTGCTTTCTCAACATGAATTATTCTGCCCCATCATTCCACTCGTAATCTGTTTGAACATTGTCTGCTCCCCACTCCTGTCTCCAAGCTACATTTACATCCAAATTCAACCCCATTCTCAGCCTGTCTCAGATATAATTCCCCATTTGCACATAGTAGAAATAAGCTACCTTTATTTCCTTCGACTTGGGACAGGCAGCTCCATTTCAAAAATACTTATACTTAGGTCTTCTTCAGCTGCAAGGTGCTTTTTTCTTCTAGTTGTTTTCACACAGGGGGACAAGAAACAGTTCAGCTGATTAGACTGCCTCTACTGTCATCCTCTTGTGAAATTTTGCAGGAAGGCTACTGCCTGTCAAATCTTTCTCCCAGGTGTCCCTCTTCTGGATCACGCAAAAGAAGCAGGGAGACTAATGCCTAGGCACTTCTCTGAGACATCAGGCCATGTTCTGAGCAGCCGCTCTAGCCTTTGACAGTCAACCAAGTACCTAGCGGAAGATACAGACTTGCTTGTCATGAGATGAACAAATCCCTTTGACAAGAGACACCTTTCTGCCCTTCTTTAGTCTTCTTTACCTATTATCTGTCTAATTCATTTAGGTAGTAAAATCTTACTCTGCTGTGTATCTCAGACCCTACACTAGTAAGCCCAGTGTCGTGTAGGTTCCTCTAAGCATTCATGTTTTACCAGTAGTGAATATATGAATATGGTTCTTATAGCAAGAAAGAAATATCTGAGTAGTCTCACATTTTTGTTACTGAACTTTACTGCCATATATATTACATGTAAGTGCCTGGTATAATGCTACGAAGCATCACCTCTAACCATGTCCCTTTCTTTTCTCCAAGTGCTTTTGTGGAAAACCAGAGTAGGTGCTGGCCACAAACCAGTTCCCAAAAGGTTTCCAAATTTTATCTGGGCTCTGTTGAAGTGATCACTGGTCCTATATGAAAAATATCATTGTTATATCTGAAGGGAGCCTATAGGGATGCTGTGGAGGGACTCTTCATGAGGGACTGTAGTGAGAGGACAAGGGGTAATGGGTTCAAACTTAAACAGGGGAAGTTTAGATTGGGTATGAGGAAGAAATTCTTTCCTGTAAGGGTGGTGAGGCATTGGAATGGGTTGCCCAGGGAAGTTCTGAATGCTCCATCTCTGGCGGTGTTCAAAGCTGGGTTAACAGAGCCTTGGGTGACATGGTTTATTGTGAGGCGTCCCTGCCCATGGCAGGGGGGTTGGAACTAGATGATCTTAAGGTCCTTTCCAACCCTAACTATTCTATGATTCTATGATTCTATATGTAGATATTAGTATTTCACAAATTGTGAGACTAAAACTGTCTCTTAAAATGAAGAACGTGCAAGAATTAGCTTTACATAGAAGAATGTTGAAAGTAACTCTTCTGTATTGAACTTCATTCTGTTTTATTTTAAGCTGTAAATCCATGCCAGCAAAGAAAGTGAGATCCTTTCAGTATTATACATGCCTATATCTTTTTTAGTTTCTTGCTTATATGTATCAACAGAAAATTAAGATTAAGTTTGTGCTGTGGGACAAGACTGTTTTCCAGTCCTCAGGTTTCATACCACATCTGTGTTCTTTTGCACATTTCCATGTAAAGGAAATAAAGCCATAAAACTCACAGACCACTCCAGTTTGCAGCAGCTCCTAGCTTTTACCTTCGCAGATCATATGTGCGTTTCCTTGCAGATTTTTTTATTCTGTTTAAGCATCTGTCTTGGCACTACTTTCATTGCTATGCTGTGTGTGCTCATGCAATTAATGGAAGTACCATTTACTCAGTATGAATCACTGCCCATATACTGACTTACTTCTAAGTCACCAGAATGCTTTTAGGCCAACATCTTTTCCCCACTTTCCAAACTGACCTTTGCTCATATCTTTGTTCAGTTCTTGCTCTAGAAACAGGAAAGTGAAGAGAATACTGAGACTATTAAAAACACAATGTCAGCTTATGAAAGTAACAAGAAAATTATTAAAATTATTTATTGCTTGGTTGTTGTTTTTTTTTCTTTTTTGTTTGTTTGCTTTTTTTTTTGTTTTGTTGTTTGCTTTCGTTTTGTTTCATTTTGTTTTTTTTTAATTAATATTGTGCTTTCAGGGAGCCACAGTACCCTAAAAATGCATAAGAGAAAAGCAGATGAGACGGAGATTTGCAAATGTAAGAAATGCAGTTATGTATTCAGTTCTTACCAAGCATCTACCAGTGTCTGAATGTCCTTTATGCTTTAGAAAATCTTTCTTTGAGATACTTGGTTGTCAAGTTTGAGCCTTCAACCTGGTTTTATGGTAATGAAAAAGCTCTGTGAGCCGGGACTTAAGCTAGGAAAGGCTGACATTCCCTGTATATTTGGTAGCACTAGCACGTGGTGCTGTAATAAATACTTTGATATGTATAATAGCAGTTAATTTTGAAATTTTGAGAAATCCTTTGTGTTAATGCCCATCTGCTTTTCAAACAGTGAGGGTAGAGGTCTATTGGATTGAAAAGCTTCATGCTGCCTCCTGCAGTTGTCAGCCAGGCAATTGTATACAATATTTACATTCACCTCACCATTTCTAATGATACCTTTTCTCGAGGACATTGGATGCACTCTTATTCAAATATTTTCTCTTGATTTGTCACTGCAAAATAGACTATGGTCCCGTTTTTCATTATCTTACATTTGATTTAATGATCTTGGACTTTTATGAACGTTATAGCTCAAGATAAGTGCTGACAGAAGCAGATTGGGTACTTATATGTAGTTTTTAACCTTCAGCAGTGAAATGAGTG
Organism: Myiopsitta monachus; assembly: GCA_017639245.1. NCBI lineage: Eukaryota > Metazoa > Chordata > Aves > Psittaciformes > Psittacidae > Myiopsitta > Myiopsitta monachus. The sequence continues at coordinate 50,498,649 of CM029925.1, read as the reverse complement.
TGTTTCAGTAAAAATCACACTGGTCAATATGGATATATAAATAACATTTTGCTTTAAGATTTCATGAGCACATATGTCAGTAGACTTTCATCTGATAGGATCAGCATGGTAAGACACTGACAACTTTTAGCTGTACGATATTTTTATGAGGTTCAGCTATGTAATTTAGCCTGAAGTGGCCGGGGTTACAACAGTTGCTTTGATATTGTTAGAATAGCTGTCCTCACAGCACTATGGTTAACTGAGCAAATTAAAAAGTACTTGATCTGTCCTGACAGATTTTTCTTTTTTTTTTGTATTACATTCATAAACCACTGTTTTTAAAACATGCTATTTGTTTTCTTCCCACAGCATATGCATGGTGTCAATCCCATCAAAGCAGCAAGGGAAAACTGGGTATCCAGCAGGGAATGTCAAAAGACAAGCTGAAAAAAAAAAAAAAAAAAAAAAAAAAAAAAAAAAAAAAAAAGCTAAAAAAAATGCTAAAAATATTGTCATGGGTTCAGCAGCAGCAGTCATTTTTCTCCTTCTTCGTAGCTGGTGCAGCGCTGTGTTTTTGATTTTGGGCCTGGAAACAGCGCTGATAACACCAGTGTTTTCAGTTACTGCTTGGTAGTGCTTTGTCTGACCGAGGACTTTCTGAGCCTCATGCTCTGCCAGGGAGGAGGGGAAGCCAGGAGGAAGCAGAGACAGGACACCTGACCCAAACTGACCAAAGAGGTTATTCCATACCACAGCACGTCATGCCCAGGAGGTGAAAACGGAGGGCAGAGACCTGGAAGGGTGTGGTGGTGGTGCTCTGGGGGGTTCACTGCTGGGGGGTGCACTGGCTGGGTTGGGCTTGGTAAGCAGTTGTATTCTTTTTTCCTTGTATTTCTCTTGTATTATTATTGGTGGTAGCAGTAGTGATTTGTGTTATACCTTAGTTACTAAACTGTTCTTATCTCAACCTGTGCGAGTTGTATTTTTTTTTTTTGATTCTCCTCCCCATTCTCCGGGACTGAGGGAAGAAAAAAGAGGGGAGTGAGTGAGTGAGTAAAACTGCGTGGCTTGGAGGCTTAAACCAGGACAAATATTCTTGGCAATTTTCAGAATTTTATACACTGTAAGATGAAATTTTTGTGATAGGTGGGTGATTTTTCTCAGCTGATAGTAAATTTTTAGTAGCCTCCCTGTTTTCCAAATTTTCAGTTCCAGAATGATGTATTTAACGGCAGAGATAATCTTAAATTCCTATGCTTGATGTGTCTCATGACATTAGTCTCTAAAATATTCAGGCATTAAAACCTTTATATGGAAAGAGTTTGCATACTTATTCCATTTATCTTAACCCAACAAATAAACCTGAAAGAAAGATAATCCTTATTTAGTAGGAAAATCATGAATGAATGGACTGAGCTATTCATGGTCATTCCACCCTTTGAAACAAAATGAATTTGAGGAGGACGTAACTGTTCTTAAGAAGACAATTGTTAAAAGAATAGACCTGTCAAACAAATACTTCACTTTTAATTATTCAGTTTGTTCTAACATTTAATTAACAAATTAATACAGTTGTCCTTACTCATGCCCAGTAATGGGAAACCATTATGTGTTCCTTACCATGCCTGCTCACTTAGTGAAATACTCCAGGAAGATCCATATGGCAAGGAAGCTGGAGCCATTAATGTTTATTAATTCATGGCTGGTGCTCAAGACACTGATCACAGAAATAAAGCCATGAATCAGAGAAGAAACAGCCCATGTATTATAGCTGGCCCTTACGGTTTGTTTGTTTCTTGGCCCTATGTTTCTGTTCCCTGTCTGCTGACCAATGGTGTTTTTTAAAAAGAGAAACTAGCATTTAGAAATGGAACAGCCCAGCTGTCTGATTCCTTTTTGGATAATCCCTTTGATACTTTGTCACTAAAGAAAAATGACGGGTGTATGGGCTGTAAATAAAGACATTTCTTTTGACACATTGCCATGTTGGGATTTTTTGGATCTCTGGAATTTGCTTTTCCTTTGTCAATGAATCCTTACTTCTGTCACTTTGGGTTGTCTTCTACTGCAAATGAATTACATTTTATCCCACCAAATTTTTAACTGGTAGGTCTAATCTGAAAAGTCACAGTTTGATCTCAGGACCATTTGCCTCTGAATTGCTACAGAAATGACATGAACACTTTCTAAAAAGAGAAAAAAAGATTAAAAACATAAAATATATTAAGCCTCATGCTACTTGTCCTTCATGTATTTGGTAGTAAACGGAAAAGACTTTAGGGGATGCTTCTTTCAGCTTTTGCTGCAGACTGACAGTTAAAAAAGGAAATAAACTAGAAATAAACTACAAATATCTGGAACAAGGCTTGTGATGTGTTTCAAAGAGGTACTATATTTAGGCCAGTAATGATGAAAGTTTACAGTTATCTGGGGACGGTTCAGCTCAGCCATACATATGACTGCTCTCTTTTATTCACAATTCATCGTCTTTTTGTAAAAGTATTATTATTATTGATATGGAGATATTTGTTCACCTTTTAAACCACTCAAATTATCTGGTTCACATTTCATTTGGCAAATAGTTATGATTCCACCTTCCTTGTGCCCCGGATAAATAACTGAATGAGCCATGTAATGGCATTTAATCAGTGATAGCAAGTAATGCACTGCAACATACTTTTTCAAGCATGTTTCAAAGTATCTTCTTTGACATTGGCAGTAACACTACAAATGCATGCAAAATTAAGATTCAGTCTGGACTCGGTGTTATCGATAAAACTTTACAATATATTGGTTTCAGTTGGCTGTTAGCTGCAAAACACAGGATCCAAATAGGTCCATGTGAGGAACAAACAATGTGGAAATTACAGTTCCTTAATTCTAATAAACTGTTCTCAGCCCTGTTGTTTGCATTTTATGGTTTAACCTGACTCAAGGTGTTACTTTTCTTTTGCCAGGAGATCACTGGACAGTCAGTAGGTGCTGCTGCTACCATCACCTTACCCTGCATCTCCTGCTTCACCACCATGGGACTGTGCCCCGCTAGCATGCCCTGATGCTCCCTCACAATCCTGCTTTAGCTGTGCTTTTTCTCATGCCTCCTAAGGCAATCTCTTAACATTATTTTGTCACTTTTAGGTTGTTATGGGTTCGGCTTCTCCCCTCCCCCCCCCCCCCCCCCCCCCCCGCAGAGTCTCATGTTACACCGGGAAACAGAGAAAAGCTGGGGGAGGGGAGACAGGGCGCCTGACCCGGCCTGACCAATGAGGTTATTCCATACCACAGCACGTCATGCCCAGGAGGGAGAATATGGGGGCGGGCTCTCGCGGGAGCGGGGCGCGCGGTCTCTCGGCTCGGTCGGGTGGCGAGACGGTTGTATCCTCTCCCTTTGTATTTACTTTGTCATTATTATTATTATTGGTGGTGGCAGTAGTGATTTGTATTGTATCTTAGTTAATGGACTGTTCTTATCTCAACCTGTGGGAGTTGCATTTTCTTTGGTTCTTCTCCCCATTTCCCCCCCATTGGGGGGGGGGGGGCAGGAAAGGAGGGAGAAGTGAAATTTACGGCTTAAACCACGACATATGTTTCTCTAACTTCCTGCTTTTTTCAAAAGCAAAAGTTAATATTTGCGAACAAATGCTAGTTTTGCTTTTGAAAGGATCGCCTTCTTTCTATTTGCATGTGAGCTGCATAAGCTCTTTACAGAATGAATTTGGCCATTAGCTACTGACATGCTGTTTATATAGTTTGGAAAATAGATGATGAAATGGCAGATATGTTTGTTATCATTAATAGTCATAGATTTAAAATCCAAAACAGACTGTTGTGTCATCTACTTGATCTCCCAGTAGCACTGCTAAAATTTGGGTTACTGTCTGCTTTTATCTTTATACCTTATGACTGAGATCTTAAGATTGACGCTCCATTTTATGAGTATGATTAAAGTGGCATAATCCTCTTCATTTCTCTGCAGTTGTATTGGTTACGTGGTGGGCAGAAACTGAGAAAACGAAGTTGTTGCATTTTTTACAATATGCCATCCCCAAGCAAGTCCTTCTCTGATGAAGCTGGACATGGTATGATGAAGCATCAGCAAGAGGTGATAGAGACCACTTCATGAGCTCTTTGATATACAAGCCCAGAAGCAATAGATGCTCTTGCAGGACTGTGATGCTTAATAGGCTTTTCAGGAAGCCAAAGCAAAGGCTTCACCAAATCTCAGCACACAAATGTAATTATGTATAAAGAGAGTATAAGGAGAGAAATTCTTTTTCTGGGGCCTGTGCCAGATATTTTCTTCCATCTGCCTCCAGCACAACTCTTAGGTATCTAAATTCTGGTACCTGATTTTTGCTGCTGGTCCTTTCTAGAAAGCAGACTTCAAGTGCAAAACTTCACAGAAGCTAATAAATGAGTTTCGGAAGGCTTGTAGGAGAGAGCTGTGTTGGTTTAAACTGGCCTGGGAAATCTGTAGATCGTAACTGAACTGTAGAGGAAACTGGAGGTTACAGAATTGTAAGAGCAGTCTGTTTCATGCTGCACTGGAGGTGTTTTGTATCCTCACTAAAAATGGCAGCAGAGCAGCCCAGGAAATGGGGTTACATGTGGCTGCAGATCTCCAAACATCAGATTAGATAGCTACTGCTGCTGAGCTGTAACTTGACTGTGACAACTTTGGTGTTGTGTATGCCTTAAGCACAGCTGAAGCCCTGGAAAGTTCTCTGGGAGAGGTATTGTATTTTAACTTTTTCCACTCGCTCTTTAGAGAAGGGAACAGTGTGTCTTCAAGCTAATCAATATGGGTAGCTGAGGAATTTAATGCTCCTGATGTACCAGAGTGTCCTCTTACAGATCAGCTCAGACCCAGCTGCTACGCCAAGCTCATAATCTTCAGAAAGGAAAATATCTAACAGGGTTAATGATAATTTTCCCTATTTGAACAAGAGATTGGGGTAAGCCAATCTAGCCTCTAGCAAAACAAAACAAATCCTGGACTTTCAAGCTAGGCTTATTGTATTACACTGAAAGGTATTAGGATTTGGGTATAGGCACTGGAAGAAAATATTCTGCATGGAGACATTGCTAGAAAAAACCTTTTTGGAGGGTTCAGCCAACTTGTGCTCTTTCAAGGAACTTCTGGGGACAGTGCTGGGAATTAGCACAGACCATGGATCATTCCTGATAAGTAGCTACAGAACACAAGGGTCCAGACTATGCTATTGACCTCAGGGCCAGGGAATGGGCCTTGGCACTGTTTAGTTTAATGGTGTAGATATAGCCTTGATGTAACAATCTATAAGTCAAGATCCTCAAGGATACTCAAGTATGTTTAAGAAATAAACATCTTATGGACAGGTTTAAACAGACTGTTGTGAACTTTCTCAGTCTTTCAGATTTGACAACATGAAAATACAGTATAAATAGGACGTGGGTTTGTTGGTTTTTTGTTTGTGTGGTTAGGTTTTCGTTGTTTTGTTTTGTTTTTTGTTTTTTTTTTTTTTTGTGTGTGTTTTTTTGTGTTTGTTTTTTTTTGTTTTTTTTTTGTTTTTTGTTTTGTCTCCTGGAATTTATGTAGAAAAATACAGCTGAATAGCTTGCTGGGAATGTTTGGCCTTAAATGGAAGGGGTAGCAACCATTTGCAAAGTGTAATAATAAGTCTTGCTCTGATTCTGAATTGGACTCTGTCACTCCCCAGTTTTTAACAGGTCTATTCCACCTTACCTTTTTCACACTCATAATGCTTATAACACTACACTGTTTCCAAATACTTGAAAAGTATACATCCAAATTCTAATAGAAATTTAGTGGGTTTTGTTTTCTATTTTTATTCAAACTCTGGCACTCCGGTTTTCACATAGGTGCAATGGCCATTATAGTTCTTGATGCATGGGGATAGCACCTGTTAATAATTGATGTGCATTGTATATTAACAGCAATAATATTTTGTTTAACCACAGAAAGTATTTTTGCTTTCACAGTTTAGGGTTTGAGTCACTGTCAGATCTGCTTCCAGCTACCAGATTGTCTGTTTCTCCTGGCAAAGGCTGTCTGGTTGGAAAAGTAAACAAATACTATGTATGGGTTTTGAAAAACCTCACATCAAATGGCAGAAATTATTTCAGTCTACTGTTCCAGTGCAGATAGAATTTGAAAATGTAAGCTTGTGGTATGCTTTTCCTTCCTCTCACTGAACATCAAACTTCAGGCACCATTCTGTTTAATAAGTGGAGATAGACCAAAATGACCAAAGCACAACACCAAAGCCTCCCAAATAATGTAATAATACACCCTGTGGTCACTTTCATTCAGAAACATTATCAGGGGAGACTGATGTTGCTGTGCAGTGCTTCATACTCAACAGAGTAAGCTGCTCAGATGAGGGTAATGCACTGCATTTCGATACAAGTTACAGATTTTAGAATCAAATACCAAAAAAATAACAAAGTATTCCAAAGGAGGGAAGCTATAATGTACTCATTATTGTATTCCTGAGCAGCTTTCAGTGCATCAGGCTCTGATGGGAGCTTTGGACAGAATATATCTTTTAGAGGCAGCCACACTAGTAACTGAATACCTGCAAATAAGATTCCTAGTCAGCAGTGGTGGTTCCTGCTGCTCTGTCCCCTTCTCTTGCAGAAAATGTGGAGGGGATCTTAAGGTGTTACTAAGGATTCTCTCAGGAAGGCCACTAAATGAGTGTGCTCCAAGGAGCTGTGGTCTCTTCTGTATCTGAAAGTGGTTCCGAGGTGGTACAAAGCTTATGTGGTGGCATGTGGTAATCTAAAAATAAAGTGCAGTGAGAAAGGTTTGCTTCGAATTGCCTTCAAACACATTCAATTAATTTAGTAACTATGTATACATGATAAAAGTAATTGCAGCTCGCTGTGCATTTAGCAATTAGTTGTTTTTCAAATTCTTTGAATGATGTGTATTTTCTAAACAGTTTGCTACATGCCCAGCTTGTAGTTATGGTAGCCAAACTCACTGCATATCTGATCTAATGGCAGAAAAGAAAGGAGATGGAAAGCTTGCACAACTGGGTGGTTCAAGTCCTCTGCTGGCTGTGACCCACTTTGATTTAGCACTTACAAGCCAGTGTAAATAAAGGATTGGTATTTTAAAAGAGGGAAAATAACAAGGTCCCCCCTTCATGTCTGAATATCAAAACCCTGTAATACAAGTGACACCAGAGCTCCCCATGTTAAGCCACCTACCCTTATTTCTCTGAACATAGTGAGAAATGCTGGATGTAAAATGGACTATACTATAATGATAGTCTTGTCCATCATCCACTAAAAAGACTTCATTCTCCATATTGAATTCCAGTTACCTTTTCCAGAACATTATAAAATAGTGCTCACATGAGGATCTTGGTACCTCTCTTGGGAAACTGCACATTCAACAGGAAAAGCCTTTTGTGTATAGCACAGTATGAAGGAGAGTGAAGAGGTTCTTGAGGTTCTTTGAGCAGCTGAAGCTGGGATGTGGGTAGGTAAGGGTGATTTCCACCTGTGTTTGTCCTAGAAAGAGTCAGAGTACCAGTAGACCAGCTCCACTTAGTTTCAAAAACATTTTTTTTGTTTGATTTTATGGAAAAGTTTCCTACTTAAAACCTATTTGTTACAGCTATTACTGCTGAATTCACAGAAGACATACCTATATTGTAGGGTGAATCAAAACTGTCAGTATATCAAGCATCTTACTAATAGATATATTTTAAGACATTAAAGAACAAGAAATAAAATTTTCTTTTGACCAATCAAACCCTGAAACAATGACAGGGAATGAGGTTGTCACCTCCCCTACAGTTTGCTTTCTACTGCTTTGGATGGTGTGGTAGCTGTGCATATTTTTAACAAATGCCATATGCACCTATCTTTCCCCAATTGTTATTGTCTTGTCTGAATGCAAAGAGAAAACCACTTGAAAGGAAATAATGACAGTCAGAGGAAAATGTCCAAGGCCCTTGTGGGAACTAATAGGAAAGCTCTGAATAGGAAATTACCTCTGCCAGGTACCAAATTGGTGGGCAAGTGTACCCTTTCCAGGCCCAAACAGGACACAAAAACTTTTCAGATGCTAATTCAATTGAAAAAGGGAGGTTAAGTGGGCTGTCAGCAGCTGTACAGGGGGGAAATGATGACTGACTCTGAGGGGCACATAAGCATGCTGAAACAAAGCAACTGTCTCACCTACCACCATCTAACCTAGAGATGGAAGTAGCAGGATAAAGCTGAATTTACTAAGGCTCAGATGGAAAGATGAAAGCTGAGGTAAGGGTCTTTTGTTTGTTTAAGCTCTATTCTTTGTATTTAAGTGAATAATGCTTTGTTTTGGAGAACCTGGCTTGGGGTCACTTCAATTCATCTACTGGCATAGTCTCTTGGAAAAAAAGGTATATTGATGACAAACACAGGTGGGTCTGTCAGTTGAACACGAGAAGTAAATGAGATATTGCCGCCAGGATTTCCAGTCTGAAAGTGGTGGGACCACATGGCTCTATCCACAGAAAGCTGAGGATGATGAACTTCTCAAGAAAGTGTGTTTGAGAGGTACGAAAAGGCACTTCAGTATAGCTTATATGTAGCTGCAACTAATCTTACAATTCTTTCAATTTAAGAAAGCATGATGTTCTCTACTGGAAATCCTTTCATCTAATTTGAACAGCCTAAAAAAGAACAAACATCTACTTAAAAATGGGCAAAATGCTAGCATCTTTGGCTTCCTGTCAACAGTTGATGTATGCAACAAATAATCCAGATCTAGCACATCTCAGCTCAATGCTTAAAAATAATATTTTGTAGATATGTTACTGTATGGGATTAAGTTTTCTTCCGAATAGCTGGATTTCTGCTCACATGTTTTAAAAAATATTTGAACAAATGAAATTTGCAATGGTTTTAAAAGATGTAATCTTAATATTTGTTTACAGATAGGCCGTGCAATTTTCTTTGAAGCATGACCTGTAAACACCTAGTGGCCAGTATTGATTACAGGTTCCCAATTAATGTGATGCTCCTGAAATCAGACACCATCCCTGCAGGGAGGGGTGGGTGTGTGGCCCAGAAAGGTTTCAAATTACCTTTTTTTAACAGATCAAAGTAGATGCCACCATTTTAAATGACAAGTAGGGGAATCTTTTTTTGCGTGTCATTAAACAGGAGAAAAGTGAAGGTATGTTGAATCTGTATTAACCTGTATGAGACACTAGAAAATCTAACAGCAAAATTCTGTCAGTTTATTATTAGTTGTCTGCTGGATGGTCACAGACAGGAGACATGGGAAAAAAACCTGCTTTGCCCCAGTCTTACTTTGGTATTTGTGGTTCAAAGGAATCTCTACTTTTTTACTATTTTAGAATGAAAATTTGATCTTATTTTATTAACTTTGGGTTATACAGTTTGTTTCACTGAATCCAGAAGTGAACTGTTTTCTTGATAAAACAACTGTGAATAAATGTTTAAACTGGAACATACAGGGGTAGAAATTCATAGTTAATATTGTTGCAGATTCATCAGTGTATCTCTTATTCCTGGACTGATATCCCAGAGAGCAAATTTTTCTTTCCTTTGAAGGGAGGAAGTGAGGTGTAAAAACCAGGAAAAATATTTTTCCCCTGAAATAATTTTTAGAGTTCATGATTAATGTTTAATCTGGAAAGATATTTAACAACTTCTGAAAGGTAACGATCTATGGTCTGTCTAGAATTAATAGGCAGAGAAGAGATTCAGAGCAGCCTTGTGGAGAAGGACTTGGGGGTGTTGGTTGATGGGAAAACGAGCATAAGCCGGCTGCAGTGTGCACTTGCAGCCCAGAAAGCCAACTGTATCCTGGGCTGCATCACAAGGAGCTTGACCAGCAGGTCGAGGGAGGTGATCCTGCCCCTCTACTCTGCTCTTGTGAGACCCCACTTGGAGTACTGTGTACAGTTCTGGTGTCCTCAACATAAAAAGGACGTGGAACTGTTGGAAGAAGTCCTGAGGAGGGCCACGGGGATGATCAGGGGAGTGGAGCACCTCCCGTATGAAGATAGGCTGAGAAAGTTGGGGCTGTTCAGTCTGGAGAAGAGAAGGCTGCTTGGAGACCTCCTCGCAGCCTTCCAATATCTGAAGGGGGCCTACAGGGATGCTGGGGAGGGGCTCTTCATGAGGGACTGTAGTGAGAGGACAAGGGGTAACAGGTTCAAACTTAAACAGGGGAAGTTTAGATTGGATATGAGGAAGAAATTCTTTCCTGTAAGGGTGGTGAGGCACTGGAATGGGTTGCCCAGGGAAGTTGTGAATGCTCCATTGCTGGTGGTGTTCAAGGGCAGGTTGGACAGAGCCTTAGGTGACATGGTTTATTGTGAGGTGTCCCTACTGATGGCAGGGGGGTTGGAACAAGATGATCTTAAGGTCCTTTCCAACCCTAACTATTCTATGATTCTATGATTCTACCACTTTAATAGAGAGGAGGGACCACAGACCTTGAAATACAAAAAATGCCATGGAATACTAAAAGAATCAAATAGTTCTGGTAGCAACAAATCTGTAAAACTAATTCTGAAGATCTGTTTTGTGCTCTTTTTTCTTGTTTTATGTGTTGAATGGTGGGAGCTCTAACAGAGGGGTTCTTGGTTTTGAAGCTCATTTCAGAGTTTCTTCTATATGTGTATCCATATTGTCAGAATCTGTACTATGGCATGATGTGATAATGCAACACATCCTTCAGCCCCACCTAATTTATTGAATGTATGTATTTCTCCACTCTTCAGTCAAGTTTTGCTGAATCATCAGCTATTAAATCCAAGAGTCACTGGAGAGGGAGGGAATTAAAGACAAACTCACTTGCACGTGAACATATGTATTTTTAGGGTGATCCTTTACTAAAATAAGGAGCTCTAATGACGTCTGATATTATGTACCCAGCTGTGTATGGGAATAGGACTTGAAGACCCTCTTCCAGCCATCTCAACTGGTGTTCAGTGTTTCTTCAGGCAAAAGGATATGTGGAGGTTTCTCTGGAAACTGTCTGTGGCACCTGGGGCAGGTCAAAGTTCTGACTAGATGTCACAGCCCAAAGCTAGCTGTTTGAACATCCTTTCCTGAAGACTCTGGAGAAGTACTGTCCATCATCAGTCTCTGACTTCCTGAGACTCATAGTTCTCTGTCAGACAGCACAAGATATTTTTGTAAACGTGTGACTTTAGAACAAGGGTCTTGAGCCTTCATACTTGGAAAGTTTGCAGCTAAGCACAAAATCTGTCATTAGAATTTTTTTTTTTTTTTAACATGTAATAATGTATGTTAGAAAAGAAGCACATTAGGAAAGTTAAGCCTCAACTTACTGCAAAAATATTGGCCCATGTTCATCTCAAAGTGTCGTGGTTTAACTCCAGCTGGCAAACAATTACTGTTAAAACTTGTGGGTTGAGATAAAAATAGTTTAATAATTGAAATAAAAATGAACCTGTATAATAATAGTATAATATTTACTGTAATGAAAAGGCTGACAACAAAAAGAGAGAGAGAAATAAAAGAAATTAAAGAGAAACAAAATCCAATAAACAAAAATTATGCACAGTACAGCTGCTCACCACCCACTGACAAATGCCCAGCTTGGCCTGAGGAACGATCGGTCCCTTCTGGGTAACTCCCCAGAATTTATATACTGGACATGACATGCTGTGGTATGGAATACCTCTTTGGCTCAATTTGGGTCAGGTGTCCTATCTCTGCTCCCCCCTGGCTTCTTGTGCCCCTCCTCGACAGCAGAGACTAAAAGGTCCTTGATCAGGGTAAGTGCTACTTAGCAACAACTAAAACATCAGCGTCTTATCAGCATTAGTTTCAGACTGAAGCCAAGACACAGCACTGCACCATTTGCGAGGAAGAAAATTAACTGTATTCCAGAGAAAAACAGGACACAAAAGCAGGTGTAAGACCTGATGAACATCTAGTATAGCTAGAATGTACCAGTATATTTAGTATAGATGAACCAGCGAAGCTGAATCATTATTTAGATGCATGTGTCTGGGTCTTGGCTGAGTCAAAGTAACTGGGACTGCTTTCAGAAGTAAGTGTGTTTATTATCCTCTCAAATAGATGCAGCTTTCCTTTTGGACTCTCAAGATAAGATCCTTGAAGGATCTTGACAGGTAGGAATGTTATTTCTTTCTTAATGCCCACCAAAGCATATTTAGCTACTCATACCTAGGAAATGAATCCAGGAACAGCTCATATCCAGGGTATTCTTGCACAGTTCGTTACACTGCTCTATGTATGCGGTTACACTATGGTCACTCATGCTAACACACAGGTTTCTCAAGCCTTACACAGAAGGCCCAGTATAGCAAACATGGCTTGTTCAAGTTCTCTAACTCCCTGAATACACTGTTTTCTGCAAGACTTCTCGTACAGGTACTTACTTGTATCCTGAGGAGTTGGCTTCCTCAAGTTAAGTCAAACTGATTCAGAGGAAATCCTCTATTCTGAGTGCATTTTAAAAAAATGTCATCACCTTCTTCTTCGTTAATATATTATGAAGAGCACTGTGTCATTGCAATATAGTAATACAAGTATAACAAATCAGTTATTTGAGATTTTATAAATTTATAAAAATAATTGTATTAAGCTTTTCAGTACACATATAAGCTAATGATCAAAAGTACTTTCCTTAAAGATATCTAGTAGAGTTTCTCTGTTTTGTAGGGAATTGTCATGGGTTCAGCAGTAGCAGTCATTTATCTCCTTCTTGGTAGCTGGTGCAGTGCTGAGTTTTATATATATATATATAATATATAAGAATACATATAATAAATATTATATATAATAAAATATTTACAACATCATATATATTTGTAATTAATATTATACTTAATATTATATTTATAATAGAATATATTAATATATATCATAACATATCCTAATATATAATATATATTATACTATATATAATACATATTATTATATATAATATAATATAAAATAATAATATTAATATAATTAATATAACGAAATTAGTAGAATATCTTATATTAAATTAACATAATATAATATATAGATAATATATAACTAGATAAGATTATACATTATAAAAATATAATTAATACACATTTATAATTAATATTATATTTAATATTATATTTATAATATAATATTGTAATAATATATAATAAATATTAAAATATAAGATATATAAATATATATATTATATTTATATAATTCTCTATTTTTATTTGCCAGTTAAATGGTGTCCAGTCAAATAATTAAGGGTGTTGTGGTTTAAGCTGCAAATCTCACGCAGCCCATTCACTCACTTCTCCCTCTTTCTTCCCCCCGACTCCAATGGGGGGGGGGAGGGGGAAGGGGAATGGGGAGAAGAATTGAAAGAATGTAACTCCCGCAGGTTGAGATAAGAACAGTCCGTAACTGAGGTATAATAAAATCACTACTGCTACCACCAATAATAACAACCAGGGAAATACAAAGAAAGAGGACACAACATCTCACCACCCCACCGAGCCAAGAGAGGGAGACTTCCTGGTTCCTGCCCCCAATTTTTTTGCATCCTGGACATGACGTGCTGTGGTATGGAATAACTTCTTTGGTCAGTTTGGGTCAGGTGTCCTGTCTCTGCTTCCTCCCAGCTTCCCCTCCTCCCCAGCAGAGCATGAGACTCAGAAAGTCCTTGGTCAGACCAAAATATTACCAAGCAGTAACTGAAAACACTGGTGTTATCAGCGCTGCTCCCAGGTTGAAAGTCAAAAACACAGCGCTGCACCAGCTACCAAGAAGGAGAAAAAAATGACTGCTACTGCTGAACCCAGGACAGTATCCACCTCTTATTTCATACCATTCACGTCATGCTCAGATCCCACATTTTCAATATACCATCACTCCTATCTCATATATATACATATATATGCATACACAGGGAGACAGAGAGAGAGAGAGTTCATTCCTTAGTGCGTGGACCAATCCCTATAAAGCTGCTGAGTCCATCCAGTCTGTGATGTCAGGCTCCATCTTTTGTAACAGTCTTTCAGAGCAGGGGAGGCAGTGTGCAGTGTTGGATTGCTGCCTGTTGATGCTGATTGTTCCTTTACTGCAGAACTCGTCTGGTTTCAACAAAGTTCATTCTTTGTTGGGATGATGGTCAGAGGGCCACTCACGGATGACTTGAAGACATTTCGTTGATGGGCTATAAAATTATTGCATAGCAGGCAACAGCATACAATTGAGTTCATTGGCTGTTTTCTCCTAAAATCAAATCCCCTTGAGGTACACATCGGACTTCCCCATCTTCCCGCATTACCCAGCAAGTATATCCGGGTCCCTGAGCAAAAGCAATCCCACAGGTGGGTTTGCCTTTACCTGAAGCAGGAATAACCCAGACTGTCTTCCCCAGCAAATTCTTTATATGCACCACAGGAACGTTGTCCCCCTCCACAGTATGTGGCAGTTCTGACTGGGCTGGACCAGCTCTGTTGGCAGATCCTCTGGTGTTGACCAACCAGGTGGCCTTTGGTAAATGTGTATCCCAATGTTTGAAAGTCCCACCAGCCATTGCTCTCAGTGTAGTTTTTAATAGCCCATTGTACCGTTTGATTTTCCCAGAGGCTGGTGCATGGTAGGGGATGTGATATACCCATTCAATGCCATGCTCTTTGGCCCAAGTATCTATCAGGCTGTTCCAGAAATGAGTCCCATTGTTTGACTCAATTCTCTCTGGTGTGCCGTGTCGCCACAAATCTGTTTCTCAAGGCCCAGGATAGTGTTTCATGCAGTGGCATGAGGCACAGCATATGTTTCCAGCCATCCGGTGGTTGCTTCCACCATGGTAAGCACATGACACTTGCCTTGGCGGGTTGGTGGGAGTGTAATATAATCAATCTGCCAAGCCTCCCCATATTTGTACTTCAGCCATCGTCCTCCATACCAAAGAGGCTTTAACCATTTAGCTTGCTTAATTGCAGCACATATTTCACAGTCATAAATAACCTGGGCAATAGTATCCATTGTTAAGTCCACCCCTTGATCATGAGCCCATCTGTATGCTGCATCTCTGCCCTGATGGCTTGAAGTGTCATGAGCCCACCGGGCCAAAATAATTCACCCTTATGTTGCCAATCTAAGTCCATCTGAGCCACTTCAATCTTAGCAGCTTGATCCACTTGTTGGTTGTTCTGGTGTTCCTCAGTAGCCCGACTCTTGGGTACATGAGCATCCACATGGCGTACCTTGACCACCAGGTTTTGCACTTGGGCAGCGATATCTTGCCACAGTGCAGCAGCCCAGATGGGTTTACCTCTGCGTTGCCAGTTGCTCTGCTTCCATTGCTGCAACCACCCCCACAGGGCATTTGCCACCATCCATGAGTCAGTATAGAGATAAAGTACTGGCCACTTTTCTCGTTCCGCAATGTCAAAGGCCAGCTGGATGGCTTTCACTTCTGCAAACTGGCTCGATTCACCCTCCCCTTCAGCAGTTTCTGCAACTTGTCATTGAGGACTCCATATGGCTGCCTTCCATCTACCGTGCTTTCCCACAATACAGCAGGACCCATCAGTAACAAGGCATATTGCTTTTCACTTTCTGACAGTTCATTATATGGTGGGGCCTCTTCAGCACGCATCACTCCTTCCTCCTCTGGTGACATTCCAAAATCTTTGCCCCCTGGTCAGTCCATGATGAATTCTAGAATTCCCGGCCGACTGGGATTTCCTATTCGAGCTCATTGTGTAATTAATGCGGCCCACTTACTCCATGTAGCATCGCTTGCATGACATATAGAGGAGACCCTGCCTTTGAACATCCAGCCCAGCACAGGCAGCCGGGGTGCCAGGAGGAGCTGTGCTTCAGTGCCAATCACTTCCAAAGCAGCTTGAACCCTTTCATAGGCTGTCAATATCTCTTTTTCAGTTGGGGTATAGCTGGCCTCAGATCCTCTGTATCCCTGACTCCAAAAGCCGAGGGGTCGACCTCGAGTTTCCCCTGGAGCTTTCTTCCAGAGGCTCCAGGTAGGACCATTCTCCCTGACTGCGATGTACAGTACATTTTTCACATCTGGCCCAGTCCGGACTGGTCCGAGGGCTACTGCACGAACTATCTCTCATTTAATTTGCTCCAAGGCTTGTTGTTGCTCAGGGCCCCATTTAAAATCATTTTTCTTCCGGGTCACATAATAGAGAGAGCTTACAATCAAACTGTAATTCGGGATGTGCATCCTCCAGAACCCCACAGCACCCAAGAAAGCTTGTGTTTCTTTCTGATTAGTTGGTGGTGACATTGCTGTTATCTTGTTGATCACATCTGTGGGGATCTGGCGGTGTCCATCTTGCCATTTTATTCCCCAAAATTGAATCTCCCGTGCAGGTCCCTTGACCTTACTCTGGTTTATGGCAAAACTGGCTTTCAGCAGGATTTGGATTATTTTCCTCCCTTTCTCAAAGACTTCTTCTGCTGTATCACCCCACACAATAATGTCATCAATATATTGCAGGTGTTCTGGAGCTTGCCCCTGTTCCAGTGCAGTCTGGATCAGTCCATGGCAGATGGTAGGGCTGTGTTTCCACCCCTGGGGCAGTCGGTTCCAAGTGTACTGGATGCCCCTCCAAGTAAAAGCACACTGTGGCCTGCACTCTGCTGCCAGAGGAATTGAGAAAAAAGCATTGGCAATGTCAATCGTGGCATACCACTTGGCTGCCTTTGACTCTAATTCATGCTGAAGCTCTAGCATGTCCGGTACGGTAGCACTCAAAGGCGGGGTAACTTTGTTCAGGCCACGATAGTCTACTGTTAGTCTCCACTCTCCATTAGACTTTCACACTGGCCATATGGGGCTATTAAGGGTGAGCGGGCCCTACTTATCACTCCTCGACTCTCCAATTTACAGATCAGTTTATGGATGGGAATCAGGGAGTCTCGGTTGGTGTGATATTTCACCAGTGCACTGTTGTGGTCACGACTGGCACTTGTTGTTCTTCGACCTTCAGCAACCCCACAACAGAAGGATCCTCTGAGAGACCAGGCAAGGTGGACAGCTGCTCCACTTCCTCTGTCTCCAAAGCAGCAATACCAAAAGCCCACTGGTACCCTTTTGGGTCTTTGAAGTACCCTCTCCTGAGGTAATCTATGCCAAGGATACATGGAGCCTCTGGACCAGTCACAATGGGGTGTTTTTACCATTCCCTCCCAGTCAGGCTGATTTCAGCCTCCAGTATAGTCAACTATTGGGATCCTCCTGTCACTCCAGAAATAGAAATAGGTTCCACCCCTTGACAGCTTGATGGCATCAGAGTACACTGTGCACCGGTATCTACTAGAGCCTTATACTTCTGTGGGACTGATGTGCCAGGCCACCTGATCCATACAGTCCAATAAGTTCGATTGTCCCCTACCTCCACCTGGCTGGAGGCGGGGCCCCTCTAATAGTCATCACATTGATTACTCATATCTTGTTGTAATGGGTTCGGCTTTTCTGAGTCTCATGCTATGCCAGGGAGGAGGGGGAACTGGGAGGAGGCAGAAACAAGGCACCTGACCCAAACTGACCAAAGAGCATGCTGCAGCACGTCATGCCCAGGATGTAAAATACTGGGGGCAGGAACCCGGAAGTGGCACGCTCTCTCTCTCTCTCTCTCGGCTCGGTTGGTCGGCGAGCGGTTGTATCCTTTTCCCTTGTATTTGCCTTGTCATTATTATTATTATTGGTAGTAGCAGTAGTGATTTGTATTATATCTTAGTTACTGGACTGTTCTTATCTCAACGCGTGGGAGTTATATTCTTTCGGTTCTTCTCCTGATTTCCCCCACATCGGGGGGGAGGGGGGCAGGGGAAGGGAGGGAGAAGTGAAATTTACAGTTTAAACTACGACACTTGTTGACAGGAATTATTCCTTATCACAGGAGCTGAAGTAAAATCTGCTCTTCCACTCCATCTGGGAACCTGCTCACCAGAGACTGAGGCCGCAGCCTTCATGGGGTGATCAGACTTGACCTTTGTTCTCCTCTTCAATTCTCGCACCCGTTCCTCCAAAACTGAAGTAGGCTTTCCATCCCACTTCGTCATATCTTTTCCGTGATCCCACAGGTAAAACCAGAGGGTGGCCCATGGTGTATACCTTCTATATCTTCTCTCTCGAACAGTAGGGCGCCTTCTGTTAATAGCTGAGATGTGTGTTGGTACACGTGAGGAGCTGGATAGATCGTCTCTCAATTGTTGGAGGTTCTGGGACAGTTTTTCCACAGCTGAGATGATGGAAGGGGTGAGATTGTCTTCAGACTCGGAGTTTACGAATCATTTCATCCACTGTTAGTGGTACTATGTCATTCCAGTTTACTGTTGCCAATGAATGGGCATATGATTGGGGCGCATTCCACGTAAATTTCCACCACATGGGTCATGTACATTCAACTTCATCTGGATCTATGGGTATATCCCTGTTATTCGGCTTGATATTATAGGTCATCTCTACAGTGGCTGATTCCCTCAGAGACTGGATGCCCTTTTCTAGAGTAGTCCACTTGGCCAAACGACTCATAACATTATCCTTGTATGGAAACCTACCTTTCACAGCTGCCAAGAGCCGCTTCCAGAGGCTGAGAGACTTTTTCTCTCTTGCAATTGCTTTGTCAATTCCCCCTTCCCTGGCAAGTGATCCCAGCTGTTTGGCTTCACTACCTTCTAGTTCATGACCATCAGCCCCATTGTCCCAGCATTGGAACAACCAGGTGATGATGTGCTCCCCTGGCTGACGGGTAAAGTCTTTTCGCATATTCTGTAGCTCGGTTGAGGTCCGAGATCAGGAAGTCACCTCTTCTTCGTCATGTGATGATGACTCCTGGTCTGATGCTGTCCCAGGTGGTGAGTACGTTGTTTCTTCGTCTTGCTGTATCTTTCTTGCCTCTTTTTTGCTTTTCCTCTTGCATACAGGGGCAACCGATATTGTTATGAGTTGGTCCTCTGGTTTAGCTGTGGTTGATTATCACTGTGTTTTCGGTAGCTGCTGTACTTGTCACTGGGGTTTGATTAGGTGGTGTAGCTGCTGTGCTTGGAGCTGGATTAGCTGCGCTGTCCGTTACAGTTGAAGTTTGAGTAGTGGCTGTACTTGTCCCTGGGGGTGGTGTAGCTGCTGTACTTGGAGCTGGAGTAGCTGCGCTGCCCATTACTGTTGAAGTTTGAGTAGCGGCTGTACTTGTCCCTAAAACTGAAAAATACTGAAACTTTAACTGAAAACACTGGTGTTATCAGCGTTGTTCCCAGGCCGAAAGTCAAAAACACAGCGCTGCACCAGCTACCAAGAAGGAGAAAAAAATGACTGTTACTGCTGAACCCAGGACAAATTCTGGTTTCTCCTTACCAAATAAAGAAATGGTAGATTAAAAAAAACTCAGGATATTTTTAAAATTATAACGTCTGTTTGTGGTGTGCTTGTGTGTGCGGTGGTGGGAATGAGGAGGCATATGAGATAATGAAATATGAACTGTTTTCTGTGGAGTTACTTCCACTGATGAGTTCAGAAAGAAGGGCGAATGTTGAGTTTTCTGCCTTTTCTCCCCCCTGTCTTTTTCAATTATATTTTCAGTTGGATACCTTTGGCAATTTCACTGGTCTGTCTATTTGTGATACCAGAAGGTAGAGAAGGGGACATCCGCTAGTTCCATTTAGTCCTTGAAGGAAGGTAGTTTTCTGGTTGTTGCAGGGTGGTTAATTAAAATAATGCATCTTTCTGTAGGTGTATGTTGACCGTTGACAGGGGCTTGTGGGAGAGGTGGACTTTGAAGCGACAGCATGCTCAGAGAGGGAAAATCTGTCTCTGAAGACAGACACTGTCAGAGTGTAGGGCTTGTGGCTTACACTCAGCTTAACAAACATGTCACTTCTGTAACAATACAAAAGTGAGAGGCGCCAAGCCTGTTCCTCCTTCAGGGGTGGTGTCATGGTTTAAGCCCAGCTGTAAATCAGCCACGCAGTTGTTAGCTCACTCCCTCCCCTCCTCCCTCCACTCCCAAATATATGGGGAGGAGAATCGGAAGAATGTAACTCCCACGGGTTGAGATAAGAACAGTCCAGTAACTAAGGTATAACACAAACTACTGCTGCTACCACCAATAATAATAATGCTAAGGGAAATAACAAGGGAAGAGAATACAACTGCTCACCACCCACTGACCGATACCCAGCCTGACTGAGCAGTGATCTGACCCTTCTGGGTAACTGCCCCCAGTTTATATACTAGGCATGACTTGCTGTGGTATGGAATACCTCTTTGGTTAGTTTGGGTCAGGTGTCCTGTCTCTGCTTCCTCCTGGCTTCCCTTCCTCCCTGGCAGAGCATGAGACTCAGGAAGTCCTTGGTCTGACAAAACATTACTGAGAAGCAACTGAAAACATCGGTGTTATCTGAGCTGTTCCCAGGCTGAAAGTCAAAACCACAGCACTGCAGGAGCTACTAAGAAGAAAAAAAATGGCTACTACTGCTGAACCCAGGACAGGTGGGGAAAGACAAGGTATTTTTTTTTCTGAATTTTGAAACTATTATTTTTTCCATAAATGACCTGAGCATTTAAGATATTCTGAGTGGTATCCTTTTCTCTTTGTTTTCCATACTCACATGCCTGCTAAATATATCTGCCCTGCTGTGCTAGTAAATATGATAAGGTATTTTTACAGTCAGCAGGGACTTACTCATCTGCAGTTTTATCAAAGAGCATAGCTACAGAAAGCAATTGCAGCTTCACATTTTGATGCATAATGCCATATGTCCTTGCAGGTTTTGATACATCATTGACTTAGTTTCATATCTCATTTCTGCAGTTTGTAGATTAATTGACTATTTCTTGGGATGAAGCAGAGCATCTTTAAAAAATTTCTTCTGACATATTATAAGCTACAGTGTGATGTTATCTGTGTCTTGTTGCAGTTATGATGACTGAGCTGCACTCTGATAATTTACAAGATCACAGGCTGGACACAGGGTGTTCTGGAGACACTGCCTCTGCTTGGACACTCTCCTTCTGTCCCAAAGAGTGTCCCTTGAAATAATGTGTTACATTTTACTTTTTGAAACAGCATGTAAAATCTGAACTTTTTTTTTGCAATTACTGACATAAAAGGGTTCCACTGATTTAAAAGAGTTCAGAATAAAATCTTAAAGATAATTATTAAACTGAATCTAACTGAATCAGAAATCAACTTTCTGTTAAAAAGGAAGTTAGTATTTAAAACAAAGCCTAGAACAAGTTTTTGGATAATAATTTCTTGTTTCCACTATAGTGTGCTTTAATTTTTACAAATTAAGCAGTATAAAACTGTGTGACAGTTAGAGGTAAATGTAGAACTTCTTATATTTTGGTCCCTCAAGGTCCACAACTTCTGCAAAATATGAATCAATTTCAGTTTCTATTGTAATATAGGGTGATCAACACTCTATAAACATAAAAATCTTACACCAAAATGTATATTTAACATTTACCCCTCATTCCTATGTTGATTAGATTTTGAAAGCCAGAAGGAATAATTAATATGACCTAGTATATAACAAGGCCATTTAATGTCACCTGGTAATGATTATGCAATTTTCAATAACCTGTCTTTCAGAAAAAGCCACTATGTTAGGTGTAAAGACTTTGAAGAGATACTTATTTCACTACTGGTCGAAAAGAATTGTCTTTGGGTTTTCCTGACTAGCAAAGTTTTGGAAAGGTAGAGAAAAATAGGTAATTTCTATTCAGAACACAAAGTACCTGGATTTCCTTGTCTTCCCCTGTTGATTTCATGTACATTGCAGCAAGTATCAGCAAAAAAATTACTCACTGAAAATAGAAAATACTTAGACAAACTTGATAAAAGACCTGTGCTAATTTTAGATTCAAATTGGTTTTCTAAACTTCAGCCTGGAATACATATATAAGAATGACTTATTAGCTTTGGTTATCACTGAAGATAGCAATTTAGAAAAGAAATGCTGACCTAATCTTAGCTGGAAAACATATGAATGTCTTCACAGACATCTGCTTGCAAAGATTTTTTAGAGTGAGCAGAGGAATTTTGGGATATTAAGGTAAGGGAAATGAATGCTCTCATTTCTCAACTAAAATTATCATGAGATTATCTCATGACAATTTTTAATTATCAACACCACTTTTTGCTGCTGAACTTTTCAGGGAATTTCACCAATAAACATTTCCAGCAGCACGTGAATGCATTCTCATGGTTTTTTTGGGATGATCCAAAATATTAACAATTTTTAGTTGGTAGTTCAAAAAATGTATTTATTTTTTTCATAAATATCTACTGTTGATAACCTTGGCAGGGAAAAATCAAAACTTTTCCAGTTCATTGTATGGCCAGACTGAGACAGTCATCAAAGCTTTAGTTCCTACTGACTGTCATTCTCCATTTTCACACCAATTACAATGTGACACCCAGGGTTCATAAAAATAAATGAAGTTTAAGCATTGTACATAAAGTTATTTGTGTTTTTTTTTTCTTTCCCCTGCATTAAAAAAAAAAAATAATCATGTACATCCTGCCACCAATGAAATCATACCCTATATGGTCTTCCACAGTTTTCCACCTGGGATTCATTATCTGTTAATGCTATGACATGGGACGTCAATGTAATGTGAGTTTTGTTGCAATAGGCATGGCCATGAATTGTTCTGGAGCCCTCAAAAAGGCACTTGAGTCATCACCAGAGGGCATTCTCAGGTATGCTGACTGTCTAACTCTCATTTTCTGAGTTCCAGTCATGCTTTTGAAAACTGATTTTGTAAGTAATGCCATTACAGAATCTTAAATAAATGAAATGTAGATGCCATCACCTTTAGCTCATCTTCCAGTCTTGTCATTTTGACTCTCTCTCTCTTCTACTATGTTAATCTTGAAGTTACATTTGTCAGTACATGCACAGTCCATGGATATAAGCTTTTTAAAAGTACAAAGTGGAATCTTCCTTCTTGTCTGAAAGATCTCAAATTCTCCATGCGAAACAGTACTTATACATTTGCATATTCATTCTTGAAATTAAGTAGATTTCAACAGATAGTCATGCAGAGAGATCTTCAGTTTCACTTTTCTTTCTACACTACAGTGCTAAAAATAATGATTTAAATATTTTCCTGATTAATTTGGGTTTGTCTAGCTTTCTTGGTATCCTTTCACCTGTCTTGGCACATGCCTTAAAGAATGTGTATTACATCTTTTAAATAGGAGGCAAAAGAGCTTTTTAGAAGCCTGTGCTGGTATTAATTTTTCCAGTTTTGGCATGATGATGCTCAGTTATGAATTTTTGCTCTTTGCTGAGGTCAGTACAAAGCTAGATCTGGCAGAGGGAAAATCAAGGAAGTTCTTCAAATCTAGGAGGATAAATCCACACAGAAATTCACAGAGAAAAAAAGATATGCACTCAAGATTGTAATTTCTGCATGCCCAAATATCTTCAAGCAGTACTTCTTGCAGAGCTCTGTGTTGACTGAAGCTCCACCTGCAGAGCATGACACAATCACGCACTGGGCTTTCCCTTGAAGAAAAGAACATAGGAAAGCATCAATTCTCATTTTTTTCTTGTACAAAACAGACTTTGCCATAAAGAATAGTGAAATAAAAATATAATCTAAGACACTGAACATGGATAATTCTTATAAATTCCTAATTCTTTTGCTTGTAATTAGGAACATAACTTTTTCTCTTCATAATATTTTTTGATACTAATTCTTATTTTTTTTAAAGGGTCTGCTTTGACTATTTCATACTTTCCTGTTACTTAGGTTAGTGCAGGTGAACAGTATGTTTCCTAACTTTAATAATCTGGAGTATCAGTGTTACTGTCTGGCAGGAGTCATTGATTTTATTGTACTGATAAATGATTGTGGGACTGTGTAATTCTAAGCTGCCAGTGTATGTGCAGTACCAATGCCTCCTTTGAAATTATACTAGAACATGGGAAAGATGTGTTAGCCTTCTTCTGTGGAGCTATCTGTCTGTGTGTGATCTCATGAACTTGAAAGATGACAGTTTTCCTTTGATACTCACTTTCCCATGAAATAGAATAAGGAAAATTTGGTTGATAGATAGGTGGTTGAATAAAGATGCAGGTCAAATGGCAATGTGTTGAGTGTCACCATAGCTTCCTGAGGACTGTTGGTATAAAGAAGCAGTAGTATTTCCTAGGCTGCACTATGAAGGCTACCAAGCTCATTCCGCAGATAATACTGAAAGGGTTACTCAGCATCTTAAAGAGTTAGTTTTATAGCCACTTCAGTAGAATTTTACTAATTTGTAATTCCTAAATTTTGTAGTCTGTGGAAAGCAGGCACTGCATGGTTATACAGCTGGCCTATTACCCACGTATACCATGCACATTTTTCCTCAGGTACTGAGAAGTGGTAGCTATTACTAGATCTGTTTGTAGAAATTCAAATGCAGAAAAAAGAATCCAAATGCCATTAATGAAGCCGTACTCTTCAACTGAAAAATATCTCCCTGTTTTCCCTTTCATGAATTCAGGTTTTGTCTCCTTTGCTGCACTGCATCTGTTTGTGCAATATTCGGTATCCATAATGAGCTGTTAATGAGCTGTCGATTAGGAATGCAATTTCTAGACAAGAAAGATTGAGGACTTTAGGTACTCTTTCAACAAATAGTTCTGTATCTGAGTTCTTCATGTACAAATCTACACTGTTTCTGTTACAGTATCTCTCATACTAAAATCTTATTCTGAGTCACTCTGAATGTAGTTACGCATTTAATGAGTTTCCTTTAACGATATATTAACTATATCCTGCATGTTGCAATGAACAAAGACTGCAGGATAATGAAAACTCTTTGTTATACCAAGAGCAGACTCCAAGAATTATACTCATTAAGCTGTGATCCTGAACCAATGAATTTAATGGGAAATTTGCCATCAAATTCAGTATGAACAGAATCAGACCCTAATTTCTTAAAGGAATTCAGAAATATGGTCTTTAATGACAGTTTTGTAATACATCATGATACAAAGAGAATTATCTATACGCAACCTAATTATACCGGAGAATGAATCAGCTAATGCTCTGTACATACACCTAGGACTCCCCTATACACAACATTTGAAGGGATTTGCATACTTTACATTTTGTTCACCTTTTCTTTACAGTCAGGAGTAACTGAGGAACAGATGTTAAAACAAAAGTCAAGATTATATATAAACAGTGGCAAAAATTAACCTAGATCTCTCAGGTGCTAACCCATATAAACAAGTTTGAACACAGCAGCAAACCTTGGTATAAGAATGGGCATCAGGTGGACTGTGCACTCACCAGGCAAATGAGGTCTTGTCAGTCCATTACCACTAATTATAATCTTAGTGATCTGAAATTGAGTCAGCTAATGAAACAGAACTTCTTCTGAAAAAAACAAGTTCATAGACAGATAACCTTGAATGAACCCTGAGATTTTATGAGCTTCATTCCTTCTCTGAGTGAAGGAGTTCCAGTATGAGTTTTTGCCACCACCGGAGACTTATTTATTAATTACAGGTTGGATAGAGCAGCTTTGAGAGGAATCAGTTACTGGTGGTTAGCAGAGAGGATGCTGCAAGTTAGAGATCCTAACTTGACTACTTAGGGCCCTCCAAACATCCAAAGCAGTCAAATGTCAGTTGGGTGTGTTGTGTTTTTTCTATTTATTTTATTTTAATTTGTATATTTCTGCTGGGTCAGGAAATGCTATTTGTGCACAGTAATTTTCCAAACCTGCAGAACTAAGTATTTTATTTATTATTTTGTTTGCTTGTTTGCTAAAATCCTGGAGAAACCTGGTACTTTTTCTCCTGTCAAAATCAACATCTGGCAGGAACCAGGGGTATGGAGGTTTTCAAATATTTGCTCTGAGTTTGAGAAATGCAGCTGTGGTACACTCTACTTACAGCCCTTCATTGCTCTTCAGAAACCTGGGGTGGGGAAAAAAGGAAAAAAATGAAGAAGAAAAGAAGCCGTTTAAAATCATGTGACAGGTTATTATTTTGTTTAATGTGAAATATTCATCTGACAAGCTTATTGAGCTTGATTTGTGTACAGAACCCTTCTGCAAATCTGCAGTCTATCTGATTTCCCTTTCCCCCCTTCTTTGCTCCCCCTCTCTGCCACTAGTGCTGACATCAACCATTGTGCCATCTGAGGGAAAAAAAAAAAGGCACCTGGAGTATTAAAGTGATTTAACCAGTTTGATTTATGTTAATAGTACAGAAGAGAATATTTTTTGGTCCTCAAAAACATAACAGGCAATTGATGTGCCATATTGCAGTATGGTTTTAGCTATCAACATGTCAAGATTTAGTTTTGCTGTTAACATTTTACGATTTAGAAGGCTGTAAGAATATGTGCAGTGTAGCAACAACTCAGGCATCATTCTCCCAGCTATATTTATTGGGATTTCATATTTTTTTTTATAGAAGAAATTGAAAAAGAAAGAGGAAGGGAAAAAGGACAGATTTTCGGTCTTTCATTTTCTTCAGTCTGTCAAGTTGTGAGAATAAGGGGAAAGAAAATGGACTTCTAATGGTTTGTTTTCAGACCAAAGTAGACTCAGGGCAGAAGAATTCAAATATACAATTATTTTATTTCTTGCTAAACTAAAGATAACCTGAGCATAAACTGTAACTTCATTGCTTCTACCCCCTCTATCCCTATAGCAGAAAGCTTCATGTTTAACACTCTGTGAAGATGATGATCTATATAAGTCAATTGTCTGAAAATATGGAAGTACCATGTGCAGCATACATGGTCATATAAGAATTTATTCTCCTTCTAGACCTTCATTTCTTTCTAATTCTGCTGTGAAAAATCAATAAGATGTACTTCTTGGTGTGTAAGTGGGAAACGAAGTTTTTCACACTAAAAGAATGTCACAGTGGCTAGAGCTGCTAAACTAAGGTCTGAATTCCTCTGTGAACTTTGGTGGGTATTTTCACTTCCCCTAGGTTTTTAGTTATTAGTCATTGGATAAAAATTGTTGCTGGCCATTTAGAACTAGCACTGCAAAGTAAATGAAGCACATACATAATCCCCCCACCTTTACCTTCTGAAATTCCATGCTTAAGCTTCCAAATTAAAAAGAGCAACACGAAACGTGGGTAACAGGAGACCGTATAAATTTTAGACAACATTTCAAGCTTCTTTCTGTGTACATTTCAGAACTGGAAACTCAGGAATATATTGAAATTCTCTGTGAAGATCTAATTAATAACCTTTATTTTTCCAGTTGCTTTGTGTGACTAAGAAATACCTAGTATTCAGGACATTAGCTCAAGAACTCTATCTTCCCAAAGCTGTGTAAGAGGATGTGAAAGCAGTCTGGAACTTTGTAGAGGCAGATGAGGAAAAGCGTATGTTCCCACTACTTGTTACTCGCATCTCAAGGCATTCACTTCATGGCAACAGTGATAAGAAGGGCACACATAGGTACATATTTGTGTCTCATCTGTTTCACAGTGGGCTCTGCTGAATGGAAAAACACTTAGAATGTCTTTTAAATAATTTTATTAATTTCTGTACTGAAATTTCATGCACAGTTGAACATCCTAAAACACAACAAGTTAAAGTTATACAGCACTATGATTTTCCTCAGAGCTTCCACTTTTGTTGTTCTGAAGCTCAGTTTGGCATGTACTTATCTACTATTTATTTTACTGTGACTGCCTGAACTTGCCTTTGGTTTCAGAGGACAGAACTTATTCTCGTCAAACAGTGATGATGGTTATGTCATATTTTTTTGACGTGAAAATCTAGGGTCTCAGGTTGCTGTGTACAAGAGGAAATCTGGGCATCCTCAAGTTGCATTTCCCATCTTCCAAGACAGTGAAGCCCTTTACACTTTTTATCATTCTGTTTTAATGTGAACTATTGTCCAGGTGAGCTGCTTTGGTGAAATGCTGCAAAATTAGGAAGAGCTACAGAAATCTGTTACTACATTTGTTATGCATAAAATCAAGGCAAATGTCAGACCTTTTGTCTTTGGTCAAGTTTAAACTGTGGAACACAAAAAAGTCATTCCAGCTGCCAATTCCACAGGCATGGCTTCCACACTGAATAGGACCTAGGCATGTGCCAGTCCTCCACTTTTTTCCCATTCTGTGGTTTTGATAAAAGTCCAAAAGCATGGGCCAGAATGATGGTCAGGAGCAAAAGACTTTCAGATCCTACTAGGCAGATATTGTTCCCCCCGGTCTTAATTCTCCAAAAGTTTTAACTACTGAGGATACCACAAAGATGAATTATTTACCTCTAAGCCCTAATCTAGGGACAGTAGTATCACGAAGAAGTCTATTGAGAAATAAATATTATTCTGCCTAGTGAACAGACTCTGGAGTAAATAAGGCCAGAACAACACAGTACATGGGAAGATAGAAGGAAATATTGATTAGCTGCTTGTGAAAAGAGAGCCAGTGATTCTGTGGATCATGTTGAAAAATACTGGGTAATTACCTAATTAAAGATTTTATCGCCAATATGCATAAGTAGCACATTTGAATTAATAATATACAGGCAAAATGTTGATGTCAAAGCAGATCAGTATGAAAATGCTATAAAATCTGTGAGGATTTTGCTATTGATATTGATTTTGTATGGAAGATATTAGCTTTCACAGAGACAGACTTTGATTTGCACTCTGAAGTAGAAAGAACTTGTTGTCCAGTACTTTTTATTATTTAAGGGATTAAGTTGCAATCCTTCATATTCTTTGAATAAAATAGTATCTTTTAAATGCAAGAGTGTGTACAGAGTCTTTTATTTGAAAAATAATTTATATCAGACAAGGTAAAGTAGGCTATACAGCTTGTTGTTTTTTTTTTTTAAAGAATATTTGATTTTATGATTTATAAGAACATTCACTTTTTTTTTTTTTAAATGGAGTTTGTAGTAATTTAACAATCATGTTTACTGTAAAGAAATTTATTTACCTTGACTGAAGTCTGTGTTTAAAGAGGAAAGTTGTATGGGGATAAAATAATCTGTTCCTTATATAGCAACAAGGTTCTTCTTTCCCACACCTCTCAACTAAGCTGATGCATGGGTTTAAAAAGCAGGATTTTTACTTAGTAGTTTTTGGAGCATATGTTGCCATGAGGCAGGCTTTCCATAATACCTTCTGTTTATTAAAAAAATAAAATTACTCAAACATGTCACTCAAAATGGAATTAGAAGAACATCTGAATGGACCCAGATGACATAATTGAGATTATGGTTAGATTGGGTGCAAAATTGGTGTGATCTCAATTTTAACTAGAAGTCTGATTTAATTCCTCCTCAGAACCATGTTGTGGTATCTTCTGTGTATAAAAAGAAATAATTGTAAAAAAGCTAGGTAGAATGATTTAGAGAAGTTCTTATTAATGAAATATGTTATTCTGTATGGAAATCAGATTGTATGTTTTGACTTTATGCATGAGGTTTGGTACCCCTGGGTATTCTTTAAGGAACAGGAGCAGGTGTTTTCTTCATTTGCAAGCTAGAAACCTGACATCCACGGATGTGAACTAGTCCAGCTTAAGGTGTGAAAGCTGTTTTATGAAGCCAGAATCCAGGCAATTAAGCAGGTTCCCCTCCTGGTAGGCTGGTATTTAGCCAGACTCAGTACTGAGTATTCTCTAGAAACAGAAGATAGATAGTTCTGTGATAGACAGAACACCTGAAGCAATTTTTGAGAAGAAAAAACCCAAACCAAATAGCTAGGAATCAAGATTGCGTATTATTATAAATACAATTTTGCCTTTGATTCCCTGATATTTCTACCAAGATCCTTAGAGGTGCACTGCACAAATGACGCAAACAAGTTGGAGTGCAAACTCTTGGTGTATCATATAAAACAGAGTCTAAGCTGAGGATATTCCTGAGATATAAATTTGTTTACCCAGAAATGCATGAGTAATGCAGGGTAAAAGTCTACCTCAATCCACCTCTGTATCACTCCTGTTTATTATGCAAATGATTGCTCAGGCTAATGTGTGCTTTGATAATGGATTTTTGTGTGTCTCTCTAACACTTAGATACATAACTTCTTGTTTTCTCTAAACCAATGTTTGTTTTAAACATACATTAGCTTTTCCATACAAAAGCATTGAAAAGTTAATAGTCATACCAGGAAGAACCTTCTGATGGTTGCTCTTGCATGCTGAGTGGCTCACAAACCCTTCCCACTGCCTTTGGCGCTATGTCTGAATCTATGCTTAGAATATGTTCCTCTCTGTTCCTATGCATAGGAAAATGCTGTAATGAAAAAGTCTAGTGGTGTTAAGCCAATGTAAACCAGATGTCGTGACTGGAGTACCACTAATGAATTTAAGGCCTTGATTTTCCGTGCAACTGAACCTTTCCACTTACATTGCATGTATAATATTACACCTCATAACTTAAACCTAAGGTTGCGAGCACAATTGTTCTTACAGTCCGCCTGATTTTGTAAAGTCTCAATGTTTAAATTGATGCACCGCCTTGTGTGATAAGACTGCCTGCTGCAGTTTAAGAACTTCCCCACATGCAGTGTCACCTACTGGGGTAGCCCAGCTCCATGACCGTATGACAGGTGAGCTGTGGATTGCACAGCAGACAGGCACAGGATCATGGGTGGGGAGGGAGTCTCATTCGTTGTGCTGGCCCTGGATGCGGGACACATTACCTGACAACAACAACTTTCTTATTCCAGCCTTCTGCTACCAGCGTGGCATTCAGCTTCCCAAAGTAAAAGACAGACAATTCCATGCTACCGCTACGGACATGGTTTGATGTGGCCTCCATAACAGGGGAGAGCATGAAGCAAGAACCTTGAGATGAATCACTACAGGATAGCTGACCAGTATGCGTTAGTTATTTGTCTTGTCTACATGATGCCAGCTAGCAAGGCAAGTACATGACTGTCAACACCAGAGGTTAAAAAAACCTGGAAGGATGAAATATTAAAGTGTCTGTCGTGGTTTAAGCCTCTAAAACTCATGAAGTTTTACTCACTCACTCACTCCCCTCTTTTTCTTCCCCCAGTCTCGGGGGGATGGGGAGGAGAATCGAAAAAAAAAATACAGCTTGCACAGGTTGAGATAAGAACAGTTGAGTAACTAAAGTATAACACAAATCACTACAGCTACCATCAATAATAATACAAGAGATATACAAGGAAAAAGAATACAACTGCTCACCAAGCCCAACCCAGCCAGTGCACCTCCCAGCAGTGATCTCCCCAGTGCACCACCACACCCTTCCGGGTCTCTGCTCTCTCCATTCTCACCTCCTGGACATGACGTGCTGTGGTGTGGAATAACCTCTTTGGTCAGTTTGGGTCAGGTGTCCTGTCTCTGCTTCCTCCCGGCTTCCCCTCCTCCCTGGCATAGCATGAGACTCAGAAAGTCCTTGGCCAGACCAAAACACTACCAAGCAGTAACTGAAAACACTGGTGTTATCAGCGCTGTTTCCAGGCCCAAAATCAAAAACACAGCGCTGCACCAGCTACGAAGAAGGAGAAAAACGACTGCTACTGCTGAACTCATGACAGTGTCTGTGTTTTCACCTGGCATGCTTTCCAAGAACATAAAAAAGCACATCTAATAAAACCAAAAAGCAAACCCTTAAAATAATAATTAGGAGGAAAAAAAATTAGGTAAGTGATAAATAGCAGGCAGAACATAATATATCTGGAGTTCCCCCGTGAAACTCCGAAACAGCCTGAGTCAATTCACCCATGCAAGAGTCTATTGACAAGCCTATTCAGATTCAAAAGAGATGAGATAACATTTTTAAATGCTAAGATATTTCTATTCAGATGTTATCTGAATTATATTATATTGATGTTATCTGAATAGAAATGGATCATTTAGGAGAGCATGTACAACATTTTATGGAAGTCTCTTTTTCAAGAGCGCTGTAGTGGGTCAGAACTAACATATACTTCTGCAGTCAGATTAAGGAGTTAATTGTTTCAAAGGATGTCGGAAGATAGTTTGCTAAATCTAAGATAGTTTCTGTAACATTTTTTAAATATCTCTTGCTTTGAAACACGTTTAACCTACCATTCTCTTATCCATATAGAACATTCTTTTCTGGACATTGTTTTTGAAAGAGGAAGAGGCAACCTGTAGGCTGGCTTTCAAAGAACCTGCTGGGAATTCATTGAGGACAGATGATGGTTTCCACTGACAGCTTACTCAATCATCATAACATGCATGACAAGCAACTGGTGCCCTCTATGTGTATAACCTCCTCTTTATGAGCAGCATGTTTTTGCTGTATAAAGTTCAGTGGCCATTTGAAAGGATATGGCCTTTATAATGTCCAAATTATTTTGCAACTAGTACACATGGCAAATAAGGGATGTGGTGAGAGATAAGGTTTTATTACTGTGATTGATTTTTTATTTTGAAAATGAAATCCAATATAAGCCTGAACACAAGTTGTACAAACCTCTCCACATTGATCTTGTTACTCAGAAGTCTTTTTTCTTTGAGTGAAATGATTGTTATTGGGGATCTGTATAAATAAAGCACCTTGATGAGCTATAGCCAAGGTGACTCACATGCTACATCATTATTTCTTAATCTGAAAGTTGAATGAGAACAAGCAAGCGACAAAACATGTAGTAGAAAAAAATAATTTGTGAAGACTTTAATAAAAAATATGGTATATAGCAAGGCTTGAATTGCTGCAAACCTGCAATAGATCTTTTGAGAGTATAAACTGGCATTGTTCCCCTTAGTGGTCTGCCACCATCAGGCAGTTGAGGTAGTGCTATTTTAACTTTTCTGTTGCTTGACATTTTCTTATTTTAATTGTGTAACTTCTGTGTTGGACTGTATCTTGACATTAAAAGCCTCACCACCTCCTCTTTTGACTGCAGCTTTTTAAAGCAAGAGTAATAAAATTAATTGTTTCTGATCCACCACAATGGTAATTACACATTCCCAAGTGGGACCTGACCAAGGATGAACTGCTGTTGTTGCTTTTTGGCTGGAGACACTAAACAGGGATCATAGAGAAGTATGTCTGTTGCAGTGCACTGGCTGTTTCCTACAATGGAGAATGAGAGAAGTCTTTATTGCTGTACAATTACAGTGTAGCATTTACAGGATGCAATAGCATCTAACAAAGACTGGAAGAAATAAAAGTAAATTCCATTGTTGTATATGTCACTTCGCTAAGTGTATCAGTGAAAACAGGTGCCTGCTACCTCTTTACGCCTTGAATCTTCATTAAAACATCACACTGGTATTTCTACCCTAGCAAAATAATTAAAAACACAGTTTGTATACTGTATGGCCTTAGAAGAGAAAATGAAGCAATAATGGTAAAAAAGACTGAGAATGGTTAGTAAATGCTAGCATCCCAAAGGTGCCACAGTCACTGTATTTAAAGATAGTTGTCTGTTATTTCTTTTAGAATCTTAAATGGGAAACTGAGCAATAGATTGATGTCTTTCTATATAAAAGGTATATGCATTCTCTTTTCAATTATTTATACTAAAGGCACAAGGAAAAGAACTTTGACAATAGGTAAAATGTGTGTTTTTTTTTCTTGTATATCCCAGGAAGAATAGGAGGAATTTCACTGATCTTTAAAAAACCTATTATATTTAAAGAGAAAAAAACATGTATCTCATGTATTTTTAAGTGTAAAAAATTAATGCATTACATTGAGTTAGGTCCGTAAATTAAGACTGCTGACTTAGAAATGGTTAAGCTATTAAAGGATAATACACTTTATTTAACTTCCTGATTTCCATACCTTCAGAGTACAATTTTTTGTATTGAGTAGCAGTGGTCAGGAAAGATTTTTTTTCTTTTAAAGATGTTCTTCTAAGATGAGCTATTGATTTAAAGAATCTAAACCTGTGAGACGTACCATTAAACTACAAGGCTGAGCAACAATTATATTGCAACATTGTTTTGACTATGACCAGAAGTAGTTTCTTCATTCAGCTCTGTGAGTCTCACAAAGAAGCTTTACAGAAAGAATATATAAGATGTAAATGACAGTGTGAAATTTGTTGTTGGCTTACAGTCTCCATAGAAAGAACAACAAAATGTAGGCATTTAAATACTTCAAAGCTGAATTAAATGTTTACATGATGTACCTGTATATGCTTTCAAATGCATGCATTTTGAAGATCTTGGTATGTATTAGCTGAGATCCATTAAGTGTATCAAACTGAAGACAAACTTTATGTAAGAAATAATATGATGAAATTCCACAACAATCTTCAAATTATTGTGTGAATGTGACAGAAGCTCTACAGCTTTCAGTCTTAGTGACCTAACACTGAAATAAACTTTGGAGACAAATGTATTTCTTCCTTTCCATGATATTCTAAAGAGTAATTTTATTGTATTAGATTTGTGATTTAGGCCCTTTAGAAGTGCTCCTGAGTAATGCATTCCTCTGCAACACAAAGCTAGAAATTTACTTTAAAAAATATGACCTGATTTTTTAATGTGTTTTTTCTTCATGGAGGATGAAACTTCAAGCAAGGTAGCAAACATTATCAACGCAAACCTTACTGAACGTTATGCTAGTCCTTTGAGGTGTCAAATTTCACTCAATGTCTTTTTTTAGCATTTGGAAGCAGCTTTTGTAGTCTATGTTGGTCTCATCGTATGGCATGCAATTCTATGGTTAGAGTAACTAAAGCTTCAGTTAGCAAAGCAAATATACTGAAACCATGTCATCTAACAAATATCAACCATTTTCTCAATGTGCAACTCTAGAGAAACCCCCATTTTTAACTAATTACCATGCCATCATAAAAAAATCATGGTACGATTCACATCTGCCATATCCTTAATCTCACCTCTATCCTGCTTTACAGGCCCTTTAACATTTAGGCAATTATGCATGTAACACAAAGTCAGTGGTCAAAGCACTATTTGCTTAAATAAAGAGTTGATATTAACCCAGGTTCCTCTTGGTGATGTCACCTTTGCTCTGATCAGTTCTGTTCCTTGCTACACTTCAGGCCTCAGGTGAATCACCTTTTCTGGACCAGATCACCTCTACTAGATTCAGTGGTCTTGGAGGCGTCTCCAGCTGTCAGTGTTCTTCCATTCTTATACCTGCAGTGGCTGTAACCTCTGAAATGGTCTTTCAGGTGACCTGCCTGGCTGCCAGAAATAAAAAACATTCCAAAAACATATAAAGTTTAGAGGCATCTAGAGCAGAGGTCCCTAAACAGTGCATAGATTTCAGTGACAGCCATAAATATCCAGCTACCTATTACAGAGGGTGAGTGTAGCTCAAGAGCACACTGGGACCAAACAGCATTTTAAGTGGACGTGTTAGGATTTGCCAGGGATTCTCAGGGCATTTAAATACACCATCCGCATGAGAACAGCAGGTCTCTCTGAGCAGTACTGTCACTTAGTTGACCAGCATTGCTAAGCTGGCATCAATCAGGAGAAAGTGATATCAGTGAAACCTGCACAGATATTCTAAGCAGACCATTTGAAATCATTCCCTGTAAGGAAAGGCAGTGAAATACAGAGGAGTGGTTGCACATTTGATGGTGCACCACTGTAACTCTTTGGGCAGGTAGATTGGTATAAAATGCTTTTCTCCATATATCCTGCCTTGGAGATAAAAGAACAAGCCTGGGAGAAAGCCCTTTTCTTTGCTGGCAGTGCACATGGCTGATGCCAAGGGGTTGTTTGGAGAACACCTTTGCTGCTGTTGTGCAGGTTGTTGGCACACATCTAGGCTTGCTGACTTCTTCTGTTCGTATCCTTGAAGCTGAACATTTTGGGCTTGTTTCTGACTTAGTCTGCACTGTTCAACCTGGAGGAGAGGGAAGCTATAATATAAACCATACATGCCTTGCTTTTCTTGGATGCAATTGCAAATGGATGTAATAAATAAGAGGTGTGCTATCTACAGAAAATTTTGAGAATCTGTTAAAAATATAAGGTAAGATTCTGTTTTTCAAAGCAAAATCCAAGTGATGAAGGAGAAATATTACAGATTCAAAAATGGATGTATAACAAAACAATAATTTCTAATATAACTTTAAAAGTTTAGTATGAAATCATTTCAACTACTATTATCCTGTCTGAATGACTTACTGCTGTCTGTGGTTTAAATACTCATATTTAGCTTTCTTACATGATTTTTGCTTAATTTTCTTCATTGCTGTAAGCATTTACATGATAACAGGATCTTTGCTTTTAAGAGTTCATCAGCTCCTGCCACTTAGTTTCCACTTGTAGACATAATCTTCTGTTTATAATTTCATAATTGTTTGCAGTAGAGGTGATTAAAATCTCACAAACATAACATTATTTTTACTTCAGGCAGGGAACAAGCAGCAGATGAACTCTTAAGGAACAAAGATTATGTTTTCATGTAAATAGCCCAACTAGTACAAAGTAAGGGAAAGAAATGAGCAAGTGGAACACATCTAAAACAATGTTTTTCATTGTTTTTTTACCCAACAATAGCTCTTTGAAACATGTACATTTCAGAACCCCCCATCTTCCAGCAGCATGCTTTCCTCATCTCTTAAATTTTCCTGTTTTCCACTTTAGGTACGTGTTTCTAAGCACAGGCAAAGTATTAATTAATGCATTAACTAGGCACAATAAATTCTCCTAAGCATTAATTGACATAAAGTTCAGAACTTTTTCAGACAAGCAAGCATTTTAATTTCACCCTTGCAGAAACACAAATCAGTGCAATGTCAGCATCAAGTGCATGTGGATATTCTTACAGGAGGTGCTGAAGTCAGGAGTTTGTGCTGCTTGTCTTTGCCCCTGTGTGGTCTGTAGAGCAGGCTGTTGGGTCCCGTACAGCTGTCTGCACAGGTTCTTGTTTCTGGCTCCAGCCATTCACTGATGTTTTACCATAAGCATTCTGCTGGGACAGGGTCATGTTTCACACTATGTAGGCAGGCAATACTTGGGAATTCAGCACACCGAGGGTCTATCAGATGGGTGAGGCAACAAAGTCAGCATGACATTTTCCTAAGCATACCCCTTCTTCGGGTACTACACAGCAGTGGGGAGGACTAATGTAATTTCATATGCTCTTTAAGTTGCTGAATACCAAGAAGATTAGTACCCCTCTTTTTCACAAATCCCGAAGAAACTTGTAATCCAATGATAAATAATCTCTCAGAACTAGAAAGTACAAAGGTATAAGCCACTCCTTAATGCGCATGATAATTCTTTAAACTCACTAAAAGATGCACTGATTCAGCCATTTTGTTATTCAAATAGAAACATGGAAAATATTGAAAAACAATGAGGCATTTTGGTATTGCTCCTCAGTCATAGTTGTTTTGCTACATGTAGTAGTTCCATAAGAAGAAAAGGACTGTGACAGAGTTCCCTGTGAAATGTACAAGCTTCATCTTGTATTTGGACAATGCAGCATGTTTTTTTTTCCTGAAGAAAACTCCAAAGGTAGACCCTGAGGGCTAAGTAAGTAATGGAAATTTTTAGGTATTAATTTTAGTAATTAATTCTTCATTTGAAGGTTGAGAGAGGAGTTCAGTAGTCACTCATGGGCAGCATATCTGAAGGGTTATCTCAAGGTACCAATGGTATCTTAAAATACAAATATTTTTTAGTGAATGCTTAAGAGAATAGATTTAAGGCAAAATGAAAAAAAAAAGAAGTAAGGGGTCTTAAGTCTAAATATTGTCTAGGTTGGTTTTGCTTGATTTTAGCTGGCTTTATTTTTCCCCTGAAGAATCATATACTCCCAGTACAACTTTAGCAGAAAACAACTGGAACCTGCCAAGTTTTTTACAGTTAGTTTTGCCTGGTAGGACCTAATGCTAAACTTGGAAATGGGCCCCAATTTGGTTCAGATTACTTTTCTTTTCTTTTTTTTTTTTTTTTCCCCCTCTGGGCCAGTGCTCGAAAAGGTATGGGTATATAGAGAGGAAGAAGAGGCTGACGGGCCTATATTTCATCATTAAATAGCTTATAAATCTAAGGGGTAGAATATATTGGCTGGAGCTTTATATGTCAGAAATGCAAAAATGTGCAGCTGTTTTAGTTTTGTAACTTTTTTAATATGCTGTAAAATTTCTGTTGGGACATGCAGATATATGCATGCATTGATTAAATATATGTACTGTTTTAAAAGGAAGGGCATGTAAGCGTTTCTTAATATTAATGCATGAACTTGTTTAAGAAGTAGCAGCTAAAAGAGAAAAAGTGTTCTAGTTTAGTTGGGCAGATTTGCAAAGACCTTTGAAAGTGTGATAGGGTAAGAAGGAATCGTCTCCTTTACAATCTGTTTATGGCTTTGGGACTGTGCTTTATCTTGACAAATAAGATAAAGATCATTTGACAGCAATCCACTTACTTTTATCTTGCTAGCAACTTAAAAATTGAATTATTCATCCTCAGTGTGAAATTTGGTGTTTTCCATTCTAAATTCAGCTGCGTAGTTAGCACCTCGCCTCCACAGAAATATATCCAATGCAATAAACCAAACTTAGTTCAAATTGCCTCTGTAAGACTAGCATTACCAAAAATTATAAGCATTCTATGAATTAAAGAGCTTTCATAAACTAGTAACATGTCACATAAATTTAAGAGAGTTATGTCAAACATAAACATTTCTTTGGTTTCTGTCAATATCTTTTAGGTTTGAGGAGGAGGGGTGAGTGAACTTGTTACATCATGCAGGAATTTTCCTCTTCACAAGAAATCTCTAAGTGAGCTCACTTAAGCCACGTGAACTTGCATGTATGTGTTAACCTTGACCATATCACACAGATATGTGAACAGGCACGGCTGCTGACTGCCTATCCTAGAACTACAAATCCCATATTACAGGTGTAGTTGTACCATTTTTCTATAAAGTTTTGATGAAGACTAATATAAACCCAGCTGGTGACAATGTTACGTTAATAAAGCAAATATATTATGCAATCCTTTATTTCTATAAAAATGGACTTTATTTCTGTAATAAAAGTGGTGATTTGCAAATACAAATCTATAATCTGAGTGCTGTTTAGAACAAATCCAAAATGTGAAACTAGACAGTTTAAAATTAATTATGAAAATTGCATGGAAACGCTAATAAACTTTGCTAAGAAGAAGTCTTGCATGCTTCTTAGTAGTGCTGAACCATACAAGACTTTTCTTTAAGAATTCATTTTCTTCTGCATCCTTTTTCTATTGTTCATTTATATATGCATATAGATAATATATCAGTTAAGCATTAGCATCTCTTGAATTAAAATCAATTGGTTAATACTTGTAAGGTCAAACAAGTCAAGTTAGAGCAAATTCTAGTCACCACTATTCAAACCTCACTTCTCTGACATGTCTGAATGTCTCCAGCTCTACATTTCTCCTCCAGTTTTTAATTTAATGATACATCTTTGTTAACACATTCTTTCTCAAATCAGTTGCATCTGTGTGCAAGAGTGAAGGTGAACAGTCTCAGTTCAGGAGGAATGTGATGTAGAGAGGCATGAGCAGCTGAGGAGGGATTATTGTAGGCACAGTGAACACGAAAGTGGCAGCTATCTTTCCCACTACAATAAAACGGAAACCAGTAACAGTGGCGTGCTATAAAAAGCAAAGGAACATTCTTCTTTGTCAAATAACCACATCCCTCTGGCAGTGCTGCCGCTGCAGTACACTGGCTGACATCCACTTTGCTTTTGAACTCTGCTGTTACTGGATTTCAATTAAAACTGAAAACTGCACAAAGGTGGCAGGCACCGAGAATACCAAAAGAGACAAGATATTAATTTCCTTGGTTGTTTTTGTTTTAAGTCTTTTCTTTTTCTAATTTGGAAACAAGCTTGATGGTGAAGGCCCCGGCTTCTGTTTGGGTCAATTTACTTCGTTAAAGAAAAACAAGAATTATGACAAGTTCTCCCAGAGCATCAGAGCTGACATTCAAAAGTGAAAGTCATACTAGGGTGTAAACCCCCTTCAGTTGCTGCTTCAATCCATTAAAAAAATATGTATTTGAAGCCTGGAGGAAGAGTACAATTTTAGAGAGATTTTTTCCTTATGCAATGAACCCAACAAGGCCTTATGTATGCTGCAGCAAACTGCAGTACCTGCAGGGTGCTCATCTACCATAAAAGTCTTCTATTACCTCATTCTTTACATGAATGAAATGTGAATATAGTTCCTTCTTTCTCAAAAACCATTATACTGATTCAATTGTGTCTGGAAGCAACAGAATGAGTTTTTCCACACAATTATTTTTGACAGATTGAAAATGTATGGCCCTCCTTGTAGGAGCTGATGGAAGATACTCTGGAGTTTCAAAGACTGTGTGAAAAACAGTAGCTCCAGTAACCTTTTAAAATGTTCTAAGTGGATAAAAAAAAAAAAAAAAGAAAAAAAAGAAATATTTAAAGTGGTTAAAAATGTATATCTTTACTGTGGTTTTTTTTTCTGGAATTTAGTTGCCTTTATTGCTCCAAGTTATTGCTATTGATTATAATGCTAACATAAGCTTCATAAACGTTCATGTAAGAAAACAAACACCTTACAATAAAATTAAGAAAATTGTGGAACGATTATTGATAATAAAAGTGAAATCTAACAAGACAATAGAGTAGTCACACAGGGAATACCTGTTATATTTTCTCAGAACTGCTGGCTTTATTAACATCATATAAAACTGTGTTCTGAGAAATCTGGGTTCTGAACAAACGAGCATATGCAAGTTTAGCTAAAAAGTAGCCATTATGTTCTCACAGGAAAAAGATGCTAGAGAAAACTGTTTCACATTAGAAGAGGACATATATGTGTGCATGTGTCTGTGCATGTATGCCTATATGCATAGCTATATGTGCATAAATATATGCACATATTTACTAAAAACTTTTGATGTGATGGAAAATTGAAAGGACTGGAGGAAAACCTAGTTTGACTAAAAACCTGCTCATTCCATTTTTCCATCTCATTCATTTATATCCGTATTTTAATCATATCTCATTCCCTATTTTCTTCTTTGGATTGTCTAAAACCTATTTTCTAATTCAGTCTGGCAGCTCATCTTTTAATATCATTTTAATAGACCTTGTCTTTCTTTCATGAAGCAGTAAAAGCAAAGGTTTCATTGTAAAAAAAAATTGCCTCACTTATGCTGGGTTTTCTAATTACTGTATCTGGTATCACCATTGAAGGTTTGGAGAAGGGGAAACGAGAGGAAATAGAGACTGTTATTAATCAACCCTTAATGGTAATTAAGGTCCTCATCTTCTCATTGTTTTTTTTTTTTTTTTTTCTCTTTTCAGTTTTAGATACCTTGATGCCAAATAAAGAAAATGACAGGGAAAAAGTCTTATTTGCACAGTGTGGTCCATGGGCAAGTCACTTCTTTTAAAAATGTGAACATTTTATGACACTGCATGTGAAGCTGCAGGACTGTGGACCCTCAAACACACCTGTTTTTTTCCAAAGGGGTTGTATGATAATAAAAGGTGGATCAACTCCGGTGACATGTAACTTCATCAAGACCTGCATCACTGAACTCTTCAGTGAACTTGGATTTGTAGTCCTCTCCTGTGCATTTGCTAAATTCTATATTTGCAAGGATGAGACAACAACAAGGTCCTTTGGGATAGGATGAATGAGTAGCTTGCCTACTTCATAAAAAAGTCTGCCACAGAAAGACAAAATCTCTTCTCCCCTACGTATGTAATTTATACATTTGCCCATGGTAACAATGAAAATGACCATTTGGCAAGACCGAAGATTCAAATTTTTTGTAATATTTTCTTGAAGAGTCATGAGGTAAGAGGAAGAAGTGGAAAAGCTGTGATCCTGCCTATGTGAGGAAATACATTAACACTGATCCAGATGGAGGATGGCGGGTCAACTTGATGACTACTGCTCACAAGAGAGCTGCAAGGGCAGGGGAAGTGCTTAATTTCATCATGATTTACTGCTTCTGATTTCTTTATTTCAGCATTTAAGTTATACAGAAGCCCAGCATGTAGTCAGGGCTCTGATGAAAAATTGCACAAAATTAAATATGTTAACAATTATTGAAGAAAAACTTGGGGGGTGATATGAAGAGATGAAAGTTTATTAATGCCGGAGAACTATTGATCACTGCTGTTTAATCCAACACTAAATTTGATCACACTTCTTTGTTTTACTAGGATTACCTGGAGAATGTGAAAGTCTCAGAATATACTGCACATCTTCTTCCCCCCATAAATGTCGGGGCCTCTATAAGCAGTTAGATTTTTCATCACTTTCTCATGAGATGATGGCACAGTGAAGACAAAGTATGACATGAAAAATAATTTGCCTTTAAAAGGAAAAAAGAAACCAGGCTGTTGCTAGGAATGCATAGTCTGAAATCCCACAAAAAAATGTAAATACAATTTATTTTGGTTTTCTTAATCCTTTTAAAATAAAAGTATTAAGCCCAAGAAGTTGTTTAACAGTGTGTAGAGATCATGATGGAATTTATTTTGATTGGGTGACCTCATAAAATTATTCACCACTGCTGTGATTTTTTCGAAGGCAGCTCAATAGAGTTTGACTCCCAGTTCCCATTAGAATTTAATGAGAGCTGGGCCTGTAAGTCCCCCAGATTCGTTTGAAAATAACCCCAGTCCATGATAAAATAATACAATTCTGTGCATCCTTAATTTTTGACAGTTTGTTTGTGACTGGAATATTGATTGAAACAGCTACTGCCGAGAACGCGGCTCCCATCACTCTTGCCTGCTTTTCCATTGTGTCATAAATAGATCACCCAGCTCAATAGATTATACAAATAGATGGGGTTGGACTACTTGCATGGGTTTGCTGGAAAAAAAAAAAGCCTAGTAATAATGAGGCATCTGCGTTCCTTGAACAAGTTAATTGCATGAATTTTAAATATTTTGAAATGAGTAACTTGAAAAAACAAATAAGAACAAAAGAAGGGCCAGGTTCAACAGTAGTAATTAGGTTCATGTCAAAAGTAAGCATGATTGGACATTTTTTAAATGTTTGTGCTAAGCAAGAAACCTGGTATGTGTATGGTACCGAAAATGGGAGTTCAATTAAATCTTGGGAAAGGCACAAAAACATGCAAGCAGAAACATTTAGCATCCTGCTAAGTTGCAAATGCATTCTAAGTGAAATGCGAACTGAGGTGACTGAATAAGCAGTAGGATTAAAGGAAGTGAGTTGTCAAAATAATATGTGTTTTGGAATGGCCTGAGTGAAATTTTAATCCTTGATTTTATTTGCTTGCATGTCTGTACATTTGTTCCCAGTATCAAGTGCCTTATGACGTTTGACAAAAAGGTAAGGCAAAGAAAAGAAAAGAAAAAGTGCTGATTATTCAGCCTCCAGGCTTTCCATAAAGTTTACTGGAAAGCAGGATGCAAAGCTGTGTTTGCATGTCCTAGTGAGGTTTACATTGTTATTGAAGTAATTTATTTCCCAACACTGCCAAGGAAGACATGGGACAACTTAGGATAATAACGAAACACTTCTGGGCATCATTATTCCATGGACAGAGAAAAAAAAACAACCCTGCAGTGAGTTACAACATTGCGCTGAGGCTAGATTATATATTCATTTTGCTAGAAGGCCATTACATTTGCAGGACTTTTTGCTGGAGTTAGGGTAGTGGACTAGCCTGGCAGGTCATGTTTGTATGCATTAACTCATCAGTCTCAATAGGCTGGATTGATCAGGATTCCTGACACCTCAGGGAAAACTTCAGAATCAATTTATTAATTTGGCTTTGTGAGGTTTATTTTTTTTTGTTTGTTAGTTAGTTTGGTTTTACAAATTTTGTATTTAATCTTTCTTTGTTTCTCTTTCTTTCTTTCTTTCTTTCTTTCTTTCTTTCTTTCTTTCTTTCTTTCTTTCTTTCTTTCTTTCTCTCTTTTTCTTTCTTTCTCCTTTTCCTTTTCCTTTTCCTTTTCCTTTTCCTTTTCCTTTTCCTTTTCCTTTCTTTTTTTTTTTTTCTTTCTTTCATAACACTACCCAGAAACCTGTCAGGAACAAGGACCCCATCATATCTAAAGTACATAGGACCTGCAACTTCAAAACCAGAAACATAGCTTGTGTCTTGACTCACTTCTAATGAGGATGAGGAAGGATGAAACTGAGATGAAGAAGGAATGGGTGTCCAAGAAGTCAACGGTACGTCTAAAAGCAGTTTAAAGCAAACTTAAATACATTTACACAAGCTCAAATCACCCTTCTGGACATATCTGGTTGGACAAAATTGATCACATTAGCAGTCCAGAAGTACACCACCTGTCTATCTGCTGCCAGAGGGTTGGTTGGTTGGTTTATTTTAAAGCCATTATGGCAGAAGAATGTTAAGCAGCACTTAAAGACTGATGAGATGGTTCATAGATGATGATGATGAAGTTATCTCCAAAACAGCTCGGCTAGCACCAACAAAATGCAAATATACTTGCTGGAAAATACAATGATTATATAAAATCACAGGGTGGACAGATGTTAAATTGATCTTCTGAGACCAAATAAGAAATGAAAGACAGATGGAAGCTCATGATGAATGTGCTCGACTGTGAAGTCAGGAACCTTTTATCTGGCAGATAACTGTATGCATGCATATATAAGGGTGACAGGAATGAAACTATGGAACCTTGAAATACTGCCTTCCTGTACATTTGTATTTCATAGAATCATAGAATCAGAGAATAGTTAGGGTTGGAAAGGACATTAAGATCATCTAGATCCAAACACCCTGCCATCAGCAGGGACACCTCACAATAAACCATGCCACTCAAGGCTATGTCCAACCTGGCCTTGAACACCGCCAGCGAT
This sequence comes from Myiopsitta monachus, assembly GCA_017639245.1. Classification (NCBI taxonomy): domain Eukaryota; kingdom Metazoa; phylum Chordata; class Aves; order Psittaciformes; family Psittacidae; genus Myiopsitta; species Myiopsitta monachus. Next base: position 50,453,925 of record CM029925.1, on the reverse strand, counting down.
GAAGCATTCACAACTTCCCTGGGCAACCCATTCCAGTGCCTCACCACACTTACAGGAAAGAATTTCTTCTTATATCCAATCTAAACTTCCCCTGTTTAAGTTTGAACCTGTTACCCCTTGTCCTCTCACTACAGTCCCTCATGAAGAGTCCCTCCCCAGCATCCCTGTAGACCCCCTTTAGATACTGGGAGGCTGCTATGAGGTCTCCACGCATCCTTCTCTTCCCCAGGACGAGCAGACCCAACTTTCTCAGCCTGTCTTCATATGGGAGGTGCTCCAGTCCTCTGATCATCCTCGTGCCCTCCTCTGGACCTGTTCCAACAGTTCCATGTTCTTTTCATGTTGAGGACACCAGAACTGTACACAATACTCCAAGTGAGGTCTCACAAGAGCAGAGTAGAGGGGCAGGATCACCTCCGTTGACCTGCTGGTCATGCTCCTTCTGATGCAGCCCAGGATACAGATGGCTTTCTGGGCTGCAAGCACACACTGCAGCCGGCTCATATTCATTTTCTCATCGACCAGCACCCCCAAGTCCTTATCTGCAGGGCTGCTCTCAATCTCTTCTCTGCCCAACCTGGAGCTGTGCTGGGGTTGCTCCTACCCAGCTGTAGGACCTTGCACTTGGCATGGTTCAACTTCATCAGGTTGGCATCAGCCCACCTCACAAGTGTGTCAAGGTCCCTCTGGGTGCCATTCCTTCCCTCCAGGGTATCAACTGAACCACACAGCTCGGTGTCATCGTCAAACTTGCTGAGGGTACACTCAATCCCACTGTCCATGTCACTGACAAAGATGTTGAACAAGACCAGTCCCAACACCGATCCCTGAGGGACACCACTCATTACTGGTCTTCAGCTGGACATTGAGCCATTGACCACAACACTTCACGTGCGGCCATCCAGCCAGTTCCTTATCCACCGAGTGGTCCATCTATCAAATTGATGTCTCTCCAATTTAGAGACAAGGATGTGATGTGGGACAGTGTCAAACGCTTTGCACAAGTCCGGATAGATGACATCAACTGCTACTCCACACCTGTCCATCAGCTCTGTAGCCCCATCATAGATGGCCACGAAATAGATCAGGCAGGATTTCCCCTTAGTGAAGCCATGCTGGCTGTCACCAAGCACCTTGTTGTTTTTCATTTGCCTCAGCATGCCTTCCAGGAGAATCTGCTCCAAGATTTTGTCAGGCACAGAGGTGAGACTGACTGGTCTGTAGTTCCCTGGGTCATCCATTTTCGAGCTTCAGGATGATGTTACTAGGCTGAAAGGTGTCTGGGAAGCTGAGAGGATGCAGCACTGCTTGCTCCAGGGCCAGACTGTCCAGGGGCCTCAAGCATCTGCTGTTGCTCATGCAGGAAAGGAGGCCGCTAACCCAGGAAGCTGGGAAACGGTAACAGAAAAAAAAACAAAAAAGGAGGAAGAGGACAATTAAAAGCAAGGGGCTTCCTCCTAAATCTGTTGTCCCCACCCAGAACTGCTTTGCTATCCTGCAGGGGGCTGATGAGGAGCTGCACTCCCACCAGGAACAACCGGCTGATGCACTGGTAAAGAAGATCACTACTGGTGCTGCCAGGAAAGCGGCAGGCCGTAGTAGTAGGGGACTCTACTCTGAAAGGAACAGAGGCACCCATCTGTCGGCCTGACCCAGTCTCAAGGGAGGTGTGTTGCCTAGCAGGGGCTCGGATCAAGTGTGTTGCAGAAAAACTGCCTGCTCTAGTTGGTCCCACTGACTATTATCCACTTCTAGTGATCCATGTGTGTGCTACTGATATAGATAGCTAACCCCCATTTTCAAGTCTATTGGCTCGAATAAAGATAGTGGCTGCAAAGTGGAAGATTTGTTTCTACTTGTGATTTAACTGTAATCATTCACAATATTGTGTTGGATGAAAGGTAACAGTTCAGGAACAAGCTCAGGAAGAATATCATACCATGGAATGTGTGAAACAAATTATGGAAAATTCTGCAGCATTTTGAACATATGCAGAAATGCTTCCAGGTATTTTTTTTTTTTTTTTTTTTTTGAGGCAAGGTCATTTCTTCTCTTGCAGAAAACAAAATCCTGTGACCATTTATCACTGCCAAATTACAAGGCTGAAACCTCAGCTGGAGTTATAGGAAAGTACATACCAGAGCAGACAGTGCCTCGGTTTCTGAGAATCTATCTCACCAGTGGTGATTTTACACCTGTGGGTTTTCTGTGCTTCTTATGTACTTTTGGGTCTCCTGCATGACAATGCTTCCAATCTCGCAAGCTGCTGCATGTAGGCAGCCTCTGACACCAGAGATGGTTGCTGCTGGAGTCAGAAGGGCTGCGTGCAGATGGAAAGGTCAAGTTTCACAAAATAGCTTGCAGGTTCAGAGGCCTGGCTGCAAATATTCTCACTTTAGAACAAATCCAAATTGTCTTGTAAGTGCAAAAGCCATTTAAAATGAAATCCAGCAAAAACTGCTAAAGGTTATGCATGGGCAGCTTAATATCAGCTAGATTGAGGCTTGAGCAGTGATAAGTCAAGGTAGCTCTAACTTCTTAAAATTCTGGCTTATGACATTAACAAGAGCAGCTTTAAACTTGAAAGGATCACACTGTGTTTATCACTAAACACTGCCCCATGTCTTTGAGAAGACAATTCTGAACTGAGCAGATATGAATCTAACAACCAAAACCACCACTTTATTTTCTCAATAGAAACATTTATTTGTGTTTGAATCCTGGAGAGATTGTAGCTCTCTTTTAACTCTTTTAAGAAATAATATTATTTCTCTTTCTCCAATTATTTACTTACCAAAACTTCAGAGCATGTTTATGTGCTGTGTAATTCAAACAATGGCTAGTGCTGCACTGTTCACTTTCCTACAAAAACTTTACCTCAGAATTTGTTATGAGACTACATTTAAAGAATTAAAATATATCAGAATTTGAAAGCTCAGCCTCAGGATAAAGCAGACATTCAGAATCCTTACCTACCCACATTTAAACAGTTCCAACTGAAGCACGATCTCTTTGGCTTGCAGTTATCTGATAATAAGAAAAAAAGAAAGGTAGATTATCATGGAGGTATTATTAGGTGACCATTTCTGATAAGAATCCTGGTACTGCATACAGTAAGGATGAAAGGAAGCTCTTTTTTTGCCTAGCTTCAAATTCATCTCAGGTTTCTCGAGTTTGCACATTTATCACAGACACCTAGAGAATTGAGTGTGTGTTTGAAAAGATATAGCAGAGGGGAAATATTTGATGTAGGAAGCAACCTGCAAAATATGGGCAACATATCCTCAGAGAGCAAAACAAATACAGGCACATTGTGAATAAAAAGAACAGAGATCGTACAAGAGATAAAGAAGAAAATAAATAATACAAGAGCAAAAAAGCGGTGTCAGTTTCCCTATCTAATAATTTGTTGTTGAAAATATGTTTAGTCATAAATAATATTCTAATACTTAATTAACTATCTGCTTCTAGATTCTCAAGTTATTATTTATCTTAAAAGTATCTGATATGATGGTCATTAATGCGTTGCATATTTTTCTAATAGCTTTGCTAACTCTGTATTACGACTGCTCATTTATTGACCTTTTTTTTGCTATGTAGTTTGATCAACTTTGAACTATTAGTATTTAAGTATTCCAACAGAATATTGAAGTCTCATAATACAGCGTTGTTTGTAACAAAATCATTAATGTGATAAGATGCAGATCAAAAAGAGTGTTCACCAAAGTGAATACAAATGATACAATAAAGAATTAATATGAAAAGATGAAACACAGTGAACAATAGACTTTCATTTATGTATTAGTGAGCATATTAATGACAAAACTGCTAAAAGACATGATGGACAGTTTCTACTAAAGAAAAATAAGGAGCATTTCCAGAATATAAATATTTTCCTAAATGCAAAAATTTAAAGTATTAAAAATTTGGTATTTTTTCCTGCAAGAGTGTGTCAAATTTACTGATTCGTCAAAAGCACAAGTTTGCATAAATAATTAAAAAGGTAAATGCTTCTGGTAATAAACAGTGTTCCAAATACTACTTTAAAGTGATCATGCAGACTGCTTGCCTCTGGGCTGATGAGTCATTCAGGGAGTAATATAAACTTATCCCCACAGTTTGAAATCTAAACCAGAGATTTACAGTTTGGGGATTGCTAGGTCACGTGTGCTCTTTCAAAGAGAGCTTATTAGTAATCCTCTTAATGAGGCACTTTCATCGGTCAGGGTAATCCTGATGTAGGTGATGTAGAAACATTTGTGGACATGAAGAACAGAATCTTTTCAGTGCCAGCTTGATTTCCAAACTAGTGGGTTATTAGCTGTTCTCTAACGAATGGGAAGGACTTCCACCAGTGTTTTATTGAAAAGTTCAAAGAGTCTCAGAAAAGACATTGCCTATCTGCCACAGTTATGTTGTGCTATCAGGAATATCATGATACTAATGTCAGCTTCCTGATACTTTTCCCAAAAGAAAACTGGAAAAACACAGAGCATGCTAATCTTTATAATTAATGTTGTGTTTCTTCATATTCTCTCTCTCTAGCTATCCTCAAAATCTGTTTGGATCTGGATCCTTATAGTCTTTAGAGACTTTGTAGCAACATTGTCAATATGGCAGATGTTCTTCTGTGCAGTTGGAACTCAAAACAGAAAACAGTATATTGCTGATAAGATATATATAGATACAGATAGATATAACAGAAAAATCGCATATGGTCAGCCATAAGGATAATACTAATTCCTATATCATCTGTATTCTGAAATGCAAAGTTCCAGGCCTAAATAACTGGCAAAATTCTCAAGTTTCTGCACAAGAAAATTAATATTGCTCCTTATAAACTCATGTTTGGCTTTTAAGTTGTATAGACTGTTGGACCAAATAACTAAATTGAGCCATAAAAATTGTTTTGCTCATGTATGCTATATTGGAGATAAGGATGGGTAAAATGGATCTATTGTGATAATGTGAGGCCAATTCCTGTATCAGAAACTGCATATTTGACAACCATACTTCAGTTACAGTAAAGATTTTCAGCACTGTCAAATGACACATTGTTGTGGTTTAAGTCCAGTTGGCAAATCAGCCTCTCTGTCGCTCTCTCACTCCCCCCTCTTCTTCCCCCCCACTCCCAGAGGGATGGGGACGAAAATCGAAAGAATGTAACTCCCACGGGCTGAGATAAGAACAGTTCAGTAACTAAGCTATAACACAAACCACTGCTGCTACCACCAATCATAATAATGACAAGGGAAGTAACAAGGGAAGAAAATGCAAGTGCTCACCACCCACCGACTGATACCCAGCCTGACCCAAGCAGCAACCTTCCACTTTCGGGTGACTGCCCCCAGTTTATATAGTGGGCATGACGGGCTGTGGTATGGAATGCCTCTTTGGCTAGTTTGGGTCAGGTGTCCTGTCTCTGCTTCCTTCTGGCTTCCCTTCCTCCCTGGCAGAACACGTGACTTAGAAAGTCCTTGGTCAGAATAAACAATACTGAAAGGCCACTGAAAACATCGGTGTTATCAGCGCTGTTTCCAGGCTGAAAGTCAAAACCACAGCACTGCACCAGCTACTAAGAAGGAGAAAAATGACGGCTGCTGCTGAACTCAGGACACACATCATGTAATTCCTGATTTCATTTAATAAAAGTGAAATGTTTGGCAACAATTCAATTTATATTTTATATTTGCATTAACTTATAGTGGTTGAGGTATATGTGAATTTTAATTTTTTGTCTAGACAATTATATACTCCAAATATAATAATATTCACATGTCTAAGGTTAACAATAAGAGAAGGAAAAGGTTTTTATGGGACTGTTTAACCACAAATCAATAGCCTCACCCATGATAATCAATTGCTATCCTGGGTTTATTCAAGTTTTTGGACTAAGAAGGACTGGAAAATTGCTTGAAAAATTTTAAAAGAAAGCATGAACTTCAGGAGGAGGTGAAGAGGTTCATACCTAGAGCTGTGACACAAAACCAGTGCTGTGTCTTACTGTGTATCACCAGATACTTAAATGAGCAAAAGCGAACTCTAGAGATGTCTCAATAAAAAGGAAGGCCTGATAGCTTTTCTCTTTGTAACACAAATACTCCACTCAGATTTTTGGAGATAGAGACTCAGAAATACAGCCTGGAATGTTTGAGAATATGTGATCTTCTCTTTTGAAAAATAATGCTCTCGGAAATAACTGTCGATGTGGAACCTGAAAACTGGGATTACTAGAGCTATGTTTGAAAAATAGGCCAATAGCATGAACAAGAGTAACCTGAAATACTCACTTTTTAATGAATAAAAGTTCTTTTATAATTAGGTTATTTACAGAAATTGTACAGGATTGGAGTTGGAGTGCTTGTGCTTTAAAGAGTAGATTGCTCATAAAAGCAGGGAGAACAGGGTTTTGATTTCTCAAGTGGGACAGAATATTATGTTTCTGGGCAACATATGTTTACAAAGATTTAAAGCTGTAAAATGTGCAGTTCCTGAAGAGAAAAACTAATGAAACCTGTTTTCGTATGGATTTCTGCCCTAATTTGTTATGACGCACACTGCCAAGCTCACAATTGCTCTTCTTTTCCTCATGGTACCCTTCCCTGAGCAAGTAACAGTATTTCTGGTGGGTAACCTAGTGCTGCAGGTGTACCCTGGGCCAGCTTGCTCCCTGCTGTTTTGTGGGCCTGGCTGTCCTTTGGAGGGGCCAATAATTCTAGACCTCCCTCTGCCTGATTTCTTACTTTTCCTCACAATACTCATAATAAATTATCCTTCATATTCCAACATTTTTTTTTAAAGCCAATAGATTAAAAAAGTTTTTAGAAGGGGGTTCAACAGATTGACAAACATGATAAAGCAAGCCTTATTTCCTCAGAAAACCAGGTTAAAAAATGAAAATGTAGCTGGTGAGAAGTAAAGCAGAGAATGATTGATTTCTATATACACTACTGAGCAAAAAATTACTACATATCATTACCTAGGACTATAGTACTAATCATGTACAAAGGAGCCAGAGAATGAATGTCAAATAATTGAATATGGAAAAATAAGGGTAAATCAGGTGAAGGTAAACCAGCATTGACTAACTTTTGTGAGCTAAACTAATATGAGAAAGACATGACCAGATGCAATGCAGGTATGTATAAAAACATTCAATAAAGCCACTGATCTGAAGGAATTGTTCTGAGCTCTTCACTCTTTTGATGAAGCAATAGTGTTTTCTAAATCTCATGTATTTGGGTTAGCCTCTCAACTGTAACAAATAAAATTGTTGTCTTAATTCTGATCATTTTTACACTACTGTCATGGATAAGTAAGTTCCCTGAAGTCATGGGGTTATTTGGATTTGAAGCTGAAACAAGAATCCAGTCCAGGGACCTCTTACATTAATCTCTGCTTGATCCTTGTTGTAAAGTTATAGGCTGGCCTTTTACTGTGCTTTCTTAAACAAGAAAGATGACAGAAATCAGGTAAATACAAAACTTTAGAAATTTGCCAACAATGTAACTGATTAAACAGTGGGGAAATAATATGAAATCAGAGCCTTTGCTTTTCTTCTGAATCTCTTAGGCAACTTGAAATAGTTTTCTGTTGTCACACATTTTAAAAAGAAGTAATCTCGAGCCGATGCAGAATACCTGCAAGTCAGAACTATTGAAAATCTTTTGTAGGATTGATTATTTCTGCAGTGTACCTTTTGCACTTTTTTGAAGTGTAACTGTATACAAGCATGCAAACACCCATGCAGACTGCAAGAAAATATTCTTTTTAACTCCATTTCGCTTGTGGTAATTCTATGTGTGGTAGGTACTCTCAGTATACAAATACATCTATATATGTTATTTTAATGAAAATATAATATGCAAAACAGTGCCCAGTTGAACAGTTCTTGTTATTTTAGGGGAGGAAGGCAGGCAGCCTTTCCAGTTTTCAAGCCTCTGTTTTCTATATTTTAGAATAAATTCTGAAGACAGATCTGTTCATTGAGTATATTTTCCAATGTCTTGAATTTGCTCATGGCCTCTAGTTGCTATTAAGCTACTTCAAAGAAACATTTTGCTGTAAGTGCAGAGTCTGAGGATTTTCTTAGCTCAAATGAACACCAACTGTGCTCTGATCGTGTGCATATCTGAAACTAGAATGATGAATCTGAAATATACTCCAGTTGTAAGACAAACACTCAAATTTCAGTGAGTTGTTTGCCATGTTGTTACTAATCCAGCGCTGCCTGTTACAATGCAGTAGCTAAGTGGTATTTCTAGACTGCTCATTGTGTCTTGTTCTTTGTTGATTTTTCTCATTCTGTGTATTTGAACTACTTTAGCTGGAAGTACTTAGCTGAGATATTTCAGAAAGGACACATAGTGGGGGGGGGGGGGTGTGACCTATGATGCCAGACATGAAAGATTCCTGTTTGGCTACTTTTTCAATGCTGTTTCAGTTGAATCTGAGGTATAACTGCCTGTGACATTGCAAAGCAGTTATTCTGTTTCTTTATAGTAGCTAGACAGATTTATCAATTTCGTTTCCCTTGTTCTTTGATTTTTTTTTCCTGTTGTCTTAAAAGGGAAGAAGGAAAATACAATATTGGAATCTGGAAGACAAATTTATTATCAAATTCCTTTTACAATTGGTGCTCTGGGAGGAGGGTCACACTACAGAAATATTTGAGGTTGTGGTAGAATATCTATTTAATGAGTTCTTTGGCAAGTGAAAAGCATTTGTTGCTGGCAAAACCTTTTTTTTTTTTCTTATTCGTTTTTTCTTTTTCTAAGTAAAAGCTGTGCAACAGAGTGGAACTAAGGGTCAAAGTTTAAATACAGTTTGCTGTGCCACCTGGTTTTGATCTAGAGCTCAAGCGTGTGACTGGCAACACTCACTGTCGCAGCAGGGAGACCTGGTAAGGGGGGACAGAGCAACATTTCTCTCTTTATTTCTCAAATTGTGAAAGGTGTAAGATTGACAGCCTTGGAAAAACAAGTCCCCTGTTTTATTCACAGAGAAAAAGGATAGCAGGACAATCATAATACAATCTTCTCCCACAGTGCTTTGCCCATTTGTTTCAGGCTAGCTTTAGCTGAACTGTCTGGAGGGGGTGAGGAGATCACTTTTTCTTTCAACTGATTCAGTCTTTGTCCCACTGCTGTGACTCCCCAGCTGGGTGCCAATTGTGGTTGTTGTCTATTCTTGGGTAGTTGCCACCTGTCCATTAGAAACTGGCCAGGGACCAGGAATTCACTTCACATTGATCACAGAATAGAAGTCATAGGCTTAACATTTTAGACACCAGGTCTGGATTTGAAACAGCAACTTAGAGATGAAAGGCGATGTAACTCTTCTTCCTCGATTACTTATTTTTGGACTTTGTCATGGGTTCAGCAGCAGCGGTCATTTTTCTCCTTCTTGGTAGCTGGTGCAGTACTGTGTTTTTTGATTTTGGGCCTTGGAGCTGTGCTGATAACGCCAGTGTTTTCAGTTACTGCTTGGTAGTGTTTTGTCTGACCAAGGACTTTCTGAATCTCATGCTATGCCAGGGAGGAGGGGGAGCCGGAAGGAAGCAGAGACAGGACACCTGACCCAAACTGACCAAAGAGGTTATTCCATACCACAGCACGTCATGTCCAGGATGTGGAAATGGAGAGCTGGGACCCGGAAGGGTGTGGTGGTGCACTGGGGGGTTCGCTGCTGGGAGGTGCACTGGCTGGGTTGGGCTTGGTGAGCAGTTGTATTCTTTTTTCCTTGTATCTCTCTTGTATTATTATTGGTGGTAGCAGTAGTGATGTGTGTTATACTTTAGTTACTAAACTGTTCTTGTCTCAACCTGTGCGAGTTGAATTTTTTTTTCGATTCTCCTCCCCATCCCCCCGGGACTGGGGGAAGAAAAAGAGGGGAGTGAGTGAGTGAGTAAAACTTCATGAGTTTTAGAGGCTTAAACCATGACAACTTACTGTGTATTTGAGCTGCATGCACATTCACTTGACTAGTCTCTGCCTATTGTAAACTTTCCCTACTCAATTATTATTTTTGTTTTTAAGGAATCATTGAAGTTCTGAGGCAGATTAGGACCCCTTTTGCTAAAGGCTGCACAAACTTTAGTTTGTCTTCCTCAGCTGATGGAAGACATTTGACTCTGAGTCCTATTACTGGCTTAAGGGTCTATTGCATCATACAAGTCTCAAAGCGCAGCCTGACCCAAAGAATTAAAAATCCTTGAAAAGCCATCCTTAGCAATCAATGAGAAAATGAGCCCGCAGTACGTGCTTGCGGCCCAGAAAGCCATCTGTATCCTGGGCTGCCTCAGAAGGAGCATGACCAGCAGGTCAACGGAGGTGATCCTGCCCCTCTACTCTGCTCTTGTGAGACCTCACTTGGAGTATTGTGTGCAGTTCTGGTGTCCTCAACATGAAAAGGACATGGAACTGTGGGAACAAGTCCAGAGGAGGGCCACGGGGATGATCAGGGGACTGGAGCACCTCCCGTGTGAAGACAGGCTGAGAAAGTTGGGTCTGTTCAGCTTGAGGAAGAGACGGCTGTGTGGAGACCTCCTCGTAGCCTTCCAATATCTGAAGGGGGCCTATAAGGATGCTGGGGAGGGACTCTTCATTAGGAGTAGTGCTAGGACAAGGAGTAACAGGTTCAAACTTAAACAGGAATTTTAGATTGAATATAAGGAGGAAGATCTTTCCTGTAATGATGGTGAGGCACTGGAATGGGTTGCCCAGGGAAGCTGTGAATGCTCCATCGCTGACGGTGTTCAAGGCCAGGTTGGACATAGCCTTGGGTGGCAAGTTTAGTGGGAGGTGTCCCTACTGATGGCAGGGGGGTTGGAACTAGATGACCTTAATGTCCTTTCCAGCCTTAACTGTTCTATGATTCAATGATTCTGTGATTATTTTACTGAAGTGCCATGACTGGTGGAGAAAGTTTGCATGAAAAGCAAAAGTGATCAGTATTAGAGATACAAAAAATTTAAAGATGGGCCAGAACATGAAAGAAAAATTAATAGGTAGCTGATCAGTAAATATGGAGCCTGGGTATCTTTTTTTTTTTCACAAGTTGTCCAATTGACTATAAAGGAACTTTTTAGGGGATGAAATATTTGTCACTCTGTATCAGAATGAGTTGGTGATTTAGGGACTTGTCAAAATTGCACAGCTGTATCTGTAAGGTCTGTGGTCATAGTGGTGATTTGTCTGTAAGACTATGGCACTAAAGGAGCTATGATATGTAGGGGTGTTGGTAATGTACTGTGCTCTAGACGTCTAGAACTAGATATAGATGTACTAAATCTATCACTGTCCCTTCACTGGGAATAGCTGTCATAATAATAAACAAAGCCTTAAGCAAGAAGAGAAAATTAAAAAACTACCAAAATGAGCATTCCTACCATCTTTGCACAAAAACAGCGCACTTATTCCAGCTTTAGTCAGTAAGGGAAAATAAACATGAACTGGGAGAAAAAACAGCAGTGTTGGCAAAAATGTATTTTCTCATCATGGAAGATGAAGATGAGGACACTTTTATTTTCTTAACCTTTTTTAAAAAACAGGGATTTACAATAATTAACACTTATGGAACTAAATCTGCAGAAGGTCATGATTGTTTGTTTGAAATAGTTTGCTTTGAGAAACCTTGCTGACCACTGCAATTCTTAGGCGTTGTTTCCTGCAGTGAGTATTTAAAATGTTATACTGCCAATAGCATATTTCTTTGGTTTGGATAAATTCTGCGAAGTGATGTGCATCTCTGCATTACTTACTGCACAAATTATAAGAAATTTCTATTGTGTATTTAAATACCTGTATTATAATGACATTCTTGAGCGTTGTGTAAAGGATGGTGTTAGTCCACTGGAAGGGTAAGTAGAACCTGTTGATTTTTCTTGTCTAAAAAATAAATGTCCAAAGCCTGGCACTACAGTTGTTATTTTAAGGTTATACAACAGCAGTCAATTTTCAGTTACAGTTTGATCTTCCAGGTTGTTTTTTGTTTTATTTTGTAGCCAGCTTAACTAAATCAAAGTAGCTCCAATCAAGAAAGAACATCTTGTTTGCTTACTCTAGAAGTGCCCACCCAGTCTGTTCACCAGTCAAGGTCTCTGCACTGATATTTATTCTGTGTTTGACATCCTTAATGAAATAAAGGACCCCATTGCATTCTAACCAAGGAAAAGAGGCACCTACAGTAACAACTTTTTAACTTATGACTGAAGAAAAATTTTCATTTTTCTTTCATTCAGACTATGCATTACTCATGCTTCCTTTTTTTTTTTTTTTTTTTTTTTCTGGAAATCTGATCCCTGTACTTTAAAAAAGAGAATTCTCACTGCAGTGATAGCAACTGGTTAGTTCAGGAAGAAGGAATGTTTAAGACACAGTCATTTCAATGAGATGCTGTATCAGCTTTCCAAACTACATACTTCCTTAATGCACTCATCACACATGATCAAATATAATGTTTTGTCAGTTTTTAGACACTTTGCTATTAGAGTTACATCTTTTACTTCATCAAACTAAGACTTTTCTGAAGGACAGATTGTACAAATAAACATCAGTTGGAATGTTTTAAAGAGCAATTGTTTACTTACTGAAACACAAAAACTGTTGCTCATGCTTGGAGATCAAATTACATGCTCAAGAGAAAGCAAGCTACATAATTTGTTGACTCATGACTCATAAGAAACATCAGGCTGTATCTTTTGATGTGGAGAGCTGCAGAATCTCTTGTCTTTATTAGATGAAGCAGTATATGACAGGTTTTTCTTAAGAACAGTGCCCCTATATATATATCAATCTCAAAGCCATTAAACTGTAATGTCTCCATGAAAGGGAGATGTAAAGGGGATGATCTGTCACATTCAGGTTAAAGAGTCTTTAGTTTTAAGATGAATTATTATATTGACATTAAACTCCACCTGAATTCTCGGGGAGAATTTTTTAGCACACATTGTCTCCCATTTTGAGTCACGGGGAACTGAACATAAAGCAGCCTTGCAATGGTGAGAGAAGAATTTTGTAATCTCTTTTCTTACGCAGTGTGAAGCCAAGCTTCCAAAAACAGTGCAGAAGGAAGGATGTTAGGATGCATCCAAAGAATATTCAAGGAGTGAGAGGCAGAAAAGTGATATCAACTCAGATCAAAGGTCAGCTGGGCCCAGGCTCCCATCTTTTGGCAGCTAATAGGGGAAAACTTCAACAAGGGTAAGCACACAGTGACATTTGCTCCCAGAGTGCCTCTGCCATACCATTGCTTGTAACTCAGGAAGTTGAAGTCAGGTATGATGTCTTTGTCCCTTATAGCCTTTAGTGACCCATGCCACAGCACTATCCAATTGCCAGCAACACTTGGGATCAATCAAGCCCTGAAGAGATCATATGGGGTCTTCCCACAGGGTGTATACATATCAGTGTTGGCTCCTGTTTATTCCTTCCAGAGAGGCCCAAACTATGGGCATAGAGGGAGTAGTGGAGTTTCAGCTGAGACTGTTAATGGAAATGCATCGAGGATTTGCTCAGAATATTTTTCCTATCTATGCCAGTGGATAAATTACGGTGTATTTTTCCATTATAGCTTTATATGTGTGGTTAATAATGTTTGCTGTAAATATAACTGAGTGTGAAGCATGTATAAGATAAATAAAAATGCCTAAGGAAAACCTTGACCAATTCGAAATCGTTTTCTTGAAATGCATCTACTTGTTCAGACATAACTGTAGTGTTATACTTAATGAATTAGTGTTTCCAGTGCTGTTACCTCAGTCTTTCTTACACTGCAAGTGGATTCTCTGAAAATTTCAGGTATTGGAATTCTATGACTCCAAGAAGATCTGGAATGAAAAAAAAGAAATTAAATCTTTTTTTGAATACTGTCGAAGAAAAATTTGATCTCACATTTTTCAAGATTCATAAAATGAAGGTAGTGAACTCCAGACATGTAAGTCTGTTTTTAAGGTAATAGACTATTTTCTATTAAGAAGGAAGAAGGATGTGGGGATTCAATTAAATGATCTTGGTCTTTGTGATTCATGATTCAGCAGCATTATCTGACCTCATAGTTGAACTTGTTTTGAGCAGGAGGTTTGACTAGAGACCGGAATTATGCTGTGATCCTGTGATTCTGCATTTCTATAGAAGCAGAGGAGTGTGTAGACCTCTTGGGAGATACTACTGTCTGAACAAAAGCCCAGCTTTGTACAGTTATGTTCTTATGAAGCATAGAAGATGTAGTCAGACATCTGAAATGCTCAGGAGAGACTGTTTACTCCTGTTTCTAAATTTCTGTTTGTGAACAATCTGGTATCAAGTTTTGTGGTTTATTTTCTAGTTCATTCACCATAGCTACAGAAAAATACAGGGGGACTGGGATTAATGGGATCAAACCCAGATATATACTGTAATAAATACCATACAGATTTCTACTGTCATGCTAGTCACCTTAGACTACTTTGATTGAATTAGAAAAATGGGTGGTTTTGGATACTAATGGTACAACCTAGTTTAGTTGTCTCATTTAAAATAAGATGAATTGCTTGCTAGAAGGTTTATTTCTTCCTCCTAAGAAGAGCTATGATAACTAGCTCAAAAGTAAAATCCCATCCTTGATGACCCAGATATAATGTCATGCCAAAAATAAGATGGATAAAAAAGAGAATTAAAAATGAGCTAATGATTTCATTTTCATGCTGAGAATTGAGGGAATGAGCTTGTTACTGCATTGCAAAAAGACTGCAAAAGCCTTGTCCCAACCAAAAGATTGGAGCTGAATCCCTCTGCTAATCAGTTTGGCAGTTTCTCTGCCAGAATATCCTGATTAACTTAGGGATACTGAACTGTATTAAAATACATGGTTTGCATGTAATAAGACTTTAGTCGTGGACATTGAAGCACTCCCTGTGGTATCTGAGATCAGCTGGACAAGACACAATTGCAGGATCTATGGCTAGTCACACAGCCATGAAAGCATCTGTGCTTTTTTCTGCACTTCTGAGTCAAATCCGTGAAGATCAGAGACATGCTAGATGCACACGAAACAGCATATGACAAATTCAGTAAAACAGAGAGCTGTAAGTTTCTGTCTGTAGAATGTTTACTACAGTTTTGTGACACTCCAGGGGAAATGATGGACAACTATGCAACCTACAGAAAAGTAGCTGTAAGTGCCATAAGACAAACACTACTTATATAGTCTATGAGATGCATTCCCTCACAAGGTTTAAAATTTGCTGCTGTGAGTCCAGAGATAATGGCTCTACTGTGCAAACAATCTTGTTGAGTAATTAAATTCTTTTGGAACATCTTTACTAAATTAGCTAATATTTGAATTACAGCACTACCATAAAATCTATAAGGTTTCTTTTATTGACCTCTTATGAAGAAGACCCTGTAGGATAAATTAAGTTCCCTGGAGAAGTACTGGTCACTAACGTAACACAGACACATAATACTCTGATAACTATAAAATCAAAAGAAATGTATAAATATGTGTTTATATCAACCAGCCTATTGCCAGATATTCAGGTATGCAGAGTACATACCTGCTTATATTGTTGCAGAGCTCAAATACCCAGAAAGCATTCCTTTTTATTAAAAATTAAATTTTTTCTCTATCACTATAGACACCATTATGACAGTTGCCCATTTAAACAGAGTAAAGCTGAGTTCTGTATTACCTGCTGACATAGTGGAGACATCCCATCAAGTTATTTACTCCTGGCTTAATTTTTCTGAATTTGAAGCAATTGTTTCTGGAGTTAGTTTGTTCTTTTGCAGAAAAAGCCTTGCCATCTGAGCATTCAAATTCTGTAAAAATCTAATTGGTTACAACTTGATCTACCACTAAATTTTACCATCTCATTTGCTTTCATTCCTAACTTTGAGATTTGTTCATGAAAGCCGTTGCCAGACTGAACCAGTGCTGCAAACCCCATAGTGCTAGTGATGGCTAAAAGCCATTATGGGCCTTTGGATAAACAAAAACATCCTTACCATTCCAGTAATTTCTTGTAAGTTGCAGGCTGCCTTTACACTTACTGACAGATAACTCAGCATGGAAAGTGTAAGCATATGGGAGCAGCAGTATCTCAAAGAACTGGAGCAGACTCAATCATCAAGGGGTGAGACCTGTAATGGGGAAATGTTGCTTGAAAAAAAGATGAATTCCCTTAATTGTCCAACTCTTCCTGGGCACAGAGGAATATTTTATGTGTGTTTTACAGCCCAGTCCGTATAGCTACTGAGCTTATGTAGAGTTACACAACATGTTCCATTACCTTTGATTTTTCATCAATAATAGAAATTATTGTTATGAATAAGGAGCTCCTCTCTTGTTCCATCTCACTGACCTAATCTTTGATGTAATTAGAAGATATCTTGTCAGTTTAGTTTTGCATGTGTGAAAATGGCTCCATCTCTATTGCTGTTGAGGACATGAGAAGAACTATGTACTTCAGCCAGGGGAGAAAAGAGACAAAGGAGGTGCATTTTAATCTTTGGGATTATAAACAGTTTAGGGTGCTGAGAGAAAAAAAAAAGTGCGGGACTTGGCATATGACAGAACATGGAGCAAAGTCAGAGGGGGCAGCACCAGCAGACTGCAAAGGAAACCAATGAAAAATCTCAGATCACCTCATATTTGCTGGTGTTATGGAGGATGGTGTGCCATCTGTGCTAGGATGTGCATGAGAACCTTGTGACAATGGGCATCTTTCATGGCCTGAGGCAGAGAGGCTCTGGAATGCACCTAGACAGCAGAACAGTGTTGGACAAGGATCAAAGATACTGCACATCCTAGGTGCCCTTCAGGATTCAGATAAAGTAAGCCTGGATAAAGCAATAACTCATTTAAGGTCTCAGATTAAACCATGGTGGTTCTTGAAATAACATTTTTATTTGCATGACTGTATCCTCCCTGCTTCCCTTTCTCAGTGCCTGACAGCAGGGAGTAAATGAAAGCTTCTTTCGATCTTGCCAATTTGCAAGTACAACTTGCATGGGCAATCAAAAGCAAAAAAAGAAGGAAAAAAGGAAGATAATATTATTAGCAATCTGAAATTATTCCCAAATGTATGCTTTTGGCTGTGCAAAGAGTTAGAATTTCTAGCAGCATAAACCAATACATTACTGAAAATCATGCCTAAACATTCAAATAAAAAACATAGACAATTTAAAATTATCCTTGCAAGCTATGCAGTAACCAGTTATTCGGACTGCAGGGTTTTTATGAATAAAATTGTAAAGCAAACCTATAATGTAAATATCCAATCCCAAACACCCTAGCTTTCCAGCTGTAGAGTCCAAAACAAATTATTTGCACACTATGTCTGAATTCTGAGGTGGACAGAGAGCTAGTTGCTGCTGGGTCAGAAGGTGAAGCTTTGAATTGGCTCACAAAATGAGACCAGCCTGGTCATCCTTCTCTATTTGCAAAGCCACAGATTTTTCTTGGCACAGGAATCCTTTTGTTTCCCAGCATAACCCTGAAAATATTTTCAAGCAGTTCAAACCATGCTTGTATATTCGTGGGGACACATCTCTTCGGGACATGCACAGACAGATTTCTGCTCTGAGAGGTGGGGATGGAAACCAGTCCTGGGGTACATCTACCTGAATGCCAATTAGAGGCAGCAGGTGTTGAGCCAAGAGCCCCTCAATCCTGGTAACAGGGCTTCTGAAACACAAGTGGAGTATGCATGGTTCTCTGGGAATATCGACAGAGACTGTCATGGGCAACCCACATCCATGTAGATGTGCTTGCTCTGTAAGAATCCCTTTCTCTGTAGATTGGTAAACCAGCTTTCTGTGACCTTCTCCAGTCTACTCAGAGAGTACCATCTCTAGGCCTTTAGCAGTGTCAGTCAGCAGCTTTGAACCTTTAACATCTTCCTGAAAGACACTTCAGCTATGATCAGTCTTTAACAGACTTAGTCTTGGAAATATTAGTTCTTTTTTTACATCCTATTTATTTTAAACTAATATCTTGGGATGCCCCAGGAACTCCTATCATCATCTGAAGCCAAGAAAATTATGCCTGCACTCACCCAGTAGACTCTAAATTATTATTAGAAAAGACACCATAATCATAGAATCATAGAATCATAGAATAGTTAAGGTTGAAAAGGACCTTAAGATCATCTAGATCCAAACACCCTGGCATGGGCAGGGACACCTCACAATAAACCATGCCACCCAAAGCTATGTCCAACCCAGCCTTGAACACCGCCAGCGATGGAGCATTCACAACTTCCCTGGGCAACCCATTCCAGTGCCTCACCACCCTTACAGGAAAGAATTTCTTCCTCATATCCAATCTAAACTTCCCCTGTTTAAGTTTGAACCTGTTACCCCTTGTCCTATTGCTACAGTCCCTAATGAAGAGTCCCTCCCCAGCATCCCTGTAGGCCCCCTTCAGATATTGGAAGGCTGCTCTGAGGTCTCCACACAGCCTTCTCTTCTCCAGGCTGAACAGACCCAACTTCCTCATCCTCTCTTCACACGGGAAGTGCTCCAGTCCTCTGGTGATCCTCGTGGCCCTCCTCTGGACTTCTTCCAACAGTTCCATGTCCTTTTTATGTTGAGGACACCAGAACTGTACACAATACTCCAAGTGAGGTCTCACAAGAGCAGAGTAGAGGGGCAGGATCACCTCCGTTGACCTGCTGGTCATGCTTCTTCTGATGCAGCCCAGGATACAGTTGGCTTTCTGGGCTGCAAATGCACACTGCAGCCGCCTCATATTCATTTCCTCATCGACCAGCACCCCAAGTCCTTCTCCACAGGGCTGCTCTCAATCTCTTCTCTGCCCAACCTGGAGCTGTGCCTGGGGTTGCTCCTACCCAGCTGTAGGACCTTGCACTTGCCATGGTTATACTTCATCAGGTTGACATCAGCCCACCTCACAAGTGTGTCAAGGTCCCTCTGGATGCCATTCCTTCCCTCCAGTGTACCAACTGAACCACACAGCTTGGTGTCATCGTCAAACTTGCTGAGGGCGCACTCAATCCCACTGTCCATGTCACTGACAAAGATGTTGAACAAGACTGGTCCCAACACCGATCCCTGAGGGACACCACTTGTTACTGATTTCCAGCTGGAGATTTAGCCATTGACCACAACTCTTTGCGTGCAGCCATCCAGCCAGTTCTTTATCCACCCAGTGGTCCACCTATCAAATTGATGTCTCTCCAACTTAGAGACAAGGATGTCATGTGGGACAGTGTCAGACACTTTGCACAAGTCCAGGTAGATGACATCAACTGCTCTACCCCTGTCCATCAGTTCTGTAGTCCCATCATAGAAGGCTACCAGATTGGTCAGGCAGGATTTCCTCTTAGTGAAGCCATGCTGGCTGTCACCATGCACCTTGTTGTTTTTCATGTGCCTCAGCATACCTTCCAGGAGAATCTGCTCCAAGATTTTGTCAGGCACAGAGGTGAGACTGCCTGCTCTGTAGTTCCCTGGGTCTTCCATTTTCCCCTTCTTGAAAATGGGGTTATATTCCCCTTTTTCCAGTCATCAGGAACTTCACCTGAGTGCCATGATTTTTCAACTATGATGAACAGTGGCTTAGCAACTTCATTTGCCAGATCCTTTAGGACGCGTGGATGGATTTCATCAGGTCCCATGGACTTGTATACGTTCAGGTTCTTAAGATGGTCTCGAACCAGATCCTCTCCTACAGTGGGCCCAGGGTCTTCATTCTCACAGTCCCTGCCTCTGCCTTCCAAGACTTGGGTGGTGTGGTCAGAGCATTTGCTGGTGAAGACTGAGGCAAAGTCTTTTTTAAGAACACTAAGAACCTCAGCCTTCTTCAAATCCAGGGTAGCCAGTTCTCCCAATTGCTTCTGGTGGGGGCCCAGTTGTCCCTAGTCTGTCCTGCATTTGCAATGTACCTATAGAATCCTTTCCTGTTATCTTTCACACCCCTAGCCATGTTTAATTCTAAGTGGGCCTTAGCTTTCCTAACCTGGTCCCTAGCTTCCCAGACAACATCCCTGTATTCTTCCCAGGCCACGTGTCCTTGCTTCCACCTTTTATAAGCCTCTTTTCTCCTTTGAAGGTTCCTCAGCAGCTCCTTATCCATCCAAGGAGGTCTCCTGGCCCTCCTGCAGCACTTTCTTTTAGTTGGGATGTATCGCTCCTGAACTTGCAGCAGGTGACCCTTGAATATCAACCAAGAATCTTGGGCCCCCCTGCCCTCTAGGGCTATATCCCTTGGAACCTTACTGAGCAGGTTCCTGAAGAAGCCAAAGTCTGCTCTCTTGAAGTCCAGGGCACTTCTTTCAGTTTGTTATTTCTGGGAAGATTTTTACAGAAAATGTTAAGAAATTTTCTCACCAATCTTCTTGTATTTGTCAAACCTCTAAAAATATCTTTTTCAACCTATTTTCACCGTTGGCCTCATTTGGAGCATCTGTAAAGAGGCATCCTTCCCATAATGAATGAAATACCAATTTTATGTCAAAAGAAGAAAAAAAGAAGAAGGAGGGAAATGTCTATCAAATACCCCAAGGTATTATGAGCCTGTGACCCCTGATACATGAGGGGGGATGAATGTAAAGGACCAAAAGAAATGCAAGAAATTACTCCAAGATATTTCAAGCATGTAGGTCCTGTGCCAGAAAAAGCAGGTGGCGAAAATGATCGTGTAGAAAAATGCAAAGATTTGTATCCCAGAAGCCAATATGCAATACAAATAACAGTGAAAAGCTCTTTTGCTATCTCCAACTTAGTTTCAGGTTTAACAGAACAAGAAAGCTCTTACATTCAGCCTCAGAGTAAAAACAAAAAAATTAAAAAATCTACAGGCATAGGACTTACAGATGTGCAAGTCAGCAGGAGCTATTGGAGCATACCAATTTACATGGTTTTCTTTTGAGGCATTTTTGTTGTTTGTTCTATATATTAACTTTTCAGAAGTTAATATATTGCTTTGCTTCACAAAATACTTATTCATTCTTCTCAGAAAGACATTTGTCTCATGAAATCATGCAATATCTTACCAATCATTTAAAATAAAAACTAAAACCCCACAAAACAGGACAGTCAATATACTCTTAAGACTGTCCTCAATGAACTCATGCACACCTTTTTTATCTCATTCACTTCTAATGTTTTTCTTCCCCTCTTTTTTCACAGGTGGTGACAAACTTCAGTAATAATGACAGGGGCACTTGAAATGCTGAGATTGAGCCTTGCAGTTTATTTTCTGAATGCCTTCAGTCTACCAAACTGTATTTTGAAAACAGGCTGTGTCTGCTCCAATATTGCAGGCTTTCTTCATACTGCAGTTCTAGAACTTATTTTACAGCTTTGTAGGCAATGGTAGGTCAAAGGATGCTGATATTCACTGGTGGCATTATAGCTGTACTCCAACCCTGCTTGCATTCCTTCTATCGGAGACACTATCACTGTCTTTTGACCACCTACAGTCATTTCTGTAAGAATTCCTTGATGATGAATGGTACTGAGAGGCAAAGGCAAATCTGAGAACTAAGTAACAGTATTAGAATAAGGGCAGCCTGTTACATAATTCTCCTATTTAGAAGAGGATTAAAAGGGTACTATTTTGCAGGACCCTGTTAATGGCTTTATGAAAGAGAGGAAATAGCATGTGCAGCTTAAAAATTAACCAGGACAACGCTTACTTTTATGGACACCACAGATAAAACTATCCCAGTTTTTCTGCATGAAAATAGGTCTGATTTTATTGTGGCACTGCTGGAGGGATGTGGCAAGCTTATCACGCAATACAAAAAATGCAGTCTCCCTAGTCTGAAATCATCCCAGCTTTGCATAATAATTCAAATTTATTTTTGCCTCAGCCCAGAATGACCATTCTGCCATGTACAGATGATCAGTGAATGCCCTCAGCACCCATCATTTTCTCTTTATTGCCTGACATCCTAACACTAATTTTTCTCTGCTTTCATAGTATTCAAATTCCTGACAACTAAATATGCTGTCTTTTCACCAGATACAAACCACACTAGGAGCCTCAAATCTGATAAAGAGGGGAAGACACCCTGAAGACAGGGTGAAGAAAGACTGAATTATTTATTGAAAGAGTACTCACAGTTCACAGCAAAAATGGTTCCCACTGGCAGAGAGCAGCACAGTGGGGTAGGAACAGTGATGCTTATTCTCCACACAGTGCATCTTTTCTTCCTCACTTGGAGGTCAATCTGCATGGGAAAACTGTGATACTACTACCTGTATGGCAGTATATCTGAAAACCATACCACTTCTTAATGTAGATATTCAGAAAACAAAGACTAGGGACTTTCATTTCCTGTCTTTTTTTCTGGGTTGAATTGTGCTTCCAGATGCCAAATCTGTGACAGAAAATTAAATATATCTGTTCCCTGAAGCCAACCTGAAAGGAGCAGACCACATCCTTAGTCCACGTACTTAGCACACACTAACCTGCTCTCCTGGTTCCTCAAAGAGGATGCCTACCTGTTCAGAGTCCTTAATAGCACCTGAGCTGTGCCTGAAAACTAGTCAACAGACAGGATCATTGGCCTACAACAAAACCAAATCAGCATCAGTGTTAATAATTCAGCAGACAGTAACACAGTGCTTGGGAACTTCCTCTAGAGTTATTTAATTTACTAGTGCAGATGTGCTCACTGAGATTGAAGATTATGAGTGTGCCTACTCCTAATATGTGTATTGTTACCTTTGACTATTCCCTTTCATAAAAAGTCTTTTTCATCAGTTTATTGCAACTTGACCTTATTATGAATTAAGGCAGTGTATGAAGCTGCTGATATTCATCAGCAGAAAATGATGCTTCTCTTTAAGGAGTTTATATCATATTTATTTCACTGCTTCTATAAAAAGTCTAAGTAGAAAGTGTTGTAGTGACCATGATTTTTAATTAAATTTGTATATAAATTTTTATTATTTAATTAGGACTTTTATTTCTATAGGCAAAACTAAGTGGAAATGCCATCGACTTACATATTAACTTACAGGACAAATTAGCACTAAATCCAGCTATGTCATGTCTAGAGTTCGTCTGGTGAATTTCTATGCTTTGCTGTAGTCACATCTTTGCGTTAAGGAACTTAGTAAGCTGAAGAGCTCTCTGTGCCATCACCCTCTATTTATTTATTTGTTTCTCCCACAACACTTTTTCATTTCTCTGAACGACAATTTTTCTCAATTCTAATGAGCTGTGACCTCCTTTGCGCCAGTAGAGATAATATAGTAAGGGCAGTTTGTGTCCCCAGTATGAGATGGTTTAATGTGGTTTTCTGATACTTCATCTTGTGTTCGCTTGCGTGCAGCGATACGTGCCTTGCACACACAAGGTGAGAGAAGACACAGAAGGAATAACATAGGGAGACAGTCCCAGTGGCATGAGGAGAGTATGAAGAGCTGTTGCTGTAAGCAAGTGAAGACCTGATGTTGTCATTTGACAGCTGCTCAGTGACCACATGAAGTTTGGCATTCTTAGCCCAAATCCTTGCGAGCAAGTGACTACGTCACAAAAGCTGCTACCGTAGCTGGCACTAGCTGGCATTACTGGGAGTCTCAACTGGCCTCTCATGCACCGAACAGGTTTCTGGATTTGGTCTCACCTACTGAGCAGTCGGTGGTTGGGCCTATGTTCTGCGTCTGGACAAAACTGGGCTCTTCTGTTCAAAATTTCAGCTATTGCACACTGTCACTGACTTTTAAAAGAAAAAAAAGTCAAACATTTAGTGGGATAAATTTGTAGGTAATGTAGGTAATGTAGATAATGTAAAACCTCTGGTCCCTGATGTCTGTCTCTGTTTTGTCTCCCACTTGGTTGCAAGAGTAGATAGATACAATTTTCCACAGAACTATTAGAGTTCCACTAGATTGTATTTAACTAGTACTTAGTTCTATGAAATGTATTTGGTTGTAGAGTAACAGGCACATTTATTTCCCTGCTCATATTTTAAATGTCATTTCTTGTCTATTGATTCTCTTGGCATTGGTTACTGATCATACAACTCCCAAATGGTGTAATCCAAGCTGTTTGTACTATTTGGCTCTAACTTTATTTTGAAAATCTGTAGTAATCTAAGTTAAATAAACATAACACCAGAAAATATACTCTAGAGAATAAATCTGCATTGACAGGGAGATGGGTAAAATAGATCTTTTCCATCTCTGCATATGACTTTCTGATTAAAGAAAGTAATAGCAAAAGATAGATGACTGCCTGATTGGACATTAGTAGGGAAAGAGTGACACATGTTATAGGATACTGCTAGAGGATGACTGAGGTTTGCAAAGTGAAGTATTTAGGACAAATGAGCCTGTCACATTAAATATAGTAAAAGAGACAGTCGGGATTCCAAGAGCTTCTCTGGCTCACAATTAAGAAAATGTCTCCGCAGGAGTCTGTGCTAAGCATATCAAAGATATCAGATGCAGCATGTAAAGAGCATCTAGCCACCTGTATGGAGGAAGCTGCCTTTCAAAGGTGACCAGAAAATGGGAGGAACTGGGCTTGTTCTTCCCCCTTATGAGGTTTCTTTTTCGCAATCTATATATGAAAGCATATGTGAAAAAGTTGTTGGATAATTATCATTATTTTCAGTATAAGGATGCAACTTTCCTGTGTAGCTATTTTTACATTGAGATGTAAGATGTTGTTTGTAGTCAGAAAAAAATTATAAGAACTACAGAGAGGAAAATATGGCAAGAACTTAGTAACTGAATGATTGATATGGAATGGGATTTCTAGTGAAGAATTTCAGTCTCTTTGGGTTCATTTGTTTTGACTTAATACTTAAAATGAGGAACTGAAGAACTGGCAGAAAATCAATACTTTTGAAACAAACATTTTCCCTCTTTTCCTTCCTTCCTTCCTTCCTTCCTTCCTTCCTTCCTTCCTTCCTTCCTTCCTTCCTTCCTTCCTTCCTTCCTTCCTTCCTTCCTTCCTTCCTTCCTTCCTTCCTTCCTTCCTTCCTTCCTTCCTTCCTTCCTTCCTTCCTTCCTTCCTTCCTTCCTTCCTTCCTTCCTTCCTTCCTTCCTTCCTTCCTTCCTTCCTTCCTTCCTTCCTTCCTTCCTTCCTTCCTTCCTTCCTTCCTTCCTTCCTTCCTTCCTTCCTTCCTTCCTTCCTTCCTTCCTTCCTTCCTTCCTTCCTTCCCTGGAGACTGCAGGCTCAACTTCTTCAGCTCATTGCTAAAAGAAGGGCTCTTCGTTTATTCAAATACTGTTGAAAATTCAGACAGGACAGTTCAGAGAACTGATCTCTTGGTTTCTCATGGCTACCATTCTAAACAGGTCTCAAATGGAGTCATCCAAGTGTTGACTTTATTCTCATTTATTATAAGACAGATCTCCAAAGCATTACCATCACCCTGCAAAGGTCAGAGTTGATACTGTTCACTCAGAGTGGTATAGTAGCACAGTTGGAGATCATTTGAAACTCAGGGTATTTGCAGACACTCCATAATGCCTCTAGGTACTATATATTCTGGAAATCCATAGATGTTTACATCTGTTGGGTTAACAGTTGCACTAAAAGCCCTGACCACTTTTGATCCTCCTAGTCTTGCAGCTGATTCTGTGAAAATGCCTGTCAAAACTGAAATAGAATTGAAGTCTTTCCATTGTGACATGGATCTTTACCTGGTACTCTTATCTAAAGAGCTTCACATGATATTTCAAAGTATACAGAATTTAGTGAGAATTGTTTAAAAAACCCCTGAGACACCAAGAAACAGAACTAAATTTTCTGACATAAGGACTGCAGTGCTGAGAGGAGAGGGCATGTGTCATCACTCACTACCAATCAGTAAAATGGAAATATACTCATATGATAGATATAGTAGAAAGTCTACAAAGGCTTCTAGCTGGGACTGAGTGTGGTTTTAATTTCATATATAATATCATATGATTGTTATATGTCTGAAATGAAACGTTGTACTCTTGTAGCAATGATACGGTAACCTGTTTTGCTTCTACTGTGAGGATGGCAACAAAACCCGTGATAGCAGAAAGTGTTGTTTTTAATTTTGACTGCAGGGTCACTATAGCTGGGATACCTGAGCCTCAAAGGCTACTGTGGATTAAAAACAAAGTGCTGCAGTTTCAATTTTCCTCCTATGGTCATCCTATTATTTTTTTTTCCAAAAGGTTCAAATATTTCCATTTTTTCTTGATGCTTATGCCATTAAGCAACTTTTTTTCCCTTTTCCATTACTTGAAAATGCAACTGTAAAAAAATAGGAAACATTCCTTACCCTATAAGTGTTAAGGAAAATACAGTTGTGATGTGAAACTGCAACAGCATTTGTAGTGAGTGGTGTCAGGGTATTTAGGGTTTTTTGATTCAGAAAACAAAATAATTCTGTAGGACCTCATTGTAGTAAAATGCTTATCACTGAACAGCAGAAAATTTCTAAGCAACTATGTGAAGAAAAAAGTGAAGATAAGGAATGTTATAAGAAATAAAAATTGGCAACCAGCAAGACATTTCTGTGCGGAAAAATTATTCCACTGATAATTCCACATACATCATGCATCTGCATAGACAAAACATTAGGCCCAATGGAGTATTTGCTGCTAGAATATCAATTCCTGGCAAGCATTCATGGGAAACAGAAGTGGGAGAGAACTTTTTTTTTTCCCTGGTTAATCTATCTGATTTAGGATCTGCTGTGTTTAGGTGTTCCCTAGAGGGTGTATTCTGAATTCTTAGTAGGATTAGGTGAGTGGGCCTCTAGTGTATAAAGCTGTAGCTGAAAAAAATTCTGCATTGGTATCCATTTTTACTGTCTGACTGATTTTTACATACCATACATTTTTCCCTATGCATGTATATTATTATACTGTAGGGCATTATTTCTGTGCAAGTTATTGCATTTTGTATATGTGCCTTGGGACATGTTAGAGCACATTTTCTAAAACAGTCGATACATAAATGAGGCTGTTCAACCATTACTGGTGAAATACTGAGGTAGGTGTCATATAAGGGATTATTATCATTAGTTGGACAATGCTGATTTGCACTCTTGTGTTTTAAATATTCTTAATTCTGGAGGCTGATTTGACCTGCTAATTAGTTAACAAACTACGAGGTCAGGTATTTGCTATCTGGATAAGTTAATGATTAAATACATCATGAGTTTGCCAGAAGATTTTAGTAATTTCACAAGTTGTCAAGCAAAGTTTCTAGGACTGGGAACCGGTATGTCTGATGTGCTGCTCTTTACAAATACCAGGAAGAAAATCTGTTAAAAGTAACATGAAGCTTGCTTGGAAACCAAATACCTGCATTAATCAGAGTGTTTCTTCTTCACATGAGCTCATCTGTGTGTGTCCCTTTAATGTTTATTTAAATGTGAAGTCACTTTGATTTCTCTTATATTTTAGCTATGAAACAACTTAATATGCCAATAATTAGATATTTTTTTATATGTTATTCCAAATGCTTTGCTTTTAGAACTGATATTATAATATTATGTGCTACAATGAAGCTGCATAGATCTGTCCCTTGATATTTAACTTATGCATATGTTTCATTTTCTTAATGTTTAGTAACTTTAGATGTTTAAGAGCTAAAGCTTAACCCATAGTTTTTTAAAAAGGGACTCAGGATAATTATGTATATGCACAGGTCCACAGCATAAACTGGTTGTTTAATGTCTGACTTGTTGAAACTTAAATCTCATTGTTGTGGAACTTGCCTGTTAATTCTTTATACCTTCCATAAAGATTTAGACAATTAACACTTAAAATTGATAGTGCTTAATTTTATTTAATTTGTATGTAAGCTAATCATTAAAACCATATTAAATGTGGTCTAAAACCTTCTTTGTGTACCAAACATGTGGCTTGGACTCAACAAAATACTTAAGCATGTGTTTAAACCTGCAACAAATCACTTTGGTCCAGGATTTCATTCCACGTGTTCATTGTAGACGAAGACAAAACTCCTGGTTTCAACAAGCCAGAGTTTTAATTCATAGCAAACTGTAGTTGCACTTTTGATTTATATATAGATTAAATTAGTCTGTGTGTGTCCAGATCCAGAAGCTGCACTACATATGTAGAGTTTCAGTCATAAACTCTGAGCAGATCAAACCATCCCCTTAATCAGTGATACACATTTTGTGAGCATATACTACTACAGTCGAGGCATTCGTGGTATAACTCCTGTGTGATCTAAAGTTGCTGTGCAGGGATGATATATGCAGGTAGGCATGGGTGCAAACACACATAATTTAACCACACAACTGGGCACACATATGGTCATACAAAAGAGCAGGCAAGCATGCTTCAGGACCTGTGCAGCATGGTCCAGGAGGCAACCCAATTTATAAGTAGTGGCTTGGCACTGATTACATACTGCCACGTGACATCAGATATCTCCTTATTATAAAGTGACTGTGGAAATGTGACAAAGAAAAGGAACAATTCAGAGCACCTCATCAGACTGCCTCATTTCTGAGAGGTTTCCTTGAAAGAACAGTGATAGGGAAGGGGCCAGACAACCTGTTCAGGTGAGCCACTGATTGTTTTTTATATGTGGAGTATGTTTTTTATATATGGAGTACCTTCTTCAACAACTCAGCAAAGAGTGTGTGGTATTCAGTGGCATTTCAAGGAAGTGTGAGTTTATTCTCCTTTTTCTGTTTCCATAATAAAAAAAGACAAATGCCTCCCTAGTCTATGCTCCTGTATCTTACAGATCTGTAGGAAGTGGCAAATACTTTGGTGTCACTCTTAAAAAAACCTAACATTCTATTCCAGACAGTGCTGAAAGTACAAATGAGTATAAATGTCCTTCTGAGCAGTAAGCAAGCATATTAAAAAAGGAGAATTTTCAAAGATGTCCATCTAATTCAAGCAGTTGATGTCCTGCATTTAAGAGACACTTGGACATTACAAAATCTTGAGTGAGTTTTATAAAGTCTTATCCTGACTTGCAGAATTCTTAATGTGTAACATAACCTAAACTTAAAGCTTTGCCAGATAAAATATGCAGAGTGTTATGGAACTGTTAACGCATGTAATACAGTAGATGAAGTATGGGATGTGGAACTTAATGAAGCTTCTCACCAGACAAGTGTATAACACATGTAGCTGTGCAAGACACCAACTGAGGAAGCAAGCCAACATTTGGAAGCTAGTTAAAGGGCTTATGCAAGATTCTTTCCACCTCAGAATCTACAGTAATTACATTAAGGTAGAGGACTTCTAAAGCATAACAAAAGTCACACTGTTCAAGAGTTTAGTGAATGGAACTCAGCCACTAATAACCTAAAACAAAGAAAACCTTTACCTATTGGATGGCTACTCTGCTACCTGACCTTACAATAACCTGTTTGGAAATGCAAAGCTTGGTAAAATTTTGTAATTCAGTAGGGATAGAGAACTCCAGAATATGTGGAGGAGCACAAAAACTGCAAATGTGAAAATGTTTCATGCTGATGAAGCGCATGTCACACTGCCTTACCTGAATTCTTTTGTCGCTTGACAATACTACAAATCTGGCTTTGAACCTTTTAGTAGTGAACAAGAAATGCCAGTACCATGACAAGAAGGTATTTGTCTGTTAAAAACTTGTTCTGTTTGTCCAAATTTATTTGAAATATACAACAGTCTAACTCCATGGAAGGATATGTGGAACATGTGTTGTGGACCCTCCCAGCCTTGATATAAAACTAACTCCATGCTATATTCTCTGATTAATTTGACAAAGAGTATAAATGACACATAGTATTGAAGTAAATCTGCATTGTCCCAGAAGGATAAGCATGTGATACACACCAAAATAATTCTTTTCAAAAGTTGTGTTAGAAATATTAAAGCAAGTGATGCATTCATACATTAAAAAGCAACAGCCAAATAAATTTCTCTACCTTTTTATCACAAGTAGTCATATCTTAACAGGAAAGTTTACCAGCACAAAGCCATTATATTAAGAATTTGTTGGTTTTATTGTAATTCTAAATATTGTACACCTGATAGCACTGATTTTTCTTCACCCTTTGCAACAGTGAGCAACTATTAAGTGAAAAGTCTGAAAGATAAACCATATATAGAGGCAAGCACTTATTTGTATCGTATCTCTGAAACCACTGGAACTGCTCCTTTTGCTCTGATGCAAATAAGGGGTTCCAAAGATGACTAAAGTTCATTGCTGTTTTTCTAGTACACTAAATGATAGGAAGGCTTCACAAATGCTTTTTCTTTATATTTGATTATATAATTCTTCCTTGCTCCCTTGTTTTTTTCGTAGTTTAGTTTAGCTTTTTTTTTCCCATTCCGTCAAGCGTCTCATTCTACACGCAAATTTAAGTATCTTTTAGCACTCTTTGAACTCTTTCCATAGTTTCATTTTTATGCTTTTAATGTTCTTCTGAAATTTATTCTATGCATTTTTCATTACTATAAAATTAAGCATGATAACAATTTTATTTTTTTTTTTACTCTTCAGCATTACTGTTATAAACAACCCTTCTCCATTAAGGGATTTGATCATCAGTAACTGACAAATGTTAATTGGTGTAAGATTTCCATAAAGATGTCGAGTGTTATGAGAATCTGAAAGTTGAATCTAAGATGGCATTCACCTACTGCTCTAGTACTGTGGCACTGCCACTAATGCACAGAGAAGTGTAAAGGAAAAAGCTGTGAAAAAAGTAAATCTGTCAAGACTGCACCCAGTGCAGTCTCCTTGTCACTGCTCTCAGGGAGGAGGAATGACACTCTTCTGCAGATGGGAAGTAGTGCAACAAAGAAAGGTGTCTGTGGTTGAACAAAATTCTGTGAGAAAGCAGTGAGAATTGAGCTGGCCCAAACCAGCGCTAAAGAACAAAACCAGCAAAAGTTGTCTGTTACGTATGGGGATCATACAAGTACAGCTATCTGGTGTTTGTGTAGCATATATGTCGTAAGCAGGTAACAGCAGCGTTTAGGTTTTAATAAAATGCTAAAGTGTAATTTAAATCAGTAAAACTAACTTTGTACAGTAGTGTCTTAATAAATGGTTTTCTACTCATTACAGGTTCCTCATACTGTCCTTACCCTTCATTTCAGTGCATAAGAAACACACATGCTATTATTACTCAGGGGCTGACAGAGGTCGATTAGTATGTATAAGAAGGAGAATTGAATGCAGTGAAATCTGGACACAAACGTTTCTTTCTACCTTTGCAAATTTCTTCATCCTACATTTTTAACATTCAACATTAGCAAAAAAGGTAGCTTGTACATTCCAGCTGGTCACAGTTTTGTCTACCGGGTGAACTTTCCAGCTGTCCTCGGCATAGATAGCTAACCTTTTCACTAGCATTGATCATAAACCTGGGCAGTTTGCCTTGAGATATCTTTCAGGATCTTATAGCCACAGTTTCAATATCTGATGAACAGCTGGAGGAGGAAAAAGCTGAACTGACTGAGCAGCAAGTAAAGATCTTTGCAACAGGACTTTCCTATGCTTTACAAACTATTTAATATCTGGGTAGAAAATGTTCGAATTAATCTGTCAGCTTTGCTTCTGAACAATTTTCTTTTTTCAGACAGATAGCACTGGTGACACCTTAATGTCTTTATCAGTCTTGGCTCAGCAAGGGGAAAACTGAACTGTAGCATCACATTCCCCTGCTTACTTTTCTGCAAGGATCAAACTGAAACAGGAGGCATTCCTTGGCTTTAAATATATATTTGAATTTTTACTAAAACAGCTTGATATTGCCATTGAGTTTGCTCTGGCCATGGCTGACATATTTGCATTCCAGAAAAACAATGTATGACTGAAGAAGAAGATTCCATTTCTGGAATGTGATAAATGACTGAGAACCTTCAGGCAGAAATCCAACTGTTACTAGCTTTTTTAGGACTTGTTGCTGCACTGACTTATATGTGCTCTTTGCCACAGTCCCATACACAAGGCATGTTTCCTTCTGAAACACTGGTGCCACAAAGCTCCAGTGTTTGCACCTCTTCACTGATGAGAGCACTCAGTTCTGAGGTCATGCCTGGGCAGCAATTGCCTACTGAGAGTTGTTTCTGAGCTGGAACACTTCACTTAAGAATAGTAGAAATTATCGATAATAGAAAAAAAAGCCTTAAAACAAACCAAAACCCAAACAACAAAACCCCATTTGGGTTTCCTATAATAATGGATTTACTGCTTGAAAAAATATGTTGAGGAAACAGATGGGATTTGGCTGGGGGTAAACCCTGTGTTTCCAAACTAATAAGTTAATGCTAATGTAAAGTGTTAAAGGAAGTAAATAATCTGTTTTTTCCTCTTTTTGACTTGTTTTTTATTTTTGCTTGGGCACTGTGCATGAGACAAATGCAAAACTGCATGGTCAGGTACAGCAGAATTTGGGATGAATCAAGGCAGCTTTCTTGAAAATTGATAGTTTCTCTAAATGCTGCAAACTGCAAAGGTCCTTTGAAACAGGGTAGATGACAGATGCTGTTTCCACTTCTTCCATGAGCATGAGTTTTACTAACAGACAGTCTGGATAGACTTCAGTACGTTGCTGCCACTTTTAACAACAAGGCTACTTTTTAACATCTTTGCCATCTACACTTCAGTCTGCACTCTCAGTTGGAAGACTGTTTCCCTCCTCCTTGAACTGCCTCACCTCAAATTGACAGTTTAATAGATGTAGGTTGCCAAGTAGACTATGATAAAGAGTTATGGCAATAGAAATTGATGATGAGTAAACAAGTGCTAAAAGATACTGAAGGTTTAGCTGGGATAATCACATTAACTTGGGTGAAGATTTACTTGAAATATAAACAATTTTTTTTTTCTGCAGCTAGAGATAGAGAAAGTATAGAGCTTTACAAAGGATGGACCAAAAATCCCCAAGAAAGCAAATACAGAGGTGGGTTCCTTCCTAGTTTAATTTATTACCAATCAAATTAGAGTAGGATAATGAGAAATAAAATCACATCTTAAAAAACACCTTCCCTCACCCTTCCCTTCCTCTTGGGATTAACTTTACTCCCTATTTCCTCTACCTCCTTCCCCTCGGTGCAGGAGGAGGAGGAATGGGGTTTCAGTAAGTTCATTACAACTTGTTTTTCTAACTCCTTCCTCACTGGGAGGACTCTTCTCCTGCTACAGCGTCGGGTGCCTCCCAGAGGAGACAGTCCTCCACAAACCTCACCAATATGAGTCCTTCCCCACGGGCAGCAGTTCTTCATGAACTGCTCCAGTGTGGGTCCCTTCCATGGGGTTCATTCTTCAGGAGCAGACTGCTCCAGTGCAGATCCCCCACAGGGTCACCGGTGCTGCAGCAAACCTGCTCCAGCGTGGGCTCATCTCTCCATGGGGTCACAAATCCTGCCAGGAGCCTGCTCCAGCATGGGTTTCCCACAGGGTCACAGCTTCCTACAGGCACCCCCCCGCTTTGGTGTGGAGTCCTCCATGGGCTGCCAGTGGAGTTCTGCTCTGGCATGGACCTCTATTTGCTGCAGGGGGACAGCTGCCTCACCATGATCTGCACCATGGTCTGCAGGGGAATCTCTGCTCCAGTGCCCAGAGCACCTCCTCCTCTCCTTCCTCACTGACCTTAGTGTCTGCGGAGCTGTTGCTTTCACATATGCTTTTACTTCTCTTCTGACCAAAGTTGTGCAATCCTGTCTTCCCCTCCTCCATTCGTCCCCCCAAAAATATCCTAATTGGAAAGTATAATCTTCATGATTGTGCCTCTCTTTTTGCTTTCTCCTCTGAAAAACTGAATAGCCATTTAAAAAATATTTTGAGATTCTTTGATAAAAGACACTATATGAATGCAAATTATAAACTTTAACATGATTGCTTTGTTTATTCTTCTGCGTGGGAATTATCAAATCCTATTTTACTGTAGGAAATCATAATTTTATTAATACTATAAAAATGTACTAAATGGAAGTCATGTTCAAGATCTGATGAACTTCTATGAGAGCAAGGACATTTTCACAATGAAGAAATTAATACTAAGTTACCACCTTAAATCTCTTTGTGCATTTTTTTCTTTAATGCTGGGGATCTATAAACTATTGTTGGAGTTTCACAAAACATAATTCTTGGTATTAGTTGTATCTTTGCTGAGTATTTATCCTGGGTATGAGGCAAAGTGTGGTGTGTGCCCCTGAAGTCACTATTTACTGACTTTAAACACAAAACCTGACTAATATTTGTGGATCTGTCATTATCCCCACTTCAGCCACCTGCCAAAATGCCTTAGGGGACAAAGTGTGTGTGGGAGCTCAGATCCTCACACTGTGTGAACAGTCTATGAAAGACGAGTTTACAGAACTGTTAGTTGCTGCCCTACCCCTATAACTGGTGATGTTTTGTGAGCAATTCTGTTGATCTGTTTCAGTTTAAACAAAGGAGGCAAGGTCATCGAGGATTCAATTCGTTTGTCTTCAGGTAAAAATACAGACTCTTCTTACTTACAGTGCCAATGATTGCTCGTCACGGAGATGTGTATCCTCTGTCTTAATTTGGATATAATGGATTCAGAACATGGCTGGGACAATGGCCAGGCTAAGGCATAAGATTACAGATGTAGAGTATATCTTGACTATATCTGACTATGCATTTTTGAGACACCTTCATTCAATCAGATTAATTTCGAATAGAAACCCACAACAAAGTTTGCTCTGTTATCATTCTTTAATGCTTCTTCTCTGTTATTTGCTTCTATAATTTTTCTTTCTTTTCTGTTTTCTTTCCTCATTCTCACTTCTACTGAAATGTATTGGCTGATTTCTGTGTCTCCAAAAATCTATTTATTTATTTACTTTTTTTTCTGTTCTTCTCACTTTATTTTGTTTTTTTGACACCATTCTTATTAGCACGGGGAGGTGGCAGAGAAAGGCAAATCCCTCTTACATCATAGGATTTTGCACCTCATTCTCCTATTAGCAGTGGTCAGAGAGCATACTGGATAAAATATAACCACACAGCATGACCATTGTACTCAGCATTGTCACACTGTGCCTCAGTCTGGCCCCAGGTGACGTGACCCAAGTTTTGTAGTACAGTTGTGGCAGGATGTAGGATTTGCCTAAGATGAGTGCTAACACTTGAGAAAGATAAGCAGCTCAAGACACCCATAATGGGATATAAACACTGATGTGCTGCCAATTTTTTCACAATGGACACCAACAAAAATTTTTCCCACTGGCTTGTGACAGAATTCATATCAGGCACGTACACTTGCAGAGATGTGTCAAGGGACTGGCAAATGCGTTCCTTTGTTTTTGCAAGCAAACAGAAATACTCTTTAATAACCAAAGAAAGAGGCAGCACCTCTTGAAAAATTTCTAGTAAGTGTGCTTCTGTTTAGCATTGTATTCTATTTGTATTACTTGATTGAGAAAGAAGTTGAAAATATTTTAGGAAATTACTATTACTAAAATCTACTGCATTTTAGAGCCAAAAAGATGATCTATATGAGCTTCATGAATAAAAATCAGCCTGGTAATTCTGATTTAGCATTAATTATAAGGGCAGTGAAATACAAAAAATGTGGAAAAAGTAATCCTGCTGTTCTTTTAATTTTGTCATTGCTGTTCAAGGAGCATTCCTGAGTGCACAGAGACCTTCATATCTCTGTAAAGACTTGAAATTCTGGAAGCAGTGACAAAGTACTTGCAGGATCAGCTGGGCCACTGAATACAGTTTTCTTTCTCCAGTGATAGAAGGAGATATAAAGAATGTTTTAGAGGGGCCTTCTGGAAAGTTCATCCTTTTTCCCCTCTGAGTCACACTCTTCAAACTGTCTTTTATATCCTAACACTCAATTATAAACCAAAGGCTTTAGGCAAAATTCTGCATACACAGAAAGATCAATATTTAGTAGTGAACAGAACTGTTCTTAACACTTTTTGGACTATTTTATATGAACAGTGCAATGGATTTAGTGTTTTGTTAGTTTGAATAAATTGGTGTTATTCATGTGCTCTTGTTCATTTCTTTATGCACACTGGCGCCCCACTATTTTGCCATGCACTGCAAGAACAGAACAAAAATACCCTGCTATATTTAAATTCGAAGTATAAGATGAGATACAAAACTTGGATCTCCACAATGAAGGCTGAAATGCTAGTGATCAGTGTAATAAGCAGTGCACGCAATATCCCAGCTGCTTAGTTAACCAAGTTTACTGCAGGCATCAGGAGACACATTTAAAGGAAAAGCTTGAGAAAGGAATAGTTCTTTTAATATTTTTTTTTTTTTTCTGGAGAACCTAGTCACTGCCAAGTCTTCTGTCCTTTTAAAGGGGAATAAATGGGCCTGTGACAGAACCCATCCTATCTTGACAGTCACAGCTGGTGTTTAAGGGCCAGGACTGATAGACAATAGCATCTTGGGGGCACTTTGCTGTTGCTTGTCCAGATGATATTTGTCTTAATCATCTGTCAAAATCTCCAGTGATGCCAATCTAAGGCCTTTCAAAAGCAACTTTCTGTTTCAAAGATATAGGTTTATTTTTAGACTTTTTTCCATGTTCCTATGGTTAATGGCTCCTGAAAGGTGTTGACAAGGAAATCTTTCTTATGAAACTCCTGAGTAATTTTGACTGTTGTTCTGACTTTTTTGGGAAAGCTGATTGCTCCTCGCAACCCCAACACTGCATTAAAAAAGTATACTGCTCAAAAAGTATTGTATAAAGAATATAAGAATACAAGAATATAAGAATATTAAGAATATAAAGAATATAAGAATACAAGAATATAAGAATATAAAGAATATAAGAATACAAGAATGTAGCTGGCCCAACTTTTGCATTACATTATACCTCACAGTTCAGGCATCTCGTCTGCTTTACAAGGTATTACAGGCAAGGCTGTAAATGCAGATCAGAGTTGCAGTAGCAGAATACAGTAGAGCTAAATAGTTGATTTAATGAGGTAGGAATTTAACACAATGATTTATTCATAGAATTTGAGTGTTGAAGGCCAGATGGTGTCAGCAATATTTCACTCTGACTCTACATCCAGGATTAAAACAGATTTCTGTATTATCTTAGAGTTTTCAGCCCACATCTCACTGACTACTCCAGGTAGCACCTTCTTGGGTTAATTTTTCCTTTTGTTTCTCTACAGTACATGCTGAGTAATTAGTTCACAAGCCATAGAAATATCTGGTGCTCAGTACACCAAAGATCAGCATAGTCAAATGACTGTCATGTTAGGGACTTGGACAACATAGCATGCTAAAGGAAATAGATATTCACACCTGCCTGGTGAACCATTAATGGCTAGACAGAGTTCAGAGCCTTCGTTCCATGCAGGGATCCTTATATAAAGTACTCCCAAAGGCAGAAAAAATATTCCAGGAAATGGTTTTCATTGTAGGGAGCTGCAGAACAAGCCCAGTGATTCCAAAGAACTAGCTCTTAACTATTTTGTCCGTGAAATAAAAATCATTATCTGCAAGCAGGTCAAAATTCTTTACAGTCTGCTGAAATGCAGTTTGATTTCAACCAGAAACTGGATGATTCACTACCCACTGGAAATCTAACAGTCTTAGTGAGGCGCAAGAAGTCAGACTGGATTTCTCCTTATCCTGAATTGACTGCTACTGACAAATCGCTGCTGTGGTCAATTCTTTGGAGGCAGGTGTTTTCAAAACAGCATTTCAACCTGAAAAGTGTGTGAAGTTGTCAGACTAGAAGGAAAAATTACATGATCGTCTCTGCTCACATATTATGGTCCTAGTGTGTTTGTATCAATAAATGTTTTCCCTCTTAACAGTCCTAATTCATCTGGCTTTGCTGCTGGAGATGGATGTACAAGTTTGAATTTGGTAATCTTTCTGGGTTGCAAATAATTCCAGCAAAATAGTTCCCACTGTCTAAGACCTATTCTGGTAATTGAACCACTTTCTGTCCCAG
Source organism: Myiopsitta monachus (assembly GCA_017639245.1). Lineage (NCBI taxonomy): Eukaryota > Metazoa > Chordata > Aves > Psittaciformes > Psittacidae > Myiopsitta > Myiopsitta monachus. The sequence continues at coordinate 50,416,076 of CM029925.1, read as the reverse complement.
AAAGCGAAATGAAGTCTCTGGAAATTCCCTCAAGACATGATTTGTCTTTGCAAAAATCTCCATCTTCCCTTTAGAGGCCTCAGTGGAGAAACTGCAATTATATTCACACCTGTGCTTTTACTCTATTTCTTCTTATTCCCTCATACACAACCTTTTTATACTTCAAAGCATTTGCCTAGCTTGTTGCTTCAGCATCTGAGCATTCGCTGTGTAGCAGTCCAACATGGTCCCTAAAAGTTCAAGTACTGGAAACCATTGCTTGTATAGTAGGCTTGGATAGAGGTATACCAGGTTGGAGGAGGGAGCTCTGCCAGATGTTTCTGGGGAGTTTCTTTTGCCTGAATCAAATCACCTTTTTTAGTTTGGCTTATGGTTTTTCTCTTGTTTCCATGTTCCAGCAGGGATGAGCAGAAAATATAATTGTGCCCTGCAGAGAAGCGAGTAGGTTGCAATTGGCTGGAGTGAAATTGCTCGCCATTGCCAAGAACAGAAGAAAATATGGGGGTTTGGGGACATGATTATCTCCTGCAAGGCCAGAAGAGTAACAATTTGCCAGCACACCTCCTAAAAGCATTACAAATGGGTGAACAAACATGAAGAGGCTGGAGTGATGAAGAATAACACTTTCAAATTATCTCAGTGAAAATCAGAAGAGCTGGGACATACTGAAGAAGTTGATTTTCGTGTTATAATCTTTAAATATTGAATTATATTCAGACATACAAATATTAGAATCCATGACAATTGTCTCAGCACTACCAGTTCCTGATAACTGTGATTTACTAACTTATCGTGCAATCACAGAATAGCCCAGGTTGGTAGGGACCTCAAAATATTATCTTGTTTAAGCTTTCATAGGAAATGCAGCCTAGATGAGATTAACTAGTACCCTGTACAATCACATCTTAAAAAACTTCAGCAATGGGGACTCCACCACATCCTTAGGAGGTTGTTTCAGTGAATGGCTGTTCTTACTGTAAAATATTTATTTCTAATATCAAGGTGAAACCACTGCCAATGACCTTGTTTTGTTTTTGTGGCTCCTTTAAGCCTTCTCTTCTCCAGGGAGAGAAGACCTAATTCCTTCAGTCCTTCCTCACAGCACAGGTTTTCTAGCCCTTTGAACATCTTTGTTATTCTCCTTTGGACCCTCTCCAGTCCAGCTGTGTCTCTCTTTAATTGTGGGGACAAGAAAGGAGCACAGTGCTCCAGATACTGCTGACAGGTGCTAAGTAAAGTGGGATGATCACATCTCTACTTCTGTTTGTAATATCCCTGTGGATGCAGCCCAGGATTCTATTTGTCTTCGTTGTTGGCAGCAGCGCACTGGTTACTCCTGTTTGGCTTGCTGTTCACCAGTACATTCAGGTCCCTTTCAGCAAGGCTGTTCCCCAGCTATGTAGATCCTAGCCTGTACTGGGCTTTTTTGGTTATTCTGACCCAGGTACAGGATTTCACACTTTGTTAAACTTCATACTGTTCTTGGTAGCCAGTTCTCTTCCTAAGGTGATTCTCCCTTCTGATGTGTTCAGCTCACCACCCAGTTTGATGTCATCAGCAGGATCCTGCTGAGCCCTTCATGCTCAGGAGAAATGAATTACAATAAATTAAAAAAAGGCCATTTCTTTAAACCCTAAGAATGACTTGTTTTGATGTTCTTCTTATGCTCTGATGTATTATTTTAAAATTATAATATTTTAACATGGAAGTATTTGTATGAAAATATGACTGTAGACAGACAGGTTCAATGGCTATACTTGATGAGGATTTTTAAGACCTAATGAAGCTCTTGGGTTGTTTGTTTTCATCTTATATGATGTCAGAAAAGCTGTTTTGAATTTTCGTGCCTTAGCTCTCCATCTGTAAAAAGGAGTAACAATATTCAGCTTTCACCTATCTTTTCTAACTAGCTTAATTACAAATCATATTGGACTGTGACATTTACTACAGGCATTGCCAGAATTTAGGACCATGAACAACACTGGGATTTCTAAAATCTGTTGCAGCATGAGTAATAGTTTGGAGAATGTCTTTCGACAAATGGATGCATTCAGTGTTATTCATACTCAGATCATTTTGTTGTTTTCAGCCTTTTCTTACTGAGGTTGCCTCCCATCATTAACCTACTCACAAAGTAAGTAAGTAATAATACACAAGTTGGGATGAAATAAAAAATTCCTGGAGAGTCTGGAAACAGCACTTCAAACATAGTCAGTCCCCTACTTGGAAACTGGCTGCTGTAAAACAGAAATGAACAAAGTAAGACTTGGTCTGAATAGTTGAAATTCTGGCCTTGCTGAAGTCAAGGCCAGAATTCTTGTTGATTTTAATAGAGTGAGGATTTTGCAGTTTGTGAATGACTTTGTGAAGTGAAAAAAGAGCCAGGACTAGAATTTTCCAAGGTACCTGAGGGGATTAGGTACTTCTGGCATGCCTTGAAAATCCCATCCTAAATTTGTTTAATTCTTCCAGCAAATGGCTCAACCACCGATATTCAATACTGGCTTTCTGTCTCTGATAAACTAGATAGTTCTGAACTGGTATCCTAAAGAGGAAAGACTCAGCCTCCATTTAGCCATCATTTGAGTCCTCTAGACTTACAACGTAGAATATCATTGTTTCTGTAATCCTTTTGTCATATCTGGAAATTAGTTATCCTGAAATGATGTATTCTAATTTATTTTCAAAACATGAAATATTAAAAGTGCTATCACATGACCTCTAGATGTAGTTAATATAAGAAATTATAAACCAGGCATATAATTAAATAATCTTTCCAAAAATAGAGTACTGAGGGAAGCAGTCATTATCTAAGATTATATTACCAAAAGGGAAAACATTAGTACAGTCAGTCATCATTGCGAACAGCAGCACAACAAGGTTCCTTCCTATGCCTGTAGATATCTATTTATAGTATAATGACATGAGCTGAAGTGGCCACATGACATCTCTTCCAGTATCTGAATCTGTGGGTATCTATATCTGAAGAAAGAACACAGCAGGCAGTATTTAGAAATCCCACTCTTCTTCAACCAAAAATGTGCAAAAAATAAAAAAGTCTGAGAAGAGTGTAATTTTTATTTATTGTTTTGTTTAAAGGATTGTATTTTTAACTGATTCACCTTTTATCAAAACACTTTTTCTTCCACACAAGAAATAGCTATCTCTTCATTAGAAGGCACAGAGAAAAGACAGACTATGAAAGCATGATCTTGCACAAAACAATCAGCTCTGCCAGGAATTTGAATTTAATGTTGCCTAGTTTAAATTCATAACTTTTAAAGAGGGTTGTTTTAGTGCAATTTGGTTTAATAAGAATTGTATCATTAAATTCCCTCATTATTCTGACGAACTATGAAAATAACTAATCATTTGGTGGAGAAGAGGGACAGGCTACAGATCATGTTTCTTAAATCCCTCGTCTTTTCAACCATTCTGTGCACTATAGAGGTGGTTCTGAGAAGGGTAAAAAGAAAGTATGGACTAATCAGAATTTGGGCAAAATGCAGAAGACTGAACCCTTTGGGAACAAGCATGAAAGCTGTCTTGATTTCAGCCTGGCTACATCTGTGAGGTGGAGGCATAAGAAGGCAGAGAAATGCAGTGAGGAAAAAGGAATGACAGAAGCCATCACATCTGATCAGTAAGCAAGAAAATATCCTATCCTATATTGTTTATGAAAAAATATACATGTATGCTCCAAATAAACTGAAAAACCCCACTTCAGACTCTGCCATAAAAGGTCTAGGACAAATTAATGTGATAAAGGTGAGGGGCAAGATGTATCGTTCATTTTCGTTCTGAATTACTCTGAATTGCCTGGGATCATACTGCTCTGCATGTTAGTGGAAGTGGGCTCTGGAAGGCTCACTTCTGAACAAAGATGATGTTTACGGTTTCCCTGTTAGGATAAGGATGCATAATGTAATATATGTTGGCATGATGCCCGTCTTTTCTGGCATTTGCTGTCTGTTTATTCTGTAGATAGGATGACTTGTCTTCTGGGGATTCCTTGTCTCTAGAAAATGAGCTAATAAAATTCATAAGTACATTTCTACCTGTTAGTTAAGTCTCAGCATAGACAGGATATTAATCCTGTCCAGCTGAAAATATGCTGTTTGTTTGTTAAATTTATTGACATTTCAAATTAGCTTGTGAGTAAGCTATGGCATAATACAGGCGTATCTCACTTTGTGTAGCACCAACACAATAACATCCATAACTTACATTGCAGCAAATAATTCTTCAACAAATCATCAGGATGCATAGGCCAAAAGTTCAAACCCACTTCATGAAGGCCAGCAAAATTAACCAATAGTAGCACATTGCTCCTTTCATTACCAGATTCTTTGGGATCATTAGAGCACTCCACCATCTTCTCTCCCTCTCTTAGAATCATAGAATCAACGAGGTTGGAATAGACCTTTGAGATCCAACTACAACCCTAAGACTGCCAAGGCCACCACTGAACCATATCTCTGAGGGCCTCATCTATATGGTTTTTGAACACTTCCAGGGACGGTGATTCCACCACCTTCCTGGGCAGCCTGTTCCAATGCCTGACCGCCCCTATGTGAAGAATTTTTTTCCTAATATCCAATCTAAACCTCCCCTGGCGCAGCTGAGGCCATTGTCTCTTGTCCTATCACTTGTTACTTGGAAGAAGAGACTGATGCCCACCTCAGTGCAACTCCTTACAGGTAGTTGTAGAAAGTGATACCGTCACTCCTGAAATCTTCTTTCCAGATTCTGTGTGTTTGTGTCTCCAGACTTCACACTTCTGCTTTAGTTTCTGTCTTATTTCTATACTTTCGCAGATATGTATTTTTTCCACCTTAGAAGAGTCCACCACCAATGGTTTCACAGTTCTTTAAGGTCTAAGGTTGCATATCCAACACTACTCACACATATGCATCATGATTGAAATGCAGTTGCTTGCAATGCATGTATTCTGAACTCAGCCTCCCTAACTAGCTGAGTGAGCACTGAAATCTGCTGTTTACTGGAGATGTGTATTATTCGTTGTAACCATCTTGGAACATACACTATTACTTATATATGCCTATTTATCTGACTTTTGCTTTAAATTTAAATATCTTTATATACCCAGTATTTGTCTCTATTTGAATGAAAAAGAATGAAAAATCTAAAAGCTGTGTGCAAGCTTACCCTTCTGTAAGTGTAACCTGTGCTTCCACTCAGGCTGGTGTGTCTTCCTCCTGTGTTGGCAACTAGGCAATACAGATGCTTCCTTTTAAATTATAAAGGCTCAAAACCACACAGAAATTGTATGTTTGATTTTTTCTGCTGGTGGCTGACTTGCAGGCATGGCATTCAGATCTTCCAGCCTTTGCAGCTGAAAAAGTAGATTTTTCTTACTATTGTCTCAGAGGGACAAGCAATACTGATTTTTAAATGTGCAATATTGACTGAGGTTTCCATATGTCCAGAAAATGAAAGATTACTTTCAGAGTTGTAAGATATTGTGTTATTACTCTCATTGATGATCAGCGGCAACACCAAGGTTACAAATTTACACAGTTTAAAGTCCACCAGCATCCATATTTTTTTTTTAAGTGAAAGTCTTTTGCCAATCAGTTCTTGGAAATTACAGATCTATTTGAGAGTAAATCAGCTTCCTTACATAAGGCAAAGAATTAAACTTTGAAAATTAGAGACAGACTAATAATAGAAATCTGCTATTTAGAAAATATTTATTCTAATGATAGAACTGTATGTTTCTAGTAAGAATTCTAGTCCTGGTCCAAACCTCTCTGGCTTTCATGACCAAATACATTCTCATAGAAATAAATCCGAGATGAAGGAATAGATTTATTTTTTTGCTTCAGCGAATGGCTGAAGTTTGCTCTGCATCTGGTTCCTAAAGACATAATTCAGGTAAGAATAAGAGCTATTTTTGTCTTTCTGGAAGAAAGTTAACAGAAATTGACTTAAAATATTTTTATCATCTGGTCTGAAAACATTCTGCTTGGCTTCACCAGGAGTTTATTTTCAGTCTGGTGGTCTGGACTGTCTAAGTATCTGAATGACACACATATATTAGGTTGCAAAAGCTGCATTTCCTTCTCTGTAGCTGAGAAAAATGGGACAGGTTCCTCATCTTTCCTGCCTGCAACTAGACCTGATTTTGAGTGGCTCTGCCACCTGAATATTTTTTAGGCATCGCTGGTTTGTCTCCTAAGTCATCAGGTCTTTGGCACCTCTATACTTTTACTGCTGTTGTACAATGAATATGAATTCAAATCCTGCAGATTTCTTCAGTAGTCTTTACTCAGCTTTAGTAAGGCTGGCTGAAATATAACAATCGAGTTCTTCCTCCCCAGATTATCAAGATCTGATATTTCTTTCTGTTCTAAAATATGCTAAGCAATTTTGAGACATTAATTTTTCAAACTCCCCTCTTCCCCCCCCCCCAAAATGCACCTGCAGGACTCATCTTGGATTCTAATGACCTGGTTAGATTCATCTAGACAGACTATAAAGCTAAAGATCAGGAAGATGTCACCTACATTTACTTTTCTGTAGTATATACTGTATTTGAACTAGTGACCTAAGGCTTTCTTTACTGTCACAGGGGAAAAATAAGAACCTGGTCACTTTTCAGTGTTTGATTTAAAGTGGGATGGACTGTGCTCCTGTTGCCATACTTAACTGGTACCTATGTATACTTCTCCTTTCATCCATAGTCTGATAATTTCTTTATCCAGATGCAACACCTTTAGCTGTAGTGCTTATACAGGGTCTGTATCTTATCAGCTTGACACTTGCTTGGCAGTTGCAAAACCTTGAAATATATTCCTGCATTAAGTTAGTTGGATTTGAAATAAGGGCTCTCACACACAGGTGAACTCTTGACACTATGTCATCTTCAGCAGAAATTTCATTCCAGACATAAGCTTCATTGGTGTGTATTTCTACATTTCTTTTTCTTTTCTAAATATCATTTTTGAGAGTAGTGTATTCATAAATTTTGGATCAATTTGCCCATTGTTAACCCTCATCTCTTTAGTATAAAGCCTCTCACTGCTGGTTTACAAATACTCTATTACTTCCTGCAGACTTTATTTTGTGGTTCTGTTATCTTATCACAAGGGATCTTCTGAAGTGATCATATAGTTATAAAAACAATCTAGTACTACTAAAGTACAAAGAGGTGAAGCACTGATTAATAAAAACAGGGCAAGTCTGTGATTACATCTTGGGTACTTTAGGAGAAAAAAAATGCCAGTATTTTCTCTGTGAATAGACATAAAGTGGACAACTAAGCCTTCAGGAAAACTTTCTTACTTTCTCTCACATGTGGTGATGAGACATAGAATATATTTTAAGTGCAGGAAGTAATACAAGGTTGAAGGTGAGCACATTTATTATTTTTAGAGAAGATAAGACAGAACAGCAAACAGTTTCTTCTATGCAACCTAGTTTCTAATTTTCTCTGGAGAACAGTGGGTACCAGAATAAAGATGTGATTTAGGCTACAGAAATTATTCTTAACTCTGCTTTGAATGGTCCCGAAGAAAGATCTGCAGCTCATTTTTCTTTCTAAATTGACTGTACTGCAGAGCCCTAGAGGCTTTAAGTTCCAGGAGGAATAAAAGGATGACATCAGGAACAGTGCTGTACATCTCTAATTGCCACCTTGCTTTGAGTGTGGAGGGGGATGACTTCCTGTAGCCGTACATAGTGTGTCCCAAAGTACTGAAAGACTTGGGAAATTGTAGCATGACTCTTACAATATCCAACACTGCTCCTGTGAGCTGGTGAATAGTGAATAGTATTTTCATACATAGCTTATTAGTTGTTTTTGTTTTGTTTTGTTTTAATTATTCATACTGGTGCCCTTCCCAAATTTTTGTATCCCCTGAAAAGTGGTTCAGAGCCAAGGGAAACCATATCTGCCCTAGCAAGTGAGCTTGGCAGATGGAGACTTGGGAATGCAGTATTGACTACTCAGCAAAGTCACAAGAGCTTTATGTGCCAAGGAACTGATTTAAATTCTTTCCCTTCATACAGTAAGATTTGCTTTAAGGGGTTTAAAAAAAAAAAAAGTTATGTAGTTGATGTGCATGTTTCTAACTTTCCCTTTGCAGGAATAAGGGGGGGTGTGTGTGCGCACGTGTAAGTGCCTCTACAAGGGGCACAGTTAACTGACCCCTCTGTTCAGTTCTGCAAGTTTCCTTTCTTCTTTAGTCACATTCCCTACACTTTCCTCAGTTTAAATGCAATGGAATCACTCAGCTTTTGATAACAGTTTGAGTTTGGATTTTAAAACCCCATCCACTAGCTGAAATGTCTTCAGCATCACCTGCAAGGCTTGTTTTCCCTCTTCTGTTCCTGTCATCTGAAAGGAAATGTACTGAGTGTTTTTCAGCTACTACTATAGAGCCAGGTCCTCTCTGCCTCAGGTAGGATGGGATTTAGTGAATGCAAGAACTGGACACTTTGTGTCTTCTGTCAGTCATTCTCATCATCTTCCTTTTCTATGCTTATGATTTCTGAGTTTGAACTTTTTTCCTTCTTGCGATGTGTTGATCCCAGCTAGCAAGTGAGTGACATCAGCCCCTCACTCCCTCTTCCCTCAGTAGGATGGGAGAGCAGCAGAAGAGCAGAAACACAGAAGCTGACATTCTGGTCTACATACAAAGAGCTTATGAAGAGAACACAGAAGAATTTTGCAGGCTGATGGAGTTTTCTCCTACCTTTGTTTACTGGTTAAAATATATTTAGCACAGGTCTTTTTCATTAATCATCCCTGCTACATTATGCTGTATCACTCTATTAAGCAAGTGTTTTAAGTTCTAATTAAACATATTTGCTAAATGAAAGCCACTGTCTGTAAGCACCTACTGTTATGAGCTGCTATTACAGTAAGTCACAGTTGCTTGCACAGTAACTTCTTGTTACCCAGTTACTATTACATTGTTATCCTTGTCCATTCAATTCTGTGTTGTCAGTAGCTGAACCGGTCATTGGCTGAAGAACAGCTATGGATTTGTTTCACTTCATAAAATGTGCTTTAATTGCACTGCTGATATTAATTGGACAGTCTGTGTTGGGATCAAGGGGAGCTGAAGTTTGCTATACTTCTGACAACCCTTTATTTGTAGAAACAGACTGTAAAGTTGCCCTATTTTCCTGCCCATAAATTAAGGCACAAGATAACAGTAAAGAGAAAAATGTGAATAAGTGATGGACAGGGGAAGGTTTGTCTGTACTATGAAGATGGTCAGCAGTGCAAGTTCATAACTCTGTTCTGTCATCCTATGTTAGATCATTTTTTTGCTTTTACCAAATTTTGTTTGTTATTTATTAGTGGAGCTCTGTAGAAGATTTATTTAGAAAAGAGAGGCTAAAAACCTTCATGCTCCACTTAAGGAGTTTTAAGAACACTTTTCTGAGAGGTTTACTTAAGTTACACAGCTTAAGAGAGATCAGTTAGTTCTCCCCTTTAGGTGAGTACAGCAAACTCATTGATGTTGCATCAGCAAAGAGTTTGCTTCACCTGTCAATCAACAAATACCAAGTTAAATAGAAGGCTGATTATAAATCGTAATAAACCAGGAGACAGGCCTATGTAGTACCTCACTGATGGTATAGGTGTGTTGAAGTCAGTGAAATTTTGCTGCTGGAAATCTGCAGGTGAGGTAGTCCCTTTTTTGGCATTTACCACAGCATAGTTAGTCTCAATTCCCCCATTTAAATAAAGACAATTTGAAAGTTTGTTTTGCCTGTAAGTGGCTTAACTACTTTTCCAGTTGTAAAATTTATTATTAACATCATAGCAAAAGTGACTGAAATACTTTTTCCTTATTGTTGTCATACTACGCACATAGCTTAACCTTGAAAGTGAAAACCTAACAGATGGGACCATGGGAAAATCCTGTTTGACAATGACTTGTGTAAAACTTCTGGATTTTCTCAGCTGTCATACATCAACATAGTTTCACTGATATAATGGAACAATGTTAACAGACCTCCTGCTGAGGATTTGTCTGACCACTAGTTTATAATCAATGAAGTTTTGTGTGAGATGACAACTAAACAGTTCAGGAGACTAGTCATGGGTAATGGAGCCTTTGATATTGCTTTAAATATGGCCTCCTTCTGCCATGACAAGATCTAATTGAACAGTAGGAAAGAGCTGTTGAGCCTAGCACTGCAGATCTCATCAGAAGGCTCTCAGTGTGTTTCCTTACTCTCAAAATACAAAGAAAGGACTGAATAGGCTTAGACACTTCTCTATTCTTCTTACAAGTTCTAACAAAGCTAACAAAGCACCTGGGATCAGCAATAGAAGAGACAGCAGTTGTTCTGTTCATGTTTTGTTGTTAAAAAGCCAGTTCTAGCCTATTCCCTTATCAGTAGCACTCTTTTAAAAAAGGTACAGGAGGAAGAACGCTCTCCATGTTGATATCCCTTACTTTTACCCCATCATTTTAACCCAGAATGTGAAACACAAGTAACAAAAGTCAAACAAACATAGAGCAATTGTTTTCAACTTGTTTTTAGCTTAGTAATTTGCTACTTCAGTTTATACCAGACCTAAAGGAAGCCTTGTGCACTTGAAAGTCTGCTTGTTTTGCAGCAGCATCATCTGGCATAGTGAAAAAAATACTACTTCTCCCACAGTAATAGATGTTGAAGTTTGACCTATTGCCTATCACAGCTCATTAATTTCCCTCAGATACCCTGTAGCTCAGCACAATAACCTGTGTTTCAGCTGAAGCACACTGGTTTTGGCTAAAGCGTAACTTCCTGAAAGGCACCCAATATTGTTCTTGAGACCATAGGAGTTCAAGAATCTCTTGACTCCTTTGGAGCTTGTTCCAGTGGTTTGCTTTCCTTATGGTTAAGAAACTGCTTAATTTGCTTGACTTCAGTTTTCAGCTCTCAGTTTTTGTTATGCCTCTGTTAGATTAGAGAGCCCTTGTATTTTCTCCCTGTGAAAGTACTTACATGCTGTAATCAAGTCACCTTTCAATCTTTTTGATAAGCTACATAGATTGAGCTCTTTAAGTCACTTACGGTAAAGGTTGAGTGCTGCTACTAGCTCAAGTGTTCAAGTCTGTTGTGGTCAAAGAATACTAATTATTGACATTATAAATGGACAATTCTTTGTGAGTGAGTCTTACAAACAACTCTCAGCTGATGAGTTTTATAATACAGACTGAAATACCTATAAGCTGGTTATCTATAATTATGCATATACTCAAGGAGACAGAGGCTGCCACTTCTTCATTTTAAAGTGAGCTATATAAGGGAAGGGTATTTAGTGAAAAAAAGTCAGAATTAGAGGTTATACAGTATCATTATTCCCTTTTATGATTTAAATGCTTGTATCTGTCCTAGCATTTCCTCTTCTTAATTTTTTTAATGCTGCTTTCTGATAAGACCAAACTGATGGCATAATTACTAGGTAGAAATTGTAGGCATCAAGCACCTCCTTGAAATCACCTCCTCTCAGTTTCCGCGCTAGCTCTACTAACTGTGAATATATTGAAGATTGACAGATTGTTCAGCTTTTCATGTTTCTGCACCTCTTCAAAAAGTTTGGTGGCAAAATATCCAAGGCCATACAGAAACAAGTATACTTGTTTCACTGCTTCAGTATAAAGGTGCTGTGTCTGATTTTATTTCTACAGTAATTAGCAAACTACCCTTAAGTTATCCTTGATCATGAGCAAATCCTAGAGGAATTTATTTTTGTTTGGGATCTGAAAGCAAGATTGAGTAATTATTTCCCTAAATTTTGGCTTTGTGACTACCTTAAAGTAGAAACTAACTTACTTATCATCAATCTGGCAAAGTCTTTATGATTAGCATCTTGAGGATACACAGAAAGTCAGTCTTGAACCTGTGTAGGCTGCTTGGTTCTCTCTTCTGTGTTGAATATATTTGTGCAGAGTCTCTGATATGAGAACAGCCATTCACATTGGGGTTTATTTATTCCCTTGTTCTAATCACTTGCACTCACAGAGCCAAAACACATAATATTACTGGACTTCTGTGTGAAAGATTTCTCTTTTCAGTCTAGTCCATTGTTGTCATCTGTCAGCACCGACCTCTTCATTGTCAGCATTGTCAAACCTGACAACACCTGAAGCAGAGGAAGAAATGGACAGAATCAGAATGAAATGTCTTCACATTCACTTTTAGTAATGTCAGTTCCTCACCACACTTGGTATTTCAGGCTTGCCTGTGACAAGGTTGCCATTAATATTGGAAAGCAGAAACTTTTGAACAACTGGACTGATTCGAAGCAGTTCCACCTAGTGCAGAGCAAGACCTGTGTGGGTATAGTCCGCACAACTTTATTCTGCTTACATGTGTGACAATGGTGTGAAGCAAAATGCTGGGCAGGATTACAGTATTAAACTGTGGTAGGATCTTAGCTTGGTTTTTGGCTGACTGCCCTACAGGGGTTAGTAGGAGGGCGCAAGCACACTCCGGTTTATTACTAAGATCAAATTCAAACCAGAATTAGGGTCAATAATGAGCTTTAGATTGTGGTGACTAATGATAAAGAGCAAATTTTCTCTCTCAAATGAGAAGTTTGGAGAGGATGTAAATATCATGCTACTTTTATTATCTCCATTAAATGAGATAGTAAGTGACCTGTGTGTGGTTTTTGGTGTCCATGTGGGGACAACTTCTCATTCCCTAAGTTAGAGAGCACGATGCAGGCTGAAACCACAGCATTTGCCTGGAACTGGCACCAGTAGGGTGCTGGGAGGGTGCTGTTCCCTAGAGATAAAGCCTCCACCAATGGGCCAGCTCTGCAACTATCCCTCAGCCAGGCAATTGCACATATGGTATCACATTTACCAGGTTCTTTATAAGACAGCCAGCTAAGCCTAGTAAGTGCTCACTACTTTCTAGAGTTTTATTTTGATATTTTGATCAAAGTTTCAGCTGATGGGATCCTGTGATTAAATAAGCAACTTTATTCTGCCCATTTTTCTTCTGTTTTTCCAAGTATACAAGTATAACTGTGACTGCATCATCAATAAGCTGTTCTGGTTTTCATTTCAGTCTGCAGAGAAATATGTTTGTGAGCAGAGTGTACCCTAAAGATACAAAAGCCACGTACAAATGAAAAAGAAATACAATACATTATCATTAAAAAGATTTCCATGACTAGTTGAAATATCATTATTCTTTTGTAACTGGTTCTATGATTTTTGAACAGTAGGGATCGCCTTAGCTGATGCTATAATAATTTCTATTTGAACCAAATGTCTGGTCTTTTATGAAGCATGACACTTGTTGTTTCCATTCTTTGTTACAGCTTTTTGAATCTCCTTGATGTTTCTCTAGTAGTATGTGGAATACTTTCAGGTCTAAATCATTCAGTGAGAGACTAAAGTAATTATGTTTTTTTCCAAAAATGTATTAAGTATGCTTTCTTGACATTTCCAGATTTCATCCTTTGTCTATGTTGCTGATATTCTGCATGTAGTTTGGAATAATCTGGGGAGTCTTTATGTCTTCAAATCACTATTGAATATGACAATGCTACGTATTCTCTTCCTAAACTAGGCTTTAGTGTGTGTACATACGCACAAAGAATAGTACTGAAACATGACATATGTTTATTTTTTCCTTGAAGAAAAATATTACCTGAGAGTCAATAAGCCAGAGAAGGGCATTTGGCTGAAAAAAAAAAAAATAAAGGATTGGGAGATCTTTGTCAGAAATGGTTTAACGATGATCAGTATGATGGCTGAATTTATTGATGGAGTAGAACAACGTTTTACTTGCATACTTGGAAACAGGTGAGGGAGCAAGTTAGCAGAAAAAACTGGGAGGATGAGAAGACCACATCTAGCTGCTTTCATGTCTGTTTAGAGGGTACAAGTCCAAAAAGACATAGTATTTGATCTGGAGAAGTGCTTTTCTCAGGCACACAGATCGATAGTTCCTGACATGAATGATTAAGCAGGACACAATGCAGTGGTGAGTCCCCCAGAGGAAGGAAGCACATTTAATATTTTCCTTCAGTTTTAGGGTGGAAGACAGATGAAGCTGAACATTTAGCCAGTAGAGGCTTCTAAACAAGAAAGAGAAGTGTGTAAGGGGATGAGAACACAAGGACTGTGAGCAGCAGTGGGAGGAAAAGCCTAGAAGTGCTGTGCTGGAAAACAAATTTTAAGCAGACACTCAGTTGTGTCAGGACAGTAGGTGAAAAACTGAGAGCTGAACTAAACCCTCAAACTTTAATAGAGGTGGACCTGTCTGCTAATAAGCTGTGGTCTCCTCACACATGGTGACGAGTCCAAAAAAGTTGGGATTTACAGTATTTAATCACTCTGCAGAGTGATCTGGGCCAAAAAGTGTTAACAATGCCAAGGCAGAGAAGTCTAGTTAACAACCCTTTTCATTAGATTTTCCCAGAAGTGTGATGGTTGCAGACAGTTTGAGTTGCCCTTTCTTGCATTTGTTGTCAGTTGTCTACAGCATTTATAACTTCTGTCAAAAGTAAGCCTCAGTTAAAACCCTATCTTGCTTAATGTCTGGGTTAACAAGATCTGCTTCCTCCACTTTGCCTGGATGCTCTGCAGAACTTGCCAATATGATCTGTAGGTTGATTTAGGAATCTTAAAGTTTTGTCCCTATGGTACCTCTGAGGCAGATAAGTGTTTCATTCATTTTTGAACTTGATACAGGTTATATAGGAAATTTCTGATTTTACTCAGTTTTCCAGCGCTAAGCCCAGGATTAGTCACAGCAAGAAAGTCCACATACTGCAATAAAGACCTCTTACAGGCTTATGACAACCAGGTCTCTGACTTTTGCTTGGTGAGCCACTCTGTGCTTTGGTAATCTTCTCGCCATGGGAATGCATAGTTTCTTTTTGTTAGGCGTATGGTCTAGGCCGTGGTGAGTAGGCTGTGTCTTCTCTCTTGCGAAGTGATTCAGGGCAATGAGTGGGGATGGTAAAATCTGAGCTAGTGATAAAAGAAGTTTCCGCAGATACCTTGACAAATGGGTATACTTACCCTGACTGGATCCTTTTTTGGAGGATGCAAGCTGCCCTCTATTGGCCAGAGGGCGAAATTTGGTCCTTTTCCTCTCTCATTGCGCATGAGGGATTGAGTATTTGAGGCTGACACAGTTTCTCTGTCAGAAAAAGCAGGTATGTGGCTTTTAATAGGCTGCTACATTGAGAAGTGGCGTGAAATTTGTCTAAAGATAAATAAACAGGAAGATGCCACTTTGACACTGTTTAAAATATTTATCTGATTTTTCAGCCTTTTTTCAAGAGTGATAAACAGAAGAATTCTAATTTTCAATTAGAAGGACTTTTTATTGTGTGCACTTTCATATTCATTTTATCCATGGATAGGAATCCAGGAACACGAGCAAAACTTAGAGAGTGAATACTGTGCTGGACCAGTAAATGTATACCAGTGTATGAGTGCTGTTGGTTGTGATTACATACAGTATGGGGTAAACCTGAGCACAAAACAAATCTGAGGACATCAGGAATAGGGAAATTTTCATGCTATGAACTGTATTTCAGTAATTTACTGTACTTGTTACTTTAAATTGCCTCCCTGTTAGCAGCATTTGATGACATCCCCACTGAATACTGCAGCAGCTGGTAGCTCTGGAAGTTCTGCCTGAAATCTTCACAGTTATTGATCTTTGTAGGGGAAGCTACAATTTACAGGAGTTTACGGAGTCTTGCAAAGTAAGCAGAACTGCTAGACTCAAATGTTTGTGTGTGTGATGTGGTCCAAGCCCAATAAATATTACTATTTGATTCAACTTTATACTCCTATAAAATGCACTCTTTTCTTGATGCGTTATGGTGGTGGAAAACCCAGGTAATTACATGACTAAATAAATGATTCATGCTACTGTGTCCAATTGCATAATGAACCTATGTTACCCTGTTATGCCTTATGTTTCTCACATGATTTGAGATGATCTTTAACAGTGGAAAAAGGTCTGTTCGAGTATGTTTCTGTGTATACCTGCCTAGACTTCTTTTCTAGATGACAGACAATAGCCAAACATTGGCCAAGAGAGTTTTGGGATTTAGATTATTGTTCTGGAAGCTTGAGGACTCCAAAGTGATAAAATATGCCCCCTGCATGATCCAAGGAAAAAGGCAGATTCCTGAACAAATTAGAAATGCTCCAGCTGCTTTGTGTTTGCTTAAAATGATTACCCTGCCTTGATACCTCTGTTTATCTGTCAGTAACTACCTGGGATGATTTTTCTGATGCTCAATTTCTGTGTATTTGATCTGCTTATATTTGGTGTTATGGTGGTGAGATTTTTTGCTCCTAAAATTTCCTTGCAAATTGATATTGCCCAGCAAAGTGTGGTGAATGGGCTGGGAAAGATACAGGTGAAGTATAATTAGAGAAAGTCTCTAGGTTTTACTGACAAATGCTGTGTTTCAAGTGTATAGCATGCAGTCCTCACTAAAGTATTTCTGTCTTATGCACTTAAATTGCTTGCAAGTATTGCACAGTAGGAAGTAGTTGTTGCTATAGAAGCACTGGAACTACTGACAGTGCTGGCAGCAGGAACAGCAGCAACAGCAGAAGGTACATGGTTATCTTATGGGTTTGGAAATGAGAGTTTGCATTTTATATCTTATTACTTCTCATTGCATTGGGAAAACAACAGCAAAAAAAAAAGGAAGGGAAGGAAACAGGGGAAGGGAAAGGAAGGGAAGGAAAAGAAAAAGGAGAGGAGAGAAAAGTCTTATTTATTTTGATTTATTATTTTTGGATTTACAAACTTGGTCTGAACTCATCACAGGTGGAGCAAATTAGCTGAATTTGCAAAATAACAACAGGGTGATATTCCTAGAGTTTTGGATTTCCTCAGAACTGTTTAAAAATAACTGCCCAATAATTCTGAAAATTATGAAAGTCAAACAGCTCCAGTAGGAACTGGAGTGGTAGGGCTGTGGAGGAACAAGGGAAGAAAGAAACCTGTATAATAGTAAGAACTGCCTTCAGTCATAAAGGACATTGGATGGATCTGCATATATACAAGAACTTGCATAGAAAAGAATCACTCGTTAGTTTGTAATCCTATGCCACGACTGCCTCAAAAATTGTGTCTCTCATGTGGAAGAAATCAGTGTTCAAGAGCTTTAAATACTTCTCTTCAATAGAGGGGTACTTGCATGTCAGCAATGAGGGGTGGGAACAGTACTCTAAAGGAGCAGTTAAGATCCTGTTACTACGCTTCCAATTCCAAGAAACAGTTCCAGGAAACCACTCTCTGTTTTTCAAACACATGTGAAGCAGGAAGGTGCTTTCCTTCCCCAAAATTTTGTTACGGTCTTTAATTCCTGGCTGTGACTTTCTTCTGCACTGCTGCACCCAGCCAACTGCCTCTCTGCTCCATCTTCCTGGCTCATCTCCAGGGCAGAGCTTCTGCCCAGCCTACTAGCCTAAGCAGGACCCTTGTGCAGCATTGTTCTCACTTCTTTTCTTTACATAGGATGTGAGCAAGAGAGGGCAGTGAGGACTCTTGTCTCCTGCTATCCAGATCTGAGGGATTTTTCCTGCCTACTCTCCTGTATAGCTGAGGTGGAGCCCCAGCCTGAGATCAGTCTGTGTGCATGACCAGTTTTAGGGCATTGCACACAGCAGGAGAAAGCAATGAGCATTTAGCAATACTGAGGAATTCACACTTCCACAGATTAGAGTCTGTTCCTAATTTTGAATTTAACAATAATGTTTGAGAGCATCCAAAATGCTGCGCATTTGCTCTTCATTAGTTTCAAACAGTGAGGCATTAGTGTCACTCAGAATTTTGTGCCTTTTTTTTCCTCCTTTTTTTTTTTTTTTTTTTTTTTAACGTGAGAATGGAGATACTGTGAATACTGAGCCTGAATAAAAACCCATCAAGAGCAACAGCCTTAGTGGAAGCTCAGAGTAAGCAGATAGTGATCATTATGTTGTACGTTCTCCTAGCCTCAAGCCATGTAGACCAGGAAATTTTTAAGTAACAGGTGATGGTTTTGTATTTAGTACCCCCAGACTGAGTATTCTTCTATGATGTTCTCCAGATGACTTCCAAATCTATGTACATGTATGAATCACAATGCTGCAAGCAGGTCCAAGGCTTCAATATGTGCTATGGCGCAAAATCATAGAATCATAGAATCAATTATGTTGGAAAAGACCTTTAAGATTATCAAGTCCAACTGCTAAATGCTGCCTCCAGTTTGTCTGAGCCTGATGACTGTAGGAAGGCATTTATTTCATTCCTCCTAATTTTTGTGGCAGAAGAGACCAACATGTCATGATGAAAGTCATGTCCGTGGTGAACTCTATAGCAACAAGTAAGCAAAAGATAATGATCTGAGGATTTTGTGTGGTGGAAGAGCATTTGATACTTGTCTGTATCTTAACTGCGTGTATACTGTGTATCTCTGTGTGTATCTGAACTGTATATATCCAAACTGTGATGGACTTAGCCATTACAAGATAAACATGAAGGAGGCTCCAAATAAATATAAACCCCATATTTCAGAGCACCTTAATCTTGCGTCCTGACAAATATCACCACACATAGTTCTGTATAGATCAGATGAGAATTAAAGGCTACTCAAGTTTACCAAACCCTTTTCCATCCATTAAATTGTAAATAAGCTTAATATAGAAGAGCTGTTTAGGATACCTTAGTTTCATTCTGTGAGTGTCTTGCAAGGGTTAAATGACAGCATAATGCAATTCTACCTTTGAAAATACTTTCCATTAGAGGAAAAAATACCCAAGGTGAATTACACTCACACACACATCCCCCCCCCCTCCCCTTTTTTTTTCTTTCATTGGAACCTACCTGAACATGGATTCACTATTGTTAATGGGATTTTCTTTTTCTTTAGTATCACTAAATAAACTCTGCTCGGATCACAACAACAACAAAAAATGGAGCCAGAAGAGACAGTCCTATTCTAGTGGAGGATATCGCTAACGTAAATAGTCTGCTTGAAAACATTATATATCTTTTCCAAACTATTAGAAACACTGTGAGCATTTCAGATATAATCCCATGCAGTTAACAAAATGCCTAGGAAAAGAATGAATTTGTCTGCTAAAGCAGGAAAATAAGTCTTATACACAATAATAAAAATGAAGCTTCTAAGTGAATAGTACACAGCTCATTAGAAAGAATAAACTCCCAGGGTCCCTGAAGGTGAAATACAATAGAATGTAGCCTATTTAAAACTTCATTCAATGAATGTGACTTTTGCATACTAAAGCAAACCATATTTCATAACACAATGTATTATTTTAAACGACTTTTTTTCTACTATTTAATGTTCTTATTATATAAGCTGTATTTTCCACTGAACTATCTTTAAGAAATCATACTTTTGTAAATATGCTTTGCTAAGGAGTGCATTTAAAAATGAATCATCAGGAAGTAGTGAGGCTTCTCTATTGTTAATCAAACATATAAATATTTGTTGATGTATTTAAGGTATAAAGTCTCCCTGTAGTATGCTGTAGTCATTTACAGCTGCCATGTTAAAAGACAAGTATTTCAAAATTATGTAGAGAAGCTGCTGGAAAATAGCGGGCTGTATGGAAAAATACTGACACACTGATATGCCAATACCAAACTGAATTTCTACAGTTTTACAAGGTATTGTCTTTTTAATATTTATCATGGACCACTTTATTCAGCTTTGCTTTCAGGCCATCTATACGTTCAGAGGACTTAGGGGAGAAGATGACTAAAAGAATAACATTTTCATTTGAAAGCAGGCAAAGCAGTAGATGAGATTTGTAGTTAGTCTAGAGCACAGAAGGAAGTCTCTTCATGTCCCTCATAGCATCCAGAAAAGGATGACCCTTCCTGAAAGTGTTCTTGCTTAATCAGTAGTTTGCACCCCATTCAGAATTCTTATTCTTATAGCATTGTTGACAAGATCACAGCAAAACAGCTGAGGCTTTTCTTTAGTGCTGCCAGGCAGGAATGACAGGAATGATTAAAGGTGTTTAAAGTCACAGCCCCCATTGGCAGGTGGGTGAATACTGAAAGGTAGATGAGTAAGGCAGTGGCCTTCTACTTGAAAAGTCCCCTCCAGCTGATGTACAGTAGCCAATGTTGACTGCGCCAGGTGAAGTGTGTATTTGCTGCTCCTTTGAGTTGCAATTCAGGTTAGTCTACATGACATACCACGAGTATGGACTCTTGACGTTTCTAAGGAAACCTTTCTATGTAAGCAAGAGCTGTGCACTGTGTAACCAAACTTCAAGCTCAGTTCTGCTGTTCAGACTTAGACACTTTGGATTAATAAAATACACATTCTGAGGCCTAGTTTGGATAATAATGGTATAGAACTGTAATTCAATGAGAAAGCATACCATTCATTAACATTCTTGGTAGTCTGGGAATATTACTGAGTGTCCAGATGTGCTGAGCAGAAGAGTTCTTCAACAATTCTGACAAGCTTTCCCCAATAACAAACCTGTGATCTTTCCTTTTAGCATTATTGAAGTCTAAATCATTTGAGGGTTGAAGTACTTTAGAAAGCTTTAGACTGAGTTGCAGCTTTACGCAAACAAAGAAAAGTATCTTTTTCACCTAGCATAGGAGGGTCTGTACACCTCAGCAATGGTCACAGAAGGGTGTATGATGTGGCAATGAAAGGAAGATTTTCAGTTAACCAATTTTTAGATAGCATTAAAGGTGCTCTATCTTCGAAGGCCAATCTTATGTAACTACACACAGGGATTTTGAGATGAAAATGGAGGACAATTCATGTTGACAGTGGATGATACATGCCTTCCTTGAGTTTGGTTTATCAGAGCTTATGGTCAGTGATATCCACATTTTCCACATCCAGACTGCCTTCTATACTGCTGTAGGAAGGAGGTTTGAGTGAACAGTATGATACAAGAATGAACTGAGGTGAGAAGTGGTTTTAAATCTGGAGAAAGTTACAGCTTGAATGTGCATGTTTCAGTGCATTACTGTGGCTATTGGGTATTAAAATGCAAACTGTTCATTTTATGAACAATACGCTTCCATATTGTATGCATACTTAAAACTAACTAGTGGGTAGTTTAAAAGCTTTGACTTAAATGTAATTTCTTAAAATCACCTAGGTTTTTTTTCCTGCAACAATGGTGAGATTGAAACCAAGGACTCTGGTGTCCTATTTCTTTGCAGAAGAAAGCACTGGTTTTATATTCTTTGCTGCTCCTCCCCACCAACAAACAAAAGATGATGTAGAGCATCTCTCAGGTGGCAGCACATTGTCTGTTCCTACTTAGAACTTGGACATTTCTTCTCATGATACCAGAAACAATGTCAACCTCTGGTAATAGTAATGATAAGATTTGGAAGAAAATGCCTTTCCATCAGACTATATCCCACCTAATTTTACAGGTCATACTGACCATCATATTATCACAGAACCATAGAACAGTTAGGGTTGGAAAGGACTTAAAGATCTAGTTCCAAAACCCTACCATGGGCAGGGACACCTCACACTCTGTCCAACCTGGCCTTGAATACTTCCAAGGATGGAGCATTTACCACTTCCCTGGGCAACCTGTTCCAGTGCCTCACCACCCTTACAGGAAAGAATTTCTTCCTCATATCCAATCTAAACTTCCCCTCTTTAAGTCTGAACTCATTACCCTTTGTCCTGTTGCTACAGTCCCTAATGAAGAGTCCCTCCCCAGCATTCCTGTAGGCCCACTTCAGACGGCTTCTATGAGGTTTCCACGCAGCTTTCTCTTCTCCAGGCTGAACAGCCCCAACTTTCTCAGCCTATATTCATATGGGAGGTGCTACAGCCCCCTGATCATCCTCATGGCCCTCCTCTGGACTTGCTCCAACAGCTCCATGTCCTTTTTATGTTGAGGACACCAGAACTGCACACAATACTCCACCTGAGGTCACATGAGAGCAAGAGTAGAGGGACAGGATCACCTCCGTTGACCTGCTGGTCATGTTCCTTTTGATGTAGCCCAGGATACGATTGGCATTCTGGGCTGTGAGCACACACTGCTGGCTCATGTTCATTTTCTCATTGACCAACTCCCCCAAGTCCTTCTCTGCAGGGCTGCTCTGAATCACTTCTCTGCCCAACCTGGAGCTGTGCCTGGGATTGCTCCAACCCAGGTGTAGGACCTTGCACTTGGCATGGTTAAACTTCATCAGGTTGGCACTGGCCCATCTCTCAAGTGTGTCAAGGTCCCTCTGGATGGCATCCCTTACCTCCAGCATATCAACTGAACCAGACTACCCAGCCACCAGTACAGCCTGCCCACTGGGGGATGTGAAACTAGTGTACAACATTTAATTTGTTTGAGGAAAAAATGGTAGGGCTTCCCAGCATTTAAAAATTTTCATTCTTAATAGTTTTAATCCAAGAAGTATTGTAGGAATATTAAAAGTTTTAAAGCAATTTATTTCTGGAGAATAAGAAAAAAATGAAGGAATGGTGGAGATCTGTTTTTTTGTTAATTTTTTATTACCAAAATTTCACATAGAATAGGAAGAGAGTATATTCCTCTCAGCTGAGTAGGAGAATGTCATGGTTTAAGTCCAGTCAGCCACATAGCTCGCTCTCTCACTCCCCCCTCTTTCTTACCCCCGTGTACGGGGGGGATAGGGAGGAGAATTGAAAGAATGTAACTCCCATGAGTTTAGATAAGAACAGTCCAGTAACTAAGGTATAACATAAAACACTACTGCTGCCACCAATAATAATAATGATAAGGTAATTAACAAGGGAAGAGAATACAGCCGCTCACCACTGATACCCAGCCCAATCCAGCAGTGAACTAAACCTTCCAGGTCCCTGCCCCTTGTTTTTACATCCTGGGCATGATGTGCTGTGGTATGGAATACCTCTTTGTCTTGTTTGGGTCAGGTGTCCTGTCTCTGTTTCCTCCCAGCTTCCCCTCCCCCCCTGGCGTGAGACTCAGAAAGTCCTTGGTCAGATTAAACATTACTGCAACAACTAAAAAAGTTGGTGTTGTCAGCATTGTTTCCCAGCCGAAAGTCAAAAACACAGCACTGCAGCAGCTACTAAGAAGGAGAAAAATGACTGCTATTGCTGAACCCATGACAAAGAACAAATATTCATCGGCAAAGATTGAGAAATGTCTTAGAAAGGGTGAAAGATATGCTACAAAAATTATATATTTTCAGTTACATTTATTATTTGTAAGTACAATTTATATGCTAGATGTGCTCCTATGCAATTACTGTTGTTATCTGGTAAGCTTGTGGGCTATGCAATAAGTATAATTTATTAGGCACTACTCATATATTTAGTAGTCCAAATCTCTGGTCACTATCAAAGAATTGGACTGTTCTTTTTTCTGCTTTCTAAGTCATTGTATTTCACCAGAAAATAAGTGTGAGATTTTTCCTGTGAACAGTCTGTGTGAGATATGGCTAAAACAACTAAAATTCATGGTCATTTATCACAGTCTTTTGTAACTTACGTGTTTAACACTGGATGTTCTCGGTTCATTCCCCTATCCAAAAAGTAGTCATGTGCCACTGTAAGATGATGTGTCTGGCTGAGCTGAAGGGTTTGGATGTAAAATTGTGTCTGTTTTTCATGTAAAACATTATCTGCAGTTTCTTTGCAAGGGAGTTTCTACCCTACATGCATGTCCATGCTGTATGACTGAACTAGCTGACTGCTAGCAAATCTACGAGACACCAGCCTAGTCCTCATGCTACGGCAAGATGGCAACGTAAGCACAGTACTCTGGTCAAGTTAAGTTGATGTCGGGTTAGAGATCCTGTTTAAGCCATTTGTGACTCCCTGTGTGTGACTAATACAGCCATTGTTTTCACACCATTACATACTACTGGTCTTCTAACTCATAAACCCGGGCCTTTTGAGCTGGCATACGTATATATGCAGAAGTTTTCTTCTGACTTCCTAGAGAGTGGGAGGGTAGACCTGTTGCAGGTGTCTGTTCCATACTGGTACACCAGGGTGCAATATGAGTTTTAGGAGCTGGACATGTTGAGGTGGGTAGAAAGCTGCCCAGCATGCAGGTTTGTCACTGACTTCAGAGACTCTGTGCTTGGACTAAAAGAGTTTGAATTGATGAGCTGTTCAGTTCCTTGGAGCTGCTTGCCCCTGCTAAACTTTGTGTATAAAAGTGATTTGGGACCAGAATGTTTAGTAAATATTTAATTAACTGAAATGTTATTAGAGTGTAATGAGTAACTGCAACTTAACTTTTAGCTTCCACTCCTGTCACTCCCTCTGCAGTGTGGAAGAGACAAATTGGGATAAAGACCCATGCAAGTTTTGTCAGCAAGACTAGCTGTGGCTTTTATATATATTGTCTACACCTAAAGGAAGCCTATAAAAACTTGAACGTGGAATCATTGCACTGTTTTGTCATGCCCAAATGACAATAACAATCATGAAACCTTTTCTGTAAAATGTCTTTACATAGGCTAGCTCGATTTGCAATGATTTGAATACTGAAACAAATGTCCTCTATTTCCATCATTTAAACAAAATGACAACATATTGGCAGCATCACTGCCTCATCTTACTATAAATCAGGAGAAATGAACAATCTGTCAAGTTCCTTATCTGTGTTCTTTTTAATCTTGTACAGTATGTGCATCTCTAGAAGAAAAAAAATCATAAATACTTCTGTGCTCCCTACCTGTTTGACTGTTTTTTATGTCCTTGTTACAGCAAAAGCTCTAGGAAACTAGGACAATCTCATGGGTAGATGAGTGAACTTACTGGTGAAGGAAAATCTGGAAAGGTAAAGCAGTAATGGCAATGCTCATCTGGCAGTACTGGTAATAAGAAAGTATAATGTGTATAATAAGAAAGTATAATGTATACCTGAAGATACTTTCTAAAAGAAATGGTGGTGTAAAACCCAGCTCACACCATTACAGGACAAAAAATAGATCTTCTGTGGGGTGACCATTGACCAGCCTTACAAATAAACAAGACTCTCCTCTCTGAATATTCCTATTGTCTTCAACAGAGAATATGTGGGAAGTAACAAGTTAATGCTTTGTGCCAAGACACTGGTCAAGTGAGAAAATATGACTCAGCCAAAAAAAACTCACTTAGAAATTGGATTTGAATTAGCTGTTTAGATTACTAAATTACTTCAGCTGATTTAGATAGAGAGGAGCCAAGCATGACTTGCACAGCATTCAGTAGCATATAAACCATATGTATTGATGGATCATTTCTATTAATAAATGGGTGTTGGTTTTTGTTTTCCATGATGATATTTACATATGATACTGTGCTTTAAATAGAAGAATAGTACTGAATTTTGCATATAAATATACATATAAGCTCTTTATAAAATTAACGGAGAAATCTTATAGAAAGTAGTCTATCACATCTACAGTAATAATCTCTTCTATTTCCTTTGCTGAGATGTTCACAGTGTGACTCTAAGGTGTCTGTCCAAATAATCATGAGGATGAAGCCTCATGCTTTCCAGGAGGCAATAAGTATGCACTGTCTTCTTTCTTTTTTTTTTTTTTTTAAGTCCAGTGGAGATGAACAACAACATGCATAAAGTAATCAAGGTTTATTATTCCTGAATTCAAATGGGATGTGGAAAATAGATCCAGAATGTGTCTGTACCAGTGTGAAAGTGGCAGAATCGAGGTAAGCATGTTACAAGAAGATAAAGAAAACAAAGGGAGAAAATAAGAGAGATTTTGAGGTTGATTTTTGCATGTCTTCCCAATAGGTTGCTCTTCTAAAATATGCTGGAAGAAATTACATCATAACATCTGACTTTTTTGGCTTATTATTTATTCTCTGATAATTGGGGAGTACAATCCTTAACATTCTACTTTTATCTGGCTTACATATGATATTTCCCCTGTCCCCTTTTGCTGCATGCAAAGCATACAAAGTGGCACAGTTAAAACAATTGTGCTGTATGGAGTCATGTTGTTGTAAAGGGCTACTCTGTACATGCTGTGGAGAAGTGGGAGAAGAGATTCTATAGTTCCAGGATTCTGTAGGAAAATGGGCTGTACTAAGTTAATTGTATAGACCTGCTGATAGAAACCATGGTATTTAGTAGCCACAACAAAATATAGCAATTTGTCTGCTCCAGGGTCACATGGGGGCGCATAAAGACACTGACGACACAGATTAACAGCTGAAAATATCAGGTGATGTATTGGGTTAGCACGGCAAGGTTTTGGTAGTGGGGAGGCCACAGGGGTGGCTTCTGTGAGAAGCTGCTAGAAGCTTCTCCTATGTCCAACAGGGCCAATGCCAGCTGGCTACAAGACAGATCCATTGCTGGCCAAGTCCAAGCCCATTAGTGGTGGTGGTAACATCTCTGAGATAGCATGCTTAAGAAGGAAATGTTACTGAGCAGGAGGAATTGCAGCTGAAGAGAGGAGTAGGAAAATGTGAGATCAACAGCTCTGCAGACACCATGGTCTGTGAGGAGGAGGGAAGAGGAGGTGTTCTAGGTGCCTGAGCAGAGATTCCCTGTTGTGTAGACCATGGTGAGGCAGGCTGTCCCCCTGTAGCCCATGGAAGTCCATGCTGGAGCAGATACTCATCTGCAGCCCATGGAGAACCCCACGCCAGAGCATGGGGATGCCCAAAGTAGGCTGTGACCCTGTGGGAAGTCTGGACTGGAGTAGGCTCCTGGCAGGATTTGTGACCCCATGGAGAGATGAGCCCACACTGGAGCAGGTTTGCTGCAGGACTGGTGACCCTGCAGGGGATTTGCATTGGAACAGTCTGTTCCTGAAGGGCTGCATCCATGGAAGGGACCCACCTTGGAGCAGTCTCTTCCTGAAGGATTGTACTCATGGAAGGACCCACGCTGTAGCAGTCTGTTCCTGAAGGATGCACCTCATGAAAGGGACCCACACTGGATCAAGGGAAGAGTGTGAGGAGTCCTCCCCTGGGGAGGAAGGAGTGGCAGAAATAACGTGTGAGGAACTGACACCCCCCCCTCCCATTCCCTGTCCTCCTGCACCACTGGGCAGGAGGAGGTAGAGAAATTTGTGATTAAAGTTAAACTGGGGAAGAGGGAGTGGTGGGAGAATGTTTTGTTTTATTTCTCATTATCCCACTCTGATTTGATTGGTGATAAATTAAACTACTTTCCCCAAGCTGAGTGTGTTTTGTCCGTGATGGCAATTGGTAAGTGATCTTTCCCTGTCCTTATCTTAACCCAGAAGCCTTTTGTTATCTCTGTGCCCTGTCCATTTGAGGAAGGGAGTGATAGAACAGCTTTGGTGGGCACCTGGCATAAAAGCAGGGTCAACCCTCCACAGATGAATAGGACAGGTTGGACACTTGACAGCAAAAGTAGTTTCTTCTGTATTGTAAAAAACAAAACCACCAAAGATGTGAATTTCAGCTTAGGAATGCAAGTCTGGGACATATATATCTAGAATGAGAAATAAATGGTCAAAGATCTGACAACTGCAGTAGTAAACACATGGACAGATCAGGAAGCAGTATCTTACAGGAAATGATCAACCTAGTGAAATGGTGCAGGAACTCACTAGTGTAAATAACACTTCATGATTATTTATTGAAAGAAAGTGTCATCTCAGGTTCTTTCTGAGAATCAAATATTCCTGCAATTACATACTGTGCTAATGTGGAATGGTTATTGCTGCAAAGGGCTTAAGATCTGCCTGAAAGCAAGATCTAATAGAAGGAATAACTGAACATACAGAAGGAAGATAAAACTAACATGAAACTGCACAACCTGTAAAAAAAGTACATCAAGACAGAGCATAGAGAATGTAGCTCCATAACATTATCCGCAATTGATTATGTTCTACTTATATTTCTCACCAAGTTGTTACTATTGTTAAATTTTAGTCTGGCTTTTTCCCTTCCCTCTGCCTCCCCCTTTCCTGCTCCTTTTCCTGCTCCCTTTCCATCCTGTCATCCTTCTCCCTCCACCCATCACCCTCCAGCTTCCTTTCCTTTCCTTTCCTTTCCTTTCCTTTCCTTTCCTTTCCTTTCCTTTCCTTTCCTTTCCTTTCCTTTCCTTTCCTTTCCTTTCCTTTCCTTTCCTTTCCTTTCCTTTTCCCCTTCCCTTTCTCCTTCCTTTTCCCCTTCCCTTTCCCCTTACCTTTCCCTTTCCCTTTCCCCTTCCCTTTCCCCTTCCCGCTTCCACTTCCCGCTTCCCCTTCCCACTTCCCCTTCCCGCTTCCCCTTCCCCTTCGCCCTTCCTTTTCCCCATCCCCTTCCCCCTTCCCCTTTTCCTTTCTTCTTTTTCTCCTTTTCTTTTTTCCCTCAGACATTGTCCTTCCATTTCCACTTCTCTATTCTATTTTTGATTGGGTTTTTTTTTGTTTGTTTGTTTCTCTTTTTGTTTTCTCTGATTATTTTTTGTTTGTTTATTTTTTAAAGAGACTGGAATATCTTTTGGCTCAATTTTTCTTTGGAATATATATGTTGACTTTTTCCTTTACATCAAAATATTTTCTTTTCTCCTCTCATGTATGTAGGTGACTTCATACTATCTGAAACCCTCACTAGTGTTGTGGGTTCTGACAGTCCTGGACAGTAGCATACTGGACATAACTTGCACATAGCCAAGTGACCGGTGTCAGTCCCATGTCTTACCAAATGGCTCTACTACTCATGTCTTATGCAACTTACAGTGGAAAAGCTATAAGGTTACCTACTGTAGCGTCAAGTATAATATGCAATATAGAAAGGCTGTAAGAGGCAAAAGCAATGCAGAAGTATAAAGTGACAAAGCACTAAATTAATCTGATAAAGATCTTGACTGTCATGCAGTACACTTTACAAAAACTTGAGAGGCACAAAGAAAGGGTTATTAATGGTTCATCATCCTGCCAACACTGCCTACGATTCTTATATGCAAACATTTCTGTTTGGGGAGGGAGTGGGTGGGATTTTCCATGCATCAAACTGTAGCCATGAAAATTACAGTATTTTTCCAGAGTAATTGAAGCATTACCAAGCAAGACAATGATTGATGGTGTCTTTAACAGTCTAAGAACACTGCCTGCTTTTCCTTACAAGTATGTTGCATGTATACGAAGAAGAAAAAGAGTATGGAGAAAAACTTATAGCACTCAAACAAGGCTGCTCACAGCATTCAGTTGATTTTATTCATTATCATTTTCAAAACCCAATTGTTTGATTTTAATTTTAAATTTTAAAATCATTATATTACTTCCAGAAAATAAAATTACTGCTTCGTAACAAGTGTGACATAATTAACTGGTATATTAATGCTTGTGACAGACACACTTCTTCAGTTTTTTAGCATTCTGAGAGTTACAAAGATGTTGCTGAATTTGGCAACAACAAACTGATTTTCTGTCAATACAATAAAAAGGAGATTGCCTATAATTCCTGTGTCTGATCAGCTCCAGACAGTACAGACATTCATAGAGGCTGATATATGGCAGAAGACTATACAAAGAGCAGTGCACCATCACAACTAATTTACAGTCTTGAAATTAAAAGTGAGTTGGAAAAAAAAAAGGTACATGGCTTTTGTGTTTTCTTTGACACAGAGTTAAATTTCCTTGACAGAAAGGAGGATTTTAAGGGGGAAAGAGTAAGCATGGGATAGATTACTTGAATCTCAAGGGGGCCTATAGGGATGCTGGGGAGGGACTCTTCATTAGGGACTGTAGAGAGAGGACAAGGGATAACGGGTTCAAACTTAAACAGGGGAAGTTTAGATTGCATATGAGGAAGAAATTCTTTAGTGTAAGGGTGGTGAGGCAGTGGAATGGGTTGCCCAGGGATGTTGTGAATGCTCCATCACTGGCGGTGTTCAAGGCTGGGTTGGACAGAGCCTTGGGTGACATGGTTTAGTGGGAGATGTCCCTCCCCATGGCAGGGGGGGTGGAACTAGATGATCTTAATGTCCTTTTCAACCCTAACTATTCTATGATTCTATGATTTTCTCAGACATAGTAATGCCATATTACCTGGCAAAGGAATATGTTTTAAAGACGCATGTATGTATTTCACAGCAAATGTTACATGAATCATTTTGAGATGGGTGACTAGGAATTTGGGGCCAAAAGATCGAGTCTTTCAAGGAATATTTTTTAAATGTATCAACTTAGTGTATATGTTTCCCTTCCAAGTTGCAATATGTTAGTGAGACACTACTGAGATTGTCTCTGGGATCACAGAGTCACAGAATGGTTGAGGCTGAATGGTATGTCTGAAAGTCATCAGGTCCAACTCCCTCTGCTCAAGTAGGGTCACCTAGAGTAGGTTGCTCAGCACCATGTCCAGATGGCTTTTGAATACCTTCAAGAAAGTTGACTCCACAACCTCTCTGGGCCACCTGTGCCAGTGCTAGGTCACCATCACAGTGAAAAAGCATTTTCTGATGCTCATTGCCTCATCACGTCATTCAGCATCACTGAAAAGAAACTTCTTTACACCTTTTTCATGGTTTTAAACCCTTCAGATACTTATATATATTGATGACATCCTCCCTGAGCTTTCTCCAGGTTGAACAGTCCCAACTGCTTCAGCCTCTCCTTGTATGGAGGTAATGAAGAGACAGCTCTTAAAACCAAATTCTTCTTCTCACTTCCTGCACATTATTGTTCTTTTAAAACAATTACAAATCAACATTTCTCTTTCCTTCTTCTTTTCCTCCTTTGTTCTTTATCCTGTCCTTCTCACTATTATATATTTATTAACTCTTCCTTTTTTTACTTCTCTACAAGTCAGTCGTTTCCATGGTCTCTTAGTCTATGAATTTCCACACATTCTGATTAATCTTTACAACTTTATTAATGCATGAGTTTTTTTCAGCACCTGCATCACTGTAATTCATAACTCATTCCTTGGCAAGTAGTGGAGTGACACTGCAGTAGAACAGATTCATCTGAGAGAATCAGAGATCCTAACATTTACAATGGGCCTATGATAAAAATTTAGCCTTTGAATACTGATTCAGAGAGGTTAGTAAGTTTTACAAGATTAAGATAGTCGGGTTGACAGTGTGATATTGCAATAGTTCATTTAAAAAGAGTTGAACAATTGAAAAGCATCAAAACCAATCAAAAATTATTTTATCAATTATTGATATGCTACAAATCCTCATTTTTCTAATCTTAGTATGGGTTTCTAATCCTAACTGCTAGGGGAAGGGCAAATACTTTCAGACGTAAGGCATCACTGCTCTGAGGTTGCTAGGATAACTGTAGCTGTGTGCATTTTCCAACTTCCCTTTGCAGCTTGCCATTGTTTTAAACGATATGGTTTACTATGAACTGGAAGTGTGGTTTTATTATTTTGTGCTTTTCTCCTTTGTGTTTAAAACCACAAATATGCCCTCAAGTTGATTGCAATTAGGACTGTGTGAAGAGCAGCACATTTCTTCTTGATCAAAGAGAGAATTAAATCCTGACTCTTCCACATTATTTTGTTCAGCCCACTTAAAAACGTCTCTTGTTTAGTACAGTGTTTGCTGAACTCTCCTTGCTTTAGTATTGAATGGTGCACATGTTTTGAACTGGAAAAAAATGTTTTGGAGCAGAAAAATAACTAGATTTTTTTTTTTTTTTTAAATGGCTACAAGTACTGAAAGGTAATTATTTTGTGAGGAATCACAGACTCAGAGTTAATGATGCCAACCAGAATTAAAAGCACTTTCCTCAGTGCTTTTATTTCAGGTGCCTTTTAGAAAGGACCTCATCTCATGAAGACACGGCTTATGCCACACACATATTTAACCTAGAACTTTTTAGCAGACAGAATATGTGTGTCAGGGTGAGGGTGTTGTCTGTACTGAGGTCTATGATGACTTCCTTTATATTCTTAATATAATAAATAAATAAATAAACCCATAAAATTATGGGTTAAAATACATGTTTTCCCCTTTTAGATAACTAATTAAAATTTTCCATTAGCCTGCCAATTGTTTTTCTTTCTTCCTGGAAGAAAAGTCAGAAATCCAGCTGCAAAAACAAAGGAATAGTTACAGGAATACATACACAGACAAGTCTAAGAAATTATCTTTAGCTGGTTTTTGTGCAAGCCATCTTAACTACATTTCTTATGCTATAGACACAGCTGCCTTACAGACCACTGCACAGGTGGAAATATGTATTTTTGGGACACTGAAGAGTGAATTTCCCCAATGCATCACAATTACAGAAACATCTGTGCAAAACAGCTTTGATCCAGTTCACTGTGAAAATATGCATCATTCATGATGGTCTAGTGACTTCAGATTTCTCTGAACTGTAAAGCTAGAAATAATAGGAAATTGGTACAAGACACACCAGTGAAGAGTTTTCCTTCTGTTGCCTGTATATCTTAGCTGATATTCCTGTATACTGTAAGGGTATAATTCTATTTAATGTTAAAAAGGAAATAAATACATTTTACGTGCATTAATGAAATCACATGGACAGCATGTAAACACAGGCAGGAAAAGCATCTGAAAAGGTCACTTGAATAAAAATAGGCTGTACACATGAGCCAGTTTTGTTAAAACAAAAATCACATTTTTTTTTATTTTATTTATTTTATTCCTACTTGTCTCTTTCCTCCCCTTTAAACATTCATATCTGCAGTTTCAGCCAAATCTTCCAGTTTCAACCACATTTCACAGATAGGGTGTATGATCTCACTGTCAGTTGTATCTCTCACTTTCATTGAAATATGTGACTTAGTAGACATGAGAGGCCCTACTGATGTCCCTTTTAAGAGAAATGATGCCATATGAACTAATTCCTCCTTAGGTACCAGAGAATCCACAATTGCATGAGTCTCAATAAATACCACATCTGTGGAAAATCTTAATGGAATACCAATTGACTACCAGAATATCAAGCCATGAAAGTAAAAAATATCAGATTTATTATTTTTCCAAACTTGAAATTCTGTATTGTGAAACATCAAAGCTAGTTTAATAAATACAGTCTGTGATATTGCGCTAAGGTCCAGCTGAAGACACGTTAGCTGAACACATAATCAGTTTCACTTTCTATTGCAGGTAAAGAAAGCACAACAGCTGCAGGCTCTGGGCATTTCTTTCCTTCAAGCTTTATTTGTAAATCACATAAACACAGGAGCAGGTAAAACCAAAATCATGGCCCTGAAGGGTGATTTTGATATATTGTTCCATAGATCAACATGTTTATTAATAGCAGTACTCTGTAATATATGAAATAGGTGTTGACCGTCACTAAAAGTATGAAATTGCTTTTCCATCTATTAATCTCTCAGTCTGTCAAAGTGAATGGAAGCCTAACTAGCATTCACGTCAGTAAGGGTTTTGCAAGCTTTAGATTTCTCTGTTAGAGCATCTGTTTTCTCCCCTTTCATACCTTTCCTTTCCAAGTGTAGCATTGCTGCCTACGGGACAGAACTTGGTTATCTTTGTGGAGACACACTGCAGGCTGGTGATAAATGTAAGCAGGTAGGCAAAGCTGACACCTTCAGTTGTCATTAGACCTTATTTACAGGAAAGGGTGAAGATCAGCCAGTGTTTCTCAAAATGTGATAGGCAAGATGACCCTGCAGAATTTCTCGCTAGAACTGAGCTGCAAAGCATGTATCTCACTGCTTAATTCATTCACTTTCTTATACCCATTCTATTAGTAAACAAATCATTTTAAATTGCCCCCCCATATTAATTTCAGACAACTGCAGCATGAGAGGTGGATGATTATATTCCTAATTAAAACACAAATACAGTAATTACAGTTTATATGCCATTATCCTGAATCTATACAGGATGACTTTAAACAGCAAAGCAGCCATTAATTTTACTGTTCAAAGAAATGCTCATAATCTTTCAGAAATGTCATATAAAATATTCATTTTGAAATGCCCTACGGTGATTTCTGAATTTATTTAAAGTGGGCTGTTGATTGCTCTTTTATAAATAACCAATTACAGTACACTAAATATATCATGGCCCATCACATTATACATTCTATAATTTCATGGATGAAAAGCCTACAGTTGATCTGCATAAATGTGGTGCGTCTCACAGCAGGTGAAGAGTTTGATTACGCAGGCTAATCAGTGTTATTATTTATAGTAACCATTTATACCTGTTATTTATTAAACTCCAGCAAATCAGATATTATTTAAGGAAGTTGCTGTATTGTAGGCTGAACTGCGCACAAGGCTATTAAACACATGTAAAATCCACTTTTATATTAGTAGTTTGAAATCAGCAGGGAGTGAAGGCTGGTACTTTGTGGCAGTGGAGAAAGCTATATTGAGTAAGCAACTGGGATCTATCCAGATCCCTCTGGACAAATATCATCACTACAAACGTCATTGCCCTACTGGCAACATCAGATATCCTTGCTACCATATTAGATGAAGAAGCCAAAGGCTGATTAACTGCAGAAATGTTGAAACAAACTCTGGTACACTTATAATCATTTTTCTAAACTTGAGCTAAAGGATTTTCTTGAGAATTGCTCTGCACAGATTACAGTACTGCCACTTAAGGTTTTCATATTCCTTGGTTGTTTAAGAGAACAGAATATTTCTTATAAACCAACATAAATCACAGGATAGTCTCATTGATTATTTGAGTATTGTCATAGCACCTGGAAGGTTACACACAGTTTTTCTGCTGGCAACATGCATATATCTGTAACCTTGTTTGAGCTGTTTTATCTTTTACACTTCCTGCTCAGCCCTTCATTACAAGTGACTACATATAGGCGACAGAAAGTGTCATCAGCATGGGCATGGCAAAAGAGGTAAGATACCCACAGTGAATCCTCTTGGCCTCTCCCTTCTGATTCTGTGCAGGTGCTGCAAACCTCTGCTGAAGGGGGAGCGCAAAAGGGAGACTGGCCCAGCACTATGTCATTGTCCCAGAGAAAATGGCAGTGCTGTAGAGGCTCTCCAGCAAGATCATCAGCAAAATCATCAGATTTCAGCTTTTGGTCCTTGGGGATGGTGCCTGACACTTCTTTGAGTTTACTTAGACCGGCAGAGATATGGGAATTGCCAGGGAAGAAGGGAACAGTATCTCCAGTGAAAACTCAGATCTATTACTGACAGCTGGTGGGATGACAACAAGAAGTTTAGAACAACAGAAGAAACATAGTGAGAAGACAGGCCACCTGGAAAGTCACGTGCCCTGACAGTGCTGGCATTTTGGTGACAGTAGCATGGCAGATCACTTCGTACTCTAATGTATATTTCTTGACTGAGCATTTAAGTTTATAGTGGTGAAAATTATTTCCACATGCAAAATCTGTACCATTTCTGTGTATTTCATTTAAGAAGAAGTTCACTTCCACTTCAGTTCTTTGAAAAAAAACAGAACAAGTAAATGCATGGCTGTACAGTGTAAGAAGTCCTGGAAAAGAAAATAAACTTGCTGGTTTTGTTGCAGTTTCAGGGATGTTTCCAATGATCATAGCAGCTGAGCATGGCTGAATTTCATAGGAAGATAGAATCATAGAATAGTGAAGGTTGGAAAGGACATTAAGGTCATCCAGTTCCAACCCCCCTGCCACAGGCAGGGACACCTCACAATAAACCATGTCACCCAAGGCTCTGTCCAACCCAGCCTTGAACACCACCAGCAATGGAGCATTCACAACTTCCCTGGGCAACCCATTCCAGTTCCTCACCACCCTTACAGGAAAGAATTTCTTCCTTATATCCAATCTAAACATCCCCTGTTTAGGTTTGAACCCATTATCCCTTTTCCTATCACTACAGTCCCTAATGAAGAGTCCCTCCCCAGCATCCCTGTAGGCCCCCTTCAGATATTGGAAGGCTGCGAGGAGGTCTCCACAGAGCCTTCTCTTCCTCAGGCTGAACAGACCCAACTTTCCCAGCCAGTCTTCATACAAGAGGTGCTCCAGTCCTCTGATCATCCTCGTGACCCTCCTCTGGACTTCTTCCAACAGTTCCATGCCCTTTTTATGTTGAGGACACCAGAACTGCACACAATACTCCAAGTGAGGTCTCACAAGAGCAGAGTAGAGGGGCAGGATCACTTCCCTAAACCTGCTGGTCATGCTTCTTCTGATGCAGCCCAGGATGCAGTTGGCTTTCTGGGCTGCAAGCTCACACTGCAGCCAGCTCATGTTCATTTTCTCAACAGCCAATACCCCCAAGTCCTTCTCTGCAGGGCTGCTCTGAATCTCTTCTCAGCCCAACCTGGAGCTGTGCCTGGGGTTGCTCCGCCCCAACGTTGCACTTGTCATGGTTAAACTTCATCAGGTTGGCATCAGCCCACCTCACAAGTGTGTCAAGGTCCCTCTGGATGGCATCCTTTCCCTCCAGTGTATCAACCGAACCACACAGCTTGGTGTCATCTGCAAACTTGCTGAGGGTTCACTCAATCCCACTGTCCATGTCACCGACAAAGACGTTGAACAAGACTGGTCCCAACACCGATCCCTGAGGGACACC
Source organism: Myiopsitta monachus (assembly GCA_017639245.1). Lineage (NCBI taxonomy): Eukaryota > Metazoa > Chordata > Aves > Psittaciformes > Psittacidae > Myiopsitta > Myiopsitta monachus. The sequence continues at coordinate 50,379,670 of CM029925.1, read as the reverse complement.
ACTTGTTACTGATCTCCAGCTGGAGATTTAGCCATTGACCACAACTCTTTGTGTGCGGCCATCCAGCCAGTTCTTTATCCACCCAGTGGTCCACCTATCAAATTGATGTCTCTCCAACTTAGAGACAAGGATGTCATGTGGGACAGTGTCAGACACTTTGCACAAGTCCAGGTAGATGGCATCAACTGCTCTACCCCTGTCCATCAGTTCCATAGCCCTGTCATAGAAGGCCACGAAATTGGTCAGGCAGGATTTTCCCTTAGTGAAGCCATGCTGGCTGTCACCAACCACCTTGTTGTTTTTCGTGTGGCTCAGCATGCCTTCCAGGAGAATCTGCTCCAAGATTTTGTCAGGCGCTGAGGTCAGACTGAGTGGTCTGTAGTTCCCTGGGTCACCCGTTTTCCCCTTCTTGAAAATAGGGGTTATATTTCCCTTTTTCCAGTCATTGGGAACTTCACCCAACTGCCATGATTTTTCAAATATGATGGACAGTGGCTTAGCAACTTCATTTGCCAGCTCCTTCTGGACGCGTGGATGGATTTCATCAGATCCCATGGATTTGTATACGTTCAGTTTCCTAAGATGGTCTTGAACTAGGTCCTCTCCTACAGAGGGCCCAGGGCCTTCATTCCCACAGTCCCTGCCTCTGCCTTCCATGACTTGGGTGATGTGGTCAGAGCATTTGCCAGTGAAGACTGAGGCAAAGAAGTCATTAAGAACCTCAGCCTTCTCCAAATCCAAGGTAGCCAGTTCTCCTGATAAGATAAACTGTATATATATTAAACTAAACAGCTCTGTGCGGGCATGCATATGCTAACTATACAGAAGAAAACTGTTATATGATTTGGAAGATATTTTCCTTTTCGCAAAATTGTGTAGATTCTCATAATAAATTGAAATAGGTAATTGTAATTATTGAGGCCAATACTCAGAGAGTTAAAATATTTGGCTCATCAATGCCTTTTGTTTCGAAATGCAAAAAAATGTGAAGAAATAAATATCCTATTTCAGTGTTATATAAATATGATCCACTAACTTTTTAAAGCTAATAAAAAGAAAAAAATCTCGAACAACTGTGTGTGAAATTCCCATCTCCTGTGAATACTGGTATTAGACTGTCCCTAATGTAAATAATTAAATACATGGAAGATGCTCACAAGATTAAGATCAGGACTAAATATTTAAGACTTTTATTAAGATAAGGACTAAATATTTAAGACTTTGAAGAAGTCTAGAACATTGAAACTAGAACATAGAAATTATTGCGAACCTAATAGCATTGATACTAATGAAATAAATACAAGTGTCTTCATATATAGATAAATCTTAAATATTTTGGGGATTAAAAAATAATAATTAGAACTATGGAAAACTGAAAATGGCAAAAATGAACAGTCAAAACAGTGAACAATGATGCTTCTCTTTTCAATGCATAAGCATTCCTGAATTAGACTTGATGCAGTCGCAGATTGAAGTGTTACACAGGAAATGCTAAACCATAGCACTACAGATAGAAATACCTAGGAGCTGCTATTTTATTGCATAGTTCCATTTTCAAAACACTCAATTTCCGACATTTTTTCCAAGTGATCAATGTCCTTCAGAAAATCAAGTTATGTCTGGAGGAAATAGTTGGATAAATGAACTTTTAATGTGATTATAATATGAAAAGATAATTTGGTATAAAAATACATCCTACATTGTCCTTTTATTTCACCTAGGTATCAGTTATATGTTACAAAGCAGCAAAGCAGATATTGTTTGTCACTGAGATGATATGAAGAAGATGTGTAGATATTCTGGGACTGATGTACCGAATCTGAGACTGCTTAGAAGTAGCCTCTGATAAAAAGAGAGTTTTCAGTTGAGTTCTTTGGTTTCAATGGACAAGAATCACACTGGGATCAACCTGAGTTTCAGTGAGATTGTTCCTTTCTGAAAAAAATAGAAATATCCTCAAACTCTTATCTTTGGAAATATTTTGGATGGCTGTTTAAGGAAAAAAGGTCTCAGTTCTGACTCATAAATCTTCTGAATTACATAAAATTACATATAATAAGAGTAAAGAGACCATTAGATCAGGTATTCTCATCTTCTGCATTACTTAGACCATAAAATGTTACATTTAACTGGTATGTCTTTCACAGTGGCATCTAATCTTAATAGATAGGTATCAACAGATAAACAACCCTTTGGCAGTTCATGTTCATAGTTAATCATGTTCACTGGTAACAGTTTATGATACTTTTAGATTTGCATCCGTCAAGATTAAGCTTCCAGCTGTTAGAATGCCGTTCTTTTTTTTTTTTTTTTTTAATCTCCCTCTGCTATCCTTAGGGACAGGGCAGGAGATAAAGTCAATTTTTCAGTAAGTGACAGTTGATGCTGAAAATGGAAAGAAGAAAAAAAAAATGAAGATTGGAATTGGTGTCAGGTAAAAGTTTATTTGTTGTCTTCAGAAATAGTTCACATAAAAACAAAGTGCTTCCTTTCTGGAAAGTTATAAAAAACCCAATGAAAATTATGGGGTTTTTTTCATAAATAAGTCATGGTATTTCACCATGGTCCAGTGAGTCATTCACCAAGGTTACAAGGGATTTGGTTCAATTTGTACCTTTGCCTTCAGGGGAAATGAATACTCATCAAAAAAAGGTGGAAAGATGTGAGATATTCTTTTCAACGTTCTCAACCTAAGGCAGGAGCAACTGCACCTAAATCAAATATATACTTGCTATAAAAGAGCTAACTCACCAAATTATCAAGTACTCTGGGCAGGAACAATCTCTTTTTTTTTGTCTGTTCATGCTGTTCTACTTTAAAAAATAATCAACCAACCAAATATCCATTAACAAAGATCAAAGGAATGTTTTGATATTTAATGAAAAATGGAAGAGCTTTTTGAGGATGAACTTGCCTTTCATAATGCCTTCTAGGCAAGGTATTGGTGGAAATTCCCTTAGAAAAGGGAACTGAATCCAGGTCTCCTCAGGTTTATGTAACTGCACTAACAAATTTTCTATTGAGAAAACTGGGAAAAAACTTACTAAACTACTGACAAACTCATAAAAAATTTTAAAGATGACTTAAGCACATTGCCAAATTTGTTGCCTATCTTTATTAAAAGTTACTTGCCAACTTATTTTTTTTCCTGTAAAGAGAGACTCTGTTTACATTATGAAGTCCTATATAGAACTGCTTTTCTAGCTATTGTGCAAATTGAATTGGTTTTCTCTGTAATATTTTTTGTAATCAGAGTTCTAAATACAAATTTTTGACATCTTAATATTGTACAAAGATGTCTCATTTGGTCCAATTTTGTTGAAAAAATGCTGTTTCCATACAATTTTTCCATTCAAACATTATTTTCACTTTACTATATAAACATGAAAGCTTGAAATCCAGCAATGTTTTAGACAGGCATCTAAGTGTCTTTGAAAGCAAATGCCTAAGCAAAATTCTAGATGTTAAATGGAATGAAGTTATAACAAATGTCAAAACTCATCAGGTATTTTAACAACTCCTTATCTCTAAAGATAACCAGAAAAGAAAATGAAAAAATCAGGGGTTTGTCGAATGAAACCAGAACATCTACCTTGGTTGACATGCAGCTCAGTAAGAACAGAAACATGGAAAAGGGGCAGAGAGAAGACTCTTTCCATAACACAGAAGTGACAAAAGGGATTTTCAACTTTTGAAAAATAGAAAGAGATCACAAGGGTAAACTGCGATGAGCAAAACCTGTCTGTGCCAATATTTATAGGAAGGAATAATTCAGGTTCAGGTGGGAACACTGCATTTGACTGAGAATCAAAAAAAAAAAATATTTCCAAGACATTTTGCTTTTTGGCTGTAATTCCTGCCCTGCCCCCTGCTCCTTTCTCCCTCCTTCTCCCTTCCCCCCCCCCCCAGAAATCAGGTCCTGTTGAGCAAGAGCCTGAGTACTGATAATTAAAACAACAGTGTTAGTTCAAGATAACAGATTAACAAGGAAGATGACTAGGCATATAAGATGAAAAGATCATATTTAGGAAGACAAGACTGAGCTGAAAATAATGGATGTTGCTCATTTATCCAACCCTGTAGTTTGTTAGTTGGAAGATTTAGTGGCACCAAGAGAGAAATGTAGAGCAGTATACACAATTGTTAAGTGGAAAGACATTGAGAAGTATGTACAGTGCAGAAGTCGAGGTTATAGGAGGACTGTGTAATGGTAAGAGTAGAAAGAAGCATGAAAATCATACTGAAGGTAAGGAAGCTAGAGTGAGATGGGAAAATTCGGCCACAGAGAGTAAAAATGATATGTGGCATGACCCAATATTGAAGGCTAAATCAAAAAGACAATATGGAAGAGACAGGATATGTGATGCAATGTTAAGGTATTCAGTATTTCAGACAAAATATTTTCCTCCTGAAGAGGACCCATAAAGATATTTTAATTCTTTGTCTCAATTTTGTCTTAGCAGGAACTGACTGTGTCACAGTAAGTAAATATTACAAGGGGGGGATCAGAAAGCAAATAAGAAAAAGATCCCCACTGTTTCTTGGAGGGCAGTAATTCTACAAAGTAGAACAAATCATAGCGTATAGAAAGAAACTTGGTGTAAGAATTTTCTGTAAAACATCAGAATTAATCTGCTAAAGATGTTTCAATGAAAAACCAAATTTGTATCAGTGAGTTGAAAAAAGAGCCATAAACAAGTATGACATTTTCATGTAGAGGTGCAAAAAGAATTTAAATAACTGATATATCAAGATAATTTTTTTTTTCAGAGAAGTGTTTAGAAAAATAAATTAGCTCATTTTCAGGGAATTTTCCAAGCACCCATTATCACAGAGATGATGTGGCTGATATTCCCAGGTGTAAAAGAAGTGTTCTCACACAAAAAATTTTGCTTTTCTTCAGTTCTACTTGTCACTTTATGGGCAGCAAAGAGAAAAGATTGGAGCACCAGTGGGAGATTATTTATCAAGACAGGTTTTGTAGTAGGCAAGTAGTAAGAGCTAGATGAAAAGGGAATGGTAAGATTGAATATACTCTACTGAAAATAGTGATAAGTGGAAGCTAAAGGCATAGAAAATGGAAAAGAATGTTGAAGACTAACAATGCCAATGAAAATGAGATTCATTATGGAATTTTCCATGGAATTAATTTGTAAGAAATATGCAGCTTCTAATCTTTTTGTAGCTTTTATAGAAAAAGCTTCCGGTTAATTTTATATGTATAATTTCCTTGGAAAAAGGTTTTTTTTTCCCTGTGACAGAGTATGGTTTTTTTCATTGTAAGCAACAAAAGAAGGTTAGCTACCTGAATTGCAACAAACTTTTTTTATTGGCTAGTCACAATATATTTAGCAATTTAAAACGGAAAAACCACCATTAATCCCAGCAGTAATCTGTACAATAATTTTTAGCGCGTTGTCTTATGTGACTGTAACTGAGGAAACTCTTGTCATAATACATACTGCACTGAACAAGCTCTGTAGAATTTCATGATATGGAAAACATTGTGGAAATGTGGTATAGCTAAGAATTCTCATATTGCCATTCATTCTGAGAAAACAGGCACTTTGCTGTACAACAAAAAAAATCCAAAAAACAGCAAAACAAAACAAACACACACACATGCACACACAAACCCAAAACCAACCAAACAGACAAAGGTATCCTTCTACAAGGTAAAAATCATAGAAAGTTTGAAGTAGTGATCTTTATGTATTGGAGTTTTTCTAGAAGATATCCTGGAATTAATACTGAATATAACGTAAGAAGAAAGTCCGAATCATGTTAATGTCAGTAGAATATTTCGATGGCATTTGTTAAAAAAAAAATAATCTAATTGTAGGTGTGGATATTTGTGACAAGTTGGTTGTCATGGGTAGGATTAATGTAAAATAATTAAAAAGCACAATATCGAATATCAGTATCACACGAAGATCACTTTTGATACTGATTCCCTGAAGTACAGAAATACACATACTGTATTTTTTAAAATAGAAACTTTATTATTTTTATAGGAGTTTCCCAAGTTATATTATGTTGTGTTATATTGCACAGATCCAGACACTTGTACTTTTGGTATCTTCATTTTCTAGGGGAAAATTTCAAATCCTCTAAAACTTTGTGTTCAAGAGGAAAATGTTCTACTCATTTTTTTTTTTTCCCCTACTACTTACAATAGTCAGTAATGTTATATTAATTTCTGTGTCGGATAGAGTTATTTGGGTCTTAAATCTCTACATCTCTTTTATGCTAGCTCTTCATCTGTAGCCATCAGTCTCCACCTTGTCAGAATGAAGATACAATATGCAGCAGGAGCAGCAAGATGACAAATTTTATCTACATCATGGTTAGACTTTTTGAGGTTTCTCTTTGGGTGTGTGAATCAGTCAATAAAGACTTAACTCATGGCTCAGAGGATCTGCAGATCCATAGCGAGAGAAAGGTAGGTTTCAGTCATGAACAGATCCAGACAAATAAGACTAAGGTTCCTAGGAATCTCAGAATTCTGAACATCTCAAGATCCGAATTTATCTTTAATTTAAAATTTTCAAATTTAGGATTTTGTTATAATACCATTTCAATTGGAGGTTTTGCACAAAGCAAAGAAGATATGTTAGATCAATTCAAGTAAACATAAGAGCAAAGCAGATTAGACTTATTTTAACATCAGAAGGAAAATGGTTTTTCCCCATATTGACAGTTTACATTCCTCCTTGTCAAAAAAGTAGATTTTCTGATGTGTGGATGTTGAAGGTATTAAATAGTAAAAAGCAGGGAATTTCCCCAGTGGTTGTATAAAATAATATTAACTTCTTATTTGTTACTTTTAAATCAACACTCAGAGACTGATGATGCATGCTATGCAGTGGTGGGTGTAGAAATGTGAGAAAAAACCACAATGCTTTCAGGCAGAGGTCCCTAAAGCAGTCTGGCAAGGTTATCTGATCATTATCTCTTCCTTGTGCATCTAAGAATGATCAAGAATTAACATACATTAACTATGTACCATTGTTGCAGAGGCTTTTTGGTATTTCTTTAGCTTTTAAACTAGACCAAGTCAATCAAATATTTGAACAGGCTGTTCAAGATCTTTACTCTCAAAAGGACAGGTTGCATAAGATATGGGATATTTTTACATTTTTAAGATCCGCTCTAATATGTGGCTGGGTTTTTCAAGTCATGACATATATGATTGTATGTATGCATTTCTGAGAAACCATGGGAGTAGAAAGAGGAAATTTTTGATCTGTTGTGAGAGCGGTAACAGTGATGATGGGTTTGAAAGACTAGGTTTTTTTCAATGTCTAGCTGGGACTATTGTAGACAAAGAAGAAGGGGGTTTCACTTAGTATAAATAATGGTACTGAACCTCTGTCTAAGAAGACAGGCATAGCTAGCTGAATTAGATGAATATTTACCTTTCTCCTCTCTCTCTGTCCCTTACGCTACCATTACTACACTCTGCATGATGGAAATAAAATAAAATGGTGCCATAATCAGAAAAATGAGTTATGCTGTGGTGCTGGGCCGAAATGATGAGCTAGTGGCTAGAAGACTTTGCGTAGGTGGTACATGGCTTCAGAAAAAAAGATATTTCTCCAGCTAGTCTTATAGGAAAAAAAAGAAATTGTGCAGAAAATATTGTTAGAAGGCTGAGAAGGTGTAGTAGCACTGTATCATCTTTCAAGATCAGTGGTGGGAAGAGCCTAGGTCTGGCGCATCATAAACTAGCTAGGAGTGGGGAGCAAAGTGGCAGACATTGGAGCAGCTTCAAGAACATAACATTGTTAGAAATAAAATCATTAGTCTGAGCCTATTATATCAAATCTGCCTAGGGATGAGAACTGAAATATGGGAACTTGAGAAAAGAACATTGCCATTTTTAGCTTGGATGGTGGCAAATGATTGAGTAAGAGAAGGAACTAAGCTGATTGCAGTAGCTGTGTAGGTTGGTCAATTGCTCCTAAGATGGGAAAGAAGCACAGGCTGAGGATTTTTGTTAGAAGCGTCTCTACTACTGACTGCAAGTTTGTCACTTAGTTCCTTTCTTCCTCAACTGGTCTGAATGAGAAAACCTTCACATGACACATACAGAATTAGCTACATACATGACAGTGTCTGAACATCTGAAGTCTCACTTTTCATTTATAATTATACTTAGTGTGCTTAGATATTCACTCAATTTCTGCTGTTAAAGCTATTAAATAAATAGCTTCTTTTTCAGTAAATAGATTGCTGTGGATTCTTTACAATTCTGTGTATTTACTTCTTTAGTCACTGTCTCACATTCTCATATTTCTTATTTTCAGTCCAGACTGCATATAAGCTTAGTCCAATCAAGCTTGCTATGCAGATATTTTCGGGGTAAAACCTTCTGTATATTTTTTTTGTAAACTTATTTTCTGAAAACAAGATATCAGCTCCTTGAAGTGTTGACAGAATGTAGTACAATTTTTTAACTTGGTGATACTGCAAAGCTAGTTTTGCAGTCTTTGACCTGTGACACAAGATACAGGGATTGGAAATTGTAATGGTGATGTAAGGATGAAATTAAAATTTGTCTTATTACAGCTGTAATGTAGATGAACATCCAGTATCATATGTGTGTGTATGTGCATGTACAGGACACTTAGCAATTTTCTGTTAGTCCAGGAACACTCCAGTTACTGCTTTGTCGGTTGAGACAATGGACTGACTTGAAATAAGGTGATGGACTGCATTGTTAGCCAGCTTCACAGTAAAGAATTTGAGTTACTGTTACGGGAACTCAGACAACCCTGGAGATTCCCATGGGCAGGTCCTGCTGCCCCAGGATCAAGTGATAGGCACAAACTTTATGATTTGGATGTGTTGATTAACTCCCTGGGTAAATAATCTGGATATGACAGGTACTCCCCTGTCAGTTCCTGCTATAGAATTGACTGAACTACCCATAAGTAATGTGAAATATCATAAATTGGTCTCCCAGATGCAGTAATGGTCATATCAGGCAATCTTTTATATATAGTTAAAACAATCAAGAGGTGATTTGTACATGCTTTAAGATAATGAATAGAAAACAGATCATGCATGCACTGCAGTGGTCATGCAGAACCATGGACCAGCAGAGCTCCAGCTCCCAGTCTTGCTGAAGATACTTAATGCATTACTCTTTCAATGGAGACTCATGTCAACACCAACAGCGGTTGGCCACCCTGTATGAGAGATTTCATTCCCCATTTGAGCATTACTCCATGGAAAGTCAGGTACACTTGTGTTTGTGCAATACCCATTCCAGTCTCCATTTGAATAATTTGATCAGGCTAGCTTCCAATATTAAACACAAATGTTGCTACCAAAGGGACTTCAAAGACACAATATTTTCCTTGTGTGGGTAGCATTTTTTGTTTTCAACATCCATCTGAAGCTAAAATAGCCCAAATCCATGCAATTAAATAATGGTGCATAGTCCAGGCTAACACAGAAATAAACTAAACCTAAAAAAAATGGGGAAGGTAAAAAGCAGAAAAGGTATGGAACAAAAACTTAAGGCATTTAGAAAGTATTAGAATAATTGTATTGCTTTTTCTTGTGCACATTTCTGTTTGAGACGTTAAATATATATATATATATATATAAATATATTGCCTGGTGACCTGGAAATGAATTGGGAAGTTATAGTGTTAACTGGACAGTTGAAGTTATTAATTTCATTGGGTTTCATAAATGGCTTAACTTTTAATGAGCTATTAAGATTTAATTCTATCTTCAGTTACCCACGAGTAAAGCTCTACATTGGAATATCAGGCTTGTTTGGATTTTCAATTCATTTAGCAAAGATATATGACAAACAGATGACATTTTCCATGTAAGTATTGACAATTGCGTAAAAACAAGGTGCAAGTGTAATAACCACAACAAAGAGAACAAATTACTGTTCTGGAATAGTTTCTTCATGTATTTTTTTCTGTTTCTTGTGGTATTTTCAGATTATTCAATTTTTTGTATATAGCAATAGTTTATGCTCTTTTTAGTATATTCTGGTATCTCTTCATCATGAAGATGATACTTAAATACCCCAAAGCAGTAGGGAAAATTTTAAATTTCCTTAATAGTTCCTTAAATTTCTTTATACTTTTTAGTTTATGGAATAATGCTCCTTTAGGAGGCACATTGGCAGGGGCAAAAGAGACTCTGATCCAGTAGTATTAACCTCCTCTGCAGGGAAAGCTCCACCAAATGCACCACTGGGAAGTAAAGTCTCTATAGCATCCAAATTTCTGTAACTAACTAAAAAAAAAAATCTAATGGAATTCCTTAAGATTAACTTCTGGATGTCAATCCTTACTCTTATTCTTTTAATTAGAATCATAGAATCATAGAACAGTTAGGGTTGGAAAGGACCTTAAGATCATCCAGTTCCAACCCCTCCTGCCATGGGAAAGGACACCTCCTACTAAACCATGTCACCTAAGGCTCTGTCCAACCCAGCCTTGAACACTGCCAGCGATGAAGCATTCACAGCTTCCCTGGGCAACCCATTCCAGTGCCTCACCACCCTCACAGTAAAAAATTTCTTCCTCATATCCAATCTAAACTTCCCCTGTTTAAGTCTGAATCCATTACCCGTTGTCCTCTCACTGCAGTCCCTAATGAAGAGTCCCTCCCCAGCATCCCTATAGGCCTCCTTCAGATACTGGAAGGCTGCTCTGAGGTCTCCACACAGCCTTCTCTTCTCCAGGCTGAACAGCCCCAGCTTTCACATCCTATCTTCATACGAGAGGTGCTCCAGTCCTCTGATCATCCACGTGGCCTTCCTTTGGACTTGTTCCAACAGTTCCAAGTCGTTTTTATGTTGAGGACACCAGAACTGCGCACAATACTTCAAGTGAGGTCTCATGAGAGCATAGTAGAGAGGCAAGATCACCTCCTTCATCCTGGTGGTCACGTTCCTTTTGATGCAGCCCAGGATAAAAATGTGTTGAGACCTGTTCATCTGAAATAATGCTATGCCAGAGCACACAACACTCCAGCTGCAAGGTAGGATGCCTCTGCATATTTCTGGAGCTTTTTATAACTTTTCAGAGACTTACTTTGCTCCATATCAAATCATGGTCTGAAATGTTATCTTCTAGAGAAATTTACACATGAAATCGCTAAGAAGAGTCATTTTTTTGTTTGTTTGTTTCATTTTGTTTTATTTTTGCCATAAAAACAAAATCCTTGAAAATCAAAGGATAAAATATTAACAAGTACAAACCTACAAAATCCAAACTGTAAATTTTCAGTGCCATAGGCAACTTTCTGGGAACACAGAAACTTAGAACAAGAAAGAAAGAGAAATGAAGTAACAGTGGTACCAGATAAATGAGGAGCCCTAAGCCTAAATTTTTATCTGGATTAAGTCTTTTATCCTAGTGAAAGTACACATTCATAAGCTATCAAGAATATAATTATATTAAGAGACCAAAATAGGAACATTCTGAAAGGGAATATGAATTATAAGTTGTTTAGGGATGAAAATGCAATCTTTATACACATACAAACAGACAAGAAAGAAAATAATTCTTCTTTTAGATTGTTGTGATAACTACTATTTTTTGTCTACTGATTTTCCTATTGCAGAGGAACAGCGTCCTATTGTTGCTGAGGTGAGAGTTTCTAAGCATAAATGTTGTACATTGTAGTTTGTCTATCACTGCCTCTGTCCCAGTGGAGGAAGATGGTTAAGCTGCTCTGTGACTCATTTTTATTAAGTAGGCCTCCGATGCATGGTGCTTAAATAGATGCCACTTTTTTCCATTTTCCCCAAACCGACAAACTCGTTTATCTGCCTTTTAAGCACCCAGTAGTGCTGTTGACATAAGCGACCTCCATTGCCTTCAGTGAGGATACTTATACACTTAATTTTCTTTAATGCTTTACAAGACTGGCACTTAGGAGTTATACATTTTGTGCATCTTCTTCTATGAATGAGGACTAGTAAATTGAGATCAGCTGTCATTTTTTTGCATACATGTGGCACCACTTTGTAGTTTATTGTATCTGTACAAAATGATTATAGTTAGTCACAAGAATATGTATTTTCTCAATTGAAAGCAGTAAAGAATCTGACGGCATTGGTATCAGGAAGATGAGCCCCAAAGGCCTGATGAAGTAAGACCTCAGGTTAAATTAACTCACCTCACAGCAAAAATTTTTATATTCCAACTACAGTTATAAGTAATGGGTGTTTTGAAGACATTTTTTAGGAGCAAGTATGAAAGCTCTGAAACTGTTAACAGATGTAGATCTGATGAAAATAAAAGTTATAAAACATATCATAGCAAAGAAACAGCAATTCATTAACATTGATTTCAATTAATGATCTTAATGTTTAATCTTTAGTAGCAGAGCAATTCCAGATGTAGTAATGAAGGTAATGTTTCTGCCTCAGTTTTGGTAAGAAAAACAGAAAATAAAAGTAATCATGAAGAAGACAACATTTTTTAAGGATACTCTTCAAACACTGGATAGTTGTTAATGTTTTATGATATTTTTCAGTTTTTTCCACAACTTAACTATTGAAGCAATGTAGGCACAAGCTCATTATATTCCCTTTCTTTTTCTTATTCGTCTATAACCTGTTGTTTTGATTATGTGCTCGATAGCTAATCTGGAAAACAAATCTTACCATGCTATAGCATGCTATCCTGTGATAGAATGTTTAGCTGACATTATATTATATTAACAAATAATAGCCATTTAATATTTACCAAAAAAGTTTACACTATTATTATAATTAATTTTTATTCTTATATACTAATATAAAGTATTAAACATCAGAGAATTAATATAGCAGTTAACTGAAAAGCGAGACTGATCTTGACAAACTACATGATTAAGATCCCACTAGGTTAATTGTGAGAAGAAAAATGCCTGCAAAATTGAAGTGCATTAGATGTCTGAAGGTGTGAAAATGCAGCTGGTAGAATTTTCAGATGTGCTAAATTGAGATTCTGACCTAATCACCATGGAGTTTACTCTCTAACTAATCCTGGAGAAAAAGCTTTATCTCCTAAGATGCTGTAATATGCCATTGCTACAAAAAGTGAAACAAAATAATCATGAATAGCTGCATCAGAAGGAAAAAAGTGTGCTTTTCACATATTCTATTGCATGTAAAACTTTAAATGGGAGAATCAGAATAAGGAAATAGGTGTAAACTTCAACTATTTAGTTTGGAGATTTAAATGTCTGTGAATCATTGCAATGATCACTTTCTATGGATTTGCAATGAGGACTGAATGTCATGAAGTATTTATTATCTTCATAAAAATAGTTGTAGGCAATAGCTGTTGTTTTTGATGCACTAGCTTACATTGTTGATTTTTATCTCATTAATATTATATTAAAAAGAAATTAATTTATAAACTAAAAATAAACATTATATTAATAGTTCTAATAGCAAAATATCTATTTTTAACTATGTCATATTTGTATTACTATGTGACAGTCTTGGAACTTAGCAATGTAGGATAAAGATGTTTTTAATTTTGAAAGGAAACGTGATTAACTGAAGCAATTTTATTCTGAGGAGTTTTGTAGTACAAACATGTTTCAATAATCTGCAGATCAAATCTGCTCAGTTTACAAGAATGCCTTACTAATTTGTATGACTGCATTTCTGTAGCTTTAAACTCTTCCTGAGATTTGAAAAAGTAAGCTGTGCTGCGATCTCATCAGCATTAGTGGTGACTCAAGTGTTCTAAACAGACAACCCAGCTTCTTTTGTACATGCCTAATAACATAATTTAGTGGAGTTAGAACAACAGTGATCATTCACATGCAAAAAATTCCTGGATTGATGCACAGATCCCAAGTGACTTCACCATTAGAAAAACATTTTAAATTACTCTATTAATTGAAACAAAAGGAAAAGAGGACCAAAATTTCTTCTGTAGTATTCAGCAGCTTCCCAGAACTCCTGGATGTCATTTTCTAGGCACAATAGGATTTCACTTTAAAAGATCAGCTGATTGGTTTTAGAAATTATATTTCTTTAGTTACAAGTTACTCATAGCATTCATGTAAAAGCTGATATCAATTATCCTCCCAGTGCAATTTAAATGTAAGCAAAATGCCACAAATTGAAAGTGATACTTCATTAGCTCATTGATTGTTTTTTGTATTGGCTGTCAAAAACTTTGAAAGAAAGGCCAAATGCTGTAAAAGTGCAGTGGATAACGATATTTTCTTCACTTGCTCAGAAATAGAAAAGTATTTATGCTTTCCAGTTGTATTTCTTAAAAATGTGTGCGGAGGTAAAGAGAAAGGGAGAGAAAGAGAAAGAAAGAGAGAGAGAGGAAGAAAGGGGAGAGAGAAAAATACATATTTATATAGATTTATATAGCTGATCCATAGGAAAAGAAAACCCAGTATGAGTAGTCACATATTTAAGTTGCATGCTGATATTGTGAACATAAAATTAACGCAGTTACACGAATCAGGGTAAATGTAATTATCCAAATTAACTTATCAGAAAATGGAGACAGAAAAATTATTTGAGGAAAAGACCACAGAGGCAGTTAATATGCTCTCCTCCTTGCTCTGCGTGTATTCTGAAGTTTGTGAATAAGATGGAAAAAAACATTTTTTTTCTTGCATAGGGAGAATAAGGGTACAATGATAGAATGGCTGAAGCCCATTGGAGTTTTGCCAGTGAGTTCATTTAGCACCAGGGTTTTGCCTTCAAATTAGGCTTTTCACAAAGTTCTTCATAAAGGCCTTCCAAAAAGTGTCTGTGAGTCAGAACTTTGCTCCCAGTGGGGCAAAGGTGGATTTTACTGTTTCCTTCAAGGGGTAGAAAGTAACCATCAGTCTTTGATAAATGCTGTAGAATGTCCCACCGAAAACACATACCTTTTTTTTTTTACCTCATTCTCAACTTTGAATAATTACAGCCTTGGCATGATTCAACAGAATAATGTTTCAACAAGCAGAAGTTTCTCAATCTTATAATAGTTTTGGCAATGGCAACACAGGTCTTTCATATGTTGCCCAGCTGCTCTGTACCAGAATAATTGCGGGCAAGAGGCTTGGGAAGTCTCCTTGCTTGTTCAGGTTCTTGAGATTGTCAGTAGGAGTGCTTGTTTTCATGTGAACATCTGTGCAAGACTAAGAAACAGCAGCCTAAAGCTGCTGAGTGGCCATCAGATTGTAGAAAAGGCTTTTAGCCACTTCTGACCTTATCAAGATCAACCTTTCCCAAGTGAAAGCTTTTTACAGCTTTCCTCCGTGTTTCACAAAGTCTACTCTCTCATTCATTCATAAAGGTTATCTATAATTTTTAAATTTCCCATGCTCTCAGACGGACTTTATTCCAGATCATTAATTTTATTTTTTTTTTTCTTTTCTGAGTGGTTGCAACACTCCTCCTCTCATACTCTCTAGTTCTTCTGAAATATTGTGTATAGGCAGTAAAGGATTTAAGAGCTCCTAAGCAAAATCTTCTACAATGATAAGAGGGGAATAAACCCTTCAAAATTTAAGCAACATAAAACCCTTCTGTTTGACAGTGGCAAAAACACCAACAGATACATTAGCAGCTTTGAAAATAGAGCTTTTTCACAAAAAAAATTATAACTTGAAATTTTGAAATATATTACCATTTTCCTCCCAGAAGCTTCACTGTCAGTTACTAAGTAAAACCATCATTAATCACAAGTAGCTATAGTCATGTGCTGATTGTAATTTAGTCACACTGAACAAAAGACGAATGATATAGAATACTATTAGCAATGATGGTTTTAATGTAGACATTTATCATTGATTCAGGTTCACTTGATATGACTTTGGGACAAAAACAGGGAAAAATTGCCTTGCTGTTGAAATTTTATTGCTATTAAATCATGATTTTGGCAAAGATGTGCAAATAAGACTGGCAGAGCTTTCCTTTCCCATTTTTCCTCTCCTAAAAGGCACAATTACAGAGGACTCAAGAACCCAGATGCAGTGCAATTAGATAAGTGAATGCTGATTAGTTGTCATCTATCTAACAGCTAATAATAGAAGCATAGTTTTTGGCAAGCTGTCTATTTATAGGAGTCATTCAGCTTACCCAGCTCATCAGAATATGTAAAATCCTACAGGAGAAAGGTAGATCTGCATGCATTTTCTGCAAAGGCTGTATTTCCCCCCTCAGCTCATAAACCTCTTTCAAACAGCCCTGCATAACAGTGCTAGTGACACTGAGACTGATGACACACTTAAGAAAATTTTTATTATCAAACTTTGTTCCAAAGTATCAGCCAGAAATACAAGGCAATTGTAAGTTTGTGTGGCAAAACAAAAAAAAAGAAAACGGAAATGATTATGTGCTTTTCTTGTAGAAAATAGATTATGCAGTGTGGCTAAGCATTATTTCTCTTCTCTGGAGTACCCTATAACTGTAAAGCTGACAGGAGGAACACAGCATAGAAATGCATCTATAATTCAAAATTATCATTAAACCTTGAACGTGATCTAGATCAAGCAGACTTCACAAATATATACAGTCTTGGCACAGAGTACTAGTTCTCCATCAAAAAGAAATATACCATTTAACATGTAAAAAGACAGAAAATCAAATGTGTGTCATTCCTTTTTTGGCTTCAGCTCTGAGGATTGAATCCAGAAGGTCCATCTGTGGCTGCAGGAGGGCCAAACTGCAATGGCCCTGAGTCAATTCAGGCAGGCAGGTGCACACTGGGAAAAAGAATTTACTTTATGAGGTAAACCTGAGGTACATGATGGGGCTCTCCAGAGAATTGTCTCAGGGAGATTTAAAGCAGATTGGTGTTAGGGGAAAGGGAGAGAAAGAGAGAGATACTTAGTTAATGAGTTTGTAAATGTCACAGATCGGCAGGTTACAGATGCCATATGGATTGAAAGATACACTTGCAACTAATACAGCCCATGAAGGCTTTTCCTTTCTCATAGTTTTGTTTTGGTTTTTTTTCTGTGTTTTATGCAATGAATGGGTTGTATAGCTGGATGTTGTCTGCAAACACTGTGATCTGTGATTAGAGCTCTGTGGAGATCATGTCCATAGGCCAGCGTGTGTGAAAGAAACTGGTAGTATTTATCCAGAAGAAAATAACTTCCCTATTCAGTAGCAAAGCAGAAAGTGTTCTGTAGTCTTTTTGTGTAACCATACTTTGACAATTGTAGCTTTTTTGCATATTTTTATGGAAAGATTTTTTTAATCAATGTTAGAAATTATTTTATATTAAATTATAACAATATTTGGGAATAAAGTTCTATTTTTTAGTAACCTAGATAAATTCTTGAAGACTTTTTCTTAAAGCTGTGACCAGATAGTTGCTCTCATGATTAAACAACAGGTCACTTCGTTTCCATTTGTTGTCTTAAAGCAGTTACACAGTTACTGAATGCTGAAGATGAGTTTATCAAATAGACTGATCAAAACTTGTTAGTCTGTTTTTAGTATATAGGTTTTCCCCATTTCAATATACACAGCACATATTTTTCATTCTATTTATCAACCCATTTGAAATGCATTTCTACTTTTTATAAATAAAACTGATTTGAAGGTTATTACTCATGGGCACATTTTTAGATTTCAAATCAGCTGTGCAATGCAATGTGTGTAACATAGAATAATCTTTAAGATTAATAATCTTTTAGCTGGCACTGAAATGAATTTTCAGAGTCATTGTTTCCACTATCCTGAAGGATTCCCTGAAGATTGCATTGAAAATAATTCTGTCTTGCTGTCTAAAACAGTTCATATGAAAACTCTAACCCATACTGACCTTGGTGAACTTCAGCAGTATAGTACAGTAGATAATTTTGTATATGCTATATATTAATGACTTTTGAAGAATTTAGTCTTTTGCATACAGCTTTATAGGATGTCAAGTTGCCTCACTTTGGTGGGCAAAGACTAGTGATGACATAAGGCAGCATATGTTTTGAATGTACAGTACCTCTTGTGAGAAAATGGGGAATGGTCTGCCTCATTACACCTTAGAAAGTTGTGGGAAGTGCCTCAATAAATCCAACCTGATCATAGGCAAGGTTGTCAGCAATAGCCAAGTCTCATCCAAAACCCTTAGCATTTCCAAAACAACCAAAACTGACTTCCACTACTTACACTCTGACAGATAGTGCTATGAATGGTCAGCAATCCCATTTTTGTGGTTATGCCTAATACACGAATGAAAAAAGGGTCTCAAACAAGCCCCCAACTTTTCACCAATCATGTTATTTAAATTTATGATTCTCAAAATGTGTGTTCTTACTGCATATTCTTTAAGTGTTTATCTGAACCCTGCTGCATTTTTTTTGAAATCTGGGTTTGTTCTTTGTTTGTTTGTTTGTGTTTTTTTTTTTTCGTGTATTTGAGTGCAAAAAAAAAGGGAAAGCACCATTGTGTTTCCTGTAATATTAGCTGATCCATCTAAGCCTGGTGGAGTAAGATGGGAATTGTTGTTTAGGAATCATTTTTCTCTATTTTTGTCTGAGTGCCATGGAGTTGGAAGTGTAGTTAGGGGATTTTGCTCTTAAAAATTTTTCTTAGAACTGAATTGTAAATCACTTTCCCACAATTATAATTTCTGATGCTCGTTATACAGGAAGACCTTTGAATTTCCAGTGATCCACCTAAGGAATCACTCTGATTTTGGCAGCTCCTTTGGAGTCAAAAACTTCCCTCAAAAGCATAAATATGTGTGTAAGTAGCCAGACTAGAACCTGCCCACAAGCATCCAGTTACTGAATTTGCCCTGTGCTTTCTATCTGATTACAGAAGAGTCAGCAGCCATTAACAGCACTGAGCAAAAATCCCCAAGGCTCTCATGATTTACTAAAACCTTTAACAATGCAGTTTATGCTTCTGCATATTTTTCCTGTCACTGCTGCAACTGTGATTTATCTAAGGAGTGCCTGTACCCACTTTGGAAATATAGAGTATGTTGTGCAATCACTTCTGAGCTGTTCTGCTAGCTATGTACTTTGATGAATACTCACTTTGCACAGAGAGACATTCCCAGTAATACTGGAATTCAGGAAGGAGAGGAAAAACCCAACCCTATCTATTTCTAATATTGTTTCTGTTTTTTGGTGAAGGTAGCCACTAATTTGTATGTGGTGGCATGCTTCCACTGCACACTTCAGAAAGGGCTTGACGGATGTAGGCTCCTGTGCTTTTGCCCTGTCCTAAACCCACGACAGAAGGACATGTTCCTGGCACCAAGATCTATAATACTAAAGGTCCTATTTAGATGCTTGATTAAAATAACCTTGGGCATAACATGAGTCTTAAATGTATTCAAAGTCTCTGGAATGTGTTTAGCTAAAAGAAGTATGCAATGTGATTGATAATCATTGCTAATAAGCTTAACCTATGTCAAAATTTCTGTCTGAACAGGAGCATTGCCTGCATTAAACTGTCAGCTTGAAAGCCATGGGAAAGTTCGATTAATGTCCTACAGATATTTGATCTGCAGTCATTGAGGCCAAGAATCCATACATTCAGAGCTTCGTAGAAACTTCTTTCCTTCTTTTGTTATGTTTGACGATCCTTGTAGATATACAGCTCACATATGTACATAAAATAATCCTGGCAAAAATGCAACCGAACCCCTGTAGTCTCCGTACTCCTCTAATCTTCAAATGTAATCTTAATAGTGTTTTCTCTTGTAACGATTCTTCATTTGAAGATGCTACTCACATCTTCAGCTCTTTCATACTCTACTCTTACTTTATATTGAGTTTATCTGTTCCCTAAAACATAAAGATTTATGGTTCCTTCTTATGTCCTTATCATCTCTAAGTTAGTAATGGTAGCTGCTGATAGTAATTAGTAATGGTGGCATATGATCATTATTATTATTATTATTGTAACAAACACTTTTGTTGTGATTTTCACCTTTTAGATAAAATCTGAATCTCAGACCAAAAGCAAAAAAGCTTTTCATTTTCCTAGGCTTTAAGGGTTCTTTCATGGTGGTTGTCATAAACAAGTGATTAGCTATTAAGCTAGCACTGCTTAAATGTATATAAGACCCATGAAAATGTTTTGAATGGGGGAGTTAGGTTAAATATGACATGAGACACTACTGTGTGTGGTATTTAGGCTGGCCAGAAAAAGAAAAAATTCAGTTTTTCTAAATAATCTGAAGGTTTCTGGGCTCAGCTTTGTCCCACACTGGATTTCCTACATCCCTGTGCTGTGAGCATCAGCCTGTAAAGGCAGTCTTCTAAAATACTAGGTTGGCACTACCCCATCTCATCTAAGAATTGACTGGTCATTATGTTGTCCTGGGAAGAGAGATGTCACTACACTCCAAAGCAGTTACTTGGGGAGAAAAAAACATCTGCTTCAATTTTTCTGCAGACAGTGGGGAAGTGATTTAAGCTTTTATTCTTCTGCATTTTAAGTGAGTTCTTCTCATGTCATCTTTGCCTCTCACCAAAATTCTTACTATGGAGGAACTGCAGACTAGTCTTGTTTTAACTATTGGTAACAATTATTCTTTCAATGGTGGCTGTAAAGTATCTACACAATGGCAGGCAGCAGAGTTTTCACCATGATAGATGGAAATGTGGATGTGTTAATATGTATTTTCTGTCATGTCAAGAATGACTTCACCCCTCTTCTCTGTGCTTCCCCCTTGCCTCCCGCCACTCCTCCAACTTGTAAATTTGCCTTGTGGAAAACTTCCTTGGGATTTTGTGGAAAACTGCTCCATCAGGTATAGATGATTCTATTCCATAATTACCTTTTAAGCACATTTTCAAACTAGATGGCAAGTTGTACCACCAAGACAAAATTAGTGGGTTAAGTCCCAATCTAGCTTCTGAAAACAAATCCTTATTTAGCGATCCTTGTAGTGAAAGCTGCCTGTACTCAAAATACACAAAATTATGTGAAACACAAAAGGCAAAAAGTACCTTCCACACTGAAACTGCAGCTTCCTGAAAGCCACTGTGATTTTGTGTGGGTGATAAGGTTTACACAGAGCTTTCTGAAAACAAATCCTTTGAGAGAATTCACTGCTGTGAGTATAAATTACATTAAGCAATTTTAAAGCCCTTGAATTTTAAAGATGCTACTGAATCAAAGAAAGTTATATTTAATTCTGGAATTAGCAATTTTTCTGTGTTATCTTCTTTTAAGAAAAACCCTCTTTTACTTATCTCATGCTATATAAATGTATTTTATTAACCAGGAATTTCTTGATTTGAGACATTCGAGAAGTGAGGGAAATGTTGTAATATTAAATGCCACTAAATAGTACAAGCCCACAGAATGTAGTCAAAGAAAAGAGATCATAAATTAATAGTAAGAAGGAAAAATCTAGTGAATTTGCTGCGTAATAGCTACTGATCATGTGTCTATCTCCTTATTATACCTCAAATGATAGGGAAATCCATAAACTGCTTGCTGTTAAATTATTCCATTTTCTCAATATCTAAGAACATGAAAAAGCTACTTTTGCTCAACAATTCCTCATTTGTGAATTATGAAAAAGCTCTAAGTGAAGCATTTTCCCTAAAGGTCCCTGGATTAAAATCCTTTCTCAGTCTAAATGTTCTTTGGCTCCTTGCCATTCACTGGCTTTATCAATCATTTGCACTTATATATCACTTTGCAGACTTATTAAAGCTATGTCTTGCTTCATTCCTGTGTGAAAGTTAAATATCATGCCATATTCATTAGAAAATGTAGATGGATTTATGTAGGCAGTAGAGAGAACACAGTTAACCATTAAGTTTTCTTATACGTATTTGTCTGTGTTTTTCCCTCCTTTTGTACTTTTGCAGAGAGCAGAATTGCCATATCATTTAACAGATGTGCATATGCCTACAGATTGAACCCATTTTGCATTCATAGGATTGAATATATATTTATATAGTCACAGCATGATGACTCTTGATTTATGTTGGTATAAACCCTTTGAAATTATAATGCCATGGTAGGCCAGATTCCTAAACTTCTGCATGAGACATAGTTAGAATTCCTGCAGTAACCTTCTAGGTTATCCTAATCCCTGAAGTATATTAAAGTAATGATATTGCACACTGAAAAATGAAACTCGGGTGTAAGGACAGGGTTGAGACCTGAACTGGAACCTGTTACTTGCTCGCATTGGCAGCTTATGGAGAATGTCAGAACTGTGCAGTATGAACTTATTTTGAATATATACTGGTTTTGTAAGGTATACCTAGAGAGAGAGTGGGAGAGAGAATGCTACAGACAGGTAAACATGTATGTGTGGGTATAAAGGAACATATGCAGTTCATTCAATTTTGTGTACAGTAAAAGACTTTTTTACTCAGTGAGTGAATTCTGAAATCAGTGCGTTACAAAAACCAGGCTTTATTTAGTCATGTTTAGCCTTAAAAAATCATAAGAATTACTGAAGAACACTTCTCCCTCCCACACCTCAATGATGTTATATTCTGGGCTATGTTGAAAGTGGTATGATACAGACTTCCCAGCCAAGGAAGAGATGGGAACATATAATTAATCTGGCTACACATTGCATCCCTGCATTCTGAGCTGATCCCTGCCAACACACTAGAGTAGGAGTTTCCCTCCTACCCTGATGTGCAGCCTGGCAGCCCCACACTTGTTCCCCAGCACCCCCACTGGTCCCAGGTTGGCTCAGGCGCTTCCACTGAAAAAAGAGAGAAACACAGCCTAAGTATGGGGAGATAAGAGGCAGTAACTTCGAGGTACAGAATACAAAAAGGCTTTATTGAAGGAGGCCTCCCCGTTGTTTACTTTGCTGCATCATTCTCGCCTTTGGAAAGAGTCTCATCCAAGAGCACTTAACTTCTGGAAGCTATGGATTTTCATATTGCTGTGGATTTCTTTTATAATCTAAACATATTTGCTGGACTCCCTCTATTATCGAAGATTTAAAAGAATAGTAAGGAAGTAAGAGAAAAATCTGATGCCAGACCCAAATACTTTTGTTACAGTTCTGACTGCTATGTTTGACCTGCTAAATTGAATGTTAAAACAGGGCTAGGGAGGTCAGAAGTCCTGCTTTGTACTTCTGGCTTCTCATTTAGAAGAAATAATGGTAACCCTCTCAATCAAATTCACAATAGCAGTGCCATTCAGCAAGGGATCAAGACCTCTTTTCTTTAACATGCTAGGAATTTGTCTTGAAATAAGTGGCAACTACTAGCCAAGATTTGAAAAACATTGATTATGAATTTTTTTCCATTTGGCATTTTAAAGTTTCTTTCCATCTTTTCCACAGCAAGCACTTTTAATAATATATATGTTTATTGTTTTTATTAGCATACATTCAATAGCAATACTATCTGCCTACGGGATTTTTTTTTATGTATGTTAGTGTAGATAACCGTTATCTCAACTGCTACTTACAACAAAATTAATACTCAGAATAAAAAGTAAGTGCTATTTGGACTAATATGATTTAAGCTAAATGCTGTGATTGAGTTTTAGTGCTTGATTTATAAAAAATTAATGTGAAATGGTCATTAATTTCACCAAGAATTAAACACCTCTTTTCATGAGAGATGAGCATTTTATTTTTCAGTTCTGCCAGCAAACTCTAAAGCAGTTATTTATAGAGCTTTTGCAATGAGTATCATTGTCATGCTTCAAAATCTGATTTTCTTGCGTATTTCTTGCAATATAATAAAATTCATTCTTCTCAGCCAGTAAGCTCTCTTCTCCACTCCCAGCTGCAACGATGATATTTATGATTCAGCCTTTTGTTGTTCATGCCCTATACATATAGTGTTGGAAAAGTGGGGGTTTTTTTGTTTGTTTGTTTGTTTTGTTTTTGTTTTTTTTGTTAGCCAG
The DNA here is from genome assembly GCA_017639245.1 of Myiopsitta monachus. Taxonomy (NCBI): domain Eukaryota; kingdom Metazoa; phylum Chordata; class Aves; order Psittaciformes; family Psittacidae; genus Myiopsitta; species Myiopsitta monachus. The sequence goes on along the minus strand of CM029925.1, from coordinate 50,355,858 downwards.
CTCCCTGGTCCACAGTGGCTTTACAGAATAGGCAATAGAAATTCCACACTATTTATTTTCTGGGAGTTCCTTTCTCTTTTTCAAACACAAGACTAGGAAACTTATAAAGAAAAAAATATGACCTTTCATGGGGCTTATTTTGAAAACAGTTTCAGAGACCATATTCCCCCCAGATTTGTACTGTTTCAGGGGTCATTTTGATCTTTTTGGAAAACAAACAATGCTCATGAAGTTTTGTCACCTGTCTGTGCTACAAGGGCTGAGTAGAGAAGGCAGGCCTGAAGTAAAGCGCATGAGAGAAAAATGCAAGCTGAACATAACATCTAACTGCTCCAGAGGCAAGCAACTGCGTTCCCAATTGTTATGTGCATCATGGTGGTTGTCACCTGCCAATCAATGCTTGCACATCTCCAGCTGAATATCAAATGGGCAAGGCTCATCAGATGAAGTTGTGAGCAAATGGGGAGGCTGTGTTATGTGTGAAGCAGATGAAGAAGTAAAAGGGTAGTGGAATGGTGCAAAAGCTGCAGCTGGGGAGGCAGAAGACAGGGCAGGCTGTCCTTACCTAATATTTCTGTAGTAAGGTACAAAACCACAAACTTCACTAGTTCAACTGCCTCCCAGATCAAACTAACAAAAAAATCTGTTTTTCTAATGTTTTTCTAAAAAGTAACAAAAATCTGTTATTCCAGATGTTAGAATCTTCAGTTAAATACTGGTATCACCATCAGTAAAATATTAGGTATAACATAAATATATCAAAATTAATTTTCCATTTATTTGCACATCTATTTAGTGTATAGGTTGTACATACTATGAAAGTAAGGGAGAAAGTATAAAGAGGGGATGATTCTAAAAGGGAACATGGCAAGGCAGGAGTGCTTGCAGGTGTGTGTGTGGTCAGTTACTCTGCCAGGAACCAGATTAAACATACTTTTATCTTTGATCATTTTATAGCTTCTCCTTGCACACATTCTTCATACTGCTTTCTCCTATGTATTTCCTCTGGCGCAGCACTTTCATTTCTTTCCCTAGTAATTTATTGCCACATGTAACATGCACTATTGTTTAGTCACAGAACTTTAATGGCATTTACACTTGTTGAGTCCATAGGTAAATTTGACCCACACCATCTGCCCAGCTGGACATAGGTAAATTAGGAGTCAACTTATTTTGTATAGGTATGATACAGTGCATTTGATCTTAAAACTGGCTATGAATAAAAAAAAATAATTATTCCCCGAATGCTTGATTACAGCTTGAGGGGTAAATTTGCAAAGAATTATGTGGGCAATTCTAGGAATAAATCTTATTGTTAACATGATTTTGGTATTTATCTCCCCAAATAGCATTTAAAAACTCTCAATAACAATAATAATTTTTAAAAGCCTAGTAATGACATAGAAAGTGTAAAGAACAAGTTTACAAAATTATTTTCTCCTCTGTTTTCAGATTTGGATTAACAGAGTGTGTCCTTCACAGCACTTTCCAAATTCAGGTAATGAACTATCAAACATTTATTTTGTTTCATGACCAATTCATAACTTTAACTTGCTATGTAATTTGGAGCAGATCTGTTCCAAATAACAGAATCTGCTTAATTCCCCTGATATCACTTAGGCCCTGATTTTGCAATCACATTTGCACAGATGGACTCCCGTATCCAGACCGAGCCCACATATGCCAAAGAGGCTCCACACAATGAAGGCATCGGCTCATGGAAATCCAATTGCAAGATCAAGACCTTAATTCCCTTTAGTTTTGTCTCTTCCTAATGAGAGCTGTCAATTACTTACAGTAATTAGGTGGGCAATGGATGTTAATGGGACGAGATTTTAAATATGCTACTTCAAAATTATATGAATAAATCATACAAATGTCTTTGCTTGTCTTTTACCATATGTCCTCCTTCAAATCCATATAATTTGTTTTACATCTGTTAAAAAAGGCACATAATGCACAAGTGCAACAGCTGACTTTGAAAGACTTTAAAGGTGATGCCCCAACTTTTCAATAATTATAATGAGTTATTTTAGCTAACACCAGAATTGTTGGATTTGAAAACAAAGTTATGAATTTGCTAGAAAAGACATTCCATTTTGTTCTGTCTTTTATATGTTGTCAGCATTCAGTTGTGAAACAAAACTTTCTACACTAAATTGCTCTTAATTTGTACATGAGATGGAATAAGTCTGTAATGCTCATTTTGGTTATAAAGGTATGACTCACCCCTACATTCCTTATGTTTAGGGCTGGTGTCATTTATTAGCATCAGTTGAAATCTATAATTTCTTCATAAGGTAGACCTATCATGCAAATATTTGGCATTAAAGTGCGGATTTTAGTCCATTTTCCTGAATTTAATGCAAACTTATGCAAATAACATATTATAATATGCATCTTAGTATGCCAGGCACTGGATGTCTCCTGTGGAGAAAATGAGCTTCAACTAAGCAGATATGCCTTCACACTTCAGAGTACTCAGCTGCTGGATCAGGTCAGTGTTAGACAATCTCAGGTTCCAATACTTTAAATAGGGTCTTCACAGAGAGTACCATTAAATAACTGCATAGATCTATTAAGTCTTCCAAGAAGAGGCAGTAATTGGTAACTGTTGGCATTACATACAAGCACTGTGTTCCTCCAAGAGTAGCCCAGTGTGATTAGCTATTAGTAGATTGGCTGTTCTTTTACTAGCTCCCTTGAGTGGCTTTTTGTCTATACGCATTCACAGTTAAAGCCCCTGTAACTGAGCACAGCTGACGAGTCATCTCCCTGAATCCTGTACATCTGTTCCAAAACAGTTCATTGTTTTCTTGAAAAAAGAATAAACTTCTATTTTTAAGAAAGTCCGGGTTCACAACATTGTTATTAAGAAAAAGCTCAGTCAGACATCTCGTCATGTTAGCCTGTGACATGAAAGACACCCTTGCTTCGGTCTAAGAGCAATACTTACTCTAAAAATGCTTTTTTAACATTGTTTTTCTATCTGTTGACTTTTCTCTATCTTACCTAAATGCAGAATTCAAACTGTGTCTTCCTCCCTAAATCATATTTTAGTTCCAAGGATTAAGGATGATTCAAAAGTAATTGAAAGCAGAATACAGCTGGAGTGCTCATCTAGTTCATGTATAACAAGGACTCTTACCAATTCTGTCCATTCCTGGGCTTTTGAAATACAATATTTCAGCAGGTTATTTAGTTCACACTTCTTCAAACAGCCATGGATACACACAGCTAAGAGGCCAAGAGTTTAACCTTTTGTTTAAAAATAGACAACTGCGTATCTCTGCACTATTGAGGAGCCTCAAAGGATAACAAAACTGTATACCTGGCTAAACAATGTTCTATGTCTTAAAATTATTAATTACAATGAGTAAATTTAGATCTATGACTACTATAACAGAATATTTTAACTTTCAGATCTGGTGGTTAGAAATTAAATGTTTCCAGCTTCTTAAATATTGATTTATCAATCATCAGAAAAGCTTTAATGCTTACAAATGAAATAATTTGCTTAAATATATGTTTAACTTGTAGAAATTCATGTCAGCATGATGATTGTAACTTACCAGTTGGATAGGATCAAAATCTAGGAATTGAGAATGTAAAGCTCATCAGTCATAGCAAAAATGGAGTATAATTGATTCTGCCTTTGGGCTGGGAAATAGCCTTCTTGACTTCACAAAGTTCCTTGTACTGTTCTGCAAAGATCAGACTCACAAACACTAAACATAACATTTTTGCAAGCAGTACAATTTTAATTTTCACAGTGAATATATTATGAATTTATTGAGGTTTTTAGGACAGTAACTGGAGCAAACTTGCTCGGTAAAATGACAAAAGTGAGCATATAGACAGACAAGAAATATGGAGTAGGACTTTTTACGAGGGCATGTAGTGACAGGACAAGGGGAATGGCTTTAAACTGAAAGTAGGAAGATTTAAATTAGATATTAGTTCTTCACTAAAAGGATGGTGAGACACTGAACAGGTTGCTCAGAGAAGTTGTGGCTGCCCCATCCCTGGCAGTGTTCAAGGCCAGGTTGGATGGGGCCTTGAGCAGCCTGGTCTACTGGAAAGTGTCCTGGCCCATGGCAGAGGGGTTGAAAGTAGGTAGCCTTTCAGGTCTCTTCCAACCCAAACCATCCTATGATTCTATGATTCTATGAAGTGCTGATAGTTAACAGCATTCTTTGCAATAATAATAAAAAACAACCACAGCTGCAGATGTTTTCTAAAAGATCAAACCAGGTGAAAGTGAAATTATAGTGCTGAAACAGTGAACCTCTCTGAAGGGTCGGATGAGGTCATATTTGTATCTCTTTAGCCCAGGTGTTGATTGCTCGCAACAGAGTTACAGGCAGAGTGAGGAGAGGACTTTCATCCTTCCTCTTCAGCTCAAAGTAGAAAATAATATTTTGTTCACAACAATACCGCAATACTCAGATAATTTATCTTTCTGTAAATATCCCTTGGTATTTCTTCAGCCTGCTGCATTTAGGTACTGGTAATGCAAAAGTCCATATGATTTCACAGGAAGATAAGACTGGTGAACATCACCCACATCTTCATTTTCAGTCTCTCTTCAGTCAAGGATGTCACAAAATCTCATGAACAGATCAATTGCCAAATAAAAGCTGACCTTTAAAAAACCACTGTCTATACAGGGAAGCCAAAGAGAATCTCAGTGTTCTTAAAGCTGGAAAACAGCAAACTTAATTTTATGCATGGACCGATATTCTTGTGTTGACATGGTCATTCAATTAAAATATCTGTCCATCTTGATACAGTTATGTATTGTAGCCATGGCCCTGCTCAGTATGTGTTTCATTAACCTAAAAAGCTCAAGCTTTTCTACCTTATTTGTTTAATATTCCTTCTGAAGAGTTCGTCTTACTTCCTGTTTCTTCTGAGATTCATGCTACTCACCTGATATCTTTGCACTGTCTCTCACACAACATTCAGTGATTTCCCAGGTCCCTTGGATACCGACAATGTTGAATATGGTATTCATGTTGCTGAATTCAAATGTTCTCATTTGAAAGTGAGAATACAGGGTTATTGGTTTCAGAAAGTGAATCTCCAGATTTTGTTCTTACATTATAATACCTTCAGCACTTAGGTACTCTTTTGAGATGGAACCCTTGGTGAACTTGACATTTCCACAGCTTTGCAGAACTGAGGGATCTAGGCTGAAGTTCCCTCAGTAAAAATGAGATGTTAGTGGTCCCCTTGTGTAAGCAAAGGAGTCTTGAACCTTGAAGTTTATTCCCTTCGTGGATTGTCTTTCACCTCTCACAGTCTAGATTTATTAGCATTGCCCACAGCAAAGTTTATATTTCTTATTTGCCCAGTCTCAGGGAAAAAAAACACTTGTTGACAAGTATAGAAACTATTAAGCCCAATTTGTCAAGTATTCACTTATTTTATAATCCAGTTTCATAAGAATACAAGGCTTGTATGGTTATGCTTTGTGTGGCTACATGCAACTGCATGCACATATCAAAGCTGTCTGTCCATTTGTGCTCCACACCTACAAAACAACTTTTGAGATAGTTGACTGAAAGGTAAAGTTTACACAGATTTTCACACTCCTGTAGGATTTTGTGAAAGGAGGCAAGAGGATAAAAGGTGAGTAACAATTTCCTTCCAACTGTGGGAAAAACTGCACTGTGAATTCAGCCTTTATGATACACAAAAGACTTCATGCTCAGGAGGAATACTTTATGAATGCTCAACCTTGGAAAAGTTTCAAGAATAGGGTATATTTTTTTAGACTCTTGATATCCATGAGAAACTTAGTTTCCATTGTCTTGGAGCTTGGGGAGCCACTTTGTAAACTGTGTTAGAACTAAGCAAAACTGTATGTCTTAATTTTTTGACTAAGTTTTCTGCTCTCACATCATGTAGGTATGTCTCTCTTGGGTTCTTGCTATTTTTTAGTCTAAATAATCGATTACATTATATCTAATACTTATACAAAATCACAACTTCCACATCTGGCTGCTTGCCTGTGCACCTGATGATTCCTCTGGAAGAACTGTATAAATTAAAGACAGAAAAGTAAAGGGTCTTGTAGAGGTAAAAGCATTACAGATATACTTAAAATACTTACAGTTTAGAGGGAAAAATGCATGGTCTTTACACTTGGGGTTTAGCTGAGGATTTATTTAAGATGTCAGAAGAGGGCTGACAATAGTGCAAAAGGAACAGTATAAAAGAATCACAGTTGTAAAGTATGAAGAGAGAAGTAAAAATGAATAAAACCATCTGTCAAACTCATGAGTTTTTGTGTCTCTGGAGAATGCCGTAGCCAAAACCTTTTCCCCAGGCTGGGTCATTAGCAAAGCTTTTACTTAGGAAAGCCTGTAGAGTGGCTATGGTAAAGTACAAGGCACTGAGCAAGGCAAGTAAGACTTTTAGGTGAGCTAGAAAGTGTGCACGTTGCTCTGTATGTTAGTCATTTTTTAAAAAAATGTCTGAACTGCCATTACTGAAAAATTTTGCCTGTCAGAGAATTTCTGTATCTCTGACTTCTCCCACAGCATTGTGTGCTTTTGTTGGAGAAGGGAAACAAGGTTCAAATAAGCAAGCATTTTTATCTCTGGTATTTTAGTTGCATGGTGTTAACTGGGCAGGGATTTGGGGGTTTTGCTCACAGGTTGTAACTCTCAGTGTCTTGTGTGTTTTTGCTTTTCTTATTTCTCTTATTAGGCTTTCTATCTTTTGCTGGAAACCAGACACTAGGAATGTTGAACTGCCTCTTACGGCTGAGTTGTATACAATGAACTGAGGAGTGAACTTTTAATGCTTCCTGTAGAAACTACTTCAGAAATGTTATGGGCTATTCATATCTATACATACATATGTTTCTAGTACTTTTACCCATTCTCCTATAGAAGTCTTCCTTTGAAAACATTTTATTCTGTACAATCTCTCTCTCCTGACTCTGTTCAGCTCCTATCTCAGGGCTATATTTTGCTCAGTTAAACTCTTCAGCAAATGCAGAACTTTTCTGGAAACAGAATAAGAAAACCAAGAAACACGATAGACTCTTTTTACAGCATTTATTTATTTATTTATTTAGAGAGAAATTGTCCTTTTATTACCTTCTTAGGAATTCTTGTTGGTCCCAGAAGGAGACTGGAACAGAATGTCACTCACAGCTGCTTGCCTCATTTATTTTTACTTGTGAGGCAGGAGTCATCTGCTATGGTGCCAGAGCAATACCTTCAACAGGAACTGTTTTCCTAGCTGCAGGAATGAAGCAGGGAGAAAAGGTCCACATTTTGCATGGTCTTGTACTCATATGAAAAAGAGAACCACTATAATGCACTGCCCAGTCTGAAAATAGTAGGGGCTGGGAAGCAAAATAAAAGCTTTGCTTCTTTTATTCATGCACAGGTGAGCCACTGCATGACCCATATTTATTAATTCTGCAGTCTTACCTTTATGTGATTAGATTCTGTTCTTCACTTTTCTCTGCACTAATATTATTTTGGTTTATGAACTACATCCTCAGATGTCAGTTTAAGATGACAGAAATTTTTTTATTTTTTTATTTAGAAAAATTGCTCTTTCCCCTCCTAGTTTTGAAGAACTTGTCTTCAAAACTTAGCCTTACCTGTGATATTCAGGATTACAGTATTGTGTCCTTTGTCTGAGATTCTGAAAACAAAAGCATTTGTTGCCTGCTTGAACACAAATACAGAACTCTTCTACAGCACCTGATGGTATCCTGGTATCTATTCTTGTGATGTCTTTGATTTGCATGTGAATCTCAGCTTGTGATGAGCTATGAGCCTTCTCACAGACTGTGCCAAACCCATGAGAAAATCACATTGAACATCATTCTGATGTCGAGACTCAGTAACTTGAATAAACTTCTGTTGTTCCAATCCCATTTTAGTCCAATCAGTATAATTTGATGTGTAGATTGTGAAAATTCGAGTTGTTAAAGTGATACCTGCCATTGACAACAGATTTATGCTCAAAACCTGACATTTATGAATGATCCTGGGTATATTAGTTAGATGCACACTAATGTTACAGTTTATTGGAAACAGTCTGAGTGGATACAGAGTTTTAAAACTCCTCTGCCTAGTGATATACCAACAGGGAAGGTTGAGCTTTTTGAGAAATAACAAGTATTGAGATTTGCTCAGCTTCCAGCTGGAGAAGATCTGTTTGCACACAAGATTAATTTCAGAGAGATCTGCACAAACAGCATCTCTGGAAATCTCTCAATAAGCAGGCATTTATAGCAAAGCCTTATTTCCTTTACAGACCGTGACTGGAGTAGAACATGGTAAGTAAACCATCAGTTCAGTCTGAACTTTGACATTGGGCACCACTGCCAGGTTGCACTGAAAATACATCTTCAGCTATGGAAATGAAATAGAACTTCTTAACATCTTCTCAGGTATGAAAAGAGTAGTGACAATCTGAAGTTTGAACAAAGCGTTGTCCTTCAGAAAGCTGAGAATCTTGCGAAGAACAACAGGCACAGTGAGAACACTCCCAGATTTCCCAAATCCTATTATTACTGAATGCATAAACACACAGATGCGCAGAGCTTATGACCAGTGGATACTCTATTCTTTTGTATATTAAGACTTCTGAACTGTCAGCTGGCCTTGACCTGGTGACTGGCTGGTGGTTTTCCATTGTGGAGAAAAACATTTGGCATATCTGATTAGAAGCTTGGTGTAGATTGTAAAGAGAACTTTAACTATTACTTCTAAAACAAATTACTTCACAAGGCACAAGCTTCTTTTAACGTTTAAAATATTGTGGGGAAAAATATTCTGACCCTGAGACTACTTGTCAAGCACACTTTAAGAGTCTTCTTATCATTGAAAGTGCACAGACTTTATGCTTATATAACTCAGCATTTTTTAAGTACCTAAATGATGTAGAAGACTGTGCATCATTTTAGGAAGAAACTTAAACCCCCATTTGTCCATCTTGCTCCCAGATTAAAAGACTTCAGATGCTTTTGAAATGTGCACTGATTTTAACTGTGATCTATTTTAACTTTCTTTGACAATTCATGTAGGGATGAGTTATGAAAAAAGAGGTGTTAGTCCTTCCAGATATCCTATTTTGTCAAAACTCAGGCTGCTTCAAATGCCATGTCTGCTTGCTCCTCTCCCAGCAGTGATTCCTTCTCCAAACTCCTGGGCTCTCTCTTGCTCCCTGTCCTGGCTCCCCGTTAACCCCTGTCCCAGACCCTTCCTGTCAGTGTGATTTCCACGTCATTTCTGTCCCATCAGCAGCTTTGCCACTCCTGGGAGGTATTTTTCATTCACTGAGGTAAGTGAAGGAAGCTCATGGTGGGAAGAAAAGTGTAGCCTGCCCATGGCAGCCCCTCGTCTGTCCCAACAAGAACAGCAGCTGCTGGTGAAGGGATGAGGAAAAAGGTCCTCCTCTCACTTGGAGAAACTTCTTAATCCTAGGAGATGGGGCTTCTCCTCTGGCATGCCAGAGCTGCTCCTTCCTCCAGGAGACAAGGTTTAGCACCCATCAGACTCTTCATATTCCTCCATGACTCTTAAAAAGATGAGAGGTGGCATCCTTCTAAGTTAAGGATTTAGGTGTTTTGGAAAATGCTTTATTAACACTTCCCAGCTGAAGTAAGGAGTTATTTGTGTTGAATATTTCCTTTTCTTCAAAGGCTTTGGAAAAGTTTTGAATTGCCAACCTTTCACTAACCTAATAATGCCATGCCCACAGATGTACAGTTGAATTTGACAACTCAAATCCTGCGGACAGTGAAAGGATGACAGTAAGACTGAGGAGATGGGTGGGGTCATCCTGGAAGTCAAAAGCAGAGCAGAGCATGTCTTGTCCCAGTAAGGATATGCATGCAGAGAGCACACCCAAAGAGGTCTCTGCCAAGCCTTCACTGCTCTGCTGTCTATTCACATCCTGCATTCACACCAGTGAGACCCAGTGTTTCATTAAAGCAAACAAGATTTGCAAAGCTATCTCCTTTTTTTTTCTTTTTTATGTGTGTAAACCCAGCAATAACATTAATGCTAATGTTGAAATTTAAATAGTCAGCCTTACAACAATCAAACACGGATTAAAGACGCTTAGCTCGGTAGGAACAGTTAGATCTTTACATCAAAATGAGATATTTCAGAATAAGAATAAATCTGTTGTAACTTTTCTTTTGATCCCAGGAAGATCTTGGAATGAATGGGAAGCTTATTCTTATTTCTGAGTGCTACAGAGCAATTGATTTTTCTGTGGGTGATAATTGAAAGGGTGTTGAAAGTCACAGACCAATTGAAAGTCACAGACCAATAATATTATAATTTTAATATCTTACAGAAAATCATGCTGATGTTCTTATAAGTTCATTCCCTTTTACTTTAAAGGATATTTTTAGTAGTATACGATACTCTTAACATTGGGCAAGTACATGTTTTGATTCCATTTATTATAGCTGCTTGAAGCACAGCAGGATGGAAACACTCTTCATTTTATCTGTCCTAAGTTTTTGCATTTATTTTCATCTCGTCTCACCGTGCTAAGGTCCTCAGAAACATCTACATTTTTGATCCTGCACATTAATGAATCACATCAGCATCAAGTTATAATTCAGTATTTCTCTCCCCATCTCCACAGTACCTTGGCTTCCTCCCCACTCTGTTAGCTTATCTCACACCCACCCCCAGAGTTGCATTGATTTTATCAGTGGTGTTTAAATATGCTACTGTTACTGAGGGGTTAAGCAGGTAGGATGATTGCACTAATAAAAATTGATAAGTAGTCAGGTTATCCTTCCTAATTTATTGCCATGGCAACAGACAGCACATGTGGCTTGCTGCTGAAGAACAGAATGCTAATAATCAAATATGTCTTACCCAAATGAATATATAACACAACTTACTAATACAGCGCCTTGACATTGTATACATTACTGAACAGCAGCATGCATTAATTCTGCATTGAAGTTACTTGATGCATATGCTCTGGAGAACAGGAAAAACAAAAAAAGCACGTCTGCTACATCAAAGCTGTTCATTAAAGAAATGTATTTTAAATAGTGTACATAGTGAAAGATCCAATTCTCCAACACTTATCTTGTTTATTTCAGTAGGTGCTTGGTATACGAGGAAGATGCAGTAATGCATAGTCATTGTGAGATGGCATGAAAATAACCAACACAGCACAGGAGCCCAATTAAGCAATAATCTCTGGGAAAAAATGGTCATTACTAACAGTTAATGGTTGGTTTGTTAGTTAATGGCCCAAGGCAAAGCTGAAAGCAGTTAAGCCACTAACAACTGGTTGTGAATTATGGCAACAATTGTTTTGCTGGGGATTTTCCCCATTAGTATATATTTCATTTGATAGCATATGATAGGAAATAATGTATTTTTAAAGACAGTAGCTGTTACAGAAGATGTTACTGGAAATGTCAGGGGTTTCAAGGAAATAATTGATTTTCTATCATCAAGGAAGAAAAATATGCACTCTTTTATATATATATGTAGTTTATATGTCATATATGTATATTCGTAGAATCATAGAATACCAGGTTGTAAGAGACCTCAAGGATCATGTGGTCCAACATTTCCAAGCAAGCATGACATAGAATAGACGTTCCAGCAAGCTGTCCAGCCAAATCTTGAAAGTGTCCAGTACTGGGAAATCATTGTTGAATTTGGGAAATATACTGTTGCATTGGGTTTGCACCATAATGTCAGAATTAATTTCTTTGTCAGTATTGTTTTCTATTAAAAGCCAAAAGTCTTGCTATAACCAGAATAAGGCCCAAACTTTTGAGGCTGGAGACAATTATGCTGGGGAATGTAATGTTGTATCTATTTTATCCCAAAGCTTCATTACATTGAAATGGACATTTTGTTCATGGAAATTGTTGGGATGTAAATGCAGACTACTTCCAGAAAACAAAAGGGTGATGGTTTTTAATCAACTTCCTGGAGATTTAAAAGTATCTTGATAAACTGGAATGGTTGGTAAAAATTGCCATGATGTCATAATAATGCAGCTTCACAATGAATCTGAGGTGAAGCAATTTCAGATAAGACAGGGAGCCATAAAACTGCCATGAACATAAAGCAAACTATATTTATGCAAAAGTACCATATATTCATTCTGAAAATTTTCATGAGTAGAGTGCAGTGTTAGATCATGTATTTAGATGCTGGTGTAGGTAGATTGTTAATTCTAGGAACGGTGAATTTGGGGAAATTGAGCTCTGGTGTTAGCTCTACTTGCAAAATAATTTTAAGTTACTTATGAAAACCAAAAGGAGATCTTCTTCCAAAGATTTGCCAAGCATGAAAATTTCCCAGAAGATCCTCAAAAAATGGGAATTTATATAAGAACTTCAGAACTATTTTTCATTTTTGAAAATCGTTCTTAAACATGTATATATATATTAAAAATATGCATATCCATGCATATGCATGCACACCCATAAAAACACAGCACTACATAAGAAACAACAATGCAAAGAAGTTATTTGTTATCAAAATTAATGAACTGTCATATATACATATGCACTGTCTTCAGCTTTGCTTTTTTTTTCCTTTTTTTTTTTTTTTAACAGGACTCTTAGCATCATACAGCAAGATAAAGAACCACTGCACTGCTCAGTCTCTTTGTAGTCTAAGCTCATTTCTCAAAACTGGCAATATTCTGTCCTTCCTGTGACAAGCTGTCCATCAGAGCTTTCAACCTGGGCTTTATGATAATTTTCTTTCTTTTTTACAAGGTGCTTGAACCCCACCAGTGAGATCTGCTTCTCTGAGCAGGAGTTACTAGAAATGCAAAAGAGGTTGCTGTGGCTTAGGATCTCTTGCAAGGCTGGAAAACGAAGTAGTTGAGCTAAGAGACAGAAGGGGAAAAAAAAAGGAAAGACATTTTTTAAGCTATTAAGCACACAATATATTATATATACTTGTATCAAGGAAAAAAATTCAAAGTTCCTGGAAGATACTAAACAAGTTCTATATGCCACGTTCAACCTGATGTACCATTTAGAAAGAGCAGGGCCCCTGGGCTGAATCACAGAGCCAGTCAGGCATACTTCAAAGAGAGGATCGAGAGACTATCTCTAACATACCTTATGAGAATGCATTGCACCACTACGTGTTCATGCTACATAAGGCTTTACATTGGGCTCAAAATGTCAGAAACTGCAATTGTTTAATTACTTGAAACTGTAGTACTTCCCGATGTTTTTGGTGTAGGAAATCGATGATGTGAAATCTACAGGTTTAGGTGACTTCACTCAAGGTTTCCTGATAGTGGACCTCCAACTCATCACAGTCAAGAGATGCAATTATAAAATTACTGTTAGCCGCCTCAGGGCTACCCGTATCAACTGTCCAGGATTAGAATGGAATGTTTTATCAGCTGTAAATAACCTTTATAAATCCCTGACTCACTTATCTGAAAACCTTTCCCTCTAAATACTAAAGAGAATATGTCCCTTTTTTAGAGAATGGTTGTTGAATAAAAGAAATCTATATTATGTGGGCTGAACTGTACCAACTCTTAAATGAACTTTGGAGTTGTAGCCACTTAACTTCATTTAAGTGGCTTTTGGAGATAGGAACTTTGAGTAGTTGCTATTTTCTGTTTATGGCATTGCTTAGACATCAAGGGCTTAATCCATGACGGCTCTAGGCATTACAAGGATGAGTGCCTAGAATGGGGTGGCTCTGCAGGTTCTTCACAATATATAGGAAGAATGTTCGTATGTTTAAAGGGGAGAACAAAAAGGCAATTAAATAAGTTGAGCACTGCTGAAGCCAATCAGGAGGAAATTATGAGAAGAACTTGGGGCATTGCAAGAAGTCCTGCATCAGATTGCAAAGGGAAAAGGGAGTCTCCCTTTTTAAATGAGTGTGTGAAACTTTTCCCTGTTCCAGTTTACTTTCCTGATATAAGTAAACTGGAACAGCCTTTTTTGTTCATGTAAAACAACATACAATAATATCTAACCTGGTTAGGAGTGTTCTTGTATGATGTTAAAAGATCCAGGTTTAGATCCCTCTTTGGAATTGGTTTCTTCACCTGTGAGGCTAAATGGTCATCTTAGTGCTTTCATTATACTCTCTGCTAGATGTCAAACCTCAGAATAAACTAGAATAAATGAGATCATTCACAATCCAGATGAGCACTCTAACCATTGAATTATTGACTAAAAGCAGACACTTGTTTTCATATTTGTCTTACTTCTCTGCTCTATAAGGCTCAAAACTAACAACCAGTTTTGACTTTATTGTAAAAACAGAAGTGGAAGAAATCTAGGTAACTACATCCCCAGAGGCTTAGATTTCAAGAAACCTTACGGATGTAGACACCTAGTATATCATTTTGAGAGCTGAGCCCTTCTCTGTATTCAGCCCCAGGTCTTTGCTGTCCAAACATAAAATAAAAAGGCAGTCCTACACCCTGACTTGATACATATGGTGCTCTTTATATTTCTACTAGAAATGATAGCTAGAAAGATTTTTTTGGCAATACTAAAACATTAATAAGACAGGTTCTGATTTTCAGAACCATTGCACAATTACAAAAATGTGCTAAAGCTACTGAGCAACAAGTGCACAGGAAAAATCAGTACCTTAGTGTTTGTAAAGCACTTCCATGGCTAAAGATTCAGTATAAATGTTCAGCATTATTAGTGTTATGTATACATTATATTGGCTCAGTTGATTCACATCATGTCTAATCAGGATTTTTCAAATAATTCCCCTCTGTGTCTGGAGAGGCAATTAAATCAGAAAGTCTTCTGTACATCTGAAAGTATTTTTTCTTAGAGTTTGAGTGAAGATGGTGTCATACACGAGGACAGGGTGGAGAGGAAGGAGTTGTATTTGTCAGGAGACAGTAGCCTTAGGCAGTGAACTGTTTGTTCGAGCAGCAGTGAGAAATGGGAGAGTGAGAGCCATATGTACAGAAAGTATCAAAATAGGGGCAAGAGACAGAAACAGAGACAGAAACATGATTCTGTAAATGGGAAGAGATAGGTAAGGAGGAAGCTGAGGAAACAAAATAGTGGAGGCTGGGGGGAGGGGGAATAGGGCCTTTTAATGGGAGCAGGGTAGGTGCTGAGGAGAAATTAAGCAGTCAGAAATCATTACAGAACTGCCTGCATTGACCTTAATTTTGCCCTCTTGTGCATGCACATTGTGAGTCTATCTTTTGTTACATAATCTCGTGCTATTATTTTCCCCAGGACGGACCATGTCCTGGAGAGGACTCAGAGCTGTGCAGTGGAGGAGACAGCCGCCACACGGCATGGGGCTGAAGGGAGAGCTGCTGTTCTTGGGAGTAGGACTGGATGGAAAGCTGTTGCTGACCTACTGAATCTGTTCTTAACTGTAATTAACCACCACCATTTTAACATAATCCTGACAGTGTCAGTAATGAGAATTTCAGACTAAACCCTGTGCATTTTTTCTCAAAATACACTCTCTGGGATGTAAGAGGTATGGGGTAAAGGCCTTGGACTTTTAGTGAATGAAAAGTGTTTTAATCCCAGGCTGTTCTGATATTCACAGGTCAGGGGAATTCAGGGATCAATACTGAGAGCTGGGTTTCAATATACCATGCGTATGTCATGCAACAACATGACACCCAACGTCACACATAGCAGAAGCGGGTAGGCATGAATATTGAATAGGCATCCATTCAGCAAATATAATCTGCCTATACCATACAAAGATGTTGCCAAATCTTTTTAAAATTATTTAGGAAACATGAGGATCAACAGTGATTCTGGGGGTACCTAAAGTGGGGAAAGAAAAACAATCCAACTTTTCACTCATCAAGTAGACGTGCTTTGTACCAGGTGGTGATAGTAGAGGCTCTAACTTTCCTAGTTCTTTCATGAATTTCAATCTCTGAAAACAATGCATGAAGGGTAAAATGGTTGTACAGGCAGGTTAGGGTTTGGGAACTGGTGTGATGAAATGCAGAAGATGGAAAGGGGAAACAGATCTAAAAAGACAAACCATTTAATATGAAATATATGTGGAAATATCCAGCTTAAAAAAGCTGTGGTTTTTGAGTTGTGAACTCTCCATCCTGCTCTTCAGTCTTCCTTCAGTAATTGGCGTCTGCTCTGCACAGACCAGGGTGTGATGGTGCAAGAATGACTTAGCAATGTTCAGAGGTGATTTCAGTGACAATCCTTTTTCCTGAATCCTTCCCTTCTCTGTCTCAAACTGACATCAGGGATCCCAGTCCTTCTTGTCTCCAATCCTTTTTTTTTTTTTTGGTCTCAAATTTTCCACAACCAGTCACCCTTATTTTCTTCTCAGAGTTCACACATCTTTCTGCCTTACTCAGATCCCTGTTTCTAAATTATAGTAGAGAACTTCCCACTTCTTTCCCTCTGCCCAGGAATGGCAGGTACAGTGTTACACTACCAGCATAAGAGAGATGTTCTCAAACCTTCTCTTTGAGGAAATGGCAGGTCTTGACTTTTGAGCAGCCAGAATTGGAAGGGAAGCCCTGCTAGATTTCATTATACTTGGTTTTGGTGGAATTGTCAAATAATTCATCTGCCTTAATTTAAGCAATCTGTTGATTGTGTTACTAAGATTTAAGTACGCTATTTGGGAGATTTGAGAAAAACAGCTAAAGTGTGGAAAAACAAACATCATCAATGGAAAGATCACTTGTCACAAGTTTTCACTTCCCTGCTGCAAACCCCATATTTTTTAGAGCTTACAAGTTTGCATGTATGTGTGTGTGATTTAAATAATAATATGAGGGAAAAAAAAAAAGTAACCTCTTGAAAGCACCTGCAATTGCTAAAATTTTACAAAGTTTTAAGCAACTGAAGAAAATGTCTTACATTGGGAAAATGGTGATATCTATGCCAACTATAATTATGAAATCACATACCAGTGAATCGATGTAAGCATACTGATGAACATGAAATAAGCATCTACAGTATATAGGAAGATAGAGACACACACAGCAGGGAATTTAACAGCTAGTTTCTCCCAAAAGATGAACTGAGATTATTAGCCAAGATTTTTGAGAAGTTTTGACAGTCTTTTACAGTGTATATTTTTGAACAGAAAAAAATATCTCATTCATCTTTAGAAGATGTAATGTATTTAAGGCTAAGTAATTAATTAGTACATGAATTTCTGTTCTAGTAGGAATCAAATGCTTCAAAACCAAAGCTGTGAAATGGGACAGGGGAGAAGGTGGGACTTAGCAGGAGAACGAAAATAAGCTACGGTAAATATTCAATTTGGATACAGTACTGTTAGATAAGGAGAGAGAAAAAAGGTGATGAAGCTTGGAGAACAGTTGTCACCTGATTGCACTTGCTGGACAAGTTTTGACTTTGGGAGATTGAGACTGGAAAATGAGAGAGAAAGGAGAGAGTCTTGAAGAACAGAAGGCCAAAGCTTAAAGGTGTGAGGCAAATGGGCTTATCTATTAAGACAAATGTACAAGTTGTAAAATACTCCTCTTAAAATAGCATTAAAGTAGCTAAGTCACACAATAAACAGCTTAGAAGATTCAGAGACAGAAGTAACCTGTGCAAAACCAATTTGTATGGAGCTAACTCCCTGTGAGCTATGCTGAATGCAGAAAGCCTCCAGGATTATGAGTGGGAGCTCTGGGGAAATCATAATCTTTGAGACTGATCATCTAAGTGGTCTGTATCACTCATGGTTTGAGCAATGTATATATTATACTTCTTATCTTCACCTCTTACCTCTCCTTGAGCAGTCAAATCTTTTGTGTAGGCCCTGAGATTACCAGTCTCTCAAAAACAAAAGAACCATACACACAAGAAAGAAATCAGACAAACCCTCATTTACCCATCTTTAGAGGATGATGTGTGTTAGTCTCAGTGCTTAAATTATTCCCATGTCAATTATCTGATGCTGTGACACTATACCTGCAGCTGTGGTCTATCTTTGTAAGGGAAATCCCTGTTCATTTGTCAGCCTCCACTGAAATAGTTCAGGTGACTTCAGCAGAGAAGTAACAGCACAGCTGGGTGAGAATTTTTTTAGCAGATGATGAAAAATGTAGAAGCAGCTAATGGTGGTGTAAAGGAAAGATATCGCTGAGTCCAGCTTTAATTCTGAAGCATAGAACAGCAGTTTTGTCTGGGTTGGGCCAGGGAAGAATGTAGGTATATACTACCATTTAAAACTATCCCAATCCCCATTTGCAGGTGGTATGGACAGTGAAACATGGCCAGGGAATGTCCCCAGAGTATGTGGGATACTGGAAGGCGAACAGTCTTGCTCCAGTGGGCTATATAGAAATCCTACTTAATGCAACCAGGTAAACCGGCATAAGAACCATGGCATTTGTGCATGCACCTCTCATGCAGTCACTGGTCCAAATAGTCTACACCAGGTGTTGCCTGGGCTGAAGTAGCAGGAAATCATTTGCTTCACTGCTTTACAAAAATTATTTTTAAAAAAGAAAGAAATTACCATTATGTTTGGCTGAAAAAACTGAGAACAACCTTACAATACCACATGATGAGAAGGTGGGCTACAAAATTAGTTGGAATGGGGAAAAATATGAAGAGAAAAAGTAGTTCAAAGGACAAAGTTATTCATAACAAGAGGACTGTTTTCACCTTCTGGTTTCATGAATTTTTAAATCTCTTGTTGTCAGTATGACTTTATAAATGAGAATGAAAAGAGGACCCACCCCACAGACTCAGCTCTCCATTCAGCTAAAAATAATAATAAAATAAAAAAAAAAAAGAAAAGCCTCTAAACAGAAGAAATTCAGCCTTGTGCAAAGGTGTACTCAGCAGTTCTGATGGGTTTTTTCCTTTGATTTTTCTGAGAGGGAATTCATCTTCTGGAATGCAAGTAAATCTTCAAAAAGGAATTTTTCCTTTGGAATGTAAATTATTACAGTGATACTTCTCACACCACTGAGTGAACATAATAATTATACCATACACAGATACAGCTATTTCCATTTACAGCTATCAAATACTCATATATTTATCTTCATGACCCCCTGTGAAGCAGATGATTGGCATTGCAATTGGACTTTTACTACTAGGGAAACTGAGTCAAATTTTACCATCCGTGATCCTATAGCAACTAGTGAAGGTGTTTAGCTTCTGTGCAAACCTACTCTTGGACAGTTAGTGAACTGCTTACAGATGTTAACACTTGTGTTTATAGGATCAGTAACTACAGGAACTACAGATATGGATGGGCTTATGTTAACATATGCTTGTTCCGAAGATCAAATCTGATAGCTATTCATATTGCTGAACACTGCGTCTGCTTGTGCAGGCTGGTCAGCATTGATCTTCCTTATGGTCAGCAGCACTCTGGAGAAGTAGAGCCTTATGATGTTTTTAACACATGTGGAGGCTTGTATTCTGAAGTTAGGAACAGTTTCCCTTGTCTACCTGAAGGTATTCTTAGGTCAGCTTTTCCCAAGCATAATGTTTCGTGTTTTTTCTTGGGATTTTTTTTCTTGGCTCCACACACCCCAGCAATATGAGGTAGAAGAAGAACAGGGATCCAAAGTTCACCATGCTCAGGAATGTGCTTGGTCCCACTGTTTAGCAGTGAAAACACAGTCTTGTAGTATGGGACTGAGTCTTAAGTCTCCCCGTTTCCTAAGTACCAGTAGTCAGCCTTTGCTACACAAATTGATGACCTTCTTTCAGCTGCTTTTGGATGAAGTGTAGACCATCCCAAAGGGGGCACGTTTTCTCTGAGTTTTATTTGTCTATGCCAAGGTTTGAGGCACTGCTGCCAGTGATAAATATCCCCAGTTTGAAGGAGAAGATGCAGGAATATTTGCTGAGACATATGTATCTGTTGTGTGAAATTAATGCAATGGAAGAGCTGCTTCATACATGACGTTTGTGCCTGTAGTTTAAATTAGGGAGTGTGCCAAGTTTAGATTAGGAGTGTGCCTGTTTAGCCAGTGCTTTTCATTTTTTCTTTTGTGCAGTGTGAGAAGAAATCCGACTTTGTGGGAGAAGTTTGTTACTCAGTAGAAGTGTCAATCTTGTGGCACTTAAGTCTTCTCATTTATCACCAAAACTGAACTGTTGTATCTTTCTCAATCTAGAAACCTTTCTGACCTTAGAAACAGCAATGTAATAACATTGGCTACAAGGTTAGTTATTGAAATAACTGTTAAATCTGAAAGTGGGAGAAGACTTCATGTTTTATTGTACTGTTATTCATTCTATTTTGAACTTAGTGGTTTGGTATTAAACCTTTATGCAGAGATTGATTGTTTAGTAGGGCAAGGAGCAAAAAAAATGCAGGGGTGAGGGGGGATGTCACAGGCAGGGCTCCTTAAAGAAGTTAAAACTCCCACTGAGAAAGTCTGAGATGCCCTATTCAGTGGAAGTAACAAGGCATATTTACTTGGAAATGCATATGATCAATTTGATACATTAAGCATTTTGTGAATGAAAATTTATTCAAAAAGGAAGACCTAATGGCAATAAAGACACAAACTAGAAGCAGAAATCCCTTTCAGTCTAAAAAACACAGAAAAGTCTCTAAATATTTTAAAATGTGTCAACTACTTTTTAAAGGGAACCAATAGTTAAAGATCATTATCAACATTTAGGAATGTTTTTTTCCTCTCTTTTTCATCTATCCTGTCTTTAATTGTGCTGTTCTGAATAGCAGCCAAGTTGATGAGTTTTCAGGGCTAACTCTTAGATTTTTCATAACACTCTTACATGAGGAGCATTGATTTCTTTATTTATTGTCTGATTTTATTAAAAAGTATATTAAGTCAACATAAAATGAATCTGAAGAATTCATTGCCACAAGATTCTACCAGGCTCAGTGGAATTCAAAGAATAATTATCAATTTAAATAGATAATGAGAACTTCTGTAGTTTCCCTAGCTCATTAGAATGATTGTATGATCGTACTTTCTTTTCCTTAAAAGATGGAGCATGACCCTTAAGCTTCAGAACAGAGACCTGGTTTGCATTGTGAAGATATTTTTCCTAGGGGAAGATTAATCTTTCTCTTGATTTCTCACATTTTTCTTTGAAAAAACACAGATTAAATACTGGATTTATTATACCACCAGTGTGATAGGGCTATGAAAATTCTGGTATCACTGTCATATTACTGTGCATACTCTTTTCTGGAGATCAATTTGGATTTTTTTTTATTTTGTCTTTGCTCCTGGTGGTGCTGTTTATGACAAGATTTCATAGTGGGTTGCACTTAATCTTAATTATGTCACTGCAGTCCTGTAACTCCAAACTCATTACTCGAGACTATGCTCATTTTTAGAGTTGAATTATTCACAAAAATATTTTACAGGTTACATTATAGTGCTTCATGAAAAAAATCAGGGTCTGTATACATCATAGCATCAGAGGAAAATCTTTTCTAGAACTCACTGTGCAGATCCAGCGGTAAAATCCAAGATTTCCCACTTTTTTGGGATTTGAAATTTTTTTCCCACTTAGTTTGTATAGATGAGGATTTACATGTGGGTGTATCACACTTGAACTTTCATTATTCAAAATCTATAAAAGCTTATTTGATGAAAAATAATGTGGATGGTTGAACTTTATGGAACACAGTAATCCACACACAATGAATGACTTCATAAAGAAAGGTCTCTGTAAAAAATATTTTTTTTTCTTTTTTTTTTTTTTTATTGACAGGGTTTTCTTTACAGGACATATGGTTTTTTGCTGTCCTTCATGAAGCTAGATGCACAATCTAATGATTGCTATCATTTCTTTATTTGATGGCGCAGACATCGTCTAGAGAACATAGTTTCCAGCTGACTTTTATTCTTTGACAAACACATCTCCATCTTGTTTCTTATTTAATGTATGGAGCAGTTCCTCTGCTTCTTCACCCATGAGGATTTTTTTTCTGTTTGTTTGTTTTTTTTTCTGTCATCCCCAGTACAGCAAGTTCTCCTTGTGTAATATCCCCACAGTTATTATGAAATCACTCAAAAAAATAAATGTTAGCATGTCCCTGATGATCGTTATCACTATAGGCATAGGTGAGCTGCACTATGTCAAGGAAGGGTGCTATGAAGTGCTACAAGTAGAGGACATCCCTCACAGAATTCTCATGTTTGGATGCATCATGCAGCTGGTCTGCCCCATTCTTTCTGCTTTGTACTCATGAGAATGGTCTGTGGAAGAAAGGGGCTGTACTGTTACCCACTGCTGTATGTGAAGTTCTTTCATCTTCTTTCCTCCGGCCTACTTTAGGGAGCAAGCTGCTCCTATGAATTTACTCACTTGCTTTTTCTGACTGCCTAGGACAGATAAGAATCTTATGGTCCCGTGCTGATAAGGAAGGAATGGTTATGAAGCTAATGCTGAATAAAACAAATTCTTGTCATTGAAAATCAATATTTTTCTCAAGCTGCCATCTTCAGGTGTTTAGCTTCAGACCACTGATGCAATAGCTGAGTCTTATGCATCAGATGCTGAGACACTACTGGGAATTAATTGGTGAATTAATTAGAATAAAAAATGAGCAAACAGAATGAGGTTCAGGAAGCAGGTCTATCTGTGTGGATATTTTCACCATAGGAGTCTCCTTTTACCCTACTGTCAATCTGTAACTCCAGGGTAAGAAAGTTCGGAGCAGGCAGTCTTCTAAAATAGCTGCCAGAACTTTATTTAAACATAGAAGACTGGCATAACCTAACCCTTTGCTGTATGGCTTGATTCACTGTCAGGCATAATGGAAAAAGTTAATAGTCACACAGAGGAAGTATATTGTTCTGTTAAGCATAAATACCTATCAACTCAGTTGTTGAATGCCCTTGCAGCTGGTTTACATTTATCTGTAAAAGACAGAAGTAAAAATATATACATTATTTTGCCAGTTACTTCTGAGAACCACAGGATTAGAACTGTGTCAGATGCCTATTATGTCTTTTGGAGGTTAGATAAATAACTATAGTGCGGCATTTATAAATATTTATTACATCTAAATTCTACCTACTTCTTTACCAAGCTACTCATTCAGACTAACAGGTATTTTAAGAGTTTGTGGAAAAGAGGACTTTTTTTTAAATGTTGCTACCATTCACATGGTTCATCTCTTTCACTTTCTTTTCCAGCATCTGCTTCTCGCCTTCACTTACTGGTCCCTAGGTTACATGTCTGATTGCTGCCTGCACAGTTCAGTAAGGATCTCATGCAGTCTTCAGTGTTGTGCTCTGGTCTACCGCTTTCAGGATTTGCCTCATATCCTATAAACAGGGAACAATCCGCAGGGTCAGGTAAACAGGGAACAATCAGCAGGGTCAGGTAAAGTTGACACTAAGGATCTGCTTGCAGCAGGTGGAAAAGGCTCACAATTCCCCAGTAGCTGAAACACCATGAGCTTCTAATGTCTGCATAAACCACAGAAAAACAATCTTTAAATGTACTTTAAATATTGCTTGTAACTAAATGACTGAAAGATATAGGCTGAGAGCATAAGCTGAATAAGGAGGAGGAGCTTTTTACAGTGCCGTAGCAATATACACATAATAATGCACCTCAGTGCAGCAGTGTCTAAGAAAGTTATAGAAAAGCAGAAAAAATGAAGTAGTAGTAAAGGTGAAAATATAAAAGACTACTTGGTAAGGTGAAGAAAATTCCCAACAATATTTCCAGATATCTCTTTGCCCCCATTCCTGAAAAGACAAAGACTTCTAGCTGCTCTAACTTCCATGTGGATTATAGGTTGAGAGCAGACTCTAGTTACCTCACTTCAATAAAAAGAAAAGAGAAGAAAAAGCTGCTATATAGGAAGAGGGGAAAATAAACCAACGCAAGGAGTTATTTCCAGACAAATAGTACCTTCAAGCACATGGATCCTCCTGTCTTCCTTAGCTGTATTGGTAAACACAAATACACAGTTCTGGGGCCTGCCACTGCTACAAGCACCTGCGGAGGGAATGCAGAGTGATCAGACATGTCAAGAAGACCTGACATATGATAAGGACTTGGAAAAGAGACAATTTATTGTCTTTCTAAATTGATTCACAGAAATACCATTCATGTAAGTCTATAATTAGAGCTTTAAAATCCTGTATTTGGTTCATTGTTGGCTGTCATAGTCTGAATCTGATAGTTAACTGTTGAGGCCTCTAGATATCAAGATTATGTATACATCATGCACGCACTTAAGTATAGCAACCTCTGTGACTGGCATGCAACTTCATACAGTTGGAAGATGTTGCCTCCAGTTCAGCTGCAAACACTGCTTAGGAGGATCGGGGGCTGGGACATCTAACATCCAGTTCATGCACGGTCCATCCTGGTTAGTGAGGCAAGACATTGTGAATAACCTGGAAGAGAGAAAAGATCTGAGCTCCTGCTGAACCAATAGCACAGGAAAACCCCAGCAGAAGTGGGGCATTTCTCCTTATAATCTGCACTAAAATGCAGGTTGATTGTCCCAGTGCTACATCAAAAAAATATTATTCTCTTTATGTGACTCTCCTGGTTTTGACTAATTCTTAACATTAGACTTTCTCTCTGAGTAATGTATGTCATTTGCAATCGGAGCTCATTAACAAAAAAATTCTTTTCCCCTTGCCCAAAAAACTCCTGAGAGTATTTTGCTTCTAGACTCCTCCAAATCATTAGCTACAGCTGTCATACTGTAGTCATCTTGATGCTGACAAGTTAACAACTAGTGTCTCTTAAGAACAATTTCTGGTTTAGATTTATACCTTGGCATATAGTTTGCTTTAGAAGCCAGTGTCTTCCTTCCTGTGCCTTTAAAATTTTCACACTGGATTCCTTCATAACACAATACTTTTGCATTGGTCGTATCATGGTCAATGCAGCACACATTTTGTCTGAACTATTTTCTAGTCTGAGCTGTGCAGTCAATGCCCCATTAAAAAGCCCCCTCAATATGTGCCAGGAGCGGTACAAGAATGCTCTTTTTGGCTTCCATCTGACCTACCCTCACATGTTTCAAGAGAGTTTTCTCTACCATAGTGACTACACAGGCAGTGACATAGCTACACATCAAACACAGAATTAGAAATAGCAATTTAGGAGTTATTCCTGTAAAGCATTTCATATTTGTATCGATAGCCACATTTGATTTCTGATGAGAGAAAATACTTCATTGCCAAACAAACCACAGAGATGAAGTTTTACTGCTCATTATTCTATTCTTTGTCTTTCTCCTTTGCCAGCCTTATTAAAAAAAAGAGATATCATCAGCCCTTTTCCTTGACCTTCCTTCTCATTAATCATCTAAATCACACTATATATTTCTATTGTTTTGTTATTTTAAGTTAAATCAAATGGGTAAGGAAGTAGAATCAATTTCAGAGGAAGATGTTTCAATGAGACTGGGAGGTGGGATGTGATGCTACAATTCCCAAAACAAAGGGAAAAACATGAGAACACCAGCAATGCCACAACAACTACTGGATGCTGTCTGCAATGGAAACTCAAAACATACAGACAAATTTTAAGATCTGATTAATTGCAGTGTTAAGTCTGCTTTGTTAAATTTCCAGTCTACTAAACTAGTTTTTTTGACTGTGCCTGTCTGTAAAACAATTTTTCACAGTGTGCTAAGTGACAAAAAATAACCTGTCAAAACCTGAGCCTGCCAGTTCCACCCTATAAAATGATTAAATAAAAATTATGTTATAGGGTTCTATATCCATTTTCCTACTGATTTCCAGCTAAAATTTGTTCTGCTTGTCACCTGAGGAAAGAAAATGCTGTTATTTCTGCCTCATCAGTAGCCAGCCCTGTGAGCACCCCCTAGATCTGGGAATTAAGCCAAGATTTTGTTTTGGTTTTGGTTTAGATATTGCATTCAGCACTATTAGTAATGCAGGTGCTGCTGGCCAGAATAGGTCTATCAGGACAACTCTACTGGTCTCTCATATTTTTATTGCGCTCTTGGTAACACCTTTGTGAATACACATACCCTAGTGTATTTACCATGTAAGGAGGATATAATCAAAAGTCTGTTGGTTTGTGTGAATGCAGCCAGTGATTTCATGCAGACAACTGTGTTCAGCTGTTGTAAAATATATGATAAAACAAATCATTCCTGACCACTTTATTCAGGATTCATTTGTAAAGTAAAAAGAAATGTAAATCTATTTACCTTGAAATAGTAACTTATCAGGGCAAAAAATTAAAGAAAATGTCTTTGTTTTTATCACCTATATTTATCAGGTTAAAATGCAGTTTATATGAATTCTAAGAGATTATTTCTAGGGGTCAATAATTCCTGCATAAAGTCTTTTTTATTCTACAGAAAAAAAATCTTTTTTTCCTAGATGTTAACTTAAAAATTCCCTTAAAATCATCTACAGACTACAAGTTTTTTTAATATTTTCTAATTTTCTGATTAGAAATTCTCAATAGGTTAAGAAATTTTGAAAAACTGCACTAAACTTCCATACAGGCTAACAACTACCATTTGTTTGCAGCTGTCAGATTTCTAGAGGTCTGGTCTCTGGACGGTTACTTGAAACATATAAAGTTCTAATCCTGTGTTATGTGGACATAGTATGTGAATACTCATAATATTAGTCTTCCACTGGATGTAACAAGATTCTTGTTGCTAATCAAGTTAAACAAATCTTAAATACTGACAGAAGGAAGCATATTAACCAAACAGTTAAGTCTTGTATGCAAAATATTATCTGACAGTTTTGCTACGTTGTGTTGATCATATATGTAAAATAATTTTTGAAAATATTTGTTAAGTTGTAAGTACTTCACTCACTTAAGGCAGCAATTGCCCATAACTCTTCAGATTGCAAAATTTCTGCACACCTCTTCTTAATTATTCAAAGCATCCTGCTTATGATCACCAAGCCAAGAGGTTGTCTTAAGTGCCCACGTGTTATCAACAGTTAAATTCAGATATTTCTGAGTTCTGATTTGCTCAAGTGCAGAAGGTACTACCCAGTACCTCTAAATGTTTTCTGAATAAGAGGTTCTTGATTCAAAAGGCTGTAGACAGAACTGACATGAGCAGATCACATGAAGCACAATGTTTCATTCCTTATTTGGAACTGTACATATTGTTTTTCTTCCTCTGTGGATGTTTATTTGAAGGATGAATAGGTCAGTCTTAGCAGGAGAGCTCATCATATGAGTGCCAGATACAGAAGATAGATGAGTCAGTTTCATACACACTACAAATCATGCATGCAAGATAAAACTGTATTCATATTTGCATTTGACCTAAACTTCAACTTTCAAAAATAGGTTTAAGAGAAATTATTCTGAAATTCAAAAATTGCTTTGCAGAAGGAAAACAGTTTAAGCAACAGAGCTGAAGAACAAAGAAGTCTTTGCTGGTAGGAAAAGAACACACTGAGAATGAAATACTGTATGTCAGTCTGCATGAGCTCAAGCCTGTATTTAATATACACTTTGAAATGTGTTTATCTGATGCATGATTGATACTGCTGCAGTGTTCAAATCTCAGCCACTGTCCAGTCATTGCTTGTCATTATAAAATATGGCTTAGTGTAGAAAAAAATCAGTCTTTTTGTGTTGAATGCAGTACAAAATCTCTCTCTTCCCATTGTTTCTTTTGCATATGGTAAAATGTATTGATTTTTTTATTTCATGATTTCTTTTATTTTTTGTTTGTTTGTTTGTTTATTTATTTTAAACCTGCACGATTTGGATACAAGACTGTTAACGCCTGCTTATTTGAATGAGTTCAAATGAACATGAGGTGGGAAAGTCACTGCAGCTCCTTACAGGAACTGCAGCACAGTCTAAAAAAAGAAAGCTGCAATGAACAAGAGTACAATGCTGAATACGACACTTATCTCTGTATTCTCACTCCACTGTCTCAAGAAATTAGAGCTACTGGACATGGGATCCAAAATGTCTCTGCTGTTTTGCCATAATAGAGGCATTATACTATTTGCAACACACGTACAGATTTCGGAAGCATAATGGATGATGAATAGTATAGCAAATAAAGATCCTGAAAATAGATGAGGCATATTTGCATCAGAGTTGCAGGATGATGGGGATTCTAATGTGCACATGTTAACCCATTAAATTCGAGCCACATATACTAACAATCTCAGGGTAAAGGGTAGTGACCTTGCAAATAGCCTCATGAAATAATGTGAGCTTGAACGTTTTTTGGGGGGGGGGGGGGGGTGGCATTTAGGAGCATGAGGAGAAAGTATTTGTCAGCCTACTAGATCAGCTAATTAAACCCATTCTTATCCCATTCAAATGTAATTGGGAATGGGAATGCGGGTTCTCTGAATGACCTACATTGGTAGCAGATTTCTGTATTCCTCCTGGGCAGTGAGCATTTTAGTAACTGCAGAAGTCCATAGAGTGCTGTGACTTCATTAGGTCCAGAGTTGTAATGGGAGATGCCCATCTGACTGGCAGTGACCATGACCTCATGTAAGCATAGAAGAATCCTTTCTTTTGACCCACTTGCTTAGCATGAGTCAGAGTACTTCATCAGCATGCCAAGTAAGTGTTGCAAGCTCACCATGCTTGCTTTAATGACCTAGAATATTAGGGGGATGGTCTGACCTACTGGTCAGTGACAATTAGGTGCAACTTGGAGATACTAGCGCATTCAGGAGAAAACATTTAGACCAAACATCATGAGGTTTTTTTTTGTGTGTGTGTTCTTTTTTTTGAGTTGCCTATAAAGCCAATTCAACCCTTTAAATGCATGTTTAATTTTATGCAGCATGTATAATCTTTGTTCAGAGTATGATGAGAACAGCAGCTGCCAATTATAATTGCAGTACTGAGGAGAAAAACCTCCCTGACCTTTTTGTAAGCAGTAGTGAAACTAGCTGCCATCCCAGAAAACTATTTATGAACCAGAAAAACAGTCCTAGTGGGAGCTTTGGAAGAGGGGTTGTTGCTGGGAAAAGACAAGTGTGAAAAGGAATGAGTCTAGAATGATTGCCTTGAATCGATGGTGCTGTACAAGCAAGAAATCCTTACTTGAATCCCATCTCCTTCTAGTCCTGTTTCAAAACAAATAGAAAATTATGGCTTCCAAGAAAATTATATATGGCTTCTCCAGCAGTTTATGTTAGTTAAGTTGTGCAAACCAGAGTCTGCACTGAGGGCAGCAGCTGCTATAATGTACTCCAATCTGGCTTTTACCTTCTTTCTTCATTCACACTCATAGAATCATAGAACCATAGAATATTTAGGGTTGGAAAGGACCTTAAGATCATCCAGTTCCAACCCCCCTGCCATGGGCAGGGACACCTCACAACAAACCATGCCACCCAAGGCTCTGTCCAACCCAGACTTGAACACCACCAAGGAATGGAGCATTCACAACTTCCCTGGGCAACCCATTCCAGTGCCTCACCACCCTCACAGTAAAGAACTTCCTCCTTATATCCAATCTAAACTTCCCCGTTAAGTTTGAATCCATTACCCCTTGTCCTCTCACTACAGTCCCTCATGAAGAGTCCCTCCCCAGCATCCCTATAGGCCCCCTTCAGATACTGGAAGGCTGCTCTGAGGTCTCCACGCAGCCTTCTCTTCTCCAGGCTGAACAGCCCCAACTTTCTCAGCCTATCTTCATATGGGAGGCGCTCCAGTCCCCTGATCATCCTTGTGGCCCTCCTCTGACTTGTTCCAACACTTCCATGTCCTTTTTACGTTGAGAACACCAGAACTGCATGCAATACTCCAAGTGAGTTCTCATGAGAGCAGAGTAGAGGGGCAGGATCACCTCCTTTGACCTGCTGGTCATGTTCCTTTTGATGCAGTCCAGGATACAGATGGCTTTCTGGGCTGCAAGTGCACACTGCAGCTGGCTCATGTTCATTTTCTCATTGACCACCACCCCCAAGTCCTTCTCCGCAGGGCTGCTCTGAATCTCTTCTGTGCCCAACCTGGAGCTGTGCCTGCGATTGCTCTGACCCAGGTGTAGGACCTTGAACTTGACATATTCATGGAGTGGTGTCACCTCTGTGTACAGAATTTGGTTGTAAATGATGATCATCTCTGTGCTGCCACATAGAACACCCAGAGGTTGTTCATCATTACCTATTTTGCTTTGGTGATTTTATCAGCCAAAAGGAAAACTGAGAAAACAAGTGGAGAGATTTCTTTTCTGTCCTGTCTTCCTTCTCTACTTTTTCTCAACTGAATAACTGAAACTCTCTTTCATGCTCTAATTTTAAACACATATGATCATAGCAGCTTTTTAATGAAAATTTTAGTGCCTGAATACCTGCTTCTGACACTTCCATGCAACATCTCATAGAGAAGAAATAGACCTTAACATATGTTGAAAGCTGTGTAATCCAAAAAGTGTGAAGACATTCTAAGTTACACAGCTCTGTACTCCACAGCCATAAACAAGTTGGGTGTAACTTTAAAGTGAAATGCTTCTACTTCTGCTTGTTCTTTGTCTCACTTACTGCTAAGATTGCAGAGCAGGACTGGTCACTGCAAAGCAGACTTCTTTTCCAATAACCTGTCTCTGACCTCAGCTGTTTCCAGAATTTTTACCAACCCCCCTCCAGAAACAGCAACAAAAAAGAATGAGCCAAACATCTTTTTACCCTATGATGAGTAAGAACAAAAGTCTATTAGCTTTTTCAGTTTCTGTGCATATACAAACTTTTTTACACTTTCAGCTCCCTTTGGTGTCCATTTCTAACCATTAACTATTTCTGCTGGTGCATGTAGGACTGTCTGCTTTTGCAGTCTTTGAAACTGTAGGAAAAGCAATCCTTTCCAGCTTCTGTTTACAAGAAAAACTAAAACATCTGCTACACTTGAATGCCTGGTTGTGCTGACACCTAAATGTCTTGGATGTTCTTAGTAGCAAAGACATTTAAAAGTGAATCATCTACAGGACTGGTCAGTATCCATGCTTATAGGTCACTTCTATCACATAGTCCCAGGTTACAGGATCATTTAGCTATCGTTACTTTCCCAGTGTTAAATTGATTTTATTTGGAAGAAAGCACTGTAACTCCTTTTCTTACAGAGCAGAGAAGACACTAATGCAGAAGGAGAATATGCCTTTCACTGCCCTTTTTCTTACCCTGGATTACAGTAGTGCTATGAGGCACAGAGAGGAGTTAAATTATAGAAGATTTCTATGACCAAACCAGGAACATTTGTCAGGAAGTCACAGTGTGCATACCTTACAATGGATCTGTTCAAATGACATGATTTAGAGATATTTAAATGTCTAAAACAGTCTTAGTGTAGTTTCAAGGGCATTTGATTCTGTAGAGTGCTCCATGAACTGTCCAGGGTCCCTGCGAAGGTCTCCCTGTCTCGCCTCCATGTGTAAATCTGTCATGAGAAAAAAAGTATAAGGCCATTTAAGGAAATCCTATATAGTGAGCATGGAGGTATCTTTTCTTCAGCTTCTTCAAACACATGGCTAGGTCCTATGTTGGGTTTTGCTAATGCATTTCCAAGGTGTTTGGAATCTTCTCTGTCTTATAACACGAAGATGCCTCATCTATGTCACCACTGGGCATGATCTGTAACACCTCTGTGAGGCTAACCTTGTAGAAACAAACATAAACTGATAAGGATTCAATTCAACAATACAAAACACTTGGAATAGGCCTCTACCATGACTTTGTGCCTAGTCTGACATTAAAGTAGAAACAAACTTTAACCACTAGCTAGATAATGGATTTGTGGTAAACAAGTCATTCAAAGTGTTTAAGCTGACTGCTGTTTGCTCAATACTTTGGTTTATTTTGTTAGGCTCATGACAGCTAGTGAGCCAAAAGCAAGTAAGCAAACAAAATATTATTCCCTAAATTAGCAGTGAACTCCCATACACTGCTGTTGGCTGATTTGTTCACTGCATAAAATAACAGTGCTTATAAGATCAATGAACTTCTTAATACTTGAAGCGCACTCCCAATTTTTAAAGCTCTGTGTCAAGTTTTTCAATTTCCTAGGCTTCAGGACGTCTAGAAACACCACCATTTTATTTCAGGCCTCCTGAGGTGAATTTGCATTGAAATGCAGCATCATGGTGTGATGATGTGCATCTGAATATGACTGCACAATGCAAAAATACAATGTCATCACCTGATGAGATGCTATGAGGCATATATACAGATGTTATGATGCAGCAATGTAGAGCTACAGTCCTTCCCCTCTCCCTGTAAGATAAATCCAAAAGGTATCACTCGTGTTTCATGCTGAGCAGATTGCCTGGAGAATGATGTTGTGACAGTGACAGAGAACAGAGAGAAAAAAAAAGCAGAGGACCCTTAACAGGTAGCTGGTATATGTATAAATATGTGTTGAAATGACTCTCAATTACTGCTGGATGCTAAAGAATATAATTGAAATAGACAACATAGCATATTAAAAATGCTTAAATAGTTATGCCCTCTTTCCAACAGGAGCTTAATCCAAGAACATCTTGATTGCAGTTTCTGCTGCCAGTGATTTATACTTACGCTGTTAATGTGCAAAGCAGATATTTGGAAGTATTGTCTATCTAGAGCCTTCAGGCTATTGCTAGCTGGAGAGCAGCAGCCAAGCTGGTTTAAAGCTAGTTCAGCTCTAGTGAGCATAACAGAATATTACTGCTACTCTGTAGGTGTAAAGTATGTAGACTTGTTCATAATCAAAGTCACTTGGACAAATATGACAACAGTTAGGTGGTAAAACACTGCTGTAAAATGTTCCCTAAGATCAGTATTTGTAATGCTGTTGTGTGAACGGACCTGTGACACTCTTCGCAGATTAGATAAAAAAATCCTGGTGGAAATGCTTTGCATAAATGTTAATGACTACTCTAAAAGTTAAGAAAATAAAATTCTGGAAAATCAGAATATTTATACATTTTATGAATGCTCATATTGATAAAACAAAATCTTTAAAGAAGACTTCCCTTTTGAATCTATACTGGAATATATTTGAAAAACTGCATAAGTGAATTAAAGAATCTAGCTGTCTGGTATTACAACTCAAATCAACTTGAAGAATATTTTCTTTCAGAGAAATCTGCCTACTCGGTTGAGTTTTCCCAAGGTTATGAGTTCTAATTAACATGCAGTTTTCATAGTTGGTTGATATAACTGTGAATCATTAAAGCCTAAAAATGTGTAATATCCTTGGTAACTCTTGCCTTTTTATGCACTTCAAGAATATCTCTTTCCATTCCTCCTACTGTGAAAAAAATACTTATGAACATGAAGATAAGGAAAGTGGATACCTGTGGGTATTTTTTCTCTGCCACCTCTGCTTCTGCCAGTCTGTTATATATGACTGATTTTTTCCACTTGAAACTAACATTCTGAACTAACTTCATCTTCCAGCCAAGCTTATAGCATATCAAGCACTGCCCAAGTTTGAAAAGGAAATCACAGATTTACCTCCAAAAGCATACTGTTGGCGAGGGATGTTACCACTTCATATTTAATAGACCCTATAACTTGAAATAAATTTATACTTGATGAGGAGGTGATCCTGCCCCTCTGTTCTGCTCTTGTGAGACCTCACTCGGATTAGTGGGCAGTTCTGGTATCCTCCATGTAAGAAGGACATGGAGCTATTGAAGGACGTCCAGAGGAGGGCCACGAGGATGATCAGGGGACTGGATCACCTCCCGTATGAAGACAGGCTGAGAAAGTTGGGGTTTTTCAGCCTGGAGAAGAGAAGGCTGCGTGGAAACCCCATAGCAGCCTTCCAGTATCTGAGGGGAGCCTATAGGGATGCTGAAAAGGGACTCTTCATGAGGGACTGTAGTGAGAGGACAAGGGGTAATGGATTCAAACTTCAACAGGGGAAGTTCAGGTTAGATATAAGGAAGTTCTTTCCTGTAAGGGTGGTGAGGCACTGGAACGGGTTGCCCAAAGATGTGGTGAATGGTCCACCCCTGGCAGTGTTCAAAGCCAGGTTGGACAAAGCCTTGGTGACATGGTTTAGTGTGAGGTGCCCCTGCCCATGTCAGGGGGTTTGGAACTAGATGATCTTAAGGTCCTTTCCAACCCTAACTGTTCCATGGTTCCATGATTTCATGATTACATTTTTCCTGTATCAGTTGTTGTATAAGGACTTAGGCTGCTTTGACCAACTATTCGACTGTCTTGTTCTTCTGTTCAATTCTGGATTTTTTTTCTTTCTAGTGTTTTCCAGAGGAAAGCATGATTTTAAATGGGTTTCAGTAGGTACTGTAGAGATATAAATTTCTCTCTGGTTGGGAATATTGCGTCATATGTGCTCAGGTTGAGGAAAGGCATTTTCAATTTTCAGGCATAATGTTGGTCAAGAGTGCCTGCTGATTCATTCTGAGGAAGGTGAGTCAGACAAGCTAAATTAGGTTTCTTCTCTGAATCATCCTCTATAGGAGGCTATCTTACTCCACTGACTATAGACAGAGCCTAAAGAGATTAGCCGTACTAGGCTAAAATTGTACTTTGTTGATACCAATTTCCTAACTGTCCTTTCTTTAAGTCCATTCTGCTCTGAGCCCAAGAGCTAATGGATGAGAATATGTTAGCTGACACTTGACACTTTTTGGTTGTTCTTGAAGAGGGAAAAAAAGTGGAAGCTATATAATCCAGAAAGTATCCTTCTTTCATATTTTTAGTATAGCAATATGTCAATTTTTTTCAGTAGAAGCACTAACACTATTGTCTTGAAGTAATTGTGTGGTTAGAAAAAAGCAAGTATGAGACATCAGATTCAGAAAATGTGCATACCTTTTACAATCCACAGAGTTCTTCAAAGTTGTAATTATATTTGTTGCTTACACTTATTTTCCAAAAAATCATATAGCTTGCTGGATAGAATTCTTATGTAGAGTTAAATAAAAAGAGCTGCCTTCAAAATATGAACGCAAAATCCTAAAAAAAATGGTCAAGCATTCCCTCTGACCCTGGTTATAACGCCTTGATAATCATGGCAATTATCTTTTATTATTTTGATTGATTGTGTGGTCTATATGCTGGTAAACGACAAAAGCTGATAGCATTAGAGGTGGACTACAGACATCCATTAGTACACAGAACAAATATTTTATGAAAAGTGTCTATAAATCTTTCACAGGCATGCTGAAGTTTTCTTCTACTCCAACTTCATCTAGAACAGCTTACATTTGTCTATCTGAATATTTGTCTTTTTCTGTCTTTGTATCCACCTTTTAAAAATAAAATTTCAAATGGTTAGCAAAAACATCATAACTGACCTATTTTTACCAGTCCAAGACAAGAATGTATCTTTACTTTTTTGCTAAAATATAAGATCGCAGAATGGTTGGGGTTGGAAGGGAACACTGGAGGTCATGTAGTCCAACCTCCCTGCTTGCACAGAGTCGCATCGAGTACATTACTCAGGGTTGTTTTCAGACAGCTCTTGAATGACTCTAGAGAAGGAGACCCCTCAGCCTCTCTGCGCAACTTACTCCAATGCTCAGTGTTGTGATTTAAGCCTCTATAACTCACGCAGTCACTCTCTTACTCCCTCCTCTTTCTTCCCCCCAGCTCCAGGGAGATGGGGAGGAGAATCAAAAGAATGCAACTTCCACAGGTTGAGATAAGAACAGTTTAGTAACTAAGGTATAACACAAGTCACTACTGCTACCACCAATAATAATACAAGAGAAATACAAGGACAGAGAAAACAACTGCTCACTGCCCGATATCAAGCCCGACCCAGCCACGAACCCTGCAGCAGTGAGCCCCCACCCTTCCGGGTCTCTGCCCTCCGTTTTTCTACCCTGGGCATGACGTGCTGTGGTATGGAATGCCTCTTTGGTCAGTTTGGGTTAGGTGTCCTGTTTCTGCTTCCTCCCAGTTTCCCCTCCTCCCTGGCAGAGCATGAGACTCAGAAAGTCCTTGGTCAGACCAAAATATTACCAAGCAGTAACTGAAAACATGGGTGTCATCAGCACTGCTCCCAGGCCGAAAGTAAAATGCACAGCACTGCACCAGCTACCAGAAGGATAAAAATGACTGCTACTGCTTAACACAAGATGCTCAGTCAGATGTCTGTCCTTTTCCAGGTAATGCATTTCTATTTTTCTGAGCCCAGCTTAGAATTTTAGAGTTGTTGGCAAAACCCTTTTTACTTTTCCTTAACATATTTTTAAGCAGTCCCTTTTTACCCTTGTCTAGGGGAGCCCACTCACTTTCTTTGTCCTAACCTCAGAGACAAGCACAAGAACAAGGCAGATTTAAGTGAAAGGGACATGAAGATATAACCTTCACTGGTCTTGACTCTATGGAGCACAGTTTCAATTGTGTATACCAGCTGTGTCACCCCTCATCTTCCTTTCTTCCCATTGACACTGAAGTTGCATTCAGCAGCTTCCATGTATTACCAGGGTGTTGGTGTGTGACAGCATTTGTATGATTTCTTTCAATTTATTTTGATCTCATATTGTCCAGAGAGTTCAATTGCAAGTGAAAATACATGACCAAGTTTTTGGTGTTGTTGGTATAGAACATATATTTGCAACCTGAATTTCCAAGAGTATATTGTATGTAATAGAGGCAGCAAACAAATAAAACCTTCCTTTGCAAAATGTGAGGGAGGGCTTAGGAAGGCCGGGCTCTGTCTGTTCCATTTGAGATTAGTAGTTGGAGAAGTTTGATTTGTGCCACTGACAATAACTGATAGTTTTACTCTCTGTAATGCATTTAAACTTCATAACGATGGTGCATTACAAATGCAGCATAGCAAACTGCTGCATTAAGTGTTATACAAGTTACAAAGTCAAGCATTTAGATATTAGGAACTGCTGGAATCCAGGAGGCCTAAGCATCATCAATGTGGTCCTCCATTGTCTGGATTGGTTAGTAACTCCCATGCAATTTGCAAGAAGACAAGGCTTATTTGTTCATAACATTATTGTTCCATTCATAACAGCAGGACTCATCCCAAAATTTCAATAAAACCACATTTTTTTAAATTCTCCACATCATTCCAGAGCTGAAATAAGAAGTTACATGGATTTAGCAAAAAGTAACTCAACACACACCTTGCTATCCAAACAAAACGGCTCACCTGGTTCTGGACCACCTCCCAAAATGGCTAGCCTGGATAGCATGAGAAATTTACTTACAGGTAGATTAGCAAAATTAAGAGAAACAAAGTTGTGGCATTAGAGGTTTTGGTCATTTCTCCATCAGGCAGGGCTGGTTACATTGCTTATATGAATGAGAGTGCTTCATCTCCAGCAACTGAGTATTATGGATGATGCTTTCAAATACTATTTTAAAGGTGCCTGCTAGTATATAGATGCATTAATTTTATATTATGGTCTACCTACTGAAGATAGATGCCCTTACTTCTGTTTTATAGTAGTGTGAGTTGTAAGAGACAGTAAGACTTCTGAAATGCAATAATCTAAAAATAGTCAGTATGAATATTCCACATTTACTGTATTATCTTTTATTTATAAATTTATATTTTGCATTTATTGCATGAATCAAGTATAGGAAAAAGTAATGATGTCGCCTCAAGTGTCTGAAAAATTGGCAATTTACAAACACAAAAAAGAAAAATTAATTTGGAGTAACACGAGAAACATCTATCATATGTTTTCTTATGTTTCTTTTATTGTTCTTAGCTTTTAAAAATCTACCTGTTTTGCTTACTTAACAAATTAGTGTCAATAAGCTTTTGAAATAAGTAATTCTTCTGATGGGACCCAGGTTCACTGAGAGCAGATTTCAACATCTGTAAGGTAAGAAATGCAGAGAAAGACTCTTAGCTCTTACTAAGGAATGCATTTTCATCAGTGTTTCTTATTGTGAAAGTAACATAGGTTAAAAATATGTGAGGAAATTTGGGGACTATGGTGGTTTTTCTCCTCCCACTGTAAAGCCATTAAAATGATAATGTAAAAAATTGTAGCCTACGTAAACAGAAAATTTAATTGCATTTAATTGTAATTGTTGAGTGGCGGAACATTAAAATCCAAAAGAGAACCTATAATTATTTCACCTGCACTTACTGACTTTAATTAACATTGAGTTACACTGTAACTGTACAAAGCTATCAATGAAAATGATTGGACCTTTTTAAGTGAAATGCACTGCACATAGCCATGGTAGTAGAAGAGAAGAGTTTGAATGCTGTGAAAATTGAGGAAAAAATAAAACTTTGACCCTTTTTCAGGTTAATTCAGGTAGTTAGGATGTAAGCTTTCCTTGCATTCCTTTTTATTTTCTTTCTCATAACAGAGATGAATGAATTTTTAAAGGATGCATGCTGCTGAGTTTAATATTTATATGCAGGGGCTGAAAGAAATCCTTTTAATTCAGAAATGCATTCAAACTACTTACACTTTCTTATCTATCTGCATTTACACTCAGATTTGAAATCCACTAAGCCATCTGAAAAATCTCACACTGAGTTTAATGGACAAGGACTCAGGCCCTTATAGCATGGTCATTACCAGAGTCTCTGATTCTGCAACTGACTCCATGTGGGAGTCAGTTGAAGTCAATGCTGTTTCAAGAGGGCAGCTGAATTTGTCTATGGAAGTCAGCTTCAGGACTTATGCTTTTGTAACTAAGCGCTGTGTTTGCATCAAACATGCATTGATCTGTTCTGCAAAGAACATAATAGGGGCGTCTGTTCTCAGGGTAGTATTTATCTTCCACTGCTATGTTTCACAGTGATTTTTTCCTAATTTGTATTTATACATTCTCTGCTTTCTAAGATGTTTTTAATATGATGTGAGTTACTACATTCATTTTTCTTGGGATTTTGAAGATGATGTGCCTGTTTACTAAGATTTTTTAAAAGAAAATAGTGATGGGTAAGAGATCTGTAAATATATTACTACTCTGTAAGCAACAGAAATATAATAAAAAATCTGAGTCAAAAACTCCATTGCATATACTAATAGTTTAAAAGGCAAATTATCTGAGTTTTACCCAATAGATTGAGGTAATTGAACTGCAAGGGAACTTTGGAGTTTTTTTCCTAGTTTTTCACATTAAGCAGAGGTTAATCATTAAATCATTAAATCAAACTTTGTATCTTCATTTCCACAATGGAGAAATGTGTGGTTACTCAAAACTTTAAAAGATGCTCAGGATGACAGAGTATTTTTATACAGTAGTACAGGACAACTATTTTTGGTGAACTGCTTTTTAGACTTAAGGCTTCAGACCTTAGTTGTCACACAGAAGTTTTCATATTTTTTCCCTTTGTCTAACCTGGAGGTCATAAGACACTTCCTCAGGATGGCAATAAGAAGGTTCAAGCTCCTCAGCAGCCTGAAAAGGTTTAGAAAAATGGCCCAAGGTTGGTTGCTTGGAAAAGCAGAGCGTTGGGAAAGAGGGAGAAGACAAAAGGAATCTTCCTGACTTCAGTTGGTTGTACTGAACAGAGATTCACTAGGTAAATAATGAACATAATTAAAAACTTTACAGTCAGTTTGAGCTCTGCCTTGAAATCTGACAATGAGTTACAAAGGACTTTTGAGGAAGGAACTAAGAGCTGATGAAGTTCAGTATAGGAAAACAAGTCTCTGTCAACACCTTCCTAATTCTTAGCTTCCTTATTGGCCTTTTGGCAACAGTGGATAGGTGAGCATATCTTTCCCCCTGTTTTTTCACTTCCATGAAATTGTGTGTCAGGCTGAGCACAGACCAGGTATAAGTAGAAAGGAGGCTAGAAGGAGGTTGATGGTTGCTAGGCTTCTAAAGGCTTACTTGTTTTCTCAAAGACAACTTAGGTAATAAATGTCATTTTAGCTCTTTGGATGTGTTTGGTGTCAAATACACTTTTAAGCAGCAAAATGTGTTTTAATTCATATGAGCAAAGATCAGTACAGAACTTTGAGACATCAAATCAATTTGTATTCATCAAATCAAACGGTTCTTTCTTCAGCTGTATAACAGAGCCACTACTAATGACTTCTGATTACCAGGGACAGACATAATGCTCATTTTTTCTGGCAGGCCCAGGTACTGATTACCCTGCTGAAAAACGTCCCAAAGGACTGTCCTGGCTGCATAATGGCAGATTAGGGAGAAAACATCCTTCGGGTAATTGATGAAGTCTGAAATTTTACAATGCGATAAGACAGAAGAAAAACTTTTCCCAGATCTTGCTACAGAACCTGTGGGGAAGCTATAAAGGAGTAATGAAACAGCAACAGCTGGTGTTACTAACAAAGAGAAAGTCCAGCTTCACTTTGAAGATGTGAAAGTGCAGGACTCACCAGCTTTCTAAACATTACTTTGCAGGCATTAAAAATTCATTCTGGCCTATCTTAAAACATGTGTTTAGCAGTATTTTCTTGTTAAAACTGAATGGCTGGATAGTGACTCTTCCAGCTCGTGCACAGCTTTAGATGTTTACGTAACTATGCAACTGTGTGCAGACTAAGGTCTGCAGTATTTTTTTTTAGAAAGCCTGCAGGTTTTTATTAAAAATCATAAGAGTATGTCCTTAAGTGTTTGCCTGTAATTGGGGAAACTAAATTAACAACTTAGTAATTGTGGGTCTCCTACAATGCAAAGTTTTGCTCATTTCTAAGATTTTATAGCTAAAGATTAGAAAAAGATTTCAATGAGGAAATTTTTATTTTCTGGTAATGTTGTCACAAACTTCTTCAAAATTTCAGATTCATTTCTAGGTGATATAGAGCTTTTCCTGTTTGCTACTGGTCATTCACGGAATCTTTTTCTCTGTCCTTCCAGTGCAAACTTTAGAAATTGGACCATGCAATTCCTGCAATAGGAAACCTGCTACAGTGTGGGTGCTCTGGGGTACTGTGCTGGGGGTAGCATTTTTGTAGACTTGTATTTTGATTTGTTATACACTTTGGTGACAAGTCTCTTGATGTTACCCTTTTATCATTAGTTCTCCATAAATTTAATGTGAGGCTAACAACTTCACAAAATATTTATCTGAACGTCCAAAACCAAGCACATAATTTCAGGTTTATGCAAGACCTTAAAATAAACTAAAAATATTTATAAAATACCTATGTGAAGTAAATAAAGACATAATGTGATGGTTGGATGACATTAGTTGAAAGGGTAACCAGCCACTCTGGGAGAACAAGAGGTATTGGGAACTGTCTTTCTATAGGGCCTATAGGAAGCGTTTAACCTTGTTTGATAGTGCCTGCTTTAATTAGTCTTGATGGGAACAGGGTGATAATATTTACCTATTTTGATGGGTTTGCTAGTGTATTTCTGCATCATTTTCAGACCCCTATTTGCATGTATGCGCATAATTTTCGCAACTTCCTTTTCTGGATTTGCTCTGTGGATGGAACTGCTAGTATTAAACATGCAATCTTCACCCACATGGCCCAGCTTTTTCTTGCTGTTGGAAGCAGTCTGACATGTTCCTCTGCACTTTTCCCTGTGGCTGCATTAGTTGTTTGTCGTTGGGGTTTTTTTTGTTTGTTTTTTTTTTTTTTTCTCTTGAAAGTGGTCATTTATAAAATCAAATTTGTTCCGATTTTAGGACAGTTTCTCCCACATTATGTCAATTTCTCTTTCTTTTAAAAGCACCTACTAACTGGTTTCTTCCTTCCTTTTTGTCAGGCACTACCTTCAAGGTCTGAAATTTTCTGTGCTGCATTCATGTTATCCTAAGCTCCCCATGCATACTCCATCATTGTTTCAAGACATAGCTCTTGTTTCATCTGGCTGTTCTCCACCGCAAACTGACCAGACAGTACTTTATACACAAACATGCTCTAATATACCCATACACACAGCTGCTGGTATTTTTTGGTGGAAGGGGAAAAGAGAAGATGTGACTCATTCTCCTTGCATCCTTTAACACCTTAGCAGCTACCAGGAACAGCGAGAGGGGGACAGCCTCATGGGAGGCCTGAGCTGGGAACTGGGAGTGACCTCAACACAGGCAGGGCCCTCTCCTACGGGACTCAAGCTGAGTTACAGACAGTGGCAAGTCCATCTACAGTCCTGTGATCATCAAGAAAATGACAGGTGACAAGTCTGGTTCAAGATCAGTCCAAAAGACAAGAAGCATGGCAGGAACAACCAGGAACACATTTCAAGGGAGGTGTGGGTGCTCTGACCTGAGCCTGAATGGAGCTCTGTAAGTCATGGGCTGAGAGGGCCTGAATGGGAGACCTGGTCATGCTGGTCAGGGCAAAGGTGCCCATGGGTGGGACAGTAGTCATGGCTGTTTTCTTTTCTGAGGACTGCCTTTTAAATGGGGAGGAAAAAGGTAACCTTTCTGCTAAAATCTGCTTCTCTCCTTTTTCTGTGGCTAGCATTGCTTGGATGCTGATATCTCTGGTTTGTTTCTGAACTTGTCTTGAGGGCAATCCTAAGCACACGTACAGGCTGGGTGGAGACTGGGTTGACAGTATCCCTAAGGAGACAAATTGGGGATGCTGGCTGATGAAAATCTCAACATGAGTAGGCAGTGTGCGCTTGCAGCCTAGGCAGCCAGCTGTATGCTGGGCTGCAACAAAAGGAGTGTCACCAGCAGGTTGAAGGAGGTGGTTCTCCCCTCTGCTCCACTCTTATGAGACCCCACCCGGAGTATAGTGTTCAGCTCTGGGATCTCCACATAGGGAGGACATGTACCCGCTTGAGTGAGTCCACAGAAGGGCCATAAAGATCACAGGGCTGGAGCACCACTCCTGTGAAGACAGGCTGAGAGAGTTGGGCTTGTTCAGCCTGGAGAAGGCTGTGGGGAGACCCTATATCAGCCTTCCAGTGCCAAAAAGGGGCCTACAAGAAGCTGGAAAAGGACTTCTTACAAGGGTATGTAGGGATACAACAAGGGGCAATGGCTTTAAACTGAAATAAGATAGATTTAGATTAGATATTAGGAAGATGTCTAATTAGAGAGTAGTGAGAAACTGGCACAGGTTGCCCAGAGAATCTGCGGCTGCCCCATCCCTGGAATTGTTCAAGGCCAGGCTGGACAGGGCTTTGAGCAGCCTGGTCTAGTGGAAGATGTCTATGGCCTTAGCAGTGGGGTTGGAAACTTAAAACAGGGGAAGTTTAGATTGGATATGAGAAAGAAATTCTTTACTGTCAGGGTGGTGAGGCACTGGAATGGGTTGCCCAGGGAAGCTGTGAATGCTCCATTGCTGGTGGCTGTCATGGATTCAGCAGTAGCAGTCATTTCTTCTTCATGGTAGCTGGTGCAGCGCTGTGTTTTTGATTTTGGGCCTGGGAACACCGCTGATAACACCAGTGTTTTCAGTTACTGCTTGGTAGTGTTTTGTCTGGCCAAGGACTTTCTGAGTCTCATGCTATGCCAGGGAGGAGTGGGAGCTGGGAGGAAGCAGAGACAGGACACCTGACCCAAACTGACCAAAGAGGTTATTCCATACCACAGCACATCATGTCCAGGATGTGAAGACAGAGAGCAGAGACCCAGAAGTGTGTGGTGATGAGCTGGGAGTGCACAGCATGGTCAGGTTTTTGGTATTGGGGGGTTCGCTGCTGGGGGGTGCACTGGCTGGGTCGGGCTTCGTGAGCAATTGTATTCTCTTTGTACTTCTCCTGTCATTATTATTATTGGTGGTAGCAGGAGTGATTTGTATTATACCTTAGTTACTAAACTGTTCTTATCTCAACCTGTGCGAGTTGAATTCTTTTGATTCTCCTCCCCATCCCCCCAGGACCGGGATAAGAAAGAGAGTAAAGTGAGTGAGAAAACTGCGTGGGGGGGGGTGGTGGTGGTGGTGTTAGAGACTTAAACCACGACAGCGGCGTTCAAGGCTGGGTTGGACAAAGCCTTGGGTGGCATGGTTTAGTGGGAGGTGTCCCTGTCCATTGCAGGGGGGTTGGAACTAGATGATCTTAAGGTCCTTTCCAACCCTAACTATTCTATGATTCTACGATCTTTAAGGTCCTTTCCAACACAAACCGTTCTATGATTCTATGGTTCATCCATTTGATTTTGCCTCAGTAGCTAACTGTCCATCAATAGGCTGTCATTCTCTTTCCTTCTGCTGAATTATCACTTATAACTTTCAAACAAATCATTGCAAGTACAACAGCAGCTAGCAAAGCCCTAAACAACATCCCTATTCAATTCTTCCACCAGAGCGAGGATTGGTTCCTTCTTTAAGAGAACTCTCTCACAAACTTGTCTCTTGTATTTTAATTATCAGGGGGTTTGTGTGCTAATAAATAAACTTGTATCTGAAGAATATTGGCAATGTCCAGTTCGTTATTGGTGTCTTTCATGAAAGATCAGCATTGACAATTGCTGCAAGATGTAGAGCTATATAATTGTCCATGCTGCTCATTCAGCTTCTGCTCCAGTCACTAGTGTGTCAATATTATTACTGCATTTGAGAAAATTTTGCTTTAAATGCTTAACTTAATATCTGCAGTTTTCTTTGTGTGCAAATGGCAGCTGTCTGTGGGCTTGAAAGGCAAGGAGAGAACTTGATCACTTCAACATTGCAAAAGGGATAGAGAGAGTTTTATTAGTCGTAACACAGTGATGTACCCTGGATTCCTGTAGCAGGGACTCTGATGTGACACAATTGTTTTTAGATATATCTTTATATTGAAGTGTGTTTTCCCAAATTCACATGGGTGAAATACAGAAAATTGGATGTCATATAGCAAAATCCAGTTGAACTGGCATGAATGGATTCTTCAAATGCTCTGGGTAACCTATCATGGCCTATGACTAATAGCAAACACCAAGCTCTTCATCTGCATTCAGGCACTCAACTGATGGTTTTCTGCTAGGATAAAAAAGCACTGGGATACTAAGGCACTGGGTACAGTTAGATAGGAGAGCTGTACCCT
Source organism: Myiopsitta monachus (assembly GCA_017639245.1). NCBI lineage: Eukaryota > Metazoa > Chordata > Aves > Psittaciformes > Psittacidae > Myiopsitta > Myiopsitta monachus. The sequence goes on along the minus strand of CM029925.1, from coordinate 50,311,131 downwards.
TTGGGGATTCTAAATATTGATATCTGCCAGATATTGATTCTGGCTTTGAGGACAACATCAAGATGGTTTAGAAGACAGTACTGGCTTATCCGCTGTGATCCAAAACATTATTCCCTTTATGCTTTCCTGGAGAGGGATAATCAGAAAGAGAAACGGTATAAAGCACCAGGGACTGTTCCATGGAGGCACCTGTGTCCTGCTGTGTACCTTTACTGAAGAGCAAGCAAACAAAAACCCCGCTTTCAGCATCATTTAATGATTTCAGCAGTGAATTGTTGCTCCATAAACACTAGCTCTTTTACCAGGTAATACCTAACCTGCAACATGAACTGGCACAAATGTTTTAACTTTTAATACTTTCATTCCAAAATACTGGCTTACTCACTGAAAAATATTGGCCTTGTTTCTCAGTTTGTGATCATGCAACATGCCTGAACTGAAATGTAGATGCATTTCTCAAAACATATATGCCACAGACCCACCCTTGTTTTGCTATGTCTTACTGCTTTCTTTCTCTTCTTTTGCTGCATGTAAATGGTCTTTTCTTGGTTTTCTTGCTGTTTTCTCTTGTGTTTCCTTATTGTTAATAATACTTATTTTACTTTTCATGACAGTTAAAAGGGTATTTCAGCTTGCTAATTGGTAAATAACAAAACCTCTGCTCACAATCAGATTTGTTTTGTTCTGGAAGTGCATCCTTTTTTTTTTTAAGTACATTACTAGACTGCACTGTTTCCCCTTTCTTTATCATTGATTGAATTGGCTATTTAGTGACAAATATTATAATGATTCTACTGATGTTTATGGAGCTGTAAAAAAGTATTCAATTTTTTTACTGCCTTAGAAAAGGCTTTATTTTAGTTTTGCTCTCTGCACATTTTTCTTGGTAAACAGACCAAAAAAAAAAAAGTGCAAACAGTAGGAAATCATTAGTTGGTACTGGCAGGTCAATGCAGTGAGATTATTCCTGTCGACTTTAAATTTGCTGTGTGTTTAAAGAGAAAAGGTAATATAATTGCATGGGGTTATTTTCATGGTCTAACTGTCCAAAGAGAATGTATTTTTGTAAATAGGGTATTTTTTTTCCTGAGCAGAGTTGTAAATATTCTCAGAAATTGAAGCTGTAGAAATATTTAGGCACTGGCATAAGGTTTTGTACAGGCTTTTCAAAAATTGGGAACCAACCCACTGTTCTGCCATTAAAGTGAGTACAACTAGCTATATATTTTTATTTCATCTCAATTTTCAGATCATTGAAGCATCTACCAACAAGATACCTCTTTCCAGCAGGTGGGAAATTATACTCTGAATAAAGCAACATCATGCTCTGCCACCTACAGGATCTTTTGACAGTGAGAGGAAACTGTAATCTTGTCATTAAAAAATGTTCCCACAATTCAGCAGTGGATTTACCAGTTTCCTTTCATTTTTCTAAAACTGTGGCCTGACTGAAAATTGCACTTGAATTATCAAGAGGTGCCAAACATCAAAAGACAGGCAGTGGTGGTGTTCAGGTGCAGGTATTAATTTTATTTTTTGGAACAGTCATCTTTGAGAAATTTTAGTGCTTGCCAATGAAATTATGTGTTTTGTTGTTTACTTGCATGGGGTCTGATACAATACTTTTTTAAAAAAGTAAATTCTTCTAGAGACTTTAATACCATTTGGATTAGGATCTTCATTTGTGATCTGTGCATTTGCAGATGATAAACACTTTTTTTCACCTATCATTTGGTTGCAGATTGTCCTATGAAAAAAACACTGCAGAAAAAAAATCCACTATTGGAAACAGTGATGTTGTAGCACTTCTAAACAGAAGCATGTTTAATGGTCAATAAAATGAGCTTTTGGCAGTCATTCAATTTGATGATTAAAGAATTCCTGCCTTAACAATAACAATGTTATAGTAGAAAATAGCATTAGAAAACTGACTGCACTGATTGGTTTGCAATGAGTCATAGCTATGTAATTATGGCTCTATAATTGCCCAGGCATGACATCATAAAGCAAACCATCACAATAGAGACTTAAAAAATTGTTTCAAAAATATGGTTGGTTCATTTAAAAAGGGCAGTATCCTGTGAGTATCCTGTGTCTCACGTCTTTTGTATGGTTAGACATATCTGCTGGCCAGTGAGGTTCCCGTTGTAAGACTTTGTGGGTCATTTTGCTGAAGTGAAAAAATAAAATAGATAAATAAATAAATAAATAAATAAATAAATAAGAGCGATGTATGTTAGACCTGTGTGGTCTTTTTTTGAGGGCAGAATATTTTCTGTGGATCTAGCTTTTATCTGCTTTCCATCAAAGACCAGGTAGGCTGACTCTAGCTGACTGCTTTTACCATTGCTCTGTAATATGAGAGCTCAGAGCACTGGCAGATTTAATATTTGATGATGTCTTCCAATGTACTTTTGAATTCCTACACTGGGTTTCCAATTACCAAACCATAGTGCTCAGAATTCTTACCCTCGTCACTACTAACACCCTCCTCACTAAATATGAAGGTGTCAAATAACATTAGCTGCTCCATGAGTCACCATTTTTCAAGTGTTTAACTGTTCCTTGAATATGTCCTATGACATTATGAAGAAGATTTGTTTTTCTTTTTCACAAATGAAAAAAGAAATATTAGAATGAAGGCACTGCTATCTCTTAAATCCTCTGTCCCTCTTCAGTGCAGAACTTCTGCTTGACTCACTTCAGTCTCCTGCATGCCTGTCTCCTTATTTTAAGAAAATATTGTTAGTAGATTCACATTGCTGATCTGATGTATTTCTTATGGGCAGACATATCATCATTAGAGTCCTGTTGCTGCTTCTTGTTCTTCTATTCGGAGAAGCTTCATATTTTTCTCTTGTAGTCAATCCCTGAAATCTGTATCGATATCCTAAAAGCATTTTAAGTGGACTGCACCAGCCAGTGACGAGTGAAAGCAATATGAATACCAGAGGCAACAGAAGAAATACCTAGGATTTGCTTTAGTTACCCTCTCCTGTCATTTACCTGTTCAAGGTAAAAATGTTAGCACTGCACTTTTTTCTAAATTCAAAAGGAACCTAAAATTCAAAGGGAAACAACTTTTTAATCCAACACATGATTTTGAGATTTTTGAGGAAAATAATAGTTTTGTTTAGCCCAGGTATGGAAATGAATCTGCTGAAGTATTTTTGAAGAATACGTGAGGCAGACAAACTGACAGGCCATGGTCAAAATCACTCTAACATCTCAGTACTCTGTGCTAAGATATCAGTACTCAGAGGATGAAGTGTATTGAGTATCATGCATGAATGTCTTAAATACTAGGCTTTGGAGCCTATGTCTCTTTTTAATCGCTTAGCCCACTAGTATAATTCAACATGAGCTGGGGCAGAGCTTGTTCTGTTCATGTTCTTCAGTTTTGACACTGATAATGAAAAAATTTTCCAACAAAATGTTCAGCAATACCTTGTGCAATTTTGTAGAACTAAAATGAAAGTTGAAAAAGTCTTTACCATACCTGATCACCAACTTTTTCAGTGCTTATTTCCAACACCCAAAATTACCCTTTTCAAGTTTTATCCGACAGCACCAATTACTTCACTCTTCCTGGATCCATAAAAGTCTGAGATAAAATGTTGCTCTGGAGTTTTTGTGATGCAAGGATGAGACAGTAAAAGGAGTCAGCTGGTTTTGTTCCAGGTTCTTTGGTGGAAAAGGAACAAAAAAGGGCTCCATGAACAGGATGCAATGCTGTCGTGGTTTAAGCCTCACTCAGGCTAATAACTCACGAAGTTTTATTCACTCACTCACTCCCCTCTTTTTCTACTCTCAGTCCCGGGGGAATGGGGAGGAGAATCAAAAGAATTCAACTTGCACAGGTTGAGATAAGAACAGTTTAGTAACTAAGGTATAACACAAATCACTACTGCTACCACCAATAATAATACAAGAGAAATACAAGGAAAGAGAATACAACTGCTCACCAAGCCCGACCCAGCCAGTGCACCCCCCAGCAGCGAACCCCCCAGTGCACCACCACACCCTTCCCGGGTCTCTGCCCTCTGTTTACACATCCTGGGCATGACGTGCTGTGGTATGGAATAACCTCTTTGGTCAGCTTGGGTCAGGTGTCCTGTCTCTGCTTCCTCCTGGCTCCCCCTCCTCCCTGGCATAGCATGAGGCTCAGAAAGTCCTTGGCCAGACCAAAACATTGCCAAGCAGTAACTGAAAACACTGGTGTTATCAGCGGTGTTCCCAGGCCTAAAATCAAAAACACAGCGCTGCACCAGCTACCAAGAAGGAGAAAAAATGACTGCTGCTGCTGGACCCATGACAAATGCAGAGTCCAAGCCTTACTCCCTGCTTGGTACTGAGAAGACTAAACATGAAATACGAGGACTGACAAACCCATGTCTTTTCATGCGGTGTCTCTGTTGGGGACAAGCAAAAAGAGGCAGTGGTGGGAGGAAAGCATTGTATTATACTACTGAAACAGATTTCATAGACCTAGTGAGTTCAGAGCCCTGAGTCTTTCATTTTCACTCTTAATTAACTGCCCAGGCTTCAGACTCTTGGCATTTCTCTCTAGAAATTGTAGTTCTGATATTAAAACCTTTACCTCAGGCTTCATGGACCACTCAAAAGGCTGCAGTCAAATACCTGCTTATTACAAGTAAAGAGGTAACCTTAAGTGCTTGCACTGTTGAGATTGCCATGTATTTTCTTGTTGGAACAGCACATCATCACAGAGCATGCTTTGCTTTGTCAATAGATTTTTCCTTTCTCCTTTCTGTGGTTAGTGATATGCCTTCTCTGGAGCATGAACGTTCATCCCTGATCTACCTGGGTGATATTTTTATCACAGCTCTCCAAGTAACCTATTCCTTTTTTATGCTTTAGCCTTGGTTCATTAACTTTTCACCTGGGGAATGTAGTAAACAGAGAAAAATCAATTCTGACTCAATCCAGCTCTCTAAACTTTCTGGAGTTCTTGTTCAACACTGAAACCATGACCCTGGAGACTCCTTTTTCATAGAGAATATATATTAACTTTGTCAGTCAGTCTGATTAAATATCTCTCTTCCCTTCTCTCTCCCCCTCTCTCTCTCATGTCTTCTAGGCTCTTTTTAGCCCCTTCTTATGCCAGCCGTTACTGAAATGAGATATAACTGAACCACACCAGTTTTACCCTTAGGAGATAGCTGCGGATATTACTTGATTGATGGCTACACTATTTTCTTCTGAATTTGTTTTTACTCCTGTCACCTTCTCTTCTTTCCCTGAAACCAGAGCTATGTCCAAGTGAAAAAAGGAAAGACAGAGAGTAGGTCCCATTAGAAATTAACATTGTGCTCTTCTGCCGCAGTAAAAAAAAGTATTCCTTATTCTGAAGTATATACTACCTGGGGCAGTAAGTGCTATGGTTTCAGGAGAAGTCTGAATAAGACAATACATGGGACCTTCAAGACCAGAGGTAATTAAAACCTCTCCCACACAGAGCATATCAGAATGGAATTTCTAAAACCCTTAGAGCAGAGCAATAACCTTTTCTCACATTGCTTTATAACCTACTGCACATAAAAAAGACACAAGACAAAAAAAAAAAAAAGCAACAAAACAATGATAGCAAAACTATCTCAAAAATATTTAAAACTTTTAAAACTTGTAGATAGAAAAAGTTTTGAAATATAAATACAGGATGAAGTTGTCTTCTAAATGGAATAGCCTATCTTCTGACATAAGGAAGGCCACCTTATATTGTGTCAAAGCACAATTTTATTACACTTCTTGGCCATATTCCTCTTGTTGTTTCCAGATGACAGGGAAGATACTAATACATTATTTTGTATTTCAGTATAACATAGCCTAGGTTAATTAATCCTTGCAAAGCTACACCATAATAGTTCTGTATTTCTCCTGGAACCTTATTTGACTCAGAATTTTTTACACAGCAGTGTATTGCACCATTCTGATATGCCCCTAACATATAGGTGCTAGTTACTTATTACATAGGAAAGCTTCTGGGAGTTCCATACTGATCTAAACAGAATTGTTTTTTGATCTCATATAGAAGTCTCCAAGCTTTGCAAACTGTTTCTGAATCCTCTATATTATAAATGCAGCTAGCGCGTAAAGTTAGGTGTCAGATAGTCCTCTGTGAATGTGAACACAGGCATATTGCACAATGTCTCTGACTTATGTGCTGGCAATTATAGGTCTAGAAGCATGATGTGAGACCAGATTAATATTGCTGTATTTTGTCTGAGCTGGTGGAATTAACACTGGAAATGCACAAGAAGAAAATATGGTCAACGGGTCCTGCATCATTAGCAAACCTGCATTAGAGAGCAGGATGATGGCCATTTTGCTACAGATGATGTTTTTGCATTCTATAACTCATTCTACATGTAGATGCACACAGGAACTGCTATAGCAGAGGAGGCCAGTAGGTTCATCCGGCTGGCCAGAGGTCAATGCCTAAAGCATTGAGAAGGCAATAAACCGCACATTATGTACCTAATTTTGCAATAATACACTATAGGGACAAATTTATTCCTGATTCCAGCTAGTCATCAGTTTATGCCCTGAAACTATGTCTGTGAATACACTTACCTTTTTTTCTTCTTGACAGCATTTAATTATTAGAAAGCAAACACACCCAGTACCATTAAAAGCACCTCTGAAACACTACACAGCTCATCACAGATTTTTTTGTTTTTATTATAGTTATTACAGATGGCACTAGTGTAGAATTTTCACAACTTAAAGGTTGTTTTATGAAACATCTAAAGTCAAAGTCAGCGCTGGAAAGAGTGAGTATAACTTTTTATTTGCTTCTTCTGTATCTTAATCATGATCCTCAGCTAGAGATGGGAGATATCGGATATAATATTATGAAGGAGGGAAGACAAAATGCTGTGAATTGCAGTTGATAGACCTGTATTTACAATATAATACAAATTATTTCTTCTCCTCTCACAGGATGGAAATGTTAATATTGTGAAGTGCTGTATAGAACTGTTGTTTCCTAATGAAAGCATTATTGTTATGTATTAGCAGTGTAGTACGTCATGACAACTCAGTAAGTTATGTCACCATTGTTTTCATCAGTCTCATGACTTAGCATTTCATTTCATTATAACTTAGCTTTAATTGCTCCCTAAATAACAAGAAAAAAAAAAAAAGTGTTCATTCAGAGAATGATCCATTAAATAACAGATGAACCAAATAATACCGGAAATTTGGACACTTTAAGATTGGTACTGTCTCCTGGAAGTAATAGCAGGTATGCATTTTACTGAAACATTTATTTCCAGAATCCTCCTTTTTCTTCTACATTCTCCTCACTGCCATGTACTGCACGCTTTCTCTTAAGAGAACTGGCATGTGTTTATGCAGGACATTTTGAGATATCATCCAAAATGTATTTTTCGTGTGGTGGTTTTCCCCTTCTTTCACTGCTTATGCCACTCTTCCCACACCCTCAATTCCACCACCCCCCCCTTTTTTTTTTTAATTAGCTTCCCAAGGAATCAGTCTGTACACTCAAAACTGGAAAGTCAGTGACAGCTGCAATGCTTATGCTGGTGAGTTTACACTCTCCCTTCTACCATTATTCTACTTCCCGGAGTCTATTCGTACTATTTACTTAGCATATTAAATAAAATGTGGTGATAATGGGCAGTCTGGTGAGACTAACACCTTGCTTTCAGTTAGCAAGAAAAGAAAATCTGTTCAGCCTCAAAGGACAAAAATCCACCCTAAGAACTCAGAATGGAAGTTACTAACAGTAGCATACATGAACTAAAAAATAGCATAATCTTCTGTGATAATGACATAGTTGCCTTACATTTGCACATTAAGTTTTTACGTCTACACTGAAGAAAAAAAATTTCATAAGCTGAACAAATAGACTGAACACATTTAAGAGGCTGGCAGCTTTTCATTGGCCATATTTACAACTCTGCAATAGTTTCAGATATATGTAATCGAAATATTTCATTTGAGCCAGATTTCAGAGAAAGCTGTAATGCAATCCTAGCAATGCTAATAACCTTTTTAGATTAAAAAAATATTGAACAAATGCTGATGTTTTGCAATAAAAATCTGAGAACTGCAGGGGGTGGGAGGTACAGACAGTCAAGAGATTTCAAAAGCAATATATTGTCTTTATACTTTTTAGTTAAACAATTAGGAGCAAAATATAAACTGTTGGCAATAATGTATGACAGAAAGAATATGAGCTGCAGGCCCCATGCTATATTGAAATCAGTAAGGACTTATAACAGGGAGACAATCTGATGTCAAATTAGCATTCCCAGTCACTTGTCCTGGAGGAGTTTATACAAAATATCCCCTAGTAACCCATACAAAAGCTCACCTTTTAAAATCAGCACCCCTTGGAAAGGGCATAAAAATATTTCAGCTGACATGAGAGTTTGTGTAAATTTGAATGAAGATTCAAACTACCCATTGAGAAGACCAGGACTGAAATACAAGCTGCAAAAGTTAAGTGTTAACAGAGCACTACTACCTGACTTTATGGAGTGGAAAACTATTTCTTCTGTAGTAGCATCTGACTGAAACTAAGAAAGAGTTAGTCCAGGACCAAGAATGAAAAGATGCTAGTTTGTGACAATTTCTAAATGAGTGTTTGGGGAGAAATCGTGGGGTGGAATACAAACAAACTGAAACTGTCAAAAATGGAAGTCCCTTATGTCAGATATTTAATGACTAAAGCTGTTCTTCACCTTTTCTTTCATATAAAAATATGCCCACATCAATGGATGTTGTGGGAGTCCATTTAAGTCTAATGATAGCTAGTTGTCACGCCAGATTCAGATCTATCAATAGTCTGTGAATAGGAGTGGTCAGGAGTTGTTCAAGAGACTTTAATAATTTTTTTTTGTTGTTGGAAAATGCCAGTTCATTGCCATCTAAGCTTTCCTTTGAAACATGGGCTTTAACCAGGTTTACCAGGCTCTCCTGGCTCTCGTATGTTGAGATGGGGCTCTTGCTGGTGACAACCCAGCCTTTACCTGCCTTGCTCTCATGTGAGACTCCCAGCACCCCAGCCTTAGAAAGAAGGCATCTTGCACTGACCCCGATAGAGAGCTCAGATGGGGCCAAGGGCAAAAGCCTTATCTTAAAAGCAGCTCCTAATAGAGAAGGTCAGGCATTGCTAAGGCTTATTCTAGGATTCTTCACAGCAGCTATCCCTGAGGCCAGCAGCTGTACCCAAGGTCACCCACTGCACTCTTTGAGGTGGCTCAGGATCTGCAGCCAAACCTGTAGAAGTGGATTGGGGTGACATGTACTTGGGAATACAGGGCTTGAGTACATGTCCAGCTGGATTGCAGGAGGCACAATTTTAAGTATAACACAGGTTTGAACATTGATTTTCTTAGAAAAGTCCCCTAATCACTAGGCTTTTGATGATTATGGCATCGGTCTACCTATTTATCAAAAACTTCATGAACACCTGTGACACTGTGCAAAAATAAAAAAAGGTCTTTTGTGGGGCATATGAGACTGTAATGAAAAAGTAATACTGCCTTCTACTCAGCTTAAACTGAACAATCAACACATAAGATGTGTCCTCAATTCAGGAGCTACCATTTGAAGAAGTAAAGACTAAGGAGCACCTTCAGGCAATAGAGGAGCTATAACCAAGCTCCACTGTTTCAGAAGGAAACCCAGAAAGAGTAATGCTATATATCTGGCATCTCATTGGGAATACAGCTTTAACAGAAAAGGAAATTGTATAACCTTAGCTAGAAAATGTGTTGGGTTTGGTCTGAGAGTTGAACAGTGTGACAATGCAACCTGCAACTTCGGGTACAAGATGTATATGAAATTCAGCAAGTACAAAGAGCTCGTTGCAAGAAGTCACTCTTGTGTTCATCTCCAAAACCCAGAAATATACTGACACTCTAGTGCTGTGATGTAGAAAAGAGAACAAATTTTCTGATAAGCCACTGCTGAAAGCAGACACACTTAACAGAGCATGCCTTTCAGAGTGCAGTACTGGTATTTTCTAAGAATTGGGAATAATGCTTATTAGCATGCCACATTTCTTTTTCTGAAAAAAGAGGTCTAATACAGTCTGGTAATACATGAGGCAGGACTTGGTGGCTGTCTTCTAAGAGCCAGCTGATGTTCTGAGCTAAGCCAGATTGCAAGAAGCAGGTACTGAAAGTACTATTAGGGGATTGTGGACTCTGTGCAAGTGTTAAGTGTGCAAAAAACATGGTGAGCTTAACAGCAGAGAGTCAGGTCTGTTCATTTTAACAACAGGATAGTAACAATCAGTTTTTAAACAGGTCCACATCCCTCATGTGTTGGGGGCCACAAACCTGAGTGCAGTACTCCAGGTGGGGTCTCATGAGAACGGAGAGGGAGAATCACTTCTCTTGACCTCCTGGCCATGTTCCTTTTGATGCAGCCCAACGTATGGTTGGCTTTCTGGGCTTATGTTGAGATTTTCATTAGCCAACACCGCCAAGTCCTCTTTTCAGGGCTGCTCTCAACCAGGTGTCTGCCCAGCCTGTATTTGTGTTTGGGATTGTCCTGACTCAGGTGTAGGACCTTACACTTGGCCTTATTGAACTTCATGAAGTTGGCACTGGCCCACCTCACAAGCGTGTCAAGGTCCCTCAGGATGGCATCCCTTCCCTCCAGTGTGTTGACTGCACTACACATCTTGGTGTTGCTCGATGGCAAACTGACTGAGGTTACACTTGATCCCACTGTCCAGGATCAAGTGTCATCCTGACAAGGATGTTAAACAGAGCTGATCCCAGCGCTGCCCCCTAAGGAGCACTACCCATCAATGACCTCCATTCTGACATCCAGCCATTGACCACAACTCTTTGCATGTGACCGCCCAGCCAATTCTCTGTCCGCTAAGTGATCCATCTGTCAAATCCATGCCACTCCAATTTTGAGATAAGGATGCCATGTCAAATGACTTGTACAAGTCCAAGTAGATGACATCGGTCACTCTTCCCTTATCCACCAATGCTGTGGCACCACTATAGAAGGCTACCAGATTTTCCAGGCACAATTTGCCCTTAGTGAAGCCAAGTTAGCTGTCACCAATCACCCCCTATTGTTGATGTGCCTTAGCATAGTTTCCAGGAGGATCTGCTCCATGATCTTCTGGTCACCAAGGGGAGACTGACTGGCCTGTACTTCCCATCTTGGTGCCCTTGCTTCCAACTTCAGGTCTGTCTCTGTGGTGAGATGGCAGACATGTTAGACTCCCAAAAGGACAAAGAAAAGCATACATTCACTGCTAAATGATTTTTTTTCCAGAAAGCTTTCATTGCAAAATATAGAGTAGAAAGCCTATTCTGTGGAATCTTGGTGGTGAAACTTTTGTTATTTTTTAATCACTTTTTTAAATTATTGGTCTTAAATACAGTTAATAATTATTGTTCTTTTGAAAATGTGAAGTCCTTTGGAGGAACAATGAAGGTACTGAGTTCAGGATTGTGGAAAAGCATATGACAATATAGGCAGTGGATGGTTGCTATTATATTTCATACTTTTTAAAGCAATCTTATGAACCTTTTACAACATTTCTGGTTTTATTGTTTTTGTTTCCTGTGCAATACAATGACATTTATAGATTATTCTTTCTCACTGCAAAAGGAAAGTTGATGTGATTGTTGCCTGAGTTGCCAAGTATTTTTGATTAAATCGTTTTCCACTTTAAAGATGTGTAAATATCAAAGTAACAGATGCACTCCTATGCTGATAACTAATTGACCAATTGCAATAACAAAATGTCAGAACTTCTTTTCTTTCAAAATGGGAAACATTTGTAGTGTTACTGCCATTATCCAGTAATATGAAAGAAGAAAGTCTATGCTTTTTTTATAGTAAAAATGCTTAGTCTCTTGAATATTGTGGAAGCAGCAAGTTAGTAGAAAAGCTGTTCTGCATTTTAGGGCTGTGTTAAGGCAATTTGGATCTTTAAGCAGAATATTATGTAAGTATTCGTACTGGTTGCATGTCTGACAAGCTGAGAGCTGCCTTTTATAGTTTTAAGATTTTTTTTTTTTCCACCTAAGGGAACCATCAGTTTATCTCAGAAATACCTCAGCAGCTGGCATGTGTGTGCATGGATGGGTAGTGCATGCTGGTTGTCTATCTTTGCAATGCAAAGGAAGGTCCATTTTGGGCAGATGCAAGAATAAGTCCAGAGGGCAGAAGCCAGAAAAAGTCAAAATCTCGAGGAGTCCTTCGACATTCATAGTGCAATTCACATATTCTTCAAGGAAATCTTCAGGCAGCCATATGGTATGTTTCACTGGTAGAAAATATTCCACACACAAAAATCTCTAAGATTTTTTTTTTTTGGTAAAAAAATAAAAAATATTCATTTAAAATCAAAATATTCATTTCAGAATCTTTTCCTCCACTCTGCTCACTCCCAGTTTTAAATCAAACACCTCTCAACCCTACTCTTTTCTAAGGGTGGGTTATCCTGCCTGCATTACACATCCCATTAATCACCTTGTTAATCCCTATTTGCTGAAGTTATGGTTATTAAAGTGGAAAAAATATAATCCATTTTTCTCAGTTTCTGAATATACTATGCTCAGTTTATTGTTTCAATATTTTTTTCTTATTTTTTTTTATTCTAGGCCTCCTTTCTACTGTTTGTGAATGGTAAAAAAAAAAATATTATTTCTTAAATAAAAACTTGAACTGTTAATATACATGATTTTACCAAATGCAGTTTGAGATGTAAGGTCTTTGTGAAAATAAAGAAAGGGCTTCCTTTTCGATAGATTTTTTCCGTGGTGGAATCACATTTAGTCTTAAACTGTAAGGAAAATAACTTCCACTTTTGAAGTAAAAATTGGTTTCATGACCCATTCTGATTGTCTTTGAGGAAATTTAGGTTTTATGACAGAGCATGGGTTGGTTAATGATCAATTAGAAAAGTAAGGAGCTATCAGTTCTCTGTCTCATATAAAATTAAATTTTGTATTTCTTTTTTTTTTTTTTTAGCTCATTCTGGTCAATGCTTAAAGTGTAATTCATCTTAGTATTGAAATGGACACATAGAGAAAACTTCTTGTGCAACCCATTTGCAACTGATCCCAGCTCTTTTCCCTTGAAAAAAAAAAAAAATGTACCCAAATTAAGGTTGCCAGCCTTTCCATACCCTTAACCCTGGCAGGAAAATGCTAGCAGTAGTGGGTGCATCAGCCTGTTCTTTACCACTGATGGTGAAATTAATCCTATTCAAAAATGTTGTCTAGCAGCAGCAAGCTGTGGCCGCTTCTGTTGCTGTTTTATTGACTGTTAAAACACCTTGAGTATGGTTGAGATAGTGGGGAAAAAATAGAAACATTATTGTGCAATCAATTTAGTATGTTGCAAGGTGATAATAGAATTATAACTTACAGCAGCATTTTGTTCTCACAAATCATAAAAGTTTCTTAAAGGGACAAACAGTCCATATAGACAGTTTAATGATTTCAAATCCTACTTTTAAATTCCTTGGGGCTTCCTTTTGAGCATGTGTACCTCACTGTTAGCTCTGAGTGACTGCCAGATCTAACCATGTTGATTGCTCGTCCTCGGTATATACTCCTTTCTGGGGTTAACAACCCTCCTGACACACCCTGTCAACATTTGGGTTAGATCAACATGGGGTATGGATCTCTGTTGTCTTATCTCTACCTATCAGATAATTAATTAACCTCTCTGGTAAGCTTTGCATTCTTCTCAATCTTTGATGGGTTTTATAGTTTATCAGAATTACAATTCATTAATATTGCAGACCCTTTGGTTAAGACTGCCCCCTCAAAGTTCCAAGGTTTTTCTTGCACAGTGTATGCTGGAAAAGAAATATGATCCTGCTTTTCAAATCAGCAAGTACTGAATCAATGTTCTTGTTCTTTCTTGCATGCTTACTCCCTAATTTCCTTTTCTCTTTACTGAAGCTATTGATGCCTATAACTTTGTTATGCTTGCCTATTTTTATCCGACTGTCCGGTTTAGTTTGATGCTTCTGTAGAAAATCTTCTCAGAGCATGGGTTTTTCTCATATAATTTTGTTAGCCTGATCAGTTTTGTATCCTCTGCATCAGAGTTGAAAGCCTGAACTGCTGCGATGTTTTGGATTGGTGGTTATTGCAAGCTGGAATTTAGGTATGTGCACTGAGAAGACAGGTGACAATTCAGACAAATTTTCCAGCAGGGACTAATGACCCTTTAAGTACTATCTTTGCCATTGCAGTTTTATGGCTTAAAGTCAGCTTCAGGGTGATTCTTAGTCTTGCAAGCCTGTTCTGTTAGGTCCTTTTCCACCTGAATTTCTGTTTACATAGCAGTAGGAATAGACATAAATCTTAGATGCTATTCTCTGAAAAGCAAAATCACAGTGTCTATCAATTTGGAAAAATAAGTCACCAATTGCTACTCACTTGAAAAAAACTTAGATTTTTATTGATGAAAAAAAGATGGTGTGTTTTTTTATTTTTTCTGTATTTGCAACTTGTCACAGTCACAAAACGGTTTGGCTTGTGTTCACTTTTTCAAATTTCAACATGAAAATTTTCATCCTATGACAAAAACTCATGTGTTGGAATTTTCTAGCTCAATTGAAACCAGAAATACCTTCAAATGGTACCAGTGACCTTTGTGACCAGATGAGTCCCAGTAGTTCTCAATGGGGCTTTGCTTTCCACTGAAGCAAAGTCAGATGGTCTATGCCTACCTCTGAGCACTCTTTCAGTGATTACACTTCATACTCTGATTTCTCTGGTCATATATATAGGTCTTTCAAAAAGTAGGAACCCTTTCCTTGTGCTACACAGGCAGCAAAAAAAAGAAAAAAAAAATACAACTTTGCTAAAAGCTTGAAAAACTTGTCTTTACTTCTTAAGATGCATGTGTTTCAGCAGATGTCAAAACCTTGATTCACAGCATTTAACTTAAGAGCTGGGAAGAGTTTCCAAACCATCTACTGGTATGCAGTGATATCAGTAGGTAGCCAGGAATTTCAATAACCTTAAATATCTACAATTACAGCCCACTTAATATTCTCTGTATTCTTATGAGGAATGTAATGTTCCCAATTAAGTTTAGCATTTATACACACTGTGTAATATGGCCTACTATTCACATCCAGAATTCTTTAGAAGTAATAAACCTGGATTGTACATTAAAATGTGATATGACTCCCAGCTGTACACTGCCTAATTTTTTGGCACTTGGCACCACACATTATTTTCCACTGGTTCAGATGACAGGCAGAGCCCATCTGAAGCAAAATGAAACAATTTCCAACTGGTGGGCTTGATAGTGCAGGTGACATTAAATAACTAACAAGTTCTCTTTCAGAACCATGCCTCATGTTTTAATTAATATTGCTTCTTAAAATAAGAAGTTGTTTACCATTGCTGCTTCTGCAAGCTGATTGCTGCTTGCAAAAAACATCTGAGACATGCCTAAGCCCAGGGGATTGCTTTCACCTCATTGTTTATAATAACTACAAACAAAAAGCTGCAAAAGCTCATCTCAACATGAGGCATCCTGACAATCTGCCAGTTTAGTCACCAATAATAATGAGACTGGCACAAGCAATAAGCTCAGCACTAATTTAATGAGGGCCTGTTTAAATTGCCCATTGATATTACAGCAGCTGCTAAGCACCCGATGTTTAGGGCATAAAAACAAGAGGTATGTCTCCAACCAGTTGAAGGGCAATTACACCCTCAGTAACGCTTTGCTCTTACCCAGAAGCTGTGTCACTTATTTTTTTTTTTTATAATTTATAATATCTGCCCCTGTCTCAGTGACCTGACGCAGGCCAGCCCTGCTCAGGCAATGGGCATAAATCAGATGGGCTACCCAGGTCATGGAGAAGAGCTTGAGCAAGAGCCTATGTGGAGCTGAAATGCTTGTGATTTATGGAGCTGCCCGTGCCTAGCCTGGGTGATGTCATTTCCGTCTCTTAGTTCCTGCAGTGAGTGCAATTATGAACAGATGGGCAAATGACACGATTCCACTGCTAATGAACTTCCCTACTGGGGAAGAGGACAGTGCATTACCCTTTTGTACTTCAGACTCTTAATTATCTTTCTTAGGGTTTGGTGTAGTGTTTTGTTTTAGGTTGTTTGTTGTTTTGTTGTTGGTTTTTTCTTTTCTTTCTCCTCAAGCTTAATTATTACACATCTTTGAATTTTGAATTCTTTTGGAGATGTTTAACTAGTTCCTGTCTAGTCAGGAAAGTTCTAAGGAAGCAGAAGAACAAAAGAGTTTTATTTCTAAGTGGAAACTATAATATTTCAATGCACAGCTGAAGAGAACTAGGAATCTATGTTAGCCTGTATTCTTAAAATGCCATTTTCTTCTTTCCTAGGTTCCTACTGCCTTCCTGTCCAATGGGCATGGGCAGGGACACCACACACTAAACCATGTAACCCAAGACTTCATCCAACCTGATCTTGAACATTGCCAGGGATGGAACATTCACAGCTTCCTTGGGTAACCTATTCCAATGCCTCACCACTCTCATAGTAAAAAACTTCTTCCTCATATCTAATCTAAACTTCCCATTTAAGTTTGAATAGCTCATAGTAGTGTGATTCATACCTCAGGTTAGCCATGTCTGGAGGAATGAGTAGGAAGCAACCGATTCGGAAAAGATTAAATAGCATTTCTAGTAAGCACAAGAAAAATGAAACCCATCAAAGGTTTATACTCATGTTATAAATTTGGTATTTCACAAAACTAAACTGATAGAAATGCATTCTGTAGCCACTTTCAATATTATCTCAACATCAACATATCATGAAAAGAATGATGGTAAGCATCTAATTATAGACCTCCTTTGCCCCATCTTTAGGAATAATGTTGAGCAGGAAGATGTCAACAGTTCTATCATCCCATTTTCCATTGTTTCTTTATCTTGGAAAGGCATGGTCATCTTTTGGGTAAGCAATTTGGATAAGTGTACCTGTAGTTCAGTGTGTGATAACACCGTAATGCAAATTTGAAGAGAGGATATTAGCTTTGAACATTCAGACAGCAGACTCTTGTTTCTCTGCATTACTGCTTTTCAGAATTGTAAAGTATCTAATTGGATTTCTAAATTTCCCACAATTGACATGGCAGCACTAATATGTAAATCTCTTCTTTATATCATCTTTTAATCTTATACTGTTATTATGTAGTTAGTTAGTGACTTGGCCTAATTTTAATCACTTCTATGAGGCATCTAAGTAAGAAAGTTGATCTCTACAGGTTATTCCCTCTTACAACAAGAAGGCAAGTCAATCTGCCTGAGTATTTCAGAGCACTTGAGTTAGACACCTTAAAGGTAAACACTATCAGTGACTTCATACGAAAGTAATAAAAAGGTATGTTATATCATAAAGGAGACTGTAAATGACTCTGATAGTGAAAAGCAATTTGAAGAGTTAATGTGATAATACATTATGCAACTGCAGTAAATTTTAAAAGGCTTAAAAAAAAAAAAGGGGGGCAGGGGGTAGTGGTTGGGGAGAAATAACCCTTGAGTTGCAGCTGCTAACGTTGGACTCGCTCTTGTGAAACCACTGATGTTTGTGCTATAGCTTTCCAGGAGCACAAAGAGGCTTACGTATTCAAAGCACCACAAACTGTTAACAGTTTCCACTGAAACAGATGGCAACATTATGAACATTTTTGCAATTAATGCTGACTGCAGATTGTTCTTGAGGATGCAGTCATAGTTTTCCACCTCCTGTGTTACCACAGTATTATTCAGGAACTTTTATTTTTATTTTATTCAGGAACTATTTATTTTATAAATTTCTGATAACCCCTTCTTCCCCAAGTTATTGAAAATGCATAATATATTTGCAGATGGTATGAATTGCTTTCTGCTACTTGCATTCCAAGGGTCTTGCAAATTAAGATATGTCTTTATCCTGTGACCCTGAAATTTACAGTAAGATAAGAGCTCTTTTTTCTCCTGAACAATAAAATTAGTGCTTAGAAAACTAAGCACATACTAAAATAAAGACCATGTTTCTGGCCCAAATATACAGCTATATATTTCTTGCATAACTGCACTTCTGATTCACTGAATAAGTGAATATTTTCTGTCCATTTAGTTTGGTTTCTCAGTACTCTTCTCATTCCTAGATAATCTGAGTAGTATTTTCACTTTTTCTGAGTGTGAAACTCTCACATGAATCACACAGATTGAATCTGTTTTCTTTGCAACGTTTTTCGTATGTCTAGCAAACTCTATATGGACCAGAGACCTGCAGCAAAGAAGTCTGCAATGCCTTTGATGATAAAGATAATCATGCTGAAAGTGGCACAAATGTTTTCCTTCTTGGAAAACTTTCTTTTCTTGGTGTAAGAGGAGAAGGGGGTGGATTGTTTTACAACGAATCTAGGTGGAAATAGAATCAGGGCTACTGTCCTTCAAACATCAGTGAAATGCTTTTGTCATTAAAGGGAGATTTACGGGAAGCAGGCAGGATGATTCTGTAGGCTGGTAGCACAAGCTTATTTCTGCCATTAGAATTAACACGATGAAGATAAAGCAGATCAAAGTTTTCCAGAATAGCTGAAGAATATGTTCAGCCATTTCTGAGAACGAAATAAAGGATCAAAGGGATTGTGGATAAACTCTGCATTGGTCCATCTGGGATTACAGCCGGTTAACTGCGCTAGTCAGCTGCAATATCTTATCCCCATTCCCACATCCTCTGCAATGGCGCACACACACAAATGCCCACAGCAGGCGGTGAGGGAAGTCGCAGTCCTCTCCCCAAAGAAGTCAGGCTCAGATACCAAGGAGGTGCAGAGATCAGCAGGAGCCGGAGACAGAAACCCTCCAAGGGACAGCATCTCACTACAGAGCCTGGCAGCTGATCCTGCTCCCTGAGCATTGTGTGGGCTATCCCATGCCAGGAGAGTCCTGTGGCTGGTCTACCCTGAACTCAGCTTTCAGAGAAGCAGTGATCAAGGAATGCTCTGTCCCACCAAAAGATTTCACCACTCGAATCACAGTGTTTCTCAGCTCAGTATTTAGTGTGAACTTAGACTGAGAAACCAGGCCTTCCAGAGAAAGAAAATAGTGCTGATGGGCCGCACCCTGCCACTGTGAGAAGAAATTGCTCCTTCAACAGTCTGCTTGTTTTGGAAGGCATGCCTTCCAAATGCAACATGGAAAATAGCACAATGTGAAAAACCTGGCAGAATTCTGAGATGCCTTGTTAAAAAATGAAGTTTTGTGAAATCCAGTTCATTGGAAAACCTGACATTGGAGACTGATTTCTACCTTCAGCTCTTATGAAGGTGAATAGTTTAAAGTAACAGCTTAGGAGAGTTCAGAAGCTTGTTTTCCCTAAGGTTGCATTTTACACATGTAAATGGAGCTACGAATTTTTCATAGAGTCATGCCACAATAAGAAGCTGATAATTGTACGATTTTTCTTGATTCACAAAGTGTAGTGGAAAAATACTGTTCTCCCCCTCTCCCCCCTGTATTACTTCAACTTGCATTACTTTTCTGTATTGATAAAGTCCTTGTTTCCTGGGAATTATTCTAATAAAATAGATAATTTATAACGATGTTACAAAATGATTTTACCATTCAGGAGCCAAGTAAGAGGTAAGCATGCTGTATGTTTGTAAACAATGGACATTTTAATAACAGGAAAGTAATTCTAAGAGGATTTTTATTACTGCAAGAGAGCAACTGGGGTTTAATCTACAGTAGTGAATATCAAAAACTGTAAATTTCAGAGTGAAAAAGGTCACAGATAAATTCTTTTCAATTGAGCATCATTGGAATGATAAAAGATGTAATGCACTGAACTCTACTAATATACCTCAAAGATATGTGTTGAAAGATTTTTGTTGACTTGGCAAAGTTAACAGGTTCTGAGTTTTAGGATACATATTCATTTGGGGTATAAAATGCCTTGTTCAGTTTTTTTTTTTTTTTTAGTAAAATATATGTTAGCCAAAATAAAGTCAATAAAAACTTTACAGCTATAAATCTCATATGGATCATGGAGGCCTACTGTGACAACCATAGAAAATACCAGTAAAGGTTTATCTTAGCATCTAACTTCAGAAATCTAAGTGTAAATCAAACCATAGATCATAGAATTGCAATTTAAGTGAGACAAATAGAGTATTTGGAAAGAAAGATCAACATATACAGAAGAGATATGTTTAGCTTAATGTGCTCATAAATATTTAAACTCATATGGATTATGGAAAGAAGTTTTGGGGATGCACAAGAAATCTCATTAACAGCTGCTGTTTTTTGTCTTAGGAGAGACTGGCTAAAGAATCTTCTGTTTAGTCTGGGTATGATCTGATCACTGATACTGTACATAGGAAGCATGTACTGTATACAGCATATTTAGAATCAAATGTATTTATACAACATATACACTAACAAGACTTTCCATTTAAATAAAGTCAACAAAATAAACCTCAAGTTGACATATGAGAAGGGCAAACACAAATGAAAATGAGGAAAAAGGTCCCTAGTTAAATGTTGTGTAGTCATTTTGCACTAAGTTCATTCATCTGTGCAATGGGTGGATTTATATCTACCACATAATATTATGATGGTCTTTTTATTAATATTTATAAAAAGCTGTAACATTATTTAATTAAACAAGCATGCAAGTACCTGGTGGTACTATTTATTTTTCAGCATTGACATTCATAAGGATTCAGTTTTCCCCTTCCTCCTTGAAATGGTGTCTTATTCATTACATAAAAAATAGAGCTGGATGCCAGGAAGTCACATAGTTTAGCTCTCTAGGTGATGAAACAATATACTTTTTCCATGTCCAAGACAAATGTTTGCCCAGTTTATTGTAATAGATACTACAATCTCTCCAGCAAATTTACTACAGTGATTATCTAGCCTTACCAGTAGAATCTTAATATCTGAGTATTAATTGCTGAAAAAAAGTGTTTTCTTCTTCCTTCCTCTTTCTCAACCTTCTTCTAGGCTATCCAGTCTTTGTTTCTCCCATTTTCCCCTGTGGGCCACCTACTCGAGACTTCTAATTGTTTTGATTGCTCTCAACTTTAGTCTACTCAGTTGCTCAGCACCTTTCTTGAAGTCTCCAAAGTTGGAGATGATTTTAGTAGAGATTTTGTTATGCAAGTTAAAGCAATAAGATTGTTTCATGTACAGTCTTGCTGCCTATCTTCTCATATATATCCTTGGTGTGATCGCTTGGGATGACATTATTGACTCATATTCAGCCCATAATTGACGCTAAAGCCCAGAGTCTTTTTCAGGACGTCCAGCCAGCCTGTTGTTAAACACACAGTATTTGCAGCTGATTATTCCTGTCCAAGTGTAGTATCCCACATTTGAGCCTCAGTATTTCTTCATAAGAAAACACTGCAAGGCAGAAAATTTCAGATCTGAGAAAAGGTCAGATATCTCTTTTCTTGTATAATAATAGGTTTTTCTGTCAGCACATACTGCATGATTTCATTACTTTTTCCAATAGAATCATTATTTAATACATTTATTAACTCCAAGAAGAGTAAGGTAAACAAAAATATTGAGTATTAAGGTCATCATTCAAACACTGATTAGATCGAGCCTACTCAAAGGAGAAAGCTTGTCCAAAAGGCAGCAGTACAGAGGCATTTGTGAGATCTGTATCCATTTGTATCCTAACGTAATGTGTTCTTAAGTGAGCAAATTACTCTTTATGAACTGTTTTCCACTTCCTTTGACTATTCAAATCAGCTGGACTCAGTTTAGTACACACCCAGCTTGAAATGCTAGTAATTGTTCCTTGCAACTTAAGTAACTAACTGCAGTATTGTGAAATCATAGAAATGAGCTAGTTGTAAAGAAGAGAGATTCATTACACAGCCTTTAAAACAACAGCTTATGTACAATATACTGTACAATACAGTTTTATTTATTGTTAGTGGATAGTAGGAAAGTAGAAGTGCTAGATAAATATATAGCACATAGTGTTAATATTGTGAACTATTTGGCCTCATCTTTTGCTAGCTGGCAAAAAAACACAGATGCATAACACTGGTTAGCTATTTTTACATGGAAAATGCATCCATTAAGCCTATCATTTGAGACACTGATGTAACCAGAACAGTCAATCAGAGATGAAATGGAGCTGTACAATGAAATAATTAATTCAGACACTAATAGACAAGAGGAAAAAAACTTGCATCCTGAAGTAGGAGATTACTAACCATAGCAACATAAACAAGCACTTCATGATGCATTTATTTCCCAGTTATATCAGATTATCTACCAAACAGTGTAAGAGATGAGGACATAGATTGAATTCTATTTGACTTATTTTTAGAACCATCTTTTTGTTGTTGTTGATTTCTCTTCCCAATAGCACTGTTTGCAAAAAGAAATGGTCCACAATCCAGTCATGTACATATACAAAGCTAGTAGGTTCCACACTGTTGGTCTTTTGTTCTGTTATAAATACAGTGCATTTGAATAAACTTAAGTGAGGAAAAGAAACCCAATATAATGATTTTTCTCTGGATATTGCTATCGATATCCTGAAAGAACTTCTCCTTGGCATGCATTGTTTACTTTTTTAAAGTGGCCATCTCCTGCAGGAGCTCCGTTCTTATATTTCACACATATGTTTAAACATATATTTAACATATATATATTATTATATATGTTATATATATAACATATATTTATATAATATATATTTAACATATATATAACATATATATAACATATATATGTTTAAACATATATTTAAACACGTATATTTAAACTTATGTTTATCAGATGCATTAATATGTTTTGCTAATTTTGAAAAATTAAATTGAATTTTGAGAAGACTACTCCTCAGTGAATGGAAAGAAGCTATCTCGATTAAAAAGCAACAAAAGGAGCGTTTGTTTTCAAGGAGAGATTATACTTTCCAGAGAAACCAAGAAATTTGCCTGTGTTGTGTTGCCTTTGGCTGATCAACAGAGCAATGGACTTATCACTAGACTAAGAATAATTCTGGAGATGTAGTATCTGGTGAAATGTGGTGGAAATTAATGCCCCCAAAAATGTACTCCAAAGAGTAAGCATTCAAGATCACTGACAAAAAACTTCTCATATTTCCTTTGTAAGACACATATATTGGACTACTTATGAAAAAAAAAAAAAAAAAAAGCTGGCCTCTAAACAATATAACTAAAATCTTGGTCTTCACCTTTTATTTTAACTGACCATAGCCTTGTTTCTGTGATGCTACCTTTCTAAAGCATTTAGAAGCACAATTATCAGCTGCAGCTTGTATACAGCCAAATGAATGAGGGATTCTGACTTTAAAAAAAAGGTACTTTAGATCATAGAATCATAGAATAGTTAGAGGTGGAAAGGACCTTAAGATCATCTAGCTCCAACCCCCCTGTCATGGGCAGGGACCCACTAAACCATGCCACCCAAGGCTATGTCCAACCCGGCCTTGAACACTGCCAGCAATGGAGCATTCACAATTTCCCTGAGCAACCCGTTCCAGTGCCTCACCATCCTTACAGGAAAGAATTTCTTCCTCATATCCAATCTAAACTTCCCTGTTTCAGTTTGAACTCATTACCCCTTGTCCTCTCACTACAGTCCCTCATGAAGAGTCCCTCCCCAGCATCCCTATAGGCCCCCTTCAGATACTGGAAGGCTGCAAGGAGATCTCCATGCAGCCTTCTCTTCTCCAGGCTGAACAGACCCAACTTTCTCATCCTATCTTCATATGGGAGGTGCTCCAGTCCCCTGATCATCCTTGTGGCCCTCCTCTGGACTTCTTCCAACAGTTCCATGTCCTTCTTATGTTGAGAACACCAGAACTGCAAGCAATACTCCAAGTGAAGTCTCATGAGAGCAGAGTAGAGGGGCAGGTTCACTTCCCTCGACCTGCTGGTCATGCTCCTTATGACACAGCACAGGATACGGCTGGCTTTCTGGGCTGCGAGTGCACACTGCAGCCGGCTCATGTTCATTTTCTCATCAACCAAGACCCCCAAGTCCTTTTCCTCAGGGCTGCTCTGAATCTCTTCTGTGTCCAACCTGGAGCTATGCCTGCGATTGCTCCGACCCAGGTGTAGGACCTTGATAATTTTATATAAAATTGTTAACTTATCCATTTGCACTTCTTGTAATATATTTCTTGTTTTTTTTAAATTAAAGAAACTGTAACCATCATGGGGTATGCGATAATAAGTAATTTTTGTATAATGATCTCAGTTAGGTAAAACACTAAGTACATGCATGGTTTAATCTCCAGGGTAGTTTCATTCTACTGATTTGCTCACTCAGGGTCTTTATTACCCTATCGCCCTAAAAACTCCATTTGTCAGCTCAGAAGCTAGATATTCCATTTACATGTGGCAGGACTTCACAACCATCACAATATGTAGTCTTCCCATTTTTTCAACTAATCCAGCGCCACTAAATTTTTATTTCTCTGTAGGCACAGTGAAGTTACTCATTGATTTTGAAGTTGGAAGGCTGTGATTTTAAGAATACAATGATTTAACTTATCTAATGTAACCTGAGAATCAAGGCGTATTTACCCCAGTTATGAATTCTGCAACAAACTCTTTGCCATTCTACATATTTTAATGATAGGCCAGTTAAAAAAGAATGAGAATGCATGCTTTATAGTGTGGTCATAACACGTGACATCAACAGAATTAATAAACTTGGAAATGTAAATCTCATATGAGTTCAATGTTTGCTTTTCTGCATGGCCAAGTTTGCTACTTTTAAACTTCTAGTTTAAGCTGCCTATTTATATATATCTTTATACATTAAATCTATATACACACTTTACACACACTGTATATGCACACATCAAACATACACACATATTTGTACACTTTAGTGTATGCTTATATATGTATAAACATACGTATATGTTTAGGTCTGCTTTTATTAAATTACTTTTTTTTTAATCTTTGTTGATAACTTATATTCATTGCAGTAGTCAGTATATCGTAGTGTAGTAGACCAAATCATTAAGCATTTAATTACTTTTCAGCATTGAAAACACTTTATATTAAGTAAAATTTGAGACATATCTGGAACTAACTTTCTGCATCATCTCTTTACCATAGATTACTAGCTTACTTCTTGAAGCTCTGAATGGATTATGTGAAAAACAAGAAGTTCCTTCTAAGCTCTGCAGGAAGTTTGTGGGAAAGTCATGTAAGCATGGACAGTTTTCCTGTTTCTGGGACAAGTATAATCTTCCTTCTTACATCCCTTGTTCTGGTTTCCTCTCCAGCCAGGGTGGGAGCCATCTTTTTCCTCAGATCAGTGACAAAATGCACTATGGCAGCGGTACAGCTCTTTCATGTAGGAAGCTGAAGAGAAATCCCCAGATGAGGTTGCCATGGCAAGAGGCAGTCCCTGCCCTGTACTGTTTACACTGCATTGTGAATGCCATGCACGAGCTCCACTTTTTATCTTCATTTGCATAATCAGTGATTAATTTACTGTGACTTAATTCTCAACAATGTATTTAGACTTTGCACACTTCATTTAAAGGCTACACCTATATTATCTTTAAATCCATGTAAATATCTCTGCAGGGAAAGGGAAAATTTAAAGGCATCTTTCTCAGTAGTGACACAGGCATTGAAGGAGGGGCTATTTTTTCTTTCTGTGGGCATTGCATCTCTCTATGAGCAGAGCATTTTCTAAACATCCACACTATAAAATAGCATACAGCAATATTTAACAGTGTGGCTGGGACTCAAAGGCAACTGTATCTACAGCAAGTCTTATAAGACTGTTATTTCATACCAATGGATTTGGGAACCTTCCCATGGACTGATGGAAGGCCTGGCTGTACCACAGGGTGACACAATATCCAGAAGGAAAGAAGAGAAGGAAACTGCCTGAATCACGAGGCAGAAGGGCCTGCCTTTCAGCTGGTGCAGCAGCCCTGCAGGGATCTGTTTGCTACTTTTGTACATGAAGGTGAGATACTAGAAGGGTTGTTGATGGTAGGAAGGCAATTTTTCTTGTAGGTAAGACTAGTTGTAGAGGCTATCCTTCCTATCTACAGAGAGTTAGAGTTAGCAGAGCTCAGTGCACCCAGAATCATTGCAGACACTGAAAACAAAACCAGATTTTAGGATTCATACTGAATAATTGAAAATGAGAGAAATCTAAGTAACAAGCAGTTTGTTTTAAAATCGGTAAACTGTAAACCAAACCAAACCAAACCATTTTATTAACTCATCTATTGGATCAGGATACTATTTCACTTCTACACTTTCTGGCTCACGCATTTGACTTTGTAATGCATAGAACAAAGGGATCATGTCCCTGCTAGAGGTAGCTTTGGGTCTTTTGACAACCAGAAAGCTTCTAACATTATTTCAGTTGGAAGAGGGGAGTTTACTTATCGCTTGCTTCCCTCTGTTCCCCCCTTAGTGAGATGATACCAGCAAGTGTTGAACACTATAATAACTCTTCTAGCTCTTTTGCAGTGTTTTGCTGACAGCTTTATCTTAAGATCGTTACCAAATGAGAGTTCTTTACCATCTTATTGAATTAAAAGACAGTGTTTCACACACAAAATGGCACTGAGAGTTCCCAGTAAAATGATAATTTCCGAAGGCACTATTTTACAGTATATGATATAGTTGCTCACATCTCTCTATATTTACAAATGGAGTAACTTTCTGTTCTACTGTCTTATGTAAAGTGAGGAAATACATAACTGGATTTGCCACAGTGACTATAGGATGAAGGTGATGAAGTGATTCAGACCAGAAACCATATGCACTGTTCAATACTAGAGAAAGAGACAGTTTTGCTGCTATCAAAACAACAAAAGACAACTGAGTATCTAAATTTAGACATCTAATACATCTGCAACATTACAACATTTATTTTTTTTTTTGTACTCTCTTCTGAATCTGAGATTCTTATTGAATGGAAAAAAGCCACATCTGCAAAAGCAGATATTGGATACAGAATAGGGAAACACTTTAAAATCCTATTAATTCTATTTTTTGCCTTTTATTTTTCCCAGTTCATTTTCATGAATAAATATGACACTGCTGCAATTCTCAGTTTTCCAACACCTATTTGCTTGTTTAAACAGTTCCTTTTTATAATATCAATCTACTTAGCAAGCAGTATAAATAGCTGAAACCAGCCAAATTTTGTTAATCTGATCAACAGGAATCATAAAAGCATTTAGTTTGGAAAAGACACTTAAGATCAAGGTCCAGCTGTAAACCTGACATTGCCAAGTCCACTACTAAGCTATGTTCCTTAGATGCTTCATCTACACACCTTTTAAATACCTCCAGGGATGCTGACACTATCACTTTCCTGGGCAGCCTGTTCCAGGGCTTGAAAAAATTTTTCTTCATATCCAGTCTAAACCTCCCCTGGTGCAACGTGAGGATGTTTCCTCTTGTCCTATCACTTATTACCTGGGAGAAAAAAATGACACCCACCTCTCTACAGCTTCCTCTCAGGTAGTTGTAGAGAGTGATAAGGCCTCCATCAGCTTCCTTGGCTAAACAAGGCTAAACAACCCCAGTTCCTTCAGCTGCTCCTCACAGGACTTGTCTTCTAGGCCTTTCTTTGCCTTTGTTGCCTTTCTCTGGATGTGCTCTAGCACCTCAATGCTTTTCTTGCAGTGAGGAGCTAAAGGTGTGGCCTTGACCTCCCTAGTCCTGCTGGCCACACTATTTCTGATACAGGCCATCATCAGAAATGTTGGCCATCTTGGCTGCCTGTGCACAAGCTGGCTCGTGCCCAGAAGCCACCTATCAGCACCCCCAGGACCTTTGACGAGCAGCTTTTCAGCCACTCTTCCTCAAGCATTGCATGAGGTTGTTGTGACCCAAGTGCAGGACCCAGCACTTTGCATTGTTGAACCACATACAATTGACCTCAGCCCATGGATCCAGCTTCTCCAGGTTGCTCTGAAAAGCTTTACTACGCTCAAGCACATCAACACACTTGCTCATCTTCATGTCACCTGCAAAGTTACTGAGACTGCACTCAATCCTCTCATCCAGATCACTGATAAAGATATTAAACAGAACTGGCCTCAGTACTGAGCCCTGAGGAACACACTTGCTACTGGACACCAATTGGATATAACTCCATTCACCACTACTTTTTGGGCCTGCCCACCCACCCTATTTTTTACCCAGAAAAGACTACATTTTCCAAGCCATGAGCAGTCAGTTTCTCCAAGAGAATGCTGTGAGGCAACAGTGTCAAAAGCTTCACTAAAATCTAGGTAGCTAACATCCACAACCTTTCCCTCAACCACTAAGTGGGTCACCTTGTCATAGAAGGAGATCAGGTTAGTCAAGCAGGACCTGCCTTTCATAAACCAATGCTGACTGTGCTGAATCGCCTGGTTCTCCTGCATGTGCTGTTCAGTCAGGATGAGCTGCTCCATAACTTTCCCCAGCACTCAGTTCAGTCTGGCATGCTTGTTCCTCAGATGCTCCTTCTAGCCCTTCTTGTAGTTGGGTATCATGTTTGCTAACTTCTGGTCACTGGGACTTCCTGATTAGCCAGGACTGCTGATAAATGATTGAAAGTGGCTTGGTGAGCACTATACAGACCCATAGACTTGTGTGTGTCTAATTGGTGTACAGAACTACCATACTCGGTCACCTTAAATACAGTCTGTCTCAGACTTCCAACTAATAGCAGACATTTGTGAAAAAGAATAGGATATCTGGTATTTACAGGATGATCCTTCACTTCTTGCGCTCTCCTAGTATTCATTACTAGTTCCTTGGTTTTTAAAGACACGTTTTGGTGTAAAAATATAACTGTGTTTCAGAGTTACCTCTCAATCTTACCCTTCTTCCTGCTAGCAAGAGTCCTTATTAGCAGTGCAATTGCATACATCAAGATACCACTTGCCTAGACTAAGGCAGCTAATCAATTCAGTTGGCAGTGGTGGCCTCAAAATAAAGAGCTTAGCTGTGGAGGGGCCACTGCTCAGATTATGCAAAAAGAAAGATAAAGTTACTAGATCAAAGCGACCATAGTGGCATTTCTGCACTTTCAGCAATGTATCAACCAAGCCTGCGCTGGAAGCCTCACCCAGCTCTGTGCTAGCTCCAACTGTTTAAGAGTTAATGGCCTTTAAGTGCAGCTCTGCAATGAATTTTAATGCAGACACAGCCTGTAAAATGAAGACTGAGATCTGCAAAGGTTGTTCAAATTCAAAATTCTAGTTCAGAGCCAATGCCTAGTTACACTATTTGCTAACAAAGCTTGGAAGTTACTGAAAGTTAAAGAGTCTTTTGTACTTTGCTCTCTGCTATTTAGGCAGTTTCAGCATTAATACTGAAACCTGACTTCACAGGTGTGAAACAAAAAGCATTTCAGCATGCAGAACAGTGAAAGCAAAAAATCCATTCTGTATACTAAATGACCAGTCTCTGTTATGACATTTATCGCATCTTCACTTATGAGAAGATATTGGATAGTGCATGTATGTCATAACAGAAGGATTATCCATCACATATCCTTCTCCATATATAGCTGTGAAGTATTTAGGTATGTATTTGTATATTCACATCCATGTAAAGACAAATGAAAGTCATGGTCCGCAAGGGTCTTCTCAAGCCAAGAAGTTCATTCCCTACAATGTAGCAAGAATTTTCACTATACCTAAACCTTGCTGACTGATGTCACCTATTTAACCTTGAGGACCTCAGGTGAATGTGTTCAAACAACCTCCCTCTGTGACTTATTTGTTAAAACCTAGACTTTTCTTTTTTAAGATTTTGGTTTTATTTAAAGTATTCTTTACTTACTGCAGCTTCCCAGTAAACCTACTAGTTGTCAGTCACTGAAGACTAAGCAGGAATAGCTGCTCAGTCCATTTTGCTACATCTCCTAGAATGTTTTGTCAGTTTTCATGTCTTTCCTCAGCCTTTTTACTTTCCTAGATGGAGTCTTGTGGGACCTGTTTTCTAAATGCTTAATCATCTTTTTTCTCTCAGCTTCCTAATTTGTATTTTTTCAAATGTGATGCTTAAAAATGAATATTGGATTCCATCTAATGCTTAATAAGCACCAACTAGAACAGGGCAATTAACTCATTTGATTTTAGATTTAGTACTCTTAATACAGCTTAATACAGTGTAGCATTTGCTTCCCTTCCACTTTTTTCCTTTTTGTTGTTGTGAAAGTTCTGTTTGTCTCATAAGTACTTTTGCACACAGAGCAAACTCCTGTCCCCTGATGCATCTAACTCATTACTCTCCTTGCCTTCTAGTGTTTGAACACATGATTATTCATTCACCTTTTCATCTCTGTTATGCATTGTCCCTCCAGGAGAGGATTTTTTGGTAATTCTAGTCATTAAGTAATTAATGTTTTATACTAGTTACAACCTATTAATATGCCTCTATAAGTACCCTCCAAAGAATTTGTTGTCTTCCACCTT
The DNA here is from genome assembly GCA_017639245.1 of Myiopsitta monachus. Taxonomy (NCBI): domain Eukaryota; kingdom Metazoa; phylum Chordata; class Aves; order Psittaciformes; family Psittacidae; genus Myiopsitta; species Myiopsitta monachus. The sequence continues at coordinate 50,280,685 of CM029925.1, read as the reverse complement.
CAAATCAACTATGAATTTGTTTAGTCTGTGTTCTGCCATATCCAACACAGGGACTAATCGAATTATTGTAATTGTCTACATTGGGCTCCATAGAGAAACTCACTTGATATTCATGCCAATATGACACCAGATGGGTTGATAACTGCTTTCAATATTTGACTTACTTTTACTAACTGAGGAATATTTCATAGAGTTATAGAATAGAATTATTTAGGTTGGAAGGTACCTTAAAGATCATCTAGTTCCACTACCTCTGCCATAGCCAGGGACACCTTCCACTAGACCAGGTTGCTCAAAACTCCAGGCAATCTGTCTTACCCCCATCACAGTAAAGAATTTCATCCTAATGTCCAATCTAAATCTACCCTATTTCAGTTTAAAGCCATCACCTGTTGTCCTCTCCCTGCATGCTCTTATAAAAAGTCTCTCTCTGGATTTCTTATAGGCCTCCTTTAGGCACTGGAAGGCTGCTCTAAGATCTCCCCAGAGCCTTCCCAGGCTGAATAACCCCAGCTCTCTCAGTGTGACTTCACAGCAGGGGTTATCCAGCCCTCAGAACATCTTTGTGGCCCTCTGGACGTGCTTGAGCAGGTCCATGTCCTTTCTATATTTGGGACCCAAAACTGAATGCAGTACTCCAGGTAGAGTCTCGCAAGAGTGGAGTAGAGGGGGAGAATCACCTCCCTCAACCTGCTGGCCATGCTTCTTTTGATGCAGCCCAGAATACAGTTGTCTTTGTGGGCTGCAAGCACACGTTGACAGGTCATGTTGAACTTCTTGTCAACTTATGCCCCAAGTCCGTCTCTTTTTCATTCCATCAATATTCCTGTTGATTTCAACTGAACTACTTGTAGAATACAGCTAGTACCAGTAACTCATAATTTCCTTCTTTGCTCTTGCAAATCAGCTGAAAAATGAAACTATTGAGGCTTAAGCTGGCTGTTCTATCAAAGCATCCTACTATTCCTAGTAGATAGACCTCTGAGTCACACCGACATCTAAGTATAATCAGAAGTTCGTAGAACTCTCTGGCTTGTTGAAGCAAGGCATGAGATGGGATTTCTGATTCTCTTGAGTATGTGTGTGGCAGGAAGAAAGAGTGGCTGGAGGATGTGATAGAAATTTGAAGGAATGCAGGAGAAAAAAGTACATGCTGGCAAGTTTTTAACCATGCGCATTCAAAGATGGCAGGTGTGTTACTTGGGAATTTCCATGTGGCCCAAAGGTAAAAACTGGATTGATTTCACTCCTTTGTCCTCACTTTCTTTTTGTCAGAGTGCTTAAAAACTTTAATCCTTTTCAGGAGTGATAGGCCATTCATCCCCTTGACAGAATTTTTTATTGTTTTTGCAGGAGTGTTAGGAGATCACTGGGTTTTTCCCTTGGCCAGCAAACAAAATAAGTTATATTCTACTATCACTATATCACTACTATCACTAGCAAATATTTTTAAACAGAAGAAGAAAATATGTCACAGGCACTTATAGAATTCATTCAGTCTTCAGCTGCCTCTGCAGTCTCCATACTGTGATATCTAAAATTTTATGGGTAGCATAAAAACATTGCAGTCAAAACTTTGTCATTCCAACCTTCAGTTACGTAGCTGCATGTAAGTTCTATCAGGTGAACAAAAAGCAAGGATAAACCTAGCCATGGGAAGGATCCTAGGGAAGCTTACCATATTCTTCTGACGTATGTTTTTATTAGATTACGTTGACTGATCAAAGCCACAAAAATTTTAACATCATACTTGCAGACAGTAAAAACCTGACTATTTATACTTCCAGTGAGCACCGAAGACAAGTAACTCGTGGCAAATAATATTTTTTATTTGCTTGTATAAATATTAATTTATGCCATTGCTGAGGTGACTGTCTTGAGAGGGGACGTCTGCAGCACCTGATTGTGGGGAGGTTCAGCATCCAGGAGCTTCACCTTGGAGCAGCAACAGGCATCAAGGGAGCCTCAAGTCCTTGACAGGGCCTGCCCAGGAGCCGGCAGCTCAGCACACGGGAGCGGCAGACTCAGAGGGGGCGGCACCAGGAGAACCGGTACCACCCTGACTGGTTAAAAACCTGCCTCAGGGAACCCAAGCGACCAGGGGCGCGGCGAACAGGGCGGGTTCAAGGTAGTTTGCGTGGCAGTTCACGTGGCAGTTCGCGGAGGCAGGCGAGCGGGATAGTGAGCGGAATAGTGAGCACTCGCCGTATGACATGGGCTCGGTGCAGAAGATCTGCCCTGGCTGCCCCAGCTGTGGCCAGCGTTGGCACCCAGACTGAGCCAATGGGAAGGGAGGCTGCAGTGCAGAGCTCCGGGTGTAGAGAGTGCCTGCACTACTCTCCTGGGAGGAGGGAGCACAATGGGCAGGGCTGCGCTCTGCGCTCCCTGGTGGAGGTCCTCCTGCGGCAGGTGGCTTGAGCTGCGGGGCACTGTTATAAGGCTGAAAGGTGTCAGGGAAACTGAGGGGAAACAGCACTGCTTGCTCCAGGGCCAGACTGTCCAGGGGCCTCAAGCGTCTGCTGTTGCTTATGCAGGAAAGGAGGCTGCTAACACAGGAAGCTGGGAAACAGTAACCAAAAACAAAACAAATCAAAACAAAAAAAAAAAAAAAAAAGAAAAAAGGAGGAAGAGGACAATTAAAAGCAAGGAATTTCCTCCTAAAATCTGTTGTCCCCACCCAGAACTGCTTTGCTGTCCTGCAGGGGGCTGATGAGGAAACACACTCCCACCAGGAACAACTGGCTGATGCACTGGTAAAGAAGATCACTACTGGTGCTGCCCGGAAGAAGCGGCTGGCCATAGTAGTAGGGGACTCTATGCTGAAAGGAACAGGGGCACCCATCTGTTGTCCTGACCCAGTCTCAAGGGAGGTGTGTTGCCTACCAGGGGCTCGGATCAGGGATGATGCAGAAAAACTGCCTGCTCTAGTCGGTCCCACTGACTATTACCCACTTCTAGTGATCCATGTGAGCATTACTGATATAGATAGCAATAGCCCAGAGAACATAGAGAAGGACTACAGAGCTCTGGGAGAGGTGGTTAGGGCTCTAGAGCTGAGATTGTCTTTTCATCAATTCTCCAGTATGCAGGGCAGGACCTTAAAAAGGCTAGGAGGGCTGGCCAGGTTAATAAATGGTTAGAAGAACGGTACTGTAGTCAGGGGTTTGGGGACCTTGAACATGGGACACAATTTAGTAGGCCAGGTCTACTGGGGGCTGGTGGAGCTGGTCGGACAAAGAAAGGGAAGAGTGGATTTGGTAGGAGGCTTGCCAGACTGGTCAAGGATGCTTTAAAATAGATGTGTTGGGGGAGGGGGGGACCATTCCATCCCAACACACCCAGTCAGTTGCCAGCACCTATAGTAAACATTCAGAGCAATGTAGAGATATTCCAGCTGCTCCAGCCAATGAGCCAGCTTCAATTAGAGCTCGGCACAGAAGCCTCTATACAAATGCCCATAGCATGGGGAACAAACAAGAGGAATTAGAGATGTGTGCATGTCTACGGGGGTATGATATTATAGGCATCACAGAAACATGGTGGGATGGGTCCTATGACTGGTGTGTTGGAATGGAAGGTTACAGGCTCTTTAGAAAAGATAGGCCTGGTAGGCGGGGAGGGGGAGTTGCTATTTATGTTAGGGATAGGCTGGAGAGTATGTAACCCTGTCTGGGGACAGGTGAGCAGTCAACAGAGAGTTTGTGTGTCAGGGTTAAAGGGAGAAGAGTGATGGGTGACAATATTGTGGGAATCTGTTACAGACCGCCTGACCAAGAGGACTCGGTGGATGAAGCACTCTATAGACAGATAGGAACAGCCTCACGTTCTCAGGCACTTGTTCTCATGGGGGACTTCAACCACCCTGATATCTGTTGGAGGGATGGTACAGCGCGGCACAAGCAATCCAGGAAGTTCCTTGATTATGTGGAAGACATAAAAAGGCCTCTGCAAGTAATAGAGGAGCTGAGAAGGAGAGGTGCCATTCCTTGACCTCGTCCTCACCAACAGGGAAGAGATGGTTGGAAATGTGACACTCCAGAGCAGCCTTGATTGCAGAGATCATGAGATGGTTGAATTCAAGCTCCTCAGGACAGTGAGAAGAACGTGCAGCAAGCTCATTGCCTGGACTTCAAGAGAGCAGACTTTGGCTTCTTCAGGAACCTGCTCAGTAAGGTTCCATGGGATATAGCCCTAGAGGGCAGGGGGGCCCAAGATTCTTGGTTGATATTCAAGGGTCACCTGCTGCAAGCTCAGGAGCAATACATCCCTACTAGAAGGAAGTGCTGCAGGAGGGCCAGGAGACATCCTTTGATGGATAAGGAGCTGCTGAGGAAAATTCAAAGGAAAAAAGAGGCCTATAAAAGGTGGAAGCAAGGACAAACGGCCTGGGAAGAATACAGGGATGTTGTCTGGGAAGCTAGGGACCAGGTTAGGAAAGCTAAGGCCCACTTAGAATTAAACTTGGCTAGGAATGTGAAAGATAACAGGAAGGGATTCTATAGGTACATTGCAAATAAAAGGCTAGGGACAATGTGGGCCCTCTCCGAAAGCTATGGGGAGAACTGGCTACCCTGGATTTGGAGAAGGCTGAGGTTCTTAGTAACTTCTTTGCCGCAGTCTTCACGGGCAAATGCTCTGACCACACCACCCAAGTCTTGGAAGGCAGAGGCAGGGACTGTGAGAATGAAGACCCTGGGCCCACTGTAGGAGTGGATCTGGTTCGAGACCATCTTAAGGAACCTGAACATATACCAGCCCATGGGACCTGATGAAATCCATCCACGCGTCCTAAAGGATCTGGCAAATGAAGTTGCTAAGCCATTGTCCCTCATATTTGAAAAATCATGGCAGTCAGATGACATTCCCGACAACTGGAAAAAGGGAAATATAACCCACATTTTCAAGAAGGGGAAAATTGAAGACCCAGGGAACTACAGACCAGTCAGCCTCACCTCTGTGCCTGGCAAAATCTTGGAGCAGATTCTCCTGGAAGGCATGCTGAGCCACACGAAAAACAACAAGGTGCATGGTGACAGCCAGCATGGCTTCACTAAGGGGAAATCCTGCCTGACAAATCTGGTAGCCTTCTATGATGGGACTACAGAACTGATGGAGAGGGGTAGAGCAGTTGATGTCATCTACCTGGACTTGTGCAAAGCATTTGACACTGTCCCCCATGACATCCTTGTCTCTAAGTTGGAGAGTTATCAATTTGATAGGTGGACCACTGGGTGGATAAAGAACTGGCTGGATGGCCGCATGCAAAGAGTTGTGGTCAATGGCTCAATGTCCAGCTGGAGACCAGTAACGAGTGGTGTCCCTCAGGGATCAGTGTTGAGACCACTCTTGCTCGACACCTTTGTTGGCGACATGGACAGCAGGATTGAGTGAGCCCTCAGCAAGTTTGCCAATGACACCAAGCTGTGTGGTTTGGTTGATACGTTGGAGGGAAGGAATGCCATCCAGAGGGACCTTGACACCCTTGTGAGATGGGCTGATACCAACCTGATGAAGTTGAACCATGCCAAGTGCAAGGTCCTACAGCTGGGTCGGAGCAATCGCAGGCACAGCTCCAGGTTGGGCACAGAAGAGATTGAGAGCAGCCCTGTGGAGAAGGACTTGGGGGTGTTGGTCGATGGGAAAATGAACATGAGCTGGCTGCAGTGTGAGCTTGCAGCCCAGAAAGCCAACCGTGTCCTGGGCTGCATCAGAAGCAGCGTGACCAGCAGGTTGAGGGAAGTGATCCTGCCCCTCTACTCTGCTCTTGTGAGACCTTGCTTGGAGTATTGTGTGCATTTCTGGTGTCCTCAACATAAGAAGGACATGGAACTGTTGGAACGAGTTCAGAGGAGGGCCACAAGGATGACCAGGGGACTAGCGCACCTCCTGCATGAAGATCGAAGGAGGTGATCCAGCCCTTCTACTCTACTCTCATGAGACCTCACTTGGAGTACTGCATACAGTTCTGGTGTTCTCAACATAAGAAGGACATGGAACTGTTGGAAGAAGTCCAGAGGAGGGCCACAAGGATGATCAGAGGACTGGATCAGCTCCCGTATGAAGACAGGATGAGAAAGTTGGGTCTGTTCAGCCTGGAGAAGAGAAGGCTGTGTGGAGATCTCCTCGCAGCCTTCCAGTATCTGAAGGGGGCCTATAGGGATGCTGGGGAGGGACTCGAGGGACTGTAGTGAGAGGACAAGGGTTAATGGGTTCAAACTGAAACAGGGGAAGTTTAGATTGGATATGAGGAAGGAATTCTTTAGTGTAAGGGTGGTGAGGCACTGGAACGGGTTGCCCAGGGAAATTGTGAATGCTCCATTGCTGGCTGTGTTTAAGGCTGAGTTGGTCAGAGGCTTGGGTGACATGGTTTAGTGGGAGGTGTCCCTGCCCATGGCAGGGGGGTTGGAACTAGATGATCTTAAGGTCCTTTCCAACCCTAACTATTCTATGATTCTATGATTCTTTGTTCCTGATTTTTAAATGTCCATACCAAAAGTTGCCCTCAGCATCTTTGATGAATGAATTGTGAGACAATTGTGATTAGGCTGTGAATTTAATCTTTCATTCCTTCAGTACCATAATTATGATTCTGGAGACAAACAAAGTATGATGCTATTCTTACAGGTGTGTGCATATGCACATTACTTTTCTATTACTAGCCTGCATAGTGCTGAAATTTTGTGCAAGTCTTGGAAAGTAAACAAATTATAAAACTTTCTTATGAAACAGATAGACTGTACACTGACTTCTGTTTGAAGAAAAGACAAAAAACACAAAAAGGCATTTATTTTTTCTTATTTTTCAAGGAGGTTGTTTTCAAGGCATAGTGTTTTAAGAGACAGTATGCTTATGCCTGCATTCAGTCCAGTAAGGAAACTTAAAAAGTGATTTGATGTACCCTAAATCTTACACCTTCTTTTATTTTCCTTTGCTGTTTTGGGGGGGTTTTGTTTGCTTGCTTGTTTTGTTTGTTTGTTTGTTTTTTGTTTGGTTCTGTTTGTTTTTAATAAATATGAAGTCTATAAGTGAGAAGCTAAATGTGAAATTATTCAATTGTTCTCTAATTTTGTAGTCTGGCTGATGTCAAAAAGACTTCTTTTTTCAGTCTGCTTTGCATACAGTATCTCATCCCATGTCCAGCTGAGCTGAATGTACTGATATTGTGCTGAAAAGATGTGCAAGGGAGAGAGTACTTCTGCTGAAATTTAATGACCAGTTTCAAATTAAGGATTAGCAAGTCGAAAGATTCAAGTAGCTAAGTCAGAGAAAGACAGGCACTTAACCAACCCCATGGATTTTGTCTTGTTTCCTCTAAGACTCAGTGGAAATGATTCTGTAAATCCAGCCTCCTTCAGCCATACCTATCTATCTAAACTGTAAGCACTGGCACTTAGCCTGTAATGCAGCACCTAACACTGCGAGATTATAATCTTTTGATGGCAGCCTTTCAATCTGCTGCTGTAATATAAACAGTCACAGCATTTTATGCTCCTGCAATTACTATTTTTCTGATTTTAAAAAAGAAGAAAATATCTTTAGTGCCATTGCTGTGGATTTTTTTTTTTTTTAAATACAGTTTTAACCTACAACAATTGAAATGGATGTCTGGTTCCTCCAAGTTAACTTGAATTTCCAAATTGGAAGTTTTGTCAATTTCAGTGAATTCTGATGGCTTACTAGATATAATCATCTGATTGCCTCATGCTGAGAACTATAATGTTATGAGTTATATAATGCTATTTGGTTTTTTGAGTGTCAATAATATATGACAGAAGAAAGTCTCCTTTATCAGCTTACCAAGAAAGGTCCAAATCAGCCTTCAGGGGAACAAAACACTGGTGCTAACTATAAAAAAATGAGAAGATGTGTTGAGTTCAGCAGACTTTGATCAGGCCATCAGTATTTCCTGAGCATGAAGATAGCTCAGTGGCACTAGGTTCACTCACAAAAAAATGTCAGGAGTCATTTTGCTAAAGTTTGGATACCATTTTCAGACATTTGAAGTGGAATTTTGACTTCTAAAGAAAAAAAAGTAAATTTGAAAACATTATTCCTGTTCTTAAACTGTTGAACATAACCATATTGCTAATTGTATATTAGATGCACTCAAGATGAAGAATGTAAGTAGTTTACTATATCAATGTAAGCTAGAGGTCTACTGCAGAGCCAAGACTTTGGCTTAGATGCCCTTTTACAAATTTCTTTAATATAAACTGGCCTCCACTAATCTAACCTGTTATTTTATTAACTGATTTATATATATGTACATACCTTTTTGTATACACAACATGTGGTTTGTGTTCTGTAATATTGACAAGGTTATTTGTGTTTCTAGTAAACAGTCAAGAGACCTAACACTAAAACCCTTATGTAATATTTGTTAATATTTTAATTTGATTATGACACCTTCATATAGCTTAAAATGATCTACAGTCCAGTTCCTAAGACTTGTTTAAGGTCACAGCACAGTGTTCGAGGAGTGAAATATCATTAAAAAGAAGACAAGCACAGAAGTATCAGAAAGTTTTCTCTGAACTGAAAAACAATAATATTCCAAATGTCATTTTTTGCTACAAAATCAACTTTTCTCTGAGTAACAATTTCAAATTATAACTAATCTATCCTAATTGATATAAAACGCTGCCAAACGATCACTTCTTCAGTGTCTTCCTGGCAGAGAAGGCAGAGTTTTGCTGTCACCAAGAGGAGGCCTTTTTCTGTCTTAAAACAGCACTTCTTGAAATGTTAACAGTCAAATTAAAACAATATCGATTTTTAATTTTTTTTTACACAAATGAAAGCTTTCCAAGTCCTTCTTTTCCCAGCTTTTCTAGTAAGCTGCCATGTTAATTTTGATGATATGATAGCTATATTCAGTGCTGAGATCACTGTTGTCAAATGTACTGATAATTCCTCTGTTGTCAGTGACAAAAAGATTGTGTCTTGTCAGTAAAGAAAGCAGATGCTTTGGGCATGTTGAAGCTGAAAAATTAGATTCCTGTAGAAGAGCAATCCTGTGAGAACTCTAAGCAGTTACCTCCCATGTAGAAATTGGTGAAATAATTTGCAAAAAATGGGAACTCACACCTTTGCTTAAAACTGGAGTCAAGCATGCAGAATACTTGGCAGAAGTGTATGTGCATTTGTATTTATTATTTTCAACTGTGTTCTTCTGTTGATGTTCTTCTGTTTTCCTTTAGACAGCTTTAGCATGGACATGTATCAATGAAGATTGTCTTAGTATGCAGCTTCAGATAGATACATTAAAGGTGTAAGTGACTTTAAATTCACTGTGGCTTTAAGTTCACTTTTGTGATGCTGTACCAAGAAATTTAAAGAAATATGCAACTGTTTACTGCTTTACTAATTCACCAAGCTTTCTTAGATCCCTTTAAAACATGTTCCAAAATAGACTTAATGTTTCAGGAATTGCCCGAAGACACTAGATATTCCAGTTCTGATCCAGAAAAGTCCAGGAGATGGTAGATTTTGGCTACCACCCTGCCAGTCCCCCTCTCCCTCCACCCTCCAAGATCATTTTCAAATCAGACCTTAGTGTGTTGAGGGGCTTTATTTGTTGGAATAGTGTCAAGGTGCTTGGCAGAATGAAGCTGTCAGGGTCATTGTTCTGTTTGTGTGTCCTGGGTTCAGCAGTAGCAGTCATTTTTCTCCTTCTTGGTAGCTGGTGCAGCGCTGTGTTTTTGACTTTTGGCCTGGGAACAGTGCTGATAGCACCAGCGTTTTCAGTTACTGCTTGGTAGTGTTTTGGTCTGACCGGGGACTTTCTGGGTCTCATGCTCCGTCAGGGTGGGGAGGAAACCGGGAGGGAGGGGAGGCACAACGCCTGACCAAGACTGACCAAAGAGGTGTTCCATGTCACAGCACATCATTCCCAGGATGGAAAAACTGGGGGCAGGAACCCGGAAGAGTTCAGTTCACAGCTCGGTCATCGGGTGGTGAGCAGTTGTATCCTTTTTTCTTGTATTTTCCTGGTCATTATTATTATTGGTGGTAGCAGTAGTGATTTGTGTTATACATTAGTTACTGGATTGTACTTATCTCAACCCGTGGGAGTTACATTCTTTCGATTCTTCTCCCCATTCCCTCCCCCCCCCAGAGTGGGGGGAAAGAAAGAGGAGGGAGTGAGTGAGCAGGCTGTGTGATTTACGGCTTAAACCATGACATTGTGCAAAAAGAGAAAGTGCTACTAGAGGCCATGTGTCCTCTTCACCTACTGTTTGCTTCAAAATCAGTTTAAAACCAGGTTCCTCCTCTGTTATCTACTCTGTGGACTTCCGCTTTTCCTGCTAAGGCAATCCATTTCCAGCATTGCACAGATCTATCTGAATAGAATTAATTTAATTTAAACTTATTAACCTCTCTTATTTTCATACCAGAATGACCCAGTAGTATAAAAAATGAAAATGCATAGACTTTTCTTCTTAACTTTAATTCCATGATGTGTTAGACAGGATTTGGGTGTTACACATAGCAGCGAAAGGATGGTTCTAATTTAAATGTAAACATTTTAATAGAAAGCACTGCTAGCTAGACACAGTATATTTACTGGGGTGGATCAACTTTGTAAGTGCTTTCAGAAAAGTGAGGAGTCTGTTTAAAGGTAGAATCCCAAAGAAGCAATAGAAGTACATGCCAGATGTAATGTGGTGTTCCGGATTTAGGGGCAGACTAGGACAAATATATGAAGAATGGAGAAAAGAAAGAAATTAAGTTATTTGTTAGTGAAGGCAGAGCTTGTCCCATAAGTACATTATCTTTCATACATGAGCAATGGGAAGACTATTCAAAGCAAAAGAATGTAAGAAAGAGTATTCCCAAGAAAATACTATATTCAGGAAATAGCTTTATGCTGAATATTATTTCCTGGGTAAAATGCCAGCTAAAAACAAATCTGTTCTGGTGATGCATATTAATTTACTATTATTCTACTAAAATGTTTAAAATTAATGTTTTTTCTTACATTTCTCTGATTTTGAAAATGAACATCAGAATAGTTTTCCATGGCTTGATGTGTTTCTGCATACCTGCAGAGTACTCAATCCAAAGAACATCTGTTTAATCAGCTGTGCAGCAGGACCGTATGTTCTTGTGAAAAATGCAGCTTCAGAGATGGCCCCATAAGTAACTGCTGAGGACTCTTAATAGATAAAGTGGATGGAAATAAGTAGTCAATACCAGTTGCATTGAACCTCATAGAGTCTCTGGTGTGCAAATCAAGCATTGACAAAGCCAATAATTACATCTTGATTTTTCACCTTTCTTTGTACCAAAATCCTGCATATATCTATGGAACAACATAAGGTGCCTTAAATACTATACCCTGCTCATCCTCCCCACCCTCCCTCTATTTATTTTTATCTAGTATATAGCTTTTCCGGGTTGTTCTTGTGTTCAGTTTTTCCCATTTTACAGAGTATCTGTGGAAAATGCCTGGAGTATTCACCTTCTTTAAATTTGAAATATGGAATAGAATGGTGTAGAAAGTAGTGTAATGTTATCTTTAAAGAGTTGTCACAAGACAATCGCCTGAAGTTCTTGAGTGCTGTAGTGTGTAAGTTTCTTTCTAGGATAGAGCGCTTTCCATCTGGGCTGCTAAAGGAAATGAATCGCTCCCTTGCAGTTTAATCTCAGCTGGCAACTAAGCCCCACGCAGCCTCTCTCTCACTTCCCTTCCCCTGCTGGGATGGAAGAGAGAATCAGAAGGGTAAAAGTAAAAAAAATCTGGGTTGAGATAAGAACAGTTTAATAGTTGCAATACAATAAAATATAATAATAACAATAATCACAGAATCATAGAATCATAGAATAGTTAGGGTTGGAAAGGACCTTAAGATCATCTAGTTCCAGCCCCCCTGCCATGGGCAGGGACACCTCCCACTAAACCATGCCACCCAAGGCTAATAATAATAAGTTGTGATGAAAAGGCAAATAGCAAAAAGAAAGGGAAATAAAACCCAGGAGGGTAAATGATGCAGATGAAAAACAATTGCCCACCACCAACCAACCAATGCCCTGCCTGTTCCTGAGTGGCTGCCCCTGTCCAGCTTTCCCCCTAGTTTATATTCTAAGCATCATGCCATATGATATGGAATATCTCTTTGGTCATTTGGGGTCAGCTGTCCTGTCTGCGTCCCCTCACAGCTTCTTGTGCATTCCCAGACTTCTTTCTAGCAGAGCAGCATGAGAAGACAAAAAGTCCTTTACTTGGTGTAAAAACTGCTCAGCAACATCTAAAACATCAGTGCATAATCAACATTATTCTCAGACTAAATCCAAAACATCAGTCCTATACCAGCTAGTAGGAAGAAAATTAACTCTATCCCAGATGAAACTAGGGCTAAATTAATCATGATTCCTGTGAACAGGGCCAACAGCCTTTACACTAGAAATATGCTAATTCTAACTGGCAGTAGCTAGGAACGAATTTTCAGCAGCTCATTGTAGTGCTGAGATTTGACAGCCTAAGTTGTTATTGACAATAGCCAACTTCCACGTGCAACTTCAGCTATGCATAAGAAGGCAAAATACATCTTTGTTGCCTTTTTTCTTCAAGCCCTGTTGGCTGAGAGTTATAGGAGTCTTGGCTGAACCTCCTTTACAAATGTTTCTGAAGTTCAGCTCATCCCAAATATCTGACCTATTCTTAAGTCCATTCCCTCTTACTGTTGGCCCTTGTAACCAGGCCTCCAGGAATTTCACGTGCTATGAACAGAGGCTGCTTTATTTTATTTTACTTCACAATCTCAATTGTCCTTTCTGAAGACAGACATGTTCCAGTTCTCTGTTAGCTGCTGTAATTGGGCATCTAATGGTCAGAGCTAGTATCACTGGGAAAACCCCTTAGTCAGAGCAACAATGTGTCTCAGTCAGAAGTAATTCACCATTTTTGCTGTTATTCACCATAACAGCATCAGCCTGTTGTTACACCCTGTTAGTCTGTGACAACCTGTTCTCAAGAACAACACTGCTCTGGCAACATTATTATTAGCCCTGGAGATATCAGATGCCTTCTCCAACTGCGCAGAGCTAGATATACACAGAAGTAAACTGAAGGGCAGAGAGTTAAAGAGGAATTTAACATTCATACTTAGTGGAACAGGAGAGACAATTCTCCTGGCAGCCCCTATTAGAAAGCCTTCATCATTCTCCTTTCTGTTATTTAAAAAAAATGCAAACCCAAAACCACCCAAACACCAGAATTCCAAATAAAGTTGCTAAATTAGAGATAGAGAAGGTTAAAATAGCCTAGTCACATTTTTCCCCAAAGCATCAGCTAAAATATTTCTGTTTCATGAAAATTTTAAGGGATGTTTTGTACTGACAGTATGAGCTACTGCTTAGTGATGAATGCAATCAATAATACATGTATTGGCAGAACATATGAAAGTGGACTTACCTGTGTTTAAATTTAGAATGGATGTTTGCAACTGGAGAGCTATCCTTTCAAATGTTTCCTGAGGTCTTCATAAAAAGTCAGGACATGTGTATTTCTTATTCAGTTGAAGCCTGAGAACAAAATGTTTTGTGAATTGTGTTATGGTTGGTGGTTTTTTTTGGTTGTTGTGGGGTTTTTTTTGTTTGTTTGTTTGTTTGTTTGTTTTTTGGTCAGTTTTTATTTTTTACTTTAGGTTGTTGGGATTTTTTTTTCAATTTTGTTTTTAAGTGCAAGTAATCACATGTGTGGGAGCCTCTTAGCCATATACAGTCTCACAGAATTCTCCATTGCCCAAATACAGCAGTATTAACCTTTGCCAAATCACAAAAGGCCCAAGTATGACAGAACAAGACAGAATGCCTATGGCATTTTGTTTAAACTCCTACGGTTGGCAATACTTACAGATTTGAGGATTTCAGATGTTGTCATTCAAAATATAGAGTATTTTGACTTCATTGTGAGAAAGGAAGGATTCCCTTTTGGGGGTCTTTTTGTGCAGGGGAAGGGAAAGGAAATCTGCATTATGTAATTTAATTCAAAATTATCTTTGGAAGGAAATCTTATGACTAGTTTCTGCTTAATGAGTATACGTGCTCTGACTCATTGGTCACTATTATTTCTCTGTTATTTAATATTGAAGTCTTCTTTCTCATAGTCTTTTTTTTTTTTTTTTTTCTGGCTCAGCAGATTAAAACTGGGAGCACTTTTTCTAATTACAGAAAACTGCTAACCTTTCTCATAAAAAATGTTTTCACTTGAGGATTGCTTTTATAATCACTGCTCTCATAAACAGCTAACCCATAAAATGTCTTGAGAGGTTATTTCCTAAGCTATTTAATTTCTTAGTGTTTAACAATGCTATTGAATTTACAATTTGTTGATTTCCAGCCCTAATTATTCTATGATTCTATGATAGTATCAGTGTTCCAGAGTTAAATTTAATAAGAACCTTGGAATTTTGAAGACTTTTCCTTAAAACTAAGCATAGTTTTCTGGATAGTTTAGGACATTTTAAAATAAATATTTAAATGTCATTTGGAATTACATTACAGGTGGAATCCAAGATTTCTTTTAGGAAAGAGGAAGGCATCATTAACTTCAGAATCTTGATTGTATCTGGAAATTATTAGCCTTCCAGACTTATATACCAAAGTCATGTTCATGGGTGTTAGTTTCCCAGCCAAGATTTATGTTAAACTGAAAAAGGTTATTATTTATTGGTTTTTATGCACTGCTTTTTTAAAATACGAGATTGTGGTCATTGCCCTTTAGCCATTCAAGAAAACACAAAGGCATAGCAAAAATTTACCAGAAGCTTCTTTCTTCATGTCTATGAAAAAATGTACAGTAACATCTTTGCTGCATGTTGTAGCTGAAGATACAAAAATAAAGCTTTAACTGGAACAAATCTCATGGTCTGTATTCAGGCATAAATCATGAGACAAATTTTAAATATCTACAGTTGTCATTTTTCAAGACACTACCTTTTTTATAATTGCTGTTGCCTTTTTGGCTGTAATTTCAGAGAGTAATTGCTATTGCTTTTGTGTTTTTGTGTGAAGCAAAATGTAAATGTGAAAAAGAAAAAAAGAAAAAAAGCAGATAGATCAATGCAAAGGTCAGAACAAGGTGGAGGACTTGAGAGAATAGGCTTAAAGTCCAAATGTGAATTGTCATGACAACATCAAGAAATAAAAACTTTGTTGATGAACAGGCTTGCTGAACCAAATTCCAAGGTGAACAGTAGGAACTTGAGTACCAGAATCTTTTCCTTGGGGTAAACATTTTTGTATCAGGAAAGCAAAGCATACCGTTATTTTGCTATTATTGCGCTACAGCCAAAATCTAACACAAATTTAATAGCAACCAATTTAAATATGTTTTAAACAGCATTTATTGCCTATTTTAATTGTACAAAGTATAAAACTTGTGCTTATTGACTACTTTGAAAAGATTTGATGTATGTTGTATGAATGTATGTATGAATGTACTGTTTAGTTGGGCCAGTGGTCCCACTGAAATTAATTCTCATGAAAAATAAAAAGAAGTGAAGAACAATTCATATGGAAGTGGTAGAAATATAAAATTTGTTGGACTATTCACAGGAGTAAAAGCTTTGTCTGGTAGTAAATGCAGGATCAAGTGGAAAAATAATGGTATTGTTTCTACCTCTCTCAAAATACTAGCTGTACGAAGCACTTTAGCTTCCCTGTGGAAATAGAATGTTATAGCCTCAACACTGAGAAGTTTCTTAAAGACATACCTCATCAGACACAGCAAAATAAGATTGCTTCTCTTAAGAAAACCTAGAGGTTTTTCTTTTTCAGAGATGCAACTTCTTTCTATAGAAAACGTGTTTCAGTTTAGACTATATTGACAGTATTTGAACTGGTCTTCAGGCACTTTAGTCTTCAGTAGTACTACAAAAGATTGTCTATTTAACAAACGTAGAATCATAGAATCATAGAATAGTTAGGGTTGGAAAGGACATTAAGATCATCTAGCTCCAACCCCCCTGTCATGGGCAGGGGTACCTCCCACTAAACCATGCCACCCAAGGCTCTGCCAACCCAGCCTTGAACACCACCAAGGAATGGAACATTCACAATTTCCCTGGGCAACCCATTCCAGTGCCTCACCATCCTTACACTAAAGAATTTCTTCCTCATATCCGATCTAAACTTTCCCTGTTTAAGTTTGAACCCATTAACCCTTGTCCTCTCACTACAGTCCCTCATGAAGAGTCCCTCCCCAGCATCCCTATAGTCCTCCTTCAGATACTGGAAGGCTGCGAGGAGGTCTCCACACAGCCTTCTCTTCTCCAGGCTGAACAGACCCAACTTCCTCATCCTCTCTTCACACGGGAAGTGCTCCAGTCCTCTGATCATCCTTGTGGCCCTCCTCTGGACATCCTCCAACAGTTCCATGTCCTTTTTATGTTGAGGACAACCAGAACTGCACACAATATTCCAAGTGAGGTCTCATGAGAGCAGAGTAGAGGGGCAGGATCACTTCCCTTGACCTGCTGGTCACGCTCCTTTTGATGCAGCCTAGGATACAGTTGGCTTTCTGGGCTGCGAGCGCACACTGCAGCTTGCTCATGTTCATTTTCTCATCAACCAAGACCCCCAAGTCCTTCTCCGCAGAGCTGCTCTGAATCTCTTCTCTGCTCAACCTGTAGCTGTGCCTGCGATTGCTCTGACCCAGCTGTAGGACCTTGCACTTGTCCTGTTAATCATAATTTATCACTTCTTCTGATAATAAAGTGAAATTTTTTGTTTGCACTGGTTTGAGGTCTACCTAAGTTAGATGGCACACTGAGGAAGAAGTGAAGAGGATAAAATTACTCAGTATTCCTTGCTGTGTTTGTCCTTCAGAACGCAAGTGCAAGTAGTGACTGCCTCCTGCAACGTGAGCTCCTGCAAGCGTCCCAGCCTGAATGATGCTGTGACTGCCTGCACTCAGGAATTAGAAGTGGGCTGGAAGTGCAGTGAGAACAAAGTGGGTGAATATGTATTCTCATATTATACCCAAACTACTAATGAAGCTGTAATAGAAAGAGCAAACAGAACCTTTAGCTACAGTTGCAAGTAGGTGGGATGAGGAATATTACCCGTATAAAGATAATTATGTGTGTATTTGTACTTGGTTCCTGCACGGGACCATGAAGAAAGATGCTTGCATGAGCTTGCACGCTTTATCGTTTCTTCTCCCAAGTTACAGACTTGGGAGGCAAGGCCAATGAAGAGAGGCAAGGCAGTGGCAGAAGCAATATTATATCAGAGCTTCCTGACTCCCAATATATATTATTTCTATATTATTTATAACTGGAAATACAAGAATTTTTTAAGGCATGAGACAGATGGAAGAGAGCAAATGAGCAAGAGAGAGTATGCCAACCATATCAACTCTTGAAAGGATTTCTAGCAAATTATGGATTTAGTGCTAACATGTCTTGCACAGTAGAATAGAATGGGAAGTAGCCATTAGAAAGTGTGTTGAAATACATGAAACAAACAAGTGTACAAAGTAAAAGATTACATATCAAAGTGCTGATGCAGGAAATGGAAAAAGCGAAAGAGGATTGGGTGGGAATTACGTTAATAAGATCCTGTAGCAACTAATAGTGATGACACGGGAGTAATAACTGAGGAGAAGCCAAGACAGAAGCACCACACTGCCACAGTAGTTTATTAACATATGTGAGAAAATTTGCCTGAGCTATTAAGTTCCACTTGTAGTAAATTCCAAGAGCAGTGAATCCTCAATTAATTTTTTCCATAAAGCCTTAGAGATGCTTCAGGGCTTGTCCATATCATTAGGATTGCTTTACAGGCCCATAACCAAAAGATTATGAAGAAGACAATTTTCCAAGTAATCCAAGACAAATTCAATGCCAGATCAGGCAAGACCTGAATATTAATTACTCATAAGTACCAAGAGAATTGATTATTTTCCTCCTTCCATCTCAGAAGCAGTTCTAACATCCTAAATGCTTTAAAAACACACCTTGCTTTTCTGACCATAAAAAGGTAACATGTTCAACTATAAGCATTTAAACAGACAGCAATAATAACGTGTGATCAAATGGAAACAGAGTATTTTCTCTCTCCATGTAAAATTGAACTTTGCACGGGTTAACAGACTATTGAATGTTTAAGTATCTTATTATATGTGTAATATCTCATGTGAATGTTCACCATTGACTGATCCTAGGCTATGTATGCCACTGTTTGTCTGCCACTTTAATAGCCCTGGAACACCTAGTGTGCCACAGCTAATGACAGAAACACACCATGAAGATATGTAGGAATACTCTTTGTTATTATCTTAGGTTAGGGTCCAGAGGAAAGATTTCAGAAGAATTTAAGGTTTGTCTGAGGTGACCCTTTAAAAAGCAATGATCTTTGTTACATGATGGAGACTATTCACAGTTTTACAATACTTTCTCTTCTTTTTAAGGCAAAATCACACCTTTCACATAGTTCTAGGGTACCCTACAAATGCTCAATGGTTTTAATACTTCTCTTGTTCTTGGATGTTCTCTTTTTAGTTATAAACAACATCCATGTCTTCTTGATCTTGTTGTCTTCTTCGCATTTTAAAAGACTATGCAATGTGAACGTATTTTCCCTTCCTCAGTGATTGTGCAAGACCTAATGAACTCCATTGGTACATTCTGGTGAAGACAATGGAATTAAACACTGATGCAAGCATAGCTTGTATCATATTTCTTTAACACAAGGAAGCATGTTTCTTTAACTACAGGAAACTTTCCCAAACATTAACGGCTCACAGTATTTATGCAAATCTCCACAGTCTACAAAGTGCAAGTAGCCTACTCTTAATTCTGGTTTGGAGGTCTGCTGAAGTTTAGGATAATCTGCTTCAGCCCCACTCCTCCTTTTCTTGCTCACTAGATATCCCTCCAATTTCAAATAACAAATGAGAGCAAAAATTGCACATAACTGTTCTTTTAGCGGGTATTGCTCTTAGTGAGTGACATCGCTGCTTGCATGTGCCTTTTTTTATACAATGGAGTTAGATTGCATTTGCTTTCTATCTACAGCAAAAGTAAAGCAGCCTTCAGGAGCTGCTGGCATCCTTCCCATTGTGCATTGGTGTCATGGTTTAAGCCGCTCACGCAGTTCGCTCACTCACTCCCTCCTCTTTCTTCCCGCCCACTCCTGGGGGGATGGGGACGAGAATCGAAAGAATGCAACTCCCACAGGTTGAGATAAGAACAGTTCAGTAACTAAGGTATAACACAAACCACTACTGCCACTACCAATAATAACAATGATAAGGGAAATAACAAGGGAAGAGAATACAATCACTCACCACCTATACCCAGCCCAACCGAGCAGTGAACCCTACCCCTCTGGGTCTCTGCCCTCCGTTTTTACGTCCTGGGCATGATGTGCTGTGGTATGGAACACCTCTTTGGTCAGTTTGGGTCAGGTGTCCTGTCTCTGCTTCTTCCTGGCTTCCCCTCCTCCCTGGCAGAGCATGAGGCTCAGAAAGTCCTTGACCAGACCAAAACATTGTCAAGCAGTAACTGAAAACACTGGTGTTATCAGCACAGCTCCAGGGCACGAAATTAAAAACACAGTGCTGCACCAGCTACCGAAAAGGAGAAAAATGACTGCTATTGCTGAACCTCGGACAACTGGACAGCAGGGTAGACAGGGCTTCCTACTCTTGCCTTTTCCTCCTTCCTTTGGTGCTTCTGAATAAAGATGGCTTGCAGAACAGTGAAAGAGCGAACAAAGCTTTTGATTTCCAATGATTTTTCACATCTGTGCCATTCACATTGCTCATAGCAAAGTTACAACTGCAGTCTGACTCGGGAAGGCTTTCCCACATCTTGGTCAGAACATCCTTCTAAGAGTTAAAGCTGGAGCGGAAAAGGTAAGGTAACTGGGCATATGATGGGCAGATGGAAAGTTAAAATTTCACAAGAAAGCAGATTTTCAATTTTGGAAATTTATAAGGTGATATAAAATAATCAGCTCCTTGTAATTTGTCGAATTAAGTTTCCAGCGTTGTGTTCCAGTTGTATCTCACCATTCAGTTTGCATATGGCATAGTTATCTATAAACATCTTTTTAAATGAACAGGATCATCAACAAACATTACTGATGAATATTTAAGGAAAACAAACAGAAATGTTGAGAAGAAAATCGGATATTAAAAGAAAAGACATATATATCAGTAATCATGGAATTTGTTTATTTTTTTCCACTCATATTTACCAAATTCTTCATAATTATGCTCCCTTTTATTTCTCTTTTATGCCAGTATTTTATTAGCAGCTGAGCCTGGGCAAGGCTCAGTAAAGCACTAGACATAATGAGTATTTATTTTTAAGCCTTTTAATTTCTTTAAGTTTACGGGACACAGGTTTTATTTCTGGATCTTAAGTTTTGTTCTGAAATTTTTATTTCTTTTTTTTGAAACAGTAAAATGTCAGAAAGAGCTGCTATTGGCTTTTTCCAGAACTTTCTTGTTGTTCAATCAAAACCAAAACCACAGTACTTTTTAAATTGAGGCATATTATGTTAATTTCCAGTAAATTGTTTCTTGTGTGACAGAAAACCAACAAAATGCATAATGGATGTACTACATCTTAATATATTTGCACTCTTTTTACCAGTAGTAAAAATTATATTCACACATTTCTAATTGTAGTGTACCTAAATCAAGTGTAATCTGCTTTTTAGTTCCCCAGTGCTCATCATAAGAAAAGTCAATTTTGAATTTCAAACGCTTTTTATAACCTAATGTAAGCATTTAGAGAATGAATTAATGGCAGCATCATTTTCATTTTATGCATGAACATAATCTTCTGGTATTTGCTTTTGTGCTCTATATCAAGTCAGGGAGTCATAGTAGTCTTCTTTTTGATAGCTATGAAGCATTGATGTTATCAGAATTTCTAATGTAATTCTGCAATCCACTTGCCATTACTGCATGCAGATCCTACTGCTGCTATAGAAAAGACATTTATTCTGTGTGGATGTGGACTTTTCAGTCATGATGCTACTCTAAAAACATATCTACTTGCCTGCTGGCTGTCCAGCTTGCAGGACTAGAGGCCTCATTTAGTTTTAAAAGCAGGACAAATTTTGACCAAAATCTCTCAGTAAAGAAGGTCAACATTTTGGGTGGAAAATAGGATGAAATACTTTTGTGTTACTGTTGGCAAAATAATTTCATGTAACTATCTTTTCTTGATGTTCCCCATACAAGGAAGATACTGAATTATCAGTGAGTTGTGACTTGTTCTGAGGCTTTGCAAGTAACAGAGGTTACAAACTCAAGAAAATAGTATTAAGAAAACTAGAAACCGGATTCAAAGTCAGGCACTTAAATTATACTCTAAGTTTTATGGGTGGTCCTTTGTGGAGGTTTTGGCACATATCAACATGTTTTCTTTGCCTGCCTTTATTTATGTGTATGTGCTCCTATATAAACATACATAAATACATTTATACATACATACATGCATACAAATACGTCTAGTAATCATTGAGCTGACCCACAAAATACTAGAAATAATACCAGCACTTTGTTTGACATGGACTACTGAAAGTTTTACAGCTCCATTTTGACCACACAGTTGAAGAATATTGAGAGACTCTATGTGATCTTGAGAAATGTTGTTTACTATAACCGCAAGACAAGTTTATATATGACATTACAATGCACTGCGAGTTGTCAAATTGTTTGTGGGCATTTTCAAGAAAAAAAGAAAGAAAGATTAATGAGCAGCAAATACTGAATAAGTGAAGCTGTACTTTGATTCCAAATCTCCGTTTACACTTAGGATATACTGTAATAATCTAAACTTGTCATGCAGCCATGAAAGTGCTAAAAGCTTTCAAAAATAAACATATCCAGATGACGGAAGCTACTTTATCCTCAGGGTAATGGATTTCTGTATCAAATACAGTAACATACGTATAATAAAATATATGGAATATGATATTTGCAGAACCATTTACAGAGCACTATGTACAGGTGTGCAAGGCAGATGTAAATACCTCAGTCTTGATAGATGAACTCTTACAGAATCAGGGCCACAGTTATTGCCTCTGTTGCGTGTCTGTTTGTAAGTGTAAACACACTGGGGAAGGAGGATATTCACATATGAACTGATTCTAAGCTTGCCAAAAGATGTTCTTTGGGAATTCAGATTTAATTGCTTTCTTGAACTCTTGTATAAGGACTTGTTCTCACCTTGTTTCCTGTGTATTCTTGCTGTTAACTATTAATGGGAGTCCTGCACCTAGAGTGCAGGAAGAGTGCCAGTTTGCCTGTCTTTGACCATCTTCTACTCCTGCTGGAAGCACCATTCGTTTGGATACAGATTCTCAGCTTGTTTCTGGATATGTGCTCACTTCTTACCCCAGCAATGCCCCACTCAGAGAGTTCTGATGATTTTAATTGTTCACTCTTCATGTTGCTATGACTGCATCATCTTTATATTTGAAGTGGTGTACTTCTGTGAAAAGTGCCTATGTAGCACTCACACTGCCTGACTCAGGTCTGCTACGTCTAGGTATTTGGAACTGCTGACCAGCATAAAGGTATTTTTAATTTTACTCCTGCAGAATGAACACAGGTATGACTGTGTTATGAGAGAATCTATTTATTCCATAGATCCATAGAAATAAATCAGATATTTTTTTTAACTTAAGGCATTCCATCACAACAGAAAATAGTCAGTCTACCTTGATCAAGAATGGAGTATGAAATTACTGTGAATAAACATACATTAATATACTGTACCAATGCTAAAATTGCACTTAGCTTCTCCTTGTTCCCTACTGCATGAGCATTTACAGCTTTATGGCTTAGATAATTTTTTATTCCCTTTGGGTTTATCATTTGGTATATTATTCATGGGGGTCAGGATCTTGCTTTTGCTGTCTGCAAATCAAAAGACCCACAAAAAAGTTTTCCAAATCCTGTCTGACTTAAAACTGAGAACCCTTGTCAGTAATTTGGACACCCTCTCTTTGGAAGGTTTTCTCCTCTGAGCAGCTGAACACTCTCGTTTGGCATATCCATTTTTGCAGCAAAAAATTGAACTCTAGGATCCCTGGTCATGTCATTAGTTAAAGTACATTGAGAATTCTGTCTTGATTTGACTGACCCAGACACAGTACGCTTAGTGAGATATATCACTCAGTGAGATAAATAATGTCTGGATGTCCCTAGAAAGAAGAAACCTGATAAGATATGTAAGTTGCAATGATCTTACTGTCTCAAATTCAAAGGAAACTTCAGAAGTATTAGGTGTTTAACATTAAGCTTTCAGTTGCAGAATCCACAAGTGTTCAGAACATCTTAACGCTGACCTTGACAATGCTACAGAGGGTGTATTTTTCTGGTTTTGAGCTGCTATTGAATAACGCTTGTCCTCATTTCAGTTGGGGTAATTTTCTTCATAGTAGGTGGTACAACACTGGGTTTGGATTTAGTATAAGAATGCTGATAACACATAGATGTTTTAGTTGTTGCTAAGTAGTGCTTAACCTAAGACAAGGACTTTTCAGTTTACCATGTTCTGAGAGCTAAGAGAGACACAAGAAGCCAGGAGGGAGCACAGGCAGGACCCAAACTAACCAATGGGGTATTCCATACCACAGCACATCATGCCTAGTATGTAAACTGGGAGAGAGTTGAGCAGGAGCTGCCGTAATTACAGAAAAAAACCTAGAAAAAACACACAAAAATGGAAAACCTCCAAAACCACAAAAAAACCCACCCCCAAACAAATTATTATAGAAAATGCTATTATTATTCTATTATATTATTATGCCTATATTATATATAGAAAATTATTATTACCTTATTATAGAAAATATTATTACTACAATAAATATATATAAATATAATACGTAAAAGTAAATATATATAAATACATTTATGTACCTAAGTATATCGATATGAACATACTATATGTAATATCTTACATTATACTACACTATATATAATAAAATAATTGCATATTATAGATGTAATATATAAATATACTATAATAATAATAGTAATAATGATAATAATATTTTATTTGCATTATTAAACTGTTTCTATCTCAACCTATGGTTTTACCTTTTTTTTTTTTGATTCTCCTCCTCAACCCACCAGGGTTGATGAGGGGTGAGTTAGCAACTATGTGGTGCTTAGTTGCTGGCTGGGGTTGAAACACAGCAACACTAGTTCATTGAGCACATGATTTTTAATTGCAGACTTACTACTATACCTGCCATTTCTCTCTCTACAAACTAGTCTTAAAAAAGCCAATCACAGTTATTGTGGAAAATAATACATATAGCAGTCAGGACACTTTTTTTTCTATCCTTGCTTTGTGAATAAACAAAATGCATTTTAGTTTTTCATAATCTGCTGGAGATCTGTGGTACAAGTCATAGAGACTGCATCAATGCTCTGGCATCAGGAGGATAATGAGCAGGCTCAGTCAGTGTTTTCCTGTACATGTAAGCAAGATTCTGCCATCCTTGAGACAACTGTTTTGAATATTATGAAAAAATATTTCCCTCCCTAGAGACCTGATTGAGGATCATTTTGCTCTATACTGCTGTGGGTGGATGATTCACAAAACTACCTCTCAAGGCATATACTGAAAACCTTGCTGCACTGGAACCTTTAAAAGTGTCAGCATGTTTCTAGGCAAGTGCAGGATATGTGCCAAGAAAATCCACTGCAAAGGCAGTGATTAGAAATATATTTACAGATTGGGATGAATTTTTAATGAATATCTTAGCACTTCTGTCAGATGCTTTATAGGATCCTCTCTGGAAATACCGTTTAAGAACACTGAATACCTTGAGTTTTAAAGAGGAAGTGCACAGAAAATCTTAAGTCGGACATCTCCTTTAACTCTAATATTCTGAAAATAGCTAAAGTTTTCGAAATCACAGAGATGATACAGCATAGCAGAAAAAATTATATACAGTATGGAAAAGAAAGAGAACTAGAGGAGCTAGAATAAATAGAATCAAGCTTTGAGTAAAGCCAAAGAGGGCAGAAAATGTGAAAGAGAGAAATTTAGAAACCTGACAGGCCATTAGCACAACAGTATGGAAAGGAAGAGTGAAAAATGACACTTCGAAGACATGACTGCAACAGCCATAATAAAATGCACAAATGGGCATTCTTCCCATACAGTCTTTCTCCTTCCTACACTCTAGTTCCATATGTCAAGGCCATGTAATTATGGTAGCTTGAAAAAAACAAAGAAGAAAGCATAGTTAAACTAAAGCCTACTCAAGTATATGATATATCTCTCTCAAATGGAGAATTGCACTGTACAGCAATTTCATCTGAATGAGTGAGAGTCGAAAGCAAAAAAATGAAACGAGAAGGAAATGAAGCTAAGTAATTGGAGGAAAAAGAGATGTCATGAATTGGAAATTAGTTTTGCTTTGAGGTGCTGACTCAGATGCATAGCTTTCCATAAAAGCTACAGTAAGAATAAAAATAGACCATAATTTTAGTTATGAATAATAATAAAAGAGACTTTTATTTGCTTCATGTGCTTCAGAAATACCCAATTCTTCTGCTTATGAATAGGAAAATAGAAAATCTGAGCTATCATTATTTCAGACCTTGATCCTTGGTTTCAAATCTGAAATCTGCAAATAGAAAATGAAATATAAAATACCAAGCTCGTTTTATTTCTTCTTTATATATAATCATTCAGATGGATGGCAAAATAAATGATATTTAGGTTAAAAAAGGGAGATCACCTACAGGCATTTTCAAACTGATGATCAAATAGATAAATACTCTGGTACAGTGGTGATGAACATCCTCATCTGGGTGTTGTCTCCCACACAGCAGGTGATGATCATTTAGTAAGTGGGATACCAAAGGATCTGTGCAACAGCCTTTTGCCATTCTTACTGAAACAGCAAAATACTTTCTTGTCAGAGTCTTTGGTCTTCCTCACAACTGCTCAGCCAAAGACAATTGCTTGAAAAAAGAACCTCATTCGTCCTCGTGGTTACCAGGAAGGCTGGACTTCAGGAGGTTGCAAGGCTCTGTAACAGGCTTACTGATGATGAATGCTAACATGTGGTAAAGCAGAATATCTACCAGGTATTGTTGGTTTTCCTCACTTTCTGATACTTTTAATACAGCTGTTTCAAAGTTGCTTTTTTCCCATCGGCTCCCATAGCACATTTTCATTGTCCCAGAGATTACAGAATGAGATCCACTATAGCACCATATCTCCATTATGCTAGGCGCAGCATGAACACAGATGCAGGCAATTTCCTTGAATTGTGTAGAAACATGAATCAAACTGCCAAAAAGTACATGCCTTGGGAGTTTACTTAAAGCTGTTGTTATGGGTTCGGCTTCCCCCAGCCCCCCACCCCCCCCCGCCCCGCAGAGTCTCATGTTACGCCGGGAAAGAGAGAAAAAGCTGGGGGAGGGGAGACAGGGCGCCTGACACGGGCTGATCAATGAGGTTATTCCATACCACAGCAGTCATGCCCAGGAGGTAGGATTCAGGGGCGGGGCTCTCGCGGCACACGGTGGGGGGAGTGGCGCGCGGTCGCTCTCCCGCGCCACGCAGTCCCTGGAGCAGCGCGTTGTCTCTCGGCTCGGTCGGGCGGCGAAACGGTTGTATCCTCTCCCTTTGTATTTACTTTGTCATTATTATTGGCGTTTGTGGTGGCAGTAGTGATTTGTATTGTATCTCAGTTACTGGACTGTTCTTATCTCAACCCGTGGGAGTTACATTTTCTTTGGTTCCTCTCCCCATTTCCCCCCCATTGGAGGGGGGGGGGGGGGCGGAAAAGGAGGGAGAAGGGAAATTTATGGCTTAAACCACCACATTTTTGGCGCCCAACGTGGGGCACTTAAGGGTTGAGATAAAGACAAAATAGCCACTCGTCACAATGCTGATTTACTGGCTCTCAAAGTTGTTGCTCTGGTTCTCACAGGTTCAGTTTATGATACTTTACTTACAGCCGGTTCTTCTTATCTTAACGTTTTTCAGATCTGGGTTTTGGGTTAAGATTCTTGTTACATTATACAGTATTGCACGGATTGTTAATACAATAGACTTAGTGATCATGAAACTGACCCGGTTTGTGTTGCCAGTGTGGCCACCAACTCTATACTTTGGGAGGTATATAATGGAAGTTCTTAGCAATTACACGTCTTTTTTCACCTCCTCGGGTGGTCAGCCTGTGAAGGAGACATTCTTTTGTGCTCCCAGTGCCCCCACCAGGCCGCTTACAACACTGTTTGAGAATTCTGAAGGTTTTGAATGGCCTTTAGATACCCTTGAGATCTGCCTGCTGGTGGTGATGGGAATTATCATGTTGGCACACATACTGAATATGTTGTACTCACAACTATTTTGTCTGGTCTGGAGAGTTAAGCAGAGTGGGGTGTGGGCCATGTCTGGGGTTAAACCACAATCTAGGATGGCCGAGAGATTTTCCTCAAGGCTGGACAGTCATGAGTGGCAGGGTGTGTGGGATAGTATGGGCAAGTATCTAGGCCAGTGGGCCCCCCCCCTCCAGTAGCTTTGGAACTTACCAATGAACAAATGCAAAACCCAGAAAAATTAGTAAGACATTTAAAGGAGGTGTGTGATCATTCTGGTCACACCAGAGATGGACAAATCATGGCAACATGCTGGGGCTTGGCTTATGCTTACAGAGCCTTGTTTAACACTGTCCAGCATCTTCAAAAGGAAAAAAACATCTCTGGATCTGAGGGTGGAGTAATGGACAGCGCAGTTAATCCAGCTCCAAGTACAGCAGCTACATCACCACCAGCGTCAGGTACAGCCATGACTCAAACCCCAGTGACAAGTACAGCGGCTACCCAAACCACAGTAATAATCACTGCAGCTAAACCAGAGGACCAACTCATACCAATATCGGTTGCCCCTGTACGCAAGAGAGAAAACAAAGAAGAGGCAGGAAAGATGAACCAAGACAAAGAAACATCACCACCTGGGACAGCATCTGACCAGGAGTTATTACCGCATGATGAAGAAGAAGAAGAAAAGGAAGAGGTGACTTCTCGATCTTGGACCTCAACCGAGCTACGAATATGCGAAAAGACTTTACCCGTCAGCCAGGGGAGCACATCATCACCTGGCTGCTCCAATGCTGGGACAATGGGGCCGACGGTCATGAACTAGAAGGTAGTGAAGCCAAACAGCTGGGATCACTTGCCAGGGAAGGGGGAATTGACAAAGCTATTGCAAGAGAGAAAAAGTCCCTCAGCCTCTGGAAGCGGCTCTTGGCAGCTGTGAAAGGTAGGTTTCCATACAAGGATGATGTTATGAGTCGTTTTGGCCAAGTGGACTACTCTAGAGAAAGGCATCCAGTCTCTGAGAGAATCAGCCATTGTAGAGATGATCTATATTACCAAGCCGAATGCTGGGGATATACCCATAGCTCCAGATGAAGTCGAATGTACATGACCCATGTGGTGGAAATTTACACGAAATGCACCCCAATCATATGCCCATTCGTTGGCAACAATAACCTGGAGTGACATAAGACCACCAACAGTGGATGAAATGATTTATAAACTCCGAGAGTTTGAAGATAATTTCACCCCTTCCATCATCTCAGCTGTGGAAAAACTGTCCCAGAACCTCCAACAATTGAGAGACGATCTATCCAGCTCCTCACATGTACCAACACACATCTCAGCTATTAACAGAAGGTGTCCCACTGTTCGAGAGAGAAGATATAGAAGTTATACACCACGGGCCACCCTATGGTTTTACCTGCACAATCATGGAGAAGATATGATGGAGTGGGATGGAAAGCCTACTTCAGTTTTGGAGGAGCGGGTGTGAGAACTGAAAAAGAGAGCAAAGGTCAAGTCTGATCACCTCATGAAGGCTGCGGCTTCAGGCTCTGGCGAGCAGGTTCCCAGATGCAGTGGAAGAGCAGATTTTACCTCAGCTCCTGTGATGAAGAAGAATAATCCATCTCTACAAGAGGTGAGTGACCAATGTGATGACTACTAGAGGGGCCCCACCTCCAGGAGGATCCCAAGAGTTGACTGTACTGGAGGCTGAAATCAGCCTGATTGGGAGGGAATGGCAAAAACACCCCATTGTGACTGGTCCAGAGGCTCCATGTATCCTTGGCATAGATTACCTCAGGAGAGGGTACTTCAAAGACCCAAAAGGGTACCAATGGGCTTTTGGTATTGCTGCTTTGGAGACAGAGGAAGTGGAGCAGCTGTCCACCTTGCCTGGTCTCTCAGAGGATCCTTCTGCTGTGGGGTTGCTGAAGGTCGAAGAACAACAAGTGCCAATCGCGACCGCAACAGTGCACCGGCGGCAATATCGCACCAACCAAGACTCCCTGATTCCCATCCATAAGTTGATCCGTAGATTAGAGAGTCAAGGAGTGATCAGTAGGACCCACTCACCCTTTAATAGCCCCATATGGCCAGTGCGAAAGTCTAATGGAGAGTGGAGACTAACAGTAGACTATCGTGGCCTGAACGAGGTTACCCCGTCTTTGAGTGCTACCGTACCGGACATGCTAGAGCTTCAGTATGAACTGGAGTCACAGGCAGCCAAGTGGTATGCCACGATTGACATTGCCAGTGCTTTTTTCTCAATTCCTCTGGCAGCAGAGTGCAGGCCACAGTGTGCTTTTACTTGGAGGGGCATCCAGTACACTTGGAACCTACTGCCCCAGGGATGGAAACACAGCCCTACCATCTGCCATGGACTGATCCAGACTGCACTGGAACAGGGGCAAGCTCCAGAACACCTGCAATACTTTGATGACATTATTGTGTGGGGTGATACAGCAGAAGCAGTCTTTCAGAAAGGGAAGAAAATAATCCAAATCCTGCTGACAGCCGGTTTTGCCATAAACCAGAGTAAGGTCAAGGGGCCTGCACGGGAGATTCAATTTTTGGGAATAAAATGGCAAGATGGATGCTGCCAGATTCCCACAGATGTGATCAACAAGATAACAGCAGTGTCGCCACCAACTAATAAGAAAGAAACACAAGCTTTCTTGGGTGCTGTGGGGTTCTGGAGAATGCACATCCCGAATTACAGTTTGATTGTAAGCCCTCTCTATTATGTGACCCGGAAGAAGAATGATTTTAAATGGGGCCCTGAGCAACAACAAACCTTTGAGCCAATTAAACGAGAGATAGTTCATGCAGTAGCCCTCGGACCAGTCTGGACTGGGCCAGATGTGAAAAATGTACTGTACACCGCAGCTGGGGAGAACGGTCCTACTTGGAGCCTCTGGCAGAAAGCTCCAGGGGAAACTCGAGGTTGACCCCTCGGCTTTTGGAGTCGCGGATACAAAGGATCTGAGGCCAGCTATACCCCAACTGAAAAAGAGATATTGCCAGCCTATGAAGGGGTTCGAGCTGCTTCAGAAGTGATTGGCACTGAAGCACAGCTCCTCCTGGCACTCTGGTTGCCCGCGCTGGGCTGGATGTTCAAAGGCAGGGTCTCCTCTACACATCAGGCAACTGATGCTACATGGAGTAAGTGGGCCGCATTAATTACACAATGAGCTCAAACAGGAAATCCCAGGTGTCCAGGAATTCTAGAAGTCATCATGGACTGACCAGGGGGCAAAGATTTTGGAATGTCACCAGAGGAGGAAGGAGTGATGCGTGCTGAAGAGGCCCCACCATATAATGAACTGTCAGAAAGTGAAAAGCAATATGCCTTATTTACTGATGGGTCCTGTCGCATTGTGGGAAAGCACCGTAGATGGAAGGCAGCAGTATGGAGTCCTCAACGACAAGTTGCAGAAACTGCTGAAGGGGAGGGTGACTCGAGTCAGTTTGCTGAGGTGAAAGCCATCCAGCTGGCCGTGGACATCGCTGAACGAGAAAAGTGGCCAGTACTTTATCTCTATACTGACTCATGGATGGTGGCGAATGCCCTGTGGGGGTGGTTGCAGCAATGGAAGCAGAGCAACTGGCAACGCAGAGGTAAACCCATCTGGGCTGCTGCACTGTGGCAAAGCATCGCTGCCCGAGTGCAAAACGTGGTGGTCAAGGTACGCCACGTAGATACTCCATGTACCCAAGCGTCAGGCTACTGAGGAACACCAGAACAACCAACAAGTGGATCAAGCTGCTAAGATTGAAGTGGCTCAGATGGACTTAGATTGGCAACATAAGGGTGAACTATTTTTGGCCCGGTGGGCCCACGACACTTCAGGCCATCAGGGCAGAGATGCAACATACAGATGGGCTCGTGATCGAGGGGTGGACTTAACAATGGATACTATTGCCCAGGTTATTCATGACTGTGAAACATGTGCTGCAATTAAGCAGGCTAAACGGTTAAAGCCTCTTTGGTATGGAGGACGATGGCTGAAGTACAAATATGGGGAGGCTTGGCAGATTGATTATATTACACTCCCACCAACCCGCCAAGGCAAGTGTCATGTGCTTACCATGGTGGAAGCAACCACCGGATAGTTGGAAACATATGCTGTGCCCCACGCCACTGCCGGAAACACTATCCTGGGCCTTGAGAAACAGATTTTGTGGCGACACGGCACACCGGAGGGAATTGAGTCAGACAATGGGACTCATTTCTGGAACAGCCTGATAGATACTTGGGCCAAAGAGCATGGCATTGAATGGGTATATCACATCCCCTACCATGCACCAGCCTCTGGGAAAATCAAACGGTACAATGGGCTATTAAAAACTACACTGAGAGCAATGGGTGGTGGGACTTTCAAACATTGGGATACACATTTACCAAAGGCCACCTGGTTGGTCAACACCAGAGGATCTGCCAACAGAGCTGGTCCAGCCCAATCAGAACTTCTACATACTGTAGAGGAGGACAACGTTTCTGTGGTGCACATAAAGAATTTGCTGGGGAAGACAGTCTGGGTTATTCCTGCTTCAGGTAAAGGCAAACCCACTCGTGGGATTGTTTTTGCTCAGGGACCCGGATATACTTGGTGGGTAATGAGGGAAGATGGGGAAGTCCAATGTGTACCTCAAGGGAGATTTGATTTTAGGAGAAAACAGCCAATGAACTCAATTGTATGCTGTTGCTTGTTATGTAATTTGTTTTTTTATAGCCCATCAACTAGATGTCTTCAAGTCATCCGTGACTGACCCTCAGCCCATCATCCCAACAAAGAACGGACTTTAATGAAACCAGACGAGTTCTGCAGTAAAGGAACAATCAGCATCAACAGGCAGCAATCCAACACTGCACACTGCCTCCCCTGCTCTGAAAGACTGTTACAAAAGGTGGAGCCTGACACCACGGACTGGATGGACTCAGCAGCTTTATAGGGATTGACCCAGGCACTACAGGATTATATCTCTCCATCTGTGTGTGTGTGTGGATGTATATGTACATATATATATATATATGGGATGATATTTTGAAAATGTGTGATCTGAGCATGATGTGAATGGTATGGAATAAGGGGTGGATTGTTATGGGTTCGGCTTTTTACCCCACCCCCCCCACCCCCCCCCGCAGAGTCTCATGTTACGCTGGGAAAGAGAGAAAAGCTGGGGGAGGGGAGAGAGGGCGCCTGACCCGGGCTGACCAATGAGGTTATTCCAGACCACAGCACATCATGCCCAGGAGGTAGGATTCGGGGGGGGGGGGGCTCTCGCGGCACATGGTGGGGGGGGCGGCACGTGGTCTCTCGGCTTGGTCGGGCAGCGAAACGGTTGTATCCTCTCCCTTTGTATTTACTTTGTCATTATTATTGGCGTTGGTGGTGGCAGTAGTGATTTGTATTGTATCTCAGTTACTGGACTGTTCTTATCTCAACCCGTGGGAGTTACATTTTCTTTGGTTCCTCTCCCCATTTCCCCCCCATTGGAGGGGGGGGGGGGGGCGGAAAAGGAGGGAGAAGGGAAATTTATGGCTTAAACCACCACAGCTGTGTTCTTGAAACATTGCTTCATACCTTCTCTGCAGATAGTTTTAGAATAATCTCTTCCTTTGAAATAGAATCAGTGTTGGATGTGATCATGAGAAATTTTTCTTCCTGGCATTTCTTTAAAATATCATGTAAGGAGGAAAAAGAAAAAGAAAATTAGATTAGTAGTTGACTAGAGTGACAAATATTTTGGTGTTCTCAAGTTCTGACATTTTCTGGTAAATGGAGGTAGCTTCTTCATTGGCTAATCTCCTTTTAATATGTGTGGTTTATATTAAATATCTGGTATAGCTGGGTATTACATTGTCAACAAATCAGTCATTCACTGGGAAACATAGCTTAGAGACAAACCTACCAAATTTTTATTGTCCCAAATAAGAGTGATATGTGAAGACAGCTTATAAGCACTTGCCATAAAATCCAGTTAGTCAGTCACTTTTCCCTACAAGTGAGGTCCTGGAACCCTGTGAAAACTCAGTTCTATTTTTGGCTGACTTAGAACAGGGATTTGAATTAATGAATCCTGCCCATAAGAACACCTTAAAAAGCAGTCCACATAGTCATTTTTATACTTTCCTCCTGCCCAATGAATATTTAAATATTCTGTGCAGAATATCATGGGTCTGACAAAAAATACTGAGGACGAGCTACCTCTATGAAAATATTTGAGACTGCTGTAGTAATCTCACTGTGCTGTAAATGGTCAGATCCCTACGCCAGGAAAGGTCCTGACCCTGTGCATTTCATAACTTTACATGAATCCCCTAAGTACTAGGTTATTAGATAAAAATGTAAAATCAGGATACAATTTGCTTATTTAAAATGTGGCTTCGCTTACCTTTTATTTCAAGTATGCCACAGTAAAATATTCATTTTCAGACTGAAAAAATATTTTGCATGAACCCCAAGCGACTTCGTTTTCTTTTCAACAAAAAGGAAAAAGAACTATACTTGCCAGAATGAAAAAAAATGACCCAAAATTAAATATTTATATTTCAATACAGCCTTCAGATAAAAGGATACATCCCTTGAATGGCTCCAATATGTATGTCTGACTTGAAGAGCTGCTCTCTAATTGAATTTAACCCAGGTGCACTGGTAAAAGCTGAGATACACTGCAGCTTTGAAAAATCACCTCCAGAACATTAAAAAGCTGGAGGTATAAGTGTCAGCAAGTTTAAGAAAACAAAGAGAGAGTTATGCTAATTTACACTAGAAAGAGCCTAGCACAGTGTCTGTTGCCAGGCTTAAGAAAGTGTTGCAAGGTTTTGTTACCTCTTGTTTTCATTTTATACAGTAAAGGAGTAAGGTTAATAATACCCAAGTTAGCCTGTGGCTGGCACTCAGAGAGCAAAAGTGAAACAGAAAAAGGCACTGTGGCTTTTGCAATTCTAAAGCAATTAGTCAGTATTAATAATCCCATGCATACCTAAGACAGGTGCCTCACACAGAAAAAAATATGTCATAGCTAAAACAGAGGAATTTGAATGTTAATAGATCTGTAGGATAAATTCTGCCTTCAGTTTTACATAAGTCAAAGTTTGAATCTACTGCTTTGAATTTATATTTGTACAAAAATAGAAATAAATGACTGTGTGTTAATGAAGTTTATTTACAATTAGTATGCCTGATTCTATGATTTTATGACTCTATTAGAAAGAAAAAAATTACCAAAGCCTAATTTACTGGACCTCCAAAAATCACAGCAGTGGTATAAATGGCGCAGAAGAATATGACATAAATCAGCAATAAAATACAGATAAATTGATGTTATGGGAAAACTGTACTGACACAGAAGATCTTGCAAGAGGGGCAGGGAGCAGGCGTAAAGGTTGGTGTCGTGGTTTATGTCTCTAAAACTCACGCAGTCGCTGTCTCACTCACTTCCCCCTCTTTCTTCCCCCAGTCCCGGGGGATGGGGAGGAGAATCGAAAGAATGCAACTCGCACAGGTTGAGATAAGAACAGTTTAGTAACTAAGGTATAACACAAATCACTACTGCTACCACCAATAATAATACAAAAGAAATACAAGGAAAGAGAATACAACTGTTCACCACACGATATCAAGCCCGACTCCACAGCGAACCCCGCAGCCACGAGCCCCCACCCTTCTGGGTCTCTACTCTCCAGTTTTTCCATCCTGGGCATGACATGCTGTGGTATGGAATAACCTCTTTGGTCAGTTTGGGTCAGGTGTCCTGTCTCTGCTTCCTCCTGGCTTCCCCTCCTCCCTGGCAGAGCATGAGACTCAGAAAGTCCTTGGTCAAACTAAAACATTACCAAGCAGTAACTGCAAACACTGGTGTTATAAGCGCAGTTCCCAGGCCCAAAATCAAAAACACATCGCTGCACCAGCTACCAAGAAGGAGAAAAATGACTGCTGCTGCTGAACCCAGGACAGTTGGGCACAATTTTAAAAGTTAAGCTGTAAAAAGATAATTTACCTATTATGCAGGCTCATCTACTTTACTGACAGAACATGTATGTCTCTCTGTATGATGCTTTGGTTACTTACTATATGTAGAACAAAAGTTACCAACATAGATTTTAATATGAAGAAGGAACTGAAGGGAACAAAGGATATTGATATTGGCTAGAATCTAGTCCTGAAAGCACTCATCTACTTCTTTATCAAGTGAAAAGTCGCTCATTTTTGGGGAGCACAGGGAGGAACAAGTACTGCTGGAAAAAAATATTGGGATTAAGGAACACAAGAGAATTGATGCTAATGAAGATGACAGATTGAGTGTGTGGCTGCTGCATAAAAGCAGAGCACAACTGCATAAATGTTCTGGGTTAAAGCCTTGTCTTATAAACTGTGTTGGACAAATATGAGACAGACTCTGCATGTGGTGTGATGTTAGCATCTCTAGAAAAAAAAGCCTGAATAATTGAATCTGAAAGATCAAAACAGAGCTGCTTTAAAGCACTCATGACTCTGTGGACGACTTTGAAATTCAATCTGT
The DNA here is from genome assembly GCA_017639245.1 of Myiopsitta monachus. Classification (NCBI taxonomy): domain Eukaryota; kingdom Metazoa; phylum Chordata; class Aves; order Psittaciformes; family Psittacidae; genus Myiopsitta; species Myiopsitta monachus. Next base: position 50,244,822 of record CM029925.1, on the reverse strand, counting down.
TTGGACACAAAGTTACATAAATACTTCTAATCAAATAGAGTCTGTGTATCTCTTCCTTGATTTTTCTTAATTAACAAAGGAAAATTGAATGAGGATTTTAATAAACCCCAGACCACCTCAGCTCTTTCCTTTCTCCTAAAAAAGCAATCAAGGATAAATGGGGAAACTCAAGACCCCCTCAGCTTCTTCGCCTTTCCAATGTTTTATTCATCGTAACTTATTTGATTCCAAATATTTGAGTATGAATATTTTTCTGCTGCCCCATGTTATAGTTCTCATTCTTTCTGTCCTGCTGCTTCTCTTCTTACTATGCTTTTTACTTTTTTATTTCCTGTTACCTTTCACACTACAGGATGCTTGTAGGCATTCCTTAACACAAAACCTATTTTCTTGCTAGCTGCAGTTTGCAGTAAAGGTATCAGTTAAGTTTGTCAGAAAAATTTCTCTCTAGCAGCCTAGCATTACAGGCGCTAGGCGTTACCTGAAGCACTAATGATCCTCAAACTCACTTGTGAAACATGTTAAGAAAACAAGGCCTAAATCCTGAGATTATCAAATGACATTTTGGGTGGAGGACCTAGTGGGAAGACTATGCTCGAACATAGCTCTGTGCATTCGTCTCTCAGTAAGGAACAGAATATTCAGTTCCTGTCAGATCTCCATTGAAATGTTCATTACCAGGTATATGTGATTATGAAAATGGTGCTCAGTTATTCTAGAAAAATAAATTGTTACATTTTTGATTACAAAGTGGTACACTTAGTTTGAAAAATCCCCATAGTTAATCTTAAAACCCCCAGAACTGACCTTAAAAACCCCCACAATTTTACATAATGTTTCCATGGGAGATCACATGTATCTCCTCTAAGGTCTGTTCCTTCTTCTTTTTCAAGAATAGGTTAGACTTAGTGAGTTAATTCAAGTTCTATTTCTCCCTGCATAAGTACAGTTGAAGATTCATTTGTACTGGGGAGTGTTCTAACATCCCGTCTTTTTATAAAAGCTGCACAATCTTGGTGCGCACTCTCTCCTTGATCCCCTTGCTGGAGGACTGGAGATTGTGAACATTTAGGCATAACCTGAGAAATCATGTTTTATTTATTCATAACAAAGATGGCACTGTTACTGCTTTGTGTTCTTTTTCTAGAATTCCTAATCTTATTTTCACTTTTGGAGATTTATGCAAAATGGTCATTCTAGTCCAGTTCTTTCCCGTTCCCACTATCCTTTCTCCTTCTCTTTTAAGGACTCTAAAATAATCTGCTTTTTGACAATAAAATCACTAAAGCAGTTTGTAGGACATGAGTTTTTAGCTGCCAGCCAGGCATAACTCTACTGTTAATATGTTGCTATTGCAGTATTGTTTATTTTGGATACATGGTTATATCTTCACTGAAAACTTCAAAAGGTCAGCTTTGTCTCAGTGAGAAATAGGGGAACTTTTGAAATCACAGTCTGGAAAAACTTTTTCTTGCCCATTTCTATTTTTACATAAATTTTTTTTGATCTCTTAAGGTTTTGGAAGAAACTAATCTGGTGTCAAAAGTTCAGATAACCCACTGACACAACTATTGCTAGTTGCCTCTTCTGCTAAGCCTACCAAATGTGCAGGTGAAACCATATGAGTGAAGACACGAAAGTAGCTTTAGACCCTAAGTGGAACAAAAATTCCTGTTGACAAATTTGGATTAGGCACTGTTCACCTTGATTTCTTCCTCAGAGGCGAGGTTATTAATCACAATAATTCAAGTAGCCTGCCACAATGACTGGAAAAGTCCAAAGACTTTTGTGATCGCAGATGAAAAAAAGGTACTAAAGCAGCTGACACAAGAAGTAAAAGACAGTGCATAACAGCTATACATGGAAAATCCCTTTCTGTGGCAATATATTTAAAACAAAATCATTATGATTTAATGTAGATTATGTAGATACAGAATGAAATAAATTACTTTCATTGCCTGTGAAATGTATATGTGTAATAGCAAAACTAAATTCAAAAAAAGCACTGACAATGGCATTTCTATTAGGGCAGGAACTGCACTTCTTTATTGGAGTTCAGCACGGAAATTTTAAGAACAATTCAGACATATTTAGGTGGGAACCTGTGTCTCATCTTAATCCAGGTATGTCTGATTTTGAGATTTTGCCAGCATCTGAATAAGAGAAAAACTATATTGGCTACTTAAACTATCTCTTCTCATCTTTCACCACTGGAAGGCCCTGACTCCTCTAATTTCTGCTTAGGCTAACTGAAGCTAATATATCAAAGCTGCTTATAAAAGTGACTCATACATTAAACTGCTGCTAGTATTCATTATTTATTCTATCCCTAATGTCTATCTTATATTATGTTATAGTAAATGCCATACCAAGGCATACTGACCAAGGCATTGCTGACCAAGGAAAGCAAAGATAGTGCCATAGTTTAACCCTAGCTGGCAACAAAGCCCCACGCAGCCGCTCGCTCACACTTCCCTGGTGGGATGGGGGAGCGAATCAGAGGAGTAAAAATGAGAAAACTCATGGGCTGAGATAAAGACAGTTTAACAAGTAAAGCAAAAGGTGTGTGCTCAAGCAAAGCAGAGCAAGGTATTCATTCACCACTTCCCATTAGCAGGCAGGTGTTCCGCCATCCACAGGAAAGCATGTGTGTGCCCATTACACCTAACAGTTACTTGCAAGGGCAAACACTATCATTACAAAGGTCTTTCCCTTTCTTCTTCCCTCAACTTTTATATACTGAGCATGACGCCATATGTTATGAATTCCCCTCTGGTCAGATGGGGTCAGCGGTCCCAGTTGTGTTCCCTCCTAATTTCTTGTGCACCCCCAGCCTACCTGCTGGTGGGGTTGTGTAAGAGGCAGAAAAGGCCTTGACTGTGTGCAAGCACTGCTCAGCAATAACTAAAACATTCCTGTATTATCAAAACTGTTCTCAGCAAAAATCTAAAACATAGCCCCATAAGAGCTACTCTGAAGAAAATTAACCCTAGCCCAGCCAAAACCAGCACAGATGGTCAGTAATATGAAAGGTGGATCTAGACTGCTGAGGTATGAATTCACTTCAGAATTAACTTACCCATAATTTCAGGGGAGAAAAACAGCCCTTCCCCCTGGGGGAGAAGAAAGGAGGGTTAGATTGGAATTAACAGTAGAAACCTAGAAATGTCTAAGTTCCATATAGGTATTTCATATTTATACTAAAATACATGGGGAAGTGTGAGTTCCTTCACTCACCTCAACCTTCACTGATAAAGCTTGCCTTCAGCAGTTCCAGGTACCCGAGATTAGTGAGGAAGTCTGTTGCAAGATTTATCCTTAGTGAATGAGGATCACACCAGAGAATCATAGAATCATAGAATAGTTAGGGTTGGAAAGGACATTAAGATCATCAAGTTCCAACACCCCTGCCATGGGCAGGGACACCTCCCACCAAACCATGCCACCCAAGGCTTTGTCCAACCCGGCCTTGAACACTGCCAGCAATGGAGCATTCACAGCTTCCCTGAGCAACCCATTCCAGTGCCTCACCACCCTTACACTAAAGAATTTCTTCCTCATATCCAATCTAAACTTCCCCTGTTTAAGTTTGAACCCATTAACCCTTGTCCTCTCACTACAGTCCCTCATGAAGAGTCCCTCCCCAGCATCCCTATAGGCCTCCTTCAGATGCTGGAAGTCTGCGAGGAGGTCTCGAATGCAGCCTTCTCTTCTCCAGGCTGAACAGCCCTGAACTTTCTCATCCTGTCTTCATACGGGAGCTGATCCAGCTCTCTGATCATCCTCTTGGCCCTCCTCTGGACTTCTTCCAACAGTTCCATGCCCTTTTTATGTTGAGAACACCAGAATTGCACACAATATTCCAAGTGAGGTCTCATGAGAGCAGAGTAGAGGGGCAGGATCACTTCCCTTGACCTGCTGGTCATGCTCCTTTTGATGTAGCCCAGGATACAGTTGGCTTTCTGGGCTGCAAGCGCACACTGCAGCTTGCTCATGTTCATTTTCTCATCGACCAGCACCCCCAAGTCCTTTTCCGCAGAGCTGCTCTCAATCTCTTCTGTGCCCAACCTGGAGCTGTGCCTGCTGATTGCTCCGACCCAGCTGTAGGACCTTGCACTTGGCATGGTTCAACTTCATCAGGTTGGCATCAGCCCATCTCACAACGGTGTCAAGGTCCCTCTGGATGCCATTCCTTCCCTCCAGTGTATCAACCGAACCACACAGCTTGGTGTCATCGACAAACTTGCTGAGGGCTCACTCAATCCCGCTGTCCATGTCACCGACAAAGATGTTGAACAAGAACGGTCTCAACACCAATCCCTGAGGGACACCACTCGTTACTGGTCTCCAGCTGGACATTGAAGCCATTGACCACAACTCTTTGTGTGCGGCCATCCAGCCAGTTCTTTATCCACCCAGTGGTCCACCTATCAAATTGATGTCCCTCCAACTTAGAGACAAGGATGCCATGTGGGATGGTGTCAAACACTTTGCACAAGTCTAGGTAGATGACATCAACTGCTCTACCCCTGTCATTCAGTTCCGTATCTCCATCACAGAAGGCCACTAGATTGGTCAGGCAGGATTTCCCCTTAGTGAAGCCATGTTGGCTGTCACTTATATAAACTGGGCATACATGAATCCATGGGACCTAATGGGATGCACTCATGAGAACTAACAAAGTTGACCAGTGTCATTACAAGATCATACTCGATTATCTTTGAAAGGTCTGAGGAACTGCAGGCTGGTTAGCACCATTTCACTCCCTGGGAAGGTGGTAGAGGAAATGTCCCTGGAAGCCACTTCCAAACATATGAAGGACAAAAGGAAATTGGGAGTAGTCAGCATGAATTTCTGGATTAATATGGTTTACCAGCTCAGTGGCCTTCTATGATGAAGTGTCTAGCTCTGTGAATTAAGGGAGAGTATCTGGCTTTGTTTATCTTGATTTTAGCAAGGCTCTCAACATTCTCACAAACAAACTGATGAAGTACAGACTAGATAAGTCAACAGACAGACTGGAAGTTACTTGAATCAAACAAGAAAACCAAACCCAGCTACCAAAACATATAAGATGATAAAGTGGTTAAACGAGACATCCATAAACTAGGGTTTAAATAAAGAAGCTATCACTAAGCTATAAGGCTCAAAGGTTTTCAATCAGTGGCAAAAATTCCAGCTGGAAGCCAGTCATTAGTGGGGCACTCCAGGGGTCCATAGTGGGGAAATGTTATTTAACATTTTCATGAGTGACCTGAGTCAGCAAGTTTGCAGATTATATAAATATGCGAGGAGTGCCTGATACATCAAAGCGTTGTATTGCCATTCAGGGGGAACAGAACTGTTTGGAAAAATGGACAGAAAGGAAGTCCATGAAGTCTGCAAAGGAAAATGCAAAGTCCTACACCTGAGGAAGAATAATCTAATACTACACTACAGGGTTGGGGCCATCTGTCTGTGTATCAGCTTTTCAGAAAAGCAGGGGTCTGAATGGACACTGAGTTGACCAACAGCCAGGAATGTGTCCTTGCAGCAATGAAGGTCACCAGCCTCCTGGCCTTCATTAAGAGGAGCATTGCCATCAGGTCAAGAGAAATGATAATTCCCCTCTGCTTAGCCTTGGAGAGGTTTGTCTGGAGTGCTGGATCCAGTTCTGAGCTCCCCAGTGCAAGACAGACATAGATATACTGGAGCTAGTCCAGCAAAGGGCCAGAAAACTTCAGGTACTGGCACATCTGTTACACAGAGCAAATAAGAGAGCTGGCACTGTTCAGCCTCAAGAAGAAAAGACTTGGGGAGATCATGTCAGTGTGTATAAATACCTGACCAGGGGAAGTAAAGAAGATGGAGTCAGACTCTTCTCAGTGGTGGACAAGACAAGGGGCAAAAGGCACAAAGAGAAACAAAGAGACTTCCCTTTAAACATTAGAAATAAATATTTATGACAATTAGAAAATGTTTACTGAGAGGATGGGTTTAGTCTTCATTCATAGAGATATTAAAGACCTCATGAATCATGGTCCTGAGTAACCTTTGGAAAGGGGGTTGGACTAGATAATCTCCAGAAGTTCCTTCCTACCTCAAAAATTCTGTGATTCTGTGGTACAACAAAGATGATAATTTTCAACAGGACCCTGACTGTTCGTAGGACTTGTATGGGCACATGTATGAGGATTTGATTCCAGCTAGACAATAAGTTTCAATTTAAAACTTATTCAGTCTATATTTTAAAAATAAGGTCTTTTTCAGGAGGTTTTTACAATGCACTACTAGTATGCAAATTCTGGTAGCGGATTAGAAAATTTATGCAGGAATTTCGGAGAAAGAATTCAACAAATAGTGTTCTGTGGTGCTTCTGCTTCCTAATTTGGCATTAGACACTGCCTAAGAACTGTTCAATACATGTTAAGAAACCTTCATCTTCATTGTCTGCCTTCTTTAAGCCAACAATATCAGCTCTCGAAACTGTTGGAGCTGGGAGTCTTTCTTCATTTCCTCAAGTATCCTTCCCCATTAATCTTGACCAAAGTTCCATAATACAGAAAGGCTTTTATTTTTATATACCATATGTATTCCCCCACTTCTTTTTTTGCTGTTGTTTCCCTGTAAGACTATATTTCCTTTATATATATAGAATTCCATACAATCTAGTCTATTCCCCCTTTCCTTCTCTCCACACACAGAGCACAGACTTTCTTCCTTTTTTTTTTGCGTGTGTTTTAAAGCTAAATGTAATGTATTCATCTGAACAGCTGGGTAACTTTCATGCTACACGCAAATCAGGTTAAAAAGTAACAAACCTCATGAAAATGTGACGAAAACCTACAATAGCTCAAATTGTAGTTCCAATACAAATCTTTCCCTGTTCAGAAAATTGTGTTCATTGTCTTTTATTTTTAGAAAATTCTCTGCAAGAACTTAAAAAGGGGGTGCATTCTTTTGCATTGTGGCATAATCAGGAATTCCATTTTTATCCTGTAACTCTATTCACTTGGGAACATGCAGTGAACCAGCAGGACAAGGTTCATTTCAGAAACTTGGCAAGTGGGACAGTGTCCTACCAAAGACAAACAAACAAAAAATTTCTGAAGGGGCATGCTTCCAGTTTTTTACTGACTTGTGTTCTTGTTTTCATAATGCTGTAAAAGATGCAAATTGAGATGAGTTCTGGCTAGAGAAAATAAACTGAACATACAAATACTGCATTTTAATGCACAAAGCTTATTTTATATATGGAAATGCGTATGGAGTATGTACTTTGTCCTTGCTGGAAAGCAAATGACATCAGAAGTTACATATAGAGAAGTTTGGAACAATGGATTTGAATTTGATCTCATTATAGCACTGAAAATGATGCAATTTCACCAAGTTATTTCCAGTGTAATTTGAATATGGATTAAAATTCTGACAGGTCAAAGAACAAAAGCTGATCTGCCAGAGTGTCACTGCTAATAACTAAAGATTTTCCTGGGCATACAAAACAATTAGTTAGTCCCAAAAATCTTTGCATTCTTTTTTTTTTTTTTTTTTTTTAAGAACAGACACTGGAAAATGCCGATCTTACAATTTATTAATTTCAAGAAAGACATGTTTGCCTTCTCCCCTGAGAAAGTAGCTTGAAGAATTCTCAATGAAAAATCACCATAATCTAGTCCACTGTCCACTGAGTTCACTGTCCAAACGGGTACCCAGGAGTGTAAATTACATGGTGAGCTTCTTTTGTCTTGTCTAATCATCCAAATGACTAACCCTTGATAATATGACACTGCTCATAATTATAGCTCTGTTTTTCAAGCTAGTCTTTGAAAACTCAGAACGTATTTCTGTTGCTGTTATTGTTACCAGTAAAGAGCAGTGGTAACAATGAGGAATTTAACTTCTTCAGGTCTTTTGAAATACAGTTAGTACTTATTTAAAGACATGTGGTTTTAAGTTTGATAAAAACATATCTTGATCAGCATTTAGTTTTCTGCAGAGAAAAATTCTGGAGGTATATAGGAATGAAGCAATAAGCTTCTTCCATCTAATTTAGTTTGTTAAAATGATCAGCTATAACTTCTTCAGGACTATAACCCTTTCAGAAATCTCAAACATTACTTGATCCAGTCAAATTAAGGAGCAGAGTGGAACTGGGACATTGGTGGGAACTTGCTTATTAAAATTGAAACAGTTATTTGAAAAACGGACTCATCATTACCACTTATACTGAGTGTTGTGTTATCCAGTAAAACTAGATTCATAATATTCACTTTGTAGTCTGTGTCAATGAGTTTTACATCAGAATAATATATCATTTGAGTTGCAAAATTGCAGAACTGTATTACTTTTTGTATCAGAAGTCACAGAAACTTTGAGTTGTGTTTTTGGAAAAAAAAATTACTCTAGTTTTATTAGTAGGCTAAATTTAGTGGAAAACATGATATTCACTTTTAATAGATGGGTTGAAAGTATTTTCAAGAATTATACCTGAAGCTGATTGCTCTTTTCATCGCTTTATGATTTTACAATCACGTTTTCTGTAACCTCAGTGTGTCTGAAATGCTTCTGATTACATACAACCTCCCATTTCTCTGTAAGACTGGCAATCTGACTTTCGCAGCTGCTAAATACAGGCACAAGTATAACAGGTGTAAAGGCATATCAGCCTTATCCTCAATCAGATAGGCCTTAACACTGACCTCATCAGCACTGATATCAACACATCATGTGTGCAGGGTCACACATCCCATGCTTTCAGGAAGTTTTTTGACTTAACACTGTTGGCCTCACAGTTAAGATTTTTTGATAAAGGCTATATCACAGACTGAGAACTGCCATAGATTCATATCCTCTGTGGAGCACACTTGGGGACCCATAACGTATCCACAAACTCAGGCAAATGGAAACAGCCGCAGCTTTTATAAGCAAAATCCAAGAGAACAGCAAAAACTTAGCTCAATTTGTGTGACTTGTACTGCATTTTTAGTGAAAGCATAATTTTTCAAGGCTCAGTTTGGGTAAGACTCATTTAACCACCTTACTATCTTATATACTTTGGTAGCTGGGTTTGTTTTGTCTTGTCTGATTCCTGAGGTGGACACTTGGCCTGTACAACACTCCATCTGAATTGCAACATTTCACTAAACACAATTAGGAACCTAGATATCCCCTAGCTTTCTGCTTTATCCACCTTCTTCAGCAGTCCATGAAAAGATATGACATTTCTAGACAGTAAGTCAAGCCTCCAGAGGTATTATTTTGTTACCTTGAGTTTGGCTGGGATCAGACCTTATTGATTGAGCTACAGGAGAGGTGGTCCTTCGAAAATGAGCCAGTGGTGAGCTATATACTTATACAAAATATAATGACAACTACATAATTAGTCAGAAGTAGAAACATGATACAGTTCTGCAAAGCATTTTGAGTTGTTAAGAATAATGTTTTAGCAAGAATCCCCTTAAGGTCAATGTATTCCATTCCACTGTAATTATATGTCTCCAGTGATAAGCTCATGCCTAAGGACTTGTAAAGTAGTAGTGCATGTTCAGTGACAAGGGAATTCATCTCACCTTTTTGAAAAAGAAATACTAAAAGTTTAAGATATTCACTCTTCACAGGCTATGGAGAGACATTTAGAGGTGACAAGGCATCTCACCAGTCTTAAACATCTGCCTTCGCATGAGACCAATTGCCTTTTAGAAATGCAACTTTCTCCCCAGGAAAGGAAGTATTTGTTGAGAAGATCTGGACAATTAGCTTAGATGCAGGCTACCAACTTTCAGATGTCTATATGAAGTGAGATGCATCCAACAATAGCTGTTTGTACCCTAAGAGGTCGTAACCTCAGGGGGGATTTAAAAACATTTAGAAGTAAGTTTTGGGCTCCCGATATCTTATTCGCATAAGTTCATAGCTTCTGTTCATCATTGTAGTGTAGTTTTTGAACACCTTCTAGCAGTTGTGAAATGAATCTCATTGTTCATATGCTGACTGATTATTCCCAGGTCCTGGATTCTATTTTCAAATATTATTAAACTTTCACCTTTTGTATTTACATAGTACATTTCAGTTTGTCATTACGTAAACTTTTTTACCCCATTAAAATTTAATGCATTAATGTCAGTGGCCCTTTTATTGCAGGTGAATAAGAAGGCATAATATACATAGGCATAAAATTGTAGGATATAATAAAGAATCTAATAATCAATTATGAAAAGCAGTGCTGTACTCAAAATACAAGTCTTAGACTGTTCAGATTTCTACCAAGGGTTCGAATAGGAAATTAAGACAATCCAGTGAAAAAAATACCAGAAGGTGGAAGGTATGCCACCTATATCCTTCACTGTAAAGAGGTCTCTAGCTAATAATTTACTGTTGAGGTGGATTTTCTTTTTATTTTTTTGTCACATTTCTGTATACTTAATTCATTCACAGCTCATCCTAGAGAGAAGAGAGGAGGGAAAGTACAGATGAATTCCCTCTACAAACTGCTGAGAGGGTGTGTATTGGGTTTGCACGGCAAGGTTTTGGTAGTGTAGAGAGGTACAGGGGTGGTTTTTGTGAGAGGTGTGTCAGAGCCAGTGCCAGCCAGCTCCAAGGCAAGCAGCTCCACTGCTGGCCAAGTCTGAGCCCATCAGCAAGAGTGGTAGCACCTCTGGGATAACATGCTTAACATTGGAGTTAAAAAAAAAACACCTCTGGAACTGCAGCCAGAGAGCAGAGCAAAGATATGTAAAAGCAACAGCTCTGAAGACACCCAGTTCAGGGCAGAAGGAGGGGAGGAGGTGCTCCAGGGAATGAAGAAGAGATTCTCCTTGCAGCTCATGGTGCAGACCATGGTGAGACAAGCTGTTCCCCTGCAGCACATGGAGGTCCATGGTGGAGCCCCTGGAGGATCCCACACCAGAGCAGGGGGATGCCTGAAGAAGGCTGTGACCCTGTGGGAAGGCCACACTGGAGCAGGCTCCTGGTAGGACCTGTGGCCCCTTGGAGAAATGAGCCCATGCTGGAGCAGGTTTGCTGCAGGACTTGACTTGTGACCCTGCGGGGGACTCACACTGGAGCAGTCTATTCCGGAAGGACTGCGCCCGTGGGAGGGACCCATGCTGGAGCAGTGTGTTCCTGAAGGACTGCACCCGTGGGAGGGACCCATGCTGGAGCAGTCTGTTCCTGAAGGGCTGCATCCATGATAGGGACCCACGCTGGAGCAATTCATGAAAAACTGAAGCTTGTGGGAAGGGCTCACACTGGAGAAGTTCATGGAGGACTGTCTCCTGTGGGATAAGCCCCACATTGGAGCAGGGGAAAAGTGTGAAGAGTCCTCCCCTGAAGAGGAAGGAGTGGCGGAAATAAAATGTGATGAACTAACCCCCCATTCCCCATCCACCTGAGCTGCTGTGTGGAAAGGAGGGGGAGAATTCAGGAGAGAATTTAAACCTAGGAAAAAGAAAGGGTTGGGAGAATGTGGTTTTAGTATCTGGTTTTATTTTTTCATCATCCTACTCTGATTTACTGATTATAAATTAGCTAATTTCTCTAAGTCAAGTCTGTTTTGCCCAAGATGGTGATTTGTGAGTGATCTCTCCTTATCCTTAGCTCGACCCATAAGCCCTTCATTATATATTTCTGTCCCCTATCCAGCTGAGGAGGGGAGTCTTAAAGTAGCTTTGGTGGGCACCTGGTGTCCAGCCAGGGTCATCCCACCACTGCTCTCTCTCTCCCGCTGCTGAGAGAACTTGTTTCTGTGGAGTTGAACCAGCAGTCTGTAGCTGAGATGATGGTCTATATGATGCGGAGCATTTGGCTGTCATGGTAAGAAAGTTAAATCCAATTTCTGATGAAAAACAACAATAAAAGTTCAATTTATTTGGGGATAAAATTACTCCTTGGGACAGTGTTCCTAAGCAGAGAAGTCTTCTGGATTAATTAATATTTTTGGCTGCTTTTTTTTACCTAAGGAATTTATTGAATCAGATTCACTGTGTCTTGAAACCTTTCAGACCAATGCTTTCCCATTTGGAACATCAAATACACCAGGTGCATGCAACAATCTGCTTTATATCAGCAACAACAAAAGCCCTTTTGGGTTTTCTGATTCCAGACTAACGTGGCAATTTGGAAACATCTAAAATAAAAAAATGTAGGTTTTTTTTCCCAACAAACTGGACTGATATCCTTAAAAAATAGGGGGAAAAAAATTCAAAGCCCTCCTAAACAATGAATATTGGCTGTATATCAGAAGCTTCATTAAGAACCAAAAACTGAAGTGGCTTGTCAATAACTATTAGCAATATACTAATGGGAGTGATAGTGAATTAATACAGTAATTAATATGGAATTCGAGTTAGCAGATGGAGGCATATATAGATGAGTGCCGAATATCAGTAAACGGACGAATTGATTTTAATAGAGGTCCAGGAGTTTCACAAAATTTCAGGAAGCTGGTAGAGTCTTTGACTATCTGCTTGGCTATGGCATGTTAATAAACAAATATAGGATCTTTCTGTTTCAAATCTGAAGAGAAGAAATTCACACGAATGCTGGCAGTGGCTCCTGCTGATTCTTTTGACACTACACCATTTAGAGTTAAGCCAACCTCCCTCCTGCTTTGCAATGCAAACTGAATGGGAAAATTAAGGGTAAATTACCACCAGCATGCATGATATTGTAGGCAGTCTCAAAATCTGCTCCTGGATGCAAGATCAAAGCATTTTACTTTCAGCAGATGTAACAGGAGGCTATTATGAACACTTGTGAAATGAACCATGTCCAGGTCCATGAACCATGTCCAATTGTGCAGGTTTTGAAAATACTGTGCAGAAGAATCTGCCACAGAGATATGTTCAAGATGGGATTTTCCCCCAGTAATATTCCTCTTTATTTGTGGAATTCTCACCAGCTCTAACCTTTCTGAATTGCTTCAACAAACTGTGTAAAGATTGCCAGCTCTGAGTGTGGGGATACACTATGACACACACACTGCTACTCTTGTGGAGGTCTTTATCTGAAATGCTGTGTTTCTGCTTCCCACTCCTCCCCAAGGAATGGCACCTCCAATTTATCAAAACCACAGTGGGAATGTGGCAGCCACTGGTTAATCCCTGGATCACCTTTTGCTGTAAGGATATAGAACTACCTCTTTGCAGTACTCTGTTTCTACCATAGGCACATGTTAAAACTTCCCTTCTCTACAAAGCAGATAAAATAGTTTTGAAACATGCAGGGGTTCTTTTACAGAAAGCCTTTGCACAGGTAACACATGAAAGATGAAGGGGTGGATTGTGCTACTCTCTGAAGCTGTATTGGATATTTTGGGGTTTTTTTTACCCCAGCAGGGGGGGGAATGTTAATCAGTTTTTCTTCCTAAGAAATATGATCAAAGTTCAGAGTTAATTTCTCCAAGCAGATGAGTGGGAGAGGCTACTCGTTCTGAAAGGGGCCCACATTTGCTCTCCTTGTACCAATTTCAGGTTCACTGCACACTGACCGGCCCAAATCTGCATAAGAATGTGGCCTTGGCAGCTTGTCTCAGCCCATCAGGTCTGCATCACCCTGGCATCATCTCAGCTCTGCAACCAGGGCATTTTTCTGGCCTGGAAAAACCCTCCCTCCTGCTGAGGAGTGGCTCCATGGCAGCCCATGAATATTGTTCCGCCAGCCAGGCTCCCTCTGTAAGTGACATCCTGTGCCACCATCCTCTCTGAAGGATCATGATCCCCAACATGTACATCTCCCTATCCATAGCAACAGCTTGAGACTGAGTGACACTCTTGGCAAGAGCAGCCAGCTCCGAGTGGACCCATACCTGACTTATCTACTGTCAAATGCCAGTCTGGCTTGGAGTCAAATTGCAAATGGGACTCTGTTAAAGTTTCACATTTCTCCATTGCTGTACCTTAGACTAGAGAGGCTTTTAGAGGACACTTACTGCTGTGCAACGTATCATCTTCACCTCTAAGATAATAAAACTTCAGGTTTAGTCAAGTGTGTGTTCATTTCTCACAAAGAAATCTAAGGGCCTGCAATTGCAGCCTATTGAACTCCTAGCAGATTTGAGCATAGAGAAAGACAACTGGAGACCAGTAACGAGTGGTATCCCTCAGGGATTGGTGTTGAGACCGTTCTTGTTCAACGTCTTTGTCGGTGACATGGACAGTGGGATTGAGTGAGCCCTCAGCAAGTTTGCCGATGACACCAAGCTGTGTGGTTCGGTTGATACACTGGAGGGAAGGAATGCCATCCAGAGGGGCCTTGACACCCTTGTGAGGTGGGTTGATGCCAACCTGATGAAGTTGAACCATGCCAAGTGCAAGGTCCTACAGCTGGGTCAGAGCAATCGCAGGCACAGCTCCAGGTTGGGCACAGAAGAGATTGAGAGCAGCCCTGTGGAGAAGGACTTGGGGTCTTGGTGGATGAGAAAATGAACATGAGCAAGCTACAGTGTGCGCTTGCAGCCCAGAAAGCCAGCTGTATCCTGCGCTGCATCAAAAGGAGCATGACCAGCATGTTGAGGGAGGTGATCTGGCCCTTCTACTCTGCTCTCATGAGACCTCACTTGGAGTACTGCATACAGTTCTGGTGTTCTCAACATAAAAAGGGCATGGAACTGTTGGAAGAAGTCCAGAGGAGGGCCAAGAGGATGATCAGAGGACTGGATCAGCTCCCATATGAAGACAGGATGAGAAAGTTGGGGCTGTTCAGCCTGGAGAAGAGAAGGCTGTGTTCGAGACCTCCTCGCAGCCTTCCAGTATCTGAATGGGGCCTATAGGGATGCTGGGGAGGGACTCTTCATGAGGGACTGTAGTGAGAGGACAAGGGTTAATGGGTTCAAACTTAAACAGGGAAGTTTAGATAGGATGTAAGGAGTAAGTTCTTTCCTGTAAGGGTGGTGAGGCACTGGAATGGGTTGCTCAGGGAAGCTGTGAATGCTCCATTGCTGGCAGTGTTCAAGGCCGGGTTGGACAAAGCCTTGGGTGGCATGGTTTGGTGGGAGGTGTCCCTGCCCATGGCAGAGGGGTTGGAACTAGATGATCTTAATGTCCTTTCCAACCCTAACTATTCTATGATTCTATGAGTCTATGAATTTCATCACATGTTGACAAATTTCAAGATAACACTGTCATGTTTTATAGATTTGTCATATGACAGCTTTCATATGAATAAAATTGAAAGTATTATTTCACTATTTTATTACAGTGCAGTTAGTTTCACTCTATGCTTCTGATCTGCATTTCAGATATAGACCTTTATTTGTTTAGTCCTGTGAAAGAGTTCATTGTTTCTGCAGAGGGACCCTGTTTCTTCAGTAGGAAAATATATGAGCTCAATGCGTCCTACAGGAATTGCAATGAAGTCTTTATGAATTTTGAAGTCAAATGTTTCTGGTGTGGTTTTTTTTTTTTTGTATGCTTGCCTGGATTTTTAACAGCTACCTAAGATTTGGGAAATTGTGTGAATTATTCAAAATGAATGGATTTTTTAAATACTCTGGTGTTGTGTTAAAGATTTGAAAAACAACAAGCAACTCCTCAGCCATCATCAGGTGGTGAGAATAAAAAGAATCAAGGGAGAAACTAATGATGGTTTTTGGCATTGTTTGAGAATGACTTGTAAGGGCATAGACAAATCTGTAGTACAAGAACATATTATGCATATGCATATATATATGTATTTGTACGTGTGTACATATATGTATTTATATGTACATCTGTGTCTGTAAAACATTTAGTTATTTTTTTCTTTTATAGTCCAAATATGGTTGCATAATATGAGTTTATATTGCATCCTGTTATCATCCATATTCATACGCATAAAAAGTGTGGGATTTTGCTTGGTGTTTTTCCTAATGAATGAAACTTTTTTTTTTTTTTTTTTTTGGAAAAAACAGTTGGAATATGGCATTTAATTTTCTTTCAAATTTCATTTATTTCAGTCTTAAACTGATAACAAATGCCTAGATATCAAATGTTTTCCATAAGAAGGATGGATTTTAGGGAACACTAGATTGGTGCCCATTTATAAGGAATTTCAAATAGCCAATCTTCAAAACTGAATTCGATAGCATGACCTCTAGCTTTTACAGAAAGTAAAGAATTGTGTTATCACATATGAAAAGTTTATGGGACTGCTTATAAATTTCTAAAAATAGACGAATATTACAAAATCTATCAATAAATACTTTGCTTCATGGATGTTATCAGAAGCTGGTATAGCTTATAGAATAGAATTTATATTCTATTCTGTAATAGAATTTATATAATAAAATAAATAGAAATTTAGACTTATCTTTATAGGTCTAAAGGCCTAAGAAGTCCATTAGAGAAATTAGTCTCATTTTTAGCACAATATTAGGTGGAGAACTTCACTGAAAAAATTGTGAGCCATGTCTATAAATTGAGAGTCGAATATTTTTATTCAGTCCTGATTTAAAATGATAAGGACTCCATCACACCTTTTGAAATGTTGTGCCAGAATTTAATTATCTTTCAGATGGAAAAATTCTCTTTTCACTCAGTCTGATTGTGTGCAGGTATGAAAGTCTGATCTCATTGTATCATTTTACTTATCATAAAAATCTCTTATCATAAAACCTCTTTTGAGGGAAACCTTTTATTTGGGGGCAAATAAAATAGATTGATTTGTTAAATTTTTACCCCTGAAGTAATGTTTTGAGTTCTTTTTTTCCTTAGTTCTGCTGAGTTTTATGTTACATTGTTCTAAATTTATTAATAATTTATGCTTTTTGTTCAAATTTGTCTATCTGTTTTGAAAGAAATCTGTTCAAACCTAGAGCAGCTGGCTAAATGTTCCTAATAATAGTCTCACTAATTTCGTTTACAAAAGTAAATGTAAGAAGTAAGTGCACTGCCTAACTATAGAAGCCCACTTTTGCTTTGTAGCAAAAGCTTTGGTTTGAAAGATCCCTTGTCCAAAGGCAATGGATACCCTTTAAAGCAGGATTTCATTTTCTGCTTTCAGATATTTGTCACTGGCTGCACAAGAGCCTATTGTTCACAAAATCTAAGGAATTCAGTTTAGTCTATCCGAATGATCCAAATTCATCATTACTTATCACTCCCTGCTCCTGTCGTGCATGTTGAGTAACAATATTGACTATTATTCATCACCAGAGAGCAATGTGCATTTTGACAAGAAAAGGATAGCAGAAAAGTCACCTCAGAAAGCAATATTTCCAAAACCTCCCTACTAATCTTGCAGAATGTAAATATCATTTGTAGATGATAGGATGATCAGGTTATCAGAAGGTGTAGATTAAATGGGGAAAGATGGATTGTATTTCTTCTTTAACAAGTACAATGCAAGGAGGCCATACAAGATTGTTCCCTTTGCTCCTGGAGGAAAGGAGGCATCATGTAGGAAACAAAGACAGTGAGCCTAGGCTCTATTGCATTATGTATTAATAAATGTCTTTAAGAAAACCAGAATATTCTGCAGTGGACAAAGGCCACTCAGCTCTGTATGACCGAGTTGCTCCAGGAAATGATTCTCTGTCTCATCTCTGTCTCAGACAGCTCTAGCTGGTACAGTGTAACCTTGGTAATTATTAGCTTTTGTTTTTAGAGTTGACTAAACTGTAAAATGCAGTAAGCCAGCCTAATCTCTGTTGAGGCATTCTGCTCTTTTATATTGATGAAACAACCTGTGAAAAAACAGGAGACCATCCTGTTCCAAAAAATACAGAGGAAGAAAGAAGATGACAAATAATTTTTAAAAATTAGGAATCAAAAGTTTAGTCTGCAGAGATGGCCAAGTTATTCTATTCTATGATCTCAGAGACCTCAGCCTGGAAGTCCTTCCTGAATCTCTTACGTCTTAAAAGGTCTGCAAAATTTATGTGAAAGAGCAGTGCTCATGGAAAACAAGGGCCAAGTAAATGGTTTTCCTCAAACAAAATTGTTTTAAAATATGCTTTTTTCTGTACCTTTTAAATATAAATGAGATCTCTTTATACATGTAAGTTCCAAATGGACATGCTAATTCATCTTGCTGATGACTGTATTATCAGGTGGTTGGCTGTAGAAACAGGGGTCACTAGAAAGAGGCAAATTTAGGTGACTGAATGGTAGGAAAGCCACATCTGAACCCCAAATTGCTGCAGAGGGTTTCAGCTTTGTATCTCTGATGTATTAATGCCATCAGTGTTGGCTCAATGGCTCATCCAACACCAGCACACAAGTTGGAAACAAGAAGGATGTTAAGCATTGTTGCCCTGTGGGATTTTTAATGCTTTGTTTCCTGACAGTTCTTCAGCTGTGACAGAGACTACTAACTGAATTTTGCACAGGTCCAGAGTATGCTTGAAATACCTTTTATTCCTGTTTTCAAAAAAAGATAATAAAGTTCTCCATGAATACAGAGCTCCACAACGGCATCATATTCTCAGCTACATTTTGCTTACAGAAGATGCCTTTGCTTTTTAAGTCCTGCTGAATTTGGACTAAACATTGCTTACATCTTCAGCAGCACCCTGTGTTTTCATTGTTCTCTTTATTTACCTTACTGTTATATTTGCTTGTTTTGCTGAAGAACTGCTCTGCATTGCTGTAGTACATTGTAACTCTTCCTTGCTTTATTGCTAACCCCAGCACTACACAAAAAGGGGTACAGCACAATGAATAATTAATCTGTCAGATTTAGCCTCTTCAAATAGATTTCCGTTAATGCCTTTGTTTCACAAAAGTATTTTTGGAATGTGACTGAATTTTACTCTGTATTAATCATGCACCTATGTGACTATTTGCTATTTGTAGTCAGAAAGTGTTGGTTACTTCTGAGAGCCTGGCTAAGTTACGTGTTATTGTTTCTGTTTTACATTTGGCTATACGCACAAAAACTGGCAGCCAACTGCTTGTGTCTTCATGTGTACAGCCAAATTTCTGTGCTGGCAAAATTCCACAAGTGCACCACCAGAGAATTAGGCCTTTTGCATTCAGTTTCTGCAGTTCTTTGTACAGAGTTTAATATTTACTCTCCATAAATGCTTATGCCAGATCAGCAGGAGCGGAAAGAGACACAAGTGGAGCCGAACACATTTGTTTGAAAATTTGGTTAAATAGTCATGAACAATTACTTGAAATAATAAGCCTGCATACCATTTTTCACCAGCAATCATTAGTAGTACTAATATTGGAATTGTTACTCTTCTTTGCATCCAGGATTTATTATGTAGTGAGGCCTCTTAACTCTTATTGAAAAATTAATGTGTAAAGTGGTGTTTAAAATCTGTACTTTTCTCTTTAAAGTTGACATTCTCTTAAAGAATGACTGACTGTGGATATGTACTTGAGTTCAACAATAACTATTAAGCTTTCAGAGAGCTCTAGAGTTGTAACTGATTTTCTTTTAATAATGGCACATACCATTTTACATTGTTTTTTTTTTATATTCAGCAGTCCTTTCAAACACTAATTACTCCATAAAAAACAACTTTGCCAGGTGGATCAATCATTATCCTTACCTTTGAGGTAAGAATAGAAAGAAATCTTCAGGCTAAGCTTTTAATTTTGTCTGCCTCAGTTTGAAACTTGTTTCATAAAACCTGGGTGTCTTTATGGAGCGTCAGATGATTTATTCATCCCCAAATGGAAGATATCTGTACATACAAAGTCTTCTGTATTCTGTGACTCAGAAGTGATGGGTGAGACTCGGTTGGAAAAGCTGAATTGGGGCACCTTCCCTTAGGATCAGGAAAAGAAGACAAAACTTAGATAATTCCTATTTCTGGGATCAGCTCTAGCCTTAACGTGTCTGTCCCACAGTGTGATCTATTCAGTTTTTATGCAATGATTACTCTGTTAAGTGTGCAACAAAATTACATAATGTATGTATATATCAAAGATATTTCAAGCACTGGTTTGTATTTCAAAAGTTGCATATGACATGGCAGGTGGTTACTCTGTCCGTTACATTGTTCTGTTCAAAATGTGTCTTACAAATTCAGTGACTATTTATGCCCAAATATCTCATTAATGACAGCTAACGTATGTGTTAACATGTAGAAAGGAAAAGAAGATCGACTAAGATTTTGAGAAGCAACTAGTGGTTTCAGAATGTAGATGGAGGAGCCTGATTCTCACTAGGTTAAAGCTTAGCATCTCCTAAAGATCTTCGGAAGTTGCTTTAACTGAATCCTTAGAAGACAACCATCCCTCTTCACCAAAACTGCATTTTATAAACCTATGGTACTGAGCTACACTATTTATCTACTTTCCCTATATACCTACCTGGGATCTACAGATACCCTCCCAGTTGCCTTAGTCTGACTGATTGCTCTGGCATAGCCACAGAAAGATGATCTTTTTGACCTGCCGATATGAGGACAGCAAATGCATATTTAATAAGTTGTAATTGTGTCAGGTTTTATATTGTTTGCATTACTTGGTAAGGAATGCTGTTCTTCAGGCAAGATACACACATTTGCTGAGGTCTTCTCTTACATCTGTAGGCAGTAAGTCTAATCTGGACCTCAGGGTAGGGCATGAAGGGTCTGGCACTGGTTGGATACCTCTGATGTAACTTGAGCAGCTGGAAGCTACATTCAAAGAAGCAGATTTTCCATCTACAATACTTTCAGAGCAGATATGAGAGTGATTTACCGGATTTTTCTTAATAGAGATATACAGATGATCCAGTTAGTTGTAAGAAGGGAATGTATACTGCAAATGTAGAGCGTCTATAAATATTTTTTCATATAAAATTTGTGGGCTTCAGTTGTCATTAACCAAATCTTTAGCTTAAACAGTATTCCTTATTTACTGCTTAATATCAGTATAAAAATAATTTTTTCACTGTAGAAGCATGTTAATTTGGCAATACATATGATCATTAGACTCTGCCAAAACAGCAGGACTATACTGCCTTGTGGACCAAGTAAGTATCTTGTCTTGGCATTTCCAATCCCATATGCACTCTACCTCAATGCTAGGCACAATTAGGAGAAGAGAACAGCCCTTGCAGTACACTTCCAGCATAATGATCTGTTTCCTGGTGCTGACATGCCCCGAAACAGTTTTGTCTCCATCAGGGTATGGTGGTATTCCTTCCTTGCTTCCTACCACAAGCTTCCAGAGGAATTCTGCTTGAATTTCTCTCAGGTTTCATGATGATAAGAACAACTATAAACAAGGCAGCCAACAGCCAAGCACACACTGTAAAGACTACAGGAAAATTACCCTCATTAGCACTGAAAGGGAAAAGCTGCATCCTGGAAAGCAAAGGAATCGGCCCTCTTGCCACACCAGGTAAGGGTTGTCATACCTTTAAGACAATAGGGGCACTTGCTTCTTTGATGGCTTTGAATCCAGAAATCAGCAGAAAAATCCTGACCTTGACTCTGCTGATACAAGTGTATGAGTATTTTATATGGGACTTTGAGAAATTGGTCTAGTGGAAGGTGTCCCTATGGCAGAAGGGCTAAAACTAGATGATCTCTAAGGCTCCTTCTAACCCTAAACATTCTATGATTCTATGATATCTAGCTTTCCTTCATTTTCACATCCTCTTTGTGTTTAAATATGAATTGAACCATGACTGAAGATATGCAACAGAAAAAAAGCAAAACAACAAAACCACTTTCGGCTGTAATCACTTATTCGCATGTGAAACCTGAAAATCTTGTCCTAACACTCCCATATAACCTACTTATTTCCCCAGCTCAGCTTGTAGGCACTCTCAAAACTTTGTAGGTCTTTCTGTCTTTAGAACGATATCTTTCCCCTGAAATCATTGCACACTTTATAAACACTTTTAATGGTATTTACCCTATTTTATGGGAAAACTTGCACTAAAAAAAAAAAAAAAAAAAGAAAAAGTCCCCCAAATGAATACAGTCTTTCACATAAAGTTTTGGTTGGTTGGTTGGATTTTGTTTCTTTGTTTTTTGATTTGGAATTTATGTTAGGCAATGTCTCCATTTCAGAATGATATCTTGTAACATATATTTACGTATTTATGTTAAGACATGTCTTGTCCCTTTGGTCAGCCTTTTCTTTCAAGCCCGGAGTTCAGTTTCTGTAGCAAAAATACCCCCTAATTCCTGTAAATGGTGTGCTAGAACTGGTCGGCAACTTCTTCTGGGATAGCTCACCACGATATCATTTGTCGACTCCGATCCAACAGGCTCTGTCAGTGGGACAGCAATATCTCAAACAAAAAATTTGACCCAGATTGCCCTCAAGGCACTCACTAATCTTGTCTGAACAGGTAAAGCATGAGCACTATAACAAAAAAAGGAAGATGCACTTACATCTTGTAGTTGCATCCTGTTGAATCTGAGGTACAATCTCCATCTGAAGCTCCTGTGCAGTTTGATTTTCATAGCATTTCTTACCTTTGTGGAATATCTGAGAGGCTGCACTTATAATTATTGCTTCCTTCTCTCTGCTGGTGGATTAATCATGTCTTTATTTTCCTTGGTATCTTAGTAACAGAATAGCTTTGGGAACCCTACATAGCTGGGCTTTTTTGCTTTTGCTGTTTAGTCAGATGGTTAGAGACATTCACATACATAAACAAATCTATATTGTGTGGATGTAAGCCTTATATCCTTAGGACACTACGAAGCAACTGTCCTTGGGAACTTAACACAGACAAGCTCCTTACTTGCTTGGTCAGTTAGGGACATTAAGGAACCCTCTACTGAAATATGTCTTAAAAACATGATCATAAGGGGAAATTATCAGTGTTTTTTCCTACTCTACACAAGAAATAATACTTCCTGAGGCTTTTCCTGTCAGGTCAGATGAACTACAGAAAATTTGTGTGTGCATTTCTGTTTTATTAAGCTTCCTTTCTTTTGACTGAAGACACAGGTACCAAGTCGCGAGTACTAGTAATCACACGTCAGCGATCAGACCAGTCTGTGTTAGCAGCTTGAGATGCTGCTAAAGTTTTACAGCATGGCATTAGTTCCATGAAACTGTTTAAACTGAACTGCTTTGCATTTACAGATAAATATGAATTCTCTATGGAGGATAATGCTGAATTGGGGTTCCACAGGAATAACAAAGAGCCCTGGACATTTTTTCCTAACTTCTGA
Source organism: Myiopsitta monachus (assembly GCA_017639245.1). Taxonomy (NCBI): domain Eukaryota; kingdom Metazoa; phylum Chordata; class Aves; order Psittaciformes; family Psittacidae; genus Myiopsitta; species Myiopsitta monachus. The sequence continues at coordinate 50,221,787 of CM029925.1, read as the reverse complement.
TCTGTATGCTTTGAAGGTCCAAAATATTTGGGAATATGTATTTAGCTGTCCCATTAAAATTCTGTATTTATAAGTATAAAACATTGAAATTCTAGCAGTACCAATTTAAAGGCACATAAACAAAAGCATATGGCTTCTTACCAAAGAGGTCTTATATTACAGGAATCTACAATGTTTCATACATTATTAAAAACTCTTAGAGAACTCTGGAAATTCAGAAATGGCAACTGCAGACTGGCACTGGTTTTACTATCCTAAATAGCAGAAGATAGTTAGAAATATGGTTTTTTTTTTAAACAGTATCAGAATGCAATGGTGTCATAGGTTCAGCAGTAGCAGTCGTTTTTCTCCTTAGTAGCCGATGCAGTACTGTGTTTTTGATTTTTGGGCCTTGGAGCTGTGTTGATAATGCCAGTGTTTTCAGTTACTGCTTGGTAGTGTTTTGGTCTGGCCAAGGACTTTCTGAGTCTCATGCTATGCCAGGGAGGAGGGGAAGCCGGGAGGAAGCAGAGACAGGACACCTGACCCAAACTGACCAAAGAGGTTATTTCATACCACAGCACGTCATGTCCAGGATGTGAAAATGGAGAGCAGAGACCCGGAAGGGTGTGGTGGTGCACTGGGGGGTTCACTGTTGGGGGTGCACTGGCTGGGTCGGGCTTGGTGAGCAGTTGTATTCTCTTTCCTTGTATTTCTCTTGTATTATTATTGGTGGTAGCGGTAGTGATTTGTGTTATACCTTAGTTACTAAACTGTTCTTATCTCAACCTGTGGAAGTTGCATTCTTTTGATTCTCCTCCCCATCCCCCCGGGACTGGGGGAAGAAAAAGGGGAGAGCGAGCGAGTGTGCGACACTGTGAGTTTTAGAGACCATGACAAATGGTTAGTTATTTTTTCACCTTAGGTTTTTCACAATCATCAGAAAGTGCTCTTTCTGCAAATTAACTTCCCTGTTTCATTTTTTGGAGTTGCTATGTGGGAGTTGGTCAGTGAATTCTGTGAAATTGCAGATGTTGCTTTATTAAATCCCATGCTGACTTGAAAAAAAAATAATCAACATCTTAAAAAATTAATAGATTAGCAAGAAAAATGAAGTTTTGCCCAGTGAAAAAGTACTGGTACTAAAAGTGGTTAGATACTTGTTCTTAATTTTTGTTCCTCACATGGCAATGTAATACTAATTTGAAACTAATAGTTTCAAGATTTCTTTGGAGTTTGATCGTACAAATGTTACACCTCCAACAGCATTCTACGCTGTCAGTCAGCAAGCACGTTGAAAGGTTTCAGACTTCAGGAATGTTGCCAAGGATATGTCATATCAAATGTAATGCAAACTGCAACAGGCACTGCAAGGGAACCTTCTCAGTAGTTTATAAGTAAAGGTATTGATTTATTTCTTTTAATTGCTTTTTTGATGATTGCTAGCATACTGCAAATCCATATATATAGGAAGTAAATGACAGAGCATGACACTATCAGGTTTTATTTTCTCTTTGTGTGGGTTGCTCTTACAACTGCCATTTATGCACTCTATGTCACTTCCCAGAAATGGGAAGAGGGGATAAAGTATTTTGGTCATCCTGAATGTCTATTTACTATTTTTTTTTTTTTTTTCTGCTCATAAGAAGGGTCAGAATTATGTTGCAGCCTACTTTTCACCCTTATTTGAAATTCTTTGGTTTCTATGGAAACAATGTGTTCTATTGTTGTAGTTGTAAATCGGGGGACAGTAGTGTTCCAGCATTTCATAAAAAGCAGTAGCATAAGTTCTCTGTGACTATGTGGAAAACTTAGTTTGCTCCGTGAGGTTTCTATGTAGAAGTGCATTCTGAACAATAATCAGAAGTCATCTAATGACCTGGATACTGAAAACCAGGTTAGATTTTATTAAAACATCTATTATCTCTTCTCAAGATTACCTAACACATTAAATCTTCAAATATGTATTTGCTGTATCTACACCTGCCAGCGGTTAATGACCCCAAAATTCACGTCCATGATTCATCAAACCCACTGACATGTATTTTTTAGTTGCATTGTTTGTGTAGTGTATAGTTGCTCTGCAGAAGTCTAATTGACATCTCTGTTTCCAAGGAGTTTTGGATTTCTAGTCTGTACTTTTAGATCTTTATAAGATCTGGAGGCTAATATTAAAAGCATTAGGATTCTAAACCAGTACTAAACTGATAGCTATGATTGAATGAAACCAAAATGACATAATGGTTACTCAAAATGCTGTAAATGAGGACCATTTAAACACAGAAGAATTTCATAATCATGGCTCTATATGTCTTCTCTCTGAAGAAAAAAAAAAAAAAAGGCAGAAGGATTCCTAATGAGAAATTACTCCCTTTTCCAATTCTCAATGTTTTTCTAGAAGTCATTTTTGAGCAATATTAAAAGTGTCTTTCAGAGCTCTTTAAAAAAGTAAAAAAAAAAAAAAGTCATGCAGCTTTAAACGCAAATCATGTTTTGTTTCCATTTTTGCATCAACTTTGCATTCTTCATTTAAAAACCAAAAATATGCAACTCATTTCTGTTTACTGAACAAATACTGCAAAGATGCCATCATTGTCCAACTGAAAGTTAGCCTTGGTACTCTTCCCTCTCCCTGCCAGGTACACATAATAAGTTTGGGATGAAATTAGACGACACTTTGAGAAACTGACACATTCTAATTTCTTTCTAGGTACTTTTTGGTTTTATCTTTTTTATGCTTTAATTTTTTTTTTTTAATACAGCATGAACATTCATTAAAAATTAGATTTTAGAAAATAAAATTAAAATAGGAATTTCAGTGAGCAAATTGATTAAAAACTACTTCCTTTTAAAGTATAATTATAAATAGAGAGCCATAATCAAGTGATTGCATTTCAATAGGTCTTAAAGGGAATAATTCATGAAATTGTGCTCTCACTTTTATATGGATAAAGTAGGAAACTGGTACTGAATTGCTGCCAATACAGGTGCAACAAATACGAACATGAGAGAAGCTGTCAGTAGTTGTGATCTTGATCAGTTTGTTGCCCTGGTAAAAGCTATATATATATTAATTTATAAGGTCCTATATGTAGCAACAAAAGATGAAGTCCACGATTCTTCAAGAAGAAAAACTTTATTCAATAAAATATTAACAGAAAAATTAATGGTACCAAAGTGGCATCAAAAGGAATAATATAATCCTCATACTTATGAAGATGAGAGTAGGAAAAGACAGACTATATTTCTTGTGATCTTGATAATGGCATAAATACATCTGGAATTCTTTGTTCCTGCCTTATATTGCTATGGGGAATGCACTGAAATATTGAATAAAATTTAGAAAAGCACCATGAAATATATTTAAGAAATGCAAAAGACCTACTTTTAAAAAATTATTTAAAAGCCAAAGGATAATTTTACCAAAATAATGAAGAATAATGCTAATTTATATGTACCTTCACAGAAAAAAACCCAAACAACATAACAAGAACCAGTGAGCTGGAAACAGACACTAGATGTGTTCAGTAACAAGAAGCAAGGCAAACGTTTTCTGCAGCAGAAATAATTAACCACTAGAACTACTTGTCATGGCCTGAGACAGATTATCCCCATCTCTGAAAAAGTTCATTTTATTGGAACAGGCTTCCCAGTGAAGTGGTGGAATCACTGTACCTGAAGTGTTCAAAAACCGTATAGGTGAGGCCTTTAGTGACGTGGTTTAGTGGTGGACTTGGCAGGCTTGGGGTAAAGAACTTGATCATCTTAAAAGACTTTTCTATGATTCTGATTCTATGATTCATTCCATACTGTTAATGCGTAACAATCACATCAAGTCTTACTCATGGTTATACAGCGGGCCTGCGTGAAAGTGCATCGTCTATTTGGGAAAATCAGCGTCTTCCTTACAGTAGCTAGTTAATCTTTAGGAAGTCATAAGTAAATGCAAATGTTTGTGGCTTAGTGATCTAGATATTTCCTTCTCTTTCCTCTTAATAAAATGACAACTTTTATTCAGAATTCCTTAAATATTTATAAATACATTAAACTCTTCCCTGTTTTATATTCTGCCCTCAGAATATTTTGTTGAGATTGCCCACCTGGTTCATAATTTCATAGAACATTATGCAAATAATCTGTGGGGTTACTGTTACTGTCACTCATTTTTCTGTATTATCTCGAAAGATAAACTTGCTGTATCAATCCTAACCTTTCTTTTCTTGCTGTTCTTTTCATCTTAAGGTTTTTAAATAGCAAAATCGAAACTTCATGGTGTGTAACTACTCAGAAATAGGCTCCATTAAGTGAAATTTAAAGGAGTTCTCATTTTCCAAGCTGGTGCTTTTATCTCTTCAGTAGCTGTCGTTTACTAACAGTCCAAAACAGGTTTTTCAAAACCATTTCTGTAACACTGTGGCCAGAATTTATCTTTAAGCTTTTGACAAATGAGTTGAATTCAAGATATACTCTTCTGATTTCCTTCTGCAGGCAATTTATGTGTCACAGTTATCAGAAAACTTGTGTGTTACAGGCACAATTTTTATTGGATATGATGGAAGGCTAACTTGAAATTTTAGCGGAGTGGCATTTGTGGAGTCGATTAATGTTATAAAATTTCTTTAAAAGAGGGCAGCTAAAGAAATGCTGGTTCTTGAACAGTATTCTGAAAAGTTAAAACACCAAGACCATCATGAGTTCCTTTCCGGGGATTTCACAGTTTTTAGACCATAAGGGTTCTCTTAGGCATCTAACTGTATGAGTTATCAATTACCCATTGTAAGAAATATCATCAAAATCGGTAATACTTTGCATGGCAATTCCTTCATACAAGACTTTTTAATAATTTTATAAACATTGCGATATTCTGAGGGCAAAAGTTTTACTTTATTTTTTAATATTTCCAATGTCTAAATCCAATGTGAACAATGAGAACTGAGGAAAGAAAATTAGGTTGAGACACACCCCTCTGGAATATTTTGTATATATCTTAAACCCGTAGGTACCAAGAACAGGTATCAGATGTTAGGTATCTAATTTTAGGTATCTAGCAATTAAATTAATCTGAGTGCAACATATTCAGCTAGACTTCTCAGTTGTTATGAAAAATACTCTTCAGTTCAGCCTGAATATTCTATGTCATGAAATGCAAGGATAAGTTTTTTAATAAACACTTAAATGCAGCTATGTTATTTCTCTAATTTACTTTCCACATCTGTGGTCTTCTGGATTTCTTATTAGAACTCCACTTTATGCAGGCAAAAATGTGCTGAAACAAGCTGAAAATATGCATCAGCACTAGGAATCAGGTAATAAAAATGGAAGTTGCTCTTTTCCTTATAGTGCAGACAACTCAAAGTAAGGAAGGACTCTACAGAGAATCCTGCATTAAGAATTCTGTTCAGCAACTGAATCTTGCTGTGCTGGGTCCTTTCCTTGGGAAAAGCTAGGATGGAAGATACTTCTGAAATGGCCACTTGTTTATAGCATAAGCCAGACATTCACCTCTCCTGTCTGGGCAGGGCTGCTCATAACAATATTCTTTCTCATAATTTTGTTGAACCCAGCCCTATAAAAGCACTTCCTTAGGAAAGCAAAAATCGCATGCAATTTTCTGCTAGGTTAGCTTGTTTCTTTCAGCTCCCTGAGTACAGTTCAAGTACCCTACACTCCTCCTCTTGCTAGTTTCAGATGTTGAGGTATTACTTTGCTTCTTCCATGTATATTTTCAGCCAAGTTAGAGATGATGGCTTTTGTAGCCCTACAGACTTTATCAGCCTCATGGAAGCTAAAAGCAGCAAAACTAAGGAGAAGCATACGTGGTTTGAGTATTGCATGTTAATCAGTTACCTTAAATTCATCAATTCATTCTCCTAATGCTTTTCTTTAAATAAAATTCAGGTAGTACAAACTATTCACTTGTTCTATTTTTATATGTATCAACCAAGAACCAAGAAAACCCACTAGTCATCAGCCAGCCTAATAACAGAATGTTGAAATAACCTTTGCTTTGTACTCATCCGATATAATTAACTTTGCTTTCTGCTATAATCCATATATGCTTTATTGTGTCAAGAATGAGAAAGACGACCTCTCAGATAATACAACAGCTTTTAGTCAGATGGAAAAGCTCCTTTAATGGCATCTAGTGGAAAAGGACTTGTGCAGGACAGTTACATGTAAAGAATAGGTCTTGAAATACCAGCTAAAGGCAAATGAAACATATTAGTCTCAGTCTGGAATAGACAGGAGCCAACTATGTGTCTTTCTGCTAAAATAAAATTCTGTGATTTTGCTACCCAGAGCAAAATGTAGGTTATAAATGACAGATTCACTGCATCTTCCAAATCTTTATTAGTGACAAGATTTCAGTGGAAAAATTCATAAGACTTGTTCAATCTTCAGTTCCTTAGAATTAAAGGTCAGGCTAAGGTACCTACGTCTCTGTTGATTTCTGAACTTAAGATATGTACAATATCTTTTCAGGATCAACGTTGCATCTTGATTTGTCTATAGCCTGAATTGGAAATAACAGGCAATTAAAAACTATCCAATAAACTCTGCTTCTACTGATAGAATTTTACTGTAAACCAGAATGTTTATTTATGTATAAAATAGTCATACTTCAACCTGAAACAACTGAAAAAAAAATGCTGATGGTATATTTTAATTTGTCACATCTTCCACTGCATTCTTCAGAAAAAAACAAAACAAAACAAAACAAAACCAACACAACAGGATTGTTTTTTAGAGCAAAATATATGAAATTGCATCTTTCATTACAACATAAAAAGAAAAATGTAGTTTTCACAGATACTTTCTGCGGTGAAAAATAATTAAAACTCAACTTCAAAAAAATTCAGAAACATTTGTAAGAATCACACATCTGTACTCGCCATGTCATAATGTTGTCCTTTGTAAAATATTGCTTTATAGCATACAGTCCTGGCCTGTTTCATTCTCAGAGTTTAGGGCTCTAGTTCTGCAAAGATTTATGGATGTGTACACTGTGCAATCCGAGGAGTTTCACTGATGCCAATAGAGCTGTTTGCAGCACAGAAAGTTAAGATAGGAATTAGTCTTTTCAGAATCAGCCTCTAAGCCTATTATGTCAGGGCGCAGAATTGGGTTAGACTGCACTTTTAGTCAGGTTAGTGAAGCCCTGTTGCCTAAACTGTTACAGCATGAGTAAAAAGAATAGCAGAATTTGACACAATGGATGAAACACTTTAGGGAAAGAGTGCATTAAGAAGGCTTACAATGTTATTATGTAGCATAATGCAAGTTAGCCAATTAAATAATCTTCTTTTTGGTAAAAGTCATTATTCTACTGAGTGACCAGGTGCCAGAACCAAATCTTAATGGCTTATACTGTATCCTTGAAAATGGTCTGACTCATTTTAGACAAGAACATTCTGTTTATTTTCTTAGTTCTAACATTATCTGATACAGAAAAAATGACCTTTAAGTTATTCCCAGTACACTCATACTCTTTGTTCTAGGTATACAAGGAATCTTGAGGGCTGTCAGCTGAAACAGGTTTTTTCATGTACTTTATTTTTGGCAAAGGCTAAAGTTCATCTTTCTCTGTCTGAGAGTATCGAGATTTTGGGAAGATCAAAAGCTGAGGCAGAGAAGACTTTGGGAGCAAATCAAAGTTTGAAATCCAGCATTGTATATAAATGAAGCTGCCATTCAAGCTGCACTTACTTATGTTGTGGTTTTTAGAAGTAATTATTACGGAAAGAAAAATTCATTTAATTTTCTTGCAAAGTACTTTCTAGTACATCTTACCTCTGTGAAGTCTGAATAATCAGAGGGGGGATCAGTTATTCTTTTTTTTTTTTTTTTTAAAAAAAGTAATGGCAATCTCATATGGAGTTTAGAAGAGGAGTTTTCACCAGAATGCATTGTTCAAAGTAAAACTAGGGGTACACTTGCCAGAAATATTTTCTCTGCGATCTCTCATCTGGCGTCTTCTCAGAAACTGTCAGGGTTAGCTGGTCACAAGGACGATCCAAGCTGCTGAGCCTGACTGGGTCCCTCTCCTGGGTATACATTTTCTCTTCTCCAAGTTCAGTTTACCCGGAGAAAATAGAAAGTGAAAACACAGGCTTTGTTTTTTAAGAGATTGCAATCAACTGATTAAATATTTTATACAGGAATTAGTTGACATTGTATACTTTATATATTACTTGCTGTCTTCATAACACCTCTGAGAACTGTAGCAGTTCTGTTCTTATTTCATAAAAAGGAGCTGGTTCAGCCAATTCATCCATTTCTTTTTAGAGATATAGCTCGGGTTCAGACAAACCTGGGAGACTTTTTATTGTCATTGACTCCAAAGGATAATCAGATAGATAATCAGCTCAGATAGAAATATCTACACTCTCTATCAGTAGGAGGACCATCTATTGGTAGACAGTGTCTATGTTATTCTTCAAACTGGGACTAGGAAAGGAAAGCAGTGCACAAGTAGAGTACCTGGGAAAAAAACAGTGGCAGTAGTTTACTTATCACCATAGGGGGGACCTAAAGGAGATGAATAATACTGCTTTTCGGGCCTTTCTCACCACTAACAAAACCATCCTTCCTCTATTTTTAGTTCTTTTCCATTTGTTTACAAAATAAAATTTTGTGGCAGCATTGTCTGTTTTGGTTTTGTTTCATAAAGCTGTTTTGCTTTTTCTCTGCTTAAAGAAATGTTTGCCCTCTCACATGGGAAATCAACAGACAGACCAGACAACACAGCTCTTGACCTGTGCTATGCACTTTCATTGTTATGATCAATATTTGGATTTACAGAGTAATTTGCAAAAAGATTTTAGCTTCCACCAAGCAACTCTTCTGAAGCAGCTAATCACCACATAGAGGCATCTCGGGGTGATAAACCACTTCCTAAGAGGTAGCTACCAGGTAGCAAAGATCTGATTTAATCCCCTCTAATCCTAATAGGCTGTTTTAAATATAATTAATTTGGTTTACATTAACTAAATGTAACCTTCCAGCTCAATAGAATGCAATACCAACTTTCTCCTTGCGTGTTTCATAAGATCTTACTTTTTTCTTTTTTTCAATTAATAGTGGAGAAACTACTAAATAATACTTGCAGTGTCTTTACACTTACAAGTTGAAAAGACCTTATTTCTACAATTATCTTTTATCTTATAGTCTTGCCCCAATTGTCTAGTTTAAAATTTCTGTAGATTAGATTTTCATGTTATGGATGGTAGAATAAGATGAAGAGCCACAGTTAATAACCAATTGTTCCTTAATTCTGTGCATATCCATCTCCTTTTCACCAACTAAGTTTACATGTAATAAAAATGTAAAATGTTATGGAAAATGTTGTAAAAATACAAATACTGAGTATTTTAATCTTTAACACCTTGCTGTTAGTAGAGATTTCACTGAACTTTTTGATTGAAATTTATTTTTTTGTTTGTTTGTGCATTTGTTGGTACCTATTATCAGATACTTAAAGAAAAATTTATTATGCTCTGAAGAGCATTTACTCATTCCCTGCTTTTTAAAGGGTAGCCACAGTAGGATAAGTTGACAGTGCAACAGCTAACAATAATGGTGTCCGTCTAGAGCACTCACCAGATCTAAATGGACTGAAACTTAGATCCTACACCGCAGGTATGTCCATAGCTGAGACAGCATTTAAATGTTGATATAGCACTTAACATGGATCTATTTCATTTCAGGACACTTAGACCTAGTTATTCAATCTCCGACTTGATTGGTTTTAGTTGATTTTTATGTTTAATTGGTAAAGCAACCATCAAATGTGAATATATGCCAGACATACATCCAATAGATCAAAGGTCTGGCCTACCAAGATTAGTTTTTAACCTGTAATATGATGGTGACCCCAGAATTAAGACCCAAATTTTTCATATTTATTCTTATTTGATGTTTAGTGAGCGGGTTGCATTCAGCACTATGGCAATAATGAAAAATAACTCTTTATAGGTGATTATCTTATAGGTGATTTTAATCTTTAAAATATTATATACAAGAGAACAATGGCTAAATATAGACATTTGATATTGAAACATACTGTGAGAGTGATTGTTTGCTAATATTGCTAATTCTAAAACCCATAGTACTGTAGAAGTGTGCAAAAGCTTGTAATTGGCACACTGTGGGAATTATGATAGCAAATTTAGCTTTCCTTATTTGATTTCACATCTGTATAGTAAGTTATTTTCTTATATAAAAAATAAGCTTTTAAGCATATTATATTGCTTATTGTTTAAGAGGTTTTTTAAGAGATGCTGTTGGCAGCAATAGAATTCAAAACTATTTTTAGGCATATTTTTAAACATGAATATAAAACCTGTTTGTAAAAGAGTGATTTGCCTTGACCCCACCAGTGGCCATGAAAAGTCCCAAATGAATTTCCAAATGTCACTATTTCATCTAGTGTCTGCTGAGTGCTTCTTGGACTTTGTATTTTAATCTCATAAAGGTATATTAATTATTTGTGTTATGCTAATGCTTATTGTGTGAATTTTTCTAATTTTGTATACATTTACAGGAACACATAAAGTGATCTGTTGATTAATATGTATCATAATGTTATTGTTTTATTAAGATTAAATTAACTTCATCAGTGAAATGCATAATTAGTTTAATAGTGATCCAATCTATTTTCTGTTATCTAAATTGTATATACTTTTAAATTAAGAAATCTTACTCTCTGGCTAAGTGAAACTGTGTTTCTCTATTCTCTAATCATAGTTGATGTATGTGAAGAGCACATTAAAATGTGAAAAGCAATGTGAAAGTACATTATTTAATGTAGTCAAAGTACAATAAAAGCACTGTAGTTTCAAAGCAGTTTCGTGCTCACTGACTTAAACAGAAGATCTGCTAAATTCACTAAGCTTGAAGCTTAGTTTCTGATGCAGCTGAAAATAATTGATCTATTGCGTAGAGTGAACCTTGCTTTTATTTCTTCCCATGTCTGTTGTGTTTTTTGCTTTTTTTTTTTTTTTTTTGGTTTTGTGTTTTTTCCTTTACCTAATGGCATTTCTAACACTGACAGGAGATCATCTCTATTGGTCATTATTTTAAGACAAATACTTCCCATTCATTGTTACAAATGCAGGTAGTTGTCTTCTATTTTTGCTTTTGTATGTGTATAGGCACAGATGTAACAATAACTATTCATCATTCTTAGGAAGGAGGGAAGAAGAAAATACACAGTTCATGTCCTTCAGTCCTTAAACCTCCACTTCTGGTTTTCAAGTCAATTTCCTGTGCATAGGTTTCACTGAAACAGAAAACCTTGTAGCTAGCATTCACTTCTTTCACTATTAATTCCCATTCATTTGTAATTCCATAGGTTAAAACACTGTAAAAACTGATGTGTGACTTTGAAATAGAGTACGCTTAATCCTGTTCTCATAATAATGACATATCATTTCACTACCTGATGGCAAAAAGAAGAACATCTCTGAGAAATGATGTCACTGTTTGCTGTTGTCCTTCCAGATCCTATAGCTATGCTGCATCTCTACTCAAAAAACATTCATCTTATGTCTCCAATGTCACAGTCCCGTGTACTTAGGAATGTAAGGTACATGTTAACAAATGTTGAATAACTGGGCTTAAAGATATTTCACTGATTAAAAAAAAAAATAGAATAAAGTGTTCTAGGAACTATTTTTTTAAATTTTTGTATAGGATTTTCATTACATGTCTTTCATCTTGAAGTTTTGTCAACTTTGAGTGCAATTTCTAAATAAGTCCTTTAGGTTCTCTAACAACTCTGTTCCTCTGTTTTGTCCTTATTAAGCTCTACAAGATCTTCAAGAACATCATCTAACATGAAGCACGATATTGCAGAAGTAAACATACCAAGACAGATGTTTTGCGTATGACTTTTAATGAAGAAAAGATTTAAGAAATTTTATGACCTCCTCAATGTCAAAAGGGAAAAATTGCCTAAGGGTTAATTAACATCCAAGTGCCTTTATGACATTACAGCTATTTATTTTACATTGTTGGATTCTTGGTAACAGCAAGAGCTATTTAGGTTTATATTTAATTTTTTATTACAAAAAAAATTTCATGCATTATCATTTACCCAGCTAATGCACACTGTCATGGAAGGCACAAAAATACACTAAAGTTAGGGTTACATCATGACTTTCACTCTATGTTTCGCTAATTCTTTAGAGTCAGAAAATCTTTTGGTTTTGTGCAAAGTAAAAGTCTAGGGTCAGTGTATACATGTTCTTTTGCGCTTAAAGTTAAGAAATTGTTTGTTCTGGTAATCTCGGCTATATGTCTATGCATTATTCCTCGTAGGACATTTTCTAAACCAGTGTGCTATTATGCCTATGCCAGGAAAAAATAATCTTGTATCATTAAAAAAAGAATTATAAATGGATAAATAGTAGCAAGCTGTATGAATGTAAGAGAAGAAAAATATATGCATTCCGAGATAGCAATAGTGTCAGTAAAATTGTTTGAATGCATATTTTTATTTGTAATAAATAGTTTAAAAGCTGTTTATAATCATCCAGACAGGCTTTTGGTTTTTGGTTTTCATTTTTTTTCTGTTGAGTGATGGGTAACTGACTATATTTAATTAAAGGACAGACACAATTTGGTACAATGTTCCCATAGCTACTCACTTTTTTTGAATGTCATGCCTCTTAAATATGCACATTGTTCATTCAACGCTAAATAATATACATGTAAAAATACACTCAAATATGGTGTCTTAGTTACTTTAATGCTTTTTAATATACTGTAACATAAACATTTCATAACTTATTTTCCATTTAACATCCCCTTTTTTTCCTATTCTTTACACAGCTGTTGCATCAAGATCATTTGTGTATGTGTTCATGTAAAGGAAGAACCACAGATATCACTATACCTAATTGGAGATACAGATCCAGTCCAGGGTATTCACACAAAAGGCAAGTGACAACATATTTTCTCATGTATGCATCTACGAGGAGGTGTCTGTCTGTGACAGACTGAACTGAAATCAGACTCTACCATCCATTGTCTCAAAGACTGGTATAAGACCCTGAGGTCCACTATCTCAAAGATGGGTGTGAGGAGCTGAGACAAGACTCCTGCTTCCATTATCTCAAGAATTAGTGTGAGGAACTGCTGCTCATTATCTCAAGGATTGCTACAGGAAGAGCTGGCTGCAAGACCAGTGAAACTGGATGTACATGTGTCGTGGTTTAAGCTGTAAACTTCACTTCTCCCTCTCTTCCCCCCCCCCCCTACTCCGATGGGGGGAGGGGGGGAATGGGGAGAAGAACCAAAAGAACGTAACTCCCACGGGTTGCGATAAGAACAGTCCAGTAACTGAGATATAATACAAATCACTACTGCTACCACCAATAATAAAAATGACAAGGCAAATACAAGGGAAGAGGATACAACCGCTCACCACCCGACCTAGCCGAGAGAGAGAGAGACTTCCGGGTTCCTGCCCCCAGTGTTTTACATCCTGGGTATGACATGCTGTGGCATGGAATAACCTCTTTGGTCTGTTTGGGTCAGGTGCCTCGTCCCTGCTTCCTCCCGGCTTCCCCTCCTCCCCATCAGAGCATGAGACTCAGAAAGTCCTTGGCCAGATCAAAACATTACCAAGCAGTAACTGAAAACACTGGTGTTATCCGCACAGCTCCAAGGCCCAAAATCAAAAACACAGTGCTGCACCAGCTACCAAGAAGGAGAAAAATGACTGCTGCTGCTGAACCCATGACAACATGATCCACCAGGAATGTACAGTACCTGGCATTAAGAACAGAGGTATTCCCCCAATACATAATAAAAGGGGAAAAAGGCAATTGCCAGTGTGGCCACGCACCTCTAATGACAACTATGGGCCCTGGGAGACACCCAACACTGAAGGCTACAATTACAGACCCTTGGGATGCTACTGGATTCACAGAGGTGACTATCCCTCTGCACTTTGAACTCTTGCTTAATTTTTTTTTTCTGGTCTGTCCTACTGCTGTCTTTATTTTTTTTTTAATATAATAATTGTCTTTTTATAATAAACAAACTGATTGATTATGGTACTTGACCTCATTTGCATCTTGATTTCACTTTGGTGATCACAAATGAAATATTTCTGACACTGGGTTTTTCTCCAGCCGGACCTTGACACTGTCTTAACAGTCTTTTAACTTTTCTTGTGGTAAAGTGAGAGCTGATCATTTCAGAGCACAGAGAGTGATCCAGTCAATCCTGAACTAAATGACCAGCCAGAATGCCTCACTTGCATGCAGGCAGCTACACTGAGATGTTCTGATCTCAAACCAAGTCTTAAGTTGATTAAGCATAGTGTTCGGTGTCATTTTAGAAGCCCAAGGTCAGGCCAGAAGACTCCACCTATTGCTGCAGAAGGTGTAGATCCTCCACAAGACCTGTGCCATGCCCTCTAGGTCTGTGTGGACACTCCATAAGGCTTTCAAATGATGCTAGATCTCAGGTAGGATCAAGGAGGCCCTGCTCATCCCCCAGTACTGCCAACTGACCTGCTTGGTAGTTTTAGCTAGACCTTTAACTCTGGTGTCTGCAAAAAGACATTTATAGTTACCGAGATCTAGTCAGGAAAAGCATTAGACAAATGTCCTAAATCCTTGTGTGTAAACCTCAAGGAACTACCATGTGGTAAAAGGCTTTTAACAATCCAGCCTTGGCTAGGAAAGATTGGATTAGATGGCCATACAAACCCAAAATATTTTTATGTGGAAAACACCAATTATATGTAGTATTTAAATTTTAATAGAGCTACATTATATCTATCTATATGCAAATATATAGATTGCTCCCAGGTTTTTGAATCCCAAGACAGGGAACAAACTCTAAAACAGTTTGGAAACATGATAGAATCATAGACTCAGAATCACAGAATGCCTGGGGTTGGAAAGGACCTTAAGATCATCTAGTTCCAAAACCCTGCCATCAGCAGGGACACCTCCCACTAAACCATGCCACCCAAGAGCTATGTCCAACCCAACCTTGAACACTGCCAGGGGTGTTCATTTCCTTATATCCAATCTAAACTTCCCCTGTTTAAGTTTGAACCCATTACACCTTGTCCTATCACTACAGTCCCTCTGAAGAGTCCCTCCCAAGCATCCTTATAAGCCCCTTCAGATACTGGAAGGCTGCTATGAGGTCTCCACGCAGCCTTCTCTTCTCCAGGCTCAACAGCCCCAACTTTCTCAGCCTGTCTTCATACGGGAGGTGATCCAGTTCCCTGATCATCCTTGTGGCCCTCCTCCACACTTGTTCCAACAGTTCCATGTCCTTTTTATGTTGAGGACACCAGAAATGCACACAATACTCCAAGCGAGGTCTCACAAGAGCAGAGTAGAGGGGCAGGATCACCTCCTTCGACCTGCTGGTCATGCTCCTTTTGATGCAGCCCAGGATACAGTTGGCTTTCTGGGCTGCAAGTGCACACTGCAACCGGCTCATGTTCATTTTCTCATCGACCAGCACCCCAAGTCCTTCTCCACAGGGCTGCTCTACCCAACCTGGAGCTGTGCCTGCGATTGCTCCGACACAGCTGTAGGACCTTGCACTTGGCATGGTTCAACTTCATCAGGTTGGCATCAGCTCATCTCACAAGCGTGTCAAGGTCCCTCTGGATGGCATTCCTTCCCTCCAGTGTATCAACCAACCTGCACAGCTTGGTGTCACTGGCAAACTTGCTGAGGGCTCACTCTATCCCACTGTCCATGTCACCGACAAAGATGTTGAACAAGATGTTGATCCCAACACCGATCCCTGAGGGACACCACTTGTTACTGATCTCCAGCTGGACACTGACCCATTGAGCACAACTGTTTGCATGCAGCCATCCAACCAGTTCTTTATCCATCAAGTGGTGATCTATCAAATTGATGTCTTTCCAATTTAGACACAAGGATGTCATGTAGGACAGTGTTGAATGCTTTGCACAAGTCCAGGTAGATGACAACAACTGCTCTACCCCTGTCCATCAGTTCAGTAGCCCCATCATAGAAGGCCACCAAATTGGTTAGGCAGGATTTCCCTTTAGTGAAGCTATACTGGCTGTCACCAAGCACTTTGTTGTTTTTCATGTGCCTCAGCATGCCTTCCAGGAAAACCTGCTCCAAGATTTTGCCAGGCCCAGAAGTGAGGCTGACCAGTCTGTAGTTCCCTGGGTCTTCAATTTTCCCCTTCTTGAAAATGTGGGTTATATTTCCCTTTTTCCAGTTGTCGGGAATGTCATCTGACTGCCATGATTTTTCAAATATGAGGTACAATGGCTTAGCAACTTCATTCACCAGATCCTTCAGGACCCCCAGATGATCTTAATTGAGAAAAGTTGGGAGTGTTGTTTTGTGCAGGTAACCACGTTGTGTGAGGGGTGAGCTGAAATGTGTTTTCTTACACAGTTATGACTTTTATAACTGTTCAGAAAAAAAAAGCTTAGTCCAAAAAACAGGTATGTGTTCACTCCCACCACAGAAAACATTGGCATTTTACCTGACCACCGAGTCAGAATCTTTGCTACCTGTGGGAGAGGAGACAGGTCAGTATTTCATGCCATCATTTATCCTCAGTATTGAGGCTGTTGTTAAACTGAAAAGTGCCTGACATTCCCTAATGATGCTATTGTGGTATTGATGCTTGCTAATGAAAAATGGATATAAGGTCAATTTATTTTATGCAGACCAGAAAACAGTTACTTGGGGTAACTGCTTTTGATCAGGTACTTCAGATTTTATAGCTACCTCCTAGCAGTTAATGATTCTGTATTCATGGCTCATAAAAAATAACATCATCCTTAACATAGCTGGAAAGGTCAAATGAACCGTACTTAAGAATGTTTCTTACATGTACCTTTATGACTGCAAATCACTCAATACTGACTAAAATCAGAGAAGCTGCCTACTTTGGGAAAAAAAATAATATATATATGTACACACACATATATATAAATATATATCCTGAGAAGGTTTAAATATGCATGCAAAATAGTTGCATGAAGATGAACCATTGTTAACTTGAGGTGAGGTCTATACAGTTTTGACTTTATGGCACGCCTCTCATACAAGTCTCACTTGAATATGTTTATCTGTCAGGTTATATGACTCAGCACTCAAAAAGTTAGAAAAGGCTAAAGCAAAAGATTCAAACTATTCTTCTATTGAAGCATTTATGACCCAATAATGTATTACATTTTTAGGTAAAGCTTTGTCTTCATGTGTAAGGAGGTCACTTTATATTTTGTTTCAGAGGTGGTGAAAAGTCTGCAGTCCCAGTGTGAGACAGTATCCTATAAATGCTCTCCTGTTTTCACAGGTAAAGAGTTTTCCTTAGCTTCTTACTCTTGATTCTTCTAGTGGTATTTATTGTTTTTTAAAATATTCCCAAAATTACAGAGAAGATTATCCTGCTTTAATCATTTAAAGGCTACAAAATAACTGCTACAAATTTGAATTAAAAATACACTAATTTTTTCAGCTTAAAATTTTAAGACTTCTCCAAAGACACCTCTTCTTTGGCTTATACACTTTCTAGAAAAATACTTCCTGTGTTCACCTTTTTCCTTGAAATGCATTATTTTTGAAATGACTAAGGGGCTCTTCCTATGTGTATCATGAATGGTTTAACAAAACCTGTCCTGAATACTTGGATGCTTATTTTGGGCTTATATTTCAGTGTTAGCTCCTTTATTCCTAGATCTAAAGGAGCTGTGATCACTTCTGGGTCATACAAAACAATAATCAAATCAGGGATAATGAAATAAAATGGATAAACCAGCCAGGAATCATCCAAGTATACAGTGTCTTCTAGTGTAAATTTATGTTGCACTTTAGCAGCCCTCCTCACAAAGACCTCTTAAAGGAAGAGTATAGCCCTTTAAATTAGATTCACATTCACTCAACTGTAAAGCACACACACATTGTCATAAGCATCCCTAATGTTTTTTTTTTCTACCTAAGATGAACTAGAAAGCAACAGACTTGCTGTCATTAGTTTTGACGTAGCTCAACAGATCTGACAAGCAGATGTGAAAATTCAAGTGTATCATGATTTACAAAGCCAGCCTTTGGCTTGCCCAATCACAACTTGGCCCTAGCAGTGTGAACAGAATGTCCGCCTCAATGCTGCATCATTTTCCTACATGTCCAATGTGTTTACAGTCAACTGTTTAAATGCGGTGCACAAAGATGTTTCATCCTGTTACACCCTGCATTACAAGATTCCCTTCCATCACCTATAGACTATACTCAAGAGCCAGCAAAACATAATTTGAAAGTGGAATTAAAGGCTTGGATTTCCTCTTCTTAGAGATAAATATTACCCAGTATGGGTTTTATTTCCTTTCAAAAGTCAAGCTGAAATTCAGCTGCTACAACTGTATTCATCTCTTTGCCATCTCAGCAAGTTTGTCCTGTGTAAATAGTGTGATCTTAATAAATAAATACTGAAGCACAGCTGGTGTTGGCAAGATATCACTGTTAGGTTGCTGCAGCCCTGCTATCACCAATGGGTGTTGCTAATTATTCTCAGAACCAGGAAAAATAGGGGAAAGGAATGCAGGGGAGAGTCAACAGAGGTTGGAACAAAAATAAAAGACTGTTTACCTCAGTACACAGCAAGGACATCTGAACACCAGGAAGGCAGGCATTTCACTTGGTTCTGAATTGTTTTCTTATCAAAACAAGATTTAATAGCCACAGTGGTATCAAGCTGTAGCAACGTATTTGCTGCTTAAAATTCATAAGATTTGTTTGAGAGGGAAAGCAATGGAAGTTGAAATACTTAACCTTACCACAAAACATAAAAATGGTCAATTCTGATAAGCTGTCATGGAGGAAGCAGATTGTTTTCAAAAATATATAAAGCCATGCTGCAGAGAAGCAGTATGTGAGCTGTTGCCTTTCTAGCTAAAAAGTTATTTTTCTAAATTTTATTTTAAAGATGGCAGCTAAAGAGAGTGACCACTACATCGTGTGCAAATTGTTCTTGTATTTGCTTTTCAGATTGCTACTGTCTGTCAATACTGATGCTGTTTTAGCTTGCAGGTGTGCTTTTGCCCAACTGAGCTGAGTGCCAAATAACTGAAGCAGTGTACAGCCCAAGGTTTCTTGTCTACTTATGAATAAAAAAATTATTCCAAAATCAGTAGGTAAAATTACTCCAGTATTAAAACAGACATGATCTTAACTGTGTGACTGACAGTTTTAGAAAGGGTAGATATCTAATGGCAATCTCCAAACCCAACTTGCATATCAAAGTAACTCCAGCTCCAGCTACTGTAGAGGGAAAACCACAACACATTTTCTGGTTACTTACTTGTTTTATCATTCAAAATGCATTTGAAACCAAACAAGATGCTAGACTTGGAGTTTCAAAGATTTGAATTAACTTTCTTAGTCATTCATGGTCTACTAACCTACAGATGTTCAGAACACAAATTTTAGGGATTGTTAAGGAAAATGTGGGGTAATACTGAAAGTATTAAATAAAAAAAAATAAATTAAGAGGTCCCAATAATAGTAATGCAAAGGTCAAGATCTAGGGGTGCAATTATGTGAGTACTAGAGGGAATAAATGTCAACTGAGGAGACAGGAAGACCTTGGACCATTGTTATTTATATGCAAGCTGGTAGGCTGGTAATACAAGGAAAACAATGCAGCTAAGGCAGAAACACCTCTGAACTTCAATTTCGGCAGAATAGAAAAGGCATAGGAGGAATGTGAAAGAAGCATTAAAAATATGAGAGTATATATGTTATTCATCTAAACCTACCCAACCTAATGTTGAGATTATTATGTTACGTTTAATACAGATCTTCTTAATTTGAGCAGTTGAGAGAAACTAAGAGACTATATCTTGTGAGCTTTGTTTACGTATGTATGGAAAGCCCATAGGGAGCTTGGTTTATTATACTAAAAGAAAATTCATTAAACTGGGGTTTTGTTTGTTTGTTTGTTTGTTTTAAAGAACTTATTTTATTATGTATATCATGTAGGATACTATTGTAAGACAAGATATAGAAGTGTGACTTCAGGTGCTAGTTAATTCCCTTGCTAGCAGGCACAGAGCTCCTGGTTTGAATAAACTTGTGACTGCTATAAATAAAAAGTTTTGACTAACTGCCTCTCAACCACTGAGACATGGAAGGTTCCCTCAGGCTCTTAATGTGTTTGGAATAGTTAATTAGTGAATGCTACTTAAAAATGAATCTCAAATCAGTGTTACTTCTTGTTTTCCCACCGTAGGCTTTTTTAAATGGTATCTGAAGTGATAGGGCTGCAGTTTCAGATCTCATTTGGTAATTGAACATTTTTATTTACTGGTAGGCTGTCGCTTTGAATGAGAACACAGACTGGCTAGGGAGTTACCT
The DNA here is from genome assembly GCA_017639245.1 of Myiopsitta monachus. NCBI lineage: Eukaryota > Metazoa > Chordata > Aves > Psittaciformes > Psittacidae > Myiopsitta > Myiopsitta monachus. The sequence continues at coordinate 50,201,421 of CM029925.1, read as the reverse complement.
AGCCAACATAATGTGCATAGCAGAAAACAATAAAAATAGTTTAAAATAGGCCCAATGAGGAAAGCCTTCTTTATGATACCAGAAGAGCTATTAGTCAGAGGGAACAGTTCTCATGAGACAAGGAGAAAGCTCAAGCATTTAAATTTTTTACTCAGCTTTGGATGTGGATGAGATCTTAAAAGTCCTTTCGCTTACAGCATGTTCAGCAGGGTTTTCTGAAAGCATGCATGTAAACAGTGTTCTCAAGTTTGCTATGTTAGGAGTGGGATTTCAAAGGGTATTTTAAATTACACGTTCTTTTTAAATATACTTTCGTGTCACTGTGATACTATGTTATCTATTTGTTTTAGATTTGCAATGCTTTGCCCTTTGCAGCTACAAACCATGAGCATAGCTGGTTCTAAGCCAGGGTCTCAGCTGTGGAGGCAGTGAGTTATGTTTTGGTAAATTGAGTTTATGAGCATGACCACGAAGCTATAGCTTTCTAGAACTGCTATACATATATATATATATATATATATAACTTATCCTTTAAAATATATCAAGAGAGATAAGTCAGTAAACAAATTACTGGGTAAGTAGGAGAGCTTCCTTTAGGAGAGCTGATCTTTAACCCACAGAGGCTAAAGTTGTCAGATAACTGCAACAAAACCAAGAAGAGAAACACTTTGAAATACTAATGTGGTTCAACTACTGTGACAGAGAGTAATTTAAATTTCCATTGTGTGCTGCTTTTCTCATAACTGAACTTGTAAATTATACTTATCTCAAAAACAAGATCTTGGAATGACAATTGTCTGAGATAACTTTCTTAGCATGCAGTGATAGTGAAAAAATAGTAACAAAAGAAAACTCAGCTGAGCTTAGCATCATCAGTAAGGCTAGTGGAAAAAGGACAGAGAGACAGTTTGTCACACATGACTGATGTCAAGTCTTACAACTTGAGCATGGTGGGCTGTTTTGGTCTCTAGCATCTCAAGAAGGACAAAGTGGAGAAGGCAAAGGGACAATTAAAATTATGTCAGTGATGGAATATCTGGCTTATGACAACACAATAAAATGCCAGAGACTTTCCAGATTTAGCTAAGGTATGAGTGAAGTTTACAAAATCATTAAGGCAGCAAGAAAGAGGAAAGAATAACATCGGTACAAGAGCTTGCTAAAACTAGGTGGTACTTCAAGAAAATTGTAGGAGTTTAACTTAAAATACATAAAAGACCATGCTTCTGCTTGCTGGTAGTGAGCTTCTGGAATCTTTTGTCATAGGTGAGTGCAGTTGCAGATAGTACAGACAGCTGCAGAAAGGAAGTAGATAAATTACTGGACAGCAGGTACGTGAAAACATACTGAAAAAAAAGGCAAGGATGTACCCTCCAGCCTCCTTAATGAAACAATTATGAATGATAGGGGAGTAGATATGGAAAATACAGTAGGAAGTAGCCAGGCTTGCAAGCTTTCCTTAAACACCCTCTCTTACAGCCACAATCTTTATTGGATTCAACATAGACAACAGTCCAACAAAATCTTCCTCTCAAGGAAAGGGTGGGGGAAGGTTGCAAAGAAAAGAATGGGGAATCAGGTGAATACATGTACCAAGAAATGAAAACAGGGAAGGATTGTGAGATTCAAAGGAGGAAAAATATTAAAAAATAGGGAAGTGTGAGTGCAGGGTCACCAACAAGCAATTTCATTGTCTCCTGAAAGCATCCAAGGAGCCAGCAGACATTGCCTAACAGATTTCTCCCCCGAGATGCAAGAAAACAAGGGAATGGAAACATGCCGGGACCACTGACATCCCTCCTGTCAGGCCTTCACTGCCTGATGCTGAGAACAGCCAATCTAACCAGGGCTAGCAGACTGATGAGAAGGTTACAGGGAACGTAGGTGCCTTGGATAGAGAGTGAATTAATAAAAAGGGAATGACAACATACCCTCTCAAGGCATATGTAAGAACTGGGGTTGGGTTCTCCAGGAGGTGAACAGCAGACAGAAAGGGAACAAAGAAAGGAAGGTGCCAGAGAAGAGCAGAAAGACTGGGAATGTGGAAAGGGAATAAGCACAATAAAACTGAGGCACTTTTGAAAAAAATATTTACTGATTTTGTTTGCAATCACTAAGCTGTAGAGGGGAAAAGAAATGTGAAGCAGGGAAGAGTAGGGCAGTGTGCCTGGATGTATGGAACACTGCTCTGATTCCTCCATGCTGTGAAAGGGCTGCATTGTATTCAGAGCAGCAGAATGCAGCTTTCTAGAGAAAAAGCTGATGGTGGTGAACCATAAAAAGCTGCAGTCCACAGTCTTTGGCTCCAGCTGCATGATTACAGTCTGGATGCAGGAGATAATGGTGGTGTTCCCAGGGGTGGCAAGGGTGTATGGGTGTTTTGCAGGGGGACAAGCAAACATGTAACCAGGGACATAGTTCTGATGACACAGGCAAGTGTTGTCTATCGTGGTGATTACCACCATGGTCACCTCCCAAATGATGCTGATCATGGTGATCTGATATAAAATAAATATTAAACCTGTCTACCTCAACCTCATCATAAAGTGATCTAGAATTGATGAATGAACAGGTATTTTCATATGTTCAAAGACACTTCTGTGTAAGAAAGAAAAAAAGTCAAATCATTTTGTAGACTTTCATTGATTTTTTTTTTAAATTTAATTAAAAAAAAAAAAACAAGTTGCTGCAGGTGATAAAATAGCAACTTCTTGGCAGAAATTCCAATCTATACTTTACAGAAGGGATTTTTTTTTTTTTTTTAGGTTTCCATCCTAATTGAAGTTCTGAAGCTACAACATTGCACTCATCCTAAGCAGAATACTCCCCAAATAATCAGTATTTGCTTCTATTGAAGAACATACCAGCTTCTGTAATTCTTTTACAGATTTCTGTGATACCTATTCAGTGTCATAGCTGGTTCTTTACTCCTGCCTTGGATTTTTTATGAGATCATGACACAATGCTGCAAAGTCCCTTCTAATATTATTTCCTTCTTTGACAGCAGTGTGGAGTTATATGTTCATGTCTTGGCTTCTCACCTTTCTTTTCTGTTTAATTTTCCAGAAACTGGAAAATCAGCTTTAAAAAAAAAAAAAAACACAGCGCTTGTTATGCAGTTTTGAGTTTGGGTGAGCTTTCAGATACTTCTGGATGCAGAAAAAGATGAGCTTATTTTGTTCAGGAGTTTGTATTTTAAGAAAGGGTTTGTGGGATAAGTGTGTGGTTTAAAATTATACTGTGCATATATAATGTTGTCCTACCTTGATATTATAACTTAAAAAAAATATAGATGTGTCTGAATTACAATGATTTCCTGTTTTTGAGGGACTGTTTTGATGACCTGGATAATTACATGGGACCCTGAAATGTGTCCTGATTTCAATATAATTATCTCTTTACTCTTTTAGTGCTTTTCCTTTATACACAACAGCTATGGGACTCAGCTGCTTCAGACTATCTGCTACTGAGTTTAATTAAAATCCTCACAAACACAATATACCTCAAGATATTCAAAACTGTGCAGCACCCCGGAATTTGAAAATTCCTCTGGATGAGCTCAGGGGCTGTCAGTCTCCATCCCCAAAGCTCCTTTACAATAAGTAGAAGTTCAGGGGAGTGGATAAGAAAAAAATATTAGTAGTCAAGAAGAGAAGGTTCCAGTGATTACAGACAGAAAAGAATCTGGAAAGTTTTCACTGTGATTCACAGCTATTCCTCTCTTCACCATTTGTGTTGCCTTTTTTTAAGGCTGTGACTATAGTTAGTCAGTGCCTTGACTAACATCTGACACTCTTGAGAAGTAACATCAACTCTTCAGCTTCCCTAAAAGTTCTGAGAAAGGTGATGAATGAAATGATAGATATAAAATCTAACAGTCCTTAGACTTCTTTTACCGTAACCAGTTTTAGATGCAGAAATAGTGCAGTCTGTGGATTTCACTTCGCTAAGTTTTGCTGATGGTAATTCTTTCCTTGGTATAGTTCAGAGTTCATTGACATTGGCCATTTGCTGGCGCAGACAGCAATGCATTCCTGAATGTCTCTACTCTTCCATCAAGAAGCCTCAAGATATAAGAGTGGACAATTCCCTTTTGCAGGGTATTGCAAAATTCTGTGCCAGTATGACTGCCAATATTAAGGACATGAATGCTGGTGATAGAGACTGATGCGGATAGGACCTATAATTTAGCCAGTGGCAAGCCAACAAGAATCAACTGGGCTTTCTGAGTAAAAACAGATTAAGAAAAAAAAAACAAACCTCTGGAAATCATTAAATTAAATTAGATTTAAAGAGAAATCATGGAAATAAATTCACTTAGGTAGAGTAGTTGAGCAGATAAATGAAAATAAATAGCATGGAACACAATTTCTAAAACTACCCTGTAGGTTGCAAAACATTTACTTAGAATGTAAGGTGATTTAACTTAATCTGACATTACAGTTTCTGAGAGGAATAAGTATAGAATTGGGTTAAAGTGTATGAGAACACAGCTAGTCTATGTAGTTTTACAACAGTTTAATTAATTTAGAGAAAGATATATGAGTGTACGTGTTGGCCAATGGTCTAAATGTGTAAGTGGTCACAGTGTAACTCTACATGGTAAGGGAATAAGCTTGGCTGATATCTACGAAAAACAGTTTCGTTCAAGTTCTCAGCAGTAGTGGTAAATGCAGCACAAGTTTGCTTTTCTTTATAAATGATTACAGGCAGAAAGAAAGAAAGGTGCAGCAATAAATGAATTGAAGCTGTAATGGATACTGACAGTTTAGAACAAAAGCTAGAAAGGCAGCTATGTGCAGTAACTAAACTATGATTTCACATTCTGTGGATTTTATGCCAGTGCCTGTGTGACTTTTGATACTTGAAAAACTTATCCTTATTGTATCTTTTTTTTTTCTTCACTGAAGTTAATCTACCTATTTTCTTTATGCTGTTTGACTGACACTAGCTATTAAGACAAAAATTAAGCTGCTAGGTAAAAGAAGAGAGAACTAGAAACTCTTCAGGAAGGATTTGGAAATGTTTCCAGTACTGATCTTTCTAGTTTGAAATGTACATATGCCTGGAGTGCCACAGGAATGGGTTGGAGGTTGCCACAGTGAGCTATAGTGTTGATGGGATAGGACAAACTTTGTTTTGGGTTCCTTTGCTTTTTCAACTTTTCTGAAAAGAATCCAAAAAAAAGCAGTGAAGTATTTATGTGTTATCATTTATACACACATAAATATACCCATCAATATACCCATAAATATACACACCAATACTTAATTAAAATAAATATACCCATCAATATACCCACAAATATACCGATCAATACTTAATTAAAGTTAAATTGACTTTCAAAATAATATATCATAGTGTCCTGGTTTAAGCCCCCCACCCATGCAGTTTTCTCACTCACTCCCCCTCTTTCTTCCCCCAGTCCCGGGAGCATGGGGAGGAGAATCAAAAGAATGCAACTCGCACAGGTTGAGATAAGAACAGTTTAGTAACTAAAGTATAACACAAACCACTACTGCTACCACCAATAATAATACAAGAGAAATACAAGGAAAGAGAATACAACTGCTCACCAAGTCCAAACCAGCCAGTGCACCCCCCAGCAGCGAACCACCCAATACCAAAAACCTGACCATGCCCTGCACCCCCAGTCCACCGCCACACCCTTCCGGGTCTCTGCTCTCCGTCTTCACCTCCTGGACATGACGTGCTATGGTATGGAATAATCTCTTTGGTCAGTTTGGGTCAGGTGTCCTGCCTCTGCTTCCTCCCAGCTTCTCCTCCTCCCTGGCATAGCATGAGACTCAGAAAGTCCTTGGCCAGACCAAAACATTACCATGCAGTAACTGAAAACACTGGTGTTATCAGCGGTGTTCCCAGGCCCAAAATCAAAACCACAGTGCTGCACCAGCTACCAAGGAGAAAAAGCGACTGCTACTGCTGAACCCATGACACATAGTCTGACAAAAAATAGTAAAATTCAATTATTTCAAATGTTCTTAAAATAGTTTAATAAAGTTGACAAAAAATTAATGAAGATTTTTGAGAACTTGTTCATCTGAAGTTTTAAGGTGTTTTGTTATAATTGCCTATGGAGGACAAAGAAGAGCATGTCTGGGAAGAAGGGAAGAGAATCCACACGAAAAAGCTTTCTGATTTCTAGTATTGACTGCCAATGAGACTACTCATTCATAAGCATGGCAAAAGATAAAGTTGTGTTTCCCTTTGTTCTGTGGTAGTGTTGAACATGCATTTTCCAATGCCTGTCAAATATGTCAATTGATTTTTATGGCTGTGACTTGCCTATAAAAAGTTCATGACTTTCTTGAGCATATTGGTAATTTCTGAACAGACGGTTGTTAAAAAAAGAAACAACAGAAGAAAAAAAAAATTTCAAATCTTTATTTTTTTGCAATATGGCCGTCGAATTACATTACTTAATTTTCAAGCATTCTGTGAGGTAAAGTGATATTTCTTTATTGTGATTTGAAAGACCTTTTTCAAATAGGCTGCTGAAACTCAGAAAACCTATCCTGATAATTCAGTATTGGAATATTTCACATCATAAGCTGAAAATTTATGTTTTTCTTGGTAAAACTACTAATTAAATCCAAGCAAGTGAATAGTCATAAACAGTACAGCTGAAAATAATTCGTTCCAGTAGTGGGGAGAACAATTTACAGAAAACATACGTTTGTTATTTCTCTAGTTCAGAGTTAACATTTTATTTAATTAAAGTTTATTGCAAGTTAAATATGGTTTTCTACACAGCTTTTACACAGTGTAAAATATTCTCTTGTACAAAGAGAAGTAGCTTGTGTTATGAATTATGTCTTTGGCTTTCTGTAGGCATCAAATCATTATCTATGAAATAGGCCTCTCCATTTGTACATGTCAGAAAACTGCACATGCAAAATCAATCATGATTTCTATCACACTGCCCTGAATTATATCATTGTTAGATTACTTCAGAGCTGGATGAGTCATAGAGCAAGACAGTCACTGCAGGGTGGGAGATCTGCTGCCCATGATATTGGGCAGACGCCCTGTTTAGAGCTGTTCTTACTTTTGCTTTCTCCAATAGTTTGCATTGGCTAGTTCAGGTATTGATCTCTTCTAGATTAAGTAGCAAACCTGCTGGATGAATTTCAGTTTGGTAAAACACTCACTGTAGTTATCATTTTACATGTTGTATGACCTCATAAAGAGAGAACTGTCCACAGGCATTGGGGTTATTTTATTTTTCATTTGAATTACTTCTGAAAGTGTCTTAAAGTTTTGTATTTCACAATCTAATAAGCTTTTGTTTTAATATTTGAAAATATTATTTGTAAAAGAAGTATCAGAGGATCTAATTATGAGATGACTCACAAATTGATCCATGCAACAAATAAAAAACTGGCTGTAAGGAACTGCAGCCATTGAATCAGATGGCGATCAAATTTCAGTTACATGATATAAAATTAGTGCAAATTTTTGGACCTGTTAATGTAAGTGGAATAAAGCTTTCCTGTGGACACTCTTTACCCTGTTAGATATCCTTTATGTTGTACTTTTTAAAAACAGAAAAACTGCAGTGATACTCACGAAAGCAGAAGTTAAGTGTTCTGAGTGTCTACTACTAAATCATCTACAACTAGAAAGTCCAATATGTAGAGCATGATATACTTTTAAGTTATAAAACAGCTAGCTAAAGTATTGTAATTGTGTTTTTTAAAGATTACTGGCCGTGTTCCCAGATTTCACTATGGTAAGTGAGCTACTGATCTTTCATAGTCATCAGATACATGTCATAAAGTATTTCTGTCAGTGCTGTAGACTTTCATGCTCTTATTGTATGAAAGTGTGGATATCTGGTGCATTTAACTCAAAGCCTTGTTTGCCTAACATGAATTTACATGTCTTCTATTTACATCTATTTTGTCTCACCCTTCATAACTACTTTATTTTATAATTTTTCTTCAGAAAGGCATTTTTAGCGCTTGAGATGCTGTCTTTAGTTAAACCACAGCTTGCTTTAGATAAATAGGGTTTACTTTTCCTTTCAAACTTAATTACTTTTCAGAATCATGATCAATTTCCTGCCTTGACTGCTTGAGGGGAGTGACACTGTAGGAGACCCTTGCGCATTTGCTTTGTAATAAGCCTTTATTCATACACTCCAGGCTATACAATCAGCTCCTCTGCACCAGAGTGCGTGCCTGTGTGTGTGGCTGCAGCCGGAGGCCTGCAGATTGGAATGCTGATGACACGGAACAGAAGTGCTGAGTAATGAATCTGTGTCTGAAGAAAGCAATAATCTGGCTGTGAGTGTCCACAGCTCTTATTATATAAAATTAAGCTACCTTTGATGGCTTTCTTTTTTTTTTTTTTTTAATGGAGATTTCCTGCCTAATACCTTACCTGAAAGAGTTTCATTCTAGTGTTCTTGTTTTCACCTGCTTCAAAAATGTTGTGGAGCAGGAAAATAATCACTTTTCCTGTAATAAAAGACACACTAATTTCAGATCCTAAAAGTTAAACTAGGGTGTTTTCTTGTTGGAACTATTGGTTTCATGTCTCAGCTTCTTTGTCTGGTTTAAAATGAAGTCAATTTTAAAGCACAAATTTAGTTCCTGGGGAATAAATGCTTATGGAAAGCTACAAATAGTTTCTATAATTTTGCTATGGCACTAATATTTCATATGGTCAAGGAACTAGTTATATTCATATTAATAGAAAAGTCCCTTTTTTCCCCAGGGGAAACATGAAGACTTACACGGGGGGGAGGGGGAAGGGAAGGAAAAGAGGAGGAGAACACCAACAAAAAACATTAAAGGTATTGCAGTCATACTGGGAAACAATTTAGTTTGCACATTACTATTTCTTAAAAGTCTACTTCTTGTCAATTTTATTTGGCATCCAGAGTGATTTTCATGTTTGATCTTCTTTAAAAGGACCATAACACACTCATTTAGTAGAAGGAACAGTCTTGCATTTTCACCTAAGTATCAGCTAAAACAAATGGATTAAACAGGGGGGCCATTATTCAAAGGTCTCCTCTTAAACATAGAAAAAGTTCTGGTCCTTATCCAAACATAGTACTTTGTAGACATCTTGATTTAAATGTTAGAATAATAGAATCATAGAATGGTTTGGAAGAGACCTTAAAGATCATCTAGTTCCAACGCCCTGCCATGGGAAGGGACACCTTCCACTAGACCAGGTTGCTCCAAGCCCCATCCAGCCTGGCCTTGAACACTTCCAGGGATGGGGCAACCACAATTTTTCTGGGCAACGTGTGCCAGTGCCTCACCACCCTCATAGTAAAGAAGTTAAGGTAAAAGCAAAAGTTTGTATGTAGGTAAATGATCCTTCAGTGCCTCTTCCAACCATTTTTTGAGACTAATTTCTGTACTTTAGGCTGCTTGTCTTCACAGTAGTAAAGTAGAAGAGTATATTGTGCTTACTTTTTTACAACCTCAGGCATAGAAAAATAATTTTGACTAAATTCTAGTATTGTGCATTTAAAAAACTGCACTAAATTAAATTTCTATGGGGATTTCCAGCTCATGAACTGTAATGTCTTAACTGATGTGGCACAGATTGCCAAAAGGCTTGGTTTTGAATTTTCCTTCTAATCTTTCTTCAATCTCTTCTGTAATTAATTATTACAAACATATTCAAGGAAGGGCTTCAGAATATCTAGAGATAGAAAGAGAAAATTTATTAATTGCAATTTTTTTATTCCTACTGAGCCGTTTACACTTATAAAATGTTTTGAAGTTGAATTTTTTATCTATTTAACAATGCCTTCTGTCACTTCCCTTCAACTAATGGAATGCACTGTGACAGGAAGCTTTACCTGTTGACCTGATCTAAATTTAAATTGCTGAGTGTCTCAAACCATGGGGTGTGCTGTCCCAGAAGATCTGACATTTCAGTCCAGGAACAGGGTGGCACATCTGTGAAACTAGATGAGCTGTTTTGTTCTCCAGAGAAGGATGAGGGCTGCATAACAACTTTGCTAATTGTCCCTTGAAAAGCATGCCAACTTCAAAGGAGCAAATGCTTTTGCAGGAGAGTTTCACAGAAATAGATATTAAAAAACAAACTGAGTTACTGATAACAACTACTTTTGTCCGTTTATTTCCAGTGGCTGCTGGTCTTCACCTAGTTTTAAGGATTAGATAGCTCTGTAGCAGTATCTTTTTGTAACTCAGTCGTGGTTTAAGCTCAGTCAGCCACACAGCTTCTCTCTCTCCCACCCTTTCCTCCCAGCCGCTCCTGGAGGGACGGGGAGGAGAATCGAAAGAATGTAACTCCCACGGGTTGAGACAAGAACAGACGAGTAACTAAGGTATAACACAAACCACCGCTGCTACCACCAATAATAATGATGAGGGGAAAAACAAGGGAAGAGAATACAACTGCTCACCACCAACCGACCGATATCCAGCCCAAACAAGCAGTGATCTAGCCCTTCCAGGTTTATATAAACTTCCCCAGTTTATATAGTGGGCATGACATGCTGTGGTATGGAATACCTCTTTGGTTAGATCGAGTCAGGTGTCCTGTCTCTGCTTCCTCCTGACTTCTGCTCCTCCCTGGCAGAGCATGAGACTCAGAAAGTCCATTGCCAGACTAAACATTACTAAGCAGCCGCTATTAACATCGGTGTTATCAGTGCTGTCCCCAGGCTGAAAGTCAAAACCATGGCACTGCACCAGCTACTAAGAAGGAGAAAAATAACTGCTACTGCTGAACCCAGGACAAACTCAATCACACTAAATCCTCCATATTTTCCAATGTCAGATCTACTTACGTTTATGACTAGTCTTGCAGCTTTTAAACCCATTAATATCTGTTTTCATTACACTTGTGTATGTGCGATATAGTCTCTGATGTGAACACTGTTGCTTGAAAGCAAAGAAGGATCCTGGTACTTTCATAAAGAAAAAATGGATCCTAGTCCAAAAGGCACATATAAACTATTGTTCATTTGGATTATAACTTTCTTTTTTTCATGCACATGTAAAACATCATAAAGATACTTACGTTTTAGTTAAGAGCAAGTAATTCTTCTTTAAGAAAAACTAAACTTTTCTGACTTAAAATAAATCAGTATAAAAGAGACTCGGGGATTTTTTCATGGAGATCCTTAAAACTTTTTTCCTGGATCTAACTATATTGATGTTTGCATCAAATAAATTTATGTAACTTCACAAGTAGTGTGCAAGAGATTCAGAGCAGCCCTGCAGAGAAGGACTTGGGGGTGGTGGTCAATGAGAAAATGAACATGAGCCAGCTGCAGTGTGCACTTGCAGCCCAGAAAGCAACCATATCCTGGGCTGCATCAAAAGGAGCATGACCAGCAGGTCGAAATAGGTGATCCTGCCCATCTGCTCTGCTCTCGTGAGACCTCACTTGGAGTATTTTGTGCAGTTCTGGTGTCCTCAACATATGAAGGACATGGAACTGTTGGAAAAAGTGCAGAGGGGGGCCACGAGGATGATCAGGGGACTGGAGCACCTCCCATATGAAGATAGGATGAGAAAAGAGGCTGAAAGTTGGGACTGTTCAGGCTGGAGAAGAGAAGGCTGTGTGGAGACCTCCTTGCAGCCTTCCAGTATTTGAAGGATATCTAGGGATGCTGGGGCGGGACTCTTCATGAGGGACTGTAGTGAGAGGACAAGGGGCAATGGGTTCAAACTTAAACAGGGGAAGTTTAGATGGGTTATGAGGAAGAAATTCTTTACTGTAAGGGCAGTGAGGCACTGGAATGGGCTGCCCAGGGAAGCTGTGAATGCTCCATTGCTGGCAGTGTTCAAGGCTGGGTTGGACATAGCCTTGGGTGACATGGTTTAGTGGGAGGTGTCCTGCTGATGTCAGGGGTGTTGGAACTAGATGATCTTACGGTTCTTTCCAAACCTAAGTATTCTATGATTGTATGATTCTATTTACAGTGAAGAATTCCTTCCTAATATCTAATATAAATCTCTCCTCTTTCTTCTTAAAGTTTGTCCTGTCACTTCATGCCCGTGTAAAAAGTCCTTCTCCAGCTTCTGGTAAGCCCCATTTAGGTCGGGGAAGGCTGCTGTAAGGTCTCCCCAGAGCCTTCTCTTCTCACAGCTGAGCAACCCGTCTCTATCAACCTTCTCTTCACAGAAGAAGTGCTCCAGCATCTTTGTGATCCTCCTCTGGACTCACTTGAGCAGGTCCACATCCCTCTTGTGCTGAAGACTCCAGAGCTGAACACAGTATGATATACAGAATAATATATACTGGGAATGATATACAAATAAATTCTTGTTATATGAACATAGCACATAAATTTGTCTTGTATTGTTGTGCCTTTGTTTCTGTCTGTGGCTGTTCATTTTTCCTGAAAATTATTTTATTTTCTGTTAAGGTAAATTAGGTAGACTGGAAATCAGAGACAGGAAGTACTTGTTCCAGTTGTTATTGGATGCCCACCAATGACATTTGACTCCAGCTCCCAGCCAGAAAAAAAAAAAAAAAAAAAAAAAGGAAAAAGAAGGAAAGAGAAAAACAAAAACAAAACAAAAAAAAAAAAAAAACAAAACAAAAAAAACAAACCAAACAAAACAGAAGGAAAAAGTCAAAAAATAAAGAAAAAAGGTAAAAATATCTTTCTGATATTTCAGAGAGAAAAAGGTCTCAGAGCTCTTGTTTTCCACTTTTCAGCCATTTAAATTACTACCTTGAAAAAATGGATCTTGCTAATTTTGAAAAGAAGTTAATGAAACTTGTATAAATTAAATTCCCTGACTCTGTAGTGGTGCCTCAAGCTACCTACGGCAGACAGTCTTAGAATACGAGAATTGCAAGCAAATGCCTAAAGCAGTAATTCTAATTATGATATCTTGTAATTTTGTCAATATACAGAGATGTTAGGAAAGATAAAACCAAACTTCCTACTATTTCCATTAATAATTTATTCTTTATTCCTGTTTACAAAGAAGACATTTTTATTTGCCACTGGTGATTTCAGTTTCCATTCTGCAACTTAGTGGGACAAAGTAGAAAGGCAAGGGGAAAGAAATAATTTTATTGCTTCAGTCTCACCAGTGCAGTGTGGGAATTCATTGAATTCCCATTTCCTTTTGTCTGTTTAACATTACTGCTCACATTATAATAACATAAAAATCCTTTTATAATTTTGACTCAAGTAGGGGATCACCTTTCTCTGAAGCTTAAGTGAGATGCTCAATGAGAGCTTTGTCTCTGGGCTCTGTCAATAGATCCTGTACTCTGTGCAACAAACTTGTTTAGTGAGGAGGACAAAAAAAAATGTGAAGAACATCATTTTTACAAAGATGTTGGAAGAATTGGCAAAATGAACAATCATGCAACAGGATACTGTATGTACTTTAGCATTTGAGTCCTGATATTTTTGGCAAACAAGTTTTTATTAAATGCTACAATATAATGGAGAAAACACTTGTGAAATAATCTAGTCTTTGTTGAGTGTTTCCAATGCTTTTGTTTTTATAATACAATAAGACTGTAAATAACTGATTTTTTCTTTTATGATGATTAGTACACATATGAATTCTCAAATATAATACTACCAAAGTCCATAGATTTCTTCTTGTCAGCTTTTCTGTCACAGGCTATTTGAAAAATGGCCATTTAACTTCTCCATTTACAAATAAGACAAGCCTGCACCCCTCTAATAGCAAAGGAGAATATAATTTTGAAATTCAATTTACAAACCTCTATTGACAATTTTCAGTTTTCGCATTTTCCCAGTGAAATCTCCCATAATACACCTCTTATTTTTCCATATTTCTCTTTCCCAGTGTTCAAAGCGATACCTAGAATTTAATGTTCTTGTTTAAGCTGTAAAGCTCATGTTTACTTTTGAAGATGGTGTGAGAAAAAAAACAAACCACAAAACACAATGAATATGATAGCTGAAATTCATCCAGGTGAACTCAAACATTTAGAAGTTCTTAAATGTATAAATCTCAGCTAATCCACAGAGTTAATGAAAAGGAACAGGAACCTTTTCAGCTGAATCATTTGTTCAATTTTTTTATGCCTATTTTAGGATGATATTAATCATTTTCCTGAAGTTCACACATTTCTGCACACTGAATATAAAGACTGTGTCAGATGGCTAATACTAAGACATGTAACTTTTGTAGAACTGAAAATTAGACATGGGAACTGCATCTATAATCTGTTAGAGTGGGAATTGTTTGGAATTTAGGAGCCAAAGTGTGTTCAATTTTCAGCCTCCCAATAGATCACTGTGGAAAAGAATAGCAAAATCTATCCTTCCAGTAAATTGACCAGACTACTAAAGAATGTTAAATTTTGTCTTCACAGAAATTACAGAAAGGAAACATGAAGGAATAAGACATCGACTTCCCTGAACTCCTTTAACTGAAGTCCTTTAAATGGACTTCAGTTGATTGTATCTTGAAATCATTGTGCTTTACACCAATAGAAATTGTCCATCCCTAGTCATGTTCTACATAAAACAGGAAAAGAAATCTGGCAGTGTACAAGAGAAATCATCTCTAACAAAATGGAGGCATGTTGTACTTTTCTATTCAGGACTTGAATCCAGTGATTGGTCAGGTTTGTGTGTGTGTGTGTGTGTGTGTGTATATACATATACATGCTGTACATACATATACATATATGTAAGCCATGGTGACTCTGGAATTATGGACAATACTCCAAGATTAATGTGCTACTTTACATTGGGTTAAGTTACCGGTGGCATAACTTGGCCATTATACTGAATATAAAATTTGCCATTTATATACAGAGAGTTAGTCTTGCTGAAAGAATAACAGAACATTGAAAATAAACAAACATATCTGTGTGAGGTTGAGGAGCCAAGTTAGTAATTCTGCACTACGCTGCAGACTGTCCCACATGGAAAGGCATATCAGTACCCACAGATATCTCTTACATAGTGTTAAGTGGGCTTTGGCATTCTGTGTAGTGAGTTTAAAGTGTTTAAAAAAAAAAAAAAGTTTTCATCAACTTGTTGAATGCAAATTTAGTCTAAGCCCAAAGTAAAATTGTGAGAGTGTCAGTTGTGACAAATTAGAAGCTGCTTTTTGGTTTTGGTTTGTTTGTTGTTTTTTTTTCCCTTGCCTTATTTTACCATTCAAATGCTTTACATAAATAGTCATCTGCTTAGAAAAAAAAAAATATCCATTTTTCATCTCCATGAGAAATACTGAGATTTGCACATACTCCGGCTGCCAAAAGAAAACAGCCTAAATTGACCTTTGGAAAAAGCAACATGAAATTTGTTATAAATTTAAACTCTTGAGTGTGAGAAAGCAAAGGCTTATGGAAAATTTCTAAGAGAGGAAAACCCAGGTCTCTGACAATGGACAGGAAGGACAAGGTGCAGTCTCTTCTGGAGGCCAGAGCTGCAGTGTGGCAGGGCACAAGAAAACACTATGTGAGAAATGTCCTACCTTAACAAAGTTTAATGCTAAATGTCTTCTCTTTCTGTGCCTGTCTGTGTGAATTACTAGTTATGGTACAGGGCAAAACAATACAATTCACATCAGTCTTGACTGCTGGTTTTTCTTTTTTTTTGACCCCTATGGTGTGCCCCAAGCCCTTGCATGCTGTGTGGCATGCAGTTGTCAGTTTCAGAAAGGACATTCAACAGGCATATGGGTTGATAGGAATAAAATATTTTGTGGAGAGGATACAGCTGTTTCTGGTTTAATATCTCCCAGCTGGAAGTGTCAGTATCACTCAGAAAATGCAGAAGAGAGAAAGGTTCTCTCTGGAAGTGTAGCAACACTGTTTCTAAGAAACTGTTTGTAAATTTAGACACATTATAAAACTGATAAACATTCTTTACTTATTGTCCTGAACAGACTACTTACTCTATCCAGCCTATTTCAGAAATCTATTTTCTATAACCAGTCTATTTCAGCAATCTAACTACTTGATTTCATCTTTTGTAACTAAACTTAGCAGACCAACCCAAAAAAAGTCAAAGAGATGCCTAAGGTAGTCATCTGAAATATGTTTTGTATAATCTAATTCTAGCTCTGTGATATTTTCCACCCTTATGTCCTTCTCTTGAAGGGGCTTATGGTGCTTCAGATCTGCGATCTTCCCCTCAGTAACTGATGTATTAGAAAAGACATCTGTCATTCTCTTGATCCTAACTGATGCTAGTGGCTGTTAGCCAAACAGACATCAAACCCAGTAATTTATCATTACCTCGTTATGCTCTCTGAATGCTGAAGAAGTCCTGCTCAAAGGCATGTGTTTGGAAGATGTGAACCAAATCATAAAAGGAGCATTTTACATTACAGAATATTTTACAACTGCCACATTTCAGATAATTCTCTTGTCTAGGGTTAAGTAGGGTTGGGTCAGTAAAGGCCTTATATTCCTGAAAGCTGCAGAGACCTAACCTCAGGCAATGGCTGTAAAACATTCTGTAAGATTTTTTAGCTACATAGGAAGAGTCAGGTGTCTTAGGGTGAAATGTAAGAAGCTGCAATACTGATTTCAGACCCAGCCTGGAGCTCAGCAATGCAGTACCTCTGGCTGAAATCCCACCCAAAGCTGCAACCTTGGTACTTCGTTCAGGGATTAGGGACAATGTTGTCATAAGGTAATTGTTCAGAAATTACAGTAATCTCCCAGCATACAGAAGAACTATTCATGCTCTCCTATTCTTGTAATGGAAAGCTCAAACCAATTTCCCCCCATGTTACAGGAAAGCATTATATCCTAGCTACTACAGCTATAAGTCCTGTGCATGATTGTTTCTTGTTTGTTTACTGCAGAAGTTAAAAATTTTCCTTTACCTGTTAAACCCATTATTTTAAAGTTAAAGGATAACCAGAGGTTTGGTTAGGCTGGCTGACCCTACCTCCCACTGGATGATGCCTCCTGAGAGATCAGGCATCAGAACTTACATGCACTGACTTCAAAACAGGAGATGGCTGTATCTCTGTGTAGCATTGTCCTATCAAGTTCAAGGCCATTCTGGAAATGGGTATGTACCTCAGCTGTGACAAACGCCTACAAGAGAAACTGGGCAGCTCTGAGCAAAGATTTTTCTGGGAGAAGAGGTCTTATCACACTAACCCTTCCACAGACTTGGACTTTAGGACTCTCTATTAGCTGCTTAAATATCTTTATTAGCCAACTTGTTTGATTTGAAGATTATTATTGATTAAAAACTATTTTAAATAAGTGTTGTTACCTTTCCTCATCATCTGCCACATTTTGCTTGGCCCTTTATGATATAATATTCTTTTTTGTATTTTTTCTTTTATTTCTGTGCCTTTTCCTTTTTTTCCACCTTTGAATAGTTTTTTACCAGAAGTTTGTTTTTTATGGCACATGAAATCAGCAGTAAGCTACATTCTAATCAAACTGGTCTCGCTGAGAAATTAGGGCTGTCTTTACAGTCAGCAGTGTTGTTAGTAAAATGAACATACTCCCTGCCCTCCTTAGTGTAATCACAGAGGTATTACTATAAAAATCCTCAGAATGATACAGCTGACTCGTGTTCATTGCGATGATATCAACTATATTGGTGTCAAACTGCACCTACGCAAATGCGTAACTCTATCAGTGAAAACTCGCAGGAGATACTGATACAGTTAAGCTGCTAATTGCTATAAATAGACAACATCGAATTTGTATTCAGCCCTCAGTGCAGAGGAGGGCTTGTATAGTACTGGAGAACCATGAGATTCAATATCTCTGTGTTTATTTGAATTTATCTCCCTCTGATAACTACCAGTTTTGAGAATTAACAAAGAAAATGCTTTGGGTTTACATGTTTAACTCTGAAAGCCTGTATGTTTCATATCTGCCCAGGGATTATAACATTAATGATAAAATGAACTAGGATTTCACTGCCAAGGCTAAATGATACTGGTGATGGATATTTTACTGGAAAGAGACTTGCATAGCACCATTGACCTGAATATTCAACATAGGGAGTATAGATTTTCTTTGTCAAAGATAAAATATTAGTTTTAATTCTAATGGGACATGCTGAAATACAGCTAATAATATTTAACTATTTGAGCTTTGACTAGTGGGTAACAAACTCCTTCTTTTCTTGCATTTCCAGTCAAGCACTCTGTTTCCTTAAGGCTTTCATGGATTGATAGGCTTTAACTTCAGATTGTGTACTGTGTCTTTTTGTCTGACCTCACAGCTGACACAGTTGCTGATAACTTGTGTTTGACTACAGTATACTTATTGAGAACAGGTTAATTTTGTCTTTTCGTGATCCCACAGTAGACAAGTCTTGTTGACCTTGGACAATCAATGCTATTTTTTTTCTCTTTTTTTCCAAACTGCATAATTTTAGTGATCCTTTTGTGGTCCAGTAGCTGTTTATATTGGAGATGGCAGTAAGTTGCAGGATAAGGATGGAGAAAAAATTTTAATAGATGAAATATAAGAGTAAAAGAGGAAATGATGAAAGGTTTCTTCTGTAGCAAAACAAATAAACAAACAAAGCCAACATAGGAGAACATCCTCATGTATCCAGGCCTTCTCCTGAAGAAGAAAATGGGAAAATCAAGCTTTTCTCTTGGTTAGATGCTCCTTAATTGCTGCCGCTGTTAAACTATGCCTTATTTCTAAGTTTAACTGATCCAAATGATAGCATTTCTGTTGTCTTTATAGTACAGGGATACTACAGGTTAATAAAAATTAATAATTTTTAAATATTATTTTGATTATCGCAGGCTTAGTTGGAGGATGTACTGTATCAAAGTTTAGAAAAGGAAGCAAACTTATTGTTCTACTGTTATTCTTCAAATAGGATATATTCTAAGTTGTGTCTCTGAGTTAATATTACTCCATTTCCAAGCACTTTCTAAACGTAATGTCAGAAACTGACCTATATTTTTATTCTAGCCCAGATTTTATATTTTCCTTTTTTATTACATTTATAGTGCTGTTTATGATGTGCATTTCATTGATAAAAGTTTAATAATGTTGATTTAAAAGCCTTCAGCTTTATATAAGTAATTTTTATGATGTGATAAAAGTAAAATACAAACACGAAAGAGGCAGTGGAAGATATCATGATACTTTTAAAGTGCCGCCACTAATGAATAAACGTCTTAAATAACTGAAAACAAAAAGTACACAGATAAGCATAAACATACAATGGTAATTTAATTTGAGATACTATGGAAAAGTCAGTGAGAAAATTAGTAATTCTGTATTTGATGTATATTTGTATGATGTACCCTTGCAGCAGTAAAGGCACTGTGATAGAAAGGTGGGGATTTTTCCTATTAAACAAGTTCCAATCTGGATTTCTTTGCTTGTTTCTGTGGTTTCTTTATGAAACATCTCATTTTACTTTGATTTTGCTTCACATTATATCGACTTGCTTAGTCTCATATAAATCGTTTGTTTTCAGTATTGAGTAAAGACTTGTCTGTATTGATGAATGCTAGACTGACCATTATTAAACAATGCGTTCTGCAGTTCTTAGATGATTTGGTTTGTTTCAGAAAGTCAATTCTTCCTTACAGTCTAATGTTAAATCTTCGGATTTTAATTATATTTCTTATTAAATAGGCATTTTGAAGTGTATATGTTAATTTTAATTTGGAAGGAGCTTTGTTTTCTATTGAGCAGTAAATAAATTATCGAATGAAAAAGGACAGAAAAATAACAACACTTCTCATAGACCTTTGAGATTACACCGCTCTGTGGCAAGACTTTCATGGGAACAAATTAGTACATTGCCAGACTGTTAAAGATAATTTTGTAATTTGAATACACCCAGTTAAATTCAGTTGATGGAGGCCAGTAAATCTGGACACATCCTTAAATCCTTTAGCACTTTGATATTGCACTTGTAGTGATCTTGTTACATAGGACTATCTCATTTTAGATGAGTTTTGGAATATAATATATATCTTAAAAAAAAATAATTAATCCACTAATTAAGTGGAAATTCAAACCAGCATTCACAGAAAGAGAGGAACTTCCCTGATTCTCATCTGACATCATCTCCAAATTTCATGTTTGTTTTCCAAAATATAAGCACAAGGTTTTACTTAAAAATATAATTTCTTGTATATTGACTACATGATTCTTACCCTAATCTAATTTTCAGAAACATCTGAGTCTTTTTAACAGGAACTATTTAAAAAGTCCACCAAAAGCAGGGATCCAACTATTCCTAAAAGGATTACCAGAAAAGCTGCATAATTGTAACAAAGTGAACAAGAACATTTACATCTTTTCTCCTTTCTGCTTTATTCTTTTATATTAGCACCAGAGCTACACATTTCTGCATCAGTCAAGTGTATTTTTAGAGAAAACAAACTTATTCCCTCCACTCAGTTTCCTCACCACACACTGCAGATTATACTCTCTCTAGGCATCATCCTCCAAAATTATGTTAAATGACTCTAGCACAGGATCTGTCATTCATCAAAACATGTAGAGATTGCTGCGATTAACTCCTAATAGTGCCTGTTCTTGTAGAGCTGGGCAATGCTTTTAAGATCTGCCTGTTTCTTCATTCCCTCTCCATGTCAGCCGTGGTCTCAGTCTCACTTTTCTCCAAAAGCCTTTCACAGCAAAAAAATAAGAGGAAGTTGGGAAAGACAACTAATTCGAATTCTTTGCTATGGGTCACCCAAGAGTGGGTTTCTGAAAGAGGTGACAAAAGGTAAATACCACATTTTTCTTCTTTTTTCTTTTAAAAACTCAATGAGATTTGGACCTCTTAATGGCTTAGCCTATTGTTGGGAAAAAATATTCCATCTCTAGTAGTTTTTAAAGCATCCCATTTGTACAAAAAAGAAGAAGTAAATAGAAGTGGCAAAGGTTTGCTTGAAGTGTACCTCATTCTAATGCTAGGAAGGCTGCATACTAAACATATTGTAAATTTATTAACTATCAGAATGATCCATATAAACATTCCTCTGCTAGTCTGAAAATTAAATATGCTTGACCGTTGATCTGCCAACAGTAACCAAGATCTTAAACATTCTGTTAGGAATTGCATGATTTAATTTGTATGATTTGTTTTGTGTATTCTTATTTACTTACACACTCTAGCAATTTATCACATGAAAGCCATATGGCAGCCATAAACTTTCACAGGTTATGTTCAAGAATTTTTAACTCCAAACCAAAGTAAAGTAAGATGCTATTACACGTGGATATATTCTTCAAGTTGTCAGGCTGCTTTCAAGGAAATGCTGCATGATGTATTTTCTATATAATGTGCTTTTTCTCCTTTAGATATATTGACAGACTAAACAGACATCTTCTTATGCTGCTACTGAAGAATCTTTTTTCACTACTCTTTAAAGTTCTATTCATACATTAGATAAAGCATATCACCTCAGCCCTCCTCAGACAATGTATTTCCTTTTTAAGTATCTACTTTGAGTATGTGAGTTCTCTTGAGAAATAGCACACTAACAGTTGCTGATAAAATTATACCTACGGAAGAGTAAAAATATCCTTTTCCTTGTCCTTTTGTATTTTTATTAATGTACATAATGTTGATTTTATACTACTATGTTTTATGTCATCACCCTTGTAAAACAACTATATGGACATTGTAAACTCTTCCCACACTGTTTAACAATCACAGTTTATCTTCTAGGTACAAAATAACCTTTTTTCACATGAGGCTGTTCTTACAAGGTCTGCCAAAAATTCTTACTACAGATAAATCTTTTCTATTTTTCCAGTGCCTGAGTATCATCTTTTTAGCATCATTAAGCTTGTATATATCCATTTTGATGATGCTTTAGGGATACTTTTAATTCCCAAAATGTCAGACAAAATGCAAACAGAAGGTTCTGAGCATATTTTGCTTCCAATTATTTGACATTATGGACTAAAATAATTTACTTTTCATCCTGAGAAGGTGGTTACGGCCTCTGCTAGAATTTAAGCATGTAGTGAAATAGCTTTTTGATGTTTTTTCCAGAACATGTACTTCCTTTTCCATTTTGAGAAGCAAATTCCAGAGCAACTCACAAATGATGACAGCTGCCTTGGAAAAGAAACAATACCAGCTGCACAATAACGTGAAATTTAGGCTAGATTATCTCCGTGAATGATATTTGGGTTTGTATGGACAGTTAAAGTAAAAGTTCAGAAATTTAGTGGAACATGTATTTATTACTTTTACTTTCTTTTTCCTGCAGTTTTCTACTAAAGGAAAGAAGAGCTTTCAATGCTCAGGAAGAAAAATGCAAGTTATAATTCCTTTATATAGAGAGGACATTAGTAATAATTTACCTGCTCCTATGGAAAAATCCATAGTATTTTTAATAAACACAAAGACTGTATTTCGTAAAGGATTATAAACTCAGTACAATATGCCACATACAAAACAGTATTTGAAGGGTATACCTGATATCTGCTGATATTCTACTTGTATTACTTCCCTGCACAATCACTGTTCGTATTTTGATGCATCTCTAAGCTGAAAAAAAACTTTGCATAGGAGTCATCTGACTAAAGGAAAATTTTAATTCGAACTAGTCATCCTTGTCTTCCATGGAGAAATAGCCAATATATTTAAGGAATCACTACATAACATATCTCACCAATGTGTACCTCTAAGCCCCATCATTCAATCAATTACACACTGATAGTGTCTATCTCTTCACCGACAATAAAGGGAAACTAAACGAGTGAATAGATGTCTTAGGTTAGCTGACTTTTACCTGTTTTCACTAGTGCTGCAACTTGCAGTAACTTTACCTGTCCTCCAGCTTCCAGGAACACAAGCAACTATTTGGGAAAGCTGTGGGAAACCACAAAGATGGGGAATACTTCCTGATTAAGAAGCTGTGAAGAACAGTGATGGAATTGGTCAACAGGAATGGCATAAGTCATGTTGTTTAAATCTTCTACTTGACAAAATGCTAAGCTTGTGCCAAAAAAGTCCAGACTTACTTGGAAATGGACCCCTTATTTATCTGTAACTGCTATGTATCTCAGCAGGAATGAGTAACAGTGGGCTGTCAAGCGTTTAACAGCGATAAGCTCTTATAGCTCAGTAAAACCAACAAACCTCAAATTTTCGTATCTTTTTCTGTAAGGTAATTTCTGGATATGTGAAATTACATTAGAGATTGAACAAGTGTGTCAGTCTTCCTTACAAACACTGCAAGGATTACTGACTGGAAGTTAGCATGGGTAAACTGCTCATAGTCTGGCTAACTGAAACATTATACTTCTGAAATGCAAGCCTGAATTCTTCACTGAAAAAACAGTGGGGTTTTTTTTACACCCAACTTAAAATAAATTTCAATGTCCAACTGAATCTAATGTTCTACACTGTTTGGAGGAAAATTTTATAATAAAAGCATGCGAATGAACATTGTGAGTACATATGTCATGGGAGCCTACTGTATGCAATAAGAGAGTTTGTTGGAAAGATATGAATGTCTGAATGTCTGTGTTTAATGACCAGTGATAAATTAATAGGGATGTTAACATTACTTCATTTCATAAGCTAATATCTCTACATTTTCTTGCTGGCATATGGCAAATAGAAATTACAAGTTTCTAGGCAGAAAGGAGTAAGGAGCTGCATATTTTCTCATGAAAGCAAGTGGGAATTTTTTGTGTGAGCGAAGAATGGAAATTCTGTAGGACTGCAGCGTGTTGGCAAACAATTTAAAAATAAAGCACATTTTTTTCTGGACTAATTACAAGATGCTCATCAGATGTGCAGAAAGTCAGAAATCTGTAGAGAACAGTAAAAAGGCTACTTCATAGGACACACAAATGTGAGATTTGAACAAAGATAGAATGGTACCTTCGGAGAAAGCACTCTGCTGAAACTTGAGCAGTCTGTCAGCCAGCAGTGTGGGGGCTCTTGGCCTCATAGTTTCAACATTAGGGGAATTTAAAAAAGAGGCTGACAGATGGGATATTTTACATCTGTAAGTGATGTATCATTATGTCTAAGTTAATTAAAAGTTCCTCTGTTGGAAGAAAGATGTGCTTTGAAAGATTCTGGCATTTAATATGATGATGTGTTTTTTCACTGACAAAAGGAACTTAGCTTTGCATGATGTACCGTGCTCAAACATTTATTCCAGGGCAAAATAAAATGGTAAATTAAATTTGTTTTTTAAATAATTCACTCAAGCAAATGAAGATCCTAAATTATGTAACAGCATGTGTGTCTTTTTCTCTTGGCAATAAATGAATGGAATTTGTAAATGGAAAAAGTGCTTAGCTTTGACAATGGAGGGTCCAATTCACAAAAGCCTTTTATATGATTTGTGCAAGTGTTCTTAGCCTGCTGAGAAAGTGTGCTGAAAGTGATTGTGGTCACAGTCTTGTTCCTACTTATGTACTGATTTCTAGGGCTCTGTTCAAATGGGTAGACATGGCTTTGTTGTTTATTCCATCTAGTGCCTGGCAAAGTTTGATAGAGCACCTTACTTGCTTCAGAAAAGTTCAGGCCTCTGCTCACTTCAGTGTCATATCTGCTTTCATTGCTAAATGTCATAGTCACACTAAAGCCTCTGGAAAGCAATCTGTAGGCAACTGAATTAAGCTGTGTCTCTACGGCTCTTCCAGGGACTGAGATTCAGTCCTGTGCAACGGACCTTTCTTGAGCTTGCACTGCCCATAGACTCTCAGATCCAGACATAGGTGGTATTCAAGACACATATAGATTATTCTCTTTCTATACAGGAAAACAATTATGATCTGTCTTAGCTGGCATTTCTAGTTCAGAACTGTGCCTCATTACAAAACTCAGAAACTTAATGGATTTCAGCTAAATTTGGTTTTACAACTGCATATTTACATTGCACTTCACAGGAGCCTCAGAATTAGGCCCCGATAAATTCAGTCTTCAGAGTGACTGCCATTTCTAAATCGTCATGGCTTTCTAGCTGCAATCTAGAGCTGCAATCCTTGCATATACAAGCTGGGGTTTACATAATTCATTAATGGACAAACTTGCTTCTAAATACATGTAATGAATGATCAATTGTTATCTAAGGATAGGTGGCTGGTAGCCTTATAATTATATTGTGACTGGCATGAGGCTAGATGAATTTTTTATTATAAGTGTAATTTTGCCTTGTCTTAGATGTTAGAATGTTGTACTCCTTTACACCAGTTCTACAAGAATGCAAGCTGGGCATTTATTCTGATTTGTTAGCAACTTGATGTTTGCTTGAATCATCACAAATGACACAAGGAAGTAGCAAATCAAGTTGTTCATTCTGGTGGATTTTTAAAATTGGGGGTTTTATTGTTTATTTATTTATTTATTTTATTTTTTTTTTCTAATAATGAACCTGGATTTCAGTCCTACATAATGGCTACTTCTATACTAATCAACTCAGAAGTGCCAAGGAACGTTCCTGGGAGCTGGGATTTGGATATTTAGACTATCACACTGTTAGAAAAGTCCTTAACATTTTTTTGGCCTATAACAAATAGAACACTGAAATAATTATCAGGCATTGTTTGAGATTTAACAGAGAATATTTAACGGAAAAATTAGATACTATTCTTTCTTTGAGCCCCTTAAAGTTTAATAAGAGGGACATAGATGCTTGGCAAATACTGGCCTCAATGACAGCAAATAGTATAACGCATTTTGCTAGTACATTTTTGTCCAAACAAAAAAAAAACTACAAGATTGTATTTTTTTAGCTTTTTTTTTTGTAAAAATAGCTAAAAATGCAGTGTAATTACTATTTTACTACTGATCATTAGTTATTTTTTGACCCTTTTAAAATCACTGTCTTTTAAAATTTATCTTACAGCACGATGAAAATAGTGTCAGTCATGAGGCTTGTTATTTTTTTTCATGTTTCTGTGTTTGCGTACCTTTTCCATGTGATTTTAAAGCTGGTTGACCAAAACAAGCCCTAACTGCCAAGATAGGGACCCACAGCATAATAATATTTCCAGTATTGCTTTCTTTGTTATTTTTTAAAATATTTACTTTAAATAGCTGCTATGACTTTCAAATTTGTGGTTTCATGTCAGCACATTTATTACACATTACACTTTTCTCCAGGCTACCTTCTCTTCCTGCTAACATCTTTGGGCCAGACTTTTTCCAAAGGACATTCCAGAAGTCCAACCAAATAGCATTTAACAATTCTATATCCATTATCATTTCAATTCTTTTGAATAAAATGGGGCTTAAGCAGTACAATTTCCTTTTACAGAAGCTCTGCTGATTTCTATTGTACCACTTGTGTGTTTTATAAGTCTCTTTAAAAGCATTTTCAGCTAATTTACCTAATATTAAAGTTATGTTCACTGGTCTATAATTTTCAAGCCCACCCCTAACCCATCCCTTAAAGTTGGCTACAATACTGGCTACCTTTCAGTCTGTTGGCACAATAGTGGAGATTAATGAAAAATTCTGTAATATTTGTTTGCAATTCAGTCATTTTGATAGGGATTTTCAAAGGTCACTAATGCAGTTAGGTGCCCAAATCCCATTAACATTTAATGAAAAATGTGCACTGTACTCCTAGAGCTTTTCTAGAAAACTCCTAATTTTCAGTCATAAGTGCTCCTTGGTGAATGATGTTTCATCCTAGTTACACAATGATATGAACTCACAGTTTGTCAAAGCACCTCCTTTTTAATATAGCACCACTTTGGCTGCATCAGCAGTAAAGCATAATGCAAAAATCACAAATTCGTTTTTGTGTAAAGAATAAAGTGATAATAATAGAGTGGTCAGTTTAAACCTAACCTGAACCAGCTGTGGACTTAGACCACTTAGACCATTTCATGCTAGTTACTTAGTTCTATTCAGCACACCTGCAAATGTAATTAATTTGGTTACTCTTTTACATATTGCTTTTTTATACCTCTCAGGGACTTCCTTCCATCCTTTGCAGTCTGTTATTCCTTGTTCAGTTGTTACTGTATGATTCTAATATCACCTGCATGAAACACAGCCTGTTCTAACCTGTTATCTTCCACTGATTGTTTTTAATTTAATGGTTGCTTAAGTTGACTTAAGTCCTGAAGTTTTGGACTAGACCTAGAAATCTCAAGTTCCCATTCCACTGTAGGTTTTTTAAAGCTTATTGATAGTTGCCTGAGTTCACCTATGTACAGAATGTTTTCTAAAGAAGCCTAGCAGCACTTGAACAACATTATAACGGATCTTTAGATCTGTATTGAATATGAAAGTACAGTCATAGTTGGTAAAATTGGGGCAGCTTTTCAACTACATTTTACAGTCCAGTAAAAAAAACAAAAACAAAAAAAAACAAAAAACCCAGAAAAAAAAAAAAAACAACAAAAAAAATCCCACAAACAAACAAAAATAAAACTAATAAACAAAAAACCCCAACAAAACAAGCAAACAAACACCTATAAATAGGGTAAAATAATACAGTAAAATAATAAAGTAAAAAGAAAAGATCCAACTTTCACCCAAAGAGCACTTTACTTCTGTAGAGGACTTCAGAATAATTTGGAGAAAATCTGTTACACAGACTAATGTATATGAGCAATATAGCTATAAGACACAGAAAATGCTGATTGAGACTTTTTGGTGGAGTGGGCACTGAAGTCAATGTTGAGATTCCTAAGATCACATGAGAAAAAACTGCTTAGGTTTGCTTCTTGCAATCAACACAACACTATGAGATAAAACTTGACTTGAAATAGCAGTTATCCTTTGTGACCATTAAAAAAATCACACAGAAGCGTAACTTCCAGATCTCTTACTGAATAGTCAGAAACAGAATTGGAAATTTTATTTATTTATTTTCCCCCAATCCTTTAAACTATTATTTTTAACACAGAGATTCTAAAATGTCCTATCTAGAGGCTAGGGAGAACTAACTTTAGTATTGTTACTTGTATGATGTACAATAAGTAATATTCAAAAAACAAGCTGGTGTTATTTGAATAAACAACATAGAATGACTATTTTCTGTAAATATATTTTCAGCTACTTCTACTTCAACAGTCTTATCTTTCAGTGGTCCCTAGTTTGATAAATTGAGTTACTTTTGATCAAAATATTTCTAATATTTTTAAGATCTTTTTTCATAATGCAGTCAGAAGCATCCCTTGGCCCACAGTACAAATGTAGGGAGGGGATGGGAGGTGAGGGGAGGGAGGAGGAAATGAATTCCTGATTCCTGTTATAATATGACTGGAAGGAATGGCAACTGGTGTATTTGCAGATGTTTCACAGAAAATTTCTGGCCCATATTCAACAATATTACATGTTAGAAAACTAAAATCCACTGAGATCAAGAGGAGGGTTTTTTACCATGGAATTTAGGAGAAACATGATTGGGATCTGATCAAAACAGAGAACTCATAAGATTAAAATGTGCCATCTTGAGGATAAGAAGTTTTGCTGAGATTGGTTATTTTTAAAATTTGTCCATTTGTGTGGCTCAATAACTTTTTTGTATGTTAAAGTGGGATTTGAAATACTGAGGGACAGTAGTTGTAAATTGGAAGTGATTTGAGAATTAATCTTTAAAAGATTTGTTCATCTTCATTTCTTTTATGAATCTTGCCAAAATAGTCTGAGTTAGACTGTAGCCGTTACGTACAGCATTATAATACTGACTTTTTTTCAAGATCCTTGACACTTCTAAGATTGGCAGATCTAAATTCTACAGATTCCTTTTATGAAAGTAAATGAGGTTTCTAATAAAGTGTAATGGATTTAGAGGTATGAGATGCAAAATAACTCTGTTTCCTAATTTTTTAGTTTATATTTGTTCTACTCCAACAGGAGACCACTTTAATTCTATGCTAAAGAAAGGAAATGAAAAACTAAAAAAACCCCACCAACTATGTGCATTTATTAGCATTGAAATTAAGGGTTAAATAGGAACAAAGCAGTAAAATGAGATTGAATGTTAAAATGTTATTTCTCTGTACCAGCTCCCAGTTTCTATTTAAAATATTGATTGCAGAAGCCAAAGTAAGTATACAGCTGCTTTGCATTGCAAACTGACTTGACGCATTGAACAGAGTATTTTTTGGTGTTTAATCTGGTTTGAACACCACAACACCTAGGTGCAGTTCTAACACTGAAGATTTGTGTTAAGCTGTTTAACCTACTGCACATTGAATTTGTGTTCTAACGCTATTTCAATGAGTACTAGATTGTGTTGTATACAAAAGCTTCAGTTCTATGACTGCTATGTCTAGCACTGTCATGGGTTCAGCAGTAGCAATCATTTTTTCTCCTTCTTGGTAGCTGGTGCGGCACTGTGTTTTTGACTTTCGTCCTGGGAACAGTGCTGATAACACCAGTGTTTTCAGTTACTGCTTGGTAATGTTTTGGTCTGGCCAAGGACTTTCTGAGTCTCATGCTCTGCCGGGGAGGAGGGGAAACCAGGAGGAAGCAGAGACAGGGCACCTGACCCAAACTGACCAAAGAGGTATTCCATGACACAGCACGTCATGCCCAGGATGTAAAAAACTGAGGGTAGGAACCTGGAAGCTCTATCTCAGCTCGGTTGTTGGGTGGTGAGCAATTGTATCCTCTTCCCTTGTATTTCCCTGGTCATTATTATTATTGGGGGTAGCAGTAGTGATTGGTGTTATACTTTAGTTACTGGACTGTTCTTATCTTTCTCCCCCCCCCCCCCCCCCCCCCCCGGAGCTGGAGGAAAGAAAGAGGGAAGAGTGAGTGAACAGGCTCATGATTTACAGCTTAAACCATGACAAGCACATACCTTTTAGGTTTGTAAATACATATCTGAATACAAAATGGAAAAAATATCTTCCTGTTTCAGACATATGAATAGTATGGCATCATGATCAGACAAAGTAATTTCTCTACTCTCCCTCTTAATCTGCATACCCTCAAAACATGATGAATACTACGATACTCTGTCAGACCCAATGATGCATCATTTTGAAAGATACCAAAATTTCTTTCCAGCTGACAATGCAATAATATTAGTAAAAAAATTTCCTTCCTTCCTTCCTTCCTTCTTTCCTTCCTTCCTTCCTTCCTTCCTTCCTTCCTTCCTTCCTTCCTTCCTTCCTTCCTTCCTTCCTTCCTTCCTTCCTTCCTTCCTTCCTTCCTTCCTTCCTTCCTTCCTTCCCTCCTTCCTTCTTTCCTCCCTCCCTGTCTCCCTGTCTCCCTCCCTGCCTGTCTTCTTGCCTTCCTTCTTGCCTGCCTGCCATTCCTGATCTCATTTTCAGCTCAGTTTTTGAGCCTCACTGTTTTAGATATCCATGTGAAGTTCTTGTTGGAAACCTTCAAAAATCTTGAAAAAAAAATAAAAATAATCTTGTAAGAAAAATAAAACCCTATGATTTGGAATTACTGTGTCAGTAATTGGGTTATCAACAATCTTTTTCTCTTTTTTTGAAGGTATTTAATCATTAGTTATTATGTTCTATAATTCAGCTCAATTTCCTAAACAATACAGAAGAAAGAAAACAAAATTCATTGTTCGCAGTTATATTGTCTTGAAAGTGTAAACAGGGCAAAAAATATTTGAGTATATATTTGTGACTATCATAAAAAGTTATGACCATGATACTGGATGCAGATATGGAATTCATTTATTGAGGAAGCCATTCAACTTTTTTGTACTCTCACATTCTAAAGTGAAATTGAGCTTAGATTATATTTGAAATCATCAGCGAATATATGCTTTAAAACTACTTTTTTTTTAGGTGCAATATAAACAACCATTTCAACATCTCAGCCACCATAAGAGAGTAAATTTGGAAACTGATGGTATCATTTGATTTATACAGATATCTGCCTTAGATCAGCTTTTTGGAGGTAGTGAAGAAGATGATTAAAATTGTCTGATCTTCTCTGTAAGAGTTTTATGGCTCTGATTAAGTGGCTTGGGAGCATTATGCTATGCTTGATGGGGTAAATTGACTCTGTTGCAATAGTCTTATTAATTAAGTCTGCTAGAAATCTTGTAGTCTTTTATTGTGTCCAGATTGTTTGTAAATACTTTAATTTATTCCAATGTGTATATGCTTTTCAATGTAAGTTTTGTTTCCTTTCCCCGCCCTTTAATCCTAAAATAGGCTTTGCTTCTAGGAAATAAAAAGCAAACATAAACCCCCCAGATTTCTGGTTCAATAAATTGTTTGGATAAGTTTATGAAAACTGCCCTTCTTCAACTGGTTGAATTTGTAATACTAATTTGAAACATCTTGGAAAAAAAATGTGGATATTTCCTGTTTTTGGAAATTCAGAAATCTGTAAGTTTACATGTTCTGACATCTTTGATACATGTACACTTATAAATTGTCATATATATAATTATATGACAACTAAAGCTGAAGAGTTTACAATGTATATTATTTTATTTTTTTGTCAAAAGCTCTACTTAACATGAAAAAAATGTTGGAGGTAGTCTAAGCTTGAATTAAATTTCTCACTAAACTGGAAGACTCATTCGGCACAGAACTGTTAAAAGCCTAGGGATCTGTGTGCTTGTATAAGATATGGAAAGGTAAAAACTCAAGTCTCTGGTTCTGCCTAATAATCTAAATTGTAGTACTGATCACTCATTCTTTGTTTGGCTATAAACTATTCTGAATATTTTCCATTGGAACTTTTTGTATCTGTAGCTAATTATTACAGCAGGATTGATACTAAACCTAACTCTCACAGATCATTGTGGTTTCAAGCTATGGACAGTTTTGTTGCTTATGAGAGCAAGACTTTGGATTTTATTGAGTGTGTGTGATTTTTTTCTTATTCTGAGAAAGTTGATAGCGTGGAAAAGTCATATTCTATTCAGCTCTCATGACAGTCTTTATAAGAAACCAGAACATTATCCTGCTGCTGATTTTGCTTTTAAATTATTTTCCTCCTTGTCAAATTAGGACACATTTGGGGAAATGTGAGTTGAATACATCCATGGAAAATTGTATTTTAAAATTATGATGAATACCCTAAATAAAAGAAAGGCAGCCAAGAAGGCCAACATTATCCTGGCCTATGTCGGCAATGGTGTGGCCAGCATAGCCAGGGCAGAGATCATCCTGCTGTACTTGGCACTGGTAAGGCTGCACCTTGAATTCCCTATTCAGCTCTGGGTCCTTCACTACAAGAAAGACTTCGAGGTGCTGCAGCAGGTCCAGAAATGGCCAAAGAAGCTGGTGAAGGGTCTGGAGAATAAGTCTTACGAGGAACAGCTGAGGGAGCCGGGGTTGTTTAGACTAGGTAAGAGAAGGGGGGACCTTATTGCTCTCTACAAGTACCTTAAAGGAGAATGGAATGAAGAGGTGGCTGGTCTCTTCTCCCTAGTAGCAAGCAATAGGACAAGAGGTAACAGCCTCAATCTGCACCAGTGAAAAGTTAGACCAGATATTAGCAAAAATTTTTTCACCAAGAGGGTGGTCAGGCATTGGAACAAGCTGTCCAGGGAAGTGGTGGAATCACCATCCCTGAAGTGTTCAAAAAATGTGTAGACAAGGCCGTTAGTGACATGGTTTAGTGGTGAACTTGACAGAGTTGGGTTAACAGTTGGACTTGTTGATCTTAAAGGTCTTTTCCAACCTATTTGATTCTATGATTCTATGAAAGATAACCAAATGAGGAAAAAAAAGTCAGACGTGAAACTGTGTGGGTAAGAATAAGGGCAGCATCACTTTAAAAAATATGGTTACATAAAGCATAAATAGCAATATAAGTAATCTAAGCACTCTTACGGAAAAATTGTGATATCATTCCTATAGGATGTTAAGTGCACTCTAAGCCTCCTGTATACGACTAGTGTGATATAAAATGCCATGCAGTAAATGTTAAGCAGGTGTCTTAGCCTGTAACTAAACCCCTAAGCTTCTAATAGTATTTTCCATATTTTTCCCCATTATCAACCAAGAAATTCACATTAACAATCCTATTTTTAACTTCACTGAAAGTGGAAAAATACATAGTTCTCTCAGGGAATTACCAGTTCGAGAGTTAAAACTTGCAAAAAGGAGGAATGAATCAAGCACCCCTCTGGTATCTGGTATGGTTATCTCTGCACCAGTTCAGAATTTATTTGTATAGTTGCACAGTCAGTGTATTGCATTCTGATAAAGAAGATACTTCAGGAGTTAGAATCATAGAATCATAGAATAATTAGGGTTTGAAAGTATCTTAAGATCATCTAGTTCCAACCCCTCTGCCGTGGGCAGGGACACCTCACACCAAACTGCGCCACCCAAGGCTCTGTCCAATCTGGAGTTGTTTTTGTTGAGTTCTGTATGTATTACTGCCTCAAACATTTGCTATTGGAGGTGAGGAAAATGGAGGGGATGTTGTGGTGGTGGTATTTACTGCTATCAGTATAAAGCACTTCAAGAAAATTTCAAAGTAAGTTAAGATCTTGCTGTCTTAGAAGTTTTTGCATTAATGGGGAGCTGGTTGGGCACCATGGAAGTGACAAACTTAAATGAATCAGAATCATAGAAAATGTAGAATGGTTTGAGTTGGAAGGGACCATCTAGTTCCAACCCCCTTCCATGGGCAGTGTCGCCTTCCACTAGACCAGGTTGCTCCAATCTGGATTTAACACTGCCAGGAATGGGGCATACACAACTTCTCTGGGCAACCTGTTCCAGTGCCTTACCGCACTCACAGTGAAGAATCTCTTTCTTGTATCTAAATCTACCCTCTTCAGTTTAAAGTCATTACCACTTGTCTTATCCCTTCCTACCCTGGCAAAAAAAAAGAACCCACAAAAAACCAACCCTCTTTAGCTTTCCTCTATACCCCCTGTAGGTACTGGAAGCTGCACTACAAGGCCAGCTCTCTCAGCCTGTATTCATAGGACAGGTGCTCCAGCCCTCTGACGATCTTTGTGGCCCTCCTCTGGACTTGCTTCAACAGGTTCATGTCCTTATGGTGGGGGCATCAGGGACCGACCAAACCTCAGAGACCAAGTCCAAGTGGACTGCTGACAGTCTTCCTGCGTTACATGACCTTCTTCTGAGAGCCATTAGTTCAGGAACTGTCTCGTCTGCAATTTGTTGAGAATTCAGAGCCTCACTCTGCCCTCATAGACTGGAGCTGGGCCCAATTCTTGATGATTAGACAGCTTGATTTGTGATTTTCATTGACAAAGGTCTGGGTTTTGACCACAAAAAACCCTGTTCCACATAGCTGTTTACCTCTCCTGAGATCTAACAATACAGCAAAAAGTTAACTTCTCACATCTACTACTTGGGAATGATCATGTGCTCTCAAAGTACCAGTTAGCAAATGTGAAAGCAATAATCCCTTCATTCATCAGTCTATTCGCACAATTTAGGTACTCCAGTCTTTACCCATTCCTTTAGAACATGCATGCTTCTCTCTGTTCCTGCCAGGAATCAAAATAAATTAATAACAAAGATCCATCTTAAATGCCCTGGGAGTTGAGTTGCTACAGGATTTATATCTTCTCAGAAGAATGTCTTGTGAGTGCAAGTGCCCTTCGTCTCTTGTCCAGCTGCTAGCAGTCACTTTTTCCTCTCTGTTGCTCTCCCAGATTTTTCTCAGGAAAGGCTAGCTGCTCCAGTGGCAATAAACTG
Source organism: Myiopsitta monachus (assembly GCA_017639245.1). Taxonomy (NCBI): domain Eukaryota; kingdom Metazoa; phylum Chordata; class Aves; order Psittaciformes; family Psittacidae; genus Myiopsitta; species Myiopsitta monachus. The sequence continues at coordinate 50,166,909 of CM029925.1, read as the reverse complement.
TTAATAATGGTGGGTTCAATATTATAATCATGGCTAAAACATAACTCTGGTGAAAAAAGAGGACATAGAATAACGTCTTTACCAGTACATTATCTTTCAATAGAGGTATCTTTGGGCCCTGGAAATAAATCAACAATCTTGAATTCAGACGACTTACTTGCTACGACTGCAATTACAGTTACTGGCAGTTTCTTACCCATATGTTCTATAGAGAGTCACCTTTTAAGTAGGTATCAATCAAACAACTTTTTTTATGTAATGAACCTTATATGAACAAAGTGTTCTGTATTTTTCATTTCTCTCTTGCCTTTCCTTTGCCTGTAGCATATAAAAATTACTGTTGTTAATTTATATATTCTAAGTATACTAATATCCACTTGATAAAAGACAACAGTTACTACTTACTGTATAATCCCTTAGTCAGCAACTAAGTGCACAAGAAGAGAATCTGTGTTCAAATCCTTGTTTAAGACATTCTTTACTGTAACTCAGTTCATGTGTTCTTCAAATAAAGATGTTTCTTTAACTACCGTATGCAAGATATATGAGTTTCTTAGCTGCCTCTTAGCTTGTTCTGCTCCCTGTACAGAGGCTGGTAACCAAAGGCAATGGGGTGGGTCCTGGCCAGTAGGTCCCTGATTGGCTGTCCCATTAAGGACCCCCCTGCACTCCCTCCACAAATATCTATAAATCAAAGTAATTTGGGGAAAGAAAGCTTTCTGTGTTCCAACACAGAAAATGTATTTGCATGCTATGCACTGATTTAAATTTAAAATAAATAAACAAATGAAAATCCAAACCCAGAAGCCTGCATAATAATCTTGTTTTAATTTAAAACAGAATTCTATAACCAGAGGCATGGAGTGCATTTTTCACTTAGCAGCTTTGTTTCAATGAGGTCAGAGCTGATGGCTCCATCTTTTGTTTCCTTTTTCATTGTTTGCAACCTACCTTGCAATAGCACACACTTCAGCAGCAGTTTCTGTCATTCGCAGAGCCAGTTGTATGAAGAAAATTCTCCTTAAGGGAGTGAACATTTTCACATCTCCTTGAGTACTGCTTAAGTGAATTGCTGCACTCATTTGGAAATGTTGAAATAAATTATAGGAGACTTTCTTCCTTCCCCAAAACTAATGCTCACTGTATGCACCAAAAAGAACTCCACTACTTTCCTATTCTTAAGAAATATGTGGAAAATAGTGCACTGAACAAAATGTTGACTGCAGTATGTAAAGCCATAACCAAAACGACAACAGAAATCCATGTAGTTATATAGTAATTTCAATGACATAGGCAAACTTTAGACAACATGAGATATGTCTGTCATTAACATCTGGAACTTTTCTGTGGTATTAGGTTTAAAAGGAAGATAACATTTGCACTGTCAGATTTGGATTCTTCCCTGAATGGGGGTTAGGAGGTGTCTGTCATTTTGGCTTTTGTGACCAACTTTCAACCTGTGAGATTCATAAGTCTTACGATGAATTTAAATCTCCAACCCTGACATCTATTAAGTCTTCTTATTAAAGAAATGACCTGGCAGTTGGAAGCATAATAACAAGAATAATAAATGAGTCTTAGGACTACAACAGACCTTCAGAAAGACTTCTGTTTTCAATACAGGAGTACTTGTACAAAAAACTCAAATCCTTCCTATTTGGGAGGTCACTGGCATTTCATCAATGATTGCCCTATACTGTGCCAAGAAAAAGACTCTCACTGAATTCAGTTAGTGTCAGAAATGTTTAGTCAAAGTCCAAAGAGTCCAATGCAAGTTGAAAATAGTATCCTCTAATATGTAAGAATCTATTCAGCCATTGCAGTAAACTCTATAGGAGTGTAAAATGGCTGGTTCGTTATGAAAGACATGACAACCCCCAAAGTATATCATAGTAAAATCAGTTTTGATAAAGTACAAAAGGAATGAACAGATGGGAAAATCATTTTGAAATGTTTCTGAATAGATTATGATTTTTCCTGAATATACAGCACCTGAGAGAATGCTAGCATGCAATGAAAGTTGTTTCATAAAATCATGTTACTGACAACATTTTCGATGGTTTGACTTCAGAACTAATGCAGAATCTCTCTGAAAAAAGTAAATCAGTTCAGTTATCCAATGCTAGGCAATACAGTGGATATATGAAATGGCAAATTTTTCTCCCTTTATTACACCATAATGCTGGAGCTTTGAAATAATATTTTTATTGCCATTTCAGAGTTTTATTGTAGATCAGAGATTTCACTTACTGAATAAAATAACCTCTCTTAAGAGTAGGATTTATTTAAAAAAATTAAAAAATTAGACAACAGTGTTTGAACTTATGGACCATTTTATAAATCTTGAATGTTCTGTGTTGAAATACGTACCAAACTGACAATCTATTTGTAAATCAACATTCTTTGAAGACCAGACGAGTGAATGTAGCTGGTATTTTCCTTATTGTATGCATTGAGAGATGTAATATTTTGCTGCTTTTTTAAATATGCAATAGTGAAGAATAGGTATTTCTTGGGGCTTTTTTTTTTCATGATAACCTTTTAACATCAGACAGAGCAGTTTCTTGCATTATGTCAATAAATGATCTCCAGCAAAGAGTGCAGACTCAAAGAGCTCTATCATACATAAATCTGGATGGAAAGCTAAGTTCAAAGCAAGCATACTCAGTTCACTGCCTTTGGCTGCAGAGAAATCCTGAGTTTTTGTGCCTTTGTAAGACTAGTGGAGGTCCTTTATAGTTCCATATGGTTATGGTTCCTTTTAGCACACTCATTTGACCTGGTGACCTACCTGTGGGTACACAACTTGTGGTTTCTGAGTAGCCAAATGGTTTCTATTATATAATTAATGCTGTCAGAGATTGCTTACTAACTTTTATAAATATAGTCTGTCAGAAAAATACCTTTTTATTTTGTTGTAATTTACAATATTTTATATTTGTCAAAACAAATAGTTTACTGAAATATTTTTTTTCCATGTATGTATAAGGACAAATTGGCATTTTCAGAGTAAAGCAGGTCAAGAAAGGTGATCCTTCCCCTCTACTCCTTCCTGGTGAGACACACCTGGAGGGCTGAGTCTAAGTCTAAGCTTCCCAGTATCAGAGTGAGGTGGATGTACTGAAACACATCCACTGCTGAGCCACAAACATTGTCAATGACTTGGAGCATCTGTCATACAAGGAGAGGCTGAGAGCTGGGACTGTTCAGCCTGGAGAAGAGAGGGCTCAGAGGAATCTTATCAGTGTGTAAAAATACCTGATGGGGTATTTCAAACTCAGAAACTCTGGGATTCTGTGATCTGATCACTGCTTCATGAATTGGTATGCAAATATTCTGCTAAAACATAAGTGATTAAAAAAAAAAAAAATCATTCCTAAGAAGAAATATAATACTCTTTTTTGATGAAGATTTTGACTAACAAAAGGTCTTTTTTCATTCTTTTCATATTTAGCCAAATATATAGGTTTCCATAATCTCAATTTTTCCCTTGCTTTTTTGCAAGCAAGGGTAAGCCGTAAACTAGGTTGTTAACATCTTATGTTTGATCAAAAAACATACCCATTTTCCTGAATAGTATAAAGGTTATCGAAGTTATTAACTATTAGTTATTTACTAGTATTTATTTACTATTTATTATTTACTATTTACTATTATTTACTATTTATTATTATTTACTATTATTCATTATTTACTAGTAACAGTATTTCCATCTCATCTGTGAGCCATCTTAAACATTCTCCTAGAAATGAAAGCAAAACAGGGTTAGCAGAATCTTCAATAATATATAGTCATTGCATCACTGCAATGCAATGATCCTCTGCCTTCATCTGGAGGCCTTATGCATATAATTAAACATACGAGATGTGGAAGAGATCTCTCAGAGACATTACCTTAGCTGGGACTGAATGATAGAGAGAAGTGGGTACCTCCAGATAGCAATTTATTCCACGTAAGAATTATTATTTTAGGATAGGATATATCACCCCTTGGAGAATTCTATCTCTCTCTGCTTGCAATTAAGACTATATTCTCTTTAATGATTATATCAGCTTAGGAAAATTATCTAATCTCATTAGACAGACAAATTCTATGAACTAATGTGAATTCTGTATTACACAGAAATGTCAAAAATCTGTCAGGGGGTAAGAATTTCATACAGAGAAGCCACTGGGCTTACATATACTTCTTGTTAATTTTTAATTCTTCCCTGTTACCACCTTTATCAACAAGGCTTCTGTAAAAGTCATTAGCAGTCAGTTAACAAGAGCAACAGACCAGTGCAGGTATAGTCTGTTTCAAGTACAGTAAGCACAATTTACACCTAATTTCTACTTCTTGAATCAAGTCATGACATTCCAGAAGCTTCTTTTCTCCTCACTTCTTTGTTTCTAGGTCACCATCATTCCTACAGAGTTCTTCAAAGAGCTTTTGTCCACTTCAGTTTCCAGGAGTTACACTGTGCGTCTGAATGTGTTCAGAAGTAGAAATCAGTATTTCAAATATAGTTCAGAATATGGGTGCAAAGTCTTCCAGTATTTATACCGATATATTACTCTCAATATCATTTATTTTAGGTTGAGCACATTATCTTAGTAAGAGATGTCACTGGAAACTGCATTCATTAGAGTTCATTGAACTATTCAGGCATTCATTATGTCTGTGAATCAGTGAATCATTCTGGATTTGACCCTTATTTACTTCTGAATAACATTAAAAACTGCTGAACATGAATTCAGATTGTAAGCTTTGCTTATTCAGATACTGCTACTCAGCAAAGACACATTATACTCTTTCCCTTAATTTTATGACTGCGATATTTCAAAGAGAAGATTAAAGAACAAACCCATTATGTCTTTCTGGTAAATACATTGGCATCAGAATGAGTTCATATGGCACACAGGAAGCTTCATACTTTGTGAATGTTTTCAAGAGTTCTCAGAGAACATTCATATGCTCTTACAAATCTCACAACGTACTGGACTGGGAGCTTTTATTTAGGGAAAAAAAAAAAAACCAACACATAAATAGGGTTTTCTTCATTCTCTGATAAAGACAGTACTGAGGCTGTTGACATTTACTCTCAGGATTAGAAGCTAGCTATCTTTGGTATTTCCCAATATGACTTGAGCTCCTTGGCTTGAAATACTCAATTTCTTGACATGTTTGCTGAAAATAGATTTGGCATAGTGGCTGGGTAATTTAGACACTTCTCTACACCTCCTGAAGAGTCAATTGGTTTTGATTTAGAGACTTAAGGCAGAAGCTGCTTCCCTACTAGTATCCCAGCAAAGAAGTCTCACATGGCTGGACGAGAACTATAAGCAGACTGATCTTGTATGTAGACAATTGCCTATAGAAATCAGTGTTACTTCATCAGGATATCCCAATGGGCTAAGCTAACTCAACGTGGCACATGTCACATACATGTGAATGCCTTGTGTCAAAATGACCCCTTTTTTTGTAACTGCAGTTAAATCTTTCTTAAGCATTTACCCAGAAGACCAGAAAAAAAATTGATTGCATAGTAGCAATGATCTTTAACGAAAGATTGAACAAGAATACATTGAAAAAATCAGGGATGATGAAAGGCATGGGGAGAATGTTGCATATTAGATTCTGTCCTTACTGCAGATGCCATTGTATTAATAGAAGCTATAATTCAATGGGGGGGGGGGGGGGGAAGGGGAAGGCTTTCGTCTCACAGCAACTTCCTGGCAGGTTTGAAAATATATCCTTGACTTGTCTTTGTGTTTCTCACAAAAGTACAACAGACCAGTGGTGTTCTTATTGATTTTTTGCTACCTGACAGAACTGCTGAGTTTCAGCGGCTTTTTGCATACACCTTCAATTAATCATTCAGGTAGATGGTGTCCAGCTGAATGTAACCTTACAGTACTACATTTGTTCACTGTTTCCTGCCATGTGACAGAATTTATTTAATCTGCAGTAAAACCAGGTATAAACCTCCGTGACAATAAAGAGAATCCTGAAAAGATTGAGCGTTGTATATGCAGCAGTGTTAAATTGCATAACAAGCATCCAGCCTTATTTCATTAGCATTTCTATTCAAATCATATTTATTAGCTACTTCTCTTAGCAACTGCATAAGTTACAGTCTCCAGGCAAATTGCTCTGTGTTGTACCATCCTGTTACTTATTACAGATGCTTAAAGCATTACCATGAAAAAAGCAAAGCTTGCAATGCAGCTCTAACACCAGTTAGATATAAATGTGCTCATCTATCTCATCAGCATTGATGATTTTAAGAAGTAAGGAGCCAATTGGATCTGACAGGAAAGAGTTATGACGTGTGGGTATGGTGGAAGGCCATGGCATGGCCTACGGTGGAAGCAGAAATCCTTTAAGCCTTCTCTTCTGTCACAATTTACAGAATAATCCAGTCCACAGTCAAGGAGACAGGGGATACAAAGATTTAAATCTTACTCACACACCTTGTCAGCTCCTTCATAGAGGAAAGAATTTGAGTTCAGAATGATCAGGAGGATAACACTTTTGAAATTTATTGTGGTGAAGAAGATCAGACTGCATTTGTCAATGGATGTCTTGGCTCTCTGAATTCTAAGACAGCATTCTGAATTCCTGTTCATATAATGTAACCCTTCCTTTGCTGAATTGCCTTTGGTTTGGGCCTTTTACCAACCCATGTAGAGCTTGCAAGAGTACAGCAATTATTTATACGTTATTATGCTTATTAGATAGATATGCTTGCTAATACCTGAGACTAATGTGTTGCTAGACCAATCATTAGCATGAGGTGCTTGATGAGTCTTTGCTGCCCAGAAACCCTTCAGGCAAGAGGAGGAAGTGTCAGTCTTCAAACAAGGGTGCTGATGAGTTCTACCTTTCAGCTCTTTATTTCTTTTTCTCAGCGTTTTGTTTTGCTTCACATTGCTATTTTTCTCTCTATTCCCTGAGCTGGTAACTAGTATTGCGTCAAAAATTTGTCCTCTGTCTTTGCTTTTCTTTTCTTATCATGAACATCTTCAGCATTGAAATTCTCTCACAGCTCAACAATAATTTTTACAGTAAAACCGAGCCAAATTCATACAGCTGTGTTTCAAAGAGCTGGGACCTGGGCTGTGAGTTGCAGCAGGCAGACATTTATAACTGTGGGTGTCTGAGAGCTCATCATGGGGAGTAGGGGATGCTCAAACACAATTTCCTCACCTTTTAGTCACTAAGCCAGTATCTACTAGAACCGTTTGAGAGCTTCAGTCCCCCAGGGAAGCACTGAGTTTTTCAAGAGTAAGGTAATGTAATCCCCACTTGTATCTAGAGAGATCCATTTCAACTCTGGGATTTTTCAAAGGAGACCAGGCAGAAATTAGAGACCTAATTATCTTATTTTCCACATGTAGTTCCTTTAAGCTGCTTTTGAAATTCCATTTAGTTTTTTCAGCTATGATAAACCAAATAATAACTAAAACCATTTAAAAGATCCCAGGAACCCAAGGCTGGAAAAAGTCTTTGAAATTCTCTAGCATATTTTCTCATCTTTTAGAAAACTCATTCATTAATAGCATCTATCTTCAAAACTATTATTTGGGGGGAGGGTGCAGGGGGGTGTTGTCTTATATTTTCCTATTGGAATTCTCTGTTCCAGAACCTGACTGCTCTAAGTGTTGGGACATTTCTTCTAATTTCCCGCTAAATATTTTTCCAGCTGTTCACATCCATTTCTTCCTGTGAGGACAGTGGCATTTCACTTAAGTGGTCCTTTTCTCTCCTGATGTTTACTCAGCTGATGTATTTACAGACTTGCTTTTATTCCTTCTCAACCTGTGTTTCACTAGGCCTAAAAAACACTGTTTCTAATCTCCTGTTAAATAGGAAACCTAGCATTCATATCATCCCTATATAGTTTCTCTAACTAAATTCATAGAATCATAGAATCATTAGGGTTGGAAAGGACCTTAAAATGATCTAGTTCCAACCCCCTTGCCATGGGCAGGGACACCTCCCACTAAACCATACCACTCAAAGCTCTGTCATAAAATCATAGAATCGTTAGGGTTGGAAAGGACATTAAGATCATCTAGTTCCAACCCCCCTGCCATGGGCAGGGACACCTCCCACTAAACCATGCCACCCAAGGCTATGTCCAACCTGTCCTTGAACACGGCCAGTGATGGAGCACTCACAACTTCCTATGGAAACCCATTCCAGTGCCTCACCACCCTTACAGGAAAGAATTTCTTCCTCATATCCAATCTAAACTTCCCTCTTAAGTTTGAACCCGTTACCCCTTGTCCTCTCACTATACTCCCTCATGAAGAGTCCCTCCCCAGCATTCCTATAGACCTCCTTCAGATGCTGGAAGGCTGCGAGGAGGTCTCGAACACAGCCTTCTCTTCTCCAGGCTGAACAGCCCCAACTTCTTCAGCCTATCTTCATACAGGAGGTGCTCCAGTCCCCTGATCATCCTCATGGCCCTCCTCTGGACTTGTTCCAACAGTTCCATGTCCTTTTTATGTTGAGGACACCAGAACTGCGCACAATACTCCAAGTGAAGTCTCATGAGAGCAGAGTAGAGGGGCAGGATCACCTATTTCGACCTGCTGGTCACTCTCCTTTTGATTCAGCCCTTTAGCTTCATAGCAAAACAAAGTCCAAATCTGGAGACAACTTTTAGAGAGCGGAAATTTAATAATATCCCAGGTTTTTGGAAATAGTACAATAGAAACTAAAAAAGTAGTTACAATATAAAGTAATATTTTAGGTGAGTAGTAAGATGTAGAAGAAAACATGCTGGTCCTGTGTAAAAACTAATGTTAAGACTGGAACACGCTTCATCAGCTTTTTCTTTTTGCAAAGCTTGTTTGGTTTTTGGTTGGGTTTTTTTTTTTTATAATTTTTAATGCAGACAGAATAGTTTAGGGGTAAAAGATAATTCTCATGATAATGTTCAAGGTGACTTTTGAATGCCTTTCAAAAATGGTGGTCAGTTTAGTGTTTAGCTCTATAATGACTACTTTTTTAAAAGGTTAATATATCTCAGCAGTTATCAGGGTTGTCTCTCAGCCTGCATGTGGGAGAAGAGTAGTTAGTTTGGTGGCTGTGTGAGGGTGGATGTGTGTATGGGCAAGAGTAAACTGCGAGGAAGCAAAATGTGTAGGAGGTAAGTGGTATCTCTGACACTTTTGCTGACAAACACTGATTTCTTTCAAACGAAGCAGTATAGAAATTTTTAATCAGAACTGGGCATGGGAAAAGTTTTTCTGAAAGTATATTCGTGTATTTAAGGCTCAGGTTCTGCTGGTGCAAATGCATTTTACTGTGTCCACTTTTAGGAGTATAGCTTCTGAATGTCAGTAAAGTGAAAAGGGAGTTTGCTTGTAATTTTCTATTTCTGTCTAAACATTGTTGTGTGTTCAGAGGACAGAACAATCTTTATGGCCTTGCTACAAGTGTGGGAAATTGCTTTGAGTTTTCTCAATGGGAGAAGCAAGCTGACTCCCAGGATCCACACCAGAACAAAGGCCCTGATTGTAGGCAGAGGTGCATGTAGCCACAGGATTTCACTGGGAATAATATCTTACTTTGTCTTGTGAGACCCCCATCATATTCTCTCAGCCCTGTCATATGATCACCAGACAGCTGAATGGGATAAGCATTCCATTTTTCTTCGGCTTTGACCAATTACTAGCTCTCCAAAGAAGAGCACAGATAGACAGCTAATACACAAATGAAGCCTCACCACACAATAAACAGAACATATCCTTAGTTAGGGGAACAGAGGCTCTTGTTAAATGAAGAGGGCCAGTGGTGAATGGTGAGGCTCAGAAGAAAAAATCTAAATGAACAGCCATGTTTGCTTCTGCAGTGTTTTCTGCAGCCTCTATTGTATCCTTCTCTCTCTGTAGCCAAGTGACCTCTAAACCTTGAAAATAGCACACAGGGCTTTTTTTCTTCCTTTTCTGTGGTGACTATTATCCTTTCATCTTGAAAGGTCATTGGATATCGGCTGAAGAAACATACCATTTAACTTTGAGTGTTGTCTCTGAAGAGATTTGCCTGTTTGTTTTATAAATGTGAGTCTGTCCACAAACAAATTGAAAATTAGTTAATTGCCTTTTCCAGTTGTCATACAGTAGGTGTTATGCCATAAGAAGTACAGGTTAATCCTAAAACAGATTGAAATACTTCATCAGCCACATGCAGGGCACAGTGGTTTGGTGTGGTGACAAGGCAGTTGGAGGTTCAGTAGTACAAGCAGTTCCTGCAGGACTGGGGAAAACAAACCAGTCTAGAGAAACTCTGATATTTAAAGGTTAGAAATGCTTACTAAAATGAGTTGGAGGGGGATTTGTGGGATTTTTTTTACCTGAAAGATCATATACAGATTGAATACATATTTCAAGTGTCATACTAGTTAATCTAGACAAGCTCAAAAAAGTCATTATATTTATCATTCATACACAACAAGACATGACTCAAGAATCTGAACTATTGCTTGTCATATTCCAGTCATGAGGTGGTGGAATCCTTTTCAAGTATTTTTTGCCAATTTCCAAAAGGTGGTTTACTTCATTTACCTGCAGGTGGTAAAGACACAAGGAAGCCGTAACAAAAAAGATTAGTTTCTCATCAGCCCACCATTGTTAATGTCTAAGAATTTTTAAATGGAATTAAAAATTCATGAAATTTTCAGGGAGCTGTGGGGGCTTCCTGACTATCCTTTGTGGGATAAACATGCTTGCACGTTTAATTAACTTGTCATAGTAGATATAGAGATAGTTGATGTGGTCATATTTTAGACTAGTAGAGGTATGCAGATCACTTCAGCAAGTCATCTTTGATTGCTGAGGCTGGGCCTGTATCTGAAAAAGGAGCTGCAAAGCAAAAGCAACAACTTAGTATTTTTCTCGTGTGAATCAGAATAGTCATCTTACTCCTTTTCTTGTGTTGCTTATACAAGTTCACCTTATTATTTTATCTGAAATGGAAATGAAGAAAAAGATCCACACTGAAACTGCAATTGACAGTTGGGAGTTATGAAATGGCAGAAGAGAACTGTGAGAAGAAGAACAGCTCTGAAAAAGAAGATATCAATATACTGATTCTGGAGAGAAACATCACATTTGATTAGAGAGGTGTGGACTTGATAGTGGTCAAAGAAAAAAAGTTACCTTTATCGTCTGTCTATCAAAGATCTCTATCAAAGTAACTAAAAAACCCCAAAAAGTCCAAACAAACACAAATTACTTTTAAATCCATTAATCAATTGCCACTACTTATCAGGCATTGACATTCTTTTCCAGAACACTGTTACCACACAGGTTTTAGTTGCTAGAGTTTCCCGTAGCCAGGGGTAAAGAGTACATATCTAAGGCAGGCAAAAGGACCTCTCAACTTTAGAAGTGGTACATGCCATTTGGAGGAGAGGAGACTTGACTGAAGGAAATGAGTAATGCTTGAGCTGTCTCTCTCTGAGATATCTATGTTTTATGGCTAAGTACAATTTCTCAGTCTCCTGGGATGTCAGGCTTGGCACCTTTCTAAGCTCTGGGATCATAAAACTTTTCAGAGAATTGGAACCTACACATTGTGTGCGAGATTACTGTGAAGCAATTAATCATTCATTCAATGACAAGTGCTTAAGTGATCTTGAAGACATACCGATGTTCCAGCTTACCATGCTGCACATTGCAGAAAGCTGAAAAATACTGTTTACCGTAAAGCTGCTGTGTTTATTAATCTGTGTTTCATACTGCAGCTCAGAGGTCCTGAAAGAAAAAAAGTCATTGACAGTGTTTGTGCTCTTTAGCTATTACTCTGTATTTAAGAGCACTGGAAATTAACCATATCTAAGTGTAAGTATAATGTCCTTGGATATTATACACAATTAAAAAAAACCCAATCCCTTAAAATGAAGAAGAATGGGGTTTTTTTGTGTTCCTGTTTTTAGGTTATTTTGTTCAGAGAGACAGAAAATAAAAGATTTTGGATCAATTGAAAAATTTCTTCGACTCAAAGTTGCTGAGCAAAATGATTTATTTCACAATACAACACAGACAAAGTTATCCTCTTGAATGTTAGACAAATGTGCGCTGTTTGCTGTGGCAGCCTGTTTATAGCCAGGAAAAGTAATGATATCTCCATGGAGGAAGAAAATTTCTCTATACCTTATGGGTTGGGTCTGAGGTTTATTTTTTTCAGTAAAAAAGAGCAATGACAGCTGAGTTGAGGCCCAGCTACTATTTAATAAAGGTGAATCTGTGGTTTTCATAACTGCTTTTCAAATAGCAACATTTTATGTAATTTTTTTTCTGGTTTTCTCTCCTTGAAATAATAGTCATAATTAATATTGGTTAGTAGTGAGCAGGTTGCTATCATTTGAGGAAGCAGAAACACAAAGTAGGGGCCACACCTGCCTAAGTAACCCTCTGACTAGGTAAACAGAAAAATATGGACTCAAGGAAATGTAATTGAGCCATTTTACCAGAGAACTGAGTCACAGATGATAATGTTCTTTAATTTGCACAGACTAGCCAAGGCCATGATATAGTGGAAGAAATACATTGAAACAATACTTAAAACATGGATGTCCAAGGGATGAGATGTTTGTTGAGAGTTGCCCAGAATCATAGGAAGTGGTAGCTATCTTCCAAATATCACTGTAGCATAAAGAAGGCCAAGGGATATCAAGCATCATGTAAACTTTCATAGTGGGGAAGTGTGATTTGTTAAAACCGAGAAAACTGAGAAAAGCAACTGAGAAAAGGTAATTTCTGACAAGTGTATTCTGCATAAAGAAGTCACTATTTCTTGCAGTTGAAATGCCCATTTGACATTTTTCAAAAGGTAATTTTTTTTTATGTTATTGGTTGGACGATGTTGTTTGGAAATTAGGCCAATTTACAGCAAAATGTTTAAAGATTGAAATTCAAATAAATATTTCCTAGTTATTGTAATAGAACTCCATTTCAGTCATAAATTATGTAAAATTTAGCTTCAGATTTTCTGATGTCTATAGTCTCCTTTTGGATAGGAGCAAACACTGAGGGATTTATTCACCAGTTTAATTTAGATACAAAAAATGTAGAAGTCCTCCAATCTGCTGCTGTGACTGGTTAAATCAGCTAACAAAAAAAAAAATAAAATCTATTTGTTTAAAAATCACTGTATCTAAACTAAGCTTTTTATTCTGCTTTTAATAATTCCTACTATTTTTTTTTCCTTTTTAGTTTTCATTAGTAGAAATACTTCATAGGTTCTGGCAGGCATTAAAATGGAGGAACTAAAGCACAGTGACAGGGTCTTCCCTAAAAGTATTTTTAGTGCGTGTGGAAACAGGAAGAACCATCCTAAAAGATTTTTTTTTTTTACGTAAAATTTCTGACTCAGATTGCAGGCTCAATCATTTGTCCTATTACGAAGCTACAATCTTATTTTTGGACACAAATTCACATTATAACTAAATTCACATAACCACCATTGAAATCAGTGATAGTGATTTGATTTTTAACATTTTCACTGCTGTGAGGAGAAAGTGGAGCAAAGTAGCAATTATATTCCAGCACTTGGCTTAAAAGGCATGTAGGTTTGACTTCAATGAAAATGTATAGTCAGAAGAATGTCACTGCTAACAAGTCCTTTTAGACATGTCAGGATTAAGAGAGATTTCAGTAGTCATCTACTGGAAAAGAAAATTTTTATCCAAACAAACGCAGTAGAGGGACGGGCAGAACAGTCTTCTTGACATCCTTAGACAATCAGAGTGCCTCGTGATTACTGTGCAAGACAGATTGAGAAGTGAACAGTTGCAGATTTTTTGTAACCATCACAGTAAAAAATATAATTTTTCCGTGGAAAAATTTGATTTTCAGAAAAAAGCATTTTCCATCAGAAAACCATTTTAACGGCAATTTACTGTGACAGCGCTTCCTCTAGGTTAAAGGAGGTGAGACATTCTAGCAAGGACTGAAGATGGCTAGTGCCACTGTTCAGAAATTACTCAGGCCCAACAGATCTGAGGTTGCTATTCTACGTACAATGCCTCCCCAGCAGGGCTGTTGACATCAGGTCCTGTACGGCAGGACAAAACCATGGTTCTCCTGAGAACCCTGCAAGATCTATTTCTCACCAAATATATTATATGGGTGTGGTCAGGGAAGAGGAAACTTCTATTACAGAGGGTTAGACGAACTTGGAAATTAAGGTAAATGACGCAAAACTAGAAAAGCTGTGCAATGTTATTACTCAAGAACATACGTATGTAGATCATCAATGGATATATTTAGCCTGAGTATTAGAGGCTTTCAGAGGACTGATGTTTTGGAATAATCTTCCTGCAGGATCTTCCAGAAATCTAATTATGTTAAAGATCAAGTACTACAGATTTATGAACACGGTTCTTTATCATAGTAAGGGAACAAGCACCGACTCAGGAATTTCCTGGCAGCCCTAAGATGCATAGTTTCAGTGGAAGTATTGTGGATTAGAAGCCAAATGGGTGGGAATTCAGGAAGATTAATAAGTATTTAAGGTGCACAAGTGGTAATATTTGCCTGAACATACTACATTTTGACCATGAAAATATGAAGGAAGAATAAAGTTAGTGGACAAAGCATGAAAAATAACCAACTAGTTTAATGGAAGGCAGATTCACTGTTCCTCAGCTGTACAAAAAGCAGAGGTCAACTGGACCCATAAAGGTCCAAAAACACTAAGGAAGACATGATTAATATTTGCTTGCTTTGAAACCAAATGAAAGCAAACTCAAAACAAGATGACTGTCAAAATGTCCAAGCATTTTGCAAAATTGTAACGCAACAACATTTTACAAGACAACTAAGCTTGAATATTAAAGTAATGGTCATAGATCCCAAGGGCCAAACAGAGGTATAGCTGCACAAGCATGGAGGAGGAAAACATGCAAGAAGTAAAATCTGCCAGAGGAGAGCTAAAGATGTAAACCAGGAAGGAACAGTGTCTGTTAAAACCAGAATTCTGCAGAATAAGCTAAGCCAGTTTGAATCCTGATCCCAAAAATAAGGCACCAAGAGCAGATGAGATCACCTCCTTTGGAGAAGGGCGCACAGGAGCATAAAATACCATCAGTGAGATGGGAAAGAAACAAGTGGCCACCCTGCATTTGTGTTCCCTTGGGAATAGCTTTGACTGACCTTGACCTTGGTAATGGAGCACAGCCATCAGTGACAACTAAAAGGGCATCAGCTCCTAGGTACTGCACACTCACAGCTGGTTTAGATCAGGCTTGTTAAGGACTCATTGCTTTTCATATGTTGATGATTGATAGAGATTATGCGGATTGTTAACTAGTATCAATCCAGTAAATAGTTGTTTTGAGATTTGAAACTCATTTGATTTGTCAGTCTTTTATGACTGTCACACTTGATATAGTAAAATCAAATTCCTAACATATATATACATATAAATCTTCTTATAGTTAGTTGCAACACAAGTAAAAGGGTTTTTTGCTTTGTCTCAGATTTTTTATCAAAAACTTTTACAAACCAGGTAATCTAATAAAGCAACTTCCATTAAAGAGGTTGTTTCTCTTTCAAAATCAGGACAAATTGAGTTGCTGGAGGCTAAGCATGCATTAATAATCAGTCCCATTTTTGGTGGTCTTTCCTCCCAGTTTTACCTTCCTGTTAATTTTATTTTTGAAGTTTTCTGAAACATTCAAATCTACATTGATGAAAGACAACTGTAGCTCTTCAAATAAATAAATAAACAAACAAATAAATAAATAAATTCCTTGGGAAATAAAAAAAAACCAAACACGAACCACTTATCAAAACTATTCTAAACCACATTTACAAACGTGATTCTCAGTTCATGTGCTTTGCTAACTCAAATTCAGAGAGCTATGTAATCTCTATTTTTGACCCTACAGTCTTAAAAGTCCATTTTAGTATGGTGTAGCTAAAATTTTCTATCTAAGAGAAGTCATTAACCAAAGGTAGTGTGTCAGACTGATATTTCAGGATGCATTTTGGGCTGCAGGAATTTTTCTTAATAAAAATGACAAGGAAAGTACTTGCACAGAATGTATAAAGATGAACAATACAGGCAGATGGTTCTTGAAATATTTAGTATGTTATATATTTGTAAACAAATTATATTAATTAAAAACAAAATCTACAAACTGGTCTTCTAGACATCTGCTAAAAACTGAGTCTATTAAATTTACTGGAAAATAAGAAAACACACAACAGTATTCTCAGTTTTCAATCTTTTTTTTTCTCTTAATTTTCATATGCCAGGAAAATGATAAGACCAAAGTTACATTAAGCTGCATGCAGTGTAAGTTCCAATACTGAAGTCTGCAGTGGTTTAAGCCCAGTCCATAAATCTGCCACTGATGTCTTTAGCCCACTCCACCCCCCCTCCCCCCTCCCTATTCCCAGAGGGATAGGGACAAGAATCAAAAGAATGTAACTCCCACTGGTTAAGATAAGAACAGTCTAGTAACTAAGGTTTAACACAAACCACTGCTGCTGTCACCAATAATAATAATGATGAGGGAAATAACAAAGGAAGAAAATGCAACTGCTCACCACCCGTCAACCGATACCCAGCCCGACCCAGCAGTGAACTCCCCCTTCCGGGTAACTGCCCCCAGTTTATATAGTGAGCATGACGTGCTGTGGTATGGAACACCTCTTTGGTCAGTTTGGGTCAGGTGTTCTGTCTCTGCTTCCTCCCAGCTTCCCCTCCTCCATGGCAGATCATGAGACTCAGGAAGTCCTTGGTCAGACTAAACATTACTGAACAGTAACTGAAAACATCGGTGTCATCAGTGCTGTTCCCAGGCTGAAAGTCAAAAACATAGCACTGCACCAGCTACTAAGAAAGAGAAAAATGACTGCTACTGCTGAATCCAGGACAAAGTATAAGCCAGTCATGTCAGTAATTTTATATTCATTTGATGACGTCACCAAAAGGCTATGATCAGGATCAGAATTCTTTGCACCAGGTTACAGACACATGAAAAATGATGGTTTATTCTCATCTGCAGCCAGTTAAAGAAATGTCAGCCTATATAAAAGAAATTAAGTGTAAGAAGCAGAATAATACATCAATGAGTAAATATTCAGATGGTTTTTGTTGTTTACATTTGGGAGTGCCTTAGAAGGTCAGTAAGGGAAGAGGAGAATGTGACAACAAGAAAAGAATGAAGCGATGACTTTTGGAGAGCTAGAGGAAGGTAGTTATCACCAGGAGTCTCTGGTAAGTGTAAGAGAGAAACCTTTGTGGCTTGTGGGAAAGAAAAAAAATCAGAATAATTGAAGAAAGAACAAGAACAGAAAAACTAGAAAACTAGCTGTTCAGTAAATTTTATTCTCATTGTCAAATGTGTAGTCTTAGGATTTATATAGAGCACATTTATTTTGAAGACAGGATGATTAGTTTTCTCATGGGCTTCTCTATGATGCCTAAAAAGTAATATGAGAGTGCTTCACAAAAATTATTTAATCTTCATAACGCTCTAGTTATATGAAGAGATGTTGTAATTCCCTATTTTATAGGTACTACAAAGAGACAAAGAAGTCAAGTGCACTCATGGATTTTTAGAGTCCAAGTTGAAGGCATAGAATCTGATTTTCCATCACGTACCACAGAGCATTTTAAAGGTTCAAAGCACTTTTGTGTCAGAACCATGAAAGCCAGCCACTTCGGCAGATCAGGCCCTATGGTCTCAGGTCAAGCCCAGAATATGATGAATGCACAGTTAATAACTACACATGAGAGGTCACTTAAATTCATGCAGGAATTCTTTATCAAAGCTATGAAGAATTTTGCAGTATGATGTTCAATACCTTTAACCATGGAGCCATCCCTTTTATTCCCTTTCCTCAACCAATCCTCCATCCTAATCTTGTTTTATTCACTGAATGTTTTATTCACCAAATAAAACAAGCCATATGCAAAACAAGATTTCTCTTAAACCATCTGATCCATCTTGCATGATGAATAAGATTTGCAGACTCTGCAAAGCATCTTAAACATACGTAAACTTCCCCCATTAAGCAAAACTATTGTCCATTGTTTTATCAACACTGTTTTCAGCACAAATCCAACATAGGAGCTAATGTGAGGAAAATTGACTCTATCACAGACTGTTATGAGATACTAAAATGTTAATTACTAAATTATAGAATGCCTAATATAATGCATCTGGCAACACTTAATATGGTTTATTTTCATAAATAAGGTTCATTTTCATCATAATTGTACTACACCAAACTAGATATTTTAGACATTCCATCACAATATTGCAGTGAAACTGTTTTATCTTCTATTCGACAAATGGTTTCCATGTCATAAAATCATCATTTTTGGAAATTGTCTTCAGTAAAAAAAGATAAGTATATTTTTGGCCAGGTTGGTAGAAAACAGGTCTAATTTTTTTTTAAATTTCCTGTAGAATAAAACCTCCAGATTCTTCCTAACCTAAACTATGCTTTGTTAAGTAGGCCCTACCTCATCAGAGGCAGTCTTCCCTACCAGTTACTGTGTTTCATACCTTTTCCTCCTTACCAACCTGAGAATTTGTTTCTATATGTCTATCTTCTTTGTCTCATTACTAGCATATCAGAAGATTTTTCTGACCCAAGTGGTGCTTTCTAGAGTCTTGCTATCTGTTTTTTCACCACTAGTGTGTACTTGCCTCTTTGCTGTCAGGTTAACTCACTGGAATACCTATTCAGCTCATAACTATTTGAAAGGCCATCTGTACAATAATTGTACAGGTGGATAATTCCAATAAAAACTGCCATGATTCTAAACAATTTATTGACTCATATATCCTCCTTTGCCTTCCAACAACTATTTGTACTGGGTGAAAGTATCTAGAACATGGTTATAACTGATAGTACTCAAGAAATACAGATTGATTGGAAAAATTAAAAGGTTTCTTTTCCTGCATTTGCAGTCCATGGAGATTAATCAATGACATCTTAAAGGTCTATTTTTAAAATCCTAAAAAGAACTTACGAATCCCAAGGGAAGTTGTACAGCATTTGTAAATGTGGTATAGATACCCCATTGTTGAATAGCTTTTAAGATTAACTTAATTTTCAGTACTTGATCTGCTGTATAGTAAATACGACTCATGCATTATTTAGTAATGGGCTGCCCCACTTTATTCACCTGCCACAACTGTAATCTGAAATATTGCCATGTGAGAAATACAAGCAATTGCTGATTTTCCAAGAGCAATTACCTGAGAACTTTCTTTTAGCAGTTCAACTATTAAGGGCACTTATAATGTGATGACTCAGAGATCTCTGTGTAGGATCTTCCAAGTGGACATGGCTTATTGATGAAATATTTCACATTTTATTTGATAGGTACCCGTCAAAAATTGCTGATTTTTTTTTTTTGGTGGTGTTTTTCACTGAAACTGAGAAAAATATCCACAAACAACTTCTGAGTTCTAAAAAAAAAATAATAGAATAACCCAGTCAGCAACTTCACCAAACAGCATTTTCAAATAAGAACCTTCTTACACATGGGTAAGAACAAGGCACTGATCTCTTTCTCAAAGCAAGGTGGGATGAAAAGGTCTTATATGTGTTTTAGGAAATCCAGGTTATTTGGCAACATGGAATTTCAGAGCCCTAACTTTTAGCAGGGTCTTTTGCTTGTCTATCATGGCATAGTGTGAAAGCTTATATTTTATTGAGTACTCTACAACATTAAGCTGCTTTTAAGCATCTTTCCATTTGACAGTGAGGAAGGGTAAGTTTCTTCAAATCTATGCAGTGCTGAGCTTCCATATTTGTGCCATTACTTCTGTAGACCATGTCTGTTGCCATAGCCTATATATTACACCATCAAATAGACAAAGACAAGAATTACAAACAAGAGGAATTAGAGATGTGTGCATGTCTACGGGGGTATGATATTATAGGCATCACAGAAACATGGTGGGATGGGTCCTATGACTGGTGTGTTGGAATGGAAGGTTACAGGCTCTTTAGGAAAGATAGGCCTGGTAGGCGGGGAGGGGGAGCTGCTATTTATGCTAGGCATAGGCTGGAGAGTATGGAACTCTGTCTGGGGACAGGTCAGCAGTCAACAGAGAGTTTGTGTGTCAGGGTTAAAGGGAGAACAGCGATGGGAGATATAATTGTGGGGATCTGTTACAAACTGCCTGACCAAGAGGACTCGGTGGATGAAGCACTCTATAGACAGATAGGAACAGCCTCACATTCTCAGGCACTTGTTCTCATGGGGGACTTCAACCACCCTGATATCTGTTGGAGGGATGGTACGGCACGGCACAAGCAATCCAGGAGGTTCCTCGATTGTGTGGAAGACAACTTCCTTCTGCAAGTAATAGAGCAGCTGAGAAGGAGAGGTGCCATCCTTGACCTCGTCCTCACCAACAGGGAAGAGATGGTTGGAAATGTGGCACTCCAGAGCAGCCTTGATTGCAGCGATCATGAGATGGTTGAATTTGAGATCCTCAGTACAGTGAGAAGAGCATGCAGCAAGCTCACTGCCCTGGACTTCAAGAGAGCAGGTTTGGCCACTTCAGGAATTTGCTCAGTAAGGTTACATGGGATATAGCACTAGAGGGCAGGGGGGCCCAAGGCTATTGGTTGATATTCAAGGGTCACCTGCTGCAAGCTCAGGAGCAATACATCCCTACTAGAAGGAAATGCAGCAGGAGGTCCAGGAGACCTCCTTGGATGGATAAAGAGCTGCTGATGAAAATTCAAAGGCAAAAAGAGGCTTATAAAAGGTGGAAGCAAGGACATGCAGCCTGGGAAGAATACAGGGATGTTGTCTGGGAAGCTAGGGACCAGGTTAGGAAAGATAAGGCCCACTTAGAATTAAACTTGGCTAGTGATGTTAATGATAACAGGAAGGGATTCTATAGGTACATTGCAAATAAAAGGCAGGCTAGGGACAACACGGGCCCTCTTCAGAAGCTATCGGGAGAACTGGCTACCCTGGATTTGGAGAAGGCTGAGGTTCTTAATGATTTCTTTGCCACAGTCTTCACCGGCAAATGCTCTGACCACACCACCCAAGTCTTGGAAGGCAGATGCAGGGACTGTGAGAATGAAGACCCAGGGCCACTGCAGGAGAGGATCTGGATCGAGACCATCTTAAGAAACTGAACATATACAAGTCTATGGGACCTGATGAACTCCATCCATGGGTTCTGAAGGAGCTGGCAAATGAAGTTGCTCAGCCACTGTCCATCATAGTTGAAAAATCATGGCAGTCAGGTGAGGTTCCCGATGACTGGAAAAAGGGAAATATAACCCCATTTTCAAGAAGGGGAAAATGGATGACCCAGGGAACTACAGACCAGTCAGCCTCACCTCTGTGCCTGGCAAAATCTTGGAGCAGATTCTCCTGGAAGGCATGCTGAGCCACACGAAAAACAACAAGGTGCTTGGTGACAGCCAGCACGGCTTCACTAAGGGAAAATCCAGCCTGACCAATCTGGTGGCCTTCTATGACAGGGCTACGGATCTGATGGAGAGGGGTAGAGCAGTTGATGCCATCTACCTGGACTTGTGCAAAGCATTTGACACTGTCCCCCATGACATCCTTGTCTCTAAGTTGGAGAGACATCAATTTGATAGGTGGATCACTTGGTGGATAAAGAACTGGCTGGCTGGCCGCACACAAAGAGTTGTGCTCAATGGTGCAATGCCCAGCTGGAGACCAGTAACGAGCAGTGTCCCCTCAGGGATCAGTGTTGGGACTGACCTTGTTCAACATCTTTGTTGGTGACATGGACAGTGGGATTGAGTGTGCCCTCAGGAAGTTTTCCGACGACACCAAGCTGTGTGGTTCGGTTGATACACTGGAGGGAAGGAATGGCATCCAGAGGGACCTTGACAAGTTTGTGAGGTGGGCTGATGCCAACCTGATGAAGTTTAACCATGCCAAGTGCAAGGTCCTACAGCTGTGTCGGAGCAATCGCAGGCACAGCTCCAGGTTGGGCAGAGAAGAGATTCAGAGCAGCCCTGCGGAAAAGGACTTGGGGGTGGTGGTCAATCAGAAAATGAACATGAGCCAGCTGCAGTGTGGGCTTGCAGGCCAGAAAGCCAGCTGTATCCTGGGCTGCATCAAAAAGGAGTGTGACCAGCAGGTCGAAGGAGGTGATCCTGCCCCTCTACTCTGCTCTCATGAGACCTCACTTGGAGTATTGTGTGCAGTTCTGGTGTCCTCAAAATATGAAGGACATGGAACTGTTGGAACAAGTGCCAGAGGAGGGCCATGAGGATGATCAGGGGACTGGAGCACCTCCCAGTATGAAGATAGGCTGAAGAAGTTGGGGCTGTTGAGCCTGGAGAAGAGAAGGCTGTGTGGAGACCTCAGAGCAGCCTTCCAATACCTGAAGGGGTCCTATAGGGATGCTGGCGAAGGACTCTTCATGAGGGACTATAGTGAGAGGACAAGGGGTAATGTGTTCAAACTTAACCAGGGGAAGTTTAGATTGGATATGAGGAAGGAATTCTTTCCTGTAAGGGTGGTGAGGCACTGGAATGGGTTGCCCAGGGAAGTTGTGAATGCTTCCATCGCTGGCGGTGTTCAAGGATGAGTTAGACAGAACCTTGGGTGACATGGTTTAGTGGGAAGTGTCCCTGCTGATGTCAGGGGTGTTGGAGCTAGATGATCTTAAGGTCCTTTCCACCCCTAAATATTCTATGATTCTATGATTTACTTAATGTGATAACATTGCTGATTAAAATAATTTGGTGGGGCAAAAAAGTCCTTCGATGTGACGAACTTGATAATTTAAAGTTGAATAGACCTAGCTCCTGAAACTATTGAAAACAGTTTTCACCATTATTATGTGTCGCAAAATGCATACGTCTCAGACCGGACTGCAACATGGGAAAAAATGCAGAAGTCTGTGACTGTAACTGAAAAGTTACAGGGGATAATCTACATTTGTCAGTACAGTTTAAAGCAAAATTGTAAAATAACTTAAATATATTGACTGGTAGGAAAGCCTTCAGTTGGTTGTCAGAAAAATCAGGTTCTTTTACTGGCTCTGACATTACCTACCCTTTAGCTTGGATAACTTGCGCTCCATCTGTGAAAAAAAAAGCAACCCAAAACCCCAAAAAACAACCAAGCAAAAAACCCCTAACAAAGTTCTAAAGTTCTTTTGGGTCCCCTAATGGAAAATAATACCTATGATGAGATATACGCCTTATGTTTACTGATTTGTAACCACCTTCTAATGCTTGTGGTGTTAAGCTAGAATGAACTCATCATGCTCTTCATTTTAGTTCTTACAGGCATGAAATTTTTATACCACTGTATAGGCACTTTTCATCCACCCCGAAGGTATTGCATCCATATGTTCCTCTCAAAATCTTTCCACTCTAAAAATATTGCATGAAATAGTGAGTGAGTCTAATAAAATGCATTTGAAATTGCTGACATCAGCTGAAATATTTTAACTTAATCTTCTTTCAAAGACAAAGTCAAATAAGAAAAACAAATATTTTGACCTTCTGTTTGGCTTCAACCAGTCCAATGAAACATAGTATAACAGTTAATAACAACTGACATGATCTCTTACAAAATAGATTGTCTGTTTACTCATTCTATTTTCCTTTTTTGCCTTTGGCTAAAAGGAAAAATTGAAGATATGTAGAAAAGACAGTGTGTAAAATGACTTCAAAATGGTTTAAGTTTTCAATATTTCAGCCTTTACCTTTTTGGTTTATAAACAAAAAATTTGTTTTTACAATTTTATTTGTACTTCTGCTGACTGTATTCTGAGGCAAACTATGTTCTTTTCTTCTCTCACATTATGGTAATAAAGATCTGCAGGATAATCACTACCCTCAATTATAGATCTGCATAAATGCCAACTGAATTTGAAAACTATGAGGTCATAAATTCTAATCAGTGAATATTTGTGTACTGCTGAATTTTTAATCACTGTATTAATGTAAACGAAGGAAAAAAAAGTTGAAGGGTGACAGGTGAACACAAAGCCAGAACTGTGCAAATAGTAGGTGGATTTCCCAGGTTGTTGATGGACCTATGGGAAAAAAAACAAACCCAAATCAAACAAACAGAAAGCCAAAACCCTTGACAAAACATAAGCTGTATCCTCAGGGAGAAAAAAATATGCAGAATTTTGGTTGTCATACTTTTTTTTTTTTTTTAACCAAAGATTAAAATTTGAGAGCATAGAATCTTTACAAAATAAATACTGACAGTTCTGAGTCAGAAATGAGAAGCACTGGTTGCATAAAAAGCATACTAGAAAAAAAAATATGACTTTTTTTTCAGTTTTTCCCAGATTCCTTTTATTAAAAGTATTGGCTGAGGTTTCATTAAATTCACAAATTGTTTAGGTATTCCTGAAGCTGTTGTAGATTTTTTTAGAAGAATAAAATTCGCAAAAGAATCTCCATATTTTCTTCAGTACTTACTCACCAGCTTGCCATCCACAGCTTCAACTGAAGTCCTGGACACATGCTGACGCAATGCTAAAAAGGTGAACTCACTTTGATACAGAGGTGACCACAAATAAATAGTACTCTGTGCATTTGGAAACACAGCCAACTTTGACTTTATGTATCTTGAAGTAAATTTGTTATTCTTATAGATGGGACACTTACCTTTTGAGGCCTGTATCATGAACCAATATATTTTCTAAACTGATACTGCTTGACCATTCCAAGTCCCAGTGTAGTGTTTTGCTTCTAGGACTTCATTTATATTTCATTAATTACCAGGGAATGAGTGAAGTGTGTAAATCAATGTTAGAATATGAACAAAGCTAGGAAGAAGAGCAATTCCTGGTTGTATGTTGTTTGGTTTTTGGTTGTTGTTATTTTTATTTTTTTTGGGAGGGGGGTTGTCTGTTTTGTTTTGTTGTTTTTTTGTGGTTTTTTTTAACACAGAGAAATAAAAGAAAAATAGCCTTATGCTTTTGTTGTACACACCATTTTGCAGAAGGCTCTGAAAAGCTTTTTACTTCTGGAATCTGGTCGTCTGTCCTGTTACTTGTACTAGATAACAATGAGTGCAATTTGAAAGTCTGCCCTCTATTGCACTGCCTTAAACACACTCAAACTGCATCAAATCACAAAGAAACACAAAGAAGTGCCTGTGATTTCCTCTGTAAGAACATTACAGAGTGTTTCTGGAGTCTCAAATACTCCTGAGTTTCAAGGAGAGTATATAATGCACACAGAACACTGTATTCAATTTTATGTACCAAGAGACCTGAAGAAGAAATTTTTTCACTTTTCAACTATCATCAGTCCAGTGTGGTTTTCTGAATAAATATTATATTTAAGCTATATTGCAAGGAAATTCCTAGAAGGAAAGAAACTGATTGATTTCAGGTAATTTTTAATATACAATCCTGCTAATGTGAAAACAAGATTTCCTAAGCCAAATTTGACTACAGTGTACTAAGCAATATGAACCAAACTCTCTTTGCATTGCAGGGGGCTAGAATAGTCAATAAACTGCTGACTCAGCAACAGAGGGAAGTGGAATGCGGTATTGCTCAATTTAGCAGGCAATCTGGAAATATCTTTAAATGACGAAGGGATACAGTTAACTGGTTTTCCACCAATAAAGAGAGAAGTAAGTTATGTACTTTCAGGACATTAAATGGAACGTTGGCTCTGATACAGTTCATTTTAGATTTAGCTTTACTCTAGCACTAGCTTACAGCAGAAGCTGTCTCCTTTGATAATATTCATATTGCTCTTTTATTTCTGAATGCAGCAGGAAGCTTAGTGTGTGCATGTGAGTCCTAATTTAAATAAAAGTTATAAAGGTTGTCCTTCAGCTTTTACATGAGAGCAAAAAAAGTAACTGGTTTTAAGGACTGCATTCAGATTTCGAGTTCACCATTGAACATACCATTTTCCTTAGCAGTATTTCTGCAAATGGGATTAGACTTGTTTCTTAAGGAATTTTAGGTCACTCCATTTGCATAACTTATGTGAGATCTCAGAAGAAAACAAATCCCAAACATCAATAAAGCAAGAAAACTAATGAAAAGAGAAAATTAAAGAGTATAAAAACTAGGGCAAAAAGTAGTTTTAACTTTTACAATCTTGAATCTTGTGTTTCATCAGCCTGCCAGTTACATCAACTTTGCTTTCTTTATGCACTGTGTTTCTCATTCTGCTTTTTATGAACTCAGCCCACATAATAGTAAAACTCATATCATAACTGAATGTATTTAATGATATATAAGAAAGTATAAGGATTTGATAGACTGGCATTAGCATGGCATAAAATATAGTGAAATGTCTTAGCAAGACCCAAAGTAAAATCTGTTATCACCTTGATTCTGCTTAGGGTATCTGCATCTAATGCTGGTGGACAAAAGTAATTTGCTCTCATTTGCTGTTTACTAAAAAAACCCTAAATTATAACAATATGTACAGCCCTATATCATTATGTATTTTATTTTCACTCATATTCCTTCTGATAATAAACTGTTCATTTGATAGGTCTCCATCCTGCCTGTGAAGTTTACAACTATGAAAACAACATGTTAATCAGCACACCCAAGACTGAATTATCTGTGTCTGTTGACTGCGCTACTAATTCCATCAATAACACAGCTACCATTACAAAAGTAGTTAAATCCTCTTTTGCTCTTCAAAACCAGCACTTCTCTTTTATAAAAACACAAATGTGTTTATTTTACGTGGTAAGTGGATAAAATAATTCTTGAATAATGTGTTCCTTTTCTTAACTGTAACCTCTTAACAGAGATTTTTCTATAAAAATAGTGTCTTACTATATATAAAAGCATGATCCAGTGGAAATAGTACTGTATCAACACTCAGACACACAGATTTATCTTTTGCTCTGCCATCCTCAGGCAGCTATCTCTGGAAACCTATTCTCTTATCACAGAATGGGATATACATTAATCATTTCATTTGATCCAGCCAGCTAGCCAAAATTTAGTCATGTAGAATGATTTAATTAGGTGGAGCAGTTAATAGTGGAGGCAGGTATTTCCTTATTACATTTTTTTCTTTAAAAAACAACCTAACATCCTGTTCTCTTGAGTAAGCAGGATTTAAGCAAGTTAAGATAAGCTCCTTCTTTCATGGAAATAAGTCTTTTCCAATGCATAAGCCTTGATTGTAATTTTGATATTTTTTTCCTTTTCACATGGTCAAACTCCTCTTTTCAGAACATGCTGACTTTTTATTTTGTCTTGGTGAATATTTTTTTAGCATGGAGCATTTGTAGCCTCAGAGATGAGTGAGTGGGTACAGTTGCTAGGAAAAAACTAAATCTTTACATCCATTTCTGAAACAGCTGGTAAGTTGCAGCTGAACATCACAAGCCAGTAAAATTTCCTCTGAAAGAGAAATTTTAGGTATTGAACACAGAACTCTTCACTAGTTTAAGAAGAGATTTGCTTACACTGAAGAGGTATCTACCCTTTGTAGCTCAATGCAAGTATTTCTCACAGTTACATGAGCTAAAATTGGCTTAAAAAAAAAAAAGCTTTTTGAAATTTTTTTTCTCATATTGTCCAGACTTGTATCAAAGAATATTGAAAGTTTCAATAATAAACTGCTGTATTATTAAACAACTCAATTTTCTTCTCAAGGACTGTTTATTTTCTTCTTTGTTTTCTTTTTTTAATGATCATTTACTCATTTTTCAAGAAAACCCAGTCTAGACCTCTCATTCAAAAAAACCCCTGGATGTACATTCAGCTCTGGTCAAAATAAGTCAGTTTGTTACTGTATTTTTCAGACATTAGCTACCTTTTTTTTCTAGACCTCAACTTTCCTAAAATGTTTGACATTATGAAGATTAACTCTGATATCCAATAAAATGAATATTTCATAAAAGTATAACTAAACATTTTTTTTGTAATTATTGAGTGGCATTTTATTAACATTGAAATAGTTAAAGTCTGTTTCTTCCTCTTCATGTTAGAATAAAGTTAATAAGCAACCAGCGATATGGACTGTAGCTGCTAAAGTCAAACTTCTAAGTAATCCTAAAAGGAAGGGGGAAAATTGTTTCTGACAAGCTGAAATTACACTATAAAACCTCCCATATTTTGAAGTGCCATGATTCGTCCTAGGCATGAAGCTTATTTCAGTATTTAACAAAACTTGTTTATAGAGAAAATATCTTCTCCAATATCAGTTTTCCAAAAGCATGATCCTTAACCCCTTTTTTTGTGTTTCTATTTGTTGTTGGCATGGTGACAAAGAGGCACTCCACCGGGTTGATCAATGCATGGTAACATCAACATAACATTTTCAGTCAAGTTCCCAGGAGCCTTCCTCCTGAATCTGTCATTTTGATTCAGATAACTAAATCAGGCTAAGCACTGCAATGGTAACGGATGACTTGCCTCATTAGCTGTCTCCTGCTGCTTTACTCTGTTAGGAAGCACCACAGTGACTGTCTGGGTTCCTGTGAGAGACATCTGGTTTCCCTTACATTATTTTGGTATATATTTATATATATGCTTTTCTCATTTCCATCCGTTCTTTTTCTATATCCATGTACAGAGAGATGCAAATACAAGCAGAGTTTTATGAATATTTCATTAAGAAGAAAAAAAATTGAAAAATTCATTATCAATATACAGAATTTAATAATATAAATAGCATTCTCAATACAGCTGTATTCTCTTATATTCAATGTCTCAAACTACTGTTTCCTTTTTTGTTAAGGTACTTGGCTTATCTGAACATTCAATGAATCAATTACCTTAATTGCACCAAAATGCAATAATTAAATTCTTAACAATCATTCCTAGATGAGTAGTTTGAATTTTAAATATGCTGTTGAATAAATAGACCACATTAAAATAAAACCGGTAAATGATAGGATAAACAGATTTTCAATTGTAGCTGTTAAGCAGACCACAGGTGTACTACTGTATGTTCACATACAGGTAAAAAGTGAATCCAAGTGTATATTTAGCCAAGTTGTCAGTGTACACATGAAGATAGTAGTAGTTGTGTTTATTATTAGCTGTGCTTGTGAGTGGTGCTCAAATACAGATAAAAACATACAGACTACATGTATTAAATAAACTACTCACAAATCACGGCCTTCTAACTTTCTATCTAGTGTACTATCACTATCTTCCTCATATACTTTTACACATGCTGACAGTAAACTAATCCAAATCAGTGAAATCATCCAATACTAAAATCATCTGTGTCATAGCTCCCCTTGAGATTAGGCAACTTGCTTTGAAACAGAACAGCATTTCCTTTTCCCAACGAAATTTTTCCTATTTCACTATTCGAGTCTGATCTACATTTTCACAGGCTGAAACATCTTCCTGACTGTCTCTGAGTATCACAAGTGGAAGCCTCTTTTGTTACCAGTTCCTAACACTGCCGAATCCTGACCCCGGACCTCTTGAAGCCAGGAGATTGATTTTTAAATTAAGGAGGTTTGAAATAGTAAATGCTAAACTTCTGTTATTTTTGAATTTGAGCAATGTTCTGGCTTCTCTTGCAAGCAGGAGAGATCAATATATACTTATTTTTAAATTAAAAGCTTGGGTGTTCCTTTAATCTCTTTATTTCAGCAGCCAGGGTCTTTGAGAGATACTCTTTCCATCATGAAATTAGTCATGTAACAGAACCAAGTTCATATTTTCAGAGTGAATCTGGGTTTTTTTGTGGTTAGGGCAGTTTCCTAGCAGAGAAAACTGATTTCCATTAAAAAAAAAAAAATCCCTGAGCTGTCATCCTCCCACACTGGATTTACCAGCATGAGGATTGCTTGCACAATTTTCTGAGCAGTTCCTGGAACTGAAATTTTGCAATTGCTTTAACCTCTCTACAAAGTGACTTCTTAATGCATATTTCCCACACACATTCATATAAGATTAGTATTCTCTTTTAGCTAAAGAAAGATTAAGATGATCACTCTCTTAAAGTCTTTGATTCCCTCTTTTCAGCTGTAGTTCCTCCTACTGTAAATAACACTTAGTGAATTGAATAAAGTCCCATTATTCTTTGTCCAATACCATAGTAAACATAGCCACAGTGATTTTCTTGACTCAAACCCCTGTTACTTATATCTTTTGCAATCTAGGAAATGCATGTAGTCATAAAGACTTTATCTTTGAAATAGGAGGTGTTAAAATTCTGGTGCCTCTTTCCAAGTTATATCAGATCAAAAAAAGAAAATGCAAACTATTTATAAAGTCTTTTGGTGTGCACTGTTTATGAAACTTCTGATCTTTGTCTAACACATGAACAGAACAGAATAGGTCAGGATAGTACAGGATAGAATAAGATATGATAGAATGGGATGGAATGGAAGAGACTAAACAACTAGACTAGGCTAGAATAGAATAGAATAGACATTTCAGTTGTCATTATGCTTTTAAGTTCAATAACTCAAACAGTGTTTCGTTTAAGGTGTTTTTCTTTAAATAAAATTTCAGTCTCCAGGTCTCCTAATTTAAAGATACCTATTATTTCCTAAACTGCTAATACTGCAGTGGAAATGACTCATATTCCTGTAACTTGCTTGCTATTTGACTCACATTTTGTGCATGCACTGTAAACACAGAGTGTATTTCTGTATTCAAATAAAATAAAAATTGTAGTCAGAATGCTAGGGATGGCTTTAAGCTTTCACTTTTAAGTGTTTCTATTCTGAATACAGGTTCTTATTCTAAATTCACTATGTTTTTTCTGCTGTCTTAAAATTCTCAAGGTCTGTCTCTGTCCACAGAGAAACCCTATTAGAAATCTTGTGAAGAAACAGTTTATTTGATTTGCAATCAAGGGCAGGGGTATACAATGATTATGAAAATCATGTTTTCAACTAATTATTTCACAATATGAGCACTGCCCTAGCCAATGGTAAAAGCCTGAAACGTGGGGGAAAAAAAACTGTCATTATGATAATGTACTGTTGGATTGAAATTGTTTTTCATTTTGGCTGGATTGGGAGATTTGATGTTCTGATCTGCAGGAGATACATTTTGTCGTCTATATGCTTTTGGAAGTGTGCTTTAGACTAGGATTGCTAGAGTTGAATGCTCAAAAACATCAGCAACTACAGCACAGTTTGCAACATTTGCACAGACCATGAAGAGGCTCTGTAGGTTACGAAGAGGCATACTTATTTGTGTACTTCTTATGTTGTACATTAAAAGAGAATCATTTGGAAAATTCAAGGAGAAACGTGATAGTAGGTTTTCTGAAGGTTAACAGATGTCATAACTCAAAGACTTCTTTAGGAGACAAGCAAGCTTAATTTTAATTCCATTGGTGGAAGAAAGGTGTTGAAGTCATATATACTGCAAATTATGTTACCTCTTGTCGTGGTTTAAGCCCTCAATAATTCACGCAGTCTCTCTCTCACTCACTCCCCCTCTTTATTCCCCCAGTTCCGGGGGGATGGGGAGGAGAATCGAATGCAACTTCCACAGGTTGAGATAAGAACAGTTTAGTAACTAAGGTATAACACACATCACTACTGCTACCACCAGTAACAATACAAGAGAAATACAAGGAAAGAGAATACAGCTGCTCACCAAGCCTGACCCAGCCAATGCACCCCCCAGCAACGAACTCCCCAGTGCACCACCACACCCTTCCGGGTCTCTGCTCTCCATTTTCACATCCTGGACATGACGTGCTGATGGTATGGAATAACCTCTTTGGTCAGTTTGGGTCAGGTGCCCTGTCTCTGCTTCCTCCCGGCTTCCTTTCCTCCCTGGCAGAGCATGAGGCTCAGAAAGTCCTTGGTCAGACAAAACACTACCAAGCAGTAACTGCAAACACTGACATTATCAGCGCAGTTCCAAGGCCCAAAATCAAAACCACAGCGCTGCACCAGCTACCAAGAAGGAGAAAAATGACTGCTGCTGCTGAGCTCATGGCACCTCTTAAACACTATTATAGTCCTTGTTTCAATCTTCAACACCGTTTCATCTAGAAAGGGTAGAGAAATATGAAATGTAAAATCATTTCAATGTTTTTACTCAGATAAGCCTCAACAGAAAATGTTTGAGTTATTTCTTCCTTTATTCAAAACTGTTTTGCCCAATCTTGATGTTAACTAAATGAGCAGAATATCTGTTGGGAATAAGTATATGTGTGCCATCTGTGTGCGTGCTCTTGCTCTCCCCCCCCCCCCCCCCCCCATGTAAACTAGTAATATTTCAAAATAAATTGCACAGAAAATTTATTTTTTAAGTTTTTTATTGGTGCATATTAAACACATTCAGCACAGAAAATAAACACTGAACACAGGACCATGGGTGAAAGCGTATCCCAGTGTTTTAAATTCCAACATAAACAGCACCACATATGTATTGCACATTCCCTGTTTCAAGCTGATTTTGCTACCCAGATAAAACATTGCAGTTATGATCTCTTTGTCTTAAATTGTACCACATTAGGACTAGGCTGGGATTGTTTTCTCTTACTCCTTTAATTCTTTTTTAAAGAAAGAGATATTGATACCTCTGTGGTCTTGTTGCATCACGTATTATAGAATCATAGAATATTTAAGATTGGAAAGGACCTTAAGATCATCTAGTTCCAACCCCACTGCCGTGGGCAGGGACACCTCCCACTAAACCATGCCACCCAAGGCTATGTCCAACCCAGCCTTGAACACCGCCAGTGATGAAGCATTCACAACTTCCCTGGGCAACCCATTCCAGTGCCTCACCACCCTTACAGGAAAGAATTTCTTCCTCATATCCAATCTAAACTTCCCCTGGTTAAGTTTGAACACATTACCCCTTGTCCTCTCACTACAGTCCCTAATGAAGAGTCCCTCCCCAGCATCCCTATAGGACCCCTTCAGGTATTGGAAGGCTGCTCTGAGGTCTCCACACAGCCTTCTCTTCTCCAGGCTCAACAGTCCCAACTTTCTCAGCCTATCTTCATACGGGAGGTATGCCAGTCCCCTGATCATCCTCGTGGCCCTCCTCTGCACTTGTTCCAACAGTTCCATGTCCTTCATATGTTGAGGACACCAGAACTGCACACAATACTCCAAGTGAGGTCTCATGAGAGCAGAGTAGAGGGGCAGGGTCACCTCCTTCGACCTGCTGGTCACACTCCTTTTTGATGCAGCCCAGGATACAGTTGGCTTTCTGGCCTGCAAGCCCACACTGCAGCTGGCTCATATTCATTTTTTCATTGACCACCACCCCCAAGTCCTTTTCCGCAGGGCTGCTCTGAATCTCTTCTCTGCCCAACCTGCAACTGTGCCTGCGATTGCTCTGACCCAGCTGTAGGACCTTGCACTTGGTATGGTGCATCAGCCCACCTCACAAACTTGTCAAGGTCCCTCTGGATGCCATTCCTTCCCTCCAGTGTATCAACCGAACCACACAGCTTGGTGTCATTGGCAAACTTGCTGAGGGCACACTCAATCCCATTGTCCATGTCACTGACAAAGATGTTGAACAAGATCGGTCCCAACACCGACCCCTGAGGGACACTGCTCCTTACTGGTCTCCAGCTGGACATTGAGCCATCAAATTTACTCCTTTACAGTTTGTGAATACAAAGCAGAGCACAGGCAAAATAGCACCTAGTAATACCTAGAGTTGTTACAGGGGTATGCCTGACCCCATTTAATAGTTTTTGGATATTTGAATTAATTTGCAAAATTTAAGTATGAGTAATTTCTTCCCTAAGTCAGAATTTCTTAAAAGACGTTATAGGAGCAAAACAGCCCCTGGGAAGTTCTTCCTATGACTGAATTGGACCCCTGGAATGCAAGTAACCAACACAATAAGCCAAGCTGGGGGAAGTCCTTGCACATTTGTAACTCCACGTTTCTAGGCACAAAAGTCACCATAGCTTTCACCTTTTCTATTTTATCCATATAGATTTTTTCTTTTGTTTTTATTTTTTTTTTTAATTCAAGAGGAGAACATAGATTGCAGGAATAAAAAAAAAGATAAAATTATGAAAGGTTATATTGGGTGAATGTAGATTTATCAATTCACTAACAATGATCATGTTTTCTTTAGAAACACTGTGCTAACAGAGTGTTAATGTCAACTGAAATATAAGAAAAAGTATTAAAAAGTTATTTATTGTACAGCTGTTATTTAATAATCTATTGCCTCCTTAACTTCCTGCTCCTCATAACATGCTTAGTTGCTTCAGATACAGAGTCCAAGACAGTATAGAAATTTCCTTTCCTTTTGTGTAGCACAGCACTCACTTGAGTTTGTTGCATTTTTCTCACTTGAGAAAAAACAGTGTGGCTAGTTTATTAAATTTCTAATCTCTCATAAGCTGTGTAGACAGAATTTTTAAAGGTAAAACATTTAAGATAAGTGAATTCCCCTTTAAGGATTTGCAGGTATCTATATTTACCTATAAAGCTAATCAATAAACAGCAGAGTAGTAGAAAACAAAAAGTATTAGTATTTGCATTTTACTTTATAGTTATGTCGTAGTTTGTAAACCTGTGCCAAGAAATTGCAGTGGCGATAAGACTTCTAAGGATTTGTAGGCTTGTACTAATTTTATACTACTTCATCTGCAAAAGACATCATTTTCCAGATTCTGGGGCTAGACACAAACACTAGAAGATCAGAAAATCTGTGCTCTTGGGTAATACACATATAGACCCCAATTTGTCATCTTCTGAGCTTTTAAACTTTACCATGTTACATGGTGTTCATATATTTTTTTTATTTTTAACGATAAAAAAATTTTGGATCATTTTCTCTCTGGGGGTAGGGGATACTTAGTTATCCAAACCTTTATTTAAGCCCTTGTCCCAGATGACTTTTTACTTATGCAAATGGATTTTGACAAAAATAACTTATCCCAGTTTGACAATATAGGTTTGTATTTTCTAGAATCATATATACTGAAGTTTAGTAGACATTCTGAACTGTAGGTATGCAAATATATATAGGCTGAAGCTCTTTATTTGACAGCTGGTTGTAATAAACTAAGATTCCAATCAAATATTATATTTTTTGTGCACTAAGATGAATGCAGCTTTTGTTGTTTTGTTTTGGGATATTACTATGAAACTGAACCACAAAACTATACTATTTTGGGAACACTAATGAAAAAAAAAGTCAGAAAGCCAACAATATTTCTTTCAATAGCCCATGTGTTTTATACTTTGGCATGTAGAGGCTAAAATGGAGATAAGTTTATAATTCTTTGTTGTTTGATCTGTAGCTAATGAAGTTTATTCGTGCTCATAATTTGAAATCTATTTTCTTGCAGCTCTCAGAAGTTTCTATCCACTTGGATCCATACCATATGTAATTCTTGTTGTCTTATACCCTCAGCTATAGAATGTAGTACACTATTTCAATCTCTTTCTTGTAAACTTCTCTATGTTTGTCCTCTCCTTTCTGTAGGTATAAAACAAGTGTGTTCTTTTGTGTTTGACCTTATGTGTATGATTATTTTCCATTTCAAAGTTTAAAAAAAAAAAAATTGATCATACAGTTTTGTCTGTGTGAGCATGTTTATTTGCTGTTTGAAAAGACTTTCCATGTCCTGGGTGATATTATCTCTAGCAGTAGCTACAGCAAAATCAGTTTTGTAAGACAGACACACACTAGCTTGTCACTTGTCTTAGTTCTGGTGTCACTTGTCTTAGTTCTGATATCCCTTGGGGGTATTTTGGATCATAATGACTTTTATTTCAGGTTCTCATTCTGATTGCCTTTAACAGGGTCATATATAACTGAATTACTCAACCATCTTCTGTTTCAATTGCATTCTCTTGCAGATAAAGTTTTCTTCTGGTTAAATGTGTTGCCCTTTCTTTTTTAATACTATCAAACTTGTTTTCTTGTGTCATGCTGTATTTTTATACATTTCTGATAAAATTGAACTGTTTTCTATTCTCCTATATTTCTCCCTAATTGTACTCCTGTACTAAACAAATTGGAAATGCAAAAATAATGAGTGGAAACTAGCTACATTAGCCCCCTGTGCTGAAAGATATTGTATTGTAAGGGGTTTTATTATTACATGATAATTGGATTCTAACATTCAAAATAAATGTTAGACATTAAAAGATGTTATTTAACACAGTGAATAATTACAATTTCCATTTCTTTCTGTATGGATATTTGAGAAGAGATAGCATTGCTCACACATTCCACTTTTTTCTGTATTGCTCTGTGGGGATTGTTCCATGAAAACAAATTGATAGGCAAGGGAGTGAAGTACAAAACTGCATGATGATGCTCAAAGTCTGTCCAGCAAACATGGAATTGAAAAGAAGGCCATCTATTGCTTTTACTCAGCAAATATCAAGGCTTTAGACAGTACTTCAAAAATGTGCTTGAATAATACCATCAGTCTTTGAAGTACTCCTGTAAAATATCTTTGGTATGTATTGTTTATATTTAGCAAAACACATAATATTGTTGGAGAGGCAGCAATTATTTGAATCTGTTTAATTTTCTTCATATTTATCAGTATTGTTTCGATGACTTTAAAATTTCTTTATTTCTGCTCCTGTTCAGAAGTGTGACAGAGTCGGTTTCAATATAGCGGGAACACAGGAGGAGGACAGATAATAAGCAGAGCATGATTGGGCTCTGCTTAAAGGAAGCTATTGACCCATCAGGCCTCCCCAGTAAGTCCATGGTTGTCACTCCTGAACCATTTCTGAGCTTCTGCCCCTCATGGAACTGCTGGTCACTACAGCTGAACAAATTACACCTTTCCTGAGCTCCCCAGAACACTCCATGCAGCTAGCTTTTCAGTCACATGGATCAACTGAGACAAATTTCCTATGTAGTTCAGCTCTATAAGCTACTAAAACACAGCAGCTATCAATATTATCAGTATCAAGATGATATCAAACAGAAAATCCTCTAGTACGGAAAAAGCTTGGAATAAGCTTTCACAGTGAGGTTAAAAGGGAACTCTTTGCAAAGGGAATATTTTCAGTGGAATATATATGGAAAGAGTTATATGGTTGGGAAACGAACACTTTCATGTTGCAGGCCTGCTACAGCATTTTCGTGCTATTCTTCTCACTCTAAGTCTATATTTCTGATTTTTTTGCTGTCTCCCAGGATTTTTATGTTTTTCTGAATAGAATAGCATATGGTTGCTTTCATGAACTGTTCTAGAAGTTCTCAGCAATTCAAAACAAGATGTAAAGTAAGGATGAAAGGAAAGAACCACCAGCTGAGCAGAAGTTACAGAGGTGTTATAAACATTGTTTGCCACATTTGCTGAAAAAGCAGGTTATCAATAGACATCTGGAATCCTCCCCACAAGTTCACCTTAAGTGCTCTGGAATAAATTTATTTTTATCAAACTACTTAAGAGGTAGGAACTATTTGTTATTTAAAATTTGCTATTAAAATTCAAATTTGTTATTAACCAAATATAAATAAAATATTAAATTAAAATTTGTTATGAAAGCTAAGTTTGAATTCCATACGTCTGAATTTCTACCTAAACACAAACTAACATTGCATGGCTTATAGCAATACTAGCTATTCCAGAATGAGCATGTCTGGGGAAAAAAACAAAGGAAATTTTCTATCCCCCTGCACATATAATAATGATGCAAGATGTTGCTTACAAAATAACAATCTTCAGTAGAGTAACTTAGTATTTGCAGCAAGTCTCTTTAACTAAACAATTTTTTAGACTTTTTGGTTTCCTTATCTCCTCAACTGTAAGCTGCATCCTTGCTTACCCGATGAATGCATACAATGCATTCAGCCTGAGATGTTCAGAGCTGAATTTACATTTTCCCTTGCGACAGCATTCTGTTTTATGTAACCGAAACTATGCAAAGGGCACAATATCAAGCTTTCAAATCATGATTCGAGTGAAGGGAGTAAAATGATTTGACAAATAAATATCTTCATTGTTACTTTTATCTTGTTCTTTCTTTTCATTTTTTAACTCAGATATTATAAGGTTTTGAAAATAACAAAGCCTTATACCTTATTTTCTGATTATAGAGGGTTATATGGTCAATTGTGACACCATATTAAATTTATTACAGCTTTTAAAGTGACTTTGAAAACTTGATTTGGCTATCTACCTCTTTATATTATACTCTCTTATACTGTCTATACCAATATACATAAAAACATATCTTATCCCACATGATTTAAAAAGCTCCAATTCATAAATAACAGTCCAGAACCATTTGCAGTTGTATTCTAAATAAGTAAGCAAAAGTGGTGACTAAAGTTTTTGCTAAATAAGGGCAAGAATTTCATTCAATATTGGTAAACATTTAATCTAGGTCATGCTAAGTACAACATGCAAACTTCTTTGATTAACTTAATTGATAAAACCCATTATACCATTTTTTAAATACAGGCTTTGAATCTAAGATCCTACATACATATCTAACTACCTAATTGTAAGCAAGAATAAAGAATTGAGAAATGGCAAATGCTAAAACAAATAATAATTCGTGTTTCTTCTGCAAAGGTGTTCCCCAGACTTTCTTTGCAATCGCTTGAATATTAGCATTAATCTAATGAAACAGGTTCGTCTTTGAGATAGTCTAAGAGTCTCAAGAGAAGATGAGAAGCATTGTGCCCTGTGGTGGCTTTCCCCTTGAAAATACCAATTGA
Organism: Myiopsitta monachus; assembly: GCA_017639245.1. Taxonomy (NCBI): domain Eukaryota; kingdom Metazoa; phylum Chordata; class Aves; order Psittaciformes; family Psittacidae; genus Myiopsitta; species Myiopsitta monachus. The sequence goes on along the minus strand of CM029925.1, from coordinate 50,128,343 downwards.
TTGATGTTTTATTGTCTCACTATCTGTGGGAATTTTTGTGAAATTTTAGTTGAATTTTGTTTTAAAAAGTAGTCATGAAAGTGTTAAAGTACCACAAGTGTCATCTTATGCTTTTTAAAAAAATATGTTAATTTTTTATTGTTATTATTTTAATATTATCTAAATAATTATATTTTAAGGATACATACAAACTTTAACCAATAAATGAATAAATAAATTTTTCAGAGTAAACACAAAATTAACCTTATTGCAATTCTCAAATCAAAAGATTTTGTTTTATCTTAAGCAATATTTTTTCTTCTGAAGACTTGTTGACTCACAATTTGAAACTTTTAACTTCTCGAGGGAAGAAACACAAACATAGGCTTAAACTAGAAGCTTTTCATATTAGGAACAGTGAAAAACCATCTTTTGGTACTTTCCTCAAACACTAAAAATGCAAGTACTTGCCCCTTTCTTGCCTATTTGGCCACATTAATAACTTTGGTGTTATATAAATACTAAGAAAACAAATAGGTGTAACCACCTTTGCCTTTGGTTTGGTACACATTTGTTCTAGTGAAAAAATACTAGTGCTTGATAATTTTATGGCAATTTTGAAAATCTCTTTCCTAATCTGTCATTTTTTCACAAATATTTTGCCTCAGCAAATAGGAGTGTAATATAGATAGTATATACATTCTTCAACATACAAATGCTGTCATGTATATTGGCAAAGATTTGGTAGTTTTTATGTGTTTATATAGGACACTAAGCAGATGTTCTTTACTGTGAGAAAATACTATAGTGCTGAATTTTGGGGACATTTGAAATGTCAGTTTTCAGATGGTAAAAAAAAAATGACATGCCCTTGAGCTTCACAATAATTTAACTTTTAAGGCATTTGTAGACTTGAAAGAGAATTGTCACCTCCTTCTTCATGCAATGAAAATTGTCACCTGCAAATGGGTATATACATCATATTGATACTTCTTTACATTAGTTACAGTACAGAATTTATCTGGTTATTTTTGAATATATGAGCATAAAGTTGGCTAACAGACAACTTCCACAAATTTGCCCAGTATCACATGTATCTGCCAGAGCATGCTCTTCAATGAAATCCTATACATGTTACGGCCACACCAGAGAGGTTTGCAGTTGAAATCACAAACTCCAGGATTTGTGGTTACGGCAGATAACCTGCTAGATTAAGGGCTGGAATCTGAGAGGCATATGTAGTTCATTATACATGGAACAGTTGAGAAATGATCACCATCAGTGAGAGCAAACACAATAGTGCCTTGAAGCTACATTGGAAAGATAGCAGTGCTGTTAATAATTAATTCTCTCTGTTGTGTCTGGCATTCTGCCTATGACAGCAAAAAATCCAATATGATATTGCTGTATCCCCCAGCTTGTACAAATCCACCAGGGGTGCCCTATGGCTGATATGTTGTTCCCCAACAGTACAAAATTAAATCAAGAAGTGCTGTCAGAGACACCCTCCCTCCTTATCTCATAGCAAGCAATTGAATGTGGGAGATTGGAGAGTGTTGAAAGTCACAGACTAAAGTTGCAAAAATCTATCTATTGTAACAGGCCTGTTAGCCGTCATTAAATTATTCTAGATAGCAACACAGCTATGCCTTGCCCTTGAACTTTCATTCTTTTCTGTTTTGTTTTTGTTTGGTTGGTTTTAATTGTTTTAATTTACTTTTAAAATTTTAATTTTAAATTTAATTTTAAAATAAGATTTTTAACAATTTTTAATTTGTTTTAATTTAAAACAAATTTAGTTGAAGTCCTTTTCAAATAAAGGGTGAGGATATTAGACAGTCTTGCTAAAACAATCATATATCCAAAAGTAGATAATTTTTATCTGTTTACATTGGTTGCATCCTTTGTTATACTTCTATGAAAGTTTTCATGAAGTGCCATTATGATAGAAATACCATATAATGTACACAACATGGTCCCACTCTCCTTGAAGTTCTTCATGATCCTTAATATATTTAGGACTACAGTGTGAATTCTAGGTAAATGCTACTTTTCAGGAGCACATTAGAGAAAAAAAATACAGAAATAATCAATTACAGCAAAAAAAATTCATAGAATCATAAAACTACATAATAGTTTGGATCAGAAAGGACCTTTAATGATCATCCAGTTCAACCCCCCTGCCATGGGCAGGAACATCTTTCATTAGAACAGGTTGCTCAAAGCCCCATCTAAGCCTTGTACAGTTTCATTTGAATGATGCCCCATCAAATCCATCAACTGTCATGGTTTTAGCCCAGTTGGCAAATCAGCCATGCAGTCGTTAGCTCACACCCCCCCTTCCTCCCCCCCCGCCCCGCTCTCAGAGGGATGGGGAGGAGAATCGAAAGAATGTAACTCCCACGGGTTGAGATGAGAACAGTCCAGGAACTAAGGTATAACACAAACCACTGCTGCTACCACCAATAATAATAATGATAAGGGAAATAACAAGGGGAGAGAATACAACCACTCACCACCTGCCGACTGATATCCAGCTTGACCCGAGCAGTGATCTGACCCTTCAGGGTAACTGCCCGCCTTTATATACTGGGTATGACGTGCTGTGGCATGGAATACCTCTTTGGTCAGTTTGGGTCAGGTGTCCTGTCTCTGCTTCCTCCCGGCTTCCCCTCCTCCCTGGCAGAGCATGAGGCTCAGAAAGTCCTTAGACAGAGTAAACATTACTGAGCACCAACTAAAAACATCAGCGTTATCAGAGCTGTTCCCAGGCCGAAAGTCAAAACCACAGCACTGCACCAGCTGCTAAGAAGGAAAAAAATGACTGCTACTGCTGAACCCAGTACAGGCATCCACAGTTTAGGCAACTTGCTCTAATATCTCACCATGCTTGTCATAAAAAATGACCTCCTTACATCCAATCTAAATCTAAACTCTTTCTTTTTAGAACCATTTTCCTGCCACTACATGCTCTGGGAGAGAGACTTTTAAATCTTTTGTTCGTAGAATATGCATTAAAGAGCATTTTTTCTCTTACTGTGTACAATTTTCAAGGTTTTATCTAAAACCTTTATAAAGTTTCTGTAGTTTACACTCTTTTTTTTAGTATGATTTTTCAAAAATATAGTGAATGCATTTTCATTGTCTCTTTAAATTCTGCATCTGATTGTAGAATCCTTCCGTTTCTTTAAGTGAAATGTTATAAAGCATAGATTATTAATTATTAGGTGCTAATCAACTTTCTTATGCCTCTCATCAATAACCAGTTGGTTTTGGTTTTTTTTTGTACAGGAAAACAAATTTCTGCTTTCCACAGCTTAGACTGCATTGCTTTCACTAGTTTCCTGTAACATTTCTAGTCAATATTACTTCTGTATTTTAGTTTTGAAGCTTCATTCTGTTAGAATCAGATTGATCAGTCAAACTGGAAAACAACCACTATATAAAACATAACATAAATAAGTGATAGATGATGTCATGAGATGGTTTTGATTTGCAGAATCTTTTATCATATTAGGTCCAAATTCAATACTAAAAAGAATAATTCTGTGCAGATCAATTGCAGGTCAGAGATTTTTCATATCCCTGTCTTTGAACAGGCACTTTGTGTATTTTATTTAAACTCATAAAAATATTCTAGTACCAGTGGTTGAATATTTATTTTCACTTTGGTTCTTGGAAATTCTTTAAAACTGTGTGCAGTAGAAAATATTTTTAAAATAATTTAAGGAAGAAATACTACATTCTACTCTGGCAGTCTGCATGAGAAGCAAGTGTAATCAGTGCCATTTCATACAGCACTATTAGAGTACAAACACCTAATATGTAAAAAGATTGAATTTTTGCTACAACTATTAGGAAATTCACACTTAATTAAGGTGCTTTTGTTACTATTTGTGGAGAAGATAGTTGCAACTAATGTCATAATAATTTTCCTAAGATAACTTTTGTCTACAGATATTTTTCTTTGAAAAAAAAAAATGCTCATTTGTCAGATTTAGTCTCACAATCTTACTGTATTGCATGGACCAGAATGTATATTGAACACTTAAAAGGTTGCTAGATGCAGCATGAAGAGCGAATGAAAATGCCGTGCCTATTCAGGTAGGTGCAAGTTGATACTGCAGCATGCTATGCTCCAGTTGTCTTTAGCAGTTATTGTTAAATGAAGGAAATCAAGCCACTCAGCTGTGGCTTTCCTCTAAGCTGAGTGAGCACAAGAGCAGGGTATAAACTGTGTATACTAGTTTCTGACTGTGCGTACAGAACTCTAAATGCTTAACACAGGCTTAGGAATAGATACTGAAAGTTGATGTTTTCCTTTAATTCCTGAAAATTCAGGGTTCTTAGTAGCACTCAGTGCTGTTCAGAATCTTGCAAGATTATTCCTTAGTTTGTAAAATGAAAGGCACAATTAACACTTTTGTCAATACTAAAGAGAACGTAATTTGAATATGGAGCTCAGTCATGAGGTCAGAAGGGTTTTGTCTCTTAACACTAAAGGGCACCTCCTCTGTTTCTTGTGGCAATAAACTCAAATCTTATTAGAAATTTCCAGAACACTAAACAGGTGACAGATTCCAAAGCATCACTGCTGCTTATCTTGTCAGCTTTTCAGGATCAGCATTCTGCTTAATAAGTATAGCATCACAGGTATACTCTAGATCTAAAAAGATTCAGGAAACTCTTCAAAGTGAAGCATTCTGGCATATGTGTTTAGTGGTGTGTTTGTGTATGACAGTAAATATTATTTAATTGCCTTTGAAGAATTTGCCCTAGTTTTAATTTATCAAGCCTTCTAATTCCTGTTAAATAAACAATTCTATTTTGAAATAGCAATCTAATCGGACTGATAAATTTTAAAACAATTCTAGGATATCTTCAATGAAAACTAATGATTAGCTTTCAAATACGTGTTCTCCAGATATTTTTATTTTTTAAACAGAACTTTTTCTTAAAGTCTCTTGTCTGGTTATTTTTGAAAATTTCTTCTTAGCCATACTAAATACATAAACACCTCTGAAACCCTGACACCTAGCTTTTGTTTTAAAAATAAATGATGTTCTTATGTGAAAAGAAATTTTGTATCATTGTTGGTTGGCAACTATTATTTTTTTAAATAAGAATATGGTAATTACATATGATAATGCCATTTAAATTTGCTGTTCTCCTGAAATTCAGCCTTAGTGAAAACATGTAAGATTTTAAGACAGAGCATCTGCAGAAATTTAAATTGGTCAGTATTTTACAACCTGCATGGCATTGTCACATATGCAAGCTACTAACCTGAAAAGAAAAATTATAAATTTTTCAATGTATTGAATTTTCTTGACTAGAATCTTGCTTTAAAAAATTTGCATGCAAAACAGAATTAGAAAATTAAGTACTTTCTGCCAGAGCCATGTCAAGCTCGTTACTAAGCAGAGGTGTTTTTTTTTTTTAGTTTTTCAATTTCCTCTTTCCATTACAGTGTACATTATGTCTTTATTTATATAATTAACTTTACTGTTGTTTTTTCCTGCCATTATTTATGATTCACAGTGGGTTTGGGAGGAACAGCACTGCCCAATTATGGCTACCAGTGTAAGAGAAATCTTACTCTCGTGTGAGTATTAGAACCTGTGTGTCTATTCCTTTTCCTTTTTTAGAATGAGAAAATGCTAATTTAGGCTAATCATCAGACTGAAAACTACCTTTGGCATCTCATTCTGCAGCAGAAATTTACAGAGCCTTAAGATTCTTTCTGTATGCTCATTTCATGTTGAATCCTCAATCTGCCATGGGTTCGGCTTTCCCCGAGTCTCATGTTACGCCGGGAAGGAGGGGAGAGCTGGGAGGAGGCAGAGACAGGGCGCCTGACCCGGGCTGACCAATGAGGTTGTTCCATACCACAGCATGTCCATGCCCAGGATGTAGAATACAGGGGGAGGAACTGGGAAGTGGGGGGTTTTGGCAGGCTCCCGCTGGCTCTTCCCACGCAGTCTCTCGGCTCGGTCGGGCAGCAAAACGGTTGTATCCTCTCCCTTTGTATTTACTTTGTCATTATTATTGTTATTGGCGGTGGCAGTAGGGATTTGTATTGTATCTTAGTTACTGGACTGTTCTTATCTCAGCCCGTGGGAGTTACATTTTCTTTGGTTCTTCTCCCCATTTCCCCCCCATCGGAGTGGGGGTGGGGGAAGGAGGGAGAAGTGAAATTTAAACCACCACATTTTTGGCGCCCAACGTGGGGCACTTAAGGGTTGAGATAAAGACAAAATAGCCACTCATCACAATGCTGATTTATTGGCTCTCAAAGTTGTTGCTCTGGTTCTCACAGGTTCAGTTTATGATACTTTACTTACAGCCGGTTCTTCTTATCTTAACGTTTTTCAGATCTGGGTTTTGGGTTAAGACTCTTGTTACATTATACAGTATTGCACGGATTGTTAATACAATAGACTCAGTGATCATGAAACTGACCCGGTTTGTGTTTCCAGTGTGGCCACCAACTCTATACTTTGGGAGGTATATAATGGAAGTTCTTAGCAATTACACGTCTCTTTTCACCTCCTCAGGTGGTCAGCCTGTGAAGGAGACATTCTTTTGTGCTCCCAGTGCCCCCACCAGGCCGCTTACAACACCATTGGAGAATTCTGAAGGTTTTGAATGGCCTTTAGATACCCTTGAGATCTGCCTGCTGGTGGTGATGGGAATTATCATGTTGGCACACATACTGAATATGTTGTACTCACAACTATTTTGTCTGGTCTGGAGAGTTAAGCAGAGTGGGGTGTGGGCCATGTCTGGGGTTAGACCACAATCTAGGATGGCCGAGAGATTTTCCTCAAAGCTGGACAGTCATGAGTGGCAGGGTGTGTGGGATAGTATGGGCAAGTATCTAGGCCAGTGGGCCCCTCCAGTGCTTTGGAACTTCACCAATGGACAAATACAAAATCCAGAAAAATTAGTAAGACATTTAAAGGAGGTGTGTGGTCACTCTTGTCACACCAGAGATGGACAAATCATGGCAACATGCTGGGGCTTGGCTTATGCTTACAGAGCCTTGTTTAACACTGTCCAGCATCTTCAAAAGGAAAAAAACGTCTCTGGATCTGAGGGTGGAGTAATGGACAGCGCAGTTAATCCAGCTCCAAGTACAGCAGCTACATCACCACCAGCGTCAGGTACAGCCATGACTCAAACCCCAGTGACAAGTACAGCGGCTACCCAAACCACAGTAATAATCACTGCAGCTAAACCAGAGGACCAACTCATACCAATATCGGTTGCCCCTGTACGCAAGAGAGAAAACAAAGAAGAGGCAGGAAAGATGAACCAAGACAAAGAAACGTCACCACCTGGGACAGCATCTGACCAGGAGTTATTACCGCATGATGAAGAAGAAGAAGAAAAGGAAGAGGTGACTTCTCGATCTCGGACCTCAACCTCAACATGGCTGCTCCAATGCTGGGACAATGGGGCTGACGGTCATGAACTAGAAGGTAGTGAAGCCAAACAGCTGGAATCACTTGCCAGGGAAGGGGGAATTGACAAAGCTATTGCAAGAGAGAAAAAGTCCCTCAGCCTCTGGAAGCGGCTCTTGGCAGCTGTGAAAGGTAGGTTTCCATACAAGGATGATGTTAAGAGTCGTTTCGGCCAAGTGGACTACTCTAGAGAAAGGCATCCAGTCTCTGAGAGAATCAGCCAAAGTAGAGATGATCTATATTACCAAGCCGAATGTTGGGGATATACCCATAGATCCAGATGAAGTCGAATGTACATGACCCATGTGGTGGAAATTTACACGAAATGCACCCCAATCATGTGCCCATTCATTGGCAACAATAACCTGGAGTGACATAAGACCACCAACAGTGGATGAAATCATTTATAAACTCCGAGAGTTTGAAGATAATTTCACCCCTTCCATCATCTCAGCTGTGGAAAAACTGTCCCAGAACCTCCAACAATTGAGAGACGATCTATCCAGCTCCTCACATGTACCAACACACATCTCAGCTATTAACAGAAGGCGTCCCACTGTTTGAGAGAGATAATATAGAAGTTATACACCACAGGCCACCCTATGGTTTTACCTGCACGATCATGGAGAAGATATGATGGAGTGGGATGGAAAGCCTACTTCAGTTTTGGAGGAGCGGGTGTGAGAACTGAAAAGAACAGCAAAGTTCAAGAATGATCACCCCATGAAGGCTGCGGCTTCAGGCTCTGGCGAGCAGGTTCCCAGATGCAGTGGAAGAGCAGATTTTACCTCAGCTCCTGTGATAAAGAAGAATAATCCATCTCTACAAGAGGTGAGTGACCAATGTGATGACTACTAGACGGGCCCCACCTCCAGCCAGGTGGAGGCAGGGGACAATCGAACTTATTGGACTGTATGGATCAGATGGCCTGACACATCAGTCCCACAGAAGTATAAGGCTCTAGTAGATACCGGTGCACAGTGTACCCTGATGCCATCAAGCTGTCAAGGGGTGGAACCTATTTCTATTTCTGGAGTGACAGGAGGATTCCAAGAGTTGACTGTACTGGAGGCTGAAATCAGCCTGACTGGGAGGGAATGGCAAAAACACCCCATTGTGACTGGTCCAGAGGCTCCATGTACCCTTGGCATAGATTACCTCAGGAGAGGGTACTTCAAAGACCCAAAAGGGTACCAGTGGGCTTTTGGTATTGCTGCTTTGGCGACAGAGGAAGTGGAGCAGCTGTCCACCTTGCCTGGTCTCTCAGAGGATCCTTCTGCTGTGGGGTTGCTGAAGGTCGAAGAACAACAAGTGCCAATCGCGACCGCAACAGTGCACCGGCGGCAATATCGCACCAACCAAGACTCCCTGATTCCCATCCATAAGTTGATCAGTAGATTAGAGAGTCAAGGAGTGATCAGTAGGACCCACTCACCCTTTAATACCCCCTTATGGCCAGTGCGAAAGTCTAATGGAGAGTGGAGACTAACAGTAGACTATCGTGGCCTGAACGAGGTTACCCCGTCTTTGAGTGCTACCGTACCGGACATGCTAGAGCTTCAGTATGAACTGGAGTCAAAGGCAGCCAAGTGGTATGCCACGATTGACATTGCCAATGCTTTTTTCTCAATTCCTCTGGCAGCAGAGTGCAGGCCACAGTGTGCTTTTACTTGGAGGGGCGTCCAGTACACTTGGAACCTACTGCCCCAGGGATGGAAACACAGCCCTACCATCTGCCATGGACTGATCCAGACTGCACTGGAACAGGGGCAAGCTCCAGAACACCTGCAATACTTTGATGACATTATTGTGTGGGGTGATACAGCAGAAGCAGTCCTTGAGAAAGGGGAGAAAATAATCCAAATCCTGCTGACAGCCGGTTTTGCCATAAACCAGAGTAAGGTCAAGGGGCCTGCACGGGAGATTCAATTTTTGGGAATAAAATGGCAAGATGGACACCGTCAGATCCCCACAGATGTGATCAACAAGATAACAGCAGTGTCGCCACCTACTAATAAGAAAGAAACACAAGCTTTCTTGGCTGCTGTGGGGTTCTGGAGGATGCACATCCTGAATTACAGTTTGATTGTAAGCTCTCTCTATTATGTGACCCGGAAGAAGAATGATTTTAAATGGGGCCCTGAGCAACAACAAGCCTTTGAGCCAATTAAACGAGAGATAGTTCATGCAGTAGCCTCGGACCAGTCTGGACCGGTCCAGAGGTTAAAAATGTACTGTACACCGCAGCTGGGGAGAACGGTCCTACCTGGAGCCTCTGGCAGAAAGCTCCAGGGGAAACTCAAGGTCGACCCCTCGGCTTTTGGAGTCGCGGATACAAAGGATCTGAGGCCAGCTATACCCCAACTGAAAAAGAGATATTGGCAGCCTATGAAGGGGTTCAAGCTGCTTCGGAAGTGATTGGCACTGAAGCACAGCTCCTCCTGGCACCCCGGTTGCCCGCGCTGGGCTGGATGTTCAAAGGCAGGGTCTCCTCTACACATCATGGAACCGATGCTACATGGAGTAAGTGGGCCGCATTAATTACACAACGAGCTCAAACAGGAAATCCCAGTCGTCCAGGAATTCTAGAGTTCATCATGGACTGGCCAGAGGGCAAAGATTTTGGAATGTCACCAGAGGAGGAAGGAGTGATGCGTGCTGAAGAGGCCCCACCACATAATGAACTGTCAGAAAGTGAAAAGCAATATGCCTTATTTACTGATGGGTCTTGTCGCATTGTGGGAAAGCACTGTAGATGGAAGGCAGCAGTATGGAGTCCTCAACGACAAGTTGCAGAAACTGCTGAGGGGGAGGGTGAATAGAGTCAGCCTGCTGAGGTGAAAGCCATCCAGCTGGCCTTGGACATCGCTGAACGAGAAAAGTGGCCAGTACTTTATCTCTATACTGACTCATGGATGGTGGCGAATGCCCTGTGGGGGTGGTTGCAGCAATGGAAGCAGAGCAACTGGCAACGCAGAGGTAAACCCATCTGGGCTGCTGCACTGTGGCAAAACGTCGCTGCCCGAGTGCAAAACGTGGTGGTCAAGGTACGCCACGTAGATACTCCATGTACCCAAGCGTCAGGCTACTGAGGAACACCAGAACAACCAGCAAGTGGATCAAGCTGCTAAGATTGAAGTGGCTCAGATGGACTTAGATTGGTAACATAAGGGTGAACTATTTTTGGCCTGGTGGGCCCACAACACTTCAGGCCATCAGGGCAGAGATGCAACATACAGATGGGCTCGTGATCGAGGGGTGGACTTAACAATGGATACTATTGCCCAGGTTATTCATGACTGTGAAACATGTGCTGCAATTAAGCAGGCTAAACGGTTAAAGCCTCTTTGGTATGGAGGACGATGGCTGAAGTACAAATATGGGGAGGCTTGGCAGATTGATTATATTACACTCCCACCAACCCGCCAAGGCAAGCGTCATGTGCTTACCATGGTGGAAGCAACCACCGGATAGTTGGAAACATATGCTGTGCCCCACGCCACTGCCGGAAACACTATCCTGGGCCTTGAGAAACAGATTTTGTGGCGACACGGCACACCGGAGGGAATTGAGTCAGACAATGGGACTCATTTCTGGAACAGCCTGATAGATACTTGGGCCAAAGAGCATGGCATTGAATGGGTATATCACATCCCCTACCATGCACCAGCCTCTGGGAAAATCAAACGGTACAATGGGCTATTAAAAACTACACTGAGAGCAATGGGTGGTGGGACTTTCAAACATTGGGATACACATTTACCAAAGGCCACCTGGTTGGTCAACACCAGAGGATCTGCCAACAGAGCTGGTCCAGCCCAGTCAGAACTTCTACATAGTGTAGAGGGGGACAACGTTTCTGTGGTGCACATAAAGAATTTGCTGGGGAAGACAGTCTGGGTTATTCCTGCTTCAGGTAAAGGCAAACCCACTCGTGGGGTTGTTTTTGCTCAGGGACCCGGATATACTTGGTGGGTAATGAGGGAAGATGGGGAAGTCCAATGTGTACCTCAAGGAGATTTGATTTTAGGAGAAAACACTCAATGAACTCAATTGCATGCTGTTGCCTGGTATGTAATATTTTTATAGCCCATCAACTAGATGTCTTCAAGTCATCCGCGACTGGCGCTCAGACCATCATCCCAGCAAAGAACGGACTTTAATGAAACCAGACGAGTTCTGCAGTAAAGGTACAATCAGCATCAACAGACAACGATCCAACACTGCACACAGCCTCCCCTGTTCTGAAAGACTATTACAAAAGATGGAGCCTGACACCACGGACTGGATGGACTCAGCAGCTTAATAGCGATTACTCCATGCATTAGGGGATTATATCTCTCCATCTGTGTGTGTGTGTGTGGATGTATATATATATATATATGGGATAGTATATTGAAAATGTGTGATCTGAGCATGATGTGAATGGTATGGAATAAGGGGTGGATTGTCATGCGTTCGGCTTTCCCCGAGTCTCATGTTACGCCGGGAAGGAGGGGAGAGCTGGGAGGAGGCAGAGACAGGGCGCCTGACCCGGGCTGACCAATGAGGTTGTTCCATACCACAGCATGTCATGCCCAGGATGTAGAATACAGGGGGAGGAACTGGGAAGTGGGGGGTTTTGGCAGGCTCCCGCTGGCTCTTCCCACGCAGTCTCTCGGCTCGGTCGGGCAGCAAAACGGTTGTATCCTCTCCCTTTGTATTTACTTTGTCATTATTATTGTTATTGGCGGTGGCAGTAGGGATTTGTATTGTATCTTAGTTACTGGACTGTTCTTATCTCAGCCCGTGGGAGTTACATTTTCTTTGGTTCTTCTCCCCATTTCCCCCCCATCGGAGTGGGGGTGGGGGAAGGAGGGAGAAGTGAAATTTACGGCTTAAACCACGACACAATCATATCAGGATTTATCAGGAAGAGTCTAATGGGTTTATCAGGGTGGGGGAAGCCAAAACCCAGACAGTCTCCACCACTGTTTTTCCACAGGATTTAATATCTTGGCGTGCAGGCAGGATTTAATACCTGGGCATGCAAGCCTGAAAACTGTTTTTTGACAAGCCAAAGGTCTAGAAAACTCAACATAGTAATTCAACTTGGGAGGTTCTTCATCAGTCGCTGCTGTTATGAAAAGTGTCACTTGCTTTTCCAGACATTAAGGTAATGATCTATACGCTATAGTGGTGTTACAGAGATCCAGGGTGTGAAGTCCTTGAGGATGTGGTACACCTTCAACAGCGTTATCATTCTTGGTCTACACTGGCTCTGATACTGATGTTCTGTTATGAAAATAACTAAATATATTTGCATCTTCTCAAATTCACAATCTTTAAGTTTCCCTTTTTGTATCCCTAGTGTGATCTATTAACAAAAACCAGGCATCACAGTCTTGAGCTAAACTAGTGCTTATGGTCTGGTTTTGGGATTCAGGATGTCACAGTATCCCGGAGAATTGTTTTTCTAGAACTCCTCAGATATCTTCAGGCTGTCCTTGTGTGCAGTGACAACAAAACTATAAGAATATATTAACTTTATTTTCAGTGGACAGTGAGATGGTGGCCATTTGCCTTCAAGTCTGTCCTTGCATCATAACACCAGTACCCCTGAAATAAATGCAATCTTTTCCTTTTAAACCCTCATAAAGTAAAAGAACACACAACTACCCAGTTTCTGAACTAAAGTGGTCTATATACAGACAGAATGCAAGTGGGGAAACCTCAAAATGCTGCCTAAGGAAACATTTCAACCGGCATATTTACACAAGTTCATGTACAGGCAGTGAAGCCCAGTCTCATTTTTGGGCATACAGCTGCTCAGACATTTAGGAAGGTGCCAACACAAAGGAGATCACTGAATTTCAGACATGTACTTCATGAATTTCAGACAGGCACTTGGCATGTAACCTGAAGTCCCCAGCATTAATACAATTCGTAGGAAACTTGTATTGGCTTTCCTCAATAATTTAATTAAGAATTCATTTACCTAATGTCCAAGACTTCATTGCCATATTCAGTGCACAAAAACTGGACTTCATTTTCCTTTTGTGGATGCAATTTGTCTGCACAAGCTTAAGCTTCTAGCTATTAGAATCCTTGGCAAATAGCCTGCTGTGCACAAGTTTTTATTCTGTATAATGTAACATTGGCAGCTAATAGATACAGCCACTACATTTCAACATCTTCGTCAGTGACATGGACAGTGGGATTGAGTGCACCCTCAGGAAGTTTGCCAATGAGACCAAGCTGTGTACTTCAGTTGACACTCTGGAGGGAAGGAATGCCATCCAGACAAACCTTGACATGCTTGTGAGGTGGGCTGATGCCAACCTGATGAAGTTGAACCATGCCAAGTGCAAGATCCTACAGCTGGGTCGGAGCAACCCCAGGCACAGCTCCAGGTTGGGCAGAGAAGAGATTCAGAGCAACCCTGTGGAGAAGGACTTGGGGGTGTTGGTCAATGAGAAAATGAACATGAGCAAGCTGCAGTGTGCACTTGCAGCCCAGAAAGTCAACTGTATCCTAGGCTGCATCAAAAGGAGCATGAAAAGCAAGTCAAAGGAGGTGATCCTGCCCCTCTACTCTGCTCTCGTGAGACATCACTTGGAGTACTGTGTACAGTTCTGGTGTACCCAAACTAAGAAGGACATGGAACTGTTGGAAGAAGTCCAGAGGAGGGCCACAAGGATGATCAGGGGACTGGAGCACCTCCCATATGAAGATAGGATGAGAAAGTTGGGTCTGTTCAGCCTGGAGAAGAGAAGGCTGTGTGGAGACCTCCTTGCAGCCTTCCAGTATCTGAAGGGGGCCTATAGGGATGCTGGGGAGGGTCTCCTCATCAGGGACTTAATGCTAGGACAAGGGGTAACGGGTTCAAACTTAAACAGAGGAAGTTTAGATTGGATAAGAGGAAGTTTTTTACTGTGAAGGTGGTGAGACACAGGAATGGGTTGCCCAGGGAAGTGGTGAATGCTCCATTGCTGGCAGTGTTCAAGGCTGGGTTGGGCATAGCCTTGGGTGGCATGGATTAGTGTGAAGTGTCCCTGCCCATGGCAGAGGGGTTGGAACTAGATGATCTTAAGGTCCTTTCTAACCCTAAATATTCTATGATTCTATGATTTGTTGTCTGGTGAGGAAATATTTCTTTCTCATTTGAGTTGTTTTTTTTTGCAGTTGTTGGTGGTCTTTTCTAAAAACTCTGAGTAAATTGATGGGGTAACCACATAGATGGTGATACCTAAATTGTATCTAATATTTTGGCCATGTATGGAACAATCTTCTAAAAAATCTCCTTCACTAATGAGGGAGTAACTTGCAGAGCAGGTGTCTTTGAGACCTGCAGAAGAAAAGGCAATGCTGTCTGCAGAAGTTTTAACATCAAAGTTAGCTCTGTGAGTGTTCCCATCATATATACAGAACTTTTTGAAAAGTGAGATAGAACCTTTCTTGTCTTGGAAATGCCCAAGTGATTTGCATATGTTCAGGCTTCTATAAAAATACAACACAAACTATTTACTTGTAGTTGGCTGCGTAGAATTTGCACAACCTTAGAACTAAATGCCAGTGTACTTATTACTTTCAGGAGAAAAAAAAGATAAGGAAACAAACAAAAGAACACTACAGAACAGTCGTAGTAAAGGTTATGCAAAACTTGAAATAAGAGAGAAAACATCTGCTTAAGAGAGATCTTGTGACTACATATTTAAGGATCACTGCTGGTGAATCAGTCTGTCTTGTTTAACTCACTGCATCATTTTTTATATGCACTGCAGAACACTATGCTTCTCACATATATTTTCTTATTACAGTACTTCCTCCACTGGTTGTAAGCCATAATAATGGACTTTTTTGCGTGGTCTGACATGAAAATCAGAAGTTATCATTACACTGTAAATCACATGCCCAAGCAAATTATCAGTTCCTCAGTGTACAGAGTATGTCAAAGGTAACACAGGCAAAAGTTGCATTCTGTTCACTGGCAGAATGCACTTTTGTCACTTTCTTGCATGAAGCCACTTTATTGCAACTATTAAGAAACACTGCATGAGATCCTGAAGTTGTAAAGAAGATGAAATGAGATGCTGCTGCACAAGCCAGATGTACTTGTAGAGACATTCAAGTCCTAAATATCAATCTTCTGAATTGCAAAGGCCATATATATGTGTATATGGTTCAAAGAAGAGATCCTGGCAATGCAAAAATACTGGTAATTCAGTACTATGCACCTAGTTCCTGGGAGGCAATGAAATAATTTTATGCTCTTACTTTTACTTTAGATACTAAATTATCATCAGGGTCTGGACAAAAATTGTTTGGCTGCCTGCTTCTGAATCAGGGACAATCATAAATAGAGTGCGCTCTGACAGTGCACTTCCAAGGGCTGGGAAAAGAATGTGAAAGTTGGAGCTGTTCAGCCTGGAAAAGAGAAGGCTGCGTGGAAACCTCATAGCAGCCTTCCAGTATCTGAAAGGGGGCTACAAGGATACTGCAGAGGGATTCTTCATCAAGGATTGTAGCAACAGGACAAGGAGTAATGGGTTCAAACCTAGGGGAAGTTCAGGTTAGATATAAAGAGGAAGTTCTTTACTATGAGGGTGGTGAAACACTGGAATGGGTTGCCCAAGGAAGTTGTGAATGCTCCATCCCTGGATGTTTTCAAGTCCAGACTGGGCAGAGCCTTGGGTGACATGGTTATGAGTGAGGCATCCCTGCCCACATCAGGGGGTTTGGAACTAGATGATCTTAAGGTCCTTTCCAACCCTAACTATTCTATGACTCTACGTTGAGACCAATACATATCACTCCAAATACAACACCATACTTTGGCTTCTGTTTCCACTAAATTAGAAAGTTTTGCAATGCTTGGAATTAAAATCATTTTAGAGGTTTACAGGGTTTGATTGCATATAATAGCAATAAATGCTTTTACCTAAGGTGTGGTTATGGCTTAACCCCAGCCAGCAACTAAACACCGCAAAGCTGCTGACTCATATACTTTCAGTGGGATGGGGAGAAAATAGGAAGAGTAAAAGCAAGAAAACTCATGGGTTGAGATAAAGACAGTTTAACAGGTAAAGTAAAAGCAGTGTGCACAAGCAAAGCAAAACAAGGAATTCATTCACCACTTTCCATGGGCAAGCAGGTGTTTAGCCATGCCTAGGACATCAGGGCTCCATCACCCATAATGGTTACTTAGGAAGACAAACACCAGCACTCTGAATGTCTCCCCACCCCTTTCTCCTTCTTCCTGGCAAATTTATGTTCTGAGCATGACATTGTATGGTGTAGAACACCCCTTTGGTCAGTTGGGGGTCAGCTGTCCCAGCTGTGTTCTCTCCCAGCTTCCTATGCGCCCCAGCCCATCCGCTGGTGGGGTGGGGTCAGAAACAGAAATGGCCTTGACTTTCTGTGAGTGCTGCTCAGCAGTAACAGAAACATCTCTGTTTTATCAGCACTCAGCACAAATTCAAGCCATAGTCCCATATGAGCTACTATGAAGAAAATTAACTATCCCAGCCAAAACCAACACTAGGATTTCCTTGGTTCTTGACCTACAACATACGGGGTAGAAAAATAGCATAGCCTTCTTATATGTTTCCTCCTCCAAATGCAATTGCAAATTGTCCTGAATACACTGTTGCTCTTCTTACAAGATTGCCCCTAAGTATTTTGCAACAGAAGTGTTGCTGTGCTTCTGGTCCCTGATTTATGTGTTGTACATATACAGTTTACTTTCACATCAGTTAATATCTGGGTATTTGGCCTTTTCAAGCAACTGCTTATCACTGTCCTGTGAGAGAGGGACAGGTACTGTTTGGGGTTAAATATTTTCCATATAGTGGGCAGAAGCTTTTATCACTTCTTAAAGTCAATCATAACTTCACACGTGTCTTGCACCTTGGATAGATAAGTTCTGCATTTTGGTTGAAGAAACTAACATACACAGTCACCTAGGTGCTTCATTCACCCCTGAATCTCCTTTCAAAACTAAAGCCACAAATTGTCCTTGCTTTTGTATAGTTTAAAAGAGAAAGTATTCAAGGAAGGGATCACTTGTATGTCATGTTGAGAAGGTCTGTACTAAGTTGTGTCATTTTCAAAATCTTTTGATTTTCTTGGACACTGTAGAACTAAGAATAAACTGCTCCAGAATAACTACATGAGGACAAGAATAATACATTGTGCATAGCAGTAGTCTTGCTGTGATGAATTTTAAAAAGCAGTGCAGGGTAGAAGTCTGATCCTGCATACACTCATGACACCTTCTGATAGTTCTGTACATGTTCAACTTCCAGAAATCTTTTTCTGTAACTTTTCTGTGATCAAATAACTGCAAGTTACTTTAATCTATATAGTCCTTTAATTCATCTGGGTCTTTTCTTTCTTGTGCGTTTTCCATTACCTGAATCAATGCCTTTTTTTCAGTATTTCTGATTTCATGAATGAACACAAAATTATTTCTTCTCTTACCTGTTCAAGTTATTGCATTATTTATGGCAATTTTTCTCTTCCATTCTTTTTCTAAGTTTTAGTTCAGATCCTATTTCATATCTTTTTTGGCAATTTACATGACATGTTTGCTGAATACTGCAATTTGACTTATTTCAAAATTTAAAAGCTTTTTTTTTTTTTTTTTTTTTTTAATACAGTTAACCACACAATATTATG
The DNA here is from genome assembly GCA_017639245.1 of Myiopsitta monachus. NCBI lineage: Eukaryota > Metazoa > Chordata > Aves > Psittaciformes > Psittacidae > Myiopsitta > Myiopsitta monachus. The sequence goes on along the minus strand of CM029925.1, from coordinate 50,110,239 downwards.
ACAAAAAATGAACTCTGGCAAATGGAAATCTATCAGTGCAGTGTTAGAATTAAACATTTTCTGGTTTGCAACACATGCTTTGACACACTACATTCTACTTTGAATCTTTTAGTTGTCTGTATATACACATCAAGATTTTATTCAGCTAAATTTTTGGTGTGCTGTGTAAGACTGTATGAATGTCTTTGGAATATATTTCTGCTGTATGAGTGACTGACTATCATATTTTAAGGCTAAACTTTAGCATTCATTAAATTTTAAATATTTTGTTCTTATTCTGTAGTGTGTACTTAGAGACCCCATCCTTTCTGTGATTCCTGAATTTTTCAAATTTAGATGAAGATTTTAGCTTGTTGCTTCATAACCCCTTGAAAATGCTATGTATATTCTATGAAAAATTTTCATACCCTCCTGTCATGGTTTAAGCCCCCCACCCACGCAGTTTTCTCATTCACTCACTCCCCCTCATTCTTCCCTCAGTCCTGGAGGGATGAGAAGGAGAATCAAAAGAATTCAACTCACACAGGTTGAGATAACAACAGTTTAGTAACTGAAGTATAGCACAAATCACTACTGCTACCACCGGTAATAATACAAGAGAAATACAAAGAAAGAGAATACAACTGCTCACCAAGTCCAAACCAGCCAGTGCACCCCCCAGCAGCAAACCCCCCAATACCAAAAACCTGACCATGCTGTGCACTCCCAGTCCACCACCACACCCTTCCGGGTCTCTGCTCTCCATTTTCACATCCTGGACATGATGTGCTGTGGTATGGAATAACCTCTTTGGTCAGTTTGGGTCAGGTGTCCTGTCACCGCTTCCTCCTGGCTCCCCCTCCTCCCTGGCATAGCATGAGGCTCAGAAAGTCCTTGGCCAGACCAAAACATCGCCAAGCAGTAACTGAAAACACTGGTGTTATCAGCGCTGTTTCCAGGCCCAAAATCAAAAACACAGCACTGCAGAAGCCACCAAGAAGGAGAAAAAACGACTGCTGCTGCTGAACCCATGACACCTCTTCAGTGTAAATATAACCTTAATTCTAGCACTGTTTGAAAACAAGGCAAATGGGATTTTTTTTTTTTTGATGTCTTGCTCCCATATGATAAATTTCTCTGCAGCTTCTGTGAGACTATATCTTCCTATTGTGCAATTGTATGTATGTGCCACTACACAGATGATACAAATGTATTGGACATCTGTTTCATGAACAATGTCTTGTGCTTGACAGAATGTAATATTTTGGACATACTCCTTCAAATAGCTTCAAAGTAAAAATAAAATTCAGCAAGGAATGAAGACTGTCTTTAGTTCCTTAATCTTCTGCCTCTATGCCCTTGTGGATTAATCTTGAGCTGTGAGCTTGGATAAATATGCCTGGCAAGAAAATGTTCTCACTCACTCTTGCTTTATCTTTTTCTTTTTTTTCTTTTTCTTTCTTTTTCTTTTTTTTTTTTTTGTCTACTTTTTTTGTAAAATTTAAGCTCTTCAGACTCTACAGCCTAGAGTGCACAACCTAGAATGCTCATAATTATTTTCAATGAAGAACTTTCCGGTGAGATCTTTAAGTTCCATATACAATTAGATTTACTGATGGTTCTGTCAGTCATGCATTGTCACTGAATGCCTATGTTTAATTTACTCACGGTATGTGAGTCTAATTTACAAAGTTAATTCAAAGGCAAGCTTTAATTTGTCAAGTTTGCAGGGAAATGTGGAAGATGTTTTGGTTGATTTAGGGATCAGGGCTCAGTCTTGTCAAATAGGGAACTCCATTTGCTCTTCATTCACCTTGGTTTTATCTCAGCTGATTGCTTGACTATAATAAGTACTCAAAACTCTTAAATGAATACTTTGTGGTGTGTATCACTTCATTAATATTTTAAAAAATAAGTTTGCACACATGCATGGTCACTTTCAAGGAACTGATGCAAACCTACCAAAGTCTGGATAAACACTTCTGTTGTTCACCCCACTCTCCCTGATAGAAGAATCCCTCACTATAACATCCACCAACTAGACACAGAATATCCGAGTATTCTTGACAATGACTACAGCTGGACAGAAAATTAAATGGTAATCAAAATGGACTGATCATTAAGTTTGCTTTCTCTGAGTATGTGATAGATGGACATCTCCATTCATCTTCAGGGAAAGCAGCATTTATGTATGGAGGTAGATCATAAGGTATACACTTAAATTTAAATACACACATTGTCAGGCCTGCTATGGAAATTTCCAAAAAAATAAGACATTGTTCCATGTAGTTTAACTTTATCATGTTCAAATATGAAAGCAAAACTGATAATTGCTTGGACAACAAAGAAGATAAGATTTGCAGCTTAATGAAGGAAAGCAAGAAGAAAAAGAATTTTGAAAATCATGTATCTTTTTCTACCTTTTCTCAATGAATTAGAGCTCAGGTTCCTCAGATTAATGAACCAGTTATTCTATTAAGAAGGAAATCATAATTGCTTTTAAGGAAGGTTGAGATATTACATTATCCTGCAGAGAAATAAAGTAGATTTTTTGGACCTGGTAGGATTTGCATTTTTATAGTTTTCTGTTTTATCCAGAATGTCTCTACACATAATATGCTGCTTCAGTTTTCTTTCTTCAGTCTCAAAAAGCAACTCTTGTATTCAACAAATTCATGCCAGTTTTTATCAGATGTGTCTCTCATCCTGAAATTGTAACACTTCTTAAATTAAATGATGAAAATTTACAGCAAGTGGGTGAAAAATCATATTATCGAACACTTGTTTAATATTCAAATTCAGTAACTGAATAATTGCAGCGCAATGTTTACAAACCTACAGAGTTTAAACCAGAAAGCTTTCTTCATTCTACAGTGAAATGGAACAAGGGATATGTTTTTATCTATTCATGGATATTACACAAAGAGGAAAATGAGGCTGAATTTATGGAATAAGTTATTCAGTGCTAATTATACACTGCTTTATCATCAACAGAAAAATCAACCACAAATGTACTGCAATAACTTAGCAACGTGAATGGAAAGTGTAGCTGTTCCCTGATGCACATGAATACAAGATGCTAAACTGTACGAAAATGGCCCCAGGATATTGTTTCAGATTCTGTATAAATAACAATGCTGCAGTGAAAAGCAAAAGAAAACAGAAACTCAAAAATTTTCTATTGGTAAAAAATATATTAGGTAAAATCCAATATTCTGATAGATCAGTTGTTTGGGTTAAATTACAAGCCTTTGCTTGGCCAGTTGCTTTCTTTTTCACCCTATTGTCCTGAATACTTGTTTTCTTGGGGAAAAAAAAAAAAAGTAAAATATATATATTCTTCACATCTCACTCCTTTTTTTGCTTTGATCCTTCAAGTGGACCTAATCCCGTGTTTGTAATATCCTAATCCCCTGCTATGGAAATTAATGTAGTGTCACACATATTCATATTATGTAGTTAAAGTGCCAGAAGGGACAGTGAGCCTTGAAAAGAGCAACGTATTCTAAAAATAAATAAATAAGTAAATGAAAAATAAAACAGAATACCCGAGCAGACGAATAAGCAATTGTTTCAATAAATATGTAACATGTGGCCAAAATCACATTATGTTACAGAAAACATAATTTGCTCCACTGAGCTTGAAAAGTCCCACTTCTTTTTCCCTTCTTGGGCTAATTAGAAGGCATATATATTGATTTCAGATATGAGCACACTAAAAATGCATAATCTCAGTGAAAAAACTATCAACAGATGGATTTTTTTTTTCCTCAAGCAGTCACATGAAAGTTTGGAAGGATTTAGGAAAAAAAAAATAACAAAGGAAATGCCTTTTATCTTTCAGGAGGATGGGGTGAAGTTCTCAGACAAACCTCATCATCTATTCATCATTTCCATAGATTGTACAAATGTGAAGGGGAAGCCAGCTCTGTTTTGTCAGAGGTCTCTTGGACATTTTGCTGGCTCATGGGCTCCAGGTCACAGACCTATTGTTGGAGGCCTATTGAGTTAGGCTTTCTGAGACTGCTGGGAGTTGCAGTATCCCTCTTGAAAAGGAATCTCCACTACACACATTTGCATCTAGATGTTCAACACACCCTTATGAAACTCTTCATTTTTCTCTATGCTTTTCCTTGTGAATAAAATATTCTTGTTTTCACTGACCCCTGTTTAAATGCTGTTACTGAGAGAGGCGCAGGAGCAGGGGGGAATCCACAGTCAAACAAAAAAGAAGAATGCCAAAAAAACCAACCTTTTAACATGAAATTTATTTGACAAAATTGTCCATAATTGTTTTGCTGATAATTTAAATCTGAAAAAGGATTGAAAGCAACTTTAGGATTTATTTTAATAGGGATGCTGAGGGGACCTGAACTGTAAAATCATTCTCTATATCCCATTTAAGAACTTGGCCCTTCATTCCATATCATCTTTTTCCCAAAAGTACTTAGAAATGTGTTTTTAATTATCTTGAACATTGAATTAATTTCTACATTGCAAACTGCAGTCCTGGTGGGAAGAAACCTGTGAAAGAATAGCAAGAATAAAATGCAACCCTTCTTAGAAGTACAGAATATTGTTAGTTTGGTTTTCAACTCTTGCATTGCTGTACCTATGTTTTAGGGGTTTTTTTGGTGTTTTGTTTTGTTTTGTATTGTTTGTTGGTTTGGTTTGGTTTTGGGTTTGGTTTTGGTTTGGTTGTTGGTTTTTTGGGGTTTTTTTTGTTTGTTTGTTTGGTTTTTTTTAACATTAATCTCAAAATACTGCTGGCAAACACTTATTTGGTAGTTCATTATACTGCCCAGCAGGCAGTGAACAGCAAGAGCATAGACTTGTTGGGCTGCTCCATATGTTTATTTGCTAGCATGTACAGAAAACAGCCTTGCACACAGATCCTTAAAATGCTGAAGCAAGCAAATATAGACAGAGGGGCTGGAAAAGAGAGAGTGGAGGATGTGGAGAGAAGACTGAATTGTAGATTAGAAATTTCTCTCCTGACAAAGGAGAAAGACATCAAGGCCCTGAGTGCATTCATAGGCATTACTGAACCAGCCCTAACTGAGAGCCCTTCCCCTCAGTTATCCTCTCCCTGTGACATGGGGATGCCATTCAAAGCCATCTGGGATTTCCCTCAGTGTGTCTCACAGCTCCAAGCTAACCTCCAAACCCTGCCGATACCAGAGAGAGAAGTGTGCAGAGGCGTGTCAGCCCTACAGCTTTCTCTAACACCCCAGCACCCAGAGCAGCCCCTACTCCTCCCTCTTCCCAGACTGCTCAGAGGAATCAGGTTAAGGTACAGGGGTTTTTTTTTTGGATGACTACTCATTCCCTTTCTGTTTCACCTCAGTCATCATTTCTATCAGTAAAAGAGAGAGAAAAAAATGGTTGGTGGCAACTGCTGACGGGGAAGAGGCGTATGGGAAAATTTGTAATACTATGCATACTGTGACTATTTTGAGTTTATTTCATTTGTAAAGGGCAGCTTCAGGGGTTTCCCCTTGTTAAATCAGGGACTTAATGTTTGATTTTATACAAACACAGAAGAGAGCAGCTAAGCTAGAGTTTGTAGTCTCAGAATCCACATAAAAAGCCTCCAGGCAGCTCTCCTGCCAGACAAGATGATCAATTAGAGTAAGTTTCAGCTCCACCATGTAGTCCAGGATTACACTGATTGCATTTTTTCCTTACTGAATATCATAGACCATTGCAGCAGTACATCGAGCAACATGATAGACCTCTGTAGCTTTAGTTATTCTCACAGGCTCCTTCAAATAAAGAAAAACTTTTTTAGTGAAGTGCATTGTGGTAGGGCTTTGTAATATGTCTGTTAGAGAACAAACCAGGTATACCTTGTGCTTAGAACAGATTGATAGAGCCTACCAGTAGACCCATGATAGCTCTAAATTCCTGTGAGGTCTCATTACTGATCTTGGACTGATCTGAGAAAATTTGTATCTCCTAAATACAAGGGCTTTCTATGTAGGTGGCAAATAAGGAAAAAATGAAGAAAACAAGGTTTTAGAGGCCTATAAAAAGCTATGGCAAAAAAAATCTGTCTAAAGTACCAATTCCCAGAAAAACACGTTAGCAAACTGTGCAAAAGAATCTAAAGAAATATTTAGTTAACAATAAAACACTGGGATTGTCTCTCCCCTTGATTTATGCCTCAAAGTCCTCCAATGGAGTAGACACATTTGTGACAAAATGTCAGCTTAAAAGATTTCTTTACTTAAGAACATAACTTAGTTGCCGTCTAGTGCTTTGGTATGCTAATGGCATGGTTCTACAATGTTTCCATAACTGATAAACCTTCTTTAAACGGAGTTCATTGCCTGTGATATCCTACTTTGATGGCTCTGGTTGTTGTAAGAATCACAGAAGCATAGAATAGTTTGGGTTGGAAAGGACCTTAAGATTACCTAGTTCCAACCCCCCTGCCATGGGCAGGGACACCTCCCACTAAACCATGTCACCCCAGACTCCATCCAACCAGGTCTTGAACACAGCCAGGGATGGAGCATTCACAGCTTCCTTGGGCAACTGATTCCAGCGCCTCTCCTTCTTCCTTATATCTAACCTAAACTTCCCCTGTTTAAGTTAGAGCAAAATTTATCTATTTATACAGAAATTCAGGAATCTCAAAAAATATATGACACTAGGAAATAGTGAAGGTAACTTGTTAACGCCTTGATATTGTAAAGCATTTAAGCTGGCATAGTTCTTGACAGAACTCAAGGAATTCTTCGGTGTAATAGATACATGAAGATATTGATTAGTCATATCTGTGGTAAATTTTATTTTTCCCAAAATCCTTAAAGAACATATTTCATAATTTCCATGACAGTTTCTCAGTATCAGATATAGGTTTTGAAATGTTTTCTTTATCTATAAAAAATATTATAGCCAATATACTGTTTTATTCCTTAGGTAATTCTCTTGACTTCAGATGATTTTTTAAAGTAGAGTCATACGCAGGTTAAAAATGAGAAGTCTCTATTCCACTCCCCTTTCTGGTATCTGCCAGCCTAGCCTTTGAATATGCCACATGTTAAAAAAAACCCAATTACCTAAATTCCCCAGTGAAACTTTTTAAAATGGCTTAAAGTAAATCAGCCACTATCAATAAGAACCCAATGATGAAACACTCTGAAAAAAATCCTACGTTTCTGGAGAACTGCCCATTCATCTGTGTTGCAGAGTAGGACAAGCTGATTTTCATACAGAGTAGAATAAATTAAATCAAATATGTTACTTCACAAAATAATTTGTGTAAAATAAATAATTCAATGTTACTAGATTATTGCAGAATGGCTTCTATGAAACTATTGGCAAGAACTGACTTCTGTGAAGTCAGTTTTGGCACTTAGCTTAATTCATGGAGGTCAAGAAGACAAGTCTATCTGTTTGGCTAGTACATCATCCTTAAACATTACAGAAAAGCCTTTGAAGAAATGTGTGATGTGCACGCAGGTTTGATACTATTATGTTCTTTCAAATACAGCCCAGTGTCAGTTTGACTACTTGAATGTGTCTGTGTGTGTGATTGCTCTGTCTAAAAGTGTATAGAAATATGTAAATCTAAATTAGATTAGAAGAAACAGTCTGTGGTTTTCATGCTACCCTATACTCTTGGTTTGCCCACCCAACAAGGAATGAAGTAAAAGTTTCTATGAAATTTGCTGTAAACCGAAATGCAAAAGGTTTATACCCATAATTTACTTTACAGCCAGGCTGCTGTAAAAGTTAATTCCTTGGGAAGCAATGCCATTACATGCCAGCTCTAGCCTATCTCAGCATGAAATTCAGAATATCCTCTAATAATAGTACAGTGCACTACAACATAATACCAGAATTATGCATTCCAGTCTCTAATTTCTCTCTTCCAAGATAAGCAAAAGAAGGACTGATATAAGATAGTGCTTTAGCAATGTACCAATCTCAGCAGCAGGAAAGATGCTCAGAAGAGACAATAGCTTTCAATTTCATATTAAAAAAAATCAGCTGAATTCTTCAAAGTTATAGCAGTAAAAAGATGGAATTGCTTCAGTCAGTCAGAATATCCTAAGTAGTTGTTCTTTAAATTCATAGCTACAGATTTATTGACCAGATAAACAATTCCTTATGCTCTTTTTTTCCAGATAGTTCTACGTTTAAATTGTGCAACTGGTGATTATTAGTCAATCAGAATGCAAGTAGCCCCCGTGACAGAGTAAGGACAGAGATGTCAAAGTAACAGAGACCTCTGAGTCTTTTTGAACATTTGACTTTGTTTACTTCTCACTGCAAAGAATAAGTAAATAAATATATAAATATATATAAATACAACTTTGATATTGGCCAGGGATAGTTTTTCTCTTTTGTAATATCTTAAATTAATAATGTACAAAATTGTCACCTATAATACAGAATGTTTTATTTGCAATCAAAATTCTTAGCCTGATAAAAGATATTGTCTCATGTTTTTAAGGATATTTTGCTTGCTTTAACACAAACATTGAACATAAGAGCTTTAAAAGGAGCCTGTTTCAAAGGGCAGACAATTACTGTTTCTGAGAATTGGTTGTCTTCTGCATGCCCCTGATTTACTAGTCATATTAAAAAAAATCTTGACCCTGGGTTACTGAATGTTTTCAGAATTAACATTACGGATTCTATTGTCTACGTTTATTAATCCTAGCTATGATTATTTGCCCCATTAAATGTGCGCATTTTCAGATTATTAGTTTAATAATAGTAATTCAGGGTGAGTCTTTAGCTAAACTGTCCAGCTGAAATCAAGGTTTTGATCCTTTCATAGCTGAGGTTAATACTGTAAATACCAGTTATGTCCCTTGCTGAAGGACTGCTTCAGTAATTCACTGGAGTGAAATGACCTCGGTCTCTGGAAATGAAGATCCTCTAAAGGTTCTGGAAAGAAACTATGTAAAGCAGTAATCAGAAGTCAGTGCCACAGAATGAGATAATGCTATCTTCAGTCTTATTTAATTTGGGGAATATAGTTTCCTTCCTTCCTTCCTTCCTAAATTTCAGATTAAAGGGAGAAAGTAATTCTGTAATTTACACCTCTGACATTAAGTTGAAAAGCAGCACTGCAGACACCTGCTTCAGAATTATCATTGTTTCCATGGTGCCACTTTCCATCACCTATTTTTAATAGTTTACACAACAAGATCAAGGGTGTCCCAGCTGTTACTGCCACTGTTGCTAAGCAACCTTTAAATCAGAGTTCAAGAAGACAAAGAATCATGCTTGAAAAATTTCTCAAGTGTCTGCTTTCCCCCTTCTTCTGTCTATGCTATTTTTCAGATGCCATGTTTTCTGTTCTTTTTTTCCCCTTTCAAATTTTGTGAAGCAACTGTAGTCTACAAAAAGAATGAGCCATCTTCTAGCTACAACAGCCATTGCTTTATAACAAAAAGGAAGACATGGCATTAAATAAACGATTTAAAACATTTAAGTTTTGTTTTTTTTTCATTAAATCCAAATATGTTTAGAGCTCTGTAACCTGCTGCTGTTATTGTGTAACATCTGTACATGACTGCATCATGGACTGATACACCGATCAATGGAGAGAGATTCAGAGCTTGCAGGGAATTTCAATGCCCCCCTGTGCCTTCTGGAATCTTAATGCTGTCACCTGCAAAAAGCTCAGAGGTCGAAAACACAACAGCAAGAAGGGAGACTTAGCATGGGTGAATCTGGGGAGATTTGGGGTTGACTCTCTGTTCCAGAATTTCATTGTTTTTTAAACTTTGTTGCTCAACCATTAGAATTCCTCCCCCTGCACAACTAACTGAATAACAAGCAGCAAATGTCTTTTTAAGTAGATACAATTAGCTGTGCTAATGTTGAAAATAAAACACTGCTGCAGAATGTAAGTATCAAGGAAAATGTTAAGAGATCCTGCATTTCATTTAAAATCTTTGCTTGGCTTAATGGCCTTCCTTCTATTTAACTCATCCAAAATTCTATGTCTCCAGGAGACTTTTTTTTTTTTTGTCGCTTCGTAGATCCTCCCTTTTCTGCCCTTTCTTTCAATTCTAAAATGCTTCCTCACATATCATACCTTCTTGAACCCTTTCTCTTCTTTGGACCTCTCACTACAAGCCATCAGGGCAACATCACATTTTTCTTACCCTCTTATGTTGCAAATTTATTCTGCAGGATTATTATTTTTTTTAATTGCAAAACACTGTATTAATAAACTCTTTCAAATTCTGCATACATGAAATACTTTATGCTGCTGCTCATTGCCTGTTCACATTCCCAAAGCCACTGTTGTTCCCGCAAATTATGCTTTTTCTGGATTTTTTAACCTTCACATGAGTCCGTAGTTTGCCAATCAGGAAGCAACTCACTCATCTCACACTGAGCATGTCAAATAGGTTTTTTTTTTCAGTCATTTAGAAAAATTCTTTCTGCTCAGTTTTCAGCTTGAACAGAATTTCCATGCAAATTCAATGTCCATAAAAGGTTGCTGGTCAGAGACAATGTGGGCAGCTTCACCACCCTCCCTGCCACACTGCTGCCTCATTAACTATGTTCAACTTGAGAAACTGTCTAGAAGATGTAATAGTCTGTTCTCTGTGTCCCCTCAGCCCTCGGCCTTACTGTTTGACCCCTTTATAGAGATTTCTCAGCCAGAGTGCCAGTTGTGATGGCACTTCTTTATTAATTTATTTGTTTGTTTGCTTGCTTATTGTCAGGAAACATTTATCCCCTAGGAACAGGACTGAGATCACTGGGTTTGTTTAAGAGATGTTACAGAACTGCTGGATGAGACAGCCTTTGGTCTCTATCTGCCTGGTCTGACTCTGAAGCTGCCACAGGGAAATTACTCAATCTGGGAAACCATATAACCTTTATTTTAATTTCATCTATGTTGGTATAAACTAGGAGAAATATCATCACAGTTACAGAATGACTAGCAATGTAAGATTGCTGCTAAATAGGAGAGTGGATATTTAGACTTTTATCCAAAAAGTAACTCCACTGCCAGTGTTTAATGTGTTGTCTAAAGTCAGTCCCACTATTCTGAGTAAACAAATAGATCATACCTCAGATGTATTTCACTGATTTCTATGCATCCTGCCAAGGAAAGATAGTACCTTAAAACTCCTAGGTAGAAACTTACATGTGGCAATATATCTGCCCTCACTAATACTCTGAAAATATTTCATGGTTTTGTCTAGATCCTAACTATCTCTCTTTATTTTGCAACCCCAAAATTCTGCAGGAATGTACTCTGTTTAAATGAATGCTGGTATAATATTTCCTATACGAAGCACAAAGCTGCAAATATGAAATTTTCTGGCAGACTAGTTTAGAAGTTGTGAAATCTGCTGTTTTGCTAAGGAAATATGGGAGGTGCAGCTCCTTATTATTAATATGCAAGGTGGTTTTTGCACCTCTGTAGTTAAACGTATTTTTCTTTAAGTCTGGATTTAGCAGTATCTTTTCTACAGCTATTAAATGAACAAGCTAATTTAAGAACAGTGACACAAAATAGGTCCAGGTCTTGGGCTCTGGCATCTATCTTAAGAGCTGAAGGCAGAGCCACAGCCCACAGTCTGCACACTAGCCCTGATGACTGAGGAATAAAGGTAAAAAATCTGATTAAGACATACATGCTGCAAGACCCTGTGCCTCAGCTTATCCTCTAGAGGCAAGCACAGTTTTAGAGCATGCAGCTGGGTGTTAATGCCAAAAGCCAATGCTCAGGCACCGGCAGCTGCTTCCCCTGCAAGAGCAAGAAGCCTTTGTGACAGTGAATGGGCATTGCTCCTGGGCTGCTCCCAAAGAGCTTTTAACATGGTTGTCCCAATATTTGGCTGCACAGAAGTAGTTCCTCAGGGTTCAAATTATTGATCAGGTCCTCACTAGGCTAAGTGCTGTACAAACACACAAGAGCAGGGTCAGCGTTTGCCTTGAACAGCTGCATGGCCTCCTGTAATGCACATTCACATGAGCATTTCTCTCTTTGAGTGATCATTCCCTCAAACTAACAGGGGCTCATATTGCTGCAAATACGTGTATTTTGCTTTCCCAACTCAAACACCATGCAAATTAGGATCTAAATCATGTAATGACTGACTAAATTTACAGGGCAGTGTAAGATAAACAAATGATCTGAGGGTGATTTAATCTAACACCACACCATTTTACATGCTCAAAACAGCTCAGCACAGCTATCACTCCTGGCATTTCAATTTCTGTCATTATGCAAGATTAAATCAATATTAACAGCACTGGTATAATATAAATTATAACAACTTAAAAATCATATTTTCCTGCAAGGATTCAAACTCATTGTAACTTGATGTTATGTATGATTGTAGGGGTTCCTCCCGCAATCTGTTACACTATGTGACAGACACAGTCCTCTTCACCTCCTACCCTTTTCATGGTGATGTTAGCAAAAATAAAATTAGCGTATCAGAATGCAGGTGCATCTCAAAAGTCCTTCGAAGATCAGGACAAAGCATCTGATGACTGTAGTCCTCTAGTGGGCCAAATACTTATTAATGTGTGTGATTTTTTTTATAAGATTCAACTTTTTTTCTTTTTACAAGTCTTCCATTATGAAACCATTGCAGAGTAATTTACAAGCATTTGTTCAACATTTCCTTCATGACTCACAAATCATCACCTTAAAGAACTCTGTAAAAGAGGTTTTCACAGCTAAGCAGGGTTTAAATGTAAGTAGAAGAATATAAGAATTCTAAGAGTAGTCCTGAAGCAAATAAAGGATAGCACAAATAAACAGGAAAATGGTAAAACAATAAACAAAAAAGAAACAACTACTTGCTCATTTCAAAGATGTCATATTGCGTTCTTTACTCTGATTGTGGAAAATTAGCTGCTGATGACCAGGAACAATTGATTTTCCTTCACAGCTGTTTTCTAATTACATCTGAACACTGGAAATTCTAGTGCTGCCACTCAGCTGTACAAGCAGTCTCTTCAATTGGTTTTCTTATTACAGCAAGTGCCTTGTTCTGCTACTAGCACATGTACCAAGGGTCTATGATACTTTCACTGTAAACCCTATCTTTTAGGTATGCTGAAAGAGTCAGACATTTTTCATTGCAACTGATTGGAATGAAATACACAAACTGTCAGCACAGATGTACTTGTAGGACTTTTTCTTCCCTGCGTTGTTCGGCTTAGTGCTCCTAAACTGTAGGTGTGGTACATTCATTAGCTTCTGAGAGCTTCAACTTTACTACGTATGCCTATACATATGTGCATATGCACTGGTATATGCTTATTTTGAGCCAGAAACATGTGGATTATGCCTATATATATGCTGCAAATTCAAGGGGTCACAAATCACATTAAGAATGACTGATAGAATTTGATCGTTCAGTGTTCTGAATACTTTTTTAAAGAAAACATGTAAAAATTTGACAGGGAATTTTCCAAATATCAGGTCCAGAAAAGGAACCTCAAATCTAGTATGGACTTTTTCAGGTCTCATATTTAATTACAAAACAAGGTGTCATGGGTTCAGCAGTAGCAGTCATTTTTTCTCCTTCTTGGTAGCTGGTGCAGCGCTGTGTTTTTGATTTTGGGCCTGGGAACTGAGCTGATAACACCAGTGTTTTCAGTTACTGCTTGGTAATGTTTCAGTCTGACCAAGGACTTTCTGAGACTCATGCTATGCCAGGGAGGAGGGGAAGATGGGAGGAAGCAGAGACAGGGCACCTGACTCAAACTGACCAAGGAGGTTATTCCATACCACAGCACGTCATGCCCAGGATGTAAAACCAGACGGCAGAGACCTGGAAGGGTGGTGGTGCATAAGGGGGTTCGCTGCTGGGTGTGCACTGGCTGGGTGGGGCTTGGTGAGCAGTTGTATCCTCTTTCCTTGTATTTCTCTTGTATTATTACTGGTGGTAGCAGTAGTGATTTGTGTTATCCCTTAGTTACTAAACTGCTCTTATCTCAACCTGTGGGAGTTCCATTTTTTTGATTCTCCTCCCCATCCCCCCAGGACTGGGGGAAGAAAGAGGGGAGTGAGTGGGTGAGAAAACTTCGTGGTTGACTGGACTTGAACTATGACACAAGTGTAATGCAGGATTGCTTGGTTTTTTTTTCCATTTGGCATTTTTACTACCTGACTCCCTTTAATTCTAGTGATTCAGCAACTATTTTGTGTTCAGAGGTCTTTCACCCTTTTACCGAAGTAGAGAGTAACCCCATATCTCTGAGGTCTAACACATATTGTATCTTATATTCTACACACCAAGCCTGGTAACCAAACAGTAAAATTCTACTTGTGCTTTCATCTGCTGACTGTTCTTTTAATTAAATAGAAATACCAGACAAACCAAGTAGAACTATAAAGGCTCAGACTTCATTTTATAGCAAATTATACCTGAAACCTTAAAGAAGAAGCTTCAAGCAGATTCTTAAAAGCTCAGGCTGTGCTGAGTGGATTTCCTACACTTCAGGAGAGCATTGGGGTGAGATCTGAGACACAGTTATAGAGACCAGGGTGCAGCTGGAATGGGATTGGAAAGAAGATAAGAAAGAAAAGTGCTGGGATTCTTAAAGTCTTACTGTATTTGTTCAACTTGGAAAAAAAAAAAAAAAGGTACATTTTATGCCCTTTTGATATAAGAAATTCTATTGCCCATGACCACAAAGGTATGTGTTAAGTATTCTGTGAGGTACTTGATATAAATACAATAACTTTTATTATTTGTTGACACAGAACTGGGAAAAGGCTAGTCAAAGCTGTACTTACTTGCCTCTACTTACAGTAAGGAGTAAAACTGTTATCAGAGATGTTATTTTGGGCTAGCTGCTGGAAATTTTTTTAATATCAAGTGATTAATATTGTTAGTTGTCATGGTTTAAGCCTGGGAGCAGGGGGAAGAGGGGGGAGGGACAGAGTGTTCGAGCAGCTGTGTGGTTCTGAGTTACTGTCTGGGCTTAAACCACGACATTAGTGCAGAAACTCCCTCTTTCTCTTGGTTCTATGTGAGTTCAAGACTGAATTTGTGAATTTGTAGTATGTGCAACTGTGTAACCTCCTTCAAGATGCTGGATTCAATAAGCTCTTAATTACATACTAATAATAACTATATATTTTATTTGACTCTTCTTCCTCTGTCTTGTAGGAACAAGCGTATCTCCAAATGGAGTTCCTAATGTATCGTGTGAAGTAATCTTCTGTTCCAGTCCTCTTTCAATACCTTATATGAGCCTTTAACACCATTTGTAATTCCCTGTAAAGTTCTGTCATCTGTTCAGTACACCTAGAGATGTCATTGTAAGAATCAGATAAATGTTGATCTTGTCCTCAACCAAATGGCTCAAATCAAACTACACACTTCAGTCAAGGGAAAAATATGTTGTTAGCCCTCTAGTCCCATGAAGAAGACATTCTCTCAGAAGACATTCAGCATTTTTGGTTACTATCCCCATTCTCTACTTACATTTGAATTTTCTTTATTTTTACCCCTATTTCTTTGGAGTCACAAATAGACCAAAAGTTGCCAAGCATTAAAACACTTCTTTAATTGTCAGAATATGCCGTGTCTGGAAGCTGGAATGCTTCTCTCGTTTGGCTGTACCCACCAGCTACCTTGAACCTGCCAGTACCAGCCTTCTAAAATTGAAGAAATGTCTTCATGTGACTGGAGCATGTTTGAGTATGGAAGCAAATTTCATTGAAAGCATTGCAAGACCCCAAAGGAGAACAAGAATTTGAACCAAGAGTTCCAGATTAATGTTCCAGTAGAAGCTCTGAACGAGAACTTTGAAATCAATTTCTACATTGGCACCACCATTAAAGTAAAGCCTTAAACTAAATGAGTTCAGAAAATACATTGAATGTAATGAATTTCACTGTCTAGTAGAAAAATGAAAACCTAGTTAAATCAAAGTGAGTATTT
Organism: Myiopsitta monachus; assembly: GCA_017639245.1. Lineage (NCBI taxonomy): Eukaryota > Metazoa > Chordata > Aves > Psittaciformes > Psittacidae > Myiopsitta > Myiopsitta monachus. Next base: position 50,094,355 of record CM029925.1, on the reverse strand, counting down.
CGTATTGGCCACAATAGTCGATACAGAAGACTGAAACTGTAACTTTGTTCAATGTCATGAATTTCTCTACTGAAATCCTTTTCCCTTCATGCTCATTCTGTACTTGGTAATGAGTCACTTACTTTTATATAATTTAAATATTTCAAGCATCTTACTATGATTATTTTTACAGCGATTGCTGAAATAGAAATGAATGTCTCCTAGCACTGTGTATTCCTATCAGGCTGTTATAATCAGGATGATCGCTTAATTAGCATGTTTGTTTCCACTAGAGTATACCAATTAAGAGATATAACCACACTGCTGCACATTCCTATTACTGCTTTTCTACATTTAAAGTAAGATCACACATTTCAGCAGGTGTAGCTTTTAACACTAACAGAAGATTTTCCAAAGGATATTGAGCTTTTTTGCCATCTGTTTCTTATGCTGGTATTCTTAAATTACTAGAAACAAGACTTTAGGTGGTTTTTCATAGAGCTGCCAGAATATTAACTTCATTTCATAGTTATCAAAAATGTATTCAAGCTAATATTTTAATAAAAATACAGCTGATATGAGCAATGATTTCTCAGAAGTGCTACTTCCACAGTTGTGCCATCCCAAGTCATTTTGCTTTTGTGTGCATACTGTGCTTGGTAATTACGGCAGCAGCATTTTCCTGAAAAATTCCTATGTTGGGTTCTTTGTTTCTCTTTACTCTGAATATAAACCTCAGAACTTATTCTGCCTCTTCTACTTTTAATCCTATAAAACGTGTTTACTTCTTCTCATTATGAGCTTGCTAAAAAAATAACCCCAAACCTCAAACCAACAAGTAACTCAAAGTTTATATTTATTTCCAATGAATTTAAATCAGGAGAAAAGTAATCTAAAATTCTAATGCTGCCATCATTATTATTAAAATTTATTTTGTCATAGCCCTATATCTCAATTTAAAATCTGTTTTCTACTGTCAGTCTTGCTTCTTTTCTAGTAGGACAAAAATATTTTAAAATGAAGATTTTCACACACTCATTAAAGTGTTCTAATGCATAAAGTATTCAGTATCAATGCCCAATTATTCTGAAGTTAGCATGCACAAAAGATTTTATTTGAAAATTGCTTTTAAGTATGCCTGTACATTTTCCCAGTGTAGATCTATAATGAATCTGCTTGATTTTCAACTTGACTTTCACTAATTGATCTGTGATACACCTAATTCATTAATTTAGAATTATTAAGCCCAAAGAAAACACTATCAAAAACTCAATATTGCAAGTCTCAAACACAATTTCTGTATAGATGTCTTATATGTCTCCCAAATCAGGTCTCAGCCTTAAAAAATCACAGTATGTTTTACAGTCTTATTTTTTAACAATTGTACTGTTGCAAATGCTAGAAGGCTTTTCAAACCATTCTCTTCAGCAATGATAGTTTAGTTAGTGGACAGTTCTGTCCATTCTTCTATGTTTTTGTAAAGGATAGGATGCTGATTCAAAGTCAGTGGCAATTTTTACAAATTCATGACTCCGTGAGTTGATGTTTCAAGAAAAAACATGAAATACAGAATGTGTAAAAGAACTGGAGCTTGCCTACAGCTGCAGGGCTTAGAAAAGCAATTGCATAGCAGTATTATCTGTGTGGAACAGAAAATAATGAGTTTTAAATATAATTCTGTGAATGTGCTAAAGCCATAACAGCAAGTAAGAGCCCATGTGAGTCGGTTTCTCTTTTACACAATAACTTCAGAATGAAAGAGGCTTATAAAACTGAAATTGTATCCCAACATAGAATCATAGAATGGTTACGTTGCCTTTCCCAATAGCTTTTAATGAATTTCACTCTTTTATGAAGTACATATATGTACTGATGGCTATGTAGCTACATTTCTTTAAGGCCTATCAATGTAAAAATCTGATTTCACTTACTGTTTTGGCAAACTGTTAGTATTCATATTGGACCAGAAGAATTTTTCCATGGCTTACATTCATTTCTACCCGGGGGGGGGGGGGGAATCTATAATTTCTCAGGACAATCTGGAGTAAATAATTTTTTTTTCAGTTGTTTTTGTGCAAGAATTTCCTCAAAACATCCCAGCACAGTTCTAGAAACAAAGACTCACTATTGCTGGGAATATTAACACCAGCTCATGCCTTCTGAGGACCCTGTAACATGTCTGATTTCTCCCCAAAAAAGGAGAGGTTTTTCCCAATGAAATATCCGCTTGCGAATGATCACTAGGACTTTGACACATATAGGCAGGCTTATTCAGTGATGTTTCCATTTTCATCTGGAGCTCAGTCTCAGGACTGCAAGGCCTGGTCAAGACTTTATCTACAGATGTAGCTCAGTCAGTGAATCTTATAGCTACTGACTTCTTCAGGCCCTGACATATATAGACATATATGTATGACTATACATAATAGATTTTGGGACTCATGAAGGAATTTTTATGTATCAAAAATGTTTCACATTTTACACATTTAATCTAAACAGGCTGATGATTTCATGGCAATAGCAATTTGAATTGGCATTAGTTTCCAAATTGAGACTCTTCAGTGTAGGTGTCTTTTGGTAAGTATCTACATGTACAGTAAAGTGATCAATCTTCAGTTAGCTCACTTGCTCAAACGTAGTCACCTAATCCCAACAGAGGCAGTCGAGGTTATCCCAACAAGCATCCAAATCCTACAACCACAGAGCTATGAAACTCTCTGAAATCCTGTGTTATCCCCATACCAAACACTGTAGGGCTTTGCAGCTGGGAGTTGAATGGTGCCTCTGGTCTTTATGTGTCCGAGCATGAAAAGTGCCTCAGTTCACCCTAAAGCAGACACCAAGCAGCAGCCAGTTTAAACTCATGCTTACCCTCACTCTTGATTTCTATTTCTCCCAGACATTGTCATGCAAATAATTCTATTTTAAACAATAGGAATAGAATCCTTTATAATTATGTTTCATTCAGTTGCTGTTCATCATGTTAAACAGGCCAAAAAATGTGGGTTAACTAAGTGGGAAGGAGCCAAATTACATTTTCTAGGAAGAATGGATTCAACTGCATGCAAAGGAGGGAAAAAAAAAAAACAAACCAGAAAACACCCCCTTGCAGATGAAAAAAAAATATGGGTTTAGAAATGATAATTTTTTATTTTGTAAAAGTTTGATGTAATTCAAAAGTTCAAATGTAATTCTGCTTCTTTTGTGTCTGTAAAATTAGGGTTGATTTCAAGGTGCATCTTATTCTAAAGCTGTCAGAAATCATACATGTCACAGGCTTCAAATAAAACAAACAACCCAAAACACCCAGAAAAGGCACACTGGACCACATATTAGCCATTAGTTTTTATTAATTTGTAGGAAATAAACACAAGTGCCTCCTTTTAATGAATTAGAGGAGGATCTGAGACATGCAGCTTCAGTTTCTCACAAGTCATATTTCTCTCATCACAACTTTTTAGAGATCAGTCACTCTGAGCAGAAATTGCATATGGAACGGTCATAACTTTTCCAGCTAAAGACTGAAAGTGGAAGACTTTGGTGAGAAGATTCAGTGTGAACAAATTTTGTTGGAAAATTTTCATTGGAAAGTTCTTATTAGAAAACTTGAAAACCATTCTACGATTCTATAAAAATCTTCCACCCTTTTTACCCAACACTGGTCTGACTTTGCTTCATAAAAAGTACTGGTCTCTTTACTGTAGTCATCAGTTTCTGAGAGGTCAATGTTTAAAGGTAAAATAAACACAGAAAATACAAAAGAATATAAATTTTACATGACAGAGTTTCTTCAAAACTAAGAAAGATTTCTGTATTTTTACTAGTCGACATCTGGATAAGGATTAAGATTAAGATTGAGATTAGGATAAAGAGAGAGACTAAAGCCAGAGATGCAGCTGCAGTTACACTGAAAAAGGAGCTATGAAAAGAAAGTGTAAAGTCTAGAGAACCTTGCTGTGAGACACTTTGCCTGAGGACTTTGTCCAAAGCCCAGTCTATGCTTAGTTTTAAACTTTACAATTAGGATGGGATTAGGTTTAAGACAATGTCTGACAGAAAGAGAAAACCAGGAAATGCAGCTACAGTGGAGCTGGAGAAATAGAATTTCCTACAACACTTTGAAAATAATTCATAGTGCCATGGAAGTACAGTTTTGTCCAATCTTTTTTAAAGTAAATTAAGAAAAAGTTGATATTTTTACCCTCTTGTTATCCCAAAACATCCATCAACTATGCATCCTCTTGCTGAATCCTGTTCAGAATTCACATGGTGATAGTTTTCAATACGTTTAAAAGTGCTTGTTGGTTTAAAAGTTGGCCACCATTCCCTCCAACATTTACATCTGAGCTGCAGCAATTTACCTTAAAGATTAGTTTTTATTTGGTTTTCTAGGTAACTTTGTTTTCTATTGTTTTAATAAGGGTAGAAATACATGAATAACTACACAGGTGGAACATTTCAGCATCTCATGCAAATGATGGGAGGAGAGAAAAGGAAGAAAAATAAATTTAACTGGGCCAAGAAGGAGGTTATTCATAGTAAGATTCCTGTTTAGAATATATCTACAACCATTCCAGCTGTTAAATATTTTGACTTGTTTTCATTTGAATTTGTTTTCAGCTTCTAGGCACTGCTTCTGCATATAACAAAATGAAATGCCTTCAACTGCTAAATTAAGGAACTTAATCTGCTTCCCATGGAAATATAGCTACACTGTAATCAGCTAGCATCTTCATCTTGTTCTCATAAGCACTTTGGCCTTTTTTTCAGAATTCCATGATTCACACAGTTTTTCATGGCACTTCACTGAATCCTGTGCAAATGGTCAAATTTTGTGTCATTGTTTTAAAAAGTGGGAGCATAAGAGTTGTGAATGGCATTCCAATATTGAACCTCTCTAAATCATATAATAGAGAAACTGAATGTCTCACTTCTGCTTTTCCCACTAATCTTTTTGACACAGTAACTCACTGAGAAGAGATATCAAGTTGTTTGTCCACTATGGCTGTTATATCCTCTCTGGAATCTTCTCATTATACAGCCCTGTCTTTCATAGAAATTTCCTGCACTGCTTGCTACAAGATGCTTGACTTGATTCTGTTGAACCTAGCTGTAAGTGGGCCTATGTTACTCAGAAATCATGCATCAAACCCATTTCCATGTCTTCATCTTTATTACTCATAGTTCCAGTCTGTGCATCATCCATTAGATTTACCCATGGTTTTTGTTTATCTCTGGACCATTGCTAAGAATGCTGCATAAAATTTGATCATCAAATTAGCTAATCCCTATGGAGTTCCACTGGAAATGCATACTCAGAGATCATTCCCAGTTGAAACATACTCCCTTGAGATTTGTTGGATCAATTTCTCATGTGATCTATTACTATAGTGCAACATTAATCAGAGTTCTGGGCCACACTTGGTCATATCATAGAAACATAGAACCATAGAACCATTGAATCATAATATGGTTTGTGTTGGAAGGAACCTTAAGTCTCATCTAGACTGCTCCTGGCTGTATCACTGGTTCCCATGGGAAACAACAGCAGCAGATAATACTTAGTGGACTGTGCAAAGCTTGATAGTCTCTCAGTGACATACCCCACACAAGCCCCCAGTAAGTAGCATACCTCTTCAGAGAGGCAGGCAAATGGGTGCTTCTATACCTCTCAGAACTGCTATCACCCATCGCCTTTTCTTAGTTGCACTAGTTGTTATACAGGAAGCAGATTGGGCTGCTGTATTCAGCTCCAGTGTCCCTCCTGATGTGACAGGTTGGTTCTCTTCAGTCTGCAGAGCACTGAAGCAGTTCTGCAAGGGCATCTCAGGCTTTGGAGGAAGTTTCTACCTCCTGCAGGTCCTTACCATTGCAAGCTTCCATTTTTCTGCATTATTGCCCCCCTCTCTTCTGTGTGAGCCAGTGGGGTAGGGTTTGGTGGCTTGGCTGCAGTTCCACTGCAACTGTGCTTGCAATCAGGTGTCCTTCTCAGCCTCCTTGATGTTACACACCTGCTGTAGGATGTTCTCCACCTGGGCCCATTGTCTGCCTGTCCTGGGCTCAGGAGAAAGGTTGAGGCACTTCCCTCTGTTGTCTGCGCTGCAGCCTCTGACTTGAGCAGCTTTGTTTGGGTGGAGGCATCAGCCACTGATGAGGTACATAGTGCAAACCCCCCAGCCAGCTATGCCTGCCATGGTCTGAATATATGACATCTGCACATTTACCTTGCCAGACAAATTTGCTATCTAACAAACATTATCTAATCAAACATTAGAATCAGGTTTATTTGACTAGACCTAATTTATGTAAAAGCATTTTGGCTGGCATTAACTGCATTCTATCACTGAATTTCTTATCAGTGAATTTTACACCAGAATTTTGATTATTGCTTAGGACTGATATAAGCTTACCAGCTAGTGAATATGGCAGATTAACATTTCTTCAAGCTTCTGGAATTTTCTTGTTTGGAGATTTATTAAAATGAACATCAAAGGAAGAGACATTTCCTCAGCCAATTTTTAAGGACTCTTGAATATTATCTTAATTGAATGTATTTATTCATGGTAGATGATGCTTGAAATTTCGCAGTATAGAGTGCTGTGATTTTCCACCAGGTTTATATCCTAAAATGTAAAATACACTCTCAGATTTTTTTTCTGAGAAATAGAGTCACTACCTCACAGGGAGACAAGATACAAGCATAAGGTCCTCTCAGCAGGAGCCAGGCTCTGTTGCCACCACAAAGATGAGAATTTAACTTGGACTTATGTGAGACAGCAGTTTTAAGTTACTCTGGAAGAATCTCTGGAAACAACAGGGAGTCCCAGCTTTTCAGCAGTATCTTGTTTCAGTATTGCCATTTTGCTGAGTTTGGAACCATAATTTCACTCTCTTTCCCCACTTTGCTCTTTGTGAATTGATAATGAACAGTGCCTGGCATTTTTCTCAGTCACTACAGAGCTAGTTTATACTTTATTTTTCTTATTTCACTTCTTTCTTGGTGGATATATTAAGCAGGGGTACTTAACGATTTTTTTTTTTTTTTTTTTTGCATTTACTGAATAACTGTTATTAATCATTTTGTCATATCAAGCTTGCAATTAATATTACTCTTAGGGTTCTCTCAGCCACAGAATTATTATAGTATCCTTATGTTGCCCTATCAGTTTCAGAATTTCACCCTTTTCAATTATTGCTATACTGGCTATTATCTAATATTACATATTCTCATATGTATGAAAAATATCTGTGTATACAAAATCATATTTATGAGCACATATTTTAGATATGATATAAATGAAAACAAAGAAATAAATACTAAAATAAAATGTCATCATATAGGGTTTTTTTGTTTATTTCAGTTTCCTGTCTCACTCTTTTTCACAAAAGAACTTATATGTTATGAAACAGTGCTTTTCATGATGTGGAACCATTACTTTTTTTGGATTCTACCACATTCTTTTTTAAAACTCCTTATTTTCATTTGTATTTCTCTCACCATCTACCATCTTCTAATTCATTATAGGCAATACCTATCATACTTTTAATTTTCTTCAAAAATTAATCTATCTACAGTACCTATCAGAGGTTCTTGTATGCTGAAATGTGATTATATCAAACCACTAGTAGTACTAGCTCCTTTCCACTGGGGTACAGTTCCCTAGATTACCTAAAAGTGTCCGTTCTAATAAAAACACTCAAAAGGTATTTTAGCTGCTCCAGAGGGGGAAAGATGTTTTCCAGCTTTTGTAAGTTTATGTGAACAGTAATAAATTAATAAAGATGGTTGGTTTGGGCTGAGAACCCCAAGCAACAAAATGCTTATTTCAGCTTTATGACATGACTCAGGCCCTGATGAGTTATCTGCATTCTGGCTTCTCTGTTACATAGTGCATTATATGATAAAGACCTAAGTGCAAGGGCTCAGCAACTCCCAGTTTTGTGAAAAATCTGAATGCTTAAATATTTTTCCAAGTGCTAGTAAATTTGAGGAGAGAGAAAAATAAGAAAATACTTTAAAAATGGTACTGATTAAACTAGCTGGATTTACGAATAAAATTTTTAGGTTTTGAAAACTGAGGAACTTTACCCTCTTGGTCAATGTTCTGTCAACTGAGAAAAAAAAAAAGGACTACCCTCTAAGGTGTATTTGAGAGTGTGATCAAAGGTACACATTCAAAAGATGGAGAAAGTGTTTAGTTTTGAGAGGCTATACATGTGCTGTTGAGTATTTGGTTTACATTTTTTTTTAAAATAACAAAGAAATCTCTTTTACATAGGTTTGTGCAGATACATTTAGAGTAGAATATATAACCTAGATGGCTATTCGGAAAAAGCAATCAAACTGTAACATTCAGATCATTTTCTGTACTGAATTGATGGATCAGTAGATAAAGCTGCAATTACAGTCACAGAATTGTAGTTTTAATTGGAAAATTGCATAGGCAGTGTTCACTATGACCAGAAAAAATCAGACTAATGAAAGCAACCACTAAGTAATTTTTTTAAATTACGCATATGTATTAATTAAAGCAAGAAAGCATCTTTTTTTCATTATAGCTGTCAAAATGCCTTGCAGGGACTGCATTAGAAAGAGTAGCTTTAGATGGTCTGGGGAAGTATAACCTAGAGAAAGAAAGCTGACAGGCCGATATTCTGGGTTGTGTCTATCTATTATTTGACACAGAAATTTTAGTACTATCAACTAGTGAGCATGATTGTTTGAGTTAGATGCTTTGTAAATTTAGGAGAGCATAACCTTCATAGTACTTTAATGCAATAATGATTATGCACACTGTAGGAGTAAAAAAGTGGTTTACACTTTCCAAAAATGTCTAAGGACATAAAAATTGATGCCCCTCGGCAACTTTGAAGAATGTCCAGCACAGCAGGTAGTGTTATGTCTTTAGGTTACACTGAATTTTTAGAAAAAGCCACTAATACTCAAACCAGCAAGATTCCCTCTTACAGGATGTGGATTGATTACCTATGCTAACAACCTTAGCATAGCTCACTTGTAATTTATATTATCAAGTACATTAAGACCGTTTGCAGTCTTCAAGAAATCACTTTTAAGTTTTAGCACCTGTATTAAAAAATTCAGGCGCAGGAAACTAAATGTTAGCAACTCAATTTAAAATTGTAAGACAGAAGTGAGTCTCATTAAACAATCCCTCAGTACAAATCACAGTGGCTTTGGTGAAATAGTAATACACATGCTTTCTGAATTCTGAATTGTATAATATTCATATAACTTAAATCAGTCTCCAAAACTTGGAGTCTGGCAGGATAAGATGACATTTAGAGACGTATGGTATTTCCATTTGGAAGCCTTCATGTTTTTTGAATATTTTGATTTAAGAAAAAGCCTAAAGTACAAACAGAAGATGAATTAAAGATCGCAAATGCACCCTAACATTGGGAAGCTAGTTAAGAATTTCTGTCTACCAAGGAGAGAGGTCCTAAGGAACCCTTAACAGGATCCCTGCTGATACCTTGTTAGCTTTATAGTCAATGCTATGAAGTGAGCTGGCTGGCCTACTCCTTACTTTCTCCACCTGCCCAAACTGGGGGTGCATCTGGTTCTCTCAACAGAAAGTAAAATAAGATTGTGATACACAGAGCACTCTTGGTATATTTTTATCACTGTAATAAAGAGGTGAAACAGACCTTTGCGTATCTACTCCTTAGCATGTAAAGAATGTCAGCAACATAGTGTAGGCAGTAAATTAGTGACAACTGTAGCAGGAAAAGTGTTTAATACTGGCAAGTCCCTGGGAAGGAGATTCTGGTTTAGTATACAAACACTGCTAGATGGATGGCCAGGAGATATGGAGTGGCATGTTTTCCATGCTAAAAATGGGAAGAATGTATTCTTTGCAGTTTTGTAGCAAGTTAAGGAAGCCTACTTTTGTGTCTGTGAAAGCAGCTTCTTTCTGCACGTTTCTCATTCCAGTTCTGTTTACTTGTTGTTTATGACAACAAACATAATAGACCTTGTAAGCTTATTGTTTTGGCCTTTATAATTCTTTTTTGGGACATCCTGAAGTTCATGAACATCTTCTTAAAAGTACAATATTTGCACTTCCATAATTTTCTCATCCTCTTCTCCTCAGCCTAACAGTTATGCTCTTGTTGCCCGCAGTATGCTAGAATTGCTCTGGGTAGGGTTTTGTCATAGGAACTATTCCCCTACTTATTGTGCAAACATAAATTAAAGAATTCTAGGAAAAGAAAGCATGATTTATGGCTTAAAGAGCTAGAACTGCCTAGCAGAAATGGATTGATCCCCCTCTCTACGAGAATGTCCTAGTGTAGTGTTAGATGAGCCACCTAGAACTTGATTTTCAAATGAATATCTAGTGTCCACAAAGATTTCATACCTGCTTCTCAGAAATACTCTGTTCCTATGTCTGCTACTGAACTGTGCACAAGTTGTTCTTTGGATAAATAATGTTGTGATTCCATAAGTTGTCTAATAAATCAAGCCATCTTCAGTTGGGCATCCAAAATTATTGTAATCTTTTGAAAAAATTGTACATGGATCTTACATCCCTGTCTATTAAATTGGAAAAATGACATTTCATGTCACAAAATACCAAGAAGAATTATTCCTTTGGCACATTCAAATACTGTAGCACTGTCATAGAAAAACTCATGAGAATATTAATAATTCTGTATTCAGATGCTGAATTAAATGGTATACAGGAAACAAAGCATGGTGTTAAACACTGAACAAAGGAAGTGGAATGAATACTGAGCTGTTTCTCATATGCTGAGCATAAGCTTTCCCAAACAATAAAAAATCTAGGAGTTGATCGGAAACAGTCTAGTGCTTAAGGAATGAATGATGTATATCCTAAAGTAAGTCTAATCACCATTAATTCTGGCATTTCCTACATTTTGAACTGTTGGCTTTTAACCATAATACCCTTTAATATATCTTTGGATCCATTCTATTAAAGGTCATTTTAAAAGTTTTAGTTAGTGTGGTCCTATTGCACAGGGCTGTACAAAACCACTAAGAGACAATGACTGCCCTTAAGTAGTTTTCTGTATAAATAGGTGCAGGTTTTTGAGAGTACTTTACATGTTTGGTGTTTTCTGGAATAAGAACAATGAGGTTCTTAATCCTGCTAACTCATTCAAAGTGGCATGAAGATAAGGGCAGCCAAGTGTCTCCACCAAAAGAGCTATCTAAAGTGAGGTTGTCCGCCAGAGGTTAGATTGTTACTGACACCCTGCCCTTCTCATGCTTCTGGAAAGGAAATGAGTCTCCTCTAAATCCTAGATAGAAAGGGCAGGCTCCTGGAAATGGAGAGAAGGTTCTGGTATAGAAAAGACTGTGAATTCCTGAGCTGCAAACAATTGAATCATACATGTTTTATTGAAGACATTTGAAAACTGCTGAAGAAAATATTTTCTGTAGGAGTTGGAAATCTCCACCTTGCATTTGTAGACAGCCCTTAGCCCAGTATTTTGTGCACACAAACTGAGCAATCCTATTCTTGCTGATTGATTTTCAAATTGATATTGACTTTTCAATTCACATTCCCCTCACTGAGTACCTTCCATTCATCTATCGTATTTCTAGCATGCTCATCACTGTAGCCTGTCAAGGCTTTACATAAATCAGCTGAAGTATAATCATATGTCAGATACCTATGCAAAAGATTATTCTGTTTGCCAGTCCCTATAATCTAGTAACTTTCAAAAGCACAAAAACTGCAATCCTTTCTTTTCTCTTGACACTCTGCTGTTCAATCTATTCATCTTGATCTATTTGTTTATTTTAAACTTCCTGTTTTCTTTACTGAGAGTAAAAATCACACTTCAGCTGAAAGATAGCTGATGGACATTACAACAGTGTTCATGAAATACAAAGCAAGGAATTTCTTCCCTGTGAAAACACCGCATGTTACAAAATATAGAACATTGCATCTTGACTGAATTTATTTAATGAAGCTTAAAATAGGATTTTGAAGAAAAAAAAATAAAAAACAACCAAAACCCCAAACCCTATCACTTCTATTCCAGACTTTCAGTTCTTAATATTTTTTTCTGTAAGACTGAATTAAATGGTCAGTAAAATGAGTGCCATGTTAATTCAATATTTGTGATAAATTGTTATTAATTAAATCTTAAGAAAATATTAAAGATAGATACATGAAAAACTTCTATGATTGACTTGAATCATGGGGTATCTTCTAGGTCAGAATTACACTAAAAAAAAATGGAATTCAATATTTCCTGGAGTGGAAGAATTTTCCTGAGCATTTTCTTTTTTATGAATCTAAAAAAAAAATAAAATATCAGAGTGATTTGAAAAAGTGCCTCTTTCAGAAAAACATTGCTTTTGTCCTCAATACAAAAGATGACCATCAATATTCGGTCCTTTTTTTCTGTTCCTTTTAACAAGGTGTTACATTTTAATACAAATATTTTTATTACAATGTTATTATATTCTTTTGGAAAGAAAAAAAAAGAAAAAGAACTATGACACAATGATTCACTTTGTGCATCCTCAACAGAATTATTACAACAAGTTGTTGCTAGTTTAAATTTCAATTTGTACATATTTTAAATTATTTTCCTGAAACAGTATTTGTATTTTCTATTACAATAAAATTTAATAAACATTTCAAAAAAACCCAGTGCACAGCCATTTCTTCTTAGACCTATTTCTCCTAGGAGAGTCCTAGCTTGCCTTTTGCCTAGCAGCCTGATCTTCCCATTCCCATTTCAAGGCATGTAATTTCTCTTGTACGTTATATAGGGAGTATATGAGCCTTCACAAGGGTCTCAGATCCTACTTCAAGTTAGATAACTTCATCTTTAAGTAGACCTCATTTGTACTGAGTAGTCATATCAAAATAAACCAGTGACGGAGAGTGTTCAGCCATATTTATTTGTAACTTCTAAAAAAACCAATTAATTCACCTGCAGTTAGTTCTGACTACCCAATGGGACTTCCCTGAGAGTGTACTTAACTCTCTGCAAAAGCAGGACTAACATTCAGTTCATTCAGGATATGAGTGAGCTTCTTATACTAATGACACAGACCATTTGTATTTTTATTTCTCTCTTGCTATATTTTTAGTATTTGTCACTGTCCTTCCAGTTGAAGGACGCTGCTTTGATGATTTGTTAAACATGCTAAGTAGGTGCATCTTTTGATATATGGTATTCTTGTATACACTGAATTTATCTACATTCAGTTTACATTTCTGAAATGCATTTTCACAGATACTGACAAATGATTGATTACCTTTGACAGAGGAAAATGAAGTATACTTTGCATAAAATGTCTATACTGCACTGTCGATACTTTTCTGTGTAGTTGGGCAGATAATTTATCCATTTTCAACCTTATTCATTTATATGAAATGTTTCTTTTTTGCTTTACTTCACCTTGCTCTGATTTTACCTTTGCAGCAACACTATGCTCTGTACTGTTCTTTTTGAAATATGCATTCAGTAACACTCAAATTTTAATAACGCCTTTTTTTTTTCCTAATACAATGAGAAATTGAAAATGGTTTTTATGAGAAATGGAAGATATTTTTTAAACTCTGAAATATTCAACGTTTCATGAATAAGGAAGAAAATTATGTTTACCTAAAAAATGTTCACAGTATTTGTAATAATCCTACTTATAGGCGCAAAAATATGTTTGTATTGTACACATGAATGCACAGATAGGTTCAGCAAGATATTAGGTACCTATATAGTTGCAACACCAAAATGTGAAGCAATATTAAGGTAGTACAACTGGTTTAGTAGATGAACATTACCTTTGTATTAGACAAAACTTCCCAATATTATACCCATGGAAACAAACTGTTCATGATAAAACATCGGTCAAGAAGTTTCATCAATATTAATAGGCAGTAAGTGTGCAGGGACTAGAAACTTAAAAGTGCAGTGCATTTCTCTCTGAAATTTCCAAGCTTATTGCAGTAACCATGCCTCACACCTGGGTTTATTGGCAAGTTCTGTTGCAGAGCATAATTAAATCAATCGGTAACTGGGCATGACACAGTGTTCTGGTAAGTTTCAAGCTGAGGAAATTTAAATTTACTACAAGCTATTTTGCAGGAAAAAAAAATAAAAATCAACCTGTCCTAAGGACATAACTCACAGTCTCAGAAGCTATCACTGAGTTTATCTTGGGTATGGATGGCTGTAACACTTGTATGGACGGTCTGTAACATTTTAGCAGCTTCAAAAAAAGATCCTAAAACATCCTTTAGCTTTCTGGCAACAGATGTTTGAAACAGAGCCATTTGCTTCTTTGCATGAAAATAATTAAGTTTATATCTTTCTTTTTTTTCCTAGAGAAAGAAAGAGGTTCATGTTTTGTAGGGGTTTTCAGGGGGGGGGGAGGGGGGAGGGGGGAGAGAGTTTGTTTTTTCATTTTGTTGGGTTTTTTTTAATGCATATCATCTTTCATGAGGTATTGCTTGGATATTATATAAGAAGATGTAGATGTAGAACTGCCATTAGGGTAGTGGGAGATGTCAATTGAATCTAAGGAGCAACTGACAGCCTGAGCATCTAAGCTTATCTTCAAATGTTTTCATATGGCGGAAAAGCCTCCCTGAACCTGAGTGATATTTAAATTTGTACAATATAGCAATAGAAAAATCCAGGTAACATTTTGTTGCTTTATATAGAACACTATCATCCCAGGCAGTATGACTGCCCGTTCTCCTGGGACCAGAGTTTAAGATCAAGTCTGAGCATTCAGCTTCCCTAGGTAAAGGAGCTCATGTATAACTAATGTTGATAGAGTTAAATGAAGCACTCATCTCTTATTTTACTGCCTGACTCCAGAGTCACACTGACTGCAAACAATGAGAAAATCAAGTAGCTAACACCCCTAGACTGGGTAATTGCTCCAAAGGAGGATGTGAATGGAAAAGAAAAGGCACATCCAGTAACATTAGCAAATCTAATACATGTTGTCACCAACCAAAAATAGCAGTTTGACAAAATGAAAAGCTTTTCACTGGAGCAGCAAAAATTCTCATATATTCAGTCAGAGAAACAGTCCCAAAATACTGAGTCTATTGTGCATGCATGGCAAAGATAGTCAATAATTCTGCAATAAGTCTGATGGGCTTTTCCCATGACAAAATTAGTGTGCAGTTGACTTGAATTTCTGTGAAAACAAAGCACCTACATTATTTGTTAAATATTCCAACACATCAGGTAAAATAGAATGACTGATAGCCCTAATGCAAGGTCAGTTTGAATTAATTTCTATGATTCAAAATATTCTGAAATATTCAAGAAGTTCTTTTTGAGAGCTTCCAAAGAGGGAATCTGATTCTCATTCTTTAAAACACTTTTTTTTTGTGTGCGTGTTTTTCTTTTTTTTTTTTTTTATCTTAGACACTGTAGTATAGTCATTGATAATAGTGGGTACTGAATAAAATATTTCAGAATTATTTATATTTTGTCAGAAAACCTTTTTTTTTAATTTCTAATTCAATTCAATTCAATTATAATATGTTCCAAAATTCTTCTGTTCTCACCAGATGGAAAACTGTTTCATTGTAATTTTATATTCAGTGACAGCAACTGAATCTAAACTAAAAGGATTCTCAAAAACATTACACTGTCTCTTCACATCAGTGAAGCATTTCCAGTCACTATTAGTGCTGAACCCATAAATATACATTATCAGCGGCAAACTAACTTAAACATTATTCAATATGAAACTGTGTAAAGTCCAAAGGTTTGCAAGAATGAAGTTGTTTGGACATATCAGAGCACAAAATTAAATATGAGGAAGCCTCTTCAGGTTTCCATACAGAAAGAGCTATTAAATAGAAAATTGTTAAAGAAGCTTCTTCACCTAATGATTCCTGCTTGAATACTGAAAGAAGCAAATTTAAATTGTCAGATTTCTTGTGCATTGTCCTGGGTTCAGCATACATCTCTACACAACTTGTAATGTACCAGTCTTGTAAGTAAATACTATCTCTCTTTTTTACTTTTTATACTCTCTTTTTTTTTTTTTTTTTTTTAAATTAACAGGAATTTTACAGAATTCCTGTTAATTACACGTAGTTCAGGTGTTAATTGAAGGTCTTTAGTGCTTCATTTGTACTAAAAAGGGTTTCTGACAGAATATATTTTAATGCCCTGACTACTAAACTACATGAAGTCTTCAATGAGAACTAAAATACTAGAGCTAAGATTAAAGAAAAAGAAAATAATAAAAAAATAAAATAGAAAAAATAAGGAAGGAAATAACCCCTGAAAGAGTAAAGGGATCTGGGGGGGTGGGGGAGGAAGGGGAAGGGGGATGAGAAGCTCCTGGTCTTTTTAGTTATTGAAAACTTTGGAATTTGTCAATAGGAATTTGAATTTCAAACTCTGATGGTCATGAAATTTCAAGGCAGGAAAATTGTTATTCAAGACATCACAACGGAATAAATACATTTTGAGCTGTAATGAGTAATACTTTCAATTAGACCAAATAGAACAGCTGGGGAAAAAAAGGACACTGTTTTCAGAAAAGTTCTTCAGGTTACCTTTTCTTTCGGTTATATCAGTAGATGTAATTAAAAAAAAAAAAATTAAATCTATCAGTTCTGCCTTGATTCTGTTATTGGATTTCTATCTCTACAAAAGCACTACTATTACTGAAGTTTAACAGTCAGAAATGTGAGTCAGGACTCCAAAATTCCGGTGGTACCACTTATAAATATAATATGAAGCACAAGATATTAAAAATACAACTACATCAGAAGTTCTGAAGATCAGTTTTAAGTGTAAATTAACAAACTCTCCTTTCCTCCAATCTAACAGAATTGCATAGTCCACTGATTTTAATTAAGAGGGGTAAACTGTTTTGATAAAATAAGAAATGACCCCATGTGCCCAAAACTTGAAATGAAGCTACATTTGAAATGAAGAGAAAAATGATTGTGAAACTTAACTTTAGCTCTATGCTGGTTTTATTCTTTTTTCCCTTTCCTTTTTTCTTTATTCCTACCCCTCTTTTTCTTTTTTTTTCTTTTGGTATTTATGAACTAGAAAACCCAAACTTTGTTAAATCATTTTTTAAGTATAAATGTTAACAACATACAAGGATATGGAGATGCTTATTGTAGATAAAGAATGAAAGAACATTTTCTGAAAGTTTTTGAATGTTTTGAATGAACATTTCATTCAAAATTGCACTTAGAAAATACAGCTGAAGTTGCATGCTGAAAATTTCATCTTGATTTTCACTTTGTATCTAGTATAAAGAACATCCACAAAATCTGGCATCACTAGACATGGCTTAGAAACTACAAGGGATTTTCTGAATATTCTTCAGAGGAATGAAAATCATGCCAGACCAACAATAAAAATGTTCCCTTGAATGACCTGAATATATATATATTTATATCAAGCAGCCAAACCAACCCCACCAACCAAAAAAAATCAAAAAAAAAAAACCCCAACAACAGATACATCGCATTGTGATCCAACCATTTGGGTTTTAAAAATCTAAATAATCAGGAAAGTGAAAAGCAACACATGGTAGTTGATAAGCTACTCAAAACTACTCAGAATATAAGCAAAACTGTGTCAACACAGTTTTTACAGGAAGAGATGGATGACATACTGATACCACCAGGGCTTCAGTAGTCTGACTTCTTGATAATCGAGCTCTTAAAATATGGCATGGCTGCAAGGGTATCTAGGCCATTAATATCTTCACTGCTGTTGATCTTCAGACCTTTCAAATTACCTGTGGAAGTTTTGCTTTAAACTTTAATGGGTCACCTCTTTTTTTTTTTTTTTTTTAATTCCAAAAATCAGTCCATGACAGAAAATAGCTATTTAAAATACTCTTTAGGATAATAACTGCAGAGACAACAGCATTGTGCCTATGTACCTATGGCACAAGCTCATGGCTCAGATAAGAATATAAACTTTTTCTTTCGCCTTCCATACATTTGATATCAGAACATGTACATTTTTTATTAGAAGAATTAAATACTGCATTTTGAAGAAATATGTGAGATAACAAGCTATTTCCTCTCTGCATCCATCAGTAGAAAGAGGCTTGGATGTTAAAGACATACATAGCTTTATAACTTGTAATTAGAGTGGATAATATTCTTCATATATCACAAGAATGAGAAATGTAGACCTTACTTTTCTAATATATCTAAAACCAGTGAAAGTCTAGAAGCATGAGTTAAAGTACAGAGTTCCCACTAAATATATATATACCCATATAGCTTGTACTTATAAGCATTGAGGCATGCACTACCTGGTAATTGATTTATTGATCCGTTTTCATGAGATCTAAAACAAGTACCAGCTGACTACCTACTATAAAGTATATAAAGTAAACACAGTATCAAACTTACAGATTACACCAGTGGTAGCTACACTATAATGCAACTATTGTATATAAATCTATTAAAATATTAATCACTGCATCAGCCTACCACTATCACTAGTTTTCTCTGCCAAGTCAATAGTGTCATCTCAATTTGAGTCTTTTTTAGAATTAGGGAATCCATTATAATACCCATAACACCCCTCTAAAGTAATTGAAGGAGGTATATTTAATTCTCATGTATTCTGAAAGACATAAAAGTATATTGGGATTCTGGTTTTCAGGTTTTCTTTGCACTGAACTTTGCCCTTTGAGGTTCCTTCTAAAGGCGTTTCCCCTGAAAACGCATCTACAGAACAGGAATACAGTATGGTCCTCTAGAAATACAGTACATTCTGTAGTTGCTGCAGCACTCAGTGATGTGTATCCAGATCTCTCTAACACTCGTTCTGTACAGTCACTGATGTATTTGCAGTTCTCTACAGCAGCTGCTGACACATAACCAGTCATTTCACAATGAAACCTATAATAACTGTTTCTTTCCCAGTGAAATTTTGTCAAAACTGGCACCTAGATACTATGGTTGCTGTGGTACCAATAACGGAGGAAGAGAAAACTAGCCTGAGCAGTACACACATTCTGTATGTGCAAAAGCATGAATGGCTAAAAAGCATGGTTGTTTCTCATATAGTTCAATTTTCTTTTTGAATCCTGAGCAGAACTACATTTACACAATTTTACTGTTCAATCTGTCTTTGCTGGTCTAATACCAAATGACTCTTCTCTAAAAAGACATGTCAGTAGATTTAAATTATATGCATACATAAGTATATATGTCTGTATACATATATAAATACATATAATTTTTAATTACATGCTTTTTACCTGTTTGAGATGCAGAATATCATCATGTAACTCCATAGTAATGAGAAGAAAGAGGACTAGGCCTGTCACCTGCTTGTCTCTTACTACTTCTTTTCTTTTTCCCAAATAAACCAAGCCAGACACTGCCTTCTCTTTCTTCTTGCCTCATCACTGAATTGTTTGTAGAATTTCCTTCTGAACTTGTGCACCAGGTTGCCATCCAGTGCACAAAAGTTGTTTTAACCTCATCAATGAAACCTAATGCAACTACAAACATTAGCTGAAAACATATGCTATACTACAAATAACTTTTCTGTGGTTTATGATGCTTAGTGATTTTGTCATGTCTGAAATAATGTATATTCTGAAATGCTGTATAATTTATGCACATGCATCTTATATCCAGAAGCTTAACTTGTGGCTGAATAAATGCATGTGTTACAGAAAAGAGGTCCAGACAGTATATTTTAAGCAAATGGGAACTTACTGCGCCTGGTTCACCAAATAGATACTCCTTTTGGCAACGGTAGTTTTTCTTCAAACGCAGGCTTGTATACTTACCCTTTAGTGAAAATGCAACTAAAATCATAATCTTCTTAATGAATAAACACCTAAAACTGAGAAGCATAAAATATGGTAGAAAGTTTTAAACTATAAACAAAATAAAAAAGTTCTAAAAGGGCTCAAGATCTCTGTAACCAGATGGTGGGAACAGCATAAATGATGGTAGCTAAGTGGCTCCAAATTGTCTTCCAAACTGAACTCTGTGGACGCAGTAATGTGGCTTGCAACTGGGCAACAAATTGTTACTGGTTTACAGTGTTTTCCAGCTAGAAGTTCAATGAATAAGAATGCTTTGGTTCATAGGAAGTGCTGAGGGTTGAAAAACTTAAGATACAAAACATTTGGGAACATAGGTATTTTCTCTGCATGAATATTCCTTTACATACATGTTCCCCAACACTTACTCCATTCCTTTAGCTCTGGTAAAGTTCAGAATGACTGAACTTTACTGGAGGCCCAACATGTAGTGCTTTCTCTTGCCTGCAGAGCCCTGCAAGGCTATATGCAGACATGTTCATTTCTCTAGTCACAGTCATTTGCACTCTTTCTTTCCAGTCAATTAAATACGACCTTTACATGCTCTGTTGCAGTTACATCATACAGTTAACGAATGGGTTTGTCCTCAGGAGCAAAGTGTATGGAAGCAGCCTATGTCCCACCCAAAACAGTGCTTTTTCTCTCAGCGTGTCCCTTTAACTGGGACAGTATTAGACTGTTCCTCACTGACTAATGTTACTGTGACTGTTGCAAGAAGCTGTTTGACCACACAAGACTCAGGACCCAGATCTGACCCTTTATCCTCCTCAAACACAGCATTTTTCTCTCAGTCATTGCTTATAGGAATATTATCACTTCATGTTTTGACCATGGATATTCTTTCTTGTTCTAATATCAGTAATAAGAAAATAAAAATAACAACACTGATTATAACGTATGTTAAACACCAGGTTATATCTGCAGTACCTGAAGAACTGTGGAAGAAGGCTTACGTCATGGCGCCAGAGCTAATGTCAAGAGATGGAGGAAGGAGCACTGAAACTTATAGTGAAATGTTATTTATACTTCACTGCCTGCCTGGGTTGTTGGATGTTTGTTTGGTTGGTTTTTTTTCAAATCTGTGTTAAGAAAAGGATGCCCACAAACAGTTTGCATGTATTCTGTGTTGACTTATTATGCCCACTTCTATGGATGATAAATTTCCATAAAATGAAAACAAGCCACCCGTGACAATACCTGATTCTAAAATCAAGGACCGCCTTTTGACATTTTCTACATACTAAGCAATCTTTCTTTTCAAAGCCAGGCACCCATGACCCTGCTAAAATTCATAAGTTTCCCTGATTTGTAAGACAGGAGGTGAAAAGCAAAACATTCAACAGTTTTTCCTGGACAAGAATAAAAATGAATTCTAACTTCTGTTTCTAGTGTAATTTATCAGATTAATAAAATTGTCCTTGATTTAAGTGGCCCTGGACAATATAGGTAAAATAGACAATGTGTAGGCTGAGCAGGAGAATGGCTCACCAGAGAGCTGGGTAGAGCGCTTACTGCAAGGTGCAAGCTGCACTCAGTGTTCCTTCAGCTGAGTGCATTGTGCCAGCAGCAAACTCCTGGGAGCTGAAACAGTACATGAGTCAACTGCCGTCGTTATTTTTTTTATCTCCTTTTTTTCTCTTGCTGTTTCCTATCATGTTTCTACGCACAATAAGCATTCCTTAAGCTCTTGGCTCTGTCTAACAGCAGAGGCTACATGGCTCATAGATAGCTCCTGGAAACTTTAGCCCCCTGTTCATGTCAGCACTTGCAGGCACAGTTTCGTCTGTGACTAAGCAGATCTAAAAGTAGCTTTCTCTAGATGAGATGTTGTCAAGGATATTAATTTGTCTCTGAGACACTGCAGAATATTTTCCCAACTATCTCAACTGGGAACAGCTAGGAGAGCAAGTCCTTCTCATTTCCAGTAGGGTGACCATACAAGAGAAAAAATGCTGACTCTCTGGGTGGTTTGGATCTGCAACAGTTGTCCAAACAGCACAATTCGTCACTGCATTTTGTAGTGCCAGGTCTGTAACTAGAGCACTAGAGAACTGTATTGATTAGGTCAGGATATTCTTTCCCTTCTCGCAAAAAGAACTACATAAACTTCTTTTTTTCCAGTATCCAGGAAGCAATTCCTGATTTTAATGCCTGCATTATGTCTATAATATGCTGCTGTTACTGAGAACAAATTGACAAGGTATAAATGCATGTCTGAAAACTGCTGTGAGGTTTCAGTAGGTCCCAGTTGGCAGTGTCTGATCTACATGTGGCGTTCTATGAAGTTTGCAAATGTCTCCAAAATATGTTGGTGATGTTTCTGCTTTTGGAATGAACAAACAAGCAGAAATTCAACATGGATGTAGTGTCAAATACTAATAAGCACAGTAATATTTAATATGAAAAGACAGCTGCAAATACTGTTGTTAAAGGAATTGCTTGGGTTTAATCCATTAAAGGAGCAAATATCTTTTTAGTTCCATTTGGTACATGGGTCACATGTCTGGTTAGATCAGCCAGTGTTGTATCAAAAACGCAGACTGTGTATGCTGACAAAGCCTAAAGCAATACAGTACAGGATACATTTTTCAGCCTAGTAAGTGGGAAGCTACAGCTGTGTCTTCTACCAATGACAAGCACTGTATTTGCTTTCCAACATGCAGTTTTTCACTACTGGCTAAATGTGCTTTGGGCAGAAGTTACCTTAGCAGAATGCAATAGGACTTGAAAACAAGTGTGTCACCTCAAATGTGTACTAGAGCCAGGAATAATGACATACCCTCATCATATTTATTGTTGTTGTTGTTATTATAGCAACCTGCTCTAGTGGAAAGTGTCCCTGCCCACGGCAGGGTAGTCGAAACTAGACGATCTTTAAGGTCCCTTGCAACACAAACCATTCTACGATTCTATTATTAGTGTACAGTGTATTACCTTACCAGCTTGGTTCAAACAGTAACCATTAGATTCCTGCAAGTTCCCTGATGCAGGAAGATAGCAGGTTTTGGAGCTCATGTACTGGATAACACTGCAAATCCTGCTCCAGAAACTATTCTTAGTAAAGAGGATAGAAGAGGAACATAGTCTGGTAGGCTCCAGCCACAAGAGGTATTCTATTCCCTCCTATTTCTCCATGCATTCTCTCCATAACTGTCCTTCAGCTCTTCTTTTTGATTTCCCTCTTAATAATGTTATCATTCTCTGTACTCATTTCATAAACCTTTTCTCTCTCATTTCTTAATTTTACTTCATGTGTCACCCAACCTCATAATAATTCAACTTTACAACAAATATATTCAGAAGACAGAATTTAAAAGTTCTTAAAATTAAATCTTTTTTCCTAGACTTGAGTAGACAGTGGTGGCATTATAGTTCCTCTTTATATTTGAAATATTTAGCTGTTGCCAAAAAAAGGAATGAACTTAAAGGCCCATGACATTAGTTCCACCTAATAGTGATCATCTTCCTTTTACCTCCTTCTACCCACCTTTCTTATTTCTGTCCTATAGTTGGACTATAAGCTCTTTGGAGAAGAAGTTTGGGGTGGTTTCTTTTTTGTTTGTTTGTTTGTTTGTTTTTATTTTAAGGTACACTTAGCACATGTATGCCATATCTAAAAAGTTACGTCGAAGTTCTTGTCCTATCACTACCCTTCCAGTCATCTTCCAAAACATACACTGTCTCACACACAGATCTCTGAGGTCAGACACATATGAGACACTCAAATATGGGCATAACTTAATTGAAACATGCAGCCAGAAGAAAGCTGCCACAGGCCTCCAACTTTTCTGTAAAATTCAGTGAAAGAGAGAGGTTGTACTGAATGAGGGCAAAGCAAACTGTGAACTGTGGCACATGCGCAACTGTAAGAACACACATATGCATGCAATCAGCTGCTGTTGCACCTCTTGTGATCAGTGGCTACTCACTGTTGTTAGGCAACCTTTTGGATGGATTTTCCCTGAGCAAATCCCGTACTACGTGCCATTCAGGAACTCAATTAACTTTTGTCTAGAATAATTTTTTGTGGCATAGAGATACAAACTTTTCCTGCAGCCTTTCAGGCATATTCTGAAGCATGTATTTTCTTCATCAGCAGGACTTCTTTCACATATAAAGGAGAAATTTTAGTACATGATAGAGAAAAACTTGGGTCATACAAATGAATTTTTGCTAAATGGCAAGTAAAACAACATAATCCCTTGATCCATATTAAACAAGTGTTCCCAGTAAACAAAGCCAGTTCTTCTCAGAATATTGACACATTTCTGCAGTTTATGGCCTACAAGCACTTTTTCCCCTTATCTTTACATAAAGCAATATATTTTTTTAGCAAATACTTCTTAGTTGCAATTTAAAAAAATCTTTTGTTTAAAAGCTCCAGAAATTTCATTTTTAAAATGGTGCAATTCTTGAAACGTTGAATTTGGAAAATTTGCTCATCATACATGAATTTCTGATTATTATTATGAATTAATTAAATCCATCACTACAAGACTGCTTCCTTCCAAGAAGAAAAAAAACCTTGTATATATATTTGCAACTATATTTGAGCATGCTTTGTGAAATGCCTTTACATAAATGCTTAATTATTTCTGAATTATGCAGGCCTGTAGGTAGAAAAGAAAGCAAATTTGAAAGACAATAACACTTATGCTAAGTTTCATTAGAACACCTGCACTGGCTGTGAAGTAGAGCAGTCAATAAAATCAATGACATCTACCTTTAAATAAAATAGTCAAAATGGATTCATGATGTACCTGATAAAGGTCATGTATCAGGGGCATTCAATATCTTAAAAACCATAGAAAAAAAGGGAAAAGTCAGAAGACTGAAGAAAAAATCAAGGTCTGTTTCTTCTTTTATACCCTTGCTTCCTTTCTCCGTCTTTAGTGACCTTGATGTTCTTTTTCTTTAAGTTATGTGCAGCTCAGCTGTGTTTGAGGAACTTTCTTCACAGCACCACAACTATGCAAGATCTATAGATGTGATTTTATCTGTCTCTAAAAGACAGTCATGAGCATTTGCTTGTGATACTGAGACTTACCTCTTTTCAGTAACTTAATATCAGAATTACTTTAGAATCTATTAGCTGAGGTAGTATGAGGAAGAATTGAGAATGAAAGGGAAAGCCTGTATTAACATATATAATTTTTTGTCCAAATATTTTTTCTTCATTTGTACCAAGGGTTTTTTTCACAAAAGGAAAGTTCCATGGTACAGTCATGACCTGTAAGATAAACACAGGCCACTGCTTTTTCTTCGAGAAGCAAATGAAAACAACTTCTGGATCAGCAGACGCAGCAGAAACAGTGAAACATTGCCTCATTGCCAATCAGAACTCCATCTCAGAGATCCAGAAACCAATGTTTTTGGCAGCTGCTGCTGTGTGAGAAGGGAGAGAGCACTATTGGATGGGAAGAGATACAGTAATCCCAAAACATAGGTGTAACCTCCTTGATTGTTTTGTTTGGATCACCCATGCTCTGGAGATACACCACCTATTTCTCACAGCAAAATGGAAATGCGGTCATTGCTGGAAAAAAAAAAAAGCTCAATGCACAGTGAAAACCAATTAACCTATGCATTAGGGAAACTAGGAGAGAAGGAAATGTCTTCCTACCTCTCAGTGTAAAGTTAACCTGAAACACTAACTATGTTTATTGGCACAAGAAGGATGTTTACAACAGCATAAAATTTGAGGCCGGGCAAAGCAAAGACTTGTAAGGCAGCTGGCCCAGGCGAAATTACTTGCAGCATCAAAGGTAGTCAGCTACATCAAGGCAAAATTATCTTTGTTTTGTTTGTAGCATATGTTGCATGAAGATATCACAGTATAAAATGCATACCCTTTTGGCAGTTATTAGGAAGGTACAGTGGTGTCATTTCTTTTTCAAGAGATAGTTATTTCTTATAAACAGTGGTCCATGCAGTATATTTTGCAAATCTCCAAAGTTGCTAAGAGTGAACAGTCATCTGGTAGTTATTAAATTAAATGTCTCTCCTCGTCAATTTTTGGCAGATAAATATATGTAAATAATTTTTAATTGTACATCTTAGGAACCTGAAAGTATACAAATCCATGGAATCTGATAAAATCCATCTGCAGGTCCTGAAGGAGCTGGCAAATGAAGTTGCTAAGCCACTATCCATCATATTTGAAAAATCATGGCACTCAGGTGAAGTTCCTGATGACTGGAAAAGGGGAAATATAACCCCCATTTTCAAGAAGGGGAAAATGGATGACCCAGGGAACTACAGACCAGTCATTCTCACCTCTGTGCTTGGCAAAATCTTGGAGCGTATTCTCCTGGAAGGCATGCTGAGCCACACAAAAAACAAGGTGCTTGGTGACAACCAGCATGGCTTCACTAAGGGGAAATCCTGCCTGACCCATCTGGTAGCCTTCTGTGACAGGGCTACGGATCTGACGGACAGGGGTAGAGCAGCTGATGTCATCAACCTGGACTTGTGCAAAGCATTTGACACTGTCCCACATGACATCCTTGTCTCTAAGTTGGAGAGGCATCAATTTGATGGGTGGACCACTCGGTGGATAAAGAACTGGCTGGATGGCCACACACAAAGAGTTGTGCTCAATGTCTCAATGTCCAGCTGGAGACCAGTAACGAGTGGTGTCTCTCAGGGATGGGTGTCGGGAGCGGTCTTGTTCAACATCTTTGTTGGTGACATGGACAGTGGGATTGAGTGAACCCTCAGCAAATTTGCCGATGACACCAAGCTGTGTGGTTCGGTTGATACGCTGGAGGGAAGAAATGGCATCCAGAGGGACCTTGACACACTTATGAGTTGGGCTGATGCCAACCTGATGAAGTTTAACCATGACAAGTGCAAGGTCCTACAGCTGAGTCGGAGCAATCGCAGGCACAGCTCCAGGTTGGGCAGAGAAGAGATTCAGATCAGCCCTGTGGAGAAGGACTTGGGGGTGGTGGTCGATGAAAAAATGAACATGAGCCGGCTTCGGTGTGCGCTTGCAGCACAGAAAACCAACCGTATCCTGGGCTGCATCAAAAGGAGCGTGACCAGCAGGTCGAAATAGGTGATCCTGCCCCTCTACTCCGCTCTTGTGAGACCTCACTTGGAGTATTGTGTGCAGTTCTGGTGTCCTCAACATATGAAGGACACGGAACTGTTGGAACAAGTGCAGAGGAGGGCCACGAGGATGATCAGGGGAGTGGAGCACCTCCCGTATGAAGACAGGCTGAGAAAGATGGGGCTGTTCAGCCTGGAGAAGAGAAGGCTGCGTGGAGACCTCAGAGCAGCCTTCCAATATCTGAAGGGGGCCTATAGGGATGCTGGGGAGGGACTCTTTGTGAGGGACTGTGGTGAGAGGACAAGGGGTAATGAGTTCAAACTTAAACAGGGAAGTTTAGATTGGATATGAGGAAGGAATTCTTTCCTGTAAGGGTGGTGAGGCACTGGAATGGTTTGCCCAGGGGAGTTGTGAATGTTCCATCGCTGGGGGTGTTCAAGGCTGGGTTGGTCAGAGGTTTGGGTGATATGGTTTAGTGGGAGGTGGCAAATGGGTTGGAACTAGATGATCTTAAGGTCCTTTCCAACCCTACCTATTCTATGTTTCTATTTTATGATTATAGAATCACAAGGACACAGAATCATTCAGGCTTAAACTGACCTTGAGTGATCTTTATGACAATCTCCTGCTCAAAGCAGGGTCAGCTCTTCAGGTAGCTCAAGGTTTTATCCAAGAAGGTTTTGAATGCCCATGAGGGCAGGTTCTGCACAGCCTGTTCCAGTGTTTGACTACTCTCATGGTGAAAAAGTGTTTCCTGATATCCAGTCCAGCTCCCTTTTTCAACTTCTCTATGCTGTCTCTCATCTTCCCATCAAGCTCCACTGTGAAGAGCTCAACACTGCCATTTTATTGCACCTCCTCCTCTTGCCCTGTACCCAGATGCTGGGGGCTGTTGTTAGGTCTTCTGTATCTGTCTCCACTCCAGGCTGAGCCAGCCCTGGCACTTCAGCCTCTGCTCCCCAGATTAGTGCTCTTAGTGCTAAACCATGTTGGTGGACCTTGCTTCGGCTTTTATGTACTGGGACACCTAAAATTGGACCAGACTTTTAGATGCGGTTTAAAAAGTGCCAAGTAGAGGGAGATGTATCAGAAAACAAAATGTTGCCAGGCTGTGCTTCCAAGCTCTGTTCCATAGCCATCCCTACTTTTGACTGACCAGCATGAAGCTTAATCAATCAAGCTCATAAAGGTTTGGCTTACTTTCTAAAATTCATATGCCCAGTATCAACTCATCCATAAAACTTCTACCTTCTTATTTGTTCTAGACAATCAAGACTCATGCAGTTTTTTCATTTCTACAATTATAGATTCATGAAACAAGATAAAAATAATAAATTAAAAAAGATTTAAGCTTTGCAACAATGACATAACTGAGAGTGAAAAAAAGCATCATAGTTACTATTCAGAGAAAAATGGTCATGATGAAGGCGTAGGGTGTTTCCTTGGCAATACTGAATATCAAATGTGAATATACTTATATTTTATATCTGAAATTTTTATTGTTTCTACAAGACACACCCAATGCTTGGAAGCACATCTAGAAACATTGTTTTAATAAATGCCTTGTTCCTGAACAACTGTGTCATTAAATAATATAAACTCTTAAGTAAGAAATAAAAAGGTAGCATGAGCTAAAACCTTATCATTGTTTAGTTTTTACGATTTTATGACATCTGCATAATGAGAATTTAGATTAGCACAGTGATACTTTCATGAACTTGACTCCTGCATTTGTAGGCAGAGGCACTTACACACACAATTATTATAGCTTTCTGAGAAAATGACAGAAATGCCTTGCACAGTTCACAGCATTGAATCTCTATAGACTGTAAACATCCCTTTCTGGTGAAGGGAAAGGGAAACATTGGCTCAGAGGCAAAAAAAAAAAAGAGATTCCAGAATTTTGGTGCATCCCTAAGTATGCTAAACAAGGAAGTAACTTCAGTTATGAAGGGAGTAAGTTCTACAGTTGGTATGTAAACATTCTTGGTGAGAAGTGGCTAATTACTGGGTGGAAGACAAAAGTTCTTGTCATCCAAATCTGCTGTTCTTCACAGGTTTTAACTTTCTTCTTTCACACTTGGGCTTACATCTACTGGGAACATTGTGGCAACTTGAGGAGTTGATTAAAAACTTCAATTTGCTGCTGAGGAATCTAAATTATTTTGATATTCATATTCCACTTTTACACTTAAAAATCCCCTTAATCACCATTTGATACAATCTAAATATTCTTCTATGAAGATTCAGCTTTTTAATTTGTATTCAGATATGTTGAAATAAAAGCTTAACTATATATTTAAAAGGTAGAGCACATCATAGCTTCACAGATGAAAGGGTTAATTTAGTCAGCTTTCTCACACCACAACTAAATAAAAATTTAGTTTATTTCTGATTAAACATGTGAAATGTGACAAATGAAACAGCACTGAACAATGGCATCAAATGGTGCCAAATAAAAAATTACAGCCCCTTACTCGTTATATTGCAGAAGCTTCCTCCAAACACCGATTTCCAAAAAAGATTCTCTAGCTGACTACTCTTTGAACACTCCTTGCTTATTTTATATGTTGTACTGACAATTGGAAAGGATTATTCTCAGAAAGCATCAAATATCAGAATGTGAGGTTTTCACAACCCTTAGTCTTTTAAGGCCATTCTTATTCTTCACACATGACAACGTATCTTACTAGGGATGTTGCTAGAGATTAAGGTGAGATCTTGATAATGAAGTTGGTTATTGACCTGACAGTTTGGGGCATGTATGTGTGTAGGAGTATGAGAGTGGCATTAGATAAAGCCTTCCATGTATAGCTAAGATTAAAAAAAATTATAGATAAAGGTTTTAGTTTGGAGAAGAACTTGGTTCTTATATTAGTCAAACCTATGTTCCCAGCACCATCAATCTACTTATGCTCTCTAAATAAAAATGGCATTGACACTGTGTGCATCATGCAGCAGGTAAAATAGACATTGTGAGTACTTGCACACAAGTAAATTTAAAGTGCAGAAGAACCCAGGCACTGCCTGAACTGTCCAAGCGAGAGAACAGCCCAAGCCAATTTTAGACTGTTTGAATTAGCACTCACCTGAACAACACCTGGACATATTTGCAAGTCAGCACGGCCCAGGGACCATTCCCAACAGGCACTCTAACTTGCAGGCATGCTGCCTGGGACTATAAGAAAATTTAAAGGTATGTACGGGCACAGGCTGCTCCCTGCAAGGTGGTCTCAGTGGATGAGAGAGTGATTCCGGAAACATTTAATTGACTAGTGTAGGTTTTGCCTCTATTGGTCTGCCTATGTAGTACATTCCAGGTGGACATGCCCTGCTCCAAGCTTGCAGAGCACAAGCCAGCACACATATCTTGCCTTTCACAAGGGCTTTTTAGTGTGGGCTCAGCCCAGCTGTGACACAGCCATGGCTTTGGGCTATTTCCTAGAATTGTCAGGATTTGTCAAGGTCTGATTTTGGCATGCCACAAGTAATCCTTATTAGAGATCATTTCCCAGGCAGCAGATGACCTGCACACTACTTAGGTATGCCTGATTATTAACAAAGTTCAGATCAGAGTTACTCTTTGCTCATGCCATGTCTGATGTTTTTTCCTAAACTCTGACCCTTTAGGAGCTATTAGTTTCTCTGTAGAGACATATGCTTTGAATTTGTGCTAGTGTGTGTTCAAGTGATTTACTGTAGACTAATTAGATAATTTAATTGACACGATTAGCAGTAATATTTGTGGAAACAGCATATAATGCCTCACTTCTTGTGGCCTTTTTTTTTTTTTTCCATGCCAATTATCCTCTGCTTTTTTAATCAAATGGTTCTGTGGGAGACTCACAATGAAATAGAGAGTGTGACATGAGACTTTATCATTAAAAAGGAAAACTCAACTCCTTGCTTTTCAAGGAGATATTTTGAGTCTATTCGCCTTTTCTTATGCAAATTATATATTACACCATCCTGGCACATAGAACCCCTTGTGGGCTTTATTTTTTATTTTTTTTTTTAAATGAAAGGCCTAGTGTTCATCAGAAAGAAAGATGCTGGTAGTACTGAATAGAGGGAACAATAGTGCAGCAGGTACCATTGGAAGCTTCCCCCCAGGGCTCTGCTGATGGAGTTGAAGTTTGACCTGTAGTACCCTCTGTTATTTCATTGTCGCTGGATGCCAATTAAGTTCATCACTAAAACTGCAGCAACCTGTTCACTGCAGTTTGATATCTTTGCTGAACAAACCATCTCATTCCCATGCAGAAGCTCATGAATGAGTGGACCAATATTCAGCTATGCAACACACAATAAAATTGATTTTAAAATCAAGTAACTGTATCTTTTATCAGCAAAGTCCATTTGTAGTACAAATGGAAACTAATACATCTGCTTGAAGTGTTGTGACAGTCAGAACATGCCATTCCAAAATGTTTGCGAACTGAACAGTTTTCCCAGGATAGAAATAGATGTCTATGCATCTTGAGTCAGAAGCTGCGCGGCTTTAGCTGTAAACTTGTGCCTGCTGCCTGTTGTATATAACTTTCAGAGTGCTCCTCTGCTGTAAGACTGCACATCCAACAATGACACTGGAAGTGGTGGGTATATGCCCAGCTGGTCATATGATAATTTGGGCATTCATGGATTTGGAAAATATCATGAGAGGAAAGGTGTTGTGTGTCTATTCATGATATGTCTGGCATGCACATGTTTACACCACATCATGAGACAAAGGCATGACATATTGCTGAAAAAGTTAGAGCATGAGGCACTGACATGGTACCATCATGGACTTTGTGGCTAGCACTGTCTAAAAGATTAAGCATCTCTGTTTTGAGCTGATTCTTACAAGGAAGCAGAGCACTGAATAGACAATACACAAATTCTTCCCTTACCACAATGATTTTATTCTTCTGGGAAAGTAGTTGAGATGATGAAGCTAAATGCATCTTATTTTGTGCCTCTGATTTTGTAACCTCAGTCATAGAACTAGATCTTAGTGCGTATCATATAACACAACTATTAAATAGAAATTCTATGCTGTACAAAATTCTTCAAGTGAAAGAAGCAAAATGTATTGTTTTTGTTTAAAAATAAAACCAAAATTCCCTTCTGTCCTTGTGTTTCCTTTTCAACATCTGGATCTCAATTAAAAAGAGAAAATAACATCCTTATAAGTCTGCAGAGTTTTCTTTATTTTTTTTTCTCTGCTGCTGCAGTACTTTTCAGTTGTAGCAGTTATTTTATGAACTCATGAGTTAAGCAGTTCCAAATTGGAAAAGTACCAACCACTCCTACTATTCAACAAAATGTTTTCAAGAGCAGTTAAAAATGCCAAGAAAAAAATGCACTCAACCCTAGTTCTATATCAGATCCAAGCTTAGTAGTAAGTAACAAAAGTAATCCTTTTGGGGTCTAACTTGTCAAATAGTAAATTTAGCACTCTAAATCCACAGTAAGATCTTGTTTACTCTAAGGATTTCTAAGAAAGAAATCTTGATGATTCTCTTGTTCTGGTATTGTCATCACTTAGAGATCACATGTCTCTTAAAAGTCCACTAGCCCCAACTACTACCACCACGATCTTTGAGCTTTTCTTATGCTTCTTCAAATGGTGGTAAAAGCAGACCTGTTGAAAGGAGTCTAGTCTTCAACATACCTCATTTTCAAGCAAGAATAGGGTTTGACTAAATGAGTCAAAATAGGCGACTAGTTTTTTATGATTTCCAGATCAAACACAAGGACAGCAGCATGTAGATGAATTCGCTATCCAGCTGTTTCTGGAGATGAGAACCTGTAGTGACACTGGTGAAATTGATGTCTCCTGATGTCTGACAAAATCTTTAGGTAACAAAATCTGAGATGGATAGTTATAGTTTGTACTTGTATAGTAAGAAGTTGTCTTGAACCCAGGACAGAAGTAGATGGGAAATAAAGATAATAGGACTGAAGGAAGATACTATTTTAACACTCTGCTCTTTCATAGCTGTCTCCATCTGAGGATCTAGATGATGCGTCTAATATTAATACATTTTCAGGTTCACAGCGTCTTTGTGCTGTGATAACTATTAGCTATAACTATTATACCACAGAACACACACCCACATCTAGGAGAGAATGGTGTTATGGATACTAAGTCTATGTTGGGCTTTTCCCTTTTCTTGCTTCTTCCTTGAAACTTACTCAAATCTTTGTAATTCCCATCAGAATCTATATGCGACTGTAGCTGGTGTCCTACTTGAATTCATTAGCTGTAATAAACAACAAAGTTATAGCCCTAGGTCAAATATAGGATTTCAGTGGCTATAAAAAGAGTCACAAGTGTCTCTTAGGCACTGCCATCCAATTTGGTGCACACAAGGATTTGTGCAGCTTACCATGCAATGCGATCGCTCCCAAAATTGCCAATTATCAAAAAACACTAAGCAAGGGACATCTCAGCTCCCAGTACTTCACTTGAACAAGGAAATCCGGGTCCATGAAATGTTTACTTTCATGTACCCTGGCAAAGAGCAGAGTTCATCATATTGCTTTTAGAACCCAGGTGATTTATAGAACCTTTGCCCACTCTTTGCAAAACAGCTTAGTTGTTAGAGAATTCACATTGAAACAGACCTGTTCAGGCTTGGGTAAAAAAAGGTGGAAAAAGGGCTAAGGTTTTCCTCACCTAATGCCCTAAGCTGTGTAGAAATGGGATTAAAAGGATAACTCTGAATAAAAGTAGGTATCACAGCCACTTCAGGGTGGGATTTAGGGCTCCTTTTCAAGTGAGTCTGAAAACAGCTAAGCCAGGAATTACCAAAATACTTTTCTGCACACACACACGCACACACACAAATCTTCATTTGGAGAACAGCCATACAATACCTTAGAGAGACAAGGGGAAGCCAGTCCAGGAGTGGCTGTAAAAAGATGACAAGGTCTTTAGGCAAGATAGTAGTCTCCCCTGCAGAATAGATGTGGTTGCAGCAGTTCCTGCTGGCCAGAACTGTTTTCCCAGAAATACCAATACACACAAAATCTGATGTCACTAAAATTGTCCTCCCATTATGGTTATCCATCTTTAGGATATTATATTAACAGTGGATAGAGCCACTATATTTTACCATGCTTAAAAACTAAAATAAATAAAACTGCAATGTTAAGATCTGGTTCTGTCAGTGTAAGTTCTCCTTAAATAAATTGAACAAATCAGGAGTTTCTGGGGATTTAATACAGCACTCTACCTACCTTAGATTTCCAGTGGGTTTTAGGCAGGAGTGAATTACCTGTGCCCCCAAGCCAAAACAACACGGGTAAGCATCTGGAGACCTGAACAGAAGAGTGATCTGAGCTTCCAGTATTCCTGATCTCAGCATACCTCTGCAATATCATATTTATGGATCACTACTTGAAATCTAGATAGAATTTCAGATTCTGCCTAAATCATATTATAGCACCTACATAATTGTTTAGTTTGTTTATATTTTTGCATCTTTTCCTTTCAGCCACGTCATCTTCTGTTTTAAGTAAGTCTATTTTTCTCTCTGCCCATCAAGAGTTGGAAAGCCTAAAGAGGTGAAGAGGATTATTTCTGTCCTCTATTTTCCTTTTCCTGAAACTCCTTCTTTATCTTGTCTTTTGGGAAGTCAAGTGCTGCACTGAGGGCAAAATCTGTTGTTATTGAAATCAAACAGAAGTTTGCATTGACTTCACTGGAAAGAGTATCAAGTCCTTAACATGATTTAACCCAGAAAGAACAGCTTTGTGAATCTGATTAAGGACATTCTGTAATAATTGTTCTGACAACTTGTACCTTCCTTTCCACAGGCTCACACTGAGCTCTGGGGTAATGTGGCTCCCAGTTAGATGGAGATTAAGTGATGCAGGAGATGTTATCTCATATTTGACCTTGAGTGCCACCTCCATAGTGAGATACATTACTCTGATCTCTGTAAGGGGAAACCAGTCATGTTTTGCTGACTAAAACTGCCTTTTTTCATAGCAAAATTACAAAAATACCTCAAGGAAGGAGTACACGTTATTGCTTTGCACCAGAACTGACAAAACTGCACATTTTGCCTGTTTGGATTTGAGAGTTAACACACATCTCTGCACAGCCCTTCCCCTCCTCAGTGTTATTCTGAACAGAATATCGATGTCATCAGAGAGGAGTCATCTTTCCTTTTTTCCTCTCCTCCTTTGCTGCTGTTACTCCTCAGTGAGCTTAAATTTCATTTACTTTGGCAAAAGGTATCTTTTTTCTTTTTTTTTTTCTTTGCCTTTAAAAGTTTTAATCCACCTTGCAACACTACCTAAAAAGAAGCAAAAATAAACTCCAGTGTGTGCTAGGGAGAGAAAACCTACTTTATTTATCATCCAGTCCTACTTTACCATGCACTGACCTAATTACAGTCCACCCCACGAGGAACAGGGAGAGCAGCAGAAGGAGCGCTTCTGCCACCTAGCGACTCCTGTTCTCCCCCAGTAAATAGCGGCATCCCTTTGTGAGTTTTGCGTTTCGCGTCCTCAGCGCCTGACAGCAAACGACCTTCCACAGCCTGCCTGCATGGATGCCGGGCTTACCTGCCTTCTGCTTTTTTTCTCCTCTTTCAATGATTCAGAACAGCTTTAATGGGTGAATTCTGCACTAGGACTGGCAACTCGCAGTAAGACTGGTGGGATTTTAAAAAATCACTTGAAATGCTGTAAAGTACAGGAAAAAAAAAAAAAAAAAAAAAAACACACACAAAACCCCAAAAAAAACCCACCAGCGTTCAAGATGTGCTAGTATGTGTCTGACACCAGAAAATATATTGTATGCACAGATGTAGGCTAGGGTTTTCAAAGGAAGCATGGAGAGCATGGTGCCTCTGTGGCTGTCACAAGATGTACAAATTATTAGGGTCTCAAGCACTTCTACAAGATTTTGCTTCTCCCTTTCCTGCAATTATAATTTAGGTAATCTTGTTCCTGTGAAATGGCAGATGATCATGCACTAATTAGCCCATTTCTCTATGATACCATTTTCAGCTTGAGATTCTTGGACTGAATATGAAAACCAAAAATATTTTCCTATTACCATAGACATAAAAACATTACAGAGCAGACCCAAATTTAACTGTTTGAAAATTAAGGTCTTTTTTCAGTCTTTCCTTTTCAAAGGTATTCAGTAGTTTTTTCACAACTGCTCTGAAGGTCATTTTTTTAATTGGCGTGTTGTTGCTAAATTAAATGTACATCATTGGCACCACTTGCTGTGCATAAGTGAGAGGATGTAGGCTCTTAAGGATTCCTGTAAACAAATCTGAACATTCTTCCCCAACATGTGCATTCTGAGGAAAACCAGCCATTATTTTACATTCTGTATGTAAAAACCTTTCAATTTCCATCCTTTTTGAAGTGTTCCAGTGAGGTGGTGCAGTGCAACCAATGTTTATACTTACATTTTCATGTAAATATAGTAAATGAAAATTAATGTTTCAGGATATAGCATTAAACAATCAGGAATTACTCTGACAATTGCCTTCAAAATTTTCATTGTTTTCCAGATTTTTTTTTAATATCTAAGGTAGCATGTCCAAGGACTTGTTAAAATTGAAAAATTTATTCTGCAGATTTGCCTTCTCATTAGCAATATTATCACTGCCTTGTTTGACTGTGACATAGGTTCCTTCCAGACCATGTTCCCCTGTTCATCTCCCCAGGGTGGGCAGAACACTGAGGTAAGGAGGGAAAAAAAGTTCTTGCCACAGCGCCAAAATACAGGCAAGGGCTAAGGCCTTAGATAACATAGGCTTAGACACCACAGGCTTAGACACTCCTTTAGCTTGTATTCTTGATGTTCATCTCCCCCTTGGGACCTGCTTTACAGAAACGCTTTACACTTTTGTTTGTAACTAAGGCTGTGTTTGATGGTCAGAAGACTGAAACGCCTCTCCTATGAAGACAAGCTGAGGGAGTTGGGCTTACTCAGCCTGGAGAAGAGGAGGCACAGAAGAAACCTTATAACAGCCTTCCAGTACCTAAGGGGGGCCTACAAGAAATGTGCAGAGGAACTTTTTACAAGGACATGTAGTGACAGGACAAGGAATAATGGCTTTAAACTGAAAAGGGTAGATTTAGATGAGATATTAGGAAGATTCTTCACCATGAGGGTGCTGAGGCACTGGCACAGATTACCCAGAGGAGCTGTGGCTGCTCCATCCCTGGAATTGTTCAAGGTCAGTTTGGATGGGGCTTTGAGCAACCTGGTCTAGTGGAAGGTGCCTCTGCCTGTGGCAAGGATGTTGGAACTAGATAATATTTAAGGTCTCATCCAACCCAAACAATTATATAATATGATTCTACAATATAATTCACTCCTATATCATACTTTAAAATGCAAATAATCAGATTTGAAACATGTCAAATTGGCCACTCCAAATTAGTTTACTCTTTTCTCCTTTATCTCCCTTCGTCTCAGTTCTTTGTGCATTAAAGAGAGGCAATCCTCTCAGAAAGGTGTTGTGAAGAAGGAGGAATTGTTTATGAAGCACTCATATCAGTAGTAAACACTAGAAAAACTCACATGAGGAGCAGATCAAAATAGTGTGCAGTAGATAACTTCCAAAAGTGAATAATAAACAGTGAACAGAAAAATGTTGAAAAAATGCTGGCTAAGATAGCATTATACATTCTGTACATTGACTGGAACAGTTATCCTGTAGAAAGATATAATGTAAAGGACGCAGCTGTATATTATATAATGTTCATACCTGTCCTGGGTTCAGCGGTAGCAGTCGTTTTTTCTCCTTCTTGGTAGCTGGTGCAGTGCTGTGTTTTTGATTTTGGGCCTGGGAACTGCGCTGATAACACCGATGTTTTTAGATGCTGCTTAGTAATGTTTTGTCTGACCAAGGACTTTCTGAGTCTCATGCTCTGCCAGGGAGGAGGGGAAGCCGGGAGGAAGCAGAGACAGGACACCTGACCCAAACTGACCAAAGAGGTTATACCATACCACAGCATGTCATGCCCACTATATAAACTGGGCACAGTTACTCGGAAGGGGTAGATCACTGCTCAGGTCAGGCTGTCTATCGGTCGGCGGGTGGTGAGTGGTTGTACTCTCTTCCCTTGTTATTTCCCTTATCATTATTATTATTGGTGGTAGCAGCAGTGGTTTGTGTTATACTTTAGTTCCTGGACTGTTCTTATCTCAACCCATGGGAGCTATATTTTTTCGATTCTCCTCCCCATCCCTCTGGGATTTGAGGGAGGAAGGGGGAGGAGTGAGCAAATGGCTGCGTGGTTTCTGGGTTGTCGGCTGCGCTTAAACCATGACACCACTATAAAATGTTTTAAGAACCACCTATGTCTCTTAATCTGTTGCTAGGAAGGGTTTGTCCAGGGCTTCATTGACATAGAATCATAGTATCATAGAATAGTTAGGGTTGGAAAGGACCTTAATATCACCTAGTTCCAGCCCCCTGCCATCAGCAGGGACACCTCACATTAAACCATGCCACCCAAGCTTCTGACCAACCCAGCCTTGAACACCCCCAGCGATGGAACATTCACAACTCCCCTGGGCAAACCATTCCAGTGCCTCACCACCCTTACAGGAAAGAATTCCTTCCTCATATCCAATCTAAACTTCCCTGTTTAAGTTTGAACTCATTACCCCTTGTCCTCTCACCACAGTCCCTCACAAAGGGTCCCTCCCCAGCATCCCTATAGGCCCCCTTCAGATATTGGAAGGCTGCTCTGAGGTCTCCACTCAGCCTTCTCTTCTCCAGGCTGAACAGCCCCAACTTTCTCAGCCTGTCTTCATACGGGAGGTGCTCCAGTCCCCTGATCATCCTCGTGGCCCTCCTCTGGACTTCTTCCAACAGTTCCGTGTCCTTCTTATGTTGAGGACACCAGAACTGCACACAATACTCCAAGTGAGGTCTCAGAAGAGCGGAGTAGAGGGGCAGGATCACCTCCTTCCACCTGCTGGTCACACTCCTTTTGATGCAGCCCAGGATACAGTTGGTTTTCTGTGCTGCAAGCGCACACTGAAGCCGGCTCATGTTCATTTTTTCATCGACCACCACCCCCAAGTCCTTCTCCACAGGGCTGCTGTCAATCTCTTCTCTGCCCAACCTGGAGCTGTGCCTGCGATTGCTCCTGACTCAGCTGTAGGACCTTGCACTTGTCATGGTTAAACTTCATCAGGTTGGCGTCAGCCCAACTCACAAGCATGTCAAGGTCCCTCTGGATGGCATTCCTTCCCTCCAATGTATCAACCGAACCACACAGCTTGGTGTCATCGGCAAACTTCCTGAGGGCGCACTCAATCCCACTGTCCATGTCACCAACAAAGATGCTGAACAAGACTGCTCCCAACACCGATCCCTGTCTGTTTAGTTCAGATTAGAAGCATGTTTCTGAAGTTAAGTAATGTTGTCACCATTTTCTGTGGTCTGGGTCTGTGTTCTGACTCTTAAGGGCCTTGTGCAGTTGTCTTGGAGATATTTCATTGTGCATGCACTGAATTCCTTCCAGGTTTCTATCAGCTGGAGAGAGCACTCTAGGAGTGCAGCTGGTGCACTTCAATCTCAAATGGAAATTCAGTAAATGGGACATGATGAGCAATTCCTAAACATAAACTTGTGAAATTGATCTAGGTTGGATGTTACATTCTCAGCACAAGTGGTTTACTACACTTGCAATTATAGACAGGCATTTCCAACTACCTATCCATATTGATCTTGTTGTTCTTTATATTATTGCTTTAGTAGAAAAAAATATGTATAATTTTGTAAGTACATAGAGATCTATTTGGGAAATTGAGAAAGGCTTCAAACCGAATATGATATTCAACATACAAAAGAAGCAAGGAACAGAATGAAGAAAAAAATAGTTTTTGTAATGGGATAAAGAAAATAAATATTTGAAAGAGAAGTTTAAACCTGTCTGTCACAGAAATTCAAATTTAGCTGTAATTTGAGCCACAATGACCCAAACATTAGTGCCTATAATCTTCCCATCTTACAAGTGATTATTCTATTTTGTAAAATATAGGTAATTTGGAGATTACCTAAAACTTTCTATTTTAATGACCTTTTGTTGAGGTCATTACTTTGCACAAATATTAAAAAGTTATTTGGGAAAAGCAATTTTCGCTGTTCCAAATGTGTCATGAGTATAATCAGTAAAATACTTAACTGCTTATAAATTAGGAACAGCAGAGTCTTTCAAAACACCTGCTGATGGCCATGGGCACCTGCGTATATCTTACCCAAACAAAGCAGTACAAAGACAGCATCCTCAGCAAAAGCAATTTTCTGTAGCTCCACTGCAGGGAACTCTCTCTTTTGGGACTAAAATGTCCCTAGACAGACAAAAAAAAAAAAAAAGCAGCAGATTAACTGTGCCAAGTCAAGTGTTTGAAAACACAACAGCTGAGAAGGGGAACTTGTAGGTGAATTCATTGGAGAATGTGACTGTCTTCTGTAAGAAGAGGTGTGTTGATTGCTCGCCCAGATGTGAGGAGGGATGTTGGCTTCAGGCACAAGAGAGGAAACTTTTTAAAGCAAAGGCGCTGATCTGGTAGTTGAAAGAAGAAAAAAAAAAAAAGAAAGAAAGAACCAAACAAACCAAAAACACTCTCAAAAAAAGACATCCCCCGATCCCCTCAAAAATCCCAAACAAAAACAGCATCAAAAAAGTTTATGCACTTCTTTTTTAAAATAGTTCGATCATAGAGAATAAGACCAATGAAAGAAAGAACAGTCAGTATATGCTTATTGGTTTTTCTCCCACTATTTTCTGTGTTTTCCAAACTGAAGGATTTTGCTTTAGAAATCTCTTGAAAAGTTTGCATCTCCTTTGTCTAGATAGCATGCACTTGCACAATTCAGAGTCCAAGCTAGGGGAGACAAAAAAGCATACGGTCCTTCCCATAGAGTTTTAGGTTTTGTCTAGTGTGCTAAAACTATCTACTCTGACCTCAGTCCCAAGACCTGGGAATGAACTGGGGAGCTAAGCTTTTTAAGAATGTGAACGTGCCCTTAGGGACTCAGTGCTATTTTTATAGTTGGAAATCCATTTCCAAAAAGGGATAGCAGACAGAGATCCTGTACCCTGGAAGCACATCCTCCAAGCTAGAGCCAAAGAATGTAGCTGGAGTCTTTTAAAACCTGGAGTATCTTAGTGAAACCAGATGGGCTTGGCATATCAATCTAAATGGCGAAGTCAGATTCAGTTCAAAAAGAGAAGTGTTTTGAGACACTGCCCCATGAAGTAGGAGCAGGGGTTGCAGAAGACTCTTGGGAAATAGTCCTGACACATTGATCATTTAAGTAGACCTGATTTCCCAGCTTTAATTGGCAGATTTTATACCCATCCTAGTTGTAGAGAAATCACTCCTGCCTTTTAAATCACTTCTCCTTGAGGCTCATAAACAAAATTACTAGTTGTATGATGAGAGCATCTCTTGCCTCCAACCAGATCAAGTCTAATGTGACTTGACTAGTACTGTACAGAGTAATCACTATTTGCAATAAAATAGATTGCACCCAGTATCAGATATCTACAGGAAAAGCAATCTCAACAGAACGTGTCCCTAGATACAGTTAGAAAGTCTTAATTAGGTCATCCTTAGAATACTATCCCACAAACATCTTCTAAATAACACGATTTGAAAACTACGATGTGCTATGAAGATATTCAATATATTTCTGGAGCAAAGCATAAACATTTCCACCAGAGTGCAGATGTTATAAATTATGTTGCCAAGTGATAATGGATATTAGCTTGCTTGTGACTATATGAGAGTGATTGTGTTTACATGGAAAAAGGGAATACATTTCTCTTGCCTTCTCTTTCCTCTGCTGCACACTCTTCCAAAGAGGCTTGATGGTAGATGTGGCAGTGGTGCTCCTTTGTCGCAAAATTTATTTTACTATACCTTGGTTCTAAAATGTTATGCAGAGCTGCATTATATTTTAATCTGCAGCTGGGTTAGATGAAAAATGATCCCCTCTAGGGAAGCAGATTTTTTTTTCCTTCTGATTTTTAAGAGGGAAAATGGTTTGAGGCAAAGTTCCAACAACAGCGGAAACTTGCTTAAATCAATAATTAGGTGCTGTAAGGAGAAATATGTCAGAACCACTAAGCCAGAGCGACACGCAGATTCAATGTAAATCCTATGACCACTGAATGAATCCACTTACTGCTCGCAGCATCTGCAACCTGCTGCTCTGCACCTCTCTCAGCTACAAAGTGGCTCTGCCGTCTTGGGTTTTGTCCCTGCACACACTGTGTCCTTCAGCTGTTTCCACACTGGATGGTGAGTGTATACGTAGCAAAGCAGCTGTGGAAAGGAATATTTGGGCAGAATACAGTTTCTGATACAGAAACTAAAGTGCTGATTCAGAAGAAAGGGAAAGAAGTTGGGAGGTATCATATAGTTTTAAATTTGGCTGACACATCATCAAATTCAAAAAAATCTGAGGCATGTTACACTTGTATTACGCGCTACATGAAAGAACTTTAA
This sequence comes from Myiopsitta monachus, assembly GCA_017639245.1. NCBI lineage: Eukaryota > Metazoa > Chordata > Aves > Psittaciformes > Psittacidae > Myiopsitta > Myiopsitta monachus. The sequence goes on along the minus strand of CM029925.1, from coordinate 50,052,007 downwards.
AATATTCCTAGGGTGCCAAAATATAGCTCCCTTAATTTTGAATGGTCATTCTTGGTCATTCAAGGCTATTTTTGCTATATTTATGACTCTCTTAAAATGCCAGGTAGCATGTCACATCCACTTTTCTGTTATCACATCTTTCTGGGGACTTTTGGATTTCCTCCTATTGAATTCTATGATATATTAACATCCCTGTTCCATTCATTGGTTGAAGAGACAGCCTGATGAAATAACAATGATTGAACATCTCTTTAATGTTTCCAATTTCAGACAAATGTGGAAATGAGAAAGCTTATCCTCTTTTCCTCTACCAACTTACAATATTTTATGGGTAATTTGGCTTATATTTTGATTTGAAAGGTCTTTCCAGCAAATGCATAAAATTCTGTGATCTAAAGACTATGGAATACATACTTTTAAAATGTTTTCAGATCTGTCTAAATAGTGCTGAATAGTGCATCTATTTTAATGTTTTATCATTTTAGAATGACAATGACAGATAATGATTTACTTTAAAGATCGCCTGCAATTAAACTGAAGTCTACATTGGCAACATACAGCTGGGACAACTGAAACAAACATCTCACTTAGGCACTAGCTTTCTGGCATTCAAATCACACCACAATTATGCTTTACAAAAATGTGCTGCTTTTTTTCTTTTTTTTTTTTTTATTTTGCAGATGTAGGACAAAAAAATACAGAGATCTGCACTACAGGCCTATTCTAATACTTCTCACTATAATGCTATTCTAATACTTCCTATTTTGAAAGGTTTCTTAACAGCAACAAAAAAATGCTGAGACTCCAGTGAAAAATTAGAGAGATTTGTATTTGTTCCCAGTGCTTTGGGGGTAATCTTAACTCATTTATATCCTTCAATTTCAGTTGGCTTGAGGCTTCCAGAATGTCCTTGTAAGTGTATAATTTCTGAGTTGGTGTACATTGACCCATGTCATATAGTAGGGAAAATGGGTTATCTAAACCACTCCTTATCCAAGCATCATACATTTAATTCATCTTTCCAGCATTCCAGTGACTCACAATGTTATTGCATCTGCATACAACACAAACATTTTGTTATACTTCATTCTGCAGGCCGAAAAACATTGTACTGTGGTTCACCTTAGTCTCTGAACCATTCCAAGTGGTATGTATCCTTATGAATAGCAGTTGTCTCAATTTGTTAACCTGATCAAAAAGTGAGAACAATTTTCCAACTGTTTTGCAGACAAGATTGCCATGATCTTTCAGCAGCCTGATAGGACGGCAAAAACAGAACTTAGACTCCTTGGTCAGGACAAATTTTATTTAATGAGTCATTGATAAAGTAGTCAAGACACATTATTTAAAATATTTTCCTATCATAGAAGCCTATTCTGGAAAAAATGTTCTGTACTAAAAATGATTGTTTATTTTGTATCATAACATTTTCATCTTTGGAAATGATTGAGTATAAAAAATGATTGTTGAGGGTTTGAGTATAGTTTCATATTATTTCCTATATTTATAATTTATACTAACATTTTCACTTTGTGCTATGGCATATATCATTGCTATTGAGATGTTCCAAAACCAAACACTTAAGTGTTCTTACTTTTTAAAGGGTTTTTTTCGGTCATGAGGGAAAGCTGCTAAAATGGAGAGTACGTATTCTCATACCAAACAGTTTTATTGGAAAGACAATTTTTCATTAGAAGACAAAACTGTGATTTTAGAATGTTGTCTACTTTAAGGAATTGCTCCCTTGTTTATTTAGACTTTTTAAAAAATGGCTGTCTTAAACATTGTCTACTGTTCATACTGATAGTAGCTCAAGGATTCGTTTAGTTTCAAACTTTTCCATTGTAAGGACTGTGGGGATTGTGGGGAGTAAATATGTGCCTGCACAAGTCCACTGTTTCTCTTTCTTAGATCCTCATCATTTTGACTGCCATTTGCCAATGAGATGTGAAGATAGCTATCCGCAGGAAATCAGATATTTTTAACAGATACACGATATGGAGGAGAAGTTTCAGACCAAGAAGGTCCCTCTTTTTGAAACAGGTGGCACTCTACTGAAGCCTAGAATCAAGCAGACAAATAAGTCTTTTGTCTTACCAGGAAACAAAGAATCCCTAAGGGTTCAAATCCCAAACAGAAAAATGAAAACATAGTACAAGATCAGTACAAATAAATGAGCCAGGCAGGAGAATGAGAGTAGCTGAAACATGCTAAGGGAAATCACATCAGGGCAGAAAGAAGTAATAAAAAGAGCATTCAGTTGCACAGAGAGACACAGTTAAATTAACATGGACTTATTAAGATAGAATAAGAAAAATACATTTTTAGACAGCTGAAACAGAACAGTATTATATTCTCACAGGTGAATTTACAAGGAAAGAAAGAAATGAGCCACGTGCAGAGCTTGATTCAAAATTTAATTATCAATGCGTCCATGATTATAATGTATTTATATTTATCATTCCAACCAAAGCAACAAAAGTCAAAATATGCAAAATATGGAAAAAAAGCTCCAGTGATGAGTGCAGCAGCACAAGAAGGCTGATTCCAACAGCATAGAAATATCCTGGGAGCAGGAAGCCTGAAAGATGGTTAATAATGACAATAGACAATCAAAGTAAAGAAGGACTTAGAAAACAGAGCTGCAGTAGAAAACTAAAAATATATCATACTCATGTTCACCCACTTGGAAACTGCTTTCTTTTTTCTGAGAGATGACAAAGAAGAAGCAGTTTGAAGTGAAGTAGCAGTGACTGAAACCACTTTAAAAATCAACAAAATGAATGCTATGGGACTAGATAGCATTTACATAAGACTTCTTGGGGAAACTGGAATCAAACGCTTGAATTACTATAATATGTAACTTGTGACTGGAAAGGAATAGATAAAGGAAGAAAAGCCATTCTGCAATCTGAAAGGTTTTGTCAACAAGGAATATAGCCTAGGACTCCTATTGAAGGCAAAATACCTGTGGAGGAATGTTACTGAAACCATGTAAGACCATGAAAGATATGCAGAACATGATCATGGAATTATTTTTCTTTTCTCTCTCAATAAAGAACAGAGGACAACCAAACACAACTAGCAGGCAACATGGCTGAAAAAAAGGAAAGGATGTACTGTTACTTGCAAAACATATTGAGATGGTTGAGCACCTTGCTACAGGATATTGTGAATGCTAAAGTTTTACAGTGGTCCAAATGTGGTTGGACAAAGCATTCAATAAAACAAAGGCTTGAACAAGAAAATACCCATGAAAAGCATTCTGAACAAATATATTATTTCTAGTTTTCAAAATCTTTTAGTTGTGAATACCCAGGCATTATCTGAGAAGAGGAATATTTATTTTTCTTCCCTGATTTTATAATCTCATACCTTTACCATTGTATTGTTGTTGTTGTTGTTATTGTGGTGGTGGTGTTATAGAAGACAGGATACTGGAATAGCTGGAAGTATAATTTGTGTATCTTTCTTTATATAACAGGAAAGAGCATAGCATTAATAAAACCTCTAAATAGTCATATTCTGTCAGTTGGCCTCGCTTATAATGAGTTTTCAACATTATTTTTTATTGATGAACTCCTTTAGCCTCACAGTTCCTTGACCCTATCTTAATTCCATAAATATTTATTAATGTCTTTACTTCACCAGAAACATTGGGTGCTTATGCAGTATGGGAGCTGTGGTTTTAAGGAATAAAGATTTGATATCATTACAAAAGCTTGCAATGAGAATGAAACCCTAGTACCACGAAGGGCCAGAGAATGCAAAGACTGAATGACTTCCTATCTGAAACGCACTCTGCCTCACCCATGATGGGTTTTGGCTATGACTTTTGTTACACACAAATAAGCAAAACACAAGCAACCACCACACAATAAGGGAGCCACAGCATTGTTCTCTTTCCGCCTTTAATAAAGTATATTATTAATGTACACACTACATGTAAAATAAAAGCATTTTTCAGACATTGCATATTAAAGTAATATTCTCTGTGCTTGGCAAGATCATGGTGAAGATCCTCCTACAAACTATGCTAAGGCACATCAAAAATAGGGGGTGATTGGTGACAACCAGCATGTGTTCACTAAGGGCAAATCATGTCTGACAAATCTGGTGGCCTTCTACAATGGGGCCATGGTTTTGGTGGATAATGTCCTGGGTTCAGCAGTAGCAGTCATTTTTCTCCTTTGTAGTAGCTGGTGCAATGATGTGTTTTTGACTTTCGGCCTGGGAACAGCGCTGATAACACCGATGTCTTTAGCTTGCTGCTTAGTAATGTTTTGTCTGACCAAGGACTTTCTGAGTCTCATGCTCTGCCAGGGAGGTGGGGAAGCCGGGAGGAAGCAGAGACAGGACACCTGACCCAAACTGACCAAAGAGGTTATTCCACACCACAGTGCATCATGCCCATTATACAAGCTGGGGACAGTTATCCGGAAGGGTTAGACCACTGCTTGGTTGGGCTGTCTATCGGTCGGCGGGTGGTGAGTGGTTGTACTCTCTTCCCTTATTATTTCCCTTATCATTATTATTATTGGTGGTAGCAGTAGAGGTTTGTGTTATACCTTAGTTCCTGGACTGTTCTTATCTCAACCCGTATGAGTTACATCCTGTCGATTCTCCTCCCCATCCCTCTGGGAGTGGGGGGAGGAAGGGCGGATGGAGTGAGCTAACGGCATCATGGAAGATTTACAGCTGGGCTGAAACCACAACAGGGAAGAGCAACTTATATCATCAACCTAGGCTGGTTCAAGGCATTTGACACTGTCCCCCATGGCATCCTGGTCTCTAAACTGGAGATGCATGGACTCAACAGATGGATCACTTGGCGACAAGGACTTGGCTGGATGGTCACACTCAGATTGTTGTGGTAAACAGCTCAATATCTAAGTGGAGACCAGTGATGAGTGGTGCTCCTCACTTGTTGGTGTTCAAACTGGTGTCGTTCAACGTCTCTGTTGGCAACATGGACTGTGGAATTGAGTGCACACTCAGCAAGTTTGCTGACACCACTGAGCTGTGTGGTGCAGCTAACATGCTGGAGGGAGCGATGTCATCCAGAAGGACCTTGACAGGCTTAAGAGGTAGGCCAGTACAGGCCTCATGAAGTTCAGCAAAATCAAGTGTAAGGCCCTGCACCTGGATTGCAGCAATCCTGAGCGCAAAACAGGTGGAGAATGGATTGACAGCAGCCCTGAGGAGAAGGACTTGGGGTGTTAGTTGATGAGAAGCTCAACATGAGCCAGGAGTGTGCACTTGCACTCCAGAAAGCCAACCATATACTGGGCTGCATCAAAAAGAGCATGGCCAGCAGGTCGAGGAAGGCAATTCTTCACCTTTATTCTGCTCTCATGAGATCCCACCAGGAGTACTACCATCAGCTCTGGGGCCCCCAAAATACGAGGGATGTGGGCCTCCTTGAGGGAGTCCAGAGAAGGGCCATGAATATGATCAGAGGGCTGGAGCACCTCTCCTGTGAAAATAGACTGAGAGAGTTGGCCTTGTTCAGCCTGGAGAAGATAAGTCTCAGACGAAATCTTATAACAGTATTCCAGTACCTAAAGAGGGCCTACAAGAAATGCACAGAGGAACTTTTTACAAAGACATATAGTGATAGAATAAGGGATAATGGCTTTAAACTGAAAATGGGTAGATTTAGATTAGATATTAGGAAAAATTTCTCCACTATGATTGTGGTGGGACACTGGAACATGCTGCTTAGAGAAGTTGGGGATGCCCCATCCTGGAATTGTTCAAAGCCAGTTTGGATGGGGCTTTGAGCAACCTGGTCTAGTGGAAGGTACCTCTGCCTGTGGCAGGGATGTTGGAAGTAGATGATCTTTAAGGTCCCATCCAACCCAAACCATTCTACGATTCTGAGATTCTATGATTCTATGAGTCTATGAATACTTTATAGTCATTATAGCCCACTTATTCAGATTTAAGAATAAACTCTAAATGCAATTAAGATTTACAGTATCTATATTTTGAATTTATTAAACATATTTTTATTTGTGATACATTTAATAAATCTCAAGGTGCTATTTATCAACTTGAATATGAGCATAAGGAAATGGAAATAAAATATTTCTCTATCAGCATGTACGATATATAGACAAGACAGTTTTATGCAAATTTGGTGAATTCTACATATTTTGTTTTGCTTCTTGAACAAAACAATATTTCAATATCTTTAGTGTGATAAATATAATTACGCATTGAACATTTATTCATTCTTTTGCTATTGAGAGAAAGAGCTTTTTGAATTGAAAGACACCTCCCACTGAGTTTGAACTTCCCATCTCTAAATCATATGGTGCTATCAGTGCAATTTTCTCATTTGATCTAAAACATTATGATGAGCCTCAATATTTTTCAAGTATCTATAATTGCTGAAGGGAGACAGAACACTTTAAAACATAATTTGAAATAAACAGTTTTAAATAATGACTCTTATTTGTTACAAACTGATGAAAATTGGAAGACAAGTTAAATTAAAGCAGATAAGTCTTCTTTTTCTCCTTCCTGTACAATAGTAAGGAAGGGAAATCCTGAATTTTGGTGGTGGTTTAAGAGGGGATTACAAGTCTCTTCTAATAGCTTCACGAAAAAGAGACTATAAAATTCTTTTGGTCTGATTTTTATTACCTTCCAGTATGTATGTACCACAGGGTCTCTCTCTCCCTCATTCCTCTCAAACATCTGGTCAGTGACAGGTTACCAGACTAGATGGATAACAACTCTGATCTGAGACTGCAATTCCTCTCTTCTATTCCCCAGAAGCCTACCTGATTGATCCTAGAGCTATGCTTCATTAAGATTAATATTCTATTTGTTGATTATCAAACAGCAGTAACATATCCAGCAGGCATCACAGATGAGTAGGGAGGCATCCTGAATCTTGAGTTGACAATCTGTACATGCAACACTCTTCTACAGAATGGTGAGAGGAAATCTGCAGAACTGAGGCCATGCATAAAGGGCTGTCTTGTGGGATAGATAACTGTTTGAAATGTCTTCTCATTTTCAGACCAGATTTGCAAAGTCCAGTGTTGGAAAACTGACTCACAATTATCACATCCCTAGCCCAAATAAGCATCTTTAACCTAGTGCTGCTTCTTTATCGCTTTGTGCCCACAAGACTGGTTCAGTCTAAATAAAGATTTATAATTTGATGCTTTCTAATTAGAGCTGCTTGAGCAGATGTACCTGAAGTAAGTTACTCATCCTTAATACAGTACATTGGTACATTGGACCATGCCATTCTTTTGAATGATAACATTATTTGCTACTATAGTTGCATAAGCTGAAGTAACAAAAAACAAAAGCTAGCAGCAGGTTCTCTATCTTCAAAAAATCTACAAAGTTTTGATCAGTGGATTTCTTTCAAGTGCTAAAGAGCTTGTATAGTCATGTCTCAGTGACTGAGCATCCCCTTTTATTCTGCAGGAAGTTCTGATTTCTTTACATATGAAAGAGTTGATCTGAACTGTGACTTGTTGGTAGGGTAGAGTTTCAATGCAGTAAGCACTGTTACAGCACTCCCAGATAAACTCTTCCAGGCACCAGAGACATTAATTCTCTATAGATTTTAATGATTCTCTACAATAATGTTTATTTTAAAAAATAAAACAAAAAATTAAAGGGTAACCCAAAACAAAGTTTCAGCTAGAAAGCAGCCTGTTCAAAAAAATGTACTTAGCCTCATTTATTTCCATATCTGAAAAACTATCTTCCTTCTTCCGAGGGAAAGGAATAAATGTGTCTAATCCTGTTTACTCAGGAAGGGTTAAAGATAGTATTTTGGATGTCTGTTTTCCATCCAAGTTGAACATCCAGAATACTAATGTTAGGCAATTGCTGGGCAGCCCTCATTTAGCTGCCCATGGAGTCCCTTGTACCACCAGTGGTCTCATCTAGGATAAATTTATTCTTCCTTATCCCACACCTATTTTTAACTTGCTTAGCCATTAAATACCTGGTCATTTGATAATGTCTGGATGAAACTGAGAAATGTCTGTGAGCTAGCTGTTTAAAATATAAAATAAATATTTGTGGAGATAGATGGATGCTTATCCTACAGGCATGTTTTGGAAGTACAGTTAGTATTCTCAAAGATGCCTTTCTGATACTGCCATTTAAGTGACTGTAATCTTTTCTTTGGGATATGGTAAACATTTGATCTTTCCAACGCAGTTACTAACTGTATTTTCACATCCTTCACCTTGATATTTGCATCACATGCCAGTGTCTCTCAGATTTTGCCATCTTGCTCAGGTTCTTGCTGCAGAAATCTGCATTCACTTATTTCTGCCCTGCATCTTACAGACATTCCAGTCACCTTCTTGTCTTAAACCCTGCTCTATTCTTATGGCTTGCTGCTCCTATGGCTCTGTTCCTATGACTTGTGGGTTGCATGATTGAACTACTGAATATCTAATAGATAATGAAGTTTTCAGCACAATGTGTGTTGCAATATGACATCAAGATCAGATCAGGAGAAGAATGAAGTAGAGAAAATGTAATGCTGATGTTTACCAAGTAATTCCAGAGTTACTGGGAAATGTGAGCTATTACATCATTTTGTTAAAAGTGATAAAACTGGTACTGCAAGCTATTCATATCTAAGCATAATATATCAGGAAGAGTCATAGTGTTTTCTGTAAATCAAAGACATCTCTCCAAAAAATGGTATTTCTTATCTCCAAAAAGCCCATTAGATTTCTTCGGAGGCATCAAGGAGCCTGTGGGTTATGGTGATCCTGTTGCTTTTGTGCACACAGCTTTCAAAAGATTTTGAAGTCTTTCACATTGTTTGGTGAATTTACAAGGAATAAAAACAGGTAGGCTATAGAAAATCAGGAATAGCAGTCAACTTCACAAGTAAGGGAGGTCTTTAAAATATCTATGTGAGAACCTGGGCTATTCCACTTTATCATAAACAAGCTCGAAAAAAAAAAACATAAAAGAGGAAAGTGACAAAGTTTGAAGCCAATATATAATTATTTGCAATTGCCCAAATTAAAGCTGGCTGTGAAAAGTTCAGATGTATCTCATTATTATTTATTAGAAATAAAATAAGATATATGTAAAATATATATCTCAGAAATGAGGGATAAAATGACACATGAGATTTAAGGCTTAAAAAATATTCTTTTATACTGTCCACTGTAGTAGTGTTTAGCTAAGCTACTGCCACGTAATGCCACTTCTCATGACTGAGAAGTCATCATGGGTATTTTTCTGTGTTCAGCAACTTCAGTATTAGAAGCAATCAGAAAAACAAGTATACCATTAGCAAGTAATAAGAACTGGCCCAATGTCCAGTGCAAAATAGTATTGAGGAAATAATGCTCATCCACTGAAATTACCCAGCAGAAGTTTTAAAACCAATTTTTTTTTTTTCCATTGAAAGCATAGTTTGACCTGGAATTGATTGGTAGACAGTACTGCAGAGGCCAAAACTGTGAACTGGTTCAGAAAGTTATTAGACAATTATATGGTGTATGATTAGCAGACCAATCAACGTCTGTTAAGCACAGCAATTTACCCCCCTTAGTTCAGCAAGTCCTGAAAATATTAATCGCTGGAAGCATAAAGACTATGCATATCCTTACACCTTATGCCTGGAATTTGATTCTGACTAATGATAGAGATGTACAGCACATGGACCTGAGTGGCAATTTTTATTCAACTTTTTTATAGGGCCATAGATTTTTCCTGGAACCATCGCTCAACCTGATCCACAAAACAGGCTGACACAACACCCAACATCCCACTCCCCAAGCAGACCATTGTGAAGGAAGCACTTGGTGCTCTGAAGTACGCACTAACTTTCTGCCTGCTGGTGTGTAAGTGGACACAAGCATCCTTAAAGATGCTATGAATTCTTATATACCCTGCAATTGTGCTGCTTCAGCTGAAACTCACTCAGCATGAAGTAGAGCATGCACAGTACTCTCCAAGGTGTGTGTTGTGATTTAAGACTCTAAAACTCACGAAGTCGCTCACTCACTCACTTCCCTCTCTTTCTTCCCACAGTCCCGGGGGGATGGGGAGGAGAATTGAAAAAAATACAGCTTGCACAGGTTGAGATAAGAACAGTTTAGTAACTAAGGTATAACACAAATCACTACTGCTACCACCAATAGTAATACAAGAGAAATACAATGAAAGAGAATACAGCTGCTCACCAAGCCTGACCCAGCCAGTGCACCCCCCAGCAGCGAACCCCCCACTACACCACCACACCCTTCCAGGTCTCTCCTCTCCGTTTTCACATCCTGGACATGACGTGCTGTGGTGTGGAATAACCTCTTTGGTCAGTTTGGGTCAGGTGTCCTGTCTCTGCTTCTTCCCGGCTCCGCCTCCTCCCTGGCATAGCATGAGACTCAGAAAGTCCTTGGCCAGACAAAACACTACCAAGCAGTAACTGAAAACACTGGTGTTATCAGTGCTGTTCCCAGGCCCAAAATCAAAAAACACAGTGCTGCACCAGCTACCAAGAAGGAGAAAAAATGAGTGCTGCTGCTGAACCCATGACAGTGTGCATTAGAAAGGGATTCCATCTTACTAGGCACACACACATGCACACACACACAGTTTTTGATCTGAAGTAATGTGATTCTTCCAGTCTCCAGGCACACTGAGAATCCTAGGCTATCAATATGGAAAGCTGATGGAGCAGTCAAGTCATTGACCCAGAACCTTCAGTAGACTGAGAAGTACCAACAATTTAATTCTGAATTTAATTTTGTTTGATACAGTCCAGGACAGAAAAGTTGAGGGCTTGTGGGTCTGTTTATTTAACGTAAAATAACATTATTTTAAAGAATTAAACTTTCTCACTCAAAATACAGTCCTTTTGTGCAGATTAAAGCATAGGAACTTTCTTGGCTAAAGTGTTATCTAGCCGATTTTAATTGTGTGAGTTTTCTGCTGCATATTCATTCTTTCAAAATAGTATTCTGAAGGACTCATCCATCCTTATTCCAAGTCCTCCCTTCTTTGGAACAGTCTTCTTTGATATAATGGTGAAAATGCATGTGCATTTGCTCAGACCAGCCTTCCTTCACAGAGCCTTTCCAAGCTGGACAGCTATGTATCTATCATAGCAACACTTCCATCGCATATAATTCATTTTGTCTGACTGAAAATAGCTTTTTAACACTTTCCTGAGGGAGCCATTAATTAATATGCAGATAGGAATTGATCACAATTTCCTAGGAGTACAGCTCTTTTACTTATTGATTAATTCATAACAGTGACCTCCCTGGGCTCTGGGGGATACAGGTTTTGATTTTACCTTATTAAAGAATAAACACTGTACAAATAATAGATTCAGATATATAAGTATAGCAAGATTAAGACAGGACAGCCTGATCATCTGTGTTACATGGCTTGCATTTGAAGCAATCTCTCCAAGTCATGTCTGTTTATTAACTTAGTTTACTGTTCAGAAAAGAAACACAATCCCTAACACAGGCAATGCCCTTGAACGTTTCACCTCCTGCTACTAATACTTCAGACAGAAACATGCTTCAGTAAAATAACTGAAATATTAGACAGGAAGGAGTTGTTTGGATTGCCTTTTTTTTTTTTTTTTTTTTGTAGATGGTGAAAACAGTCTTTAAACTGAGGGCCTTTTACTGTTTAGCTTTCTTAGGATATCTGCTGCTGTTCCTCCTGCATTATATATTTCTGCTGCCTCCCTCCTGGGTCAGAGTCCCAGTCTAACAGTTGAGTTTCACTGAATTGTTCATGGAGGCCGTATACTGGATTATGAGGTACTGAACATTTCACTTTGAATTTCTCATATTGCACTCTGCTCTAGATACTCAAGCTGGTGCATTGCTCACATACCTCACTGTGTGCCACAATTTTTTCATCTAGAGGATGTGCAATGTCCCAGATTTTCACCTAACTGAACTGGCAAGAGTTTCACATAGCACATCTGATAGCAATTAACAAGTGTAGCAGCCTCTGAAATGACTCTGCAGTAATTGAGGCTTGGAGAAAATGGCAGGATTTCATGTAAACTTTAACCAACATGTGTATGAGTTTCAACAGGCAAGATATGAATCACATATTTTCATTCTAGCCCCTTATCATTAAATCTCTCCCGCAGGCTCCGCCTCTGGTGTTTTTTTTTCCCCCCTCAGACAGGCACCTGGCAAAATCACTAATTCCATTCACCTGCTCACAGTAGCCTTCACCATTGTGGGAAAAATATCACACAACATTTTTAACCCTTGCGTTCCTGAGCTGACTCCACCTTTCCCATCTGCAGCTGACTTGAACCCCTACTATGCTTTCCTGCTGCTTTCAAAATACACATGGAAAATTAGCAGAAGGCACTTTCAAGTCATGATCACAAACTAAAAGTGGAAGAGACTGGATATTAACTAAAGGAGCAATCAGGAATGTTTTAATTGCATATATGATTTCCTGAAAATATTTCCTTATCAAAATTGTACTTTCTGTTGGAAAAGTTTCTTAACTGCATAGCGGCATTTCTGAACTGATCTTGTGTAATAGCCACAGCCCTGTGGAGAACAAACCAGTGGTAATCTAATGTAAACTGGACTCAAGTTCCTGTTCTGCAGGTGAGACTCAGACCTGTGTATTTCATATTTTGGATGACTTCTGATCTCCCAGTGCTGTTGAATACACAGTTGTTAGGGTGGTAGGCTCAATAACATGCCCACTTATCTGGTGCTTTATTGTTTTATTTCCAAAAAATCCAGGAAGTTTTGTTTTCGGACACAAAACTAACATTTTAAGATTAATCCCGTAAAGGATTAAGCTTAAAATATAAAGGAACTGCATATGAAAATGTGCAGCAAGACTTGCATCCTGTTGGGACAGTCTCCTGCATCTTCTGGATACAGATTGATTTGTAGGATTGATGTAACTGCATCCTGAAGCCCATGCAGATTGCCAGACTGAGTGGTGGATTACAACTGAAGGTAAAGCAGTAGTCCAAGAAATATTTCTGTATCACGTTTTTAGTTTCTAGCTGTAACATGGCCCCTCCTTATGTTTCTGAAAAAAAAGGCTTCTTTTTTTACTCTCTGCAATCCTTCTTTGCTCTCAGTAGGGACCATTTTGGTGGTGTGAAACAGCATGTCAAATGAAGGTTTAGGCTTGTGATACCCATTTGAAAAAAGTTTGAAGTAAGTTGTTAACAGTTTCCATTGAGTGATTCACTGAATTATTATAATACAGTACTAGTAGTGAACCTCTGCTGATGTAGGCAGGAACAAGCAAATACCTGTCTAGCCTGTCTCTGGCTAAGGCTCAGAGGAGCTGTTTTTGGAAACAATGCCAGTGCAAAATGGTTCATTCCCTGATACACTGTGCCAGCTACCAGCATTCATCAGCTCAGGGACCTCTTCACTGAAGGCCAGCTATACGCACCCTGTTTATATTGATAATGAACCCATTCACCTGCCTGTTCCCCTTTATAAGCCATTTGTAATTTGCCTATTCCAACTCCAGCATGTGGCATGCCAGGACATAGCTAGTAATTCCTTAATCTTGCCAAAAGCACTGCTAGAGATGAAGAGTGCAGATCTAGCATGATGAGGCTCACTCCTATTTTATCAAAGAGGAATGTCCTAAGGACAGTTTTTAACCTCTTCTTCCATGTATCACCCTTAGGTTAAGCATGTTCTGACACGCTATACACAGCGTCTGTCCTTGGAGTTAAAATAGTGTCTTAAGTAAAATGCTAAGACTAACCTAGACCTCTTCTTGCGTAGCACAAAAGTCTAGCAATATAAGTTCTTTCCAAAGCATATTTCAGCTCCAGTTCTCTGTGACTTGCCCGGGCAAATTTCAATTCCTTCCAGTGGAACTAAACATGCAACAGGTAAATAACTGAACATTAATTAGAAATGGGCATTTGTTAAGATAAAGTAGTTGCCACCTCCTGCTTCCTCTGCCTGCTCTGAATCCACCCAGCTGAAAGCTTTATTTCTCACCTTTTCTGATCTCTTTCACTCTATTCACCACCATCCTTCCTTGCTCTCTTCTTCAATCCCTCAATTTGTCAAAATTTCCTCCAAATTATATGATTTTTTGGTCCAATATCTTTGCTTTAGCACAATTGTGAGCATGTAAAATTTAGCTAGTTATCAGAACATTTCTGACAGGTGCTGATAGGTTGTAGTTTAATGATAAAATATCACAATGTGAGAAAACCTCCCACAAACAGTGCATGTCATGTAGCTCCTGCTGAAGCTACACATACTGCTCCAGCCTCATCCAGAAGAACCGAATTGTTTCCTCTCACCACTGAATTTTCAATAAGAATTTAAGCTTGGCACAGACTAAAGATGCTGGATGCAGTTAAATCTGTCATGAGACCACTGACATTAGCAGACATCTCAGAGATTCATTTTGCCTCTTCTGCAAAGAGTTTGGTAAATTTTGGGATAATGGAAAAGTACCTCAGCAAGGACTAAGGAGAGGAGAGGAGAGGAGAGGAGAGGAGAGGAGAGGAGAGGAGAGGAGAGGAGAGGAGAGGAGAGGAGAGGAGAGGAGAGGAGAGGAGAGGAGAGGAGAGGAGAGGAGAGGAGAGGAGAGGAGAGGAGAGGAGAGGAGAGGAGAGGAGAGGAGAGGAGAGGAGAGGGGAAAAGGAAAGGGAAAGGGAAAGAAAAAAGAAAAAAGAAGAGGAGGAGAGGAGAGGAGAGGAGAGGAGAGGAGAGGAGAGGAGAGGAGAGGAGAGGAGAGGAGAGGAGAGGAGAGGAGAGGAGAGGAGAGGAGAGGAGAGGAGAGGAGAGGAGAGGAGAGGAGAGGAGAGGAGAGGAGAGGAGAGGGAAAGGGAAAGAAAAAAGAAAAAAGAAGAGGAGAAGAGGAGAGGAGAGGAGAGGAGAGGAGAGGAGAGGAGAGGAGAGGAGAGGAGAGGAGAGGAGAGGAGAGGAGAGGAGAGGAGAGGAGAGGAGAGGAGAAAAAAGAGAAACAAAAGAAGAGAAAAAAAAGAAAAGAGAAATAAAAGAGGAAAGGAAAGGAAAGGAAAGGAAAGGAAAGGAAAGGAAAGGAAAGGAAAGGAAAGGAAAGGAAAGGAAAGGAAAGGAAAGGAAAGGAAAGGAAAGGAAAGGAAAGGAAAGGAAAGGAAAGGAAAGGAAAGGAAAGGAAAGGAAAGGAAAGGAAAGGAAAGGAAAGGAAAAAGAAAAGAAAAGAGAAAAGAAAAGAAAAAAGAGAAGAAAATAGAAGAAAAGAGAAGGGGGGGGGAAATGTTCAATCTCAGTAAGCAAACTTCATTCTCCATCAAGGTAATTTGGTTGGATCCATTCTGCTTAATAGAGCCATGTCAATTTATTCCAATAAAACATTTCTTTCTAGCTAGTGATAGCCAGAATGGACTGTGCAAGAGCCTGAAATATGGGCAAGGACTGCACTGTGCATGAATGGAAAAATAAAAAAATGATCTTCTGGAAAGAGCTTTACTGTCTAAACATTAAAGAAGGGACAAAAGAATGATGTTGATGGGCAAATAAAGGAAAAAAGCTTCAAGAAACAACGGCATAAAATTTAAAAAAAATGTGAACCTATCAATTTTGGCATCTCAAATGTTTACTGTTTGTTTTAAAGTGATGGCAATATCCTGTTCTTTTTGAAATACCAGAAGTAAAATCCAGCCCCACTGATACTGTGGGAAGCTTACCACTGGTATCTGGAGGATCATGGTGGCAAGCAACTTCCCTATTATGTATGAAGCCTGAGCTACACTATCTATCTCTGGATACAGCATAGCTATCATTAAAAAATAATATAAAAGAGTTAATTGCATAATTTTGGTGATTCCTTTTGGTCTTCTTGTTTAAAAGAAGACCAATTTAGATAATAGTCTAACAAAAATGTATGTTTTCTTTTCTCTCCCTCTGGCTTTCCGATCCCCCTTCTTTGTTCAGAATGAGATGTTCATTATTTGTCCAGTAAATGAGTAATCTGCTAATTAACCGCATTTGTTATGTGATGAATATTCAACTACCATAATGGGAAGAGCAAGACAATGTATCATACCTAAGTAAATTAATTTGTTGTTGGGCAATGATTTGCATCCACCTGGTTGCAATTGCTCACTCAGAAAAGCTCTCCAGCTTTTCTAAGTTTGAGAATTAAAGGATTGCACAGCCCATTTGCAACCATATACAAAAGGTGAATACCTTTCTCTCCATCTCTTTTAAGAGTATTATTCAAACAAATTGAGTTTTGAGATAACTTGTGTTCTGCCTGGTGATAAGAAAAAGAAATTACCAAGTAAATGACATTCATTTCCTATCTTTGAAATGTGGTAATCCTTTCCTATCATGTTAACAATGAAGTCAGAGCATCCCTTATGGAAAAGCAGGCCAAACTCTTCCTATACAAAACACTACAAAACATATTTAACATCCAAATCCCATTGTTCCACTCTTGGTGGTGTCTAAAACTTTGCCAAAAGTATCCCGTATGAAATGCAAAAAGTCATCGTACTGGTTCGCACTGAAATCATCAAACATTTATCCAAATAACACAGTGAAGGACAAAAGGGAACAAAGTACAGTTTATAGAACAGAGTGGTCTCATTTCTGTCCAAGGGTGAGACATTCCTCTCCATCCTGGTCCCTCAAATTTGGAGTGGAGTTATATTAGTGCAATATGTCAAAGTCCTCCATTTAAGCTAGCCGTGACCTTCAACCTTCCTACCACAGCCTTCACACTACTGTTATACCGCATATTCATAGAACGGCTGCTTTCCAAGGATGACTGTTTTTTCTATATTTACTGCCAATTAAGGATCATTGTGGTACTTAGTATGGTACACAACAGTAAGACTGGAAATGCTCCAAATGTAATACATAATACTTCTCTAACCTGAAAAAAAAGAAAGGGAAAAAACCCCAAAACCAAACAAACCAAAAACCAAACACAAAACCAATCAAAGCCTGTAGTAAAGAAATATGCAGCATTAGGTTAAAGCATAGAATAACTGATGCTATATATCACTAAGCTTTATGGCCAAGTGCTGAGGAGGAAATAGCTCGTCTCTTCTTCAAGAGGGGAAGAAGAAGTCAAAACGAAACCTGCAGACATAGATTAATTTGCATGAAAATCCTATTCATAAATCCTAGAGAATCCCTCCACAGGTTTAGATTATGTGAGTGGTAACCAGCAAGTGTTGAAGGAGGAAAGGGAGTGAGGAAATATATTGAGGTTTATGATGAAAGTTTATTTCTTGACAGTTGGGTTTCAGTGCAATGGTTTTCAACACTTGTGACTTGGAGAAGTGTGGGTTTGCTGTGACATGAAATGGTGTTGGGGGCTTATGCTATAAGATACAATACAGAGGATGACTGCAGACACTTGAGAGGATGTCTGGATGCCTATCAACACCTCTCACATGCTGAATACCTTCTGTACCAGAGTCATTGTGGGGTGGCACAGGGATTAGTGGCAGCACCTCTGAACAGATCAGAAAATAGTTGTGGTAAGGTAGGAGATTTTGAGAGACAACTGAACTTACAAGGCACTGACCTCATCTGGGAGTGGAATTGGATGAGGGAGTTGGTTTGTCCCCTGTATATATATCTTAATCTTGACATTTTATTTTGCCAGGTTCATGGCTGTGGTTTCTTACTCACTGATGAAATGGAATTTATTTGTCACTGCAGTTGCTTTCCTAGTCTCAAAGTCTGAGGTGCATTTACCCTTCTGCTGTCAGCAAGGGTTGCAGGCACTGTCTATAGATGCTCAGGCTGTGGCAGGCAACAACCAACTTACTCTAACCCTCTCTCCTATAAAGGAAGGAGGATAAGCATGCTCAGTGCATGGCAGGCAACAAGTAGCAGTAGTGTCGGCGTGTGTCATATAATTTCTTCTTTCCAGAAAGATCTTTCCTGCTTTGATTCCTTTGATTCTCTGCCTCACCACTAGGGCAACTGTTAAGGACATAGAAGGATGTGTTTGTTGTGGTTGTGCTGGCCAGAAGATTTCTATTAGATTTTGGATTTTTTTTTTTCTGAAAATAAGATTCAGAATAACATAAAGGATCAGAGGAGCTAGTTGATCCTGATGCATTTCCAATCTGAAGAAAAGTTGAAATAAGTTTCAGTTCCTGATAAACCTTTTTTCATTTTATTTTTCCAATAAAATATGTTAGCAAAAGATTTTTGAGCTGTTTCTTATAATCTGTTTATATTCTGCAAGTTTTCATTTTTGTCTTTATTTCTGGTTTTCATTAAATGAAAATATAAGAATCTAATGAAAAAAATATTTCTAATTTACACATAAGAATATTTTTTAGAATGCTGACAATTTAAAAATAAAAAGTCTTCTTAAGGAGGAGAAGGGAGATTGGAGAAGGTTTTTATCTTTCTTCTTGCCTTTAAGAAAGCTTTCTTTTATGCAGAAAAATGTCTACCAGCTATAATGGCAATATATTCACTTTCTTGTCATTGACTGAGAAATATAAAAGTCCTGTAGACAGTTCTAACTCTGCCTTCTGATAGAGGTTAAGTTCTTTGTCGAGAAGTCATTGCGTTTACATGCTATTAATGCAGCATGCTGCCCAGTCTCAGTCACCATATTTAGCTGTCTGAGTGTAGGTTATGTATGTTAGGATGAGGGTGATAAAGCAGTTGTAGACTGTAACATAAGGTGATTTTCTTTACTGCACAATTACGGTTTATGCTTTCATAAAGCTCTTGCCAGTGATGAAAAGTTGGGGAGGGTTAAACAAAATGCTATAAAACATATCAAAGTGGATTGCATAAACAATTACCATGCTCTGGAAAATGGCTGATTAACTGACTGAAGTGAGACATCTGCAGGATGTAGGCACTATGGATATATCAAAGGATCTGAACTGCCTCGTTTGTTTTACTAAAAGTCACTTAATTTGTTCCAACAGTTATACCTGGTTTTGTCATCCTCATTATTAAGGGAAAGAGCACTACACCTGTAGGTGCAAGAGTCTTCGTACAGCCAGATCTACTTGCATATTCCCCAGGGCAGAGGCAAGAGAACAGGATTTTCTCAGATCTCCTAAATTAAGAGTGAAGCTAGATTTAAGGAATAAAATGGATGTGTGGGGATGCTTGGAGAAACCTTTACCTACTTCTTTGACCTCTCTCTGGCTTTTCTTTGACCAATATTAACAAAAGAATTCTGTTATTGTCGTTTCACCTGTCCTCCAAGCTTATCCAGCCCTTGTGAAAGCAGTGTTTTGCAATCTTCAGTCAACTTTTTCAGCTGGATATTGCTATCCTATTTTTCTGATAAGAATCTTGGACAAAATGAGACCCGTAATGCAAAGACAGGAGTCTCCTCTGTAAGTGCCTTTTCTTACTGAAAACCATACACTGTAGATATTTAAAACAGCTAGACATAGATTGTCCATGTTACACAAGATGTTTCTCCTTTGTAGTGTGAATCAGAATTACAACTTCAGAACCATTGGTGCAAACAATGTTACCCTTTTCCCTCAGAATCCTTGTTATTTTGCCATCTTGATCCCCTTTGCAAGGTAACCTCTTCTCCCTGTTAGTTACTGAGTGAATCTTTCTAGAGGAATTTGTGTTGGAAATTAACTGTCTACATTGTCACACTTCAGACAGTCAGCTATGGGCTACTAAAAGAGGCATGATCACCCAAGGGGGTTTCTCAAAAACTTTTTTCTGTCAATAAATGTACCATTTAAAGGTCTGTCCAAATACATGTGTAGACAAATAAATAATTAAAAAAAAAGTGTTATCACAATATGTACCTCTATAGCAGCTGTGTACCACAATCTTCTGCTTTTGTTCCATGCTGAATGATCTCCATTGCAAAAGGCAAATACATTTTTCTCCTAAACTTTTACATGCTTTACTCACTTCTAATGATAATTGTCAATGAAACTTATATTATAAAAATTTAAAAGTTAGGATCCGCAGGGCCATGAATCTGAATCTCTTCTCAGCCCAACCTGGAGCTGTGCCTGGGATTATTCCAACCCAGGTGTAGGGCCTTGCACTTGTCATGGTTAAACTTCATCAGTTTGGCATCAGCCCACCTCACAAGCTGTGTCAAGGTCCAACTGGATGGCATTCCTTCCCTCCAGCGTATCAACCAAACCACACAGCTTGGTGTCATTGGCAAACTTGCTGAGGGAGCACTCAATCCCACTGTCCATGTCACCGACAAAGATGTTGAACAAGATCAGTTCCAACACCGATCCCTGAGGGACACCACTTGTTACTAGAGAAGGACTTGGGAGTGTTGGTCGATGAAAAAATGAACATGAGCTGGCAGTGTGTGCTTCCAGCCCAGAAAGCCAACCATATCCTGGGCTGCATCAAAAGGAGCATGACCAGCAGGTCGAGGGAAGTGATCCTGCCCCTCTACTCTGCTCTTGTGAGACCTCACTTGGAGTATTGTGTGGGGTTCTGGTGTCATCAACATCAAAAGGACATGGAACTGTTGGAACAAGTGCAGAGGAGGGCCATGAGGATGATCAGGGGACTGGAGCACCTCCCGTATTGCATGCACTGCATTAACAAACAGAAATTATTATATCCTATTTTTTCCTTACACTAATGTAGCATGTATGTGTATCACAGTAAGATGCACTCATGAGCTCACCACACCTCTGAGAGCTAAGGTCTCCAGACTCCAACTGCCAGAGTCTCCCATGGCATAAACATTTGGCATAGTTTTCAAACATTGTAATTTCATGTTTTCAGCTGACCTTCAGTTGCTCAGGTTCCCCTCTCCAGAGCTCAACTACATTGCAGTCACACCTTCCATAGACACATGACAGTTGAGACAAAAGAGAGAAAGAATTGCACTGAGGTCATTTTTTTTCTCCAAAGAGAAAACAGAGATGCACAAATTTCTGCAGAGAACCTAAACATGTGTACAACACTCCTACTAACCTCTCAACAGTAATGAGGGTTGACCTAGTACCCTCACAAAATCATGTCTCTTTCCTGATCCTTATTCCTTAAAAATGAATTGTCCTCTAGTTCTTCCATGGGTTCAGTCATTCTTATTCCTCAGTTTTCTCCTTCTTGGGATGGTCTATCATAGGTAGAAAGTGTACTATTTTCTGGTGTGGTCTGACAAGAAAATTTTTTGCAGAGTTCTTTATGCTGGATCTTGATGCTGTCTTGAAGGCAAATGTTTGATTCTTTCTTCTTAAATTCTGACTGTTAAGTACAAAAAATATGCACAATCAAAGATAAACCATCACTGTCCTGAAAGTGAAAAAGTTTGGTCCTAATCACAGTCCCAGGCTCAATTTTATCAGGAGGCACGCTGACTTTCTTCTACATTTTCATTTATTGATTTGTGTACAAACATGAGAGAGGGAGTCAATTGCACACAGATTTCCTAATAGGTTGCCTTCACTAGAACAGATATCATGCTTGCTAAGAGAGTTTGAAGTGCAGTAAATTTTCTATTACCATCCTATTAAGAACAGACAATAAAGGTAGAAGTGTTTGGAATATTTTCCTGGCTAGAAAAATAAATCTATGTTCACTAGGTTTCTCTGCAATAATTTAACAAATTATTTTGACTAATTAAAAAAAATCCAACCTAACAACTTAATAACAAAACAAACATGGAAAAGGTAATGTGATGTGATTTGTATACAATTATGGGAAAAGTGTCATTTTCTTACTCTTTCCCTACTGATTATTAGGTTTTCACTTAGCTCTGTCCTTACAGCAACAGAAGAGTATTCAGATTGTCCTTTGTTAATACTTTGTAAATTACTTTTGTTAAGCGCAGTGCCAGGTTCCTTAGAACTTCCCTTCTACCTGCTGCTAACTTTTAAACCATTTTAAAAATGCATATACAAATATTTATTCATAACGTAACTTGGTGGTGCTAGAATGGTGTACTGAAAGTATTCTAAATATTTCATAAATACAAGGAACTGTAATGAAAATTTTAAGCTTCGGGATGTAATTAGTGAATGTGACATATTCTAAATTATAATCAAGAAATTAAACCACTGACCTAGAAAACCAGCTCCTTATGATAGATATTAGAGTAGTACAGATTCTCCAGAGAGAGAGCAGGAAAAAAAAAAAACCAAACACAAAAACTAGCACCAGAAACAACAATTTATTTTACATTTTAACACAGCAGAAATATGATGTTGTGGTTGTGATAGGAAAATTTCTAATAGTGCTAAACAAGTATTCACAGTGGCTTAAGATATCCACAACTCTTTTTTTCTACCACAACTAAATTCCCTCAGCCACTGCATAAGATGCAGAACTTATACTGCAGATAACTATGTTCATATATCCATGCTGCGGCAGCAGGAACCTTTTCTGTAGAGGTAGAGTATGTTGACAGAAGGAGGTTTTCTGCCTACATAGTTGTATAACTTCCCCAAGCACCAAGAGGTCAGCCCATAAAGCTCTTTTTTGTCAGCATAGCTGTGTCCACATG
The DNA here is from genome assembly GCA_017639245.1 of Myiopsitta monachus. Classification (NCBI taxonomy): domain Eukaryota; kingdom Metazoa; phylum Chordata; class Aves; order Psittaciformes; family Psittacidae; genus Myiopsitta; species Myiopsitta monachus. The sequence continues at coordinate 50,029,570 of CM029925.1, read as the reverse complement.
GGGTTTTTGGCTGGTGTAGCTATATTGGCAAAGAATATGTGATTTTTCACACTCTTCACTGGCACAGCTGTGTGGGTAAAACATTGTAGAGCAGAAGTAGCATGCACACACACAATATGTCTCTCCCTCCCCAGCGTGCCTTTGCTTTTCACCTCACCACAAATTAACGACTTGAGGCATGGTTTGCTGAAGAACAGAATAGACACCAGGAGTTTAAATTTACACATCACTGTTACTTCAAACTACTGCTGGAAGACCATGGGGCAAAATAAAAGAATGGATGGCACAAGTAAAATTTCAAGACAGGTTTGATTGTTTGGTTTTGTGTTTTGTTTGGGTTTTTTTTGTTGTAATAAGTTTACACACTAAGGAAAGGCAACATAGAGCCTTGCCACTAGCAATTTTTGAGGATAGGCTCACCACAGCAAATACACATGGATAGGATGAAGAATCATCAGGGTGCTAATGATCCACCAAAGTATGTTAGAGAAGACAGTTTTAAATAGGAGCCCCACTACTGGCTTCACTAAGCCTGGGCTCAGATTAGGCTTCTCTGCCAGCATTCAGGAAACTAAACAAAGGAGAAAAACAAATGTCCAGAGTATCCTGCCAGTTCCACTTGGCTCCTAGCATCTCGTAGCCAGGTTAGAACTCAAGGAAGGGATTTTCAAGGCTCTACATCTTAGGACCTGGCCACTGAAATCTGGCACTCTCATGTAGAGCCAAGTAGATGTCACTATTTGTAACAGCAGGAGGGAAAACAGCAGCATCTTGTCTTCAACTCCCATTTACCCATGAGAAGCAGTAAAAAATGTGCTATTCCACCTTTTCTGTTCCACACACCAAGTAAGTAAGTGTTCATGTGTCACCAAAGTACTATCCCAAGTGTTCAGCTGCTAGAAGATCTAGGCTTTATATTTGTCTTTTTTGTGCTTATCTGTTCCTTCATATCTCCTGCTGAGAGCCCTTCTTTCTAGTGTATGTGGGGTGCGTTACAGTGAGCAACTGAAATGATACTACAGAGCGACAGAAAGTCATAGTTACTAGTTTCAAGGACCAGATATACCTCTCTAGGGGCAATTTTTATTTTATCCACTATGTTACTAAATAGCAAACAATAAGTAGAAATAAAATACCTGTGCTACTTCTATGTTGCTACATACACTCTTCTCCTACCATTTTTTATTTCCTCTCTCATTCATTAATACCATACTTGAACTTCTCTTAAGTCTTTAGTGGCAATGAATACACTAAAGAAGATGCAATGTCAATAAAAAGGGGCTGTACTCAAGATGAGGTTTTTACTGATTCTTTAGCAAGACAATCCTTCATGTGGTTTCTGAAAAAAAAAAAAAAAAACAACAACAAACCCAAGTGCAGAAATATTCTGATACGAATCAACTAGAGTGATCTACAGGAATGAGTTTTCTGAAGAAGTTGAACAATAAGTATTTACATGAAATACATTGCTGTATAAATCAGGCAGGTAGGAAATAAGTCAAATCAATGCCAACAGTTGCTCTGTGTAAATCTTTTTGCTTGGGCTAGCTGACCAGCCTGGGGTAGAAGGAAGCAGGAACACCCGTTATTGTATTTATTCATTAGAGTTAATTCACCTCCCAGTACAGGCCAGTTATAAAAGTGTGTGTCATGAACAAAATAGGTTAAAGAATAACAGCTGGAAGGAAAGACAGAGCATCATAACAGATTTTGCAGTGTTTCATTTTGCATATTATTTGGATCTCTTACAAAAAAATTAGTATAACACACCTGAAAAGAAGAGCCTGGAATGCACAGAGAATCTTCTACACTGATGGGACAACTTCTAAGAAGGGAGTGAAGAAAAAAGTCTATAAATACTAGTGTAAAAAAAAAAAACAACTTTGAAATTTACAACTATTTGCATTCCTCTAAGTATATTGTGATAACTGAAGTCAAATTCTAGTGGATTACTTAGGTTGTACAGTTCTGCTGCAGTTACTGTAACTTTAACACTTGATAACCATTGGATTGCGCTTCAGCAATCCCAGAAAAATAAGAATGGCATTAGTTGTTTTCCATTTTACCTCAACTGATCTGGTCAGACCAACATGATTAAACAAGCAGTGTGACTATTTGTCTTACAGGCTATAGAAGGCAGGGTTTCAGTACTTGGGCTTATGGTATTGATCTCGTCATCAAGATTGACAGTGATTGCTTTCCAAGCTGGTAGCTGAATGGGAGAATAAAATAAAGGACAAATTCTTTGCTCAACTAGAAAATGTCAGTTAAAAGTCCTGGTAAAAAAACTGTTACCTACCTGGATTGTTTTACGATAAGACTGTAAAATGAGTAAGTAGTGGAGGACCATTTGTTTGCTACCTAAAACCACAGTCAGTCCCTGCAGGTACTATTGCAATGTATTTATTTAAGAATGGCAACCTGATACCTTTCTGAAGTATGGAGGAAAAAAAAAAAAAAAAAAAAAAACAAAACAAAGAAAGAAGTGACAAACCAGAATGAGTTAGAATATTATTCGAATTGTAGTGAACTTTGGCCAGTGAAGAACTCAGAAGATGTGACATTATCTGCTACACTTGCACATTTCTTTTTGAAAAAGCTTTTTTTTCATTTAACTTAAACAGCAGTTTATTCATTTTGTATTCTGGCACACAGCTTATAAAATACTTGATCTCTTGCTCATTCATTCAAAAAAAAAAAAAAATCCAAACCAAAAACCCAGATGAAAAATCTTCAGAAGTTTTATTCATTTTCCTCCACTATGTATAGAATATTTCAGTTAATGACAGGAAAAGGTTAATGCCAACTATCACATCTTTTGTTTGTTCTTAATAACTGATGTCAGGCATGGGAAAAATCTCAGAAGGATAGCACTTGGCAACAAATATGTCTCTGCACACAAGCAAACAACATGGGCATCAGCTCTGGCAGCCTTCCGTTGTATGCCTGGGGAGAACTATCATAGTGCTTGGGGGATTATTTAGAGCCTTGGTCCTTTTCCTCTTTGGTTTCTTTGCTGATAGTAAGAGCACCAATTAGTGCAGATTACACTGCCAATTTCATTTCATGGAAATATCACTGCTAGGTTTCATGCTAAAACCAACTGTCTCTGAGGCACAAGCATAAGGTGCATTTCTCATCAACTATTAAACAAGTGGTAATGATCTTCAGGTACCTGCTAATGGTATAGGCTGTAGCTAACCACTGACTTCAAGTGAAACTTCATACATCACCCCACTGCCTGTTCACTGTCCAAGCCTTCCTTCACTCCTGGCATTATTACTTTATTTTTCTTTTCAGTTTATAAGCCTAGTCTTTTATACGTAAGGACTATCCTAACCATGTGCAATATTTTATCATTTATGTTCCAGGTAGCATTTCCGAATTCTTCAAATGAAATGATTAGAACTAAGAAATAGGTCACAACCTTGGCAACCATCTGATGTGAGACAATGTAATCTGCTAGCACACTGGTTGTCATGGAAACTGACAATATTAGATTTTTCCTTCAATGCAACCTGTCTTTTATGTGTATTTATATTAGCATATAAAGTCTAAGGCACTGACACTTCAAAGCAGACCACCCACGTGTTTTATATGTGTTATGAGTAACTTAAACTCATTCCTATTGGTATTCAGGAGAGAGTTCAATAGTTGCTGACTTTGACCGAGGAAGGATTTTTTTAGATTGGACAGAACAGACCTGTGTTTCTGAGCTGAAGAAATTTCGGACTCTATCTCTTTTATCTAATGACTCACTCTAGTGTGCTGTATTTCAATGCTCATTTGTTTCATTTTCAGTGTCTGTACTGTCAATCATCTCACAGCTAAAATTTGTTTGATGCAAAATCAACTTCGTGAGATATGCTGAACTTTTATATATTGTTTGTTTTAATTTGATCCTAGCTGAAATAAGAATAAGATCTCCTGGATCCTTTGAGAGAAAACAAACAATTTTCATTACTGTCCAGCACCTTGTTTCTCCCCTAACCCCTTTCCCAAACAGTCAGGTGTCAAACTTCCTCTTTTAAGCTCAGGGACCAGTGCTTGGGTCTGTTTCTCTCTGCATTCCAAAATTACTAATCCATGGTCTCTCTTTTCATGTTGGCTTCCTTCATCTGTTCTGTATTTGTGTGCAGTACGTATTGGTTGCAAAGAAATGGCACTTCTGAATGGCAAAATATTCACTTTTTTTTTTGTTTGTTTGTTTTCCCCAGCCTGAAGCTGTGTGCGTAGTAACTTTCAATGCAGAAAATATCCAAGGGCATGAAATAAGTCCATTAACCCATTGCCAAAGAACAGCTGTCATACAGCATACAATCTGAGCTGACATCCATGTTTCTTTCTTTCGTAAAGAACATCTTGCCCTTCTCTGAAACCTGAAAAAGTCTGAAAGTAGAGAATAAAGGATTGAAAAAATACTGAATTTCATCTTCAGACCTTTGAAATGAGACAGGGTTACAGCCCATCACTTTTTCCTTTCTGTAAACCCTTGGCATAGCAAACTCCTGACCTGGAAGCTCTTTCTCATAGTGCTCACCACCCAGTTTGGCTTCACAATAAGAACTGTCCTTCCCATTTTTCATGGCATTCAGATTTGATATGTAAGGGAAACCTACTTTGAAGTGCGAATCAGGAGATAAATGATTGGTCGCTCTGTCTCCCAAAATGCAACATGACTATCCAACTTGTAAGCACAACGGAACATACATTCTAAATATTTAGGCTTATATAAATGCTCTGGGTTCAGCAGTAGCAGTCATTTTTCTCCTTCTTAGTAGCTGGTGCGGTGCTGTGGTTTTGACTTTCGGCCTGGGAACAATGCTGATAAGACCGATGTTTTTAGTTGTTGCTAAATAATGATTACTCCGATCGCAGACTTTCTGAGCCTCATGCTCTGCCACGGAGGAGGGGAAGCCAGGAGGTAACAGAGACAGGACACCTGACCCAAACTAACCAAAGGAGTATTTCATACCACAGCATGTCATGCCCACTATGCAAACTTGGGAGAGTTAACTGGAAGGGCTAGATCGCTGATCAGGTCAGGCTGTGTATCGGTCAGCAGGTGGTGAGCGGTTGTATTCTCTTCCTTTGTTATTTCCCTTGTCATTATTATTACTGATGGTAGCAGTAGTGTTTTGTGTTATACCTGGTTACTTGACTGTTCTTATCTCAACCCATGGGAGTTTCATTCTTTCGATCTCCTCCCCATTACCCCGGGAGTGGAGGGAGGAAGAAGGGAGGTGAGTGAATGATGGCTGAATGGTTTTGAGTTATTATCCTGGCTTAAGCCACAGCAATAAATAAGATTTTTAACCTGTATTGCTAAAACTTCCAGTACACCCTTACAACTCAGTAACATGCAGAAGTAGCAATTCTGGATACTGATGTTCATGAAATAGAACAGGTTTTCCTATAATCTTTTGATATTTAACTTTGTTTTTTTCTGATATTAATTTTTCAAGTGCAATAAGCAAAGGTGGAAAAAAATTTATTACATAATCAGCATAATGTCCAGATTCTATTTTTGACCCCAAAAAAATGGGACTGTCTTCACTGTAGTTCGGTTTAGAAATAGCCAAGGAAAACAAGATTATGAAGTCAGACTGTGGAGGAATGGCTCAATGAGCGAGGGCATGTTAGCATGACTGAGCTGCTCATGTCAGACGAGCTAGCAAGAGTAAGGACTCAAGTTGTATAGGCCTCTGACTAGGCCGCTTAAAGCTGCTGACACAGCTGCTGATGAAGTAAGGCTAGAGCAACCTTGGGCATATATACAATGTTGCACTATAATACAATGTGGTAGTCAGTAAGGCAGGATCTTGAGTAGGGCAGACACCACAGGAATGTTAAAACTATCTACTCTTGTGACTATAGTGGGTGAATCGCTTATTGTTGTAATAACCAATGACTAAACTATTGTTGACACTTGGCTAAAAGATGTATCCAATTAGGTATTTGCTGAATGCCTTAGTGTTTCTGAGACTGCTAGCTAATCTACAACCTATAATGAGCTCGCTTTTGTACTATGCATGAGGCTAATTAAAATGAGTATAATAGTTGGTGTGGTACTAATAAAATTTGAGGTTTGTCGATCATTCATATCGAGTGCTTCATTCCTCCCGCCGATTCGCAACATCAGACTTCAAACTAAAGTTCTGTAAGTGTTTTAGGAACAGAAACACTATTTACAAGAATGTGTTTAAGTAAAAAGTAGTCACTCAGCTAGAGAAAGGTTAGAATTGATTTGGCTCAAACAAATTGCTTACACTTCTAGCCCTGCAAGAGCCTGTTCAAAGAGTCTGAGCACATCCCTAAAGCTTTCTTGAACGTCCACCTGACTCATGAAAGTTGCCTACCACTTTTGCATTTGAATAACAGAACATGCAATACCTGATGTTGTTCAGATTTCCTTTTTGCTTAAAGAATGTAGAATTCTTTCTGGTAAAACCAAATTCTGAAGAAGTTAGGGTTATGGGTTTGAAAGCAAAGATTTGCATGCTGAAAGCAGGTTTGGAGTTCCTTCTGGCCTTTAAACCTGGAGAAAAGGGCAACAAATATCAACAATATCTTTTGGCAATGATGTTGACTTTGGTTAATGCAATCTACCCACTTAAAATACTTGTGTTTGGCCCACAAGTCACTTAATAAAATTGTTCAATTCGATAACTCTATCTGCTAAGATTTATTACTGATTATTCAACATGAAAAACTTTCACGTTCATTTATAGCTGTGTATAAGTAATCTCCAGCATGCACACAAAAAGCCTAAGATGTTCAACTGTACTTGGACACTGCCTGCAGTGAAGTGACTTTGGAGAGGCTCCTGAAAGTGTAAATCGTAAGCTGTTCATGTGGAGGTGGTGATCACGCATAGAACTCTGCAGTCTGTTACTATTTGCTCTGGTTGCCTCTACAGTAAGTTGTTGATTTGAGATCAGGTATATAAGGATCTTTCACTGAGACAGTGATCTAGAACCTAGATGCTTTTTGGGATACTAGCCTAGAATCTTATCACAGATAATAGGCTGTTGTGAGCCTGGCAACTGCACCAACTGTGACTCCTAAGAAGACCTGTGGTGCTGCCTCTCCTTGCAGCTATCCAGTCAACAGCCCACTCTCAAGAGCCAGACAAATATCAGTAAATGTCTGCAGCTATCAGTTATGTATTCTGATGTCTCCCCTGGACTCTGGACAGCACTCTCTTCAGGCTCCTGGATTTCTTAGAAATGATTCTGCAGTTTTCGAGCTCTGACCTTTTTTCTGAGACATCAGTAAACTACCTCATAGGGCAGATTTTTTAGCTGATAAAGAGGTTCTAGGGGTTTTATTATTTCCAGATCTGGATCTTGGCAAAAACAACCATAAGAATGTTAACCAGGCTACTGTATTTTAGTACTTGTTGAGATGTCTCTTAGCTAGATTTTTGTGTAGCTTCTCAAAGTATAATTCCCTTTCGATCTAATCTCCATAGCAAGTAATCCATCATAAACAAGCACACAGAGGCAAAGACCATAGTCATAACAAAAGAATACGGTTTCATTTTTGTTTTGTTTTGTTTTGTTTTGTTTTCCCACAGTTCTCCACAGTAGCTTTCAAGGCTTTCTTTATTGTCATCTTGTTTTATCAACATTGATCAGAGACCCTGGTGGCAAGCCAGAGCAAAGAGGATTGATCTTACGTTCAAGTAAGAGAGAATTAGAAATAGGTAAAGCAGAATGTGTTAACAGGGATTTTGACTAAATCCATTTCCCAAGCGGCTTTTGTAGGCTACCTAACTAATTTTGGTATATTACTGCAAACGGGGAGGTTTATGCATTGGAAGAGGAGGGAAATTTTTTTCATTTGTTTTTAATAATTTGAGAGTGTGGCATACTCTGAACAAAATATGTTCCCTTCCACACTGCTACGTACAAGTACATATAACTTTCTATGTTTTCATATGTATGCCTAGACATGATTATAAATAGAAACCAGAACAAGAAATGAGATAGTTCTTTGACAGTCAAACACTGAAGCTTCTACGCCTGAACATCAGATAGGAAAGATCAAATTATTACAAAAAAGGCTATACTAACACCTGTAAAAAAATTCTTGTCACAGAAGTATTTTCTCATTAATAATTATTTTCTAACAAATTTTATAATAAGTTTTGGGTGCTTTGTTTTGGTTTTGGTTTTTTGGTTTTGGTTGGTTTGTTGGTTGGTTTGGTTTGTTCTGTTTTTTTTCTTGTGGTTTGTAGGTCATTCTGATGTGTGTTCAGTACTGAAATAAACCTGCGCAAACAGAGATAACAATCCACCTTTAGCTGCTCAATCTAGAGGGTGTAAACTACTACTTGTGAGTTTAGCTTATTCTCAAGCTTCTCTTGCTCTGGAGAGACATCACAGACATTTGCATATAGAAATTCTACTTGTCATATTGATGAGTGAGGTGGCCACTCTGAAAACAAATCAGTGCCTTTGGGAAAAGGTAGAGAGAGAAGTTCTTGCATGGCTTTCTGTTCCTGAAGTCAACATCCTTGATGAAATTTTATTCACTGTGACTTCAGACCTTACCACTAAAATATTCTTAGCTATTTGTTCCTTTTTATGCTATTGCATGTTTTTTCCACCAGACGGTAGGCAATAAAAGCAGGAAACACAGCTTATCTCATACTGTGTACTTGAAAGATATCAAACAAAATTAAATACAGTGCAATTGTGAAACAGTTCTCCATATGCTGGAATCATGCTTATTCTTGAAACTAAAAGCACTGGAAGAGATCTGGTCAGTGTTTGCAGGTATTTAATTAGTAGCACAAGTAAAGTCTACATAAGCATCTGCTACCTATGTTATAACATATTGAAAAGCTGCTATTGTGTCTCATATTATGCTGTTCACTAGTTGTAAACAAAATTAATTATTATCAGGATATGCATTTTCTGTCAATTCCTTTAAACAAAACCATTTATTCCACTTCTCCTGCTGCAACCAGATAAATGAAATTGTCTCCCCAATGTGTAAATTTCTTCTCCTGCCTTGTTAGTGCTGTCTTGTACATGAAGTACTCATTTAGTTGCAAAAACCAATTATCATCCCTGTCTGGATACATTAAAAATTTCCCTACAAGTCTTTTGCTCTCTATCAAATTTTAAGCAACACTGTACATGAATTATTCATATTGCCCATCTTGCAGGCAGGTTTTTTATTATTAAATTCCATCATAATAATAGTTATTACCACAGTCATGGCAGTTTTATAAGTATTCTTCAATGCCATTACCTGGAAAGTTTTCAATCAAGACATTTAAAAGATGCAAATCAATTTTCATAATAAAATTAAACTGTACCATCTACTCTTTCATCCTTGCAATAGAGTTGATTGACAAGTTCTCCCTGATAGTTGCAGCTGATAACTCACAGGTACGGTGATCATAGAATCATAGGATAGTTAGGGTTGAAAAGGACCTTAAGATCATCTAGTTCCAACCCCCCTGCCATGGGCAGGGACACCTTCCACTAAATCATGCCACCCAAGGCTATGTCCAAACCAGACTTGAAAACCTCCAGTGGTAGAGCATTCACAACTCCCCTGGGCAACCCATTCCAGTGCCTCACCACCCTTACAGGAAAGAACTTCCTCCTTACATCCAATCTAAACTTCCTTGTTTAAGTTTGAACCCCTTACCCCTTGTCCTATCACTACAGTCCCTAATAAAGAGTCCCTCCCCAGCATTGCTATAAGCCCCCTTCAGACACTGGAAGGCTGCAAGGAGGTTTCCACACAGCCTTCTCTTCTCCAGGCTGAACAGACTCAACTTTCTCAGCCTGTCTTCATACGGGAGGTGCTCCAGTCCCCTGATCATCCTCGTGGCCCTCCTCTGCACTTGTTCCAACAGTTCCATGTACTTTTTATATTGAGGACACCAGAACTGCACACAATACTCCAAGTGATGTCTCACGAGAGCGGAGTAGAGGGGCAGGATCACTTCCTTCCACCTGCTGGTCACGCTCCTTTTGATGCAGCCCAGGATACAGTTGGCTTTCTGGGCTATAAGCGCACACTGCAGCTGGCTCACATTCATTTTCTCATTGAACAACACCGCCAAGTCCTTCTCCACAGGGTTGCTCTGAATCTTTTCTCTGCTCAACCTGTCCATAAGTTCTGTAGCCCCATCATAGAAGGCAACCAAATTGGTCAGGCAGGATTTCCCCTTAGTGAAACCATGCTGGCTGTCACCAAGCAACTTTGTAGTTTTTCATGTGCCTTAGCATGCCTTCCCGGAGAATCTGCTCCAAGATTTTGCCAGGCACAGACGTGAGACTGACTGGTCTGTAGTTCTCCGGATCATCCATTTTTCCCCTTCTTGTCGTCGAGAACTTCACCTGACTGCCATGGTTTTTCAAATATGATGGACAGTGGTTTAGCAACTTCATTTGCCAGCTCCTTCAGGACCTGTAGATGGATTTCATCAGGTCCCATGGACTTGTGTACATTTAGGTTCCTAAGATGGTCTTGAACCTGATCCTCTCCTACAGTGAGCCCAAGGTTTTCATTCTCACAGTCCCTGCATCTGCCTTCCAAGACTTGGGTGGTAATGGAGAATGGCAGATTCTCTTGCTCTAGTATTCTAAAAAATTCAGTATTTTTCTTGCCTTGTCAGTATTTAATACTCATGTCTTCATGCAAACACAGTGTTTAAATTCAAACATTCAGTTTGCAAATATTCCTCCTGAACAACACAGTTATTTCTCACTGGCAAGATGAGATTTTGTTTATCAAGGACAGTGAAGAATATATGAAATTCTTTAATGAATGTTCTTATTTGCTATGCTCTGTGTAATGCTGCTTTCCGCAAACTGAACTTTTTCCAAAGAGGACTTTTTCCATGTGATTCCCCTAACTTTATCCTGCATTTTTATTTAAAATCTTTCTCTCTGCCTGGTTTAGAAATGTTTTAGCACAAGCTTTCATGACAACCTGATGGTTCTTCTTCACTTCTTTTCTATGCATGCACCTGATAGCTTGTTCCTATTTCTTTAGTTGATAACTGCTTCTGTTTCTCTGTATGCTCCCCATTTATCATTTCCTGGTGTTTTAGACTGAAGTGTTGTCTAAATAAAATACAAAATATAATATCCACTGATGCTGGAATTAACTTCAATATAATTTTGCCTTTACTCTGGAGGCAGATTAAATCTTGATGAAAGTTTCAAATCAGGACCCTTGACTTCACATCCATTTATATAAATTGAAAGGATGAGCAATGCATTCATCATGAAGGAGTTACTTTGGAATGAAGCTGGAGTAATTAAGATGAGAACATAAACAGCATTAATAGGCATAAATGGGTCTTCTTTCTTCAATTAAACTTCATCTAATGGCAAACAATACAAACCAATCAACCCTAATACCTTGAGAAATAAAGTGATCATCATTTAGAATCAAGAAGAAATTTATTTTCATCATCCGGAATCGGACAATTCTGTGCATTATGTAAAGGTTAATGTTCCTATTGAAGTTCCTGGGTGGCATCTGTTCAAAGTATACTCCTGGTGTAGATATATTCTTGCTCTGTTCTGGTAAAATCCTTACACTCCTAAGAACTCCTCTTTCATGTTCAAAAACACTTAAAAAAGATAGATTACATCACACTTCAAGAAACGAAATCATGCAAGACTGAACTGAGGTCTGTTATGTAATTTAATTTATCACAGTAAGGCTTCAAAATTAATGACTGAATTGCAATTTTTCCCATAAGCAATTTTTTATTCCTGCTAAGGTCATGTTAGGACTATTACTGTTATTTCCAAAGATCCATGATGAAAAATGAAATAAACTGTACATTTTTCTAAACAAATTTTCTATTTTCAAATATATCAGTTGTCTAGATTGGCATTTAAATCATTCACTAACCTTTAATGCAACCTCCATGTTATGGCATCTGTCAAAATCACTTTCTGCTGGGAATTAATTTCTTTGTTCATCTGCAAAAGATCCTGAAAAGTTTGTTGATGTTTTTTTCCAACTGGTCTATAGTTAAGTATTACCCATCTGTAATAGAGCCTTAATTTCTACACTCATAACTCTCCTTCCCCAAGATTGTTTTATTACCTAGGCTCATATGTTATTCCATCATGTTTTCAAAATTAGTTTAACTCTGAATATAATGTTTGGAATTGATAATAGCGCTATAACCCATGTGTAAAATTCTGCTATATCTTCAAAATCAACTGCTGAGGTAGTAAAGCTGAAGACTAAACTATAAATAAGGAATCAGAAAGGAAAATTGCTAATGAATGTTGCAGAGGAAAGCTTGCAATAAAACTTAACCACTTTCTTCACTTAGCAGTAGTAGTTTGACAGAGCAAGATTGCAATCTCTCCATTAGCAGATTATTTTCTGATTTTAACCTATTTTATTATGTTGCCTGAATGAAATATATAATAAAAGGATTCAAGATGCACCTATTCACTCTGTCCACCCCATTTTATATGTTCTAAGCTCTTTTTCCACCCTTCATTGCCTCATCTGGAAAATGCAAGCTCTCCCAGATGTGTCATATTCTACCCAAAAAGATTTATCAATGGTAACTATGTGCAGCTCAGCCACATTCTTGTGTTTCCTTCTCCACATTATTGCAGCTCCATTGGAAATCTGTCAAGTTCATATTTGTTACTGATTTACAAAAACAAAACAAAACAAAACAAAACAAAACCAGTCAGAAATCATTGGTAATTTACTTTTTTTCTTAAATGAATTAATTCATTTCCTGACAGGAAATTTATATTTAATCAATGATTTTCCTAGCATTCATTCTTAACTGCATTGTCAGAGAAGTGAAAACTCCAGCTGAAGTCTAGATGGGGGTGATGTTCTTATGAGGTAGTGAACTTAGCACCTGTGTTGTCACCACACACCTTTACATAATTGCAACTGGTACAATGCATTACCCTGTTACCTTTTGGTTCTCATGAGGACTTGCCATGATCACTTTCATCATACTGTGGGACAGAGACTTTCCATATTCATCTATCTATCTATCTGACTATCTTTGTACCTATCTGAAGCCTGATAGATGGCTAGAAAAAAAGCTAGGATTTGCTACAGTCTAAAAATTCAACACAGGAAAGATAATTTAATTCTTCTGAAATTTATTTCTTTGAGAAAATAAAAAGTAGAAAGAAGTTAACTGTTTTGTGATATTGGACTCTAATAATATAGTTTAACTACCATCCTAAATTGTGCTGGCTTTGTTAAAATGTCATAATCAGAGAAAGAATGTTCTTCTATATTGAATTGCTTTGAGTTCAAAATTGGATTTTAAATTGTATTATTCTAATGTAACATTTTATTCATTGTTTGGTAAAAGATAACTTGAGATCACACATGTTTTCTGAGGCTCTGTCTTATCCTTTAAAGCCAGCATACATTTTCCATGGCCTAGTTTCTAATTACTGAGCCATAAATTCTTCTTATATGCTAGCTTGTGAACCACATGGAGGAGACTAAATAGTCTGCTTAGGAGCTCATGATTGAATTGTAGTTTACCTATATGGGCTTTTTCTCCAATATGTCATTGAACATATTCATATTAAGCTTCATATTTGCAGCTGAATTTCCTTTGCTTGACCTACTGTAATTGAGATTCTTAGCAGATAAAGACCTCCTGTGCTTTCATGTCTGAATCATTCCTTCTGATCCTGGTTCCCCTTATTTCCAAATCATTATTTCACTGTTTCTATTAAAACTTGACATGACTAACAATATCATTTTCAGAACTAGACTCATTTCTCATGAATGACAGATATCTCTATTTGTGCTGTGAATATTGTAAAAAAGGAAGAAATTAGAGATCTTGAAGTAGTTGCATGGTATCAAAAAATTGCACTTTGCTTTATAATAGTAATGCTTTGTAGTTATCCATCAGTCTTCAAACGCTAATCAATTTTAAGTTATTACAAGGTTTATAATGGGATCTATCATTTGTACTTCTCTTATCTTCACTGGAATTCATTCAAGTAGATTTTTTTTTTTAATTTAAACTCTCTAACAGCTATTCTTTTGCTCTGACTTAATAACCAGAAAGGTCTGCCCTCATTTTAAAATAGAGTGACAATGATTATGTCTTCCTGCTCTTACCATCCATTTCACTGTTCCATTTTTTAAGTGGAATAGACCACACCTTTTGATAGATATCAAAGGAAAGCCTCAGAGAAATGCTTTTTGAAGACTAAAAGAATGGAATTATAAATGAGTAAATGCAGTCTGATTTAATAAACCTGGTCTAATGGCAAGATGTAGGAGTCCCAAGAAGTGCAATATCCTAAGACAACCCTTACAACCAGCTTGAGCAAAGCAAAAGAAGGTGCTGAACTTAAGCTTTTGAATGGAAACATTCAGCTTTGAGGTTAGAGCTCAAACTAGTCCCACAGATCTGAAATGAATCTTGCATTACTTTTTGGAAGTGAGATGTTTTCAAGTAGGGAGGGAGGTTGGCATTATATTGTTGGTTGCATGCTATTCAGTTGTGGAGGTAGAAGACAGAAGGAAATGGAAAGAGTGAAGACATGGATAGAAGAACAAAACAGGGTGTCCCAGTCTGCATATTGTGCTCTGACATGCATGCCAGTAGCATGTGAAGTTGACTGCATTTTAGCAACACTGTGAGTTAGGGTTCCACTGTCATTTAAAGGAGTAATTTCAGTAATTACTGTAACAAGATGTGTTGTGTATGTTTGGAAGAATAAAAGTCTTCTTAGCACAAATTTTGCTAATTTCAGGTGCTCCATTATGGTTAGAGCCACCAAAGGACTTCTAATCTAAATACTATACTGGATTACTTCAGTCACCACTGCTTAAACGCAAGTCTTAAAACTTATACTTACTGATCCTAAACTTAAAGCTTCCTGTGTTTCTGCTGCTAACGTTGCTAAAGTGAGCTTCTAAGACCAAGCTAATTGGCACCTGAGCCCTGAAAGCTATCTCACTCTTGTTGTTTCCATTTGGATTTCATGTTGCAGCAATTACAGCCAAGGTGAAACATTTCAGGGCTGGTTGGTTTATAAATATGTTTTTTACAGGAGCCCCATGTATGGTTCACTTACAGAAGGGGTGGCATTTGCTTCTAAATCTCTTGCTACTTGATTAAAACGGGTCTTCTTAACTTCCAAATGCTTCAGTTGTTTCTAGAGACGTTAAGGCCCCTTTCTGTCTGATGAACACCTTGCTATATGAAATGAATTGCAAGGGTTTTGGAGGGAGGAAATAGCAACACTGTTAATGGAATTCTTCATGGCGGGTTTTCTGGAACATTTTTCTCTTCTATAAAAGATGGGGGGGGGGGTGTGTGTGAAGATTTTCAGCTCTCACTCCAAAACAGGCACGTTTGGAAACATTTCTCTCACCTCTTCCAGAAAAATTCTCTGTCAGAATTAGACATTTCAGAATACTCCATATGCATTTCAACATTTACCCATTTGGTGACATGTGCATCCGTTCCATTTGCACTAGAAGGAAGACTTGTTTTTTGTGTATTTTTCCCCCTGAGTAGTGCCATCCTATGTGGGAATTCACAGTTTATGCTTCAGGAAAGAAATATAGTGCTGCATTTCTATCAGCCCCCTCACAGCGTGAAACTGTGAGGTGTTAAGAGTGGCTTCAGTTCTGCTAGTCCAGTCAAATAGTACAGAGCCTTAAAGCTCACATCGTGGAATATGCTGTATGTACTCTGAGGTATCTATTCCCTTTCCTTTCACCCAAAAAGATGTGAGAGGTTCTGCTGCTCTTATCAGAGACCAAAAGAATGACAAAATACATACAATACTCAAATTATTTCAGGACACGTAATTTTCTATATTAATAAGAGAAGAAAGGATGACTAAGAGGATGACTAATGGCAACTAACAGGCAGACACTATGAATCTCCATGTATTTTCCTTGGAGTTAAGGATTGAGCACATCCCAGGTTGTATTTCCATAGTTATCTCTCTGAAACCTAGATAAAAACCTTTAGCAGCTTTTTGGTTTCTGGGATTCTTTAATTCTAGCTTTAGTCAGGTCCCACAGAAATGCTTGAGGTTTGTGTTTTGGGTTTGTTTGGGGGAGCAAGGTGGGGGTGTTGGCTTGTTTGGGGTCTTTTTTAATATTGTTTGGGTTTTTCTAGAAAAGCCAGGTGTGCTACACAAGGATACACTTGTAAAAAAGTGTATTCTTATAAGAACCCTGGCTCACTTCCATGAAACACAGTTTTGTAAAGTGTAAATATAAAATCCCATGTGCATTCTCTAAAATAGAATAAATCCCTGGTGCTTACAGTTCATACTTTTGCAGGGAGGCTTCCAGTGAGTACATTACATGGTAACACAGGAATGCTTGCTCACTTTGGACTCTGTTTAGGGGGAAATTTCTTATTACCCAGCATGACTGGTGCATATTAAGATGTCCTCTTAAACATTGCTTAGTGACAAATATGGAGTACCAATATCAACAGTAATATTTTCAATTCAATTATTTTCAGGCTTCAGATTGGATGAATCTTGAGGAAGGTTCATAAATATATCATGTCCTGTTATGCTGAGACATCATGAGAAACTCTGGAATGAAAATTGTTTTACTTAAGTTATCCTACTGAACACACTTCACAGTTTTGTTCATTATCATTTCAGCTGCAAAATGCATATGCTGTACCAATGAACCAAATGGTAGATATTGCACAATGCATTCAAGAGGTAAAAAGTTCAGAAGAATTTACTGAGCCTCTATCCAAAAACTAATTTGGGAACTCAGGGTGGTTTATTGTTTTCATGGTGCTGCAAATCAAGCTGCAAATTTCTTGAGCTTACTTGGAATGCAGTGTTGTAAAAGCTTTCTTGTGGCATTTTTGGTCTTGTTTGTCTAAAAGGGAGCATGGGCACTTTGCCATTCTAAGAAAAAAAAATTATGGAAAACTATATGAGCATGCTTGGGGTAAAGGGGGTTTGTGTGGCTTTTGTTTTTCTGTTTAGTTGTGATTCACTATGACATGTTTTTTGGAGTCAGTTTTAGTAAGATTTACATTTTGCATTTCTTTTGGCTGTTACCCAGTAATTTAGAATTGGTTCAAGACTACTGAGATAAACAACTGCTTTGCGAGGTCGTGATAACAATGACAGAAAATTGAATAAAACGAACTAGAAGTGTAATACCGTCATAGATCAGAGCAGCTCAGCCCGGGCTCGCCGGCAGTGAGACGGCCCAAGTTTGCCCCCTGCAGGAACCATGCACCCGCCGCTGCCCATTCCTCATGGCCACAAGAGCATCCTCATTTTTAAAAGTAGGGAGATTACCCTATCCATTATCAAATTGATTATTACACTTCATCATTTAAGTAATAATAAAACAAAAACATTTTCTGCCCAAATACGGAAACATTCAATCAGAAAACGATCATTCTTTGGCTAACCCTGGCTTTTTATTACTGTATTGATCTTAAACTTCCTTAGATTTTACTGTTCTTTTTTTTTTGTAGTCAATTTAATTTGTACTGAATTAGTTTTATATATGTAGTAAAATATTAGTAAAATGGTCCATAAATTTTCATGAAGTGAGGATTTTCTTCATATTTTTTTTGTAATTTTAAGAAAATATGTTCTGCACCATCTGTGTCTTTAATTGCTCTCTGGTCATTTCACGGGAGTCATAAGTGTCTTCTCATGCCTCTTGTCAAGTATGATCTGGAGAACTGTGCATTTGTTAAAAGACTTTGTTTTTTTTCCTCCTTTCTGAATCTTTTAACATATTATTTTAAGCTAAGAAGGACAGATAACTATGAAGTAGTGTCAGACTGTGTATTTTCCTAACACAGGAAAAAGAAATTAATTTCCTGTTAGCATGTGTCCTATTCCAGCTTTATGCAAATACATGTCTATCAAAACTAGTCATGCAATGTCACATTTGAACATGTTCTTAGATTCTGTTTTCGAACAGTTTTTGTAATTGCAGAAGAAAGCTGTCATTCCCATTTCCAACTTTTTTTTCTGAAATTAATTACTACACTTGCTATCTACACATATAAAGTACACTACAGAAACACCAATATCTCTAAAGAATTAAACCATTGGATCCCTTGAAGCAGTCCTGAGTAATTTGACTTAACCGCATGAATGGACTTCAGATTTGCTGGTGAAGCCCTCCAAAGCAATGGAGCTGCACAAATGCACGTATTTGTATGAGATAGTAAATGCTGGAGACATACTCAATGACTCAAGCCATTCCTTCATGCCTTCTCCCAACTAGTCTTCCTATCTTCTCTGCATTTAGGTCTGTTCTAAGGTTACCCAATTGTTTGGGCTTTTTGCTTTTTTGGTGGTTGTTCAGTTCGGTTTTAAATGGGAAATTAGATGGGAGCCCAGTAGTGAGTTTACAGTAGTATTTCAGTACCCTTGTGAATGTGGAATGGTGACTTTTAAGCTGACATATTCTCTCATAAAGAGTCCTTCTAAATACTGAAATCAGCATTCACTGTACAAAATGAATGCTGAGTACCTAAGTATCTGTGTTCAACCTTGTACTCTCACCTACTGTCATCTCCTGAGCTATGGCACCTTGAACAGAAGTGCTCCTGTTCAGGCGTGGGATAATAGAACACAACGGAATCTCAAGAGGGAATACATGAGAGTAAAATAAATGGCAATGCTCCTGTTAAATTAGGGCTGACCTTACAGTTCCTCAGCAGGACGAGTGTGATACTGACATATCAAAACTGAAAGTTCCCTTCTGCTCATTTTTCCATGGTTTACATGCTTCTTCACTGATTTCTTTTATAAATGTAGAAATCTGTTTAACTGCTATGTTCTTGCTAGCTTTCAGGTACAGTAATCTGTCTTCTGTCTATCCAAAACTTTTCTCCTCTTTTACACAATTATCTGCTTTATTTAAACCCTCAGTTGTTGCTCTTCCTTGGTACAACCTTTCTAGTAAACTTCTGAACTACTCATTTGTACTTTGAGAAATTACATTATTTCTGTTTCATTAACACTTTATCCTGAGCTAAGCAAATATCTCCATGTGGATTTCTTGGAAGGTGTCACCTGGCTCCTCTTCAGTAACACTGGTTCACTGTTTACCCAATGTTAGCACTCTTCTTAGAAGGCTAAAGCCCTGATGCTTTTTAATCCAGTCATTGCTGCTCTGTCTCCGAGGATGATATAAATTGTCTTTTTAAAGAATGCATTTAGTTACCCTACATTTCATCAATAAACTCTTTTACAAGAGATTTTTGAGCCATGTAAAAAGCTGAGTTCTTCCAAATTACTTTCCTATTCCCGCAGCATTTCTTACCAGTAGAAATGTTCTGCCACAGTCATTAGCACCCATTAATAAAACTTTTTGCTTTTCAGATTGAATTAGTCCAGTCATCACTGTAAAAATTTAATGCCTCTTCTACAAAGATTTTCTCTGCTGCAATTGTGCCGCTGTATTTTTTGGTCTATGTCATTCTGCTAGTGCTTGTAAAGCCTAACACACACACACAAACATGTATATGAATGCACACACACATCACAGTGACTTGGCTTCTGTTGATTTGCTGGCATTTAAATTCTGAGTATTGAATTAGGCCTCTTTTCTAGTAGATTCCTTATCATATAGAATCATAGAATCCAGAATGGTTTAATTTGGAAAGGACTTTAAGATCATTTAATTCCAAGTCCCCTGCCATATGCAGGGATGCCTCACACTAGACCAGGTCACTCAAAGACCCATCCAACCTGGCCTTGAACATTACCATTGATGGAGCATTTACCACTTCTTTGGGCAACCTGTTCCAGTGCCTCATCACCTTCACAGTAAAGAACTTATTCCTTATATCTAACCTGAACTTCCCCTGTTCAAGTTCGAACCCATTACCCCTTGTCCTATCACTACAGTCCCTAAAGTAGAGTCCCTCTCCGGCATCCTTGTAGGCCCCTATGATTCTAAGATTCTATGAGCACTTGGTGTACCAGTAATACTCCTTTGAATCACTCTTCCTGGAATACTAGTCCCTTAGCGGGGACTCAGTCAGCAAGATTTGTTCTTCTATGAGGCATAAATATTCCTATTTCATCTTTCTTATTTTTTATTTTTTTTTTCCTCCCTACTTTCTGCTTAACAGCATAAATCTTACATACTAAATGTTTATGTTGGATGTTGAATGTCTTTGATAGCTGCCTGGTCAGCATCCTTTGACAAAATTAAGCAAGAAATCATAATTCAGCAAGGACTCTGACAAGCTGCTGTCAGTACTAGCATTACTTCGTGGTGACCTGTCTTTCAGCCTGGTCCCCTAGAAGGGAAGATGGGGTGAAATGTTCAAAACTTCTCTTTTTAATTGCAGCTCTTCCAGAGAGCTCCTAAAAAATCTATTCACTTCTCTGTTCTTCTCTTCAGAGGATTGCTACTGAGCCATTATATGCCAGATATCACATGGGTTTCAACTATTGTTAAAGTCTTACAAAATCTGTAAAAAAAACTGCTTCATAATGCGTGGAGGTTCACGGCGCAGATGGAGAAGCTGACGCTTCAAAAGCTTGGCCATTAAACAGAGTCACTAGTACAAGGAAAGAGACTTGTTCAGTGCTGGCTTATGACTGCATAAATTACTTTTGCACTAAGATGTGCACCAGCATGACCTTCCTATCTTTTACTGGAAAATTTTCAGTGTTTGCACATTTTGACAGAAGCTTCCTTTACTGAACCCTTACAAATAATATAATAGGGCTGTATTACACTTGCAACTTTCTCTTTTGTGTGTTCTTCATAGTACAGCATATTTGTTGTGCAGGAAAGAAATCTCTTTTTTCCTTCTTTATGTCTTAAATGCTCCACATCACAGAGCTGAACATTTTCTCACTCTACATAATAGGAAATTCTACCTGGAACATTGTAGAACTTATCATTGCTATGGCCATAATTACTAAAGCACATGGAAAATGGATTAATATTGACATTATAACCTGTTTTCCAAACCCTGCTCATGAGAGCCCATACATGTTTAAGACAATATAGCTTTAGTTCTTATGTCTGAAAAAGTACAGTTTTTGTTAACATGTATTTTCTTAATGCAAAAATATGTGGCCTCATTTGCAATGTATTGCTGCAGCCTTTTTACTGATACTGAAGTACCGATAGCTACTTATTTTAAATAAAAGAATAACAATTTCCTCCCCTATTTAAACCTTATTTTATATTTATATGAATCATACTATGTCTTTTTTATGCTCCAAGAAGCCTATTGAGTTAAGATCCAAGGATATAAAACAGTAACTTTCCCATCATGTTAAATGCATATTCAAGAGTACGTTGCAATTATTAACCACAAGATGGCTCAATAGGAAAAGAAAATGAAGCTCTGTTTTAGCATTTTCAAACTGAACTGGTATCTTTGCTGCTCACGCAGCAAATGTAAATGCATTAATTAATTAATAATTAAATGTATCCAGTTCAATCCATAGATAAAACATAGAAACACTGTATTGTTAACCCAATTTAGATAAAAATTTATCATGAGTTTTAGCTTCCTTGACCATAAAGTTGAAAAGCTTGGCGTTTTTTTTTCAGATCTGTGGAAATACAGAACAAGAATGATGGAAGTAATCAAACTTCTAAAGGCAAAACTTCACTTGAAATCTACTGCATGTTTCACAGACTAGAAAAAAATCCTCTGTTATGGTTAATGAAATGTTTTTAATTACTCTATGTGAATCAGGCCTATACATTACTGATGGAACATAAATTGCCAATAATACTTACAGTACAGATAATTTAGTTCCCAACATTAAGAAGTAAACAATGCTTACCTCCCTCTTTCTTTTTTGATTACTATCAAACTGCCAGTTATCTATGATTTTACTGCAGATGCAGTTGCATGTAGAATCACCAACTACTAATATCAAGATACAAGAATCCTTTCTTCATTTATAGAACAGATACTCAAAAACTCCTATTTTGGAAGAAAAGGGACTTTACTTCTTCAAGCTTTTTTCATATTGCTGGGGAGGTTTCTGCATATCTCTTAATGGTTGAAGCAAAACCATCACAAAGAAAATAGACTCACCCTGTTTGAAGCAACACATTCCTGTAAAACTGAGGGATTCATAAATAATAGCATCTCCATTTTTGCTTTATAGTAAGATTCTCATTCAAATCTTGTTATGGGTTCAGCAGTAGCAGTCATTTTTCTCCTTCTTGATAGCTGGTGCAGCGCTGTGGTTTTGATTTTGGGCCTTGGAACGGAGCTGATAACACCAGTGTTTTCAGTTACTGCTTGGTAATGTTTTGGTCTGACCAAGGACTTTCTGAGTCTCATGCTATGCCGGGGAGGAGGGGAAGCTGGGAGGAAGCAGAGACAGCAGAGACAGGACACCTGACCCAAACTGACCAAAGAGGTTATTCCATACCATCAGCACGTCATGTCCAGGATGTGAAAAAACTGAGGGCAGGGACCCAGAAGGGGGTGGTGGTGCATTGGAGGGTTCGCTGCTGGGGGGTGCACTGGCTGGGTCTGGCTTGGTGAGCAGTTGTATTCTCTTTCCTTGTATAGCTCTTGTATTATTACTGGTGGTAGCAGTAGTGATTTGTGTTATCCCTTAGTTACTAAACTGTTCTTATCTCAACCTGTGAGAGTTGCATTCTTTTGATTCTCCTCCCCATCCCCCCGGGACTGAGGGAAGAAAGAGAGGGGAGTGAGTGAGTGAGCGAACTGGTTCAAACCACTACAAACCTTTATAGCCATTAATGTATATAAACTAAATTTGTGTGTCAGGCATTTACCTGTTTCTAAGCTAAAGTATAGGTTGTATTTCATGTTTCAGTTAAACTACTGTAAAAAGCACATCTGTCAAGCAAATTAAGAAAAAGAACAAAGCACACAGCCTAAATAGCAATCACTGAGAGTCCATATCACTGCATGTGTTGTGACCCAGTCTGCTGGAGATTCTGGGCAGAGCTCTATGTCAGATTATAGGAAAGCATTTTCCTTGGGACATGGGATGGTCAACATCCTATGCTGGGTACAGAAATATCAGAGGACCTATGCCACAAGCTGATGCTGCTAATTTACTTGACTTGCAGTCCATTCCTTTGTTTAAGACAGTGGCTATCCAAGTAAACCCTTGCAAACCCCAGTTCCTGTCAGTCAGCTTCCCAATGATAAAATTTAAAAGAGTGAGACTGAAGGATTTGCCTGCTTTGCCCCCCTGACACTTTCTGCAAAATCTTTTCAAGGAAGGTGAGATTACTCTCATCATGTGTCCTCAGACTTTCAAAGCTCTTTTTGACCTTTCATGTGTGCTACGTGATGGCTTTGGTTGCTACCTGCACACCTTGGGAAACAGCCTGTCTCCTGTAGTGTGCATACTGTTCTCATGCTTTGGGGAGGCATCGTGGTTTAAGCCTCTAAAACTCACGAAGTCACCCACTCACTCACTCACCTCTCTTTCTTCCCTCAGTCCTGGGAGCACGGGGAGGAGAATCGAAAGAATGCAACTTCCACAGGTTGAGATAAGAATAGTTTAGTAACTAAGGTATAACACAAATCACTACTGCTACCACCAATAATAATACAAGAGAAATACAAAGAAAGAGAATACAACTGCTCACCAAGCCAGACCCAGCCAGTGCACCCCCCAGCAGCAAACCCCCCCCAGTGCACCACCATCCCCTTCTGGGTCTCCGGGTATGGAATAACCTCTTTGGTCAGTTTGGGTCAGGTGTCCTGTCTCTGCTGTCTCTGCTTCCTCCCAGCTTCCCCTCCTCCCCGGCATAGCATGAGACTCAGAAAGTCCTTGGTCAGACCAAAACAGTAACTGAAGTAACAAGCAGTAACTGAAAACACTGGTGTTGTCAGTGCAGTTCCAAGGCCCAAGATCAAAAATAAAGCGCTGCACCAGCTACCAAGAAGGAGAAAAATGACTGCTGCTGCTGAACCCATGACATGAGGGTAGTTAGCCTGGGAGAAGGCAGGTGATAGGATGTTGCACTCAGCTCATGAGAAAAAGGGAGGATGATGTAAGTAGAATGCATTTGCTTGTTGCTCATTGAGGAGCTGCCATGGAAGTTGGCAAAGGGAAGGAAGCTTCATAGGAAATATGCGAGCAGCAGATGCAGCTCAAGAGGGAGAAAAATTGATAACGGGTAGGAAGGCAGCAAGCAGAGGCAGAGTTGGCTGATTAGACCCTGGAGTTATGGAAATCAATCTCTTCATCATCTGTCTGGTTTCTTCTTCCACCCACATCTGGCTCAACAGCTGCTGCCTGAGAGCACAATCTTGCAGCACTAAAGAGGCAGAAAGCCTCCAGCAAGCACTTTAACAGCTCCCACCACCTCCCTGTGCCTTTATCATAGTGCTTTCCAGACACCCAAGCTCCTGACAGACCTGCAAGTTGCTCAGCACCCTACTGCAGTCTCTATAGACTGCTTCTCCTTCCATTGTGAGGTTTGGTTTTTATTTTAACAGGGTCATCTGTGTGCAGGCACTGGTCAGCACTCTTGTTTGACCAAGTCCTTTATCTGATTATCACAGTCTGTTCTATTTTTCTTCTTAAACTCTAACCACTTTTCTGTTAGTATTAGTGTCATTGTCCTCATCACACTGTGCATTACTATATCCATTTGCGATGCTTCAAACCAGAATAGCGGAAGAGTAGGACGTGATTTCTGGACTAGCTACTGGAGACATTTTTGTGTAGAACACTAACAAACGTCAAGTCAAACTAGCTGGAGAGTAGTTCAATAGGTTTAGAATCTGGGCACTGAAAGGACCATAAGCTACCTGAGCAACCCAGGAGTAAAATCTGCTTGTGAGCACTGAGTCTGATCAGCCTGCAAGACAGAGCATGATAAGGCTATTTGAAGTGTTCATTCTTATATAAGTGCTATTTGTGTATATACAATGCCTGTAAAAGAACTATACTCCTGTCTGTGTTTAGATGGTTGATCATGCTTGTGTGTGGAAGACTATAGCAAACAGGACACTGAGAAAGTGTTGAAGTTAGGAGCACTAGAACAGGCACCTGCTGCTAGTGCAGGCCATTGCAGGGAAGGGGTGTAAGACATGGCTTTGCAGGTGTTTTCTGCAGAAACAGGGCTGGGTACCTCTCTTGATTCTCCTATTTCACAGTCCTGGCATCCCAGTGCAGGAGCATGAATGAACTGCTCTCTCTGAGTTATGCTTCCAGCCAAAGACCTCTCAAGGGCTCTTCAAGGAACAGGTGTGTACCTCCAAAACATGATTTCAAGGACACCGCCATGATTATGCTGAATTCTGTACCCTGTACCTTGAAATAGTCATCTTTCATACGCAGAGGCAGCACTGAGGTTAAAACCCCTGATATTGTCAAAGGTTCCTTCTCCCTGAGTTTTATGAGAAGTGAAATGAACTGTGTCAACATGGCAGGAACATGTGGAAAAAGTAGAAAATTAATAATTTTAAATGTTATTAAATGTTCATCTGGATACTATGAGGTTCAGTGAGATTAGAGAAGAGACAGCAAAATAGAGTAGTTCAGATGGCAGCAAGAAAAAGGGTCCTGAAAAAGGGAGAGGGCAGATGAATGAGAAAGGAATAACTGGATCAAAAGAAAGATCTGAAGTTTGGTAGCAGAGGACAAGCAGGAATACTTGTACAGCAATTGTCCCTGTATTTTGCTTTGGAAAACTTCCAGGTTGTTGTGAGACCTCTAGATAGAACAGGAGCCTTCTGCTGCATACCTCAGAGGGTCCTGGAGTATGACCCACAGACTATGACCCACACTGGATCAGAGACCAAGGAGCCAGTGGGTACTGAAACACTTTTGGAGCAGATCTCCCAATTTAGTTTCCATTGACAGAACCTAGTTCTGCATCAAAACCAGCCTGACAATTCAGCCCTGTGGTCAGTAAATACAAATTGTCAGGGCTTCAAACCAAGCTCCTGCTCTGAACCAAATTGCTAATGTAGGCAACAATCTGATGCTGTTAATTCTTTTCTGGCAAGAGCAGTGGGGTCAGAGTCTGTCAACCTTAAAGAATCATCACATCAACTGAAAAAAAACCACTTGAATAAATAAAAGTGTGCAAGGGCAAGAAGTTGCATATATTCCTTCTGTCAGCAGTGACTCATATCAGCACCCTGAGGGAGTGGTGCATGGGCAGCTGCCATTCTACCACACAAATCAGATATATTCAGGAAACAGACTTTCTCAGTGAGTTTCAAACCTCCTTGCCTTTATCATCTGAGGATGGCTCCATACATATTTGTCGTGATTTAAACTGTAACTCACGCAGTTTCCCCACTCCCTTCCCTCTCTTTCTTCCCCCCACTCCCAGAGGGATGGGGAGGAGAATTGAAAGAATGCAACTCCCATGGGCTGAGATAAGAACAGTCCAGGAACTAAGGTATAACACAAACCACTGCTGCTGCCATCAATAATAATAATGATAAGGGAAATACAAGGGAAGAGAATACAACCACTCCCCACCTGATACCAAGCCTGACCCAGCAGTGAACCCCCACATCCTTCCAGGTCTCTGCCCTCTGTTTTTACATCCTGGACATGATGTGCTGTGGTATGGAATACCTCTTCGGCCAGCTTGGGTCAGGTGTCCTGTCTCTGTTTCCTCCCAGCTTCCCCTCCTCCCTGGCAGAGCATGAGACTCAGAAAGACCTTAGTCAGACCAAATATTGCTAAGCAGTAACCGAAAACATTGGTGTTATCAGTGCTGTTCCCAGGCCGAAAGTCAAAAACACAGTGCTGCACCAGCTACCAAGTAGAAGAAAAATGATTGCTACTTCTGAACCCAGAACAATATTTTATCAGTTTTTCTAGCTAAGTAAAAATAATTTCCAAACTCCAAAAAGACAATGAAAAGAAAAATAAATCAATCTTATTTAAATATATTTTCTTGCAGTCATTACTTGAATATTGATTTTTCGTGAGCACTTCCAATACAGCAGGTTTTGAACTGCATATGCTTAACTGCTATGACTTAGAAAGGAGCAGGAGTAGCAGAATTATGTTTAAAATCCAGATTTTTTTCATTAAATGCAGTATATGCATTTGATATGGTGTTATCTCTTGAAGCTTCATTGAAAGAGGTCATGCATTCAGAAAAAAATGAGAAGAGTTTGTTTCATACAAGTTTATGTCCAGATACTAGAAATTATAAGTTCATCACTTAATAATATTAATGATAGTAATTTAAACTTATATAAGAATATTTAACAAAAAGCTATTTGATATATCGAATAATTTCAGAAGGTCTTTAATAGATCATTGGTTTTTTGTTTTTAACCAGGTATGCCAGTTCAAGAGAAAAAGATTATTTATTTTGTTCAGGAAAGCTATCATTTCTTATTCAGAAAAAAAAAAAAAAAAAACCAACAACAAAAACCATGTCATGTTTATTTTGTGTATATTCCACCTCAATTCTCTAGTGTTTGAATGGTTAGTAACAGTAAATGTTCAGAAGCACATTTAAGTAGAAAATTAAGTGTCTCACAGGTGTTTAGCTGTTGGTGGTTTTTCTTTTTTGTGTGTGTGTGTCTTTTTTGTGTGTTTGTTTGTTTTTTGTGTTTTGTTTTGTTTTTGGTCATTTTTTTGTTTGTTTGTTTTTTTGGTTAAATACTTCAATTATTCAGTTTTATTCCTGATATCCTGAAATTACAAAAATTCCAATCACCATCATACTGAGTATATTGTATGGTTAAAATTTATTTGCAATGCTTAAAGCTAAGTGAATTCCAGTGATGTAAACAACAACTTTTCTATGACTCCATAGAAACTAATTTTTGGTTTTCTATTACAATAATTGCCATAATATTAGCAACATTATTAGTATACTCCCCATTGAAATGCAGTTATCAGCTAGAAGTGAATTGAGCTATATAGTCTAGCCTATTTTATCAAAGTTACCGATTTTCAAGAACTATGAGCTAATCTCCAACTCATTAAAATACTGTAAAGCATGAGCAATAAATGAAATTCGTTTGAAGTATTCATCCATGAATTCTTAATTGCTTTAGCTTCACTAAAACCTGAGTGGTGTCTCACTGAGCTTAAGAACAAGATTTTAATAAGATCTTTCAGCCAGTGTTAATTTTTGGCTGTCTTCATGCCACATGTCTAAAATTTTTGCTGCGAGATACTTGACTCCCTGCCCAACAGCTGATCAGCTGGGTCATGAACCAGATTCATGCCATCACAAATAAGAGAAGGAGAATAAGTATCTTATGAGCAGTAGAAGCATGCAGCCAATCACAGCCTTTCAATATCAGAACCTATTATATTGGGAAGCTAATTTGAGGTCCAAGATATGAAAGGTACATAGCAACAGATGAGTGAAAAAGGGTCCTGTGGCTTGGAAAACTATTTCTGATTTCTGGATGGGAAAAATTAAGATTTCTCTTAGTCAGCTGGAAAGCATTTAGCGTCATGCAATGTCACTATGCAGAAACCCAGGATTTTTTTGTATCAAATATTCTACTTCAATATTCTTTGATTTTTCATAAGATCTGGGGTTGATTACAGTTCAGAGCAGAAAGCCAAAATAAAATTAACACAGTAAATCGTGAACTGGCTCTGAATAGCAGGTTTCTGGTAAAGAATCTGCCCCAAGAATTTGAATATAAGTGGTTACTCTGGGAATGTTCAGATAGGAAGAGACTAAATAAAACTTTAGAAACTCCACGAAGGTGAATTAATCTCTTAAGAGTGGGTGTTCTGAAAGGAATTATAAATTGTTTCAGTGAGATTAAATCTGGAGGAGATGTTTTGAAATATAAGTAAGAAAAGAACCCAGCATAAAACCCCTCCCCATGTCAGTTCTTTAATTTACACTTAATGAATGACTGTACTGATTCTGGTTAATAAAGGGGACAAAGCAGTGTTACTTGGAAATACTGGCTTTCTGGGCCAGGACATGTTAAGATGTCCAACGACTAATGGGTGTTAAGCAGGTGGAATCTTGTGGTGGGGGTCTATGGCAGGGCCGTGGATTCCCTGACTGAAAGCATGAAGCTAGAACTCAGTCTCGAAGATGTTAAAGAGTATCCTTTAGAAATGAGGCACCGAAGGCATGTGAGTGGGAAAACGGAAGATATCCGAGTGGGAAAGTAGAAGACATCCGAATGGGAAAGTAAAGGGTGTCTGGAGGAGTGAGTCAGATAAGGGGAGCAACTAGCAACAAAGGAAGAACTTGGCAAAACAATGGACTTATGTAATGCGGTAAAAGGTTATCCAATAATGGACCATTGCTTACTAATGTTAACCAATGGCTAAAAGACACGTGTGTGCTAGAAAAGGTATAAAAGTAGTGGTTTGTAGTAATAAAGCACCTGGCTATTTTTTCTTCCTATGAAGTCTCCGAAAATATGTGTGTGTGTGATTTTTGTCAGTCTCAACAACAACATCATCTTACCACAGGTTAGCACTAAGCCATTTCTATGTCTTTCCAGTTTACCTAAGTTTCATTTCTTTATTAAGCCTGTAGTGAGATGACAAGGGGTAATGGGTTCAAACTTAAACAGAGGAAGTTTAGATTGGATATGAGGAAGAAATTCTTTCCTGTAAGGGTGGTGAGGCACTGGAATGGGTTGCCCAGGGAAGTTGTGAATGCTCCATTGCTGGCGGTGTTCAAAGCCGGGTTGGACATAGCCTTGGGTGGCATGGTTTAGTGTGAGGTGTCCCTGCCCATGGCAGGGGGGTTGGAACTAGATGATCTTAAGGTCCTTTCCAACCCTAACTATTCTATGATTCTATGATTCTATGTGTACTCTTAACCCAGATAATTAAGTGACTGAAGTGGACAATACAATCTAAAAGAACACAACCCAGGATAATACATCCAATTGATGGAAGCCCAGGTTTTCTTCAAGGTAAGCAAGTCTATGTGAAGCAAATACTCATTAATAGTTTTGTAAGAAAGGGATCATTGCCATACTCACAATATCTTCTTTCATTTATTCACCAAGATTGCATGAGGAGCAATTTTAAAGAGGAAGTTATTCCATTCAAGTGCTCTTTTCTGCATCAGCAGTATGCTGACACCATAAAAGTTAAGAATATTCCAATCCAGGCTTAAATATGATGGAAGAGGCAGCTGTACAATAATCAATATATTAAATACACATTGGAAGTGCTGTTCAGGAGATATTTATGCTAATCACAGTCTATAAATTTTAGTGTTACATTCTTAATCAAAAAAACTGTGTCATATTGCAGTGCACTGTGGTGGATTGACCTTGGCTAACTGCAAGGGAATCACCAAGCCACAAGCCACACTTTCATTCCTGCTCCTTGGTGGGACGAGGGGAAAAAATAAGATGAAAAACTTATAAGTTGAGATAAAGACTGTTTAATAGAGAAAAACCAAGCCTGCATACAAAAGACAGAAAAGATTAAAAGAAAGATTATTTCCTCTCCATCAACAAGTTGTCCAGCCACTTCTTGGGAAGTAGCTCAATATGCATAGTAGTTGCCTCGGTAGATTGAAGACTTAATAATGATAGAATCATAGAAAAGTTAGGGTTGGAAAGAACCTTAAGATCATCTAATTCCAACCCCCCTGCCATCAGCAGGGACACCTCACACTAAGCAATGTCACCCAAGCCTCTGTCCAACCCGGCCTTGAACACTGCCAGTGATGAAGCATTCACACCTTCCCTGGGCAACCCATTCCAGTGCCTCACCACCCTTACAGGAAAGAATTTCTTCCTCATATCCAATCTAAACTTCCCTGTTTAAGTTTGAACCTGTTACCCCTTGTCATCTCACTACAGTCCCTCATGAAGAGTCCCTCCCCAGCATCCCTATAGGCCCCCTTCAGATACTGGAAAGCTGCTCTGAGGTCTCCACACAGCCTTCTCTTCTCCAGGCTGAATAGACTCAGCTTTCTCAGACTGCCTTCATACGGGAGGTGCTCCAGTCCCCTGATCATCCTCGTGGCCCTCCTCTGCACTTGTTCCAACAGTCCCATGTCCTTTTTATGTTGAGGACACCAGAACTGTACACAATACTCTAAGTGATGTCTCACAAGAGCAGAGTAGAGGGGCAGGGTCACCTCCTTCGACCTGCTGGTCACACTCCTTTTGGTGCAACCCAGGATACAGTTTGCTTTCTTGGCTGGAAGCGCACACCGAAGCTGGCTCATGTTCATTTTTATATTGACCAAGACCCCCAAGTCCTTCTCCACAGGGCTGCTCTGAATCTCTTCTCTGCCCAACCTGTAGCTCTGCTTGGGATTGCTCGTACCCAGGTGCAGGACCTTGCACTTTTCATGGTTAAATAATGAATTCACCCACCCATTCTCCTCATTTATATTAGTTTTTATTGTTAGGAGTGGAGCTGGAGACACAGCCTTGATGTTGTGCAAGCACTGCTCAGCAGTAGCCATAACATTGGTGTGTTATCAACACCATTCTAGCTACTGCTATGGGAAAACTGAACTCCACTGCAGGCAGACCCAATGCATGAACACTGTTTCTGCTCATTCCTGAAAATACTGGGTTTTGAACTGCACCTTTCTTTATTTTCCTTATTTACTGCTATGTTGTATTGGATCTAGAAAATTAGTAAAATTACCTTTCTGAAACCTATTATCTATTTCCCTAGTTCAAGAACTCTTCCCTTAGGAAACGAGAGTTTTATCTAGAAATCAATATTGTATTTTAACATTACATGTCAAAGACAAAATTGCACGGTATTGGGAAAGATGACAGGAAAACAAAAAGGTCTGCAGGCTGCCCACAAGATGTCTGCAAATGTCCTGAATCCTGTAGAGCATCTGAAATTACACAAAGTTACTCTGGCTAAGAGCTGAATTTACTCACTTTTTGAAAGAAGACTCTTTGACATTTTTTCCAACTTATTGTATGTGAGCCTTCTCATAGGAGTTGTCATGTTTAACTGCTGTTGCTATTTTTTTTTTTTTTTATTTTTAGTATCTCTAGCTTAATTTCTGGTTACTGAAAGTAACTGTCTTCACATTGTATTTTGGCCATAGTAGAAAATTCTTTAATGTCTGTCATCATCTCTGAAATAAGCAATCCTTGACATAAGCTTTAGCATATCTTCAGCTATGCTTCTGCTGTTCACAGTGAATTACACACTGAAATACTAGTTATACACAGTTTCAGTCATGACCCTAAGACTTCTTGCACTCAGTGCCCAGTACTTGCTGTCATTATGTCCACATATGTAAAATTCTGTTATTTCAAATTTCTAATAGAATCAAAGAATCATAGAAAAGTTAGGGTTAGAAAGGACCTTAAGATCATCTAGATCCAACCCCCCTGCCATCAGCAGGGACACCTCACACTAAACCATACCACCCAAGGCTATGTGCGACCCGGCCTTGAACACCGCCAGCAATGGAGCATTCACAACTTCCCTGGGCAACCCATTCCAGTGCCTCACCACCCTTACAGGAAAGAATTTCTTCCTCATATCCAATCTAAACTTCCCCTGTTTAAGTCTGAACCTATTACCTCTTGTCCTATCACTACAGTCCCTAATGAAGAGTCCCTTCTGTATTTAGCAGAGAAAAGTGCTGTACTTACTCTTTGGTCACTCAATCTTTGGAGTAGCCTATGGGCCAGGCAGAATAGACAGCACCTAAGATTACTCTGTAGCTTTGCTCATTCATTTGCTGACTTCTCTTCCATTTCTTCTAATTTAAGATTTTTATTTATATAGTTTTTAAGATTCTCATCTGTCAAATTAGGTTGAAATTGTACGATTAATTGAAAAGTACCCATGGAAATACAGGCAAAAAATGCAGGTACCAAACTGTAGGAAAAAAGCGAAAAAAACACATGAGCTTCTAAATCTACCTTGAGGAGAAGCACGGGATGGAGAACAATACAGGTTTTCCATCAGTAAATCTTTCCCTTTTGGATGGGCTGCTTCCTTTTCAAAATATGAGGGGCAATACTGACACGCTTTAAAGTTAATTTGATTGTCACATTTAAACTATTGCTTTTCCCATTTTAATTCTTACCTCATTTCTTTTCTGAGCAAGAAAGCACCAGACGAGAAAGAAAAGCAGAAAAGTTAAGAGACTCTGCAAATTCAAGATATTCAGGTTTCGGTATCATTACCTTTGTTTTGTCTCTGTGAACACTGAGGGCCCACCAAAGTCCTTCACATTCCTTTGTTTCACTTCCTCTAAAAAGTCTCCAATGCTTATAATCAATTCCCAATGTATTGATGGAAACCAAACTACAAACAAAGTAATAACTGCACCCCTTATACTGCTATTTTCTTCATTTTGCTGCAGCTCATGACTCTTTCACTGTAGCTTTTTAAATTATTTCTTAGAATAAGAGGAGAATACAGAGAAAAATCAAAGTACTGGAGATGGACGGCAGTAAATAACCACCTTTTCATCTGGTTTTATAAAAGAAAATTGTTTCAGACAGCAGGGAAATTCCTTTATATTTTTTTCATTTTGTTCATAACTTCCTTCAGGTTTTCCTTGGGAAGACAA
Source organism: Myiopsitta monachus (assembly GCA_017639245.1). NCBI lineage: Eukaryota > Metazoa > Chordata > Aves > Psittaciformes > Psittacidae > Myiopsitta > Myiopsitta monachus. The sequence goes on along the minus strand of CM029925.1, from coordinate 49,996,105 downwards.
GAATTTTTATTTTTATTTAAGTTGAACATTAATTTAAGAAGATATTGATATGATGAAAGTGCAATTGAGAAATGTTGGAAAAACCTCAATTTTTCTTTAAAAAAAAAAAGTGTCTCTTTACTATTCTATTTACGTGAAATAATTTCCCTGACAAAAGAAGGAAACTTTTCTCTATGGTGTGGTCAAGCATTGATATCACAACTATTTCCTACTCCTTAAACTTACATTTAGCCATACTGACTGCCTAAAAGCCAACATGAATAACAGCAGCAGGAATTAGAGAGTGAAATGAGGAGTATTTAAAATAAAGGTTTTGTTTCAGAATATTATTAAGATTTGGTTTTTTTCCCCAAATATAGCAGAAAAATTTAGATAGGAAAACAAACAAAAACTGAAACAGTCATAAAAGTTATTAAAAAACTAATTAAGTCCTTAAAAATCCTTTTATCCTCATATGGCCAATTCTATTTTCTGCAAAGCCCAAGGAAAACTTGCTGTAGAATTTAATGGTAACAAAATTAATGCCTATTAATTAATTAATGCCTATTAATTTTGAGGGTTTACTTCACCTTTCAGTTTGCTTGCTATCTTTGCTAAAGAAATGGTTTCCTCAAGATAAAACATCTGATGTGGCTGAACTTAAAAGGGTTTTTTTCATTATAAGGTTTTTTGTACCTTCTTGCTGAACAAAAGTACACTTCATGTAAATAAGCTTTATTATTACTATTAAACGTGCTGAATCCCTCATGTTTCAAAAAATCCATTGGGAAAAAAACAATTGTAGACTATCTAAAATTAAATAAGTATTGAGTGATTGAAATGACTACAAGACTAGTTAGAAAATACTAGATATAAAAGAGACGTTAAGACAAAAGTAGTTCTGTGATATTGACTGGAAGATGGGCATTATTTCTTTTTCCTTCTACTTTCAGAATATGAGTGAGTTCTCAGCTTTTTTCTGAATTTTTTGCACACAGTCTATTTGCTACGGTAGTTTGTTAAGGTCTTTTACTATTTGAGTTACGTTTATTCTGGAGAGGACAAACAAGTGATAGTAAAATAGAATAACCATTTGCACAGCAGGAGCAGAAAACTGCTGAAGCTATGCCAGATCCAGCTTTGATAAGATGGCATCTGCTTGGCTAAGCAAGTAGAGCCAGATCAGTATTTAGATAAAAATTCTTTAAAGAGCAAGACTTGGACATTTGCATGGGGTAAGGACCCCCAGCCGAGCTTGATGGTAAGGAATATCTGGTGTTCTCCCTTTGGAACTGGCTAACACCTTTGAAAGCCAGCAAATCAAAATATTTTAAAAATGTATTTATCTGTCTAACCTGTTGTGTTCATGATGAACTTTTCCACCCACACCTTATGCCATAGAAACTTAGTTTTGGTTGCCTCCTTGTTTTTAGAAAGCAACTCAACATCTGATCCATTTTTTAAATCTCTGAATATAAGAAATATTTACCAACTGGTAGTAATACAAAGTTACTAACAGTGAAATTAAATAATTTGTACTATAAGTTGATGGATCGTAACTCTTAGCCCACATATAAACTGAATGATACTTCAACATATATAAGTCACTGTGGTCTCCAGAAGAATATGAGTGTTTGATATTTGTAGTCATTTCATTTATTAAATGTCTGATGCATTCAGCAGAGGAAATAAAATTCTCCTAAGAAGACTGTTGGAAGACACAGATAGTGAAAATCAACTATGGGATGGAGGGGTTTTAATAAATCTTTTTCTCAGCACAGATTGTTGAGATAGGTAACACTATTATATTAGACAGAGCCCATTCTTGAACACATCTCCTGCCTGCATGTGGAGCACAATCAACCAAACTCAGCAGTTTAAATCAGTGCAGAAAATCCATGCAAAATGCGTTTTAGTTTGGCAACCAGTAAGGTCATAGCTGGTAAAAAATTAAATAAATGCACTGTTCTATGAAGGAAAGAGCAGCTAACTATAAAATGGCATAAATTATTGCTTTGCTAGAGAGGATACCCAAAGACAATGCTGGCTCACTGAATACAAGCCAATAAGACATTTATTTCATTCTGCTTTTGAAAGAGAATAGCCCAAATGCAGCAGAGAATTGGTAGGGATGGAGGAATCCAGCAGGTGATGACGGCACACAGAATGAAAGTGGTTGTCACTTTTTGCCCAAACTTCACTTTCAAGATTGGAGTGAAAACAAATATAGAAGTAATTAGAAAACATATATAAAAGATTCATCAGCTTATTTTATCTTCTAAATAGCAACTGACAACAGTAAAATGAAAAGACAGGGCAAGGGATTTGAATGGAATAAAAGGAAACCCATTCAAAATGGTAGTGAAGTACATACAAAGTCTTAATAATTTCAAAGTTTTAATTCAGCCATGTGATTCCTCAGAAATCAAATTGTCTCTGTCAGGATTTATTTAGCACCTCATATAAAAGTAGCTGAACACTTCTTTTCATGACCGTAAAGTTCAAGCTTGTGGTCCCCAGTCTATGTCTGAAACTCAAATATGCTGCTTGCAAGACTTTTTGATATTGCTCACAGTCTTATATTTCTCTTTCTTTTTCACTTCTTTCTTTGGTGTGTTGGGAAGCACAAAGCACGATGTACAAGGGTCATACTGGTTTGCTACAGATGCTGCTGGGCCAGAAAAGGCAAGGACTTCTGTGCAAGCTTCCCCACATGTCCAAACCAGTTAACAACCTTAATTCATTTATTCTTCAAGATTAATATGGAAGGCATTAAAATCAGATCCTTGCAAACTGACTTTGAGATACACTGGAAATATTATTATTCTAATACTGTCATGAGTGAGACAATTTTTTCTCCTAGACCTGGTTAACAATTCACTATACAAAGTTTTCAAATCACTGTTTTTACTATCTCAGATTCAGCCCAGTTTTGAATAACCTGATGATTCATCCCTTTGAGGAAATTCTTGATCTGGATTTTATGTCCAATTTTCAGTATCTCACCTTTTGAAAGCTGATTCATTTTGAGTAGGTATATGGGTTTTTTTTAAGAGAGGGAGAAATATACATCTTTTGTGTGGAGACTGAGCTATTAGACTATTCCAGATCTGATTTTTATGTTCAAACCTCTTATAACAAGTAGCTAAACAAGAAATTCTACTTTTTCCAAGAATAAGATAAAAGGTGAGATTATTAAGCCTTAAATCAGAGTGTTTCTGTTCCTGCTGAACAGCAAGGTACACATTTATGAGAAACCATATAGGCATAGAGCTAAGATTTCTTTAGGAATGAATAAAGTTTGAGTATGGATTTTCATGACATTTATAAAGCACCTATTTTCTATCCAGCTCACATTTTAGGAAATTAATCCTTAAAACTCTCAAATAATCATATAGTTCTTTTTCTTTATTGATACTGTTCTAAATTTACGCATTGATTTAGCTTTACCAGAGCTAAACTCTGGTGGAGAGCAACTTCTCCTACCTACGTCACATTTCCAAGGTAATATTTTGGTGATAAGTGAAGCTATTTTTTCATACAGGTTCTTTTTATTTCCATTCTACCTCAACATTGCACATATTATTTTATTCAAATGCATTTGAAGTAGTTTATGGCAAAGAAAAGAAATTCAGTCAAACAGTTATAGTCATTTACTTTGAAACACCACAATTCTCAAAGGAGAATGATGATCAACCTTTGATACATAGACCAGGTAGATGAATCACCCATTAGGCAATCCATGATATCAGCTGTATACCTTCAGATACTGTTGGTTATTACTTGGGCTCAGTGCGAGAGACCAGGAGGAGTGGCGAACAGGGCGGGCAAACGGGACAGGTCCTAGGCAGTCTGTACGACAGTTCATGCGGGCAGACGAGCGGGATGGTGAGCACTCAGTCGTATGTCCAGGGCCCAGCTTGGAAGCTCTGCTCCAGCTGCCACTGAGGTGGCCAGCGTAGGCACTCAGACAGAGTCGATGAGAAGGGAGGCTGCAGTGCAGAGTTTGGGGTGTAGAGAGTGTCTGCACCGGTCTTCTGAGGGGAGGGTGAACAATGGATAGGGCTGCAATCTGTGCTCCCTGGTGGAGGTCCTTCTGCAGCAGGTGGCTGAGCTGCAGGGCACTGGTATAAGGCTGAAAGGTGTCAGGGAAGCTGAGAGGAAACAGCACTGCTTGCACCAGGACCAGACTCTGCAGGAGCCTCAAGCGTCCACTGTTGCTCATGCAGGAAAAGAGGCTGCTAACCCAGGAAGCTGGGAAACTGTAACAGAAAAAAAAAACCCAACAAAAAAAGGAGGAAGAGGACAATTAAAAGCAAAGGGCTTCCTCCTAAATCTGTTGTCCCCACCCAGAACTGCCTTGCTGTCCTGCAGGGGACTGATGAGTAGCCGTACTCCCACCAGGAACAACCGGCTGATGCACTGGTAAAGAAGATCACTACTGGTGCTGCCAGGAAAAAGTGGTGGGCCGTAGTAGTAGGGGACTTTACTCTGAAAGGAACAGGGGCACCCAACTGTCGGCCTGACCCAGGCTCAAGGGAGGTGTGTTGCCTACCAGGGGCTTGGATCAGGGATGTTGCAGAGAGGCTTCCTGCGCTAGTCAGATCCACTGACTATTACCCACTTCTAGTGAACTATGTGGGTGCTACTGGTATAAATAGCAGTAGCCTGGAGAACATAGAGAAGAATTACAGACCTCTGTAAGCTCCTACAGCGGGGTCGGAGCAATCGCAGGCACAGCTCCAGGTTGGGCACAGAAGAGATTCAGAGCAGCCCTGTGGAGAAGGACTTGGGGGTCTTGGTCAATATAAAAATGAACATGAGCCAGCTTCGGTGTGCGCTTCCAGCCAAGAAAGCAAACTGTATCCTGGGTTGCACCAAAAGGAGTGTGACCAGCAGGTCGAAGGAGGTGACCCTGCCCCTCTACTCTGCTCTTGTGAGACATCACTTAGAGTATTGTGTACAGTTCTGGTGTCCTCAACATAAAAAGGACATGGGACTGTTGGAACAAGTGCAGAGGAGGGCCACGAGGATGATCAGGGGACTGGAGCACCTCCCGTATGAAGGCAGTCTGAGAAAGTTGAGTCTATTCAGCCTGGAGAAGAGAAGGCTGTGTGGAGACCTCAGAGCAGCTTTCCAGTATCTGAAGGGGGCCTATAGGGATGCTGGGGAGGGACTCTTCATGAGGGACTGTAGTGAGATGACAAGGGGTAACAGGTTCAAACTTAAACAAGGAAGTTTAGATTGGATATGAGGAAGAAATTCTTTCCTGTAAGGGTGGTGAGGCACTGGAATGGGTTGCCCAGGGAAGGTGTGAATGCTTCATCACTGGCAGTGTTCAAGGCCGGGTTGGACAGAGGCTTGGGTGACATTGCTTAGTGTGAGGTGTCCCTGCTGATGGCAGGGGGGTTGGAACTAGATGATCTTAAGGTTCTTTCCAACCCTAACCATTCTATGATTCTATGTTGACTATCAGTCAGGCAAACACAGATGACAAATGTTTGCTTAGAATTATATTAGGTGATCTAAGTATGTCAAGGGAAGTGCCTTACTCATTACTCCACTATCCAGTAATATCTTTGTCTTCCTTTTATTGAATCAGAGAAGAAAACTAAAACCAAACAAAAAAAAATATCCACAGATTCAAATAGATTAAATTTTTAAAGCAGCAATAAGACTTTTTTAACTCTGAAGTTCAGAATCCTAAACAATCATCTCTAGGATATTTTACACTATACTGCATTTCCTGTATGGAAACTTTCTTGGAATGATCTACTCTGTACTTATTTGCAGGACTTCTCTACTTCTGGAGATTGAAAACAACTCAGGATTACTTATAGTAAATATTTTATATTTCCCTAGCTAGAAATAAGTTACTCTGAGTATATACAACCTTTCAAATCTTTTCTGGCTGTGTGAAGGTAATGCCAATGGATTTTCTATAGCAGCAGTGCCCAAAAAACACAAAACAATAACAGACACATTTACAGCTTCAGCACAAACACAAGAGACTGCATAAACACCAAGATTGATCTATTCATTTTTTTTCATTAAAGTTGTTCCTCTAGGTCACTTCAAGGAAAAATAATGTGGAGGCATCTCTTGATATTTCAAACACTGGGTCTGTAAAGTGTATAAAATGAGGAATTCGGGCTTTACAGCAATAAAACTGGTATATCTGGATAGCATTGTGATAATTTCTAAAACTTAAAAAAAATAAAATACTCTCGTATTTCTTCACTCAAACTGTACTGACATAGCAGAAATAAATTTAAAAAAAAAGAAAGCTGTGAGCTTCAATATCTTCTATGCAGATTTACTCTATGTAAGTTCCTCAAGAAACTTAGACGAAAAATGACAATGAGGATCATACCACTATTTTACTTTCAGTAACAGATTATTTATGGATAGTTCACTTAACCTAGGAGTCAAAAGTTTCTTCCCCTACAATGTGTTCTCTTTAATAAAGTAAGCTCACATGACATACGAGTAGCCCATAAAAAAATGTTTTTTTTTCTCTCACTAGCCTGCCAACAAGAAGAATGAGCTGTTTGGCCCTGTAGGCAGGAAAAGTGTATATGTAGTCTGAATTTGCCTCCATCCAGATGCCTTATGTTTTCCTTCAGATGTGCTAAGAAATCCTTCTTTGCCTCCCTTTGCAACTCACCCTGACGTGTAAAGGTTAAGAAAAACGTTTTCTTCTTTTTTTTTTAGTATCTTCCCTTCTTTATTACTGTTATTTAGTAGTAATACTGTGATTGAAGTGCAATAGCCTCACAATCTTCCCTAACAATTTTATTACAACTGCTGCAAAAAAAATGCCAAACCAAAAGTAACTTTAGAGATTTGTCAGTATACATTGTCTGTAATTCAGTTGTAATTGAAATGCAAAATTGTAGGTAACCAAATTCAGAATGCTGTTGCCAGAACCACTGACTTTATCATAGATCTATGCTTTATTTGCTGCAGTATTACAAATTAAAAACTACTATAAATTAAATATGATTTCAAAATAAAACAACCACTAGACCTTACTGCAGCACCAAACAGAATTTTAGCACCACTTTTCTGTTTTATTGACCTCCTTTTCAGCAGTCTGATAATCACCATCCACTTAAGATATACTTGTATGGTATGCTTATACTTCATACCAATTTAAATGTGCCTCTGAAACCAAGAATATGGATAGAAAGGTGCAAATCCACTCAGCTCTTGGCTTTTACTGCAAGCCTATTCAGACAATTTATTATGTTCTTGAATTCCATGATATTGTGTATGTTTACATAAAATCTCTTAAAACCCGTGAGATTTAGTGACAAAATAGTATAGTTTATAATAAATTTGTGAACTTAACTTTCTGCCTGAGGTTGTGCCAGAATCTACTCCCATTTGGAAAGGCTTAACCTGAGTGCAGATATTCCTTTAACCTACAATGCTTTTACTTCTTCGCATTGCTTAGGAAAAAAATAGGTCCTTTTGAGAGTGTTACTTGCACAGAAGCTCTCTATATATTACCTTATTTCTGTGTTTTCCTCATCTTCTCTCCCATGTGTGGGAAAAATAAAGGATATCCAGGCATATTTTGATAAGCCTAGATAAATCTTCTCCCAGGAGCTAGTAGACAACAGGCTACTTTCAGTAACAAGCTGTCCCCTGCATTTTTTAATGCGGATTAGCTCAACATCATTTAAATGTTATTTTAATCCAACTATTTTGCACAATATCACTGGATCAAATCCCAGATGCTTCTTGTTCATACAACCAACTAATTACATGCAGATAATGTACATCCAAATACAGAATATGCAGTATGTATATGTAAAAATTCTGTACTTTCTACTTTTAATCACTGTGATGAACTTTATATTTAATGTTGTGTACACTCTTGGGGGAATACAGTCCCACATCATTTTTTTTAAGCTATTCATATGCTAAAGGCTTTTCAGGCTGAGAAATTATTTCTTGAGTGGGTCATTCTTTTTTCCAGATGTCACCTGCAGATAAATGTAAAAAATCATGCTCTGCAATGAGGTATACTCTGTGTTGATGTTCCATAATTCAAAGTTATTGAATCATGATGGTTCAAATAACATAGCTCTGATACCAGTGACAGCAAAATAAGATAAAAATCCCTGACAAAGGAAATAGAATTTTAATCTGGTTTTGGCCTGGTTTCATAAGGGAAATATGTTTGTGGTATCACGCTGTATGTCAGCAAACCAGCCATAATAGTTCGAGTAATTTTGGTCATATTCAGCCAAATAATTATTTCAAAGATATGGCAGTTAGGTGGAGGAAAAATGTTAAATTAGCTGAGGTAAGGCTGGCAGAGCTCTGTCATGACATGTCAAACCTGACTGCAGTTGACCAGAGACCTGCTGTTAACAAGCAGGTGACAGAGCTCTGGGACTTCAAAATTGAGCTCCCTGTTGTCCAGTTTGGGCATCTTAGAAGATCTGTGCAAAAGAGAAGCTTGGAAAATGGCAGCACATTGGACACATATCTGAAAAAAATTAAGTTTTTCTTGGTGCAGGAGTGACTTGATATGAGGGGGTTAAAAATAAAAATGTCCTAAAAAATTCCTTGGTTGAAGTAATCTTGGATGTTTAACATGTAGTTATACTTGAAAAGCTACAAAAATCTTTGACATTAGATTTTCTTTTAGAACTCTGAGCTCACATAACTGATGTGTTTAAGTAAAAATTTAAACAGGCTACATCAATACAAAAATATTTGCAGAATGGTTTAAAATCTTTTCTAAAGAGATTTATTTAATGTTCATTCTGGATTAGAGAAAGATACCTGCTAAGGACAACCGTGGTTATCAGTGAGAGAATAAAGTTATTTGATTCTTGTAACTAATATTCCCGAAGTATTTGCTTTTTTCTGCAAATATATAAAATAATGTGGTGACTCCACTGATGACACAACATTGCCTCTTCTCTCCATTCTAAATAAGAGACTTTTAAAAGGCAATTGTAGGTCCAAACTAGTTCTGAAAATACCTCAGATTTTAGAAAATGTACCTTAAATTGAATGCCTCCCCATATCTTGCAGTAGGAATTCCAGCAAATCTTATTCTAGATAATTTAGGAAAGTAGCACTTTAGCATATGACAATTTTAGAACTACCATGATACATAAAACACATAGTAAAATTAATAGCAAAGATCTGCATGATGTCATTATTTTCTTTCCAATAATTAAACAAACTTTCCATGACATTGTGCAACTGTTAATCTCAGTTATATACAGGGGACAGACAACATGTGCCAGGCAGGTCTGCTGTATCAAGCCAAGTATGGATAAGTCTTTGAAGCACAACGTACATAAGTAGAAACTAAATCTGTAAAAAGACAGAATGATTAAGTGAAGCACAAAGAATCTGATTATTTTAGGAAAGGTGATTCCTGGAGACAGGCCTGGAAACAAAAGACCTTTTGTTTCAAGAAAAATTCCTGTATATTCTGCTTTCTCAAAGTGATTTAAACTTCACAGAAACAGAAAATAATCAAGACTTAGAATTGTTTCAACTGTCTTTTATAGATTTTTGTTATCCATTTTATTCCATGGAAAGTCCCCAGCTAAAGACTACAGCCCCAGTGAGTGTGGGTGCTGTTGTCTTTTAGTTTTATAGGTATTGAACCCAGAAGGATTCCATTTCTCTAATGCTGCATTCATTAGGCATCTGCAACTACCCACTGCTACTGGCTGAATCCCTATTTACATCTTTCAGCTGGTAATGTAATCCTGAGCTGATGCTAAGCACTTGCGTGCATTTTTCCCACAGAGCAAATCCAATTATTTTTTTAGATCCTCACAGGGCTCATATGCTCTATTACAGTGAGCTTGCTTGCTATAAAATTTGATGTGGAAATTTTTGTGTATTAAGTATGTTATGTATAAAACGTCCCTTAAAAGTGGCATTTGTATTGAGTATGTGCATGTTAGTACTAGATAGCTCTTGATTAACACGTGTTTAACATCCAATGACCTTTAAAGGTCCTTTTTTACCCAAGCTATTCTATGATAATGTGTCAGAAGGTTGGTTCAAGATATAAGATACTGTCTCAAATTCTACTTCATCAAAACTCAGCCCCACAGTCAGTTAAACGTATAGAGACTAAGCTTGAGCAATGTGTGCATAGAGGTTTTTGAGCAGCAAGTACAGACCCTAATAGCAACATCAAAAAAGAGACAGAAGTTTTGCAGAACTACATTTTCTGAAACACACCCAGAAGGAGGCTGAGATTCTACCTGAAATTTGCAATCAAATCATAAAATAATTTAGATTGGATTGGATTTCTAGAAGTTAGCTGGTCTATCCTTGAAGGTCCAAGTTCTAAGGTCCCAGCCATGGAGTTAGATTCAAATGGAGCACTAGGTCATGTTGCTCAGGGCCCTGTGTTTTGAAGATACTTAAGGATGGGGATTCCACAATGTCCTTAGGCACCTATTGCAATATTTTGCTACCTCAGATTGGAAAAAAAAAAAAAACACAACCCAAACTTCTTCTGCAATCAGAGATTAAAGGCTAAAAGGAAATAATTGTGCAAGTATTCTGTAAGTTGCTTGTATGGGGTTTTATTCATGGAAGGAACTACTTTCATGGTAGAACTCTGTGTCCATATCTGAGAATGCCCTTTTTTCTGTAATAATCTAAACTTCTCTACAGATACAAATTAGAATTTCTCATTACAAAAGGATTTTCCAGAGGAATTAACACTGATATACGAATTGCTGATCTATGTAATGGGAGGAATACAGCTTTCAACTGATAATTTAAGAACTATTAAAAAAACCTTCCCTGTCTGGAAAAGAATTACACAGTAATATTTGATAACATTTTCTAGGACCATTCTGAAACTTGATCTACAGTACAATCGGTAGAAAGCATTTTTCCTAAATTGCAGTTTGCTTTTATGATGTTAATTATTCAACAAAAATATTACTGTTTTGCTATCAGAATGTAATAAAACACATTCAGAAAAAATTCCAACCTGACTGAACAGGGATTTCTTAGGTTATTTAGGGCCTTTAGAAAATATGTGTATGCTTTTAAATAAGAATGGCTAATGAATGCATTCCACATTGCACAGCAGAAAGATCAACAGTAAATTCTTAGGTCTACATTCATGACTCCTGTGCCTGTTACTTCAAAGATAAATAAATTGTAGTAAGTCCCTCTCACAGTAACTAGCTTTGTTTGTTTATTTATTGGTTCATAAACAGTGCAGAAACTTTGGGCACTTTTTAGCACATCTTTATTGCAAAGTGATTGACATTTACTTTCTGAATTAACATACAGCCATTGTTTCTTGAACTATCAAGATGCCCAAGGAAAATCTTTAAGCTAAAGAACACAAGGAGAAACAAAGTTTCCTCACAATAAGGACTATAACCCTTGCTTAGATTTACCAGCCGGCACATTAAATGATTTAAGGACTGAATTACTTCAGATTAGGTCATTAATTAGAATAACTTTAGATGTCATCATTAACAATTTATGACGATATCACTGTGGTCAGGAAGACATAGTACATCATAGCTTTTTGCTGCCAGCACATATAATCCCCAACGAATTCCAAACAGATGGTTTACTTGAAGATATTATATGTACTATAATCAATATCCAGATTACAGCAGGGCTGTTACAAGGGGGATAAATGTAATTTTAAGCATGTAAAACACCTCCAGTTTGGACAGAGATTGGGCAAGAGGAATCAGCACTTCTTAAAGTCTTAGAAATGTAGTGAAAGGGCTGAAGCGTGTGTAATTACCAGCGAGAGGCATTGTAGCAAAGCAGATAAGCCACATACAATAAAAGCAACCATGTGGTGAAAGTGTACAGCACAAATTACCTAACAGATAAAAGCAGATACAGACACACAGCTGGATCTGGAAGATCTTAATAATGATCAGGGGACTGGAGAACCTCCCATATGAAGATAGGATGAGAAAGTTGGGTCTGTTCAGCCTGGAAAAGAGAAGGCTGCATTGGAGACCTCAGAGCAGCTTTCCAGTGCCTGAAGGGGGCCTATAGGGATGCTGGGGAGGGACTCTTCATGAGGGACTGTAGTGAGATGACAAGGGGTAACAGGTTCAAACTTAAACGGGGAAGTTTAAATTGGATATGAGGAAGAAATTCTTTCCTGTAAGGGTGGTGAGGCACTGTGGAATGGGCTGCCCAGGGAAGCTGTGAATGCTCCATCGCTGGCAGTGGTCAAGGCCAGGTTGGACAGAGCCTCGGGCGGTATGGTTTAGTGTGAGGTGTCCCTGCTGATGGCAGGGGGGTTGGAACTAGATGATCTTAAGGTCCTTTCCAACCCTAACTATTCTGTGATTCTATGATATAATATCTCTATGTTAAAACCCATTTCTAAACTTCCTTTACAAATGCTGATTTTTGCCAAGCAGCTAAATATATTTTATCTCTATTTTTTAATGAGCTTAAGGTGCTTATTTTAATGGTTTTCTGGCTATAATTTTAGAAACTGGAGTAATGGAGATGAGGTGAAAGCAAGGGTGATATCCACATGTACTTGTTTTCCATTCAGAAGAAAATAAATTTGTGGCCCAATTTCTAAAGGTATTGCATGCTGATGACACTTTCAAACACCCCACTGCAACTGAGATAATTTTGTGGATTCCTTTTTCTGAAATCAGGTGTCTCTGGTAGACAGCAAAGTCTGAAATCTTTTAGGTTTTTAGCAGCTATAATGTTTATAGGTTCAGGCATTTAGCTCTGGGTATTTGGTATTGGAAAGTATGATTTTCACTGGTTGATAAATGTAGAAGCAAAAAGTGAATGCTTACAATTCTTTTGTTACCATGACTATTATATTACTAGCAATTGTGAATGACATCATTGTAACACTAAGAAATATTTCAATTGGCAGAGTTGTTTCTAAATCATGCATTAACCATTAAGCAATAAGGCAAGGAAAACGAGTCTTGTTCCTGGTCAGCAGCAAGATAATACTAGTTCTGTTTTCCAGGACTTTAGAAGAGTTCATAAGGCCATAAAATCTGCTGTTTAGATGCTTTCTGTGGATGATCATGCCCTAGTTTTTACCTACCACCATTCATAGAAGCTATGCTTTCCTTGAAAGAAACTGATATTGATTCTCATTTAAATAATATTGGTATGACATTAGCAAAAAGACTGCTCAGAACTGGCCTTAATCTGTTTCTACTAACAAAATCTTGTTGATTACCAAAAAAAGTAATTCAATAATGAGCATAATCTTCCCATTGAGATTATTGGATATTTATAAAAGGTGTGTAAATCTTTGTATATGCTTTTCAGCAGATAATCTACTTCTGTTTGCAGGAGCACCCAGTGGAATGTTATTCTGATCTTGGAAGATGCTTCCAGTACCATGAAAACAAACTTCCATTCTCCTGTCAACAGGATCTTGGACAATATTACATACAAAGACAGTGAAACAGATATAGTCTCTGAGGTTATCATTTGCAGGCTTTTAGCATTAAATTGTCACATTTCCCATCTCTTCTCTCTCTCTCTGGAATGGCTCACGTGAATTAAGAGGTAGAGACATATTTCCTTTCTCTTACCCTTTCCCCTCCCTCCTGAGGAGCTCCAAACCACATTCAGAACACTAATGGAGAAAAGGAAGTATGCATGTTCCAAGAAACCCAGTATGCAAACTGTATTTAGAATAATGTGGCATTCGAAAAATAGTATTATAAATATTTTAAGCAAAGTGAGTTGCAACCTCTGTAAATTATGTGATGTGTGCATATATATGTGTGTGGTTTTCAAAAGCCCCTAGCTTACTCTTTTCCCATAGTACCCCACCACCCTCTCCCCCCCACCTCTAATTCTTATTGAAACCTGTCCAACGGTTCTCATTCTGCAATGAGATGAAAAAAATCTACTCACTGTTGATGAACCATGTCCTGTCTGAACAATAGCAGTCTTCAATTCTCTATGAGAAAAGAGCATGAAAAACAAACATTAAATACCTAACCATACAGCCAGCTATGGGAAAAACACAGATCCAAGCTGTTGGTCTTCACTTTCCATGTTATGGAAGCTCCTTTTAGCCAACAGCCATTCAAAATTAATTTATAAATATGAAGTTAAAGATCACTGTGTTTAGCTCCCCAAACAGGTTCTCTTTTATTAACAATGATTTCCTGAGTATTAACAATTCCACAAAGGTACAAAAGCTGTGTAAAGCTGTTAGGCAGAGTCAGTATAGTATGCAGCCACAGCCTGTGAAGTAGTGCTGAATATGACCGAATAGCCTCTTCACCTGCAGTTCAGCATCACACATTGCTGATATTCACTAAAAGCAACAGGAAAATTTTCCTGTGTGGACTGGAGTTTAAATGACCATTCTGCACAAAACTCCAATCCAGATCCCAAGGGCCTTATATTAAACTATTCTATACCTTTTGTTCATTGATTTTAAGCAAATATCACCATTGAAAGATGTGGAGCCTTAAAACTGATAGTGTAATAAGTCTCACTTACCCTCATCATTTGTGGACTGATTCTCCCATTTTGAAGACAAATCTTTTTCTGCCGCTAAAAGATTTAAAAAAAAAAAAATCAGCAACAAAGTTACTGGGAATAAGAACATTCTGTTCATTTTTACTACTGCCTTGTGCTAGAATGGAAAATATTTCCAAAAAGATGGAAATGACCAAAGTTCACTTTCTTTCAGATCATCTGTAATTGCAGAATCATAGAATAGTTAGGGTTGGAAAGGACCTTAAGATCATCTAGTTCCAACCCCCCTGCCATCAGCAGGGACACCTCACACTAAACCATGTCACCCAAGCAACTGTCCAACCCAGCCTTGAACACCGCCAGCAATGGAGCATTCACAACTTCCCTGGGCAACCCATTCCAGTGCCTCACCACCCTTACAGGAAAGAATTTCTTCCTCATATCCAATCTAAACTTCCCCTGTTTAAGTTTGAACCTGTTACCCCTTGTCATCTCACTACAGTCCCTCATGAAGAGTCCCTCCCCAGCATCCCTATAAGCCCCCTTCAGATACTGGAAAGCTGCTCTGAGGTCTCCACGCAGCCTTCTCTTTTCCAGGCTGAACAGACTCAACTTTCTCATCCTATCTTCATATGGGAGGTGCTCCAGTCCCCTGATCATCCTCGTGGCCCTCCTCTGAACTTGTTCCAACAGTTCCATGTCCTTTTTATGTTGAGGACACCAGAACTGTACACAATACTCCAAGTGAGGTCTCACAAGAGCAGAGGGGCAGATATTGTTCAAATCTGGAAAACAAGTTATCTCACATCCAATTTAGTTACAGTTGCAAACATTATTTGCTTTCAGGATCACAGTATTTACCTTATGTTTAAAACTGCTAAGTGACCTCTACTTTTATGCAGAGTGCTTTCGGCACAGCTAACTTCCTTATATTCCTTCTTGACTGACAGATGATGGTCATCCCTTAGACCTATAAAATTGTAATCCCCTTTTAGAACCAGTGGTATAAACAAGGTATGATTTTTATTGCTATTAATCTTCTTCTGAAAACAAAAATAAACCAAAACCCCTTTGCTCTCAGGAACATGTTGCTAAACATATTTTTTTCAGTTAGCATAACAGAAGATTCAAGCTGGAAAAATTATACACTCCAGCAGCCACAAAAGAGAGTGGAGTCAGAGATTTAGAAAAAGTAAAGAGTTCTGATAAAAAGTTAGTCTGTGTTGGCAAGCACAGCACAGAAGACAAGCTCATGTTACTTCTGTGATAGGCTGAGCGCACAGTTCATGTCAGAGACTAAAAATAAATTAATTACTCACACACTTCCTGAATGCACATCCTTATTCCCTAGGGACAGGCTGCAAGATATGGACTCCCTTCCATATCTTCTCATTCTCATTCACCCTGCCTTGAGTGGTATCCTGCTCTCTTTTCCCCTACTGCCCTTTCTGTTCCTTGCCATTTTTTTTGCGCACATTCCAAAACCAACCCTTTTTTTGCCACTGTTTCATGTGCTTTGACCATGTGAGGGTCTTTGTCTACCCTCTCTTACCCTTACTCTCTTCTCACTCCATGTACCAGCAGTTTTTTGTATGTGCCATTTTGTCTTTCCAAATAATCCTTTTCCTCATAATTATTATATGTTCACATAATGAAATTGAGCTGAATATTATCTTTGCTCCCATAATAAAAGTTGGCATGCATGAGGGAATAGGATGTGTTTATTTTTACTTTCTTCCCTATCTTAAGTTGTGCTCTGCCTTTGTCTGCATTCATTCCCCCTACATGCTGGAAGCTGGTATGCCCCTCTTTTCTTAAAATCACTGCCGTGATACTTTCGCATATTCTTCATCCCCTTTTTTCTCACAGGGGAATAATTTAGGCTAACAATTTCCTCTGCCAGAAGAATAAATACAGGCAATTTGGGAGATGTTATAAAATATCATAGATCAGTTCTTCTGCCTAAAACCAATAACAAACATTAGGAGTCTGTTGAAGAAAAGCCAGAAGTTCCTTTCCAGTTTTTGCAGCAAGCTACTGGCATTCAGGATTTCTCCTGATATTTTGTAAGTCATTTAACACAGATGTTCTTAGTTACGTTTTTTTCATCCCAATTACAAGAGTAATGGATAAATGGTAACAAGTTTAGTATATGGCCCCTCAGATTCAAGCATTGAAATTTAATTTATTATATTCAATGATGCAATCATTTCTTTGACTATGAATGTGTTCATTTTGCAAGATTTTCCTGGCAAGTGGAAAGTTACAACAGCTGCCAATCTAATCCTTTGGATGTACAAAGTAATTACTATTGATTTCTTATTTGTAGAGTGCTACAAGTGTAGGGCTAATTTCCTTTAGACTAGCAAACTGCTACTAACAAACTTAAGAGATAAAACCTTCAGGAAAGGAGGTAGAAACTAATCTACTGTGCATAAACCTACAGCAAAGAACAGGGGAGTATTGCCTGAAATTAAGTACATGTCTCGGCAAGAGAAAGAATCAATACCTGATTGTATTCCTTTTCCTAATCTCTTTTTTTCAGGTTTGTTTATAATGTCTGAGATTCTTCCTAAATATAACTCTTTCTCTAATACTCTATGTACGTATGCTAACCTTTGCAATTATTCCCTTGGAAGTCAGCCCTTCAGTTTCTCAAGTCATCCTGCTGTTTTTTTTCTGAGATTTCCTCCCTCTTATATCCTTATGACATTATGACATTACTGACTTTATGAACAAGTAAGGATTTCAGGTGATTATTATTCTGAAGAGGAAGCAGACTGGTTTTTACATCACAACTGTAGCTCAGTGGCTCATTCATAGAATCATAGAATCGTTAGGGTTGGAAAGGACAATGACCAACAATAAATCAATCTCGGTTTACACTGATAACAGGCTATATTAATTTTCTAATTGTTCCTTTTGCACACTACATGACATGGCCTACCAAGATAATTAATTACTTATACACTATAAAGTTATAACATAACCTGATAAAGACCAAAATTAACCTGAAATTATTGTATTACTATTCCAGATCCAGCAGTAGATGTAATATTAGGCAGCACAGCATTAAAACAAGCAGATGGTCTAATGACTCCTCTGTGTTAGAAAGCTATTCACTGCTTGCTTTTCAATGGAGTAAATAAATAAACATGGAAATGTTTGCTTTCCACAAGAAAAAAATACTCACCTAAATTTTCAAAGTCCTACAGG
This sequence comes from Myiopsitta monachus, assembly GCA_017639245.1. Taxonomy (NCBI): domain Eukaryota; kingdom Metazoa; phylum Chordata; class Aves; order Psittaciformes; family Psittacidae; genus Myiopsitta; species Myiopsitta monachus. Next base: position 49,978,429 of record CM029925.1, on the reverse strand, counting down.
AGTTAGGTCTCTCCTGGTCCTAGAATACTGCAGGAAGTTGCAAACTTTTCTCAGTTACATGACTGCCTCTATTAGCATCCCTCAAAAACCAAGGGTGTCTTTTCCATAAAATTTCCAAATTTCCATTTTGATTGCTTGGTTGCTGTATATTTGCATGCAGAATTTTATGATGTGGGAGATCATTTTACAGAAACAGTGTTACTTAAGTATATGGGAAATATAATATAGCTTTGGAACATTTTAAAAGCACAATTAGACATCTCAAGCTGCCATTCCTGTCTGTCAAGTGGTTTTGTTTGCAGCCAGCACAGAGTATTTTTGATGTGCTCTCTTTAAAGCACTGACATAAGTGACATTTGAGATGCTTTGTGATAGCAGCAAGCATCTTCTTTCAATTTCCACTGATTATGCCCCCAGCATTGTAGACTCCCTAACAGCAATATCTTCTGATAAGATTTTTCTCCTGAGGATCACTAATTTGGCACTCCATTGTATGTGTTTGGGGTCTCCATAGACTTATAGTTGTTGCTTGAAGAAACAAATTGATGTAAGAAGATATTGAGGGACACAATAGTCACTCTTCTGTTGTTTTCTGTCTTTATAGATGCATCATTAAATAAAAATCCTCGGAGGTGTGAGGCAAAAAAACCTCATTACACAAGGTTACTTATCATCCAGACATGATCCACGTTCTGATTCTGTCACTCCAGACATTTGCTTCTACATCAGGCCAAAAACCGCCTTGTCTTCATAATCAAGCAACTTTCTGTTTGATCATACTTATTTTCCTGTTCTTTTCTGTTCCTGAAGTCAGATGTTCTTGAACTGCAAATGTTGCTTAGAGCTCAGTTAACATGTTTGTATTAGGTTCTGTAGTTCATCTGATCAAGCAGTACATCATTAAACAATTCCTCATCAGTGTCGTATACAAATCATAGCATTTGGTTTTGCCCACAGAAAGCTTCTGCATGCCCAAAGGCAGCATTTTTAAGCTGTAACATAATTATTTAGTGCTTCTACAAGAGAAGTGCTCCAGGGAGATTAGGTTTTGGTAAAAGCTACTGGTCTGCTGAATGCACAGTGGGTTTGTGTCATTTCTGAGAAGGGATTAGAGCTCAGCTGAAGAAGCGTGATCCCTGGTGTCACAGAGAAGAGTGTGACATGACAGATGGGTACCTTGCAAAGCACAATGTTGTAGCATCAATTACTGTGTTTAAAGCCGAGGGAATGCTAACTAGTGGCAAAGCAGAAGCGTTCAGCCAGCTTGACTTAAAACTTCTGCTCCAAATTTACAAGTTACAAATTTATGAGTACAAGTGATTGTCATTTCATTTACACTGTGAGACTAGTAACAATTATGAAGAAGCCCTTTGTGATATGAGTGCAAGACTAGTAACTGAGTGCAAGACTAGGAAATGAGACCTTAATTTAGAGAACCAATCTCAACTTCTTATTACCACTGGTGGGATGATTTCACCATATCTATGATCCACTATATCACAGGTCATATGTGCCTAATCCAGAGTGTAGATATAGCCTCTGAACAGTAAATTCACTGAGACTAAAGAAAGCAAACACAACCCCCCCCCCCAAAACCTTCAAAGCTCAAATTCTTCATGCATTACATGAAACACAGCAAATGCATACACTTCAATTTGAATGCAAATGAAAAATACATAGTAATTAAAAAAACATCTTGATATAAAAGCATTCATTTCTGCATTAAAGTTTTTCACAGTCTTTTGTGGGGATATGTTTTTTCACAAACTGGACAGATAATGGAGTAATTTTCTTAAATGGTGAGCACCTTCATTTGCGCAAGTGAAATGTCATCAGGTTTGTTCAGATATTATACTTATTTCATTCACACAAATGAAAAGCATGATCCTCATTTGAATGCTTTGTGTCTTTTCAGATAATGACAGAATTGTGGAACGAATTCGGTCTGTGAGATAGATTAAATATTTAGTGGAATTTACTGTTGTCCCCTAGGATTGCTAACTGTCTCTTTACAATTGGTAAAAAGTGCCTGAACACGGTAACATAGACAGGAAGAGGTGGGTACCTGCCCTTTTGAATCTGTAAGAATATGCTGTGTAATTACAAGAGATACAACTATCACAAGCAGTATGCCTGACTCCCCAGTGCTGCATGAAGAAGTGGTTGAAGATTCTGTATAAATCAAATACACATAACAAGGATGTGAGGCTATAGAATATTTTATTAATAAATTCATAGAAGAAGTTTTTCTAGATGTAAAAAGATTAAAAAAATGAAACAATAAGTCTGTTTTTCTACCCATCATTATATTGGTTCCAAGTCTTTTCTAGCTCACATGTGTTGGCACAGCCCCTATAAACACAAGAGATTCTCCTGCTCCATGGCCTAATAATTCAGGAACTCAAACTGCCGTTCTAGAAAACTTGTTTCTTTCACTATATAATCTCACGTCTTTTTCAACATTTTCTGTCAAGCAGAAAGAGATTTATACTCCTTCTTTGGCAAGAATCTGCTCAATTTTGAAAATTAGCCTCCCAATCACACATATGCGATTCTGCATCTATTATGTTTACAGAATGACTGGACGACCAACAAAACAGACACCTTTAAACAATATGCCAGAATCTCAGCTTTAAGGAATATCTGAGTGGACCTACTGTCTACAATGCAGAAGAAGAAATAACAAACACAATACACAAAATAGTTCTGCGTCTGGACTGCTCCAGCTGTTTGAAAGCAAAATATCTTATGCCCTTGATGTCAGAATTAATGCATTTCCTCTGCCCATGTTCTTATTGAAAGATCAAGGATTCAGAAAAAATCGCAAGAGATTCATAAGAGATAATAAAACCGGTCCCATTCTCATCATTCCTATTCTGCTCAATTTGTCTAGATTTGTCAATATTACCTGTATTTCCTCAGGAGGATAAAGGTCAGATCCAACATAATTTCAGTCTGACAGATAGATGGCTGATTGTCATTAAGAAGGCTGCTTCACTGAAGCTAAAAGCAAACAGTAATGAAAATCTAGCACGCAGGAAAAGAGTTATTGCCTTTAGAAACTTAAGCACATAGTGTTCTGGACTATGTGATTCCTAAAGGAATTTCTAAAGGATTTCGTGTTAGGACATTCTGAATCAAAGTGAAAGAAAATCTGCATCTCCCCTTGACAATACCAGACTTGGAGAGAAAGAATACTGAATCAGGTGATACTGATTTTTTTTTTTTTTAAACTAAATAACTTTTTTTAAAACTTAAAAAGTTTTGATTTCAAACTGAAATTTGTAATAATTTTGTTTAGAAATTAGAGATGTAAAAATATTAGAGGTCTGCAAAAGAGAGGGCTTTAGTTGCCCAAGCTTGGATTCCCTGGTAAAAGAAAACATTGAAATATTGGAGCATTATTGATGATGGTGAGGCAACTACATTAAACTAAAATTAATTTTCAATTGCTGTTTAAAAATATTTTAACATGTCACTAAGTTTAACTACATCAAATCTATTTCTAGAAAATTGAAATAAAAAAAAAAAAAGCTTGCAAAACACCAAGATATTCACTATTCCCCATTTGCAGCACTTTCTCCAAGAAGCAGCCAGCAATCCCAAAGGCATGATAGCCTGATTTATTGTGAGGGATACTGTAAAATGCTGTGTTTATATAGACTTTAATAAACAAACATATTCCTACTACTTTGCAATTTCTCACATTGCTGTGGAAAATGAACCAATAAGGAATTTTGCATAGTATTCTTGATAACTATCTCATATCAGGCAACTACTTTAAGACAGTATTTTACAATAACATACAAGAGATTTGTATTTACTTTCCTCATGTGGACTCATAGCAACAAGGGAAGCTGTAGAAGAAAAACTTTGAATACATTGCCCAAGATCTACCATCTCCCTTGCAGCATGTGGCCTCATTAAGGTTTTTCAGCACCTGAGAAGCTGTATAACAAAGAACTACAAGAGTTAGCACTGAAGACTCTACTGTAACAAAAACTAGTAGCCATTTTTCCTGGTCTCTTTAGAGGTGTCTTCTTTAAAAGTTAGACATTTTTGTACACTTTTTATGCTCCTGTCTGAGTCATAACTTGATACATCTTTCCTATCACAGGACAGCATGCATCTGCTGATTCCACCCATGAAAAGACAGTCATTCCTGGTACACAGTTGTACAATTTCTACCACCCCTTATCACTGAGGGTGTTTCAAACAATAACTAAGGGTGTTTCAATGAATTGGTTGCTGCAGGACTGAAGGAGTTGAGTTTTATGTGTCTCTCTGTAGATCCTAGAGTCCAAGTGGGAATTTAAGCTTTAAGTCCAGCTGTGCAAAAATGCCTATTCCAGGTCAATGTATTAACACAACAATAACTGGACTTTCTGGGTGGCAAAACAAAGGCAAATATACTGGCCACCTACAAGGTGAGCCAAGCTACAGAAAATGATCTGCTTTGTGTGCTGCACCACAAGGCCAACTATTATTGATCTTTCGCAATTTTTAGAGTCTGAAATATTGAACAAGATTACTATGAATTATATTCCTGTTATAGTATCAGGCCTCATGTAAATTTAAAGATGTAATTTTTATTTATAATTGAAAAAAAGTGACAAAGGGGAAAAAAAAGAAAATAGACTTTGCTGTCCTGAGCATAATCTGAAATATTGCTTTAAAAAAAAAAGAATTATGCATTTCGAAGAATCCAAGTACAAAGGGATTATTGCTGAAAAAGATGACTAATGCAAAATAACTGTCTAAATAATAATTAAAAATGCCTGCACATATTTTGGAAAATTATTTTAAGTATAGACACTCTTAATTTCTGCTTTAGCTTCTGAGGTTAAGATTATTTTCTAATGATATATTAAAGACTGGTTAAAGCCTAGAGATTAACCTGGTTTTATGTGGAAAAAAATCATTATCTTCACCTTTGGTAATGTGATGAGAGAAAAAAAAAAAAAAAAACACAAAACCAACAACAAACAAACAACCCCCAAAACACTCTCTTCACAGATAGCTCATTATGAATCCTTTTGAATCTGCCTAGGAGCAGAGTTGCATTCTCCAAGATCACTTGAATGGCTCTGCACAATCCTTACCTACCACTGCTTAAGTATTTAGAACTAAAGCCTCCTGAAAGTAAAACATGAATGAGTATCTGTTTCACAAGAATGTTTAACATAGCAGCAAGAAAAATAATACATTGGCAGTAGCCAGCTATATAGCACTCAACAACTGACAAATATCTACAATGTGGAGGTATCATTCTAAAAATGATTATACTTGTTCAATTGCAATGTTTAAACTTTCAGACAAAGAAAACTTCTGTACAGAGCCCCAGTGAGTTGTTAAAAAAGCTTTTTTTTTTTTATTTTATTAGCCCAGTCTCTAAATCCATTTCCAGATGTTTCATCAGTAAGTCTTATTGGTAGAAACTGCTAGAGTTTCCTGATTTTCGCACATACTGAGATGCCATATAGGGCAGACAAAGATACAGCAGCAAAAAGGGAGGGAAAAAAGTACTCTGAAATCTCCAAAGAAAAACATAAATCTTGGGTTTTAGGTTTTTCTAAAAGATTTATCTAGTTCTAGATAAATCTTTAGGAGTATAAATCAGGAATAACAATTACCTCTTTCATATGAACAGAATTCTTAAACCACAAAAATCTGTTTCTACGAGAAAATTTTTTAGCTTACTGTATCACTGAGGAAAAGACATTGTTTTGTTCAAAAATTATTTTGAATTATTTAGAAACCTTTTTGTACTTATGTACTATTCAGATAATCATCTCAAGTGCTTACACTGAGGTCTACTTTGGAGCCACTGAAATGATTTTGTATCTTTATGAATATAATGGAAGCACACTGGGACATGCTTTAAATGTCAATTTCTTCCAGTCATACTCCTAGTAGAATTTTTGGCATTTTTTCTGTAATGCAACAAAAATTAAAAACTGCCTGTGTTATTCCTAGATAACATTAGGTTTCATTTAGACAAAGTGCAGTAAAATCATGCTATTTTACCCCCTTGGATGAGTTTGAAGGATCTGTTTCTCCACCACTGACAAAATAGTTGCATAGTTTGTAGGAAGGAGGGAGGGAGAGAGGGGTAAAAATAGAAGTTTCTAGGCTAAAAGTAAGCTTCGTTTAACTAGAAAAGAAATCTGAGTGCTGTAATAGCCCCTGCTACTCTGAGATAGATCTCTCATGCTATTTAAGTGCTTCACAATAGTTCCAATTTGTATCTCAGTGAGAGGTTATCTGAGATTTTTATTCATTTATTTAGATATTCCTTTCTCATGTTCTAAAAATATTTGTAATTTATCAATTACTACTTGATACTCACATCATAGTGGTATGTTACATAACATTGATTTTAACTGACAAGAAATACCATGAAGTGGTAGAGATGGTGAAAATAAAAATAATGTGCTGATAGAAAGTACGCATTTCCCTAAATAATATTAATGGTCTTCATTTTTGTTTCTTGCACAGATTTCCAAATTAGACTGTAGATCATTGCATTAACTGATCAAGCACTGGAACCATGTACTTACTAATATATAATTGTCTATGTAGAATTATTAGGCATTAGAAAGAAGAACCAGACAGGAAAAAACAAAATGGTAAAGCACATAGAATGAAGCATTTTAATTTAGACCAGAAATGCACATTCCTTTTTTTTATAGATTTGTGTTCTGTGTAATATTTCAGTTACTGAAGACAGCTAGCATATACCTCTATCTGTCAAGTGAAATGAGACAGAAAATAAAAGATTGCCATTTCTGTATCCTATGTACAGAAGTTCATCCTCATGCTTATATAATTGCTTCCTGGCTCTTGTCTCGTTTAGCAGCTGAAAATCTGCAACAATGACATAGAAAAGCAGGAACTGGTGCTTTGCTGCATAGAGGAGACCACAAGGCTTTTCATATGCACGAGGTGTAACAAAAGGTCCCTGCTAGCCTTCCTACCTGCTAAATACACACACATTCTGTACTTGTATGGCAGAGCTAAAAAAGACAGAAACAAACATAATTAAATATTCTTTTCTGCAGCTGTTGAAACCAAAGCAGATTCTTCCAGTCTTTCTCCCTAAACTTTATCATCCTTTTAACACCAGCTGCAAAAGGTGCCATAGATGCCTAATAGCTTAGAAATGAAAAATCACCAACACCTCTGTCTGTATTGCTACTCTGCAACATAAGAAATGCACTCAGAATCCTTGAAAATCGTTTGGAATCTGATCTGTTTTAATTGATGGCTACTGGCAGATAAGGAAAGTGGTCAGGTATTATCCATGGATCACCAACATTAGGACAGTCTGATGGCTCAGTTTTGTGTGAATATTCTCCCTCTCTTTCAGCTACCACTGCTGTCAATTGAGAAATATCCACTCCAATCCTCACCATCTTAACATAAAAATGAAAATGAAGTCATGAGTGACAACTGTCTACTGCTTAGCACCTTTTAATAGATGTAGGATAGTGCTGCTCCTCCATTTCAAGGCTGAAAATGGATTCTCCAAATGTAAAGCAATAAGCAGCCTAATAGTACCAGCTAGTTCTATGGGGCATTATTTAACACCTACTACTGTAAGATTTTTTTCTGTGATTACAAGACTAGCAAGTCATTACATAAATTAAATCTCTCAGCACATGCAAATGTATTTCCCATTAGTGGCTCTATAACCTATGACAAGGCATTCTGAAGCATAAACCCCTGACTAATTATAATTCTAATTCTTCCATTTCTCTATCCGAATACAAGTGGCTGTTTACTTCTTTTTTCCAGTCTTCTAGTACTTGATTTGTGTTCTGTGGGTTGTTAAGGATAACCACCAGGCACGTGTCTGAGGATTTCCTCCAATATTTCTAGATGACTCTGGATAATTTAAACACATCTAACCTACTGAAATAGTCTCAACTAGTCCTACATTTTCCTTCCAGTAGCAGAGATTTCGTTTCTAGTATTATGGGTTTGGTTTGTTTCTTTCTCCTTGTTATTAACCAAAATGCTGGTTTTGATTAGAGAGAACTATTTTTCTTTATGTGGTTTAGGAACCAGAACCACCATCCCCCACCCCCCACCCATATACTATGTTTGGAAAATGCAGTGGCAGTAGTAGTGATTTTTTAAATAAACTCTGTTAGGGTCCAATTGGAGAAAAACCCCAGTGCAGGACCCTGTTTCTGTTCATGATCGCAAGAGTGAAATTAAGACACAAAGGAGGTCAAGTACTGTAATCAGACATTTTGTCTGTTACAAATTACAAAAAGACAGTTATTATAAAAAAGAGAAGTTATTGTAATAAAGGGGATAGTGATAGGAAAGATGGGAAAAAAGGTAGAAAAGGAAGCAAGAATTCGGGGTGCAGAGAGAGAGATAGTCACCGCCATGGATCCAGCAATGTCCCAGGGAACCACTGTCGTCATCACTGGTGGTGGGAATTCTTCAGGGTTTGTAGTCTCGTAGTACCTGCGCAGAATGACCCCCAAGAGTCCGTCAGAGGTGGGTGTCCTCATGGAAGCACCCTTCTGGAGTCCTCTTGAAGGTACCCTGTGGAGCGTGTCTCGTGGAGTGTGTCTCATGGAGTTGCCCTCATGGCGATGTCTTGTGGAGGGTGTCCCTCAGGGTCCGTACTAGTCATTGGTGGAGAGTGCCTTCACGGCAGTGTCCTGCTGGAGTCATCCTCATGGCCATGGCTCTCTGGCAATTTTTTTACTCCTCCTTTTATCATGAGTTGGGGGAAGTACCTGTGCTCTTCGTGTCACGTATTCCTGTTCCTGAAGGACCAGTTTCCCTGGTCTTGCAGGGAACTACATGTGTCTGCATACACACAGGTGCCTGAAGCAATTCTTGGGATAAGGGACAGCAATCCCTCACACCAATCCTCAAGGTAATGGATGGAAGAGTCTTTTCAGCAATTTCTCATTTATCCCTCATGTAATGAATTGTGGATTCCCAATTCATTCCTCACTCGCTTCTCCCAGGCAATGGATGGAAGTGTCTTATCTCAACTCCTCTCACCCATCTCTGAAACAGTGGTCAGTGGAGTCCCATTTCAATTCCTCAGACCAATTCTTGAGACAATGGAAAGGAGTCTGATTTCAGATTGGTCTCTCACAAACTCTTAGTGCTTATGGAAGACTTTGTGCATTTCTGTAGTATTTTGTCTCCATGATAGCAGCCAACACACAATACTATGTTTTATGTTAATTCTCCACAACTACCACTCCATTCTAGGACAATGATATCAAAAAAGCTGATGGCTGCTACTATTCTGAACATGATTCTAATGTACTTGTCTCTTTTTTTTTTTGATTGTTGTGTTTTAGAAAAGAAACTCATAATACCTTTTTTATTTTTACACAATATATCTGTGTTGTTTAGGGGTGGCATGGATATTGAGAAGTTCTTTTCAGCCAATAGACCTGAGTAGCAAGACAACCTACAGGAAGCAGGTACTCCAGGGAAACATGCTTCCTCATGTTCTCCTTTCAAAGCTGTAAATGTTGCTCTGGTTTTGTTAGCTGGAATGACAATTACAACACTGAGAAGAAAGCATGCAGCTGTGCAGCTGTTGTCAAAGAAGAAAAAACAATTCCACAGCTTCACATTCAGAAATCAGACCTATTTTGGTTTTATTTTTGTATTTCTCTGTTGTCTTAGAACTCTGGCTTGAAATTTAGTCATCTTAACTGGGATTTGTACATTGTATGCTCCTTGTGAGGCTTTGTTGATGGATTCGTATCTTTTTACTCTGCCAGAAATGTCATGAAACAGTTTTAGCATTACTGCTCTTCACCACTGCATTTGCAGTGTTTTACCATGGCTGGCAGCCACGGTTCTTATCAGACATTTTTGTCATTACATTGAAGGATTAAAGTGAAAGAATGTATTTGTTAATCCATTTGTATAGTTGAGCTTCTTTCCTCCAGAGTATCAAATCAAATTAAAGTGGATCTAGAACAGATGTCTTTTGCATGCAACAATCTATGTGTCAAGCCAACTGATCTATAGAATTTCAGTACTGATTACTCTCTTTCATCCTTGCATACTCCTTTGCGCAATTTCTTAATCAAACTCCCAGCTTGAAAAATATTATTAAATTTTTCAATTTTGATTCATGATGATAACAGCAAACTGTTAATTACAAAGTTTACATAAAGAGAGCTTGTAAGGTCTTGTGTTTAACGCATTGTTACAGTGCTCAAAGATCAGGAAGATAGAGTTCCCAAAATAAAAATTCTGGACAGGATAAATTGAAGGCTTTCTTACCATTAAATCACTGCCAGATCCACCAATTCTCAGTCTGCCCAAGGCAGAATTAAACAAGTATACAAATATTAAAAGCATTTTTAAACTTCTTCATTAAGACACACAACGCAGAAGAAGCTACAGACTCTCATACGAACTGTAGTTGTGCTTTAGTCTCTAGCATCAGATAATTATTTCTACACCTCAGCTGAATTTTCATTCCTTTAGTGTAATTTAGGTATTTTAGAAGACCAAACAATATCTATTAATGACCTATAAGACTATTATCAGATCATCTTTATACAATTTCTTCTTCTTTCAACACAAGTGCCTTTTTTGTTCATGCTTTTTCAATGGATCATTTTAATGCCATATGCCCAGATCCAGTAGGTCAAAGAAAACTTTTATTTAAAATAATCATTTTGAACAATCATCTGAACTACTGTATCTTTAGAAGAAAGCCAAGGCTTCTAACAGACTTTCTTTGTTTGTGTTTATCTAATAATCTTATGTAGTTGCATTACAGCCAAACAAGGAAATGAATGTGCTGTGTTCTTAACTTCCTGCTAAATAATACTGATATTACTGTAAACAGGGGTAGCATATAAAGTTATAGATAAGTCAAAATCCTGTGATCTATACCTATTTATAGATCCTAGGCACATAAATAATGAGGCATCAGCTGAAGTATGGACCTGTTTGGTACTCATTGACAATGATAGATTCATCTTTGCTGGTATTTTTAGACTTAAATAGCTAAAGAGGAAAAAATGATTGCAGTTCTTTCTAAGACAGTGTTACATATGGTAAAAGTAAAGCAGTTTCTAAAACAGTATCTCGTGCTTACCCTAAAAACTCTGCAAAGAACCTTCCAGAATGATACCAGGGAACCATTTTTAGACTAATCAGATATTTCTCTGTCTGATTTCAGGCGGCCATTATATGTTGAACAATTACAGAATCAGGACTTAACACATTGGTATTTATTTGGCCTTCCTAACAAAATAGCTCACCACAAGCCAGGTTACTCATTTTTAAATTTCAGCAAACTGCAGTTGCTTAACATGGGAAGAGTATAATGTACCTGGAGTAAGTGTTCTGAATTGCAGAATAGATGTTAATTCTTGAAACAAAGTATGTACAAAATGAAATGTGCATTAAAGAAATAAAGCTCTCCATTGTTCTTCATTTTATCTTTGTGGCATTTGTTGTGACTGTCGTGTCATTCAGTGCATTATAAAATATAGTGTCCGTTGTCTAAAACCTGGCAAATTGGCAGTCATGTATCTAAGTATTCATAACTAATGTTTTATTAATGCTGAACTACAGGAAAAGCCCTTTTGAATTTCACAAAACATCCTGAATGACATATAATGGATTCATTGTAATTTTCATTTACAATAAGCTCTGCATTTAATCCTAATTATATTGAGAGTTGTTTGCTTTGCAAGGTGATCTGGAGTTAGTGTTACTTGGTTTGGTTTTCTTTATTACATGAAAATGAAGCTATCTGACTTTTTACAAACCTGGTCCCCCAGTGTGGCTCAGAGTTTGTATAGAATGTCTAATCTCAGGAAACTAAAATTGAAGAGAGGGGCCTGCAGTTCTTTTTCTGTGTTTACCATTTAAAAAAAAAAAATGAAACATGAGGTGAATTCATCATGACAACATCTTGTATTACAGGTATACCCACTGTGATTTATAAGACACATCTGTCTGCACTTCATTGTAAAAAATACTCCTATTTTATCTGAATATTATCTGCACTGTACTCATCAAAAAGATGTTTCCTAGAATGACACTAGAATGTTTCTTAGTTGAGTTAAATAAATTCAGACTGTTATTGGTTTTTTATACAGATTAACCATGAAGAATGGACTACACATACTATGGAAACAACTATTTATCACTGCATTTAACATTCAAAAAATATGCATTACAGGAAGTAGACAAGCATTCTTTTGTAGAAGGTCAGTGAATATCTAAATTAGGGCTGAAAAAAGCTGGGAAATAAAAACCAAAAAAAGACAGTACATTAAAAACTCAGCTTTACAGAACATCAAATACTTCGGGCTTATTGGCATTTTAAGTCCTGAGTTGATGGGTTAACTGCTGGGTGAGCTGGATCTACCTCTCTACTTTCAGGGACTCTACAGGGACTCTACATCAAGGCACAGGGAGACATGACTCTACATTATGTATGATGGTGACTGTGGTAATGCACACAGCTGCACTGTACCTGCAGTGATCCAAAACCTTCAGATCTAACCTTCCTGAGCCAGATCTAATTTTATATGTGAGTCATGGCGTCGTCTCCTCTAAAATCATTGATTCATTCATCTCATACTGATAATCCCCATGGCAGAAGCATTGCTTTTAGTAGAGTTACTGTGCTAAAAGGTGTAAATAAGAGCAGAAGGGGTTTTGCTGATGAAAAACAGCAGTGCTGAGGAACAAACTCATATTCTCTAATTTTCCAGTTGCTTGTTAACTATGCTGTACGCTTTCTGTAAGTAACAATACTATATAAATATCTGTGATCTCCCAGAATCAGAAAGGTTATTTTCTTCTAATCTAAGTCCAAAGTATCAGCTGCTTTGAGTCACATGATGTTAATTTGAAGTAACTCTGTAAGAGTCAGCTGTGTCTCTTCGGACTTGCACCAGTCCAACAGAAAACTATTTACGGCAGAAAGACATCTCATCTTATTAATTCTCTGGCCCTGAAAAAGTAACATGCACAGACTTTCCCCAGATATCACCAGATCCATTTTTTAATTAACTTGGAATATTAGATGGGCATTTTTCTGTTCAGCATAAGGATAGAATAAATGCTATTACTTTCTGCTTTGACTCTAAACGTGTGCGCTCACACACATACACAAAATCAGTTTTGCTCCCAGGAGAGTTAGAAAGACAATATTTCCTCCCTTCTGTGAGAGCACATTGCTGTGGCTATGCTATAAAAACAGACTTATGGGAATTAACAAACAAGAGGACACATAAAAAGAAACACTCAGATGAGACATCTTTATCCATTACTTTATCTGTGTGTGGTATTGTTATATTCCATTGGAACCTAACTGTCAGAAGACATTTTCATTCAGGTCACAGTTTCTATTTGCCTCCTTTTTACTTAATGAGATCTGCTGCTGGCTTTTTCATTCAGGGACTGTTGTGATAGAACAAGTGGTAATGGCTTCAAACTTATATAGGGAAGATTTAGGTTAGACATAAGGAAAAGATTTATTGCTGTGAGAGTGGTGAGGCACTGGAACAGGTTGCCAGAGGATGCTGTGGCTGCCCTAACCCTGTCAGGGCTCAATACCAGGGTAACCTGGTCTAGCGTGAGGCGTTCTTGCCCATGGCAGTGAGGTGGGAACGAGATAATCTTAAGGTCACTTCCAGCTTTAACCATTCTATGATTCTATGATTTTCCTTGCACTTTCCTTACTAAACATTTTCATTCATCTGTGAATAACGGAGAATGAAAGCTATCCCAAATTTTAGGACATTACACTTGCTATTTTCAAATTTAAGATTCTTTTTTTTAACAAGCTGAGACAGATTTGGTAATAATAGAAAAATTTTCATGAGGACCATGGAATCTAATATTGATAGGCCTGAGAAAAATTTAGGTATTTTGACTGGAGTTAAATCTTTTTCTGATTTTTTAAAACTTTCATGATTTTTATCCAAAGCTCTTCTACAAGTCACAAATCAGTGCATGCCAGACGAAAATGCATTTATTGGATTATTTGACATTTCTGTCAGTGTATCAAGTGCCCATGCTCCCTCTCTGAAGAGAAGCCAGTGGCTTCCATGTGGAGAACCTCCTGTTGGAGCATATGGAGAACCTCCTGTTGGAGCAGTTGGATATTCTTGGAGGAACTGCAGCCCATTGAGAGGCCACACTGGAGCAGAGAGAAAATGTGAGAGAGAAAGAGCAGCAGAGAGAAACCTCTGTGTGCTGAACAAAACCTCCCCCATCCACTCCTCCAGCATTTGGGAGAGGAGTGAGAAGTGAAGGAGCGGAGTTGAAGCAGGAAATAATTGTAGGGTTTAGGCTTGCAGTTTACTACCATAATCTTCCACAGGTACTGCTTAGATATCTTACTATAAGTATCTTTTTGAAAAAATTCTGATCTGTTTCAATCTTGCTGGTCTTGCAAAAGCAGTGGACATTCAGAGCAGAGACCTACCAGCAGAAACTGAGCCCTGCAGAATTCCCACTGCGAGTTTTGTGGTCCATGCTAAAACTACTGAGCATCTCATTAGACTTGGAATCACAGAGATGGTCTCTCAGGAAAATCAAAAATTATCCTTGTAGCAGTGAAGTCAATGCAAATGAATGCAAGTCCTAGGTGATATGATTAGGGGCTACTGGCAAGTCTTTATTGCCTCTACATGGATGTCAGAGGGCTACTGGCAAGTCTTTATTGCCTCTACATGGATGTCAGAGGGCTTAAAACAAAATATAAGGAAGCTTTCTTAATGCAATGCATAATACTGAATTGTATTGTATTAATACACCTTTATAACCTGTTTTTCCTATAATGCTGTTTAATGTGTTGTATTAACTAGAACCTTTAACTGGGCCCTTAGCATGAAGGAATTAGATTTATCCCTTCAGCTGTCTCTGGATGGAATAAAACAGCAATTCCTTTGGACAGAGACTATGAGGAGGGAGTAAGAGACAGTGGCTGGCTCAACCTGGGGCTGAGACAATCTGGAGGAGCTGACAGCCATCCCCAGGCACCTGCTGTCGGATCACTATGCTGTTCGGTATGCCATGATCTAACTAAAAAAAAAACCAAAACAAAACAAAAAAACACAAAAACATAAATCCTTTGAGAAATTTATGCAGCTTATTATTTTGGTCCCTCTGGAATTAACACCTCAGTACATTTCCAAATGAATCAACCAACTGGAGTATTGTGTGCAGTTCTGGTGTCCTCAACATAAAATGGACATGGGACTGTTGGAACAAGTCCAGAGGAGGGCCACGAGGATGATCAGGGGACTGGAGCACCTCCCGTGTGAAGACAGGCTGAGAAAGTTGGGGCTGTTCAGTCCTGGAGAAGAGAAGGCTGCGTGGAGACCTCAGAGCAGCCTTCCAGTATCTGAAGGGTGCCTACAGGGATGCTGGGGAGGGTCTCATCATTAGGGACTGTAGTGATAGGACAAGGGTTAATGGGTTCAAACTTAAACAGGGAAGTTTAGATTGGATATGAGGAGGAAATTCTTTCCTGTAAGGGTGGTGAGGCACTGGAATGATTTGCCCAGGGAAGTGGTGAATGCTCCATCGCTGGCAGCGTTCAAGGCTGGGATGGACATAGCCTTGAGTGATATGGTTTACTGGGCGATGTCCCTGCTGGTGCAGGAGGGTTGGAACTAGATGATCTTAAGGTCCTTTCCAACCCTAGCTATTCTATGATTCTATGATTCTAAGTATTTCAGAGTTACAGTTTCCAAACTAATCAGTCTTGTTTCCTATCTCATGCGACCTCTACCACATCAGTCCATCTCAGCTGCACTTAAAAGCATCTCAAACAGTGATCTAAAAATAATATTTTCTTCTCTTCAGTATTTTTGCTGATGCCAAGGGCAAGACATCACTGAAGTTCAGATCGAAGCTTCAGGAAGTATTGTGTTGAGTAACTAAACAAAATTTAATACTTTCTATACTGTATACCTAAACCAGCATTATTTATTTGAAATTATATGAAATGGATGAACCTAGGAAAAGCACATATTTCTTTACAAATTCTTGTGTTACAAAGTAGGCATCACAGCAGTCCCTTTGGTTTCAAACACTGTGAGTACACAGTGCACTGTCAAAATTCCCTTCCCAAAACCATTAAACAGCCATTTACTTTCTCCAGAAATGTAAGAATAACTAAATTAATCTCTAATACTGAAATCTGAGATAAACGATGTGGATGCATAAAATCTTCTGGATGCATTTTATTAGCTTACAGTTTTTGTTCTAAACATACCATAGATTTTTTTCTCTGAGTTATCCTTCAGTTGAAAGTATTTGAACTAAAATAATCAGCAGAAAATTAATCACAATACAAGTTCAACCAAGTAAATAAAATACCTTTCAGGCAACTGTTCTAGTACATTCAGATGAGTCCAAAACCACAATTCATCATTTAATTTAGTTCCAAATGCTATGAGATTGCAGCCAACATTTATTTTTCCACTAACTCATTAAGAAGGTGAAATTGTTTGCCAATAAATATTGATAGCTTCTATTTAGCTGTTTCAGTAAGGTTTCTTAAAGCCGTGCCATGGCTACTTTCAGCAGAGGATACAAGCAGCCTCAACAAGAAAGTATGGGGTTTGGCTTTACCTGTTTTTTTTTTTCTTCAAGTTAATTTCAAGAACAGTTGCTTAAAGATTCATAAATCTTCATGAACATTACTTTACCTCTTTTTTTTTGAGATATTTGAAGAAAAAAACATTTTTCTTAATTGTTAGAGAAAGCTGTCCCCTCAGGTAAAGAAAAGTTCACCACTGCAAGACACTTCAGTTTAGGCTGGTAAACATTCAGAAGCATTAATGTCAATGTACTCTAAAACAAATACTCTAACTTGAAGTTCAGGTATATCTTAGGCATACAGGTTTTATTGTATTTCATCAGATCGAAGATCAATATTATTTTGTGGAAGACTAGAACTCTACCTTACTTTTTATAATTTTTCTAACTGAAAGAGAACAACATTTCTATCAGCCAAGTAGTGAGTCAGAATAAATGATACTCCATAAAAATCTATTTTCATCTCAGTAAAATTAACTCAGTGTATTCCCAAAGTCCTTTGTTATGGCAGCAGCTGTCCATTTCTCTTAATTAACACAATCCATCCAGATTTCCCAGGTGACCCATTTGCATGGGGCCTCATTCGTGGTAATCAATCTTGAAATAGCTATTTCTTTCTTTTTTCTACAACCTTACTTTTCAATTACCAGAACAGTCTGACATATTTGCAACATTTGTGCAAATACTTTTAATACAAATTGTGGTTAAAACCATGAATCCCTATTAGAGTTCTGCACTGTTACTGATCACCCTAATGTCTGATTATTTTCAGAATATTTTCAGAATACTTTCAGAAGGAAAGAGCGAAAGCAGGCTGGAAGGGCAGAAAGAATCTGTCTTCTTTTCTTTCCAGTCCATCTATCTTGTTTCTGGATTGCTTGTTTGCTTTTTGTTTTGTTTTGTTTTTGTTTTTGTTATTTCTTAAGAAAAGAATGAATGAAATGAGGAAAGAGTGAAAGCAGACCAGAAGCGAAGAAAGACTCTTCTTTTTTTTCTGGTCTATTTTCTTTCTTTCTGGCTTGCTTTCCGGTTTTCTTTCTTTCTTTCTTTTTTTTTTTTCCTTTCCTTCTTAAGGAAAAACAAAAAAATAAAGAAAGAAAGAAGGAAAGAGCAAAAGCTGGCCAGAAGGAAAGAAAGTATCTTTCTTCCTTTCCTACCAGTCTGTCTTTCTTTGTTTCTGGCTTGCTATCTTCTTTTTCATTTTTCGTTCTTTCTTAAGACAAAAAAAAAAATAAAGAAAGAAAGAATGGAAGAAGGAAAGAGCGATAGCAGGCCAGAAGAGAAGAAAGAATCTTTCTTCTTTTCTTTCTGGTTAGTCTTTCTTGCTTTCTGGCATCTTTTCTGGCTTGCTTTCTTCCTTTTTTATTTTTCGTCTTTTCTTCAGAAAGAACAAAAAGAAAGGAGAAAGAAAGGATAAAAGAAGGAAAGAGCAAAAAGCAGGTTTGAAAAGAGGAAAGAATCTTTCTTTGCTTTCTGGTTTTCTTTATTTTTTTTTTCTTTTATTCTTTCTTAAGAACTTTTGTGCTATTTCTTCCCTCCACGTAAGTGTTCCTTGAAGAATGATAAAGCTTCCTAGACTATTTCCTCAAGACTTCTTCAGATATGTTTAATTGTACTAATGTAACAGCAGCTTGAGTCTTAACAGTGAGTTTTAAAACTTAAGGCATTTACGCTCATGATATTTTTCATGACTTTTCCTCTTTATGAATTAAAACAATCAGGTTGTTCTTAATTTATTCCTGCATTCTATCCATTGAGATATGTATCTAAGAACAGATTTTATTGAACTGTATATTTTATTTCCAGAATCTTTTCCAACAAGTATCTTATATTCCTGATTACCGTGAAATCTGTCATTTTTACTGCATTTGTAATGAGCACTGTTCACACTCTGTTCATATCATACCTGCAGAATTCATCCGTCATCAGAGTTATTTACTGAGACTGTCATATATTGATGTAAACCACTAAAGCCTTTTGAACTCTTGCTAATTCTATGTTTTTGCCAAGGTGCATTACGCTTTTAGTCACACTCTAAGCTTTCTGTAATTGTTACTGGTCAAATTTCTTCAGAGCCTCTGTTTTTCTTGAGAGATTTCTGCAAAGTGCTCTTGTGAAGCAGTTGGCTTTCTTCTCTCTTAACCCATATGGAATGGCTAACTCAATAAAGTAAAATAAAACAGAAAAAGTGAAACAACACTTAGCTGTTAATGCTGATGTGGTTTGTTGTTTCGTTTGGTTTGGTTTGGTTTGGAACATCTGTAGTGTTAATTATAAAGTGAAGATTTTTTGCCTCTTTTTCATGTTTGAGATGTATTTTAACAAACTGAACAGACAAAAATGGTATTTTTTAAACATAAAGTTTTCACTACCCAGCGTGTGAAACTGCATGCTGCTGTGTTGTGAAACTAGCTAACTTGTTAGAGATTAGCCTTGTTAGCTAGCTCAGAGATTCCTATAAGAAATTATGCTGGACAGTCATTAAATGTGGCATGGGCAATGTTACATTACATTCTTCTATCATACTTTCATCCTTATGAGTGTTAGCCATTTCTGAATCTTTTCTGATCTGAGATAGTATTAAAGCAGCGTTAAAAATGACAGTAGGAAAATTTCTGCTGATTGTTTTTTCAGCTCATTTTTTAAACACTGAAAAGTCACTATTGCTTCCTGCATATTAGCAAGATGTCTAGAGACAGTAATGCAATTGAAAGTAAGCACAGTGCAGTAGTTACATGGACAATCATCCATCATGGTCTGAAGAATACCGAAGCCTGAAGAACTAATGGGTTGATGAGCCTCTGCTTTTCACACTGGCAAATGACTCCAAACTATAAAACAGTGCACAGATATGTAACAGATGGAAAACAGCTGACTTCTGAGATGGCTCAGACCTATGCAGACACTAAGGTACGCATTCCTATCTGATTTTAAGACTGGAATAAAATAAAAAAAAAAAAAAAAAAGAAAGTTTGTTTTATTCACCCTCTTCCTTGGCTTCTGCATATATCTCCTAGGAGAGCTTAATAGTGTCTCTCATTTTTTCCTCCTTTACTGTTAGTATAGTCTTGTAAGATAAGTATCCTAATATCCATAGAGGTGGCAACCTCCCATTACAACAATTTCCCAATGGAAAATGCAATTTTTACTAAATCTTCTTTTTCTCCAAAACAGAGAACCTTTGATTTTAACATAATTTTTGATTTCTTCAGGAAGAACAAAACTGAAATGCAAATTTTTAAAAAGCAACGCATACATGAAGGAATCAGAACTTATAAATAGCTTGAAGTAAGTATTAAGGAAGGAATGGAGATTATGCACTATTAAAACACTTTGCAATTCTGCCTCATAAAATAAATCGCAGTCTTCCTGATTTCTGTGATGCAGAGGCAACTGACATCTTTATTTTTTCAATTTTTGTACTGTTTTCTAGCTGACACATTTTTTATATGTAAAAAACTACCTTTTCATTCCTGTTTATACCCCATGCTCCAAAACATTTCTTTCTGAGGCTTCCATTTTATCACAGTGGAACAGCAGAGCTTGTAGTAAAAAAGGAAGAAACATTGTGGAGTGAATTTTAAGCATGTTCTGATATTTCTCAGTAATGTCATATATAAGAAAAGGTTTCCACTTAATATGACACAAAAATATATTTATTTTATAGGTTAGAAAAATATGTAACAGAATTTTGCAATATATTACATTCATTATTGGTAAAGCCATAAACTCTTCTTCTTTTTCTCTTGTCTGAATTGCCTGTTTTGACCTCAGCTGAGTGTTTTTTCTCTGCTCTTTGCTATCATGACTCCAGTCTCTACCTGACCTGTTTTTTGCACTTTTTTTTTTTCCAGCTCTTTGTCTCCATTCTTTTAATAGAGACTTCAAAGCCTACAGTTATAACTGGAGGGATATCTTTTACAAAACATTTACTCTATATCTATTCTAATTTGGATCATCAAAGAACTAAGGAACATCTTCCAAAAATGAGACTGAGGACCAAAATTCGTGACTGCTGGATACCAAATTTCAATAGAAATACTTCCTTAGTATTTCTATTGAAACACTAATTGGTAATAAAACTGGTTGTTTTATTACAGCCCCTCTGACTGTAACTTCTCCTATTCCAAAAGCAGTAAACAGCTTTTATTTCTCATTTTCCTTTGGAGAAACAACTTTATTGTGTCTCTCACTTCCTGTTCTCACATGTAACTAATTAAACCCTGTGCAACTTGTCTTGAATGTAACTTTGAACTGTACTGCTTCTATTTCAGATCTGTAAGACCAAAAGATTGCCAACTTTTCAGCATGACGTATCTTCGTATAATTAAAGGTCTTACCTCTGCCAACAATGATGGTCTGGTCTGAAGTACAGGACTTGCATGGCAAAGTTGACCGGTACAGGATATGAGAAGAGTTTTACCATGCTGCCTGCAGCAGCACTTTTTCTTTCTGTGTCAGATATAAAGGATGATACAAACAGTGCCATGATGTGGCTATGTCGCTGTAGTACAGTTATATCTAGCAGTGCTTTTGTGTAGCTATCTAATGTGAATATGTAGTATTAAGAGTAGTAGTAGTAGCAGTAGCAGTGGTATTGTCAGATCCAGTCAGACTTACAGGTACAAGTGCAGTAAGAAATATCACCTCTTAGCACACAGAGTTGGAAAAAGTAAATTATACTCGCTAAAGATCTTACTAACCCCAGAAAACATTAAAGAAGTTAATTCAACTTGTGCAAGGATAGTATCTTTAATCTTAATTCATAACTTGCAATTATCTTTCTATTATACCTCTTAACACTTCGTGGCAAACTCAACTGCTTGGAGGTTGGATCAACCTCGCAAAGTTGCACACCCTTCAGCTAGCCAATGAATGTACCATAGAAGGGGATAAAGCACACTGATGGCCTACAGACTACATCTATTCCAACTTAGAGCAACCGGAATGCCAGGTGTCAGTTAGGGTGACACTGCAGGCTTCTGACAATGCCAACCCATTGTAAGTAATCATTTCAGAAGAGAAAACACTGAAATTCAAACAGGAACCCTCAGAACTATCTGAAACCGCATTTGCAGAGTTCAAATTCCTGATGTTGAGAGGCAGAAGTGTCCTACTGTCCACAGCTTTTATTTTTATATAAGTTATAGATATTGTTATACTCCAGATATTAATCATGTAGATCTGGAGTTTCCAAGCTGGAATTATTGTATATGCATACTTACAGCTCAAAGTGATAAATTCACCACTTCTCAAATTGGAATCATAGAATCATGGAATAGTTAGGGTTGGAAAGGACCTTAAGATCATCTAGTTCCAATCCCCCTGCCATCAGCAGGGACATCTCCCACTAAACCATGTCACCCAAGGCTCTGTCCAACCCAGACTTGAACACTGTCACGGATGGAGCATTCACAACTTCCCTGGGCAAACCCATTCCAGTGCCTCACCATCCTTACAGGAAAGAATTTCTTCCTAAATACACAAGACAAACATCTTTTCTACTCTTACAACACTGTAAAATGTCTTAGAAAACTGGTAAGAAATGGGTAAAAAAAAAAAAATAAAGGTACAATTTCATTTCCCTATTTTTGATTTTAAGGTAATTTCATGTAGTAGGTGAATCATTGACACAGATGGAATGAATCAGAAACAATTTAAGGCTTGTACTGTATTTTCACAGCCAAGTGAAGTTTTCCCAGGACAAAGTGTCTTAGAAATAATGATAAGGCATGGCTACCTAATCCCAGGTGGGTTTGAACCGCCTTGTGTTTGAAGCCACTGAAGGACCATTATTTTTCATCTATGGAAAAAATATGAGGATAGGGGAGATGAAAGGAAAGATTATCCTGACTTCATAGGGAGAACAAGGTCGCTGATGTGTATATTAAACCTGCCACAGATTCATGACCTTTGCTTGTACCCTAGCCAGTACAGCAGTATAATTTGAAACTTCACCGTTCTATAGGGGGTACAGTAACATTTCCACACTAGCATCCATAGCCACTGACCCTAAAGAATGACCCTTGCTTATAGTGAAGTGCCAGAGACAACACAGGATGAGCTGCTGATTCCTTTCCACAGCAAACAGTAATCATAGAATCATAGAATAGTTAGGGTTGGAAAGGACCTTAAGATCATCTAGTTCCAACCCCCCTGTCAGAGGCAGGGACATCTCCCACTAAACAATGTCACCCAAGGCTCTATCCAACCCGGCCTTAAACACTGCCAGTGATGGAGCATTCACCACTTCCCTGGGCAAATCATTCCAGTGCCTCACCACCCTTACAGGAAAGAATTTCTTCCTCATATCCAATCTAAACTTCCCTGTTTAAGTTTGAACCCATTACCCCTTGTCCTATCACTACAGTCCCTAATGATGAGACCCTCCCCAGCATCCCTATAGGCCCCCTTCAGATATTGGAAGGTTGTTATGAGGTCTCCACGCAGCCTTCTCTTCTCCAGGACGAACAGCCCCAACTTTCTCAGCCTATCTTCATACGGGAGGTGCTCCAGTCCCCTGATCATCCTCGTGGCCCTCCTCTGGACTTGTTCCAACAGTCCCATGTCCATTTTATGTTGAGGACACCAGAACTGCACACAATACTCCAAGTGAGGTCTCATGAGAGCAGAGTAGAGGGGCAGGATCACCTCCCTCGACCTGCTGGTCACACTCCTTTTGATGCAGCCCAGGATACGGTTGGCTTTCTGGGCTGGAAGTGCACACTGAAGCCGGCTCATGTTCATTTTTTCATCGACCAAGACCCCCAAGTCCTTCTCCACAGGGCTGCTCTGAATCTCCTCTCTGCCCAACCTGGAGCTGTGCCTGGGGTTGCTCTGACCCAGCTGTAGGACCTTGCGCTTGTCATGGTTAAACTTCATCAGGTTGACATCAGCCCACCTCACAAGTGTGTCAAGGTCCCTCTGGATGCCATTCCTTCCCTCCAGTGTATCAACCGAGCCACACAGCTTGGTGTCATCGGCAAACTTGCTGAACAAGATCAGTCCCAACACCGATCCCTGAGAGACACCACTCGTTACTGGTCTCCAGCTGGACATTGAGCCATTGAGCACAACTCTTTGTGTGCGGCCATCCAGCCAGTTCTTTATCCACCCAGTGGTCCACCTATCAAATTGATGTCTCTCCAACTTAGAGACAAAGATGTCACGTGAGACAGTGTCGGATGCTTTGCACAAGTCCAGGTAGATGACATCAACTGCTCTACCCCTGTCCATCAGTTCTGTAGCCCTGTCATAGGAGGCAACCAAATTAGTCAGGCAGGATTTCCCCTTAGTGAAGCCATGCTGGCTGTCATCAAGCACTTTGTTGTTTCTTCATGTGCCTCAGCATGCCTTCCAGGAGAATCCGCTCCAAGATTTTTCCAGGCACAGAGGTGAGACTGGCTGGTCTGTAGTTCCCTTGGTCTTCCATTTTCCCCTTCTTGAAAATGGGGGTTATATTTCCCTTTTTCCAGTCATCGGGAACTTCACCTGAGTGCCATGATTTTTCAACTATGATGGACAGTGGCTTAGCAACTTCATTTGCCAGCTCCTTCAAATACATTGTCATGCTCACTCTCCTGTTTTCCTGTAGCTCCTTTCACACTAGGATTTTAAACCTCCTTACACATGAATTCTCATAGCCTGTTGGATTTACATGTAATTAATTTTATTTTAAAAGGAAATAAGCAATAAACCAAAAAGATATTCCGGGTTTTACAGTCCTTTCGGTGCTGATTCCCAGCCTCTGGACTAACTGCCATGATGCAGGTGGCAGGATATGAAATAAGGTTGAAGAGTAGAAGAGATGTTACTAGGTTGCATGGTATGGGGCATTTTACATTTTTCAAAGGCTTTGTACTTCAGCTCAGTAATGTGTGGGATTTGCCATTTACCTGTCATTGCTACTGTTAAATTGATGGACCACATGAGGAATAAAGCTGGCAACATCTTCTTGTCAGTGCTGCCTCCAAAATCATGTATTCCAAGGAAACAACTGTCTATAGACGTTTGTTTGCACAGAAGTAGCAGATGGCCATGAATTATCTTATGGTGCCCTCCCTCTTTCCATACATTAGTAAATTGCAACATCTGCAGCCAGGGGGTTGATATTAATTACTTGTACTCTATTGTGACTTCAGAGTGCTGACAGTTTAACAGAATTACCTACATTGCCTTAGCCTTCCCTTCTGTCAGAAGCAGAGAACTCTGATGGGTTAAGCTGTCTCCAGCCACAACTCATGGATTGGCCATATCAAAATAGTATAGTATTCAAGGTATTATTTAGATAAAGCATTCCTTGAAAAGAGATCTCAAAGTATATACTTCTGAAACACAACAGTAGAAACTTGTCTAATTTTTGATGGCATCACTTTTATGATCTTGTATTCCAGCCCTAAGCTATCCCTCTGTTTAAAAACCCTTGCTTTCTATCCCAAAGCTTCTTGCTGTATCTAGAATTGATATGGAGAAAGTGTACTCCTTTTCTTTTTCTTGTTACTTGTCATTTGCAACTCACGCTAACCCACAGGAGTTAGAGAACAGGAGGAGAGCAGGGATGCAAGAATGCAGCAGTAATATGCTCTTTTGAGAGTGAGAACACAACCAGGGTGTAATAAATGGATTCAGGCTGCGATGACAGTCCAGCAGGTATTTAAAGCATTTTGCTGCCACCTAGTACTTTGTATTAGTAGAAGCACTACTCTTTAGAAAAGCATTAAAAAGAAGAATAATATTCAAAAAGGGACCTCAACCCTAAGTACGTAACATCTAACATGAGCTTCGCATTTCAGAAGTGGAAGAACAAACCATGTAAGCCAATGGCTCTATGTGTGATACCCCTGTACATACATATGTCTAATTTCCCTTATCAAAATTAGATCAATAATGTAGCAGTGTTTTTGTGAATGGTGATTTCTAACTTGCTCTTGAACTTTTTGAACTTGCCCTAGAACTGCAAGCATAGGGGACTCGGTAATTGCTTACTGCAGTTATCTTTGAAATACCCTCACACATAATTGAAGGACATGGTGAGAGAATGTAAGAGTACTGTAAACTGTACAAATTTATTCTCTGAAACATCACATTTATGAGACATACATTAACACAGTAGTTACATATAGATGTGGAAAAGATCCTAGTTTGTTGCTCTTTCAAATATAAGTATTTCTTTTTGTTGCTGTATACACAATTTTCTATATCTATTATGGCTACATGACCAAACATAAATTTCTGGCAGACTACAAATCTTTCATCCTGACATGTTTTACAAATGCTTGTTGTTGTCCTATTAACCTTGGTTACCCACCTACAGCCCCAAGATAGGCTGGGGCGTACCTGTGTGGATGCACAATGAAAGAAGGACGCACAAAAGCACAAAATGTAATCAGTTCTAAATAAGGTTATGGCTTTGTAATGGGGGTGCTTGAGGGATAGTTTTAGGTCCATAGGACCTTAGTACAAAAAGTGTAAGAAAAGTAAAATAGAAAAACAGGACCTGGGGATGGGCACGGTCAAACTGGCTGAAGGGTGGAGGGACAGGGTGATTGCTAAGTCAATGAACCCATTAAGTTGGTGTAAACATCTACTGGGGATTATCCGGGACCAGCAGATGTCCCGGGGAGGGGGCAGTGAAACTATCTGCTCAACAAAAGGACAGTATGATTAAGTCTAATGTTAAGGACTGCCAGCGGGTATGAATGCTGTAAACAACTCTCAAAGACCACCATCACCTTTTGTGTACCTATGAATATGAATGTATGCCCAGTGACTGTAAAAGGATGGCCTGTGTGGCAATACAGAGAGACACGCTTGGAGGAGCTATCCCCCGTGTCTCCCGGCGCCGCAATAAAGAATACCTGCTTGTCAACTTGAAACTTTGTTGGCGAGTTCTGGAGTTTTCTCCGAATCAACAAATACAAATCTTAGTAAGAGCTGTTCTTTCAACTTCTCCTCACGGGGACTAAGTTGCAGTGTTTTGCAGGGCTCCACACATCTATGAAGAGTGATGAAAATTCTGTGATTAACACACAGCGTATACTTCTTTAGAAGATACAAGCACATTTTATGCGTTGAAAGATTTTGACCTTTCAGATAACTTGCCTTCAGCACAGTTATATCAAATAAGGCCATTCAATTTAGTTCCACACTGTGATTCCATTTCTGAAAGCCAATGTGCTCGGAAAAGGCTGTGTAACCTGTCTGCATCTACAAACAGCAGAATATAAAGGGGCTTTGTTTAGTCTACATGACCACAAGCCTTGGCATTGTATTTTATATACAATTTGAATCCTCTGAAGAGTTTTGTTTTGGTTTGCCTTTATTTTCAGTTCTCATTTTGAAGTTTAAAATCTTGCCACAGGGATTTAAAACATCTGTTGTTTTTTAGCAAGAGGAATGATGGATATTTTCTGGTTAGTGTAAGAGGGTTATTGGGTAAAAGGATATATTTAAGTTGTCTGGCCTACAGATTAGAACTAGGTTTAGAATTCAAATGCCTCTATATATTTCACTTAAGCTTTTAAAGGAAAACATGTATAACATTTATCTTAGATATAAATGACACAGGAAAAATTTGTATTCAACACTGGTAGTGTTTTGACTCAAAACAAAGTATGTGTGAAATTCCTCACTTCTCAAAAAATAGATTTTGGAAATTGTTTGCAGATACAGAATGTAATTTGGAAAGAAATGACTGGTTAGAAATTCAGTTGCTTTCTACTTTCCCTTTTTCCATAGTATCTCATTGGTTGTTGAGCTTATTGGGATATGATATTCACTTTTAAGCAAGTACAACATTACAAACTAACAAACATACGCTAAACCTATATGCAGTATATGATGACACATTATACTCTGGCATTAGAATATTTTCACTATCAATATGTTGCTTATTTTTCAGTTTATCTTAGAGAAAAGCATTAAAGGTAGAATCTATTTAGTACAGATTGAAATGTTTTATTAAAAATATTTCCTATTTATATTTTTAAGTGAAAGAATGTGGCACTAGTAATAAAAACTAACATTGTAAATTTGCTGAGAGTAATGTTAACTGTGTAACTGAAGCAAGGCTGATACAATAAGGCCTGAGTAACTATGTAACTGAAGCAAGGCTGATACAATAAGGCCTGAGTAACTATGTAACTGAAGCAAGGCTGATATAATAAGGCCTGAGTAACTATGTAACTGAAGCAAGGCTGATACAATAAGGTTTGGGTAATTGTTAATTAAGTAAGGCCTGTACCTGAAGTTTGGGTAATCATAAACTACAGATGTTCCTTTGTCTTCAAGAAACTGCAGAAACCCCCTTATCTATGTTCCTTTGTCTTTGAGACAAACTGTAGAAGCCCCCTTATCTATGAGACTGTAAATTCCCAAGGACAACTAAGAGGGGGGCAGAAGAAGCAGTAAGGGACATGCGCAGAGAAAGAAGGTAAAAAGTTCAACCTTAAAAGTCTGTATAAAGGTCACTGAGGAAGACTCTTACTTCATCCCGAGACCCTCACCCAAGACCACCAGGAGACAGTGCGCATGCGGAAAAGACTTGCGAAACTAATTATCATACGAAGCGGGAGCAAATTTACCTATAACAACATCTCAGTGAATATGCATGTATAAGCTCTGTAAAAGGAGTGACTGTGTGATCCTCGGTGTGCGTGCTGGCGGAGCGGAGACTCCCCGCGCACCCAGCGCTGTTTGCTTATTGCCTTTCCTATATGAAATTACAATAAATATCCATTTGATTTGGAATTGGTCTTTGAACATTTATAACACACTGAACAGAAGCATAGACCTGTTGAAGTATCTTCTGTTACACTGGACTCCTTATTGTCAGTTACTAAATGTCTGTAGGCTTTTCCCAAGTGCAAAAGAACAATACTGCCAGATCTAACAGAGAATAAAGTGATAGCAGCTCCTATGGACAACACTGAATCTATAACATAGCTGCTCTTGTTGGCCCACAAAAATACCCCATAAAGGTTAAAACAGTTCCACCCATACTGAACTAGGAAGCATGAGCACATAATTTCCCAGGGCTGTGTAATGTCTTGCTACTTCAGATAAAAATGGCAGTGCTGGGTAAGTAGGAACAAAAGAGTAGGTCACTTTTGCACTGATTACCTGCCATGCTTTGTGTTTCACAGTAGGTAGAAGGAAAGTTGCATTATCGGTGTGGTCCGCCTCTCACCTTAAGAATTGCCCCTCAAGTGCTGCTCGTGGCTTTTTTTCTCTGATACTGTAGGATTTTCGCTGGATTCATCCAATCCAAACAGTTGACAGCTTTGCTAGCTTGAACTTCTGGTGCAGCTGGCATTTGGCATTCTGCAATGGGAGGAAGCACTGCAGGGAATTTATATAAACAGAAATACTTACCTGAATTTTCACCATTTGTTCTGCATGTACTTGTGAGCTGAGGACAATCTTATACATACTAATAATGAATGCACTGTCTGTTATTCTTGTATTTTTGAAAGAGACTCCCATTAAATCGGTTGAGTTAACATTTGCAGGAAATTTCCATGGATGATGAATTGTGTCAGATCTTGCAAGAAAGAATTCCATTAAGCAAATGAAGATGTCCCAAAGAATTTCCAGGTGATTCCAGGGAAGAACTGGAAAATACAGCTAGCCTAAAAATGTCTTAACCCATTTAAATCTAAAGTAGTAAAGTCTTCATAGATGTTGACAAAATATGTGCTAATTTATTCATAGAGACAGGAAATTTACATTTCACTCTGAAAAATGTGGTACTTGTCTGTCCATCCTCCAAACAAAGCTGACAAGAAAAAGCAATAACCCATATTTTGTTTCCTTTAAGAACAGTTAATTTGAAAGAAAAAAAACCCTACCAGGTCTCCTTAGAAAGCATGTAACATTTTTACTGTAATTTATCTCAATGTCCTACTTTTTTAGGAGAAAGTTGCACATTATTTAAGTGAAATGTAAGACTAGTAATGGCCAAAAATATTAGGATGTAGCATTTAGCTCAGTTTATTATCTCTTGTCTTTTCTGCTTTGATTTGGACAAATGTTTATAGTAAAATTTGGAGAATGTTTTTTTTTTTTTTTTTTTTTTTTGGTTCATCTCATACACTGAAAATCCTTTGAAATCCTTAGGTAGTTCAGGAGAGGATCTGATTCTGAACTGGCTATTTAGTAGCATAAGCCCCTAAACTTATTCTGAAGTGATTGAGCTCTGCTTATGTAGCAACTGAAAGAAGAGGTGGAAATTAAATGGAAGAATTAATATTAGTAGTGGTAATAATAATGTGTAATGATAAAAGCTACACATTTTCTGTGATAATTAATCACTTAACAATAGATAGGTTTGGTACATAAAATACTAAGTAGGCCCAATTAGAATTAAACTTGGCTAGGGAAGTTAAAGATAACTGGAAGGGACTCTTTAGGTACATAACAAATAGAAAACAGGCTAGGGACAACATGGGCCCCCACCGGAAGCTATCTGGAGAACTGGCTACCCTGGATTTGGAGAAGGCTGAGGTTCTTAATGACTTCTTTGCCTCAGTCTTCACCAGAAAATGCTCTGACCACACCACCAAAGTCTTGGAAGGCAGACACAGGAACTGTGAGAGTGAAGACCCAGGGCCCACAGTAGGAGAGGATCTGCTTTGAGACCATCTTAAGAACCTGAACTTGCACAAGTCCATGGACCTGATGAAATCCATCCGCGTGTCCTGAAGGAGCTGGCAAATGAAGTTGCTAAGCCACTGTCCATCATAGTTGAAAAATCATGGCACTCAGGTGAAGTTCCCGATGACTGGAAAAAGGGAAATATAACCCCCATTTTCAAGAAGGGGAAAATGGAAGACCAAGGGAACTACAGACCAGCCAGTCTCACCTCTGTGCCTGGAAAAATCTTGGAGCGGATTCTCCTGGAAGGCATGCTGAGGCACATGAAGAAACAACAAAGTGCTTGATGACAGCCAGCATGGCTTCACTAAGGGGAAATCCTGCCTGACTAATTTGGTTGCCTCCTATGACAGGGCTACAGAACTGATGGACAGGGGTAGAGCAGTTGATGTCATCTACCTGGACTTGTGCAAAGCATCCGACACTGTCTCACGTGACATCTTTGTCTCTAAGTTGGAGAGACATCAATTTGATAGGTGGACCACTGGGTGGATAAAGAACTGGCTGGATGGCCGCACACAAAGAGTTGTGCTCAATGGCTCAATGTCCAGCTGGAGACCAGTAACGAGTGGTGTCTCTC
The DNA here is from genome assembly GCA_017639245.1 of Myiopsitta monachus. Taxonomy (NCBI): domain Eukaryota; kingdom Metazoa; phylum Chordata; class Aves; order Psittaciformes; family Psittacidae; genus Myiopsitta; species Myiopsitta monachus. The sequence goes on along the minus strand of CM029925.1, from coordinate 49,947,609 downwards.
AGGGATCGGTGTTGGGACTGATCTTGTTCAGCAAGTTTGCCGATGACACCAAGCTGTGTGGCTCGGTTGATACACTGGAGGGAAGGAATGGCATCCAGAGGGACCTTGACACACTTGTGAGGTGGGCTGATGTCAACCTGATGAAGTTTAACCATGACAAGCGCAAGGTCCTACAGCTGGGTCAGAGCAACCCCAGGCACAGCTCCAGGTTGGGCAGAGAGGAGATTCAGAGCAGCCCTGTGGAGAAGGACTTGGGGGTCTTGGTCGATGAAAAAATGAACATGAGCCGGCTTCAGTGTGCACTTCCAGCCCAGAAAGCCAACCGTATCCTGGGCTGCATCAAAAGGAGTGTGACCAGCAGGTCGAGGGAGGTGATCCTGCCCCTCTACTCTGCTCTCATGAGACCTCACTTGGAGTATTGTGTGCAGTTCTGGTGTCCTCAACATAAAATGGACATGGGACTGTTGGAACAAGTCCAGAGGAGGGCCACGAGGATGATCAGGGGACTGGAGCACCTCCCGTATGAAGATAGGCTGAGAAAGTTGGGGCTGTTCGTCCTGGAGAAGAGAAGGCTGCGTGGAGACCTCATAACAACCTTCCAATATCTGAAGGGGGCCTATAGGGATGCTGGGGAGGGTCTCATCATTAGGGACTGTAGTGATAGGACAAGGGGTAATGGGTTCAAACTTAAACAGGGAAGTTTAGATTGGATATGAGGAAGAAATTCTTTCCTGTAAGGGTGGTGAGGCACTGGAATGATTTGCCCAGGGAAGTGGTGAATGCTCCATCACTGGCAGTGTTTAAGGCCGGGTTGGATAGAGCCTTGGGTGACATTGTTTAGTGGGAGATGTCCCTGCCTCTGACAGGGGGGTTGGAACTAGATGATCTTAAGGTCCTTTCCAACCCTAACTATTCTATGATTCTATGATTACTGTTTGCTGTGGAAAGGAATCAGCAGCTCATCCTGTGTTGTCTCTGGCACTTCACTATAAGCAAGGGTCATTCTTTAGGGTCAGTGGCTATGGATGCTAGTGTGGAAATGTTACTGTACCCCCTATAGAACGGTGAAGTTTCAAATTATACTGCTGTACTGGCTAGGGTACAAGCAAAGGTCATGAATCTGTGGCAGGTTTAATATACACATCAGCGACCTTGTTCTCCCTATGAAGTCAGGATAATCTTTCCTTTCATCTCCCCTATCCTCATATTTTTTCCATAGATGAAAAATAATGGTCCTTCAGTGGCTTCAAACACAAGGCGGTTCAAACCCACCTGGGATTAGGTAGCCATGCCTTATCATTATTTCTAAGACACTTTGTCCTGGGAAAACTTCACTTGGCTGTGAAAATACAGTACAAGCCTTAAATTGTTTCTGATTCATTCCATCTGTGTCAATGATTCACCTACTACATGAAATTACCTTAAAATCAAAAATAGGGAAATGAAATTGTACCTTTATTTTTTTTTTTTTACCCATTTCTTACCAGTTTTCTAAGACATTTTACAGTGTTGTAAGAGTAGAAAAGATGTTTGTCTTGTGTATTTAGGAACCTTTTTTTTGCAATGGAAAGCTACTTCCTCTGTGCATTAGTGTCCTCAGCTGCAAAAAGGACCATGATGGAGCATGTGAATTCTCTTATTTGATGTCGTATTTGAATGCCATGTTGGAGGGATACTGTCCGCAGGCACAGGTTTGCTTAAGGGCTCATTTTACATAGCGACTTGGACTCTCCTGTCACAGATGCATTATGCCAAAAGCCAGTAGGAATCAGCCTGACTTGGTTTCAGTGAGAATTAGACCAGATAAAGTCCTTAGGATATAATATAAAGCGCATAACATAAATAAGTTCAAGTCGTCTGGGGTCAGATATGTAGGAAAGCTGAGAGAGCTGTTACTGTTTAATCTAAAGAAGAAAAGGCTCAGGAGGGATTTTATCACTGTGGATAAATACCTGAAGAGAGGGTGTAAGAAGTGGGAGCTAGGCTCTTTGCAGTGGTTCTCAATGGCAGAACAAGGAGCATTGCACACCAACTGAAATACAGGAGGTTCCCTCTGAACACTGTGAAACACTTTTTCAGTGTGAGGGCGACCAGGCACGGACACAGGTTGCCCAGACAGGTTGTGGAGTTTCCTTCCTTGAAGATATTCAATAGCCATCTGGACAATGGTCCTGAGCAGCTGGCTCTCAGTGACCCTTCTTGAGCAGAGGAGTTTGACCAGATGACTTCTTTAGATCCCTTGCAGCCTCAACCATTCTGCAGTTCTGTGATTCTGATTTTGTACACAGTGCTGCCCACTTTTTTCTCCTTGTGTCTGAAAAAGAGACAGCAGGACAAAAATGTTTCAAAATTCTGATGGGATTTTTTGCAGATAGAAATTTGTTGTTATAGTTGTATTATCACAGTATTATTAAACTGGCTCTTGACTTACTTCATGAAAGGATTGTTTACACATCTACTTTAAAGTATCACCAAGGATATAGCGTGTCCACAGAGAGGTTACAGAGTAATAAAATGAAGGAAATCTTCACCACAGAAGATCCTGGGGATAGCCTGCATTAATCCAACAATCTGCAGAGCAGCTTGCACATTTTCCTGGATGACATAGGAAAGGACAAAGAACTCTTTAAATAACTGTTGTCTTTTTCTGCACAGCTGGGCAGAAATCATGTGACTTGTACTTGCAAGTTTGATAACCAGAAATCACAGCAGCTGTTTCATACCCACTACGCATCCAGTTGACATGAATATATGCAACCCCAACCTTTGCGTGAGCCAGAAAAAAGTTACTAAGAAAAGTCTGTTTGAAAAAGATAGCAAAAAATTATTAACATCTGAGAAATTCAAGAGAAAGTTAATTCGACTGCTATATAAGTCAAACCAAAGTCCAGTGGAAGAGAGGAGTGAAGAAGAAAGACTTGGAAATATATCTTTCTAAAAAATTTAAAGAATAACTTCTTCCTCACAGCCTTAGGTGCGTCATGTGGAAAAGTCAGCAAAGAAATCCCAGCTCTTTCATAATAGAAAATAAAGCAACCCTGGAAATGGAGGAGCAGCTGTTGAAACTTTGGTTCTCTCCTTTAACTCTTCATAATAAGCAGAGGGGAATAAGCTCCTCCAGTAACAGAAGAAGAATGCAGGAGGAGGAATTCTGTGTTCATGCTACCAGGGAAAAAAAGGAGTATAAAAAAAATTTGAGCAAATCATACATGTAGGAGAGAAAATTCAATATATCGTCCTTTCTTCTCCAGCAAGAAGACTTCCTGTAGCATAGGTTAGGATATTTTAAAATTAATTTGGCAGTTATAGTCAGATGTCATTCTGAATAATGAAGTCTTCAAAAGCAGCTCAGCCATATTTTACCATTTGAGACATCAGCTGCCTCTGTTAATAAAAAATAAAAATTAAAAAAAGTATTTATTTATAAGACAGAGGTAAAAACGGGAACAGACAAAATGGAGGGCCCTGGGAGACAGTATAAGGGTGGCCCAGGAAGGACACAATGGGAGCAAAAGGGGCTTTAACAAAGGCTGGAAATAGTTGTGAGAGTTCTGCCAGATTCTGACATTTAAAATAAACTCCTTTCAGGCTTACCTTCATTCCATTATTTTCCATAGCATGAAACAGGATTAACAGTTAACCAGACATACAGAAAAGAGTAGCAGCAGGAGAGTTTCTGACAAAAACTAGACAAAAGTTGAAAGAGATAAGCTGTATCAACCATCATGTCCTGTTTGAAAGAAGACGGGGGTAGGAGAGGCTAAATGAACTCAATATAGAGCCTCTCACCTGGATCACAGTAGTTAAAATGGCTGTTTATTCAATTCTTTATGTAGTAATGCTAATAAACCTAATTAATGCAAAGCAATAGTCAGTTTGAAAGAGCAGGGTTTACAATCACAAATAAAAGTAGAGCTAAAGCTTTGGAAATACCCATCATGAAAACTGAGTATTTTGAGTATTTGGCAAAATTTGCCAAATTTTGAGCAGGACCTTTTTCCAGTCTATTAAATCATAAATCCCCCTTCTTTATGCTGCAAAATTTGAAGATCTTTATTCTTTATCCAAGTTCAGTTTGGATTTTGCAGGTCACATTCACCTCTGTCTAAAAATAAAAGAAATAGCTCTGCACTGCCTGGCAAGGTTTTGTTCTTTTGTCTAATTGCACCTGAAAGTCAGACTTAGATATAAATAACTTCACAAAGCCCATTTCAGCTATTTCTGAGAAACTTGCCTACTTTTGCAGAAGAGTTTATTTGGAGATCCATTACAGTTTAGGAACTCCAAATTAACTACTCAGAATTAATCCATCAACAGTTTTACTGCACATTTTAGTGACGTTGAGGGGTGATTCTGAAATTCCTACACATAATACCAGAAACTTTGTAATTACATAAAGAACAGATATTAAACTATTCCTATTTCAGAGCTATCTTTGGCTTGATCAGATATCCCCCTGAAAAACCAGACACACAAAATCACCCCAAAAGAGCAGCAGCAGCAAAATTATAAGTAGGGCTACCTTCATATCAGCTTTTTCTTAATTAGAAGTTATTGCACATTTCTTTCATATAGAAAACTCTGCACACTATCATATTTTATGACAGAATTTTATCAGATTCGGTAGAATTATTGAAAAACTTCTTGTTACGTCTGTCACACCAGAAGATTCTGGCTCCACTGAATCTCTGGGAATAATAGTTTTCAAAACCTATCAAATTCTTTCAAATATCATTCTGTGGATTTGCAAGGAAGTACATAGGTCAAATGCCTAGTAGTATTTCTAAGTGGATTATTTATGGAATTTTATCTATCTTTGCAATTTATATGGCATATCACATATGATTTAATATCTTTACATGGAGATTAAAGGAAATAATTTATTTTGGGAGTTTCTTTAAAAGATTAAGAAAAAGATAGCTAAAGATTGATTCCAAAACAACACAATGTAAATCAATGTTCTGTATTTAAATTCAGGAATGGTTCCAAGTGTGATTACTTCATTTGCTACTTTATCTCAAAGGAAGGATTTGTATTTATTTAAGAGGGTATATGTCGGGGGAGCGGGAATCAAACTCGTACTCATAGAGTTATCAGTTTGTTCCCATCGGCGGGAGGAATGAAGCACTCGATACGAATGATAGACAAACCTCAAACTTTATTAGTACCACACCAACTATTATACTCATTTTAATTAGCCTCATGCATAGTACAAAAGCTGAGCTCATTATAGGTTGTAGATTAGCTAGCAGTCTCAGAAACACTAAGGCATTCAGCAAATACCTAATTGGATACATCTTTTAGCCAAGTGTCAACAATAGTTTAGTCATTGGTTATTACAACAATAAGCGATTCACCCACTATAGTCACAAGAGTAGATAGTTTTAACATTTCCTGTGGTGTCTGCCCTACTCAAGATCCTGTCTTACTGACTACCACATTGTATTATAGTGTAACATTGTATATATGCCCAAGGTTGCTCTAGCCTTACTTCATCAGCAGCTGTGTCAGCAGCTTTAAGCGGCCTAGTCAGAGGCCTATACAACTCGAGTCCTTACTCTTGCTAGCTCGTCTGACATGAGCAGCTCAGTCATGCTAACATGCCCTCGCTCATTGAGCCATTCCTCCACAGGTATAAATTAAGATTAAAATAATGCTTGATTTTCTCTGACCAGGTTGTCTTTAAGCCATTATATCATTAGGTCAAGAGTAAATTTTTTTCACTCTTTAGAAATAGATTAAAACATTATAAACCAGTATTTCAAAACATAGCTAAAGACAGGCATTTATTATAAATCACACTATTCTTGGCTACTTTACAACAAAACAGCTGCAGCACAGATCCTTATCTGGTTTTTAATGAACATTTATCAAAAGCAGCATCAGTTTGGTTTCATAGAACACTAAATTGCATTAGATTATTGAAGTTAAAATGAATGTTAGTTATACTTAAGCTCAATAAGAGGATAAGATGTGTTTAATTTAAGGATTTTTGTCACACATTGTCATGGGTTCAGCAGTAGCTGTCATTTTTCTCCTTCTTGGTAACTGGTGCAGTGCTGTGTTTTTGACTTTCGGCCTGGGAATTGTGCTGATAACACCAGTGTTTTCAGTTACTGCTTGGTAACGTTTTGGTCTGATCAAGGACTTTCTGAGTCTCATGCTCTGCCAGGGGGGAGGGGAAGCAGGGAGGAAGCAGAGACAGGACACCTGACCCAAACTGGCCAAAGAGGTATTCCATACCACAACATGTCATGTCCAGGATGTAAAAACTGAGGGCAGGGACCCGGAAGGTGGGGGTGCACTGCTTGGTTGGGCTGGGTGGTGAGAGATTGTATTCTTTCCTTGTATTTGCCTTGTCATTATAATTATTGGTGGTAGCAGTAGTGGTTTGTGTTATACCTTAGTTACTAAACTGTTCTTATCTCAACCTGTGAGAGTTGCATTCTTTCGATTCTCTTCCCCATCCCCCCGGGACTGGGGGAAGAAAGAGAGGGGGAGTGAGTGAATGAACTGCGTGAGGGGCTTAAACCAAAACACACATTTATGTCACTGAAACTGGACTTTATCCTTTAGTAAACTCCCCATGAAATAACCTGCTTTGAACCAAAGAAGTTTAAAAAATATAAAATTCATACAGGCCTTGTACACATTTCCCAGGACTCAGCCATTCAACCAGACAACCACTCCATTTAATTTCTTTCTAAATTGGGGTTGCTCCAGCCAAATAATTTCCCTGCTGGAATTATATCCTCAACTCTATTTGAGAAAACCATTTTTTTGCAGAGTAACATTTTTCTACACCGTTATCAAGACAGTTACTTTGAAAGGCAATTCTCAAAATACAGCTACCTTGATATAAGTGGAACTCAGGCTGGTAGGTAAGAGGCAGTGCATGGAGGTGTTTATGTGAAGTGAAAGCTGGATTACATCTAGTGGAATCTGCTTTTAACCCCTGTTATATACCCAGAAATATACTCCAAGTAAAACTCTCTCTTTCAAGCAAGCAGGGGTAGAACAAGTACACTTAGGCTCAGGAACACTGTCTGTGAGTTAGAAGAAATACTGGAATGGGTTCATAACTTTTTAATGAATATAAGTTTTATAAGCTATCTTCTCCAGTGTTGCACCTAAAAAATGGCTGTGAAAGCAGTTATTCTTACATGCAACTTTACTTCTGGCAACTTAAAACCTCTCACTGTGGAAGATAAGTTCAGTAGCATCTGCTGTCTTGTGCGGTGGACAGGGTCAAGAGTTATTTGTTTTGCCACACACTATCATTTAAAATACCAGGATGGTATTCTCTCTTTTGAAAAGAGAGGATGTTAGGCCAAAATTACATTCTGCATTCATACCCATGCCTATTTAGCCGTCAAAAAATTATGCTAATTTGAAATTCTATCTAAAATGTTTGCCCTCTGACCCATGTATACATATACATTCATTCTGAACTCATACAGGCTGATTGACTGAGGCACCAGTAGAAAGGAAGGTTTGAGTCATTCTATAAGAATATAACCCAAACTAAAAAAAAAAAATAATAATATATTTGAAAGCCTGTGAAAAACATTAGCTAAAAATAGTATTGAGTGGTAGAAATGTCTCTTTTTGAAAGCTGAAAATCTCAGTGATCTGGGTCTGCTTCTGTATATGTTTTTTTCATAGTGTATATATATTTTAAAATTTCAATTGCTAGTTAAAATTCCTAGACTCTACACTAAAATGAATGTTTTCCCCACAGTTTTCAGAGCTAGAAAGGAAAAGACACTTTCAGTCTTTTGCACAATATTAGCAACTGAAATAGTTTTTTTTTAAATATTTACTGGGTAGAGAAGACATACTTGGTATGTCTAATGTTTTCTATGTTTCTCTACAAGTTTTTCTCTAGCAATGAAATAACACAATATCCTATCACAATAGCCATTCTAGAAATAAAACCCATAGTTCATGAAAGAAGTCATATAAAAAATTACCCAATTACCTGTACTTCAAGGGCAGACATGCTCCTTTGTAATAATAGGATTGGGCGAGTGAGGAGTGGGAAGATGATGTTAGAAAGTATTTTTGCAACTAGCTTACAATTCAAAAGTTTGACAAAATAAATATGCTTGTTTACTGCAAACACAGTGTCAGAATAAAGATGCATTTAATTACGTATTGTCCTCTTATGAGTAATTGCATTTATGGGTTCCAGAGTTAATTGTCAAGCCTTCATTTAGTAATCTTCATTAGCTTTCTGAGCTAACTTTAGAAGTTTGTGTAATTATTTTGGTTTCCTCAGCAGGCAGCAATTTTTTTCTCAGTTAATTATCACTTGTGTTCCTAAACAAGGAGCAGAAAGTACACACACAATATTTTACAAATAGAAGCTCAATTTAGACCAGCTCTTAGCTAGCAACTTTATGGGAGAGGTAGTTCCTATTACAAACATCTGGATTAGCATGACAATAAGTGACATATTGTAACTGTGACCATGGACATCACAGAAAGAATAGGGTTGGGAGGGGCCTCTGGAGATACAGAAGTTACATATTTTAAAATGAACTCGAATAATAGCCATTATAAGAATGAGGGTAAATAAATGAAAAAATGTTCACATCTTGTTTTTCTAAGACTTCTACCACTACTGGAAAGATGTGGTCTCATTACACATAGAAATTAATTTGAGAGGCCCCTGTTTCTAGGACCTTTCAACAACTTTAAAAGACAAAAGGACATATTATGGAATTCTTCTAGTAAACCGCTACGCAGACCCTAACTCAGATGTACAAAGGAGGGATATTTTTGATGCCACAGGCAAGACAGAAACAGACTCCTCAGAAGAAGAGTGCAGATCCTAAGGTGATTCTAGATCCTATCATTTCAGTCACACATGAGAAGTTACTTCTTACATAAACTGAAGTTGCATATCCGGGATTTTTTCAACGAGTTCCACACTCCACCTCTGATGCCAAGCTATTGACTTGTAAATATTAAACTTTATCCATTCCATAAATAATTCCAATTTTCTTCCTAAGTAACTGATTACAACTAAATTTGTATTTAATTTCTGAAGACAGAAAGAAACGTATATTTAGAAACCTGTATTTGCATCCATTTCCTCCATCCATCCAAGGGGCTGTGCAATATATGCTGCTGACAAGCAAGGGCTCACTTTTCCCATTGCTCTGTGACAAGTCTTGGAGAAATGCACAGCACTGCCTCGATACTACAAAAAAGAAAATGCCTTTCCTGCTGGTGGCAGGTAAGGCCATCAGCATTACCTGCTACTCCATGCCTCATAGTGCTCCTACAACCCTCTTCATGGCCATCAATGCTCCCACACTATTTTCAGTACTCATGCTGTGTTTCCTTGTAACAAGACAGATCAATGACCTATATCTCTTTTAGAAAACAGTTAAGAGAAATCATTAGGCCACGCTTCTTGTTTGTGTCTGTGATTGAATCATCCTTTCCCATCTTTTTCCAATTAATTAATTAATAGATAAATAAATGCTAGTTGGAGGAGCCCATTGGTTTTTCAGTGATTCTAGTAGCAATCATTCTGAGCAAAGGTATGAAAAGGACTAATAACAATTAGTAATTACAGTTGATAGTAAGGCAGAGTGATTGGATAGCAGTTGAAGAGGCTTTGTGAAATGAAACATGAAGACACTACTTCAATAAGTGTTCAATGAGAGGGAGGTGGCAATGCCACTGCTCCTTGTAAGGACTAAGCAGTGACCAGTTTTCACAGAATTAGCTGCAGAAAAGATGGGGAAACAGTCTGCTGAAATCTTCATGTTCTACAAAGTGATCAAGTTTGAAGACAATGTTAAGGTTGGTTCTCTCCTCTACCTTAACTTCAGAGCACTTCATTTTGCTGTTTATTTCTAACTTACTTGGCAGAGTAACTTCCGGCATCTTAGTGTAACTCTCTTCAGAAGTTTCTCTGTGATAGATTTTCTTGCAAATGACACCCCTATTACCGTAGTCTTTAAAATTCTTTTATTTATTCTCAATGTAATTGCTGAGACATTACAGATGTCACTGTTTCTTACAATTTCCCTTTTTATAATGTAAATTTCAGATAGTTTTTGCCCCTTATTCCAGACTCATTTCCCACCTTTGTTTTAGTGAAATTCCAAATGTATTATTTAATCAAGTATCTAAGTGCTTCAGTTCAACTGGTTTTGCTAGCTTGTTATTTAAATTTATTCAGGTTCACTTTTCCAAAAGTCTTACCTCGAGTTACACAACTAGTTTTGCTTGCTATTTAACTTCAAATAAACCTGATTGTGATAATTTTTTTTTCAAGTTTGTATTGTATCATCAATCATATGTAATTTCCTAATTCCTTTCCAAAGCTAGAGTACAAATACCATCATCTGTTATGGCTGATTTAGTGACTGCTCAATACAAAAAACCTTTAGCTAAAGTACTTGAGAATTACTGGGCACTAACACTACTATTTATGTTTATTTATCAAACCATATCCGGGAAGTGAATATGTCACGTAATGACACTACTGTTGATAGTATATGCCAGCCTGATCCTCATAGACTCCAAATTAAAGCCTCCAGCCTGGTCAATAATACCTAGAAATAGGACCTAGTAACATTATTCATTAAGACTATGTATCTGACTGTTGTGGTTTAAGCCTCCAAGCCACGCAGTTTTTCTCACTCACTCACTTCCCTCTCTTTCTTCCCCCAGTCCCAGGGGGATGGGGAGGAGAATCGAAAGAATGCAACTTCTACAGGTTGAGATAAGAACAGTTTAGTAACTAAGGGATAACACAAATCGCTACTGCTACCACCAGTAATAATACAAGAGAAATACAAGGGAAGAGAATACAACTGCTCACCAAGCCCAACCCAGCCAGTGCACCCCCAACAGCGAAGCCCCCAGTGCACCACCACACCCTTCCGGGTCTCTGCTCTCCATTTTCACATCCTGGACATGATGTGCTGTGGTATGGAATAACCTCTTTGGTCAGTTTGGGTCAGGTGTCCTGTCTCTGCTTCCTCCCGGCTTCCCCTCCTCCCTGGCATAGCATGAGACTCAGAAAGTCCTTGACCAGACCAAAGCACTACCAAGCAGTAACTGAAAACACTGGTGTTATCAGTGCTGCTCCCAGGTACGAAATTAAAAACACAGCACTGCACCAGCTACCAAGAAGGAGAAAAATGACTGCTACTGCTGAACCCATGACATTGACATAAATCGAAACATTTTATATAGTATAAGAAGTTATTTGTTGCATAGATGGAAGAAGTGTGTATTTTTTTTATCACTAGTTAAAGTTATATAGAGTTTAATATACCCCTTTAAGGAAACTGTCAATCAGCACAGCCGTAATAAGAAGACTATCTGCTTAAGTTTAAGCCCATTGAGCAGAAATACAGAACTGGAGGACAATAGGCACAAGAAGTATCCTTGCTTCCTTGAGCATTTCACTGGATTTTTCCGGTACAATCTTATAATTATCATGTTCAATCACATAATTGATGCTCTTACGGCTGTTATTTGTTATGATCACATGGCGATCAGAGTGGTAGCCCTTAATCATACCAGTGATCAGTATTACCTGGATATTATCATTTTTGTTCACCACAAAGTGATTTTCAGCTTATAGCTGGAAACGTTATTGATTTTTATGGATACAGTACTGTTTTGGTTTGGTGGGTTTTAAAATATTTTTAAATTGTCTTACCTCTCATGCTGTAGTTGAGAGAAATAACATGGTATTTATGTGGGAGCAAGGTTACCTATTCCTTTTTCTTGAAAATACTTTGATCGTGCCAGTTTCCCAGTATTTGACAAAGCAACTCTTATCAAAATATAGTGACTTTCCTTTATTAGCTTTCAATTTGGCTGTTATAGTCATGAAAGTGATTCATCAAAATTCACAGCAAAACAAATTTACCATGACTTCCTTGATTATGATTGGATATTAGAAAATAACACTGGAGGTTTCACAACCTGTTTAAATAAATCAGACCAGGTTTGGGCAAAATATTTCTGCTTAAATGTTTTAACTTTCAATGCAGGAAAAATAGCTTAATAAATTGGTCATATATCTCAATGGACCTGTTAAAAAAGGTGTACTGGATTTCAGTTTTACATACAAAATCAGACATGGTTTCAAGTTGTTTGGGTTTCTCTGATGGTACCAGTTGTGGCTTTTTATTTTTTTTTTCATTTCATTACATTTGATCATCTGTAGATGTGTATAAATTTATCAATTTTTAATTTTCTTAATATGCAACAGTATCCTTTTGTAATTTAAAGCAAGGCATCTGCGTAGATAAATAGGCTTTATAAGACTAATTTGCAGATGATTCTCACAGTGCAAAAATCTTCTAATACAAAAGTAAGTTCACACTGTTGGGTGAGTAGAAATATCTAGGAAAACCAGGTCTCACAAGTTTGTAAGTAGCTTTATACATAGTGATATTCCACAGCAAGCTTATTTGCAGATCTCATTTCACATGCAAGTGAGGAAGTGGCTGGACGATTGTGTTCTACTTGACACTGTTAGTGTAAATTTCCTTTGGTAAATCAGATTATTTGCTCCCTTCACAAAGTAATAACTATTATCCAAATGTTTTCTAATTAATGTCAAAACTTCTCGTTGTTAAAATAAGGTCCAGGACAAGGGATCACTTAACTACCCAGCACAATGGGAATAATAAAGTCAGTGATATTCAAATGTCATTCAATACCGTTCCAATCCTCTTCAAACTCATTTGAAAGACAGTCATCTCTGATGCTTTAGCATTACAGAATTTTAGCCAGGTTTTTTGTGACCAGAAATAGATTATACAGTGTCACCCTGTGCAGAGAGGGCAATAAAAGTATACGTGCTATATAATATTTTATTTCAAATCTAAGATAATATTACAACCCTGAAAAAATAGCATACACAATAGCTGCATGTATGTCAAAAACTTTGCCAAATAATGTGTCATCTTAAAGAAAGCATAATCCAGAAACTGAATTTTTTTGTGTATGTTTTTTATTAAGTGTCAAACATTGATAAATTTTTTTTTTTCCTTTTTTTTTGGGGGGGGGTGTTGTTTGGGGTTTTTTTTTAATTTGAAAGCAAACATTTTATTTAGCAGCAAGTGCAAAACATTGTAAAATATGTGAAATCAAAAGGAACTTATAAATTGTATTTTTGTTTCAGTAAAGGCAGTGGAGAACTCTGTTTGGATATAGTGATTTATTTATTAATCTATTTCAGCTTTTCATTATTTAATTATTTTATTATGTTGCTGATTGGTACCTTAATAAGAAGCTGCAGAGAAAAGAGAACAGTTGAGTTGCATTATCCTAGGAAATTGTATTATGAAATCAGAAAACACATGCTGTATATTTAAAGTAAGATTTGCTTGTATATCAGTGACCCTGACTTTGAATAAACAGTAGCCAGGGTTTGAAGATGGATGCTGGTTGTGGTATTTTATTACCACACTGCTTTTCTACACTGTGACACAAGAAAAATAGATAATACGTGGCCTAAAGGATAAGATATTTCATGGTTAATAAAGGAGTACACATTTCTGAGGAGCAAACTGAAGAGGCAAAAAGAAGGAAGTGTATTTAGAAAAAAAGAGGAACTGTTACGAGAAGCTGTTAAAAAAAAACCCTGCAGAAATCCTCCCACTCTGATCAAATGAATGAGATCAAGCCAAGACCAAGAGTCAGCAATAACTATTTTGATATAGATTTTTTTTTTTTCCCTACAGTGTAAAAGAGAACTCTTTTCAGGGCCATATGCCCCCAGCAAATATTTCATTTTCCTTTTTTTAGCTTTTAGTAATAAATATGTTCACAAATGAGAATGGTTTTACTTACATTTGCAGAAATATATAAACTGTATGGAATGCAATGCTATCTTGCTAAGTTTTGAGTACTTCAATTACTGAATACTTAAACACAGCCTGTACTCTTGTCATCACACAAATAAAATAGTTCATGAGATAATGTTTCCTTTGCAGTACTCTACGAAGGCTATCAATCTCAATATATTTAGAATGCAAGAGTACAAAGTTTTGTTGTAAATCTTAAATAGTTTGTGATTTATCCTCTCCAATCTTATTTCTGTTTATGCAAGAGAGCTGAATTGTAATGTTTTAAGACTATCTTAAAATTGATAGCAGTTATTTATAAGGCTAGCATGTTTTACTCTTAGTAAGTATTCTAATAATACCTTACGTACTAACAGATATAAATTAGTCTCCTTTGATTTTTCATCACAATTTTAGCACAGCTATAAAACAAAGCAGTACTGAGTGTAACAGGCCTATGAAAGAAAGACTACCAAAATCCCAAGTTTCTTTCATAAACTATACCAGAACACCTGTAGTTGGAACATAAAAAAATTTTTTCCTTATAAATGGAAATAATCTATGCTGCTTGTATCTTGGACCCCCACAATTCAAAACGTAGGACTAGGTGTTCTACTTAAAACTTCGTAAGCGCTCCTGTTTTGGAAAACAATCGTACAAGATTCTGCTAAAGCACATTCCAGTATAGTTAGATGATATGAAATATCTGCTAAAATGAGTATATTTTGCATTTTTAAATCTACCTATTAATCCACTGATCATCTTGCAATTTACTCTATCCTTTTCAAAGTTCAAAATTCTCAATCTGTATTTTGAGGTTAACTGACATTCCCTTTAGCACAACTAGGAGCTGTTTCAATCCTCAGTTGCTCAGCATATCTCTAGATATAATCACTTGAGCAAAGTGTTTGCTTTGTGTTGTCATTGTTAGTATTCCTAGCATACAGTTCTCATGCCCTGTTACAGTTTCTAAAGTAGATGGGCTGTTCAGAGAGTATTCCATCTTTGGAGGTGCTATGAAAGGACTCTGGAGGTCCAAGTGTCATGGAAGTCTTCATCCCATTAGGTCCAACGTTGTTCAGACACCTGATCATTTCTGTGTTTGAAAGAGTTATTTCCACCACACCTCTCAAAAGTTAAAAGACGCAGGAATACAATCCTAAGCAAAAAATCACCAAAGCAATGAGAATACAAACCCTTTGAACCATTTGCTATGAAGGAAAATCTGTAAACACCTCCTCAAGGACATTAACAGTATCTATAGAAGTACTTTGTGCATGATACAGTCCAAAAAGTTCTAAGTATAGTCAGGCATCAGGCTTTTTCTTATAACAATGTCATGGGTTCAGCAGTAGCAGTCATTTTTCTCCTTCTTGGTAGCTGGTGTAGCACTGTGTTTTTGATTTTTGGGCCTTGGAGCTGTGCTGATAACACCAGTGTTTTCAGTTACTGCTTGGTAATGTTTTGGTCTGGTCAAGGACTTTCTGAGTCTCATGCTATGCCAGGGAGGAGGGGAAGCTGGGAGGAAGCAGAGACAGCAGAGACAGGACACCTGACCCAAACTGACCAAAGAGGTTATTCCATACCATCAGCACATCATGTCCAGGATGTGAAAATGGAGAGCAGAGACCCGGAAGGGTGTGGTGGTGCACTGGGGGCTTCGCTGTTGGGGGTGCACTGGCTGGGTTGGGCTTGGTGAGCAGTTGTATTCTCTTCCCTTGTATTTCTCTTGTATTATTACTGGTGGTAGCAGTAGTGATTTGTGTTATCCCTTAGTTATTAAACTGTTCTTATCTCAACCTGTAGAAGTTGAATTCTTTCGATTCTCCTCCCCATCCCCCTGGGACTGAGGGAAGAAAGGGAGGGAGGGAGGGAGGGAGGGAGAGAGAGAGAGAGAGAAAGATACTGTATGGCTTGGAGGCTTAAACCATGACAGGTGGCAACCTTATTTCTGTTCTTGTTTGATTTGCCTGTGATTTAACAGAGATTTTTTTTCCTGTTTAAAGGAACTGTGACCTGGAAATGGAGTAAGTCTCAAAACATGTATTGAAAAATGTCTAAGAAACACAAAACTAAGAACAACACTAGAATATAGCTCAAATGCGTTTTAAGATACCAGAAGCTTTGCCTCCAGCTCCTGAAGGTAATGGTCTGACTGGCTTCAAACCACAAACCCTATGAGAATGTTTGGTCCAAGGGACCACGCTAAACCTACTCAAAAGCAAAACCTGCCAAAAAATGTGCTGCACCAGTATAGGGGCCCAAACACTGACTGCTTTGAGGTACTGATCTGTTCCCTGTGTGCCCAATTACTTGCTCATAAATAACTGGTTGAGGAGAAATTCCTCCAGGAAGCACTGGTTGCCTATTTTTTACTGTATAAACCATAACATAAAGCGGAGTGGATTAGTAGAAATGTGTACTGCCACCACACTGTGAAAGGAGAAAGGAGGCGACTTAACCCCTCTTTGGGTACAGGAGCTGCAAGTTGGTGGCCATCTCAAATACTCTGGAAGAAAGCATTGCTCTAGCTTCTGTAAGCAACTGACACTGGTGCAGAGAGGCCTTCTGCTCTTGTCACTTTTCTGGCAAATATATGTCACTGATGTGTGTGCCTCAGATGGTTTTAACCATGGGAAATGCCATTTTGAGGTGTTCATTCACTAGCACTGGGCCCAACCTGAATGTGCATGTCCTTGAATAAATGATATGTAAAATGCGATTATGATTGGGTTTTATAAATTACATCTGCTATGGTGTGTCATGTAAGTTTCACACTGGTCACTGTAAGAATCATTATTAAGTATGGCAGATGTTTAAGTCAAAGAAAGATGCAGGAAACCTCAATATGGAATAGCCTGCCCAAAGGGAAAATTTGTTTTCCCCTCTGAATAATTTCTGCTATGATTTTATGCCTCAAACTAAAGGAATATTATTACTTCGTAGTTGATATTCTTTACATAAGACTGGGCATTTAATTGTATGTGGAAGTGTTAGATTAATTTTCATTCAGACTAAGCAGCTGACCTCAGAATTGTCTGCTGACAATGAATTCCAGAAATCATTTATGTGCTGTGTAAGAACTGGAAATGGACCTGGTTCTGGAACATAAATGAAGGCATATTGAGCTCTTTCTTACATCTGAGAAGAGAAAGAAAGTGCACAGCTTGAAGCCCTCTGTCTTTTTCAGTCTTCACTTCAAAAATTGCAAGTTACTTTGTCCTGGAAAATTGAGTGATTTTGTGGCTGCCAAGCTACTTTCTTGAGCTTCAACTTACCATCAGGTTTAATTCTTCTTTTGATACACACAGGATGTAAAACGAAGTAAAAATATTTAGGGATTTACACTGGGAAAAAAAAAAATGGTAATCTTTCCTGGTCAGGTTTGGGTTGGATATACTTCTCTGTAAGGGTTTAGCTGTTCTAAAATAGTTGTAATACCAAATAATCACCACCTTTAAGAAAAAAGAAAAATATTTTTTTCCTCTCTTTCAGCTTAAAGCCTTCCCCCTTGTCCTGTCACTACATACCCTTGTTAAAAGTCCCTCTCCAGCTTTCTTCTAGGCTTCCTTCTTTGGAAAGCTGTTATAAAGCGTACCTGGAGTCTTTTGTCTTTCTTGGTTGGTTAATGTGTGCTGGCTTGCACATCCCTGAAACATCTGCTAAATCTTGCAATCTCACTGCTAATGGTTTTAGGATTTGAAACTTTCCAGCTTCCCAAGTTGCATTTTGGATTACCTAGTATATGCTTCTTTAATCTTTGGAATTGAGTTTTGTCTGCAAGTTAGAAAAATCTAGTAGAAGGTATCTATCAAACTGAAAATGGCAATGAATTTTTTCTTTAACATTTCCTTTAGTTACAGAAATTCAAGTTCATTCAGTTATTTAATATACACTTGTGGTCTCAATATTTTGTCCCAGATCTTCAGTACTATATAAAAAGTGCCGCTTATTAGATGTTTAATGTGCTGCTTTCGTTATCCTTAAGAGAAATAGAATTATGGAATCATAGAATCATTTAGGTTGGAAAAAACCTTTAAGACCATCAAGGCCAATCGTTAACTGAGCACTGCCAAGTCCACCACAAAACCATGTCCGTAAGCTTCTCACCTTTAAGTCTTTTAGATAGGTCTAGGGATGGTCACTCAACCACCTCCCTGGGTAGCCTTCGTAACACTGTATTCCACTGTCCTTCTTCCCTCTCTTCTCCACATTGTTATTTGAATTCCATCCCTCAATACCGTTTAGTTGAAGTCATCCTCACAGGATTGGAAAGTCTGTTGGAGAAGATGCTAAGTTAAATAGTTGTCCATGTAACTGAACTTTGAATACTATGTATTCTTCTCACATTTTCATATAAACTATATTGTAAGTAATCACTTAATTTTAATTTTGTTTAGTAAATTAAGTGACAGAATCACAGAATGCTTCGGGTTGGAAAGGACCTTAAGATTATCTAGTTCCAACCCCCGGCCACGGGCATCCCAGTGAAGAGACAGAGATTCACCAATGCTGGAGGATCTCCCTACAAGCACGCTCGGAAGAGTGACTGGGTAAATGGACTTCTCGTAATGTCGTCCTTAGGCTGCAAACCAATTTCCTTTTCATCCATGGCATTTTTTATGTGTTAAAACCTAGCACTGTGGCCAATTTCAGCTCTTTGCATAATTTTGGCATCCCAGATTCTCTACCATAGCCCTGCAACTATGTAGGATGGATCCAAAGAACTGTTGAGTTAGAGCTCTTCATTCAAATCAAAGGGGAATGAACAAACATAAATCCAAATAATTAGATTTTCTGAATTTAGAACCAAAAAGTAAAATGGTAATCTCAATAAATCATTTCATTTCTGAATTACATTTTAGAATGGATTTTCGTTAAACATGCAATTTATTTGATCACTCACGCTCATTCAACAAACAGTTTTTCCTGAGTTTCCTAGTGCTAGTCTTTGCAAGTCATTATGGAAATGTAATGACTCACAGTATTTGTTTACTCCTCTTTTTTAGGGAGAAGAAAATACCTGCAGGACCTCTAATGTTTCAGAAACACTAGCAATTTCACTTCCCTTCACTTCTAAAGCAATATAATCAAATGTCTGCTTACTTCACAATTATGGTAGCAATCTCTGGGTGCGGTGTATTATTTTGTTAATTCCATAGTAATTTAGTGAACGTTTTATTTAAGAACAGACTAATTACATGCCTTTTCAATAACTAACTATATTTTGGTTTTGATGTGCCATTTCATAACTCAGAAAACAAGAACAAGAAACTCGATTTTAATTGCTATACTTCTTTTAAACTTCTACAAAGGTGAAATTCTACAGAAGTATGGATGACATCTCTTACTGTTGTAACCAGCCATATCTAATATGATATGCCAACTTACAGATTCAGAAATAAAACTGTTGGGAAAAATGTTCAAACCAGCTCAGAATGTCTGGAGTTTGTTTGTTTGTGTTCTAACCAGCAGGTTTTATTGATTGCTGCTTTGCAAATTACTTAACTAACAATAATAAGTCACAGGAACTCCACAAGCTGAAAAATTAGTGTAAATCTTTCAGAACACACTGCAGGTAGGTGTGTTTGTACGCAATATTGGGGAGGGAGCCTACAAAACTATTCAGTTCGCAACTAATTTTGGATCTTTCTATGACACTCTCTGTGTGCACTGCAGAAGTATTGGGGACCATGTGCTGACAATGGTCACTATTCTCTTTGATTTTGCCGTGTTTACCTTTACTTTCAGCATGCTTGACCTCCTGAGTCACAAGGACTGACATCTTTTTCTTTTTACTTGATCTGTTTTTTAGACATGAACAGTCTCTGGTGAAATCCTTTGGGTCTACATTTCTCATGGAGGTGTGAGAAGAAAAAGAATAGCAGGAAATGAACAGAGGTGAGACCCTTCACATAACTTCAACAATTAATGGAATAAGAGAAGTAACACATGCTGGGTCTAGGCCTGAAGGATAGCTACATCAGTTCCAGAGAAGAAGAAAAACAGATTTCAAAGCTTCGTACATAAACCAGGTTTCTTGAGAATTTAATTTAAACAAGATTCTGCATCAATGGATCTATAGTTACATTTTTCATATGCAGCTACCAGTAGCCCTTGAAGCTTGTTGGAAAGGTTTCAGAAATCTACTAAGAGATAACTCATGCAGTTAGAGTTAAAAGCCAGCCAGCTCAGCTTGAGTATTTGTTAAATTGGATGTGGCTTTGAAAGTCTAAATCACGCTTTCCTTAATACAAGACATATATCTGAGTGCATGCCTGCAATTTCAATCTATAACGTTGATGCATTTGACTATGACACTATTTTAGCCATGAAGCTACCATCACAAGGAACTTTGAATGTGAGACCTGTTTCAGATTTGAAGCTGTAACATACAACATGATATTTGCTTTTTGGTACAGGTACCATAGCACTGATGATATGTTACCTGTACTGCTGAGTTGAGCTCTTATGGTTTCTCACTGCCCTTCTCCTTTTGCCAGCCTTCTCATTTTGCATTATCCCAACAGTTGTTACCACCAGAATAATATCCATCTTCTCAGTAGTTCTTAGTTCAATATCGCTTTTATCAGAAGCAATACAAAATATCCTCAGCCTTAAGTATTCCAGGGTAGTCCCCTACCTGTATGAGATAATTTTTGTTTTGCATTTTTCACTTTCACATTAATACTTTGAAGGTGAAAGACTACAAAGAAACAATGACAAAATTTGCACTGGCCTTATTAAAGGTTATAATTATCAGTGGCAATGTTGGGGGGGGGGCAGATCGCTTTACAGAGGTGGCTTTTATGAGAAGCTGCTAGAAGCTTCCCCTGTGTTCAAGGGAGCCAATGCCAGCTGGCTCCAAGACAGACCCACTGCTGGCCAAGGCTGAGCCCATCAGTGACAGTGGTAGCACCTCTGGGGTAACACATTTAAGAAGAGGGGGAGGGATGGACTGCACAACTGCAGCTGAAGACAGAAGTGAAAATATGTGAGAGCAAAAGCTCTGCAGACACCAAGGTCAGGGCAGAAGGAGTGGAGAAGGTGCTCCAGGCACCACAGCATAAAATCTTTAATAGAATAATATATTTATATAAGTCCTTTCCTGTTCAAATTGCAATATTTTAACTGTCCATAGGAATATTCAGGCAAATTTGTCTAGTAAGTGGGGTAGGGTGTCAGAGCCCTGAATATGAGAATGGAAATCATTCTGAATGTACTAAATAACTGGGTGCCACTCTCTAGTAGAGGGAATACTACATTGAAATCCCTGACACAAGGATTTTATCAAGAGCTAAACCAAGAACAACTTTCAAAACTTTATTCAGATCACAAAGAATAACCAGAGCAGCAACTAAACAGAGACTTGGAGACTTTGCCCTAGGAGGGAGGATTGAGAATGGATGCATTATGCAAATAACTATGTTATGCACTGGTGCTGCCAGGAAAAAGCAGCAGGCCGTAGTAGTAGGGGACTCTATACTGAAAGGAACAGAGGCACCCATCTGTTGGCCTGACCCAGGCTCAAGGGAGGTGTGTTGCCTACCAGGGGCTCGGATCAGGGATGATGCAGAGAAGCTGCCTTCTCTAGTCGGTTCCACTGACTATTACCCACTTCTAGTGATCTATGTGGGTGCTATTGATATAGATAGCAGTAGCTCAGAGAACATAAAGAAGGACTACAGAGCCCTGCAAGAGGTGGTTAGGGGCTCTGGAGCGCAGATTGTCTTTTCGTCAATTGTCCGGGATACAGGGGAGGACTTTAAAAAGGCTAGGAGAATTGGCCAGGTTAAAAAAATGGTTAGAAGAGTGGTGCTATAGTCAGGGGTTTGGGGACCTGGAACATGGGACACAATTTAGTAGGCCAGGTCTACTGGGGGCTGGTGGAGCTGGTCTGACAAAGAAAGGGAAGAATGGATTTGGTAGGAGGCTTGCCAGACTGGTCAAGGATGCTTTAAACTAGATGTGTTGGGGGAGGGAGGCACCATTCCATCCCAACACACCCAATCACTGGCCAGCACCTATAATAAGCGTTCAGAGCAATTCCAGCTGCTCCAGCTAATGAGCCGGCTTCAATTGGAGCTCAGCTCAGATGCCTCTATACAAATTCTGTAGCATGGGGAACAAACAAGAGGAATTAGAGATGTGTGAACGTCTATGGGGGTTTGATATCATAGGCATCACAGAAACATAATGGGATGGCTCCTATGACTGGTGTGTTGGAATGGAAGGCTACAAGCTCTTTAGAAAAGATAGGCCTGGTAGACTTCTTTGCCTCAGTCTTCACCAGAAAATGCTCTGACCACACCACCCAAGTCTTGGAATGCAGACGCAGGAACTGTGAGAATGAAGACCCAGGGCCCACTGTGGGAGAGGATCTGCTTCGAGACAATCTTAGGAACCTGAACTTGCACAAGTCCATGAGACCCAATGAAATCCATCCGCGCGTCCTGAAGGAGCTGGCAAATGAAGTTGCTAAGCCACTATCCATCATATTTGAAAAATCATGGCACTCAGGTGAAGTTCCTGACGACTGGAAAAAGAGAAATATAACCCCCATTTTCAAGAAGGGGAAAATGGAAGACCAAGGGAACTACAGACCAGTCAGTCTCACCTCTGTGCCTGGAAAAATCTTGGAGCGGATTCTCCTGGAAGGCATGCTGAGGCACATGAAGAACAACAAGGTGCTTGATGACAGCCAGCATGGCTTCACTAAAGGGAAACCCTGCCTGAACAATCTGGTGGCCTTCTGTGATGGGGCTACAGAACTGATGGAGAGGGGTAGAGCAGTTGATGTCATCTACCTGGACTTGTGCAAAGCATCCGACACTGTCTCACGTGACATCTTTGTCTCTAAGTTGGAGAGACATCAATTTGATAGGTGGACCACTGGGTGGATAAAGAACTGGCTGGATGGCCGCACGCAAAGAGTTGTGCTCAATGGCTCAATGTCCAGCTGGAGACCAGTAACGAGTGGTGTCTCTCAGGGATTGGTGCTGAGATTGCTCTTGTTCAACATCTTTGTTGGTGACATGGACAGTGGGATTGAGTGTACCCTCAGCAAGTCTGCCGATGACACCAAGCTGTGTGGCTCGGTTGATACACTGGAGGGAAGGAATGGCATCCAGAGGGACCTTGACACACTTGTGAGGTGGGCTGATGTCAACCTGATGAAATTTAACCATGACAAGTGCAAGGTCCTACATGTGGGTCGGAGCAATCGCAGGCACAGCTCCAGGTTGGGCACAGAAGAGATTCAGAGCTGCCCTGCGGAGAAGGACTTGGGGGTCTTGGTCAATATAAAAATGAACATGAGCCGGCTTCAGTGTGCACTTCCAGCCCAGAAAGCCAACCGTATCCTGGGCTGCATCAAAAGGAGTGTGACCAGCAGGTCGAGGGAGGTGATCCTGCCCCTCTACTCTGCTCTCATGAGACCTCACTTGGAGTATTGTGTGCATTTCTGATGTCCTCAACATAAAATGGACATGGGACTGTTGGAACAAGTATAGAGGGCCACAAGGATGATCAGGGGACTGCAGCACCTCCCATATGAAGATAGGCTGAGAGTGTTGGAGCTGTTCAGCCTGAAGAAGAGAAGGCTGCATGGAGACCTCAGAGCAGCCTTCCAATATCTGAAGGGGCCTGTAGGGATGCTGGGGAGGGACTCTTCATGAGGGACTGTAGTGAGATGACAAGGGGTAATGGGTTCAAACTTAAACAGGGGAAGTTTAGATTGGATATGAGGAAGAAATTCTTTCCTGTAAGGGTGGTGAGGCACTGGAATGGGCTGCCCAGGGAAGTTGTGAATGCTCCATCGCTGACGGTGTTCAAGGCTGGGTTGGACATAGCTTTGGGTGACATGGTTTACTGGGAGTTGTCCCTGCTGATGGCAGGGGGGTTGGAACTAGATGATCTTAAGGTCCTTTCAAACCGTAACTATTCTATGTTCAGATATGCGTATTTAATTCTATTTACTGGAGTGCAATCTCCAGTATAGAATTCTGTATGGGAGAAGTTTCAAGGTCAGCAGTTCCTGAAACTGAAACCTCTCTGGACAAATTCTTTACACTGCTATGCCTGTGAACACTTACCTGCAGAGTTGTTTGCAGAGTTTTCCCATCCTACAGCTAACTTATCTGCACTAGTGCAAAGATTTGCACGCGATTGATTTTATTGAAAGCAGAAGCTCAGCCAGCTTACAAAAGTCTTGTTGGACCTGGGCTCAGAAAATGCAGAGTTGACTCTTAGCTACCAATGTGATATAAACGGAAAGGAATAGCAGACAAGTTCTTGAATATTTCATTTCTTACCCTTTTGATTTTGAAAACAATATTTTAATACATATTCCCTCTTTCAATTAGATTAGTTTTACTGCCTGCTTGTTCTTTGTTCTCATTCTAAAGAAAGTCTAAGATCAGTCATCTCATTCCCTACCCTCTCCGACCTCTAGTTACCCTTTCTTATCAGAAAGTTGCAAATGCAAGGTAAAAATCTGTCATCCATATCAGAGACTAAAGGTCACACATTTCCCTAAAAGCTTTGTTATCTCAAAACATATGCTACAGGAACAACATTTGCACTACTTTAATCTATATTACTGTAATTCCACTCAAAAGAAATTGTGAGGAAGTCTGTTATTTGTTTCATGGTTTTCAGCTTTTGATACACAATTAGTGTAGAAGTATTTATGTTAAAAATATATATTTGCCTGTCATTTTAATTTATGTGAATGGGAACACAGTATTTTAAAATAAACCTGTGCTTTCTTCTATGCAGTGATATGATGCCTCGTTAAAGTTAGCTTTTCACTGTTCCTCTGTTTATCCTACGCAGTCTTATTATATTAAACTAAGATCCAGGAAGCCAAGGTGAGGAGGACCCTGATGTGCTAGGCTCATTCTACTTACATAGCACAGTGCAATTCTTTCACCAAATATCTCAAAGGATTAAGAGACGGTGTTGATAAAAATGAAAGAAGAAAAAAAGCATTGAAAGGTAAAGCAATATTTGAACATTCAGAGTCTGGTATAGGACTGAGAGATTGAGGGTTTTGACAGCTGTTCAGACTGGGCTGGTTCAGATCACAGTGCTGAATTTCACTTGAGGAGAAGGTCTGTATAGAAAAAAAATGTTTATCTGTTTATTTTAATTTCACTTATCATATGCATTAACTGAAAGGGAAGTTTATAGGAGAAACTTCATGCAAAGTACTGGATGGCCTGCTCTAATCGGACCTGTGTTGAGCAAGGCAGGCTAGATGGCCCCTGATGGTCCCTTCCAACCCTTCAAACCACCCTGCGAGTCTGTGAAAGTGTCATATTACCTGATCAGAAGATGAAAGTGTTTCTTGTAAATGCAACCTTGCCTTTATTCACCTGAGTTTTATTGTAATGTTCCTGAAATAGAGCTGTCCTGAAGGCCACAAGCATTACGAACAAATTATCAATTAAGCAGAATTAGCCTGGGAATCCAGACTTATGCACCACTAATATTGTGAACCCTGCTTCGCACGTGAAGAACTTACCTTAGGGATAACCATCTAAAAGGGAACAACCAGACATACCTTGTGCTTTGCCTCTAGACAGGTTAGATACAGATGTAGTCATGCATATTGACTGCTAGTTATCCCAAGTTTAGCTGTTCCTGAGTAGAATAAGAATGCTCTGTAGCTGAACAATAGCCAGCAATGTCAGTAAAGGTTTAGGAATGACCAAATTCAACATGCCAAATTTGCTGTAAAGCTCATTCTTCACATCACAGTTAGACATCATCTCAGAGCAAAGCCTCGGAGTCAAGCTTATACGGAACACTGCCACTCTCTTGCATGATGGTTTTTAATGTCTTAATTGTATTATATCTGTCTTCTGAAGACAGAAGACTCTGACCATAATTTATGTGTAGTCATCATCTATAGTAACACTTTAAATTGTATGTATGTCACCTTTTTATTACGAAGAGATGTTGCTAATGCTGCTATTTTCAAGTGATTTTTTGCATGAAAGTTAATGAAAGGCTATTGCCACTAACAGAAAATTTAAGACAAAACACTGACTGGAAATATCCACTGAGGCTATGATGTGGCACATAATATCCTCACAATGAACTGACAGATTTTAAGATATTGCCAGAATTCTAATGGGTATTTTTTATATCCTCTGGAAACCACTTTACAATTTCACACAAGATTTTAAACCCGGAAAGATGAAATTATACTGTGACCTGGAACACCCTTTCATGTTGTCTTTTTCTCCTAAGTTTTTCTCACTAAACAATTGAAAGAATAAGAGCTCATATGAGTGAGGTTCTCTGCTGGCAAGAAAAAATACTGAACCAAAAATGCAACAGTATCCTTAATTCAGTGCTGCGTGCCAGGCTGTGTAGTCATTGTTTTGACTGCTGTGGATTATGAACAGCACCTGAGCAACGTCTAAACCTGCAACCTGCACAGAACATAAGTAGTTTGCTGACTTCCCTTCCACATCCAAGCTGTATCTTGGTAGTATGGTCCAAATCTACTTTATTCCTCCTTGAGCACTAGTAGAGCTAAATGTAAAATCTCAAGGCTCCCCATGAGCCTGTTAAATGTAACATGGATTGCATTTTAAAATTACTGAAACTGTGAGTAGAAAAAAAAGTGCTTTAGGTGACTGGTTTTTAATTTCTAAATAGCCCTGGCCAGATAATAGTATAAAAAATTTCACTGAACTATCATTAACACTCATGAACAGTATCTCAGACTTCCAATCTGCTTTAGCCAGTCATTCACTACTATGCAATACTTTCTGTACTAAGCCACCTAACCATATAAATGCTACATTAAAAAATGACAGTGAGTCACAATGTACAATCAGGTCATTGACTTCCTAAATTAGGTTTATATATATAAAAGCAAAATTATATTTGTAATTCATTAATATAAATCATGTATAAATTTATGTATTTGTATATATTTATATAACATTTGTATGTTTATGTGAAGTTCTTATTCCTTAAATAATACATTCTAATTGCATCCTAGCAGTGGACATTTGGAAGAAATAATCTATTTTAGGGCTTTTTAGTTATTCCTGATTTCTGCTACAAGAACCAACAAGTTTACAGAGCTAAATGCATCCCAAAACTGGGGAAGAGACTGCTTATTACTCTGCAATAGAGAATAATAGGGAGTAATAGAGTAGACCAAGCACTCCACCAGCACAGAGCAGTTTCTGTGTAAAACAGAATACAATAAATAAAAAGAATAAATAGGCTGAATTGGTCAGTATTATGTGATTATTCCTGGCAAGCCACAATACTGAAAGAAACTAGCTTTTGGTTATCTACTGTAACAGATTAGCTGCTGTTGATTTACATCATTCCCAAACAGATGTTTTTTCTTTTCTTTCAATTAGCATTTTCCTCTTTTATTTTCTTTCTTTTCTTTTTTTTTTTTTTTTTAAATCTAGTAAACAATATCTGTAAAGCATTTACTCTTTAAGCTACCATATTCAGGAACTCTATTTTTACCTCTTCTCTGAAACGCTTTTGGATTTAGTTGCAATGATGTCATTACTTCAAGTCTAATACTGGCTTAGTAGATAGCAGATAGTAGAGAGACAAAGCTGAGTGAAATCATACTGCCAGGGGTCTGGACTGGAACCAAATCTTTTAATCTAAACTGATAGACTACTTTGCAGTCATAATTAATGGCACAAGGGGTGAGGAAATGGAACAGTACAGAAAAAATAATGCCTATCTCTACAACAGAATGGATATGCTAAGGGAAATTCAACAATATTCTGCATGGTATGTAGAGAAACAATGAAGCATGCTTAGTTTAAATACATATTTTGTAAGAAACAGCTCTATGGAGCATTGAAGTTTTGGAGTAGTTACAGTTTATGGGGATCTGGTGATTAAAGGGCCCTGTCTTAGATGTCTTGAATGATGTTAGTGGTCTTACTCTATGACAGTAAACTTCAAAACAATAAATTAAGTTCCACTCCCAGATGCTTCATTCATTCATAACTGGACAGATTGAGTGCAGAGGGTGATAATAATCAATAGTTCCATCACTGGAAGGCATTATATATTAAATAGAGGCACAATTCCCCACAGATCCCTGCTCATACTTATGGGCAAATCACAGTGTATGCTTTTTCAAATATTTTCCATTAATACTAGCATGGATCTGTTTCCTACACTTGTCTCATTTTCTTTGCAGCAAGAAGTTCTTGTAATAGAAGCATCATAAACATTTTCCCTCAGATCTGAACAATTGTTCAGGGTATTTTGTGCAAAACTCCATCTGACAAGGCAGCCTCCACACTGTTCTCTCAAAATGAGAGGTTATGTATCAGAACACAATTGCTAGATGTAGCTACAAGAATGAAATATACTTCTAGTATTTTCCAAGAAAAATGTATAGGTCAGGAGTAACTGAATGTGCTTGTTAGGCATCATGAGGCTGTTAGCAATTATATATAGCACTGTAGGTAACAAACAGATGCAGCATTTAGTAAATAGCAGAGTGAGACAATGCATTTAAATAGAGTATATATCATCTTAAGAGGAATATGCTCCACTTTCAAAGAAAGAGCTGCACAGAATTTTAATTAGGCAGCTACTGCCACAGTGGGATTCATGTGGTAAGGAGCCATTTGACAGTCTCTGGGAAGAGGCAGGGGTGTTATTAAGTATTTTTTTACCAGGATCACTGTTTTTTACTGCATCTATTGGGAGCAGAGTGAAATTTTTGACTAATACAGAAAAGAAGTCAATGAATTCATGAGTCAAAAAGATTGTGAAATTATTACTGATAGTTATGGGGCCTGCAAAGTACATTACGCAAACTGCTTTAACTGGGAGTCTTCATACTGGGATTACTACAGTTCTTTGGGATTTTGCATCTCTTTTTCTCTCTTCTGTTTCAAGCAGCAGAAAACACTTCAATTTTTCAAGTTCCTTCCTTCCTTTTCAGTAGAATCCTAACATCAGATTGCTTGGTCTGAGGGTGGCTCAGACCTGAGAGGGGCCAGCTGTAAGCCTGTTCTCCGAAGCAGTCCCTGATCCCCATTTTCTCTCCATGTAACTGATTGATAGGATTTTTAATTCACTGTCTCTCTGCTCTCTTTTCAGCTGGGAATAGGAGAAGTTAGTAAATTAATCTCTGCTTTACTATACAAAGTTCCTGTTTCAGGGTTGTATTTTCTTTTTCTCTTAAGGCCTTCATACAACTTATACTGTTGTATACTGTTTGTATACATGCAACCTACAACTGTGCCTATTGTTTTATTTCAAGCCTTAGAAAAATGATAACTTTCAAGTGTAGCTAACATTACTGGATTATAAAAATCACTGAGTTTTTTATTTTGGTCTCTACAAGAGCTATTTTAGAATTATAGAATCATAGAATTGTTTAGGTTGGAAACCACCTTTAAGATCATCAAGTCCAACAGTAAACCCAGCACTGTAAAGTCCACCAGTAAACCATGTCCCTAAGTGACACAGCTACACATCTTTTAAATACCTCCAGAGATGGTGCCTCAACTACTTCCCTGGCCAGCCTATTCTAATACTTGACAGCCCTTTCAGTTAAGAAATTTTTATTAATATCCAATCTAAACCACTCCTGGAGAAACTTTAATTGAAAAACATTTCTGCTATTAATGTTCTCTGAAATTACTTGTGTGAAGATTAAAAAAGTAGGCAGCATAAAAGTTTTAAAAGACAATCTTTTACTTAATCAGTAATGGATTGGAAATACATTTTTTTATTGTTACTATTAATAAAGATTAATTAAATCCATGGAACTGTTGTGAAGAAGGATTTTCTCTT
This sequence comes from Myiopsitta monachus, assembly GCA_017639245.1. Lineage (NCBI taxonomy): Eukaryota > Metazoa > Chordata > Aves > Psittaciformes > Psittacidae > Myiopsitta > Myiopsitta monachus. The sequence continues at coordinate 49,917,955 of CM029925.1, read as the reverse complement.
TAATTCCTGTGAAATGTTCCTGAGAATAATTGCGATAAGATTCATGATTACTACACTAGTTTCAGGACCACAATATATTATCAAGTATTTTATCTCCTAACTAAGAATAAATGCACTATAAAGTTCTCTTAAATGACCACAAATATAAGTAATCAACAGTTAACAATGAAAATGCAGTGCAGAGTTTCAGACACTTTATCTACTTTTGGTATTACTTGGCTCCAGCTATAGAAGCATGAGACTATGTCAAGATATTTAGTATTTTTATATCAAAGTATTCCCTGATGTGGAAATGACACTGTGCTAGGCATCCAGCATGTATCTGAACATGCTTATATGCACATCTGCATTCAAAAAGTAAAATCTCTTTGAAATTTGGCCCCAAACTCTCGTAGAGTCTGAGAAGCTCAATCCCCATTGAATTTCAATAGGATCTGGGTGCCAAATTCTTTAACTTCTTTTTCTTGTTTCCACAGCTTTCCAGTGACAATAGTTTTTAGTACTTCGCTCTTGTTTCTGATCTGGTATTAAGGAGTGTTTTTTTTCAGGGTGTTTCAGTTAATAATCAGTATTCTACTACTACATGCAACATGGAAACAAAGAAGCTCTTTATTTTTAGGTAGTAACCCTTGCAATGTTACGACTTGAACGGTAGCAGTTCACAGGTGAAAAATGCTGATGAATTAACGTTAGCTGGGAGTAAGTTGGATCAATGGTATCAATCACATGAGATACAATACCAGATAGATATCATTGCTGATTGTATAGTATTATGAAATACACTTCAGGACAAAAAAAATACCATCATTACCAATTAAGCTAAACAAGATGCATTTCAACATACTCGAAATCACAGTAATTTTCTGTGTTCCAGAGCACCAACATTCCAATGTCCATTTTTTATGTCCTATGAGTGAAACTGAGAAATACATTCATCCTCCCCCCAAAAAATTATACAAGGGAGAGGCTAACATATTTTTACTGATACTCTTAATAAAAATCTACACTCCCCTCGTGCTTCAGAAAGTTATTGAGAAGTAGAATACAATACGCAATGTCCATTCAGAAACTTCCTCAAAATAAGGAACAGGAATACATTGGCTCACTTTCAGATAAGTACTGAAGTTACTATTCAGATTCTTACAAATAAGAAAGCAGGATTTACTTTACACTGAACTTCGTCAGAACATTTATATTAGTATGTTCTTTAGCATCAAAAACTTTGAAGACTGTTTCTCTCCAGCTTTTTAATCTCAGCATCTCTGTTCGTTTTGAGATGATATAGAAGTGCTCCAAGTATAGAGTAACAGAAGTTCATTAGCCATGTAACATAAGCAATGCAATATAAACAGACATTCAAGTTATTTTTAGATATGTTTCCATTCCTTTACAGATGATACAAAAAAATCAAAATAAAATTTTAAGTATTTTTAAATTATTAGTGTTCTCATCCACATAGTTCTAAATATGATGAAGAACAGGCTTTCAAGAAGACTGAAATACCTCAGTTTAGTCAAAGCTCAACAAAGCCATTTGTGTTAAGTTCCTTTTCCCAGGTTTTTGTCATTCACTCGTTGCAATTTATTTCAGATTAGATTTTAATATTTTTGGCAATGTAGCTTACAAAGTCCAGGAAATGGAAAGTGCTGGAAATAAAGCAGCTATGGCTGTGGAACAAGTTTTCTGAATAGATTAGAACATGGAATGATGAGCTGGAAGTGCTGGCTGTGCGTTATCTCTAGGGGTAAACCTCACTGTTTCATTACTTTTTAAGACTTTCGGTCAACTTTTCCAAAAGTAATATGCCTAAAATGAGGAAACAAAATGTAATATCCTCCTGCAATTACAGTGGCCTCAGTGCTGCGAAAACTTAAATTCTCTGTGGCTTAACTCCTTTGACCCAATTAATCGAAGCCAAGGTGCCTTAAGCACCACGGCCTCCTCCCTGCCAAGGACAAGTTCCTCATTTGTTACAGACATTTATATGTAAATAAATGTTAAAAGACATAAAATCAAACCCTTTACTCTGAGTCAAGAGGAATACATAATGCAGAAACAGCATCTTTCTAGCTACTGAGATACAGCTGCACAAATAAACACTCCTTTTGCAGAGTCTTCTCTGGGTCCACTCTCAAACCAAGGGCAGACATAGGATGACATGCAGAGTACTTACCACAGGAAGATCTGCTCAAAAGAGACACTAGTTTGGCACTAGTACTGGTTTCTGTGCAAGTTTTCAGATTCAGCTTATAAATAAGACCCAAAAAGTATCCATGAATGCATCTTTTATCCTCCCACCCAAAAAGAGAAATGTATAAAATTTCCAGGGAAAGTAATTTACTATGTTTGGATACATGCTGTGAAGGAAGGACATAGAGCAGGAATAACATACTTGATTCTTCTTTTCTTGCAATATGTGAGCCAGATGAAAATCACACTTGTTGTGTTTTGAGGAACTCTATAAAAATTAATATTCCTAATATTTCTGGATGAAAGTTTTCACATCCATGTAGAATTAAAATGATAATTATCAATTATATTTTTATTACAGATTTGGAAAATAAGGTAGCGATTAAAACTAGACTAATATAATAATAGACAAACCATTCTAATCTGACAATTCCTTTTCTGTAAAGCACCAAAAAAAAAAAAAAAAAAAAAAGAAAGAAGAAAAGCTATTTTAGACTACTCCCATGATTATATAGGCAAGGACTTAATTTTTAGACACCAATATTACACTGCAGATTTACTGTTTGAAAGGAGGAAAAAAGCCAGGATACCTGAACTGGGAAAGAACAGCCAAAACATTAATAAATAAAAACGTGTGAAATGTTTAATTAATAAAAACATGTGAAGTGTTTAATAAATATTTCTGATTTATACTTGAAAAGAAGCAAGAAGCTATTATATGTGAATGTTGAAGTACTTTTCATTATATTAATAATTAAGGAAGGTTCTAATTATTAATAATTAAGGAAGGTTCTAATTGCCTATGTGGATGGTAGAGAAATAATGCAAGCCAAGGAACTCCAGGCAGTTTACACAGAGCAGCAAAAACATTGGCTGAGGAGACAGCTAGTTTGTTGATACATGTTTTTAGTAAAGTTGGGAATATTGGGCAAGTTCCTGGCCAAAACTACCATCTTATTTAGCGGTTTTGATCCAGGCTGACCCATGAATTGCTTCCATCTGGGCCAGTGCTTTTTCTCAGGAAAAGAAAGCAATTCCAGGTTGCCAAGCACTCATCAGGCTCCTGAGCATCCGACCAGCTTCCAAGCAGCCAGCACTCCCCAAAAAACACGCGGGCCAAACTGTGACAGCAACACCATGTGCGGCTGCAGTCCAAAGCAGGCTTGGTCTGAGAGGGTGTGGGGGTGTGACAATGGCTACTATGGGATGCTCTACTGAGAAAACCTAGGTCCAGATCTTGCATCAGCTGAAGCTGGAACAGCCAATTCTTTGTTAGCTCCATTCATGCATCAGTTAGTCAGTCTGTAAGCCTATTGGTCCAGACATTCAGCCTGTAAAAGTATAAAGAGTACAAATTTTCTCATAAAAAATTACAAGAGAAAGCATATAACGAATATTAGTCACTCAGATCATGGAACCAAGATCTTGCCAAACATGATATCCTTGGAGGGGATTTCACTTACAGTGGATAAAGACAGAAGCACAACATAGAGTCAACCAAGACATTCTCTGAGTGCTGAGCAACAGTCTGATAAAAAATTAGTAGACATAGCATTCATGAAGCATAAATTTAATGGATTAAAATTAATACAATTAAGTGATGACAAAATGCCATTTTAAAGGTGGAATCACCATAAAATAAATTTATTTCTAGCATTTACAGATCCTGGTAATAGATTGAAAGCTCTAAGTACCTCAGTGATGATAAGCACATGAAGGCAATCCAATAATATTTGCAGATGACATAAAGCTGACAAAGTGATAAATACTGATTTGGAGAGAGCAGAGAGATTGCTTTGAATTGCTTGGCAAATGAAACTTGCTTAAGTACGTTTCAGCATAGCAAATGCAAAGTAATAGATCTATAACAGGATCAGTATTTTCTGTCTTAGAAAGCATCATACTGTTAGCATGTAGCATTACTTCTGCAAAATCAGAACTTTAATGAGGATGACAGTAGAGTAATACATATACTTCTGGTTTCTGTAAGTTTTGAAGGGTTGCAGAAATAAGAAAATGCTGAGAGCAGCATAGGAAAACTAATGAAGGATTGGAGAATGTACTTAGATCTTTAAAATTTAAAAGGATGATGAAGGTATTTGTTTACTAGGTATATATTACCATACAGGGAGAAACTACCAGATATAAAGCAGCTCTTTAATCTAGTAAAGAAAGGCATAATAAAATCAATGACTGAAAAAATAAATTCAAACTATAAGCATAATTTCCTTTGTCACTGATTAAACTATGAAAATCAGTTACCAAGGGTAATACTGCTGTTTCTGTTTCTTGTTGCCCTTAGACAAGACAGCGTGTCCTTTTAAGAAGAGAAGTTCTATCTGAATGTAGTGGGATGAATTCATGGGGGTATTGTTTGAATGAGTCAGACGCATTCAAAGAAACACCACTTAAGATGGTCTGTTGTCCCTTCCATAAAAAACTATGAACATATTAAGATCTTAATTAAGGTCATTCTGCAAATTGTTTCTTTTTACCTTTCAGTATGGAATTTTACCCTTCCTTTTCAGTAAATCTCAGCTCAGCTCCTATCCAGCCCTCAAGTCATATAGTGCAGCCTTCCCTTCAGTATTGTTTAGTTTAGTTTTTAGTGCCTGGTCTGGTGCTGAAGCTTCTATCCATGACTCCATTTAGTTTACTGTTGAAAGGAGGATTGGTCCTTGAAAATGCCTGCACTGAAACATTTGTCCCTCTCATGACAACCTGTTTATGCTACTGTGAGTTGAAAGCTATTGAGCAATTGATGCAACCTACAAATGTATTTGTTATTTTCTTACCAGTGGTCTCCTTTAGCCTGACCATTATTAAGTTCTCAACCCATGGTTAAAAGCTCCAGCATTGGTTGCTCAATTTTATCAGTTCTAGGTTTTTTAAGAGGTCTGAGAGATCTCTCCTTCAAAAGTGTGCAAGCTCATCATGATGTGGAACTGTTCCCTCCTAAAGCCAGAGAATGAATGAGGTACTAGGGACCATTCACACACTTGGCCATCGCACTGCAGTGTTAGGGTTTTTTTTTCCCTTAAATAGACTTGCCTTCTTGCACATAGGTGCAATGAAATGATTTCTCATGGTGATTAAAAAATCTGCAAATAGCAAATAGCCTTTCAAGTCCATCAGGTAGCACCAAAAATATGGCATTTATTTTATGTCATCTTTCTACATGTTCCAGATGCATTTTATGGGGATACAGACTCCCTTCCATTCCATCATAAAATATTTCCACATGGTTTTAGCAGCTTTAAAACACGCACTGCACAATCACAGAAATATGCACACTGTGGCACAACTGACCCAGAGCAATTAGGAGGGGAGCACAGAAGACATGGAGGCACAAGCACAAATCTAGAAAACCATAGAGCTGTGTTGCTGTCGAGCTGTGTCTTAAAAACCTGCAATACTGAAGAGGTGGAACTCAGAGCTCACTAGTCTCAGCATTGTGGAAAACTGCAGTAAGATTGGCATTATTGTGCCTTTTAAAATTTTTAAGTCTCCTTCTTGACATTAGCAAATATTCTGGCTGTGCTTGTGCTAGTCAAAATGAAAGCAGATGTTGCTTTCGGTACTAGGACAAAGGATTATATTCTCAGGTGTGAGGCAGACACTTATCAGAGGTGATTAACAATTTTAAGCAGAGCTGGAACTGAAACTTCTTATTTAGAGAGTGGCCAAACAGAAAACTTGTTGGGAATGAGATGTTGTACCATGCATTTATTTGCAGTTGTTATTTGAAGTAAATTGTTATATGAAAGTGAAGTTGTCTTAAAATATATTTAAAATAAACCCAGCCACCTAGCTGCAGAACAATCCAATTAGCTTAAAACTACAAAAGTTAACTGTTTTATTAAATTGTCTGGGTCACTCATGTGCATCACTGGAAATAAAATGAAAATAAATGCACTATCAGCAATTGTATCTGTGTTAATCAAAACATTAGAGAAAGATCATGTAATCATGCTGATGCAAGTGCAATGAAATCATCCTAACTGCCTAAAATCTAGCCAAGTCCATTTTATGGAAGGCAATCAAAATGAAAATAAAGGGTTCTGTAGTATTCGTTTAGGATTACAGTGATTCTGTCAGAGATTTAAATAACAGATTAAGAAAAACAGCAAAAACTTTGGCTGTGCTTAAAAGAACACGGACATGGACAGCCAATCTGATCCTTTCCACACACCAAACAAATGGGGATGCTGGTGTGCAGATATCCATTTTGGTAATAACTAAACTACCCGTGGTCTGGAATCAGTTTAAATATATTTGTGTAGTACCTGCTATCCTGTTACAATGAATCAGCAAGTACATAGCCTCCAGCCTGAAGCATCTTAGTCTGCATAGTGCTGTACCATGGTACAGAAGAAGGGAAGAGAGACAAATATACTGACTTAGACATTTTCTACCCAATACAAGTATATCTAACTGGTACAAGTTGCTCTCAGGGATTCCAGTTGGACACAAAAGGAAAATTATTCACAATTAGAACAATCAGCCATTGAAATAATCTCTCCAGGGAAGTGGTGGATTCCCCACCACTGGACACTTGTAAGATTCATCTGGGCAGGGTGCTGGAATATTCACTCTAGTCTAGGTCATGCTTTACCAAGAAATATTGGACCAGATGATCCTTGTGGTCCCTTCCAACCTGGTATTCTGCGATTAGATGATTCTGTAATTCTATGTTCACCATGATGCATTTCATGCCACACCATGTTCATAATTACTGTTTTCTCACTTCCAGAAAGACCTTTTTGCTTTTTCAGACCCTTGAGGTGGTCTCTGCAGCTCTGAACATTATACATCTCAGTGCTTGCTCCATCATGAGGTGTGGGACTGCTTTATGGCATAGGGGTGCAACATGTACTTCTTTTCTAAAAATATGTTGTACAGGAAGCAAGAGAGAGGCCGGAAGCATAAAGCTATTTAAATTGAAGCAGTGAACCAGGAATCAAGAATCCTGATTCTTAAACAGATATATGGGTCCAGATTTTCTAATTGGATCATATGTATTTAGAGACTGAACAGCTCAGTTTCTAAAGATGTTGGTCAACTTTAGCTCTCTCTGAAATCACATTCCAAAGACAGTTTTCAAACCATCTTTTCCTAGAATTAGCACAGAAATTTAATCTTACCTAACAATATCTCACAAAACTTTAAGGTGATCTATGCAATCTTAATTTATCCCTTGCACGTATTAGGGCACAGTCTTTAATTTTATCATCTCAATTTTTTTGTGTCTTCAGGACTTTTAGCTACTAAAGACTTTAGCAACATAAGGTCTGAAAAAGAATTATAGCATCAGAAAATGCATTGAGTATGATCTTCGCCATCTACAGCAATTATTATGAAAATTGTATTCAGTCAGTCAGAACAGGGACCTACATTATACCGTACGTTACTGTCATTCAGAATTAGGAATGACAACATACAATTCGGCTTCTTTCTGGAGCCAAGGCCAGACAAAGCACACACACATGTAAGGCGGATCTTGGCAAAGTTCATGGATCTGCTGTCCATTGTACAAGGATTCATTTTTCTGAAAGGCAGTTTTACCTTTGAAGTCATAATGTATATTGTTGCAAGTTATGGAACTAACTCAGGCATATTGAATTGCCAAAAAAACCTCCAAAAGATGATCAGAAAGGGATACTTCCTGTCACTAGAAAAGTGACAGAATATGGATAATTTTGCTGCCATAACTAGTAACTTGTAAAAGAGATCTCCTCAGTTGATTCCACTGTGGAAAAAAGTACAGTGATAATTTAATCTATATACTAAAAGGCAAAGAATAATGAGTTTTACAGTGATCTTCCAGCTGCTTTTAAATCCTGAGGTGAGAAGGAGCAAGCAGTATATTCCTATATCCGGATGACAGGCACAACATGTACTGTTAAGAGGCCTCTGAAATTGAAAGGGTTCACCCAGAGAAAGAACTCAGGGGGAAAATTCAGGAGTGCAATGATAACAAAATTGGGGAAAAATAAGAAAAACAGAGGCCTTTCTTTACCTTTTCATAAAAACAGATTGTCTCCCATATCCTCCCCTCTCACTAGCAGTGGAAGTGTGCCTTTAAATTTGGAAAGGTGTGAAGAGAAGTCAGTGTCAACTTGGCATAGCACTGGAATAGTCTGGCTCCTCAGGCTATTCTCTGACAGTGCAACAGTATGCCCTTTCTTTCACAGAGAGAATAACTTGTCTTTCTCTGTGAAACAGCTGTGTGTTATAGCACATGATTCATGCACAGTGGGAATGTCTCATGTCATGGATTTTTTAAAACCAGTTTGGGACATTTAGAAAAAACACCCTGAAAACAGGAAGCCTTTAATCCTAAAAAAGAGGAAACAGCAGATTTCACTTCTCACACTTCAAAAATACTGCTGCATACTTCTTGTGCAACATAACAACAAAGGAGCAGACTTGACAGGATTGTGAGATCAGTCACCAAGATAGAAAACACTGCTGAAAAGTGAATTAATGTAAGGGAAGAAATCACAAAAGCCTTGCAAACAGACCACACAAAGTGCATAGGCAGTAAATGGCACACTTGATTGCAAATGAAGGTAATACTTAATCAGCCACCTTACTGTGCTAGTCTGAATCTATGCAGGGAGAGAAAGGCAGAGCGGTGTCTCTGTAGTCTCCCGCTGGGACATTCACACTGGAGATGGCTGGAGGTGCACACCTCCAATGGTCAGCCCCTTGGTACATCTCTGCAATGACTGGATCAGATCTCATCTCTGTGCCATTTACAGCTGAACTACAAGGCATTCCCTCCACTCTCTTCATTGCTCCTATGTATTTCATGTCCAGTACCAAATCAGACCTGTTTAATGGCACCTTAAAGCTACAGACATATCATCTTTCCTTTAGCTGCTGTTACTGGTTAGTAGTCATTTCATGAAAAGTTACCATGGTTGTTTTGGTAGAGGATAAAACCCGCCGATTATAGAGAGAAATTGCCACTGATACTAAATTTCTATTTTTTTGATAAAGTGGTTCTACTAAAAAGTTTTGCAAGTGTAACCCAGAATTCAGTCTTTACAGTTTGTCATAACAGTTGTGGGAGAATTAAAAACAAGTTAGTGGAAGCTGTCAGGCAGAAGTGATGTGTGTGCCAGTAAAGCCCAGGAGGCTTGGAATAGCTCCAGTTTTCTCTAGGAGCTATTTGAACTAGAATGTGTTATTGTAATCGTTTTTGCCAGTCTAAGTAAGTTTACAAATTAAGAAACAATGGGTGTTTGAACTGTTTTCAGGGGGGTTTGTTTTGGTTTGGTTTTTTTTCTTTGTTTTGTTGTTTTTTGGCTTGTTTTTCCTTTTTTGGGTTTTTGGTTTGTTTGTTTGTTTGTTTGTTTTTGTAGAAATCCTAACTAGCTGGCTTTTTGGAAAAACAGTGGGAGAAAGGAAACTTTTCTACAAATAACACTGTACTGAAAGCTGCTAACGACTACAATCCACGAATCCCTTGGATCTATGAGGATCAGAGACTCAACCGGATAAAAACATCAGAATTATGCTTTTGGCTCAAGGGATGGAGCCCTTAGGGCTCCTTAAAACAATAAGCATGATGAATGGTCAGGTCAGTGCAGTAATCTGCATGGCATGTCAAAGATAAACCATGTGGGTTTATGGATTTGTTGAGCTGCAAAAATGGAAGGATAGATAGATTGAGAGGGGCAAGTGTACAAGACAGAGACAGAGAGTCTGGAACAACAGCTGAAGGTCAAATTAATGCTAGAGAGAAAGAGGCTGTCTAGAGCTATCAGGGCAGGAGTGGACCTCCTTCCTCAAGTGTCCTGTTTTTCACACTGAGGACATGTCTGTAGGTCACAATTAAAATGTTCACACTGAGCTCATGAAGGCATAAGTGCCAGATAGCTGGTTTGTGGCAGACCAAGCTCACTTATATTCCCAGAAAAAAAATCTCACATATGTTTGTGCCAGACCATTTCTTATCTGTAAATGTGTGAATGACTAGAGAATCTAGACTTGAGACCAAGATCAAAATATGTGCTGAGTGAGAAACCTGGAGTTTTCTGGGCACATAACTAAAAAATCTGGTGGCTTCTCTATTCCAGAATGAAGGTTGACTGCACTGGCAATTAGAAACCTTCCACTGTTGTTATACAATATAAACTCATTGGCTAATACATGCAAATCATCTGTTGCCTTCAGTGATATGCACTTTTGTTATTTTGCAAGTCCCACAATATCCAGTTACCATATTTTGCAGCAATATTTTGATCACTTTAATGCCTTGTTTTATAAAATAAAATTAGAAGCATTGCAGCTATATTTTATTGATCATTATCCCTTTTTTTAGTCCCCATTGAACAAATCATGTAACTAATTCTATTATCTAGTTTTCTATTACTCTCATGAAGTTTAGCACTTTTTTGAATTTGTTTTCCTGCTGTTTGTCACTCTTTCGTGCATTACCGCTTCTTGTGTACTTGATTTTTCTCTTCTCAAGTATCAACATAAGTTACCACATCCTTGCGCTAGTAGAACTCCCTTATAATCATTTCAGCTCAAGAAGGTTCTTGTTTCAGCACTTACACAGTGCCTGGGTAGTTCCTACAATGAGCATACTCCAGTTATGAATGCTAAAAACTCCTTCATATTCCTGATAATTAAACCATCTAATCAATCACTCTTTAGCACTTTCATTGTCTATCTTTAGGAACAAGAGAATATCACTGAAGTTCACCAGAACCTCTCCCTAGGAACAGTCAGCCTATATCTAATTAAATAAGAACCTTGAAACAACATTTCTTGTAAGAATGACAGGAATAAAATGTGTAGTAAGGTAAAAAAGAAAATGCTAGTTAGTCCCCTCCCCCCCTCAAATAAGTCAGTGAATCAGGCAGAGACCAGAATTCAAGGATGGATTGCATGAAATGAAAGAAAAAAATTTGAAAAATGCATACAAGAGGAAGAATGGAAAGAGCAGTTCTGAAGGTTAATACTAACCAAGGCAGATTTATGTGGAGAACCATGGAACCAGAGGAAGTCCGGGAAGGAAGTATTTCTGCCAGTGACAAGAACACCTATTTTTGAAAAGAAATGAAGAATTCACTTTTCATAATAAATTTCAAGACAAATGCTCTTCCAAGGTTCCTATTTAATAAGAACAAGGATGACTGTGCCCAGACAGAAATTCAGATTATCTTAAGCAATATTAATTAGCCCTTCAAGAAAGTCCTTGAGAGAAGTAAGAATCAGTATTTTCATGCTTGACTGACAATGCTGACTGGAAGTCACTTGCCAAATGACTCTAAGCAGAGAACATCTGTACCATCATTCCCTAAGCAAATGATGAGAGACTACGAGAGATTACAGCTGCAGATATCCAAATGATAGATTTTTCATGCTCCCTTGATATACTTTTTATGTGATCTTTATACTTAATAATGTTGATGAAAATGAATCAGATTTCTACTGGTTTTGAATTTGCACTGTGAGGAATACAAACTCGTTTTCTCTCATTTGCATCAGTCTTCCAAACATAATATAACATTCTCCCTCTTCCTCAGATTGCAGTATCCAGAAATCAAATTACTTCCATTTTTTACTAATTACATTTTTAAGCTTGGCAGCCTAATATGACCATTACACATGCTATTCTGTTAGCTCTTAACTCTGCAAAAAGTAACAAGTATCAGTTCCTGTAATGTGCAACACGAACTGTTAATTAGGCTCAGATGTGCAGCTTCAGTTTTCTATTTTGAAGCTATTAGGAACATGCTAATTGTAACACAGCAGGTAAATAATAATCTGAAACTCTATTTCATAGCAATTGTAAGGAAGCCAAGATAAATGTGTGAGTTGCAAACAGATTTAGAAAGCATAGTGGGTTTAATGACTACTTATACATACTACAAATCTTGACTGTTCCTAACAAATGCTTATTAATATCAGTACAAGTTGCACAATAGAAGAGTGAGTATTGATAAGAAGACAGGGGAATCTGTAATCTTACTATATCTTCCAGGGCCACATATGCAGGACAGGGTAAGAAATTTTCATTCTTGGTACAAGAAGATGGAAGTACTCACTCCTGATACTCGCATTTCTCTGGTGCCAGTGTGACAAGAGCTCACAGGGAACCCTCTAGAAAAAAACAGTCACACAAATAGGTTTGATCAGTCTAAAGACAGTTCTGGAAATGATTTTAGGAACTACAAAAATGACTCAGCTTTGTTCTTGTTAAGACTTTAATTAGTTGTAAACTGAAACCTGCTGACTTAGTTTTTTTTCACTTTTTCATCTACCTTCTATCCAAGTCCCCCTTTTATTTTTAAACCAAGAGATTGTTTTAAGGGAAAGAGACATAGCTGTGATGGTATGGGTAACTGATATAACTTAAACCTTTTATTACAAACCAGCCTTGACCTTTCTTTACAAAATAAGTTATTATTGTTGTAGATGAGGACCTTCTTCCTCATCTCATACCTGAGCAATATGTCTTGCTGGAAAAGAAAAAAAAGCCAAATCTGTAGTATGCAGACATTCCCTCAGGCCCATTACAAAGAGAGAATGGTAAAGTAAGGGAAATATTAAAATCAATCAACCAAACATACAACTTCCTCCTTTCACCCCCCTACCCATCGCCCATCACTTGTCCCCCCCCCCAGACTAAGAAATGTTCCAAAGAGGCATTACATGATGTAAATACCTGCTTATCCTGGAGGATTATTTTTTGGCTAGCTTGGACCCTGTGCGCTATCTTCTGATAGTTTATGATACATTATTATTCCCTGTAGGTACCCAATTTTCATCATTGCCAGGAAATTTTATGATGTCTTTGGTGGATATAAATGTCACTGGCCAGACATCCAGGCATGATAAGAAAGAATCTCAGCACTGGGCATCTTTAAATATATAGTTGACTGGCTGCGGGCTGACAGGACCAGAAGAGAAACACTCAGAAAGACGTGACAAGCTCTTTGGGGGGGACCTCAATATATGCCCTTATTAGGATCCACATCTCTGACGTTACCCATGCCTCAGAGTCACATATCACTCAATGCAGTAAGAAAACTTACAGGAACTGCTTTTCATTTCTGATTTCTGACCCTTGAAAGTAGAGTTGGAACAGATTTTGAGTTTGGGTTTTTTTGTTTGGAGTTTTTTTTCCTTGAAAATTTTAGAGTGTAACATTTGCAAATGTTACACATTTATTCTTTCTCTACTCCTCTACATGAGGTCAGTGTTAACACACTTTCTCTAATTATCTATATTGAAATGTCCTTTCAAATTTCTCTGAAACTACAACTGATTCTCAGTTTTTCTTGGGATGTGGATATTCCAGAGGCAGCTCCTTTGGGTCAGTATCTGTTATATGCCTCCTACCTTGGAATACCCAGCAAAGCAAACTTTCCATCTGTACTCAAAATTTTTTCTCTGCTAATAGATACAAAGTGAAACATTTGCTGTATCTGTCAAATTCAGTAAAGGTAATTTCTTTCTTCTGCTCTTAAGATGTTCTATCAATGAATAAAGAATTGTAGTTCACATAACTAACTGGTATACAGAACCATATACATACAGTTACATAGGATTGCTATTATTGTCAAATAATGCTTACACGTTTGAACTGAAACCATATACTCTGACCTCCACCTTGATGGCTTGACATGTTTTCCCATGTGTAGGCATTTAAAATCCAAACAGAGGCCTGGTATAAAACCTGTCCAAGTCTGCTTGGTGTCACCCAGTGCTCTGCACATTGGTACCTTCCATCAGAATTCCTGATTTAATTTATTCCTCATCCCATCACATTTTTCAATATCCACTCCAGGGCATCTTTGAAAGAGTAACTGGGAATGGTAAGTGGAAATACATTAAACTATCCCTCCCCCTTCGATTCTTTTGCAACAATACTGGTAATGAGATGCAGTTGTGGGTCAACATTACAGCTTTCCCCAGAGGATATTGCCCTTGGTCTAATCTTTTCATTAGAAAACACATTTGAAGATTACTTCCTGAGTTTTTAATCTATTACTTCACTAGTAAAATTATTACGATGTTAAAAATAAAAGAAATCTAGTTTAAGAAAAAATTGAAAAGACCCTCTTAAAATTCATATCAATCAAATTCTGAGAAAAATAGCCTGAAACAAGTGATATGGCAGTTGTATGAATGTAATATAGCAGAGATAATGGAAGAAAGTATATGATAAAAAGAGTCAACTTTCTTCCCCTCTCCCCTGTAAATGGTAGAGCAACTAAAAGGAAGCAACAGAGCCTGAAAATCACAGACCAAGCATATGAAAAATGGAAACAGAGGAAATTAATAATTTCCTGTAGAACCAGAACAATATTTTCAAGATACACAATAGGTTTACAGATGAAAATAACAAAGGGACAAAAAGTTTCTAGAGAATGTTCTTTTTTCTTGAAGTACCAAACAGTACAAATTTTCTCTATGATCTGAAAGAAACCATTTTGAGAAAAAGCTTTGTGGTTGAGGTAAATTTAGCAAATATATTTCCTTGTTCTTTTTTTATACAGTTAAGTGGCTCTGAATTTAGCCTAGAAGATACATCATAGTAACAGCTTTTCATGTAAATACTAAGAATGAACAATTAACTGCTTTTTTGCATAAAATTATGCATGTTTCTTTATGATAGCTTTGTTATTTGCATTAAGTAGCAAGTAAAGGATACACTGTATTAAATTATCTGGGACATTATCAACCATGAATAAAACATGCTTGTGGTAATGTAGAGTAAAGCAACACTTTTTTGGGGTGAAAGTCAAAATTTCATGTAGAGAAAAATACAGTCTGAGGAGCATGGGCCAGCATACACTGCTACAGCTTTATTCACATTGGTAACACTGATTTACATCGTGATAGTTTTGAATTAAGCACTCCTTTTTCCCATTAACAGTTACTCAGTAAAGCAGATTTGATTTAGAGCAATTGTGTGATATGGTGCAAGACAGCTATATGTAGCCCTTTAATCTCCTGCAGCTTGAAAGCAGCTCCCACTCCAGGACAAAGTCACATAATTAGTAATGAGATTTTTGTGTCTTAGCTATTGCCAAGCAATACAAAATCTCAGCACTGGAAGCAGGTGAGCCAAGCACAGGCTAATGAGTCTGATATCAATAACTGCTTTGATGACCAACGGGACATCCAGGCATGCTCTGCAGAACCCATGAAAAACATGGCCTAAAATTTGCAGCTTTGATTTTACAGTCACAACAAGTGGATGACACAGTATAATGGACAGAGACGTAGATCAGTGGGACAAAGGCTCAAGGCAGACAATTTTTGCAGGTTTCAGATTTTAATTGTCTAGCACCACTGGAAAACTGACAAAAGATCTTCCAAGACTGATAATCAAGAACTAAGCACTCAGTATCAACTAAAATCAGTATTTCTCCGTTTTGCTAAGACTGTCAGAGAAAGGACTGCAGCTAGTACATAAGAGGATAGAACATGGAGGGTTGCTTTTTCTATTTCATTGTACTTCAATACTTCTGAATGTTAAATTATTTTGATGGACACTAAAAATTTTAAAAAGTGCTGCAAATTACTCTCCTGGCCAGAGCAAAATGACAGATAATTCATGTAGACTGTAGAACCTCCTACTCTTCCTGCTTTACAAGCAAGACATGATGACTTTCTTCTGCTCCATTTCCCCTACTACTTTGACATGAAAATGAAGTAAGGATCTGATGTGACTGCAATGTGTATGCAAGAAAAGAAGTGGAGGGGCTGAGGTTTTTCTCCCTAATTGTGAACCATAGACTGAGTTAATACTGAATTTTTCCGAAGATTTTCTTTTTTTAAAAGAAATTGAAAACATTTCTAGTTAAAAGGAACCAAGAACATAGAAATAAACAACATATAGATGACAATTTTCTGCTTGGCTGGCATGTAAGCGATATCTTCTATCCTTTATACTGTAATTACACTGAGCCCTCCTCATCTTCAAAGTATGTGTTGCCCCTAAATTTACTCTGTAATACTTTATCCTCATGCGGATGTAATACTACAAGAAGCTTATAATAGTACCAAACAGTCTTTCCTAAATAATATTGTGGATTTTAAGCTACACCACCAATCAGTCCAGGCAGCCACCTTGTTATCTTCATAAAGATAAAGCATTAGTGCTTTCCTGTAGAATAGTTGAGCCACTAAAGGTTTCTACTTATGCAAATACAAAAAGTTTCTAGGTTTTTGCATTTTTTTATATAACTACCAACTCTGAGGACATTTGAACATTATCAGTGGTGAAAGCCATTGGAAGTCAATGAGATACTTCAAGGGCTCATTAAGTTAATAATTCTATTTAGCATAATACTATCACAGAAAGATGAAACATCCTTTGCACAAACAGAGCATTGTGTAGGGAATACAACTGTTTGGTTTACTAATTAAATTCCCCATTTGGATTCTTTGCTACAAGTTTAATTTTATAAACTTATATAAAATGCATGTCATTCCATGAGTCATAGAGCAGTTAGTTAAACTGATAGACTACACATAAATTTCATTTCCAAAAGGAGAACCTTACTGGGATTTTCCACTGCATTCAGGGGTTTGGCTTTGTTTGCTGAAAAATCTCTGAAACAGTGGTAATTAATCAAATTCAAAGCCAGTCCTCTTGGGGTTTGATTCAAAGGTCACTAAAATAAGCAGAAAGTTTTCATGGCTGTCATGGTTTAACACCAAGTGACAATATGAATGTTTGGAACTAGATGATTTTTAAGGTCCCATCCAACACAAATCATTCTATGGTTCTGACAACTAACCACCAAATATATGCAATGGTTTCAATTCCCCAACTTTCTTGCTCAATGAGAGAGTCAGTGCCACCCAGAAGAGAAGTCAAAGTGGAGTTAGTGTCATAGACCACACCAGCGGCAAGCTGCTGAAAGGGAACAGAGCTAGGTTTTGATCCAAATGTGTTCAGGTTTAGGGACATAAAATGCATTAATAGAAATATGAGTGTTACAAATCTTCTGATCTCTCTGGTGGGTTCAATAAAATATTCTTCTCAAATTGAGAACTCAAATCACAATGTTTGACCCCATTCCTGCTTTTTGTTTTGAATGCATAACTTTTAGGCTTTTCATTCTTAAATCTGAAAAAGTAGATTTTGGAAACAAAGTACTTTTTAGTCCTGTGCAGGTATGATCTCTATTACACAAATTATTTTTTTAAGAACTTTTCTTTTTCTCCCTCTTTTATTGCCAACTATGTTTGTAAAGACTGCAAAACACCAGTATCTTGATGAGTGGGTCTGAACTCAGTACTCCAACATTTTTATTAAGGTTCATGTATTTTTTAATAGACACAGACTCCCTAATGGTTACATTCTATCTACCAATGCTCCATTATGATCTTTTGACCATGCAAACTCACTTTAGCTATGTAGTTAAGCTGTGTTCATGATGCCTGGAATTGCTGAAGAGCTGTGGTTAATCCAAGAATTTCCTTTTAATCATTTGTGTTCTGTAAAGTTTTAGCTGAATATCAGAAATGAAGATTCAGATGTGCACTTGAGCATGCTATGCCCAATGACAGCTCGTAAAAATTATAACTCTAACTTATTAAATATTGTTCTCTATAAAGAAAACTAGACCTTTTATGTCATCTGATCATGCAGGTAAAATTTGAAGATATATACAACTGCCTTACAAAATTTCTTAAATGTATATTCTGTCCGGACTTACATCTACTTCTTTACATTGACTATATGGTTACTGTAAACAGAAAAGTGATGCCATTTTTCAACAAATGTTATTCATATAAGAAAGGTTAGTATAATTTGCAAGACTTCCAAGTTTGTGAGGTAAAAGTTATTCTCATGACCGGTATGGAACAAATAAAAGTATTTTGTTCTATAAATTTGAAAAATTATTCTGATAAAACTGTTTTATGCGGTTAGTTTGCATAATATCTTATCTATGTAATAAAATGGAATATAAAAATTAAATTATCAATCTATCTATGTCTTCACATTCATCTTGCAGAAAATTCCTAACTACTGAATTGTAACTTGTGATCATTAATTTATACACAGGTGTATTACATTTAAAAAGCAAAATTGAGCCAGTTACTACTTGGATCACATAGATTGTCTGAAAGCACATAAATCTCTAAGACATAATTTTTTCAGTAGCATTAACACTCAATAAAAGTCCTGTATTACTTTCCTGAAAGAGAGTAGTCCTTTGTCTACACAGTTGTTTAAACCATGACTCTTCCTTACCTGCAATGCTACAGTCAGAAAATAAAAGTGAGAGATGTCAGAAAAGAAAGGTTTGATAAATTGATGAAGTCATTTTAATTGAGAAAAAAGCTTTATAAAGTTGTATTTAGTATTCTGAATGATAACTCCTAATATCTTTCAAGTAGGAAGAAATGAAAATTGTCTCTCTTTTCTCACTGCGTAACTTTAATAAGATGAAGACTCTTCAAGGAAAAGTAGGGTTCATACTGTTTCTCTTACTAAAAGTAAATATGCATCACACTGATAGAATCCTGATAGAAACAGAGGATGCCACAATGGGGGCTCATTTTTAAGGTCTATAATATACAGTCGCTATTAAAAACTTCCAAGGATGAATTACTCTCTGCATACACCAAATGAAAGATTCTTTTAATTTTGTTTTTATTTTCAGTCATGTTCTCTATACTTTTTGGTTAAGCAACATTTGTGCTATGAACCCACGAAAAAAAAAGTAATTCCCTGGAATTAAGAAGTTGTAGGACACTTCATCTCACGCTACTAGCAAAGATGTGTGTCATTACAAGGGAAAACATAAAAGTGCTTACAGGAAAATTAACACCATGAAAGTTACTCTTTAATTTACCAAACAAGGTGTGAAAGTAAAAACAGGAAATTACTGGCAAATAGAGCACACATGTTTTTTTGAAGCCCATGCTTTTTGAAATGCACAAGTACATGTAGAGCGCATGTATTGGCACTAATGAGATTTTCACTATGTTTGGTAGAAAAAGTATCTTCATAGATGATTCTGAATAAAGCTAGGAAATAGCAAAAGTAAGAAGGAAACAGTTGATAAACTTAGGAAATCTTAAAAATATTCAGGACCTTGTGCTTTGCTCATATTACTATATACAGGTACATTTATATATGTATATATTATACATACATTTTTATACATAAAGTGTATACATTTACACAAATACACATGTTTATGGACACATATGCATATAAGTTGATTATATTACATGATATAAAACAAGCCACTAATAAATAGTATGCTATAATGTACTATAAGGTGGGGGGAGAGACTCAAGAACCATATATATATATGTGTGTGCTGCATTTATAACATTTACCATCTTGGCCTTCATTTTGTTTTCAGCATCTATGAAATGCTGATCAAAGACTTTGTAAAAGACTTGACTCTGTATAGAACCCCTGGTTTTAGGAATTTTATAATTCTGGGAGAGACCTTTATATTTTCATAAAATGGATACACATTCTCTTCGCCAAATGAGGAATATTTTTGGCCCTGTTTTACAGAATAATTTTAATTGACATTATCACTGGTGATAATTTTTACTTGGCACACAAGCAAGGACTAAACTGGTATGCATTTTGAAACTGCCAAGACCAAAACAAGAGACAGCAGGCAGACTATTGGCGTCAAAAGGTTTCAAATTAAAATCACAGCAACTTTAATTGTCTCCAAGAAGCTAAAATTATGATAGCTGAATCCAGAATAATGAGCTTGCACTTTGGTTTCAGATGCCTTTGATTTATTAAAATTCACATAAAGTAAGAGAAAGAAAAAAAAAAAAAGATTTTTTAAAATACTGCAATAATTCAAAAGCTTTCCGTGTGTTCAGACAAATGAATATATGCTTCAATTCCAAGTCTCTATGCCAAATTTCTACCAGTAGCATCTTGTTGCCATAGAGAGAACACAACACATGAAAAGATGGTGAACCAGGTGACAAAGTGAACTATATACATCTGTTTATCTCTGGAGGCTGGATTGCCTATATCAGCGGGGAACAAATGAAGCTGAATATAGTTATCCAATGTTAGTGCCTGCCAAAACCCAGCACAATTTCACTAATTCTTTCCTCCTGATACAATTATCTGTTCAGTTCAAGAGGTACCATATTCATTATAATTCTAAACATCTCCTCAATCTATATTAATTATATGGATGATATTATTTAAAACACAGAGCTCACGGAGTCACATCGCCAGCCAGGGAAGCACATTAGCCTCAGGCTAATCGCTCAAGCAAATTGTTGCGCTTCTGTATGCATAATTTAGATTCTAATTATGTTCACAACATAAATAACCAGTAACTTGGCCTAAGCTATCCAAGTTCCTGTGCATGTTTAAAAGAGGAGAGTTTCTCCTGAGTGGATAAAGGCTTTATTTATCTTCGGTATCTGCAATTGCATTGCAACATCCATTCCCGCAGCAGTGTCTGTGCCTTTATCATGACATGGAGGCATGACAAGAATGAAACGGGAAACCAGTATGCACACAGATTTAATGGGATCTTGCTTCCTGAACCATTTGTAAATTTAAGCAGTAATGTATTCTGCTGCATAAAACAGAATAAATTGGAAGTGACTAACCAGTTGCAATGCAGAGTGCAAAGCTAATTATATTAGCCATAATTTATAAAACAATAAGCCAAGAAAAATGTGGATACAATTAGCTGGTTTTGTTGACAATCAGACAAAGCCACTAAGTTCATGAATTTTAGCCTTGCAGGGAGGACTAATCTAGATGTGTTTTGCAGAGCAGACTGATAGAGTGTTTTCCTTTGCACAGAAAAAAAACCCAAACAAACCAGCTGGTATATGGAATCATAGAATCATAGAATAGTTAGGATTGGAAAGGACCTTAAGATCATTTAGTTCCAACCCCCCTGCCATGGTCACAGACACCTCCCACTAAACCATGCCACCCAAGGCTCTGTCCAACCCAGCCTTGACCACCGCCAGCGATGGAGCATTCACAACTTCCTTGGGCAGCCCATTCCAGTGCCTCAGCACCCTTACACTAAAGAATTTCTTCCTCATATCCAATCTAAACTTCCCCTGTTTAAGTTTGAACCCATTACCCCTTGTTCTCTCACTACAGTCCCTCATGATGAGTCCCTCCCAGCATCACTATAGGCCCCCTTCAGATATTGAAAGGCTGCTGTCTGGATACTATAGCAAAACACAAAGCAAACAGTCATAAACAGACATACTTCTTGGTATGCTAATTTTTATTTATTTTTTCTTTTGAAGTGAATTTGGTTTGGCAGTCATTCCTTCCATTCCAGATGTTGAAATCAGAACCTCTGCTTAGTAAAAATCTCACATTTTTGAAGACATCATGACTAAACCAGCTTGGCTTACCAAATGAATCAGTGGTACAGTGAAAGTATTATGTCTGCTTCAAAATCAGTCAGGCTGAATGGAGGGAAGTGTGGTACTCTGGAATAGTCAAATTAACATTAGCAGATTTGCTGAAATCAGATCAATGTAGATTTAATTCAAGATACATGTTCAGTGCAAAGATGTGTTATGAACATGATGTCTAGTCATTTCTACCAGTGGGTTATTAATTTTATAAACTATTCTTGCCTCATCACCAGGCACAAAAAAAAAAAATGGTTTATGAAGAGTAATCTGCGCAAATGAGATGTTCTTCTTGAAAGATCTGTTTTCCTATGGGGTATGACAGAGCCTGGTACTGTCTCTGCTTACACTTCACATCTCCTTTGTTAAACAATCCTTCAGAGCAGAAGACTCATTCTGAAATGTTCTTGAAAACCCATTCAAGTTCCTTTGAAGTCTGTAGCAGTCCTTCTGCTGACTTCAAACACCTTAGGATTGGCTCTTTCATGCATAAACAGGGAGGAAAAATTAGGCCAACAAGGCAAATTAGCTTACAAAATAGTATTGGTATTGATCTAAAAAGGAAAAATATATATATTACACTGCATGTGAGAAAGACAAGTTGTTCTCATGTAAAAGCTGCATCATAAACAATGTATTTTATGTGGGCATCTAAGAGGGAAATCTCAGTGTAATTATCAAGATTGTAGGTGGTATATTACTGAAGTTAATGTTTCAGTACAGCACTCCGCTGAGGTAAAATTTTCCAGAAGACTTTCATGCCAAGTGACCACTAAGACGGTTGCTACTATTACTCAATCCACCAAAGCTTATCCTGGAAGCCTTGTTCACCAAAGTCTGCCTCTAAGCTAACGTGCCCTGCCTAGAGACAGCACCTCCTGACCATGGACGGATCTGCCCTGATACATTTACAAAGCATTTATGCAGCACCATGTGAACATGCATCCAATGTTAAATTAGGGTATCTCTGCCTTGGTCTCCATTTGCACTGCGAGCATGCCCTCAGGCATGCTGAGCATCAGCATTCCCTGGTATCTGCTGCTTCTGAAGATGTTGAATTAATCAGGAGGCTTCATCACAGCTACACAAACACGCTAGGTATCCCTGGCTGTTCCAATCTGCTGAGACTTACCCATTACAAAATGACTGCCATTCTCCTAGTACAAAACCCTCAGTAACTAAAAGAATTAGGTAATCTTCTACCTGAAGTAACATTTGTTTGTCTATGACTGTTTTCTAATCCTAGGCTGTTGTTCTGAAAATAATAATCTTACCATGCTGCATTTTTGCTTGTAAAAACTCCTCAAATATTAGAAACACAATTACCAAGGCTAAAAGCAGTGTCTGAGGGTACAAAGGCTATCTCTGCACTGCAAGTATTTTGATTAGCAAGCCACCACAGAATTCCAGTGTTATAAGCAAGGCCCTGATGTCAGCTGTGGTGTTTTTCTGACTATCCATCTGATTAGTTTTTAATTCTAAAAATTACATTTTACTACATTTTGAAGCAGAATTTAGGAACAGTGGAGTTTATTACCATTCTCCAGATAGTTTCAGATACTGCAGTAGCTGTTGAAGGGAAATGTGAAACAACCTTACTCGATCTCCTCCAGTATGCTTTATGAATTTATCAGTTGAACAGGCAAGAGCTAATGGCAGTTCAGATATAAAAGTTTTTTGCTAAGTATTATTTCCCTAGAGCTTTCTTATCCATCTAAGATAAATCCTTCTCTATGCAAGCTTACTGTTAGAAAACCATGCTGAGAGTTTTGGAAAACGAAAGGAAAAGACATAGAAAAATACAGTAGAAGGTGTACAGAAACAGATTTCCGCTTTGCACTTCTTTATTGACTGAATCCAGTCTGATTTTTCTGTTATTATTTCCAGTAATACTGTAATTCACCAAGCAAAATGTCTGGTCTTCAGGAGTAAAACAGCATTTGATGCTGGTGTCATGACAGCTCTCTACGGAAGAAGATCAAAAGATTGTTGGCCATTGTGACATAAGCAATAACAGCCAGCACAGTAGATGATCTTTCTAATTCATTGAACCTCCAGGAACTGGCAACATTATCACCAAACATCCTATGCACTGCACAAAGCACTGCATTTCACAAGGCACCCTTCTAGTTACTAAAATTTGTTATATCAGTAGAAATGCAATCCAGAGATTTCAAATTTACTTATCCGTGACCTTTATACCTAAACTTGGAGGAACTCTGAACAAAACCTGAAGAATCATCACATCTTTGCTTACAAATTCTGAACATTGGTGCTGTTTAATTTTGTCCCAGCCCCCTCAGTCAGTTACAGCTTTCAAACGTATATGCTTACTATGCTTCGCTTTGTTATGCAGAGCAAAACCCCATGAAAATAATTTGCATTTTCCTGAGAGAAATCTGCCATTTGCTTCTGCTCTCCAGGAGATTATTCTTTGTGACATTTCAGCCTCTTGCTGAGAAAATTGCTCCTTTAGAATAGCAGAGAATTATGTCTTTATATGAAGTGATAATAACAGAAAATACATGCAGTTATTCTTAAACCAAATACTATTCTTTATCAAAATGCTGTCTTGAAATGCAACACTGATTATTTCATCAAGTTAACAACAACAAGAAAAATAAAACTCAGGACACTGTACTTAATAGTTTATAATGAAGGCTCATTTAAAAGAACATCTGAAACTTATTTTTCTCTTTTATTTTTCTTTACAGACAAAATCAAGAGACCTGAAGTATTGTACTAGGTGCAATGAAATACAGAAATTTTATAACTGATTTTATTTCATAGTTCAGAATTAGGAAAAGATCAGACAGACATAAAAACCTTCAAATAGTTTAGGTTGTCACTCCAAAATTGAGCTAAAACCAATAATAGACTATTGTTTCAACACTGACTTTGTAAGTCAACATTTTGTGTTACTGTCTGATGTACTTAATACTGATGTAATCTGATACAACTAAAGGGCTTAATTCATAGTTAGGGAATAACACTTGCAAAGTGCCTAGAACTCCTGAACTGATCACATTCACAGGAAAAAAAAAAAAAAAGAAAAAAAATACAGCTGATCCTGTAATTGCAAAAAACAATGAAAATACAGCAGCATTGAAAATACTGGGATATGACTTTGTTACAGAGCAATATGTCAGCCTACAATGAAAAGGTTGCACACCAAGTTCCTAAATGATGCTCACTTCCAGGATCCAGGTGAGGACGCAAAGTTATATGTATGCTGAAGACATATCACTTTTTCCTCCTCTCAGCAGGCAGAGAGATGACCAATGAGACACTCTGGGTTTTCTGTTTATATGGTGTCATGGTTTAACCCCAGGCAGCAGCTAAGCCCGACGCAGCCAAGCCCGACGCAGCCACATGCTCACACCTCCCCAGGGGATGGGGGAGAGAATTAGAAGGGTAAACTTGAGAAAACTCATGGGTTGAGATAAAGACAGTTTAATAGGTAAAGCAAAAGCTGTCTCCAGAAGCAAAGCAGAACAAGGAATTTCCTTCAGCAGGCAGGTATTCAGCCATCCCCAGGACAGCAGGGCTCCATCGTGTGTAACGGTTACTTAGAGAAACAAATGCCATCACTCCAAATGTCTTCCTTCTTCTTCCCTTGCTGAGCATGATACCAGATGATATGGGATATCCATTCGGTCATTTTGGGTCAGGTGTCCTGGCTGTGTCCCCTCCCAGCTTCTTACTCCCAGAAAAGGCTCTGACTTTGTTTAAGCACTGCTCAGCAGTAACAGAAACATCCCTGTGTTACCAACACTGTCTCCAGCACAAATCCAAAACAGAGCCCCATACAAGCTACTGTGAATAAAATTAACTCTACCCCAGCCAAAACCAGCACATACAGCCACACAGTTTGGAGTGCTGTTGCAAGCATAACTAAAGGCAATAAACAGACATAAAGCTATGGCAAGTGTCAGTGTGACATGCTAATAATTCCAGTAATGGTAGAGATGCAAATGGGACTAAACCTCTGTCTTTGAGCTGGACCATGGTTGAGCCTCACAGTGTCACGGCTTCATTCCAGTTAATCAATGGATGTACCATTATTTACTTGTAGTAATGATTCTGTGGTTCTTTTTTTCACTTTATTATTTATTCTTTTACAGCAAATGGGAACCTAGTGATAAATAAGAAATAACTGTGGCTATGTGTACATATTGAATAAAAGGACAGCTTCTCCTTTTTATGCCATCTAAGACAGGAGGCAGCTATAGATTCAGACATGGAAGTAGAAGAATTGACTGACACACTCTAAGGAGTTGCATTCACTTTTTAATGTTTAATCATATTTTGACCGTGCAAATCAATGCACCTGCACTCTAGCAAACAACAGGCTTCATTTGTAATAAGTTACTTTCAGAGGAAGAATTGTATTTGTCAAAAATACTGTAGGAAAAAAAATTGCTAATGTGTTTGGTGCATACACTGCTCCACTACTGTGTTACCAAGAATACTGGCCCCATAAATGAGGCACATATATACAGCTACAGATTTCCAGCCACACCTTTTCAATTTTCACTTTAATCCCTCAAATGCACTAGCACATACTGCAGTTGCATCTAAAAGTGTGAGGCTTAACAGCAGGAGGAAGAAAACATGAGATAATCAATTTATTTTGCTTTCCAAAGCAGAAAGGAAGAGATTAAATTCCTTGCCTTAATGAAACATGGACTTTGGGATGACAGGAGAACACTTCCAGGATATTCTTCTTCCCAGCTCCTTCCTGCCCTGGGACTTGTGAAGCAAGGACCAGGTAGTCACAACGTAAAATGTTAGCACTGTTACCGGTGCTAACATGCCATAATGCTAGAATGCAGAGCTGCAATTTTTGTCAGATGGGGAAAGAAAAGTTATTTCTTACAGGTCATCATGCAGAAGGGAGTAGGCAGAATGCCACATGGATCTTCAGAAGAGGAAAGCTGTATTATGAAATGATACTTTTTAATAACAGGGGAAAAAGAAACAAATCTAAACGTAATTTGGGACATAACAGTGCCTGCCAAAATGTTCAGAATGTTTAAAACCATTCATTATACTATCTGCCTTGTAGCTTGTGAAGCTGCTTATTATTCCAGGCGTAACAATCAGAAGATGGTGCTATATTCAGATTCAAAATGTGAAAAAACAATAACTAAATCAGCCATGTAAAGTATTGAAATTAATTTCCGATGCAAGACATAGACTCGTAAAACCTGAAAGGCCTACAATATTAGAAAGCACTGTTAGAGTGTTTGTGCCTACCATCAATTCTCTGCTCAGACAGCAAATCAGAGAGTGCATGTTCATGAGCTGAACTTTACACAAGCATAAAGAGCAAACATCCACTTTAGCTTCATGTAAAAAGACATTCTTCTTCAAAAGCTCAGTCAGGTGCCTGATCACAGCCAGCAATTATTCAAGCAGATAAGTCAAGATTTTGTCTTTAGTGGAGACAGTAATAGAACTGCATTGATTAATGTAATTAAGTGTAATCCAGCATTCAGATTTGCAGTCAGAGTTGGCATTAGGCATTATTCATGGTGTTATTTTGTAAGAAACTCCACTTGATCAGTTCCTCAAACCCTACAGAAACATATTCTCTAAAAAATATTAGAATGTATTTTGTTGCTGGAGGTACTGACTGCTAGTGAGATAAAAAAGATTTTTTTTTTCATTATAGAAACAAATGCAAATAATGAATCTATTTGGGTAAGGAAAGTTACAGGTAGTTCTATTTTCTTTGGTGTCCCTGCCATATTCTAGTATAAGTGTCTCAGGAAGTCATAGGATGTTAGAGCAGAGAAGAAAGAACCCAAATTATTTGTTTTATTTTCATATACCATGGTCATTTTAACAAAGCTTGCTTTTTAAAAGATAAAACTTGAGAACAAGAGAAGATAATCCATATATCTTTAAAAACATGGCAAATAATTTTCCTTCTTTCCAATAGTAAGCAGACAGGAATATTTATAATTTGTTTTAATATAATTTAAGTACAAATACAGAGACATTCCTTGGCCACCTCATCTAAGGGGCATGAGATGTCTGCTATCATGGAAGCAACTAAAGACTGTGTAGCCTGGGTTATGAACAACATGGGATGCAGTGTTTCTCTGTGCAGTTAGTTTGGATCCTCACAGATGGTGCTTAAGTTTAATGTGAGAAGATAAATGCATATTATATCCATGATGTCTTCCCTTTTCCTGTCCAAGAGACAGGAAATAATGATTAATTCAGATAACTCCCTGTGCTTCAATATTCTTTTCTCCTGAGCATGTAGCTCCTTAGATTTGTATTTCATGATCTTGTATTTATTGTGCAAATAGCCAGTAGCAGAACTATACAAGGGGATATAAGGTTTTAAAGGATGCATCTGCAACCACAGTGAAAGAAGACATGGGGAATGGAAAGACACATAACAGGACATTCCTTTGTCAGAGCAGTAAGTTGTTTCTAATTTAAAGCTTTTTTTTCTTTGCAAAGGTTTATCTCCACTGGGAGACCTGCATGAGGCAGCGGGACAGGGTGACACTTCCCATGGCATCTAAATGGCTTAGACTGTGTTTAACAGTACTTCAGCTACCCATAAAAGTGACTTCTCAGAAATCAATATGGAAACCACTTTGGGGTCTTCCAGGATGAAAATCAAACTATATCATGATAAGATTATTTTTTTTTTTATTTCCTCTGAACTGCCTTCTTTTTCTCAATTAAATTCAACAAGATTGAAGATGAGTCTAAGCCAAGACTTTAATGAATATAACTCAGAAGGCTAACAGTAATTTCCTAAGGGTTGACAAAGGGATCAGAGAGTGGGTTTTGTGCCACTTTTCTGAATTAATGCTTTATTAGAGAAAAAAGGGAATGAGAGACAATTCTGACAAAGGTCATGTAAATCAGCACTTTAGAACAGGAACCAGCTATTCTAGTTACTTCAGATAAGAAGTTACCGCTCTCTTAATATACAGAAGAAATAGTCAGGATAAACATCAGAAGGAAAGCTCATTAATGCCAGTGTATGGAACATCAGGTAAACAGTACTCACTGACAAGGCAGATTATGGAATTAGAATGACTATTATCCTTTCAGTTCAAGCTAGACTTCATCTCTATTTATCGATGATTAAACTTGCTGTTATAGAGACCTGTCTGAGCAGGCCTTTAAAGCTCTTTTCAATTCATGTTATTTCAGGCTTCTCCTGTACATCTCTCCTTTCACCCTGAGAGATCAACAGTATTTATTCAGCATGAGAAAAGCTCCACATTTGAGATTTCCTGACAACACAAATAATTCTGGAAGTTAGCAAAGTTCATTAAATGTATTTAAGCAAACCATTATTCCTTGTGATTTAACCTTAAGCCTTAATTCCCATAAAATGATGCATGTTTATCACTTGTGAAGGAGTTATGATGAATAGGCAAAAGACATTTTTTTAAACAGACTTTATTTTCCTTACATTATTTTATTCTCTAACATTTTCCTGCTTTTCTTCCCCCCCCTTTTTTTTCCTGATCATTCTTGACTACAATAATTGCAGTAATAGAAATTCACACTCTTTCAAAAGCCACATGGCAGCCATATAACGAATAAGGTGATTCAGAAAGTGATCACAGCAACTGCTTTTGAGCATTCACAGAATAAAATATCGTACCTTCTATAAGACCGTGCTGTTAGTAATGCATATAAGTGACTAGACATGCAGAAATGTTGCATTAATATATGGAAGATAAAACAAAGAAAGGGATTAGATGAGTATGTGTGATTAGGACTGGCTTTCTTCCCAGTCACAAAAATCAAATGCCTTTAATATTATTAAGGACTACTATTGTGCTGAAAAGGCAATATGTTATGTTAACTCGTCAAAGTGGATCTACATATTCAAATCTAAATGAAATATATTTTATTTATAATCATCTCCTCTTTTCTCTAATGGCATTTCCATTAATTCAGCTCTTTCTTACCACATTACTGAAAATGAGTTTGCCCATCTTTCCATCATCATTTGCAAGCAATCCTGTGAGGAAAAATTGCCTAAATGCTCTTGTTTGAGTTCCTGCGTGCTTGGGCCCTGAAAAAGGTTTTTTTTACAGTGTGGCAGCTGAAATAGATTAATTAATCCTAATGAAGGAAAAGCAGTCTTACAGCTGTCAAATTAGTTTGCAGACTGCGGTAGAGAATGACAAGAAACAAAGAATATACCCTGAGCTGATATCCTGGTAAGAACTATTCACATTACACCTATGTTATCTAATGCTTTTCAATGGCCATCATCAACAACTGGATGTTTTGCCTTAGGCCCCAACTAAATGTCCACCATAGTGGACAAATAAATAAAATAACTAGTGTGAACAAAAGCAAGAAAATATATTTTACTGAAAGATAAAGTCCATCTCACATGAAGGCAGAAAGACTTCTTTGCAAAATCGTTAATAAACCTCAGGGATTAAAATTTCAAAACTGAAATAACGAAGTCTGTGATATCAGCATCAAAGCATTGACAACTGAATTAACTTGTTAGACCATTTTTTTATTTTTATGAGATTGAGAGAAGTCAATATCCCCCATGCTAAAAATCAACATTCTGAATTGCCTTAAATTAATTAAGGTATAATGGGATTTGGGCACGATCTGCAAGTTTCCTCTCATCCCACTCTTTCCTTAAAGGACAAGATTTTTTCTTCAGCAACTTCAATTGTTTCCCTCTAGTCTTTTTAATTTATTTCTCTTTGACATTTATGTTTCTGCTTTCTACCATGAAAGTTCCCCTCACTCTTTCCAGGAGTTACTTTCTAACTGCAGGCTGCTTGCCTGATGCATCCAGGCATACAGAAGATTCTATTTCATGGCATTACTCAGTTGCTTTCAGGAGAGGAAGCCTCCAGAGACTGTTGCAGGAACCAGGCAACACCACCTAAAAATAAACAACCTTCCTCCTCACTTCACAACTAGAGCTTTTCATGAAAAACAATATGGAGTAAATTGAAAACAATTGAAAGCTGTTACAGAAGCTGCCAGAAGAAATCCCACAGGTGCCACAGTTTTATCATTGAGCCATCATCTCTTAGTACAGCTGTCTGCCCTGAAGTTATGAGAGCTTCTACATGGCCAAAGGCATGGGACAGTAGCCTACCAACCCACATACTGAGTAGATTCAGCTTCCCATGACCAAGCTCCGTGCCTCCCAGTTCCCTGCTATCTCTTTCCCCGTCATGCCTTATCTCTAAGCTAACTGACCCTGAGTCACTGCTTGGTCTCATCTTCCTACCACAGACTTTCCTCTGTGTCTCCTCACGTCGCTGGTACTGAATGACAGCCTCTTGGCATCTTCCTACTCTCCACAGGTAGTCTAACACCTGCTCTACTTTAGGTAATGCTGTCTACCAAATTAATCACTTTATCCCTCTCCTTCTCCTCCAGTTTGCTCTCATCATTTACTCAAATGAAACACCATCAGCATAAAAAAAAAGTTGACTTGAAGCAAATAGCTAGAGGATATATCATTTGAGAGAAGTACATATTTGGATACATATTTGCCAGTTCCATGTATATGAATCCTTTGGAAATTGTGCACCAAACCAGATTACATTTTCTTCAGAGCCAGAATACCTGCAAGAACTATTACAAACTAACACCTCTACTTAAAAGTATTATGCTGTAAACTTCTGAATAAAAAAGGTTTGAGGTTGCATATTACAAAATAGTACTCTGGGGAAGTGAACTGGCAAGTGTTTGAGGGGCCAGCTGTTAAGTAACTTCAAATTCCATTCAGCTGTGTCAACAAAGACAATTCAACTGTTGCTTACTACCAAAATGTGAAATTCACACCCTTGGAGAGAAAAGACTTAATAAGAAAAGCTACCTTAGTATGTACTAATCAACTCTCTTCTTGGCAGTCATTACCAATATGCCAACAGCTGAATGAACATGAGGTCTGGGAACCAAACAACTGCTGACAGTTTTTGGAAATGTGGGGTCCACCTGGAACAAATTATTTATTGTATGTTCTAGGTATTGAATATTGTCATTAAGGAGAGGCATATTATTAGAATACTGCTAATATATGCAAATTTGTGATCAGGCTTCTGATTTTTCCCCTTCTTTTTCACATGGTAACCACCTTTGTGCATATTGTTCCTTACCCTTTTTAACAACTGGATTAAACCATTTCAGAGAGAGAGAATGAGGAATCAAGCAACACAATTTTGTCAGTTTTACCAAAAATAATTTCAAATGAGAACAAAGAGGCATAGTTCAGACCAACGTTTTTTGTTCTAAGCAAGATTGTATTTATTATGCTGAGATAGGGAAAAGGAAAAAGAGGCAAATATTTATACAGGAAAATAAAAGTAATGTCTATATAAATTAATGATACATTTGTCTGCTCAATACAGGAGACAGTAAGTCTGACTTTATGAAATGTTCTTTAAGAAATAAACCATAAGACCAGGAAAATTCAGGCTTTGAAACCTGACTGTGTAATTGTCCTGAATAGTAAATCATTGATAGACACAGGGTGTACAAAAAGCAAGCATTTTATGTAACAGCATTTACAGAGAAGACTGAGTTATAAAGTAGATGTTTTGAGTAGGATGTAAAAAGATATTTGTCTAACATTGCACCCAGACTTGGGAAATAGATAACAATACACTTTTATTAATACTGGTTTCACTATGCTAATGCTTCAAACACCAATAAAGAGCGGACACCTTCAAAGGTACTGCATATACACATATTTACAGGAAAAATAGATATGCCAGTGAAAGAACAGGAAACGAAACAGAGAACCACCTATCTTAAAGCAGATCACAGCCAGGAAAAGACTGCATCAGACTGGCGGTGTTTAACATCTTTGTCAGCCACATGGAGAGTGGGATTGAGTGTGCCCTCAGCAAGTTTGCCAGTGACACCAAACTGTGTGGTGTGGTCTGCACACTGGAGGGAAAGGATGTCATCCAGAGGGACCTTGACGCACTTGAGGGGTGGGCCAGTGCAAACCCTATGAAGTTCGATAAGGCCAAGTGCAAGGTCCTGTACATAGGTCAGAGCAATGCAAGCACAAATACAGGCTGGGTGGAGAATGGATTGAGAATAGCCATGAGGAGCAGCACAGAGGAGTGCTGGTTGATGAGAAGCTTAACATGAGCCAGCAGTGCACGCTCACAGCCTAGGAAACCAAATGTGTCCTGAGCTGCATCTAAAGAAACCTGACCAGACGACTATGTACAGAAGCCAGAGTACGCTAATTTGTGACTGTCCAGCAAACACCTTCTTTTTAAGTTACAGGACTGTGCAAGCGCCCACGCATTTAGGCTATGCATTACTCTGGATGAGGGCATAGGCATCGATAGTGCAGCACGTTCTGTAGAAGGTGGATTACACATCTGTTCTAGAAGGACTGGATTGCAACTAAAATGAGTGCCAATTCTAGAAGACATGTTTAGCCTATATTTGGATGAATACTTACAGCCAGATGTAAGTTAATATTTACAATAACTTTGTTAACATTAAATTAAGGTTTAAAAGCATCACTTATTTACCTAAACCTGGTTTTGTGCGGTTTTGTGAATTCCATTTTCCTGATGAGCTGTGCTGTTAGCCGTCCTCACTTCTAACAAATGCCGCAATGTAATATAGTCTCTGGAGGGTTCAGAAGCCCTCAGAAAACCTACAGAGTATCTACTTGGCATTATCAGCTATGTGAATTCTGGTTCTCTGCTATGTATTTACAGCTTCTAAGGGCTTTATATCTTTGCAAAATTATTTGCCTTTTAGCAAAAAAAGTGCAAAACAGATTCACTGCAAAATCATCATGCTCCCACTGTTTACAGCATCCATAATATATTTGTCGTTTGTCACATTTTATTTGCCACATGTTTGAAAGCATAGGAGAATTTAAGTCACAGACTTGATACTTTCTCTTATTCTTTATGAGCATTGTGCACAGACATTGTTCCAACAGGATCAATGTAAGATCATTTACAAAAAAAGGAAATATTTTAAGCTATTTGATATGTCTCAAGAGTGCATCCAAGGACTATCTGGTGTGTACATTTTTGCTTCAGTGAGAAGAAAAACTGCTTTTGTGAAAATATTCTCTTGGTTCTGCTCTTGTGCAAGTTCTGGGAACACATTGAAGGCTTCTGATGTGCCATGGCTTCACTTGAGCAGTGTCTGATATAAGACTTTGTCAGAAAATGTCTCTATTTTCACCTGACAGACTGATGAATATCCATTTTTACTTTCTGCCTTTCAGTCAAATTTCTATGTTGTGACTGTTCATATCACAAACCTTTCATACAAAATAAGAGTCATATGTGTTTTAGTCAATTATAAAGAGGCTCCTCTAGTAAAAATTCTCTGTACACAGAGCAGATTCTTTAATGCCTAACCCTTTGCACATATTAATTCATATGAGGACTGCCAAATATTTCCCTAGGATTAAAACTAACTCCAGAGAGTTTGAATTGGACGGTTGGGTTTTTTTGCTTCTCAAAACCAAAAAAAATCCTGGCATTAAGTATAAAATCTGATTTTTTTTTTGCCTGCATTTTGTTTAAATTCAAACAGGACTGTTATTTTTCTTAATAGATTTAATTTACTTTTTTCACATAAAATGTGACATTTTCAAGAAAAAAATATTGATATTTTTTGTATCATTTCATTTCTCAGAAATAACTTCCATTTTCCAGACAAACCTAGTAAAAATTATCACTCAGGACACCTGAGTTTGGTTTTCAGTTGTTCATTTTAATTTTTTGGGCTTCTGTGGGAATTATAGAGGTTAAGTGAGATGAATAAATGGATTTTTAACAGGCTTATTGCAATGAACACTTGCCAACATGTTCTCGGCTTGAAAAATAAAGCTCTTAAGATTTAAGATTAGCAACCTTTCTTCAAAAGAAAAGTTTAATTAGAGCCCAATTATACTGAAATTGAAGTAACTGCTGAGGTAGTGCAATGAATACATTGAATCCCATACGGTGTGATTTATAATCCACAAGCATTTTGAAGAACAACCTTATTGCCATCTCTATATTCATATGCATTTCCTATAAGTATTAATAAGAATTGTATGGCTGCTTTGCATATATTTGAGAAAAAAATTAAATAAAGCCATATAAGAATCTGTATTTTATTATGTACGTACTATCGCTTTACAATGCCAAGAGTAAACATGCATAAATTCATGTTAAATTTCATGACTTTAAAGTTTCTATTGGAAATGTAAAGAAAAAAGTGAATCTTTTAGACACATCAGTATCACCTTAATTCTTTAGTACAGAAAACGCTTCCTAGAAAACACAGTTTCCCATTTTGTACCCTATTACAACAATGTGAGCCCAAAATAATGTTTCAGAACTCATTTCTAGTTATTCCAGAAGTCTAACAAACATCTCCAAGCTATATGTTCATCTATAACATGAAAGACTTTTTGTTTAAATAAACACCCAGGGATACTCTGCCAGACTATTTTCTTACCCTCTGTGGGTTTTTTCTCTAAGGGAATTCCTGACACTTTTAGAGGGCTTGTGTCTGAGATTATTAGTTAATTACATGACAAGAACTTAGAGAAGAAAGCATCTTCATGCTCTCTCCATGTAAGGGACAACATAAGGCACAAGACAATGGAGAATCAGCAGGATAAAAAACAGTGAAGAAACAGTTTGTCTGAAGAAATGGCCCTCCTAGACTCAAGCTCTAAATAATTTTTAGTCAAATTTCAAGTCAGAAATAGCTGCAATTGCTTATGTTTTAATGTCTGACAGGAAATGCTAATGTTTACATGGTAATTAGTTATTTACATAGTTAGCATTTTCTACAAGATAAATTTGATGTAGACTTAGGCTATCTTGTTAAGCTTAAGCTATCTTCTCCAGAGATCATTTTGTATTTTAAAAAATGGTTTACGTTAAATAGCAACCTACATTTTAAAAAACAATTTTCTGTATGATCAGCATGATGATCAGCTTTTGCAGGCTAGCCAAATGTCAGTAAGATATTGCTAGTGTATTAAACAAGTGTTTTTTTAAGAAGTAGAATACTTTTTTGTAATGGAAAGCTCCTTTAACTTACTTTCATTTTCTTACATACAAGAGGCTTAAAGATATTTTCATTGTATCTATTTTCTTCAATTACACAGTGCAATTGCAGATCTGACAATGCCATGGGAATTGTGAGCAGTTCTGCTTGTTGGCAGCTAAAAGTCACCGAATGCTGATACTGTACATCACCATGTAACATCTCAGATCACACTTGCATCCATAACCCAAGCACTGCCACAGAAAGCTAATAGGGGTTTCTACAGAGGATGTGGGACTCTACGACCTCCCACACAAATGACCATTACTCTGCAGCACTCAGCGCTTGATTACACACTGTTGAAAGGTAGAAAACTCTATAGCAATGTGCCTTTATTTTTTTTTTAACACAATTCAGGCCACTGCTGTCGCTATGCAATCATCATAAAAATATTTAGGTCTTTGAAAAGGAGTTGAGAAGTTAATTAACTTCTGCGCCGGTACTTATCCATTTGGGAATATTGCAGGGTGTGATCATCAGCATGCTGCCCCTCCCATACATAGCGTGTGAAAGGACCATTTCCTCTCCTCTCCTCTGCACTAAGTGTCTGTTCTCTATTGCATTTGTGGGCAAAGAAAGATGAACCATGAATTTGCATCTGTTCAGGTTTTAATATTTGGAAATACGTCTTTATTAGTTGCTTTTCTGGTCAGGCACTGCTAAACCCTGTCCAAGTATAAGATGATTTGAAGCTTTGATGTTTAATCAAAATTTGTTCTTGGGAAATGCTGGAAAATGCAGACTGACTTCTTGTGATACAAGCTGTCACAGAGACCCAGCCACTTTGTCTCAATAAAAGCTAAACCCACTAAAATACTCTTGCTTAAACATCTTAAACATCACACTTAAACATCACACAGAACATTCAAGAAAATCACAGTAAAAGGTCATTATTTTTGTAACAAAGAAAAGATCTCCAAATTAGGAAATGCTGGTGTCATGGGTTCAGCAGCAGCAGTCATTTTTTCTCCTTCTTGGTAGCTGGTGCAGTGCTGTGGTTTTGATTTTGGGCCTGGGAACAGCGCTGATAACACCAGCGTGTTCAGTTACTG
The DNA here is from genome assembly GCA_017639245.1 of Myiopsitta monachus. Lineage (NCBI taxonomy): Eukaryota > Metazoa > Chordata > Aves > Psittaciformes > Psittacidae > Myiopsitta > Myiopsitta monachus. The sequence goes on along the minus strand of CM029925.1, from coordinate 49,881,257 downwards.
CTTGGTAGTGTTTTGGTTTGACCAAGGACTTTCTGAGCCTCATGCTCTGCCAGGGAAGAAGAGGGGAAACCGGAAGGAAGCAGAGACAGGACACCTGACCCAAGCTGACCAAAGAGGTTATTCCATACCACAGCACGTCATGCCCAGGATGTGTAAACAGAGGGCAGAGACCCGGGAAGGGTGTGGTGGTGCACTGGGGGGTTCGCTGCTGGGGGGTGCACTGGCTGGGTCGGGCTTGGTGAGCAGTTGTATTCTCTTTCCTTGTATTTCTCTTGTATTATTATTGGTGGTAGCAGTAGTGATTTGTGTTATACCTTGGTTACTAAACTGTTCTTATCTCAACCTGTGGAAGTTGCATTCTTTTGATTCTCCTTCCCACCCCCCCGGGGCTGGTGGAAGAAAGAGAGAGGAGTGAGTGAGTGAGAAAACTTCGTGGTTAACTGGACTCAAACCACGACAGCTGGATTTACAGTGACCCCTGCTATCTTTAGCTCCTTCCCCAATGCAATGCATAAAAAGAAGTTCCTTGGGAGTGGAAGAGTTTGTGGTGCTAGAAGTAACAACCACTTCAATGATATCTCACTCAAAAGACAACTGAAAGGCACCAGTGATTTTAGATTTTCCTTCTTTTTCAGTGCTCAAGCCCTGCAGCTGAGCCAGGCTATTAGAACAACTGCAGATAAAATGTTAAACTGAGGCACAGGAACCCATATAGCTCCTGTACATGTACACAAATATGGTTTAGAACAAAGTCCTTCCACCATTGAGTGGAGTATTGATACAGTCCCTGGGTTTTCTTTGCTGAATCTGTAGGAAAGTGTCAATGATGAAACATGACAAATACATCTGTCTTTGCCTAGAGAAAAAATGGAAGCAAACAATGTCTAGACATTGCAGAAGCATTTAACTGAGGCCAGTGCACAGTAAAGGCTATAACATTTGCCATTACTGCAGTCTCTCTTATGGATACTTCCCCTGCTGTTGACAGCTCCAGTCTCCGCAGCTATAGTATCAGATCAAAGAAGCTGCTGTAGACTCACAAGCCCACCCAAAGATATTCTGCGCTTTTCTGAAATGTCTTCACTGTTACTGAAATCAGGTAACTCTGCTCTTGGACTGGGGGTAATGGGGCTTGGCAGCATTTAGTTTCAGACACTGGGATGCTTGAAGGTAAGGGCGCTTTGTCATTTGAGAACTGGCAGTGCTTTTATATTATATTGATTTTATTTCATTATCTTGAAATCATCTACCCTTAGCTCTAAGTATAACTGCAGACTCTCACACCTCTTAAAATACAGGCTGGAATGCACTCCCAGCTCAGTCTGGGCAAATTGCTGTGCACAGCTCTGTAGAGTGCTGCAGATAGGCCAAGACATAGTACATGCCACTGCGAATAGAGGTGCACTGAAAACCAGTCGCAGTACTCAGGTAATAGCTACCTATCCAGGCCAGGTGCTGTAAAGAGTTTCAGCAACAGGAGACAAATCTTAGGGAGTGCTTATAAGTTTCATGTAAGTGTGGGGTTTGCAGTGAGAAGAGTGAATCAGCATGCACAAAGAGAAAACAAAAGGGGCTCTCAGGCACCCACATTTTATACCTAAACTATATATGATATTTCTGTTAGTAGTACAGATGGACCACAGTCAACTACGTCAAGCACAACTAGCTTTCCAAAGCTGTGGTGGAGCTGGTTTCCCATTATGCATATAGGGAGGGGACTAGCAGGCATAGGATTCAGCTGAAACATCTCCCATTCATCCTTTTCCTGTCCTGCCTTTCCTTTTCCTGTCCTTTACCATGAGAAGCTGGCTGCTACATGCCTTGGGCATGAAATAAGTAGATGCTGAGATGAATAAAATGAGAAGCATTTTATGTGACAAGCAGGTAAGCACTACATGGCGCAAATGCTGGAGGGGCTGTCTGCTATAGACATTATAGCTCAAGGTCTTGCAAAATCACAGATGTCAGTAAAGATATGTTATAGCATGGGGCAGCAGTAACACAGACTGTTTCATGGAGCAGCTCAGAACCACAGAGTGTTTAAAGCAGCTAAGCTACAGTGCCATGACTCTTGGGAGAGATACAGCATTAATATCTTCGTGTTCCCACTCGATAGAAGCGTCTTTTCTGGATCAAACTTGCACTACAAGGTGAATCCGTAGTGCATTGAGCTAGTAATGTGTCATGGTTTAAAGCCAGCTGGCAAATCAGTCATGCAGCCCTTGCTCACTCCCTGCTCTTCCTCCCCCCCACTCCCAAAGGGATGGGGAGGAGAATCGAAAGAATGTAACTCCCATGGGTTGAGATAAGAACAGTCCAGGAACTGTGGTATAACACAAACCACTGCTGCTACCACCAATAATAATAATAATGATAAGGGAAATAACAAGAGAAGAGAATACAACGCTCACCACCCGCCAACCGATACCCAGCCCAACCAAGCAGTGATCTAACCCTTCCAGGTAACTGCCCCCAGGTTGTATCATGGGCATGACGTGCTGTGGTATGGAATACCTCTTTGGTTACTTTGGGTGAGGTATCCTGTCTCTGCTTCCTTCCGGCTTCCCCTCCTCCCTGGCAGAGCATGAGACTCAGAAAGTCCTTGGTCAGAGTAAACATTACTGAGCAGTAACTGAAAACATCGGTGTTAACAGCACTGTTCCCAGGCCAAAAGTCAAAACCACAGCACTGCACCAGCTACCAAGAAGGAGAAAAATGAGTGCTATTGCTGAACCCATGATATAATGACACAGAGCTTCTGATACACAAATTATCCCCCTTGTTTAAAGAATGAAGTAACAAAATCCCCCTCCTGACAGATCAAAAACAGCTCACCAGATTAGTTAAGTATAGCTACATATTACACCTTTTCTGTTCCAAATCAATGCTATAGAAATTTACCAAGTATATCATATTGTAATACAAAATCCAAAATTCTTGAATTTACCTCATACACCAAACAACCTCGAATATAGCCCCTAAGAGAAAAAGAAAAAAAAAAAAAAAATTTGGCTCCATTACATTGCCATCTTCCTACTGGCTTAAAAGTCATTAACGGATATTTATTGAAATCAAACAGAATTCTTTTGCATTCTTGCTAGTCGTTAAGACAGCAGTAGAACAGGGACACAGAAAAAGGTCAGAAACATTTAGAAATGAAGGCACCTTGTCAAAACTGAACTAGACAATTGCCTAAATCAAAACAGAAATCAAAAGCAGTTCTGGCTAAGCAATATACTTTTGGCACTGATCTGCCAGCTTAGTGGCTGCAAAGTGTGCTGTTATGTAAAGCATGGAGTCAAATTTTTCAGCCAAACTTCCCTTTTCACTCCACTGGATCAGGACCAATCCCAGAAGTGTCTGAATGTATTTGTGAATTGTACTTAGTTCTACTTTTGTTGTATATTTCTTGAAATATAAAACTTTTCCAAGTTTTATATTTTTTTTCCAAATATGGGAATATACAGCTCTTGAGCTATAGCATGTACATTTCTAGATGTCTTTCTCTCTCATCCACACCCCAAGAGATCTCTAACCTATTAAAAGTTTTATGCTTTCAGACTGTGTTTGCCAAAATGCAGTCATGCTGGCACTCTTTGAGGCAGCAAAGACCATTTGAAGACATACATTTTTTGTCTATCCTTGTTTTCATTCTTCCTCATCCTGTGCCCACTTCTGGCACAGTAGATGGGGCTTCTCTCCAGGCAGGAGAATTAGAAGACTCATCATGGGACCAGAAAGACGGAAGAAGCTAGTAGCATCTATGTAAAGCCCTGTTCATTACAAGTAGTATAAACATACAGACAGATTTTCAAAGGTATACAGTGATTCTGTAACACTCAGTTGTGAAGTCAGTGAAAGGCTGACTATCACCAGAATATCCTTTGAGAAATAAGTGAAGAAAGAAAAGGTACTGGAAAACAACACTACGAGCCTTCAACTTAGTACCAGTCCATTTAAATTATGAGAAAGCATTTTTCTTTCCCACTCCCACACTGACTCTTCCTTTGCTTCTATTTCCATTAATCTGTTTTGAATAAGTTAAAAAAAATATCTATGGGACAGGTGTGTTGCAAAAAGTAAAGACATTGTTATATATTGTAACCAAAGTGGCTTTGTGGGAGACATCCATCACTTCACAACCTTATGCTAACTGAGATACCCCAGGTCTCTTGAGAATTCAACCATACTTTCAGGATTCAGCATTGCAATGTTTCTATTACAGGCAGGGTGAGGTGACAAGATGCTATCAGGCTCATTTTGTATTAGCTCTAGTCTAGGCTTAGACTTTGGTAGTTTTCTCAGTCATTGTGAAAATATTTTTGAAAGAAACCAACTCAAAACTCAGGAGAGGGAAACAGATAAGATCTGGTGTTTCTGAAATAATGTTTTCCTACCAAAAAAAAAAAAAGAAGAATAAAATGGTATTTTAACAACTTTTTTTTTGGCATAGACCTCAGTGTAGTACCTGAAAAGCTGACATGATCTCATTTACAGATTTCCTCTGTTTCTTTGACTACCCCTAGAAGAAAATACTGCATTCTACAATATTTTTTTTTAATTGTTAGCAAGAAGTGTTGTCTGGAAATAACATCGCATATACAGTTGCACTTGTATACAATGTGCACAAAAGCAAAGTAAAATGTGCTTATTGGGTTAGCAATGCATCTAATAAAGCTCCAGGTTAACTAGTTCCAGATGGATTAACTAATTCCCTCACACCATGCTACAAGAATTTGAGAGAAAGTGTATACAATACTTCTTCAAAACAGGCTTTGAGTACAAAGCCTGGAAAATAATGAACAAAAATTGTGCTGATTTCCTAATAAGAAGGAGCTTTAGTCTACCTGGGAATACCTTTCCCATGCAACAAAAACAAGAGGCTGTATCTTGCAGTTCTGCCAGAAGGCAGACACATGATGCCCATATCGCATAGCAATTTAAGGCCCTGAGTGAAGAGTATGAATCAAACACAAGCATCAAATCTACTATACATTAAATTATTATTTTTCCAGTAGGGTACCTGTACCATGTGGTAATGTCTACATCAGACATATGCCTTCAGGAAATAAAAAACACAATGGATTTAGAAGTCCTATGAAATGTTAGGTTGTGTAGAGAGATTGGAAAACAAAATGAGAAGCAGTGAACCAGAAAAAAGAAGAGCAGAAATAAAAGGGAAATTTGATCACAGTGATCACCATCAAGAGTTCAGAAAGGAAGACAAGCTTTTGTGTTTTGCAGGTGTAAAATATCCATGAGTAAAAATTATTCAAGACTGATCAGAAGGGAGGAATCCAAAACTCTGGCTGGCGTCCAGGAAGAATTAGTGGCATAAAATTAAAGAGGAGTTCTGAGAACATGTGGGCTCATACGGAACCAAGGCTTGGAGAAAGAGAAAAGGTGGAATGGAGAAAACGGATGATGAGGCAGTGGTAGGCAGTTATAGGTAACAATTTCCTAAACTATTACGCATAGGTTTACAAGTTCATGCCAATCTGCTGCTTTGCATCAAGTTTCCAAGGAGCCACTGAAGCCATAGGGCCACTGCAGCTATCTAGGGCAGGTGGTATGGAGCTGGTCTACACTGGTCTTCACAAGTTTTCTCATTTGAATGCTGCACACAGCTTTAACCACATTACATACTGTAGGTCTCACCAACCGGACCATGCTAGTTGACATGCAGACCTTTAATCTGTTACTTTCCCTGTTGAGTGTTAGGGATTTTTTTCAGGTAACTAGCTAAAATAATTTACAGATTACATCAATATACTTTTTTGTAGCTTTAAAAATTGGGGTAGGGTTATAAATAACCTTCATGGTAGGGGAATTGCGAAAGAAATGCTGAAATTCAGCTGGTTCAAAGGTTACAAATGGAACTAAGTAACAGCAAGTACATTAATAAGGACAAAAGGAACTGCAAGCTGCTGCACTGTATTAGGCCATCAGCTTTTAAAACTACAAGACTAGCAACCTATTTCTGAAATCCAATCTATATTTTTATTGTACTTCCTACTATTTATTCACCTTGGAGAATTCACTGCAGAAGTACAGGCTCCAGTGTTGTGACAGTGAGAGATCTGTACTGGAGCTCTTCCACCTAATTTGAAAGAAAAAGCTATTTAAAATGACATTTGGCTCATGAACTGGTCATAAAAAAACTACTTCAGGGTGTCATTGTCTGCCATTACCTACCCTTCTTCTAAGAAAGATACTGTGAGCTTCTCTTCTCTGGAGCTCACACCCAAAACAGATCCTTACCCCACCTAACTTCTCACCTGGCATGGGGAATAATCATTAGTCTGTCAGCATGCAGCTGTATACGAAGCGATTTGCTCTGTCCCCATTAATTCTTTTCAGCAAAAACTGGTGCAGCCCTGAGGCAGATTAGAAACTTTCATATGGATATCCTTAAGTGAGTTTTTGCAGCAACAAGCTTCAGTCATTTTGTCTATTTAACTCTCTGTGTTAACACATAAACCAATTCAAAGAAAAAAAAAAAAAAAAAAAAAGATGTTTTAGACCTGAACTGCTTCATTTCTTGTGGTCTGAAGGGCAGCTCTGGAAACCTTGCATAAGGTACCTCCAGCAGAGGAGTGTGAATGAAAAGACAGAACTGTAAGCCCTCATAGCAAATTTATTCTGAACAAGATGGTCATTGGCAACTACAGCCTCACCCACGGTTCCCTGCTGTTTTAGTCCCAGCTGTGCACTGACCCTATATCCTGAAAATGACTTCCTGGGAATACTGACAAAGACCTATGCATGCTCCATGGCACTGGGATGACCCATAAAAAAACATCTGCAAATCCGTTTAGGCAACTTAGCTAGGATTTTCAGAAGTGCATTGAGTATTTATGAAAAGGACCTTCAAGGAAAAGAAAAAGTGTCTTTTAAAACTGAGATTTTCAACAGCATTTCAGCTTTGTTTAGACTCGTAAACTGTGTGCAAGAAGAATAGACCTAAACAGCAAAGAGCTGGTACTTAGCAAACAATGCCAGCTCCCCATGTTTCATCACTTGGGAGTTATTTCAGACTAGAATTTGTCTGATCGCATGAGCTGGATGATCATTAATGATCAGAGTATGTTAGGTTTGTTCCTGCAGGACATCCTTCAGTTTGATTTTGTCTGGAAAGTAATCTGCGTTCTGCACTCTGAGACTGCTCTGAGCTACAGGAAGCCTTGCAACAGACCCTGTCTGAAAAAGCCACTCTGAACCTTAACTCTTTGAAAATTCAGCCATCCCTTTACATTTACTCTTTCTTAGCTGTGTAATGATATCAGCAAGATCAGTTAGCAAATATAAAGCATGTAGACACTCTACACCAATTCTGTCACAGAGTTACTCTAAACCAATTATGTCACAGTTACACATCAGAGAGATGAATTTTCAGACACTGAGCTTGAGAAAACCTGCATATTGAACAAAACATTTTTTTTTGAGATGTTAATCATGAAAAGAAGTTAATTTTAGTAGATAAACTTCTGACCTCAACAGCAAACAGAACCCCCAAAAAGTAAATTCTCATCATGTATGTCTGCCAAAGCAAAAAAAACCAGGCAGATTCAAATCAGGTAAAAATGTGGAACACGATACTTGACATTTTTTTTCTGAAACTAGAATCTATGCATTGCAGTGGCTCCTTAATTGGGACCAAAATGCCTACCAGTCTTAAGGAATGATGCTTGTACACACTACACAGCTAGAATCGTGCAAAACCTAAGTAACACGTAAGTCTGGATCAATATTCAGTTAAAAATACATATTTTTTAGATCAAAAAAATCTACACTTTTTAAAGTCATGTTAGATCAGCTACACTAATACATCACTGATTTATTTTCTTACGTGTTAAACATATATTAGCATCTCCTTTAAAGTACAATATGCAGCCAGTAAGTTTTGTTTTCTCAATAAAACATACTCTTCACTTCAATCTAAAAGTAAGACTAGGAGTGAATAACCTCCAATTCACCAGATTTTAATAGATCCTCTGTTGTGATGTCTCAGTCTAAGCATAAAAGCCAAAAATGAGATACAAACTGCAGAGAAAAAGTTCAAATCTTCCACAGCCAAAAATCACACCTATTAAATCATAATGACACTTCTTGTTTCAAGTTGTGCCCATTCAGTTGTGTCATGCTAGTCACTGTGTTCCTGATATTGCTTTTCAGGGAAGTCATTTGAATAGCAGAAGAGTTGTGCAAGTAGCTGGCAGATCTCTCTTGCTGAGCTTTTCTCCTGCAGCAAAGCTGGTTGTTGAAATGTCTTCTAAAACTCTCACTGAGAAAATACAGCTGCAAATGGGTTGACACAAGAGTTGCAGAAGCTTAGCACTCGGGCCACTAAGGTAACAACCATATGTCCTGTTGATGGATCAATCTCATTGTAATTAAAAGATCGGTACATGTATAGCACATGGTTAGGAAACCAGCAGATAGCAAAGAAGCCAACAAAAACTAGAACAATTTTTGCCAGACGTTTCCGAGTTTCCATCTGAAAAGATGAAGAGAACCCAAATGAGCAACAACAAATAGAACTCCACATAACAGAATTAAAACATGTAGCATTTTTCTTTATATTAGCTTCAACAAGTATTGCAAGTAAGGCCAGTAAAAATGTTTCCTTCAAAGGCTGAATTACTGTTTCTCTCATTTACTTTCTGTTCTCACTCTTAGTTTACTTTCAGTGAAAAATCTTGGCTGTTTGCAGTAACAGAAGTTTGTTCTTCCTATATGATATACACAGCACGAATGATTCATGACCCAAGCAAACACTGGCTTTTAGCCTGAAAGCACACAGCAAAGGATGTCATGAAACATAACCTCTTCTGATGAAATCTCAGTGCTTGGCTTGAAACTCAGCGTTACTTAGAAAGCTATTTCAAAACCATTGCCTTTGAAATCTAGGGACATTGTGAGTGAAATGTGGAGACAGTGCTCAGATGTTAGCTATACAATGGTACTTACATCCCTTTATTTTGTCTGAAATTCCTCACCTTTCACATATCTCCTAGACAAACCACAAAAATTGCATTGCACAGTCTGAAGCATCTTAATTCCAGGGTAAGGTAAAAGGCTCAGTTAAACTTCAATAGTGACATGAAAAAAATGTAACTTAAACTGCGTGTAAGCTATAACGGATAACAATGTAGATATCAAGAGTAGCTGAAAAGCTGAAACGAAATGAGCCTACACAGTGATTCCAAACTGAGAGAGGGTGAGAAACTGGACAGGTAGAAGGCATCAAAGGGAGGCAGAAGAAACTTTCTATACATTCCTCCCAAAAGATCACTTATGTATGTCAAGTACCGAAGTTTTGCAAAAGCAGGGAAGGTTTATGGCTTTCCCAATTTATGAGAAAAAAAATAATAAAAAAACCCCACAACGACAAAATCAAGTTAATTTATTCTAACAGGGTTTCAAAATCTGTGAAATAAATCTGTAAGTAGTTTTCTTGGCTCTAACTAAAACAAAACCAGTGTGAAATTCACAAAAGATGGGAAAACTCTAACATTCAAATTTGAAAGGATTTGCACTCAGACAGGTTGCAAAGGCAGACTAAAAGATGTAGAAGTATAGTGTGAATATTATGCTTTTGTGCTATGGCCTAAAGAAACTTGAGTTGATAACAATAGTCTAAATTTATTTCTTCTTGCTAGGAAATATGCAAGTACACCAGAACTTTCTATCGTTCTGAGCCTCACAGATTAACAAACAGAAAAAACCTAAGCAGAATGAAAAGCTATGTTCTTGCTTTGAAAATACATGTGGGTTCAGAAATGTGATATGAATTAAATATTGTTTTCATCCTGAGGGTTCAGCCAAAAGGCTCTTTATATTTCGCAGGAAAATAAAATAATACATGAAGTGCTAATATATATGCCTTTTTGAGGAGAGACAGATTAGAGTAGAAATGAAATGTCATGCAAAAAGAACATGAGGGAATGCGGTCTTTCTTTTTAAAAGAATATGTACATGCTATATATGCAAGGAGATTTCAGTAAGTATAAAAGTATTTTCTAAAATATTGGCAGAGAAAAACCTTCCAAAATGTTTTAATGGGCATAAGCATTTTTCTCTATCAATACTAATGCTTTTGTAAAGGCGCTTTCACTGCAAAAGCTGTTGTTTGTATATATATAAATGTTCCTTCTAATGAACAGCCTGTTGCTATCTTATTGCCTCCTGTGCCTCACAGGGAAGCTGGCTTTGTCCAGCATTTCAAAACGCTTTGTCTCAAAGGTATACAGAAACTATACTGACAGTTTTATAGCATCTAGAATAGAAAGGGTATTAGAGAAGTGCAAGTTCAGGATTGTATCCAATAAAGATATACTGAGAGAGCCAAGAAAGAATCAGTTCATGCTCTGTGTTCATATTTTCAGCACTCCTTAGTCTGAAAAGAACCTTAGGTCTCCTAAGAAAAGTTTAACCTATGTCTACTTTTTCATTTTCAAGCAAGGGATAATTCTCAAAAAGTTCACATAAGATTTCTTCCCAAAATGGCTTACTATAGAGATAGGTGAAGCCACTAGTATTAACTACAAAAATATTGTTTCTCAGTAATAACATATGTATTGGTTACAATAACAACACATATAAGCACATATAGCAATCCCACTTCTTAGGAATAGACACTGATGGCAGTGAATTTATGCTTTCCCTTTTTTACATTCATTTACATACTGGGCTTAATACTGAGTAATTGCAAAACAAGGAGATTTTTCAGGTAATCCTTGTCTTAGTTCATGCACGTGGAAACTGAACTGATCCTCTATAAAATCCAACAGTACGGATGTTATAGATCCTACACTTTCATTTGTAAGTATATACAGCACACAGGTCTTTCATTGGGATGCAAAAGCAAATTGCTTACCTGCCTTTTGCAATGCTCACTGTATTCTCCAGGGATGTTGTGAGCACTTTTTATTAAACTCTTTGCAATATGACAGTAGTAGATACTAATAATGGCAAGAGGGATAAGGAAATACACAAGGAAAATCAGCACAGAATGGATCTTCGGGTGCATGTCGTTCGTCATGGGGTAAGGTATGCATGCTGTGAAGGTGATATTATCCGAGTCATTGATGTGGGCCAGTTCAGAGAACACTGCTTCAGGAACCGCTAGAAGCATGGAAATTACCCAAATGGTAATGGCTTTAAGACAGGTCCATAGCACTGCACTGGAGGTCTGGATGTCCATGGGGTTTACAATTGCTTTGTACCTGAAATTCATCAAAATGCAAATGCAAATTAAAAGGTATCTTTTCAAATTCAACATGATGCATAAGGCCACTGCATACCTTTGATTAAAATCATGCCATATTTTGTTCTTATTTGAAATGTCAAGGCCTTTGTAATCTTTCTTAAATTTGCATTCTCTAAATCTCTAGCTTCAACTATATATGTGCACATCAGAGGTAGCAAATGGAGCCCTGTATTCCACCTGTAGCTGTCAGTGTCCATTCGGTGCCAGCCTGGTGAAAGTACAGAAGCAGCCATGACTCATTCTTTTCTTTCTCCTTTTGCCCCCCTACCTCCATAATTTGCACTCATACCAGCACATGTGAACTAGAGTTTGCTTCCTCCTTCAGGTTCCGCAGCCAAGGACTCCCTCCTGCCTACCAGCAGGGCTGTCTCACTTCCAAAGTGCACTAGCCCCTCTGGGAGCACAGGGCAGCAATCAGCATTAACCACCCCCTGATAGATCAGCAACAACTGCTGCTATGGTGGCTCTTGCCTTACCACCCCAGTGCCTATCTACACACAGATATACTGTCCCGACTGTAACATCTGGAATATATGCATCTTCATAAAGTCAGGCAGGAATGACTCACAACAGCCTATGCAGAATTACTAAACTCTTCAATAAACCAAACATTTCCACATCAATAGCTGGAAGCTGCTGCTTTATACCACATTTTGGGAACCTGTCTCATATAATTACATAAAAACCTTCGCAGAACTGATAATTTCATAACCATTGAAATGAAAACAGGAAAAATTGCAGAGAATGGAAACATCACACTCCAGCAAACTAAAACAAATGAACAGAAATAGACTTTGGTCAGGAATTATTCCATTTAAAAAAAAAAAAAATTTTTTGCAGAAAGTGATACAAAGTGAAACTTCCCACAAGAAAAGGTCAGTATTAAAAACCTGAATACACGCTGGGAAAAATATTTCAAGAATACCTTAATGTCTTGCTTCAATTTTTAATTTATTTGTAAATTTTTTTTTTCAAAATATAATTACATTATGTTTTAATCTTCTTATTAAGAACTTCACATTAAACAAATAATTTCCATGTCTAAGATGTGGTGATTTGGAAGGTTACTTTTTTTTGCTTCTTCCGTTTTTTTGTTTCTAGTTTTGATTTGATTTGGGATGGCTGGGGTTTTTTTCCCTGAAATCGCAGAATTTTTGAATAATGGAAAAAATCATTTTTCTTTACTACCTAAAGAAAAGTTTAACAGGAAGAAGAGAGTCAGTAGAGTTTTATACTCTAGGTATGCAACTTTATTCTTAAGGTCTTTCTAGTCAGTGAAGATGTACTTTCAAAGAGTGACTCACATTTTAGCTGTATTAAATCATGCTCTTATGTGTTTATTTTTCTCATACAATGAACTTAGAGTGAGAAGAACTGTAACATAGATGTCTTTACTTGGTGATAAGACTCCTTATCCATGCATGTAAATACACATAAATGCATACACAAATATAAATATGTATATGAACAGGTGTCTAAATACCAAGGTTTAGGTTATGGCTAAATATAACATAGTTTCTGTAGAGAATGCTGAGAAATGGAGTTGTGAGCCCAAATACTCCTCATGGCTGATTTGCATGTCCTGATAGTTACTTCATAGTCCCTCAACACCTTGAGCAAATGCCATGAAAATCTCTGGAGCAGAGCACTAGGACACTTTTTCTTCAGAGAACATTTGAGTCAAAATGTGCCTTGGAGTCCACTTTCCCAGGACTGTGATGAATTGCCTTACCACTAAATAATAATAATGGCTATTTATGTCCATATCCTCTCTGAATTCAGAGAGAGGATTTTTACTGTGTCTTCCTCCATATCATGGACTGAAAAATAAAACTCAGTCAACTGTCTCTCTTGATTTACATTTGCCATTTCTTCTAAGACACAATGAGAAACTCTCTGAACACCAAGGTGTAAGGAAATCCTTTATGTTGCCATAGGAAGGATAGAAGCATCTGCAAAAAGCATGAATGTTCCCCAGAACAATCTGTGACCTTGTTATTCAATAATTTGCTTCCTATTGCTGTCTGCTTTGATTTAATTACGTAAAGATAGACCTTCTATTTCATTTCATTCAACTGAGGTGACGTCAAGTCCTTACATCTGCTCATTTCTTCAAAACTTTACATTTCTGGGGAGAGCTGGTTTGGGACTTTAGGAGTGGAGGACATTGGATAAAATAATGTTTTGTACTACAGATTTTTTTTCCTCTGTTCATCCACTTCAGTGCTTCAAACCATTTTGACCACAGCCCTATTACCTAAGACAATGACCATGTCACAATTAATTGTTTTAGCAATACTTGGACTCATTAATATCTAACTGGGAGACCTTTTCAGAAGCCTTTGCATTAGCAGAAGATCTGGGTTATGTTTGTGCCTTGGCAAATATTGCTGTTTCAGCAAATATCACACTTTCCCCTGAGCTACAACTGACTCCAAGTTAAAAGGCATTGGAGCAGAGTGCCCTTTTTCATAAACAGCTGGGTTCAGCTCAAAAAAACTTCCTTAATCCTATAAAAATTCTACTTTCTACTTTGTACGATTACAAGGTGGCACTCTTCTTCCTAGGGCTCAGCTCTTCACAGCACTCAGTGTCAATGGAAAGGAAAAGGTACTAAGTGCTTTCCAAGTCTGTCATCTTGTTTACATCTCTGAAAAGATGCAGAGTACAAAGAGAAAGGTTACAGATAAAATCAAATGTAAAATGAGTGAAATTAGGAGTGTTCCCAAAATGAACACCCACCCCTTTCCTTTGTATAAAACTAGTGTAAGGCTAAAACATAGCACCAACTATACAAATTACAAGCTGCTTATTTTCTATCAATAAAACAACCCTACAAATTAGAGTAAGGGTGCAAATTATTTTGTCAAATTAGCAAGAAAAATCCATCTTTTTGTTCACTGATGAGAAAAGAAAATTAGAGCTTGCCAAGAAGTTCAGGAATTAATTATAAATATGCATTTGGTTTTAATAAAAAGCCTTCATGTAAATTCTGTCTTCCTGCATCCTCTATCCTTATCACTTCTGACAAAAGCACTCCAACTCAGGAAATAGTTTTATAAGTTTCATTTCTCTGGAAATGTGGTTTCTGCCAACAGACACAAGCATAAACTTGTCCAATTTGCAGATTATTTTTGTTTGTATAGCATGTTTTAATTATAAAGCTATCTTCTCCCTTATATCCACAACCCAAAAAATACCTGATGAAAAGAATATCCTCCTCCCCTAGAGTTATGTTGCCACCTTCTAAACTCCAGTAGTTTACCTACATAGAATACATCTCTGCTGCTTCCACAATATTATTTCCCTCCCACACGTTTGAATTCAAAATAAACTGCTCCATGATTTATCCTAAACTGTCCCTCCACTGCAGTGCTGTCTCTTTTTCTAGAGTACTTTGTTGTGATAACCTTCAGAAACAAATTAAAAAGAAAAAACCAAAACAACTAGACAATACTTAGGCAGACACCGGACTACGATTACAGCCTACCATTCCAATCAGAATTGTCACAATATCTCCTTGCCCTTTTGTTTCTGTATCCTCTGTTGTCTATACGTTAAAACCATTCCTGTCAAAGACCTTCTTCTTGCTCCTGTTCGTATAACACCTACCAAAAATAAGACCTTAATTTGTCACCTAGCTTTTTTTATGTGCCACCACAATGCCAATAAATAAATAAATAAATATGATAGTGAAGTGTCATAAACCAAGCAGAGACCTAATCCTAGCAGGAATGGGGGGGGTGGGGGGGGGTGGGGGTGGTATCCTTTTGCCTTATTATGAAGCTTCAGTTGTAAACAACATTGCTGTGTCATAGTAATGCATTTCCTGCAAACTACACTCATTAATCATAACCATTTATGTTAGCATTTTATTGTGTCATTGCATGATGATTTTAAACACAAAAAGGCAGCACTTAGCTTAACTATATGAAAGGATATAAATAAATCAGAATAGGAAACATGACTGTATGGTCAGTATTTGTTAAAAATACTAATATCATGCCCAGTTAAAGCCTACTCCTCTGGAGTAGAATGAAATTTTGGATGGGACCAACCCCTTTTCCTGGGATTGTCTGGGAAATTGTGCTGACTCAACTCCAGCTGCACCATTAAGAGGAGAACAATTTATCTACCTGAGAACAACGTGGAATTATTTCATTGTGGGAACTTTTTTCACAACACACAGTCTGAGATTCACATTTATTCTATTTTGTTCTTATAAATTCTTACACTTTAAAGCAGATTTCTTATTTATTTTACAGCTAGTCCATTTTTGTCCTGTGCTTACCTCTTCAGTGCAGAAAATTACATTCACCAAAAACAAGCATCTCAGAGGTCTGATAGCTGAATATGATGAACAGATTTGAAATTAAGACTAACAGACCATGTCTAAATACAATTTAAATGAATGTCAGTTGCATATGTTCTGTGTTTCTCAGGGGGAAAATCCTAACATTTTCCTAAGTGGAAAAAGTTTTCCACTTTGTAGAAACACACTCTATTGAGCCAAAAACTATCAACAATGCTTCAACAAAACAGTCTGATTTAGTCTTTTGCATTATGATTTTCCCACCTCAAAAAGAACCAAAACATCAGTTTCCCAGGGTGGGCTGGGTTACCTGTCCTGTCCACCCAGTGTTTCAGAAGAGAATTTTCTCTTTCTTTTTCATTTTTATTTCTCTTGCGACTTCTATCTCTAGCCATTTACTTCACATTAGCTGACTTGCAAGGTCACGCAGATCTTGCAGCAGTAGCTCACTACCTGCAATCTGGCCTTTTAGTTCTACTTCTCTAAGCCCATTGCATATAATCACATTAGTTAAAAGTACCATCAGTAATTTGTTTAATTCTCCTCCTGAGAGAAGTAATAGTAAAGTGTTTCACTGGCTCTTATTCAGAGAAGTTCATATAAGATAGTATTCCCAGTAAATTTATATTTAAGTTTGATAATTCAATATCTGCTTGTCTGCATATCTACTATGTGCTTACTGCATGTCTCCCAGAAATGATATCCATACATATTTGACTGAAGAAGATCTCATAAAACCATCACTGCTCGAGCATAAGGTCAATAAAAAATCAGTTACAGAAACTAAAGAGTCTGCAAGCAGAAATTCTGATTGTAAAATATGTTCAGTGCATTTACCTTTACAAAATTGTTGCTGTTACAAAACAGCTCTTCCCATTTCCTTGATGAATTGGTAATAGACCATGCCATGGCAGACAACGTAACTATTTAGGAGAATATTAAATGATAGTTAGAAATGTTACAAGCAAGGAAGAATGAAATAAGCAAACTTCTATTAATGTATCTGGAAAAGGCTTAGATTTTACTGTTTGAGAATCTAGACCCCTAATCTCTAATTTCAAAATTCAAAAAAGCTGCAACTTCATTTATTTCCTCCAGTGTCATAATCTAGAAGGCTCCACTCTGGCACTTTTAAACTTGTTTACAGTTCCATTTTATTTGCAACTCTCTGTTCATAGTTTGCATTGAAATCACAAAAGATGGAAAAAGCAAGTTCACACCACAGTAAAAAAAAAAAAAAAAAGTAACATTAAAAAATCACAGAGGAAAAAGTTAAGATAGTAATCGTTAAAATATAAACAATCAAACAAATTTGGAGCCAAAGCCCAAACATGACACTATGTTAAAAAAAAAAATAATATTCTGAAACATAGAAAAAAAAGAAAAAATATTTGGGATAGTCATATGAAGGACAAAACAGAATCATGAAAGATAGAATGACAACATATCAGAATAATCCATTTCTCTGATATTCATACACATACCACAACTTTATATGTATATATGCTGTTACAAAGCTGGAAATACACAATTAAATCTATATGCGGCAGATGCAATTGCACGAAGGTACTTATGGATTGCTTGTATCTTGGTCATTTTCTCTGACATCTGACAAGTTATGTGAAGTTAATTCCAAACCACACTTCTCTTCAATGAGCACACCAAAGTATGTTTCTTCTGCTACCAGTTGTAGTCAGAAGTCAGCACATAGATATTAAACTTGCACAAAAGTTTTTGAGACTTTTTTCACTTTTCAACAGATTGTAACCTTCCAAATTTAAAGCAAATAAACGAAAAAAGTACCAAATAGTTTAGCTATGCACATCTGTTTAATACATTTTAAGCATCTTAGGCACTGTATTTAGTTATTTAAATATTAACTGAAATTTTCCAACTCCTTTGTTGTTAACATATAGGAAAGGAGTCACAGCACTCATGAACAATACCTCTGTTATCTGGGTATTTAAGTATTTGTCTCATCAAAGGTGACCTTCTGTCAAACTTTTTTGAAAGACTAGAAAGAAGATGCTATTTCAATTGCAGCAGGACAAGCTCAGCTTAAGTGTCTGCATTAGCATGCAGTGGGACTGTACTTGAGCTAAGACATTTAAACCCTTCATTAGAAGAAAATTCATTGTAGAAAAAGTAGCAAAAGTAAATTTAATATTTCTTTTTACAGATCACATAAAAAATCAGGCATAAATGACAGCTAAAGAGGAAGACTATTTAAGACAAAACTAAAGGTGTTTTAAAAGGCTGACATTTATTCCTTCAAAATCTATTCACCCCAGATCTTTAGGCATTTTGTGGGTACAATCACTTTTCATCATCATACACACTAATGCAGTGATGCCCAGAGGTGCACAATTCAGCACTCACTCTTAATCCACTGCCCCCTGAGCTTTTCCAGCCATCTCTCCACCCCAAGGTTTATGCATCATCCAGACGTCTAGCTCTGAAAAGGTCTTGGATTCACCTTTCTGTACTTGCACTCCACTTCTTTACCCTAGGTTCTTCCCCAGACACTGAATGGCAAGATACTCACCTTGAGGTTAAAGAGCCACATGGGCCCAGTTTGCATTCTCAGCTAACTGCATAACGTAAAGTGGAAAAGCACACCCTGGAGCAGCAAACAATTTCATGGGATGGTTTAAGTCAGGTTCACCCCTGATGTGCCATTTTTGCAGTGAGACACTGGCACATCTTTTCTTCATGTGTGCCATGCTGCAGCCCCTCTGGCAACACTTCTTTCACCTATTTTTACCCTTCTTATTCAAGACCACACCAAGTCCTGAGACTTTCTCATCAACATACATTAGCCCTGGCCAAAACTGCAGTCCGTGGTCCCTGGAGATGTAAGCTTGACAAGTGACCTATTTTTAATTCCTTGTCCCACCACACCTCTAGGAAGCGCGCCCCCGGCCATCATACACCAGCTCTGCAGGCACTCTCAGGATGTGCTGAGTGCTATTGGAGGTGTTTTGCACTGGTTCCTACTTCCCTATTATTTTCTTGATTTGTACACTTTTGTCCCTCAGCCCACTTCCTTCTTTCGTAATCCACCGTAATTATTAGGTTTTGTCTTTCTGTACCTTAACCTCTGTTTTATTCTTCTTCTTTTTTTAAAACCAGGGACATATTAAGGTTTCTAGAATGTTCTGGTTTCTCTGCAATAAATAAAAATCAATAGCAGTGGCCATGAGGGGCAGGGGTGCTGCCCCTGCACATCTCCTGTAGGGCAGTGAGACAGGACGTCTGCCTCTGCAATACGGCTCCTGTGCTGCCTTCTATACCCCAGGGAAGACGTGTACAGCACACTGTGCCACCACTGCCACCACTACATCATCTCTGGTGCCACCATTCCCACCACTGCAGCTGCCATCCCAGTCCCCTCTGCCCCAAAATGTGTGGAGCTGCAGCAGGGCAACACTGCCCACACCTGGCAGCCAGACCCACAGGAGGTGAAGGGTGGGAAGGACTGTTTGATGGTACCAGCTGCTACTCCTGGGATAAGGATGGGCAACCTTGTGCAGATCTGCTGTGTGTTGCCAATTTCAATCTGCAAGTGTGCTCTAGGGAAGTCTGGGAAGTACTGTTACAAATTACGTATCAAGTTTGTGCATACAAATAAAAACCCAACAAACCAAACCCCAAATAGGTCAGTACTATATAATGAAGCTTCTGGATAGAAGTGGCACATTTGTTACACTGAAAGCACTATTGATGCTGAGAGGGACTTCTGTAACAAAAAGCCATATGAAATAAAGCAACTTAAGAAAAGGTACGCATGCAATGAATACTACTTTTTCTTCCTTATAGCTTCAGTTTGTAGTTAACTGTTGTTCAGTTTATTGTTTCTCTAGTCATTGCTGTTAAATGTATCACACACATGTAATTTGCCGTGCAGAATTCCCACATAAAGAGGGAAACAAGACAACTTCCCTTATCCTAATTCACACAAGTAAAGAATTCTAAATATTAATAAACCTTTTCCTTAATGTAATCAATGTCTGGAGTTCTATACAGTCCTGTGGTAATAGGGAGCAAAAAACAGGAAAAGCTTTAATGGTTATATATTGATATGCACTTTGAGCATTATCATAGAAAGAAGGGGTCACTGGGAAGACGTATACCAGACCGAATATATACAATGGAGCCTTTTTAATGGTATCACTGCTTCCAAACTGCAAACATCCTATGCTAGATTTACTTACCTGGAGAAAACACTGCCCCCAGACAGACCTCACTTCCACAGCACCTCTTAGGCACAGAATACCACCACCACTCCTGATCTCCCAGTTTTCACTTGACAAAACTAGTCAAGATGACACATGTTTGGATCTGGCTATAAATCAGTGTGTCAAAAAATAAACCCTCCACACCAGTGCCTCCCCTTTAACTCAACACAAGTGTTGTACAAAAAAGTAGACCTAAGTCGAACCCAAACTTCATTGAGAGTTCTGCTAGCTTCACTCAGAGGTGACTTGCACCTCCAGAAGTCTAGACATTAGACTCTGAAGTCAGTGGTTGCTCTGACTAAAAAGAAAATGTGTTTTATTCTCAGTAACTGAAAAAGTAACTGCAGAGATTAAAGAAACAGAGTTGTTAATTTTTTAGTATAATAATTTCTGATATTTTTATATACTGTGAACTCCAAAGTCCTGAAGGAATGTGTTCATTATGAGCTTATATGGTCACAGTACACAATGTGTAGCTGTTTTCTAGGATGTGTATTTCTAAATGCATTCAGTTTAAACAGATTTAGTATTATTACTTCTTGGATCTTTATTGATATTAAAAGAGGGATATAAAATCATATGGAAAAAGCAAACAATGAATGCTCCAAAGCTATATAAAAAGTAAATGCATGAATCTTTAAACATTAAACCCCAGCATTCTCTCACATTATATTTCAGTAGAGAGACGATGTCCTCTTTAAATAAGATAACACAATCATATTTTTAAACAGTGGCAATAGAGCAGAAAGAAAACAGCCAGGTTTGCTCTGCTCTCCAAGGAGAGGTATTGACATACTTTGAAACTGAGGCAATCAAAGAGTTACGGGTGTTCACTTTAAGGTACATTTTGCAACCTCTTTTTCAAAAATACAATCCTCTTTCAGAAGTTACCAGGTCCTTATGCACAAGTCTTTTAGGTCCTGACTCAAATGCCACTGAAACTGATGGCCGTTGAACACTACCTTCAGGTGGAATCAAACAACTTTACTGAATTAGCTAAAAAAGAAATTAATAAAAAAAAGGAATTCTCTATTTATAAGAGGATTAGAAATTTTAAAGAAAAGTTACTGTGTGAAGATACATTACTAAATTCAATCCTTTACATCATGCACCAATGTAATCCATTGTAAGGCTTAAAATCCAACAAAAGAAAATAGTTTAATTGCTATGGAGAAGTAATCAAACATTTTCATTTATGGCTAAACAAAATAAATGCTTAGATTAGGAAGAAAAACAATTTAATTTAAGGCTGCCAATTACACTGCAAGATTTTGTCTTTTAGAGCCTGAAGCACAGTCCAAAAGACACCCAGTTGCTATAAATCCCTTAAGCACACATTTATAATAATTGGGAGGAAAAACATGGGGTCTGACTCTGTTTCGTCCTATTCTGACAAGCAGTGGAAATGGAAGTGTTACTTTCTAGTTTGTTTTCAGTGGTTTTCTGCTTTTCCTTTTATTTTCTTATCTTTTCTAGAAGTTCAGAAGAAGCCAATATGAACAGCTTGATCAAAAAGTTTAATTCTGACAATTACAACACAACAATTTGGTGTTTCTGAATTCCCGGAAGCTGAAATAGTTCTGGCAGTGATTTCTGGTAACTTGTTCTTCTACTAGGGCACAAACATGCATGCACACACACACACACTTGTCAAAAAAAGAAAAAAAAATAGATTAAAAATACCTCTGTGCTTAACTTGGTTTAAGCTGCTCACTGACTGTTAACATACCCCTATGGCTTGGCCTGGGTCATATTTAGCATCTGAAACGTTCCACTAATGAATAAGATTTCAATGCATGGTCTATTACAGGGCCATCCCAGAGGTGCAGAAGACAGGACTAGACCAACTCTTGCAGCTTGCACCCTGAAAGATGGAGGCTCACCTGCATCATCCATTTCCAGAAACCCTTAAAGTTAAGTTAGTACCAGACCTGCTATCCGTCAGTGAGGGAAGGAGAAGCATTGGCACCTCACAAGTTGGAATGACGGAATTGCAAACCAGGGATATTTTACCAGAAGGGTTCTTTACCTCTCATGCCAGCTCCAGCTAGCTTTAGCCCAAGCTGCAGAGAGGCAAGGGGCAGACCAGCTTTCCTACCTGTCAGCACTCAGAGCGGTGAGGGTGAAGACAGAGACACCAACGGAGGTGAGCTGGATGGCAGGGATGAGCTTGCAGCCCACCTCCCCAAAGAGCCACTCCTCAGAGAAATACCGGGAGGCATCCACGGGCACACAGGTCACTAGCAGCAGCAGATCACCAGCAGCAAGGCTGGAGATGAAAATGTTGGGCACACTCCTCATGGCACTGTTGGAGATGAATATCTTCATGAGGGTGACATTGCCCAGCAAGCCCATGGTGATGATGAGCAGGTAAAGTGAAGGGATCACACAGCGGACGATAAACATGGCTGTGCCCCTGCCTGAGGACTGCAGGGCTGTGTCTGGCACCATTTGCGTGCTCCCATTGCCCCCGAGTGGCATCGCTGGGAGCTCAGGCAGTAGCTCTGTCTCCATTCTCCAAGGTTCAGGCAGACTGAGAGGTCTCCAGTGCAAAGTGCAGTGGGAGCCACGGGAAACCTTCACCTCTCTGCAAGTCAACCAACTTTCTCCTCCTTCCCTCCTGCCTTTCTTCCTCCCCCTCTTCCTCTGCCGAGTTTTCTCCCCTCATAAATGCATAGGAAGGCAGCACTGTCCGCCGGCAGAGTGCGGGGGTTAAAAATTCCCTCGCCGCTCCCCTTCAGTTCTTTGGAGGAGCCCTCTCCCGGGTAAGCAGGAGGGCGAGATCCAGCGCTTCGGGGACGGCCACCGCCATGCGGACAGGAGCCGGCGCGGACAGTAGCGGACAGGAGCGCGGCCGACCCAGGGAGAACGGGGGCGGGGGCGGGGCCTGCGCTGTCCAGCGGCTCCGGTACTGTTCGCCCCGCGGCTGCAGGCTGCGGAGCCGGAGCAGCGGGCGAGGAGCAGACCCAGCCCGCTCTTTACTCCGCAGCTTGGATTTATACCTGGCGCTGGGAGGAGCAGCCCCGCTTCTCCCCCGCCAACCGTTTGTGCCCTCGCCCCCAGCCCCGAGGCGCCGAGGTGGATCTTGCGAGGAAGGCGAGACGCGGATCTCGGCGCCGCTGACGGCACCCCTCAGGGTCCCAGCCCTGAGAGCGATGAGGTCGGGAGGGAGCTCTCCTCTCGCCGCTGCTCTCCGCACGCAGCCCCCCGAGAGGCGGTTCTCGGCACACGGGAGAACTGTCCGCCGCGTCGGGCGAAGGTGAGATCGCCTCCGGCATATCTGTTTTCCAGCATCTTACCCAGGTGAAACCACCGCGGTTTGAAGTGCAGAGTGACAGGGAGTGAGATGAAGAGATTTTATTCCTGTCATCCAGCTGTGGCTTCTGAATAGATCCTACTCAAAGGCATTGGCTGCCTTTAAAGTTTGAAGGATTGATTTGCTAAGCTGCGTCTCACGAGTCTTGACTACAGAAATGGGGACAGCTGATGTGTTTTATCTACAACTTATTTTGCAAACAGTGTAACACGGTGGAAAATAAACACTGTTTGCCTCTATGAAATACAGCGTTTGTCCCTAGGGTTTCTTGCTTTTCACTGAGGTAGTATTTTTACTTTCTAGTATCTGCACATGTATAGGCTTTCCAAACAGCTCCTTCTGTTTCCAGCAGAAGCCATGAATGTAGGAAGCACTGCAATGATTCTGAAACAGAAGCAGACCTACCAGACTGAAGTTCTTTCCCTCCCTCTTCTCCAAAGGGAAGATATATGGACTTGCAGTGAATTTGCTTGTTATTATTAAAACAGCTCTCTTGAGGCCCTACAGGCTTACAACAGATGTATGGAGAAAGCAAATGAATGCCAAGGACTTGCTGAAGTGGGAGAAAGAATCTGACCACTGAAATGCCAGAAACAAAGCATGTCACATGTGCAGTAAGAAGTAGCCTGTCCATGACATGCTGTCCAGTGTAAGAATTAAATGTAGGATATCAGCAATTTATCTTAAATAACCTTTGACTATCAAACAGAAAATATTATAGCTTCTTAAAAGTTGCACCTCCCTGTAACTATTGATCAATCTTGATGACTCTTCTCACTTCTCTGAATATATAAATGTGTTAAAGTTGTGTAAATTACTGATTCATATAATGCTGGTCAGTTTATTAGAAATCCCAGCCAGTGCTAGTCCTCAGAAACAATCAGGCTAGAGACTTACCACAGGGCGGCTGATGGGAATCGCCACAGAGCTCCTCTGGAAGTGGTTCTTGTTACTGATCAAGTTTCCTCTCTGCAGTGTTAAATCCAACTACACTCCCTTTGAGGCAGCCTTACTGCTGTCTTGGGTATTTATCTAAATTGGTGGGACTCTCTACTTTGCTGAGTACTTTCCCAAGACCATCAATATTCATCTTTCTGCAAACAGTCCAAGCCAGTCTTTTTGGTTCCCATTGTTTGGATCCAATATGTGTTCTTAACACTGTGGCTCCAGACTATGGTCCTTTCACGAATTTATTTGAAAATGGGTTGATATGTGAACAGTAGATATGATTTCCATTGGGAGAATAGTTTAAAGTCAAAATGCCTTTAACATTGATTTATCTGGGACAAAAGGAAGCTGAGCCTTTTTGCATGAATATCAACAAAAGAACACTTTAAAAGCTTCCACTGGCATAAACTAATTGCAGTTTGCATGAAGATAGGTGAGACCCCTGGCTTTTTGTGGCACATCACCACCACACTCCTGCTGCTGCCCTCCAGGAGAATTTTTTCTATACTAGTCAGTTTTACTTGTCCTTTAGTCCACAAGATGGAATTCCTAAGGTTGAGGAATTAGGAACACATTCAGTGGGAATTTATGTTCCTGATTTTTACCAGTACTTGATTTTATCTAATTTATATTTTCAAAACTGATCAGCAAGGAAATAAGCTTTGGAGACTGTGAGTGTCTCCAGCTCAAAGGAAACAGAAAGTTAGATTATGCTTCTAATACCATTCAACAGATGTCTGTGTAAAGACAAGGGAACATACTTAAACAGTATGAATATACTTTCCTGCAGAGGCAAAAAGGAGAGGGAAAGGGTCCATAGAACCTGAGACAAACCAGCTGGAATTCAGATTCCCATGTACAAACTCTTCATCATTCTCTTTACAAACAAAAGAATCCACCCACCTCTTTGGATGTTATTTCAGATTACAGTCTAGACACAATCTCACCCTGCAGCCGTGACAGAGTACTTGGCACAAGAGCAATGGAGAGTGTCACAGGTAACTGTCATCAGTGGGAAAGAAACTGTGCACAGGCTGAAATCAGCCTGCACAGGCAGAGCATATCTGGGAGTGCAACAACACACTCCAAGCACTGCAACAACCTGGAAACCTGCTTCATCAGTAATTCCCAGAAGCAGGGACACAAAATCAGCACGCGCAAAAATGAGGCACTCCACACATCTCACAAACGCCCTCTACTGAGAACTGCTTCTGGAAAGGGAAAAAGGCTTTAATTTGTGTTCAGCTCAAGGTGCTTGATAACTCCAGGGCTAGTTCCAGATTTGCACATCACAACAAACTTGGTGTAGTCTCATGAAAAACCAAGCATATCTGGCACAAAAACTACCTGTAATAAGTAGCCTTTAATTAAATATGAGTGCTTGCAAACTAAATGAGAACTGTGTTCAAATGCAACCTTGGTACGGATCATCTTTAAAGGCCTGCTCATCAGTCATGAATTAAGAAGAAATAAAGCAACAGACAAGGAGCAAATAGTATTTGAGCATCAGGAACCAAACTTTAGAGAAATTTTTGTAGTATCACTCATTAAATCAGCAGATACAGCTGGAAAAAGTGGATATGCATTGCAGCAGAAAGTGACTTTTCCCAGACAGTCAAATGTACAATAACATAAAGTAAGTCATGTCTTCTTTCCTTTTACTTGAATCCAAACTTCCTTATTTTTGTAGAGAGTTGTTTGGGTGTTGTTTTTTTTTTTTTTTTTTTGGCAGAGACTTCCATTACCTTTCAGCTTCTTGTGTCAGGGGCTCAATTAAAAGGACAAAGTAGAGAAACATATCACCACCCCATCACCAGATTTCAGAACAGATAACAAGGTTTGCTGCTGCTACTATGTGGGTGGCTGAAGGTGGGTCCAAGAAGCAGCTGGGAAAAGTAGGCAGAGTTGGAGAAAGGAGGGGATGGAGACAAGGGCTCTCTACCTGGGTATAAACCACTCCATACTGTGGGGCCTACAAGGAGGAAAACATTTAGCTTCTAAGGACATATCTCTAAGGCCAGACCTTAAGCTCCCAGGTTAGATATATCAACATCAAATCTCTGACTCTTTTCTAGTAAAATAACACCGAAAGTTAATTATGGGTGCATTTGGACGAGCTCTAAGAAGCAGCTAATAATAAAAAGTATGTCAGATGTGTGCCTTGCAGCCCTTTCCACTTCAAGACTCCAGGGAACAGAAGAGGTAGCTGCACTCTGTGTTCAGATCTGAGCTGTGTCTGAACTGCTCACTACTCTTCATGCTAAACCTAAGCCAGAAGGCAGTCAGAAGGATCTGAGGAAGTTATCTGCCTCCTAAGCCTCCCACCTTAGCTGAAGGTGAGACAACACCCTCTTCAGGTCCAAATTGCACTGGAGACTCCTGCGTGGTGGCCTCCAATGGGCTTAAGTTTCAACACGGGGAATTCTCCAAACCAAAACGGAAATTCAGGCACTTCCAGGCAAATCTGGAAAGCTGGCAGAAAAGGCTGATCTCTGCAAGGTCTCCTTTGGCAGACAAAAAGTTATCTTGCTGATACCAGTTGGTTTTTCCTGCCATTTCATTTTGTGCCATTGTCCTGGGTTCAGCAGTAGCAGTCATTTTTCTCCTTTTTAGTAGCTAGTGCAGTGCTGTGGTTTTGACTTCTGGCCTGGGAACAGCGCTGATAACACTAATGGTTTTAGTTGCTGCTCAGTAATGCTTACTTGACCAAGGACTTTCTGAGTCTCATGCTCTGCTAGGGAGGAGGGGAAGCCGGGAGGAAGCAGAGACAGGATACCTCACCCAAAGTAACCAAAGAGGTATTCCATACCACAGCACATCATGCCCACTATATAAACTGAGGGCAGTTACCTGAAAGGGTCAGATCACTGCTCAGTCAGGCTGGGTACCGGTCATCGGGTGGTGAGCGGTTGTATTCTCTTCCCTTGTTATTTCCCTTATCATTATTATTATTGGTGGTAGCAGCAGTGGTTTGTGTTATACCACAGTTCCTGGACTGTTCTTATCTCAACCCATGGGAGTTACATTCTTTAGATTCTCCTCCCCATCCCTTTGGGAGTGGGGGGGAGGAAGAGCAGGGTGTGAGCAAGGGCTGCATGGCTGAGCTGCCTACAGGGCTTAAACCACCAGAGCTATTTCCATGGCATCATTTTTTCATGACCCAAGAATAAAAGATGCCATTATATATAACCACACTAATAAAGCAGTGAACTGGGTGCATAACGTTAGACATACAGTTCATCCCTCTAAGCACAAGTGCATCCTTATGGATGCATTTAGTTTAAATTTTTTTAGCTCTGATTATACAGTAGGGTTTCAACTCACTAAAAGTTTAATGAGCACACTGCTGACTTTCAATCTTGAGCTGAAAGCCAGGTTTAGGACTTACTTCAAAATAAGTGTGATATCAACAGCTCCATCCCATTTGTCTGTGTCAGACAACTATCAGGCAATTGTTTCTTCAGATTCAAAGCAAATAATGATTTCCTGTCAAGAAAGTCCCAAGGAATAGCCTGAGTTGCCTCAGCAGGCTGCATTCAAAAGGATTGCACAATGCCCACTTACTCTGTTCCCATTTCAAGTTATCCTCTTAATGTGGTGTCATGAAGCACATTATCAAACACATATGACAAAAGAAAAACAGTGCTATTAGTTCCTCCTAGTGCAAAGATAATGGGCTTCCTGTGCTTCAGCTCACATGACATGCATTGAGCCACTTCACAGAAACTGACAGTTTTATCATGGGCCCATTCATCACATTCAGTGGGCTTGAGTGCAGACACCCTTGGGGTTCATACTGGGTTTATTTGACAACGTCACCAGAATTCATTTCTTATTTCAATGCAGCTGTATTCCTCATGCATTCCCAGAACTAAAGCACAGCATTGCCTGCTAACTCTTATTTTAGCATTTTTATCACAGACAGAAATTTAAGTTTTCTTAATGTCACTGAGGTCATACAGTGAATTATTTGATTGTCTTAGACAATCCTATCAACTAAGTAATTACATTATCCCCACCTAACAATAAAAATATATAAAGTAGCATTTATATAGTGTAGCTATTTGCCTAAAATGTGTTCATAATTATTGTTTCTATCTATAGTAAAATCAAAAGCTTCCTGACCAAACCTACTGATTATTGTAGGTACATGTTCATCAATTAATATGAAAATAATCTATACTATACCAAGCATAATAAATAGCACTGAATACCTATCTCAATTTAGAAACTAGGAGTTATTCAGTTTTCAGAATATCACTTTTTAAACACTTCTTCTTAAAGAGATCACAGGAAATACAAACGCAAGTATTCTTTGAAGTACATTCACTGGTAGGTTTTCAATAGCAATTCACATTTTAGAAGAATTACATTACTAAAATATTACTGCTACTAAACATCTGTTGAGCATACTGAGCTAATTTAGTAATTTCATAATATTGTAGGAGCATTAAAAATTGCTTTTGGATGATACTTAAGCTCCATATGTATTATGACAAGAATGAAAACAATTCACTGTAATCACAAAAATGCAATTTTTGTGAAGGTTAGTCACACATCCTGAGAATGACAGCATTTTATTGCACAACACATATGACTGAGATATTGCTTTTAGTTCATTCAATACATACAAACCTCAGCATTTTCTCTAAGCAGTGGAGAAATTAAAAAAAGTTTAGAAACCAAACCTCACTGCTACTAACACAGCACCTTTTGCAGAACTCCAGGAAATAAATAGACATTAATTAACTACCTGAAAAGTGAGCAGTACTAAATAACAGACACTTACTGAAGCGCTTTTCACCTTCTTTGTAATCTAGCTGCTTCAGCAGATGCAGGAGGATCCCCTTAGATGTGAAGTTCCCTTATAAAGGGTGTTCTGATGTCTAACAACAGTTATTCTAACCATGCCAGTAATACAAGCACTGTGGTACCTTTTAGAGCCACGGCAGCTAAATCAACACGTAAAATGAACCCCAGTTCCCATCTCTTCCCTCCTTCTTCCCATGTTTCCAAGCCTATGAGCATACACCACAGAGGGGGCAATACTTCTTGTTACACCAGCTTGAAATCACACTGCAGTAATGAGGGAGAGTCTCTCGTGAGTTCCAGCCACTAGGTTCCAACCAACATGTTGAGGCACAACCTCCCTGTGGGTGTTTACCAGCCAGAGCATCTGGCACATGCATGAGCTTGCATGTGTAGCTCTTCTTTCAAGTGTGCATATGGAGTATTCCGGCAAGTTATTAATAGCAATCATTGCCATTAAGTTATTTGTAGCAATATCAGAGTGGTTAATATTTAATTCTATTGCTGCTATTTCTTTGAATTCAGAATCTTGGACTTACAGCTTCCAAGTTCAGTTGCATACTTACTCTTTATGTGACTTATTTTAACTAAGTTATTAAACTGTAGATGGCATAAATTAAACCTGTCAGCAGCCCAGGAAGCTGGTGCTATGCACTGGTTGGTGGAGTCCCAGCTCTCCAGGACCAGGACTGGGAAAGAGACAGCAGGGAACCGGGCTGGGGTGATGGGCTGTACAGTGGGTACCCCAAAGTGGGGTGAAAGGCTGGTGCCAGGCAGCAAGTCAGGGGCAAGGGAGAACCCAGTAATGGCATGGCAGTGGTAGCCAGCACTGATAGAGGTTCTGGCCAGGGATTACCATTCAGCACTGGCAGGCGCCGCTTCTGCTGTGCCCACTCCCTGCCTGAGGGCCAGGTGACATGACCCCAAGCACAGGCTGGAGGGGTTTGTGAGTAGGCTGATGCCTTCCTGCAATGTCTCTGAGTGGGATACAAAGCCCACTGAAAGAAAGAAAAAGCACCCTTCCTGGATGTTAGAAATGCCTCTTTAGGGAAGTCAATATTTAATTTGCAAGAATAAGCATTATTAGCTTTGATAATGGCACTGCCATTGTCTGGCAATAAATAAATCAATAAACGAATACAACAGCAAAGCAAATTAATACAACAGCAAAACAAATGTACTTTTGGTCAAGGCATCCATCCCTGTCTGGTGCATTCTGTAACAGCAGAATACAGAGGCAGTGAAACAAATCAACTGTAAGTGCCAGCCAAATAAATATTTATGTAAAATTACTAGCAATGATAGTGTTCTAAGCCATTATTTTGTTAGAAAACTACCGCAGCCTTCATAGGCAAACTATCTCCTATGAAAACAAGTAGAATAAAATAAATATTTTGGATAATGAAAAAGAGCAAGTAGGCCTCCAACAATAATGCTGTTCAGTTTTGTTTTCATGTTGAATAACCCTGTGATTTTCAGCTGAGGCCACCAATGGTAATTGGCCAATTCCGCACTCTTTTCTTTGATTTGGTTTATATGTTATTCCTTGGCATTTGAGGCTTTGCTGTTCATGGAAATGAGGCCTTGCATTTCGGCTGTGACCCAGACAAGACAGGCTAATCTTTTCTTAGTTCAGGCCTATAACTCTTCAGGTAGTCCTCTTCTTCTTCTTCCTTTTTTTTTAATTTCTTTTTTTTTTTAATTTTTATTTTTATTCTAGAAATCCAATGTTAAGAAAACAAACTGCAAAAATTAACATAATTGTTCCATTAAAGAAGTAGTAACTGACTGGGTTAATTATTGCTTAGTTTTTTCATTTGTATTTTTCTTTCTGTGTGGTTCGGTTGATATGCTGGAGGGAAGGAATGCCATCCAGAGGGACCTTGACACACTTGTGAGGTGGGCTGATGCCAACCTGATGAAGTTTGACCATGCCAAGTGCAAGGTCCTACACCTGGATGGAGCAATCCCAGGCACAGCCCCAGGTTGGGCAAAGAAGAGATTCAGAGCAGCCCTGCAGAGAAGGACTTGGGGGTGTTGGTCGATGAGAAAACGAACATGAGCCGGCAGTGTGTGCTTGCAACCCAGAAAGCCAACCGTATAATGGGCTGCACCAAAAGGAGCGTGACCAGCAGGTCGAGGGAAGTGATCCTGCCCCTCTACTCTGCTCTTGTGAGACTTCACTTGGAGTATTGTGTGCAGTCCTGGAATGGGTTGCCCAGGAAAGTTGTGAATGCTCCATCACTGGCGGTGTTCAAGGCCAGGTTGGACATAGCCTTAGGTGGCATGGTTTAGTGTGAGGTGTCCCTGCCCATGGCAGGGGGGTTGGAACTAGATGATCTTAAGGTCCTTTCCAACCCTATTTTATGATTCTATGATTTAATAACCTTTCATCTGTGACTAAATAGGGAGCTGCGCTGTCTACCCTTCATAGCAACAATCCTCGTGTTTCAGAAAACAACTGAACTTTTCAAATCAAAACATAGCACTGATTTTTACATTTATTGTCATCCATTTATACATATGATATACATTAAAAACAGGGTTGCAAAATGTTCCAATATGTGCACATTTTAGCTGTCGTAATACGCTTGCAAATGATCTGGCAACTACTTTTCAGTAGGTATTTTAGGTGTTTAGGGTGTAAGAACTGGTGATTGTACTGGTACCTAGAGCATCTTTTCACCTTCATGCTGCATGTAAGAGCATCAAACAGGAAGATATCTACCAAAAGTCATTCTACGCTAGTTTTTGTATCTTCTCTGCTTTCTCAAGGATTATCCTTCAAGCTGTCTGTGGCTTTTTGGCTTCAAATTCAGCTCTTTGGTTTCAAAGAGAACGCAACCTACGTGCACGATGTTGGAACACTTGAAAAAAAGTTCAACATTACTCAGTATGTGGGACCAGAGCACTTTGCAAAGACCATTTTTCTTATTGCAATGTACACATTTACTGTGATTACAGTGGTTTTTGTTGCCAAAATTTTTGAGATCTCATGTAAAAGGCTAGGTTTCTCAAGAACTCTCTGATATCAGTCATTCCCAGTCATTTACCAACTTGTTCACCTGCAGTTTTATAACAAAAAACATCTCCTGTCTTCTAGGCAGTGTTACAGAAGAGAACCACAGTCATTATTACTGCTTGAGTAGTTATCTGACACTTATCCTCATCTAAAAACTACCACATTACGTAAATAATCTTTGTTTCCACATCAAACCAAAGTCAGAAAGACGAGAGTAACATGTTTTCATGACCTGCCACATTTAATAGTTTGACCTTCGAGGAGTATCTGTGTGTGAAGAGGGGGTTATTTATAAACATATTTAGAGTCACAGCTTTTCCAAACATATGCAATTGGAGTTAATCACGTTATTGACCCTCCAGGTAAAACCATTTCCAAAACTATTTCCAAACATTTCTCACATGTTCTTATGGCTTGAGAACTAAGCAGCAACAGCGGATAAACTTGGTACCAGAAAGCGACATTTTCCCAAGCAGTGCCACTGCTGCAACCTGCATCTCAGATCCTGAGGCAAAGACTCCTGCTCAGGCTGTGGTGACAACATATTCATCAACACCAGCTTACTCTGTGGCAGTTCAGCTATTGTCACCTCCTAGCTGTGAATCTCCTATTAAAAGTGAAAGACTACCATGGTATTCTTTGTGCTGACTGGAATGCCTTACCCGCCTTATGTTTTAGCTTCTGATGCAGAAGACTTCTCCCAGTTTTGTATGATCACATTTTGAAGGAGTAAAAGG
The DNA here is from genome assembly GCA_017639245.1 of Myiopsitta monachus. NCBI lineage: Eukaryota > Metazoa > Chordata > Aves > Psittaciformes > Psittacidae > Myiopsitta > Myiopsitta monachus. Next base: position 49,848,603 of record CM029925.1, on the reverse strand, counting down.
GCTTTATGACTTAGTTTTGCATAAGACCCTTGGAAGCATCAAAAGAAAATCTCAGACAAAAGCCTTTTCTGGGTCCAGTCAAGCCTTGACTTCAGTAAGTTTTGCTTGTGTGTGACTACAGAACTGGGCCCACACAATTTTTTGCTCTGTGTGTCACATCTAACTTCCTATTGCTCTGACTAAAGCTGGTAGAATAGCAGTTAAAAATAAGTCTGTATACTAGAATTATTCCATGCAATAAGTGTATCTGGATAGGTTAGGTCTTGAACTTTATACAGATATCAGATGTTTCTGTGTGCAACAGTCTCTTCTTAAGGACTAGCAGACATATTAAACTTAGAAGTGATTTCATTCCCTGTGCTGATGTGAGGTAATGGAAAAAAAAAATGTATTTCAGAAGTGGAAAGAAAGAAGGAAGTAGTTTCCTGTATAAAATATGTACAAATAGCAATCATAGCAACTAGCTATTTTCCATCTCCAAATACCCTCAATTTCTAGGAAAAAAATAAACTGGAGTTTTTTTCCTCTTTCTTTTTCATAATTTTCTATGGTGGTGTGGTTTAAATGTTTCATATGGCTACTAAATTGAACAACTTTTTTTCTGAATCTCAGTTGAAACAGGAGACTCAGGCTCATCACTATTTAGCAGTGACCCAGGAACCAGCAAAGTAAAAAGGAATTGTCCACATCTTTGGACACAATTTGACACCTGTAACACTGAAGGGAAGAACATCTTTGCGCCTTTAAGCAAGCTTAACTTATGTGAAAAAAACGTTCCGTATGAAAGCAGAAGAAGTTGAGAGTCCGGTGACAGTGTTTGGGTCCTTTCAGGAATATTTGTGAAATTCTGGAAAAGAATTACTACAAAAGTTGTCAGCACTACCATTAGTTAAACAGCCCAAAATAAGGCTGGGTTACAATCGCCATGTAATCCTCATAAACCCACAGAAGTAGCCCTTGTTACATAATTGCATGATTTAGGTGTCTTGGATTTGATTGATTGTGGGCTATCTAATTCAAAGTGCATCATAACTAGATGTGTGATTTTTTTAAGATGCTGATCAAGAACAAAATGATAAATTTCAATACATTCATTATACTAAAGCATTAATGTTATTTTTCCCCTATGGAAGTAAATTAGATGTTGTTTTAAATACATGTCAAGTCACCACTATCAGATTTGTGCAATACTAAACTAATTATGATATCTGCAAGCACTACAAATTGAATAAGAATCACTGTGGTAACTTCTTGTTTGCATAATATGCTGTGTTCTTTGGTCAATACATGTTAACTTCTTTGTTCTGTATCATCGGTATCCATCTGGAATTATTCTTTGCAATTTAAACTTGCAAACTCAGTTAAACCACATTTTTATTTATAAATAAAATACAAAATAAATACAATTACTAGAAAGAAGAATTTACTTCCATGTGCTAGGTACAGTCATGACCAACTGTACTCAAATCAGATTTCATCAGATGTTTGTAAAATAATAAAATAACTTCATTACAACCTTGTCAGTATTTTCCCTGGTGCTTAATATTTCCATTGCTTGTTGTACTTGTTCTGTAGATTCCAAAACACTTCGGAAAGGCCAGAGAAGTCCAGAACCCTCAGCACCTCAGGTGACTTCCCTGTCAGCATCAAGAGCCTTGCAGAGCCATGACTGGCATGAGCTGGATGACCCACCACCATACCCTCTCCATTGGTGGTAAAAATCAGGAATATATTAAAACATGAGGTACATTTTTCTTCCAAGTGAGGTACAATGTAGATTTTCTTCTTGAATTCCTGTGAAATTAAAACTGTCAAATTCCTCAGTTTCAGTTTTCCATTTAAAACTGGAATTTGCATTATTGTCTTTTGCTTGCAAATGCTTCTCTGTGACTGATTCTATCATCAGTTTCTGGAACACGTTAATGGAGATTTATGTCCACATAAAGAAACCATTTCCCCATGGCTGTCAAAACTTCCCTTTCCTGCATTTGCCATTTGCTTTCCTGGCACTCACTGTATTCTCAAGAGCCTCTAAACTTTTCTTTCCCCCAGTCTTCCAAACTTCCACCACTTTTATCCTCATTTACTATCAGCTTCCTTCCACTTACTCCCTCTGAGATTTATAACACGCCTGCATGCATTCCTCAGTACGGCACTGATTTTAGCTCAAATGTTTAGCAAATCTTTGGGATGATCCTGAGGCTTCTTTTTTACTATCATGAAAGGAATTATACAATACACCTGGGGAGTCTTTGATTTAATTCTATTTCTTTACACAGTGAATACAAAGTCCTGTCTCCCACAACATAGTAGGAAGTCCCTTTTGTTGCTTACGTCAGGGTCACATTATAAGTGCTTCTCTAACTTCTTCATTGTTTTCCACCGTACTCCAGCCACCTCATTTTCACAGACAGCACTCAAAGGAATTCCCAGCTCATGCATTTGTAGTCAGTTTTGTCTCTAGCCAGATATTATGCCCATTTCAGCTCCCACTTAAAGAAGAGGTAATTGTTCCCTCCACCATCTTCAATGAAACAAGCTAAATACACCCAGGCAGTGACGCAATTGCCTTTGCATCGAATGTATAGTTACTCTGGGACAGCCGACTTCTATACCACCACAACATCCCAGTGCTATAACCACTCTTTGTCCTGTTCCTTTCTTGGCTTCCTTTCTTCTGTTCAGCCATCCTTTCCCTCCCCAATTCCCTTTTCAGCACTCTCCCATGATAACACTGAGACAATACAGGCATCTCTCCTACCCAGCGCCTCCCTCCAACATGCATATTTCTTTATGCCCTGGAGCATTAGTGTTCCCCTTCAGACAGCCATTTTGAGACCAGAAGTTTGGCAACAAGGCCATTTAAAACACAATAATAAAAAAAAATTAACTATGTTGTCGATTTGAAAAATAGCAGGCACTAAAATAATTTATTTTTCGATTTTTGAGATCCATTTGAAACCATTTTGCTTTAACAGTTCCATTTCTTCTGCTATTCTTATCCCCTCTTAGAAAAAAAACCCCCAGAAATCCTTGGAGGTTCCTCCAAGAAAAAGTATTGTGGGAAGTGGTGATCCTGTGAGATATACTTTCCAGGGCTAGTGGCCTTTCTGTCAGCTTCTGGAATGCAGCCCAGCCCAGCGAAGTGCTGTTTGCCAAGCCATGGCAGCATAAGGCTTCTCCAGCGAGCAGCTGCCAGATGATGGCCAGAAGCCCAGGAAAGGAACTGTGGCTCAGTATCGAGGCCTTCCTGGGCCAATGGGGTAGCCCAAGGGGAAGGTTTTTCAATGTGAAATGGGATTTTACTTGCAGGTCTACCTCCGTGGATAAGTCCTGCACTAATGTTTGTGCTGACATGGTAAAAGGAGGAAAGAAAAAAGGGCTGTGGAGGGCATCACTGTCGGCGCTGGAGAGCTGGGCCAGGCTCTTATTCTCCCGACTGAGAAGCCGAAGCCTTTCCGAGGTCTCCAGGCCCCCAGCCGCGGCGGCAGTGGCACATTTCCAGCCGTACAGCCTGACACACAGGCCAGCGGCTCCGCGACGACCAAGCTGCGGCGGTCGGCAGCCCGCGCCCTTCCAAGCAACAGGGGGCGCTCTTGCCGGCCGCACAATCACAGGCTGCAGCCCTCCCGCCCCGCCCCGCGCACGCGCCCCGTCGTTCCGTGCCGGAAGCGGAAGCGGTCGGCGCCAGCCCCGGTAGCGAGAGCCACTGAGTGCTATCTGTCTCTCCGTTGTTGCCGCTGCGCGTTACCCGCCCATCCGCGTGATGGCGGCCACGGCGCTTCCCTCGCTGCCGCCGCAGTTCAAGAGCATCCAGCACCATCTGCGAACCGCGCAGGAGCTGGACAAGCGCGAGCCGGTGGTGGCGTACTACTGTGAGTGAGGCGGCCGCAGCGCCGCCCCTCCGCCCCCGCGCTGACCTGGGCCCGGCCCGGCCCCCAGCTGCCCGGCCTGCTGCCGCGGCTGGGTGCAGTCCGCCGCCACCCTCCCCTCCCCCCCCCCCCCCCCGGTCCTTTTCCGCCTATCCGTCTGTCTCGCTGGGTTCCGCCGAGAGCCCGTGGGATGTACGCGGAAGAAGGTAGGGGGGAGAAGCCCCACCTCTCGGGGCGGGGCGTTCACCGTCTGCCGCTTCAACCGGGAGCCCTCGCTCGTCTTTCATAAATTCTGCCCTGTTTTTACAAAGTTAAGCTTCTTGGCAGTCTTTGAGTACTCAGCAGCCTGAGTACATAGTTGTACGCACAAGTCCTCTGTCTCTGTTAGGATAATCTTAAGAACATTCTTTTCAGAGTTTTTCTCCTGAAAAAAAGCATTTCTGTTCGGTGTCTCAGTAAGCAATTTGGGTTTGAGAGTCTTTAATTCTTTTAATATAACTTATTTTTATTTTCTGTGAGACTGTCACTTTTTCAGGGTTCTCTTCAGGGGGAGAGTAGGTGGTGCTTTTTTGTTGTTTGTTTCATGGAAGGCAACACAGCAGAATCTTACAGTAGCTCTTCAAAATCAGTATGTAGATTTTTCAAGCTAACACGGCTTCTAAGCTAATGGTGGTTAGGGTGGTTTTGTAAGCCTTTGTAAAAGGCTTTCTCCAGCAAATTAAGAAATGCAAGTGTGGTTTTAGTAGTCTTAATTTTCCGTAACAGTTAATCACAGCACTTGGAAAAAAATAGTAAGACTAGCAGATCACCAGAAATGTTTGTTATTTTCGGTGGGCTTACTTGTCAATAGATTGTCTTAAAAAAAAATTGGATAAAAAATAGAGGTAGAAGTGACAGTTCAATCTGTAAGGCAGTCTTAACTTTAGAAAGATGAACTCATGGAATTCAGGCTTCAGAAAACTCTGAAAAAAACCCTGTCATCTCAGTGTCAGAAGGGTATTTTTAATTTTGATGCGTTAGGCAGGAATACTGTCCTAATGTGGAGAAGTGCCACCAGAGAAGCGAGACAGACAGACACTAGAACACTGGATGTTCTCAGTAGTACTCTTTTTTTTGCAGGAGAAACATGGGACAAATCATACTTTGTGTGGCAGGAAGCACCAGCTAATCAAGTTGCCCTAGGGGTTTTTGATTTTATTTATTTGGGGTGTTTTTAATCAGATGTAACATCCTGTCTGGGTGTACAAGAAAAATACAACTATTTAGGCAACAAAATACAAGTCTATTTTAATTTTAAAGCAGAAATGTTTTTGTGGCTGATCTCTATTTTTCTTAACATCTTTTCCATTCTGAAACTTAATGTTAGGCTTAGTATACAGCAAAATAAACCGTGTTGAATAGTTATTATTTTATGTAAAGTTCTGTGCATAGTCTCTCCCAAGGAGCCTGAAAATTTGCATATCTTTTTAGTTTGAGTAGTTCGCATCTGATTCATTGCTGAGTTTAGTGAAGACTATATTCTAGAGACCTTTCTCAGTACATCATACATAAAGGCGCAGTAGTTTCAGTATGGGTATATGTTTGCTAAGTTTTGATATATGTTCATTTTAATTCAATTTCATCTGTATATTTCTAATAATAAGAGCTGTGACGCAAACTAATTTGAGTATCAGCAATAAGTGAACTCTGGTAAGATGTGTTTGCAGTGTAAAACACTACTTTCTATAGCTTAACAACACAATTCTTAGTAGGAGCTGCTCAATGCTCATATTAATATTTTTGTCTCTCCTTGGCATCCATTTGTGCTAGAAGTGTGCTCTCAAGGCTGGGAATTTGAATGGCAGTTACGCATTTTACTTGCATACACCATTTTAAATCTTTCTTATTTTTTTGGGGTGTACTTCATTTGAAGCATTAAATTAGTATAAACCAGCACTGCCACCTATAGAAGATGCTGTAGTCCTTCTCTGGCCTCTCATTTCCAACCCTCATGTGCTTCAGAAGCAAGCATTGATCTAACTGTATGATGAAATCCAATAATAAGCTATTTTCCAACCAGGTCAAATCATTACCGCTTACACAGCTGTGCCCCACACAGAAAAAGACAAGGAACAAGACACAGTGGCCTGGGGCAAAGACAGGACTCCTGCTTTTTCAATATTGCTGACAAATGTTGATTTAAAGAAACTGTAATTTGGTGAACATTAATCTCTGTTTTATACAGTATGGATAGCTACAGCAGGGATGATTTGTATTTTTCAACTGCCACATAGTTTTCCAGATGAAAGATAAAATGTTAAAGAACAGCAATGGTGCTCTTCTGCTCCATAACACATCACAGACACTTTCAGTTGTGGTGCTTGCTAGAAATACTGCAAAAATTAAAAAATGGTGTAATTTCAGGTAGCTCTGTGTATTGCTTACGAAGCCTTTATGCTGAACTCCATTTTTAGGTTTCAAATTCAAAGCAGCATATGTTCAGTAGCTTTATATTTTCTTTTCCGTAACTGCTGTTACTAGATGGACATAATTAATTGAAGCAATGAAATATGTATTTGCTTCCTAACAGTAAGTGCCATAAATTTACTTGATTGTAAAATTTGTTCTGCTTAGAACATGAACTGTAGAGAACTGAAGAAACCAAGTTTATTTTTTTTAAGCTCTACAAGGCGTGATCTCACAAAATAATTCTTCTTTTAAAGAGATTAAATACTTTATTAAGTGTTCAGCGCTCTGGTAACCTACCACCTTCTTTTAAAATACTTACCTCCCCATGTGCTTCTTTTTCTCACATTTCATGTTATTTTGTTAGTCATTGTCGGTAAGTATGCAACCATTTCAGGTTCAGTAAAGGTCAGGTTATGCAATAAATAAAACTGAATACCAATAAAGGCTGCTATGTTGATGGCCTAGCAAAATAAAAATAAGTGAATCATAAATAAAATAACTTTATTATGTTTAAAAGCTTACATGAGTCTGACTATTTTGGGATGCTATTCTGCAAACACAAGGAGGCAGGCTTTGATAAAAAAAAATGTCTGGCATGTGTAATAACTATGTCATAGGCAGTTTGACTCAGAAGTTATTTTTTCAAAAAAATTGCAGGGTTTGAGAGGTAGTTCTGTCTTCCAGAAACTTCTGGTTTAGTGTTTAAAGCAAGATTTTCCTTAGTAGCTGTTGCTTCAGCCTTTCAGTACTGTTAAACTTTTTTCAAAGAGGATTAGTAGTTTATCCTATACTTAGAGGCCACTGATGTTCTAATTCAGAAGTATTGCAAGAATGCCAGAGTTGCCAAAAAAGCATTCATGTTCAGTCATATATAACATCCTAACATACAACAATGTTAGGATATTCAGTGAATGCAACAAGAAAAACTGTGATTCTAGTAACTTCTGAAAAGCAGTGCTGTGATGGTTTTTGCTTTATAGTCTGCTAAACATCAGAAAACATTCATGAGAACAGTAGACTAGATCTGTTTTAAAAAAGTGTGAAAAATGTGCAATTCTCAAATTCTTGATTTAGAAAATGATCAGAGAAATCCTTCTGAAGAATCTTACTGTGGTGTTGTCGCTTCTGGTTTTGTGGGGATTAAGCAGAAAATAAAAGCAAAAGCCTTTCCCCCCCAATTAGTTGACATCCTCATGAATCAGAAGTCATTCAGCTTTTGGAAAACCCCATGTGTTAAATGTGACTGGCTTTCAACTTTAGTCAGACTTCTATGAAATAAGCTGCTCACTTGCATACCAATTATAAGACTTTTATCTTTTTAATTTATTAGGGAAAAAACAGATGAAAAATCAAGTTCATGGCCTGACTTGGAGCTCTGGGGGGAAACTCATTACTGTGTAGCTTTACAACTGCAATACTGTTAATTTTGTATTGATCCTTCCTCAAAGCAGAGGGCTAATAACAGACAAATATTTTTATTGAGCTTTTAATTCATTGAACTTTTGGTTGTATCTTGTTGCATTTTTGAATGACTAATTTAGAAGTTGTATGCAATTCAGAAGTATTGATGGAAATAACAGTAACCGGTGTTTGCTGTATTTCACTTCAGAGATTCTACACATACTTACTGACTTCATTTAACTGGGACATTGTAGAATCGAAATGCATGAAATAATGTTCTTATTTCTTATCTAACAAGATCAGATTCCTGAGCTTTCCAGTTTAATTTTTTTTTGTACTAGTTTTATATCCATTTCTAGAAATATGTTTTCCTTCTTCACATATTGCTGGTGGCAGAAAACTATTCCATGCACTGCTAATGTATTATTAGAGATTACATACTGAAGAATAGATTTAATCTGTTCTTTACTAACTATTCCATGCACTGCTAATGATACAAATTATTTAAAGCGTATTATTAGAGATTACATACTGAAGAATAGATTTAATCTGTTCTTTACTAAGGATAAGTTAATTGGTTAAATATTTAAGAAGTAGACATCCATTTCATAATATACTGTAAGACCTGCTTATATTGTGGTATGAGCATAAACTAAAAAATATTTCTCAATTTCTTTCCCCCCCCCCGTGCCTTCTATTGTTTTTTTTCTGTGTTCAGTCTTAGCTTGTTTGCTCTGATTTGTGTCAAATATTTGTAAGTGGGAAAACTGGTTTGCTTGCAGAGACAGAAAAAAGGTGAGAGGTAATTGGAATAACAGTGATAAATATATAAACTACACAGTCCTTAAAGCAAACTGTAGGTAGAAGTAAAACTTAAAAATTATGTTAACTATTGTGTAGTACTTTTGGCACTTGTTTTGATTACATAGGTAATATGTAAAAAAATCTGACAGAGGGAGGAATGAGAACATAAAATAGAACAAGTGTACTCCAGAGACTGAAACTTAATTTCTGAGGTATGTACATTTGTATAAATAGAATTTCTGAGTTATGTATGAAACTCCTAAAATTCAGTTGTACACTGTTAATACACTAATAGCATTTTTCTGCCATAGAATTCACTTTTTTTTTTGGTGGATCTTTATTCAACTTGAATTTCGGAAGTAGAATTCAGAACTGTCCTTTTCCTGCCTCAGGTTTGCTGTTGTTTCTAAAGAAGGGATGCATCAATGTCAACGTTCTAATTTGCAGAATCACTGAATTGTTGAGATTGAAGGGACCTTGGTGCATCACCTGGTCCCATCCCCTACTCTAAGCATGATCACTAGTGCAGGTTGGTTACAGCTGTGTCCAGGCTGTTTTTTAATATCCCTAAAGATAAAGACGCCACAGCTTCTCCAGCCTTTTCCAGTGTGTGATTATCCTCACAGTAGATTTTTCTTACGTTTAAATGCAGTTTCCTGTATTTAATTTTGTGCCCATTTCTTCTTGTCCAGTCACGGAGCGACACTAAGAAGGGTCTGGCTTTGGTTTTGCTCCCCCCTGGCACCCTCCCCCCATCAGGTGTTTATTCACATTGATAAGACAGTGAGCCTTTTCAAGACTAAGCAGTCCCAGTTCTCTGCCTGTCCTGGTATGACAGATGTTGCTAGCCCTTCATCAGCATTGTGGCCCTTCCCATGTGTCTCATACTGGCTGCCCAGAACTGGAGCCAGTACTTCACATGTGTCGCACCAGTACTGAGTAGAAGGGAAAGATCACTTCCCTCAGCCTGCTGGCAGTGATTCTCCTAATACCGCCGTGGATGCTATTAACAGTTAAGGTCAGAAGTGCACTTGGGAAACTGATCTCATGGTTATGCCCATCTTGAGTGCTTTGGTTCACCTCTCAGAGGACTTTGAGAGTATGAAATAGGTTTCTTCCAGTTTAAACTGGAGGATGTTCCACAGGCATACTTCAGATTTGTGCTCTAATCACTACAAGCTGGTTTATCCACAGGACTTGACCATAGCTAATCTAGAGTAGCTTCCTTCTCCCCTTTTGCCTTCTTGAGATCTCAATTATTACAGAATCATACAGCTAAGATAGTCTTTTTTCTGGTTCAGTTAGAAATATTTCATTTTCTTTATTAGACTATAGAGACAAGCCTTGAAAACTTTAGTTTAAATAAATTTAAACTAAATAAATTAGTTTAAATATTGTGCAAAAGCATGGAAACCTGTGAATTCCACATACAGATCTCTTAATCAAATTTTACAAGGCCAAAACCCACAGTGAAGAATGGCCGCATGGAATATGGCATAATTTCCTAGAATTCATATGGATATTATTAGTTTAATTGTTTTGCCATCTAACCTTAATAATTACCAGTCTTCTTTGTAACTGCAAATTGTGTTTCACTTATTTGTTTACAAGTTGCTATTCTTCAAATAACAGCAAATGCTAATGTAATGTACTATAACTTCCAGTCATTTTAAGTAAGAGATGTTTTACTTGAGATAGTTTTGACTTGACAAGTTTGTCTAGCATGTAAGGTAACCTTGAAATATATTGTTATCAAGCCATTTTCTTCTGTAGGATTTAGAATAATATAAAATAATTAGAGGTGAAGTGGGAGTCATGATACTACTTTTTTTTTTTTTTTTGTTATGAGTTTCTTAATGACATTTCTGTATAGTCTTCTTCCCTCCCCCCCCCCAATTTTGCCTCAGACTTTTTTTTTTCTTCAGTTTTTCTGTAAGCTAATGTTGCTTGAAAATAAATAGTTGAAAGTAATTTGTTTTCTCTGGAATGTTTTAGATTGTAATTTGATGCTGCCAGCCTAATACTTACCTTGCCTTTTGCCAGTTTCATTCATCATCATATTATGGTATGGTATTATGGAGGTATAAGGCCCTTCAGAGTTGGTTCGACAATGCTGTTAAATCTATTTTTTAAAGTCTTTGAATTCAGACAATTTGGATTTAGCCATGTAGAAATAACATATATTTGTGATCTGCATGCAGAAATTATATGAATGAAGTGTGATATATTAATGTTAATGAAAACAAGAATATTTCATTTTTATATGAAAATGTTTGCAGTAGTTGAGTGCAATCCAGTTTAATGTTTTCTTGTCCCTTGCTTCCCACATTTGTATTGTCTTCCTGTGCCAAGCAGTTAACAAACATTTTTCTGTCAGTGGTTTGACAAAGGGAAGAGGAAGGTATAGAATATGAATTCATAATAAATTATGGCCTGAAAAAGTTTTCATCCCTTAATCAGAATCAAAATATGGCTGAGGTTTGTGGCAATGGTTTTTGTTACTGTTTAGTGTAATCTGTTACTATCAATGTCAAAAATCTTCCAGTTCCTAATTTTTTTCTCTATACTAGAGAATTAAATATATGTGGGGAAAAGAACTGCAATCTTTTGATCCTGTTAGATGAGGAAAAATTAAAATGGATAGTAGGGCAGAATTTAGAAGATAGAATCAGGCTATTGTGCATGCTTGCTGGCTGGAACTTTTGTTCTCCAGTATTTTTACTTGGAACAGAGTTAGTTTAAAATGGGAGTGAGGGGAGTTTCAGTTGTTATCCAAACATAAATCTGGAATAACTTACTGTGTATTGGGAATGAATGCCTGGCACAAACTAAAGACAAAATTCTTGCTCTGAAATTGTGCTGTGTATTAGCAAAGGAAAAATAACATGGTATTACGTGACAAATAAAAGCAGAGAAGTTTCTGTAAAGCTCACTGTATAATTCCATCCAGCACACCCACACTTAGTATTTGCTGAAGAGTGATTAAGGGTAAAAAATCAAGACATAAATTCTGTAGTTATCTTGGCAAAACATTTTTCTGAGAATGATTACTTGCCAAGTCTTTATGAATTTGAATGTAAATGTCCTGTCTGCAAACTGAGAGCAAACCCTCTTGTAGTTAATAATTGGCAAAACAGTTCTGTCTTTGTGCATAAAAGATTACAAGTGACTTTAGCTCAACTTAATAATTAATATTTTGACATTAACTCTTGCAGCCTCCTTTACGTCCTTAGTGCTTTACTTTTTTGTATATACTACTGTTGTCAGCCACAAAAATGTTTTGCTACTTGACTTGGACAAAGGGGGCAAAATATACAATTTGTGTCTGTTGGGAAGCCAGGTGCATAGAACAAGCTGAAAAAGGAGCAGTGATTACATACATTTGGTTATTTCCAGGTATTCCAGTTCTTCATCACAAATAGTGAAAACAGATGAGAATTACAGGTCACTTATTTCCAAGATTGCCTACATTCTTTTAGTACTTCATTTAGGCTTTAAAAACTTGTAAACGTTTGCAGCTGCAATGTGTTGTTTTATTTGTCTCTTTATATCAGAATTTTCAGCAGCTTGGCTTTTCACAGAGGAAATGTTTTATTAGAAGTTACCAGGCAAAAATTGGTCCTGTAAGTCTAGTTGTTTTTCAGTATATTACTGTGGTCATTATGGACATGCACTTCAAACATTTTTCAGTATATAGTGAGAATTTCAGAAGGTAAAACTCTGAAATAATTTTGATGTAAAATAGCGTCTCAAGCACAATATTTTTAAAAGGTGAAATAATGCAATTGTAATACAGAACACTTAAGAGGATTTCTGTGGTGTCCGTACCATTCAGGAGATTAACTCCTAGTTATTAGAAATTGAACCACTCACATTAAAGCAGTTTTTGTGGCTTAACAAGCACAGTAATAATACATTCCACTGCTTTTGCAATATTACAGAAACCAGAACAGCTGTATTTGAAGTAAGGAAAATAATTACTCTATTTTCTGTCAGATATGGGGGAGGGGGGAAATTGAACTCATATTCAACTTTCTCAGCAAAAATGTTGGTTGTAGGTGGCAAACTTTTAGTCTCTTGCTTATAAGTTCTTTGCTGCTGAGGTTGCCTGTCAACATAAACATGGAGAACAGTTCTTTGACCATTAGTTGCCAGTTTAAAATTTCACTGGTGATAATAATTCAGGAAAACTATGTTTTGCTCAATGCTACTGAAAGTTCAGGAATGAAGTGAGTATTCCCATTAGCTGCAGGTTAGACAGGAAAAGGATATAATAGATTTTCTTCATTGGATCAAAGCATATATTACAGTAAGGATACATGGTAGTAATATTTGTGGGATAAAATACACACAAAGACGAAAGATACATAGAAGACTGGCTTCTTAATTAGCAAAAGTAGTAGTACGAAGACCAACATGAGTGAGCATGGTTTTACAGATAGCTTTCATGTAGAATGCTTGGGACATTTCAGAATCAAAGAGAAGGATGACAAAATATGCATTCATGGAAAGACTTGTGTTTGGAAATAAATGAATATTCTTTGCCTTAGGAATAAGATGTAATAATAATACACAAAAATGCAAAGAGTAGAACTAGTTAGTAGATACTTCTTCCTGTTGTCTGTAGTCTGTAATAAGGCAAGGGATTACTTAACTGCTTTTAGATTCACTCACATATTTCTCTTCATGCAGGTGATTTCAAAAGCAAAATTTCAAAACATTGAAAAGAATATTATTTTTATTTCAGTATTTTTTAATGATTAAACATTTGAAAGATTTCTATTTATATGGAAAAAGGGTTCTCTTTATTTAAATGAATTTTGGAAGAGATATGAAGGTGCATACTTCAGCAAGTAAGCTAAATCTATATCCAGTAATAACCAAGGGTATTCTGAATTTGTCATTCTAACTCATAATAGTCTAAAATTGATTTACTTTCCTGTAAAAAATATCTGATATTTGCATCTGTCAAATGAAGTAACTGATCTAGATGGCCCACAGGCCTAGTATACATTATGTTAATTCGTAAGTTTTACATTATTAAATCATACTGTGAAATGTGTTCAGGGAAGTTACAGTCAAGTATGTACTTAAAAATCAGTTTAAGACTATAAGCATTGACGCCTCATCATCTGATGATGGTATTTTAATTGACAGTAGACTTAAATTAGAGTGCCTTAGACACAAATCTTAATCTTTCTGTGTTTGGACTTATTTGAAATGTATTTTAAACTTCACGTATGCTGATCTCATAATTTTTAAGATTAACATGTCAGCATCCTGAAGATAAATAAGGTGGGCTTAAGAGTACATATCGGTAATTAGCTTAATATTAGTGCTGTCACTTCATGAAACCTTCATAGTATAGAATCTACATAGCATTTTCTTGTTAAAATTGTTGTCTTTCATCTGTCATGGTCACCTGTTGTAGTTGGCCCTAGCTTTTATAATTCCTGAAATTTCACTCAGAGTTGACTTTTACTTGGTTGTTCTTTACTGAAGACTTGAATATAAAGGTGCTAGGTTGTTTTGTGAATTGTAAATGTGGAAGTAGAGAAGCATTGAAGGGCACAAGTACGTTTTTTATTATTTCAGGGAATTTTTAAATGATTGGGCAACCCAACAGTTTTAACATTCATAAATTTGTCATCTTTTCACTCTCAAACAAGGAGTGTGCATGTTGTCTGTTTTGAATAATCAATATATATGGGACATGAAATACTGATTTTAGAATCCAGAGAAATGAGTTATCACACTCACCAGCAGAACCTGCATTAAGTTTTGTAGCAAGCAATCTAATTTTATTAGACAAACTGATTATAGATGGAAAGGGCAGCTTGTGAACATATAATGCCTTCTTCTGCAGCAGACGTCAGCATAAGAGCTGTTTGAAAACAACTGTTATATATTCTTGTTTACTGAGATAATTTGAAGAGAAAAGACTATCTCTAGTGTATGAATTGAGGCTTGTTAGGAAAGGAATGCTAAAGTTGTAAAGCAATTAAGAATCACTTGCAGACCTCTGTATCCTGCAGGGAGAGGAACACTGTGGTATACCATGTTAACTACCCCATGATAATATTTGGTAGAGTTGCATCTTGCAGTTCTTAAGCTCTGCGTTTGAAAGTGTTTTGTAGAACTCCCTTGAGGGTCAGGAGTGAGAGTTAGTAAAATGTCTTTCTTGTGAAGAATGTCCTGTATTTAGTTACTGAATGCTTCTGTTCCATTTTCCTTTCTCTGTATGTTAATCCTAATAAATAATTCTTTCATTTTACCCACTGTTTCCTGAAGCATATAAAATTCTGCCATGTGCCTATCTAAAATTCATAGATTTTTGGTAGTAAAAAGGTAACTTTAATTAGAAGTTACTAATCATTGTTAATCATTACTTTTCAAGATCATATAAAAAAATGGTGACTTTATTTGCTAGGAAAGTTCAGTAAAATCTGTCTTGTCTGATTTTAAGATCCGGTTTGTGTCTTGTGTCTTTTGATGCTATGTATACATACAAATGAGATAATAGATGCTTAACTCCATTTGTTAAGTGGAGTTTAAAGCTGACTGGTTCCTGCTACATGGAGTTCCATTTTTGAGATGTATTCATGCACTCTATATATGTATGTAAGTAAGTTGTATGAAAATTATTCATGTATAATTAGGGATAAAAATTGACTTGAAGTTTGCATTTGAGAGTTGCAAGCAAGGGTGGCGATTATTTACAAAAGCACTTAATATTGCATAATAGTGATACAAGCATCAATTTGAAATCAGCAGGAATACTCATTAAGAAAAATAAAGCATAAGTCTTAGAAAAATATGTCTTAGTATCTCTGCCAAACTGAATATATCTAGATTTCACTGTCATTGCTTGCTACTACTGCAGTAGTATGTAGTTAAAACACAAGATGATTTTGTCTTTCAGATTTGTTGGGGGAGGCATCGCTTTGTTTGCTTATGGGTTTTGCCTTAGATAATTGCTTTTGGATTTCTTTGTATTTCCTCTCCTTTAAAGGTCGTTTGTATGCAATGCAAACAGGGATGAAGATTGATAGTAAAACCCCAGAATGCCGTAAATTTTTATCCAAACTCATGGACCAGTTGGAAGCTGTAAGTACAATTTATTATTTTCCTCTAAAATGATTCAAGATGTTACTTTCATTTTTATCTAAGCTTCTACAAATGCTATCTTTTCTCTGTCATCAGTCATTTATGCAACTATTCTCTATGCAGGCATTCTGTATATAATAAATTGGCAGAAGGATTGAAAGGAGATAAAACTATATGTTTATATGTATGTATGCATGCACAAACATAACTGAGATTTTATATAGCAGACATTTGCCATGAGATTTTGTATAGATAACATAAATTATGATACTTCATTCATACATATTCTCATGGGAAATAATAATTTATTACAAAATAAATAGCAGTATTCTAGAAGACTTTAGGCTAGCCTAGTCCTTGGGCGCTTTTGAAATTTTTTGACCTGAACTGTTGTACACAGGGAGTGGGGTTTGGGTTTTTTCTTTTGTTTGGGTTTTTTTGTTTTGTTTTGTATTTTTGCTTTGGGCTTTTTTTGTTTTTTTTTTTTTTTTTTTTACATTTTCTAAACGAGAAAGATACTTTTAAAGGTACATATCCTCTGCTAGAGATTGGGGACCTTATACTATGCTTTTTTGTAAAAGTCTTATCTGTGTGGGTAAGCAATAGTGATGTCATGCTCTTTTGACTGGACTTGATAGTATTAAAAAGCAAACAACCTGAAACAGAACAGAGTTAAAGAAAGGTAAAGGCATTGTACGGATGGTCAGTGTAAGTTCCAGGAGCTGTTTATGTTCACATACTGTAGTTTTCAATAGCCTTGAAGGTTTAAGCACTCATTTGGAAGTAGCAAGTAATGTTGAAAAATGAAGCAGTAGTTCTTTTTGTATTCAGTATTAAGTTTCCACCCAAAATCTAGCCATAACAATGCCTGAAGAGTTTGTGTGAAACTAGTGCAATAGCCTTCAGTTGTTCAGAAAAACACCCCAAAATGTGAACCATTTGCCTTTTTTTCATACCTTGTACTTCTTGCTATGTTTTAACTATGATTTGAAAATCAGAGTAGTGGAAAATCCATTGTACAGTGACTCCATGGTGTGTTATTTCATCAATTTTTGACATCTTTAATGAATCTGATTTTCATGTTCAAAAGGGAAGAGAGGTGAGATTAAAACTCCAGAGGATTTTGCTCTTCATTTCCTTAGGATTGTTAAAATCTATTTGACCCCTTGTGGTACTTCAGCAACTGATCTGTCTGCAGTGTTCTCTTTGCTTCAAATTTTGAAAGACTAGAAAAGCAGCAAAACCCTGGGGTTTCACCTTTCAGTTGCTGGTAAAATTGGCTGTATGACAACTGATGCTTAGGTACTGAAGTTCCTTCTATGTAGCCAAGTGGTTGAAGAATGGAGAGACCACTTCTAAGCAGATCTAATACAGCATTTTGGGAGCTAGGAAGCTTGGGTATACTGACAGGTTGGACCTCTGCAGGAAAAGCAGCCATTTTCAGTCTGCCCTTAACCAGCAGGGGCACAAAGGTGTACTGTAGGTTTGCCCAAAATGTGTCTCGCAGCTTTCTGTGTGTTGCTGCAATTGATTAATTTAGATGTTAAGAGAGGAGTTTACAAATGATACTAAATATCACTGTAGGAAAGAAGAAAACAGTGCAGATATATCTGGAAATTACCAAATGTGTTCTTTGCAAGAAACGTCATAATATTCCAAATATACGAGAGTGATTTTTGTATCCCAAATGTATGTTTCTGTCAGAAATACGTGTATGTATAATTGTGTTGGTTTCCTTTTCCAGTAGATAACTATTTCATTTAAATGTTTGTAGTAAAACTAAAGCAAATGTGCTTGATTTTTAGGTTCAAATTGTGAATCATCATGTAAAAAATCGGCATTGCTATACTGATTCATAGATTGTGTGAAGGATAATTTCAAAAGTAAAAAACTTTGTTAACACCAATATTTTTAGAAGTATATGTAACATTCATTTGAGCATTTGAAATCATGTCCATTGAACATCACATCAAGAATAGTATGAAGTTATTTTCTAAGTATAAGGTGTATATATAGGCTGCTGAAATGTATATATACACATAAAAAAAATAATCTTCTTACTCAATTTAATTTAGAGCTTCATTTCAGTTATATATCTTGCAACTTACAAATTGTGGTGCACTCCCAGGGAAAACAATTACACTTTGTGAAACAAATATTTTTTGAAAAATATGGGGAGCATGAATTCGACAAAACTCTTCAGATTTGAGGTTGTATTTGGAAAGTTTCTATTTCACTACTGAAATCAAGTAACTTTTCTGGAAGCATTCTGTGTATTAAAAAGTTGGCAGCAGTCTAAAAAATATGGAAAGGTAGCCTGCATGATTAAATATTCTTCACACGCACAGTGAAAAAGAACTGCCATTCAGAGACTGTGTTTAGATCTTTCAGCAAAATAAAGGCTGCAGGTTAGTATCGTGCAGTGTTCCTGGTTTTGTTCTGTAAGGATAACCTGAGATTTCCTTATACAGAAACAGTAGGCCTATTCAGAAGCTGTAAATCCACCTGTTGTGTTACAGGGTTATTTGCTTTACTGATTTTTATTGGGAAACCTGATGATTCTTGTACTCTAACGTCTTTGAAAAGAGGTCTTTGAATTACAGTGCACTGCTTACACTGAAAATTCTAGTAAATCTGTAGGTCACTAGTCTGCTCAAGGTAGGGCTCAGACACTTAGAAAAATGTAATGAACTGCAGTGAAATGCCTTACAAGGGGGAAGATCTGGCCTACGGTACTTTTATAAAGCATGCATTACTGTATCAGTTGAACTATGTTTAATCCTGATACAGGCTTCAGAGTGCTTGGGTTTTTTTGATAATAAAGGGAAAAATATCTGTAGCTATTCCTTCACAATATTGTAGTTGTGTTTATTTTAAAGGTTTGAGTTTTGGTTTGGGGTATTTAGTCTTGTTTGGTTTTGTTTTTTGTGTTTGGAGGGTTTTTTAAGTATTCAGAGCTAAAATAAATAATTGAAGTGTATGCTTTTTTTCTTTTTTAAACTGTACTTTGTCTAAATCAGCAGCTTCTTGTGCTTGAATTCTGTTGCAGAATTGCTAGGATTTAATAACGTAACTGGGTTTTTTTTTCAATGTTCTTAAGATGAAAAAGCAGTTTGGTGATAACGAAGCAATTACTCAGGACATTGTTGGTTCTGCTCATGTGGAGAATTATGCTTTGAAAATGTTTTTGTATGCAGACAACGAAGACAGAGCTGGGCAATTTCATAAGTAGGTGAAAATCTTTGGTTTTGTTATTTGAATTAAGATACTGATCAGGAAATTTGTATATCCAAACTCTTTAATTTCACTCAAAACAAGAATTGGGCTTTAATGCATTAATTTATATCTTTCAGAAAACTAGATTTGTTGCTACTGGTATGTCTAACTTCATACATTAACTAGCATCCTCCTTCTTGTCTTCAGTAAGTGGTTGCTCACCTACTGGCAAGCCTTTAAAAACCCCAGACTAACAGGGAGCTTAACATCATGCATGTTGTAGAATCATGGAATGTTTCTTCTGTCCTCTGATATTGAACCAGTTTTGATGATACATTGTGTGGTTTGATTTACAGCAGTTACTACAGCAGCCGGGAAACTAGTCGATACATTGCTAAATTTAAACATTGTGAAGTTCTGTAACACCAGAATAAAAAAAGACTAAATTAGTGATGTCTGGTTTGAAATAAGCCGGTATGGTCTAAAATACAACTTCTAAAAATGTGATCCTGAGAGACTGACATTACAAAGTTAGTGAAATGTTTTAATTTTTCCAGAAACATGATAAAGTCCTTTTATACTGCAAGTCTCCTGATAGATGTTCTAACAGTATTTGGGGAGCTCTCTGAAGAGGTAAGTGTTGGGGGTATCAGTGTATTATCTGATTGCTTTTCCTAACAGGTGCAAATTACTTGGTTATTTCTGTAAAAGTTGTTTTTATAATTTGTGAATATAAGCTTCAAAGAATATAATTTCTAATTATATTGTCAAATACATGTTAATCATTGTAATTTTGTAAGTATTTTGAAGAAGTTACATGTGAAATATTAGACCTCATCATCTGCTGGAAGATGCTTCATGACTTAGGTGTCAGTTAAAAATTCAAATGGTGATTATTACAGTGGGATACATGCATTGAGCAAGTAGAAATTATTATAGGGAAAAATGATGAAAGGTTCCTGGCTTTTTCCACCTTTTTTCTCCCTCAAGCAAGAACTTTAGTGCTCATAACTGAGGTGGAATCATGTACAGTTTTATTTAGAATAGATACTTTGCCATTGAAACAAACACTGCTTTTAAAAGGTGATATGTTAAGTCTGAAGAATGTGAATTTACTTCATAAAATAATGCCTTGCTCTCTGGCCATTAAGACATGAATGTTTTAATTGAAAAAAAAATCTACCAAAGTAACTAACCCAGTGCTCTTCATGGCAGGTAATCTTTCCGTCAAACAAATATTCCAGAATAGGAATACTTTTTTATTAAGCGCACCAGAATAATCTCTTGGTCTGTTCTAAGCCAAAATTTTCTGTTAGATGTGTGGCTAACTGCTCTCTGTTATTCATGCCCAACAGAAGAAAAATACTCGAATAGAGAGGAGTACATACTTTTAATAAAGTACTCCTTGTTCTGAGAATTGAAAGTGAGGTTTCCTTGCTAAATTAACTGAGAAGGCTCAGTTTGAAAATATCATAATACAGTCAGTAACTTACAGCAAAGGAAAAAAAAAAACCGACCAGCTACTACTTGTTAAAAGGTTGAAATACCTGGAAAAATAAATGAGATACAGCAATGACAGTAAACAATCTAAGATAAAATCAGGAAGTGCAGATCATGTAAGTGCTGATTATATCTTACAGTGACTGAATTCATACAGGTAATCTACTAATATTCTTCTTCTTACATGCTTGGGTGTTACGTGGAAATATGAGTTCACCAGTGCCTTACAGGTGATGAAGTTGATGTGAAACATGCTACCAGCCTGCACTGTTCACTTGGCCAAATTACTCTACTCATCCTTCCATATGTCACATCTCTGTTTATATTCAGCCTTGTTCCTTGAAACATATTAGCTTGTAACTGTCAGAACTGATTATGTCTGTTACAACTTTTGACAAAGTATTTTGATTTGCATAATCAGCTTAAGATTTCTCGCAAAAATTGAGAAATCTTCCTGGATACGATTCTACCAGTCCCAGGAGATAAAAAGTGACCAATCTTCATTTCATGTTTTGACATATTAAAGTTGTACCCGAGAACAGTAAAGTATATTTTAAGAAAAGAAATGGAAAATCTCAAAATAGTTGAGACTCTTGGCATTTATTTCAAGCACTCACGTTTTGTGAAAGACAAATTTATGAAAACCCAGGTGAAAAATGTTTTTCCTCCATAATTTTTCCCATAAGCTGAAAATAGTGAAAAATTATGTTGATTTTCTTCAAGTACTGAAGTTACTACCACGTTTTTTCCAATTTCAAAGTGTCAATATGGAGCAATTGCAGTACCGTTTCAGAAGATGAGAGTTGGCAAAAACTTATATTGACCATCAATATGTAATCCATTTTTTATAGGTATTAATATTTTTTCTATAACTGTACTATTAAATGTGACATTAACAGTTTATTTAAAGCTGTTATTATCATAACCCCTTGCTCTGTGTAGTAGTTTCTGTATTACTAAAGTCCTTCATCTGACTTTTAGCCATGTTTTGAAGATAATAAAATATTGCATGTCCTATAATATCTCACACATCACATTAATCTGCAACTGCAGTAGCTTTTCTGTATTTGTGCTTTTAAATACATTTTTAAAATCTAAGATAATGTAATTAGACTCTGTTACTGGTGAGCAGGAGTGGCATTTTAAGTTTCAGATATTTAAATCTAAAGGTAATAAGTTTATGGAGATAGGAAGTTTTCTTTATTATTTCATATCAGTAATTGCAACACAGTGCTCCACCTTTCACACTAGATGGTCCTGGTGTAATTTATTTCCTTTTTTGACGCGCTGCACTAATTAAATATTTTACTTGCATGCTGAGAGAGCTGTTCGTTTTATATATTTTTTTTAAATTTACCAGTTAATTTCATACATGTTGTTTATCTTTAAAGGGGTATAAAATGATAGCAGAGAAAGCAGTTTAGTTTTATAATCTCAGGGTGGAAAACCTACTTGTATTTCTGTTATGAATTCATTTCTTTGCATTAGTGAGTGATTAAAATGGCTGGCCTTTCTCCTTTCCCCAGAACGCCCAGCACAGGAAGTATGCTAGGTGGAAGGCAGCATACATTCATAACTGCTTGAAGAACGGAGAGACTCCTCAGCCTGGGCCTATTGGAATGGAAGGAGAGAGCTTTGGTATGTGTTTCCCTTTTCTTTTTAAAGGGTGGATAGCTGGGCCAAGACCGAAGTGCTGGTATGCACAGTTCTTTAGGGAGTACCCTACAGGAAGCATTTTACTTTTTCTTTATGCTTCTCTTGCTGTTATTTTTATTGGGCGTTACTATTTGATTTACCTTTTTTTTTTTTTTTGTACCTCTGTAGTGGAGATATATTATTTTGAATACAACTGCTCTAAGAAGGCATTGCCACCTTTGGGCCAGGACCACGCATTTCTTTAATGCTGCCTACAGTCCTTCTTTTAAATGTTCTGCACAGTTATAATCCCTTTACCAGTTTATCCTTTCTCAGAAGTTAAATAGGAGTTCAAATTGACTGATCGTAGATTAATTCAATTCAGAGCAAACACCTCATGGTGAGACAACCCCTTCCTCACCATATACCCCGGATTTGGAAAAGGCTGAGATTCTTTATGACTTACTTGCTCAGTCTTCACCGGAAAATGCTCTGATCACACCACCCAAGTCTTGGAAGGCAGACGCAGGGACTGTGAGAATGAAGACTCTAGACCCACTGTAGGAGAGGATCTGGATCGAGACCATCTTAAGAAACTGAACATATACAAGTTTATGGGACCTGATGAAATCCATCCGCGCGTCCTGGAGGAGCTGGCGAATGAAATTGCTAAGCCACTGTCCACATATTTGAAAAATCATGGCAGTCAGGTGAGGTTCCCGATAACTGGAAAAAGGGAAATATAACCCCCATTTTCCAGAAGGGGAAAATGGATGACCCATGGAACTACAGACCAGTCAGTCTCACCTCTGTGCCTGGCAAAGCCTTGGAGCAGATTCTCCTGGAGGGCATACTGAGGCACATGAAAAACAACAAGGTGGTTGGTGACAGTCAGCATGGCTTCACTAAGGGGAAATCCTGCCTGACCAATTTGGTGGCCTTCTGTGATGGGGCTACAGAACTGATGGACAGGGGTAGAGCAGTTGATGTCATCTACCTGGACTTGTGCGAAGCGTTTGACACTGTCTCAAATGACATCCTTGTCTCTTAAGTTGGAGAGACATCAATTTGATAGGTGGACCACTGGGTGGATAAAGAACTGGCTGGATGGCCGCACACAAAGGGTTGTGCTCAATGGCTCAATGTCCAGCTGGAGACCAGTAATGAGTGGTGTCCCTCAGGGATCAGTGTTGGGACTGGTCTTGTTCAACATCTTTGTTGGTGACATGGACAGTGGGATTGAGTGCGCCCTCAGGAAGTTTTCCGATGACACCAAGCTGTGTGGTTCGGTTGATACACTGGAGGGAAGGAATGGCATCCAGAGGGACCTTGACACACTTGTGAGGTGGGCTGATGCCAACCTGATGAAGTTTAACCATGACAAGTGCAAGGTCCTACATGTGGGTAGGAGCAACCCCAGGCACAGCTCCAGGTTGGGCACAGAAGAGATTCAGAGCAGCCCTGCAGAGAAGGACTTGGGGGTGTTGGTCGATGAGAAAATGAACATGAGCCGGCAGTGTGTGCTTGCAACCCAGAAAGCCAACCGTATCCTGGGCTGCACCAAAAGGAGCATGACCAGCAGATTGAGGGAAGTGATCCTGCCCCTCTACTCTGCTCTTGTGAGACCTCACTTGGAGTATTTGTGTGCAGTTCTGGTGTCCTCAACCTAAGAAGGACATGGGACTGTTGGAACAAGTATAGAGGAGGGCCATGAGAATGATCAGGGGTCTGGAGCACCTCCCATATGAAGGCAGGCTGAGAGTGTTGGAGCTGTTCAGCCTGGAGAAGAGAAGGCTGCGTGGAGACCTCAGGGCAGCTTTCAGGTATCTGAGGGGGGCCTATAGGGTTGCTGGGGAGGGACTCTTCATGAGGGATTGTAGTGACAGGACAAGGGCTAATGGGTTCAAACTGAAACAAGGGAAGTTTAGGTTGGATATGAGGAAGAAATTCTTTCCTGTAAGGGTGGTGAGGCACTGGATTGGATTGCCCAGGGAAGTTGTAAACGCGCCATCACTGGTGGTGTTCAAGGCTGGGTTTGGCATAGCCTTGGATGGCATGGTTTAGTGTGAGGTGTCCCTGCTGATGGCAGGAGGGTTGGAACTAGATGATCTTAAGGTCCTTTCCAACCCTTACTATTCTATGATTCTATGATTCTATATTGTTTCCCTCTCCTACCTGCAGACTTTTACCAAAACTATAGTAAACTATAGTCTCTAGAAGGAGCAGGGTAGCTCTGGAACTGTCCTTCCCTTTCTTTCTGCAGTCTCTTTCAAGGCCATTTTCTTAACTGCTGGTGCGCCTGTTGCAAGAGAGATTTACGATGCAACTACACCTGCAAACATTGCCACATCTTTATAAATCAAATTTACACCAGTCTAATGATTTAATGGAGATGACAGCATTCGGGAAAAAATTTCTTATTATAGTGGGTGTAATGAATAGCCCGATTAAATATTTCTAGCTTTAAATGAGTCCTCTTTAGTGGTCTTGCTCATAGTGTGGTTATTTACAAAGCCTACCTGATCATGTGAAATGAATGATGAATTCTAAACAATTGTAAAAATAGAATTTCTAAGCAAAGATTACAGAGCTTTTGGTAGAAATCTGTGTGTACAACTTGTGTAGAAATAATATTTGTGTCTGAGCAGCAACTAGTTGGCTTTCTTCATTTTCTTATAGTGGAGGTAAAGGTAACTGACTTGTTCAAAACTGCAAAAGAAACTGTTTAGGAGGGAAAGTGGATTTCGGACTTCACTCAAATCCTTACTATTCGTTGCAGATCATGGCAAGCAGTAGTGTGAATTGGTGAAGACTTTGCTTTCGTTACCAAGTTATGCTTGCGTGCAGTTTGAAAGGGACACAAATGCTGAGTGATCCAAAATTTTAACATCCTTGTTGATAGGGAGCCTGCAATATTTGTAATTTGGCAATATCTTTTTTTTTTTTTTTTTAAATGTATTTCACGTAATAAGGAAGAACCCTTCTATTTTCTGAGGAATTAAATGAGTCATTTTCACCCTTATTTTTGGAAATTAACTCTTTAGTCTCCATAATGCTTTACACAACCAAGACAAAAACTTTATGCAAATTATTTTTATTAGCAGAATCAGTAAAAAAAAGTGTCAGGTTTGTCTTTGTGCATCATGAGAAGAAAAGCAGCATTGTTCAAATGTATGACTGGACCTTCCCCATTCCTTTCTGCTTGCTCATTTTCTTCCTCCCCTTGCAAGTGGAAAAAGTCTGTTTAAACAGTGTGAAATTCGGTCACTGTAGCTTGACAAATTACCATTTTTTTCCAAAGTGTTATTTTCTTTGTGATTCTTGAAAACCATACTGTAACTCTTGGAAATGTTTTTACAGTAACATAGGCATGCTTTATGCCACTCTGCTGTTGAATTTATGGAAGCTTTTGTCAGGATGAAAACCTTAAAATTACATGCTTGATTTATTAATGCAGTTGGAATACAAGTTCTAGAGTACACATAAAGTTCACCTAGCCGTAGCCCTGGGTCATCCAACAAGACTTTATACTAATGGAAAAAAAAAAAAGTAATTTCAAATATTAATAGTTCCTAAATGGTTATGGTTATGGTATAGCCATAGTAAAAATATATTAAATGTCACCACTTATGTTGCAGTAT
The DNA here is from genome assembly GCA_017639245.1 of Myiopsitta monachus. NCBI lineage: Eukaryota > Metazoa > Chordata > Aves > Psittaciformes > Psittacidae > Myiopsitta > Myiopsitta monachus. The sequence goes on along the minus strand of CM029925.1, from coordinate 49,822,979 downwards.
ATAATACATATTTTAAATTTATATTACAGAATTCTAGGAAACCTTTATAGTCCCAACTAGTAGAAAGAACTGTGTATGAAAGATTGATGGATTTTTTTTTTTAGTCCATTTCTCCATGTTGTGGAAAAAGGCATACATGTATGTGCGTATATATATATATTAAAAGCAGTGTTTCAATAAAACCTTAAGTTGTAAATCTTTTTGGAACATCTCAATGCTAAAGAGAAGCAGTTCAGAAGAATGAGAAAGAATGTTTTTTAATTAAAATTAGTAGATTTCCTTTATAATTCTCTGGACTCCTTAAAAATAGGTGTCCAGAGAATTGGAGGACTCTAGTTTTAAATTTGGTGCTCTGCCCTTCTGAATTTAAGGCATAATCAGTGCTTCGTTGCACTAGACAAGAAAATGCCATTAAGCCTTGAGAATTTTCTTATGTGCATGAAAGTATATTTGGACAGTTGGTTATGGGGCCAGGGGTATCGGCCTTATTCCATGAAGTCTTGCCTTCAATAAATAAGTAAAAAATTTTTAAACCCCAAAGAAATAGATAGTCTGGGTATACTGTAGTTCTGAGGAAAATCTGAAGAGTGCATGGATTCATTATGCTGGAATCCAAGCACAAAGGCTGATGAGTTTCCAAGACAAGAAACCCAGCTGGAGCTGAAACTGAATGTGAAACAATTATGTTACTGTTTTATAGCCTAGTATTCAGCATCGTTAGGCAAATTGCAAGGAACTGTAAATTCTAGGTTATTCTGCTTTATGAGAAATTAGTTCGCTTAATCTTTCTAGTGTTCATTCCCATTCCCTGTAAAAGATCTGTTTTTCACGAATGTAATGGATGTTCTAACCACAGAACTTAAAACCAGTCTGTTGACATACATTCTTTTCCAACACCCTGAAGTACTTCTTTTTAGCACTACTGTTAAAAAACTCTTCACAAATACTGCAAGCACATATCTCAAAATTATTCTGATATTTTAATCTTTGATAAAGAATATTTTAAATATTTACTTTCCAGAAAGAATACTTACAATGCTTTGTTGACATTTGAGCACTTTAAACACCCAAGAAAAGTTAATTTAAACAAAGCTACTTTTATGTTTAATACAGCCTAACATTTACCAATTGCATAATGAGCAAATCAAACAGTTGAGCTTGGTCTTTTGATACATATATCTGATTAAAAAGTATATCACCCTTCGGTGAATTTGCCTCTTACAAGCACTGTTATTAAGGGTAGTCAGCACTTACAACACTTTTTTTGGTTGGGTTTTTTTGTTTATAACATTGCTAGGCTTTAACCATTTGAGTTCATATCTTCCACGGCCAGTGTTGCATAAAGCATTACACTTCTACAGGAGTGACTTGAGACCATGAACTCAATGCAGTGAGTACATTTGGAGCTGAAACTGGAAATGCCTTGAAAGACAAGACAGGGAGGTAGTGCAAGACAGACAGCAGTATGGGGGAAGAACTTTCAGGTACAGGATATGAAGTCCTGGTGCAGAGAGAGAGAAATCAGAATGGGACTGAAGAGCTAGGTAAGGGCAACAGGAAGCTGCAGGGGGCAGTATAGATAAAAAAATGCATTAATGGTTTCAGTCTGGGCATGAATTTATAGGTAATTTCTCTTAGTTGAGATCATGAGTACAAGGAAGGTGTGGTTTCTCCCACTCCTTCATTCTCAAAAGCAGCTTAATAATTTTTACAACAGCTTTTCCCACATAGGGCAGACACCCAAGGTGGAAAATCCAACTTTTTTGGCTACAGTTTGGCCGAGATATAAGTAATTGATAACAGTGTTACAAGTAAGCTTGGGCAGCCTTCAGACAGCACAATGAGTGTTGTCTGGGTTTTTGTTAAACTAAATTTTATTTTCTGAAATGGTTTTAAGTTGTTTTTTGTTTTTTTTTTTTTTAGTTAACACCAAAACCACTTAAAAATGCAGCCTTCAACCAGTGGCTTATTATTATCATTACGCTGTTACTTAAAAGGAAGTGTATCCTGTGTTTACTTTTGAATCTCACCCTTTTCTTGCCACTTTTAACGCATTCAGTTTTACTTCCATGCATGTTAGCTGCATGATATTGCAGTATGAGTCACTAGCAAAAAAATACAGCGAAGGAAAAACCTGGCACCTTAAGCTATCCCTTGCCTTCCAGAAATCTGCCATATGTTTGTTTGCGTATGTCAGAAATAGCTTCATAAAACTACAGTCTGAATTATTGGTTGCAGCAAGTGAAAGTAGTAGTCACAACAGTAACATACAAAACCAACCATATTTTGTATTTTTATATTGAATTTTGCTAGCAGTGCTTGACATGCCTGGCAGAATTTTGCTTCTAGGTTTCTTTGCTTTTTAGTACTTTTAAATAAAGATTCTTGATATTAGACTGTGGATTTGAGGGATTTGTGTATTAGTACTTAGATGTTCTGAATGAAAGTAAACTACTACAGCTTTGCAATATAAAACAAAAATATAATCTTTACCTGTGCATTTATTAAAGTCCAGTAAAAATGTCCTAATGACAATAGTGTTGATTTTACTCTGCATTATAGCCTTTTTTTGTAGTAAATAGTATCATTAATTAAAAGGTGTTTTTTGTAAAGGTAGTACCTTAACTACTTCTGAGAGGAAGAGGACCTTACAAGGGAAAAAAATTGTGTTAGTAATATTGTGGATAGTAAGCTGTTTTGTTATTAAGTAGTAGAGGTGTTTGCATAGCACATCATCCTGTATAGTTGAAGATCAGTGTGAATTTCATAAACAACATCTTTTGTCAGATCTAGACACAATACAAGTTTTGTGCTCCTATATTCATTTTGCTCCCTTTCAGGAACTGGATGTTAACAAAGCCATACCCAAAACTGTTTGTTTCACGTGATATTATTGACATAGATGGATACTTACATAGTCAAAGAAAATTAACTTTGAAAAAACTGAGATAAATTCAAATTAAGGAGCAGAAATCAACCACATTCTAAATTAACTTGGTTGTTAGCGTATTAAAATTGGACAGTCTTCAAAATGACATTGAATTGTCTAGAGCAGAACCTTAAGAACATAACTAGATAGAAAAATTGTACCTATGTTCTTTGCACATTCTATGGGATATTTTGAACCTCATTATTCTTATAGTGCATTATGTAGTCTAACTGTTCAGCTACAGTTATGACTTGGCTAAACTGCATTTAGTTTTTTTGTTTGGTATTATTTTCCCAAAGTTCCCTTTTTTGTTATTTCTTTGTGGTTTGTTTAATTGATATGGACTGGAAGGATTTCTTTTTACAAAGAGTTTGTAAGGCAAATATAGTTTTCCATATTCTGGTTCATGTATATATTAAAATATAGGTTACTGCATATTTGTAGTAACTTGGTCAACTACTGTGGATGCAGTACATGGAGGTATAAGGGATTGTACTAAAGAGGCAGATTGCTTACTCAGACCAGTAATGAGATGATCATTCAATTTAAACAGAAGAGAGCTTTGAAAGTATGTGACTTCCTAGATCTTTATCCTATGGTATGTTGCTTTTTTACTTTGTCAAATCAACTGTAGGTGGTTTGGGTTGATAAATGTTTTATGTAATATTGTGGTGGCAATTTTTCTACTGAAGCAAATTTCAAAGGAGGTTTTAGAAGCCTACATTTACAAGTGTTTGTATAGAAGAGCTGTAGTAATTCCTGGTTTGTATCATCTTAGCAGATGTCGAAAGGGAAGAAGCAGAGTCATCTTCTCTCCATAGTGGAACAACTCAACCAACATCGTCATCTACATATGAAGCTAACAGCAAAGCAACTAGTAATTACACTGGCATACATATACCACCAGGTGCCCATGCGCCAGCCAACACTCCAGCTGAAGTACCTCATAACACAGGTATGTCTAAATCACACCCAAAAAATCCATGCTGTTTACTGAGAGCTGAATTCTAGTCCTCTTTCCATTACATATTAAGTAAAATAATACAGTTGTTCTGTGGCAGAGGCAACTTTATAAATTAACATTGTAAAAATGCCATTGGGAATATTTTTTATGCTTTTCTGTTTTTTAAAATATTTAATTCATATTTTGGAACACTTTTCCAGAAGAGATATATGAACTGAACGAATGAGTGTTCTTGCAGACAGAATTTTTTTTTTCTTCTCTAGAATAATGCATTGCAACATCTATACTTTAAAGCAGTATTTGAGTCTTTCACTTGATAGATGAAATTATATTACTTCATTTCATATTTAGCTTTCCCTGTGCAGATAAACTGCTGTTCTTTGTGGGAATATATCCAACATAATGTTGAACCCGTTACAACAGCACTCTAATGGTGCATGCCTGGTGCACCATTCATACTTTTTTCTATTTGGTTAATGCTCTTTTTCCCATGCAAGTATTTCAGTGTGATTGACCTCAAAACATGTAATTAATGGAAGTTTTGTTCCTGTTGTTAAACATACTGGCTCCTGTGTCTTTCCTATTCTGTGTCATTTTTTGGACCAAAACAAAGTCCTTAAAAATCCAAGGTTCCTCCCAAGTTGCTGTATTAAAAAAAGAAAAAAAAAAAAAACAAGGAAAAAGTTGTATTAAATTGTTTGTAAATATAATTTTTTTCACCTCATGTTGCCTTTTTATGTTTCCTAAGACTAAAAAAATTAAAAGCTCTTGATTTCAGTCCTGATGATAATTTGATTTTTCAGACGCATTTTTATAATATTTATTATAGAAAATACAAGATGTTTTTGTAACACAGCCCCTTCTTTTACTTTCTCATTTTAAAAATGCTTCACCCTATGAAAAGTTCAGCATGCTCTTTCTTTTCAGCTTTATCGAAGGGAAATCCTTCAGATAGCTGGGGTTGTTTGGGGTCTGGGAGGGGGAGAGTTGTTTTTTACAGTCAGCCTAGGTAAATGTTTAGCTCTTTGTTTTTACCACATCTGAAAATTATGGAATAGATACCTTGTTGGAATACATTCATTCTTTACATTGCATAGTTTTAACTCTATCACTCATTCCATGAAATAACAGATAATGTGGTTATACCATCTTCCTACAAAGCATATATTGTAGAAAGAACTTATATCAGTCTTGTTTGTTCTGGACATACTGCAAAGGTGTAGGTTTGGATCAGTGCAAATGAGAGTATCTGAAATGTGAATGCAAATACAGGAATACTTCCCAACATAAAGTGCTGTTTCTTATTCTTAGCATCACCATTTCCCTTTTACATGTAGCTAGCTTTTTGACTCTTACCAATTGTTTTTGGAGGAATTAGGAAGGAGACAGTGAGATGGCAGGTGTGATACTTTAAAAATAATGGAGGATCTGATACTAAAAGGCAGAATTTAAAGTTCAAATATAAAAGCTTACTCCTACTCTTATCCAGCAGGTTTTCCTCACTACTGTAGGGTAACTGGTATCTTTTGGACGAGGCTTTTCCTGGGTTTTTAATTAAATTTCTATGAAAAACTGTACTGATAGAATCAGTGACAGCCTATAAATACTTCTGTATTAATTTATAAAACATAGTCTGAACTGTGGTTTTAAAATTACATTTTAGAAGAGTATGTGGTGACAGTAAAGGGGGGAATGGTTTTAAGCTGAAAAGGGTGGATTTAGGGTAGAAAAATCTTTCCTGGGAGGGTAGTGAGGCACTGGCGCAGGTTGCCCAGAGAAGTTGTGGCTGCTCCATCCCTTAAAGTGTTCAAGGCCAGGCTGGAAGGAGCTTTAAGCAACCTGATTGAGTGGAAGGTATCTCTGCCCATGGCAGAGGGTTGGAACTAGATGATCTTTAAGGTCTCTTATAACCCAAACCATTGTATGATTCTATGAATTTTCAGAATTGGGAAGCTATCAGTTGCTTCATTTAAAAATCATTGAGTCATTTGCTTTACCTTTTCTGTTTTCATATCATGCCTGCTTACTTTTAAAGTCTATAAATAAAAATAACCCAAGACCAATTTTTTGTATTGATTTGCAGGAGTGACAAGTAACACCATTCAGCCTTCTCCCCAGAATATTCCACTAGTCGATCCTTCCCTTTACAGTGCTCAGTCTGCAGGTAAGGTGACGACATTTGTTTTGTCTGTACATGCAGTGTGCTGTATCCTGTGTGTCTCCCATGTGCTGAAGGAAAGTTTGAGAAATATTGTCATTGTTACCTGAACGCTACTAATTCAGAAATTCTAAAGAGAATCAACCTCATCTAAATACCATGTTACTCAGAGTTTCATAGTTCATGAAAGCTTTGCTGCAGTGTATGATTAGTGTTGCCTGTCTGACTTTTTCAAACCTATGATCTAGTACTGTATTAGGCTTTATTTATATTGTTGCTTGTCAGGTGAGTTTGTCATATACTTAACAAAGCCTATATTCCTGATGGCATTGCTAAATTATATTTTTGGTAATTAATACATGTTCTCTTTACTTAAAATTTCTTCTTCAGGGTCAGTAAGTTATTTTTTGACTTCATTAAATAATCATAATATTCCGGTGGGGTTTTTTATTGCAGCATAATTGTTACGTGCATGTGTTGATTATAAGTAATACCTCTATTAAATGAAATAATTAAGTAGGCACTACTAATGATGCCATTTTGACATACCATTTAATCAAGGCTTTGATCTTCTAAAATGACAACTGTCTTTGATGTTGAAATCACTAATAAGCTATATTACATGTATGTTTTGTCTGCTTATATATATCATGCTTTGAAGTACAGACATAAATGCTAACCTTAGAGAAAACATGGCCTATGAAAGAGTGGTGACTGAAAATAAAGTTGAAATCATCCTAGATCCTAATCTGTTCACATTCTGCCCTATAGTTTTTCCTCACTAGGGAAAGCTGGTAATATATATAGAGGTTTTAAGTTCCAGAACTAAATACAGTCAAATATTGACTGTTGTGACTACTGAGTTTAGATAGTTATATTCTTGTATATCATAGTTTACAAATACTTAGTTGGATATTTCAGTTTATTATATTGATGAAGAGTCTGTGAAAAATGCAAGCTTTTTGATACAGTGGAATGCTATAATAGAAATTCAGTATTTAGCTTATTTTCAGAGTGCCGTCATAAGAATGCTTAAGGATATGTCCATTTTGATACATTAGGAAGCCGTTTTTGTAGGACATGTCTTAAAAATGAAAGTCATAAAATTGCCTTTAATAGAGACGCATTAACCGTTAGTATTCTCTTGAAGAACTAAAGGCACATCCTGCTGTTTGTCTGGCATGTTACTGTAATGTCTTATGTGACAGTTAATTCATATTGAAAACAGTACCTCAGACTTGTAGCTGAACCATTTAAACTTGGTGATAGTTTTTTGAGTTTTGAGGGAAGTTGTGGGGGTTTTGGTAGCTCCTCAGAAACAGCTGAAGGCTTTACTTAAGCTTTACCATATTAACTGCTAGTTGGAAAGCAAGTTTTGTGGTGTTTGTCAACAAAGCTTTCATATTTAACCATCTTGTCATGATCTTAATGTCATTTTAATAGGTTTTTGAGTAACTACTCTGAAAATTGTAGCTTTCAGTGTTCCTCGGTTTCAGTGTTTAATTCTAGTTGGCAAAAATACCATAATTTTGATTTAAACTTTAATTCTTCTTTAAGTATTAAAAGTCCATCATTCAGTAGCTGGATAGTATCAGTGCATTGCTCCTTCTGGCCACTTACCTGCTTTAATAAGTACAGAAATATAAATAAAAAGAAATTGAGTGAATTAAGATACCCTATTTGTGAATTTGTAGTAACTACTGTCATGAAAATAAGAGGTTAAGATCATTGCTAAGCACAGTGATGAACCTCTAATTTGATCTGAGAATTTGCATGACTGCCTTCCTCTGCACATCTGTTGCATCACTATAAGTTTGGATCTTGTAACAGCTTAAAGCGCCCCATCCCTGGCAGCGTTCAAGGCCAGGCTGGATGGGGCTTTGAGCAGCCTGGTCTAGTGGAAGGTGTCCCTGCCTATGGCGGGAGGTTTGGAGCTAGGTGATCTTTAAGGTCCCTTCTGACCCCAAACCATTCTGCGATTCTGTGATTCTTGTGAACCTATGATTCTTACAAGAAAGTTTTGCAAAAGTGCACCCAAAGAGATGATACAGCTCATACAGATCCTCAGTTTTGAAAGCCTAGAAAATATACTGTCAGTTATAAAGGAGTTTGAGAAGACATAAGGGATATGTCAGTGGAGATACAGTAACAGTTTTCTTTGGATGCATAGAATTAAGAAGCTTGAGATCAGTGGAAAGTGTTTGTCCTTGCCTGTCACTATCCTGTCATCACCCAAAGCATCCACCTTTCAGCTGTGCATGTAAGAGTAGCAGCAGGTGTCATTCTTCTTGTGCTGCTGAGGAGCCCTGTAAGTGCCAACAGTACTCTATTGATAGTAGCTTTGTTCCCTGACCTGTAAGTAGATTTAGAAATGCCTGTATCTCACAACAGATGTATTAAACTGTGAGATGAGAAGCCCTTCCCAGTTCCTGAGTTGCAATATATATGGTCATGCTAGATCCTGGCTGCTGCATATTGAGGTTAGACTTTGGTATGCACCATTCCCATGGAACTAAAGTTTCCTTTGAGCAGGAAGGAGGGATAAGTTTTTCTCTCCAATAGTTACATAAAGCTAGCACAGTGCAAAGTAGAATTGCTCCATGGTTTGGACACTATGTGTGTGTCTATACTAATAAATTACACATACCTGTAAAGACACTTGAGAATAGCTGGCACAAAACCACTCACATCCATACTATTAAACTTTTAAACCTTCTAAACAAGGTAGTTTCTGAAGGCTGCCAGTATTGAATGGTCTGTAGCCTGCTCTGACCACAGGTCATACGCAGGAATTGTTTGGGAAAGTGTCAGTTTGCACGGGCCAAAACCATACTGGTAGCTGTTCCAGCAGTTTGGAAGTGTAGGCAGTCAACTTCGAGTGCTGGAACACGTTCCCTGGCACTGTTGAACGTACTAGCATAGGCATAGCCAAAAAGGATATTCCACATATTCCTGCAAGGCTCTTTCTGGTAGTACGATCAAATGCATATTTTTAAAATAAATTACATGTTTTATTTCCATCCCATAACATAGGAAAAGCAATTTGATTGATGTTAAGGGAGAGAAGCTTTTGGTGTAGAAGAGTGGAATATTATATCAAAAGAAAATTAAGTTAATGTAACAGCATTCCTTTGATTTTAGTCAGCATGAGTCCTTCAATAATTGTCCTGTCCTGTGGAACAGGTTTTGAACTTTAACATTGACTTTTGAAAGTATCAAAGCTTATGCACTTAAGCATTGGTTAAGGTCTCTGACAACAGAAGGTAGAGCTACACAGTGACTTTGTACAATGTTTGTGTGCACTTCTCTGGTGTAGTTTGCTTTAAAAAATTATTACCTCTAGATTTTACTAGCACTAAATGCATTCATGGTTGTGCTACACATAGTTTTTATAAAATTGTCATGCATTACTCTATGCTCCTTTCCACAGGTGGCATAGCATAGAGAAACCATTTGTCCATTCTAGGTGTATGATAATAATGTTCAATTTTTCTACACATGAAGTAGAAATAATAATTTGACATTTTATATGTTTTCATGATCTTTAGAAAAAAAGTTTTTGAGGATTTCTTTTGCAAGTATCTTAAGTGCTTTAATGGGAAAAAAGAGCATCTTGTTTCAAAAATAATTTCCGTTACCTTTGCCATCACTGTCTTTATGCACCTGGTTGCATTATTAAAATTTTGCTAAATCCACTGCTTTGTATTTGGGCAACTTCATAAAAAGGAAAAACATGTTGTAAATAGAAAAGGATACCAGGGCAAAGCAGATGCCTCATGTAAAATACACACTATTTGCATTCCAAACCTACTTTTTTTCCCCCGCATGATTTTTACCATCTCTAGGGAAATTGCCATTTGATTTTCAATTTTTTTTTCCTCTTAAAGAATCATGTTTGTTGTTTATAGATTCCATATGTCTGTCATGTTTCAGTAATAAGTATAACTACAGTGCTAGTAATTTCTGATTAACACAAAAGCAGATTTGTTTCAGGATAAATACAGTATACTTTTTCCACCTCAACGTTGTTGGGCTGTTTTAGAGTTCATAATCACAGGCTGGTTGAGTTTGGAAGGCAGCTCTGGAGGTCACCTGGTCCAACCCTTCTGCTCAACCAAGGGTCCTGTAAAATGAACTGCTCAGGGCCATGTGCTTTTTGTCTCCCCCTGCCCCTACGCTCTTCCCATGATTTAATTTGCAGCGCAGAAGGAAGTATGTCACTGTTAATACAAAAGCTGTCTGTTGAATCTCTCCAAGGATGGAGACTCCGCAACCCCTCTGTGCCAGTGCTGGGTTACCTTCACAGTAAAAAAAGTTGATTACTGGTGTTCAAACAGGACCCTACTGTGTTTCAGTTTGTTCCTACCACCTCTGGTCCTGTCACTGGGCACCACTAAGAAGAGCATGGTGCCGTCCTTTATGCACCCTCCCTTCAGGTATTTCTTTACATTGATGAGATCCCCCTAAGCCTTTTCTTCAGGCTGAACAATCCCAGCTCTCTCAGCCTGTCCTCATGAGAGGTGCTCCAGTCCCATAATCATCTTTGTGGCTTTCATGGGACTGTCTCCAGGATGTTAGTCTCTCTTTTACTGAGGAACCCAGAATTGGACATAGTTTTCCAGGTTTGGTGTCACCAGCACTGATCACCTCCCTCCACCTGCTGGCAACCCTCTTCTTAATGCCCTTTAGCCCTCTTTGCTGCAAGGGCAAATGATTGGCTCATGGACAAATTGGTGTCTACCAGGACCTCCAGGTCCTCTTCTGCAAAGCTGCTTTTTTTTTCTCCAAAGTTGCTTAACCCTTAGAATAGAGAATATGGAAATTGAACCCAGTTACTAATTTAATGTGGTTATAACTTCTATGTAAGTACAGATAATATAGTTGTTTTACATTGTTTTGAAAACTTAAGAACATAGAGCTATTTCTGTTCTGCTTGTCCATTGTGAGGTGCTGACTTCAGTAGGAGCTGAGGCCACTGCTGAGCACATCAAAAGATCAACACCCTTATTGTGTAAATTTTGGTTTATGAATTTAAAATTGTTAACTTGTTAACTTCTTTCCCCTCAAGTTATGTCATAATAGCATCTGAAGTAGATTTCATAATAAATAAGGCTTTATGCCAGCAAAACATTAATAGAGCTCATACTGCAAAAATAAGATTAGATTGGTGAATTTAGGCTTCCTTCCAATAAATTAGTTGAATACTGAGCTGATGCCGTGGCCAATTTTTGAAGAATGATTTTGTAGTTTCTTTTGGCATCATAGCATAAAGCCACTTTGAGGGGAACTTGGTCATTTTAATTTCTTAAAGATGTTCAGTAATGTGGTTGCAGATTGACCCCAGCTGCTTTTAGTCTGTGACTTTATTTAGGTCAAAAAATAACTTAAGTATGTGCTCGTGTTTATGCACTCCTTTACATCCATTTGCTCATATGTGTAATATATTTTAAGAGATTTAATGTGGCTTCACTTGTTCAGCAGTAAATTAATATACGTTGCAATGATAATGAGACCACCAAGTTGTCATGTGCCTCAATACTCAACAGTAATTTTGTGCTCATATTTATTTAGTGAAGGGAATTAAATAGAATTCTAGAGTATCTTTTAAAAATTGATACTATTAATCTGAAGAGGACTCACCCTTCTGCTACTTACCAAGGTAGGGTTGTTTTGAAAACCAGCAAACAAGTCTAGGTTTTCTGGTTTGTTTGTTGGTTAAAAGCTTTTCTTAAATAATAAGATTGGAGAAAGGAAAAGCAAACATAATAGACATTTTCTGATAAGAATTTGGATTTTTTAGTAAATGTTCTCACAGTATTGCTAACAACAGTTTTATTTTGGAAGAAAGGGATCCAACTAACTGAAATTATGACATAAAACCCATGGATTTAAGTGTATTCATGCCCTTGCTTAAAATTAGGAAGCTGTATTTAGCTAAATCTTTGTTTGACCAATTTTCGTACAAAATCTGTGGTGCTTTTTAAATTCATTTTTTTCTTAATCTGTGAAATCTGTTCATTGCTTATAAAATGCTATGTGGGAAAAACATTAAATAAGTACATATTTCTCTAGTACTGCATTTATTATTTATCTATGTCCAGAAAACCCAGTCTTTTATAAGTTAAGTTGTTCTGAAAGAACATAAGTAAAGGGTTAATAATCTATTTTTAGATTATTGGAGTGCCATGGGATTAGCCTTGAAACTCCCAGTGAATTTGTGAGTGGAAAGAGGGACAGTAATATAACCATGCTTTACTTTATGCACACATCAGTGATGCTGTTCCCATATTAAATCTTCTGCCAATTAAGGCATAAGTCCCCACTATGTTTTCTCAAAGACTGAGTGCATGTATCTGAGCATTACAGAAATCTCAGTGTTTTAGCACAGGTCAAGAAAATATTCTGAGTAATAAATAACAGTTAATTGTTTTATACTACAAGGGGTTTTTTTGCTAGTGTTCTCTGGTATTATAAAAATGGGCACATTTAATGAGAACAATTTTGTTTTCATTCATCTTACATAATGAAATTGAAAACATAAATATTACTTGATAAACAGAAATATAAAATGTACAAAATCAGACACAGTGAGAAATGTTTCTGCATTTTGAATAGTTATTCCATTTCAGAAGGAACAGTTTCTAACTGTATTATTCCTGAAGAAGAGAGCAAAGTAATTATACTATAAGCACAAAACCCACTGTCCTTGTTTCTTGCAGGTACAAGATTGATTACAACTAACTTGCTGTTATAAAGCTCTCCTTTGCTGTCTTAGATGAAGAGCAGATCTTTCTCAAAGGTATTGACTTACTTTTGAGAGGCACTGGGTCATACAAATGCCAGTGTGTAGAAAGATCCTCTTACATTTTTCAAAATGCCAGCAGCAAAGAAGTTAAGCATTACATGAATGGAAAGAAAAGTAAACAGAAAGAAACATCGTAACTTGGTCTTTGTAATATTACCACAAATATTACTAGTTTTCATAATATTACCACACGTATAAGTAAAACACAGAAATTATGGAAAGGAAACCTCAGTCAGATTTCCTTTGTAGTAACTTTGTAATACTTATGTTTTTGCAGGGGAAGTCCATTTGACTCCAGAGGACTTTGCCAGAGCTCAAAAGTATTGCAAATATGCTGGCAGTGCTTTGCAATATGAAGATGTGAGCACTGCTGTACAGAATCTACAGAAGGCCCTGAAGTTACTGATTACTGGCAGAGAATGAAGCCTTTATCCAACAGATTCATGTCTTTTGCCTAAAGAACTAACAGCTTATTACTGTACCTGTTAGGGGAGTGGAGTTATACAGAAGTTCTCAGTCCCATCACCCATGACAGTGAAATTAGTTTCAGTGTCAGGTTAGCAATTAATGGTACAGTAGGTAACTCTGTTTTCATTTTACAAACTGTGGAGCTAGAAATATACGTATGCAGTGGCTTGACATAAGCAAAATACTAAAGAAAGTACTGTGAACACTGCTCAACAGTTAGAATTCATCTTGCAATATTTAGATTATTGGAATGGGAAAAAGCTGGATATGTAAAAAACTTGAGCATGAGAATGTTCTATTAAAATTCTTACTCTGATTTTATTATTTCAAACAGTTGTTTAGTAAGTATAATAGCTTTAAAATGGTAGGTAAGATTAGTGCTTTCCTCTGGAAATGAGGGCATGTGGGAAGGCTGACAGATCCACAGTGGGAAGGACTTTTTTCTATACGTATGTTATTTGGGTATTATCTAAGACATAAGTCAAAGCTGAGGGAGACTTGAGGACATTTGTATTTAATTTTAAAACATGATGGTAACATCTTTTGATACTTCAGAGAGAGTTATTATGATGGTGTTCCAAAACAAATCCCCACAACTGTTGGGATTGCTATTGGGATTGATATTGGTTCTTGCTCCTTTTGTGTGAACACTTAAAATTTTGTATATGTATGGGTAATTCAGAAAAAGTACTAATATTTATCAGAGATGATCCTGAAACTGGAGGCAGAGATTCTAAACCACCTGAACTTTTAGGGAGATTTACTTTGTAGCTGTTCCATCTTTTAAGAAGCTAAAATATGTTCTTCAGCCATTAAAGCAGTATAAGTTCATTTCTGGTATTAGTGTCATAGAGCTTCTTATTTCCAGCTAATATTCTTCCTGTCTGCTTTGTTCTGGAGATTTTTTGGACTTGGGATTTAATTAAAATATCTTGGAAACCAAATTTTGAGTCTTTCTGAGGTCTGCACTTGCAATTATAGAGCTCTTGATTGTTAAAAATCCATCCTTGCTGTTTAAAAGAAAGAATAAGTACTCTTTTAAATGGTGTGACATAATAATTGGGTACACCATAGTGCATGTCTGATTTCTGTAATAATTTAATGACATATTGTCTGATCTTTCTTTCAAAGCTGCTGGATCAAATCCATGTATTTGTAACTGCACTATTTTGCAGTGACTAAAGTAAGCCTGATAGTCAAAGTAAAAAGATGAGGAAGAAATCAAACATAAGCATACACTAAAGTTTAGTCAGTTGTATCCTCTTAGGAGTGTAGAGGTTTTGACAGCAGGTTTGAAAAGGGTAGTATGAAATTTGTAAAGGTATGCTTAAGCTTTTTCTTTGACTGAGCTTTAACAGACAAAATGTCTGGTATTGTTTGTGCTGGTTTCTGACATGGGATAGCATGCTAATCTGGACAGTGATTTGGGTTGGATTTTAATTGTTTTGGGAAATTTAGAGCAAATCAGTGTGAAACTTTTTTGACAGTAATATTGTACAGACGTGGGCAATAAGCCCAAGTTTTGTATGGTGCTTCATGCAAGATCACTCATTTCAGTATCAAACTGAATTACCGTAAATTATTCCATGTGTTGTGGTGTTACACTGTGATTGGAAGAGCTGCTTTTCAGTTGAAATAAGCATACAGAACATTGATCCACGTAAAAATATATATAAATAATTGCTATAAGAAAAAGTTAGAAGTTGCTTTCATTTGGGGATCATGCCAGTATTTGCTAGTATTTGCTTCAGTCCCCACCATTTGAAGGAGGAAAGTCAGTTTTTCTATTTATAAAATAATTCTATTAATTAAAAGAACCTTGAAGCTTTTGTATTGCATAGAAAAACAAGCAAGCTATGGTATAATGCTGTATTATTTGAGGCTATTCAATTAAAATTAATATTTTACTGGTGATCAAATGATATGAAATGGAAGTACGTAACTGACAAGGTTGCAAAGAAATACTTACATATTTTTTAAAGTGTCTGAAAGATTGACTGTTGTCATCACTGTGTTGAACCTCTAGATTCCTCTAGGAAACCAGAGTATCATCAGTGAAAAAGCAGTAAGGATGAAAAAGCAAAAAGCAGATTTTTTAGTCATCATTTACAAATGCATAACCTCATCTTGCGTGGAAAAAAAAATAAGTGTGATAATAAGCAAAAATGCTAACACAGAAGTTTTAGAATATGTCAGAAAAGCTGGCAGGACATTTTTTCTACACATAAATTAGTGTTTTGAAGATGCAGCATGTAAAATTCTCATGAATTCTGGAATATTAAGCATATAAAACATATCCTAATACTGACCTTCACGGCACAGTACCTGGATTAACATATTGAGTTTAATTTTGCATGAAATTATTTTGTTCTGAGCATTTACTTTTTAATTAAGAATTTTTGTAACAGCCTGTCAAACCATGGTTGAAGCCATGTTTCTAAGCTGCTAACATTTGATACAACAGACTGAGTATTTATCATCCTGATAAAACTGATGTCTTAAATAAGTTATGGCAAAATGTTTCCATTCCAGTAAATGTAGCCTCTGGAGAAATTTTCAATGTGGCAAGTAGCCCAAAAGTACAAACCAGTGTTGTGGAACAGTTGAAAAAGTGTACATATTTGAGAATGTCAGGAGAATGTATGTAGATAGGCTGTAATTATTCCAAATTAGAATTTGTGGTAGGCACTGGAATTTATGGCCCCATTGTTAAATATTGTGTGAGCTTTTAAGTGTTGACTGATTCATTTTACAGCCACTCTGAGTGATGAAGTATCAACCCATAGTTCCTCTTAAACCAATTCCCAACATGTACAAGTACAGTATTAAATAAGTGAGAGTGCAGTTTTCGTTGTGTGCTACAGTCAACAACTCTCGTCTTCGCTATGATTGCCACCTGCATCCTTGTTGGTTTTTCTCCTTTGGAGTGTGAGTTCTCAATCATCTCAGTCTTGCTTAAGAAAGAAGAAAGAAGTGTTTTCTGACAGATACTTTACATTCTGGTTTGCTACTTATGTAAGCTAAAATTTTAGTTAAGCTAAAATTCTGTTCAATGTTTGTTACTTAAAAGGCTTTTGGTATTACTTAATATTTGGCAGTTCTTTATATTTTCACCTCTCTTCAGGGCAAGTTCCATTTTATATTTTGGAATTCCTGCAAAAGTCTTCGAAAAGTGTGTTGCAGAAGCTGGTCATAGTTTATGAAATGGTGGAAGTATTTTTCAAATGTGCACTAATTGGATTTACTAATACTAGAGGTGTTCTTTTTAAATTGTTGTAGTCATTTTATGGATTTTTTAATTATATCATTTGTAAATGAAGTTTCAGAAGTATAGACTTAAATATGATCGTATTACAGAATGTGATTGTAATTGTAGTATTTGAAGCTATGTGATACAAGAAATTACAACAGAGAAACTATCTGAAGTAGAATTAAGGGGTGGTGTGTGGGCAGACACACGTCTGTGCACTTTTAATATAATGCATGTAAATTCAATGGTGGGCTGTAAGAATGCCTTCCAAAATTCATAGTGCCTTGTTTACAAGTATTGGTAAAATGTCAGGTACAAATAAATAGATACTGTTGACAAATGTTGTTTAGTGCCAAACGTTAGCTTTTATTTGTGCAGTATTCCAAATGAATGAGCTTTGATTTTCTCCTTTTTTATGTCAACAGTAAAATAGGAGCTAGTTACAAAAAGAATGAGAACACAGACTAAGAGGAAGTTAGTTGTACGAAATATCAAAGATAGTTTGTTACTGTAAAGTCTTCATGATAATGTCCTGATTGAGATTGGAAAGTGCCCTTGCTTATAAAGTATAATTACTGCTTTCTTTCAAAGTGTCCTTTGTTGTGTGTGGTTTATAGAATTAGAGCCTGAGCCTGGATATCTGGATTAGGAGAACCAAAAGTTTGATTTCAAGTTTCTACACCACTTGTGCATCCTGATACTGACAGGAACTTACTCACAGTCACCTCTGAGTACCTGTTTTTAGGTGTTGGAATTTTAACCAAGTTTGTTGGGAAAAGAAGCAGTGCTTTTTTTCTTACTGCTTCACCACCTTTTAGCGCACAACTGTAGCAATAAGAGAACTAGAGAAAATATTAATTTACTTTAGATATTTCACTGTCTGCAAAAAGAGACTATTGTGTTGCCAGCAGAGCTCTTTCTGGCTTACAGGAGTATTGGAATAGTCAGATCATAGAGATTCTTCTCTATGTAATGTATGCCTTCAGAATGTAATGCCCTCAATGATCTCAGAATAGGAACATGATAAATAAGAATATAGAAAACAAAGAAAGAGTGGAGGCATATACCAGGAGGGAAATCACATTCTCCATGGAATGGTGAGGAGGTACGAAATGATGCAGAAGAAAGCAGAATACTTACAGTCCCGCATGGGATGGGAGCAAGGCAGTGAGTGCTTAACTCAAGAGTTGTTGGCCGATTTCTTCAGCACTTTGAAATAGATGAGAAAGAAGCTTAACCTTAAGGCATAAGATTGCAGGATGACAACAAAAAACCTCAAACACTTCTTTACTGCAAACTGGGGAAAATGCGAGTTATAGCACAGAAGAAAGTTGAAGAGTCTAGCTCTAAAAGGAAAGAAAAAATACAAGTAGATAGCATTCTGAAAATGTAGATGATCAGATCCTGTCATCCTTGGAACCTTTGCATTCATTAAAAATGTTGTAGTTTTGGAAGACTTAGGAGACTGCATAAGTAATTGCATGGTATCTGCAGAGAACTAGGGAGATTCATGTTTGTCCTTAAAATGCTTTCTCCTGATTTTGTGCTTTCCTTCCTGTTCTGATTTACCTCACCTTTTTCATTGTCTGTATTTAATCTGTGGTGTTCCTATAGCTAGAGAGAAGGTAGTTGTTGTGGAATACAATGCTAAGTATGAGTGATAGTCCACAAACTTGGACATTCTTGAGTAATTTGGGAAAATTAACAGGTCTGTGTTTTACCTGGTGTATGTGCTGTGGAGAAAAATGTAGCAATTATACTTCCCTCCTAGGTTTAGAGGCTCTTTGGCAGCAGTATGACTACAGTGTTTAAAGAAGAATATGTGGAAATAAACTCGGAGCCATATTCCCAGTTGGAACCCCGCAAACAGATACCTAGAAGTTTGGCCACCTCCAGCTAAGCAGTTGGTGAAACTGTCAACTTTTCCTCGCCTCAATTAACCCATCTCTAAAATGAGCTTAGGTTTAACACTTCTTAAATAGTCAGGATTTTTGTAATCAACAAGGGTTGATTTTTTTTCCCCAAATAAATAGTTTTTAGAGAGGCAGAGAAGGCATTAATATGTGGTGAGAAGATGTATAAGAAGAAGAAATTTATAAAAAAAAAATTGATCGGAAAATTTAGCAGATAATGGTCAGGAATGAGAAGATCTGCGGTACAGAGACACTGTACTTCTAAGTCATGAAAAGCAGTTTGTACACAATAGTATCTGATGCAAATCTTAAACTGTTGAGTTTATAAGTTCAGAGTTAGTGTTTTACAGCAGAACAGCAAATAAAGCAATTGTATTGGGGGGGGGGGAGGAGGGGGAGAAAGCTGTCATCAACTTCAGACCTGTTAGTTTAACAAGAAGATTAAGCAAAAGCTTACTTCAGATTGTGAACAAAAGACTTGAAGTTCAAAGATAGACATAATACCATATAGTATGTTTTCTCTAAGCCCTTTTGTTATACCTGTCACCCTGGGTGGTTCGTGAGACTTCAGTTTTAGAAAGTGAATGCAGTGAATTTAATTTACCTAGAAAAAAGTAATGTTTGACATAAGGCTCTAAATACTTTGGTGGAAATAGATTAACGTGAGAATTTGATGATGGATTAAAGCTGGAGGAAAAGAAAAATTGCAGTAAATTCTAAATTATTTTCAGGATGTGAATGGAGTGAGATCAGCCTACAGAGAAATCCTGTTTCATGTGTTAGAGCCTTAGGTGACAGTCACCATCTAAGTCGCATGTGATTTGTGGATCAGATGGATGTATTGCAAATACTGCAGAGAACTGGGAAAAATTCTGTGACTTTGAAGGACTAGAGTGAAGCTAAAAGCACAAAGTCATTCACTTGGGTCCTGGCAGGAGAATGTTTTTTAATGAAAATTACGATGCTCGAAGCTGAAATAATTCTCATCAGCCTCACGTGGTTCAGTGGGCTAATGTGAATTTAGGATGCATTGGATGAGGTTGTTTCAGTACAGAGGGTAAGTACACTGTCAGTACTGGGTTTGATTTCATTGTTAATCAAAGATGTTTACTTGTGAGAGATGCAAAGAAGGGCTACTGAGGTGATGAAAATCTTACCTATTGAAAAAAATAAGATCTAGTTACAGAATGGCTTTCTTGAGGCATTAGGG
Organism: Myiopsitta monachus; assembly: GCA_017639245.1. NCBI lineage: Eukaryota > Metazoa > Chordata > Aves > Psittaciformes > Psittacidae > Myiopsitta > Myiopsitta monachus. The sequence continues at coordinate 49,803,282 of CM029925.1, read as the reverse complement.
AAAAAACATTAATTTATTTTAAGACCTCTTGATAAATTTTATGGATTGGATTGCAAGATTGAAGTCGTTCTAGAATTAAATTTTCAGTTAGTGAGCTTTTGAGAAGGTTTTTTTCTGGCTTCTGCCAACTTTTGGGTAATCGTCCGTTTCCCAAAATACCTGGAAATGTTAAATGTAAATAAAGGTATGGCAGGACCTGAGACATCGTGATGACTAGATTTTTCCTAGTGACACAGCATTTTGTCTTTATTAGGTCTAATGTTTGTTATGATGAATTGTAAGTATTTCGTGAGTAATAGTGTGGGGCAGAAAGAACATGTTTTTATGCACTGTATGAAATCAATACATAGTGTGTCTTTACTTGTGACTGTGGAGGAATATCTAATATAATTTGCATGTTTCTGAATACAAACACATTTTAAGCTTGCAGTATGAAAAGCTTATCAAAGATTTAGATGTATAGCATGTTACCAAGATACGGCACTGCTCAAAGTAGAGGCTGTTATCTTATAGTGTGATTGCAGCTTTGCAGGAACTAGCCATACTGAAATCCTTGTAAGATGTTGTAAAAAAACAGCAAATATTTCTTTTGTGCTGAAGGTAGTAAAGTGTATCAGCAAAGCCTTGGGAAAAATACTTTATTCAGTGTAGATATTAAGTCTGTATTTGTAAAAGAGGTACGCAGGTACTCTGCATGCACTTAGGCTCAGCAGCCTTCTGATAATAGAAACTTTGCACACATCTGGCCTTTATCCTGCACTTAATTGCCTGAGTAACTTCATCCATGTGAATGGTCCTACTGAGTGAATAAGTGTGTTCATATATGTAAGTGCTTGCTATGTTTGGGTAGAAAGCTTTCCTTCTTCAGTAAAATACAGCTGAAACAATGGCAGTGGTTAATGTATCCAAGTGTGGTATGCTGCTGGTTCTCCATTGTGGAGGTTCTAAACAGATTTTTAGATGGAAGTCTTTTTTTCCATTTGTCTTTTCTGTTGGAAAATGCTGAAGTTTTTATTTGCACTTTATACAAAATAATAATGATAAATCTTATCTAATGTAATTGCACTAAACATGCAGAAAAGGACAGTACAGCTTTGAAGGCTCTGTCAGTGTATTTTATGGTGCAGATATATCTAAACACAGCTAAGAATTTCTGTTCTTAGCAACACATGCAGGAACATGATCAGGCCCTACAGTACAGGCTCTGCCATGTATACTGAAGGTGGTCCTGAAAAAGGGCAACTTCTTTTGTTCACTCTCAGCCACCTACCTAAATTAGGACATTCAGCTGTCCTTCAGAGAGAGCATTGTGAGTGCTATTGAGCTTTCTTCCGTTAACCATACAGCTTTAGATGACATATTTCTCCCACAGACTCCTTGGAGTACTTAGCAGTTGACCCTGTTGAAGCTCAAGTGAGATTCCAACAGCGTAAAATGTGGAAGTTTTTTCATACAGCCACTTTTCATAGTAACTGTGGAATATTTGTTGGTACTGTTCACTCAGTTTTCTGTGATCTGTGGATGTTTCTGCCTAAATATGTCTGCTTTACAGACCCATGCGCATTTGCTCAAATCACTAAGCTTTCTGAACCTAAGCATGTTGAAGTATGCTAAACACCATGCTACTGCATTCTAGCACCTGCAGTTTCTTCAGTTTCTGTAGGTGGAAATGCCTGTCAAGATTACTAAGTTCTAATTCTACAGTTCTTCTGTCAGTTCTTGTAATTCTTCTGTCACAGTTCATCATCACTTCTTTTTTTCCTTGGTTCACACAGCTCCAGTGTTACATTAAAAATAAGATTACTGGCTACAAACATTTTCTGTCAATGCCTAGTGCTCTGTTAGACTTCTATAGAGAAATTTCCTGATCTTCAGTCAACTTCCTTGTCTTTTTTAGTCCTCAGCTATGCAAAATGTAAGGACTTGAGAGCTCCCAAGAGAAAACATCTGTTTAGGCCTCCCAACTTAAAAGATCTTTTGCATTCAAGCCTTTAGAAAAAGGAAATAGAAAACACAGGGTGGGAACTTTTCTTCCAGACAATGTTTTTAGAGACTGAAGAGGCTTTCTCTTTGTAGGGCACTCTAGAGAGAACATGAGATTACCAGCCATTTTTCTGAAATCCTTTGTCCATTAAGACTTTGATTTACGGTAATTTCTTGAGGTTTTGGCAAGCAAGTGGCAGATGTTGAATCAGTCTACATCTTATTAGGTTCATCCATCATCACTCCAAAACAAAGGTCTTGCTGACTGGCACTTACGTGGTGACTAAGTTCAAAATAGTTGACATTACACTGAAATGCCTAGGAACTTTGACAAAATACATCTTGGAGGAAACTAGTTTTATTTAACTAATCTTTTTCATACAAATTTTTAAGATACCTCTTCATCATTTCATGGTTTAAGCCCAGGCGTAACTCACGCAGTTCACTCGCTCACTCCCTCCTCTTCCCCCCCGCTCCTGGGGGCATGGGGAGGAGAATCAAAAGACCTGTAACTCCCACGGGTTGAGATAAGAACAGTCCAGTAACTAAGGTATAACACAAACCACTGCTGCTAACACCAATAATAATAATGATAAGGGAAACAACAAGAGAAGAGAATACAACTGCTCACCACCTGTCGACCAATATCCAGCCCGACCCAGCAGTGATCTAACTCTTCCAGGTCCCTGCCCCCAGTTTTTTACATCCTGGGCATGACATGCTGTGGTATGGAATACCTTTTTGGGCAGTTTGGGTCAGATGTTCTGTCTCTGCTTCCTCCCGGCTTCCCCTCCTCCCTTGGCAGATCATGAGGCTCCGAAAGTCCTTGGTCAGAGTAAACATTACTGAGAAGCAACTAAAACGACCGGTGTTATCAGCGTTGTTCCCGGGCCGAAAGTCGAAACCACAGCACTGCACTAGCTACTAGAAAGGAGAAAAATGACTGCTACTGCTGAACCCAGGACACATCACTAAAATGACCATAGTAGATATTGTTGATGAAGATACAATTTAACATAAAGTTAACACACATGCAAAATATAAAGTAAGAGAAAAATTAGGATAGAAATTCATATTTATGCTTTTTTCCAGATATGCTCTGGGCAATGCCCAGTAAAAGGACTTTATTTAGAAAGCACATCTCACACAAAAATTTCCACATGGAAGTGGATGGAAGAAAGGAAAAAACAAGCCAGACTCTGAAATAAAACAAATGTTGAAGATTAACTATCTCTACTGCTTTGGGAGGTTTGGGGGAGATGTATGCTAATTTCTTCATCCAATACTGTAAATATCTATTTTATTCTATGTGGACACCATAACAAGATTAACACATTCTTGTGAGTGTAAAAGAAGTTGAAGTTTTTAAGGGCAATTAGTGTTAGTCTATAATTGAAGCCTGAGGTTTTATGTATTTGAAGTCTCAAAATAGTAAAATGTAAGAGAGTCTAGATGTGGAAAAGGAAACTTCCCCAGCAAAATTCACTCATCCTTCAAATACTTTTTGTTAGTGGATTACTCTAGATTCATTTGATTGTCTGGAGTGTGAGAGATTTGTACAGACATCTATGCAGAGATTTTGCTAACTATTTTTAACTAATTTACTAGTTTAGTTAGTTAACCAGTTAGTTAATTTTAACTAATTTAACTAATTTAACTAATTAGTTTTACTAACTAGCTCAACTAATTACTATTGTACTTAAAATTAGAGACAAAGTAAAAGGTTTGAGAAGTATTGATGCTAATTTGTATTTTGCCTCAGACATTTAAGCATACTCCACACTTGGGAAGGGTAGCTTTAAAAGATTGCGTAGCATATCTTTTTTTAGCTGATATTTCATTAAATGCTACACTTGACACCAAATAGAGCTTCATAACTTGTGTTGTTGCATTCACAAACAAGCCATAATGCTTCATGATCACACTAAATCCTGGCATCTGTTGTATGAACTAAAGAGGACGTAAGCATGCCAGTGTTTTACAAAGTGCCATTCTTCTTTTCAAAATGGAAGTGTATTTATATGTTGAAGTATATCCAGTGTTAGTTAGATGACAAAGCAATAGCCATCTCTTTACAGACTAGTTAGACTTCCTGCTGTTGCCTGTTTGACGTCAACAGTTATTGTATACTGCTTCCTCGGCAAAACTAGGAACCATGCAAAGACGATGAGACAGAGCTTTGACTTTCCTACTGTCATAATATGGATATGAACTTCTAAAGGAGGAGCTATGCATTTTTATATTTGTCTTTGATTACTTTATGAACAATCCTAACATGGGACTAGCACCAAAGGGGAAAAAACAAACAGCAAACAAAAAAATACCAAAACCAAATCTAGACTTTACTTTGATTCAGTGATGGATTTCTATTTCTAAACTCCATTTAGAGTTTTAATTGTTATTTAGTTTTACTGGTAAATTCTTGAGTCACATTCAACTAGTGGCCCTTCATCTGTTACGCATGTTGTCTATTTTCTATAGCACAAGCAATAGAAGCAATAAACATCTAGGAAGTGTTACTATTGAGGGAACGAACATCATAAAAGGTTCAACAGTCAAGTGCTTCTTATTTCACCTGATGCAATTTATTAATCATAAAATGTATTCATGATACATATTTCTAATGTATCTTAGAAATATATCTAATATGTACTAGAATATGTATCTAGCGATATATATTCAAATATGTTTTACTGTCTTCCCAAAGGAACTTGCCATTGGTATACAAAAGATTAAATGAATACATCTCCAGAGAAGAGAGATCACCACTGTGACTGTTCCTTGGTCATCCATAAAGAATGTAGGTGTTGAAGAGGTTCTGACATCCTCAACTGCTGTCTCTGCTTTTCTGCAAAGATAGCTGGCAGTGTAAAAGTTATTTGTAAGTTTTATAAAAAACAATCCTGAAACTCACAATGAGAATGTGCTGTTGCAAGCAGTGTTTGCAGCACAAATTCTGTTTTTTGTAGAGCTATGTTTCCTTAGAATTCCTTAGAATTCCAAGCTTGCTGGAGGACTGCCGGTGCAGGTATGAGAGGGGCAGTGGTTGAAGCAGAGACTGTCATATACTACTCAGACCGTTCTCTCATGTGTTTAACAAGACTTATGGTTTTAATGGAGCACTGACTGTGCCCATTTTAGTTGTCTGGTTGGAGCTGGTGGCATCCAGCACTGTGATAGATTACTCCAATAAATGATCTAATCTGCCTTCACTGTTTCAATTCCATCCTCCAGTGTTTTTCAGCTTTTTTTTCCTGTAGTTCTGCTAAACTTGAAGAAACATTTATGTTCTAATATATGTTTTGTGTAAATGCAGGACCTTTGATCCCGAGTGTGCTAATGCTATAATTTAGTATGGGGTTGAATGGAATTTATGGCACACTGTCACCAATCAAGAATTAAAGTTTCGGGTTTGTCACTGTTCCTATTTCCATCTCTTCGTATACTCAAGTGGGCAGAGTTAATAATTTTGTGTATGACAATATGATATAGAATAAAACTGTAGAATCATCATATCCTATTCTAAAATTCCCCAAACCTTTACATTTCATTGATATGTACTATTGAAAGCTTTTCTGTTTTCAAAATACCAGACCAGTTCCAGTTCAGTTTAAATTACCTATCAGCCCAGGTGGAGAGCTTCTCCAAGCAGCAATTTCCCTGCTGTTCTCAGAACAAGGTAAGGAAACTTCAGGTATGTTGTGGTCTACAAGAAGTACAGTTGTAACTGTAGGAAATATGGGGAAAGTAATATATTTTTAGACTCTAGTGTCTTCATAGTTACTAATCCAACATTGTCGATTCCAAAGGCAGCCTCTTAGTTTGATATTAATAATTCCTCATCTCAGTGACAGTTTTGAAGACACGGATAGATTTCTGTAGATATTTGCATAGTTGAAAACCAAGTAGTATTCTCTGGCATTTGTCTTCAGTTATGTCACCAGAACTGCTGCTGCTGCTGTTTTACATCATAAACTTGCACGAGTGTGTGGAGAAAAAAAAAAAAAACGAAGTACATGAGAATCTGATCCTTAGATTATTTCTCTGTAGATGACTTGAAGTAGATGAATGGCTCTGTTTCTACATACAAACACATTTTCCCTGTTTAATATCTAATACAATAGCGCTATCATTTATGAAAAATGATTAGCTGAGTACCTGTCATGTGAGTTTAAATCCTGTTTCCTTGCTGCTTATCAAAAAGCTTGAGGCGATATGCCATTTCTGGTGTGTTGTTCCCAGAGGGGACGAAGGTGCTATAGCTGCAGCAAATGTAAACCTGGCAGACACTGGAGACAAGGAGGGGGAAGGAAGTACATTAAGTGCTTAAAGTTGGGTAGTGTAAATATCATTTTCCCACTCCCCACGCTGTTGAAATCCCGAATATTTAGACCAACTGATAAAGACAAGAGGGAGCTCTTTATTTCCATGTGCAAAGCAAGGACGCATTTTTAAAGACTCTTTAACTTCAAGTGTGTAGCATTACTGCAGCAAAAGTAGCCGTGTCTAAGTTATCTTAAATACTGCAAACAGTAAAATCGTGGCAGCTTGAGTTTCACTGTCACTGGTTAACTCTCCTGGACTGAGGTTAGGAGTGTTAGTATAGCAACTGAAGCCTGGGTTGGGCTGCTCTGCTGCCATCGGTGCTGTGAATGGTTGCAACAGGTGGTTTATGGTGCTTTCTGTACCTGGGTTTATTAAAATATTGGTTTCAGTATTTTACTGTTTAAGTGGTCAGATTATGCTTAAATCATTAAATTAGGCTGTTAGACAGGTTCCCCTAAATGGTGAAGTATCAGTGTCTTCAGTTGCTCCTATTAAGCATTTTGGTGATGTCCTTTACTGGGGACAAGCTTACTTTAGGACTAGTATTTCTAATGTATTAAATCTGCATTTTATACTAGTGCAGAAACTTTAGTCTCTGATCATGCTCTATTTTTATTCCTCAGCTCAAAATGCCTTTGAAGACCTTTTTACTGCTATACAATAATTATTCAATTTTGAAGCTGTTGTGCGCTGAAACATCTTTGAAGCAGTACTAAATCCAATTTAATTTGCCCATATGTTTTCAGTCTTTCAAAGGGAACATGAAAACTGCTACTAACAAATCAGACACAGGGAAAGATTTGGCATAAGCTATACTTGAGTAGAATATCCCTTTAATAGAAATGGAAAAAGAGTTTCCTTTTTATATTTAGTTACTTTTAAAGTAAAGTTTTCACATGAATTGCCTTCAACACTTCAGATAATGTACTTTTAAAAGATCTGTGTCTTGAGGAAAGAAGAGACTTTCATACTTCAATACCAGTGCAAAACTTGTGCTAAAGCAGTAATTACAATAAATGTAATTTCTTTATTTTATAGATACACTACAGCTAAATGCAGTTTTTAAACACAATGCAGCCAAAATTCCACACAAATTCACTGAAGCCAAGTGAGCCATTGTAGCAAAATTGATGCAACATATTCCCATGACAAGCTGCATTATGTTTTCCTCACTGACTTCTGCTTTGCATCTCTATATGCAGGTAGAAAAGGTTATCCACCAAAGCTAACTTTATCCTAGGGAGATGAAGTTTCCTGAAGTACATTCCTAATTTTCAGTTCCAGTTAATAGTATGTTTGCTGTCAAGCAGTTAAGAATCTGGAAACTGCTGAAGCTGTTTCCAGTCTGCAGTAAATACCCAAATACCTGTTAGGTGTAGAACGTAACTGTTTCTAGTGCGAAAGATTTTAAAGGTTTTTTTAAGGGAGAAAAGATGAATTGTAATTTTAATTTAACTGTTGTCTTAAGAAGTAAGGATGATAGAGGATAAAAAAAAATAAATAGATTAAAAAGAAAATTGAAGGAAGTGCATATATCTCTGCCCGGTGTGGTAGTTCTCAGCTGTACTTGCGGTAAGGCTTTTTAAAGACGTGCTTTACTTTCCAGTGGAGCCTGACTTTCTTAGTTGCACAGTTTTGCAACTAAGCCTTTATTTGCTGTCCTTTGAACTAAAGTTGAATTTAACTGGCTTTTCAGGACTGCAACCTGCTCTTTGTAACCAACTGTATCCTGGGCTGCATCAAAAGAAACGTGACCAGCAGGGTGAGGGAGGTGATCCTGCCCCTCTACTCTGCTCTCGTGGGACCTCGCTTGGAGTATTGTGTGCAGTTCTGGTGTCCTCAACATAAAAAGGACATGGAACTGTTGGAGGAAGTCCAGAGGAGGGCCACGAGGATGATCAGGGGACTGGAGCACCTCCCGTATGAAGATAGGCTGAGAGTGTTGGGGCTGTTCAGCCTGGAGAAGAGAAGGCTGCGTGGAGGCCTCCTGGCAGCCTTCCAATATCTGAGGGGGGCCTATAGGGATGCTGGGGAGGGACTCTTCATTAGGGGCTGCAGTGACAGGACAAGGGCTAGTGGGTTCAGACTTAAACAGAGGAAGTTTCGATTGGATATGAGGAAGAAATTCTTTCCTGTAAGGGTGGTGAGGCACTGGAATGGGCTGCCCAGGGAAGCTGTGAATGCTCCATCACTGGTGGTGTTCAAGGCTGGGTTGGACAGAGCCTTGGGTGGCATGGTTTAGTGGGAGGTGCCCCTGCCTCTGACAGGGGTGTTGGAACTAGATGATCTTAAGGTCCTTTCCAACCCTTACTATTCTATGATTCTATATTATTAGTGCTAGAGAAGATAAATACCATGTCAGTTTTCAGGTGAAATTAATAAAAGGCAGTAAACACAAATGCTTTCCTTAACAGCAGTACTCTGACATGAAAGATTTCTAAACAATAACTGTAAGGGGTAGACAAAGCATGAGAAATAAGTCCTTCCTTAAAACTGACTCTAGGCTGCTCCTTAAGTCTTTTCCTATTGTGGGACTGCCTGTTTGTATCTGTTTAATAAAATCTTGGTGCTGAGGGCTGTAACAATTATAGCCTTGTTAGTGACAGACAATAGCAAAGCTTGCTCTTTCAGTATCCTCATTTTATGTACAGTTTCCCAGACTGTAATAGTGGAAGGAACAGTGTATCTCTGTTGTCTTGACTCTGTTTTCTGTTGAATATGTGCTACATCAAACCTGGTAATTCTGTAACTGATTTGGGTAATTTAGATAGTATTTGGTAATAGCTTTCAGTGACACCTTAGGGCTGGATCTGTATGATTTCTTTTTTGGCAGAACTATATAAGGAGTTACATTAATACAGAGCATTTGGGGAGCAACAATATGCTTTTTTCCTAGCATAGTTTAGTCTTTCCTGCAGATGGATGTAAATTACTTCATATTATCAGGTCAGTGCTAGGGTATGACTGCACCAGTTGCCTCAGTTGATGAAATGCAACAATCTCTCTTACAGAAAAGGCCTATATCTTTTTTTCTTCTTTTTTAATTAGATATATATATATGTTTCAGTGAGTGCTCTTTACCTCTAGAATTACCCTCTTTTCAAAAGTTCTGATTTTTGTCTGATTTATCTAGCAGATCTAAAGACCTCTCTTTAGAGTCATCTGCTTCTAGTTTGTGTTTTGAGTATGCCAGTATAGGTAGAAGGTCTTGTTGGGGTGTTCAGTGTACTCACAGGAAGAGGTGCTGGCAGATCCACCGCAGAAGTTCGGTCTGTCTTGAGATCTCATCATAGAGTCCAACAGCCAAAATATTAAAGGCCTTACGGAGCTTTCAGTAGAAGTGGCAGCATTACCACATGCAGTTAAAACCCCACAACCAATGTGTTACAAAGGCACTTTTTAGAGAGAAAGATGAAGCGATGTGACTTCCAACTGAAGGAGGTACTCAGATTCAGTATCAGAAGAAGAGGTACGCTTAAGATGTAAGCCCTGTCACAGCCCTTGCCTGTTGGCAGCACAGCAGCAGATGTTAGCCAGGGAGGTGGATGAAACACCATGGAGGATGGGATAGGATCTTGCTTGGCATCTAATGAGCTGTTGCTGTGCTAAGGCTAGAACAATCAGGTATGATCATGAGAGGGTAACTCAGAAAACCATTCAGATTCTTAGGAGCAGTATGAGGGGGATGGGGGGGGGAAGAAGTCAGAAAAGCCCAGTCTGGACTGTGCATTACTTCTTTTAAGGAATAACTTTACTGAAGGCTGAGACTTCATTCACCATAAGCAATAAGCATTAGGAGGGCAGACGGGAAGGGAGATTGTACCAGGTGGAACGAGCATTTGTACCTTGAGTTCTGACGCTGTGTAGTAGGAAATTGAGACCAAAGGATGACTGCCAAAGCCATCGAGATGGATATGTTATTGATTGTCTTCATAAACATATTGTTGGCTTATTATTATACTTTCCAAAAATGAAAACCAGATTCCTTCTCTTCAAATTTTCTTTGTTTAGATGCTAGTATCACTCTTAGAGAAAGGAAATACAGCAGCTGTGTGTGGTCTGTTTCCATCCATCGCTTGCTGTGATTGAATTAATTGTGGTCTATTCTCTTTTATAGTAAGTCTGGAAACAGTAAAAGTGGATGACAAACTAACAAATATTATTAATGTTCATGCAGCCATTACAAAAAGGTTTCCTTTCACTCATTTGATGGCCATATGAAGAAAGTGTAGTCACTTTATTTCTGTGCACACAGCGTAAACCACCCTCAACTACTGAAAGGGTTGTCTGAAGAAATACTGACAGTCTTTTGACTATCAACTAAGCTGACATGCAAAGTGGGAAATTATTTTAGAATATCTTCTTGTGTAGTTAAAGGAACTCTGTGACTTTAAGAACAAACTGTTGGAGTTTACCTTAGTCTCCCCTTGTAGATGCACAACATTGTACTCTGCATTTTTCTCAGTATGATTGTATATTACATAATAAGGGTGTACACGTAAAACTTGTGAATCATTACAGTCACTCTGATTAGATTAAACCTAAAATAAGTGTTTGCATGAAAAACTATCTTAAAGCTTATAACTGGGTATGCGGAGTTATATATCAAGTTCTTTAGTAATGACTAATTATTCCTTTCACATCTTACCATCTTTTATTTAAAGTGCCATAGCAATTAAAAAGGCTTCTTGTTATTTTGAGAAATAGCCAATAAACATGATATTGCCTGTTGCATAATAGAATCTGTTTATTTATATATAAATATATGTAAATATAAATGTAATTGGCTTTTCATTAAAATAAGCCTCAGCTTGCAAGGAAACTGAATATATTTGTCAATGACATTCACACAGTTAATAAAATCAGCAGTGAGTTAGCCCCACCTGGAATTTCTATTTAATAGTGTTAGTTAAGGTCACAGTAGTACCCAAAACTTTTTGAAAAACACTTAGGCATACTTTGAAATAAGGAGGATCATTTTTGCTTGTGAGAAGTAGCTACAGCCTGCCATGACACAGTAATAGTAGAGGGAGAGCCAGGGTAAGAGAGAAGAAATTATTTACAATGGCTTATAAATACCAGAAGGGGACTCCAAAACTGTTGCAGAGAAAACTGTGTCAGTATAATTTTATTTATTGCCAATTAGCAAACTTCCAATAATTGATTTAGAAAAAAAAAACATAAACAATAGAACAAACACCTCTCCTCCCCCTTTCCTAGGCACAGCTTCAGATATCAGTCCTCCACTCTTCTGGTCTCAACTCCCCTCGTAGTCATCACCTGCTATACTGAACTATCTCAGTACCTTTACACAGAGCACTGCTTTGCGATTGGCACTGCTGGATAATGATTACTTTCTGACACTCGTTGCTTACTCTTTTTCCTCTACTGCTCTTCTCTTTTTTTCTCCTAATCCTCTGCCCCAGTGTGTGTCACTCACAGGCTACAGTCTCTCTGGGGTGTCCCTGTGCCATGACATGGGTTGTTCATAGTCGCTCAAAGCCACAATGCCTTCATTGTAGAGCACCTCGTTCCAAGGGTGTGTATCCAGCCACATCCCAGGCAATGTCCCCTTTCTGTTCCTCCTGCCCCTAGCAGCTACTGCTCCTTCTTAAATGTCTGAGCACAGGTGATGGGTGCTTCTGCGCAGTGGTGTGCAATAGGTTACCCACACAGATTTCAGAGCCAGTATGATGTGTTGCCCACCTGATGCCATCTGTCCTCAAATCATGCCAGTTATACTCAATACATTATCTATCATGAGTTTGATCATCCCATAATCCCTGTATAGAGAAGTAATATGAAATATCATAATTAATAGGTCTGTGAGTTATAGGAGAATATATTATAGTGGACTGGTTGATTCTGAAGAGTTGTTGAGATAGAAAGGAGAGCATGATGAATTCTCAGGGAAGTATGGGATTAATCTCATTTGACACTTGTCAAGTTCTTTAGGCATCCTCAGTAAGCTGATTGTCTTCACTCCTGCGGCTTGCTTCAGCAATCAAGATTTCCCATGTGATTATAAGTGTCCAAAAGACATGGAATGGCTCTTCTACATCTCTTTTCACCAATGAATGAGGTTGGATAGGTGTATGTATTGGATTGTATACCTATCTTCTAGATGGCTTTTTTTATCTGCTCAGTGAATCCCACTCTGTAGACTCAGTTATCAGTTATAAAATGAATTACAAAATCCACACTGCTTCCAGAGACCAAATATCCATTATCATTATGAGAAAATTTATATTTTAATGGCAGAAAACTTTTCTTTTGGTGTTAGCTTATTTGGTTTTTCGTGTTTCTGCTGACAATAGCCCCAGAGCTATTCTCCGTTTTACATACATGAATATTTCCATGATGGCTCAGACATCTTCCCCACTTCTACAGAGGTTAATTCAGTCTTGTCTAAGACCAGCCCACAGATTAGTTAAATTCTGCTTAGTTACCTTTCTTTCATCATTCTGGTTCCAGCTTGTCTGTCTCAACAGGTCTAATTCCAGAGTCTAAAGATGCAATGAAGCAGGCTGGCATTGAGGGAGTGTGAAAGAAAAGAGATGTAGGTAAAAAGCTGTGGTCTGAACAAATAACAGCACAGGACCTTATTTGCTTTATGAGCACAACAGGGAAGAAAGAAGACTGGAAAGAGTATTCAAGGTTTGTATCCTCTCGTATTGTGCTAAGCACCTTAGGGAACAGTGCTGTTAGTTGAGTTGTGATACAGGCTGTAGGGCTGGGGCCTTCACAGCACAATGAGGGCCAGGAGAAGAAGAGACTTTTGTGAAGGGGAGGGCAGTGTGTGGGTTGGAGGGAAGACTATACTGTAGGCCCCAAAAATTTTCTCAGGTGGCTGTTTTCCATTGTTAGGATATCAACACCATGGGGAGCCAGTTCAGCATCCATAAAAGCAGAAGGCAATTTTGAAAGTTTAGTGCATCATGGCTGTGAAAGGAATGACTAAAAGATTGCATTTGCCATGGTTTAAGCAGCTTGAAATACAAGCCAAAGTACATGGATAAAGCTTCAAATGAGGGAACATCAATTTTTGGTTACAGTGTTACCCTCATTTGGATTCTGGATCTTAACTGTTGTCTCGGTGATTGTAGTCACTGGGCCCTGCAAGACTTGTTTGTCTTGCATCAGTAATTTAAATGAGTAATTCTAGCCAAAATAATAAACTAGAATATATTTTCATATATATAGACACAAGTGCGTTCTTAGCTCCTTTATTAATGTAATATTTTACTTGAGCAATACACATATTAGCAAGGTAATTGGTTTTCCATGTTATTTTCTGAAGAGTGCCTTCTTTTTCAGCATGCCTCTACAAGTTCTCAGTTTCTTTCAGTCCCCATGCAGATAATAAATTAATTAGCTATTAGTCAACATCTATACATGTGTGTAAGCATATAGGATATATATGAATATATTTTGATCATGACACACAACGTTTTCTCTAAAGAGGTAGTCTTTTGTACTAACTGCTCACACTGTCCTGCTGTTTCTTTTGCAAAGCAAGTAAAAAAGGCATGGTGAGTTGCCAAGAAGCTATTACCTCAAGGAAAATAAAACCTCAGGCATTTTGAGCTACTGTGCATTTACAGTAAAAACCTGTTCCGTGCTAAAAGAGACCCAAATAAGAGGACCTACAGTCTCATCAAGACTTATTCATATGCCTGTTTCATCAATTAACAAAAGCAGGATATGAAGTATTGCATCCAATTTGCCTGAAACAACTTTTGCATCATTAACTAAAATTGCACTGAATTTGGCTCTATGATTTACCAATCTAGTTATCAAGGTGACTTTTTTAGGCATGCCATGGTGAGGCAACCCTAGTTATTTTCCTGCTAAGTTTGGACTTCGCGGTGTGGTGAATGGGTTACAGTCAAGGGATCTTTCAGTTGTGCTTCCCAACTGCTTTTATGTAATACACATTAAAAAAAAAAAAAAAAAAAAAAAAAGTTAGTGGGTAAGCTTAACTTTGTATTTTCTGAAGAAGAAAGCCTCAAGGGCCACATTTTTTTTCAGAAGCTTAAACAATAATGTGCAAATTGCACGTATTTGCACTACTGACACCGAGAAAGATGAATGTGCTTTTTGGCTCAGGCTAGGATAACTGCTTTGCTCTGTGCTGGAAGTTCACAGGACTTTATGAACTTGCATGCCTACACCAGCCTTTGTTCAAACCTGGTTTTCTGGTAAAACATATCTATTTGTTATACCTTAAAAACACCAGTGTGCCACAGTAAATTTAATACAGTGCTCCCATTTATTGCTTTTGTCTTCATGTCTGCTTTAGCAGAAAGTGCTTGAAGTCAAGAATAATGATTAATCCATTGATGATCTAAGGAATACAATGCTTAAGCACTTGCAGTGCCTTTAACGTATGTCCATCTTTTAATATGTCCATCTAATGAAAATAAATCAATGTATTTAATTCTAGTCTAGTATATAATTTATTTATTTACAAGGTGTTTTCCTTTGTAATAATTTTTAAATCTAGTGTAATTCAGAAGACATTAACACTTAACTGATTTACAAATATGAAAGCAAATGGAAAGAGAAATGCTGCTCAATATAAATGGGAATTTATGCTATGTCCCCACATAAAAATCAACTTTTAGAAGGATATCTTCATACAATCTCAATAGAAAGAGATAAATAAAGGGGATATTCCTTGGCTCTTAATATTCCCAAATTTGTTAAAATGAAAGGGGTAATGTATGTGTTGTATCAAAGAAGTTATCCCAGACTCAATCGCCAGACTATTTTCAAACAAGCATGAAATACATGCTGACAGGGAATGGAATTCTCTAGTGTACATTCTGACATTTAACTTGAAACCTTGAATTGCCCATGGGTTCTAACACCACTGACTGTTTTCCTAGATCGTACCTTCCTGCATTTTGTTTGCCATCACTGTTAGTAAAGACTATTTAAAACACATTGGTTTCTCATATATGGACTCACATTCTGTTGACCATTTGAGAGCAAAAGAAAAATTCAGTCTTTTCTCCTGTTTCTTTCCCCCTTTTTTGGATGCGGAATAATTAGAGCTAAAAAACAAAGGGCAGAAAGTCACATCTCTTCCAGGAACGAAGCATTCTGAAATTCCCTATTTCTCTTTCTGTGTTTATCTGGCAGAGCCCCAGATTCTGTCACCAGTAGTTAGCCCGAGCAGGTCCTTACTCACAGCTTAATCCAAAGTCTGTTGAAGTCAGTGGGAACCTTTCCCTTGACCTCAGGAGGAGTCGGCTCTTCTTGTGTAAGCAGAGCAGTTTCAAATTATTTCCACTGCTGACTGTAGTTTAAGTACTAGTTGAAATCAGAAATCTGTCCTGAGATCCAGCACTACAGCTAAGTTTATGATGTCTTAAATTACTATTATACTCTTTTAGTTGGGTTTAAAGAAGCTTAGTTAGTAACAGCTGCCAGAAAAACAACAGATAAATTACTTTTTTCTTCTCTATTGAGAATAAAGTAGTTAAGAACAACTGTGCAACTGCTTCTAAAGACTATGTCATTAATAACCATCACTAGAGACAACATAATGATTCTTCTTGTCTTTTGAAATGTTCATGTCAGTAATATAATGCAATTTAGTCATTATAACTCAGGAAAAAAAGTTTGGTTTTGTACAGAGATTGTTTTTAATGTGGAGGAAGTTCTTCTGATGTAAGATAAAGGGACAAAATTTGGAGAGCAACTTGATAGGTACTGTTCTTACTGACTTCAGTAGGACTTTGAACCTTTCTGAAGCTAAGAAAATCCAGACTTAAATCTGGAAAATCCAAATTTAAGTCTTACTGACTATTGAACCAAGCAGTACGAGGAGCCATTCCAGGTGGGCTAGAGCAAATTCAGTTCCATTTTCCTTGTTAGCTTAATGGATGTCTGCATTCAAGTTCATAAAAAAAGGGATGGAAATGGAAGAAGAATGTAATGATTGTAAATTCATAGCTTTTAATGATTTAGATTGTTCATCCTTATAATATTTAGTATAGTGGATATTATCTCTACACACACATTCTCACATAAGTGTGGCACGTCAAAACAGTGCTCTGAAAAGTGTATTTCCAGTTAAATTGTTAAAACGTTTACAAAAATGCTTGCAGTGTATGAACTCCAAGTCCAATTTAGCATCATCTTTTCCACACCCATTTCCTTTTGATCTAATAATTTTAATTTTAATAAATGTAATGCTTATTTACTATTTTCAAAATTTTCCAATTTAATTTGTTTTACTTCTGTGTCTCATAACTTCTTCCATTCCTTCCTTTTCTCACTACAATGACATCTCTTGCCATTTTTCACTCTGTGGCAGTATTTACATTTCTCTTTATTACGTGGTCCTGTCTCTAACTCTTCAACACCTCTTTGGCTTATCTATCCAGCCTTTTTCCACCACTTCTACAATTTTTCCAGCATCTTCCTTCAAAAATTCCCAACTCCTGAGGTTTTCTGTCTCCTTAATCACCCCACAGATGTCTGTCTTCTGCTTCATACACTCATCCTTCTTCCTCAGTAGTGGTTAGGGTTTTGCACTCCTTTGTTTACCTGTCCCTTACATGCTGAGATGATGTGTGAAATTCCAGTTGCCTATTATTGAGCAAGGAGAAGGTGGAGGAGGAGTGCTGCATGCCTGTGGGGCAGAAAGATGACTAGGAAGCCATTGTTGTGGTCTTTGGACACAGTGCTGTTTCTTATTTCATCGTCCTTCAAAAAAAACATGAGGCAATAAGGGCAGAGACTAGAGGGGGAGGAAGCATGTTTTGCAAGAAGAAAAGGCAGTACCCATAGGAACATCCACTCTGAATATATAAATGCAGCCTTTTATAGTAGGATCGTTTAATGATACAGAAAGTAACTCAACTAATAGGTTAATATTTCTTGCAATATACTTTAAATGCGACCCTAGTGCTGCACACCACCTTCTCATGGGAGGAGTTTGGGGTAGACATTGTGTCTTCCCAGCTCATTCAGCTAATATGTCTTGTCCATAACTTAAATGGTATATATCTACTGTAAGTGAAAGGTCAGCATTCACTGCAGCTCCACTGATTTCTCCGCTGAGACTTCAAAAAAAGATCCCCAAGCATATGTTTACAGTTATGATGTGATGATGGTAAAACCATGTAATTGAGAACTGGACTCCAATAACTTAGGACATGAAAGAACCTGTACATTAGATCATTGCTTTAGGGACATATTTGAGCTGCTGAGTCAGTAACTCAAACTGGTCCGCCAAATGCTTCCAGTTTAATAAATTACTGACAATATTAATGTTATGAAATTAATAAGCAGCACTAACATTCAACTGTCTAAATTTCCTTTTCTATTTGAAGAAATAAATAAGTATGTTCAGGATAGATTAGACAAAATTTAGCTTCAGGAAGACATTTCGACATCATAATGGAAATGGTGAACTTCAAAGGAATTACTGTATATTTTTAATTAATCTTTGTGGATTATTAAAAAATAATCATTAAACTAAGTTCAGATGCTTTCTTACAAGGGATTTATTTGGACTTTGTTCTTCAACCCTCTGCATTTCATAATTGCTTATTTCTCATTAAAATAATTTAAGACACCGACTATAAAAGTTAAATGGGAATGATAACTGAGTATTGTTAAACTTTGGGAATCTTGAGTATTTATGCTTGTATTTACATTATTTGAAATGGTTTCTTTCTGTCACTGTTTTTTGTAATAGGTTTCACAGGTTAAGAATGTGTATAAATGGTCAGTAATTAATATTGCTAATAATAAGAGTAGATTTTGCTTAATTTTTTTTTTTACCTTAGCAGCACAGTATCCCTAATATATGCTATACTATAACACTTCAAGCATCTAAGTAGTAGCAACTCTTGTGATTAGCTAGACTTTAGGACTGAAATATGAAGCTAGCCCTAGGAACACAGGATTGGCTACAATTCCTGTGCTGTGGGATCTGTCCTCTCCTCCTGTATCCTGGTCTGTGGGCAAAGCTTGCTCCTTGCTTCAGTAAGTCATGGGTGATTTTTTTCTCACCCACTGGAATTTGCTGTGGGTAAGCTACAGGGTCTTGCTGCAGCCATTTCACTGGGAAATGCTATCCTGTGCCTTTTTAACCACAGTCCTGGGGAGAGGGCTGTGATAAAGGGGGAATTATGCTGCTGGCTATATATGCACTTAAATTCCTCCTGGCAGTCAGGGCTACGGTTGACAGGATTTTTTTGTATATCCACTTAGAATGTAATACTTAGGGAAGTAAAATAAACGGTCTCCACGTCCCAACAAAATAGTACAGCAGATACCTCTACTGAGGGTAGGACTGGTCCATATTTTCCAAACATAAATGGGAAATAATGCTTAAAAATAATGAAAAAAAAAATGGAGGTAGGTTTGGGTGGTTTCTTTCTTTCCTTTTTTTTTTTTTATTTATTTTTTTGTTTAACATAGAGGTTTTGACTGACTTTATTCTGTAATACGGGTTTTTTTTAATGATGTTTTGAAAATTTTAATACAATTCAGGGAAATGACAGTATATCTAGGCAATAAAAGCTTGGAGTTCCTGGTTTGTTTTGGTTTGTTTTTTTTTTTTTCTGCAAACATATATTAATCTCACTATTTTTCAAAATAAATGCAAAATACAGATTTTTTAATCCTTTAAAGCTATTTAATGATTTCTTGTTTAAGTAGGTATTAATGTATAGTTAAATTGAATAAGATTGGATTTAGAATCTCTAATTAAAATAACTTTGCCATCAAATATTTGGAAGCGGGGAGGTGGGGGGAGAAGTGACAGGGAAGGGAGGGAAAGCAGGGCAGGGAGGAAAGGAGGGTAGGAAAAATTTTATAATACTAAGAATGAAGCACCAAAGTTTCACATAGGGTTAAATGGGAAATATTTTCTCTTCTCCTTGCATAGTTTTCTGTGACTTGTCAAGCCCTGATTTCAAGTGAGGTAAGTAGACATTCCCTGTTTCTTTCACCTTCTCCACAAAATTTTCCAGGTTATATTTAGTCATCATGAAGATATACGACCTCAACTGTTTTTCTTATGCACTCTCTCTCAAGTTAAGGAAAACATAGATAAAACCATCCAACACATGCCTTATAGAAGGAACACTAAAGAATTAAGTGAATTCAATTCCTGAGGCTATGTTTTAGGATGGCTTATGCAGAAAATGCATAAACTTTCACGAAGAACCTGAAAGATTAAAAAAAATTACATGTGACTTGGGCTATGGCAAGTTATGAGTGCATCCTACATAATCTTAATTAGCCCGCTCTATTGGGAAGTGCATGGGGCTGCACATTGATGTTGGAGTACATGTAGATGCAGTCTTGCTCCTATGATGAGAGTCACAGCAGTGTTTAAAAAGAAATAAAGAAAAAAAGATTGAAAACGTATGTGTCTAGCTCAGCTTTCACACTGAATTAAGCATGTTCAGACGGTGAACTAGGTCTTCTATTACAATTCTGAATAAAAGCTTTGCTGTCTGTTTCTCCACTGCTGACTGCTTTCCCTTCTTCTGCAGCTGGTCTGTGGAAAGTCACCACTGAAACCTCTCCTAATCCTTCACAATCACAAAAAGTTATTCCTGTTCCAATATCGTTCTCTTAATGGGGCTGTGCCTCTGCTTTTGATTTTTTACTGCTTCATTTATTTATTTATTTATTTGTTAAATTCTGTCCAAGAAATGAAAAGAGAAGATATAAAGAAGAATTAGCTAGGAGGCCTGCAGAGGTGTGGATACCTAAATCATCTTTCAGAAAAGTCCAGGTTTAGGTGAGGCAAATACACATTAATCTAGTGATTCCAAGCTCATTTAGGCTCACCTGGTGGTATTTCTTTGAGTTAAAAAAGCAGTATAAGGTGTTTCTTTTTTAGTTGCAGATATTAATAAGGATGTTGTCTCAGTGTCTGGTCAAGTTAGAGTAAAATATGGCAGCTTAACTGGAGGTTCTGCAGTTAGATGGTCCAGTTTCAAGAGGAGCTCGGTGAGCTGGACATGGGTAGAAAGTAGCCACATAACAATATGTATTGTGACATAAGCTTTCATTTCTCACCACACCCTCCTCAAGGTCCCAACCCTATTCACTTCTGGAAGTCTATGCATATTCCTGCAAGAATCAGGATTAGTTGTACTATTTGAGTTGCTGCTTCACTGTGAACAATGCCTGCAACCAGTGATAAAGGGGGAAAAACACATGGGGAAGGAGTTGAAGGCAGACAAAAGATATTTAAAGGAAGATGTAAAGAACTGGTTCCTACCACTGCCACAGAGCTTTTTATATCAAAAAGAATCATCACTAACTGCTGTATTTCAACTTCCTTACTGGTTTTTACAATGAGGAAGCCTGAGCTCAACAGGAATACATCTTAAAAATAGAGAAGTGTTATAAATATAACACAAAAATTGCAAGGGAAAATAATACCCTAATAATTCCAGGCTGGACGCTGAGCATGTGGGCACTTCTTGTAATTTTGTCCGTAATGTCTCTGTAAGTTCCCTACTTGGAAAATAAGGGTAAGTCCACATATTCACTGAAGGGTGCTATGTATGAAGACAGGATGAGAAAGTTGGGGCTGTTCAGCCTGGAGAAGAGAAGTCTGCGTTGAGACCTCAGAGCAGCCTTCCAGTATCTGAAGGGGGCCTATAGGGATGCTGGGGAGGGACTCTTCATTAGGGACTGTAGCAATAGGACAAGAAATAACGGGTTCAGACTTAAACAGGGGAAGTTTAGATTGGATATGAGGAAGAAATTCTTTCCTGTAAGGGTGGTGAGGCACTGGAATGGATTGCCCAGAGACCATGTGAATGCTCCATCACTGGCAGTGTTCAAGGCTGGGTTGGACATAGCCTTGGGTGGCATGGTTTAGTGGGAAGTGTCCCTGCCCATGGCAGGGGGTTTGGAACTAGATGATCTTAAGGTCCTTTTCAACTCTGTTCTACGATTCTATGATTCTATGTTATGAAGCATTTATATGTTATGGTGAGGGTAATTTAAAATGTACTTTGAAAAGTTCAGGTTTTGGATTTTTTTTCTCAGATCACCTTTTAATGGAAAGCACTTTTTTAATTTTAATTAACTGTTCTTGTACTGGCTGGGGCCTTATAATCTGAAGCATGAGTTTAATAGTTACTGTGAATTCACACCACAGTCTGTCCTATTTAGTCCAGTTTTCAAAGCAGTTCCTAATAGTTTGGTTTGGGGAGCTGAAGGCTGCCAGACTAGATGTTACCTGTATCACTCCATTATGTGCTTCAGGCTCAAGAACCTGTCGTATTTCTTGCTTGTCTTGTGGAACAGAGAGTATAGGCCTGTGTAATTAGTAATTATGCATATGCATAGGAAATGGAATTTGAATTAAAAAGGTCAACTCTTCACATAGCTTTGAACCAATATTCTTTTTTGTATATTTAATTGAAAAGTAGAATAGCAAGAACTTTTCCTCATTCCTTCAAAAGAATACTTTACAGTGCTGGCTTAAAACACCACTATGTAACTCTTGTGGTTTCTGCCTGCATACAGTGAAAAGTCTTAGAATAGCAGCTGATAACTAGTTAATCTGAAACATGGCACTCTCTCATCTTTTTTATTTCAGTCTCTTAAAAGCTGGAAAAGGTTTATACATCTGTACGTTTACTGCTTTTGCCCTACAACCGCAACTCTGGTCCCTCAATGCTACTTTGATTGAATGTTGCACTTGGTTTTAGCATCTAATTTCCATTCTGCTGGAGAAGTGTATTATTTTTTATTACATGGGAAAAAAACTAACTGCTTATGATTAATGTGCAGTGATTTCCACTTCTACGTGATCCTGTGATTTCGTTAACACTTGTGTGGTTTTTACAAAGAATGATGAATAAACTTCATAATGCTCATTTTGGTTCCAGTTCTGATAAGCATCCAAATATTCTGATGTTTACTCAAAACTTATCCAAAGTTTCCTAAGCACTTGAGTCTGCAAAACTAGTTTGAACTCTTAGACAGAGAAGGGCTTTCCTCATGAGGTTTCCATTTGTTCCACTAGTGGAACCTGATGGAAATACCATGAGGTCAGCTTTTCTTCCAGTTGTTCCAAATCTTAAACATCTGGACAGAAATCGGAAGTGAGAAATCCTGCCCAGAAATTGTATTATAGGAAAAGTTTGGTTCTAAAAATAGGTGAAGAATAACTGTTTTTTTGACTCCTCCAAACTGGTTAGTCCATGACTGAAAACAAACAAAAATCCAGAATGAGAGATGAATCAGGTAACTGGTGCCCAAAACTACAGCCTACTCAACTGAAACCTTGGGGAGGCCCTATCAGAGTACCTTCTTTAAATAACTCTGATTTCAGAGTCAGTGTTTTGAGAAGGTGGGAAGTTTAGCTGGTGTTAAACTTAGCATTGAAATGACTTGCAGTCACAAAGACACATTTTTAGATAAGACAATTGGATAGTTCAATGTGTTCTACCCTGTTGGTTGATATCTAATGAGTTCAAAGTATACTTTGTGGAAATGAATGATCTTTTTGATGAAGTCTCTGTTTTCATCACCTGTGACCCTCTGTATACTGTGCTTCTTCCCCCGTTCTTCGTATCATAGCAAGAATGATTAGCTCTTACTGCATATCCTCTGATTTTACAAGCTCTTGCTTACCAGATTTATCTTCTGGATCAAATGCCAGACATCAGCTCAGATCAGGCTGCTGATAATTGCTTGTTGCTGATATCAACATCTTCCTGCAGGTTCTTTATGGCAATAGAATGCATCACCATGTAATATCAGCACTGCTCCCAACTCCATTCTTCTGAAGCTGGGAAAAAGTTCTGAGGTTCCTCTTCCCCTTGAGAGAAATCAAAGTTCAAGAAGCCTTCGGAGTGGGTAAGCAAGGATCTCCAGCATCTGAAGGGGGCCTATAGGGATGCTGGGGAGGGACTCTTCATTAGGGACTGTAGTGAGAGGACAAGGGGTAACGAGTTCAAACTTAAGCAGGGGAAGTTTAGATTGGATATGAGGAAGAAATTCTTTCCTGTGAGGGTGGTGACGCACTGGAATAGGTTGCCCAGGGAAGTTGTGAATGCTCCATCACTGGCGGTGTTCAAGGCTGGGTTGGACATAGCCTTGGGTGGCATGGTTTAGTGGGAAGTGTCCCTGCCCATGGCAGGGGGTTTGGAACTAGATGATCTCAAGGTCCTTTCCAACCCTAATGATTCTATGATTCCCAACCCCAGAGATCAGAAATGTGTGCAAGAATGCTGTGTGGCAGTGTGCTTCAGCAGGCTAAGGTTTAGGACCCCTGGAGTGGTTGATCAAGAGAGTAAGGAGTTGAAATGGGCTCAAAAAAATGACAGTGATTAAAAACTTGAAATGTTTTGTGAGAACCATCCAAATTAGTTTTTTGCCCAGTCTGTGCTTTGCTTATGAAGTGCAGTGTGTGCAGACACTGTACATGCAATGCTTTCATCACTTCATCAAAGATGTTTCGTCTGGCTCAAACCACAGCATTTTAGCCATTGGTAACCTCCCTGGCAAGAAATATTTCATAATCTAAGATTTATGCACACAAAAGCACACAGAGAAAGTACCAATGAGGCAAACATGAAGGTGAGTTAGCCCCTGGACTTCTGCACATACGTTGTAGAAATATATTAGAGTTACAACTCACTTCATGCTTGTATTCAGGAGACAAAAAGATAAATTCAAGAATGTATAAGTCAGTGCAATTGTTCATAGGTGCATCACCAAGTACTAACTTTAGTCAATATGGTCCTTCCAATGCCCTTGCCTCCCAAGTCTCTGGAAGCACATGCTTGCTTGGTATTTGATCAGGCAGAGAAACTGTGTGCCATTTCTCTCTATCTACTGGATCAGCAGCCTCTAAGAAACATTCACTCATCCAGAATTCAGCCACCCCTGCCAAGCGTGTACATGAAAACACTGCATTAAGGACCACAGTGAAAACTGACTTGCTGCCTCTTCAATCTATTACTAATGGGAAGCAGCACAGTCTGGATGGTGTCTCAAACCTGAAGGGAAATCATCTCTCCAGAATAAAAGAACTGAACAAAGAAAAAGACTTTCCTGATCCAGTTCTCACCTCATCTACACCTAAAAACAGAAAAGTAAGGCCCTGAATCTCTCAAATAAGGAAAAAGTAAGGAAAGAGGGGTTGTTTAGGGACTTCCTGGCAGAGTTAGTAGAAAAGCCAGGAAGTTCAGGCAGGTTGTCCTCTGGACTGTAAAAAATTACTTCTGCTGTGACTCAGGATGGGGCAAAAAATGCTGACTGGGGCTGAAGTCTGGGTGCTGACTAGGTAGTCTTTAGACAGATAGAAGACCCTCAGAAAGGAAGAGCTGCAAGGCTGTAAAGATTATTATATGAAAAAGCATAGTGAAACAAAGTCCTTGCCTGCTCTATCTCAACAGTCTAAAGTAATCTTGAATTTCAAGAATTGAGAGCAGCAGTTCATATCAATTCTGCTACTTCACCTTTTTGATCAACATTCAGACTTTGATCCTCAAAACCAGCTTCTGGGAGCTCACCTTTGAACTTGCAGACTCAGCTGGGGGTATCTATCAAGTTTTCTGCAAGATAGGAGAATGACAAAGCAGAAAGCCAGGAATGGTGGTAGAGTGCAAAGCCAACTTTTGGGTTTTTTTTCCTTGGACTTTTTGAGAATGTGTCTGATCTTGAATTTTCGTCACAAGTTTATAGCACCGCACTATTTATTTTAAGCTTCCTTTTTATTGTTGTGCATCAAGCGTTTCCTCTTTTGCACTGTTACAGGCAATACAGTTTCATCATTTACGCTGCTTTGGAAAATAAACACTGGCTTTCCTAAATAAAATTGTTATAATAAGGAGGAAAGTTTCAGTACAAAAGTTCCAAGAAAAAATCATGTATGAATTATCCAGACATAAAATATGATGGTTCATATTATCATTTCATGAAATATCCTTCAGCATTCTTATAAAATATTTCAGGAGGTTGTGCAAGGTTGCACAAAACATAAAGAAACCAACCTAACCCCTAAGTGTAAAACAATATATAAACAAAGGCATAAGAATCAGGGCCTATGAGAGTCATAAGAAATATTTCACTAATCATCTCAGAATATTCATGAAACACTCTGGAATATTCCTAGAATATGCTGCCCCTCTACCTAACAATACTCAGACACCATTGCTTATAGTATAATAAGAAGTACAAAGCAAAATGTTGGGGTTTTTTTAGTGTGGGTTTTTTTGTTTGTTTGTTTGTTTGTTTTTTTTTAAAGGCAATACAGACACAATAAGAAAAAAAATATCACTCACTAGGTGTCCATATAAAGAATCTTTCACTGGTTGATTATAGCTCTGTTTCCCAGACTTTGGGAACCTTTTTCCTCTTACTCAAATCATGGCCTGCAAAGTTAACCTGAGCGAGGTGTTGTAAGGTAGCATGCAGTCACTCTGAGACAGAGACCTTAAAATCACTGTAATCACATGCAAACTCTGGCTCTTGCTAAGCAGCAGCCAGAAAAGTAGTCCCCATTGACATCCCCATACGAAGTTGTTTCACTGTTAAAGGCAGGTGTGGCACAGTGAGCTTCTGCCAGGTAATGATGGGCATTTTCTCATGAGCAGTTAGACTGCTCTTCCCTACTCTGCAGCTCTGAGACAGCCTCCAGCAACATGCTACTTCATCATCCAGAAAATCTGCGCTGCGCATTATTCCTACTGGACAGCACAGGGAGTGTTCATCTTGAAGATCCAGGAGCAGCAGTGCTCCTGCTGTGAAGGGGAAAGCCAACTGATGATTGAGAAAGTATATGACAGCAAATTCAGAACAGGAGAATTAATCAAGAAACAAAAACTCCCATGATTTCTTTTTTCCTTTCTTTTTTTTTCTCGACTCCCAGGTTTTAGAATTGCAGTCACATCTACCTTCCAAGTAGGGAAGGAAGGTGCAAGTTTCCAGCATAGTCAGCAGAGATGCATTACACACATATCAGTCATGAATGTCTGCATGAACAGCAGATTGACTTCTTTCAGATGCTCTTGACTTTCTGTATATATCACACACATACACAGTGGGTCCAATAAGCCCAGGAGATATTGAGCTTAATCTTCAATTCATCCACACATGTACAGTGAGCCAATGCATTCTGGATGCACGAACTTGCTATGCGAGATAAATGCAATCTGTGTGTGTACAATAAACCCAAGTGGTGATAACTTGTTTATTGCTCAAGCACAAACTGACTGTACCTAGTAGAATAAGTCTGATATGCATTGATACATTGGACTCATTGGAAATGCCATATAAAGTTGATCTACACAGAGTTTATCCAGCAGGTTGCTACAGAAAGCAGTGGGGCAGTTGACTACAAGTCTTGGGGCAAACCTGGTGTTTTACCCTTCCGCATGCCTCCAGCAGTCCCTGGAGCTTCCCTGTGTGACCCCAGACACAGAAGCAGGGTGGAAAGCGGTGCAGTACCTGCTAAGGATACGGAGCTGTTAACATGGAGGGAAAGCCAACCTGACTGCGTACAAAGTTATCCTTCCTGCCTTTGAGTTGCAGCTCGAAGCTGGCCACCTGAAGCTCTGGAGAATGCGGCCCCAGTGGTTCCTGTGCCTGTGCTCAGTGCCAGGAAGTTACAGTGAAAGAGAGCCTACAGCTCACTGTTTTTGAAGGCTGAAAATGAAAATTGACCAGAATGAGTGAATATTAACGTCCAGTATAAAGTTCATGAGAGATTTAGTAGTTTCTTTCTTTCTTTCTTTTTCTTTCTTTCTTTTTCTTTCTTTCTTTCTTTCTTTCTTTCTTTCTTTCTTTCTTTCTTTCTTTCTTTCTTTCTTTCTTCTTTCTTTCTTTCTTTCTTTCTTCTTTCTTTCTTTCTTTCTTTCTTTCTCTTTCTTTCTTTCTCTCTCTCTCTTTCTCTCTTTCTTTCTCTTTCTTTCTCTCTCTCTCTTTCTCTTTCTTTTTCTCTTTCTTTCTCTCTTTCTCTCTTTCTCTCTTTCTCTCTTTCTCTCTTTCTCTCTTTCTCTCTTTCTCTCTTTCTTTCTTTCTTTCTTTCAAGATAGGAACTCTGTTTGCTTTTAACTGTCATTGCGTGCTGATAACATCATTGAATGATTCCCTATGCCAAGTCTTCTCTTCCCCCATCCTTCCCAGTCATTCCAGCTTAGATCCAAGGAGTACCATTGAAACTTCTTTTGCGACCTTGTGTTGTGCTTTGTCTCCCTTTCTATCATTTCAGTGTTTTCCTACCTGGCTGTAGTGCAGTATCACACTCTACAGATTTTAACTGAACAAAGCAACTCAGGATCATTAGTCAATGGTGCAAACTACCACCCTTCAAATTGCTATGCAGGCATGAAGTGTGGGCTGGCACTGTGTGTATGAGCACCCTACAGCCCTGTGCGCTTCAGAAAATGGGTCAGAGATGTGTCACCTCCACCTGCCTATTTTCTATTCCAAGCGTTCCTTGTGCGCATCATGGAAAGCTGGTACCTTAAAGTGCCTTGGGGTCTGAGTCAGCAACGGTGGGACACGGGGTGGTTTGTCTCCCAGAGGCACATAGGGCTGTGTGCCTTCACCTCTGCTGCCTACAGTGTGGTGGGTGTGCAGGATGTGTGTCCCAGGGACCTGCTGCCCCTGGGATGGTGCGAGGAGCTTCATGCCCAGGAGGCTGTGACCACCGAGGGCCATGGGATCCCTGCCACGGGATCTCCTCAGAGGTGGCCTGTGTGTTTGGGCTGGGGTCTCATGGTGGGGTGTAAATCTGCCTGGGGACCGTGCACCCCTACGTTAGCCCCTTACCAGTGGGCCGGGGGGTTGCGACTGGCGTGCGGTCCCGGTAGCCACCTCCCTCCCAGAGCGGCGCGCCGCTCCCGTGCAGCTGGTCCTGGGAGGAGAGCGCGGGGCCCTTCGGTGGCGGCGGCGGCCCGGCGGGTCCCGTCCTGCCCCCAGCGAGGTGGGTGGGGCCGGACCAACCCGCGGGGCCACTCCGGAGCCGCCGCCACCTGAGCCCCAGGCGCGGCGGGCGCGGGGTGCGGACGGGGCGGTCCCGGCCCTCCGCGGGAGGCACCGAAGTTCCCCCGGGTTGTGCCAAGAGAGGCAGGTCCCGGGGCGGGCACCGCGGCGGCGGGAGGAGGAGGAGTAGCGGAGCAGTGCCGTGAGGGGGCCGGGCGGGGTGGGCGAGAGGCAATGACATTCGCGAAGAGCCCGCGAGCGGCGGCGCGGGAGGAGGAGGAGAAGAAGGAGGAGGAGGATGGTTGCTGAGGCCGGGAGGAGCCGCCCCGTAATGTCACCATGTAAGTTTCAGCTCTTCCCTGCCCTCTGGGAGCGCCGGTCCCCCCCGCGGCGAGCGGGCTTCTCCGTGGGGTGAGAAACTTCAGCTGGATAGGCAGGGCTTCCCCTTTCACCCTTCTTCTCTCTCCGTAGTAGGTGATGAGTAATGTCAGGTTTGAGCCGTGCAGATAGGTAGGGCTGAAAGAATGGGGAAACAGGAGAGTTTCACGTCGGGAGATCTGAAGGCATGGCAGTCAGGGCTCTGCCCCGTCCGGGCTCCGGGTCAGCCGGCGGCTGCCCCACCGGATCCCGGGTGGCCGCTGCCTTTCTCGGACCACTGTACCCCGCGTTTAGCACCGCTCTTGTGAGCTTCCCCATGCTTGGAGGCAAGTAGCGAAACCCTTGGCCCCGCTCGCCGCCTGCTGTGAACGCTGGTGCCCCGGCGCTCGGCCTGCCCAGCGTCCCGGCTCGGGGCCGTGGGTGCTCACGTCGAGGAGCCCCGTCCAGCACAGGCGGCGTTCCCAGCCCCGCAGGTGCGGTGTCAGCAGGAGCAGGGAGAAAGGGAGCTGGAGGGACGGGCGACCTCCATGAAAGCCCTCCGGCCCTGCCGCCTCCCCTCAAGAGCACTGCGAAGAGGCAGCGCGGAGCTCCGCCGCCGTCGGGGGGCGAGGGGCGGGTCGGTGGCTCGTCTGTCCGTCCCGTCGCCTGTCAGCCAGCCGCCTGGCCCCGGGCAGGCCACTGCTGTGGGCTGGGCGCCTTCCCGATATGTTTCGCCCTTACTGACAGGTTCTCATCGAAGACAAGGCACTAAAGTCTGGGATTAGGTGTTCGGCCTGTGCGTTCACAGCCAGGTGAGAAAAGGGGACCTGTGGCTGGACCCGAGGGAATCACTGCAAAGGGAAGAGGACAGGGTTTTCTGGCAGCGCACGGTGCAGCAGGAGCAGAAATGAGGAGTTCCTAAGGACCTAGTGCTGCAGTGCTACGGAGTTGCAGGCATCCCGCAGATTAGTTGTCTGCAACTGGGAAAAAGTTCATTTTGAAAGGAAAGCCAAGAGGCTAAGATGGATCTGATACAGCTGGCACTGTTTAAATTAAAAGGCAGTGTTTTATTTTTTTCATCACTTTCCATGAGCATGAGGGTGTTCTCAGGGTTGACTGTAAGAATAATTAGGAACAAGTAATGCTTAACAAAATGAAAGTTTTAAGTGGCATTGTGTAATTAATCTTTCAAGACATTCGAATGCTACAATTTAAAGCAAGGGTTTCAAAGTTAAAATGGAATCTGTTAACCTGCAGGAACTAAACTGTGAGTTGTAATCATCTTCTTGTAGTTCCCTTTAGAGTGATTAAGCTTAAATTATTTTTGTTTATAACTTATATGAGGAAAAAAAGTTAAATTGATGTTATCTTTCTTTTAATTTTAACGTGTTAGCAACGTTTTTCCTTAATAATTTTAGACATGTTGAAGACCAAAGAAAGTCATGTCAGTCTGCCTGAGGCAGAATTCACATCCTACTCCAGGGAACTCTGCCGAAGCTTTGAACAAGGAAGATGGTGTATTCAAATATGTGTTGCATGTTTGGAGACCATACAGTATACAAATGAAATGCTTCTAGAATTATTCACATTTTGTGTATATTTTCTTGCAGAGCTGTATGCTCCCTAAGAGGTGATGGTATTAACTGGCTGCTGGCATGTAGAGTAAAAGGCTTAGTAGTTACACATGGCAGGGCTCTAACTAATTTTAATCTTGAACTATGTCAAGTTACCATCCATTTATGGTTTGGATAAATTACATGTCTATTTTGCTCTTCTGGAATGAATTGTGAATAAGCTCATTGTCTCCCTATGTTATAGGAAATGAAAGTAGCTGTGGAGTGGACTGTGTTGAATTGGTAACTAGAGTGCATGGCTGGCATGTCACACACTCTACAATAGAATAATGCAAGTCCATAGAAAAATTAGTAGCTCTTCTATGAGACTCCACAGAAGGTCACTTTCTAATTTTTCTACTTAAAAAAAAAAAAGTGTTAAGTGAGATTGCTGTTCTGAGGCTATATCCAAGTGAAATGGATGTACTCCTACTGTAGGTGTCATAATAGTCCCCAAATATATTGGGTAAAATGTTGTTTTGGTTCTTTGTTTGACAATCTACAATGACCTGTTCAGAACTGCTAGCATCTTACCAGCTGAGAACAGAACAGGGCTTTCTTATTTAAATTGAAATAAAATAGAGAAGAAAACCCAGTATGAACAGCATTCAGCAAGTTTAATGTATCCAGAGTTAAAGACTGAAATAACCCCTGTATGTTCCGAGATCTTTGATAGAGACTGGTTTATTTACTCTTGGTGGGGTTTAGAACACCGCTGTGCTGATACTTATTCTCTGTGCTATTGATGAATATTAAAACACAGAACACATCCTTTTAATACTATTTAAAATAGGAACACAGGACTAACAGGGTCTCTTGAGCCATCAAGTCAGTACTGTTATAGCAGGATACCATATCATCCCTTGATAAGTTATAAACTAGCTCAGGACTGTTTTCCAGTTTTTCTGTTGAATTATTCATATGCTGTTTGGATTCTGTTCTAGATGCCAATTAACATTAATGATCAAGAAAATGAACCTTATAATAAACATAATGGGTATTAATAGGTGAATAATATCTGCAACTAAGTTGGGTTTGTTTGTTTTTTTAATGCCTGGGAAGTATTTACCAGTTGCTCTGGCTTATTTTCACAATTGCCTGCCAATTGGAATGCCATTATAAAAGTACCAGGGATGGATTTTGTTATGGAAGAAACCTTTTTGGCAATGTGTTAGCTAACTTACATCGCAGACAATGTCTTGTATGAACAGCGGTGTTACACACGTCACAGTGTAAGGCCCTGAGCATTCAGGTTTCTGAATCTTGGCTTTCTGCCTATGCAAGATCTCAAGTACATGGAAATAACTGATTTTGTTTCTCATTTTTAGCATTCAATTAGAGGTTATGCTTTGTGACGGAGATCTTCAAAAGTCTTCTCCAAAAGAAACAGGTCTGACTCATGGTGCCTACATTAGTGGAGGGATTTGGTAGTATGCTGCTTCTGTGGGCATTCTTGTATGAGTCTGATAAACGTCTCTGTCTTGTGAACTGTGATGATGTGGTGTACAGAAAATGGTTCTGTAAGTGGAGAGTGCAGGTGTAGAAGGCAGGCTTGTTATTTTTTATGTATTTATTTGGTAGAGAATTATAGAGTTTTTGTTGTAATTGTATAATGATATAGCCTTTTCCTGGGTTTAAAAATCTTTAGTTATTCTTTCTGCCTTGTCATATGCACTTATTTATGCTCTGCGCTGTTGTTGATTATCTATGTTCTTGAAATCTTTCTGTTCTTGTGCTGTTTTTCTGTTGTGCTTCCTCTTGTGAAGAAGAGGAAACAGAATGTCAGCTAACATCATGAAGTACTGGCTTGTAAGCATTACCACAATGCAAGTAAACATTAATAAATAGAAATTGGCAAAATTAAATAGCGCACTCAGAGTAATGCAGAATCTCAGATTCTTTAAGAAAGGCACTCAAGGCAGTGTGATTGGGCAAACTCACTGTAGACCTAGGCAACAGGTGCTTGTCATGTTATTTTTTTCTTGAGTATCTCAAAAGTTATCTTGGATTCTCCTGCTATTCAATGAGAAAAACTTCAGCTGAGTTCACAGACATCAAAGTTGCTGACTGTTGTAGCACACAGAAAATGTATCAATACAATGAAAACCAACACAGATTTCATCTGGATTAATAAATAACTGTTTGTGCCTGTTTCCTAGTCTGGTAACTTCAACTGTGCCTGCTAAAAGTAAACAACAAACAGAAAACAGTAATGCAATCACTTCTACAAGTTTACTTTGGTAGGTGACGCACCAGTCTGGCATGTATCTCATCAGCAGCTGCAAACTCTTTCTTCTGTAGAAAGAGCAATATTCTTCTGTATCTATCTCAGCTGTCATGCTGCTATCCTTACCATTTCCATTTCACCACTCTTTGAGTCTACATGCATGCTGTATGTGTTTTCATACAGACTCCTGTTTAAAGTCTATTTTCTAAATAACTTCAAGGGTGTTGTGGATTTATGAGTTATATATGTTGACCAGTAACTATTCCCAAACCTCAGCATTCTGTTGTCTCAGATTTTAATAGGGATTTTTTGGGTCATTAAGTTGAAGGACAATAATTCTACTGCTTGATAATCTGGTTATTTTGTGTGTCCGGCTTCATCAAAGAGATTCTTGTATTTCAGAGCCAAGTGTTTTCTGTGCTTGTCTTCAACACTTGTTAAGTTTGACTTTACAGTATCTCAGAAAATTAAATCAGCTTCAGATTCCTAACTTGATACAACCACCCATAAAGAACTGGACTTCTTTTGTAATCAGATACTTGTGCCATTTAACGCTGCACTGAAGGGAAATCTAACTGATCTCAGCAGTCTGTTGAAGTGCCATTTACCTGGGCTCATTGGCCTCTAGCCACAGGAGTGGTTTCATGAACTACTACTTTCAGAAGTGAAACATTAGTTGTTCCTTTACAATGGTTTATCTTGCTGCATTGAGTTTGGCTTGTCTACATTACAGAACTCCACTTTGGGAAGTAAAAGAAGCTGATACTGGGAAAGGATTTACATTTGTCCCCAGGTTTCACTGGCGGGTTCACAGCAATGAATGTCTGTGGAGCAGAGAAAGACTACTTTACCAACTTCAAAAAGATGATTTTTTTCTTGCCACCAAGTATGAACTCTGTACTTTCCTTCACTTGTCTCTTTCATATTTCTGTCCCAATAAATCCTACTGGTGGCTGTCATGGGTTCAGCAGTAGCAGTCATTTTTCTCCTTCTTGGTAGCTGGTGCAGTGCTGTGTTTTTGATTTTGGGCCTGGGAACAATGCTGATAACACCAGTGTTTTCGGTTACTGCTTGGTAGTGTTTTGGTCTGACCAAGGACTTTCTGAGTCTCACGCTCTGCTGGGGAGGAGGGGAAGCTGGGAGGAAGCAGAGATAGGACACCTGACCCAAACTGACCAAAGAGGTTATTCCATACCTCAGCACGTCATGCCCAGGATGTGAAAACGGAGAGCAATGACCCGAAGGGGGTGGTGGTGGTGCACTGGGGGGTTCGCTGCTGGGGGGTGCGCTGGCTGGGTCGGGCTTGGTGAGCAGCTGTATTCTCTTTCTTTGTACTTCTCCTGTCAGTTATTATTATTGGTGGTAGCAGTAGTGATTTGTGTTATACCTTAGCTACTAAACTGTTCTTATCTCAACCTGTGTGAGTTGAATTCTTTTGATTCTCCTCCTAATCCCACCGGGACTGGGGGGAAGAAAGAGGGGGAGTGAGTGAGTGACTTCGTGAGTTTTAGAGACTTAAACCACGACAGTGGCCATTCCAAATACTTTTCTTTTTTTTCCATATTTAAACGCACTAGCTTGGAACACATTTATGTTCACTGCTGTTTCTTCATGACTGTTCATTTGTAATTCTTCTTTATATACTGTTGCTGGGAATAGACTTATGAAATATTTTGGGAATTCATTCTGTTAGAGATTTTCTCTCAGCATAAGTAGATAGTATCTTACTGAGCAAAAGCCAGTTATCATCAAATAAGAGGGGAATGAGTTGGTCAAAATAATGCATGTTGTGTTTCATTACTTGTTGCTTGCTTTTGGTTCTTATTAACTTGTTGAGTAAAAGGAGACAGGAATGTAATGGAGCACAGTTCATTTTGGAAACACGGTTAAAAGTCTGACCAAGCTTGTTAAGTCTTTCTTGCTTCCTCTTCTACCCAGTAGGGAGGAAATATTTTGGTGTAGTCATTAAATGTCCTGTATGCTTCAAGGCAAAGAAGGAAATATTTTGGTGTAGCCATTAAATGTCCTGTATGCTTCAAGGCAAAGGAAGCTTTAACTTCAAGCTAGAACTGATAATATTTTTATATAATTGCATTTGTTTTATTAAATAACAAAGATGTCCCTGACTTCACTGGCAGCACAGATAAGCCCATAGATTTTGTCAAGGGAAATTTCAGGATTTTCATTAAAGATGTCTGCAGAAAATGTAGCTATCAAAATATTAGCACTGAAAAATATGGAAAGGTGAGTAAAGGGCAGAGGGAGATTTTCACCTACCTTCTTTATATAGTTAATAATGAATGCATATGTATTATATATCTATTTAAACCGTATAAATGTGTATGTAAGTTATATAAATAGATAAAATAAAACTTCGCAATCTCCCTGAAAGAAACCTACGCCTTAACTCTTTCAGACTGTTACCATATGGACTGCATGTTTCTCTTACTGACATGACTCCTGCACCAATCTGCTTAGAAGCCTAGCGCTGACCAGTCTTCCACTTTGCTGTCTGCTAAGAACCAGACAGCATCATTTCTGACCCTTTTTAGCAGGCGTAGCAACTTCTGTCTCTGTTTCATCAATACTAGGGCCATCCATAATTTTCAAGTGCTACTTTATTTCTGCTAGTTACTAATTTGACTAACAGCAGTCTTTTCTCATTTTCTTAGCTTGTTGTAAAGCTTCTAAAGTCTTGCTCACTTTTTTTTCCACAGGATGTCTCATGTAAGTGAAATGTGGTGCTATCACTGGAAATGGAAGCTGCAGCACTGTCTCTGCTTGTTTGCTACATATATCTTATATATGCAGCAAGCAGGTAAGTCAGCAAATTATCTTTTGGTTTTAATAAATGGTCTAGGAACAGAGTTTTAATGACTATGGATTATGCTTACCTATGGCTGAATTATGTACAGTATAACATTTTGATCAAAGTGATGCATTATAATTGTTGTAATTTGATAAGTTGGGTAATATTTTGTGCTGCTGCTGAATTTTCTTTTTTTTTTTTTTAAAAAGCATTTTACTGTTGTTAATTGACTTTGGTTTTGTTTTCTTTGACTTTGCTTTTTGAATTCCTTCATTTTGCCCTTCCATTTGCCTTTACCTTGTTAATACCTACTTCTCTTTTGAATTTCTTTCAGTTGTTGGAATATTGCAAGTTCTTTTACTTTCCACAGTACTGTTTGTGCTTATAGATTGTGTATTCAGCAACTCTTCTCTCCAGTTCAGAGCTACAAAATAACTGTGGTGTGCTTATTATTTTAAAAATCTTTTATGATTCAAATAATAGAAACATTCTTCAGCAAGCTGTAGTACGTAAGATAATCGTACACTGTAAAGAACAGTCATTCTAAACTTAACATCATCTTGGGCTGTAGTGATACTTGAGTACAGAGTAATGCAACACATTCTGACTGTTTTCTTTAAACATATGAATGAGAGATTTCATTTACTAAATGTCTTTTCCTAACCACTAGAGTGCAAAATATTTTAAGAGCTCCAGCTGCTTTACTGGAAAAAAAAAATAATCTGGAGTTTATTCTGGAGCATATGAAAATTTTGGAGCAGCTTGCAGTGCTCAGCTAATTCCGTATCAGATGGGTAGTTTTGCTGTTACAGACTTGCCATTGGAAAAAAGGATGGTTTATATATAGAAGGAGTTTCTAGCTTCTTTGATGTTTTTGCTTTAAATAAAAAGTGCAGTGTTGGGTTTTTTTAAACTTGAACTTGTTATTTAGAGAAAAAACAATGCAGTAGCTGTACAGTAGTGGTTTCCAGCTTCATGTTACTTTAATAGGTGTCTTCCATTTCCATTAAATTGTGTAGCCAGAAATGTACTTAGGGCCTAACTCCCACCTGTTGCTTAGTTGGCGGATGGCCTTTGTGTCCCTGTGTTCCTGGGCAATAAGTGATCCTTGGTGATGCAGCTGCCATCCTCAACAGGAAGTAAAAAATCAGCAAAATCTGCTCTCATTTTCAGCTGCTGTGGGCTGTTATTGGGTAACTAGAACATTAAGCTAGAACATTAAGACCCAAAGACTATTAGTCTTTGCTAATTCCTTTTGATAAAAGTTTTGTTATCAAAAGTGCAGGTGTCACAGCAGAAGTAAGTTCCATGAGGCAGAAGGTCCTAGTCAGTATGCTGTGAGGACAGAGAAAACCAGCTACAGGTGCATTCTGCTAACTACAGCGTACCATTGCTACCTGTGCTGGTACTGAACAAGTAGACAGGTCAAAAGCCCTTTGCTGAACTCCAAGATACACTTCTACAAAACCATATATGGCTCTGGTTAACTACTTCAACAGTAAAGGGATTGGTGCCTTTGAGTTGGTAGAAGCAGCCAAAGTGATCTTGTTAATTTGGTCTCCTCTATTATAGTTATTGTCCGTGCTCTTTCTTACAGTTCTGGTTTGGCACGTAGGAGACTCGGAAACAGGTCTCTGGTGGAAATCAGGGCAGAGACCTGAACTTGAGTCTTCTACATCTCAAGTATGCACCCTTGAGGGCTTTTTCTCTGTTGCTTTGACTGGGAAAGATTTCAAATCTTCAAAACTTTCAATAAATGGAAAAGACATTTCCCTATCTGTGTGAATGATGAGTAGATAAATAAGGTCCAGTGCAAACACGAGGTTCAACAGACAAATGTTTTCTGTTCAACAGTGAAAGAGATAGATAATCTCCTGTTAATACTTGACTGAAATGAAAATGAGACATTTACCTTTACAACAATCTGTAATTTGGTAGTACTTGCCTATAGACCCTCAGGGCTCATGTTTCTTTTTGAATTGATGTAAAAGTATAGGTTATGCTGCAAAATGGAGTCTTTTCATCTGTTTGGATTTTTGTTGTTTCAGTTGGTTTTCTTTTCATTCTGTTGTTTTATTTTTAAAATAGAACAAGGCAGACAAGGTGGGAAACACTGCTGCTCCTTCATTTTTTTGTGTTCTTAAAAGGTATTGGTCACTTTGGCTGTGGATTCATGCAGTATCCATAATCTCTCTGGCAGCTTAAGTTTTACTGCAGTTATTGTAGAAATATCATGAAAGCTGATATTCATCCAACTTCATTAGAAAGCTATAAATTTAGAAATCTGTAAATTTAGAAAGCTATTGGGGATTATTAATCTTTGCCTAGAGGAGGTTACATACAAGTGAGGGATTAAGATTATCAGGTACAGGTGTTATGGATTATTTAAGGGGCAATTCATACAGATAAAAATATCAGTCATGCTGTGACACGAAAAAAATGCCTAACTTATAATTTTATAGTTTAACCTGAGAAGAATTACAGCACTTGGTCTCCTTTCAGAAACGAAGCTTAGGAGAAGGATTACACAGCAGAAAACTTAGAACAGGAGCAGGATGGTCTGTGAAAAGAATATTTAGCCACAAAATGATGAGTAAGGTACTGACAAGCAGGTGCAGCAGTGGAGTGTTATTCCAAAATATAGGTGTGGTACCTCAGAAGAATCAATAGGTGGACCCTGACGCTCAAAACAGAAGGACAGAAAAAAATATAAAAGTAAATAATAAATTATGAAAGTGTGACACGTACTTCAGTTAAAATCTCAGCAGTCATAACTGTTTTGGCATACTGGCTTCAGGTCATGTGTTGTAACATGAGGTGAAGTTACAGAGAAGCCCAGTAAGCAACTTGACAGGTTTCTATTCCTGTCTAGGGTAGACATCACTGAAGGTCTTGAGTTAGTCATTTGGCTATGCCTCAGTTTCCCTGCCTATAATGATGAGTGTGTGTCTTGCTTCCCTTGTAAACAGCTTGCCTACCTTCCAGTAAAAGGACTGTATAGAGGCTGAGGTGTTAGAATGGTGGCATTTCAAACAGAATTAGTTAAATACGCTTTTATCTGAGATTCAGGCGTTCCTAACTTTCAATTTGTATGTACATTTTGTTGGTTCCAGAGAGTCAAAAAGAGAAGAAAAAGAGTGAACAGAGTTCAGGAAAACATAACTAATGAGGGCAGGCAGAAGGAAGTAAGATGATTTGGGTCGTGCTCTCTGTGGTAACCCAGGAGCAGAACTAGAGTATATTCAGTGACCTTAAAAGCAGATTCCAGTTTACATAGTTACTTTCTAGTTACATAGTTACCTTTTAGTTTTAAAAGGTCTTGTCAGTACTGAGCTTCCAGTGTTTTGAACTTCGC
The DNA here is from genome assembly GCA_017639245.1 of Myiopsitta monachus. Lineage (NCBI taxonomy): Eukaryota > Metazoa > Chordata > Aves > Psittaciformes > Psittacidae > Myiopsitta > Myiopsitta monachus. Next base: position 49,764,673 of record CM029925.1, on the reverse strand, counting down.
ACGTTTAGAGGAGACTGCAATATCTTCATAAGAGTTTTTACCTTGTTCTGTCCTCAGTAGATACGTGATTATGTAAGAGTCAGTAGCTGCTTTAAATTTTGGCTACCATGCAACTATATTTAGTTTTATTCAGGATGTGGAAAATACTAATTCAAACAAACCCGTGTGTACACCTATGTCATGGTTTAAGCCCCTCACCCACGCAGTTTTCTCTCTCACTCACTCACTCACTCACTCACTTGCCTCTCTTTCTTCTTCCAGTCCCAGGGCGATAGGGAGGAGAAAGAGAGAGAAGTGAGTGAGTGAGAAAACTTTGTGGGTGAGGGGCTTAAACCATGACAATCTACAATTTCTCTTACACTACTTCTGCATTGCTTCCCATGTGGCTGTTATCATGGAATTACTGCAAGTAGCTCATGTCAGAGTGAGCATTTGTCCTTTTGTTCATCCATCGGTAAAGTGCATTGGTGTCTCTAGTCATGTTTCCATGTCCTCAGAAGGCTTTAATCAATCCCAATCAATCTTACTTAAGAGTAAGTGTTAATTCTGTAATAGTCACTGAAATGTTAATTTCATTTAATTTAGTGGTGATTCAAAATTTATGCTGTTTTTAATTTGTCAAGAAAAAGTGAGGTGAGAAAAAACAATAAATCTGGAAACAGGTCCTTTACCCACATGGCTGATACTGGTCCACAATACAGGATCATCTCTGTCTGCCATGCTCCTTAATTGGGCCTGTGTAGATAAAGGAGGGATTAAAGTCCTCCCTTGTTTATGGGAGAATTTGAGAGTCACTCTGCAGGCTCAGGAGCCTGATAAAAGATGGGAAGGGAGTATGTTGGGAAGTATTGCTCATGCCACCAGCACTAGCTGCAAGATTTAGTCACATTGCCCTCTGTGAAAATGGATCCAGTTTTATCTGGAATGGCCCAAGTCAGGAAATGTGTATTTTCACCACAGATCTGAAACTGCCTACCCCAGACAAGGGCCAAAGATCCTATCGCTGAGTGAATGATGAGATGGCTGTTAGCACATTCCCTTATCTTCATCTCTCTTACCATGTGCAGAGTAGGAACCAAAGTGCCAAGACATTAATCCAGTCAGTCAGCACAATCCTCACATATGGTGGGGAGGTGGAGGATGATTTTATAACATTATTACTGATGCTTTGTGGAACTTCTTCTGTGGTGTCGCTGTGATGGGAACAGGCATGCATATACTGCTGAGCGGGTTAAAACTGACTGACAGTGCTGTCCCTGACTGGGGCAAGGAAATTCATGTTTTGGGAAGTTATGGAAAAACTCAAAAAACCTTAAGCATACTCAGTCTGGCAGGCTCTTTCCTTACACAGGCGTGTGTACATCATGTGTAATTGAGAGATCAGTCCGAAGGAGTCTGGATGTTTAATCAATAGCGGCAAGGTACTTTATTCTTTCCCCTTTCTTTGTCAGTCTAATTTTATATTTTAATGTAGCTTAAGAAAAGCAAATCGGCAATCCTTTATGTTCTGTTTAATATCTAAATTTCTTTGGGCTTGAGGCATGTATTTAGAATTTCTGTTCATATAAATCTTGTGAAGGAAAAGTTACTAGTTGGCTTTCTTGTATTTCCCTTAGTTGGCAGTTCATTAATGTAAAAGTAAATCACTGTTGGAATGAATTTCACAGGAAGGTGCCTCTCATTACCTCTGTTTACTTTTATAGCTATAATTTTTGATGGTATTGATAATTCTTTTCCCTAAAGTGTTTGGACCCCATTGCATTAACCATAACAATATTGCCTTAAAAGCAGAGTGTTTTTTTTTCTCTCCTCTGATATGTACTTGTAGCCAAACCCAAATGGAGTATTGTCAAACATCACAGAAATTCAGAGCTGACTAAGACCTAATTTTACAGGGTCTCTGCACTCCTTTATTAGAAGATAGGCTAAATAATATACTTCTCTCTAAATAATATACCTTTAAAGAAAGAATTTACTTTCACTGGAGGCCCTATCTTTATGTTCTTTAGACTTTAGACTCTGTTTGTAACTTATTCTTACTTATTTTTTTTCTGTTCACTGTTAAGAATTAAAAACATTGTCAAATGACAATTTTTCAGTTTGTCAATATTGTCTATGACAACAGATAGTAAAATTATCTAGCTCAATGACAGATTCAGCAATTGAATGACTTGTGGCCAACTGGACTGTGCTTTACAAAAGGCTTCCTCTGATAGAGGTTATTATGTAAAAAAAAATTATTCTTTATGGTATTTGTCAGTTGGCTCAATAAAGTGAACGAACATTTTAAAACAAAATGTGTTTTGTCTCATTAAAAGACAGAAGTCTTTCTTTGAAAATGTAACTTTTTTTGTCTTGTGGATTAATAATGTGAGAAATGTTGCATCATAAAGTACAGGTCTTAATAGAAGTTTTCCAGATAGGAGTTCCTTACATATAAGTCTAGCAATCATGTGACATGCACTTTAGTAAGTGCTACAATTAATACAATTATTTATTTCATATACAAGTGAACCTTTTAAAAGTGAGTTATTACCAATGTCAAGTCATAATTTCTCAATCAAAAGGGCTGGTCTTGCAGGTTTTAAATGCATATTATTATGTCCATGATTGGTTTGCTAAAATATTGGATTTGTGTCCTTAATGGGATTGCTTAAGTGATTTGCACAAGGTGTAGCATGTAATGTTCACTAGATCGAGGCCTCTGTTATCACTGATAAATGAAATGTTAGAACTTGATTTTATTGCAACCACAGGACAGAGATACCTCAGATAATATATGGGCAAGTATATCTATGTATGGACAAGACATTTTTCAAGGATCTAGAAAAAAAAAAAGTGAATTAATTTTAGGTACAATTTGGAAAGAAACTAAGAAATAGGAAGACCCACACAGAAGATTACATTCCTTGTTAAGATTGTATATACCAATACATCTGATTAAATAATTCACCCATACAGATTCAGAACTTCTGCCTCCCATCATGGAAAAGAAAAATCTCCCTCACATGGTAGGAAAGTAAGGTACTTCCGCTATAGACCATAAGGATTTTCTACAGAGTTAACTAAAATATTAGTGTAACAATGTTAAGCTACATCACAGAAGTACACCCCTTACTGTGATACATTGACCCAAAACTACTTTTCCTGCCCTAATACATGCACTCGTATCAAGGGAAGGGAGGGCTTCCAGAAACACCTCTTGTTTTGTCTGGGTTCATTGCTTGATGGTCTGCTCAGTTACTGTAAATGACAATCTAAGCTCTAACTCTTGCTGCAGTACAGGAAAATTAAGTGCATAATTCATAGTTAAGAGTTCAGTTTATGTAGTCTGGCCTCCAGGTATCATTGATCCTAATTCATTTATTGACCTTATCTTGAAGGATGAGACCACTTTCCTCTCTGAGCCCAACTCCAGTCATAATTTTTTTGGTAGCACTATGAATTTGAACTCCTTTTTTTTCATCTTTTATGCTGTAGTTTTTACCCTATTGTCTGGGACAATAGCAGCTGGAGCAGTATGTTGACTGTTTTCAATTTGTTAGTTGGAAATAATTTTGCTAATTGTCCTCTAGATTTCAGCCCCCAAACATGCTCGCCAATTCCCATTCTGGGAATTTCCCCTTCAGTAATTTCTGAAGATATTTTCTGTTATTTACTGATTTGTCTGAATTCCAGTGTAGCAAATAGTCACTTTTGACAAGAGATGCTACCACAGTGGGAACTCAGATTGCTTAATACTGCAAAACTACAGCTATATCAAGTAAGTTGTAAGATACTTACATCCTATAGAAGTGTAAGCATGCCATATTTTCAAACAGCTTATTTTTTGAAAGTTTTTATAGACTGAAAAATTATGTGTTGGAAAATATTTTGCTCAATTTAAAGAGTGACAGAAAGTTCATTTCCATTCTTTAAACCAGTTTTTCTCTGGATATCCCCAAAGTAGTCCAATTGTCTTCCAATACACTGTAAAACAGCTGCTTTCTTCACAGCTAAATAACTGAGAGTTAGCTGTTGAAGAACACAGGAGATATCCATGATATCACACAGCTAACCTAATTTTTGAAAGGATACAGTGCAGAGTTTTTCCAATTCCAGCTTTTCCCCTCATGATTATGCTTCTTAATGGGTGTCAGACAGAAAACTGCAACTCCCTATCTTGAACAGAGTTTGTTTTGTTCCGTTGCGTGCTCTGGTTTCTCATAGCTCTTTTAATTATGAGCCGTGCAGTGACAAATCCATACTATGAAGCTGAAGGCATTTTTTTGTTCAGCACTTGCTTTTTAGGCGGAGAAAAAGACTTCATGGTTGCAGTTATCACAGAGGCATTTGTACAAGAGATTCCATCCACTGAATTTTGTTCTTTTGGTGTGAGGAGTGAGGGAAAATGTTTATCATTGCCTTGAATTTACAAGGTTTAAATATTAAATCCTTTACTATTTTTTCTTATAATTGTGTGTATATAACTAGAGCATACAGAGAATCCTGAAATCATCCTGTCTGCTGAGTCATTAAAAATACACGGCGGAACATCAATAATGTGTCTTTTTTACTGAAATGTAAGATAACTGAGAGATTTCGTGATGGATGTGGGTGTCCACCTATCCAATGTTTTGAACAAAAAAAACACCCAAATGGTGTCCAGATCCCCTTGGATTTTAACTTTGGTTTAAAAAATTGTTATATTTCAAGAAATCATATCTGTAATATATACACAAAAATAAAAGGGTGAAATGCTGATATTGAACGGAGGCATCATTCATACAATGAGTTAGAAGTTGTGCGTTTTGTAAAAAACTAAATGTTTGACCGATGAAACTATTGAAAGGAAACATAGCAGTAAAAACAATGAGCCCCTTCCCCTGCAGGGGTATGCCTGGTACGTCAAATGTGCTGTGTGCAACAGCTGTTCTGGTTACTGTGTATTATGTGACTAGTTTATAAAATGTAGGCTTTTTTTCTTTGAACTGTCAGATTTTGGCAGTATATTGTTTCCCTGATGTCCAGTATTTTGATCGTCTTTTGAATTGAGTGTGCTTCTGCTAAAAACTTACTGTTGGAACTGGCAAAGACTGTATGCCAGCAATGCCATCAGTCAGGGCTTCCCTCTGTCTGTCTCTGCATATGGGAAATTATTCTTCTGTTAAGTGATTATTTTACAAGTGAATTACATTTAATCCTTCTGTGTTCTCAGAATGGTCTCAGTGAAAGTCAAAATGATAGAAGTAGCACTGGTATGGTGATAGATTTCTCCTTCTGCTGGCACATGTATCATGATATAAGCCCAGCCGTAACTCATGCAGTTGCTCTCTCACTCCCTCCCCTTCCTCCCCCCCCAGCTCCTGGAGTGATGGGGTGTGATGGGGAGGAGAATCAAAAGAATGTAACTCCCATGGGTTGAGATAAGAACAGTCCAGTAACTAAGGTATAACACAAACCACTGCTGCTACCACCACTAATAATAATGACAAGGAAAACAACAAGCGAAGAGAATACAACTGCTCACCACCCGATACCAAGCCTGATCCAGCAGCGAACCCCAACCCTTCCAGGTCCCTGCCCCCCATTTTTACCTCCTGGGCATGACATGCTGTGGTATGGATTACCTCTTTAGTTAGTTTGAGTCAGGTGTCCTGTCTCTGCTTCCTTCCGGCTTCCCCTCCTCCCTGGCAGAGCATGAGACTCAGAAAGTCCTTGATCAGACTAAACATTCTCAGCAGCAGCTAAAAACATTGGTGTTATCAGCGCTGTTCCCAAGCTGAAAGTCAAAAACACAGCACTGCAGCAGCTACTAAGAAGGAGAAAAATGGCTGCTACTGCTGAACCCAGGACAACATGGCAATCAGGAGATAGTGCTGAGGATTAAAAAGGCAAGCATCTCTATGTACACTCCCTCCCTCTAATAAAATCTGTGCATATTTTTCACATGTGGGTAATACCAAATGAGTGGATTCTAAACCCCTTGCCAAATCCTAGTAACTTGGAAGTTGTCTACAAATAATATATGCTTGGCTTAGTCAATTGTCTTTAGTTTTGGGTGGTTTTCTCCCCCCTGCTGTCAGCAGCATTGATTTATGCGATACAAGTATTCACTTTTTAGGCAACTGCTGTAGTTGCTGATACTTTTGACTGTTACTCTCAATGAAAGTATCTGAAAGTGTTCTGCATTGTTTATAGTATGTAAGAATTTAGTGACTGGCAACTTAATTATATAATCAACAACTGAACTCAAGATCTTAGGGAAAAAAATTGCCTATTTTCTTGTGCTTGGTTACATAAATCTTTTCTGAATAGCACATCATGGCAATGGAATGTATCAGATGCCAGTAATGTAGCTGGGAAGAGTCCAGTCCTTAAAGCTATTGTTTTTAAAACATTTATCTTGCTTTATCATCTTAATTGGTTTTCTAATATAATAAATATTCTGAATCTGAAAGAGAAAATTGCAACATTGATTTTAAGATTTCACCATATTTCCTTATTTCTAGAAAGAACTAATTTTCTGAAATAAATTTTTTCAAGAAAGTAAAGAAGGATAAGTGTTACTAAGAACATGATTGAAAAAATAATTAATTCATAGAAAGCGTCCAATTTGCTTTTTTTTATGCTTAGCTGTTGTGAAATTGAGACTGAGCTGCTTTAACCTGGAAATAATTTTGCGCACATTTTGGAATAAGACATAAGGAAACTCTTGAGCAAATGTTCAGATATATTTAATCTGGTGGTTCATTTCAACTCTATTGCATAATGTTGATTTTGCTGAGTCCCAGTGAAGTCAGTGGAAGTGTTAATGCCTGTTTGAATGACAGTTTATAGACATCACTGTTGAACACTTCAGAAAATCCCTCCCCAAATAAAAGCTCTTTGGAAGTTGATGTCTTGGCCAAACAATGTTCTGATGTCAGAAGAAGTCAAAGTTCTGACCCATGCTTTCAAGAGTTTTAATTTGCATGGTGCTGCAGCAATGTTGTTCAGTGTTCAGAAAGGAAAATGACTTAAAGAATGAAAGAAGAGTTGCTGTGTAACTTGGCAGCAATTATATGTTGCAATTTGTGGGTTTTGTCTGCAGATTACTGTGATCTCACCCAGTTATGCTTGAAATGGAAGAGGTTTTCATATTCTGCTTTTTGTCTGTGTAATCCCCATGTCATGGGGATTCTGACTTGGTACTTAAGAACTGATTTGAGCTCTAGCAAAAATAACCTCAAAAGGACAAACTCTCCTGGAGCAACAGATATTGAATGACTTTTTCTTCCATCAGTCTTCATGCTTTGTGTAGGACGTGATACATTTTGAGGAGTTCAGAGCACCTCATTTTCCCAGAGATTCAGAGGGAAATGAGCATTCTCAACACTCCCAAAAGCTAAGTTGAGGAGAAGATAGCATTCTTGGTGTATCTCCCTTTTATCAGCTGGGTTTACTACATCTGGCTGGGGACTGTTCAATAACTGGCAGAGCCACTTAAAACATAGAAATCCAGACATCCACTTCTGCTTCTACCTACCCATCCCTTCATAATCTGCCTGGTTTTTAATCCTAACATAGAGAGCAAAGCTTTTTTTTCTTCTTTAAATGGTTTGATTTTAATTATAGTGGCATGAAAGATTTGCTGAGCTTTCCTCGTATTTTACTGTAGGGAGTGTGTTTCTAGTGAGAAGACAGCTCAGCCTGGCAGGTTTAATCTTTCGGGTGAGGCTTGCAATGCTTCTTATCTTAATCAGCTACTGTGTTTATTCGCTTGAAATATGTGAAAATCTGAAGAAATACCTACTAGCAGGGATCAAGCCAAACTACAAAAAAAAAAAACCAAACCAACCCCCCCCCCAAAAAAAAAACCTTTCAGTAACTCATGGTGTTTCACATCAGATTTCTATTAGCTTTTCTTTGCAGAATTCATTGTAAGGAATGACAGTAGAATGGAAAATAAACTTGCATCTTTTAAAAAAACCAATCAACCAAAGAAACCCCAAAATATCTTAAGCCAGAATCTGGTCACAAAACATGCATGTTATGAGTCACAGACATAAATTACTTAATAGTGGTTGGTGAAAATTAAAGGATTTTTTTTTCCCCTTGCCAAGCAGCTCTTCTGTGGTATTTGTAATTTGTTCTTTATAATTTGTCATAATTTAATAGTCTTCATGTTTATAGTTCATTTTTTTAATATTCTCCCTCACAATAGTTCTCATAAATAATCCCCATTTGCCCTTTTATGTCATTCCTCATAAAATCTGCAGTGTTGGAATGTAAACTTAGAAGTATGTATACAAGTACTGATGGTAACATATATCATGATGATCAAGTACTGTGCAAGTAGGCTTTGTATGGCCAAGATAGTGCATACATTGAAGAACTAGTTTCCTGAAATGCAAAGGGATAATCTGCACCATTAGATTCCATTGTTGGACTATATTATCAGTGGTTATGCAAAACACTGAAGACCATATGCCCAGTCTAAACACTGATCTGGTGGATATGTTCCCATGTTGACCTTCCTTGGGGTTATATAAAGTACATGCAGAGTTTAATGCAACTCCATGAAAATTGTTCCCTTAAGGTTACAATATAAATGTCAAATAGTAATAATGATGGTATTTTATTTTATTCTCCATGTAGCATGATCTTTCATAAGTAAACTAATATTAGTTAGCATCATCATATCTCACTAGAGATATATTATCTGGATGTAGGATCAGCCATTACCCTGTGCTTGTGTACTGCCATAAATAGTTACTTGACTTGTTCTTTGGTTCTGCTTTAAAAGTACAATTAATATAAATTGTGTGATAAAAATGATTGATAAAAATGCATATAAAACATTATATTTTTATGATGCAAGTTGAACTTTAATACAGGAAAGTGTTTAGCTAAACTTCTACAACAGTTTACAGGCAAATATCCATATGGAAACACATTACTGTGTATATATGGATTGTGCAGGTGGGTCTCCTGTACTGCCTGTGAACACTGACAGATTTATAAGTCTAGCCCAATAGCACAGAACCTTTGTCCACACTTTAAGTGAATTTTGATCCTGTGTATGAGCTGCTTTGGTCATGGAAAAATAGATATATGTGAGACTTGAATAAATAACATATTTTGCTGTGAGCACCTGTTTATCAGCAGTAATATGAGAGGTTTGAGTGAATATCCAGGCTCCCAATTATATGTAGATATTGCCATGTCCATGTAATTTATGTTTTCTAATTATGACAGAGTATGTCTCTAACTCTTGTCTGCTAGGGATGGCTGAGCAAATGAATTTCATGGCTGTCTTGAATGTGTCTCATTTTCGATGCCTAACTTAAAGCTATAGAGTTATTTACATCTTTAATGGCAGTTGAAGTAAATAGGAACAGTGTTTTACTAAATTAACCTCAACATGATGCTGCAAATTATAAAGTTAGCTCTTGCATGTCTGAAATTAGACACTTAATGTCAAAGAGTTCTTCCCAACTACTATCCAGCTATCCCAAAGGATATTCCCTAACCACTCTTCTATAAAATTAATATAAGAATACTCCTCTCACAGTCATATTATACGTTCTTAATTAATAACTGTTGGGGAAATGTTCAAATGTTATACTAATGAACAGCACAGGAGAGCTTACAAGGAAATCAGTGATTTGGTTCTGTCTCAGGAGATGACTGGAATTCCTGCAAGGCTGAGGGTCATATATCGAAGAACGGAGGTAAAGGAGGATATGAAAAAGTTGCTTATTTCATGGAATTTGTCCTTCCTGTGCACTGGATGAGGTCCTGTAGAAATGGTAGTGTGTGATTATGTAATTGAAGGTTTTTTTCAATTATCTGTGCACAAAAGTCAAAGGAAGGTTAACTCTGGTATTTCCTAACTTCAATAGTCCTTGATTGTTCAATCCTAATGGTGTCTGCATATTTCTGAGAGAGTTTTATATTGTTCGTATGTGAGTGTGTATGCGGATAAAGATATAATTAGAGATGCTTACCTCAAATTTTAATTTAACCCATATGCAGAGCAGAAAATCTTTGTTAACAAAATGTTGTTTACTTATTTTTCTTGTTTCGTTCATTCTCACTTGATCAGGATGTTGGAAAAAGAAAACAAACCACTTTTCATTTGCAACAGAGGATTCAGTGTTTTACTTTGCAAAAGACAGACCAGAAAATACCTCTGTAATGAAGAGATGTTAAGGCTTGTGCTTCTGCAGTGTTAGTTTCTGGATGAGCATCTGGGGAATGCTGGAGTTTGGATGAGTAGGTCCTGTGTGGACTGAGTTTTGAACGAAGGTGGCATTTTGCTAGGAAGTGGGGTTCTCGGAAATGCATGAATCTTTCTGTGCATCTGATGTAATGGCAGGGTGCCCAGAGCTTTGTGGAAAGATGCCCACTTCTTCAGCAATAAATAAAATAAGTAAATAAATACATAAATATATTTAGTCAAGGGTAGGATATCTTTGATGTGAAGATCATCTGCTAGATGAAAGACTGCAACTGGCAGGCAGTGCCAAGCACCCCCCGTTTCCTTAGTGCCTCTGGTGCCAACATCCTCAAAAAGAACAAGGATTGTAATCCTTAAAACATCAGATTAGAAAAAGGATTTCCTTTAGAGCTAAGATTGTTTTTCTTACCCTCCAGACATATAGGTAGTGGTAGGACAAATGAGTCTTCCAGAAATTAAGAAATGTTTAATAACTGTGGCTGTTTTCAGGTTACAAATCATGAAATAATTAAATTTTCCTGTAACTGTGGACAAGGTCTGATGCCCATCTTCTCTTGGAACAGAAGTAGGTCTGTTACTGGTTTAAGCCAAAGGTCCAAGAAGCCCAGTGTTCATAGATGGGCACCCAGACTAAAAGTTGAAACAAAGCCTACGTACATGATTCTTCCCCTCAAAACTCTCCCAGACTTAACTGTTTCCATTTTGGGAATGAAAATCTCAATTAGGCTGGTGTGGCTTGCCTGTTTAGTAGTCTGCAATGGATTTCTGCCAACTAGTTGCCCACTGTCCCTTTGAACTCCCACATCCACAGTTGTCCTCAGGCAGGGAGTGCCACATATCCACTTCCTGCTGCATGAAGAACCACCTTGTTCTCCTTAGATTGAACCTGGCTTCTGTAACAAGGGGCTACCAAGTGATGACAGTGAGCAGATACCCCCTCTCCCAATTTTTCTTGTCACCACAGACATTTTGCAGACCTTTTTCAGATCCCTATTACATCATCTCTTCCCCAGTTTGAGGAGTACTTGATTACTCCTTTGCTTCCTCTGACCGTCTCAACCCAAGACCCCCACCCAGACATCCTCTGCCTGTGGCTCACAGGCTTTATTTAAGCCCAGGCTGGGACACCTGTGCATGGCCTGGGCTGTCAGCTAGCTGAGAGCAGCAGGAGTTGGGTAGCCTCTAATGGAGAAGAATATGGGAGCTGGGGCAACCCTAGTGCAGACAGGGCCCTCTGACCAGGTGCAGTACCACCACGTCAGAGCCAGTTTAGCAGACAGAGCAAGGCAATAAACCAGGTCCAGGGACCATCCAAGAGCTGCCAGAGACAAGGCCAGAGACAGATACATCTACAACATACGTCCAGCAAGAACTGGAAACCAGTTAAAGTCTTTCTGTGCATTCAGGGCACTGTCAGTTACGTACATCAAATTTTGCCTCTGTATTTTTTTTTGCTTATTCAGTCTGGCCAGTAAGAGACTCACTTCTCAGTTCTGTACAATTTTCTTTCAAGGTATCTACTATCTTGAGTAGCTTTCTATCATCAGCAAATTTTGTCAGTACTCTTCTACTGCTTTTTCAGATACTCTCTGAATATGGTACATAACATGGATCCCAGCAAAGACCCTTGTGGAACTCTGCTGGTGACTTTCTTGCATTTTTACAGCTTCACATTTACTCCTATGCCCTGACTCTTAGCCAGTTATTTATCCCTGCCAGAACCTTCCTCATTATGTAATGGCTGCTTAGTTTCCTTTAAAGCCTTTGGCAAAAGTCTTTGCCAGAAACTTTCTGGATATCCAAGTGAACTGTGTCAAGTGGGCCACATTTACCCACATAGCGTGACTGAACCCTGCAGAGAACTCCAAGTGGTTTGTAAGACAAAATGTTGCTTTACAGAAGGCATGTTGACTCTCCCAGATAGATGTTATTTAACCAGGTGTCCACTAATTCTAGCATTTCTTATACCACAGGTCTCTTGTGGTAGCCATGGCAGTAGTCTGCTCAGTGAGAAAAATAAAACTGGAGTAAACCAATTTTACCTGTTACAGGTGCTAACATTATTAGCAAATCATCAGGATGTATGACTTGTAATTATACTGCTGTTCCAAGAGCTCTAGACTAAGACTTCATCTCACAGAAATAGGCTAGAAAATAATAGGATGTGTTTGATCATGTTGACAAGCAGTGAAAAGGACTGAGTGGTATTTCTAGTACTTTATTAAAATGTAATGAAAGGTTTGAGCAGCTCACTTGAGTGCTGGTTCTTCATTATAATTTTGTCCTAGAGCCTCTCTTGCAGCTCACAACCCTGAACATTAGCAGAAGAACCTTTTCAGTTGCACCAAAATAGCTAGACCACAGTTTAACTATCTTGAGAAAGGAACCAATGTCTGGTTTTCATATAATTCTCCCTCAGAGTGTGAAGGGGAGAAAAGAACCATCACTGGAGAAAGAAAGCATTAATTTCTGCTTTCTTCTGAAATGAAGAAGAGACGGGGATAAACTAAAATGCAGAAGCAACCAAGATAGTCTGCAATTCACCATATATGGGATACGTTCTGTCTCACAAGTGTAGAGACAAACCTGTTACTCTGCAGAGTGCAAATGTGGTAGTCATGACGCTAACAGTACTAACTCTCCCTAAAAGGATGGAGTGCTTCAGCATATCCTCATATCAGCTCAGGTATGGTAACATAAATACGATAGATTAATTCTTATTGGTAAGCAGTTCAGAGATCATCTAGTTGACATCAGAGGTTTTTATACCTTTCTGTTTGTAAGGCCACGCAGAAGTCAGTTCTAAGTGGAAGATAACACTCTTGTGCTAGTTTTGGGTTTTTAATAATCCCAAATGCCAAGAAACTTCTGATACTATTACTTCCTGGAAAGTAATTGTTTTCTTAGAACAAGAGGGCTTGTAACTTGTAAATGAAATAGCAAGGTTTGTATTTGCAGGGAATAACAAAACTGATTTAAAGAAGATTTAAGTATAAGAGAAAATAGTGTTAATAAGAATACCCAGATTACTTAATGTAGTTAAACTATTAGGCTTTTAAATCCCTTCAGGCTGTCAGCATTACAACTGGAACACTAGCTTTTCCTACATTCTACTTTACAAAATTATATATATATGGCATGATTCGCAGCTATAACTTCATAGAATTCTTTTAAAATTGATGATGTTGTTGATGTGCAATGTAGTCTCATGGGCAAGAATTTAGTAGAAGTATGTCTCTTTATGCCTTGCCTAGAATGTTTTTCCCATATTTTTATTCTAAACTTATATTTACCTACTTTAAGTGCCAAATAGGAGGAAAATCAGGTACTCCTGATTACTGTAACATATTTCTAATGCACCTGTTTTCCATAGTATCTTGGTTTTCTACAGTGTTTACCATCACTTCGACTTCTTGAGGTTAAGAAATTTCTACACTGGAAATACTATTTTCTTATTGTAACTGTCATTTGACATGAAATAATACATTTCACATTGTATCTGCACTAAGAGTCATGGATTAAAACCAGAACAAGGTGATTTCCATTAAAGCTCCTGCTTTGACTTTCAAAATGAAACCAGACCCTTGGATAGTCTTGGAGACACAGTCCTGGAAGGAGGACCAGCTTCAGGCAGAGCAGAGTTCATAGAGTCATAGAATGGTTTGGATTGGAAGGGACCTTAAGGCTCATCTAGTTCCAACCCGCCTGCCATGGGCGGGGGCACCTTCCACCAGACCAGGTTGCTCAAAGCCCCATCCCATACTGACCTTGAACGCAGTAGTTGCTTTAAGTGGGAGTCTGCTATAGGTAACAGAGCAGCTGTAATCCTGCTACATATGGCCCAAGGTGACCTCACTACCATTAAGGAAGGGATGTGAACATGTGGCTCATGCAACAGAGCAGCTGTAATCCTGCTACATATGGCCCAAGGTGACCTCACTACCATTAAGGAAGGGATGTGAGCATGTGGCTTCATGCTGAAGGAGATGGGATCACCCCTGCAAGTAGCAGCAGTGACATCTCATACTGATAAAAGCAGTAGTTGCTGCTAGTTTGGCTGTCCAGACCTCTTCTCACACCTGTATCACTTAACCCACTCTGTCCCTTATACTTTGCTGGAATTGCTTCATCACAGCCTTTTTTCCACAGACGGGCAAAATCAGATGATTCTTACTTTACTGAGAAGATGTGAATGTAAGCATGGTCATGTTTATTTTCTGTTGATTTGTCCTATTTTGAAAGTTGATGTAATCAGCTGATTTAGGCTATGGTACCCAGATTTTTGTCTCTGTTGCCATTTTGCATTTGTTTTGTTGGTAGAGTCAGCCTCAGAGGTAGCACCTGTGAACAGCCAAGACATTTGAGAAGCAAAGGTGTAATTGTCTGTCTAGTCATAAATGAAAGAAGGCACTCTGGCAAATGTTCACAAGTCATACCTGGGATGAGCCTAGGAATTGCTTGATTACTTACTAACAGCCCCTTGCCATTTCCATAATTAAAACGTGCTTAAAGCTGCTGCTGACATTTTGTTTTTAGTTAAGTTTAGACTTCAATCTGGAAGCAGATTTATCAGATGGGCCAAAAAGGTGTTTAGCCTTCCACTACTGCTACCATGTAGAGCAGCGTGTGCTTCAGTAGTGGAAGACATGGTGTGGTGGTTTAACCCCATCAGGCAACTAAGTAACATGCAGCCACTCCCTCACTCATTATACTCCCACGGTGGGATGAGGAGGAGAATGGGAAAGAGGTAAAAGCAGTGGCTTGAGATAAGAACAGTTTAATATTGAAATCAAGTAAAATATAGTAATAGGAATAGTAATAGTAATTAATAGTAATGAAAAGGCAAGAGTGAGAAAGGAACAAAACCCAAGAAAAACAAGTGATGTGCAATGCAATTACTCACTACCTGCTCACTGATGCCCAGGTCATCCCCAAGCAGTGATTGACAGCTCTCACACAACTCCCCACAGTTTATATACTGAGCATGACATGCTGTGGTATGGAATACCCCGTTGGCTAGTTTGAGTGAGCTGTCTTGTCTCTGCTCCTGACTTGCTGCTTACCTCCTCAGTGGCAAAGCATGGGAAACTGAAAAGTTCTTGATTTAGTGTAAAGCACAGTGTGTTATCAGCATTGTTCTCAGAGTAAGACAAAACACAGTACTGCACCAGCTACTAGGAAGAAAATTGACTCTATCCCAGCCGAAACCGAGACATGTGGTCACAGTTTCATGGCCATTTAGATCAGGATTATATCAAATTTTGTTTCTATAACAGTGCATAGGTACAAGTAGGTACCTGAGTGGGTCTTTTCAGAATTGCAGGCCTCTCTCATCTGGAAGGATAGCATTTTGCCCAATGGTGTCCCAGACAGACAATGAAGCAGTGCTCTGCCAGTTTCCTAACTGATCCAGAGACAACTGAAGAAAATATGCAATCAGTTACCATCTGAGCTATTATATAAGAATTTGCCTTCTCCTAGCTATTGCAGCCTGATCATAATGACTCAGTTATCACATGCTATAAAATTCTATAATTGCTGTTAGCTGTATGCTGTCAGAGCCTGTTTTGGCTGTTCTGGCTGAGTAGTCTTGAGATTTGAATATAGGAGGGGATGGGAACTGCCTGGATGGAGAAACCCCTGCAGTCATGAGAGTCATAGGAGAGCTGTCTAGCACACCTGAAGGTTTTTCAAACTACAGATGGATCTCCAGCACTCTGTCTCACTGCAGTTTACTGCACAAAAGCACTTAAAACTACAAAGGGGAAAGAAAATATTTGCATTCCTTGAAAGCTATTTGGATGAGGAATGGAGTTGTTATTAAATCAGACTGCTTTCTTGTTTTTCTCCAAATAAATTGTTTTTCTTGAAACTGAAAAGTCTATAAATTTTAAAGAAAAGTGACAGGATAAAAATCTAGCTGAAATGTTTTGATGATGGAAGAAAAAATGCCACTTTGAAAATTCAAAGCAAAGTTTTGAATAATTGTTTTGAATTTACTTCAGTATTTAAAAGTTTCCTTAAACTTTTCTAGGCAATGCCAATGAAATGTTTTGATTCACTTGAAGTGACTTATTTGATATATTTTACAGAATATTTTTTTTAAGATTCTTTATTTTTTCCTTTTTTTGAAAATAAGATTTACTGTCTAGTTATTCCTATGCTACTTATTTTCAGGGGGTCCAGTTGACAGCGATTATGTTTTAACCTTCCAGTTATTTCTTTGCTACACTAAATTAACATGTCTGGATCAGCTGTCCAGGTATTCAGTTCATATTAGATTTAATACCTGCAGGTATTAAAAGATTTCTCAACTTTTCTGTGCATACTGAGGGAGATCTATGCTGAGGCTGTCCTAGACCATACAGAAGACTTCCCTGTTGGTTTGCACACACTACTCGGTAACTTTCACTAGAAAGCTTGCAATGATTGGCACTTGTGCCAGCCATACAGCTACTAAAATACATTCAATTGATTTGATTTCATAAGAAATAGGAGATCTGGAATAGCTTATCTCTTATGAAAGTAGGTACAATAATTCTTTAACTTTTGGGCAGCAACTGTTTTGCAGACCTTGGCACTAGGGTCAACTGGAGTAGTTAGAATAAGAAGGAATACTTACAGTAAGGAGCTCTTTATAAATACTGTATCTTAGTTAGGCTACTAGCTGAGAGTCCTTGATAAAAAAATCTAAGAAAACATAAAGTCACAAAGTTTTATTGACTGACCTCTTAACCAAAGACCTAGTCTGAACAAAGTGGATCTGTCATAAATCAAAATAAAACTCAGATGATACATCTAAAAATTCTGCCATTCCTTCCACAGGAGCCATAGTTCTAGGCTTAGTCAATGACTTGTGTTGAAGAAAGAATACTGTCACAGGACTGTAGCAAGGTGGATTTAGGTCAACGTGACAGCGTGCAGAATACAATAACTGCTTAGTTATGCACATAGGTAGTGTGAAGGGAATTGTTTAATTTTTCTTGTCTGTGGCAATTAAACACTGTGGTCAGGGTGAAACGCAAGACTTCCTTCATTTCCTGTTTACATAGACTCTATCCTCTTTACTGTGTGCTTCGTAATGATGGTTTTGGACTCTCTTCTTTCTTCTTGTTCCTCAGTGCTCTCGCAGCCTGTCCAGCTTAGTTCTCGTTCCTCAGTGCTCTCGCAGCCTGTCCAGCTTAGTTCTCCCACAGCCATGGTTTTGGACTAATTTCTGTGGAGCTGTTAAGAAATCATTCATGACTCATTCTTTTCTTGCTTGCATGAGAGAAATATGCGCACTAAAAAAATCTCACTGTGGCATGGCATTACCAACTTGTTAAGTATGATGAGCTGTGTTTTAGCAGGTCTTTGTGGCAGGTTCCAACCTATACACTGCAGCATTAAAATGCCTCCTCCTAATGCTACCTATAGGGTAACATGATGGATGTTTTAGAATGTGTTTGTTCTGAAGATGCAGTATGTCAGAGTCAGAAGGGGCTACTATTAGGAGAAATGTAGAGTCAGATGCCATAGAATCATAGAATGGTTTGGGTTGGAAAGGACCTTAAAGATCATGTAGTCCCAATGCCCCCGCAGGGGCACCTTCCATTAGACCAAGTTGCTCCAAGCCCCATCCACCCTAGCCTTGAACACTTCCAGGGATGAGGCAGCCACTACTTCCCTGGGCAACCTGTTTCAGTGTCTCACCACCCTCACAGGAAAGAATTTCTTCCTAGTATCTAATTCAAATCTACCCTCTTTCAATTAAAAGTCATTCCCCTTTGTCCTACCTCTACACACCTTGTAAAAAATCCCTCTGCAGACTCCTTGTAGGCCCCCTTTAGGTACTGGAAAGCAGCTGTAAGGTCTTCCCTGAGCCTTCTCTTCTCCAGGCTGAACAAGCCCAACTCTCTCAGCCTGTCTTCAGAGGAGAGGTGTTCCAGCCCCCTGATCATCGATATAGCCCTCACTGTTTTTGCACCAGGCTTTGTATGCCTTTTTCTGTTCCACCATTGTGCAAGTACAATGATATGATCATTTAGCAGCCAAAGTGGTGTAATGATGTACCTTTTCTTATTTTTCATGGCTGTAGCTTTCCTGTTGTGACTCTGTGTTACAGCTATGACTTGCTAACAATTAGCTCTCTGTTTTTAGGCCACTTCTTGCCTTTCCTGGCGCTACTTCAATGAAGGTAACATATTGCCCACATCAGGCCTTTCACTGATGTTTTTCTTTCCCTCCAGAAATATTCTGTGATATGCTTCCAATCTAAACCTCCCCCTGTGCAAAATGAGCCTGTTTCCTGTTGTCCTATCACTTCTTACTTTGGAGAAGAGATCAGCCACCTCTTCGCTCCATCCTCTTTTCAGGTAGTTGTAGAGAGCGATATGGTCCCCCCGAGCCTTCTCTTCCCCAGACTAAGCAACCTGAGTTCCCTCAACCATTCCTCATGAGACTTGTTCTTCCACACTCTTCACCAGCTTTGTTGCCCTTCTCTGGACCCACTCCAGCAACTCAATGTCTCTCCTTTAGTGAGGTGCCCAGAACTGAACACAGTAGTCAAGGTGTGGCTTCACCAGTGCCGAGGTCAGGGGGACAATCACTACCCTAGATCTGCTGGTTATGCTGTTTCTGATACAGGCCAGGCTGCTGTTGGCCGCCTTGGCTGCCTGGGCACAAGCTGCTCATGTTCAGTCTCCGTCAGTCAACACACCCAGGTCCTTTTCCACCGAGCTGCTTTTCAGCCACTCTTCCCCAGACCTGTAGCTCTGCATGGGGTTGTTGTGGCCCAAGTGCAGGACCTGGCACTCTGCCTTGTTGAACCTCATGCAGTTGGCCACAGCCTATTGATCCAGCCTGCCCGGATCCCTCTGTAGAGCCTCCTTACCCTTAAACAGATCAACACCCGCAGCCAACTTGATGTCATCTGCAAATTTACTGAGGGTGCACACAATCCCCTCATCCAGATCATCAGTAAAGATATTGAAAAACACTCGCCCTAATACCGAGCCCTGAGGGACAACACTAGTGACTGGTCGCCAACTTGATATGACACTATTTACCAACTTTCTTTGGGCTCTGCCATCTCGCCATTGTTTTACCCAGCAAAAAATACACCTATCTAGGCCATGATGACAACACATGTTGTTTGCTGGAACTTCAAAGCTTTGTAGAATACAAGAAAGACCTGCAGAGTTTCATATTTCAGGGAGATATTTAAAAAAATAACCTCAGACAGAAGGAATATAGGAGCAATCGAGGGCTTGGCTGTCATTAATTGAATAGTTCAGGCAATTAATGCAGTACAATGTGTTAAAGGTCAAGTAAAGGTACAATACTTGGTTATAAATGTTAGTGTATAGTCATTATTAAGAGAGAACAGTTTGTCCATTTAGTTTTATGGAAGGATGATGGCATAAAGTTTTGTCTCGTACTCACTTCCCGTCTCATTTCAAGGAACACTGTGCACCTGTCATTATACTTCCTAATCTTTTAAAACCCCTTAAACTGTGTCTCCAGAGCTAACAAAATACCTTTTTCCTGTCTGCTTTATATGTAAATAGCAGATTCATGAAAGAGGTTTCCTTTGGTTGATTGGCTTGGTTTGGTTTCAGTAATTACAGAGCTAGTCAATTGTAAAACTCTGAAGTTTCCATTAAGTGGCAAGTGCTTTAGATGTTGTTTCTGAATAATGCCGATGACTACAGATCCATGGCAAAAAATGAACTTCTTTCACATGAAGCAAGTTCTGTTAAGACTAAGAAAGCACTCTTGTTTTTATAATAAGCTGAATAGCTTGCTGATTTAGATTTGGGGAAACAAGAAGCTTTAAGTCTACTATCAGAATTCATCTTTCAGTGAAGAACTGATTTCTCCTAGAGTCTGGGATTTGATGCTTTCCAGTATTGCACAATTACATGCTATACGTGTTTTGAACACAGAGACCAGTTTAGCTTTTTTTTTTTTAGCTTTTTTAGCTTAAAAAAACTCACATCAGTATCTAGAAATCTGTTCCTTCAGAGGTAGAGAAGACAAATAATAAAAAAAAGACATAAAGCATGTTGAAACCTAACAGAGGCCTTCAGGCCAAGCTTAGTTAAACCTATTATACTTTCCTTGCTAAAAAGAGAATATTTCCAGTTTTTGTGTGTGAAGCGGTCATATTTCACAAAGCAGACACAGTTAGATCAGTTATTTATTTCTGATTTGATCATTGTGAATATGTTTTCTTGCTTTCAGTAAAGAAGCAAGATGCAAAAAGTAAGGCACACACTGTATCTCCTCAAGGAGTTAAATACATGTAGTTTCAGCAGAATCAAATTCCTAACTTTGAAGTCCATTCATCCATAGAATATTTTTCTCTATAGAACTAGTAGAAAAAGCTGATAGAGTTGGAAAAAGTGCTGGAATGCGTAGGGAGACTTCTTGATTGATTGCAGTGGGAGTTCAATGGCTAGAGTGATGGGAGAACTGGATCGAGGTTAGAAAAATAATTCACATAGCCCAGACTGACAAAAATGAAAGATTCAGGTGTAGTCAAAGATCAGACATTGTAAGCTTAATGGAAGTAGTAAGGAGACACTTGACAGCTTAATACAGACTTTGCCATCTGCGTTCATAACATTTTCTTTTCTGCTGTTACGTAAAGGAAAAAATACACCAACAACCCGGGGGTGGAAATGTTAATACAGCAGTGAAAGAATTACTGGTTTGAGCTAGGTATGTTATTCCGTTCCATCTTTAGATTTGATAGAAACACCAGGATAAGAAAGCAGTTCTACGTGCTCTATCACTGAAATTATTCTAAAGCCATAATGAACGGCTTGTTTGAAAATATAGAGTAAAAAGCATCGAGATGTCAGAGTAACACTAAATGTCAAAAATGTGTACACTTCCCCACCCTCACAATAGATATGATTTTGCCATATCATATATAGCATTATTCTATTCTCAGCAATGCAAACTATTGAGAAATAACTTCTGATCTGTTACCCAGAAATTTAATCCTAATAATTTCTTTAGTCTGTGTCCAGTGTACAGAAGAAATTTGTTTCTTGTATGCATCTGTGTGACTGAGTTTTACTGAAAACATGCCTTGTGATACTGGTTAAAATAACGTTGCACTTTGGTGGGATCTCCAGTTCCTACAAACCACGCCTCACTAAAAGATTGTTAGATGTTTTCCCACTCATTTTTTGAACAGCTTCCCAGGCAAGCATGACAAATGCTTGCACAAATGAAACCCAAGAAATTATTTATCCAATGAGCTCCTCAGCTTGTACAGCCTGGTATAGCTCTGTTGAAGCTAACTACACTCATGGATTTACTCCAGCTAAAGATGTAGTCCACTTTGTAACAATGAACAGCTAGAAGCCAGTAGCCAGAACTGCTTGTTGGAGTGGAAAAAACCCAGCATTCTTTATGACCATTACTTTTGTGAGTCTCAGCCTGATTTGTGATGGAGTATGATACATAGATCTCAGTTTGAAACCATTACGTTAAATGCAGCAATCTCACCAAATACTGACCTGTTCCCACCCTGTCTCTTCCCTAATATGATCTTCTTTTTATGGGCATGTATTTTATCTTATGTGCTTATTGTACTAGCCTATATACTTACTAGTTAATACTTTTTTATCCAGCATATCTAAACTGAGCTGTCAGTACCACTCTTTGTCCCAAACTTCTGCTATTTTATGGAAAAAAAAATCCAGCTCAGGCCAAAACTAGCGAGTCAATTCTGTTATTTATATAAGATTATCACAGGAATGCCAATGAAAATATTCTTAAGTTACAATGGGTGTAACACAGGATTTTCACATTACCCCCTCCCTCTGGGGGAAATTCATAACTTTGTCTACAGTGTGAACTCCACTCATATGGGTCAGGGCAGTTTTACCCAGTCAGTATGTTTGTTTCCACTTCCATTTTCATTGGCACAAAACCAAACAACTAAGGGGAAACAGGCAGTGCAGGGCCCCCACCCTGGCTCTGAACATATTTTCTTCTATTGTAGCTGGTTCCCTCAATTTCCCAGATCAATCAAAACCTGTGGAGCCACTGCTGTGATAAAGTTGGTTGCTGTCAGGAGGTAGGATATTTGTGCTAGAATGATCAAGAGGGGCCAGAGCTTTTAGTGGAAATGATAACTCAACAGAAATAAATACCTACTGAATTCCAGGATAAAAATGGGGCCTAGTGGCATTATGGAGTATCTGGAAACACACTGAGTTTCTAGTGGTCTTTGTACTGCACTAGCATCCCAATCTGATAGAGTGAAGAGCATCAATTCCTATCTTTTCAGGGCTATCATAACATTATGGAGATCTGTTATCTAAGAGATGCTGATAATTTCAACACTTGGATGACTCATAGGGCTGATTAGGATGCTGGTCTTGAGCAGTCCAGAGATCAGTTCCCTGAAATGTCCTGTCCAAAGTCTCAGCAGCCTGCATATGAATAGGACACCCTAAATCCGTGTAAAGTTCTAGTCCCTCTATGTCCCTTATGAAAAGGATTAAGAATCATGCTGTGGTTTAGGTATTTATTTATGAGAAAACAAATAACAAAATCTCTCAAAGTGTAAGACCATGTTATACAGTTTTGTCATGAGGAAGTGCAGATCAGCTTCTGTTGTCTTGGTTTTAGTGAAGGCTGCTGCTGGGTTTAGTAATAGCTGGCTGCTGCCTGTGTTCATTGCAAATGCTTCCTGAGTCAGTAATTTACTATTCTCACTTCTGCTTTTCTAATCTTAACCTGATTTGAAAATTAAGCTTTGCTCTTCCTGATTTTTTTGGTACATTATTACTGTTACTGGCCTCAAGTGTATCCTGAAAGATAATTTTGATTATCGTGTTAGAAACAGGATGTACTACCACCTGTTTCTCCCAGATTTACATGTAGTGTTTGAACCACCAAAACTAGCGAGACCTGCTCTATTGGCTCCTACATAAGATACATAAGATAGAGCCTCATGCTCAGCCTTGCATGGCTGCTTTTCCTTTCCCACCCATGCACTGGCCATCTCTGTTACAGTAAATGAGATGTGCCCAAGGCTCTGCTCTGCTTCAGAGGCCAGCTCATGCCATGTCCCAAATGCACATGGTTATAAAAGCTAGGGTAGCTGTATTCAGGTTGCATTTTGGGAATGGTCCCTGACCTGTGCTGACTGCTGAGCCATGCCCAGGAAGTATTTGTACAAGAGGTGGCTGGGCTGGCTTGAGCAATGCCAGGGTCAGCCTCTCTCTGCAGCTGTCCAGGAGGTCGAATCCCAGAGCCTAGGATCATGCCTGCCATCAAGGTATGGCTATTAATACTGTTCCTGATCAGTTGTTGAGATTAGTTTCAAGCATAAGCCAGAAGGTTTACAACTCCTTACAGGTAAGCCTCTTATCAACTATTACATATCTGGAGGGATTCAGAGGTCTTATTAGATACTTGGAAAAATGTCTGTTGGCTTTCTGAATTTTATGTTCCTTGTTCTGATACATTTAGGGTCAGGGTTCCACAGGCTGACATTGTAACACAAGAGAAAATACTGGTTTTTATCAGTTTTCAGTTTGCCACACATAATTTCATAAGGTTTCTTGTTCTTGTTTTCCTAAAAAGAGAAAATAACCAGGTCTAATTCCGTATGACAAACAATATGATTTGTTAATAAGCAATAAGGGTTAGAGCAACAGGAAGCAGGAGGCAGGAAGTGACTTCACAGACAGCAGTTATACTTTCATATATGTCTACGTAGTAACCTGTGAGAAGACTTTTTTCTGCCATTTCATTTTTCTTAAGTGCACCAACTGGTTCCGCCATTTAAAGCATATGCTGCAGGACATAATGCATCAGTAAATGGTGATGCGTGGCAAACTGATATGACTGGCCAAGGCATAGTACTGTCTTTGTCTCCTGGCTTCAGTGGCCAAAACCCAATTGTTGAATTATTTTGTGAGAGCACAATCTTGTCTTTCATTGAATTATAAAAGGCCTCGCCAGGGTTATGTGCTATTTCCAGTCAGGAATATGGAGGCTTTAAATTCTTGCTGGGTACAAGGAGTACCATGCAGATGATGCAATGGGAATGATGCAGAATTAAAGTCTAAAGTGAGTTTTTAGCAGTGCTTAAAATAGTGGTTTTTTACAAATCAATAAAAAAATCACATTCGCAAACTAAGAATAACAGAGATGAAAGACTCTTCCTAATTACGTCTCTATTATATTCATGCTGTGCAAAATGTAATTGATTATATGTTGCAGCTTTAAGTAGGATAATGTAAAATTTTGTTCATATAAAGCTTATAAGATTTATATTTTCAATTATGCTGTTATATTACTGATGAGTTTATACAGGTGGTTCCATATAAAAACTGGTAGCATTTATCCTGTTGAGGGTTCTATATATTCTACATGTATTAATATAAGTAGGTGTTTTAAGAATGTTTTAGAATTATTTAAATTGTACTGGGTTTCATTTTGGGTGACCTACACTACACTGCCAGGTATTTAGTGACAAGCAGTTTAACTGCTCAGTGTTTGAGAAATTTAAACCCCCACAAAGGTTAGCCAGAACGTGTTTCTCCACACGAGTTGTCCAGCATGAAAGCATGCTACTGATGCCTTTGCAGAGCTGTAAATTAATATAACACCCTCCTGACTATGGTTGATGGGACATCTTTGAACCATACCCAAAGGAACAATGCCTCTATTTTTAAGTGAGAAGGCAGGGAATAAAAGGCTTTTACATGGTGACATTTTTAGAAAGTTCATAACTTAACTAGAATTAAACCTTGCCTTTCCCGGTCTTTAGGCAGAAGGTAACTTGGGAAGTAAACTCAAAGACTGAAAGGAACTTATTCTGGGATGATATTTTTTTGATATGAAAGGTGAACTGCTCACTCCCTCCAGTTTCAGTCAGCAGCTTGGGAATCTAGAATATGCTCAGTTGGCTGGCAAGTAAATGAAGGAAGAGTATGGTTGCTATGTGGACATGAGGCTGTTTGTAAAATGGTTCATTTTAATTATTTAATCATTTGGTAATCATTTTTTCTTATGCAACCTGTGTGTCTGAGAGTAGATGTCTCTCCCTGAATGGGTGTTTGTTTATGTTGGTCCAGTTATTAGTCCTTACCTTAAAATGGGAAGGAAAATGATCAGAACTGGAGAAAATAGCACAGCCTTACATGCTACTCATGTCTGTGCAGTACCTCTGCTGTTGTTTTCGTATGGCAGTAGAGTCATGCCCTCCCATTCTGCCTTGAGGGGGCTGCAAGGATGAAGTTGGGATTGTAAAGCTTCAAATACAGGAGTGAAAGGCATCATTGTGCAGGAAAGGACTTTAAACAGTTGCTGAATTTCAACTCCATGCTTAAATCCAAATTATAACTGTGAGATTTTAGGTTTTGCTCGAGATTTTTGTGAATTTTCGGTTGTGCACACTGTAGAAATGCTGAAGTAGAAATGGTTCTATATTATCATTGCAAATCAGGGGTTGTTTACATTTATACACAATCACAATCATGTTTCCAAACTGTAGACTCTGCCCTGTAACATTGTGTGTGAAGGGACAAACTTTTATACAAGTCAGGATGAGAGTCTTCCCTTGTATTTATTGCAAAGATAATCCTTTTTTGTTGGTTTTGTCCTTTTTTTTTTTTTCTCTTTATTTAAATCTGGATGTTTTAAATAATTAGAATTTGGATTGTCTGTATAATTTGACAATTACAATGCATGCTAACATGAAATTATGTGTTGTTTATAGTAATTTTTATCAGGGCCAGCATGCCGTAGCAAAATAAGGACCTTTTGGGGAGGTCAAACAGCTTCTACAATTTGGAAAAGAAGCAAAAATAAACCTGCCACATCTCCTCATTTGCATTTCCTCAAACAGAACTCAATCACATTGTGGGCTGCACAGAGAGCAGACAACATGTTTTGACGTGCAGGGGCACCAGAAGAGTGATATGCTTAATATTTTGCATAAAAAATTGTATAGACCTTGCCTAGCAGCTAACTTTTAAGCGAGTAAGTAGAGCATTTCTTTATGTCCAGAGTGAGTGATGTGACACTTCTTTGCAATTACTATGTTAACATTTTGCATATAGGTATTTTTGTAGATCTGTGGATTGCCTTTACATCTGAAATGGTTTTTTAAGAGTGAAGGTATGCTACTGTTGAAGCCTTTGGCATATGATAGCTGTTCTGGGTTTAGTGTTTGCGTCTCATTGGAATAACATGGGTTTGTTTGTTCTGTAGCCATTCCAGCCCACCCACACCTTGGTGGTTTGGCCCTTCCTCTTCCTTGCCTGCAGGTGTGCCCATTGCTGACCACATTCACCCGTCTATTTGGAGTCATAAATACATTTAACCTAATGTTTGGCCATATCTCTGTTATGGCATTCTTGAAATAGAAAAAACTTCCAACAATTAATTGCTTATTATAAAGCAAGACTTTTTTTCTGCCTGGTGTTCATCAAAAGAGAGATTTTTTTCATGCTGTTACAGTAAATGATTGTAAGCTTTCACTTCTATTTTGGGCTTTGCCACGTGCTTGCAAGTGCCTGTGTCATGTCACCTCCCCATGCTTCTCTCTTACTTAGTTCAAAATGACCATCCTTGTGCTGCCTTTTAAGAATGTATGTAAAGTGCTTAAAGGTTCTTAGATGTCTACATGAAAGCAAATTATAATTAATTCCATACTGCTTTTTTATGTCTAAAGTGCCACGTATTGTAGCTAAGATTTTCTGTGGATTAGGATTGGCCTAATTCTGTCAGGTAGGAGAAATTTTATTGTTCACTTGAATAAGACTAGAGTTAACGTAAACGGTTTTGTTTGGTTTCTGAAAATTCAATTCCCAGGCTGCATAGATTTATTTCCAAATAATTTCATATGAAAGTTATGTCCTCTACAGGGGAAATAAAATTAATTTTCATGCCAAAATGAAATCCAGCACCATTCTGTCTTACTTTTATGAGAAGCCTTTTAATGGATTTAAAAAAAATACCAGTAGTGTTAATTGAACCAACACCAGCTATCATTGGTATCCTCTGATGCTGCCTATGTGTATGTAGTCATTTGCACTTCTGTAAGGTGGAAAATGCTGTACAGAAGGCCAGCTGCATGCCACAGCTGGAAAAAGAAAAACACAGTTTAAGGTGTAACTTAGTGTGAAAACAAACTGGATAGTGCACAGATTTCAAATGCAGACATTTTTCCCCAGGAATCTTTTTTTGTTTTGATTCTAACCTTCACAAATTTCAAGTCTATCGGGCTGAAACAGGCACTGTCCCAAGATAGATTGCTTTTGCTATTTTAAAAATTTCTTAGCCAAGCAAATTTGTTGTCCAGTATTTCTCCAAGGTTGGGTAAGTGCAGAAATGAAAGCAGGTGGAGAAAAAGTAAAAATTCATGCCTGAGAAAGAGGTGCAGAGTATAATAGGGCAAAAGATAAGGTTTTGGGGGGAAATGATGACAATGGAGAGAAGTAGAAAAATGTTAGGAGCTAGAGAAAAATATGAATATTAGCACAGATTTTGGAGGCAAGTGCTGGAATGTGTTAGTCATGTAAGAAGAAATCAGAAAAAGAGAAGTACAAATGTATGGGATGAGGTTATATACAGAATATTTCCTTCCCAAATCCACAGCTCAGCATTGTAGCTCTGGGTCTGATGGCGGCTTCAGCTGCCCACAAACGGCTTGTGAAAGTCACTTTCAAATTGTGTATCTCAGTACCAACAGGTGTCTCCATGAATTCAAATGGTAGAATTCTGTGCTGATGCTCTAAAGAGAAAAAATCAGTAGATGGGACAAGCTTGGCAGTTAGTTTTATTCCATAGGATATGAGGTTTACACGCACTGTGTGTGCACAGGTCTGTTTGTTTGGTGCAATCTTCAATGAGCCATGTACTGTGTTTCTTAGCCCCTTAGTTTTAGGACAGTCTGCAGATGATTCAGCATGGTGTAGGGAAGACCAGTACAGGGTACTTTCCTCTTCATAGAAATTCAAAAGTATATATGTGAAATAGGCAGAAGACTCCTAGAAGGCAGAGAATGGTCACATGGTTAGGAAAATTGGCAACCATCCCAGAATGGGATTCTATCCCCGCCTTTAGTGATAAGTTCCTGTTAAAGATGGCCAAATTTCTTTGACCGAAATTTTCCATTGGCCACTAAGTACTCCTTTTTGGATTTTCTACAGTGGGCCAGATTGGCAGACTGCTCTTCCAGCTGCAGTTTAAGGTCATTGATAGTGTGTGTTGGACATATAAAACCCTGTACAAATACTAAGTAGTTAAGGAAAATCAGTACTCTTATTTCTTAGATTAGAACCCAAAATCCATGGAAACTTTTGCCATTTTTGCCCATTATGTCCATGCCTAATGTTATCCTTATAAAGTGGGTATGATAGGAGGGAAAAAGCCATTTCCCCTGCAGTCAGTTCTGCTTCTGAAGTCATAGAATCATAGAATCATAGAATACTTAGGGTTGGAAAGGACCTTAAGATCATCTAGTTCCAACCGCCTGCCATGGGCAGGGACACCTCCCACTAAACCATGCCACCCAAGGCTCTGTCCAACCCAGCCTTGAACACCACCAGGGATGGAGCATTCACAGTCAATTAACATTTGTGAATTGCTTAGATAACTTTGGTAAAAGCTCTAACGTACTCCAGAGGAACTTATTAATTTTACTTTTCAGTATAATATTATAGGAAGTATGATTCCTGCAGAATAAAAATCAATAGTGATTATGAAGTGAAAACCATACTCAGGTTATTCTCATGAAGGAGAAGAATTCATTACCTCCTGAAACTTTCATTTAGGAAGTGTTGAAAGTCCTTGATTTCACTATATGAGGAGGGTGCTCATTTTGATTTGATGAAGAAAAGATGAAGAGAAAAGATGAAGGCTTATAAAAAATATATTTAAAGAGCAAATTTCCTGTGGTTTAGGGTGATAAAAAAATCATTGATAGGCAGATTCTGTGTATGTGGAGTTCCTGACCAAGAACATCATACCTATATTTGTTTCCATTAAAATCAATAAAATATCTTAGATTGCCTGTAGAAATGTTTGTGGTGTGTATTGGAATAAGTATTCAGTATCCACAGTTCAGAATTGGTCTGGGCCAAGGGGATTGCGAAATATTTGTCATCTTTGGCTGTCAGCCTAAAGTTGCCACAGCAATTTTTTCTCTTTAATGAGTAAAATAGGTGATGTTTACAGAAAAATAACTGTCTCATGAGAAGCTGTGCAAAAAGTTCCGTTCAAAACCATTCTGTTTATATATAGTTTTGTTGTTTGTTTTCTTTTCTTTTTACTTACTACTATGGACATTTGCATGAAAACAGGCTATTTCTCCTTCAAATTGCAGGCATGGACAGAATGGGTACTATGCCAAAATGGAGCCAACGCACTTCAAAAAAGTAGACTATTTTGCTCACCAAATCTGTTTCTTCTGTGTATGTAAAGTTTTGAGCACTTATTTTCCTATCTAAATTTAGGGCCTGTTTTTTTGTGTTAGTTCTGTAAAACCAACAAACCAATATGGATATAATAGTAATATGTTAGTGAAAGACTAAATGAGCAAAAAAACCCAATAGCTTAAATAACCTTTATGTTTTAGCATTTACAGTGACAGCAGGGTAAAAGTATTTTTATTACATGTACTGATTGGGGTTTTATGCAGCTTAGCATCAGTGATAAATACTCATGAGAGAGATAAAAGAAAAAGCTGAATCCTATTTTGGCTGATGGTGATCAATGGAATTCATAAAGGCAGGCTTCTCTTAAAAATATCTGTGTTCTTGCTGATGGACAAATTTGATTTTTTCAGTCTCAGGTTGAATGTACTATTCTGCCAGTTTGAGAGATACACTTTTACTGACAAGTAGCATGGCTTTTCTGGTTCAGCAGTGTTTTGTAATGCCCTTAATATTTACCTTTGGGGTCCAAGGCTGAATGAGTGTACAGTAACACTTATTATGTTCCTATTTGTATTTACATCACTTCACAGCTTAGTCCCTGGTTTCAGGTCCATCTGGGTACACAGGAAATACTCTCAGCTGCCTAGATAGCCCTGTGTCATTTTTTTCTCTGGCAGGAATGAGTAGGAGAGTGAGTGCAGCATGCTGCCAAATCCTCAGCCCTTGTAGCCCTCATCCTAGCAAAAATGCAGGCAGAAGCATCAGTCACTGAGCCTTCTAGCTGGAGACAGCTCCAGCCAGAGCCATCTTACAGCTGCGCTTCCCTGTAGAGGTTCACTTGCCTTCGACTAGAAGACCACTGTGGCTTGTGGCATAGGGCATGCTTTTCCTGTTCCTCATCCTTTCAATCTAGGGTGGTTCTCTGAAAATTGATACTTATCTGTGCAAAATCTACTGGATGAAGCTGTTTGTACAACTGTAGGATTTATAGTCACCATACCAATAAATAAATGATCCCTCTTTGGTTAAAAAATGGAACAGCAGGGTTTTAGGGCATGTGAGCATAGTCCTCTCACTGTAAAGATCTGCAGAGAAATTAGGAGTGGACAGGCTCCTTTTCCTACTGCATGATCGTTTTCCAGTGTCATGAGCCCCACTTCTTCCCAAGTTACCTGCAAATCTTTCAGACAATCTTTTTTTCTCATCTGAACAAATAAGAATCCCTGTGATCTTTTCTAATGTAACCAGCTCTGAGAGCCCAATTAATTGCTCTTAATTAATACCTCTTTGGGGCCACACGAATTTGTGATTTTCGAATAAAAATTATAAAACCTCTGTAAAATACACCTCACAGTTCTCCTGCAGTTGTAAGCTGCCTCTAGTTTTGCTGTGCAGCTTCACGGGTCATTAGGGTCCATGGCCAAACACCATTTGAATGTGATTGAATATCAGGACCCAAGCAGTGGATAGAAACACCAGGGTTTTTTGGAGAAGTTTGTTGTATTAATTCCTATTTTATAGCTGCTCTGTATGTAGTTTACACTTGACAAATTTTTCGTTGCTTTTTGCTTCTGCAACTAATAATGCCCATTCATATTGTCCTGGTTTTTTTCATACTTGTGATACTTGATGCAGGACTATGGCCTAGTGAAATGTTTGCAAAGTAATTCAGCATGAGTGTGTCAGTTAAGTTTCTTTGGTTGTCTGTAGGCGATATTCTGTTCCCACCTAGTTTGTTCAGTGCTCATTTGGCAAATTGTTGCAGGTTTTAGCAGCAGACAGTTCACCATAATTATATCATATAATACACTAAGTAAATATATGATAAATGAGCAAACAATAGACGCAACCATAGCGACTAACCGGACTTATCTTGTGGATAAGCACAGCAGGTGGGCAAAGGAGTATGAGCAATAGAAGAAGAATTTCATGGAGCCTGACTGCCACAAATATGTCAACAGAGCTGAGTCAGCATGGGAAGAGTGCAGGAGTGTAGTAATTTGCTGTGGATTCAAAAGCTCACTGCTACCCTTCTGGGTGATGTGGAGAGCGTTTGCTGCAACTGCTGATGACTAAACTTCGTGAGCTCTGCAGAGCTGTTGCTTCTGCCACTCTAGCCTGTCTCTGCGCTGCTGCATTCCAGGGACATTCCACTGGAAAAAATAGCACGGCACAGAGCTGCTGGAGTGGCCACTAGTCAGCATCAGACCAGTAGGTAAAAATTGTAAATGACACCAGTCATCTTTTTAGAAGTTGCAGGTGAAGAATTTGTTTGCCTTTCTGAATTAAAAAATCTTGCTTTTCTTCACCTTTGTCCAGTCAATACAAATAGCAGATTCATATTGTGTGCACAAATGGATGTTTAGCACTATAATTTATATTTATTTTGTGTAGGTTTTCTGATGTAAAATCTTCTTTTGCTGTACTGTTCTTCCAGCATTTTGCCAACTAGAAACCAGGCCTTTTTTCTGCCCTTCTTCCTCCCATCTCTGTTTATGTTTTTCTATATAGACCTACATTTAGTTATTGTGTTGATGATACTTTCCTGTTATCTCTCTTCCTGACATCAACCTTTCTCTGTTTTTCTTGCCAGCGCATGGATGCTATGACTGTAGGATCATGCTAACTGACCCATCTGGAGTTTTCACTTCTCCATGCTTCCCCAGTGATTATCCTAACAGCCAAGCATGCAAGTGGATCATTCGAGCACCTCATGGATTCATCATACAGCTAACATTTATTGATTTTGACATTGAAGAAGCTCCAGGTTGCATTTATGATTCACTAACATTAGATAATGGAGAAAGCCCAATGAACCTTTGTGGCATCACTGCCAAAGGATTATCTTATAACTCTACAGGAAATGAAATGATCGTGTCATTTAAAAGTGACTTCAGTATCCAAAAGAAAGGTTTTAATGCCAGCTATGTACGAAGTAAGTAAACCAAGAGCATTTCATTCCTCTTTTAGATGTTAGAAGGAAATGTCCTATGAGGATTAGAATGACACTTTCTCAGTGAATCGAGTCTTTCATAGGAAGAGAAAGGATGGGGAGCCTGCAGGGTAAAGCTACAGAGTTCTCTTAATTTTCTTTTTCTTAATGAATTTATTTTTCTTTGGGTGAAAATATATTATTTTATTCTGGAACAAGACATTGACGTGTTAGAAAAAACTTCTCACATGCAAAAATTTTAGGCCTCGCAGTGCCTTTCCTTGAAAATTTATGCTGGAGGGTTTGGAAACAAGACAATTCTCCTTCAGTTCAGCATACATGCAGATGGACATAGAAAACTGAAGGAGAGCATGAAAGGGAACTTAGCGGAGCCATAAATAAGGCCAGCACAGACCTCTGGCTGAGCAAAACACCTAACAGTGGTGAGGAGCTGTGCCAAAGAACTTCTCAGGAGTTCTTCTAGCCTCTAGAACAAATGCCCAGGAATGAACTGGCATTGCAGGATGGCTAC
This sequence comes from Myiopsitta monachus, assembly GCA_017639245.1. NCBI lineage: Eukaryota > Metazoa > Chordata > Aves > Psittaciformes > Psittacidae > Myiopsitta > Myiopsitta monachus. The sequence goes on along the minus strand of CM029925.1, from coordinate 49,731,605 downwards.
CTTTCATTCCACTTCCTTGACCTTTCTTTCCCTTCCTTAAATATGTAGCAATGCTTACTTTTTAAAAAGCTTAACAACTGCAGAAAAGGACACTTACTCTTATTCTCTTGGAATATAAGGGTACAAACAGCATATGGTTGATATTTGTTTTGTTGTTTAAAGCATTGATTAGAAGTGGCTCTCACATGACAGTAAAGGGCGGTGAGGTAACAGAAGGGCATTATAGGATCATCACTTCCAGGCCACATATGCTACTGGCCATTCATTCCACTTCAGAGTTATAGTTTACAGTTGCATGTTCTCAGTAGGTTTTCTTTTTCTTGAAGTCACACACCTTCGACTAAATACTGGTATTGCATTGAGCATTTATATTATTATATCACACTTCTGTTGGTTGGCTGGCTGCTGTAGAAACACAGAGGAGGGAGGTTTGCAGTTATGTCTTCAGTCACAAGCACATCTTCCTCACAATCTTTTTTTTAATATTTATTACATATTTTATATATTTTAACATAATTAAGATAGTAGCCCCCAGGGGTCATAAGAAAAGAGTACTCCTGATTTGCCAGCAAAATTTGTGTGTAATTCTGAAAAAAAAAAAGGTTATGTCATATCATATGAGCTAAAAGTACTTCTTTTTACTTTTACTGTCCTTTTTCGTGCTGAAGAAATTGATGTAGTAATAATTCTAGGAGCAGTCAGATTACGCAAAATGATTAATTTCCTTTTTCCTCTTTAATCTTTTCATGTTTAAGTATGACTATAAGGGATGAGATGACTCACAGTTGGAATTGAAGATGCAGTGTTGCCTTCGAATATGTTCAGTGAGGAGGAGGGAAAAGGTCCACAGATATAGTAGGGAACCATTTACAGGCAGAGATCATTGCCATGTTTAACCTGGCAATGGATGCAGAAAAGGAGCTTGGTAAAGAGATGATAATGTTCTGTTTTCCTTTAAGTTATAAAAGCATATAGGCAATGGGACATCCATGCACACACACACACAAATTATGATGCATCTGCATGGCATATGTTAGTGCTACACTCTCTTGTCCTTGCAAAGAGTTCTCAAAGCCATTTGAGAAATTGCACACCCCCTAACTTCAGGTTCCCAATGGAGCTGCAAAACTCCTTTGTCAAGCTGACACCATTGTTACTACTGTGAGCATGATACTTGATCAAAATCATTCATTTATCCCAGAGCAAGATGAACAGGGTTATATTCATATTTTCTTTTATTTCTTGGAAGTAATCATATGTAAATAATGAAATTTACTAGTTCAGTTTTGAATTTAACAAAGTAATGCAATGGAAAGGGCTGTTCAAAGACACACAGAATTTTTTCTAACTAGAAATGACATTTAGAAAGAGATTAATGGTACATCCTAATATAAAATATGTGCACAAAAAGAAAGGGAAAGACAAAATAAGAGAGTGAGTTTGGGGAGGGAATTATCAGAGAATAGAACAGCTTTTGCGTGACTGCTTGGTTTTATGTAAGAGCAGACTTAAACTGAGTTTCACAGAGCACGTCCTGTTATTCATAACAAGTTGGCCACCCACACAAATTCTGGTTTTCCTGGTTGTCACCTTCTGCAACACACCAAAAGCAAATGGACAGGCCATATCATCAGCTGCAGTAAATGAATGCAGGTTTGCTAGTCTAAGGGTAGTTATGTCAATTTACAGCAGATGAATAGCTCACATGTTAAATAATTTTCTAGTAATACTTAGCTACATAAGTTAACTGGTGAGTAGAACTCAGTCACTTAAATGAGAGGAAGGATAGCCAGCAGACCTCTGTTAGCTTCCTTATTGTTAGAAATGCTTGAGACAATGTTATGTGAAATTAGCATAGAGTTGAGTAGTAATGCAGTAGCCCAGATTAAAAACACAGTTCAGTAAAACAGTAACAAAAAATTCTTCAAACAGGTATTTGATATGTAGACACTTGCAGACCTCATTAAAGGTAGTGCATTTCTTCCAGCATCAATGAAAGGGCAGATGAAAGTGGTGAAGCTAGGAACAGCAGAAGCCACCACTTAAGCACCGAACCATGGTGAAAAGCCCATCAATTGTCAGGAAAGCAGTTTTCCCTGCAAGGGATTGTAAAATACTTTCTAGAGACTCCTGGCTTGCTTATGTAAAGGGGCATGTGAGATCTGAGACAGTGAGCTGCACATAAGCTGGGGGCACTTTTTAGTGCAGCAGAGGCAGGCTTCATGTTGTCCCAGTGCTCCCATAAAAGTAGATGTGGCTCTCAGAACAGTGAGCTGCCTGTTGGTGCTCAATTCTGCTGCTTCTGGGCTGCCAAGGTTTTTGTACGTTCTTCACAAGTGAATAGCAGTGTGTCCAAAAATACCCCTGTTCATTGTAATTCAGCTATCTTCCTAACAAAAATAATTTAACATCATTCTGAAAGTAGTCTAAAGAGATGAATGAATATTCTAAGAATATATATGTATATTCTTGGAGAATAGCCAGCTTCTCCAGTACAAACATCTGAAATTCACCAGTGTGATGACTGGCTGTGCAACTGTAATCGGGAAGGAGATCTGTGCTTTATACTGATTGAAGGATTCTGTTTTCTCCACAGGGACAAAATAGTTGTCAGTTTTCTTCTTTCACTCTACAGTGAAGGTGCCAGTGGTTAAATCTGTCGGATGAGTACAGTGAAGTTGAGTAGACCTATTCAGTACTGGAGCGATGTGCTCCCTGTTTATTTCTCTTCCTATACTCTTTAAATGTGACCAAGTGGTTCATAACTCTGCTGACCATCCTAACACAGGCAGGACAGCGTTCATATGAACGAGGTTTCTTTCTTCTTTTTCAAGTCTGGAATCCTTATACTTCTTCTGGAACACTTCCCGTGTTATGTAAAGAAGTTTACAGTATAATAAACACATGAAAAAAAATGCCCCTGTTTTCAATGGAGAGTTGAATGCATTTTCTATCTATAGAAGTGTTATAACATACTTTTACCTTTAGGAAGGAAAAAAAAATCTATGAAGTAAATCCAGTCATTATAAAGGCCAGTATTTTTCTCTCTTCCCTCCTACTCTCCATTTGTTGGGTTGGCAGATAATGTGCAATGTTGTGTTACTATATATTTGTCAAATTATGTCCTTGTGTATATCCAAATATGGTAGTTTGGAGCTCAGAGACTTTGCAAGCAGCTGGCAAAGGGAAATTGCAATACCACAGACTGCGCAGAATCCTTATACCCCATGCATCTGTCTCTTTTCCTGAGTGTGGCGTCACGGTCACCCTTTCCTTACGTGTCTCACCTTCTCATATTGAAAGGCTTTCATTTCATTTATTCCCTTATTTCATAAGGGAACATTTATTAATGTATGTGTTGTGGCATCCCTTAAAAATCCCAGAAGAGACTAGGGTTTAATTGCTGTGACAGTTACTGTTTCAGGTATAGCAAAAACCAGTTTCACTTCCAGCATATAGACTGTGAAAATGTGTAAAAGAGGTAGCAGATATTTGCTGGAGATGTTGTCTGTTACAAAACTGTTGAATCGCAAGTGAAACCAAAGGCTGCTGCAGTCTGTTCTTGTTGACCTCAATGCCTTTGCATTTCCGAAAACATGAAACTTCTTTTTGTGGAGAAATTTACTAGAAGAATTTTGCTGCCATATGTGTGCCAATTAAACAGCATATTGACAATTTTGAAAAATAATGATCTCCAAAGTACGGTGAACAGAATTGTCACTAATATCCTCATGGAGAAAAAGCATATGTCATGTGATACTGGTTTTCACATTTAGTGACTGCCATTTGCAAATGAGAATACTTAATAATAATTAGAGACAGAATAATTCTATGCATGCCTAAATACCGTTACTGCAGTGCGTATTTGCAGGAGGACTAGCCATTTCTAGATACTTGTGCAAAGTTCAAAGTTGCTGACACAAATATTAGCAAACGGTGAACAGCTTGGATATAAATATTCAAGTTTCAGTATTCGACCAGAAGGCTGCTGGGGACAAAATGAGAAGATGTCTAATGCATTGCAGAAACTCTTTAGCTGGACTCCAGAACAGAAGGCTTCAGTTTGCCAAGGAATTTAATGGGGGCTTTCTTCTATTGCAGTATTTAAAAGAAGCAAGATCTGAACTTCACTGGTGTAATGGAATCATGCAGACAGGCTAAAATAATATAACTTAAAAGGAAGTCATACTGTGTTTTTCAAGTAACTTGTTTATTCCATTGCCTAATGCATCCTTACTAGAGGAATAAGTAGTAATTTTTATGAAGTGAGCTGAGGCAGAGTTAGAAGTTAGTAGGTAATATGTCCTAATATTGCTCTTAATGCATCTTGAGAGGCTGTTAACAGCATTCTCCATGTTACTGAAAAGGAACTGTACATTTTCAGTTGAGTGCACTCTCAAGCGAAATTCCCCTTTGTAGGTGCTATTGGTATATTACAGTGATAAAAACGCCTGAGGAATGTTTGATTTAATGAATGTAACTTTAGCCCCTGCTGCCAGTCTCCCTTTATTTCTATATGATGATTTTTTATTTTTATATTTTTAATTTATCTGCTCTTGGTTCTAGTTGCCGTCTCTCTGAGGAATCAGAAAGTCGCCATTCCCCAGGTTCCTGATGTTGATGCTGTGTCTCTGGCAGAGACTGTCTCAGTGCCAGAGCTTAGCCAGTTTACGCTGTGCTTCGAAGCAACCAAGGGCAGCAATGATGACAATGATGACTGGAAGGTTTTCTCCTACACCGATGCACTGTCAAAAGAATTCTTCAGCTTTGGGAAGACCACAAAAGGCCATTTTCTGTCCATCTCAGGCACGCAGTGCATCCTTGAGAATGCATTGCCCCGAAATGCAGAGTTTTTCACGGAAACTTTTCAACAGCTCTGTGTCATAGGGGATAGCTTCTCGGGCAGCATAGGTATATATGCCAAAAGCACCTATCATATAGTGTACTGTCCAGGTATCTTTGGCAAAGTTATCCCTGGAAACGGCAGGCTGGTGCTGGGCTCTAACAGCAATGAAGTGAGCTCTCTAAATGGGGACATTTACAACTTCCGCCTCTGGAATTTCACCATGAATGCACAAACACTGGCCAACCTCAGCTGTGATGTGAAAGGAAACATTGTAGACTGGGAAAATGAATTCTGGAGTATTCCAACTTCAGCACTGAAAGCAGAAAACAATTTGAGTTGTGGTGAGTATGCCTCGCCAAATCTTTTTTGCTTATTTTCCCCACACACTTATGCATTGTGCTGAACATATCATATACCAGCATGGAAAAAAATAAGAGAGTTCCTGTGAAAGAAATACAGCTAGCTTTTACCTTTATTAGACTTCAGCTCAACTCTTACCATATGCAGATGCTTTGAAAGGGTGTAGATTTGATTCCCTAAAGGAAAAGAACAAGTCCCCTGAGTATATTCAGTTGCTGCTTGAAGTGATCTGCATATCAAAGTTTTTTCTGAACAGTTTGTTTCCTGGCCTTCTACTCATATGAAATGGGGATAACAGGCAAGTACATGCTAGCCTCAAGTAAGATTACAGTGATATCTGGAGAAAAAAGATGCGTGTTAACTAACCATTTAGGAAATGGTTTTATGCCTGCCCTTTGGCCCTTTGATTAGCCAGAAGGAGCATTTGCTAGCCTTGTGCTGTGTGTGCAGAGCCAGCAAAAACAGTGACAAAACAACAGTATATATGAGACAGAAAAGTATGAGAAAAAATTAAATTAGAGCAGGCAGACAGGAAGAGTTTTAGATCAAAATCATTGTGGTTTATCTTCCTGTGACGTATTATCAGTCCTTCTTTTAATTGGTAATTGCTGAAGGACTTTCTTCCTGTAGATTACTCCGGAAGATAAATTTCAGTACGTTGTCCAACCTCTCCTCATTTCATGCCTCAGATGCTCAGATGCACCAACTGTATCCTGGGCTGCATCAAAAGGAGAGTGACCAGCAGGGTGATCCTGCCCCTTTACTCCGCTCTCATGAGATCTCACTTGGAGTACGGTGTGCAGTTCTGGTGTCCTCAACAGCAGAAGGACATGGAAGTGTTGGAGCAAGTCCAGAGGAGGGCCACAAGAATGATCAGGGGACTGGAGCACCTCCCATGTGAAGACAGGCTGAGAAAGTTGGGGCTGTTCAGCCTGGAGACCTCATATAGTGATAGGACAAGAGGCAATGGGTTCCAACTCAAACAAGAAAGGTTTAAGTTAGATAAAAGGAAGAAATTTTCTACTGTGAGGATGGTGAGGCACTGGAACAGGTTGCCCAAAGGAGTGGTAAATGCTCCATCGTTAGCGGTGTTCAAGGCCAAGTTGAACAGTGCCTGGAACAACCTGGTCTAGTGTGAGGTGCCCCTGCCCATGGCAGCGAGATTGGAAGTAGATGACCTTAAGGTCCTTTCCAACCCTAACCATTCTATGAGTCTCATAATTGTCCAAGTGTAATTCTTACATATGTATATGTTACTACAGGTGATTGGCAGTTTTCTACTGGAACATCAAAAACTGAAAAATCTTTGTCACTTTGGACCAGTGTTTTTTCTTCTTTTTGCTTAGTAACAACTTTAGAGATATTTAGATAACTGTAAAATGCATAGGGAAAAATCTTGGCAGCAGTAGCCTATACACACATGTATGCTTATGAAAATCTGCTCTTATCAAACAGAATTTGAGCCCTCCTATTATAGCAAATACATTCCTGGCATTTGTTTAAAAAAAGCAAACAAACAAACAAAAGCCACCTAGAAAAGTCAAACTAAACATTTACAAATATTGGTTCTTTCTGAACCATGTAGGGTCTCTTCATATCTAATGTCCTCTCCAATTTTGCCTTCTTGTTCCTTTGACACCTTACTCCTTGTTAGTTTAAACATAGTTTAAATAGTGTCAGTATAAACATCTGACAGAGCATCTGTCAGTGCTCTGGGAATCCTTAGCTTGAAACAGAAGCTAGCATCGTTAAGGTGTGCTAGTTTCTGTATCTATCTAATAGCTCATGAAGGATTAAGGTGGCTAAGAAAACATCTTGTTTGCTTTAGTTCACTTAAACCAGTGTGAGATACTCCTTCACAGTAAGACTCACTGGGACAGTTTTCCACATGCCTCTGCTAAAAAAATTCAGGCAACACCTCTATGAAAACACAAGCAACTAGGTGCCTTCACCCCTCTACCAGAACAAAGAAAAGGCTGATCTAAACATCGACCATGGCTAGTGAAGACCTTCTGGACAAAAAAAAAAAAAAAGAACAAGTTGCTTTTCCATCAGTACAAACTGATCTGACTGAGAATAACTTCCCAGAAATTCTTACTCCTCTTACACCGTTATACCATGAAGACTACCACAACACTTTTACTAAACAGCCTACCAAGACCTATGTAAATGTTCTGGTCATATTTAATTTTGACTGGAGTATGGGTCTTGCCCTTCTTTCTGTTAAAAGCTGTACAGTCCTGTGACACAAATGTAATGCTACAGCTATGCTCGTAAAACCAGTACATTTATTTTCATTCCACAGCTTTATTCCTTCGGATGTCATTGTTCAGTGGTTCCTTACAGCAGATTATTAGTTTAGAAAATGTGCATTAGTATTCAGAGGTTGGGCTCAGGTGTCTATACAAGCCATTTCAAATATATTTATATGTAAGCACTGTTACTTCCTTTGGGCCTATGAGAAAACTAATTAGTCAGTCTTTTTCTTTTGAAGATGCTAAATCACCCTCTATGATACAGGCTTTCCTGACCTGCAGTATTTTGTAAAAGAAAATACTGAGTGCAGTGCCATTTCAAACATGGTTACTAATCTCAGAGATGGAATTGTTGGAATTTTCTTCCCTTCATCTTCTTGAATAAAAGCCGTCATTGTAAAACCAGCCTTCAACAGGAGAGTTGATGAGTCAGGCTATCACCCATGAATAAACCACTGACAGTGGGAAGACGAATCTAACTGATTAGGCTTCATCTAGGACCAATGGAAAGATCTAGGCAGAAAAGCTGTTTCTGCACAGCTCCAGTGCTTCCCCAGGAAGTGGCACATAGCTTAAAAAAAACCAAACCATGCATTTATCAATGATCTCAACATATCTGTGCCTGAACAGTGCTTACATTTTTCAAGGGGTATTATTTTCATGTTTTTTCAGACAAAGATTTTACAAGTAGATTTACGGAGCATAAAAACACTGGCAAATTGTTCCAGATAATCTTTTCTTAGTTTTACCTTCTCCTACTTTATTCCTTAGACTAATGTTTTCACAGCTGTGCAGTCATGGTGGGGTGTTTCTGTAAGACTTGATGGAATTCTGGTTTTATTGCAGTACCTTCAGACAGCTTGCATTTAAAGGTATATGTACACAGCCTGGATATCCAGACTAATTTTAAAACAGGTAGCCTAGGTAACAACAGCAGTGTACCACCAACAGTTCAGAGCTCAGGTCAGGCAAACTGAGGAGCATTTAATCAATTTCTGATACTAATTTTGGAGCCTTCACTGGCTACATCTATAGCAGGATATGATCTACTCAGTTAATGGTAATGTGGCCCCATGTCTGACCATGCTTGCAATTGCACTTGCTTCAATGTGCACTTCATATGAGTCCTTCATTCCCCAAAGCCAGAGGAATTCTTAATTTTGCTCTTAGATTTAATTCAGGGTGGGATCTATCCTCCTTAGGCAGCTAAATGATGTTTCAGGCTGAGCTAATTGTCCTCAGTGCTGTTAATGAATAATGGAAAGAAAAAGACTGTTCCAAAGGTCAATGCATCTCATACTGGAGAGGACGTTTCAGTGAAGTCTTAAGTTTGTTGCTGTAGGAGTTCCTCTCCGCTGACTATAAAGAAAGTGTAGCATGACAAGCAGATACAGATGTCTGAGTTTCGGATATTTAGAGTGAGATACATCAGACAAAGTTTCCATAATACAAGTCCATACCTTCTGTTCACATTACTGACCATGCTACTTGGCTTCATAAATATATTTACTGAAAATATGTCACTTTAAAGTATACAGTTGTGGTGGGTTAATGCTGTTTGTATGACAGGTGCCCACCAGAGCTGCTCTGTCACTCCCCTGCTCAGCTGGACAGGAGAGAGAAAATATAACAAAAGGCTCGTGGGTCAAGATGAGGACAGGGGGAGATCACTCAGCAATTACCATCATGGGCAGGTGGATATCTTCTCCACTGTGTACCTCCATAGGCTTCAGGGGGACAGCCACCATGGTCTGCGCCACGGGCTGCAGGGGAATCTCTCCTCCGTTGCCTGAAGCACTTCCTCTCCTCCTCCTGCACTGACCTTGGTGTCTGCAGAGCTATTGCTCACACATGTTATCACTCCTCTCTCCAGCTGCAGTTGTGCAATTATTTCCCCCCCCTTCTTAACTATGCTATCTCAGAGGTGCTACCACTGTCACTGATGGGCTTGGCCTTGGCCAGCGATGGGTATGTCTTGTAGCTGGAAGGCATTGGCTCTACTGGACACAGGGGAAGCTTCTAGTAGCTTCTTACAGAAGCCACCTCTGTAGACCCCCAGCTACCAAAACCTTGCAATGCAGAACTAATACAACAGTCTTCTGACTTAAGTGTTTTGCAAACTTGGATTGATTTTTTTTCAGTTTCACTAAGTAAAATAGTTTTTAACTGGTCACTGAAGAAAATACAAAGGTCCACAGATTTTCCAAGCCAGCTTTCAGGTGATTTTTCCATTATGCAGAACCAAAAGGAGATAAGTTACAGGAGGTTTTCATATTGACTGTTTAATACTTGCAAATACATTTTTTGGGGAGGAAAAAAATTTCATGCAGGAGGTACTGCATCCGCTTAAAGCATCCTTCCTGGAGTGTACAGGAAGTGTGCCAAGGAAGTGACTTTGTCTGAATCTCTTAATCCATTTAAAAAGAAAACAAACAAACAAACCACCCACCCCAAGCTTTTATATTTGTTGAGGATCACATGTTTTTAATTCTGCCCTACATGTAATGGTGTCTGTGGCCTGACATGATTCCGTGTTGAGGCCCCATGCTTCATCTGCTCTTGCATCGCAGGAAATACTTTCGTAGCTATCTTTACAAGCTGGTGGGTGGTGGCTCTTTAATTTTATGGTAGGATACAGTGTTTCATGAGAGAACCTTATTGAGCCCATATAAACTTGAAGTGGTAAAGCAAAAGCTGAAAGGACAAACTCTCCCAGTAGGTTCAGATTATGCCATCCTCTACGGCCCCATTATTTTCAGCGCAGTGTGCAAAAGCTGCTCTATCTGGCAGCTGAACTGCTGGGGTACACAAAATGTAATTAATGTGGTTTCACCAGTTCTTTTCTTGTAGCCATTCTTTTATGCACTGGTTTTGCCTTCAGATCATCAAAGTGTGTACATGCTATGAATAATTCAGTGGAGATACAGACTTGTAACATTATCTGCTTATAAATCCTGCATACCAGAATATTAATCACAACCACGCCCTGGGCAGAGGAACAAGTTTAATCACCTTTTATCTGGTTGGTGTCTGTCACAGACAAATTACTCAGAGGTGGGAGGTGGGTAACCTGTGCTACAGCAGCAGAGCATGGTTGCTTCTCTGAGGCATGCATTATTACTCACTGGGATTGCATAAATCCTGTGGCCGTACTGACCCCTCAGCTTAAAGCCATTTCACAGAGTACACACAGGCTGCATTCATTTAATGTTATTTAGTGAAAACTAGGAAAACCGGGGGAAGATACGAAAGTCACTGTAATTTGCAAGTCAGTGGGGTTTTCATGGATCCCTCAGCTGCAACAGAAAATGCAAACACATAAATCTTTCACGCAGATGGCAGTATCAGTTTTGCCGCTGAGAGAAATTAGGAAGAGGACTGTCACTGCAAAGTATAATGTATTTTGAGCTAAGATAGTTTTATGCCAGTAGCCAAACCTTTCTAATTATTTTGATTCCTTTTTCTGAAGGTTCATACCTAATTCCCTCTTCTACAATTGAACCAACCAGTTGTGCAAACCTGGGAAGCCTTTGCCAAGGTAAGAAGCTCAGGTCATTTTCACAGTTTCATCTTTGTGAAACCTTTATTGTCCTTGGTTGTTCTTTCTTTATTCCTTTTCTTTTTTATTATCATTTCTAAAAGGGTGAACTGCAATAAATAATACCAAGGAAAGGAATTCTTTAGTCTCATCACGTGTGTGGGTGTCCTGTACGTACAATATGAGGAAAAAATGTGATCGCTCCCTTGATAATACATTTTCCAGATAGTCTCCATTATATCAAAACTGAATTAATCAATTGCTTTCTTTTCTTTCTCCATCTCTTTCCCTCCTGCACATTTTCTTAGTAAAATATTAACTAGGATAAGAAGTGGGTACATATGTAAACAAACAAAAAAATAAGCAGATGTAAATAAAGGATCTGACTATTCATTTTTTTTCCAATAAGCTATTTTGAGGCTAAGTACTTTTGAGATTAGCAGGTGAAAATTCAACATCAAACTGCAAATTCCAGCAGCTATTAGTTAATGAAACACTTTATACAGCACTTACTGATGCTTTAGTAGTGTAAAAATCACACATATAAGAATATATTATGTGGTTTTAAGGTCAGCTCAGTTAAATGCAAAGAATAGGTGAAGTCTGGAGATTTCCATGCCAACTGAATCGTTAAACATACAGAGACAGTTAATTCCTTCTGCTCTGCTTAGAGGTGAAAGCTGTATAAAAATGCTCAACATGACCAACATCAGCTCATTTCCATGATGCCTTCATGAACAGGGACCCGCTAATGAGGTGTCATGGTATGTTAAACTTCAGTCACAGCAGCAGCTGCACCAAAAATAATGTCTAGCTCTGTAATCCTTTTTAGGCTGAATGGTGAAGGAAAGATACAGCAGAGAATAAAATATAAAAGGAGAGGAGGAAGTCTCAGGAGTCTTTCAAACTGACATTTAGAAGTAAATCAGTTTGAGCTTAGCAATACAAAAGAAGATGCACTCCCCTTAGGAAGCCAGTAAGAGATCTATGTCAGTCTTCAGTGTACTCCCAGATTTTCCTGAGGTAAATTTATTATGTTCTTGGAGTGTGTTGTACTGGTCTCCACAGGGAAAGTGAAATGCAGTTATGTCCATAATCAGATTTCAAACAGTAATTTTCAGGTGTCACATTAACAAAGCAGAATATGATCTAAATAATGCTACCTGAATACCTTAGGTAAATGTGACAGCGACAATTATCAATATTAGTCTTTTTATATGTAAAAGGTAATATAGCCACCATATAAAGAACTTCATATATTTGCTTGGAAGAACTCTGAGCATTTTCCTCTATCAAAATGACATGGTGTGAAAGGACAGCCAATAGGACTGCAGAAATGGACACACTTTCAGCGAAACAAGCCTGCTTTTCTAAAAGCCTCATCCTTTTTTTCAGCTTTATTAACTTGTTTAGTAGAAGATGTTGCCTCTAGTAAAAGATGCTACTTTTCAAACTTGCCTCTCTTAACTTCTTAGACCATCACATCTTCAATAAAGACTGAGTCCTTTCACTAAGGTAATACTCTTTTTCCTCTGAAAAGAATTTGCTAGTTTCCCTTGTGTTCTGTGTTTGTCACTTTGGAAGTGGCAGATCAGATTTACCATCTTCATTACCATCATTATTGTCATAATAATGAAAATCATAAAAAAAATGTCTGTCTATTTCTGTCAGCAATGCAGACTTATTTTCAACTTAGAGGCCAGTTTGGATTCCTTTTTTGTTTGTTTGTTGTGTGTTGGGCAGTTGCAAAAACAAAGTTTGCGGATGCCAGATTATGTCAGCTGAAGTCTGACGAAAGAGCCGTTTTCTCCGTTATGCTTAGCAAATATTTTCATTCATTGGAACATGCCTGCTTTCATAGTGTTGGCTGAAAGATACAGTCAGGAAGAACCCTTATAACTTGTTTCTCAGGCAATATAGCCCTGAAGTTTCATGGATGAACAGCTTTTTTGTATTATAGGGTGTCACTTTATATATTCACATTCCCAGTTAGAACCTGTTTACTGGAGTGTCCAACTCTTCCTCCTCTTGCCCTAAGCTTCTTGTTTCACTGACACCTGAGCATGTACCTGCTATCTAAGCTGAGACCTGAGTTTATGACTTTCAGACTCAAAAGGTTAGGTAAAACAACTGCACAAAAAATCAAAAGCGTAATTTCTTGCCTAAAATACAATTGCTTAAACTTTTCAGGTTGGCTCTTGGTCAAAATTTGCAAAAGCAATGTAACACCGAGATTATACCTCATTAACCTTCAGATTTTAAAGAGTTTTCGGGAAAAAATAAATCTGTCAGTGAGTGGATTTGTATTCCCTGGGAGTTCCTAGAAAAAATGAAATTATTTTCCAAACTATTATTTGAAAATGTAGTGGTATGATCTTTGAATTCCTTTAGCATGTGTATCTTCCCAGTCCACTGCCAGGGGGAAATTTGCAGTTTGATTTTGAGAAGTGTTCTAGCTGGTTCTCCTGGGAAATATTTCCCAGGGTTGTGTGGGGTGACTCCTGTTAGTGTCAGTGGGAAAAATAGAGCCAAGATCCTACGTGAAGCTTTCAAAATATATAGTCCATTTCAATTATACCAAATGAGATTTCAGTTCTCTTTAGTGAATGAGTTCAATGGTGATAACTGGATCCTTACATGAGTGTTTTAGTATCAAATTTCATCTTCAGGCCCTGATCAGGGACATTTATTCTTTTCACAAGAATTATTCTACATACATGCATCTTAGATCTGTTTTCTGGTCTTTGCACAGCTGTTTGGGTCTGAAGCTCTCATAAGAGGATTTTGAGTTTATGAAAGCAGCAGGACTGATCTTGCAAATCTTACACTTGCAAAACTCCCACTGAAGTCAGTGAAAGTGAAGATTGCAGGATTGGGACCTCAGTTCATACCCATTTATCACTTTCTGTACGAAAAAGAAAAGTGTTTATTTTAAAATGTGGCATTGTGTGTAGGTGTTTTCATTTTACATTGTCATGCATTGTTCCCATTTTGTCTTACCTTATTAACATTCATATTTCATTCAAGTTCACCTCTCTCTCATCTTTATTACCAGCTACTGTAAATGCTACTACTCCTACACCACCCACTGTCACCACTAACATGCCCGATACTAATAGAAACGATAAGCCAAACAATGGTAAGAAATCCTGTGTTACATTTTTCCTTGTACTGTGTCTAGAGCAAAACTGCTGTATTTTAAGGTGTGTTTTTCATAGTATCATAATGTCAAGGGTCATGCCTCAGTTTTGATCTTATTTACACTGAAATAAATCAGGAGTAACTTCACTGAACCATGTAAGAATGGTGTAAATGAGAACAGAACCAAACTCTGTGTTTATTCGTATCATGTTTACCTGACATTTGTATGAATGTGTCACCCATTGTATTTACCCATGCAAAGAATGAGGGAAGGGAGAGGGATTTTTAGAGGGTCTGAAAAGAACCATGCTATTGAAATGTTTTAAGGCTACAGATTATGAGTCATTGTATAGCTCCTGCTTGTGCAGCCAGGGTAGTAGTATGCTGAGATTGTCTGTTCCTCACTAGTCAGTGGCAGGAGCCAAGTGGAATCATTCCTATGGAGCAAAGCCACTTCCACTGAGTCAACAGGAATCTTTCCACTGACTTCAAGAAGAGCTGGATTAGACTTTACTAGGGAAAATGTTGACAGTATCAGATATCATTTACTTTTCATTTAGAAATATTAAGGGAAAAAATAAGGTAGTAAATGAACCTATTATTAGCAAAGGAAAAAAGCTGGGATTTCTTCTGAGGTTTTCTCAATTTCTATGATATCACTGTCTCCTAGAGACTGAGCATCATTTTGTGAGGCACAGCTGTAATATTTGTTAGTTTGTTAAAGATAGTTGTTAAACATTATTAACAACACAGAGGTAGATTTCTGCAATATTTATCTGAGGCTTAAAGATATTTTATTTTTTTTTTTAAGATTTCTTTTTCTCAGTGTGCTCCACAGAAATATATTAAAATATGTAGGCAGTTTTGTGGTTTGTTTTCATTTGGTGCTGGGTTTTCTTTTTTTGTTTGGTTTGGTTTCGGTTTTATCCCCAAATGCATCAATTGTTACGGTAGGTTTTAAAATTCTTGGAGTATCTTTGCTCTTGGCAGATCATTTGTTGTACATTGGCAATCAGGCAGTGCAGTAAACAATGTGAAAGAATTTATCTGCATTCAGCTTGTTCAGCCTTATTAAACTGTAGAAGAAAGAAGCAGATATTGAAAATTTCTCCCAAATAGTGCATTTTTCTTTTGTGGAGCCATTTTCTCTATGCTCTCTATAAGCATTTAACTCTGATTTTTGTAACTACAGAGGGAAAGCCTTCTTAATGTTAGTATGAGTTAAAACTGGACAATTGAATCCTTTCTTTGGCTTTGAAACTCCCAAGAGAAAGTAGAAAAACTAAGAAAAATAACCCAAATTCATTTACAGTAGAAGCAAATTAAACTTTCACTCAGCTGACTGGAGTCATTTTTCAGTCTTGGTAAGTTGATTTTTAGACCAAGAGCTGACAGCCAAGAACAGACAGTTAGGTTGCATATATTTTCTTTAATCCATTAACTGTGGCTTACTACACACAGACCTGCAGGAATTCAGACTTCCTGCTACGGTTATCTTCAGAATGAAGAGAAATTCAGCTGAATCCTCCCATATACGACTGCAGAGGCACCAAGAGTCTAAGATAGAAGGGGTCAAAACCATAGGAATTATCTCAACCCCAATTATTTGGCCAGTGAAACGAAGGCCTCTCCGTTTCAGTAAAAACTCAGCAGATGAGAACCCAGATAAAAAAACTATGTACAACTTTTTTCTTTCAACTATGTCTACATCAGCCACTTCTGCGGAGACAGGCAATGACACCTTGGCTGCTTTTACAGAAAAAATTGACCTAGATAATGCTGTGATGAATCAGTTACCAAATGAAAATATTTTGAATTATTCTCGAAGTTCATTTCATGGCACTTCTGATGCATCGGATGTTGTTACAGAGCCTTCTGTGAATGCAGCAATTCCTCTTCGTCAAAGCAGAAGTCCTAATGCAGAGCTAGCACAGACTTTAGCAGACGGGCTGGATCATTCTGACTCTGAGTCAGTGTTCCACTCTCCTGTTAGCAGCAGCACTGCTTATGAACACAAAAAAGAAACTCTGTGGATTTCATCCTCCAACAGCAGCACAACCGATTTCAAGCATATAAGCAACATCTTGGATCCTGCGAGTTGGTGGAATGAGACCTTATTTCATCATTCTATCACCTCTGACATTCAAGACATACATCCTTTTTCTAGCTTATCTATATCAGCTGCAGAGCAGAAATCATCATTCCAAAAAAGTACACTAGATTTGCTAGACTCTTTGCCTGGAAGCTTTTACCTGGAAATGATAGAAGGCAATGCTGATAGGGAAACTTTTTCTGCATTAGCAGCAAATAATGAATTTGAGTTTAGAAAATCTACACACATTAAGGAACATCAGTTAGGAGGCATTACAAATTTAATTTCTATGATGACTCCACATGCAAACCCAAAACCTTTCTTTCAGAACATGAAATCAACATACGCAAAATTTGTTCCTGATATCCAGCTGATAAATTCGTTCCTAGGACACAGTAGAGAACTACCACCATCCTCAGCACTTCTGCTAGGAGCAGGCTGGACAAGTTCAGCATTTAAGGATGTTGTAACGACCCTGCCTGTTTATCAACAATTGTTGACTGGCATATACATGGAAAGTGACAGTATGTTTATTTCTAATAGCAATTACTGGTCTCATTATTTGAAACATACAGTATATTTTCAAAAGCCCAGTGAGATCCTCAGGTACGGAATAGTGGAGAACAATTTGGATGTATTTTATGGTAGTAATGAAAAGTCTTCTTTTTCCATATTAGAGCCAGAGAACATGAATAGAGTCGACAGCTCTGGGGGATCAGGTTACTTGGATTTTCCAGCAAAATATCTAGACATTTCTCCTTCTTTAACAGCACGTTTCTGGACTGTTACCTATTATTTGAAAGAAGAATCTCAAGTGCTTTCTGGGGAGCCATCAGAAAATTGGTGGCTCTTATTTAATAAACTGCTTTCTTCCCCAACAGAAAGATTGCCACCCATTAGTTCATCTGTTAAGTCTGACAGTATCTCTGAACAGACATCTGCCACTAGATTATTAGGTCATAGGGCTGAAGAAATGAACTTCTCTAGTCATGCATCAGCTTTGGAAACACAAATCTTTAGTTCATTTATTCCAGGCCTCTCAAAGAGAATTTCAGAAAGTAATGGCAGGACAGTACCACAGTTGTACTCAACTACTGAACTTTGTAAACATAACCATATCTTCCAACAGTGAATTTTATTTTGATTTTCCTTTGCCCTCCTTGGAAGCACCTTTGAGTCAACCCTCTGTACAGGTACAGGTAAGTCCCTTTGATAAGATACTTGAAAACTCCACGGAGAAATTAATTATATTTGATAGTTTGCACATGCAAATTAGAACTGCCCTAGTAAGTGATCAAACCAACATGACCTTCCTAAACAATAGGCAGCAGCTTGTTTCTGTCCTTCCAATGCATTCAGGAACCCAATCTTCAAGGTATAGCCAAGCTGCTTTCTTGATGAATACATCAGTTAAGAGTTTGGTAAATCATACAATAACACATGAATCACGACAGCCGCAAAGTCTTTCAGAAAATGATGCTGTAGCAAATACTATTGATAAAGCAAGAAGTAAAGTTCAAATAGATGCAGGTATTCTTTTAAAAAACATCAGTTTGATGAGTTCTGACTTCCTTCCAGTGACTTGGTCTTTGGAATTAAGGCACCTTCTTCATTCAGACTCAGAAGTCAGAGTCAGTGTACCTCCTAAGAGTTACTCTATGCCTCCACTCCCACAAAGTTTTCATAACCATCTTGACACAATTTCTCCAAGCCTGGTCACTCGGTGGGACATAGAAGAGTTAAGCTTGCCAACAACTGTAACGCCGAGAAATCTAACTGTTTTAAGACCAGACTCCATTGAAAATCACAGGGACAGTCTGAGATACACTCTGTGGGCAGTAGAACAAGAAATAATTGGTGATTATGAAGACATAAAGAATTCTGTTCTGACATCAATAAGCATACTGAAGCTTTCTGAATGGGATTCAGAAGGGGAGATGTATGGATTCTTCAGCAAGCCCAGAGAAGGAATGTCTTCTCTGAATACTGTTAGTACTCCTGTCTTAAAATTTGAAAATGCTGATTATGGACACTTTGCAAATATTTCTTCTACTTTGGAGCCATCAAGAACTGCAGTAATAAATGATTCAATACCTTTGCCATCTTCATACAGTGGAGTTGTTATTCAGCAAAAAGAGACTATCTTGCAGGGCACTCTGATGACACCTGCAGCAGCAATCCATCACTCTTCCATGCCATCCCAAATGCCAGTTTCTTCTGTAATGCACCATCAGTTACCAGTTTCAGCACATGTTCATTCCTTGGCCAATTTACCTTCTGGGACAAGCCAAAATACCACTCCTTATCCACCACTGAATCAACTTACTAGCTCTCCTGCAGTCTTCTTGTCTTGTTTGTGTTACTCCATCACTGAGCTGGGCTGCCTGTGTCGACCTGAGGTCAACTACAGTATGTCATGCCATTAAGTTAGCTGTAAAAAAAAATCCAGATTATCTTATCTATTAGATATTCAGTTGGTAGAAGTAGCTGGCTTTCATCCTTTAGATATAGATCCATTTAGCATACAAAAAGATTTTTGCAACAGTAGTTTAATTACAGTAGAAGGGAATTTGTAACATCTTAGTAAGTGTAATTAATGTTTGATTTGTAATCTTTGTGTGCATCTCTAAGACAGCTCTCATGAGACTGTGAGGATAATATATTAGGTTGCCATATATTTAAGATATTTTTTATGCCATTTTGTTGTTTGTGATTGTGTTTGTTTTTAAACTTACAGTATTCATATATTTTTGAGTATTTAACATTCATAACATGCATAAAAGCAACTTTTGTTTGCCTAACAGAATAAAAAAAAAGCAAACCTGGAATTTCATTGATCGTTATAATTTTGAAGTTAATGGTGGGTGTGGGAAGATTGTTTTTCCAGGTTCTTTTTTCAAAATTATCTTTGGCTACTTTTCATCAATTTTCTGCCCATAAAAATATTTTTTGCAGTCACCATTTTGGGATGGGATTTCCACTGTTTAATCTGGAGAGTGAGAAATAATTTTTACTTTTCACTATCTTCCACTGCAGTCTCCTGAAAGTGTTTCAAAAGGTAGATTAGTTCTTTGTTGTTGTGCTTTCTTCGCCTAATTAAAATGTGCTTTGTTTTAATTTCCACCATCTGGTGGAGATCTTGAGGCTGTTGACTAGTTTAGAGTTACTGTATTTGATTTTAGAAATACTTTGCATATTCCTATATTAAGATGATTTTTTTCCATATACATAATTATATAAATAAGGTTATAATTATATATATGACTATATATGAAATATATAATGCACACTTTCTGTATGTGTGTATTGGTATAGCACATATAAAAGATACATTATACATATAAAATTGAATATATGTATATACAGAGGTATATGCATATAAATGAGATCCAAATCTTGCAAGTATTTTCAACTTGGCCAAAGTCCAATTTTCTACTTCCAAGGACTAAATTTGACTTGTGAAAAGTATGCGCTTTTAACAGAGAACATAACTGGAAAGTGATTTGATGTTACTTATTAGATGTGAAATCTTGTAATTCTGCTTACCAACTAAAGAGAATTTATATTTACCCTGTGCCATTTCAAAACAATTTTACTGAATATAAAATTGCCCCAAGCCAAGTATTACACATTTTGTGACTGAAAGACGGTTTGTTCAGTTGCCGGTTTTCTAAAGCTAATGTGAATTCTTCTACTATCTGGTCTGAGAGCAGCGACTGCGTTGTGAAAACAAGAATGGGATATTCCTTCTCCCACCTAATTCTGTTGTCAGTTGTCTTGTTACTTTCAATTGATGAGCTTTATCTGCTCTCTTTAAGTGTAATCTGCAGTGGTTGAATTCTGGATTATAACAATATGACTAAGAGCAAAATTTATTGTGTTACAGACTACCGTAGTTATGATAATTTCTTAAATTCATTATGCTTTCATCATCTTTTACACACCACATTAAAGGCATATGCAAAATACTATTTATACATGCATTTGTGAGTTTCCATATCACATTTCATGTGTCTCTAAAAATATGGAGGGGGAGGAAATTCCTGTCTAATTCAACAGGACTAATGGGAATGGGCCCAAGCCTGCAGGCCTTGTTCACTCCAGAGTTTTATAAGGCCAGCTGGAGCTTGAGATGTCCTTGTGTGTTGGTTTCAGCCCAATTTTTATATTCATCATGAAACTAAAGTCTCATTATTAAAAAGGGAAATTTGCTCAGTTTCTAATATTATAATGCATTTCTAATGGACAGGTGGGCTATTCTACAGGATATCTATAGTTGTCTTCAGTTCCAACTCTGATACTACGTTGAAAGTACATGACGTGGTTGCAGAATGGGTAAGTTAAGTTTTTTTTCCTCTGTGATTACATATATGAATCTGCCCCATTGACGTTACCAGTCAGAAAAAGGAAAAAAAAAAAAAAAAAAAGAGAGACTACTAATTAAATTTTTAAATTAATTAGTGTTCTCCAAAAATCTTTCTATTATTGATTTGCCCACTAATGAATTCAGGTCTAACCAGGGCTATTAAGCATTATAGATAAAATTTTTAAATGTCTTCACTATACAAGCCAGCTTCTTAAGAAATGTAGGTGCTAGTTGAACTTTTGGAAAGCATAGAGAGATCAGAATTGCCCACTGAAAGAGGTAGATGTTGAAGTTCCAACATCACTATAGAGAGCAAAATTTTTCTCCAAAAATACAAACATGATTTTGAAGTTATAGTAACAGAAATAATAATAAATAAAGACAAAGTTCATTTTGTGAGGCAATATAATTTTACAATTTACATTAATAGTCTCTACTTCGGAAGTCTTCTACCATAGATCAGTTGTTGGGTTTTTGTTAAGACCCTGTTTTTTCAGCCCATTTATCAGACAAGCTCCTTTCTGGGCCATCTGGGGGGAGGATTTTTTGAAGTTCTTGCCTCTGAAAGTGCCTTCTCTCTGAATACAGATATTCTCTGTCCTTTTTGACAGTTCACATAGTGGCACTCAGTCTGTAAGTAGTCTTTATACCAGCTACTTAAAATGAAAATATAATATCATAATATATGGCAATTATTCTTTTTGTTTCTTTTAATAAAGCTGGAGACTTTCAGCTTTCAGAAGCTAAAGAAACCAACAATAGTCATCTACAAGCCAGAAATACAGCCAAGTGCAGGTCTCTTGACAGCAGTAGCCAGGCAAAAGTACATAGGTGCCTGAGCCAGAAAATCTATAAAGGCATCACTTGGCCCTACCAGAGTATACAGAAGCTTTGCCCAGTGGGAAAACTGAACACTCATTGGCCACTCAGAATAAATAGTACAAAGGTCTGAAAAAAAGATCATTATAAGGTTGTTTCTGGGAATTTAAGGTGAGAAAGAATGGCATAAAAGGAAAAGTTCAGCATCCCATGCACATTCACCATGTTGTGACCTTAAGAAGATTTCCTTCTGTCAGTAAAAAAGCCCACATCTCTCACTACCAGTTATAAATCTAATACAGCAATCACCTCACTTAAATGGGAGAGTGTTCACTTTACTTTGAAAAAGTGAAGGGGATCTCCCAGGGGGAGAAGGGTGAATTTCTAACTCTGTCTTAAGCAACAAAGTATCCTATTAACATCTCATTATTCATCTGATCAATGTATTCCTGTTTTTCAGCTAAACCGTACTTTCCAGAACTGGAATTACACTGTGTATGTGGTCAATATCAGGTAAATGGTAGGGGAAAGATGTTTATGCTATGTTCCTTTTGAGAACTAGCCCACCCTAATTAATATGAATTTCTTTCATAGCATCCACCCTGGCTCTATGAAAGAGGGAACAAGGGAAAAAAGAAGTATTAAAAGGTAACATATTTAAAGACATTTTCTTGATAGAGACAACGGCTGCTATTACAAGTGGCTTTACAACAGGCTTTGTTGTCTATTGCTGTATTCGTTGTCTATTATTTGGCATATGCTGCCAGTGTGTAAATCTGTGACTGCAGGTGAGCTGTGTGCTCTGGATGTGTTCAGAAACCTAATACTGGTTATTGTGTTTGTTTTGGTTTAAACCTACTGAGCTTTAAACCCTAACAAACCACTTTTTCAGGGCTCAGGTTTCACCTGTCACAAAACTGAATAGACATATCATATATATGTGGTATGGCACACCCAGCTTGCTTTAGCAGCAAGCCTTGGTACACTGCGATCTATCCACTGTCACTGCTTTTTTTCTCTTGAACCAGAGCCTTTTGAGTTAACAGGCATCTTACTAGATGCAAAACACTGAAAAATCATGCTAGAATTGAAAGTCAAACAAGTTTGAATTAAACTATTTACCATATACTCTCATTTCCTGACTTCTGCTGGGCCCAGAGGCACTCGAGTTGGGAAGGCCTCAAAGGCAGCCAAAGAAACTTAGATGGGTCACACCCCCTGAAAATTGGGCCTTAGGGGATTTCTTTGAAAGCAGCAGTCTGATTTCTGAGGGATATGTGGGGAGGGAGTGAATCTTAGAACCAAAGTAAGGAGAGGAAACCAAAACAGAATTATTAGTCTCGTGAGGAAGGGGCAACAAGCAGGTATGGGATCTATCTGTTTGCAGTAGTACACAAAAATCTCATGGGAAAGGACTTTGACTTCTGACTTTTGAGAACTGCCATAGTAACAGCTGGGCTTTTTCATTTCAGAGGTAGACAAGTATTCCCAATTTACCACAAGAGAGTAGTTACTGGTGCTTCCAGTATTCTGCAGTTTGCCTACACACAAAAAGATTTGTAAAAGTTACTATCTCCTTCCCACACACCCACAGCAGAAAGACAGCTTTTACACAGGTTGGGCAGGGAAGAGATTCAGAGCAGCCCTGCGGAGAAGGACTTGGGGGTGTTGGTCGATGAGAAAATGAACATGAGCCAGCCACAGTGTGTGCTTGCAGCCCAGAAAGCCAACCGTATCCTGGGCTGCATCAAAACGAGTGTGACCAGCAGGTCAAAAGAAGTGATCCTGCCCCTCTACTCTGCTCTTGTGAGACCTCACTTGGAGTATTGTGTACAGTTCTGGTGTCCTCAACATAAAAAGGACATGGAACTGTTGGAACAAGTCCAGAGGAGGGCCACGAGGATGATCAGAGGACTGGAGCACCTCCCATATGAAGATAGGCTGAAGAAGTTGGGACTGTTCAGCCTGGAGAAGGCTGCGTGGAGACCTCAGGGCAGCCTTCCAGTATCTGAAGGGGCCTATAGGGATGCTGGGGAGGGACTCTTCATGAGGGACTGTAGTGATAGGACAAGGGCTAATGGGTTCAGACTTAAACAGGGGAAATTTAGTTTGGATATGAGGAAGAAATTCTTTTGTGTGAGGGTGGTGAGGCACTGGAATGGGTTGCCCAGGGAAGTTGTGAAGGCTCCATTGCTGGCAGTGTTCAAGGCTGGGTTGAACATAGCCTTGGGTGGCACGGTTTAGTGGGAGGTGTCCCTGCTGATGGCAGGGGTGTTGGAACTAGGTGATCTTAAGGTCCTTTCCAAGCCTAACTACTCTGATTCTATGATTCTATTGGCAAAACCATTTAGCTGGTATAGTGTAAACCCAGTCTCTGAATGGGCTATTTTGCTGCTTGACCTACATTTACAGTGGGGTGTAGTGATGTGGGTTGGACTTTCCCACTTTTAATTGATATGGTTATGCCAGCAGAACCTTTTAAGTGGAGACCATGCCTCAAGTCTTACCAACAGTCCAAGACTGCTGAGGAATGTAAAACTTTCCCCATCTTTATTCCTGCTTCTTTTACAAGGCTAGCAGCTCAGCCTGTTAGCATGTTCTTCCCTAGACTGTGTACCTGATTTCTTCTTGCCTCACCTTCCCACCATCCTGTCTTCTCGATTTTGATTCTTATTCCTGGTCTATTAAAAAATATAAAAATATTGGAGATGAAGAGGGAGAAATTATCCTAGTCCCTTTCCCTCCCTATGTGACATACAGTGAATACAGCACTAAATTACTTCTAGATAGTTATGAGGAAGTAACCTCATTCCTATTTACTTTGCTTACCATATGTAATTTCAGAAGCAATGTAATTACCCATTTGTAGTATGTCATAAAGTTTTTCAGAGGAGGTCTAGTGAGAAACTAATCTTCTCATGGGCTCTATTGCACTTTGTGTCAAGGGCAGCTGGTATTTTTTTTTATCATTCTGAAAAATATAGTATAAATGCTGGTCATGTCACACAAAATGTTACTGTTCTCCAAATAATGAGGCGTGTTTACTTAGAAAAGAAAAATACAAAAGAGAAGTCAAAATTCTGCGCAACCTAGCAACCAAGTTGGGGTAACACAGGGATAATAAAAAATTTAATTGAGCGGCCTGATACATGACTAACAAAAATTAAGCTTTTTGTGCATTGTTTATGCACATGTGCATATATACAAATATATATACACTGGATTTTTTGTTGTTTTCTCATGTATTTTTCATGTCTGTCATATATTTTCATGCATCATTTAACTCTTACAGGAGAAACATTTGAGAAAAGCTAGTGTTCTCTCAGCTTCGGGTCTGCTAAGTATATGTCTATCACTATATATTGCTTCCCTTATGAAAAAAAAGAAGGATCAGCTTACCAGTAGTCTTCAGTGTTCGTGGGTTTAGTCACCAGGTTTCCAGTTCTTTAAGGTTCATGCATCTATTTCTAGATTTTGCAAGGAAGAAATCTGTTGAATTTCTGAAGATCCAGAAAGGAAACTTTTTTTTACTATTTCCCAATCATTGCTTTCAAGATACTTTGTTAGGTTTTCCACTTTCTTGGTTTTGTCCTGGGTAGAATTCTAAGGAAATCCTACAGGACACCAGAGTAATGTTTGGGGGTATAAAAAATTAGCAGGTTACAGGTTGGAAGTTTTTAATTCCTGATGGAAGTAATGTTACTTTCTCACTACTCAGGTGATCCACTGAAATGTTAAGGCTGAGATCTTGTATGTAGCTTACTTACAGTGGGATTTCATACAGTTTCTATTAATTAAATATTCATATAAATTATTTCAGTGAATAGTTGTCTGAAGATTTTCTTATTTCATGGAATTATAGAATGGTTTGGGTTGGAAAGGACCTTAAGTCCTTCTAGTTCCAAGCCCCATGACATGGGCAGGGACACCTTGCACCAGGCCAGGCTGCTTAAAGCCCCATCCAGCCTGGCCCTGAACACTTCCAGGCATGGCGCAGCCACATCTTCTCTGAGCAACCTGTGCCAGCACCTCACAGTGAAGAATTTTTTTCTAATATCTTCTAAATCTATCCTTTTTAGTTTAAAACCATTTCCCCTTGTTCTATTCCTTCATGCCCTTGTAAAAAATCCCTCTCCAGCTTTCTTGTCTCTCCATTTTGGGTAGGCAAGAATAAGTCTGTTATAGTTTGGGCCATTCCACTACTTTTCTTAGCTTTAAATACCTCTTATTCCATTTACGTTCGCCTGAACAGAATTTCACTCCACAGTTAAAAGACCTAACCCATAAGTATCATGGCCTTAACTGTGATCTTAGGGTCTTTTCCAGCCCTGACTATTCTATGATTCTATGATTTTTTACAGAAGTGAATGTAATAATCTTACTGTAACTCACAAAACCTTATCTCTCTTTTCTGAGTTTCCCCCAAGATCATAGCCTTTTTATTTCTAAGGCACTATTATAATTCTTCTGATTGCTCTTTCAGAAGTTTTCCCTCTCTTTACATGAAGTCATATTCTTATTATTCAGATTGCATCTTTTTTCCTTACCTTTTGGATTAGTATTTTATACAGCTGTTCAAAACCAAAACAAAGCTACAAACAAAACAAATGTAAACCCCCCTGAAACTTTCCCAATCCTTTCTATGCATTTTCCTTTGCTTCGACCTTATTTACCACACTGCTACATTATCAAGGCACTTCTGCTGTCGCTCTCCCCACTTAGTCTTCTTTCAAGTGAATGAGGAAGAATTGTTAGAATGATGTAGAGAAGAAATAGAAGCTGGAAGTAGGAGGTAGGAAGCTGGCTTTTTTTGGCATGTTAAAAATAGGTGTTTTCCAAATAAATATTTAAAACTGTACTGCATTCAAGAGAAGAGCAAAACAAAACAAAAATATGGAAGTGGATTCTTAATCTTTCATTATTGTGTTCTATGAGCTGCAGAAATCCAAAGTACACTGTGATTGTTATGAATTTATATACATGGTGATGAGAGATAGAATGCCAAGTCCAAAATGCATATTATTATCAGCACCTTTAATACTGTGAGATATCTGTATGACAGCAATATATCAAGCTTCAGTAGATTATTAACTACCTTAATAAAATTTTATCACAGTTTTATTTGACTTCATGTCTGTGTTTAATTTTTGATTCTGGTCATACTGTTGCCATCTCTTAATGAGAGGGAAGCTGTTCAAAATTAAGTAGACAGGGTCTCAAAAGGGTACCCCGTTATTTTGAACAAACCTTTGAAAGTGCAGCCAATTTGTGGATTTGTTATAGATAAATTATAGAATCATAGAATAGTTAGGGCTGGAAAGGACCTTAAGATCATCTAGTTCCAACCCCCCTGCCATGGGCAGGGACACCTCACACTAAACCATGCCATACAAGGCTCTGTCCAACCTGGACTTGAACACCGCCAGTGATGGAGCATTCACAACTTCCCTGGGCAGCCCATAAATGTGTTTGTTTCTTTCATTAATTCTTTGTCTTTTATGACTCTGCAGCTTTTTCAAAATTTTGTGTGACTCCTGCTGTTGCTTTTCTCAGAAGTGTCCTACTGATCCTAGGTCTTGTCAAATGGCTATATAGAGCTGCCTCCAGAATTGGTCTCTATTAAACAACTCAGCTCCACTGCTTCTTATTTCTTCTTTTATTTTGCAAGCAATTTTGAGAATTCAGGTCCCAGTTAATTTAGAACCTTTTCTCTGCTTAATATATAGAGAAGATTATGCTTGCTCCAACATCCACTACTTGATTGTCATAATTTTGGCCTATTTCCCATGTTCAATTTCATCTACTGTGGGAAACAACATTAATGTTAGTACTGCTAAACAACTCATCCAAATGAAAAACCAGAGTGGTAACCATTTGTGTAAAGACTACTAAATTTAAACAGAAATCCCTTCTCTTAGGAATAGAAATAGAGATGAAGGCAGGAAATCAATGCTGCCCATGGGCATGCCTGGTCCTTTTTTGAGGTCCATGGGAGTTGTGCCACCAGTGTGAGGCAGACTGAGGCTCCTACATGCTGTGTTCTTGGATCTTGTATTACTTAATGGAAATTTTAATGCACTTAGATAAAACTTAAGCTAATTAAATTGCGTAATAGTTTTAGACAGGAGGTAGCAACATCAGAGCAGCATAATTTTACTTTTATATTCCTAAGTATCTTTACCAAATAACATATCTGCCTTTTGCATTCTTTGTAGGTTACTTAAGATTATTTGTTATGAAATAATAATCACTTTATTGTTATAAACGAACACATCTGTGACGCCTATTCCTATTTTTAAAATTTTCGTGGTTTCTGCTGGTGAGGTTTTAGGAACAACTTGGACCTGGCATACCTCTACTCTCTGGGAATTCAGCTTCAGTGTTACTGAAGGCAGAAAAGAACAGCCTTGACCAGTGCTGAGCAACATTTTAAAGTGTCACATAATGTGTACATTATGTGTAATATTTCTGCTTGACAAACTGAGCAACAAAGAGTCAAGCAGAAATCCACAGGTTTCTCCACAGTGGCATCTTGTGTCCATGACCTATAAATAGAGCCTTTATTACAGATGGAGAAATTTGGGAATCCCTCCCAAGTGACTGAGGGATGATCGCTTCTTAGTGTCCTGCTGGAGAAGCCTGCTTTTCATCCAACTTCCCATGACTTTTGTTGTCTTTCCATTGACTCTTAACTGGCTTTAGTGTAAGCTTGACATTGTTAGATGCCATTTTTAGGGAAATACTGTGTTAGGGGATGGGGTTTTTCTTTGTTTCTTTGGAACATAGTACAAGCACAACAAAAACCATTTCAGTGAAGACAAGCTGTTGAAATGTGAGGGATTCCAGCCCTTTCTGCTACATTCTCTGCTAACAGTCTTCATACCAAATCATCACATACTGTAAGTGGTTTCTGTTTAAAAGCCTTAGACTTTTGTATCCCCGCACCAGATCTGTAAGGAGGAGTAAGGCCCAGAGGCAAAAGGACAGGCACAGAGGTATGACCATGTTGCTTGCAGCTCTATTCTGATACAGTGGCCATTGACTTAAAAGGAAGGCTTAGGATTCTTTTATTTTTATTAGTCTAAAAAGGAGCTGCAGATTTTAGTTTTGTGTCCTGATGTCTGTGATTTTTTTTTTTCCTGTAATTTAACCTTCTGCTGAGAAAGGAACCGCTTCATTCCTGGCATTATTTTGAATGTGTTTTTATGGCCAGTCCTATTTTTTTTCTCTCTATTCTGAACATTTTAATGATAACACAGTCAAAATCAACTCAAGTAAAAGTTTACGCACAACTCAGATGCTTATGTGGAACACTTTTAATTTCCCTGTATTTTCACATTTCATTCTGTCTCATTCTGTGTGCTTTCTAATATTTTGTCTGCTGTTTATAGTAAATCTTCATGAGTGGCTTAAGCAATAATCAGCTCGCTCCTTGTCCTTCTAATGGGAAGAAGTTAGTAGTGTTTACAGGTGACTAGACGGCCTACCTGCGCTGCCAGTTGTGAGTTACAGCTACCTATCTCTGCTTCGTCAAAGCCAGTATAACACAACATTGGTAAAGAATTTAATTCTGATACCTTGGAACTTTTTTGAATATGCCAACATACTTAGGAATGAAATTCCCAGTGACTTTTCATGGAAGTATAGACTCCCTGAGTACTTAGGTGCTTTAAAAATGAGTCCTTATATTCTTTAAATCAAGTGACATTAGCTACGAAAGAAATAAATAGTGATTTGTTAAACAGTTTGACAACTACAATAATTCAGTATTAGTCCAACCTGTCTAATACAACTGAAACGAGTGGAGAAATATGCATTGCTAATTATCAACCACATATCTTCAGGTAGGAGGGAGTCTGTGCTGCACGGTTCACATGGTTTGTTAATCCTTCCTTCAGGCTTCTTACATGGTGTAGCAGTGAGACCACTGACTGTGTGTAGGCACACAGTCCTGGAATAGCTCTGAGTCACGCTGCCGGAGAAGAAAGCCGGCTTTGTGGTACGCGCCATGGCAGCGTAGGCTCCACCACCGCCTCCTGTGCTTCTGATGAGGATGCAGTTCTATAAACTCCTCTCTGTGAGCCAGCTTAGCTCAACAGACAAGGAAAAAGTGGGATAGACGCCGGTCTTCCCCTGTTTCCTTGCTTGCTGCAACTGTCACCATTTCAGTGAAAGAGAAGAGAGGCATAAATACTTATCCCTGTGGTGTTTACCTACACCACAGTCCACTTTTTTATACTGACAGCAGTAGTACTAGCAGTACAGGTTACTGTTGGTGATGTGCAATTTGTAACTGATTACTGCAGTGAGAATCTCTCTGCTTTTATATGGCACACAAAAAGAGATGTGAGGTTGGGTGTGTCAAATTCAGTGACACCGGCAGAGCGTATCAGTGTTGCCATTTATTTGAGTGTAGGCCTACTGTTTCCCAAATCAAGAATTTTTGTTCTCCACCATTAAAATGTTTTCTTCCTGGGATCTGAGTGTGACAAAAGTAGAAGGAAGCGCTTAGCTTCATATCGCGTCAGCTGTCAAGGGAAAAGGTATTTATTTACTTTAGGAAGCTAGCATGAGTCATTCTGAAAGGTTTGTAGAAATTGTTTTCATCATAATATAGAACAGGCTCTTATTACACAGTATACAGGATTTGTGTTGTCAGAGTTTTTCAGAACACAAATAACAAAGTGTTTTAAAGATTATTTTATGCTTCATAATTAATACCTTTCTCTATAATTGTTCAAGATAACTGTAACCAGTTCTACCTCATCTATCATTATCCCTTTTGTTTTGTTGCCATTATCCCTCTGTACAGTTATGGTACAGTACTAAATATCATTTTGGTTAGCTGGGAGTCCTGCAATAGGCAGCACAGCAGTAGCAGTGACTGATGACTTCTGTTTTGCAGCCAAACTGCTGAGGTAGGGAGTGGCATCAGTATATTAAGTTTTCCTCTTCTGAAGTAAAGGGAATAGATGAGTGAAGCCAGAATCTTTTAGGAAAGATGGTTAAGTGCCAGGAGACTCTGGGGCTGAAGTGCTGGAGGGCTGAAGGAACTGGCAATCCCATAGGCATTTTCCATGCTTCTGCTAAAAATAAATGCCATAATAAACTTGTGCCTCGTAATATACCCGAGGTATACAGCAAAAGCCTGCAAGGGTGCATATCCACCCTACTGAGTCTATTGCCATATACTGAACACTCCACAGAGGCCAAAAGAGTGTTAGGAGGAACTCATTACCTCTGGGAGCAGGGTAGGAGTGACCCAGCTGGGGGTAACTGTAATTTCTCTGCTAAAATACATCCACTGGGAAACAACGAGCCAAGCCAGCAGATTGTCACATTTTTACTTCTTCTCCAGCCAAATGTTACCAGTAAAACAGTGGATATGATAAGAAAATAGAAAAGTGTACTGGTGTGTAATAAACAAAACAAAACAAAACAAAAAAAAAAAACAACAAACCCAAACCAAGACATAAAAAAGGCTCTAACCAGGGACTGTGTATATTTGATTTACTTTACATCTGCAACAGTGAAATGTGTGGAGTATTTAGTTTGCATTCAGGATTTCTTTATGTGGTTTGGGCTTTGCTTTTCATTTGTAGTTTTTTTCCTAGACTGAGAGGTTGTTCTAATGCCAGCTCTTTTAATGTCATTCCACTAATGAGAGTACTTCAAAATTATTGGAGGTATTCAATTTTTAGAATTATGTCTGAGAGAAAGAGGGTTCAATCAGCCATCTAAGAGCAACATCTGTACACTAAGCTGTAGTTTTATACTGTACCAGACTAGGCACCTCTGGAAAGGGCAGCTCTGAGCTGCTATCCTGGGGATGTCTTTCTGAAAGATTTTTGGAAATGAAGTCCTGGTCTGTCTAGGAAGGGGTACCTGAAAACCCTACCAGCCCTCCTACATGCAGCACCCATACAGATTTTTTCTTCTAGTCTTCAAGTAGACTGGAAGACCCTTTAACTCACAGCTGCTTTCTTCCCCTGTGTGCCACCAATGAAAGCAGCTCTGTTTGGTGGGCGCCCTGCTCACTGTAGGTGTGCTGACAGTGCTGCCGCTTCCCGGGCTGCCAGGAACTGCTCACACACTGCAAAGGTCTGTCTTTATTCAGGCTGCTGGGTATCCAAGGGCAAGGCTATGATGAAGACAACCCAAAGGAGGCTTGCTTTTTCCTTTTCTTCACATTTTGGCTAACATGAAGAGCCAATGTTCCTTGCTTCAGTGGCGTCACCTTCTACTAGCCAGAGCCAAGCAATACTCTTGGGTACCGACATTCTTTTCTCCAACATGTGTTTTCTGTGGACCAGGAGGAAATTTTTCAGCTTTCTATGCTGGGCTTCTTTTCTGTGTCCTGCTAGAACTTTTTTCTGTTCATTATTTCCCTTCCAGAAAAGCTATGGTTTTGGACAAGGGTGGGGACTGTTTTATTTCTCTCACAGGAAAGAGACTTGGGCACTTTTAACTACTTCTTATGCCCAAGAAAGTAGCAGTGGGCTATAGTACAAAACAGCTATTACTGCTCAAACTTGAATTACTCATCTGAGTAACTAGACTTCCCTAATTAAGACTAAAAGTTTCAGAAATGTGTCGGGGTGTTTTTCACTGCATCAAAATGTAGACATCTGTTCTTTGTTAATCCTCTAGTCTTCTGCAGTCAGTGAAGAGACAGATCCTCTTGGATGATTTTTCCCAAGTTTTGTAAGGTGGGATGAATCAGCTTTTAAGTTCCCCAGCCATCAGCAACCAGATTTTTAAATTTTATTAAGGCCCATTTAGAACTCACAGCATTATGCTTTCATCTTTTAATATCTTTCAAAAGAATCTAAATCTTCTGAAAACATTTCTTAACTCCTTTGATGAGATGCTTCTTTAATGGTAACTCGAGGATGAAATTTCCTAAATGTACTTTTTTTTCATAGCTCTGTATATACAAAAAAAGTAATTTATAGATAATGAGCAACATTGTCTTGGTGATACTTGTTCCATACTAGGAAAACCAGAGTTTGTCAGATATTTTTATTTCCACACATTTGGCCTCTGCTGTTCTGACTCAAACACTTATAATTTTCCTTGCAGTTTTGGGGTTTTGGCTCTTCTGGTTTATAATGCTACCAACAACATCAATTTAGAAGAGGAAGACATCCGACAGAAGCTCATAAGTAATAATGGGACCATGGAAGGAGGATATAAGATTCATACTGTGGATGTTGATCCAGTGGGTAGGTAGTTTTTGACTTTGTTACAACAGATTTTGTTTGCTTGTCCATAAGTAAGCATTTTCTGTGCTATACTGATTTCACATTGCCAACCAGTATGACTGTTTCATATTTAAAATTTTTCCTGTAAGCCTTATTGTTCCACTAGTCTCAGAGATCTATGCTCAAGGTACCTCTTTTAACACAAACACAGCTGTCCAGATTGCTTTAGTCAGTGTTTTGCTGTCTGGGTCAAAGAGGCTGGGACAGTTCCTCACAGCTCCTCTTGTAAGAAGTATGATTTACAGCCAGAGATTTAATGAGACATTTTGGACTTCCAAGGCCCCTCATGCCCACTCCTCCACCCTGTTGTTTGTGCTCCTGCCAGTTGCTGTTCTTAATCAATTTCCTTTTAAGCTCTCATCTTTTCCCATTCAACTTCTTGCAGAGATTGGCCTTCCTCTGGGGGCTGGTGGAGTGCATGTGGAATACACAGCATGCATGTTCAATCCTTTGTCCCAAGCAGCAGCACTATATATTGTCCCCTGTTGTGGCCCCCTCCATTGCCACTACTCTGTAGATAGCAACCAAGCATTTAACGTAAAGACAGCTTTGCGCTGTAGGCTGAGTGATAAGATGAGGAAGAAGTGGAAGATGATTAGATGAAGAAATTTACCAGTAACACTGATACACTTTTATTGTTCCAGAAAAATGTTTAGCAGAAGAAAACCCTCCAAACTATTTTTGGCCAGATACCAGACCAACTGTGACCAACTTCACATTATGTCATGGGAGCTCTGTTCAGACTGCATCAAGAACCTGGTAGGTTTTCAAGTACCTAAGAAGCTGAGAGCTTCAAATGCAACTTTCTGGTTATATAGTTAAACTGCATCTTATGTAGTGGTTGTCATTGGCTGGTATTGTATTTCAGGAAGATGATTTCTATACTGTGAGAGATTATGTGTGTACAGTAAGAGTATGTACTTCACTGATGAGAAGAAAAAAGGCTTATCTACCACTTCTATAGGGCATTTGGGGTCCACAATTAAGGCATGTTCAAAGTGACTATAAAAATAGCACCTTTATACAGAATTAAACTGCTCTCTTCTAGTCATGATGTTTATGTTATGGAAACCAGTTTCATATTTGCTACCTCTCAACTACTGCTATCTGACTTGTATAAGAAATTTCAACAAAATTTGATGATGAGCAGTGTAATTGGTTTAATCCAGATCCTCCCATGTCATTAAGTGAAAGTAAAAGAAATTCTGTGAAACAAGCATTTTGCCGGTAGTTAGCCTTGATTGAAGTTGGGGATAATCTTAAATAACACTGTATCTCTATTTCACATTTGTAAAATGGTAGTATTATTACTCCCTTTGATATATTACCAAAACAATATGGCTTTGATCTCCTTTCAGTGCCTTGAACATGGCTATGATGTATTATTTAATTTCTTCAGTATTTAGGATGATCACCATTACATGTAATACAGTAGTCTTATCTGCCCACACTACATTTGGAATATGTTCTGAGAAGACCAGATCTTTTACTTTTTGAAAACAATATGGCAACATGGATATGGGTCAGCTTTGAGCATCTGTGCCAAACAGGAAAGCAACCAGCGTTGCATTTAACTAACTCACTTCCTCAGCCTCTTAATCTTATGCAAGAACTGCTGAATTCTGATTGACCAACTTTTGTTGTACAGTGAGTAGTGCAGAAGTCAAATTGGTTTTATGTCAGAACCTCAGAATCATTAAAAATTAAGGCTTCTGGCCATTCCTGCCCCACATTGCTTATCTTTATTGTTCATGTGTGGTCTGCACAGTACCTTTGATTGTCCATATACAGCATGGACAAATGCATGTGTTCTGCACTGTGCTATTCTTTCCTTGCCTCTGCATCCACTAGGTTTTGCTAATATGGAGTACAGGTGAGGTGTGTTTTGAGAGAAGAGGAAGCTCTTCTAAAGGTTTCTTCTAATCCTGTGCTTTCCACAGTAGAAGGTTGCCAGCTAGTGTGGTGTCATAATAAAGTCAGTCAATGGAGGAATAACTTTATGATATCATAGGCATCACAGAAACATGGTGGGATGGGTCCTATGACTGGTGTGTTGGAATGGAAGGTTACAGGCATTTTAGGAAAGACAGGCCCGATAGGCGGGGAGGGGGAGTTGCTATTTATGTTAGGGATGGGCTGGAGAGTATGGAACTCTGTCTGGGGACAGGTGAGCAGTCAATAGAGAGTTTGTGAGTCAGGGTTAAAGGGAGAACAGCGATGGGAGACATTATTGTGGGGATCTGTTACAGACTGCCTGACCAAGAGGACTGGGTGGACGAAGCGCTGTATAGACAGATAGGAACAGCCTCACATTCTCAGGCCCTTGTTCTCATGGGGGACTTCAACCACCCTGATATCTATTGGAGGGATGGTACAGCCCAGCACAAGCAATCCAGGAGGTTCCTCGGTTGTCTTCCTTGATTGTGTGGAAGGCAACTTCCTTCTGCAAGTAATAGAGGAGCTGAGAAGGAGAGGTGTCATCCTTGACCTTGTCCTCACCAACAGGGAAGGGCTGGTTGGAAAAGTGGCACTCCAGGGCAGCCTTGGTTGCAGCGATCATGAGATGGTTGAATTCGAGATCCTCAGGACAGTGAGAATAGCGTGCAGCAAGCTCACTGCCCTGGACTTCAAGAGAGCAGACTTCGGCCTCTTCAGGAGCCTGCTCAGTAGCATTCCATGGGATTTAGCCCTAGAGGGCAGGGGGGCCCAAGACTGTTGGTTAATATTCAAGGATCACCTGCTGCAAGCTCAGGAGCAATGCATCCCTACTAGAAGGAAGTGCAGCAGGAGGGCCAGGAGACCTCCTTGGATGGATAAAGAGCTGCTGAGGAAAATTCAAAGGCAAAAAGAGGCTTATAAAAGGTGGAAGCAAGGACAGGCAGCCTGGGAAGAATACAGGGATGTTGTCTGGGAAGCTAGGGACCAGGTTAGGAAAGCTAAGACCCACTTAGAATTAAACTTGGCTAGGGATGTTAAGGATAACAGGAAGGGATTCTATAGGTGCCTTGCAAATAAAAGACAGGCTAGGGACAACATGGTTCCCCTCCGAAAGCTATTGGGAGAGCTGGCTACCCTGGATTTGGAGAAGGCTGAGGTTCTTAATGACTTCTTTGCCTCAGTCTTCACCAGAAAATGCTCTGACCACACCACCCAAGTCTTGGAAGGCAGACGCAGGGACAGTGAGAATGAAGACCATAGGCCCACTGTAGGAGAGGATCTGGTTCGAGACCATCTTAGGAACCTGGACGTATACAAGCCCATGAGACCTGATGAAATCGATCCGCACGTCCTGAAGGAGCTGGCAAATGAAGTTGCTAAGACACTGTCCATCATAGTTGAAAAATCATGGCAGTCAGGTGAAGTTCCTGATGACTGGAAAAAGGGAAATATAACCCCCATTTTCAAGAAGGGGAAAATGGATGACCCAGGGAACTACAGACCAGTCAGCCTCACCTCTGTGCCTGGCAAAATCTTGGAGCGGATTCTCCTGGAAGGCATGTTGAGGCACATGAAAAACAATAAGGTGGTTGGTGACAGCCAGCATGGCTTCACTACGGGGAAATCCTGCCTGACCAATCTGGTGGCCTCCTATGATGGGGCTATGGAACTGATGGACAGGGGTAGAGCAGTTGATGTCATCTATCTGGACTTGTGCAAAGCGTTTGACACTGTCTCAAATGACATCCTTGTCTCTAAGTTGGTGAGACATCAATTTGATAGGTGGACAACTTGGTGGATAAAGAACTGGCTGGATGGCTGCGTGCAAAGAGTTGTGCTCAATGACTCAGTATGGAGGTGGAGACCAGTAATGAGTGGTGTCCTGCCTGGAGAAGAGAAGGCTGCGTGGAGACCTCATGGCAGCCTTCCAATATCTGAAGAGGGCCTATAGGGATGCTGGAGAGGGACTCATCATGAGGGTCTGTAGTGAGAGGACAAAGGGTAACGGGTTCAAACTTAAACAGGGGAAGTTTAGGTTGGATATGAGGAAGAAATTCTTTCCTGTAAGGGTGGTGAGGCACCGGAATGGGTTTCCCAGGGAAGTTGTGAATGCTCCATCGCTGGCGGTGTTCAAGGCTGTGTTGAACGGAGCCTTGGGTGGCACGGTTTAGTGTGAGGTGTCCCTGCCTATGGCAGGGGGATTGGAACTAGATGGTCTTAAGGTCCTTTCCAGCCCTAACTGTTCTATGATTCTATTCTATTCTATCGTGTGCTGAATGTAAGGATAAATTTTTCCTATTCTCCATTCTGCCTTTGCCTTGCTATGATAACATGACTGTGTTTAAAGAAAACTGAGGAAAAAGTGTGTTTAATTTCAGAGCCATATCTGAGTATTTTGCTATGGTAAGGCTTTTTTAAAAAGGATTTTGAAAAAACTGTTTATATGTGACCCTCACCTAGGAACTGGATCTGATGGTGACTTGCCCCATTTTTCAGTGGTGGCATAAATTTATATCTCCACATAGCTCCTGTCCTTGTTCTTCTTACAGCTTGCTAAAGGCTTGATCAAAACCATTTGTATCAAATGCAAATTATAGAAACAGCATCTGATGAGATCATATTAAGGGCATAGTAGCTTTTGTCAACATTTCAATCTTTCCTGAAATGCAAGGCCAGAATTTCTACTAATGTAGCTTATCAAACCAGTATAGCAATCAGCTGGGAATTTGCCTAAAAGAACTAGGGTTTGTGTCAGCACTGTCACATAATTGATCACGTTTACACTGACAAGTATATATATTTCATTTCACTAGGGACCATGTTGCTAGGACAATTGTGAGTTGAGAAGTGTGGACCACTGTGACACCACTGAAGAATTATGAATAATTTATGTAGTGCATGCTATTGTATTTCATGTGAATTTTGTCATTTTTCCTCTATAGCTATTTGGGTCTGCAGAATTATACATCATACTGGGGCCAGCCTGATCTCAGAAATTGCACAGGTGCGTATACTGATATTGGTCTTTAGCTAAAGGAATAGTTTTGTAGACCTTGGTTACTGCTTACTGTAATGAAGTTACATTAAGGAAGAATATATTCCTTTATGCTGGGTTGCTTAAAATCTTTCTAAAAAGTCAGTGCAAATATAAAATATTTAAACTCTGGGGAAGTGCACCAAGCTGAATTCAGCCCATCCATGAAAAGCTCTGGATACCAGTTAATGAAATAAATCAAACTCTAAAGGTAATTCAGCAAGAATTAAGGCAGGTGGTATCTTGATATTCAGATTCAGATAAATTTTAAATGTTTACGGTGCTTGTAGGTGCCAGTGGAAAGATTCCCACTCTCTTCACTGGGTTTGCAATCAGATATTTTCAGATTTTTTCTCACTTTGCAAAATATCCCTTGGTGTTATTCTAGTCTTAAAGGAGTAATAAAACAATAGGCAACAATTTTATGGCCCCTTTTTTTAGTGCCAGAGCTAGTGAAGAGAATGGTATTCATCTAAGTAACTCAGAGCACCTAAACTAAGCTCCTCTTCTGATTTGTTTTCTTGAAGAAGCACCTTCACTGATAGAGGCGTGCTAGGGAGCCTGGCTACCTAATTTCCTTGATTGAGTCCTTGCAGTCAGGCTATAGAAAGCCATTATTTCATGTAAAATGAAAATTCTACAGTAAATGTAGCGACAGCTATATTATAAAACACAGCATTTTAAAAAACACAGCTGGTTGCAAACTAAAAAAGCCTGATCTTCTTTCAAAATCTTACTTGCAAATTCCAATGAATCTCAAATATTCTTATATTTTAAAATTTAGTGTTTACATTAGTTTTCTATCCAGGGGGCATCAAATTTACAGTTTAACATGTGATTTACTCTGATATTTTGCACTGGACAAACTGTCAAACTTCCCTTACCAGGAAGACTCTTGTCAGGAAATATGCTTGTGTGTTGTGCTTGCCAACCCAGTATGAGTGTGACCTTCTGAAGGAGCTGAAACACTTGCAATGTGGTCAGACTTTTCCCTAAAGCTTAGAAGAGTTAATACTTTGTCAGTAATAGTGACTTTGGATGCATTTGTTTCATTTCAAAGTGAAACTGTTTTTTCTCAGTGAAAAAAAAAAAAAAAAAAAAAAGCATAAGGAGAAAAAAAGAGAGAAAATATGCTTTTTATTTCTTACTTCCCTTTTTTTCTTTCAATCGGCCATTTCAATAAAAGTTCCAATTTGCAAACTCAAATCAAATTAAGGAAAGAAAGACACAGCCAATGAGGACAGCAAGTTCTGTATAGTTTTTCAGAAAATTATAAATTTTTTAAAATTATAAAATCCTATGTTCATTTTGAGTACCACAGAACATGCTGTAGCTTTCAACAATGAGGATAAAAATATGTATTTCTGAATTATTTCAGGACTGATATACATTATCTTCTCTTTTTACTTCATTTTACCTGTACTCTTACAGAAAATGCAGCTGATATAGCAAATCAGCTTCTGAATCTCACTGGTGAAGGGCAACAGCTAACCTCAGACAAAGTAAATGATGTTGTGCAGAAGCTCAAAAAAATTGTGAACGATGAAGAAATTGATGAATCTCTGGGTTCTACCGTGGTGACAATTTTTTCAAATATTCTAACCAGTTCAGACAGTGTACTGGCAGCATCATCTTCAGAGTAAGTATTTCTACGTTTAAGTCACGGTTTTTAGAGCAACCTGCAAGGTTGGAAGGATTCATCCTTCTCTTTAAACAACCACAGTACAAAAATTAAACTTTTGTGATTTCGATCAAAAATAATTTTCCAAATTAGATATACAAATATTTCTTCTTGTACTAAATGAATGTGCATGACAAAGATGAAGTATTTGGGTGGAATTCTCCTGATACATGACACAGAATAGATCTAAGTATTGTTGGAAAGTTATTTCAGGGCCAGTGATATGTAGTCAGATATTTTTTCTTAATCAAAAACTTTTGTTTTCAACAAAGATGCCTAAATTTACAGCCTGAGTGTCTCCTTGTGAATACACAGATGGGTGATAGGAACATAGTCAGTAGTAAGAAGGTCATCTTAAATGTGGAGAGTAAACAGAGCATAGTATTTTTTTTTTTTTCCTGTTTTCAGTTTGTAT
The DNA here is from genome assembly GCA_017639245.1 of Myiopsitta monachus. Lineage (NCBI taxonomy): Eukaryota > Metazoa > Chordata > Aves > Psittaciformes > Psittacidae > Myiopsitta > Myiopsitta monachus. The sequence continues at coordinate 49,691,856 of CM029925.1, read as the reverse complement.
ATTAATAATTTTATTTCTGGTTTTAGAGCTCTAAAAACTATTGATGCCTTGGCTTTAAAGATCCAGTTCACTGGACCATCCATGAGTATTTCAACACGAAACCTCGCACTTGGAGTGTCTTCTATAAACTCGACTTCATTCAGAGGTGGCTCTTTCAGTGTCAGTCCACAGAATAATGCATCTGATTTCCAGGTACGGAACAAGCAGTTATATTGGAACATGAAATGTGCCTGTTGTTCCAGGTGTGTTTGCTGTGCTTTCTATAAAACCACTTACAATTCCCAGTTCTCCTCCTACTTTTTATTTCCTCTTTCCTGCAATCATCCAAACAAATTAATATAGTATTTCTTTGAGTGACAGAAAACCCAGATAAAGTCACATGTTCCATATGGATAAAAAGTATTTTCCTTACAAATCCAGAACAGACTATGTCCTTTTCATGTATTTACATTTTAACAATGAAAAGGGAAAATAGTCTCTAACAGTCTGCTGTATCATCCATTGTACATTGACAACTCTGTTGATGCATTTCAGCTTTAGACTAAGATGTCTAACTGTAGGTTTCTGCAGATAAAATAGGTCTTCAATATTCCACTGGAGTTTAAACACCTACTGCTAACAGGGATGTAAGGCTGATCCAGTTGTCCACACATAGGTTGTTCCATTGGCAATGTCTGAGGTGGTTCAAGACATTCATGTGGAGCTTGACCAGCCCAGACATGAAAAATTAAAATATCCCTACTTACCACACAAAATGCAGAATGGTATCTAGTGCTACAGTATCTAGACAGGCTGCTCTAGTTAAGATATTTGTCATCACCCCAAAAATACTATTTTTTCACAAATAGAAAAGCCTAGACCTCTAACAGCTATGAAATAGCATTTGAGAAACACATGACCACCTATTGGAATTTTCCAAAGGCTCTTTTGAAATCAGTAGCAAGCTGAAACTTTTAAAAATCTACTATATACCTGCTTGCAACTTATGGCACCTAAATGCTTTGTAAAATGTAGCACAGTGTCTTTTTTTCACAGTTATTAAGAAGTCTATGACAGAGGTAATGTAATCTCAGGTTCCTGGAAATCTAATAATTTGAATGCAGTGAGCCTTACTTGGAGAAAAACACAAAAGATTAAACAGAAAAATTAAAAAATCAACCATCACTTGGTAGAGGAACTGAAGAGGAATTCAAAGAGGAATCAAAACTGAATTCAAACAAAACATGCCATTATGCCATTATGAAAACAGACTAATCACTGGGGTATAAACTTATAGAATAAAACAAAAATCCTGCTGCAAACTGGCAAGACAACAAACCTAACATATGTCTGATCATTTTATAAAGTACTATGTACTGTAAAAATCAAAAGCAGCAATGAAAGTACCAGAAAAAGTAGTAGTAGCATTGTAAGCTGCAGGTCTTTTACATGCTATGTATATAAACCTTGGGTCAAAACTCAAATGCTGATTTAAATAGATACAAATGGATGTAATGTTTAATGTATGACTTTTCATATATTTATATTTATACAATTTTTGGGTAAAATTTATTTGAATCAATTTTGTTAGAAATCTTTAATTATTGTAAATCTACTGTTGTTTAGCTCTGTTATGCATGAAGATAAATAGCTGATTATTCTTTGATTATTATCAAACAAATGTTTCTCCTCCAGATTTTATCCTGTATTTATAGAAAGAGGAAAGGAAAAATTCTGAAGCCAGGTTTGGGATGTTCGGATGTGTAATAAGAATTACCATCTGTAGCTTGAGGACATCCAGGAATTTTCTTGCCCTGAAATCATTTATTACAGCACTGTCTAAATAATCATAGAATCCAAACTCCGTCAAATTATTTATAATGTTCCTATTGGAACATGAGTTTGTTCTAAGACTTTCACATTTCCAGCAGCTGATTGACTGAGAATTCTTAGCATCCTACCAGAAAAGCCTGAAGCAGCTGGGTCACCTTTTATATCTTCCATGCCTGTCAGAAAGATACTTGTTATCCCTGCTGGAGGAAGATTCCCTTGTGAAAGCCAAGGTTTTTCACCGGTGATGTGATGACCTATCCCAGGATCATCAGAGAGCATTAAACTCTTCTAGCTGTATATCAGAATGTTTCCAGATTTTTTTTACTTTTTTTTTTAATAGTAGATATCAAGCAAATGTGTCCATGGCGATTTGGAAAGATTCTATTTCAGTCCCCTGTGCTTTTATGTTTCCTGCCAAACCTTTGACTAAGCTAGCTTTTGGTGATTCATATTATAAATTGTTCCTGTAATGTATCCCTACTTATTTATAGAAGCTTCTTCCATTTTATTTGCAGACTGTATCTAATGGACAACTTTATCACATGCAGACTTTCTGTTTAATGTGGCAGAATTATCCTTTCAAAATCATTTATCCAACTGCTTCTAGCCATGTCAGGAGATATCTATGAGCCATTTCTTACTAATTTCCAAGGGTGTCTGTTATTCACAGTAAAACGGTGAAAATTTGCAACTTAAATCTGGACTATGGCTTTTAACTTTCTATTAGCTAACGGTGCTTTAAGAATCCTGTGACTGATCATGAGAGGCATGATCCATCCTGACACTTTGCAGGTATAGATTAAGCTTCTATTGATGCCAGAAAGTGTCTTTTTTTTTTTTTTTTGTGCTGCACAGCATGATAAACACAGAGAGATGATGCTAATCATTATTGTAAGATCTCCCTTCTGTAATAGAGAAACAAGAGAAGCTCGTAAGAAAATTAAGATGTGGAAATCAAACCAAATGATGCAACTGAAGAAAGAAGGATTCAGAACTTTTCTTTTCTCAACATTGTTTGGTATGAGGAGAAGCATCTTCAAGGTTACTGAAAAATATTGACTTCCATTGTTGCCATCTCATTACTTCCAAATCATCATTATAGCAGTGGAGGAGGTTTTCTGCTTGTTGGTTTTATCTAATACATTTTTGTAGAAGGCTGATCTCATGCTGAAAGAATGGGAAAACCTCCCAGGCCTTTATTTATTTGTTCATTGCATCAATTCTCACATAGGTACAGGTCATATTAGTTGGGTAATAGTCTAAATAAAAGTCTAGTCCCATGTTTAGATGTCTTTGTGTAAGGATGTGAACCCAGTTGTGGGCAATGGATGGTTTTGGTTTTGTTTGAACACGTTCTTCTGTTCTTTTTATTTAACAGATAGAGTTTGACAAAGATCAGACAAATGCCATTGCTTCTGTTGTTCTGCCTCCAAGTTTACTGAAGAATTTAAGTCAAGATGAGTTTGAAGTTATATCCAGGGCTCAATTTACTTTCTTCAATAAAAATGGTCTTTTTCAGGTAAACTTTAATGTGTTTGTGTGTGAATTTCAGTTAGGGTGAGTCAAAGCCAGCTGCTGAATTTTCTTATAGTGTAATCATTTCACAGTATCTCATAAGTTACAGGAATGAGAACATGATAGCAGATGTAGGCACTAGAGACAGTGGTATGTTCATGGTAACAAAGTAGTCACATTGCTGAAGATGAATTAAAGCCAACTTTTGACTACAGTTTGACTGCAAATTGATTGATTGCAAATTCCTGTCACATATGAAATAAACTTTTTCTCAGGGTAATCTATGGAAAACTGTATCCCAGCTGCTTAGACTCAGAGTAAAGTGGCAAGGCCTTTTAAACAGCATAATTTCTGTTAAAATGTATTAATATGAGTCCTTGATGCTCAGTGGAGCCAGATTCTTTCCTATCGGAAGGGAATTTGGCATTTAACACTGCCAAGTACTCTTTCTTTCTCTTTTCTTTAAAACGGTTGGCCCTGATATCCACCTGAATGCTTATATTCAGTTGGAAACTCTGGGCTGATGGTTATCAGCCAAAGAACATTTTTTTCTATACATATTATTATTCTTTCCACATATGTGCTCTCATAAGCACACCATAGTTTAGTATGAAATAAGGATAACAGTACTTGCGCCTGAAAGCCAAGGGAACTCAGGTACGTTTGACTTTTTTCTCCTTTGGGTCCCAACACATGTTAATTATAAATAGTTCCTGCATTGCAGATGCGAAAAAAATTAGGAAGAGTTCACAGCTTGGAAAAACAATCAAAAACATACATATTTGGGGAAAAAAAAAAAGAGCTAATTAAGAAAGAAACATTGTTTCATAGTTAACTGTAGGCTGAGTGTCAGAAGACTTGAGTTTGTTTTCCCATTAGTATTTTAAATGAACTTTGGCTCCTGTGCATCCGCAGAACTCTGTAGTATTGTATTGTCCCTATATTATAATTTTTATTGGCAGTGTATCCAGATTCTTCAGATAATCTAGGCAAGAAAATACCTATGACCCTCAGTTGCCTTCTGAAATACACCCCTAAGTATTAACTATTTAAAATAATATTCATTTTAGGCCACTGTTGATAAAAACAGGATGGATATATTTAATTAAAAAACTCAGAAGACTGCAGATGTAGGCTTGTCATAATGGCATAAAAACATGTAAAGTCAGAATTTGTCGTTTAGTGGTTTGAACTTGTTTCTAAGGGATACTTAATCACTGGAAAGCAAAACAATGAAAATTTGCATCTAAATTCCTTCTTTTTTTGCTGTGTCTGTCAAACTATTCATGGCTGTCATGTTCAATGTAATTGATCAAAAATGTGTAAAAATCTCATTTTGGTAAGTCTAAAAATTAAGTAAATTAAAAGTAAATAAAGGCTAAAAATACAGCCTAAAAATAAATTGATCCACATAGAATCATAGAATTGTACATGCCATCTCAAACCCAATAACTTCATCCATAAGTATAAAAGTATTTCATAAATATATTTATTCCAGTTGCAAGTAAAAATCCCAATGCTATTGGCTGTATTTCTTATAAGCATTCAATGTAACAGTGAAACAGCATGCTTTAAAGCACTGGAGGGTTGTTTTTTTTTCAATTGCAACTAAGAAAGTACTAGTAAGTTTTATCTTGTCATTCATAAAAATATGATTGTTATGTTACTTGTAAGTCCATATGAAAAACTGATGTAAGATATTCAGGGTAGGATTCATTTCACCAGACATAGGTGTGTTCAGTGTATATACCTATGCCTGAACCGTTGTCCGTAAATTGCCTTCAAAGCCTCTTGATGGGAAAAGAATTTACAGTTTTGAGATGTGACACATCTCATCCTGGTTCAGGACTAGGCATCAGACAAAGCGGTAGAATTTGCAACACCCCAAGGTAAAAGGTACTACTTCCTGGCTGACAGATGTGACAATAAATCTGTAAGAGATGTGATGTCTTCTGCAGTAGCAGCTGGAGACTGGACAGGATACTTTAAAGCCTCTTAAAATGGACACATATTTTTAGGCAATCCATATTCAACCTAGTTATGTAGAATAGGTATGATGTATTATGCTCTGGACATGCCAATTTCCTTTCTTTGACTATGTTAAGAAACACTGGAATGGCTACTTCAGTTCTAGACATCTTCCTTTCGCATGCGTAAAGTTAGTTGGAAGGATCATCCTCATGAGTTCTGAGGCCATGAAAGTGATGTGCAAATATGATAAATATGTGAATTGTTTTGATTGCCTAAGCTAGACCAGGTTTATGTCATTGACAGTAGCCTCAGCATTGCTTTACTTTGTACCTCTGTGTATTTTACTAGCTAAATTTACTACTACCCCTAATTCAGCTGAGCACAGTCTTATAGCTAAATAAGCAGTTATCTCTATTCTACTGTAATGTAAACCTTATCTCTATTCCTTTGTAAGGACAAGTAATAATATATTATAAAGAGACCAATTGATACTAATTTCTGTTTTTTATCTGCTAGAGATAGAATACATTAAAAACCATAGAAATCTGTGCAAAGGCTTCCATATAATTGACAAATATTGAAATTTAGGTGGTAGGCAAGAGGTTTTCTCTTATTTGAATGCTTAGGAACTGACTAGAAAACTGCATTTTCATTTCTTTGCAATTTTTCAGTTTTTAGGATATTACGTCACAAAGCTCCAGTATTCTCTGAAATACTTGTTTGAAAACTCTTGGATATGGTTCTTAAGAAAGAAAATATTCTTCTCAGGATAGTGTGCACTTAATAACTGAAGCTATTCTGTGTCTCATGACTGGTGGGATATCACGAGCCCAGTACTAAGCTGATATCTGACATCTTGTGAGGCTAACAAAACCCCTAGACTGAAGGAATCAGGGGGGTTAAGGAGTTTGGTAGCCCAGATTTTTGGAGGTAAAGTGAGTGGCAATAGATTATTTCACCTGAGATCTGCCACAGGTAGCAACCAAGCTTCTCACCTTCCTGTAGGGCCAACCAGGCATGTAATAATGAGGTTGCAATGGAAGCTCATCAAAAGAATATAGGATTTCCAAAACACTTCCATTTTAATAAAGCATCAGTTTCTAAGGAAAACTTATCTTTTGGAAAATTCTGAACTTGGTACTTTTTCATTGCAGGTTAGAAATGGTATTGCTTATTGACAGCATCAGCCTTTTATTTAAATTCCCATCAAATAAGACATTATGGATATTATTCTCTCCTACAATATGTAACACTGTTTTGAATTTGTTTACTCCTTCTTAGTCATTCATTGTAAGATGGAGGATGATTTGGCAACAATACACAGAAAATAAGTTATACTCCATAAATTTTGCATCTACAAAAGGGATAGTGTTGACAATAAGATAAGAAAGCTAGTTCATTCTTGTTTAGGGAAATGAGCCAATCATATAATGGGTTGTTATCTGCTGCATTGTTTGAGCTATAATTTTTTTGGCATCAGGCATAATGTTTAAAAGGGGAATTTAAGCCATGTAGCCTCTCCCAAATAATTGTGCCTATATATGTTTGTGACTCTGTGGAAAACAGGGAAACTTCCATGAGGGAAACCCATAATTTGATTTTATAAACATAATGTTCTTATATTGCATGATTAAAAGTGCAGAAATGCTGACAACTTACTTATTCTGGCACTTTGTAAAAATGAAATTGTGTACTCTGGCTTTTATGTTAACTGCTATGTAAGTTTTTATGATATTTTTCTGAATCTTTCAAAGGATGCAGAAAATCCTGCTGATTTGACCAGTTTTGTGGTGGCATGCAGTATTGGAAACATAACCATTCAGGATCTTCAGGATTATGTGAAGGTTACAATTAAGCATACCAAAATTCAGGTAAAACAAGACTCATCATTCAGAGGAACAAGAATGCAGGTTATGTATAGGCAAAGCATACAGCCTGATTCATTTGGATGGATTTTTGCCACTCAGAGGCAATTTCAGTGCCATTAACTGTAGGCAAGGCCTCTGTCCATGACCACGTTCACAACCAGTGACCAGAGATATGATTTATTGCACTGGAACTTTAGAATGACCTAAATTGTTTGATCAAACATGAATTGCTTTGTTAATAGCTCCCCAAGTTATTTTGTTGTTATGTGGTTTTCATCAAAGGAAGAATGGACAGAATCACATTGTTAAAAGATGATTACAATTAATTTAGAGAAATACAGACCAAATGCAACCTTTGGCTACATACTGTTTCAGTTAAAAAACGTGAGCTTGACTCTGTTCTGCATGTTGTCAATAGCAACTCCAAAAGAGACGGCACTGTAGAAGTTAAGAAGGAATGTTAAGATGTTAAAATGCAGTACCTAAGTAAACTGTTTATGTAGCGAGTGCCTGGTTTGTAGTTTTCACAGTTTCATTAACTTGGATTAATTTTGTGTTTCATTATAATTATTATTTTGTCAGCAAAACAACCTTCCCTTAAATTCAGCAGGCTTTTGCACATTTTCTAGGCCAGTTACATAGAGGATTCACTGAGAAGTCCTAAGGAAGTGAACCGTAAAAAGTATTTTGAGTCTGTAAAGACATCATATTCATGGATAACTGTAGTGAGACAATAAAACTTCATTATTCTGAGGATGTGGAAAAGGAACAGTGCAAAGGAACAGTGCTCTAGATTTTATAATCTGAACAGCTGTGTCTTTCTAGCAGAGTAAGTTTTAAATAGCCAGTAGGCAAAATTTCAAGAATCCAAGTGATATTTGGTCTTCTGCTCATTTAATGAAAATATATGTAGTAAAACATCTGTTGTAAATGTATCTGTTGATAAGACTTATGTCTGAAGAGGTATATAAAGCCTACTTTTGCATATGTTCTTAGGAAGATCCTAAACCTACCTGTGTCTTCTGGGATATGAACAAAAATGGTATGTTTGAAATTACTGCATTTTCTTTTATGTGGGGAATAAAAGCATCTAAGTTTTAAAATGTGTCGCAGACTTGGCCACTTTGCTTCTTAATCAATCCTTGCAGAATTCAATGAAATCTTTAGATTGTATTGTTTCTTCGGGTTAGTACAGTTGCTTGCAACAGCAGAGGTTACGTATACTTTCAGAAAATTTTTAATGTAAATTTGTTTAACATTTTAAATTTGTAAATTAAGTTTTTCTACTTTTCTGTATCTGATAGCAGTTTCTCACTGATCTGTCTGCATGTGCTAATTAAAAAAAGTAATGCTACTCAGACAAATGAATGGTTCTTAGCCATACTTTTAATTGATCATTTTTTGTCTGTGGTGTTATTTAATTGTGAGATTGTGCCTGTTACAAATCTTAAGCTCATTTTTCTTCCATATAAGGTTAGGAACTGCATTATGCAAACTTCATCCACCTTGTAAATGGATGGCAGTCCAGCATGACGAAGTCCCATATGGAGACATTCACAAGACAGCATTTTAGCCCATTCTTTGTTGCTACTATCTAGCCCACGTGTGATGTTACACTCAGGTTCTTCATTCTTTGCACAGACAAAGTCATTCTCTGGGATGAATTTCCATATCCTTCTGCTTTAGAGATCACTACTGAGATGTTTCTCTTCCTTACAGTGAAACAAATAAAGCAAAGAAGTAACTGTCTTTACCAGTAGGATTCCCAGAGGAGAGATTTAGTACAGAGAGTGTTGCAAGAAATAAAATTTACCACCCAAACTTGTACTTGAAATCATGAAGTTTGACAGAAGAACTGAAGAGAATGCAGAAGGATAAAAATGAGGGTGGGAGGGGTGGGGGGAGAGAAGAATCTAGTTTGGAAACTAAACTTAAGAAGGACATTAAAGGAGAAACACACAGGGAGAAAACTTTTCCTAGTGACTGCTTGAATGGGGGAGACTTTTAAGTGGTTTTGGAACATCATCACAGTCTTTTGAGAGATTCTGTCTTGAATTTGGGGTAAAGTTATAGGGCCAGTCAGGTAATTTGCTGAATTTTGCCTGGAGCTGTGCAAAAATGTCTTAAGAGTTCAGAGAATATGAACTATTTCACAAAATTAGTTCATGTTTTAGCAGGAAAGAATGAAAGGAGAAGAAATCGGAAATACAAATTTTACTTTTTACACTTCTATTTTCAAAGATACAATATTTCTGCGTATTTTTCAGAATGGCCTTTTCAGGTGGTGTGGGTAGGGGATTGTTTACTTTGTGTTTTTTCTGAAGGCCACAAAGGATCATTGGGATTATCCACTCTGACCTTGTGTATTACATGCTTCAAGGAGGAAGGGTGGGACCCTCTGCTCTGGGCTTTCATGTGCCTGGGGATATATGAGTAGGAGGGAGGTAGGTGCAGACATCATGTCAGTGTTGTAAAAAGGAGTTCTAAAACTTATTGTTGGGTGAAACTAAGCTGTGTTTTAATGAGTGATCCACAAAATCATTCATCTCTCATTAATCAAAAAACCTTCTACCTTTTGGATCTCCATCTATTGCTTCAGTTCAGTGGCCCATTACTGGGACACTCACCTGGTGTGATTCTCTGCAGAAACTAGGAAATCTGACACTTGCTTCTCTCCTGATTGTTTTTTATGTTCACTTACTCAATTTGAGAAAGCATTTGCGCCAGATGAAATGAGAAATGTATTAGCAGAGAGGATGACATGAGTTTGTGGGAAAGTACAGTTTCTCCTCTTTGATTTCCACAGGTGGCAGTGGTGGCTGGAACCCTGAGGGCTGCCAGGTGGACACAGAATCCAATGAAAATGAGACGGTTTGCTTATGCAGTCACCTCACGCACTTTGGGGTCCTAATGGTAGGCAAGCTCACTGTTCACTAAGTTAGCTTTTCTAGGAACTGCAATGCAGCTTTTGTCTTGAGTCAAGAAAACTCAATTTTTTTTTGTTTGGTTTATACGTAATTTTCCCCATTATTGTCATAAAGTTATTTTTTCATGACAAAATAGCTAGTGATAGGGACTCAGGAATGAGATAATGAATGAAGTTAGCAATGAAAGTATGTTGTTGTTGCTGTTGTTATAGTTTATGTTACGATTAACATTATTATTACATTCTTTACAAGTGTCTAAATATTTAAAAATAAAAAATAAACTGTGCCCATAAGGGTATTCTATATTTTAAAAATACTGTGCCACAAAAGACCTGGGGTTGAGACTTCTGAGCATTACCAAAATACAGAGAACATATTATACCATCCTACTTCAAAGCTGGGACGAGGCTCAGTGAAAAAGAAAGTAATAGACTGTAAAATCAAGGCCCAGTACTAACAGTTCCACTAGTGAAACAGAAAAAAATTATCTTAATGAGTAGTAAGGGTCCCTGTTGTTTCTCTCTATCAATCTAATCTGACAAAATGACATGCAGCTGTCACATATAACAAGAGGGTGTAGCAAGAGGGAAGTGAATGAAGTCTAGGTGGATTTGAAATGCTAAGATCAGGGAAGTGGGAAAGTTGTTTGCAGAAAAGAAAAACGTGGAGAAAAAGTTCAGGTCCTGTTTTCAGAACAATAAAAGGGAGACTCATGTTGTCAGGAGAAAGAGTCTGGGAGAAAAAATGTCCTAGATTCAATAAAATGGCTAATGAGGATAAAAAGTCAAGGGAGCACAATAATTCCCTTTCATCCTGAGATTCAATAGGCTAAATCATCCTTCACAAATTTAGGTTGCAAATCTGACAAGATTTATATTTGTCTACTGACAAAAAGTATAGAGCAATACCTTCTTTCATGAAATGTGTAAACCCATATTTGCTGTTTTCTTATGAATGGCTTTAATCAGCTTTGGTGATGCCTTGCAGTACAAGCCTTTTCCTTGAAAAAGAATGCTCACTGAGGGCTCATATAACATATGTAACTCATACTCTACCAGAGCCTTAAGCAAAGTCTTCAGATAGGGTGGCAGAGAGAGGTAGGGCATAGCCTATCAGGGAGATGAAAGAGGAACCATACAGAGCACTTCAACCACAGTAGCATAATTCTTCTGGCATTCAGGTGTCTCCAGCAATTTGCACATTAAGTCTTTTTGAGAGTAAGAAAATCTGAACATTAAAAAGATGGAATACTGTTACCTTGTCTTAACATGTGAAGATTTTTTTATGCTCAGTAGTGGGCTGCAACATTTTTCCATCTAAAATGAACATTCTTTGGCCTCTAAAACATACCTACAGAAAAGATGTTTGCTCTTGATCACAGCAATGCTCATAGTGGAAGTATTTGGGTTTTAATTTATCTTGTTTCACTGACACATAGGACTTGACTTAACTGAACAAAGGAGCCCCATGCACTGATTTTTTCAGCTTTGGCTTTCCAGATCCTTCTTAATAGAACTGCTCTATTCATGTGAGGCTCAGATATAGATATGAAAAAGCCACAAGCTTTTTGTCTTTTTGCAAGCTAAATTGTAGTCTTGTTTCACTTTTCATCCTTGAAGACAGAAAAAAAGGGCTTTCTCTAGGGTATAGTCAATGAGTCCCTTCTCTTCTCCAAATGCTTTTGTGGCACTCTGAAATAAGGCAGAAGTTTTCTGAATCTGGGCTGTGTTCCAATAGATTTTTGCATAGTTTTGACCCTTCTAGTTGCTTTTCCCTTTTAATAATCTTTTCTGTCTTTAATTTAGATATTAAATTGTTTTCAAATAGCACTCTTCTTGTATATACAAACTGTCATATAAGGTTGGGACAGGGTGTAAGAAACCTGCTTCTTCCTTTTCCTATACAGAATGCAGTCTTTGGAGCATTTTATTCTTTTTGCTACATAGTTTTCCTAGTGACAACTACTGTAAAATGGACGCCATTATGTGTTTGTTAGTATTTGCTCACATTTACTCCACAGTGATATAGATCCAAACATTCTCATTTTTTCTTGTTTTTAAAAAAGGAACTAACACTGGCATTTATGCTCAGACAGTACTATGTGGCAATTACAGTTGGACAGATAACTGGAAAAAAAGTTCTCAGAATGTTCCTGCTTCATTTCCAATTTTTTTTTTATGTTGTCTTTGTCGCTCTTTTTCTGACCAATTCTATTTATGACTATCGTTTGCATGTCAAAACAGACCATAAAACCAAAAAGGAGTATCTTGCCCTTGGTTTCACCCATAGATGATTAGCTACATTGACTCACAGGAACTTTTAATAATGAGAAGTGATGTCAGAAACTTCCCAGAATGTTGCACATTTTTGCATGAATACTTTGAAATTACATTCTCTTAAATCTTACATCTTCTTAAAGACTGTTGCTTGAAAGCAATTGAACTAAAAATTTTGAAAAGGGCAGATTTTCCCAGAGAAGGACATTTCAATTTCTGGTACTGAATTATAAGGATCTGTATCAGGCTCTGTCTATCTGCTGATCCCAGCAGTTATAATACTTAAAAAACAATGTTTTGAAGAGCTATGGGAAGGAAGTGAGATGTGTAACAACTATAGACTACATATACTCAGTAAACATGAACCCTCATGTCAGGGTTATAGTAGTACTGCCAAAGTGCTTTGGAATTTTACTTGACTAATTGCCAAGAGTGTTGTGCTCATGGAAAAGGTGTTTGCTGTAACTGATACCTCTTCTTCCTCTCTCACATAGGATCTTCAGAGAACCGTTACACAAATAGACCCACAGAATACCAAGGTCCTCACCTTTATCACCTACATAGGCTGTGGGATATCTGCTATATTTTCAGCTGCAACTCTTCTGACATATATTGCATTTGAGTAAGTATTAGTTCTATGAAAAAGATCACGAAGGTTGTATCTGGATGTGATGTGTAAAATAAATTAGTTGTATGGTTAGCGTGGTTTATTTATCTAGGAAAGCAATTCTTTTTATTTTTTTTTAGTAAAAAAAAAAAAGCCTACAAAATCATGATTACAATGTTGTGATTTTTTTTTTTTTTTTTTTTTTTAAAAGGACTTTAGGTTAGTGTGTCTCAAAATTTTCACTTCTGGGAGTACAGAATCTTCTAGATTCTGAACAGATATGTATTATTTTAAAATCCTCCATCAGGCTTTTAGTAAAAACAAAACAAATCTTACCCATGTAACAAGTCCTTAGTATAAAGAGAGAAATTTCCAGCTACATTTATATTTACATTACATAGAATGTAATTTCCAGTTACATTCTAGAGCCCTTCAGGAAGAAGTAGAAAGAGAAATAAAATTAATATAAATTGTGAAGTTACATCAATTTCAATACCAGTCCTGCTGAAATGTGGAAGTGACTCAAAAGAATCCAAAAGTTTTGAAGCAGTACTGTGAATAGTTAAAAGAGAAAATGAAGTCATGTCAGCACAAAGGAACCATTCTGCCTGTAACAAAGCAGGACAGAGTATCTCCTAAAAACGATAGTTTGCTAGTGGAGGAAAAGGAGTTTCTGAGTTCTGAATATCTCCACTGATTGCATTCCTATGGCATTACCTATGGTATGGCATTCCGATCCAACCTGGCAGAAGTTGTTGGCTTTGGCCCTCAGTTCATATTTTCAGTGTGTATTAGTTAAAAACAAAAATTGACTTAATCTTCAATATTCCTAAAATGCTGTTAAGCAAACAAACAAACAAAAAACCCCAAACCCCAAGCAAACACGAAACACTATGCACTGAACTATATATTCCAAAAATCAAGCAAAGATTTACATAGAAAATTACCAGATGAGCTTCTGGTCAGCTGTATTTTGAAAGTTTTCTTTTAATTTTCTTCATTTTTCATTTAAAGTACAAAGCCCATTGTGTTATATTTAATTTGAAGGGGGGTTAATAATAAATCAGTTGCTAAAATATTGTGGTAGTTAATTAGCTTATTAAGGACCCAAAGAAGTAGTAGCTTTCCCCCATCACATGCAGCAGAAGCCTGAAGAGATCACACAGAAGTACACATCACTATGCTTTATTGCCATAAAAGCTTACAGATAGCAGCAAATCCCAGTAAGTAACTTGGGTGATTAAAGCCTAGTATTTCTCTCATTAGGAAGTTGCGAAGAGATTACCCATCCAAAATCCTGATGAACTTGAGCACAGCTCTGCTCTTTCTTAACCTGATCTTTTTACTTGATGGTTGGATTGCATCCTTTGACATAGATGGCCTCTGCATAGCTGTAGCTGCACTTTTGCACTTTTTTCTTCTGACTACCTTTACATGGATGGGACTGGAAGCTGTTCACATGTACATTGCTCTGGTGAAAGTGTTCAACACATATATACGGCGATACATACTGAAGTTTTGCATCATTGGCTGGGGTGAGTTCAGTCATGTCAATATTTACAAAGCATATATTTTGAAATAATGCTATATAAAATCTTTCTATCACAAATGCAGAGCAGAATCAAAATCTGTGTGACATTTTCCACGTGGTGGTGCCTGAGTGCAGTAAATCCACTCTGTTGCTGAAGTCTTCTGTATTAATTCTGTGCAAATACAACATGACTGGAACTCCACCTGGAGCAGCTCACAGCCCAAGGAGGAGTATGCAGACCAAATGAACTTTCCAGAGAGGCCAGAATGGGAGGGGGAAATATTAGTGTCATATCAAATATGGGGAACCATGGCACACAATAAATTAAGAAACTCTTGCAGTTACTACAATGCCTATGGGGGTCTTTACACTGACTTTCAAAAAGCTTTCAATCCAACTTAAAGTTTCTTCCCAACAAGTACAAGACTATGGCAGAATCAGAAACAAACAAAACTTCCTGAGCTTCAGCAGTGTTTAAACAACAGAGAGATCCTGCCTGTCCTAAGCAGTGTACACAGGAGGACTGAAATGGAAAATGTAATACTGAAAAATGACTGTGAGGCTCAGGCAGCAAGGCTTTTATTCTTCTTCTTTTTTTTTTCTGTATCAGGAATCTGTGCCTTCTGCCTGAATGCACATATTGTGTTTGAAATAATATAACACAATACAAAACCATTAACCTCATGGCTAGAGCATTGACCTCAGTCCAGCTGATAATTGATGTCTTTCCATTGGCAACTAGCATCCTCTTTGGCAGCCTCAGCAGAGAACAAGGACTGAGTGGTCGGAAAAGCAAATTAAACTCTTCCTCTTTGAATCTGTTTTGTCATAGCAAGGATAAGACATGTAAATAAGGCATGTCAGGAAAGGTGCATTTCTTTTGTGTGAGCTGTACCACTCTGCGCAGAGTTCTCTTCTATATAGCTATTTTACCAAAATATTCCCTTTACCTTATTATTAAGAAATAATGCACACACATAACACACATTTACAGTTGAGAGAAGTAGTGGAGAAACTACAGGTTCCAGTTCACATTCCCCAGTTGTCCAGAGTAATAAAGTGACATTAGCATCACTGAAAAAAGATCCCCCCAAAAAATCCCAGTATCATCCCTCCATTAGATCTCATTTTTGTAATAGTTTGTTAACCTTCTTCTCACTATGAGAGCCTGCCTGCAATTTCAGATTTGGTAATTAAGGGAGATTATTTTACTTTAGTTTCCATATTGCATACTAAAATAACATTTTCTACATTACAGAATGTTATGAGGCTTATTCAATTAATACCCATTAATTTCTTTGATTACTATTTGAAATATTGTTTGAAAAATTGTTTCCTTCTACTTCTCTGTGCAGTTTTCAGACAGAACTACCTCAGGATATCCTGTACTAAAGCAGTAAGGGTGGAGACATCAGTAATTTAGCTTTGCATGGTGATTTTGAAGTTTTGCTTGAAAGCAAGCTGCTAGTTTTCTTGTGTTACAGGTTTGCCAGCTCTGGTGATAGCAATTGTTTTTGCAAGTGCTAATACAAATGCAAGTGATGTATATGGCAAACAGTTATATGGCAAAGATGCTAATGGACAAGGAGGAGACGACTTGTGAGTATTTCTCTTAATCTTCGACCATTTAGCATTTAAAGTATGTAAGAAATTGCACTGAATGTATGAAAGAAAAGCATTGGTCAGATGCTTTGGAAAAGTTCCTTGCCTGGCAAAGCTGTCATTTTGTATTTTTATTATTGTATCATGCTAAACATTCTGTCCATTTATTATTAGAGGATTAAGCTAAGTCTCTCGCAGGGCCATCTGTCAAATGGCTACCTCAAAGGACTACCCATCCTGCTTATTCTGGAGAGATGTGAGTTCTCCTTTCACTCAAGTGACAGAAACTTGGGGTTTTGACACTGAAAATCCAAGTTTTCCCATTCTGTTACTAAAATATCCTATGCTTCACACAGATGAAAGTGGTAAAGCTACACATACTGAGGCCAAGCTTTCCAGGATGGCATTGCAGTTCCCACTACTTGTATCTGAGGCCAGATTTCCTTTTGAGTTTCAGCAAAAATGCAGTACTACCTTCAGGCTTCTGACATGATAGTACTATGGGCCATGGTCATTTAAAATGTCACTAAACTTGATCCTCTTTACAAACAGAAAATAGACAAAGGTTTCATGTTAAAGTATAGCTCAGCATCAGCGATATCAGGGAAGGTGGATATTTCTTGTAGGCATATAAATAGTTGGAGTATAGTATACCTTACCTAAAAATGGTCATATTTTTGTACTTTTTTACAGCTGCTGGATCAAGAATGAAGTTGTCTTTTATGTGACTTGTGCTGGATACTTTGGAATCATGTTTCTGATGAATGTTGCCATGTTTATTGTGGTGATGGTGCAGATCTGTGGGAGGAATGGGAAAAGAACTAATCGGAGCCTGAAGGAAGAGATCCTGAGGAACCTTCGTAGCGTGATCAGCCTGACCTTCCTCTTGGGCATGACATGGGGCTTTGCCTTTTTTGCCTGGGGTCCCTTAACTCTTCCTTTCCTGTACCTCTTCTCAATTTTCAATTC
This sequence comes from Myiopsitta monachus, assembly GCA_017639245.1. Classification (NCBI taxonomy): domain Eukaryota; kingdom Metazoa; phylum Chordata; class Aves; order Psittaciformes; family Psittacidae; genus Myiopsitta; species Myiopsitta monachus. The sequence continues at coordinate 49,674,778 of CM029925.1, read as the reverse complement.
ACTGCAAGGTAAGCCAATCAAATAATATTTGAACTGTTGCTGTCCTGGGACGTATTGTGTCCAGTGATTTGACTAGGAAACCCAGATCCAAGCACTCTAGTTTTTCCCTTGATACTAAACCATTACTAGTTTCCCTTTATGTGGAATAATGATACCAACTACATATGGCTTGAATGTCTTAGGTAAAGTAATTAGCACTTCAAGATCTTTTTCATAAAATGCACTGTATAATAAATAATGCTATTGCTAGCTGACAGTCTTCAGTGATCAGTGCTGAGATAGATGCTGTATGACCTTCAGCATTTCCTTTCACTGATTATAACAAATATAGGAAGACTCTTTACTTAATTTATTCCTGAAGGGAATCTGTAAAGCTCATAACTACTTTATTTAGGCATGAGAAGCTCATTAGACATAATTTTGTCATAAGACAAAATTTAGTCCTGTTCCTTAATGTGGATAAGTAGCACAGAGATCTGGGATATCCTTTAGCTCTTTAAGGAAAATCCAGTGACTGTTATAGTCAGCTTTTTTTTTGGTTGCCTTTAGCGAAGTTTTGAATATTTACCTTTCCAACATAGTTCATCTTTTTAAAAATGCTGGAAATTGTAATCAACAGTTATAAATTGCAGAATTGTATAGGTGACATTTAAAAGAATGTCAGCTCAGAACTGAAATTTGGATTGTCCTTCAATGCCATTGGAGAAGCATGTGTTATGCCACACAAATACTGAGATAAGAAACAAATTTTCCCAGGGTCAGCAAAATATCTTCCCTTTATGAAAAAAAGTACTTACTGTGGCACTGTGTAGATTATATCTCTTACAGCTGAGGTATATTTACTGTGCCAAAAGATTTATTGAGCATTTGTGGAAAGAGAATAATATTGTGGATTTTGGTATGGTTCAGTTTCAACCTAAAATACTTTGGCAAAATGGCAAAAGTTGTTTGGATGTGATGTTCTTACTAAAGACTTGTTTTCCAAAGGACAGATTCTGATACTCCCCTGGCAGCATAATGAAGTATTTGCTGCAGTGTGTCTCTGTTAGAAATTTAGAAAGGCCTAGAGAGATTAGAAGTATGGGAAGAACATGAAAAAAAACTGAAACTCTGAAAAGCATGCCAAGGACCAAGTTGAACAAATTCTCTGTAACCAGAATTTCCAGTGCAATCAATTAGGCTTGCATGTGCAGAGCATACACAAGGTTGACCACCACTGCTTAAGTCTCTGTGTGGTAATAACACTGTTCAATGGAAAATGAATATTTGGAAGGCAGTTAAGCCAGGAGATGAGACTGGAAAAGCTGAGGAGTAAATGCAAAAGCAAGAGTGAGGAGCTTTTCACAGATTTTGGTAGCAATAATGACAAAGTATATGCTTAGGCATGTCATATGAAGTACAGGAAGATGACAATCCCATATCTCAATGTGCTTATTGCTGTGTCAGAAAGAGCTAGGCAAACCTAAGGAAGAGTATATTTAAAATCACATATATCTGGTGCAGTGCACATGTAGCAGTAAGGGGATGGAACAGAGCAAAGAAGAAATTAGGGTTTGTATCAGGAAGCATTTCCTAGCACCAAAAAGCTGGGCAAAGTCTGACAAGTCTTTCATCAGTATTAGAATGAACTTCATTTTGAAGACCTCAGTAAATATGTTTATTCTCTCTCAAGTTTTTGAAACCTGCATGAGTATTTTAAGCTATACCAGCAGCCTCCATCAACACTTTTCTGTGCACTGTCAGTAAAAAAGTAAATTGCATCAACTACCGGTGTTACTGTACTTTGCTATTTCATCTACATAGGAAATGATTTTTCTCTCTTTGACGCTCAAAGTGAAAAAAACTGGGAACATCTTTTTTTGGCTGCTCATTTTATATATGCCTGGGCAAGCCAAATACCTTCAAGCCACAGCCAAGCCTAGGGTCTGATTTGGCTCTGGGAAGCAAAACCAAACCTGTGCTACTAAAGCACATTGTAAACTTAATGTATAATGAAATACAGAGAAAAAAAAAATCCAGAGACCAAGTCCAGACAGGGCAAAGGCAAAGTACTTAATGCAGTACCTTTGTTTTATATTACTATAGTCTTGCACATTTTCTTTTTTAACCATTCAGAATGGTCCAAACATTCACTACAACTTAATTAAGCATCAATTTAGTAAGTCTGTAGCTGTGCAGAAGTACTAAGAGGTAAATGGGGCCGCAAACAACTGCTTATCTCTAAGCCTGTAAGAGCTGCAAATGATTGCATTGGAATTACTGTGTGCTTAAAACAAATCACAGGAAGAAATATTTCACTGAACAGAAAAACCATAGTGCAACAGAGCTTGTGTTTGGGATGCATTAAGGTATGTTTGCCTTTCCTAACTTGTGCTTTGTTGTTTTGGGGTTTTTTTTCCCTATCAGCTCTTGAGAAACTTCGCAAAAAGTGTTTCATGACTCAAACCTTACCTAAAGTTAACTGATCTCAGTGCTCTCAGCCTGGCCTGATGGCTGTAAGCAAATAAAAGTCCAGTTCAATGACATGCATTCATGCAAAATTAGACCTTAGTGCTTTGGAGGAAAGAGGATAATTTTATGCTCCAGAGCATGTTTTTTCCGAGCTATACCCTGCCATTGTGCTCTACCAGCTGAAACATAGTGGGCATTAGTGTACAGAACTATTCATGATGATCATAAAGAGACTGTTTTAGGGGATGGTACTTAACCACATTTGCCCACATTAAGTAGTATTTATTCACGTTTAAGATATAATCATGAGGGATTTGGCAGTGACATTTTGCCATCAGGTGTTCAGCCTCAGGCTAGCTCTCGCCCAGAGAATAAAACAAGAACAGGCCAAATCAGAGAATGATGGAAGATTCCACAACTAGTGCCTACCTGGAAAGAGCCAGGAGCATATGAGACTTCCAACTTCTATATTTAGCTCCAAAATATCTGATAAAATCGTATCATATGCCCAGTTAAGACCTCCTTTAACACATGGTAGATGCTTACCTTTTGTCTTGAAAATAAAGGTTATACAATTGCATGCAAAAAATAAATTCTACAAAACATTCTTAAACACATTTATTGCAATTGCATGCATAAACCAGGTAATTTTCTTAAGAAGTAAGTATCTGGATACCTAATCAGTATTTGCAAACATATTCTTACCATTTTCATAATCGTTTCAAGTACGTACATGAGATGCACATAAATCGAAGTGCTCTTTTCCAGGGCATTCTTCAGTGCCAATTACAAGACTTCTGGTTGTAAAGGAATACAGCCCAGAGTTCTATAGTATGGAGCAGGAGAAGATAAAGTTATCTCCTTGCTAATATAATAGTGCCTGTATTTACTTTGCAACCTGGTTCTTGCAGTCCTGTTCCGTCCAAAACAGTCATTTGGTTCAAACACAAAACCTTTTAATTATTTCCCTCTCAGCCAAAAAAATAATTAGAAGATCCACACTGAGCTGAATCTGAATCAACAGTGTCAGTAAAAGGGGTCCTATTCTCTCTCTTTAGATTTCCCTTCCTCTCTCCAGACACTGACATGGCAGCTGGAGGTTGGAAAAACTTTAATTTATTTCCACACTTCCTAAAGGAGGCATAGATGACAATAACAAAACTTTAAAATTGTTTTCCTTCTCTTACAGTTCATAGTCTTTGTTTTAGCAGACGTTCATTAATCTGTTTATTTATAAATACATGCTTCATTTGCTGTTTATTTGCTTTTGTCACAGGTTTGTTTATATTTGTATTCCATTGTGCAATGAAAGAAAATGTGCAGAAGCAATGGAGGAGACATCTTTGTTGTGGCAGATTCCGACTGGCAGACAATTCAGGTAAAAACAATTCATAGCTCCCCTCCTTCGGTGCTGCAGTAGTCTGTAAAAGTCCAAGTGAACAGCTTGCTATGTTATTTTTAATATAACACAGTGTAAGCCAGAGATGTGGAAATATAGATTAATCATAGCCTGTCATTTCACTTCAGTGCTAACAACTGCCAAGGGACTTTTCATACACTACTTCATAAAAATGCTCAAGCCTTCTTTCTCAGTTTTCCGCTGAAGCGGCTGGTGAATTTTGTGCTATAAGCATGGTTTCAAAAGCGCCCTTTGGACCCTGAAAAAAAAAAAAAGTTCCAGAGATTCAAACTCTATGATTCAAAAGCCAATCTTGTCACTTTTCTCCTACATTACAGTATGGTCACTGAATTGTGTGGACTGTTGAGGTCGATCAAGGAGCAATTATTAAAAAGCAGATAGAAATACTTTGACTTCTTTTGTTTTTATCTTTGCCTTTTCAAACTGTTCTGTACTTCACCATCTAATTCAGAGAGACCATTAAAGACTCAAAACCATAGAAAATTCTTTTAGCAGAAGCCTAACGAGGTGTCAGAATTGAAGTTCATCTTCACCTGCAACTCTTAGAGAGCAAGGAGAGCAGCTGGTTTGGATACTTAAAAGTACACCACTTGGGACACAGCATTTATAGTCTCTTGTACCTTTGGCCATCTCAGATGGCATTAGACTCCTGTGTTTAGGAACTGGATCTTGTTTTGCTGTCTGATGGAACCATATGATTTTTGCTCATATGGTTCTTGTTCAAAGACCAGGGTTGAAATTTACAGTTGATGTAAGGTGGCATAAGCTCATTGCCTAGTAAGGGGTAAGATGGTATATCCTGGATAACAGTGCTCCAAATATCCTTGTGTCCTTTCTCTCTTGGCATCCAAGGTCTGATTCAAGTTTTTAAGTAACCCTTTTGCCATTGAGACTTCTGCTTTGTCTTGCTCTGCTTTGTTTAGGGAGTGCATTGTCACTGTACGCTACAAAACATTTATGCTTTCACTTTGTAGTAAGAAAATCTGATTCATAATTTTAAAGAGTTAGTTAATACAAATTAGGAAATGCATGTTCTTTCTGATGAGGCATCCAGATTGTTTCATCTGTTCAGTTTCCATGTGGTTCATGCTGTAACTCCTGAACTGGAAAACACAGATGGATCAAATTATTTCCAGATTTTTATGCTGCTGTTGTGGGTATAACAGAACTAAAAACCTGAAGCATCTGAGTATTTCAGTGGTTTAGTTAATGTGTGGCCATTATGGCTAGCACTAACCGGTCCAACCCCATCGGCTGCTTTTATTCTGCATGAATCTGACATAGTTTTCAGGCAGAATAGTGAAACATACATAGCCAAATGTAAACTTGCATAGCTATGAAGTTGAAGTATACTTTAGGGCATGCTATGGTAAGGCAAAGAAACAAACAAGCTAAATAAAGCCTTGCAACACTGCCACGGCTATGTCAGAGAAATAGTAACCTATACCCTACAGCAATGATTTAAGATAAAATATTTGTCTTGATTTGAACCAAGGCAAAAGTAGCCACGTGCCTTTGGTTTGGGCTTCCACTTTGTGAGTTTAACTGCAGTACAGTGAACAATGGCAATAAGACTAAAGTATGAAAATATCTGTATCTACCTGCAAGTATGTGATGCAGAATTAGTTAGATACATTTATTCTACTGGTATTGGGACACTTGTGATGAACTTTTCAGTGTCAGTTTTCCTCAATAAGTTTACTGGTATTTGCTATTTTGTTTAATTTATGAAGCAAATTTAACTACTGTGGTAAACAGCAAAGTAAATCAAGTTGGAATATTTCTTGTATTTCTTAAGAATGAAAGAGGCTACCTAATAGGGAAAGGACAGTCTGTGTGTAAGAAGCAACATTAAGAAATGTACCTGATACTTGAAATGTTCACAATTGAATAAATCAGGCATTTAGTACCCATGGTAATTATTTATGTAAAACTTTTCAATCACTTTTAGATTGGAGCAAAACAGCCACCAATATTATAAAGAAGAGCTCTGATAATCTTGGGAAATCCTTATCCTCTAGTTCCATTGGCTCCAATTCAACCTACTTAACATCCAAATCAAAATCTACAACAAATACATATTGCAAACGAAACAGCCATACAGGTGAGTTCTTGCATCTGTGGATATGTAGTTTCATGTTAAAGGCAAAATAGGGATTTCTACCCAAAGGTTAATGTGAGAAAATATCATCCGTTTGTATAGGTTTGGTATTTTTAAAATATATGTTATTTTGTTTATTATTATATTTTATTATATTCTGTTTAGTGAGAATCTTACTGCTATTTTCTCAGTAACCAATATTCGGTGCATCCGTTAGCATGAGGGGCTATGCATCAAGTATTTTAAGAGTGTATGTCTTTCTTGATTATTGAGATTGTACATGAAGAACATTTGCTTTGAATAGAGTAAAAATGACCAGTATCTTAGAAATACCCCAGTGTACCTGAGCTTGCTTTCAGGACTGCCATTCGCAGCCATGCTGGGGCACACGTCTGGGATTTGCCTCACTAGGGTACCTGTCCCTGCTGCCATCTCAGGTTTGATGGGCCACACACACAACTGCCCTAACCAAGCTGTCTTCAGTAGTCTCTCCTATGAAGGGACACTTCTGTCAGCAGTCTTCCACGGACAGCATCTATAACATTCACTGATCACAATGCTGCTCATAATTTAATAGTAGAGGAGGAGAGCATTGTCCACTGCAGAGCAGCTTCTCTTCTGCAGACAGAGAATTCCCATTTGTACGCATGGCAGATAAACATTTAGACCCTTAGTATTGGGATTCATGATAAAAATGTGCTTGAATGTTTTGCTGGACTCAGGGCTTTTTATCAGTCTGACAATTAAAGAGACCTAATGCTGGAGCTTTTGAAATGCATTCTTAAAGCAAAACAGTAAAACAGTTCCAGATAAGAAGTAAGTTAAAAGAAACTTGCATTTAGGAACAAGCTCATGCTTTCTTCAGAAATGGTGGGCTTAATCCCATAGATAAATTATTTCCTAAAAGGGACTGCAGTTGGTAATGTAATCATAGTCTGTAATGAGATGGTTTATTGGACATTAAGGGAATACCACAGTTTTCTCTCTGCTTTTAAGATTCTGATGCATTTTGCTTTGACCTCTGGAAATACACATTTTATTGTGATAACCCGAAGGAATTTTTGCTAAGGTTAGGTTTTTATACGATGACATATCTTCTCACATGTTAAAGTACTAGAAAATAACATTCAGATTCTGATTTTTAATACAGCTAAAGTTGTTTGATGTCTTAGCTAAATTGCAGACACATGATATAATAGCTACATGTCTTGGCAACTCTTGTTAATATGGTTATAATGTGCTCTCTGGAATTGACACAAGCATTCATGTGTTTGTGGTATAGATAATGTCTTCTAAAGCCCTTTCCTCATCAGTGGTGGAGCATTACAGGTAAAGTGAGAATTGCTTTTGTTGAATGCATGGGTCAAACAGCAGGGTGGAGGAATGCCTCTTGCATGATGACCTCGTTGACACAAAGGACTTTGCTAATCAGAAGTGCTGCTTGTTTCTCACTATTACATCTTGCACCATCGATGCTGAATCAAAGGATAAGTGAGCTTCAGAGTCTGGGTGTCTGCACATTGCATGGGGAATAAAGCATTTGGAAGATACTTTTTTGGAAAATAGACCATGTCCTGACATTAATGCTGTGTACAGTAATCTGTGGAAAAGAGATTAAGTTGAAACACCCATACACAAAGCATACAATAAAAAGCAAAAACAATCTGATTGAGTCCTAGAAAATGTTTTCATACTTTTTTAAAGTTATTACAGGAATTTCAAGATACTGATTTTCTATTTGGTCTATGGCCATTATGGAATTAGTCTTCTAGCTATGGCTTTTCATATCTAGTCACACCCGAAATAACTCTGCATGACAAACTATATATATATATGCCTGAAAGCCAGGCTGTGAATTGCTGGTTGAATGCAGAATGCACCGATTGGAACACGAATACTGGGTGGACCTTACTGGGTAAAGGAAAGAAATCACTTCAGCATCTTGTGGCCCAGTTGTCTAGGGGTCTTGTACAAACTTGTAGATAGTACCATATATGACACTTCTGTGAATCTGAAGTTAAGATTATTTCTACAGAGAATTTGGTGGTACAACTACCAATTACTTCAGTGATACAGGATTTTAACCCTGTACTTAAGTGCGAAGCCCATTGAGCTAAAAAAAAACAACAGAGGCTTCCAGTGGTTTCAAAGGCCTTATGTAATTCCTGTGCATGCAAATTTCATGAGGAAATAGCTGATATTTAACAATGTAATGATGCCTTGTGAAAAAAAGTGTACATATTTGCAAGGAATTTCAAAAACTTTCCCTAAAGACAGAATTAACTTTGTAATAAGATTAAATATGTAGAAAAACTTCAAAATGTAGTAGCATTGGCTAGTAAATGCATACATTTGAAAGGCACACAGTACTCTGCAGGTTGCTGTTGGACATGGAGTTATTTGCTGCAATTCATGGGTATTATTGCGTGCTTTGAAAAAATCATCCTGATATGCCTGAACATGCCTGTTTCTTTTGTCATGAGTAAAATTGTGTTGATTTCTCACTCTGCAATCCATTTCTCCTCCTTTGCAAAACTTTTTGTGGCTTGATATCATGACTTCTTCAGGGGTGGGTTACTTTTCTGTTTACTTTTAGCTAATTTATTTCTCTAAGATTTTTTTGTATGAAATCATAATTTAAATTCTTTCATATTATAATATATAATTTCACATTTCATATATAATCATAAATTAAATTCTTAAATTATCCCTTAGCAAGGAATTTTGAAGGTAATTTCACTAGTCTTGTAAACAGCCATCAAAAATGTCACTTGTAGAAAACATTGCTTCACAGCATGCTCCATCTTACTGTTGGCTTGCAATGATGCAAAACTTGACTGGGTTATGAACATTAATTCCACTTTTATTCACTGCGGTGAAAGAGATAAGAAAGTTCATTGGCACTTTGTACTTGAGAAAATGAGATAGGGCTCTCTCTTCCCATTGCTCACTACATGAGCTCTACCTACTGACCGTTCTCAGAACAGCAATATTGTTAAGCCGCTGAAGCACTTCCCCAGCCCGGCTGGGAAATGCCTTGCTCCTCTTTCTCTTCAGCTCCACCCTTGGCTGAAAGCACCTGAAATGTGAGGGGGTGCCAGTTTTCTGCATCTTTTTCTCCTCACAGTTGTTCAGTACCCTCCATATCATGGAAAAAACAAAGGGACACTAGGCAAGTCAAAGTTTAGGCCAGTTTCAGTCTGGCTATCTGCTTTAAGATGCAAGTCATCTTCTGCTATATTTTGCACAGAGTACATTATTTCTGTGAATACCTTAAAACCTCAACTACTGAATTAATTAAATCCTTTTATTGTCATTTTCCCCTACTTTGTTGTGTGGAGAAGTTATTTACCAGATGTTAAGGAGGTATCCCCTATTCCAGAGCTAAAAACATCAAAATGTTTTTACTCTGTAAGATTCAAAGCATCAACAGTAAATAATGTATTTAGATAATGCCAGCAGTGGCAAATGAAGGCATAACTATGTGGGAGTGACACTGTTAGACCTGTTAAACTATGAGTTTGCTTAAGAAGCCCTAACTTCTTGTTGCTTTTTCCTCTTTCTAGAGAATGTTTATCTTGACAAGCCATCTTCAAAATTTGCCCAAGAGGATGGAGAACAGACGTCAATTATCCCTGTCCACCAGGTTATTGACAAGGTCAAGGGATACTGTAATCCTCACTCCGACAACTTCTATAAAAATATCATCATGTCTGACACATTTAGTCACAGCACAAAGTTCTAACTGGGCTTCTGAATTTCTTAAACTGAAGGAAGACAGACAGTCTTTTTGGAACTGTCAGTATTGGGTGTCATAAAATGTGACCTGTTTAGTTATTTTTTCCCAGTTCATAATATTCTCCTGTTAACAGCTCCCACTCAAGGACTGATTTCTCTGCCTTTTTACTGTTGTGGAAAAAGGCAATTTTTCCACCATGGTATTGAGCTGTTTTTAAATGTGCACCAGCCAACATGATGCCTGGACAGCTAATTGTAATCCTGTGTAAATATTTCTTAAGACTGAAGAGCCACAAGCCTATCTCTAAATTATATAGTCCAGACAGAAGCAAGTCTTAACTCCTGGTGAAAATAGCAGACATGACATGCAGTACAGAAAAGCTTTTATTGAACAGTTTACTGATGGTCTTCCTCTTTTGAAAAATACGTGTTTTTCCCTATGACACTTGTTAGATTCTTGCTTCTTAACTGTCTAGTGCTATCTGTTCTTTATTCATAAGTGAAAAACCCTACCACCTGTGTTAAAGGGTTATTTTAAAACATTTTTTCACTAAATAGACCTAATCATGCAAATCTTGCTTACCAAAAGAGTATGTGCTGTAAATTCAGGCTATTTTATATCCATGTAGAAAGAAACACACTTATTACATAGATGTGCTGGCTGAGAAGGGCATGGAGGTCATTAGTAACTTTTGCAGATTTTAAGCCCATTGATATATATGGAAACACAGTCATATGTATCATTTGCATCTGTGCACAACAAGTACACCGGTAAATCCAAAATTTACACAAAGTCATGTTTCAACATTTATTGGTTGGTATGTATAAAATGAGGCATCTCTGGCCACAATTCTGTGTTTAATATTCTTTTTCACTAAACAAAATAGAAGACATGCGGCTATATGTAGATGCATAAATATATATGTAGGACTCTCCATATGTTTTTATAATAATGCACACAGCAAATATGACAGGAAACCACAATGTGTACCACAATCTAAGAAAAATGAACGATGCTAAAACTTAAGTATTTAAATGCAAAATGAATACTTCGTAAACCCATGAGTTCATTTGTCAGTACTTCAGATACACTGTATGTGCAGACACCTCCATCAGATAGCATTGCAACATTAGAATAACCTGGAATACATTTACCAGTAATAAATAAATAACATATTTCCGGGCACTTGATGTTATCAGGATCAGTATTCCTCTCCTGCCCCCCTGTTGGTTGACTTGATTGATGATGTTGAGGCACAGAGTTAAACGGCATTTAGGCAACATTAGGGAATTTCACATAGCTATACTGTGCGCACAGTGCACAGAGACATAGAGTTGTATGTGTGCAGAAAACAGACAAGAGTATAAAATGCTCACTTGTTCTAATCTCTATAAATGTGTGACACATTAGCATGTGGCCATGGCTGCCAGAAGTGCATCTCTCCTCATGAAGCATGTCTTGCCCCATGACAGGTTTTATAACAATTGTAACTGCCCATGTTGCTGAAGGCATAGGCCAAAACAGCAAAGGTATTTTTAAATACTGTTTTCAGAGGAGATGATTGTTTCTGCATGGAAATTTTTGTTTTTCAAAAGGCCTTTCTTTTTTTTTAACCAAAATATTTTTAGCCAGGTATTTATTTTTAGTATTCAAAAGGGACCAAAAAGTTGTGCTGAGATTTTTCAGTCGCCAAGCAGGTGGATGTTCAGTGATCAGGGATGTGGATTTGTGCCTCTCTTTGCTCTTTGCATGAGATCACTTAATGTTGTGATCATGCGCAGAGATCATTTAATGCTGTGACCGCACAAATGGTGTATTTTCCCTGGCTGCAAACCCCTCATGGGAGGAGGATGCCCTGCTGGTATTCTGTCCAGAAACACTGCTGTCACTACATGGACCTTAGTGAAACCTCAGTCTCAGAACTGCAAATACTTACATGGTAGTATGAATGAAAGTCAACCTGATTGATTAACTTAAAATCTAATTATTAACAGGGATGAGTGTTGTCAGATCATCTTAATAAGGGAAATGATTTAGGGAGAGACTACGTACAAGCATTTACTGAACTTATATTTTATCATCCCACTTGCTTACCTACTGTAGATAATAGTGTTCACATAGCGGCTTACTGTGTGATTTCTACCTGATTAAGGTGTTCAGAAGTGAAGAGAAGGATAACCAAACATTCCTGAAAAAATGAGGGATCAATAAAATGTACCAGATTAGTAAAATATAAATAAAGAGCAAACACCGTATCCTGACTGAAGCTGAGCTGTAACCTATTAGTTTAATGTATAGCTCCATATATTTTTGCTGAATTAAGATTTTTTTTCTCTTTTTTTTTTTTACTACCATGTAGTAAACTTAAACTGTGTCAGTTAAATGCTCTTGAATGCTCTCAGTTCTACAATGTAATATTCTATTTTGTAGTTGACATGCTGTAACCTCCCCTGTATATATTTATTTATTTGTGAGGTTAAATATGTCAAATATAGTTAGCTCTATAATGACTGTTCTTGTATGTTAAAACTGAGCTTCTGCTTCATCATAGAAGAAGAGGGAAAGAATAATTTCTCAAATATGTTTTTTCCAAACACCTTGTGAAACAATTTACTGTAGTTCTATCTTTTATAAGTGTGAGGAAACATGTCAGTGTAATTTGTAATACTAGTCAGTGGAATATAGTGTAACAGGTTTGAAGATGGACGAAAGTGGAAAGAAACATTTTCCCGTAAACATTCTTGATGTTAGCGTTCCAAGTAATTAAAGTCTTTTAATAGTGAATGGTTGATTTTTTTTTTATTATTTTTTTTTCCCTTTTAGTGTTTAATGGCAAAAATCACTCAGTGGAATTCTGGAAAATAATCTTGTGCTTATTAAGTATGTGAGACAGGTACATGACTAGCCAAAATGTGGAAATAAATGTGCAAGACTTACTCCATCTCATCAGAGGAATGCATTTTGCAGAATATGACTTTTCCTTTTATGATTTACTCAGTGCCACATCCAGTGAATGATCTGAAAGTTAAGCAAGTTCGTTTATTTATGGCAACAGCCATGTCATAGAAATGGAAGGAAAATCAAGGCAACAGACAATATGCTGGGATGATCTTTTAGAGGTAACACAAATGAATAATCTAAAATTCTGGAGTTATTTCTGTTCATGTGCTTCTTTCCAGCTGACTGTAGTCCCTCATTATCAGTAACTCAATTCAAATTGTGATCATATTTTGACTGACCACTGCTGAAATATTATAGTCAGCCAATCACTTGATTAATACACAGTAATGTATAAACATTAAATTTAACACACTAATGGCCTAACTTCAAATATTTACCTTTAAAGAACACAGAAACCGGCTGAAATATATCAGCTCTGCTCCTCTATATTTAAGTCTCATCACAGAAAGTGCACAGAACATGAAGATTTAGCAGTAATACTTTTTAGAAAGCAATCAAAAAAACACCATATGAATAGTGGCATTTGTTAATGAGGAGGGTGAGTGTGCCTATGGATGATCTGTCCATGTGTGTCCGTGGATAGTGAACATTACCCTTGAGCTTTATTCTTTGAACAGCGCGGGAGGACTCTCTGAGGGAGAGCCAAGTTTTTTTCCAAGAAGGATCTTGGCAGATGCCAAACTTGTGAGGAGTGGTTTGCAGTGTTTGGGGGTGGATTTATATTTCTTCTCATTTCATCACTTTTAAAATATCAAGCACAATTTTATTTTAATCCTCTACTTTTAACAGCTTCCTACTGTAACCCATTGAGTTACATAAAATGCCACTTCATTTTATTACTTTTGGTAGGCTGATCTATAATCAGACACATCTATGTAACCGCAGGGACAGCTACTGACTTACAGGGCAACGGTGTGTCATTCATGGAGCCATTATAAAAAATGTTGTTATGCACTTACTATATATAAAGACCCAAAACTATATATGGGTCAGCAAATTAGGCAGAGGGCTTAGAAGTTAATGTCAGGGAAAGCAATCATGCAAACCAGGTTGTGGAACAGCCGTTTCATGCCCAGTGCTCTAGCTGCTGCTATACTAAGGGGGCTTTTGCCTTCGCCCCCTGCTTAGCTGGTCTTTGGTCACTCAGCCCATTTAATTTTCAGATCTCCTGACCCCATCCTGGCATTCCCATCCTCAGGACAATCATATGCTGCAGTGCTATGGAAAGGGTAAGGAGAAGAGAAATAAAGGGAGACTGTAAGGGAAAGAGTAGTTGTCAAGGCCAGCGCTGCATCTTCTTACACTTTCTGCATGAGTTCTTGACCCTTCCGCAGGATATGTTGCCCTGACCAGTGATATAGGCAGACCACTGGGGTAGGTGGAATACACCAGTATGGTTATTTGTGCACTGTCAATTAAAACTAGTGGTTTTGACCCTCCAGCTTTAAGCTGAAGGTCTGCTATGGCTCTTCAAGGCAGCAACTCCAGTATTTCCATGCTTGGAGACTGACCTAACAGTGCTATCTGTATGTTTAGGAAGAACCTAATGCCCCTCATGATGGGAAATAGGTCTGATGAGGTTCAAGCACCACACCAGAAATAGCTGAATAAATCTCATGGAAACGTTTTCTGGAAAGATAGGCCTGCCTCAGATACATCTGCTTGCTCGAAACCAATGCTGTTATTGGTCTAAAATTAAGCTCAGATTTAGTACCTATGAGGGGAGCACATTGTGGTGATATATAACAAAAGACATCTGACAGCTGTGTGAATGACGTGGTTTTCTCGATGTGTATTGAATGACCCACCTTGTAAAATAAATGCCAGCTTGGATTTTTAGCATGTACAAAATAGCCGAGACTGGGCACTTTGTATTCAGACTATTGTCATAACAGTTCCCAAAAAAAAAGCTTTAGATAGAATAGTTCTCAAAAATCCCAACAGTACTGCATTCTCCTCTCTGAAGTGTATGAGAAAGAACAAATGCTGATAACTCTGGTCTGATTTTTCTTTCCACTGCCAGACTTTTCTTATTCCGGGAGCTCACTAAAGCAAGGGAAAAAAGCTGTAACAGGGGAGCGCATCCTGCTCTGCCCAAAGGGCACAGAGATCCTGCTGTCCCTGTCATCCTGCATTTTGCAGTGCTGCAGTTCCAAGTGCAGTAAATGCAATAATATTATGCATTTAGAAAATGCTACTCTGGTTTTCTTTCTCGCTTGCCTGGCACGACTGCTCCTGCTTTTCCAGTAGAGGGCAGTGGCATATTGCTCGTTGTAAAGACGATAAAATCAAGTGAAAAATGCGCCAAGATTCTTCAACATTCTTCCACAGCACAGAGATAAGTAGGAGAGTTCATATCAGGTTTGTCTATTATTTAGCAATCTGTTACATCACCGGATAAAGCGAACACTCTGTGCTTGGGGAAATAAGGGGAGAGAGCTGCCTGCCTGCATTTGGGCATATTTAGTGGAAAGAGCAATAGTTTCTGTATTTTCTCTTGCTGGTTGCTGCATTTCATCCTTTTTTGCTCTAAGGGATGCAATGGAATTAGGAAACTGCTACACTGCTGTCAGCTGAGCAAACAGAGCCAGCTCACCATTTCAGGCTTGCACATTAGCTTATTCCAGTACTGGGCAAATGAGTTGATCTACTGTGCTGCCATCCTGTGACTCAGAAATTCGCTGTGTGCATAAGTGTCCAGGGAGGGAAAACAAAATTGTAGCCCTCTGTTGACACTGGCACATACGTGCATACCTCCCTACCACTTTTTCCCTCCACTGTGTAGGGACAGATCAGCTGTCAGCTGGGTCCTCTGCTCCACATAGTCTTTCCCCTATTACCAGATCAGCTCAAGCAAGGTACAGAACGGTTCAGCTACACGCTTGGCTGTACAGCTGCCCCCAGTGCTCCTCTGGTTTGGATCAGGACTGAACAGAAAGCTGCTCCATTGGAAAATGGCACCTTGTCAAAATTAAATTGTCTTGTCTGCAATTCTTCAGGAAAAAATTCGGAAACCCTTGGAATCCTCAACATTTGTGCTTATCCCAGGAGTCTTATTGGCATGTCCCTTTCACCCCACACCTGCACCAGCACCAAGCTGGTACCAAGATACTGGGAGATGGGTGATCTGGGGCAGATGTTAGGGAATGCAGGAAAGGACATGACCTGCTTTAGCCTCAGCTGCTTTTTTTTGGAAAGAACCCATAGCTGTGTCTGCGGGAAGGAGCACTGGAAAGGGAGGCCCAGGAACAATCAGGACCTGGAGCAGGGCACAAGACTAGTATGACAGACTTCATGACACCATCACTTGTCCAAAACACTTGGGGTGTTGGTGTTGCACAAGTCCAGAGTCACAGCACAGCAATGTTGCTGGCACTTTGCCTCTCAGTGAACTTACACAAGATGGTTCTGCACAAGGCAAGAGCCCTGCTGTTTCTCTGTGATCCCTACAAAAAATGCTGACTTCCCAGGAAAGCAGACATGCCAGCATGCATTTCAGTCTAGCTGCAAATATCTCATTGCTCAGACATGATCATTTTCTAGAATTACCCAAGGTACAGTTTGACCTGAGCATCATGCGGATGCTGGCACCAGTATGTAGATCCCAGAGCTGCAAAGGACAGTTTAAGACAGTGAGGGTGCTCAAGAAAGGAGGGCAAGCATGGGAAAACAGCCCTTACAATGTTTTGCAGGGATACTGGAGGAGAGGGGCTGAAATACTGTGATTTCCTATGCAGACTGCAACTCAAAGAGCTCTCAGAGGAGTTTCGTATGTTTGCAACAACTTGGTGTGCGATGAGCCCAGGCTGATCTCTTCAGGGAGGGCAGCTCAAGATGATGCAGCTCCATCAGCCTACCTGGACTTTGACCTATGGATGGCTTCTTCACTGTTTCTTTGGTATAACCTACAGACAGTGGTAATTGTGGAGCAAGATCTGAATCAGTCAGGCTAGTGCCTCTTGCAGGTTAGTAGGATGCATTTAGGCAGTCTGGGCCTTAAAATGATCATCCAAACCAGCCCCTGCCCTGATCTGGTTAGGTGGCAGCTCTTACCAGGGATGAGAAACGTATATTCATTTTAGCTGCTTTAGATGGAAGAGAAGCTGGGGTCAAGCCTGCCGGTTCCTAATAGGTGACTCTAAGGATTGCACTCTAAGGATTGCACTAAGAAGGTACTTCACTGGATTTTCAAAGAAAAGGTGAACCTACTCAAACCTCACATGGCACACTGTCAGATCTTTGTGCCAGGTTCAGCTAGAGGCACAGTGAAGTGCCTCTGTCATGGTACTTCAGAGGTGGCTGGGCAGAAATGAGAGAAAAGAAGAATGTACATTTCATTTTCACAAAAGATCAACCAGAAAAAGATCAGCACAGGCAAAAGCAGCCTGTCCCTGGGAGTGTGACTGCCAAATACTGTTGCTGGGAAACAGCCAGCTGACTTTAACGCATCTTGCTTTTTTATTCTCATTGACTTTTAATGACTCTCAAAGATAGGTCTTTTTCACTTTGCCTGTTTTCACCCAAATTGATCTGTGCTCTGTTTCAGCAAATAAGACATTCTCTGAGCATATTTTATCCTACCATATGTAATATATGATGTTTTCTACATTCAAGCAAAGAGACCCCCTCACTGGACATCATTGGAGACCAGTGTAAGGATAGTATAATTGCCTCCTGAACAAGGCAAAGGTGAAGGATATGTCCTAGTGAAGTACCAGAAGACTTTCAGGACAGAAGCGACCGTCTATCACTGGAGGTGTCTAAGAACAGGCTGAACCTAAACCCACTCATGGGCTCCACCACCAACACCAGCAGCAGTATCAGATGACACACAGAGGCAACCTCCTGCCCTGTGAGCCTCTTTAATTTCACGCAACTATTTTTGTTAACACAGTGCACTGAATGAGGAGGAAGATGCTCCCACAATAAACTCATATCAGTATCCTGTCTCCACAGCTTATCTTCTCCTTCTAATTTCTCAGCTCTAAATCTTTTGCTCATAACAACTCCTTCATGCACCAAATAGCTGCACCCGCCCAAACAAGGACCCCACACCCGTTACACTTCTGCACTACCATTAATTGCTCCACTCACCAGCGTCCCCCCATTGCAGCAACAGCCCTCATCCCTTCACTTGCTGAATCCTTATAAAGAAGAGATGGCCACAACAGCAGTGGCTCGCTGCGCTTGAGCAGCCCGGCACTGGCACAGCGGTGTGGTTGCAGCCAGGCAGCAGCACCCTGCCATGTGCAGGCAAGGCATGGGCTGGAGGAACAGTTGCAGACATCATTTCCACCACTATCTCTGAGCCCTAGTCCCTTTTAGAGGTGGGTTGCAAACCTCTGGGCTAGGCATGTGTAACTCAGGGTTGATTTTTGATGTAGGTGCGTTTGCTTTAAATAAAGGGGAGAACTAGACACTTTTCTGAGAAACCTGGTTCCATTTTCCTTTTTCATTGTTATTTTACTCAGATTAGCATCCAATATAAGCTTGTGGGGGCTATTTGCAGTAGAAATCAGGGCTTCTGACTGGTGTCTTCATGGACTGGGTCAAATTTGTGCAAGAGCTTTAGGTGTTTGTTTTACTCCTTAATCTTTCTGCTAAATTCATGCAGTTGCCTTGTGTGACCTGCCTTGAGCTTGGCAGCCTGCATGTCCTTTGACTCTGCCATCTAAAATTGACAGGCTCTTTATTTCCCACTTAAAAGAAACCCATCCATTCTGAAGATGCAAAAGACATATCAGTGTTTTCTTTTGGTGAGGCTGAAAAAAGAGTGTGAGAAAGAAGCTTCAGAGATAATGTTAACATGAAGTTTGACTGCAAGTGTTGACATTTGCCGGGGATGGCAAGAATTAACTTCTCAGACACTCCGCCATGCAGGCACAGAGGCAGCATGCTTCAGTGCTCCCTGTTTAAGAAGCCATTTCAGCAGGTACTCAGCAGGCAGTGGGATAAGAAGGATGTAAGTAACAGCACATATTGGTACCACATGTGGAGGCACAAACATACTCCAGCCATGTCTGAAAAACAGTCCATGTGTTTTTTCTCTTCTTTTTTCTAAACTGCTGCATACACAATCCATCCCAAAAGCAAAACACTAACTGCAATTGTCCCAAAGTCCAGGATACAGAAACTAACAGATAGCTTTCCAGGATATTTGCAAGTAAATGGATCAATCCGGTCCCATATCTAGGCATCTAATTAAGTAGCTCAAGTTTTGTTATTTTTCATGTCACAGGAAAAAAAATTCTCCCTTTGGCAGAGAGTCCTTCCTCCTCAGATCTCAATCTCTGCCTAGTAGGGTTTCTATGCACACAAACCTTGAACTGTCTTGGCACATACAATTCGCAAGGTTTTGGCTGCCTGATGATAGAGCTGCGGTGGCTTATTCCAGTAAACTAGATATTTCAATGTGTGCAGAGCAGCCCTATGATTGTGATTGGCATGTGGCTACTTTCAACCAGCTTGTTCATCCCATGGCTGGCACAATGCCAAGAGAAGCATTTTAATATTAAGGTGGTTGTGGAAAAGCAGCAGATGCAATAGCTGAGGAACACAAAAAAAATGCTGCTTTATGAAGCTTTATGAATTTGCCCATTCTAAATAATTACTGACGACTAAGTGCCTGGGTACAGAAAACAAAGGTTATTTGTCTCGCACAACTTCATTTGTCCAGTTTGGGGTATAGGGTCCACTGACCCAACACCTGCATGTAAGACAGGAAGCTCTCACAGAAACAGTTTTCCTCATATCAGCTAAAATAGGACCAGTTTGCTTTAACTCTTTTGCCACACACCTGTGATTTATTTATTAAGGCACATTACTGAAGGAGGATGAGGAACATCAGCTTCACTCAGGCTGAACAGAACCCTTCTTTCTCTCCCCAGATAGAGGACTCAACCTGAGCCTAGTACAGTGCACAGCCTCCCTATATATCTTTTGGTTTTCTACTGTGGATGTCTTCTCAATGGAGTGCTAGTGTAGTGGTGGTTCTCCAGGCATTGCTCACATTTTCTAATACAAATGTACAAACACCTGTGTATTATTCACTTTTCCATTTTATCAGGACCCATTTAGCTGCACAGCAATAGCTTTTAAATTCAAGTAGCTATGTGATGTATATTCTCACTGTAGAGGAAACAGAAGCTTAAAGTCATGAAGCTGATGCTTCACCATGTGTAATATCCTTGGCTGTCCTCACATGCACAAAGTTTGGCATCTTTTCTCAAGCGCTCAGCTTCCCCTTTCCATAAACTTTGGGGATCAGTCATATAATCATGTTACTGCCATTTATGAAATTTGTGCAATCCTCCTGAGACACTGAAACCACCAAGGCAAAGGTTCTTCATCCGCCTCTTTTTCTTCCTAAGGTGTTTTACCTTACACTTGCACAAGCTAAGAACTGAGCTATCTGCTGCCAGTCCTCACTCAGCTGGTGCACACTGAATTGTGTAACGAAACCATGTGCCCAAGACCTGAACACACTGATTTATTGAGTGCAATATGCAACTGATGTCATCTTGTTGTCTGTGAAGCAGTGTAACTAGCTATATAAAAATATAAATGATCGCTTGTCTTTGCAATGATTTTATCATAAGAATAAATTATTTCAGAGTGGATGAATAAGGCAATTCTATTTGAAGCTTTTTTAGCTGAATTATTTCTACATGTAAATAAAACTACCATTTTTAAAAGGCAGGGACATCAACTTACAAGACCATTGGATAACATGTATGTAGTGTTTAAAAATATCTGTACTTTATTAAGTTAAAAAAAAAGGGGGGGGAATAAATACCCTATCATACTGGACTTACCATACTTCTGTAAGTAGAAGGAATCATAGAAATATAGAATAGTTTGGGTTGGAAGGGACCATCAAAATTCATCTAGTCCAAAACCCCTGTCATGAGCAGGTACGTCTTCAACTAGATCAGGCTGCCCAAAACCACATCCAGCCTGGCCTTGAATGTCTCCAGGGGTAGCACATCCACCACCTCTCTGGGTAGCCTGCCCCGGTGTTTTACCACCCTCACTGTAAAATATTTCCTTGCATCCAGCCTGAATCTCCCCCCTTGTAGTTTAAAACCATTACCCCTCGTCCTTTGCTGATTACAAGCTTTTAGCAATGGAGTTTTAGATGAGAACAGATTTCAAAGTCCTGAGTAAGGAAAAGGGAATTGCAGCTGGTCAGTTAATGCATGAGAGTGAATGAATAGCACTTCTTGCATTTCTCTGTCTGGGAGGGCAAAAAAAAATTGCAAGCACACTTGTTAAAATGTAAATTGATTGTCTCCACTTGGCCTGATAAATCTATCAATTGTAAGAAACTTTCAAATAGCTTAAACCAAAAGCAAACTTATTGTTAGGACTCAGGAATGAGCCAAAGCTATATACTCTTCCCCTGGAAAGTAGAGAATGAGGGAGAAGAGGATCAAGCATTCAGCCCGTAACCTGACGTGTGGATACCATATGCAGCCTCACTGGGAATCTGAAAGAGCCTGTCCCAACATGGGACAGGCATCAAAGCTTTACAAGGGCCATAGAGCACTAATAAATCCTGAGTCCTGTAAGCACGGTTCACTCTGCTCTGTGGGAGTCTTTCTAGAGCATCACAGGATGAGAAGCTTTTCCCCCAGCAGGAAACTGCATTACCTAACAAGACACCATCTCACCTTTCCCTCTTCTTCCTGGCCCTTTTCATCCAACAGTCACTATGCCACTGAAACAAGCCCTTCCTCATGACAGCAGCCCTAGGCAAAGTTCAGGTTTTGAGTTCATTAACCCTGCTGCCATCTTGCCCTCAAACTCACCACGGATCTCCTGGTGAGCCCCTCGGCACTCAGAGCACACCGATGCTGGGAGATAGACACATGGGCAGAAAGAAGATAGTGCTTTCAAAGAGCCTCGCTGGCACCCTTAGAGCCTTCTGCTCTTTATCTCAACCCTGAGCTTCCTCTGTGACCCTCAGCAGTGCTGAGCTGCTTGCTATCTATTTTCCTCTGGCAGCACTTTAGAGATATCTCCAGCTAATCAGGCACTATTCTTAGCCAGCAGCCCAGTGGCAGGTGCAGCCGTGGGCACAGAGCCGCAAATGGAAAGGCTCAGGGATGGGAGGATGGATAAAAATAAGTGAAAAAAGGCCCAGGGATCTGAACAATTAGAGAGTATCCCATCTAGAAATGTAGAGGAATCATCAGTGTTAAGCAAATGCAGAGCAAGTCATGATAAGCCATGTGGAAACCTCTGGTGCCAGAAGCCATGCTGCTGTATGCTGCTGCAGCTATGCCTGAGCTTCTTGTGCTCTTGTAGCCACAGCAGTGTCAGAAATGCAGAAGTGTAAGTTTTAGAATCGTAGAATCACAAACTGGTTTGGGTTGGAAAGGACCTTAAGATCATCTAGTTCCAACCCCCCTGCAATGGGCAGGGACATCTCACACTACACCATGCTGCCCAAGGCTCTGTACCACCTGGCCTTGAACACTGCCAGGGATGGAGCATTTACACTTCTTTCATTTGCTCATTTCATTGAGCTGTTTCCACTCTGTGAAAAGTGCTGCTACACACACTTGGCTCAATAGGCTCAGTCCAAATTCTGTACAAAGCAGTTCACAAAAAAACACAGCAAAGGGAAAACAGGGAAAGGCAGATGCCATTAAGATTCGCTAGTGACACTGGAGACCCCTGCACTCACGACTGAAAGTGTTCCTATAAAATCTGCCACACGCTAAAACTTACACTTCGGTCTGGTAATATTGGCTTCAAACTCAGGTAAAGATGAAGATAAATTGATGCATAAGCTATAAGACATCAGAGACATTCAAGAGAAGTAAGAGAAAATACTGGAAAAGTTTCCAATATTGGTACTGGGATATGTTTACAAATTATATATTTTTAATTCTTCAGCATCTTTTTTCATTTTTCAAACAAACGTGGTATATACAAAAAACATGCAGGCACTGACAAATGTTTTATTTATTTATGCTTTCAAAAAGAGAACCAATATGGAAAATAGTGGTCAAAATTAAGTTTTATTTTTTGCCAGAAATCACTTTTCATTCCACATTGGATTCGGACTGCACTTCAGTGTGTTCAGGGAAGCTACTATATGGGCAAAACTTAACACCCATTACACCAGCAAAACCTCTGCCTGCATTCCACTTTCCCATAGTACTGTGGTCCCAGGGGGGACCTCCTGCCTCCTGTTGCAGCCTGACTTGTGAGCAATTCTTCAAGTTTGTCACCCCCAAAATGCCATTTGGCTTTGAGGCCCAAATACTTTTTGGCATTGAAAGAGGCAAGTCAACCCCATGGATGCTACCTGTTGTTAGGTAACTGTTGGGCTCAGTAAAATTGGGATGTCCTCCAGAAAAAAAGAAAAACAAATTAAAAACTAAATCCATGTGGAGGGACAGAATAATAAATAGCTGCAGCAGAAATTCCTGATCACTCGTAGCTGAAGTCTCTCAGCTACAGAACACCTGACTGTGCATAGAAGGGACCTACAACTATCAGTGTCCATTTTGACTATTCTTTAAGAATTTTAGGTAGAGAAATTTAGATGTTTTGCTCATTTACAACAATCTTTGTAATTTCACAGAGTATTTACATGGTATCTGGGGCTTTTTGTCATGCCAAGTAGAGGGTGAAGAAGACAGGCATGGAAGTATCAGAAGAGGTTAAGTCTTACCCCTCTTCTGACCAGTGCCCATAAGAATACCATGTGCAAATACAGTACAGTCACACTGAGGTGCAGCAAAAAGTTCTTGTGCCCCCCACCTCCCACCTGAGCTCTTCATTCCTCCAATTTTCACTTTCTCCCATGTTTGCATTCTTTGAAAATTATGAGAAAATAATTGCCCAGAAAAAAAACAAACAAACAAACAAACAAACAAAAAAAAAACAACAACAGAAAAAGCTCACATCCCTAGTAAGAAGGCATACACTCAGCAGCAAATCCAGTAACTCAGTGAACACTGGCAGATCACCACTAAAAGTAAGCCATAGAAGTAAGAAAAGTTTTGGTAGATTGCACTTTCTGCTTCTTGTTCTGTATGTGGCTGTTGAACTGAGAATTCAGCCTCTACTATGACCAAACCAGCATGTTCTACAATGTTAAATTGATCAGAAAAAAAATCCCCCTGAAAACAATTTAAAGTTTGTAATCGATTTCAAATGTGATCGTGGATTTCAATTCTTTTCTTTCTGGTCATAGAATCATAGAATAGTTAGGGTTGGAAAGGACCATAAGATCATCTAGTTCCAACCCCCCTGCCAACAGCAGGGTCACCTCCCACTACACCATGCCACCCAAGGCTCTGTCCAACCTGGCCTTGAACACCCCCAGCAATGGAGCATTCGCATGCCTGCTATATAAACTGGGGGCAGTTACCCAGAAGGGTTCGATAACTGCTCAGTCAGGCTGGGTATCAGTTGGCGGGTGGTGAGCAGTTGTATTCTCTTCCCATGTTATTTCCCTTATTATTGGTGGTAGCAGCAGTGGTTTATGTTATACCTTATTTACTGGACTGTTTTTGTCTCAGCCCATGGGAATTACATTCTTTCGATTCTCCTCCCCATCCCTCCGGGAGCGGGGGGAGGAAGGAGGGGAGAGTAAGCAAGTGAGCTACATGGCTGACTGGACTTAAACCACAACAGTTCTTTTTGGCACCCAACATGGGGCACGAAGGGTTGAGATAAAAACAGATCTGACTGGAGTGTCTGATCGTATTTGTGATAAGCATTCATTGTTTCGAATTAATAGTCACTCGTCACAATGCTAATTTATTGGTTCTCAAAGTTGTTGCTCTTGATGTCAAAGGTTCAGTGTGCTGTACCTTACTTACAGCTGGTATTTGCTGTCTTAGTGTTTATCATATGGGGTGCTTGGGCTAAGGTTCTTGTTTCATTGTACTTTATGGTAATGACTTGTAATACGGGCCGGCTAAGGCAGCAGGGCAGGATGGACGTGGCCGTGGACTTGTACCTGGCCATCCCACTGCTCTTCACCGTCCTGGCCCTCGTCCTCACCTTCATGGGAACCAGGAGGGCAGGAGGGAGCAGCTGCCAGTGGAGGAGGTCAGGGCAGTTTAGGAGGGGAAGGAGGTGGCTGCTAAGCAGCAGGAGGTGGCGGTGAAGGACCCAAGCCCTGAGGCTGAGCCTAGCCCCACGGAGGTCAGGAGCATCCCCCAGCAGCTGCTCGCCGAGCCCTGCGAGCCCGAGCCCCAGGAGGATGCAGGAGATCATGTAGCACTTCCCAGCAAGGCAGAGGGGGAAGATCTGGACTCAGACAAAGAGCAGCTGGTGGTGAGAGAGCTGGCAAGCACAGCAGCTACACCAGCCCCAGTGACAAGTACAGCAGCCTCATTTGAGAGTTCTGAAGGTTTTGAATGGCCTTTGGGTACCCTTGAGACCTGCCTGCTGATTGCGATGGGGATCACCATGTTGGCACACATACAGAGTGTGTTTTAACCATGACCATTTCGTCTGGTCCCGAGAATTAAGCATTGTTGGGTTTGGACCTTGTCTGGGGGTAGATGACAACTATATTGTTGGAAGACCAAGAGATTTTCCCTGAGGCTGGACAGTCATGAGTGGCAGGGTGTGTGGGACAGTATGGATGAGTATCTAGGCCAGTGGGGCCCTCCAGTGCTTTGGAAGTGTCGGAGATGGAAGGCAGCTGTATGGAGTCATTCAGTCAAAGGAGGTTTCAACCATTTTGGGTGTAAAATTCTGAAAAAGAAAAAGATATTTTCAATCTCAAAATTTCAATAATTTCTGGAAACTTCGTACAGGATGCATTTGATTTCTCCAGATGAGCAAAGAATAATTAATTTACTACATTCACTATATCTGCTAACATCAAGCTTGCCTAATTTTTATGCTAAGGATTTCTTACCTTGAGTAATGTTTACTATCTTTTGGCACTATTTGAATGATACACAAAAACACAGAGGAAACTACCATTATACAAAGCTCCTATCAAATTCTCAAAATAGTCTGGAAAACATAGGATTTTTTTTCAAACCCAAGATTAAATAATAATAACATAAAGTTATCTTATGCTTATTTTATAAGCATAAGCTTATGCTTATTTTATAAGCATAACACATTATTTATGCTTCTTCAAACAATTAGAAACATTTATGTTTTCAAGCACTTCTCTGCAAACATGAGGGTTAGAAAATAATACTTTACTTTTTAAATGCAAGTAAGACAAGCAAGCAAACCACCCCAGCTTCAGTTAGCATAAATCAGCATAGTCACACTGGTGGAACTACAATCTATGCTGAATTGTTTCAGTTAATAATCACAGGTTCTTTCCATATATTTTTTTGTCACTCTATTTGTCTCACATGCTTTCCAGCCCTGTAATAAATTCTAAAGAATTAAAATATGAATGCTTACAAAGTAATGTTTTTACCCTGGAACAAATGAAACCCTGTGCTTTAAAGCATAAATGATGTAGCTAAAGGCTATAGAGTTTGTCACTGCAACAGGTTTTCTCTTAGTGTTCATAAGTATCTTTAGTGAATTTCTCAAAGCTTAAGCAGTTAAGTCAGGGTCTCACTCTGATCTTGCAACACATCACAACCATTTGCAAGGTAACATCAGTGTCATATCACATGAAGTTAGGTCAGGATTAGTCCCATGGGCTCCAGTGACCTGATATGTGCCAGAAAGGGGCTATCAACACAGTTATAGGAGTGCCAACATCTCCATTTCTGCCTCTCTGATAGGTCTGCCTTGGCTTTGGTTGTCTTACTTCTCTTCCTCCTCTGCTTCTCTGGGTCACTCAGGAGGGCAAGGAGGAGCGACAAATGCTGTATCCCAGCCTGGGAAAGCTGCAGTCCCTTTGATATTTACCTGTGTGGACCTCCTGGTCTTCAGCTAGCACTGTGGGCTCTGTGCACCAGAGCTATTCCTTCTTTGAAAAAAAATTGCCTAAACCCCAGAGTGAAAGAACTGAAGGTAAACCAAGAGGCACAGATTTCTGTGTCTTTTTCACTCAGTTTGAAGGAGCTTATTCTGGTTTTCTTCCCTGTATCATCATTGCTGGGACAGGAGCAAGCCTAAGTAGTGTGAGGACTCCTCACAAAGTTCATTTCCTCATCTTATTTATTCTGTAACTTGAATTTGCCATAGCATTTTATAGCATAGTTGCTGAAGTAGCAGAGCAGTGTTAAGTGAAAGGCCTATTTTATGTTAGCCATAATCCTTTTTAAACTGAGTGCTTCAATTTATAACTTCCTACCCTATAGTTCTGGTGTTTATTTTGTTTAACTTTTATGTTGGAAATATCTTATTTCAGATATTTCAGCACAGTAATGATTCTACATAGGTTTAAACATTCCAATTACAATATAATTTTAAAAAGCCCAGTACTGGTTTATGGGAGGGCTCACTCCACCTTTTTTTTATTATTTTTATTCTCCTTTTATTCTTTTTATAAAAAGCAAATTCCAGTTGTGAGTTCATGAGCTGTAATAGAAAGGAAATAGATATCAAATCTTTGTTCTGGACTCAATAAACTGCAACTGCAATCTACAGTTTATGAAGGGAAATTCTTTCCATAGATTTTTTTTTCTACTTCACCAGACAGAAACAATTTTCTGATTTATTTTTCCTCCCTTTATAGAGGTCCTGCTGCAGCAGTAGACTGGGTTTCACTCACTGCTACATAGACTGCAATGCGCTTGCAACCCTTGGGCTTATGATTTACACAAGACAATGCTTTTCAAACATGTACAGCACATTCCACTGTTGAATTGATGACACCAGGAAAGAGCAAGCAGGAGAAGTAAAAATCAAGAAACAGGAGAAAAGATGATTCTCACTTGGTAGTACTACCAAGCCAAAAGGGCAGAGCACCGTAAATGGTATCTGTTCCACTGTGACTCTTTACATACAGAGGGTGTTCTTGGGAAAACTGAGCACTTTCTGTCTCTGAGGGTGTGTACCACTCCTTGATGCCACTTTTCCTTCCAGCACTGTTCATGGGCTGCAGCAGAGGGAAAGAGGCAGGTAGGACATTTCTAGAGGACAGCCCTGAGTGAGGACACAGACCTCAAGTGGCCAATTCCTCTTGCACCCCTGCTCCTTCTACCATCAGTGCTGGTTCAAAAAAGTCATTGCCAGGGGGGTTTTGGTGCATGACAGCTTGACAGAATCAGACTGAAAGGCTCTGAACAAGGCACTGATTATGCTGATCTTCACTTTTGTCCTCCAGAGAACCTTGATCCTTCTGAAAATGGCACAGAAAGGAACCTCTTAAAAACCAGGGGAATATAAAAAATTCAAGTGTGATCCAACACCTGTACAGGCACACTTAGGAATACTGGGAGAAAAAAATTAGAAAAAGGGTTAGAACTTACATAAATAGAATACTATCATCCGCATAGCAGCCTTCCAATATCTCAAGGGAGCCTATAGGGATGCTGGGAAGGGACTCTTCATGAGGGTCTATAGTGAGAGGACAAGGGGTAACGAGTTCAAATTTAAACAGGGGAAGTTTAGATTGGATATAAGGAAGAAATTCTTTCCTGTAAGGGTGGTGAGGCACTGGAATGGGTTGCCCAGGGAAGTTGTGAATGCTCCATTGCTGACGGTGTTCAAGGCCAGGTTGGACAGAGCCTTGGGTGGCATGGTTTAGTGGGAGGTGCCCCTGCCCATGGCAGGGGGATTGGAACTCGGTGATCTTAAGGTCCTTTCCAACCCTAACTATTCTATGATTCTATGTTATATTTAACCAGGCTAGTATTAAAAGCCATCTATTGTCTAAAACATAGTGTTTAATCTGTAACTCACAGAGTCAGGAACGAACACACATTTTTGCCTTTTCTAAACCAGAATCATTCAAGGATGTACACATGCTTATATTCCTGAATCCTTTCAGCTTTGCAATGTTATCTGAGTTTCCTCTGCTTTTTTGATTGCATGGTGAGAGTGACACAATTTATATATATTGTCCTGTAAGTTTGTCTTCTGTCAGTATTACTGTTTTGAACATCCTGCTCCTTTTCTCGGTTTTTCAATCAAAATATTTAACTACAACAAAATGACACATGACTGAAAATTCATCCAGCTTAGTGTTTCATCTGGCCAACAGACACTGTCTGCAGGCACCTGGGGAAAAAGTATAAAAAACAAGCCATGCCTGAAGTGATTTCTGGTAACTAATTTTGAGCCCATTGACAAGATTTGTCATTTTACCCCCTGTGCAGTACTTACATTATATTTCATTTATCATTTTTTTCCCTTGCCACCTAATGCTGTGATAACACACTCCAGATTCTTACTTTTGTCTTTCCAGTTGAGTATCCCAAATCACCTTCAGACTTCATCACGTCTCTATTTTCCTCACAAATCATGTATGGGTTTATTTAACAATACAGCCTGCAGTAATGCATACTTCATGGGGCTACATCAGTAACCTCATTTCATTGTTAAAAGTTTTCATCCTTCATCTCTTAGCAATTATGTACCCCAAAGGGTCTTCTTTCTTCAAGGGAAGGGATTTAAGAGTTTTTAGGGGGATTTTAAGACCTCTGGTGAATGATCTTGCTGAAGACTTGTAGAAAGTCCATATATACTGCATGGACCTACATATATTACTTACAAAGTATTCTAATAGCTCTGTGGCACATAACTGCCTTTGATAACATCCATATTGCCTGTTCCTTCCTGTAATGCATTATCCAGTATCTGTTTATTCTACTCTTTATTACGCTTTTTGCTGTTTTCCCAGAATGAAAAACTAGACCTATTGGCCTACGTTTTCTAGGACCATTCTTTCAGTGACTGAAGTTACCTTTGTCAGCTTTCATTTCTTTGGTAGTGCTAAAGGTTTAAACCATGTGTTATTGCCACAGGCAAATAGTTTAGCAATTTTATGTTTGGGATTCTTCAGAACTTGTGGTACCAGCATCATCTAGTCCTGGCAATCTGTGAAATTTGCCCTACTTCACCTTAAAGCCTGAAATGTAAATACTGTAGGAAATTCTGTTATAGTTTACATGGTAGTCTGATCTGAAATATATGTGGGTTCTTTTTTGTTTTAGCAAAGTCTTTCTCGTGGTTTATGTGTAAGGCAATACACCCTCTTGCCAGCAAAAGGAAAATGCAACCTGTCTTTTTGTGGGATCCTCCCTTCATTCAGGCTGTGCCTCAGTCCACAGATGGCATCACCCTGCCAGCAGCTGGACATGGGTGGTGCACAGGGGCAGTCCGCCTCTGGTTCCCTCGCTCTGTCTGGCCAGGCTTCTCTGACTGTCCAGCATCTCTTGGTATCAGGAAAGGAATAGCTTAATTGGCTTCTCTATTCATCACTTTTATTTTGGGGCTACAAAGTACACAGGACAGTGCCAGTCATTTAACATTACACGCCTAAAAATCCATATACAATCTATACATGCTGTAGCTCCAGCCAAAGTGTGAACCGTAACTTCAATAAAGTCTGCATCCATGAAGGTCTGTAACTGGTACTGCCCCTTAGGTACCCCACAGCTATTTTTGTACTGAAGGAATCTTGTTCTATAACAGCTAATCAGAAAAAAAAAAAAAAAAACAAACAAACAAAAAAAAACCAAACAAACAAAAAAAACATAAACAAAAACAAACCAAACCAAAACAAAAACAAAACAAAACAAAAAACCCCACCAAAACCCAAAAACCTAGGCATGCTCTATGGAGTACTTAAGGTGCAAGAAATCATGAGAACATTTGAGGAGTAGGTGGAAAAAGCCCTTATTTTAAATGGATGAAAGGATAAGGAAGGATTTTTCTGGGACTGAACCATGCATTCTGATGCAATTTCCACTTCTTAACAGTTTAAACCTGGATTCCCACTTTCCATGATCATGACTCCTAAAAAGCAAGAGAAAGTGATAACTTCATAGATATGAATTTAAGTGAGGCTAGATAAGTCGCTATAAAATATCACGAGGAAGCCCTCCTGGAGTGATAACCCTGAATTAGTTAGATTAACAAGATATTTCCATCTCTAACCTCCATCTCTTGACTAAGATTTTCCATAGTTTGCTAAGAGTGCTAATTCACAGCTTTCCCCCACATACACACATTCAGAAAATTTAATATTGGGTATGGCAGGAAAATAGATGTCAGTTCTCCTGAGTCTTTGTTCTCATTAAGGTTCATCCATTCTCTCTTCTTCAAAGGTGCAAAGCAGTCTGCAGCTGAACTACAGATGCTAACTATGCATATTTTTAAAAAACATGAGGTAGCTCATTCTGGACTTTTCTCAGCTCTTTTCAGTATTTTCCCCAACTTCTTTATCATTCCCAGCCCAAGATTATCTGGCTTTATTTTCATTTGTCCTGCAAACACCCTTACTCAGGGAGAAGAAATAATTCACAACTGGTACATCCCTTAATGTCTTTGACAGTCAAAACATACAGCTTGCCATTTACTGGTAACATGGTTATCATGAGTTCAAACCTTTTGGCTCTTCTGTTAGATCCCTCTGGCGTGTAATGGAAAATTCACACCAGTGAAGACAAAAACCATCAAGTCATTAAATAATTATTCAAATATTTAAATATTTGGCTGCAGAGAAGTGTCTAGGGAGAGCTCCATATTTATCAAGTGGGCTTACAGAATCCACACCTTCAGACAGCACTCTTGCAATTTGCCTACACATTTGCTGAACACACCTCTGTAAAAGAAAGGTGGAACTCTGTATTACAAGAGACACTAAAATATAAACAATTCCTTTCTAATTTGGGAGTGCAAGGCAATGCTAGTGGAATGAACAGGAAATCAAATTGCCATTGATACCACATGTGGTGATGAGGAAATTATTCTCCTCTTAGTCAGACAGACTATGGGTAATAAGCTGGAAGTCAAATGCAATGATCCAGAGCTTGACTGGAAGTAGAGCGTGACCTGTCATGTCTCACACAAGGAGAATTTTTAGACTTAGACAATCCATGCTCTTTGGTATCTTAGGGCTCAAGCTGAACGTTGCTCATTTTCAGAGAAGCTGTGTTTTGGAGCACTGGTTTAGCAGCTGAAGCACCATTGGACCTCAGTGTTGAGAGAACTACAGCACATACTGAGAGCTCTACCTGTCAATGGTGCTGCTTGGTAATATGGTTCACTCTCATCATTCTTCCTTCTTATAACTGCAATAAGTAAGCCAAGGCATTATCCTTTATGTGCCCTCTTATAACACTGTCTCATAATGCAGAAGAAACCTTACAGATCTACAAATGAGTTAAAAATTAGAAAGGTAAAATTAAGAGCATGTACTAGATGTGCAGAGCAAAGAAAGCATTTTTTTCCCTTCTCTCAAAGGGAATCTATTGTATCATAAGAATTATTACACCATTGAAAAGAGAACTTAGAGAAAAATAAAACCCAGACAGGAAATACAGTGGAGGAATATTTTTTGATCCTTCCAAAAGATTTTATTTTGAATGAGGTCTTAAACACACAAAAGCAGGCAAAACACATGAATTTTACAGTTGTGTTTGTTTTGCAAACCAAATGGGCAAACCTCCTAAAAATAATATGTTCCTATGTCAAGTACAAGTAAATCAGTCTAATGTTTGGAAAAGGAGGCAGCTTGTGCAGTATTGGGAAGGTCTTCTTAGGAAGACTTCACTGATTTGTCTGGATGAGAAAAAATATGGTGATGACATAAAGAGAAAAATAGCAGGGTTTTTTTTTTCCATTTTATCCATGTAAGTTCTAAAGGAAAATTTGTTTCTCATATGACTTAATGTTATAAATTTGTGTATACAGATTGGAACTGACATGAGTGACAGAGACTTCCTGTGAGGTAGTTCAAGATGCAAATCCCTTTTGCTGATGAGTGTCTTCTTATTAATGACAAGGAGACAAGTCTAATAGGAGAGAGCCACTCCCTGGAATAATCAATGCCCATTGCTTACAGTGCTCAGTTATTCTTAGAATACCAAGATTGATTTTCTAAGAAAACAGACCAGATGTTGGCCACTGGCACTGTGTTCTTGGTCTCATAGCTGACATTGCCCACAGGAATTGTCAGCTTTGTGCTAGACTGACTGGTCAAATAAAAAATTACACTATATTGAAGGACTCATAACTACACATTAATCCTATTCATAATGCCAAGGCTGGCACAGCTGTGTACCAATGCAAATATTGCCTTTTAAAAACTAAGTTAAAATTAAAAAATCCCTAACTCAACCGAATAAATTATATAATTTTTTTACTATTTCATTTCATTCTTGGCAAATGTCTGGGCTTTAGGAGGCCAATAAATAAGTAAGTTTAAGCAAGTTAAATAAGCTTTCAGGATCTCCATAGTTTCTTCATCATAAAGGGCATAACAAATTAAAATTGGAAATATTCCCTGCTGCCCTAAAACATCTCATCAATCACAGACTTGTGTTTGTGTTGACATCTTTTCTTTTCCCTCCAAAGAAAAGAAGTTGGCTAAACAGAGCATCTGCCTAGAGCCAATCTTTTCCCCAAAGGAATCTAGCTCTTATTGGAGTGAAGTGAAACTACCGGTTTCCAACAAATATTTGCAAGAGGGGAATAGAAATAAAAAAACCCTTTAACATTAAAAGTAATTGCGTGATCAATTTAAACACTTGCATAAACCCTTCTCTTTCTCCAAAATGGTAAGAATTATAACTTTAAGTCTCATGATGGTCTTTCTCCTTACTGCCTAACAATTCAGACTCGGGCTATAACTATGCTTACTATATGTTCAGCATATGCCATAAAAAATCCTCCATCCCTGAAAAGAATTTTCTAATACCAACTGACACAACTTGAAGAAAATGAACAAACTATACAGGAAGGAGACATGTTTGTTGTATTCCTGTTATCCATTGCACATGAAAAAGAAGTAAAATCAGTTGGAGATTGTAAAGAAGGCTTAAGATAAAATGTATTATAGCATCTAGCTGATTTTAAAATCAAATCCTGCTGTGGGACTCAGGATCCTAAACCCTACTAACATTCTTCTATAATGTGTTTTTGGAGTTAATAAAAAATGTAATGTAAAAAATTTAGACAAGGAATATAATGCCTCCACCTTTGTGCAGGAAAACACTAGAGTCAAGTAAAAATCTATTTATTTCAGTTACCTCTTAAGAAAAGAGAGGACATGAACCATACTGAGCTGTCCTGCCCACAATGAGACATCTAAAATTTTTTGTCTTTTCAAGGCCATTTGCATTTCTTATACAGCGAGTACTGCCACTTCTCATGTGTTTTGACCAATAGGAGAGTGACACAGTGACCACAGATAGCTGAAGGAAACCTGCGGGCACTCAGCTGTAGCCTGCGTTTCAGCGTAGTTCTGCCATTTCAATAATCTGTGCTTCTGTGGCAGTACTGTAACAAAAATGTGAAAAAATCTGATGTAATGATTTTGAAGTCTTTACTACATAAGAACGCAAATCATATGTTGAAGAAGTTTTAAATTAAAAAAAAATTATGGATAATCACTACTTCAGAAAAAAAAGGTTGATTTGTGTTTTCCATACTAAAAATGTTTTCCCTTCTGCCATCAGTGAAGAACACATTAATGAAAACAAATCTGCCATGGACCTTTGATGCCATCTGAAAGTAAAAAGAGAAATTGCTGTTCCTATTCATATTTTCCATTATGCAAGCTGTCACTGGCAATGATGTTATACCACCACTGC
The DNA here is from genome assembly GCA_017639245.1 of Myiopsitta monachus. Classification (NCBI taxonomy): domain Eukaryota; kingdom Metazoa; phylum Chordata; class Aves; order Psittaciformes; family Psittacidae; genus Myiopsitta; species Myiopsitta monachus. The sequence goes on along the minus strand of CM029925.1, from coordinate 49,640,444 downwards.
CACAGCACATATTTATTCATCACTCGCATATCCTGGCTGAGTTGTAAAATCTGATTAATTCCTTCTGCATGCCACACAAAAATGTCAGGGTCACTTGCATTATGAGAACACAGTGAGAACTCCTTGCACATTGTTCATGCTTCTATAAATGAAAGGTATCTACCCACCCCTTGAAATGTCCACAAAGGTATTGGATGGTGATTTCATCTAGTACAATACTTACATTATTGCAGAATATCTTCTGTAATGCTTGTTTTCCAATGAACTGAAATTACTTACAGTATATTTTTAGTCCTAACCAGGGGTGATAGCTATTACAATGAAGAGCATTAAATTAACCCCACATACTGCCTTAAGATGAGGAAATATTTGGTAAACAACATATTCCTGAAATGAAATGAAACGACTTTCAGAGACATTTGTAAGTAATTTGAATAACTTCATGCTCATTAGCAGTAGCATGAAAGCTGAGAGAAGCTATTAAAATATACTTTGATAAATAATCACCTTATTTTCCCATAGCTATATTTTTTGTTCATTGCCTACAATTTTTAATGGCTCTGGAAAATAATTTTCTTCTATTTATTTGCATCCTCATCTGTGAACCAGAATTGCTAATGATATCAGAATAGACTTTGGAACAAAGCTCATTAAATATTGTTAGCCTAACCCTGCAGTCCCTAAATGATTAAAGTTTCTTTTAAAATTAATGTGAGGTTGCTCTGTGAGAGGAATTAGCATTATTATTCTACTTCACTATTCTTCATTGTTCAAGACGCCATTAAGCACAGTGCACAAACATATGGGAAAAACTGCGGAGCATGAGGAGCACATCCCTGAAAGCCACAAAAATGCTTCTTACTGGAGATGTTTCACCCTACAACTCTAATCATCATTATAATGATAGGTACTTGATAGAAATGTTGGTGTACAATCTTTATTGTTAGGTTTAGCATGCATGTAATCAAGCGCAATATTTTTTCTTTTTATGGGAAATGATTGCAAAAAACCAAAAGTAATAAAATATATCTAAAAATGCTACTGTCTTAGCTATAGAGAGAAACAGTTCTTTGTCTCCCCAGAGCGTGAAAGGTGACACGAATGGGACAGGCCCTGCAGAACTGTTAGAAGTAGAAAATGTGAAAGGATGCAAGGATGAAGGGGACATTTATATCTTTACCTGGAGTGCTCTTAACCTGCAGCATTCTTACTCCAGTGGAGTGGAAATGGATAGCCTGAAATGTGGGATACCTAAGAGGTGCATACCCCAAGGGGGAGATCACTGAATCCCTACCTGAGATTTTCCCAGTGGTTTTAACATCTTCCTTAGACCACGTGCACAGTCCTTAAACACAGTCTTACTATGGAAAAGTCAGTGGCTCTCTGCTGCCCTTCACCTTCTGCGCTGCTGCCAGCTCAGGAACCCCAACTCAGATTGCACTGTCACTGTCACTCTCCCTCCAAGAAGAGAGGCTTTGTCCTGTGTCCTTTCCACTAAGACTGAGGTTTAAATTGGCTGGATGTTATTTAGGCCTAAAGAATCTGGGCCACTTCAGAGAGCCGTAAGGTACATTCTAAGCAGTGCATAATGAGAAACCAGAAATATTGAAGTTTATTTGATGATGTTTTTATAAAATTCCATGGTTTCGTGTTTTAAATATTGATACGTATTTGGATAATGAAATTACAGGACCTTTTTGTTCAATAGAAAATCCTAGAAATTCTGTTCTAAACCATGTAAAGATTGAAAATGTCTCTGATTTAGAGTGGGCTTCTTAGCTACAGGCATTGCATTAAAAAGTAATTCCAAATCAAAGGAATTCAGCTCCCATTCATATACTAAATTTGCGTGTATGTTTAGTTTATTTACCTCTGGAATTCCTTGATGCCAGACTTAAGTTTTCATGGAAACATTTGTTTCTGAGTCACAGTCTTAACTGATTGTGAGGAGTCACGATGTCACAAAATATCATACCATAATCTGGCTTGGTTTATGTCAATATTTTCTCTCTACCATAAATGTCTTAAGAATCAATAAACATTGGACTCCATGCCCACTTTTATAAGGAAATCTTTTTTAAGAATATTGGCTGTTTAAATTATTAGTGGTCATATGCACTACCACTATACATAGAAATATTCCACTGACTCTTGGATTTTTATCTGGCAACTGATGTTGTTTTGGCTGAATTATCCATGTCCTTCATATTCTACTGATTAACATTAATTGGATAATAAAAACAAGGGAGGTTTGTTTCTAAAAATTATGTTTGCCACAGAATATGACTGATTTAATAGGTCTAGTACCCAGGCAAAAATCTCAGAAATGTGTACTGAATTAATCCTTAAACTAAATTCAGGGAAAATACAGAAACTTTCTGATTAATCTTTTGAGCTTACGTTTAGTTCAATATTACCACCAATGCTGCTTTATAGTAGATGCCATGATGGCTTTCAGAAACTGATGAAAAGTAATAAAAGTTTTCTCTGAAAATATCCTACTGACAGAAAAGGTCCAAGGTACAAGAGAAGGAATTTAGCATTCAATATTTCTCTCAATAAAAGCTTTCAGTAATTGATCCAGAGTTGGTGAAAGCATTTGATGTCTTTCCACTGACTGCAAAGGAGTTTGAATCAGCTTTTAAGAGTGGCATAAGGGTTATCAGAGCTGAGATTTCTTTCAAGTGAAAAATAGCAGACTCAGGAATTAGAAGCCTACAATAATTTGATTCTGGGGGAGGGGAGAGAGGGGGTGTCTAATTATTTAAATAGGAAAATGCTATCAATAAATATTTGCTTTTGTATCATACTTTCACATAGTAATACTTTCATATATTTTTTTTCACTTGAAAATTTCCAACTGCTTGAAAAACTTTTGTCAAAGTTAATAGAACAAGCAATACACAATCTCGCTGTCTGAATCAGAGCCATAAAGCTGATTTGCAAATTGATTGCAAAAATGGGGAGAAACTTGTAACAAATTTTTTTCTAAGTTCTTGAACTGATGCCTGACACATTTTGGACATCAGTGCTACAGTTTCAAGCAGTTTTGGTTTTATGGTTACACAAGTATGTTAAAAAAAAAAAAAAAAAGGAAAATGCACACTCTGCTAAAAAGGCTGTACATAGATCTAAAATTTGGATAAAAACTTGCCAAATAATAAAGTTTTGGACCTTTTCTACTTGGCAAGCTCACACATAGTGTAAAGTGATTTTTATCTCCTTGGAGCAGTTTTAGTTATTGTCACTTTAAACAGCCTCTTTACTACATGGATCAATTTACCAATATGAAAAGCAGTTGTATTGTTTGTGCCCAGAACATTTATTCAACGTCACTCTTAAAGGTCTCCTTCTAGCAAGACACTAATGAAAGTCATCTGTATTATGCAGGTCCTCTACAACTGGACCTGCTGGGAAACAAAAGTGACTTTTTAGGGCCTGTGGCAGGAGGACAGCCAGCACTGCCAGGGCCCACAAGCATTCTGCTATGGAGACAGGTATCTGCAAGCCCACAGGCTTTCCTGCTAGCTGGAACATCTACACTTGGGAAAAAAAACCCACCATCTTTTTGATCAACTATTTAAAGTAATGGCTGTCCATAAGAGAAAGGTCTCTAGAGTAAATTCTTCCTAGAGGAGTGGTTTAGCAGAAACAAAGAAAAGAACCAGGCCTAAAGGCACAGAAAAACATACTGTGTCAATCCCTTCAAACTTTCAAAACATGACAGTTGATCTTTACCTGTACACACTCTTAGTCTGGACATCATAATCTGATATATGACTTCTGGTATGTGGCTTGATGAAAATGAATTTATAAGTAATGGCATGTGATTCAGTGGGGCTTGGGGTTTTTTCAGTGGTTACAACTGGAAAGAGGTCAATGCCTATTTGGAGGAATTGATTTGAATTTTTGTAAAGAAAATTCTAACACAAGATAATGAATCCTCATCTCTCTCTTTTCTCCTCAGAAATTAAGAGACTGGTAAAGAGTGATAACAAAATTATTTTTTAGGCAGCAACAACGGAATCAAATATCCGAGTTCCAGAAACCATATGGGGCATATAAAGGTGATATAATAATGTTTACCAACCGTTAAGAACTGCAATTTCCCTCCAAACAACTTTCTATTTGAGCTGGCCCACTGGAAAAGAATACGAAAAGAACTGGGCACAGGTTTCCCCCAAAAGACTGCCATTTCCAATGGAAACCTGGCTGCTGGGAACTTCCTCTTGCTGAACCTCTCTAGATGTACTCTATCAAAAAGTACCTCTGGCAACCAGAACTCTTTGTGTAACTTCAGTGTAAATTCCCAGCTAAAAAAATTTCCAGCTTGCTTTTTTGTTCAGGCAAGACCTGCTAAGTGAGCCTTTTAAGGACAGCAGAGGGGCTCCTTAGAGTTTGATGCAAAGCATATACTTCTGGAAAGGCTCTTCTCAATCAACAACAGTCCATATAATTAAAACCCTCCCCCCACCAGCAATAGATTTACAAATGACCTTGCTGAAAAAAAAAAAAAAAAGAAAAGAAAAAGAGAAAAAAAGGGATTATGTCTTGTAGCTGGGTTCCTATGATGGTCTAAAGCTTGCATTCATTGCATCTGATTCTCTCTATACTCACTGAAAAGTACCTTTTCTGACTTTACAGGGTTTACTGCAGGCTTTAAAAAATGTAAATGCCAGGAGAAGCCATCTCAGTCTCCTGGCAAGGTGCTTCAGTGAGATAATTTTGTGGTTTAAGCTGTTTATTCTAGGAGGAGAATGTGTATGAAAAATTGTTTAGCAATCTAATCTCGTGAGTCATTTCCATGAGATTATTTATGAGGGATGTCTCTTACTGAGCACTGTAAAAAACCAAAAGGAAGTGGAAATTGCCCTGAGAAAACGTAATGCAGACCCAAGGATGCTTAGAAAATACATCTGGGTTATAACGTCTGTCAAAAGCAAATGAAATGTAAGTAACAGGTGATTCTTCAGCCTTCCAAATGTGCAGTGTTGAATTAGGGAAAGGAAAATAGAAATGTATTTTCTATTGCATCATCTGTTGTAAGTTAGACTGGCAACCTAGATCATCAAATAACTCAACATGACCAGAATTTATGCAATTGGCAGTTAAAGTAGGTCTTGAGCAGTCTCTGTGGTGAGTAATGAGTTTTGAGCTGGAAAAAAACAAACAGCTCTCAAGCAATTTGTCTAGTTCACCTGCCACCATTCCCTTTCCCCTACTCCAGAAAATCTTTCCAACAGATTCCTTGTATAAAGGTAGATATTAGTAGTAGAATTCTGTCAAATACAATGGAAGTTACACCTTTTACTTCAAAGTAATTGGGATTTCCCCCTGGAAGTAATATTTGGATTACTTTAGTAAGTTTGGGTTACTGAGGTGGTTGTTGCCTCTTTTTTATGTCAAGGAGAAATACTTGTGTAACAATATTCTTTCACTTTCATTAATTTTCAATAAATTTTTCAATTTCTTTGCATAACCAGTTGGTGAAGTTGAAGTTCACTGGTAAACAGAACTGCAGAAAACTACAAACATTGGTAACGCAGCATTTAGACCTGTCACACAATATACACAGCAGGTCACTGGGCAGGTTCTCAGTCTTACAGTGCTGAACTGAATGGACCAAGAAAATGCCACATACGAGCAAGGCAAATGTTTGTGCCTGGCTGACCCAGCTGACTGCAAATGCCTGTCTCAAACTCTCCATTAAAGCTGCACACTGGTGCTGAAAAATACAATGCAGTATGTAGATAATGAAGAGCAGTATGGTTAAGAAGAATAAGCACAGAGATGGGAGATGGAAGCTGCTAATTCCCATTTGTCCTTGGATCTTTGTATAATTTTTGGCAGATTTCTTCAGTCTGGGCTTTGATTTCTCTATTTGCAATGCAGATGCAACGATTTCCACCTATTCTGTTCCCCCGGTTGTCACAACAAACATTTGATGCTTGTATCACACTTTGAGGGCATACTCGTTTGTCTTATTTATGCTTTTCATTTTTTTAATAAAGCTTATCCTCAGTCACACTCTGCAGTCAAGTGTTTTTGAGAACCTTCTTGCCATAACACCATATAAGAAAGAAGACATCAGACAGTTCTCTGGAAACCTGCCCAAATTTGCTCACTAACTGCAATATGTGGGAGGCAGCCTGAAGGGGGCTGAGCATGCTGTGCCCCAAAGAGGCCCCTTCTCCCAGGTTCTCCCAACTTCTGCATCTAGGAGTATGCCATGGAAATTGCAGAAGGAGATTAGCGACTCTGTCTTGCATAGGCCTTATAAAGATGTGATGATTACAACACTCTTTTTAGGAATCTTACAAATATACTTACCTATACACTTATTCTATGTGCATATATGACAAAAGAGAGGACTGATCAGTCTTTCTGGAGCTCTAATTTTCTTAAGCAAGCCCACCAGAAGAAGATCTACTAGGCAAAGTATCATTCAGATTGTGCCTTCATAAGCTACGCACACACTACAACAGAGGCAGAACAAACTTAGCTACTTACTAAGTCACCACTGCTGAACACATTCATGGAAAAATCATATCTAAACATATGACTACCTTCTTATGTAACCATAGCATGGCAGATCTTAGGGGAATTGAACTGAACCTGAATGGTCCATCTCAGTTCTACCATTTCCTAAATTTTGCATGTTTGACTTTTCATCTTAATGTTTCTCTAATGAAGTTTTCTCATATGAAAAAAAAATTTGCTTAGATAATATTATCTAGATGATTCATAGCAACAGACCCATCATCCTTATTTGTACTCAACATGTTGCCACAAGTGCTAGTCACAGGCAGCACTCACTGCCCTACACTCTTAATTATAGGTCAAAACAGAAGAAAGAACATCATAATGGTCTTGCTGGCTGAAGTCAGATTTTAGACTTTGCAGCTTCATTAGATGGCATTACATCACAGAATACAGGCAAACAAAGCCTGAATTGATCCTACTTGACTGAATTCTAAATGAATGGAAAATGACTGCATGGTTTGCCAAGGAGCAGCAATAATGGCATGACAAACCTATGATTTCTATGAAGATTTATGTCTTTATAGCACTTCTTTTCAGTTTATGTGTTTCAGCTGTGGTTACAGAACTTGAAAAGTGAAGACCCTTTTACAAAATGATTTTTCAAGCAAACTGAAAAAAGAAATATTTATTTCTCAATGTATAATTTTAGAGTTTTTTCATTTTGCTTAAAGAATTGTGCCTTATTCCAAGCACAGAAATCTCATGGTATTCTGGAAGCTTACCTCACTGTATTGATAATTACCAGTTATCAAAGTGGCTTCTCCATGCCCCTCCTGAAAGAGATGGGAGCAGAAAAATATTGAGCATACGTGTTGTAGGAATGTATAAAGGACGAATCCTTTAATGAACTGATATTCAGGACAAAATGTTAGAAATCTGGTCTTGTGGACTTTACCTCTGTCTGATTTTGAGTAGTTCATCTCACCTTTAATTCCAATTAGACCTTCCCCCGAAAATCTCCTGCATAAAGAAGAAAAAAACCTCCAGAAAACCTCAGAAAAGAACTTATTCAGAGAATGTAGAAAAGATATGACATCTCAGTTTGTTACTCTGATCACCACAACAATTTGGATTTCTGAAGTTCTGTTCAATAGGGAATGCGCTGCATTTTTACATGAGTTCTTCAGTGTGAGACGAACAGACAGTTTTATTCTCTTCCACTTTCTGCCATACTCTTTCAAGCAGAATCTGATCACACAAAATACAAAGAGTATCCTGAAAACAACTTTATGAAAGACACTAACTGGGAAGTTCATAAGGAGTCCTCTAAATGCACGGATCTGGCTAGGAAGGGGCAGAATATCCCTCCCTTTTGACAAAATTAATTTTCAGATAAAATCCCTCATCTTTTTTGAAGGTGATGAATAGTTTATTTTGGAATTCAGGAAACAATACTTCTTGACCACTTTGCATGGCAGAGAATGGATTGAGAAACATCTGGCATTAACGAACCCTTCCAGTGACAGAATGAATATGCTTGAACTTGGAAGTTCTACATTTTCTTTCCTGGTATCTCTTAAAATATGTTGTGACCAGACTGGGCAAAAAGAAGTAACAAGATGTTGTCTTGTCACATCCTGTGGGTGTGTTTTGAGTGGTGTGGGATTTGTTAACAGAATGTTAACGTTATCTCTTATATTAAACTTTCCTCCTTTTTCCATTTGAGATTATTCCATCTCCAAAACTCAAGTAGCCAGACAAGTCTAACCTTGTGACATGATTTTATGATTAAAGGAGAACCTAAGTCCACAAATCTGGCTTTGACTTACAAAGTTTGTGTCCCAAAAATAAATGAAGGGGTACCATGTCCAGACAGAGCAATATGTGCTCTGAGGCTGGAGAATAGAGAACAAGCCTGTAGAGAGCTGTCCAAGAATTACACTGCTCAGCCCTAACACCCTGGGCTTTTTCAGGAGAAATCCTGGAGAGGAGAAAAGAAAAGAATACATATAGGTCAGTGGAAAAGAAATGTTGAGCCCTAAAGAAGCAAGAAAAAGGGTTTTGAAGCTATTAATAAGCAAGAGCTCTAAACCTTGCTGTTTTTCTAAAATATAGATGAGTAGAAGTTCACTACTAGTAGGGGTTGACACTAGAATGAAGGAATAGGCTTTGCTTGTACAGTAAGTTTGATTACAAAACAGATTATAAATTTCGTCCTCATTATAACTATTTTGGCTCTCCTTTTCAGCACTCTTCTGGAAGCATAATGCAATAACATCCTTACCAGAGCATACTTCTGTGGCATTTGGCTGTCTGCTTGTCAATACTCATTTGCAGCAAAGAAGCCTTGAAAGGTTTGGGGGTTGGATTTGATTCAAGCAACCATCCAAATGTCTGAAAGATTATCCGATCTTTTTGCACCTTTTGATTTTTGAAAAAGATGAAAATCCATTGGAAATTTCACAAAGGCAACCCTTCTCTGAGATTTCTGCCACTTCTGAATCTGCTCTTATATAGGAAACTGGGGGAAAATAATCCATGTCAAATAAATTAGAAATAACTAAATGCTTCTCTCTTTCCTTTTTCTGTAGTTACTTCAAGTGAAAGAACCCTTTTCCAGTGTTGAAGACACAAGCAGATGTGGGAACAATCATCTGAAAAGACCCTGGATATCTGAAAACTTGGAGGAAAAAAATTAAAGAATTTTTAGAAAACAGGGGTAAATAAATAACTACATAAATAAATAAATAAATCTGTTTTCTACAGTAGCAGTAGTTCGATCATAAAAAAGGTCCTGGTTCGAAACAACAGGTCAAAGCCACTATGGCCACATGTCATCGAAATTGGATCTGTTATGAACTCACTTATCAAAACAGTCTGGTTATTCAGCTTGGTACTTTGTTATATAAGCACTCACTTCAGACTGAGCATCATCTGTACCCCTGCAAGTAGCCTGAAACTGATGAAAACATCCTCAAGGCAAAATACAACCTACATCATTTTATGCAACAGAAATACAGATGTCTGCCAATGCCTGACCTGAATCAAAACTAGGTGCTGCGGCAATGGACAAAACAGATCGGAAAATGAGAAAATGGCCAAAATAAGGAAAAAGGTGATTTGTGTATAAAATGCAGAGGAGATGGATTAAATGGGAAAACAAAGAAGAAAGTGTTTTCGAACTCTTTACTTAATTCCTTCAACAACTTCATTTTCCTCCTATTCCACCATCAAATAGCATACTGCCTTGTTAGGACGTGCTAATAAGTCTGGAAAACAAGAAGTACAAAGCTGAGTCATTGCATAGTAAGATAGCCCATTTTCAAAGGTGATACTAGTTGAAATCAAGCAGAAATTTTCAGACAGAGAGGAAAATGCTTTCAAAAAGAAATACAAGACACCTATTTTTAACACCTGTGTAACTTTCAAACAAAACTGCCTTTTCTGTGGAATAGAAGCAGAGACATCTAGGCTCTGTAATGGAACTCTGCTAGGGCACTAGGATATTATACATGAAGGATCATCTTAGCCTTCCCAAAACATCAGCTGAATAGTTTAAAATAATAGAGAGGGGGAAGAATAGTCTGAAGACCTAACAGCTGTGGGATTGCATTTTCTCCAGAGACAATATTTTCCACCTTTCCTCATATAAAGATAAAATGTATATGAGAAAATTTTAGTCTCTTATTGTATTAAGTCATTAATATAATACTTTTCCCCTTTGTTTGACCAGCTGGAGCTTCATCAAGCCTTAAAAATAACCCAAAATATTTGAATGGTAAGGTAACAATGCATGACACCAGTAAATTAACTTTATCACGGATTAAGTTCAAGTCATGAAAGCCATTTATTACTGGGATTAAAGCTTTGTGGCTAACATATTGCAGTTCAGTTTCATAAGAGGCAAGGTCATTTTTCAAGAGGAATCCCTAACATTGCTTTCTTACTATATCCTGGAGACTTGTACTTCTCTTTTTCTAACATTACGTGCAACAGGAGAGATTGGATGATGAATTAGAGAAGTTGGTATAAAATATGCATTTAAAAGCTCTGGAAATAAATCCTGAGATACTTGGCTACAAGAGCCTGTCAGTGGTACTAGTACACTGCAGTAATACACAGCGTAAGTATCTGTCCTGAGTTTTGTGTCCTGCTGATGAGAAGATGCTACCAGTGAAGTGAGATGTATTTCAGCATGACTAATGATTACAGGGTCAATCTGATACTTATGAGATCTGACATTCCTTTGTCCTGCTGGAGCACCGAGCCACTGGTGATGGGAAAAAAAGAAATGGGGCAATCCAGCTGGTCTCCCACCTAGCAACTGTTGCAGGGGAAGACAGGTTTGGAAAAAGCAGTGATGAAAGTGTAATGGCCCCTGTGTCTGAGAGTTGTAGTGTTGCTGTGGGTACATGGCCATGGCTTCACTGATTTATGTACTGCATATCAAAATAAATCAGACAAACAAACAAAAAAAAAACAAAACAGCAGGAATAAGGTCAGGCTTTTTGCTGTTTTCTTCCTCCTCTTCTCTGACAGCAAAGAGATTCTGCATCACGAAGACTGCTCTGCTAAACTTTTTCCAGATAGAGAAGTCTCTCCACACTTATAATAGATTATTCTGTGTTCCTTATCCTCACTAAGAACTTCCTTCCTACTCTCTGAGTATAGCTCAATTATACATATATTACATATATAAAATTATATCCCTGATTGCCAAGTATCCCCTTTCTCTGCTCTGTATAGATACCAGATGGGCCTTTGGACGTCATCATGCTGACATCCAGGTATCCCACTGATTTCCTTTCTTCCTGTCCAGCCCTCCTATCACCTATATCCAACCCTTTACTTTTTATATTCTTTGTGTAATACACCTTTTTCATTTGTGGGACTGGAAGGAAAAAAAAAAAAACTCATCTGTCTATCTATAAGAAACCTTTCTCCTGAGGTGCCCTGTAATGCCCCACAGGGGACTATCCATGTATCCTTCCAGCAAGTTCCCACAAAATCATAGGAAACAGGGGATAGGGTGAAGAAAGAGCTTGCATCTCTCATCTTCTATTGGTGTGTACACTGCATCTTCTCATGAAATCATGTGCCTTTTCCTTGTGCAGGATACACTGTCCTTGTCTCAGAACAAAAAGCTGAGTACAATTCAGCATGAGGCAAGAATCCTGATGGAGTACTAAAATATCTGGAATTACAGTATGAGTCTTTGCAATACCTAGGCTGTTTTTTTAATGAGTTCATTTCTGAATCTATAGCTATGTCAAAACTGAGAGGCATTCTTTTGGGAACTTTCATCTAAAACATCACTTTTTTGAAGACAGTGCTTCCCTTGACAGTGACCAGGATTCCTGCCAGCATAAACACACTTTTTTTTTCATTGGACTGTCTGTGTGTGATTCAGTGAAATGGATGCTACAGTCCACAGAGAGGTTTAAAACATCAGCCATTGCACTTCTGGTGTTTTCCTCATCTTTCAAAAGGAGCAGTCCTGGACTTAGTATGCTTTTATTTCTTTAATGTGTATATTCTAGGTGATGGCCAGATTGTAAATTCTGGGCAGAGAATAAGGCAGAAATGTCTTGCTGATTTTCAACAGAATTTTCGAAGTTACATTTCCTCCAATTATACAGGAAATAAGAAACATTAAGGTCAGAAAAATGACAGCTTCACAGGTAGAGGTCTCAAGGTACAGTTCTGTACACCTCAAAATTTTCTGGTGATTCTGGTAAAACAATAAAATTCACAGAAGTCAATTTGGTAAAAGACTGCTCACATAATGCATAAGGACAGCAAAGTCCATAAGGCAGCAGTCAGTATTGACTGATTTGGTCACTACCGCATCTTCCCTGATCAGGGAAAAGATATATGTACACTGCAAATGCAAAACCTCTGCAATGCAACAGAACTAACCACATTATCTGGTATGAATATCATCAGGGACTTTGTTACTGAGCAAAACGCAGTAAATACAGATGAAAAAGCTTACTAAGGGAATGTGGCTGGAAAATAAACCCAACAGGAGTGCTGGAGGGAGCACTAAGGAAACTGTTTATTGAACCATAACCTGTTCCATATAGGGTAAAAACTGGTTTACTCTTCCCAAGCTTTGTAGAGTTTACTGATTCACTGATTTAGGTTAGAAAAGCTATAGCTAGCTTAAATATTTCTTCTTTAATTTGTATTGCATTAAACAACAATGCATTTCTTTCAGCTAGCATGTTTATTTGATCAAAGGTTTTTTCTGGGTCACATTAATTTATGAACGAGACTCCCATGATGCTTGAGCACTTATGTTAACTGGCTTAACAGAACCTTTGTATGACCTTTGAGCTTGTAAAGTATTAAAAAAAAATTTAGCAGTCTTTGGACTTGTGGAGATGATTTATGTATTTTGCACTTTTACATGTCTGCTTTCAAAATTTGCCAGACAAACACAGTTAGGAAGATTTGTGTGTCTGGTTCTTCAGTACTTCTTCATATAAGATAAGCAGATGAGATTAGTTCCCTTTTATAATGTGCTGTAAACAAGTATGGACATAAACATATATAGACATATATAATATATCTATACATACACATTCACATATATATGCTGAGTTTGCTCAGTTTCAGTTATTGACAATCCATAAGTCCAGAGCAACACTTGCAATATATTCTTTATGAGTTATGGACTTTGGAGACAATCAATAAGGCAATTGAACTGCACAAGGTTAATTTTCTGGGGGTTTCTTCATACTAGAAATGACAGCCCACATTATGGTGATCATCTGATCCCAGCATATCCAGGTTGTAAAAGGTTTTCCCATTGCTGGACTGAGCTGTCTTCCTAAAATAAAAAATATTTTAATGATTATTATAATAGATAGATAATAATTTATCACCTGCCCTGCTAAACCATCCAAAGGTCTAATTATCTCCACTGACGAGACACATATCTTATTTCAAGACCAATTGTTTCTGCCTTCAGAGCCCTCTCGTGGGTCTAAACCTTGTTTACGCAATCTCTCATCACACTGCTATGTATGTTTAACAAAACACTGAGAGCATCTACAGTTGACATATATAGTCTTCCTGCAAGTAACCATAATGTGTTTTTAAGGTCATCTCTCAGCCTTTCCTTCAATACACTGGTGAGTATTGAATAAATATTTGTACCATGTAAAAGAGCAAAGTGCAGAGACCCCGAATGAATGACCATTATGTGCACCTGCACAGCATGCGTGCTTGATGGAGGCAACAGCACAAGCTCATAAAATCTAGCTACACCTTTACACCCCAGCTCATCACTCTAGATGAAAGCATGAAGAAAATTATCTCTATGGTGTCCACATTTGGAAATTTAGAGGCAACAGCTAGGTCAGAAGTACAAGGAGGCAAGTTCCTTTACCTTAGTACATGAATCCAGGCATGATTTCCCAGCACCACATGACTTTTCATTTACAACTTTTTTTAAGTGTGAACTGAATGCAATAATCTCCATATAATCTACCATTTGACCAGCAACTGGTCCTGAGAGAGAGCTCCACATACCGATGCTTCTCCCAGGCTACTTGTAAGACTAGAGGAGAGTACTAAGCTGTGGCAGGGCATTGTGCCTGACTGCCGCCAAATCATCTCAGAGGGATGTAAAGTCACAGAGCACCCAATACGAGCTGGACAGAGTGGCATTTTATAAATGTTTACAAGAAAAGATTGAGGTTAGGTAAGGGGAAATATAAAGAGTTTTACATATTAATATTATGTTTTGCTCTACATGCTTTTAACCCTTAATGGTTTTTTTGGAATTTGCTGCTTGTGTGTCATTGAGAGTTAATGGTGACAGGGATTCCCAAAGGAAACTCATCTATCTCCCAAACTTAGATAGCTTTCCATGTCAGTAGGGTTCCAAAACTGCCCAACACTTTGGTGTAATAGTTCTTTTTTTCCAGCTTCCATGAAAAGAAATATGTTGTCACCCATGGCTTCAACTCAGTGATGGAATGAAGTCAAGAACAGGATGGAGACACACAAACACAGACCCAGAGCGTGCAACTCAGTTTCCTTCTTCTGTGCTTCATTTTTTTGCCTGTTAAATGGAGAAAGAATTTTCCAGCTGATCATGATCTGGAAAGCTAAGATGCATTATGGAGCACTAGTTATTTAGAACCACAATAAAGCCAGTCATTTGACTTAAAAAATAAGAAGGAGGAAAGGGCAGTAAAACAATTATATTTACAACAGAGGGTGCATAGTTCTGGCATAAAAAAATTGCATGAATACCATACAAACTGAAACATTAGACAGCAAGTAAACCCAGCAGCAAGAAGCCCTTTAGGACTGATATACCCTGCAGTAGGGTAGACCCATATCATCCCATAACTAATGCAGCTATGACAGATTTGGTACCTGGGTACATAGTGCTAGATGATCCCAAGTAGATATAGCTCAGGTCTCATTTGAATAACCATAATATTTTTGTGGCTTAATAAATCTGCTGGAAAGAATTTTTTCTTTTTTTCGTTTACTTGAGAAGTTTTGTCAACTGAAATAAACCCCTTCATCCCGTTAAACTATGTCACAGTGAATATGCGCAAAGTGGAGCAGAGCCTGTTCCAAAGCACTCGGCAGTCAGCCAAAGTGACATCTTTCTGACAGGTGACACATTCCTCCTTGCAAGTTTCGAAAATTTAACACAGTGCGTAGACACTTGTTCAGTGATTGCGTAAGGTTCACAGCTCCTAAGGGAAAGACTAGGATATCACACAGAAGTGCTTGTATACATAAAATAAGCCAATATTCAGATCCTGTCAATATAAATAAGTTGCTGTCTGTTTCCTAGTCTATTGCAGGAAAGAAAAATTATGCATACAGCCTCTTCTCTGTCATTTCTAGCCTCCCCTTTTTCAGCCAGTCAGCAAGGCAGTACCATATAAAGTGACCTGGACTAATAATTTATTTACGGCAATTGTACATGTATTAAGCAGTCAGAATGCTTAAACACCAAGGTTGCTTCCTTCCAAAACATGTTTCCTGTCTGAATTAAATGAATCATCAAAGAAAAAAAGAAAGTAGTAAGCTTACATAATTTTCCAATAAATTCACAAAAGCATCTAAGCACCCACCTCCCAGTGAAATAAAAGCCTTCCACTATTTACAGATACAAATCAAAGCTTTGGCACAGATGCCAGAACCCACACATACCCTTTTGGTCCATCAGAGTAGATCTCTTTTAATTGTTTTAGTCAATGGCAACGGAGTGGAGGAATTCTGAAGAGCAGTTTGAATGAAGAAGGATCTTGGTTAATATGAGCTCAACAGCTTGAGAAAAGCAAGTTACGAACAAATAGATGGAAACACTATGCCCCCCAAAATACTCTGTCCGTATGATAAAGGGTTCTCCTTAAGCTCCATCTTTTTTCCCATTTCTGTCTTCAGTATGGACACTGAGTTACTGCAGTTTTGCACTAATTTCATCTTCCACCTTTCAGTTTACTTAATGTGGATTTCAGCTCTCTCTTGGCTGAAGTGTCAAGCTGCTAACTAAATATCAAGACAGTATTTACCATGAAGTAGTGTGAAATAATTAAGAAAGCCATTCTGTATGTAAGAAGAGGAAATACTCTGAAATCTGCAACATGGCAATCGCTCCTGAAAAACTATTTTACTTCATTCTTTTTTTTTTTCCCCTGAAGTCAGAGCAAAACAGAAGAGGTTCAGCCTGTTGTTTGGCCTACTGAAGTCACATTCAGAATATGGTGTAAAAGTGGTCATTGAAAACATAGCACTTTAAGAAGAAACAAAACAGCACTGGGTAATCAGAAGTACTCTAACATATTAGGTTCAAAATTGGAAGCTCTTTTGTATGTTCCCATAGGCTTTACTCAGGCAAGCCGACTATTTTAACTGAATTTGTCTGCTTGGAATTATATTTGATTTCACAAAGGTAAAATGCCTGCAAGGCATACGGGCATATGAGAGTCAGATGATTGCAGCTGGTGACCTCAGGGTCATTATTTTTAACCTTTGGGGGCGTTTCTGTCTGGAGCAGACATAGATCCAGTGTTCCACAGAAAATGCTGGTATTTTCAGCACAGTGGCACTGTCTTGAGGCTGTAGAGTTTATTCAGGAGGCTGTGTGCCCTTCTTTCTCAATAGATTAGCATTTTTTATCTCCAGAAATATCAATTTCCAAAATAGATGATAAATATTCTAAAGTCAGAAAAGCCTGCAGTGGGGAAAGATGCACTGTAAGATGCACAGGAAAATCCCCTGCTCCTCATGAGGCTGGCAGCCAGGAGTCCTCAAAAGCAGCTCTCTGATCTGCTGCTGCCTGGTTGCTATTTGAACAAGGCTGTCAGGGAAGGTCTTTTGGCTTCCTGTATCCATCAGTTGGTCATGTTTTTACTGGACTCATCATCTCTCTAGTAGTGTTTGGCTCTGACTGTTCTGTGTTGGTTGGGCAGACACATCAGGTCAAAGAGTTGCTTCTTGCTGACAGTGTCTGGTTTGGTGCAGTCAAGGAGGAATAGTTAAAGCACAGCTTGGGATTATTGCAGCTACAGCTCCAAATACATAATTAACATGAAATATGGCATGACTGCTCAGAATTTGTGGCTGACCTGCAGAATAAGTCACTAGGCATCAGCTAGCCTCTGACAGTGAGGAAAGTCAGAGGTGCCACCCTGGAAAGGACAACATCCTGGTCTGGGCCCTTGTGCCTTTTCTCAATTGTGGTAGAGGTTTTTCACACACATGGGCACACTACAGTGCTGTCCTCCCCTTCAGTGGAAGTACACAGCCATCTCAGCCCAGCCTGAAGGTCACTGACCAGGACAGTAGGCCAGCAACTATGTTTGGTGTCATCCAGGGCTATATACAGATATATATACAGATATATATATACACTATACAGATTCCAGCTGTGAGAAATACACTGAATTCACAAAGAGTGATTCTCCAGATCAAAATAATGAGTTCTTAGGCAGAAACAAAGAGTGAGATTTCCAGTGATCAAATTAGGTGGATAAATAAGAGAATCATAGGAAATAGAGCTAGCATGTAGCTCACCCAGCTGACAGCCCAGGACATCCAGGACAGAACTGTATGTCAATCTCTTAATGTGTTGGAATTAACTTGGTGCAGGGCAGGCAGACGAGCAGAGAGAGAGACTTGGAAGAGTTACACCTCAGGAACAGCCAGGCACTCAGAAGATTTACTGTAGGTGGAATTTCATTACACAGAGAAACTCATGGCTAGAATAAGCTGCCAAAGGAAACAATAGAAGCCACTACTTTGCTTTAAAGACTTAAGAAAATATTTAAAATAAATAAATATTTGGTAGTACATCTGCCATCTCAAAGAATACCTAGCTTCCTTTCAACCCTACAGTGTTCGCTGTTCCAGCCGCAGGATATTTTTCCTCATTGCACTGCGAATTGTATTTTTTTAGGCTTAAAAGCAGCATCTGCTATATTTTAAGATGGTTCCCTATGTTCACCCAAGCTACCATTAGTCCCAGTCCCAGCAGAGTATGTATAAAAGCAGCTTTACTCTGCTTTTGTCCTCTCCTCAGCTCAAGGATGAAGAAAATGTCTGTCACCCCCCAGGCTACATCCGAGCAAGCTCAGAGGTTCTCTACTCATTGCCTGGCAGTATAGGGCATCTCTGCA
Source organism: Myiopsitta monachus (assembly GCA_017639245.1). Taxonomy (NCBI): domain Eukaryota; kingdom Metazoa; phylum Chordata; class Aves; order Psittaciformes; family Psittacidae; genus Myiopsitta; species Myiopsitta monachus. The sequence continues at coordinate 49,622,304 of CM029925.1, read as the reverse complement.
TCTGCTCCAGGCTAGAGAATATGCTGACCCTTAGCCCTCTCTGCTTGCAGTTTGACCTTTTAATACCGGATTTTAGTTTAGTTGTCCTGCTGACAGGCAGTGCATAAGGCATTTCATGGAACCATGAAGGAAGACCCTCTAAATCTCTAACCTGAGCTGCAGCAGCAAGGAAGAGTTAAAAAAAAATAAGTTCTGAATTTGGAAGTTATGATTAATTTCTGTGCGGGGAAGGAGAATTATACATGTATTAGTTGCACCATGTGAGGAACATATTTTTGCCATTACCTAAGTAATGAAGCTCCAAGGACAAGAAAAAGGAACTTGGAAGCCCTATTTTTCCCATTTTGATCCAACAGCAGCGGGGGTCGGTGCCTCTGATGTCAGCTTGTTATAATGAAGAGTTACTAAAAGGTTTTTCTACTTGTCAGCTTTCTGACAACTCCTGAATGTGGTAAAGGTGGGCTAAGAGATGATTAGTCACCACCTGCCTCTTAACAAACAAGTTCTCTTGAGTAACTCCTGTGCAATATTTAACTATGAATAAATTCATTTAAAGCACCAGCTCTCTCAAAGGCCATCTGATGTTAATCAGGCCCAGTTCCCCTTCCCAGGAGATGTCTTGAACACTGTCCCACAGCACAGCTCTGTAACCGCATGCTGCAGTCCTAAGTGCCTCTGGATGCCAGTGCAGAGAAAGCCAGGGGAAGAGGCACATACAGCAGTTTATGCTCAGTGCATAGAAAGCATTTTTCATTTTGCTTCATGTCCCATTAGGCATATTTGGGCATTATAAGAACAGTGGGTGTAACAACCCGGACACTGTACTTTGACCACAAGCTGCCTCCCCTGCAAGGGGAGCAGGTGCATCCCAATTGCAGTACAGCAGCCATAGCTGGGACACTGCCTGTGGCTCTCCTTTAGTGCTACACCTTACTTCTTGAATGTCACAAGGAGCTTCAAATGCCTTCCTGAATGTTTTTGTGTCATGCATATTATGAATAGGAACAACAGAAACTATAGTATTTTGTTCCTAACTGATTCACTTTAATTCCTCCTCTCTTCTACCATTTTAATTGAGTTCCCAGCTTTGTGCTTTCAATCCACTAAACTTCTTACCTTCTTCTATTTCCTTCATTTAGGGTCTCCAGTCCCACTGTACGTTTTAACATCAGTATATTTTTTACCCTCAAAGCCTAGCATTAAATTCATGGAGCACCTGCACATGTACTCTTACACACAAAATGCATGGAAAGACATAACAAAAAGAAATCCAATGTCTGAAGAAGTCAATGCATGTCTTTAGACTTCACACTTTTCTGGCAGAAAATGGTTCCCTAATTTGTTATAGTACTCACCTAGTAGTGGCACACAGTCCAAAACCCAACCCACGCAAAACACTGTGGTCTGGGCTGCTGGTACCTGAACTAATTCTTTTGCATATTGTGCATTGGGAGGTATTCAAAAATGAGTTTGGCAGCATCTTTTTGTCATTTAATTTGTAGCGTCTCATTCCTTCTCTTTGCTGGACTTGTCTTCTAACACCTTTCATAAATACACTAGGCACCATGGGAAAGTTGGCAACATTCATTCGAAAGACCTGCTTGAACAGAGAGCTAAGATAGTAATTGATGCCTATGTAAAATGATAAAGAAAAGGCCTGAAGAGCAAACATGATGATAACTAAGGAGTAAGCGGAATTAGCTGTAAAACTCAGAATTCAGTTTCAGCAGTTGAAAGTTGGATGCATCATCCTGCACAGTAATGGTATGACAGCTTCCATCCACATTTATCTAAGGATTGAGGTAAACATTACTCTTCCCCCTTTTCTGGGAGGTGGGCTCTGCTCTCTTCTGGAGGGGGACTATGTGCCTTTCTACATCATCCTAAAGTGTAACTGGGGGCAGCTTGTTATGTTTCCACTAACCTGTTGAAAAGTAGATGTTCTGTAGTGTTTTCCTTTCTAAGGAACAGTGGGATGAATGAGCAGACTGCTAAATAAACATTCAGATGTGTACTTGAGAGATGTAAACAGAGGGAGAGACAGTATTGTAATTCAGCTGTTAAACCAGATTGTACACTTAGCATCAGCTGAGACATTTTCCCAGGTGAGAGAAATTACTACAGAAGCATAGGCACCATTAAAAAAATTCACACAGTAAGGTAAAAGCAACACAAGTTTCTAGAGAACAGGTAGACCAGAGCAAACACTGGAACTGTATAAGAGACTCTGATCCAGTTGAGTCACAGAGAGTTTTAGACCTTTTCAGAATAAGATGTATTTTAGCAAGGCAGATTAACTCATTGAATGTATGTTCATCTGACACTTGCAATGAGTGGGTCTGCCCCTTGTCACTCTGAATTTTGGTTCTCTCCCATTCAGTTCTGCTGTCTTTTTTTATATGATGTTGAACAGAAAACCACTTTCAAGGTGTTCACTTCACAGTTTCCAAGGATCATACAGTTTCATTTATATAAAAAAGCTAGATTTTCAAGGGACAAGCAAGTATCAAACTAGGAAAAGAAATAAAACTTACAATTACTTTATATTAGATACATTAATCAGCTAAGGAGGATGAACAGATTAAAAGACCAGCTTTTGTTGGAAGAAGGAAAACCCTTGCTCTAAAGTAATTATATTTTGCAGATCTGAAGTCATCTTCATTTTGATGTTTCTGACCTGAACTGGTAGAGCTCAGCTGGTTGAGTGAAAACAATAATACCTCAAGCACAGCTAAAATCTGTTATTGCTGTTTGAAATAATAACTGTTGGTTTAAAAAGTATATAATGTATTTTCCCTGTTTCTTTACAGTTAGAATATCCAAAGGGATTTAACGTTTCCATTAGAAATCAAATTTTCTTGAAATGCTTTTCATGCCCTAAAAAGTATTGCAGAAACTTAAAAGTAGCCACTAGATGAGTCCAGGTCTTACAGCTAATGTCCAACCCAGCTTCAGCAATTTTTACATCAGGCTGTCTGAAAGGGCAGGTCAGGGTACAAGAACTCTACCCCATCTAAAAGCTAAAGCTCAGTGAATATAACTGACTTTACACCGCCTTATACGTACACTTGTATTGCCACACACAGACATAAAAAAAAATACAACAAATGTGCTAAAATTCAAAGGTCTCTCTTCATCAGCACCTCAACATGCTGTATGCAGTACACAAAGGTAATGAATCCCTGGTCCTGGATGCTAAGTGTTTAAATAACATGCCTACATTAAAAGTGTGCTGTTCACCTCATTAATCCTGCAAATTGCCAGAAAACTGCCCAAAGGTGACCAACATGAGCTTATTTTATTTGTTTTTGCAGAAAGTCTCTGTGAAGCTGATTTAAAGTGTTATTTTCCTTCAGAGGGCCAGTTTGCACAATTAAGTGATCCAAATTACATACTGTAATTCCTGAAGTATTCATGTTCCAAAAAAGAAAGTTACTTTTTGCCTTTTCTGTTTGTTAGCAGGTATGTTCAGGATGGTGAGGAAAAGATTTCTTGCACTTGTTCTAGGAGTAACTGGACCTGGAAGCAAGCTGGTGTGTCTGTGCTACAGTAAGGTATGTCCGTGGTATTTCTTCCACTAAAGAAAGAGGATGGATGATTACTCATTAAAAAATCAGTGTCAAATCCAAACCAGGTAAGTAGTGATGGGAAGTGGCAAGCTCTTGGTGGCTTTTAAGAGAGCTTTAAAATCAGCTCAATTTATTGTTGTGGGCACAGTCTATGCAATCCTAGCCAAAGAGCCATTGTCAGATCAAAAGCTAGTTTAATGACCCAGACGGGAGACCTTTTTAAAGGTGAGTGGGTGGCTGGAAGGAACTGAGGAAAGAGGATTAGTGGAGAGGTCTTTTCTTCTTCCATCCTTGCTATAGCTGTTTCATGGAGCAGTGAAAGCCTGTTACCAGAACTTATGCCAGTTTGTCATTTATCAACCTAAGTAAACAGACAATTCAACATCACTGCATTGCAGGAGCCCAGGAGTCATTATGCTCTGCTAGCTCTCTCCAATGCCAAGATTAACACCTGTGGTAGGAAAAGTAACATAACCACTAACACTCCATGTTGGCACTCTCACCAGCCCAGAACAGGCTCTCACTTGGTGCAGCCAAGTGCTCTTTCTTTCCCTCCATCTCCTTCTCCCCAGGAAGGAGAGATATTTAAGGATTCAGAGGTAGGTAAAGACCTTCAGCTAGTGCAAACTGGTGTGGCTTCTCTGACTTTTTGCACAAGCTAAGGAACCTGTGCCAAGAGGAGAAAGTTATTTTCTGTAGGGAAGCAGGAGAATACAAATTTAATCCTCACACACTGCTTCCACTGAAGCTGGCATGAGCAGTCACTGCTGAGTGACTGCTGTTTACGTGTCCCACTTCCAGCTGGTTTTATGAGCATATGTTCTGTCTACAGGAGATATGTGTAGGGAAGCAGAAACAAAGACACTATGGAGCGATCTGTCCTCATCGACTGGAGAAATGTTTAAAAAAAGTACACATGGATTCAGAACTGTGCCAGTGCTGAAGAATGAATTTTACAGGCATATTTGAGGACCAGGGGGGTACCACTAGCAGTGAAACCAGAGCAGTTCTGTTCAGGGTGGTGGAGCCAGTAGGGATGTCCCTAACTCTGCCCTGTCAGGATCCCAGGTCCTTACTTGGAAATTTTCTCTCCACCACTTCACTGAGGCAGAAATGAGCAGAAGGTGTAGAGGAGACCTTGAAACTGCCCAATGTACCAGGCTGGAGACCATTCACACCCTGTGGCTTGCAGAGGAGCACACTGTTCCCAAAGCCCACCCAAGCATCAGAGCTCAAGCAATGGCTTTAAGCAACCCCCTAGAGACTGCATGTGGGCCTGGGATTAAAAATACTTCCGCAGCCTCTGTGATGGTGAGCAGCCAGCAAAGAATAAGGTATTCTGCAGCTTTCCAAGGTCAAAGCTTGTCTGCAGAAAAATCTCAGACAGATCTCACAAATCATATCAGCCATTCTTTCCCAAGCATCTTGTTACACTTGCTAGTAATAAGATCACTTAAGATTTCAAAGTGTTTCATGAAGAAGGGAAACCTTTTGTTTTCAATGCTATTTGTCATCTGGCATCCGGTTACTTTTTATAGTGAGCATTTGATTATAATGGTACAGCATGAAAACTTGATAGAAAACAGGCAACGCACTCAGGATAGTTCATTTGAGATACAAGAAATCCTGCATCTCTCGGTAAGTCCAGATCAGCAGTTCCTATATTTCTTCAGTTCTTATTCCCCTAAATCAGCTTCACAGGGACAGAGAGATAAATCTTAAAGCAGAAAATGGTATTTGTGTTGCATTCAGATGGCTGAAGACCACCGCTGTGAAGCTTTACCAGAATAAGGCCTGAGTCCTGCTATCTGATATCCACCAGATTTTAGAAAGGAGCTTAGCTGAACTTAATACCCCAATGACCAGCTTTAACATTTTTCAGCAGACACACAGAGCACATTTTCACCCCTTCTTCTCCTTCTTCCCCCACCAGTGAAAATACTTTAAAGCTTTTCTCACAGAGAGCTAGCTCAGGATTTTGAGCAGAGCTAGTGAAATGATTCATTGGGAAAAACCTTCAAATGTAAATGCCTTACTTTAGGATAGATTTACAAATGCAGCCAGCAAACAGTGTTCAAATTCCCAAATCAGTGCAAGAAAAGATTGCAAGGCAAGGAGAAAAGAAGTTGCTGTTTTCTGACCTTGTTTTCCACTGTGGGGGGTGGGGGAAGGAAACCTCAATGCTTCCAAAAGCCACAGAACTCCCACTCTCTATTCAGGCAATTAACGTAAGAACAGTTCTGACATCTGTAGAGAAAACTTGCTGGATTTATCTTCTGTACCTTTCTAATAATTGCTTCCAGTTATGTAGCATGGCTGCTGTATCTGGAAAATTAAGTCAAAAGTAACAGTCAATTCAACAAAAATCTTCTCTAGTTAAAATGGTTTGTTACCGAATCCTCTTGTAAAAAGATTCATTTGTCCTTCCAAATTAACCCAGATAAATGAAAATCCTGATTCAGGACTTTCTCCAAAGGACTTTGAAATCCTATAGTCAGGCCCTTTAAGTTTAAAATACTTTCCCATACTCAGATCTATTCCTTCTTCTTAGGATCAGCTCCCACATTTCTGTCTACATCTGCAATTATCTGAAATAAAGTTCAACATGGAAAACTCATCTGGAAGGGATGTTTAAAACATCTAACTTGGGTCATTCAAACATTGAATTTATATTCTCTAATGTAATTATATAGTCACAGGGGATAAGACTTGTAAGCTACTTTTAGGCACTTACAGATCAAAAGATATTTTAGAAAACACCATTTGCCATCCAAATGCCTCTGAAATGAGCTCTGTCATGTACTTATCAATCAGCATGGAGGTGATGCTTTGCCTCCATGGCTACTCCAGGTGGAGTAGCCAGTGACCAAGGACTTGATTTTCTAGTGCCCATGACTGACTTTTTCCAATGAAATGCATATGAGCCAGAGGTTCACAGTCACAGAAAACAGCTATTAACCTCTGATATATCAGCATTAAACTTCGGCTCACAAGAGCTTAACTCTGGAAGATTATACATCTGTTAAACATCTTGGCATTTCTGAAAAGCTGGCTAGGATTGTATTCCTTGAATCAGCTTCTAGGTACTAGTCTTAAGGCTCTTTTAACCCAGTCTGGGCAGCATTCTGAATCTAGCTCATCTTCAGTGCTCAGGTATTCAGGAATCTGATAGCAAGGGAAATAACATATTCTGTATTTCTCAATAATTACTGAGGGAAAATTAAATCCTTTGAAACTCTGTAGTGTCCATGTACTTTTTTCACATACAACTTGCATGTAAAAATGTGAGCTGACATTCTCTCATGCTTCAGGTTATGAATCACATGTTGGTAGACGTGGAAATAAAATTACTTTAGCAACAGTTATATGTAAATACCCCCTGTCAGGTTTCTTGAGCTGTGAACGGTCTTATTAAAAATAGGTGAAAGGGAAATTCAAAATTGTAACTGCTCAGCAGTGGCAATTTGTGACTAGGGAATGATCTGCCATGGACTGCAAGAAGGCCCATCTGAAGAATGTGTTAAGCTAGCTGGAAGTATGAATGGCACACACAGAATGACTTCAGGAAGGGAGTGAGGTTTCCCTTGGTGTTCAGATAAGAAACAGTCAAAGCACTGTCTTGTAGCAGTCCTGGAATGTGAGTGCCAAGTTGCCACCTATGCATAGCAGAGCTGGGCTAGGAAACAAACCCCACACAGAGCTGAGACCCTGATACTAATGCTCACAGGACTGGCTTTGGTACAAGTATATTGGCTGGTGACACATCTTTGCAGACTCCTTGTAGATCCATTTATGGTGATAGGACTCTGTTCAGTGCATTGTTCATGAAATCTTTATATTTAAACACAAGTTTTCTTCAAAGGAGACAATACAAATTCCCCAGTAGGTGGACACAGGACTTGTCCAGTGTAACAGCTCAAATCTTACTAGTCAGCTGATGGCCTTCTGACCCAGCAATGCCTTCTCTTCACCACGTTACATGTTTTAATGAGAAACTAGTTTAACTTGATCTTTGCATGCATACCTATATTGAAACCATGCTACATTCCAGGTATTTTTATGGCTCTTAGTTAAAGCATGTAACTGGGAAAAACTTCCCAGATGAGAAATATGAGGAACTCATTAGTTTCATGAACCCATTTAATTTTCCACATATAAACCACAATATTGTTCATTTCTCCCAAACAAAACTTGAATTGAGAGCTCTTACATTGACCAGAAGCAACTTGAAGAAGACAGGTGAAATCCCCATTCTGAGACCTAAGCAAAAACATGTTCTGTCAGGGAGGCCAGAATGTCACCTCTCATTTCAGGCTTCAGATGGCCACCAGTCAACAAGTCTTTCTTTTTGCTCTCTACTGAGGACTTTTACCCTGGTTTTCAAGACTGTGCCTTTAAAGTTCAGGGCAGAAAATGAAACCTAAATACAAGAGAGTGAACTAAGGGGAATTTACACTATAATAAATACTCTGTACTTCTTCCCAGCATCACTGCTTTCAAATTCATCCCAGGATAATTAAATAATACCTAATTACATATCTCCGGTGTGTGGACAAAGCCAAGAACCACAGAGGTATGTTTCAAAGAAACTTCACAAGTACCAAAGAGGGTGCCAATCAGTAGGAAGCAGCAGGCAAGCTTGCTGGTAGAGTTTAGGGTATCCAAATGTGGCTTTTAGTAGCATTAAGCTGGAAGTTGCCTACTTGACTTCTAAAAGGATTAAAGAAGGGAGACCCTGATGCTAGAAAATTCACAGATCTGAATTTTGTGACACAAACAGGCCTTTAGTCTTTGAGAACCGGGATTGGTGAAACCTCTGTCGCATAAGTCACTCCCATTATCTGTCAGTGTTAAAGGACTCAGATGCCATAATGTATTACATTACTGCAAGATTTCCATCTTTCTTTCAAACTTGCTATCAAAACTAGATGTACACATATTGCTTTTGTTTGTCCTTCATTGCAGAGAGCTGGGAGAGGTCGAAATGAGCAAAGTGTATTTCTTTAGACAGTATGAAATAAAAACTCAGACCTGCAGTAATTCAGTTGCTTGTAGTTGTCTATCCAGGCTTTTGGGTATAATGAGGTATTTTATTAAGCCAGGGAAACCCATTACAATATGCTGGTCATTAAACTAAGTGTCCAGGATATACATTAATGTAATGAAGGACTTAATAACAGTTTCATTTACTATGCTGTACCTTAAATAGTAATTTAAAGACAGGACAGTCTACACCTGCTCTCAAGCTGGACAGAATAGCTGGCAGGCAGGTGGGTCTGTCCCCAGTGGGACTACTACTAGCACACATGCATTTGGGAGGCAACAAAACCACAGGTAGCTTGATCTGGTGTTAAAGAAATTTTTAAACACAGACATGTAAACCCATAAATAGATGATTCAGAAGTGATTCAATCAAAGTATCTCAAACCTTTGGAGAAGGCCATCACTTAAGCACTTCCTGTGTGTGAAAGGATAATTTTGTTTCAATCCTTTACGCAGAAGGTAACATCGCAAGCCTTTTATTTCCAGCTATCTGCTGTTGCCTCGGTTGCCACGACCATATCTTCATTGCAGAATCAAACCATTTGCCTTGTAGTTTAATGCCCTTGGGCTAGCCTGGCTGGAGTGAGAGAACACTGTGAAATAACATCTGTACTACACACAGCAAATGGCTTGCCATGCAGAGATATTGGATTAGCAGCTGAGGACCTGAGCTAATAAAGTACAGCTAATATCCCCTTGTGAGTCCACTAATTTGAGTTAAAAATGCCATCCTGCTCAAATTAAGAAGCTTTTGTGTAGAAGTGATTTGTGATGGTAGCAAAACAGAGGTTATAAAAGTTAAAAGCTTTCTTAACAGCTATTATGACTTTTGAAGCTCTGAGGAAAAAGAAAAAAAACAAAACTATTAATAAATGATATATGTTTATAAAATAATCTAATGTAGCAGTGACATGATATACTTCTCTAAGTGTTACTCAGACACAAGGAGAAGGAAGGAGGCAGTGTCTTTACACTGTTGTTAGACCTTTCCAGATGTGCAGCCAGCTTGGGAAAGAAAGAAGCTTTGGCAGCCTCTGTTAGTGATTCACATCCTCATCTGCAGCAACCTCTCTCTCCCAAGCACCGTAGAGCTGGGTTGACAGCCACCGCCTCCTTCTTACGTGCCTCAGGCATGAGAAGCCTGAAGATGAGAGCCGCAGGAATACCCTTCTGGTCTTTTCCTGCCCTAGAAACCCCTACACTTACACACACGCACAAAGAGGCTTTTCCAAATGCCCGTTTCAACATCCAAGTCTCCTTGTACTCGGCAAGGCCAATTTTTAATCCTGTTGTCTATAACTGGGGCCAGAAATACTTTTGTCTTCCAGGGCCAGAAATGAATGCCGGAAGACACTAAGAGTTGCACCTCTGGGATACATTGACAATCCAACTTTTGCTTTAAATTAAACCAGCAGACAAAGTATCATAGGACTATTCAAGTCTACACAGCAAAATAATACGCAATTCACAGAGTCCTGAATTGATGCCAACTGAGAGTTCACAAAAAAATCACGGAAGGATACTTGTGGCAGCCAGCCTGGGTCCCCCACTGATGGTGCAGTGCTGTGTTAGCACAGCAGCTTCCAGACCCAACCTAGCACCAACCCCACTGCTTCACTCCAGGATCAGGTTGCAAAGGATGCCAAAGATTCTGAGGATGTAACACATGGGAAGGATGTGAAGGATGCAAAGGATGTGGGATCAAGCCCACTGTTTAGGCCACTTTTGGATCATTATACCTGAAATGTTTCTTAAAATTCTTGAATAGATTGTTTTTTTTCTACAGATACAATATCTTGCTGCCCTGGTATTGATACTGCGTCTGCTTGCAATTAGAGGATATGATGCAATACTACAGGTTTTATAGAATTAAACCATGTGGGGAATGCATTTATGCTCTTGAGTGAGGCCTAAGTTATTTCTAGATTGTGATTAAAGCATGAAACTGTTTCAAACCCTCAGAAAGACCAGCTATCTTGGTATTCCTACTGTTCTTTCACTTAAATTCTATTAATTTTTCTTACTTTTTACCACATCCCTCATCTCATCTTTTCTTCAGAAATAAACCTACATGATCTTAAGCTTATTTATGTTCCTTGTTTCAATATTCTTTCTTAGTAATTATTCCAAATGTCAACTGAAATTTCTGAATTATAACATTCTCAACTTTTGGCCAGAATTTATAAATATTGGGTTTGGCCACAGTAGTGGAAGTCTCACCTGAAAAGGGAAAGCAGGACCTGATATCAAACTTTCATAATGTATTTTTCTATTTGACCTGCTTCCCTTTTGTTCTGCAACATACAAGACTTTCTGTAATAGCTATTGGCTATGATGAGCCTATAGCTTTTCTTAAAACCACATGATTGTTCAGAAAAAAATATACCCATTTGGTAATGAGAAATGTTATGTAGACACCAGCTTCACATTTGTCATTGTGGGCACAGTCTTGAGATATTGTTCATGTTTACAAGAGTAAAATGTAGGTACCACTAACAGTTTCTCATGGAACTGTATTTTGTTGAATTGACACAATTTCAAGGCAGATTCCTCTCAAGGGGAAGTAAGATCAGGATTTGCAGATCTCTTCAATTTCCATGTCTCAAGGTCTAATCTCTTCAAGTACAATTGGGTTTTGGATCCTCAGTAAAGCTAATCTAAATATTTTTTGCCTTTTTTTTATCATTTCCAGAATTACCATTGTGCCAAACCTAAAATGTTTTGTTAATAAAAAAGCTTTCCTATAGCCTAGTACAGAAGAATGCAGAAGAGCCAGAAGTGCTCTTTCTAAGGTTCTCAACTTACCCGGAGTAGCTGTTGTTTTCTCATATGCCAGGGTAATGCCAGGTTCATCTTTTGACTGTTTTTTCTCTCCTGATTCATCTTTGCTTGCTATTGCTAAAAGACTGAAATTCCCATTTTCATTCCACCCCGTGTGGACCAAAACCAAATTTTAAAACCTTAGAAATACCAAAAGAAACTGCTGTTTTCTGGCCAGGGGTAATCAACAATCTTAACTGCATATACTCTTAGTACAATAACCCAATACAAAAGAAGGAGAAATCTCAAATGAGCGTAAATATTCTGATGCGTGCAAACCAGTCCCAAATGTATTTTCAAATACATTCCTTTGTCATTGCTCGGGATGCTGCCTAATGAGTTGACAGTAAGCCAGTGACAGCCTAGCACAGCAAAAGTTTAGTGCTTCCTTTTTAGGACATTGAAGTATTCCCTATTGTTTTGAAACCATTAGTAACGCTGCTTCTTTGCTTTTGCCATCCAAAAAGCCCTTCTCTAGCAGTGACTCATTCAGGTTCTGGCACTGTGTAGGATAAGGGAGAATTGTTAATAAAAAACACTTGTAACACAGATAAGAAGAGAAGGGGAGGAAAGATGCAAAGCAGAGTTCTGGCTCTTTTATGTTTTCTCTAATTTGTGGAGTTGTCAACTCTTTTTTGAAACTACAGATGCTGGGGGTTATCATACGGGTGCATATCCCTGGATATGCAGAACGCTGAAATCCCCAAAAGCCAAAGCTAGTAAACACCACATGATTTAATGTTTTTCCTATTAAAAATATCATTTATTTCAATGGTCTGTGTTACTTTTTTTCTCTGTGATGCATATTGTATTACTTCACTGTCTCCTATACTATGAAGCTTCATAGTCATGGAATACTGAGGCTGCTGAGCAAGCACTGCTCTTCCACAGATCTACAAGCCAGTTACTACTCTGTAGTACTTTCACCTGATTGGGATGGGAAAGAACATTACTCTTCAGATGAGACACGACCATTGCACCCTATAACATCTTTACTTGGCATAAAATCCTCTCACTTGAAAGCCAAGGGGGAAACTTCATCTGCCTTTATCTATGCCAGTATTTCATCATATTAGAGCTCCATAGGGTAACTGGCATCTTTGACCTCTGCAATTTTAGAGCCTTCAGCAAGATAGATAGGTACAACTAAGAACACAAACTGCCTTCAGGAGTTCACCTTCTTTTCTTTTCACATTTTGTCCATGTACTTAAAGAATTTCGCCCACTGTCTCCTGTTCCCATTTCAGCTTCATATACGACTAACAGTTCTGTGTTACAGAGATACCTCTAATCTGCAAGTTGAAAGAGTCCCAAAATACTGGTAGTACAGAATTTTTCAAATAGCATAGACCTCCTTGTTCATGTGGTGCTGACATCTTAATGGAGTCCTGTAGCTAATGGATCAGTATAATCCTGACATTAACAATCTAAAATTGATGCAAGAGGAGTCAGGTTCTGTATATTTTATTAGCTCTTTAAACTAGAACCGTAAAAGTAGTTTTGAAAAGAGACAGAGAGGTGAAGAGGTCTAAATAAAACTGAGAGGAGACTAAGTTCACTTTATTTCTCATGTATTTCTTGACTATATGTCACCTTGAACTCCTATGAAAAGCCTGCTTTTCTCTACTATTGTAGTTCTTGTTTCTTCTCTATGGTCTCTTGGGGCACCTGCTAAAAGCATGATGATGGGGGGGGGGGGGAAGTTGAAGGATGGGGGCTTAAATCTTTTAAATATATTAAATAAAATAACACTTTTGAAATACTAAAAACATGTGGAAATGTGCTTCCCCTCATATGAGAATTCAGCTGTTTCCAGGAACAGACTGGGTGTCAGGAGACCAGAGCAACATATGAGGAATGTATTAAACAAATGGCAGAGGGAGGATTGAATAGCTCGGGGAGCTGGAAAAATATTACATAACTTTTCATCTTGAGTCTATCCCAGACTGACAGTGCAAATGAAAATCATTAGACTGTGAAGATGGTTTGGTGGTCCATGTGGAATCACTTGGTGGTTTCTCTGGAGTTACTAATAGACAGCTTTCTACATCACAGAAACTTCCATACATTTATCACCCTTTTCAGCAATCTTAGTGGAAGCCAAGAATAAGGGTTAAAGAGAGAAAAACATTTAAGCATATGCTTAAAACTAAGTACCTGCTCAAGTACTTTGCTGTATAAGAACCTCAAAAACTCCACTGTTAATTCATATGGTAAAAATACAAAGAGCAGAAAGGAAATCTGATCTATTGATGCTGATCTGGAAAATATTTTATTTTCATGAAATAGCTTTTAGCAATATCCCATTGTATTTAAAGAAAAAAAATAAAGAAAAAGAAAAATAATCAGGTTGTATTCCAACCACTACCTGTAATGGATTCTCAGAGAGGAGTGAGTATATCAGTATCCTGTGCTCTTTCACGAGGTGTTGACCATGCTGGTTCCACTCATGTGCTTGTATTTCTATGTAGATTCAATTAACAGATCCCATCATATTTTCCATTTCTCTGCACTGAGCAATGTTACAAATACTGAAGGAACTTCCAGGTAAGTCAGTAGATGTGCACAGAAAAGTGCAGTACTAAAGGTCTCATTGGAGTCCTACCAACCAATACAGTTGTGTTAGCACAGTGCAGGCACATCTACATTGCTTCCAGTTCTGAAGCCAGCTGAAAAAGCCACAGGTTATTTCATTGCATGGAATAGTTATACCTTCCTCTTCCCACATTGCAGGAAGTGGAGCATCTCAGGGGTGACTGTGCAGGGCATCACTCTAAGTGACAGAAGTAGAGTGTTCATCTGTTTAATTTTAAGAGACACCTTTTTCCATTTATCTATCGCATAACTGCAAGGAAGGCTTAATGCACCAGTCCAACCTCAGCAGGGTAACACTGAGCAGCATTGGTCACACTTATTTCCAATGCAGAATTTATACTAATACCAAGCTGAATGAAAAAAAGATCTAACAGTAACTCAAACTAAAAGTGCTATCCTCCCTATCTCACCCAAAGAATGCACTTAATTGAATTCCTGAAATAAAACTGAATGGAAATATTTAATTGGCCTATGCTTATTTTTTTGACTGCACTGAAATGGCACCAGGAATATTTGAAAAAGTGTATAAAGAGTTTTGTAGTAAAATGGTTTTCATTTTGCCAATAGATGCAAATTTCTTACTAGCAATGTTAATTGTGGCAAGACCATTCCTTTAACTAAACTCTCTTCTTTCTACAAATTGACTAGGATCTGAGGATATATATATGCTTCCACTTGACTACTAATGGATTCGTTACATGGCAATAAAGAATTGATGACAAATTCTCCAGCCTTAAAATGTAACTCTAACTTAAAAATACATCATGATAAAGCAGAAACTCACACACACACACACACACACACAATGATTTGTTCAGCTGTACATATCATGGCTCACCTTCCTAACTTCACTTTTCACCTTACCTCACAGTTATCCTACTCCAATTCAGCCAAATTCTCAAACATGAATGAAGCTGAAAGCACAGTTTTGTGTCTTGCCATAAAGAACAGATCTGAAAGGTATTTGCAGACAGCAGTGGCATCAGCACACAGTCATCTAGGGTCCCATTCCAGCTCTGGAAGCGCAAGCGTGCCTGGGTGCATGCATGCTCTTCTGTCTCTTTTCTATCCCAGCAAACCCCTTCAGCCCAATGCCCTTCAACTTTTTCAACTCTTGCACTCCGTTTCCTGACCCCTTCTGTGACCAGTGACACAGTCCACTTGTCAGGTTTCTGGACGCAGTCCTCTTCCCAAACCCGAGACAAGCCCAGCCCCAGAATAAGACTTTCTCTCTGGTCTCCATCTTATCTCAACATTTCCACACCCTCCCTTCCTGGCTTTCCTTTCCCAGTTTCTTTGCCAAGTTCACGTGTCCCCACCCTGACATCCCCGATGACATTCCTCCCTCCTTAGGTCAGCTTCCCACTTCCCCTGACTCCAATTACTCATTTCATTACTCTCTATGTCCTTATCTGCTCCTTTCCTCTCGACTTAAATCACACAGCTCCCTCCTGTCCTACTGCCCAGGCTGACCACCGCAGGGGAATACAGGGGCAAAGAGCCAACACTCAGGATTTTTTGTCCACTCCTTGGCACAGTGAAGTGGGAAGCTGCCTTCGCAAGGAAAGTCCAGTCCTTTGCTCAACTACAGGCGAGACCTTTCCTCCTGCTCTCTGCAGCTGCAGTGTGATCAGCCACATGCACTGAGAGTCTCAGACCTGCTCACTGCATATGCAGTTTCCAAAGCACTTGCTTGAATTTCAGAAGCCTGCAATGAGCAGGTATACACAATTTTTCTTCCCCCAAATCTTGTAACTTCACTCATTTTCATTGATGTTTTACTTGGCATTGGGAATGGGCACATTTTGACAGGTTAGGAGCTGGTGAAGAGAAAGTCATGTAACAGCAGGTGATACTACTACCCACAGCCATTACAATTTGTCTGGTTATACTTTCTGGTTACACTTTCTGCCTGAAAAATGTTGCCTGACTCTATAGGAACTCTATCAACCTGTCTCCTGCAACATGGTTTCATGTATGCAGCTATCTAGGTACATACATAGCCCCAGTCCTCATCAGCTTGCAGTTAATCAAGAAGGTACCCATAACAGAAACTGTAGGAGGTTCATCATCATCTTCCACAAACAGTGCAACAGAGGCTTTATAGATTTAATTACAAAGGCAGAAACAAACCCAGTAATGCTTAGATACTGCAGACTACTGTGGAGAGACAAGCATGATTAGCTGAAGATGGGAAGTTGCAAGTTTAGAGTAACATGATGGAAAGTATAAAAATATTAAAAAACCACCTTGATTATCAACCTTTATTCTCTTGATTCACTGGAATTACTCCCCATTTACTCTTGGATAATGAGGTGGAAATCAGAATCATGCAGCATATCCCTCTCTTTTCAGGTGCCATCTTCTTGGGCCTGGCAAGAGACCCAGGAATTTGCTGCTCTGCCTTGTCTGCTATGGGTACCCTCTGCACCAATAAGTCTTTCCTCTCCAAGGATTATTAGATACAATGCACCATGTTGATAGCATCCTCATTTTTTGTTGGGATTGTTCAGTACAGAGAGGTATGTACATAAGCCAACTCATGCCTTTTCTGTTCCCCCTCTATTTTACGTTCATTTTTATTGACCTGAAGTAGCGGGGCTTCCTGAAACTGGACTAGAGTTTTCATGAGAAAGATGCTGAAAACAGTAAGGAAAATATTTTCATCTACAAACAGATGTTAAGAGCACTTTAGCTGACACAGTCAGATGGTTACCCTCTCTTTCTTTGCTTCAGGTCTTGCTTAAGGGGACAAAGAGGCAGAGCAAGTCCCAGGTGAATTAGTTATGAAATGTGTTCCAGCAATCTGGCATTTTCTTCAGGAACAACAATCCTGAAGGACTGAGTGTTGTGGTTTAAGCCCCCCAGGCAGTTTTCTCACTCACTCCCCCCTCTTTCCTCCCCCCAGCTCCCAGGGGGATGGGGAGGAGAATCGAAAGAATGCAATTTCCACAGGTTAAGATAAGAACAGTCCAGTAACGAAGGTATAACATGAACCACTGCTGCTACCACCACTAATAATAATGACAAGGGAAATAACAGAGGAAGAGAATACAACTGCTCACCACCCGATACCAAGCCTGAAACAGCAGCGAACCCCCACCCTTCCGGGTCCTTGCCCCTCATTTTTACCTCCTGGGCATGACGTGTTGTGGTACGGAATACCTCTTTGGTCAGTTTGCGTCAGGTGTCCTGTCTCTGCTTCCTCCCAGCTTCCCCTCCTCCCTGGCAGAGCATGAGGCTCAGAAAGACCTTGGTCGGACTAAACATTCTAAGCAGTAACTGAAAACACTGGTGTTATCAGCGCTGTTCCCAGCCTGAAAGTCAAAAACACAGCGCTGCACCAGCTACCAAGAAGGAGAAAAATGACTGCTACTGCTGAACCCAGGACACTGAGGAACAGGGAGCAGGAGCTAGTGAGGAAGCAGAGACTCTGCATCCCCCGCAAGCAAACCAAAGCTCCGGTAGAGCCCAAAAGCTCCAGCAGGGAAAAGACATATTCCCAGAGCAGGAGAAATGCAGCCCTTTGGGCTATGTTATTCCAGTCATGCCTTTCTGGCCTTACAGAAATACAAGATGGGCTTTGAGAAATTATACTGTTCAGGAAGGAGTTGAACACCAAACATAAGAGTGCACCTACTTTCATGCAGGACACTGTGATTTTGTTGCACTCTTCCCTGAAAGCTGACAGGCTCCACACCAAGCACTTTTTCACAGGCAGAAATTCTCCTCAAAACCTCTTACTTTTAAGCTAAGTGCCAAAAATTGCTCAAGTGCCTGCCGGTGACTCATCTTTTAAAAGCCTGGCTTTTGGAAGGTGGTTTTCATTTCAGGAACTTGGGATTGCTTCCTGGACACTAAACATCGTGGGATCAATAATTAGACTAGAAAAAATGTCAATAAAGGAGGAGTTTAAATATTTAAGCATCAGTCATCTTTGGGGGTTCTGTTAACTACAGCTACCTGGGAGTTCCAAACAAAGGAAAAAACAGGAAGGCCAAGAGTTTGGCTGATGACTCAAAATGGCCAACATCTACTTCATTTTTTTTTTTTTTTTCAAATACTGAAACATATTTTAAATCATTTTAATCTCTTTTTAATAATGGAACCAGACACATACATCACATTGCCTTGGAAAGAGTAGAAACGCTACCTTTTTTTTTTTACGTGGGTGCAAATGGAAAGCATATGATGACATTCCATCTCTTCCTCCCCTGTGCTATGTTTCACCCATTTCTCAGCACACAGTGCAGACATACGGCCTTTATTAGTGCTGTAGTTGCATGTCATCCTTTTGCCATCATGCAAGCCAAACTTTTGAAGTTCTCTTTTGCTCCTAGGGATTTCCTTGTTTACACACCACATAAAATCTTACTTGCACCACGATAAAGGCATGTGGGAGCACAGAAGCCTGTACACAGGTGAAGGCATCCATCAGCAGGCGGGGTGAAAGAAGGGCACAGATCTCCTTGTATGCCTTGTACAAGTGTGGATTGTCTCTGTTTGGAGGCAATGTTGTTTATTAGCCCCAGCAGGACAGCAGCTGGATGACTCAAACAGCAAATTTCTAGAGGGAACAAACAAAGTGGTAGAAGAAAATTAAGAAAGTAGAGGGAAAAAGATGGGATATTTATTAAGTCAGAAAAGAAAACATTAATTACATCTTCCTGTGTTTTGATGTCGACTCTTCAGCATAGTATTCAAGGTAACCATCTTTTCTTTTTAAATTTTGCTGAGATCATTTATTCTTTATGTATCAAGGCTAGCAATTATGGTTCTCAAAAGTTGCTTATAAACACTTTCACATTTTATGCATAGGACGATTTGACAGTGTGCAGGTGCCCTTGTCCATAGATGTTCTGGGTGAAATATATGCAGCTATCTGGTTATTCTGGGACTGGTAACATCCTGGACTGACACTGCAATCTGTTAAGAAGCAGTTTTGACCAAGTCTAATGAGATGGTATAGATTTTCCTGGAGTATGAATTCTCTCCTGCTTAATCTGCTCTTCTGTGTCAAAGAGAAACTAGTGCCAAATGTTTCAAAGTAAGGTCAAGAGCCCTGGTTTAGCTAGTCGTAGCAGTAACTGCCCCTAGCAAAAAGTACTCCTAACGACTCAGCTGAAGCTTATTTATGCTTATTAATATGCTTATCAGCACACCACAACTTTGGGTCCTTCCTATCCATTGATGCATTTTGGAACATCCAATAATTAAACCATAGTTAATTTTTTCTCCTTACACAAATTGGACACAAACCAGAAACTTCTTCTAGCCTGTCAAAAGAAACCCCAAACAAATAAACAACTAAACACTGCACCTATTTAGCCAAGGTTCAGTTTTAATTCCCAGAAATGAAGACTCAAACCGTGTTACTAAGTGTCAGAATGCAAATATCCCATCCTATCTTTTTTTCCCTCTGTGTTGACAATTGCAAGTTAGATAACTTTATTCTTTTTCAGTTAAAATACACAAAAAACACAGGCCATGTGGTTCTCTCTAAAACTTTTCCGTATGCCACATCGCAAACACAGCCAGTAGCAAGGGTCACCTGCTGCCATGGTGCTGCAGGCATGTTTTTATCTGCACTGGTGAGATGGCTCATACAGCGGCAGACTTCAGACCTTCACTTGATTTCCTGCTTAATCACCCCTGCTTGCAGAGTCCAGCCTCACAGGATGTGCAGGTCCGTTTTGCTGTCTGGAGCAGGAGAGCTGCGTAGCTTCCTACACTAGGTGGCATGGAAGGACTAAATTTTGCCACCCCCGCCACCGCGTGATGGCAATCGATGCTGCTGTTCTGTGTCTTAAAATCTCCTTTTCTTGTGTTCTGCAGAAATATTTATTTTTTAATTTAATTACCTGGCAGAATTTTATGAGCATAAATGCTGAAGTTCTTCTTTGAGGGGCTCCCTTGTGACTTTTCCATTCCAGCTGAGTGATGAGCTCGTCAGTGTGTTTGGTGATTTTTCCTCTAGACTTTCCAACATTGACTTTCAGCAGCCAGATATTATACACTCCAACTCTGTATCTTACCCCATTAAGTCTCAGGTTTCCCATTAGCTGTCCTCATTTCCCCATTGTTCTGCATTCATATATGTGAAGAAACACCACGGACATCTTTGAACTTACACAATTCACAGAGCAGGAACTTGGAAGCCTGTGTCTGAAAACACTTTCAGCCCCGCAGAATCACACCACTTTTGATGTCTGAAATAGCCAGACTTCTTGAAGAGGTAAGCTTGCTTTTTACCTTGCTCAACTACTAAGCTGATTACTGCAAGATATTGACCCTACAAAGCAACCAAGCTAGATCCGTCATTACTGTCATTGCTCAATACCGCGATTGCACTAACAGCACAGCATGTGTGCTGCTACAGCCCTCATAGTCCTTACCCCTACCCCACAGCAGATACATATGTCTAATGAAGATCATCTCAGTCAAGTCAGGATGCCCATCTGGCCCTAAACCATTTGGATGAGAAAACTGAGAGCATAGTGATTATCTCTTATTACTGCCTTTTCACTGTCACCACAAAGCACCTCATTTCTACCTGGAGGTTTCCAGTACTTGGAAATGTACACAATGCATGTAACACCATTGTGATTACCTCACCATACTCCCAACATGCTATTTAACAGCTTTCCAGCAAATGAACCCTGCCAATGCACCCACCCCCCACCCCATATATGTAATCTGCT
This sequence comes from Myiopsitta monachus, assembly GCA_017639245.1. Taxonomy (NCBI): domain Eukaryota; kingdom Metazoa; phylum Chordata; class Aves; order Psittaciformes; family Psittacidae; genus Myiopsitta; species Myiopsitta monachus. The sequence continues at coordinate 49,601,576 of CM029925.1, read as the reverse complement.
TTCCTCTGCCTGGGGGAACAACAGGGGTTAGATTATCTCTTGAGGTGCTTTCCACCCTTGTCTTCTATGATTCCCTGGGGACAGGCTTATCTCTGAGGTAACATCTTGCAGGACTGAAGGGTTACACTGGTGAACATTTTAAGGCCAGAAACAGGGAGGGAGATGTTTAGCATTAATGGCAGAGGCCTAACTTTTCAAAGTGGAAGATTTTCTCATCATGTGAATGGGACTGAGTCATTCAGGTATTGTCAGCTGGAGATTCAGGAGAAGAGATATCTTAAAACAATTTACTGTATTTTTAAATCTGATCCTGCATTCCCAGCTATTTAACTCTGTCTTGTCCTACTTTCTGCTCTCTTTTCCTTACTGAGGTGATCTTCCTTCCTGTTTCTCCTTACTGTACTGAGCTGGCACCTTTTCCTTTCCTCTCTGCCTGGCCCAAACCTCCATGGCCTTCACCAGGGTAAAAGGAGAACCAGAGAAACCATCTGTACCAGAAGTAGAAAAAGAAAACACCAAAAGAAAACTGAAAGCAGACTGAAACCAAGGAAGGCTGAAGTCAGGCACAAAGAGTGTGTTTAACACTAGTTTTGGTTCAAGGCGATGTCCAGTGAATATACTCTATGGCTACTACAAATGCCTGTATTTCATTGCTTTCTATATAGCTGTAAGCACGGCTAGTGCACTTCAGTTTCCATGGTATCTGCAGAAGGATACTTTCTGGAGGAAAAGACTTCCTTTGAGGAGCTGTAGACTACAGCACTGTCAGCACTTGGCACATGGGAGCCCACGGTGCGGCATGAAAGGAGGAAAGCAGTACCACTGCGAAGCTCCCTCTTCACTGCCTACTGCCATGTGTTTCAGAATAGCATGAAAAAACTCCAAGAAACTTCAAGACCTGGGAACAAACTACACTGAAATCATGCTTTGACCTTATGGCAACACATGCTGTCCTCAGTTTCAACAGCGCAGGTGCAAACAAGAGCTAAAAATTACACATAGGGTACAAACAAGCACATGACAATGTGAAACACTAAAATGTTTTAATTGCTGCTTATTTAGTTAAGCCCTTCATAGCTCCCTGCTAGTGAGTCTTGAGCAATGTGGTCATTCCATCCTCAGGCTCATAAAAATTTACTGCACGCCTTCACGTGTTCTCCCTATATAGCTCCATTTCATTTCACTAGCAAAATACAGCCAGCTGGATTTGCAGCTCTGATTAACTGAATGCTCAAGATGCAGAATGCAGTCCCCAGAATACATCAGATTCATGGTAATATTCTGACTGTAAAAACGGCTTGACTTTTTAAGCTGCTCCAGAGATGCAGATAACTGCAATGTGTCAGAAATAGGGACCACCTACACATCAAATCACACTTACAAGGATAATGTATGCAGGCATATAAAATTGCCAAGGAACACAAAGCCACCCAGAAAGGGGTACTTCCCCAGGCTACTGACTGGTTTATTCTACATTTCACTGACTTTATAAGGCATCTGAGTGACATTTGGTTTCAGTAAAGCCACCTGAAGGGATTAAATTGCACTGCTCTTGGACAGTCAGCACCAGGGACATTATAATTTTAAAATACGTTGCCAAAAAACAAAGCCACAAGCAAACAGCATTGCAAATCAGAAGCTTCTTACTTTAAAATTGTAAACAAAACTAGTGACTATAAGCTTCCCAACAGAAACACTGAACCACCTCCATTAATTTTTAAGATTCCAGGTATTAAGATTGTCAAAGCATTTTTAGGGGCAGGAGGATTGAAATATTTTTGTGACATGCTTAAAAAAGAAAAGGGGATGGGTGGAGAAAGGAAGGAAGCAATGTGCTTCTGTGACTCAGAGGTGCAACTGAAACAAAAATCAAAACATTGCCACAAGTGGGATCACTGAAGCCCAAAGTAGAACTCTACATCTTGGAAATTTCCAGAGGATCTTGGAAGAATTCAGTGCTTTTAGACAAAAAGCAGCAAAATGAAAAGAATGTCAAAAAGAGAACTTGAGGGTGCAACAAAATGGCATAGTTAAAGCTTAATTGTCACTATTTCTACAGCCCAGAGAGCAGTAAATATTAATTGATATACGGCTTGGTATTGTAAACTTGTACTTCTTGCTTACTGCACTTATTCTACACATCTGCAGAGCAGAAGACAGAGGCGCATGGGGCTTCCCATTATCAACTTGCTAATCCCTGGTGATTTTTCACTTTTCTTGATGAATCTGAGCCCTGGTTTTGTTTGGTTTCCCAAAGTTCACCTGAAGAGCCCTCAAACAAAAGTAGCCATCTTTGCTTAATCTAGATATGACCCTGTAGTAAGTGTTCGGAAGAAACAGCAGGAATGAAAAAAGCGTAGTGGCACCCCAGCTCCCATCTCAGACACATATCCCACCTCAGTCCATCAGCATGGACCCTTTTGTCTAGATTCTCTGTGTTGTCAAATTTATACCCCGGAGTTACTCTGTGTGATTGAAGCCTTGGATAGTACAAGGGTGTCATGCTTCAGCCGTGCGCACACCACTGTGTTCCTGCATTTCCCAGGGGAGTGTTCCAGGCCCCTGGACATCATTCTCAATCTTGCTTTCAGCAGTTTTAAGACCAGAGCTTGCAAGGAGCTGCCTGAGGCACAGGGGTGCCTAAAGTCTCAAATGGGATTACTCTAAATTTAGCTGGGTCTCCTTAGATACTCCATTTGAAGCCAGTCTACTTCAAATAAAATACTTTTAACAGACACTGAAGCAGAAAACAAATGTGAAAATGATTCACATGTCTGGGAAGTGGATGTCTGGCTTCTAGAGCATGTTGCAGTAAATGTAAAATGCTGCACATGGAGTGTATGTCTCATCAATAGAGACCAGGGAGCGATGCTCCGAGCCTTGCATAGGTGCAACCAGCTTGCAGGTGGTTAGTAAAAACATTGCCCTGCATGGCACATGTTCTCAGATTTCTTCAGAGATGGAAACTAAACTGGTTCTCCTAAGGCTTGATGCATGCTCCAGGCTACTGGGTAATATGTCCTCCCACAGCAGCTTTTGTGAATATAGCATTTATATATTCAGCCTGCAAGGACCCAAATCAAAATCTTTTGAAGACATTAGATGTTCTGAGATTTTGCTGCACCAAGAAACAAAATTTTTAAAAATTTTTCTAAAGTGGTTTTGTTTTGTTTTGTTTTGTTTTCTCTTGGAATGAGGGCATGAGTCGGCATCTGAGCCAAAAAAGTCAGTTAAATGCACGGCTCTTCTGGAGGCAGATTGTTCCCTGTAGGAGGCCTCTGGTTGTTCTTCACATCTCATGGGTGTTACAGAAGTAGCTCTCAGGGAACTATGAAAAAGGAGAAAGGAAGGTTGTTTGGCATGTTCAGAATAAAATGTTCATTTAATCAGAAGAAAATATTGCATTGAGTTCTGTGAATGGTGCACAGATACTATGGGCAATTGGAGCCTTATACTTTTATGTAACTCGTAATTACTTAATTCAATTATTCAAAGAAAATTACATCACACCCCCACAAAATACCCTGTATCTTACTAAAGAGACAGATATGCCTGGTTTAACACTCAAATAATGTCACCTCCAGCAGAAGCTCATTTATTAAAATACCAGAATACTGCTGTATGATGCCTATCGTAACACCCACCTCCCACACACGCAGGGCAGCATGCATCTTATAACAAAGGAGGCATTCATAGCTATTATCTTCAAAGGTAGTAGGGGTGATAAATGCATTAAAGGGACCAGAGAAGTGTTCACTTCACCAAAGAAAAGCTGAAATAGCTCATGGATGTTTTCATTGGAAGTTGAGTTGCCTCCACGTTTGCTATCCCAGCACAAACTTCCCCTTGTGTTGTCAAAAACTTTATTGTAGCTTTGAACTTCACCTGAGCTTTGCAGCTAACAAGGACCCTGAAACCAAACACTTCACCCTGTGCTCCCAGAAGGTCCAAACCTAATTTTGGATCTCAGCTCTTTGATTTTATTATCACTTCAACAGCTCTCAGTCTATTAATATTCCTTTTTGTGCAAAAACCAGTCTGGCACTTTTGAAAAGGAAAAGGTGGTAATGAAGAGATTCTCAACTCCTAAATTAACTAAACTATTAGGAAAAGTTATTGAGAGCTATAAATTCTTGGCACAGAATTAAAGACAAAAATGAAAAGCAAAACCCAACCTCAGGGATGACTGTCAGGTCACTCTATGTAAAGTGGGATCTCTGATCTTTCCCTCCTCCATTGCTTTTGTTGAATATTTAGAAAAGATAACAGATTTACAGTGAGGCAGCTTCACAAATGACACTTAGAGGTAATTTGCACCCTCAGCACTGGCCACCTGAAGCTGGTGACAACCTGTTTGCCCAGTTGGCAGCTGAGGGTGCTCAGCAGGTTTAACTGCAAAGGCAACAGCTCTGCTTTCTTAGCTCTGATTGACTGCGTTATTCAGAGCAATCCATCATGACTCTGATGTTGTAACTCACAAAGCCCCCTAGGACTCGATGTGGGCACAAATGGCTTCCAAACTGAAAAGCCAGATTTGGGGTTTTTACATCAGCCAAGGGACAGAGATCAGCAGTGTCGAGATTCACACAGTTCAGACCTTGACCTTTCCTTCGGTGAATTTAACTCCTCAAGTGCACCAGATGCATGTTTCATCTCAATGCCCCGTCCTGACCGGTGCATACAGGAAGCTGGAACACTTAACGCGTGATATATAAAGCAGCAGAAACACACACATTGTGTAACAAATGTCTGTTGAAAGCAGATAAAGGAGACAGCCTATTTTCTCTCCTTTTTTTTTTCTATGTTGTTTGCCTGTGTCCTCATTCCCCTCTGTCTGCCCGCCCTGCTGTCTGGAGGAGGTTTCACATTGCATTAGCATTACTGCCTGTGCCTTGGCCGGGCAGGCAGCAACTGAGGCCCCATTGCCCAGCCACTGCTGCTGGCTGCCTGGCAGCTGGTGCGGGGACAGCCTCCCACAGGCAGGACAGGGTCCTCTCTGCAGTGACAGACCCTGAGGGCCATGAACGGGTCTAGAGACAGTTAGCTGAGGAGTGTAGCAGCCACACAGCTGCTGTAGGTAGGGTGGCTTCAGTAGCTCTCAGAGACTACTGTTTTAACACTGGTGATCCCCAGTTGGACCTTAACTCTCAGAGGTGAAAAGATATATTTGGGGTTTTTTTACCCCAGGGAACTCTGTGGTACTGAGCAATGCCTCTGGTATCTAACCTCATTAAAGGAGCTCATCTAACTTCATGACATACTGAGGAAACTCTCACCTCCCTCGAAGGCAATGACTCAAGATACTAATCATTGCAGTGAGGATGTCTGAGGGTTTTTCCATCCACTAGTTCAGTCTGGGCTATGCTTTTCCTTCCCCCATTACTGCAGCCACAAACACTGTTCTTGTGTTGCAGAGGAAGGCATCCAGCCACTTCTTGTGCGGATTGCCTAGGGTATACATAAATTTCAGCCAGCTGCCAAATAATTTAAGCTGGCCTTAAGCACACCTGGAAAAAAATGTTTTCTGACTTTCATATTCTTCCCTCTTTACTGTTTTCTGTTTCTGTTTTCTTTGATTTCTCTCATCATTTTACCTGGGATTTGAGCAGAAGATACCCCTTCTGAAGAAGACTCTTAAAGGAGATATGGCTCTTACATTTGGCCATGAAACATAGTCACAGTGGTTGGCCATCACAGCTTTATCCCTGGCTATTGAAGAGATGAGATAGGATCGTCCTCAGGATTCAGAAATATGTTGTAATAAGGCCTGAATTAACAACATCACACCAGCTACAGTCACTGGGTTCACATCTTCTGGAAGTAAAGTTAGGAAGTTCTCAACATTTTAAGGCTATGAGTAGTGAAGGGACTGACAGAAGCCACACAGAGAATATGGGGATCTTCTGAAAAACCCAGCACACCACTGCTCCCATTTACTTTCCCTGGCAGTGCCTGCTCCAGTCCTTCAGGCCCGTACAGCAAATCCTCCTCAGGATTTGTTCCTAACAACACTGAGCCACCTCCAAAGGGTTATTATTAAAACTCATTCATTACATTAATTTGCAACCCTCATTTAACGTCAGCAGACCTTTATCTTTCAGCCTGAGGGGTTATGCTAGCTCCTGCAAGCCAAAGCCCAATCATAACAAGTGTCTCAGGTTGTAATTACAGGGTGATTTCCAGTGATACCAACTGCCTATTTTGCCCGCATACATTTTCAAGGCCAAAGGTTGTCTCCCTCTTCAATTCCTGTGTGTCTATGCAGAGAAAAATATACCCTCTAAAAAACAGCTAAATTATTGGAAAGACAATATAGTATGAATAAATGAAGTGGACCACCTATGTCTGTGGTCGACACACGAAGAGAGGAGATGGGGGCTAGCTAAGGTGGGAGCAGAATATGCTCTCAGCAGGCAAGGTGAACGCTTGAGCAATTGGCTGCTCAGTCTTTCTTTAAAAGGGGAAAGGAGCAGTGCAATTTCAGACTTCATTCCTCACTTCTTTGAGGCTGATAAGTTGAAATCAGTTCAGATTCCTCCCACATTTCTCCTCCTCCACTACCATGGTGCATTAAACCTTCTTGACTCAAAAAATTATGCCTACTACTCCCTCAGCTCCATCGTGCACCCTGTAGCAGAGGGAGAAGCTAGCTTAGAGAGCCCCCTTGGCAGGTGCTTAAAGTTAAATACACAGTTAAGTGCTTGGCTGGGTCAGGGCCCTCCTAGGCCAGAAAAACGTGCTTTTGCAAGGGGTTTTAAGAGATTTAGGGTGCTGTCTTGACCAAGTTCTTTCATCACTCCCAAGTACAGAGCTAGAATCTCTCTAAATATTCTTATTAGGGTTTGTTGGTTTGGGTTTTTTTTCTTCCAAAAGTAAATCAAGGTGAAATTAGATTCCAAGAAGCAAGCAAAGGAACCAAGGCATATTTATATTCTGATTTACATAACAATTAATGGTAAGCAACATAATGAAATCCTATATTAATGCAGTGGGGGAGAGTTACAAATATAAGCACTGCTGAAATATTTTTGGGGTGTATTTTCTGGTTGGGATGAGCAATTACATTTAACCTGAGCCAAATTTCAGAAATTCAACTATTTCCATTGAAAATAACATTGTGTTTCGTGGGGTTTTTTTATGGTTTTGCAAGTATTTGATAAATACACTGTCAATGGACTAAAAGGAAGACAATATTTTACCTAGAGAAGGTGTGCTGAGCCTTAGACACAAGAGATAATGAACGATTATGTCAGAGAGTAATTAATTTTATTGGGTTTATCTATTGGGGTTTTTTTTCTACAACCTGTCATATCTATTCCTGTATTCAGATCAACTATAAGATAAAATAACTTTTTTTTTTAATCCAAGCTGTAAGAAAACTAAAAAAGTAAACTTAGAGCCTAGAAAGTGGAAATAACTGCAAGAAATTTTTCTTCAGTTAGCTATAGGCATAAGGAATTTGGTCAGATGTTAGAAACATCTCTTCCCTTCAGCAACGCAACTGTTGACAAGCTGCCAAAACTCTGAATTGCAAATCCTTCAACCATGAATAAATCAAAGGAAATTCCAAGAAATAACTAAGGCAGCATAAATGACTTGTTTTGCTGTAGTAACTGTAAATTCTCTGTGAAGATATATGGGATCTGCCACAGGTCAAATGTATTTAAGCCACCCTCAGTGGGTATTATGACTCTGCTGGTAAAAACATGTATATAATCCAAGCATGTCTGCAAAGACTTGATTTGGTTCCTGCTGAAGACTGAACATTTCTGTAGACTCAATGAGCTAATTAGAGTGAAATGGCCAGTAGGTTGCACTGTCGATCTGGGAACACCACGCACTTTTATTTCAACGGGTATTTATATGGCTAGGGAAAATCTTTTCTTCGGGAAGGCAGCTCAAGGGGATGCACTCAAGGAAATGCTTTATTTTGAGTAGCACACTTATTAAACAGGTTTCAGCAAGTCAACCTGCCTGCTACCATCCCAGACCCTGCTTTGGACTGAGCAGTTAGCAGCCTGGGGCAGCAGGACAGCTGGCTGATGTAAGTCAAATGTTTCTTGGGCAATTACTGTTTTATTTACAAAGAAAGTCCGAAGACCTAGTCCCTTAATGGGGAGGAAACAATCAGGAGAGTCTTGTAACTGATGAGAAGAAGTGGGATATGTTCAAACTCAGAGGCACGGTGCTTTACTGTGAAGGACCGTGAAACCCCAATGAACTCCTCCCCCATCCCATGGGATGCAGTGGTGGGTGGACTGCCAATCCCTCATGAACTCACTGAATAACTGTAGGTTAAAAACCATCTCTGTAGATGACTTTATTAGATACGTCGAGAATTTTATTACTCTCAGAGTCTCTTGGCTCCTTCCTGGAGAAACTTCCAACCATTTTGTAAAGTAGTTGGCTGCTGACAGCAAATATTGATTGCCTACTTCTGCCTCAAGCAAAGGCTTACACATCAAAACCAAAGCAAAACAAAGCAAACCCATGATCCATTGATGATCCCATGAGATACAGCTGCACAAAGGCTGCTCTTGTGTTGCATGGATCCTTCTCTGTAACACAAATATCACCTCTCCTGTGCCAATGCTCTTTATCCTGCTTGCATTTTATGCAGTTCTTTATTGGATGTGAAACCACCAAGTGGCTGCATAGATTTTGTTGCTGGGGATTTTTTAACCAGGATGCTGAGGGAACTTGAAGGACAGGGTGACGTTAGGCCACTTCCTATTTTGAAGGAAGACATTTTAATCTTTTTGAACTTTGTAGTTTTCTTATAAATGACCATTTATGAAATCTACTGGCTCACTTTTTCTTTTGGTGTTGTCATAGCTCTTTTTTGTAAAGTAAGCAAAATGTCTGCGTGCATCAGAAGTACTGCACAAAAGAATCCATAACCTGTGAGAACTCTGATAGTTAAAATTTAAAATTCATCTGTAAGCGTGGACTTCAAAACCAGGCTCATCTGATGGCTGATTTTTTCCTTTTCTTTTTCCACTCTTTGCTGGAACACTATTGCAATACACGATTTATTATGTCTTCTGCTTTCTGAGGCAGGGCCACTTCACCACACCAAACCATTTGCCTAGAGACTATTTGCTTGATGTGTTTGTGTAAAAGTCATCTTTTCCAGCACTTAACGACATAGCTCAACAGCAAAGAAATCCATTGTCCCATATATCCAGAGGTTATTGTTCAAACTTCAGAAACCCATTTTCCAAATTTCCATAACTTCCCCAGATCTGAACAGTTGCACAGCTCCATGGGACATTCTGTACCAGAGACTACCATGAAGCTTATTTTGGGTCCCTTGTTTTCTAACATTGCTCTGCATGACCCTTCTCACTGCAGTCATGTAATGTGTGAGTCAGGATCCACATTCCTGTGCAATTTCCAGGTGTTACTGCATATCAGTCATCAAATTCTTATTCTCATCTTAGTGTGTCTCATGTCTTCCTTCTTTGCCCACTGTACAATTCCCTCAAGTGGCTGAGTGGCTTTCACTATAACTTTGGGATGTTCTTTTGTAAAAAGCTTCAACCTTACAGAAGCCCTTCCATGACATTTTTTTCCTCACTGCACCCAGTTGATCCACTCTCTTTAAGTTTCTGTATCATTGCCAATTTCCATGGGTTTACCAAGCAAATGCAATGCGTTTTTAAAGTCTTCAAAAATATCACTTCCCAGTTTTACATCCTCCATTCCCTCATGTTTATTTAGCAGAAAGTTACTGTTGCCAAGCTTGCAATAACAGGCTTCCATCTGACCAAGGGCTCCTTCCACTTCCACTGGGCTACTGCAGGGATTCTTCAGTGTATTGCACATACCCCTGGCACCTCCTCTCACCCTCTTCTCACTGCCTTTGCTCTGAAAGGCAAAATCTAGCTCAATACCTAACAGTTGTCCAGAGTCTGTTTATCCTGCAAATCCATGCAAAAACAAAGGTGTCTTCTCTCTCTTGTGCTCGTGCATGTGTTCCCTATCTCTCTCTGAAGGCTGCAAGGATTATAGGAGACCTAGTCCATTGGGAGAGGATTTCCTGGGATGACAAGAATCTCACTCCCCAGAGGAGATCAGTTACTTCTCATGATTGTTTTGAGTATATCTAGAAAGCACATCAGTCTTACCATGTCTGAAGCTATTTCAACATCTGGCTGCGTTCACTTTGTCAGACAAGCAAGAGATTGAGTCATCTGCAACACAAAATCTTCATGTGTCTTGAGCCTTTGGGGGTGACCAAGATTCCAGACACCCTACCTGTCTTAGGGGTCAGTAAACAAGCTCCTGAGGAGCAGGTCCTCCATACAATACTGTTTCCTGAGGAATGAGACCCAGACAGACCTCCCAGAGTTTCACTTTACCACAGTTTTAGGGAAGAAGCAAACCTTCTTGTGTATGTATTAACTCTTCAAGAATACAAATGCAGTATGTAACCAAATGTGCAAAAATGAGTAATTTTGTCAGATGTTTTATTTACCTTTTTTTTTTTTTAAGTTTGAATTGAGTTCCAAGGACAAAATCTTCACCGAACAGCTGCTGTCTCTAGACCCTTGACTCATTCACCCCCTTGAATGTCCTTGGCAATTCATGTGCATTCAACAATGCTGGGATTTCCCTGTCTTAAGGATTTCCTTCTGCAGGCTGTTCCTCAGCTGTACAAGCTAATCAAGGTTTAAAATTATTCAAGAGGGTACATTCTCCATTCTCTGTCAGATAAGTTTCTGATTCATCCATTGGGTGATGACAGTATCTTGCCAGGTGTCAGCATTGCCGAACTAAGTTGTGCAGTGATTAACCAGTTTGACTTGACAGGAGACAGCTTGTTGCTCAGAATGAGTGCATTGCAATGGTATCACTAATTATCATTGTGAACCCTGTACAAGGTCTTCTTAGGGTCGTTAGTTAGAGTCGGAGGGTGAAAGGTACTAGCAACACAAAGATCAACTTTCTGATAAAATGGAAGTTTTCCGGTTTTCTGTATCACACAAATGTACAGGATCCATAACCCAAAAATTCTTCTTAGACAGATTCCCCAAATCATCGCATCTGCCGTAGACAACAGCTGACTCCAGATTAAAAAAAATATTACAGTACTTATTCTCTTGTATGTCCTGCCTAATGTACCTCATTTGGTTCACTACAGTGTCATAGATATTAATGTGCCACAAATACAATGCGGAGAAGAATCTGGCAAAGTTCAGTAGCATGGAAGCAACCTATGCTCCTATGATATCAAGAAGCACTTAATAAGAGAGCACCAACTTGCATCTGTTGCCCCTGACACTGATGCTTTAGAATATTGATCTAAATTGATGCATCCTCTCACTCAGCATGCAGAAAAATAAAGACAGAATTTTCTAGTTTACTCCTGTTCCACATATCTCATTTTACACTTGAAATTTGAATTCTTTTCCTTGTGAGTTACAGTCTTAAATGAAATATTCTAAACAAAAGCTTGGATGTTTGCTTATTTTTGAGCAGCTGACTTTTCTGTCTATCAGGAAAGTTCAATAAAACCAAAGTTTCCAAAAAGCAATTCACTACAAGTTAGAAGTCAGGTTTAAATATTTTACCTGGTCCCATTCTTAGCAGCAAACAGCTCCTTTTGTACTTTGTCTGAATATCTCTTCACATGTTTAGATAATTGAAATTGATCTCGCACATAGACCTGCTGTAATTTCTTTGCTCCTGTGAGGGACTCATATCTGAAAGGGAACATCATAAAAAGATCATGTAATAGGAAATTATAGCCTAGTACAAGAAGAGATGTACCACCACTTCTAGGTGGGGTTTGCTATTTTGTTTGTTGTCATCTCCTCCTCTTTTGGTTATCAGTTTGCACTTTAAAAAGAACAGCGCTCTATCCCTGACTCTTGGGAAATTGAGCTTTGCCCTTTTTTCAGAGCCTTCCTCTGGCCTGGGGGTTTGTGGCCTGGGGGGTTGTAGCCTGGGGCTCGATGCCCCAAGGCCTCCCTGTATGGCCTCCAGATTTCTGTGTTGATGGGAACAAACACTCCAGAGCTTGCAGTTGTACCTGTCAGTAAACTGTCACTAGGCTACTGATGCAGGGCAACCATGAAAAACTGTACCACTGGCACAACATAGAAATTTGAAAAACTTAAGCTTATCCAATGAGTTTGCAGCACCAAGGGTTGACAGCAACAATCATCACAGTGCTATACTCAGTGAGGTGGAAACAAATAGGATTTTAAATGCAATTGTGCATGGGTTGTTTAAGCTATATATAGTCTTAAGGACAGACATATTTGGTCCACACAAGCACAGATCTGATTTTGGTTGCTGTTAATACACCTGGGAGCCTCAGAAAGTCAAATCAAAACTCAGCTCCAGGCAACTTTTTCCACGCAGCTGCTCATCAAAATCATGCAAAATTAAAAGCAAGTCCTCTGTTGAATTAAATTGTGATAGTTCTAAAACCTACACCAGCAGAGATGAGGCACCCTGGAGGGCTGCACAAGAGTGGAGTGCTCCCAAGGCCTCCATGTATACTTGGGATAGGTTCACTTCTCTCCCAGGGGCCAGGATACACACTCCGCCAGGAGATTTGGCCTCCAGCATACGCTAGAGGGTTAGCTAACCCGGGAGCGTGGAAACAGCTGCTGGGTTTCCTGTACTATAGAAACAGGGTTACCCATTACGCTGCCACAAGTGTTGTGCTTGGAAGGATGCACTGTCTGAAACAAAATCTTGGCCAAAGAGGCAGACATAATTTGTGACTAAAAGAGTGTACAAGTTAAGGCACAGACCATACAATGATTTTGGATATATTCAGTCAACGGGGCCTCTCCAGGCGTGTAAATTTAAGCACATACCTCCAGCCTTGCAGGACCAACTCCCTGAAATTTGTCTCTGTGGGAGTTTGGTACAGAGACACAGTTTTCCACCCTCTTGGTCTTGTCTTCTTATGCAGCATTTGCATAGGAAGCCTCCCACAGCTCTTCCTGAGGGCAGCCTTTGGAGGGTATGCTGGAGAGCTCAGTTTTTCTTTCCTAACAAGCAAGGCAAGTACAATTAATGCGCAGAAAGTAAAGTCTTCCCCCCCAGTAACTGGAAGATCCTTTGCTGGCACTCCCAGCTTTTCTTAGCAAGCACCAAGCATTAGTCATGAACATGAACTCCCCAACCACTAGCCCATCTGGGGTGTGCATTTAACGCTACATAGCCCAGCCCTTTTTCATGTTAATAAACACCCGCTCACTTAAGTAATCCCATTGATGTCACCAACATGAGCAAGAATTGCAAAATCTAACTGCTTTTAAGTAGCATTAGGTGTTACAGGGTTGGTTTTAGCACAGGTATAACTTCTTATTCATTCAGCTCACACAGCCTGATCATCATCCAGATAGTTCTGGGCTACCCACCAAGGTGACAGACTCTTGTTCATCCCAGAAGCCACTGAGTCTCCTGAGCTTCTGTCTACATTCCCAGAGGATTTCTGTGGATACAAAGCAACACCCTTAACAGCAACTCTCTCCTTAGCTTCAGACCCTGTTATCACTTTTTAAATTGCTGACAATCTTGTCTACCAGAAACAAGGAGCAAAAGAAAGAAATGGCATTTCCAACTCAGATATGCAATCTGAATTCCTGAAGTTCAAAGGGTTGTACATATGCTACAATGCAAACACTGAGAGGTAATGTTTTCCTGTAGTTCAACTTTTCACTAAGATAATGAGGGAGTAAGCGAGCATCTGAGTTATGAGTTGAGATGATTCCCCTTCTTCAGCTCAGCCAGCCTGCTCATATGTCAGAGTAAGCTGGGCAATAGTTGAAGCTGCAGTGAGAGAGGCTGGAGCTGATACGACTGTGGCTGAACATTTTGGGCAAGCTGTCGCCACATACACTGACTCCAAATGCACTTCCCCTAGGAGAAGTAAGTGACTTACTAAGCTCTGCAGACCAAACAAGGTGAGATGCTGTGGGATCACTAACCACTTAGCTCACACAACAACCTTTTACTAAGTATAAAAAAGCCTGCCAAGAAAAGGGCAGTGGTTTGAGCTGTTTTAAACACTGATTTTTCCAGGTGGGGGACATGAACAAGGCTCCGGGCAGCTCCTGTACACACTGCTGAAAGATGGCACAGCATAAAGCAGATGTTCACCGAGGACCTTGCCCACCACCAAACAGGGCTCTGCCTCTAAAGAGATACGCAGGGCTGAGCCACATGACAGCCCTGGACTCTGCAAACATTCCAGGCCCATGCTGGAAGAGCCTTTGGAATGGGTTTTCAGGAGAGCCAGGACTGCAAGGATACGTGAAGCAGGGGACTGTGTTGGAGTGTGGTGTTCACTGTTTGCTCTACATCTGGTGTCTACAACTGAGTGAAGGAGATTGATTTATAGCCTACATTATCAACTGGTGTTTGTGCCTGCACTGCTTGCACTGAGTGGGGCATGTCACTGTTCAAGCGTACATGAACATTTTCCTCTGCAGGACTTGAGTGTGTAAGCCATTACTTGCTTTCAGACTAAGCCTAGTTAGGTTTTGCCCAGCAGGGAACCCCAGTGGATGTATCTTGCCTGTAGTAGGAGGGAAGAACTTACTTAAATTCTGACAAAGTACTTGACATTCTATGTGATAAACAGGGAGTGAAGGGCTGGAGAATTTAGGAGAACAGCTACAGCAGCAGTGTGAAATATGGACAAAAAGACTGGCAAAAAGAAAATGGTATCTAGGGCTCAGAGGTACAGCACCTAGAAACTAAAGGGCTTCTGTGCTGAAAGCACACCTATGCTGAGTGTGCACAACACAGCAATGAGGGCACAAGCAAGTAGCTCTTTATGTGGTTGCTTCACTACAAGCAGTTGAAACTCTTGGCAGAAGACAGCCTCTGATGGGTCCTCTTCCTGCACCAGTTGCCATTTTCTAGGCACTTGGATTGGCTCGTGTGTATACCGGCATATGTATGCACACCCTCCTTGGAGACATATGCAGGGAGCAGTTATGAAGCATCCATAAAGTTTCTTATTAAGCAAGGGCATACCTCTACTAGCCTGTGTTTATACAGGATTTGGTGAACAAACTAAAGGCCAACCCTGTATATGTTAAGAAACATATACAGAAACCAGGAAAGAAACAGGCAGCAGTGGGAACCTGTTGTCAGTTGCTTGTGAAACAAGTAGAAAATAGCTTGTGTAAGGTATAAACTAGCTATATGAGCAGACCGAGTTGACCTATGCCATTGAAGGGCTTTGAAGCAGACAGTCCATGGCTAAAAAAAGATGTTTACTAATACACACATGTAAATTTTTCACAATGAGGTAGAAACATCTGAAATACCAATACTGGCATCAGCCTGAGGACAGTCGCTACCTTCTTATACCCATTTTTTGGTGGCTTTTTCTTTTTTTTTTTTTTACATCTGGTTCCATTTATGACTCATACTTCCCAAACAAGCCATATGTTGCTGCAGAAGGCCTTTAACTTTGCCTGATTCACATTGAGCTGTATTCCTGGCTGTCAGCCAAGTAAATGTAATAAAACCACTTTTTCCATCAAAAAATAAAAATGAAATCTCATTTGCACTGAGATTTAATTAGCAGCCAGTAAGTCATTTTGGTGTTGAAAGCCTGCACACTCATGTTTTGTTATAGCCCGATTTGCACCTTCAAACTCCATTGTAGCATTTTATTTGTTATAATACAGAAAGGTTTCCTGTCCCCCTGTCTCAGCCTTCATTTCACTGCAGATCCTGTGGCATTTAAATGATGGTAAATTTCTGGAAAACTTTACACCCTCTGAGCTCTTCTCCTTGGATCACATTTTGCATCACCTACTTAGAATATTGTGACATGTATTGGGCTTGTCTGGCAAAGTTTTGGTAGCAGGGGTTGGAGGACTGACTTCTGTGAGAAGCTGCTGGAAGTTTCCAATGTGTTTGATAAAGCTAATGGCAGCCAGTTCCAAGACAGACCCACAGCTGGCTAAGGCCAATCCCATTAGCAATGGCGGTAGCACCTCTGGGATAACATAGTTAAGAAAGGGGAAAAAAGCCTGCAGCCAAAGAGGACTGAGAATATGTGAGAGCAACAGCCTCACAGGCAAGGTCAGTGAGGAAGGAGAGGAGGAGGTGCTCTGGGCACCAGAGCAGAGATTCCCCTGCAGACCATGGTGCAGACCATGGTGAGGCAGCTGTGCCCCTGCAGCCCATGGAGGTCCATGGTGGCGCAGATCTCTACCTGCAGCATGTGGAGGACCCCATGCCAGAGCAGGGGTGTGCCTGCAGGAGACTGTGGCCTGCTCAGAAACCCGAGCAGGCTCCTGGCAGGATTTTTGACCCCATGGAGAGATCAGCCCACACTGGAGCAGGTTTGCTGCAGGACTGGTGACCCTGTGGGGGATCTGCACTGGAGCAGTCTGCTCCTGAAGGATGAACCCCATGGAAGGGACCCACACTGGAGCAGTTCATGAAGAACTGCAGCCTGTGGGAAGTACCCATGTTGGAGACGTTTGTGGAGAATTCTCTTTGATAAAGAATTCAAGAGTAATGTTAAGCCTGGGAAGAAGAGAGGGGTGGGTCAAGGGGTTTTTAAGATTTGATTTCTCGCTATTCTGCTCTGATTTGGTTGGTAATAAATTAAACTATTTTCCCCAACTCGAGTCTGTTTTGCTCATGATGATAGTTGGTGAGTGATCTCTCCCTGTCCTTATCTTGACCCACGAGCCTCTCTTTATGTTTTCTCTCCACTGTCCAGTTGAGGAGGTGAGTGGTAGAGCAGCTTTGGGGGGCCCCTAGTTTCTAGCGAGTGTCAACCCACCATATGACACTGGTGATTTTAACAGCCCGAACACCAACCTGACTACAGTAATTTCTCCTGAAATAGGCAGTCAATCAAGAAACGTGTGTACAAAATCAGGAGCTGGCATCCCATTAAAGCTCACAGAATACAGATGACTAAATCATCGTCACTACTGGTGTTTCTGAAACTACCAGGCCAAAGTCGGGAGGGGGAGAAGGGACCCTATCCTACCTATTTAAAACAGTAAGACACTTTCTTCTTCACTGCCTTTTTAATTTAATTAAATTCTCAGGTAATGAGCATTGTGACAACACATTTTTGACTCCTGTCTCCTCTTCCCCCAGGGAGGGGTAATGTTTGACACTGTTGGCATTATTTTGAATACTTTAATTTTAAGAAAAACAGCAAACTAGAACCATTGGAGGGTTTAGCTTGTCCCCTTTCCTGGAAAATCAGACTGCAGGAGCCAGGAAACTTTGCAGGCTCCAGGATACAGAATTTCCAAGTACTTTTTGGGAGCTCACAGGACACTGACTGGCCAGAGCAGCCTTGAGTGGTGCATCCCCCAGGAATGAAGCCCACCCAAGTCCCTCTACCCTGTTCCACCAGGCAGAGACCCTAAGCCCCGCAGCCAGTGCTGCCCCACGAGTGTCTTTCCTGGCAATAGCCAAGGCAACACATGGCTGCACAGCAGCAGAGCGCAAACCCAGCCAAGACTTAGGCTGGTTAAAACAGCATTAACTCTCACTTGGATTTCTGCATGGAAATCCAGCGGGTTAGCGCAGGGCAATGCTCTAGACAGTGGCTGATCCTTTGCTCTCATAGCCTGGCAAAGATCCAGCTCTGCAGAGAGCCAGCAAAAATGTTTCACGGGATCCCACAGAGCAGGGGTAACACCACAGGGATGTTATCCCCCTCAGCTTCTTCCTGCTGCCTGTGTTAATTGATGTAGCAGGCAGCAGGTCTCAGCTTATATCACCCAATCACCCCCCAACCCTGACAGATCAGCTGGATCTGAATCCCTTCTGCTCACAGTAGGGCCAGAGGAAAGGGATGTTTCCATCTGTAGATGGAAAAAACTATTCGACTAGCTCATCTTCTGCCAGAGAAAGACTGCTGCTGCAGTACACCATGCCTTTTATTTTCCCCAAATTCAAAAGCCCCCCTCTCTACTGAGTATCCAAAGAAAACTTCTGAAAGATTTAAGATGAGTCCAATACAGAGAGCACAGGCTCTCTGTGCCAGTCCCATGAGTTAAAATGACATCAAGAAATATGAAACAGAGAGGAAAATCTTTGTCACAAAACTGGTCAAAACCTCCACTTTATCATTTTCATTTTTCCTGGCAGTAAAAAGGAATAGGCTATTTCAGCCATAAATGTTTGCTTATTGTTTCATCCATCTGCTTTTTCCTTCTATCTTTATGGTTAAATATGGACGTTGTGGAGGGAAGAAAGATTCTGAGAAACAACAAATGGAAGTGAAGTGCCACAGGCGTCATTAAGTTAGTCATTAAGAAGTTTTTAAGGGCCAGATTTTCACAATATGCCCAGAACCCAGCAGTTTCTAGTGAGAACAAGTGCTCAGCACTTTCGAAAACTCCTGACCACTTCATATAAGTGCCTCAGCCCAAGAGTCCAGCTCTTCAGAAAGACTGGCTTTTCAAATAGTCACTCTTCCCAAGTAACCCTTTGGAGATTACGAGTGCATGTCCATTGAGGAGAATAAGCACAAGGATCCTCTCCCAAGCCTTCATTTGCTTTGCAGAATATATAGCGCCACTGTTTAGAGGGCCAGTGCTAATATGCCCAGGGATCCAGGGCATTTACACCAGTACTGAGAATAATCAGGAATCAGCTCCTTCTATGGCCTGGAGCTGTCCCCCATGGCCCCCCTGCACCAGCAGAGTGCAGCTGAACCAGGCAAAGACCTTCGCTTCTCTAGGAGCAGATGGGAATGAAAGAAGTTGGAAAGGCAAAATGCCAAGTACTCTGACATCTCTGCAACTTTAGCAGCAAGATTTCTCATCACCTCATGGAAACAAGCCTTCAGAGACTGCATCTCCTGCTGTTAAAGTGAATGTGGAAACTCCATTAGTTTCTATGGCATGGCGTCGGCCTCTTATATCCTGGCAGGGGAGAGGGAAAGGAAATGCTATTCTCTAGTACGGAGCCGGATCTGCCTCTACTGGTTTTCTCCACCTTGCTGGGCATTCATGGGGCTGTGCGCGGCCATGCATATTCATCCTGGCTGCTTTGCTTAGCAATACTCCTGTCAGTTAAGAGATGTCACTCATGAGGAAAGAATGTGAAAAGGCAGTTTATGTGCTAATATTGTTTTGGTTTTGATTAAGCCTGCTGCTAATCAAGCTCCCCTCATCATGTCAGCTTCAGAATCAATATTCATACAATGCAGAAAAGCAGGGAAACTCACTAGAGCAGAAATTTTTACTGGTTTTCAAAAAACTGTTGTTTTCTTCTACCACTGCTCCCATCAGCCTGCAGTCCAGCCTGTAAACAGCCAAGATCTTACAGGCTACTTGTATGCTTGAACAGACCTCAGAGGTGTTAGGCTCCTGGAGGCCCTTGGCTGCTCTACAGAAGAGGTGCACTGGCACCACTGGCGCTGGCTTGATTCATTAGGTGCAAAGCTTGCTTGTATATTTTACAATATACAGCAATGCACAGAGCAGTAGGAGGCCCTTGTGTTTCTTAAAACTGCACGGAAGATGACACCAAAGCACCGCGTGCTGCCACTTGCCATAATGGAGAGGCAGCAGTCCCTGAATGCCAGTTCATCCTTTATGGAGATGCCAGTGGTTCATGATCTTGCAGGGGCCTGCCTCCATGGATGAGTTTAACCCAGCTCTACCTCCACAGTGCTCCAGATTCTCCAGATTAAGATTATTTTGTAGACAGAGACATTTCTCTTTCACTTAAATTCAGTCACATGCCTAATAAGGTTTCCTATACATATGAATGACATATACAGGTTACCTCTATACTCACAAATTAAAGAAACTCTTATAAAGAGTTTTCCTCATCAAGCACCATTGTTTGGAAAAGACTTATGTACAAACAAGAAATCAGCTTATTATAGATCATGTAGGCATCACACAGGGGCAAAAGCCAAGTGTTTCACAATGAAAGTTGTTTCCCATACTTCTGGCGCTATCGGTAGTACCAAATCCAGCTAAAAGCAGGAATATATTAAACATAGCACAGACACACGTGGCGGATGTAGCATCTGCAAAGTCCCCAAGAATAATTGCAGGACAAGCCAAACTATCCAGCATCTTCATCTTAAACTGTGTCTACAGTAAGCAGATGTTCAGGTCTGTGTTTAGTGTATGTAACCTTTGCATGAGAAAAGGGCACAGGGATGTCATCATAGTCATAAACTCAATTAGTATACAGACTGATGATTTTTTTCATGCAGGTAATTTAACTTCAAAAAGAAAAAGAAATAGAGACCAGACTTAAATATATGATGTGCTGTGCAGGTTTTGCATTGGATATCCTGGATTTACTTTAAGCACATTCTTTAGAGAATATTGATTGGGATTTTCAGGGGTGGCTAAATGACTTAAAAGGATAACTCTCATTGACTTGTTCTACTGTGCTATGGAATAAATCAATAAGGCTTGTTCTCCCTGAGCTATTTAAGGCAAAACCCAATAATGTATTCAGGCACTGCAGCACCTAACTTTTGGGGCTTGGTCCTCACTCTGAAACCCTTAGCTGTAAATCTTGTCACCTGGCCCCCTTCCTTCAACATGGGAGAGTCAGCCACCTCAGAAAGGAGCTGGATGCTATGTAGGAAGCATGTTTGAAACCATGCTCTCCAAACTGTCAAAGGCAGGACAGTGCTTGAGCTCCGTCCTTGTCCCTCAAAGTCTCTGCCACACCACTCTACTCACTGCCCTTCCAGATGGCTGTCTCCCTGCTGAGCAGGGCACATCCAAACATCTTTTCTTCTTGGGGACAATAGACTACAATCTTGATCCAGTGCATCTTGAGCTTTTTGCTTCACAGTACCAGAACTTCAGTAGGAAAGAAAGGACTTTTCTACCCCTCATTGTGTACTTAGGGCCCCCCTCCTAGAAGACTGGAGATGTTGATCTGGCCAGTTTTAACACAGATGTAGAAGGTTTCATTAGATAACCAGGGAGGGGGACTAAGTCATTAGGCTAATTTGTTAGAGGTGGGGATAGCACTTGCCAGAATTATAATCCAACAGGGAGGCACATTTCATCCCATATCAGGTATTTTCAAAGACCCACTTGGCAGGGTAGGTCCCTTTGAGGATCTAGGCTAGGAAATAGTTTCTGTTGTCCAGGTCAGGTTGGGAGGGGAAAAGGCATGAAGCAGTGTCAAGGAGAGAAGTTCAGATCATGCCCAAAAGCAGGAGATAGCCTCAACACAAAAAGGCATCTTGTAATTCTAGGTGCCACTGGGGCTAAACAGGAGCTCACTGCAGAATTCTTGGGCTGAAATTTTTGTGTTTATGTCACTTGACTCCATTTGGGTTTGTTATAGCTAACGATGTCCTTTATTGGTGCTATTTCTTATCCACTGCTGGCTATGTGTCCTGCAGCAGGGAAGTCCACATAAAGGTATTTAACATGCGAAGGAGTTACTACCCTGAGTCAGAATCTAACACTTCATAAGAGGATTGTGCAGGCAGTTATGTGAGACCAATATGCTTGCTGTTTTGCTGAAGCAAATAAATCCTGAAGTGACTCTGGTGACAGTATTCTGTGAGAAGGGAATAAAGAGAGCTTGCCAGAGCATCTGTATTTCCCTTGTGCTTTACAGAAAAGACATATGGATCTTCATAGAAAATTATAACCTCCTTGAACAATATAATAGGTAATTATATTTCTGACTTAGAAATTCTATAGCACACTGCATATAAAAACTCTCATTTGATGCGGCAGATTTCTACAGTGCCCTGTTAAATCTCTTTCTTTCATCCCTTTTAAAAATGCATTACTTTTACGTCAGAGACCCGAGTTAACTCTTCTTGATCCCATCAGACCTATGTGCACCCACTGCACCACATATTTTAGAAGAACTCCCTCCCCATCACCCTCAGAGAACAACAGCGCCATCCAGGAGCCATGCAGCTGCATTCACACAGCCCTGAGCCCATAGGCTTGAGGTACATGTAGAGCGCCAGCTCAGCACGAACACAGCCCCATGCCGTTGCTACAGCTGATGGCTCTGGGCAGGCTGCACTGGGAAGAGCAGGCAGAGAGCTCAGGAAATTATCTGCCCTCCTCCCCTCCCACGTGCTGGTTGCTGTACCTGCTGTGTTGGGTCCAAAAACTGCTCATGCCTGGGAAGATTTTGTGGGATGTGTTTGCCTTCCTTCTCCACACCCTTCCCAAAGCATGAAAAGTGGTCATTATTGATGCCTAGGCCTTGTATGAGGATATGTTTTTTTCACAGCATTGTATAAACATGAACTCATTAAGAAAATACAATTACGTTTGTAAGTACCTGGAACCTCTTTAGGGCTGCTCCATTATAACTCAAAAGTATTACATGCCATTTCAGTGATACTTGCTCAAAGATTATTAAAAAAAAGAATAGCGCCCTAAGGCTGGATGGTAAAATGCAGCTGCAAATTAATTAAAATAATCAAACAAGCCAAAGGTAACTCCCATCGTAAGGGGATTGCTTATAAAGGCGATGTTAATAGAGCATTTACCATCTGGGGTTGCTTGATTCCCTTTTAATAAAATATCTGTGATTACCTGATCATTGTGCAGAGCATTTTGTTCTCAATACAGCCAGGCAGCCAAGGAGAAGAGGCAAGCTTTTACCATATAAGGCTTATTTATTTAAAATTTGTAATTGACTTCTCTTTTTTCTATGGATGCATGATCCAACAAGCAGCTGACCTCCAACTACATATACTGCTTCTCCTCTCCCCAGCCTGAGATGAGCCAGTTCTCTGTCATACACTTATCTTGTCAAGGTTACCGTAATGATCTGAAATAAAGGTAGGAACACTGCAATGGATATGAGAAACTAATCTTTAATGGTTAGAAGCAGTCACCGTCCACTATGGTATTATACTAGTCATATGCCATAATGCTAGTATTACGACAACATACCAGCTGTGGTTCTGTCCCCACATGGTATTATTGAAGAAATAAACTGGTTTAGTTTGATAATATCCGAGGAGGACAAAATTGGATCCACGTTTTTTGCTGCTGCCCACATTCTTAAGGGCACTTCTTGTGCAGGAAAGCAACACTTGGGAATGAAAAGGTTCTGACAATATACCGGAAGGCCAATAAACTTGGAATACTCAAAGAACACATGAAGACTAGACACCTCATGCATGTAACTGTATATTTATTTCTTTTTAAAGAACACTCCTTAAATGTATTGTAAGTCAATATACAAACTTGGTTTCACAGATTTATAATCCACTAAATAGCACAAAATATAATCCAGGTCGTTGGTTTCTTTCATCTCCGTGCGTGTGTGTGTGTCTGAGTGTGTGTGCATGCGTGCACGCACGCATGCTGCTGGTGGTAGTGGTAACCCACCACACATGTTCAAACACAAGCCTGGGCTCCTCCTGACTTTTCCCTGGAGCAAACCCAACCCAGATGGACACCCTGCTCTGGAAGACTGCGACTTTCTTGCCCATGAAACCCACTCCTTCGAGAGACAGAGTGGTGGAGCTCTCTGCCTCACCAGCAGGGCCATGGTCCTCCACCAGGGAGATAAGATGGGAGCCTCCCTTGAGGCTGACTCAGGTACCGCTGTAGGGAGTGACCAGCTGTGGTGTTCAAGTGCAAGAAAACACCTTTTCTCCCCGCTCCAACCCCTCTCTGACACTTCAGGGCACCTCTGAATGGCAGCTACTCCCCATGGTCAGCCCTGGTGAGCAGGGGACTGCTGGGGCTCGGCGGGATGCCGCTTGTCCAGCCAGCCGGCCGGCTCCTCGCCCAGCCCCGTGTGGCCATACGGGCCTTGCCACCCTGCTGCCGGACTCCTCCTCCTGGCAGCCAGCAGTGCCCCGACCCCGTGCCTGGCAGCACAGTAAACCTCGCCTGTCCCGGTGAGTTACACAGACAGCACCAGTGATGCACATATTTACATGGGGTGGAATGTTTTCCCATAACTTTTTAAAGGAATATATAGATCAACATGTTCACATAAGACCAAATACTTTTAATATATTTATAACTGTTTTATAAAGCTTTGAAAAAACTCACAATAGCACATTGTTTTACTTTAATGCTTTACGGTACTATCAGTTTAAAATCACAATCAGCACTTAAGTTATAGTCAATCCGGCAAACGAGACAAAAAAAAATTACAAGAGTTAAGAACTGACATGATACATCCTATATCTTCTTTTTTTTTTAACTAATGCATAAGTGCAGAATAAGATAAGATACTCTAGTTTAAATATCTTGTTTTACAATATACATTTTGTTCTAATTACGCAACAGTAAATCCCATGCTTCACATAGAAAAGCAATCCACAACATTAAGAAAAAAATTTACAATTTATGAAACAAAGTAAATAAATATTAGTATTACAGAATCAGAGCTGTACATAAAAGCTGTTCAGTTTTAATCATATAAAAATATGTTTTAGTGCAACCTCACATATATTGATGCTGTTTTGCTTTACATCATTTAGACCAAGTGTCCAAAAAAGGAAAGAAATTACATTTATTACAAAGCAGATACACAAATTCTAAAATATGTACAAATTACTGCTAAAAAAATGCTTATAAGAATATAAGCAAAGTAAAGAAAAGGCACAAACATCTGTACAATTTAAAAGTACCAGACCCAATAAGAATTTCAAATTTAGTTTTGGTCAGGCTCATGATGACTTGTTATTTTATCTAATTCTTTTGATATAACAAAAGTATATATAATAGCAAACTACTGTAACTTAGAACAGGCATGCTGTAAAGTTGAATACTTCTTCTATCTCTGAAAAAAAAAAGAAGGAAGTGGGGTAAATGTATGGGTGAAAGTCTCCATGCATCTCAGATCAATGAGGCTTGTTCTTCTCAGATGACAGCTCTTTTCTTTCCTGTGTGCTTGATGGCGGGTCACTTCTGCTGTGAAAGCCCAACTGCCGGACGTCCACTAAAGCTCTTGCTGTAAAAAGTGGGATGCGCTAACGCAGTCTGTGATGTACCAAAACTGTCCTGTTCATCACCGTGCAAGTCAGGATGGGTGGCTGAGGCACAGGGCTGGCCCGGCTCAGATCCACTAAAGTGTTTAATGCTAAAATGTGCACTTTCTAAGGGTTTCTGGTGAGGCTCAGAAGGCCTCTGCAGCTGCTCCGCCCCATGCAGAACGGCTTCTTCTGTGGCGATTCGCAGAGAGGCTATGGCTTTTGTACAAGTCTGTATGTTCTCCTCCTGCTCCCTCTCAGTAGCTACAACACTGTCCTCTGACGTGCTCTGTGCCAGCAACAGCAGCGAAGAGGAGGGCGTGCTGGAGGGAGCGGTGAGGTGCAAGCTGTGTGGAGAGGTACGTTTCTCATGGTGCTTAGAAATACTATACGATTCTTTTGTGAGGATTTCCGCAGTTCCTCTTTGCTTCTCCTCAGAGCCCTCCCTCTGCAGGGCCAGAGTGGACGGAGAATGTAAACCTGAAAGGGCCACTGGTACTGAATGGACCATCTGGATACCACCGATAGGCATCATGGGGATGGGTGCTCGGATCTGTTGCTGGGAGTGTAGTGGAAGATGACTGAAGACGTAGTTGCTCGGACCTTTGGGGAACTGGCTAGACCTGCGGTGCTCCATGCCTCCTTTTTCTCCATATACATTGAAGTAAGGCCCCTGAGACAACCCCCTTCTCTGTAACCAGAAAAAAAAAAAAAAAAAAAAAAAAAAAAAAAAAAAAAACAAAAACAAAAGAAATGTCAGCACTGCTACTAGCAAAATTCCTGTCTGGCTGCCAAACCACCTATCTGCTTTCCTGTCTAACACAGCCTTCATTCATGCAGCACCTTTCATCCAGATAGATCCCAAAGCATTTGGAAAACTCCACTAATTGCTTATCCAAAAAAACAGAGGTGGTTTTGCTTAGCTCAGCCCCACAGGGCTCATACCTCTGAGGTGAAAGGAAGCAGCTAGTTATGTGTTCAGCAGTACAATGCAGCACTTAGGTCAGGAAGTGAAGAGCATTATTCAACTGAAACTGCAGAGAGAACTTGGAGTAGAGTTTCATTCCTCAGGAGAAATTTGGCCAGGAGATCCATCTGGCCCTCTCCTTTAGAGGACTGTGCAAACTGTGCTGGCATTGGCAGTCCACACTGGGTATCAAGACCCTGTTGCAGAGAAATACACACTCAAACACTCTCGGCTCAACACTGCTTCTGAGCAGTATGGGAAAAATCTGACTGCATACATGTACTTTTTGCATGCTGAAAGACCCTGTTCTGTAGCCCCAGAGAATGCACTTGCTCCCCAAGAGCTTTACCCAATCCTTGACGAAAGGGGATGGGCATTTCCATGAGAGTTCAGGACCAATTATGACAATACCATTATGACAATGGAGCACCATTCTGGCCTGTCTGTAATGTAAACAACAAATAATAACAAAAGCACAGACATAAGCTGTGAGTGAAAATGATGGTTCTGTGGGAGGGAGATTCACCACTCATAATGGGATTGAGAAGAATGAGGGATTTTGTGATGGCTAATAAAAACCAGCCTCACAATATTGACATTCTCAGTGCCTTCCCATTAGTTCCTGCCTCAGAAGAACAAATAGCTCCATCTCCACCCAGTATTAAATACGCCCTGGCCTTTTGGGTTCCTCTTTTTTTCATTCTTAACTTTTAAAATTTGTTTTCCATCCGATGAGTAAGTATCATTTATTGCTGGCCAGAGGAATAATGATGACAGAAGTGCAGGATGACTTCTTCATAATTATGTGTGGGATTTGGCCACATAACTCTCAGGGACTCCCATAGGAAATTAAATGAATGAAAATGCTTATCTCTGCTCTGCAAATTGTCCAGACACCTATCAATTGCCCCACAGCTGCACTGCTACCACAGGACTTGGTGCTGTGGACTGCACTGCTAAATGCCAACACATTTAAGTGGCAGCACTCCACTGCTGGGAAATCCTAGCTCTCCAGGCATTAAGCAACCTCTTGACCCCATCCTGGGGAACTGGTTTAGGGTGCAATTAAAGGTTCAGTTTCTGTGCTACCGAGGGGCTCAATCTCACTGTGCTCAGATGCTTTGTCCGGTTTGATATAAATCAACGCTGAGACAGGAAGGGTGACCCGTAATCATCAGGCTCAAACTTAAGAGATGCTATCATTCTGAGGCTAATCTATGTTGGGAATTGTCCTATTCAGAAAGTGAGACACTTGAGTCTCATAAAAGAGAAACTGTCATAAAAAAGCACAGTGACAGCACATTATACAGCTGAATGGGGAAAAATTTACAGAATAAACTGCAGTTGCCAAGCCACAAGACATAGTTCACCTACCCTGTCAGTCCTTCCTACCACTAACCTCACCTCTGCACAGCTGCTTGCCACTTTTTTTCCCCATCTTTGGTCTGTCATGCTGTTCCTCAGTCATACTGTCCTCTCGGCTGTTTCCTAAGCCATGACATTTATCAGTATTGCATCTGATGTGAAATTGGGTTAAGGGAAATGGAGCAAAAGCAACCGAAAAAAAAAGAGAGCAAAACTCATCAAAGAACAAACTTAGTCACACAGAAATCTCTAACTGAGGAAGACACTGACTTCATGTTGTACCCTGCACAGTTTCAAAAGGGAACAGGAAAACAGTCTGTCCTTGGTGGATATAGGTGGCTAATATGATAGAAACTGCTATATGCTTCAAGATCAGAAGTATCATCCAATATATGTCTCATATGCCTAATTTTCACATAGACAGTGACAGTGTGCGCATGCCCACTGGATGCCTTCCAAGCCTGGCTAAGCACATATAGGATTATCTTTTGTTAGCTCTGGCAGATAAGTTTGGAAATGGCCACCATAAATGGTTACAGGCAATAATTGTTCATACCTCTTGCCCTGTTTTTATTTCCTTTACCAATAGTTAGCACTTTTATACCTACAAGCAGACACACATACATATATTCATGGGGAAAGACCGAGTATTAGAGGAGTTGCCTCCTTTTAACAACCATCCTGAAAATCCAAAGATTTTATTCTGTTGACAGGGCGAGTATTAGATCCCACAACTGAGCACAGTGCAGGAAGTCACAGTATCTTTTTGCAGCGCAGTCAGAATGGGTTGCTGCCAGTGCAGTGAGACAAGCTACTCTGTCAGGTGACAGGAATATAGTTTGTTTCCTATGCATTCTCATTTGTTGCAAATTAGCGTATTTCCCTCCAACTCCAGGTGACATACAATTTCCCAAGCAACTATATTCTGTAGCAGCTTTTCACCAAACTCTCTGACCTGGTCATAAGGCCAGACTGCCACATCACACCCCCGGGCAAAGCTATATCCAGCTTCAAAGGTCTCAGTGATGAGGTAGGTTTACCCTGTATCTGGTACATGACCCAAAACAGGCCACAGGGAATTAAGAGGAAGATTGCTTTTCAAAGCCAAGCGCACTTCACGGATGTCCTCCCAGCAGTCCCAGACCACAGCCTACAAAAAGATGGCGAGTGGAAAGCAATCTCTTTGATTACCACATCATAACGTAATTGAGTCTTTTTAAGGTTAAAAACCAGAAAATGTTGAACTCCATTGTGAAATTCAATAATACAGCATATTACAGACGTAATGACTATAAATATGTGTGGACTTCAGGATCAGCTCAATCTTCAGTCCTAAGAATGCACCACCACAGCCCACATACACCAGTGAACCTATTTACGGTTCACCTGGACTTTAAGAGTTTTACACTGGCTCTCTGTACAGGAATACATCTCACTCAAGATGATAAACTACTGAGTGCTTGGGAAGGGATTTAATATCCTTATGTCTGGGATGATCAAAGGACCTTAAGTACTATCGACTTTCAAGTGGATATAGAGGTGCCCTTCATCCCTCCTGAATATTTCAGACTTCAAAACAAATGAGAGGTGCAAGAGCAACACAAGCTAAAATGGACTACCTCCTAGAAGCTATCTCCTACAGACAAGGTTGTACTGCTCACAGCAAGATATATTCAAGAGCTCATTTTGTCTAGCTCTGGGACTGGAAGAACAGCAAAAAGCTCTGGTCCATGCCAGGAAGTAGCAGGGTGCATTAGGAGTGAGGACAAGCAGAACAGAGTAAAACTGTTGGTGCTGGATCCCATGTTAACCACATACATGTTGTGGGGTTGGAGGGGAAGGCTGCTTTGGACTAACCTGACATGGTCTCTTCTCACTCCCTTGAATACCTACTTTAAATTTAAGTACACCTGCTGCATTCCTGGAGCATATTTTCCCATTTAATTTCAGCTGAAAATAATCTAGGTCACTTACTCCAAGCCTTGTCTGCAATGTGGGTCAAAGCACCACAAACATGACAAGAGACATGTCTGATCTAAACTAAAATGGTAACAGAAAGGCATTCATGGTGCAGCATTCAAAACAGCCTTCCCATCTCTTCTTTTCTCAGGACTGGCATAAAATGACTGGCGAGAAGAATCAGAGCCCTTCAATAATGGCACCAGCCTCCTCAGAAAGGCAAGAAACCTCTGACATTGACAGACGGGAAGATCATGACTGTATCTACAGAGCAGTGGGGATCTGCCTTTAAATTTAAAGATGCCAATTTAATTTGCCAAAGCCAAATGTGCACCAGCAGTCAACCAGAGCCTTAGGCTACTTTGAAGAGAGTATCTTGTTGCAAGAGTGCATCCTGTTATTAACTGCCAAAGAAAAAGAGGTATGTTTTTCTCCATTTTTGTACAACTAACAAAACCAGCTACTTTCACCATGCTCTTTTCCACTTCCTGAAGAAATTATTTCAACTGCTTTCTACGTGGTACTTTCAATGCTGGAGCACTTCACAAACTCTTTGCACATGACCACCAAAGCTCATGAACATTCAAGGGGAAACAACATGAAGGGGAACTACATCAGCACTGGCCAAAGTAACTAGAACAAACACATCGATTTCAGTGGAGAAGAAAGAAAACTGGCCTCCTCTGGGAACTGCAGGCACCAGAAGCACAAAACCACTCTCATTCCTGCAAGGACTGGGAACCCAATACAGCCCTGAAAGAGGAAGCAGGACTTTAAGCTGGCATCACAGATGCAGCTGCTAATCATGTTCTGATTTGCTGGATTTCACTTCTCTGAAAGTGAAAACCAGCCCTTAATCCTTTTTTCTTCTCTGACAGCTTTCTTTTATAGCAAGCTCAGGTGTTATTTGTCTTCCCACACACTGTGCGTAATAACCTGTGTTTCACCTAAACTCAACTACTGTTCGGCTAAAGTATGTCTTCTAGAAAGGCATGAAGAGGTGAGGAATCTGTCTTTCCTTCCTTGCAGTCATTTGTTAAGATGGGCAATCATCCTCACTTGTCATTTCCTCATTTAAATTTGCCTGGGCTCCACTTACAGTGATGTCTGTATTCAGGTGGCTGTACTGAGGTCCTGGAATTCTCTTTCAGAATAGTCAACATGCCACTGAGTTACCAACACTTTCTGTACGACAAATGATTTTTACATTGAGTTTTTCACTGCCACATGGCTGATCCAACCTCAAAAACAAGTGTTAAAAGCCCATCTGGCATGGTGGACTTTCCACAGAAGGAGCTAAGGGTGCTAAAAGAGTCGTTACAAAGTGTTAAACGCCTTGCTGGAAGGCGTATATAACACACAAGCAAACATTACAGCACAAACTGTCAGATGGCCAAGGGTGACTGTTACATACTCTTTTGCCAGCATCATGACACATCCAAAATCTCTACTACAGGATACCAGTGGAAATGTGTCATGTGGACATTAGGAACTGGGAGTCCCTGCACAACGTCAGCTGTAGCATCTCACATAATCCCTTCCATTTGATACTAAGACATCATGACTGTCAAACTGGTGGCTCTTCATCCTCTGTTGTACTTCCTCACCCTGTTGGTAGAACTGCTGGCAGGATTTGTATCCTCTCTGTTATGCAGTGATCATCTCTATAAGAGTGTGGCTGGGTTTCAGCATGCCCTTCCTCAAGGGCCACTTAGTCACCCCTCTCTGCTACTCTCTCCAACAACTCACTAGGTCATGGGCTCATGTCCAAGATGCGGGAGACTATCTACACATATGGCTGCTTACACTGCAGCTTTCCCTTTTCCTCCCGAAAAGCTGGAAGCCAATTCTGGATATTCCAGGCTG
Organism: Myiopsitta monachus; assembly: GCA_017639245.1. Lineage (NCBI taxonomy): Eukaryota > Metazoa > Chordata > Aves > Psittaciformes > Psittacidae > Myiopsitta > Myiopsitta monachus. The sequence goes on along the minus strand of CM029925.1, from coordinate 49,570,488 downwards.
GTAGCATCTTGTGTCTGAGAAGCACCACAAAGACTACACAAAGAGCCAAGAAGACTGTCAACGGGGAAGCAGGGATGAGAGAACCCTGCCAGGAGGAGAGCAGGGAGGCAGGAGTCCTGAGACAGCGTGAGCCTCTCACAGCTTGCCCACATCAAACCCACACATATGGGGTGACGAGGCAGGCAGTGAGAGAGCAGCAGGAACATCAAGCATGGTGAGGGGAGCATACTAAATAAATAACTAACTCAATACTATATAGTGAGACCACTCCTTAACTCTAAAGACCAAATCTATTTGTGGAGAGAGTATTTTGTGAATGCTAAGACCAGTCAAAAGTGCCAAGATAGCAGTTTCAGAGGGCTGATTTACCAAAAGGGAACAGCACAGACAGCAGCTGTGCAAGTTTTGCATATCTCCCTTTCCACCCAGACGGCTGTGTCCCTGCCGAAACAGGGACAATTTGTGATAGCATTTTCTGCTGGGCAGACAGCTGCCTGCTCCTGTATCCTTATACAATACTATCCTTTAAACTCCAGATCCTGATTTTGATGGGCACTCTGTTTTCCCGGAGGTTCCATTTATTTTAGATTTTTATTCCATTAAACAATACTCAGTGATGGGGACTATACTGCAATTTCAGGGCCTTAAGCCCTGATCTGGGCTTGATCCCATCTGGCAGTCTGAGAAGTAAAAAGTTTTACAGTGAAGAAACAAGCCCCAAATGCCTTATAACCTTCCTGGATCATTTAAAAATAATATAATATAACACAATATACATAATAAATATAATAAAGATGGGGCAATTAAGGTAAGTCAGCCTAATTTCCTTGAAGGTAATGGAGCTACTCAAGTTTGAACCAAGTGAAGACTTAACACTTAGACAGACTCTATTGCATCTAACTGAATCAAAAGCCTGACATGGACCCTGTGTATTCCAAATCTGTTGTACTTGTTCCAGGACATCCCGCCAGGGCTCAAAGTTTATGCCTTCTTCTTCTAAAAAGCTGAAAATACTGTGCACAAGTTAGGAAAGTGTACTGTTTCTGACAACAGGAGTGAAAATATTCTTTCATACTTACTGAATGCCCCGCTGGAAAAGATTCGGACTGTAAATATTGACCCATGGACAATGCTGGATTATGGTATAAGCCCCTCCGTGGAGACGCCGCTCTAACAGAGGCCATGTATCTCCTCTCTCGCCTAGGAGATAAATCTCTTCGAACAGATGCATCTTTCCCTGGTGACATTGGTCTCCTTGGTGACAAGTGACGTCTTGGTGACATGTCCCGTCTTGGTGATAACTCTCTCCTCAGCACAGCCTCCTTCCGTGGGGAAAGGTGCCTCAGGGGTGAAACATCTCTTCGGGGTGACAGATGCCTTCTGGGTGACAAATCCCCTTTTGGCATTAAATACCTCTTTGGTGAGTTATCTCTATAGGGTGAAGAATCATAGCCAGGTGATGACTGTTGACTGGAAGGTGAGAGGTCCCTTGGAGATGAACTGGGGTCTAACGAAACCACGTAATCCTCATCCATGCAGCTAGGTATGTCCAACCTGTCTTTATCGGGTTCTGAATCGATACTCTTACTCGGGAAAAGCCTCTGATACTCTGTCATCTGGGAGTCTTCACAGGAGTCGCTTGGTGTTATAAGCTGAGTAACCTGAATGCTAGGTAAGGTGACCAAGTAACTGATGAGGGAGGAGTGTCCCACAGGAAGGGAGCCCTCAGGGGAAGTCCCCTGTGATGCTCCAGCTGAGTTCACTGACAGGGAGGAGAACCGAGGGGGCTGCGGGCTGGTGCTTCTTGATCTGGTTTTTGGTGTTGAGTCTCCCTGAGTATCATCAAAATCATCCTCGTCTTCATCATCATCATCATTGTCATCACCATCCTCACCGTCTGACTCCTCTGCATCAGAAAACTGGTGCTCTGCTGACAGGCCTGCCGGGTTGCTCCCCTTCTCTGCCTCCTGCTGCATGTCCTCCATGTTTTCTGAAACAGCCCCAGCAAGTCAAAATGGTGAGCACATACCCCACCTCTTACACCTTCCACCACATTCATTCCCCACCCAGCACACCCACTGCCATCACTGGACGCTTTTCATCTGGGATGTCTGCATAAAGCCATTCTTCACAGTTTTAAACCATAATTTTTCGTAGTAATAACTTTACAATCTATACTTGATGTATAAAAAGCAAATTCACCCTACCCTATCTTGCAACTTCATTAAAAGTTGCCACCTCTCATATCTAAATCAAAGATTGGGAACTTTGTATGAGACAGAAGATGACAGATCATACTTACATTTCTAGCTCCCCCTCATGCATCTTAATAAAAAATGGAATTCAGACAAATGAATCAGATTTATTTTTTGTACTTCCTGTTTATTAAAAATATGCCTCTTAATTAAAAAATACCCCAAATACTCTTAATATATTTTCCCATGCCATCCACTGTGGTAAAGTGCAGTGAGTTATTTGCATACTCCAGAGGCCATTCCAACTAAAATTAAATCATTCTGACATACCTGCTTCTTCAGTTTCAGCATCATCTACGGATGTCATTGATACTCCAAGCTCCAGGCATTTTTTCATATGTGCTTTAGACTTCATATGTTTTGTCAGATTTCCTATGGGTCAGAGATTAATCTAATTAACGGACAACAGCAGATCACTCTCCAAGTCAGGTTTTGGTGTATCTTAACTTTGTTATGCTGCAGATGGGGGTTTTTCATTTAAGAAAAAAACCCAACAGACAGGGCTGACTCATCCAGCCCATTACCCTCAGAGCCTGTTTTAATGAGAGTGGGTTTTTATATATAAAAAAAAGTCAAATAAACTTAAACTCAGGGCTTGAGAGGTATATAGGCATCTCTCCAATTTTCCACATGACATTTAGGCACCCCAGCGAGCTAAAAAACTCTCTTTTTGATGTTATCTATCCTCTGGCTCAGTGTTGGTGATATGTACAGACTGCCTGGGCATCAAAATAAATCCAATCCACACCAGCCATTCAGGGCTCACACTCCTAGTTTCACAGTTGTACTTTCAAGCTAAGGGCTCTCCCATTTACTTTATATGTAGGTTCCAAAAGATCAGCATGTTCAAACCCCTTTGAAGGAAAAGTACCCCACAAAAAAAGACATTTATGGGAGACTTTCTTTTGCAAGTCTACCATCTAGCTGCAATCTCTGAACGTGGGGGAGCTGTCCTTACTGCATTCACCTGGGATGCGGGAAATCCAGGTTCAGCTCCCTTCTTTGGAGTACGAATCTGAACCAGACACAGCTGGGATTTGAAATCAGATCTCCCATTCCCCTGAGGGAGCAATCTAACACTAGACTATTGACTTTCTGGAGTGCTTGTCTTGGTCTGTTTTTTCACAGACAAGAAAACTGGGTTGAGACTGGCCCCAAGAGACATTTCATGGCAAAGAATACTGAGCACAGGCTGGAGATATAATAATACAGCTCTAATGGATAAGCCACTTTGGGAACATTTGCAACATCAACAGGGAAGGTGTGGCAAAAGCAAACCCAACCCATTACCAAAACATGGTGCTTCTTACTTAGCTTAAGGAAAGCACACTGTGAATGTTCCTATACAGCTTTCAGGACTTCAGCCAGCATCCTCACATGGTGCATGTGGCACGTGCAACCTGGGGGCAGGAACACTGCAGCACTCTGTTGCATAGTGGAGGTGTGCTTAGAAGCTCACAAGCCAGGCTCTTCTCTGACTTTCAGTCTCAGCAAGTTCAAATTAATTCACTTTCCAACAGGAGATTTTTATTGTGCCTGTGCACTGCATGAAAAGTCTAACTTGGCCACTGGTGCCTCTGTATGGCTAAGTGCTCAGGGTGCACACTGAAAACCTAAACACCTCTGAAGGTCTTAGCAAAATAACAACAATAGTTATGAGGCTGATAACTGCTCATGAGCAGTAATCCATCAGTTAAACACTTCTTGTACTTTGAAGGCTAACTTAGTCTCTTCCTACTCATGCCCTTCTTGTGCAATAGCATACCATCTCCTCCCTGTTTCTTCTTCTCTGCTAAGAATGCCAGCCCCAGCAAGCAATTTCACATTTCTTTCCATGCCATCTCTTCTGCCTGGAATGCCCTCTCTGAACACAGCTGCAAAACCACAATCCTCCTTCAAGTCCCTCCTCAAGACCCATTCCTCCAGCAATGTCAAATGTAAACAATGATCCAAGAACAGTTCACCAAATGGTCTATTGGGACTACAAACGAGCAGCTCTTTGTCTTTGTCTCTACACCCCCATGAAAGTTCTCATCTTAAATTAGGTTGATGGGTCTACTACCATCCATCAGCTATTCCCATCTTTGGCAGATGAAGAAGTGCTGGAGTCATGGAAACTATTACAATTCTCAATCCTCAAAACAGCAATGAAGCTGCGCCGGGATCTTGGGAGAAATTTCCTTCAGTTTCCTCTCTCCCTCTTCAAGTAAGTTCACCACACTGGGACCAGAATCCATTTCCCTTTTCTACCAAAGGGAAGTGAAGAAACTGAGAATGTAAGGCTCACTTGGGCTGGGCTACAATGAAATGCTACCAAAATAGAGGATTTTTATTTTTTTCTCTTAAGAAGATAGTTGCAATGCATATCCACATTCCAAAGAATATCATTACCTGTGGCCTCAGTGTGACAAGTGGAAGCTTTTTTCTGTGCTGATAAATACATGTGAACACAAGCTATCAGATCTCTATTCATAATTAATGCCACAGTGGATGGAGTGGCCCATCTGGGAGACATACATTATTTATAAACTTCAAACTGACCCACTGTAAAGTCCGTGAAGGCATGTTTTCCTCAGCAGCTGATGCTCTGCTTCTACATTATGTCATAACAAGAGTATTATCCTGGTAGCATTTAAGTGTTGCTGCAATTAAAATTTGCACCATGTAACATTTTTGGCAGAAAGTATTATTTGTAAGGGTGGTTCTTATGCTACTACATTTTCCCTGCAGACATATGGACCAGCCAAGAGCATATAGCTTGTAATGAAGCTGGATCCAAAATCCCTGGATCAATTAAACAGAAGAGAAGAACCTCTCTGATGAAGTCCTGTATATATAAACACACTAATTTTGTTCTCAGGAAAATTCTCTCCTGGATTGCAAAGGGTGCTTTGATCCCAGATGGCAAAACAGCTGAAGATCTGTTTGGGAAGTGGCAAGAGTTCAGCAAAAAGGGTCAAATACCTTTAGTTTTGAAGGCAAAATTGCACAACTTGCACACATAAGGCCGGACATCAGTATGAGTGCGGATATGTTTCTTGAGCATGCTTGGCTTTTTGCAACGAATTCCACATTCTTCACAAATGTACTTTCCTCGGCCACGACCTCTGACATAGACATAATCCTCATTTGATTTATACCTGTTGGAAAGGAGCAAGCACTTAAATCACAGAGACTTCAGGTCACATACATGCATAAACATCACCTCTATGCATTTGAACCTGATCCTGTATACAACAAAAATACAAACAAATCTGCAGAAATCCACAGGAACTACTGACTTTCAGTCTGGAACTCACAAAGTATTTGCCTTTCAGGGAATGCTCTGGTCCCAGTGTGTTTTGACAATATGAGACCAAAGAGTTAAAGTATAAGAACAGTATAAACACCTTGTCAGGAAACAGATTAGATACTATTCCTGCAGAGACAGTACAACTCCAAATACAAGTGTGCAGGCTGGATTTATTTCAGTTAACTGTAGTCTTGTACAATGCAGGCATCTACCATCACTGAAAACAGTGCTTTGCGTCACAGTCCATTTAACTATTTTAGTGTATTTATCCCTTGGGATCAGATAAATCATATCCTGGAAATGCCCGTTTCTCCCCACTAAGCATAAAGGGAATGCAGATGTCTAGCAAAGATGTATGCATTTACACTACAGATGCCTGAAGTTCCCATAGAAGAATCCCTCCTTAAGGGGCACCAAGCTGAGTTCACTCAGGTACGTGCTGCTTCAGAAATAAAATGGGAAACTTCCAAACTGCATACTTAGCAGAAAGCTGTTAAAAGAAATTTTATGAGCACAGGTGTAAGCGTTCTATGCTATTTTTGCTGATTACATAGTGTGTAGTTAGATAATAAATAAGATATGGAAATCTATTTAAAGCTGTACATTGCCTTTACTACTATGATAAATTGTTAATAATGAAATCTAAAAGGGCCCAGGGGAGCTGTTCTGAGGTTTGAAGAGCACGAGGTATTCCCTAGGGGGAGATTTTCATCATCACTCACCCTAAATAAAATCCAGAAATTGCAAGAACTGAGAAATAATATTTTTTCTGCCCTCTGTCCTCCATTGCCCTCTACCTAAGAAGCACAAAGTACTTTCAGTCACCCTGTGGATACACAGCGCACAAGATACCGTTGGTACTGTCAGTGCTTCGAATAAATAAGGGACTGTGTGAAAGGTTCTGTTAACATGATGATAACTCTACAAGAAGCAAGTGGAAATTTTTGGGTTACAGAGCTGAAACTTTTTTCAAGTGTGCTTTTCTTAGATGAACACTTCTTCCATATGTTCAGCTGTATCAATGGCAATATGAATACTGAAACTAGTATCTTAGAAATACATAAAACATTGTCCTGTTTTTATGTCCATCTTGTTATCTATTAAGCAAGGGTGATCAGGTATTAGAATAGGCTTCCCAGGGAAGTGACCAGAATCACTGCCCCTGGAAGTGTTCAAAAAATGTTTAGATGAATTCCTTAGTGACATGAATAGTTTAGACGAATTCCTTTTAGTGGTGGACTTGGCCGTCTTGGGTTAAAGGTTGGACTTAATGATCTTAAAGGCATTTTCCAAACAAGCTGGAATACATCTAAACACATCAGTTCCCTTTTAAAATGTGGATGCCTAAATACATTTTTTGTTTTTAATCTCCTTTCCAGTAAAGATGGCCCTTTCCCTTTTCCTTCATTGGGCAAAACTGGCACAGTCTAATGTCATTTAATATCTAGCCATCTCTCTAGCAGGATTTTTTGTTTAACATTTCTGTGATTCTGCTTTTCTGTCTGCCCCATTTTCCCAAGTTCTCCTTCATATGTACATGCTAATAACTCCTAGTCACTTCTCTATCCACTGCTTCATCAGCTACGTACAGGCTTTCTCCCCAGATGCCCAATATTGTTTGAAAGACTGCTGTTTTATCTTCTTTTCATCTCTCCTTACAGTCTGATTTTGCTGGGATGGGCACGACAGGCTTTGGTGCAGTGAAGGTGGTGCTGTGCTGTGACACCTACACTTTTCGCCTCAACCCCATTCATTTTGTTCCTTTAGCCTCTCACTCATCTCCAGTAACATGCATTTGCTTTCTGCCCATCTGCCATATGAGCGCTCCACTCCTCTGCCACAAGGTATCTGCATAACTGCATTTCCCTGCCTGGTGGACAGGCTTTCCCACCAACCAAAAATTGACAACCACAGATCATTCTGAATTGCCTTCTTCGCGCTTACAAAATGAAAGCGGTCAGGAAGCTTAAGCAAATCCACTCCCTAAGTCAAACAAAAACCAAAATGAAAACACTCTGCTGAAACAAGATATCACCATGCACGCTTGCCTGTCCAGGGGAGAAAACATGAAACAAAGATGACAGACATTTGCTGCACAGCTCAGAGCATTATTTCAGCGCGTGCTGAGATGATACGAAGATGAGCTTGATGAGACTAGAGCAGAACAGAGGAGAACAGAACAGCACTACAAACAGCCAAGAGCAAACAAGCGTGGAAAACACTAGCTGTTAGAAGTCATAAACAAAAACCTAAAGAGGAAGACAAATTCAATGGTCAGGACAGAAAACAATGAAAGACATGGTTATAATATCTAAAGAATATGAAATCTGTTTTAAAAATAGCCAAACTAATGAAAAGAATGATTCTACCCTCCCACAAATAGTTCCTATAAAATGTAAGCCAAAATTATGATGTATAAGGGAAGAGCAAACCCATTATGTCCCTGTTCATTGCAGGGGGGTTGAACTAGATAACCTTTGACAGTCCCTTCCAACCCAAACTATTCTATGATTCTATGATTAATACTACATCATTTCATTCACCTTGCAGGTCCTACGCTCCTACTGATGAAGTCCCAGTCTACTGCACAGATTATCTGTGTGTCCCTGTTCCGCTCACCTCAAAAGTAATGTGCACATCAAGGTTTCTTACGTTTTGTTTTACTCAAAAGGTTATCTAAACATAGCCATGTATTACTAGAAGGCATTTCTAGGTGAGATGTGAATTATACAACTTTACACAAATAGTTTGATAGACCTTATTGGTGTACAGGGAAACCTGAGATGGTGTAATATACAAAGTTTCTTAAAGAAGGTACTAGATGGTAAATGCATTTTATAGAGTGATCTGTAGCAGCTCGCATGGACCTGAATCCTCCTTTAAGTTGGTTTTTTTAACACACTTTTACTCTTCTGACCTCTCATCACTCAGCTTACATAGAGCAGACTATCTTCAGCTGGGTGATCCAAATTCAGAAATGACACACAGTGAGAAGCAGGCAAATGTTATACTCCAAAGTGGGTGTGAGTTAAAGCAGCAGCTCTTTAAACTTCCTGTAAACTTAGGTTCACCCCTGAATTTGGGTCACTTTTGTGTAGCCAGACTACTGGCTTGGGTACTGGGACAATGTACAACTACAGAGAACAGCCAGGATCAGGGTGTCTGGGTCAGCATACCTATAACAATCTCCAAAATAACAATTTCAGTCTTTCAGGCGAGATGTAGGCTATACTCCTTCAGCGTTGTTGACTACAGAGAAATGCCAATGTTAATTTAGTGGAGACTATTCAAGTGGAGCCAAAACACATGATGTTAAAGAAAGACAACTGAGATTTTTAAAGGGTACAAACTGACAGGAGAAGGAAATGTATGTACAAATTTCTCACTTCTCCATCCTGACCTATTTAGTTACCTCAGTAAAACAGTGCAGTGAGAGCATCTGAGTTTGGTAAGACAGAAAAATACATCTTGTTCAGCCACCTGACTATTCACTAACAACTAGCATATTAATTGCATCGTGTCAGAATTCTGTAAAAGAAATTAGAAGTATCTTCCATTTTAGACTATACTGCTGAGGCAAACAAGTGTCCATTTCAGTTGCTTTTTATAATGAGCTTCATAGGCCTCCAAACAATGTTAATGGGCTTTCAGGTCTCCTGCCTCCTTTTTCCCTCTCTGTTATTTCTGTTATCACTTGAGTGACAGATGGCCATGGTAAAATTAAACATTATTTTATCAACCATATATGACAGATCTATGGATTAGGCATAGATTTCATTGTCATCTTACATTTTATCTCCAAAATCTAACTTCAGTAAATAATAAAAAATTACAGGAGTAAGGGCAAGCATGCCTAGCTAACCCATTCAACTGAGTGGAACTACACAGAATCTCAAAATGGAATGATAACCTCATGGAAGCCACTAAATACAAAAAAATGGTATAGAAGACATCAAAATGTTAACTGTTTATCCATTTCTTTTTCACCTAAGGAATGAAAGTAACAATTTTGAGTGAGTGCTCTCACACAGACAGAAAATATAACTGTCCTAATAGCAAAGTAGAGCCAAGAGTAAGTATAGAGGTACCCTGCAGTTTATTTTAAGACTGACATATACACAAAAAAGAAGAGATTTGGGAGCTACAGGACATGGCAGGAATACAGGAGACTGTTCACATCAGAACTCATTTGTATTAATTTTCAAATCTCTTTAAAATGACAGGCTGAGCTTGACATTTCCAGTTGTATTTTCTTACCCTCCTTCAAAGATTTTAATTCGTATCGGCTCAGTTTGTTTGGATGTAATGTCTTTATCTCCATGAATGTCTCCTTTTACTCTTTCTTTTATAATATTCCCCACTACTTTCTTTTCAAGCTTGCTGCCAAACAAGAAGAATGGCTCGTGTTTCATCTGTAGAACAAAGTCAGGGAAGGGTGTTACTGCTGGAGCACACAATAAATGCACACTTCATTTCAAGTACTTTTAACATTCCAGGTAAAAGCCAAACTCTCATTTTGATGGAACTCTATAAGATGAATTAATTTGTCCCATTTAATTTGACTGAGAATAAGATAAGGGGCAGCACAGACAAATTTTTACGAGAGTCTTGACAGAAAAGACACCACCATATCTTTCCTCAGGAAAAAAAAAAAAATCTTGGAAAATAGAGATGGAAAAACTTTAGAAAGTAATTTATTGCCATTACAGAATTTTCCCCGGCACCATTATCTAATGTTTAGTACGTGAGGAAGAGTAACTATGTAAAAGACATTAAGTGGAACTGAAGATCGCTACTAATTTTTAACTTAATCTCTAATTACGAATGCAAATGACTGTTTGTGCCTGATACTATTTAAATCAGCGCATGGCAAAAACAAAGCACAAAATAAAAGGAGATAATTAACCAGGCTCTGGCACACATGAAGGGAGGGCTTTAAAAGCCTCACTTTTCACATCTGACGTTGAAAATGGAGAGGCAGACAGCAGAAGTAGCAGAGCTTGCAGAAGGGTAAATTGAGGCTCAAAAGTTGTCTTGGGAAGATGTCAATGTCTGGTTTCCCAATGGGGAACCATTTATTTATTATTTTTTTTTAAATAAAATTCACTACCTTACATTTCACAGTTTACTAATATTTTCTCAAATAATGATATACAAATTTAACTCTATTAAAACCTCTTATTTACCTGAGCAAACTGCTTCCATGCACTTGATGATGTCAGTTTACCAGCTCCAGGTCTATGCATAGCAGCCAGAGTGTAGATTTCCGTGGTGTTTTTTTGCTTGGACCTTAAAAGTGCTAAAGTGGTCTTTGTACTTAGCCCAGATGGGTTTGGGTTACATGAACTTACACACCATGAAGCATAAACTGAAGATTTGAGGGTTGGTTGCTGTATGTAATTGGGCTTCGTATAGTTTAAGAAACACCAGCTCACAGTAGTAGTAGTGCGCAGACTTGGGAACTGAAGGATCTGCTGAAAATCTGCTACGTCTGTCAGGAGAATGGTTGAGCCTGTGACTTTCCCACTGCCATTGGATGACACCTGGACTAACATCCCAAGAGGCAATTTTTGATGTTTCAGCTGGTCTTCTGGCTGAATTTCTCCTGGTGGTAACGAAGACCTCTGTGGACTCATGCTCATATCTGAAGCTGTTTCATCCACATCCAGTTCTTCTGGTGAGTCTCTTCCTTCCAAAGGGCCACTGGACTTCTGCCCTGGTGACGCAGAATCAAAACTGGAAAGTTTCTCCCTGCTCGGTGGGAAAGCATGAGCTGCTGGCATGCTGACAGGTGGGAAATCTTGAGATGATGAGGACGACAGTGGTGATGAGGATGACATGGATGGCAGACTTTCTTTTGGCTCGGTAGCACAGCTCTGCCGTACCAGCTGAGGCTTCTGCACTCTTGGGAAATCTTTCTTTATATCTGAGTTAGTTAACTCAACTGCACTTAGCTCCTCAACTATCTGCCCATACATTTTTTCTTCTTTGACTCGTTTCTGCTGCTTGGTCTCCATGAAGAGCTCCAAGCTGCTGGCAGGTGAAAGCATTCGTTTGCCTCCTCCCAAGGTAGAAGCCATGTCTGAACTGGAAGACAAACACAGGGGAATTCGTGGCTCCAGTCCGAGTGGTAATGTCTGTGGCACTTTCCACAACGGATACTTTTCTAGCCCTCCATGCTGACCCAACACCTGAGCTATGTTAAATCCAATTCCTTGCATGGTTGCATTAGTTGCCAATGTTCTTTGAGAAACAGTCTCATCAACTTTACAAATTACAATTGCAGGACTGTTACTCTGTCCAAGGATCTGGGAAATGCTTGTGTACATGACACTACCATAAGATGGCACATGGGTTTGAATTCTGACAGGAACAACTGTTCCTGGCAAAGACTGTACAGATCCATCACTTGAGGAGTCAAAATCTGTCTGAAGATGCTGCTCAGAGGAGGTATCTGTTGGTTTAATGCTATGGTCTGACTGGTACTTAGCAAGAGTATTTTTTGAATACTGCCCAGATACTCCTGAGTAATGCTGGTACGCTTGCTCTTTAGCATGCATATAATCAGCTGGTTTCTTGCTAATATACTCTGGCACATGTTCCAGGTGATAACTTGGAGGAGCATCTGTTTGGAAAGGCTGTTTGATGTAAGATTTCTGCAGTTGTTGTACAAAATGATGCTGGAAGTGTAGAGGTTCTGCGCATGACTGCCACAAGACAGGCTGCTGAGATGGTGGTAAGTGAACCATGCAGACAGCTGGATAGGAAAACTGAAACAAGGTGCTATGAATAGGGGCAAATGGGACTTTTTCCTGATGTGCAAATAGCTGCTGCTGCTCTGATGGATGTTTGCTAGGAATATAAGGTGCCTGTTGGATCAAGGAAGTCCTTAACATTTCCGAGCTGTCTCCAAGAAGAGCCTGTTGGTGGGGAAGATGGGATGAGCTATTACTAAGTTGAGCACAGGAGCCAATAGCCTGTTTTCCAGAGTCATCTACCTGAATGGGCTGAAGTACAGAGGAAGGAGAGTGATGCCAAGTGAGCTGGGAGGAGCGAAGACCGGCCTGTGCATGTTCCATCTGCTCCTGCTTTATACTTTGTTCTGTGCTCTGATCAGTCTGGGAGATCTCTGGAAAACCACTGAAGGAAGCCTGGCGAACCAAGAAGCATTTCTTCCTTTCTCGGGATGGAGACAGTGCCGTAGTGGGTGTCCCAGCTGAAGAGGCATGGGACAGGTTCCCATAATCAAAAGATTTACTTCGGATCTCTGGGATTTCAGCAGCATGAGGGCAGGGCATCTGTTCAGATGAGCAGCGTCTCATTTCCCTCTGATGGTGATGCCCGGGGACGGAAAGTGAGTAAGCACCAGCTGGAACTGTTAAAAACTCAGACTGTTTTCCAAACTCATCTTGTTTGGAGGGTGTGATGAGCTTCATGCTCTCTTCCCTTTCAAAGGACATTGAGAAACTTGAACTGTGGGACAAATTACTTTCTTGGCTAGGGCTGCGAGAGAGGCTTGTACCTGTGGACTCAAAGCTGGATTCTCCAGAGGAGTGCTCCATGTCAGCCAGTCGTAAACGCTTCTTTTTGGGTGGAAGCTTTTCGGCTGGAAGTTGAGAAAGGGTTTCACTTCTCTGAGGCCACTGGAATTCTTCAGTGGGTCTCTCTTGCTCTTTACTCTGCACTTCTTTATCTTTCTCAGGCTTATCTGGCTCTTCTGTGACACGAATTTCAGGTACCTGGATGTTGTGCTGGCGAACCAATCTAGGCTGCATATGATATGGCTGAGGCTGCTGGGATGGAGAGGTCTTACTGATGTCAGCAGTTTCTGTTTGTGGAGCTCGGTCTGGGCTCATTGGGGACTCACAAATCTCACTTTCACATGTTTCAGGTGGTGAATAGATCTTTTCCTGCTGGCATGCAACAATTTCTGTAGATTCAGACCTTTCAAATGAGTTTGGCCTGCTCAACGAATTTGTGTGCTGAATGACAGAAATGACATTTCCAGGGGGCTTTCTGGCCAGCGATTCTGCAGTCTTGTCTTGTTCTGCAGTTAAAGGTGAGTCTTCCAGAGAAGCAGCCGGGCTTCCAGACTGCAAGTAGGGCCTGCAGATTTCAAAACGCTCAACATGGCAATGGGCAGCATTGTCCAGACCTTGAAGGGCAAACCCACTCCTTGGCACTTCCTGAATTTGGGATTTGGGATCTAAGTCCAAAGGCTGAATTCCCCCAGTGGTTCCAGTAGTACTGCTGCAAAGCATGGGGCTGTCTTCCTCATCTCCAACACTCTCTTCTTTCCTGCGCTTTCTGTTTTCAAAAGTTGTTCCAAGCATGGATGGCACTGCCTGGGATTGTCCAAGTGGATCAATAAAGTACTCTCCCACCTTGCTCATCCCTCCTAAGGATGGTGAGTCCCTGTAGCTCTGCTTCTGAGCTTCAAATTCTTCCCACTTTCTGCAGTGCTTTCCACTGGCATCATAGTCATAAAAGGTCTTCTCTTTTAAGAATGGTCCTTTGTCACCTGTTGTCTGTCTACTGGAAGCAATAATGATATTTTTCACAGGTCTTCCATGATAATCTGAATCTGAGTGTCCCTCCTGCACAGAGGGCAATTCAAAGGCAGCCTGCCTTCTCAACATCCTTTGGTGGGATATTCCCACTGTCCCGGGGTAAAATACATCATCTGAGCCAGTCATCTTCTCATCAAATGAATGGCTTCCTCTCAGAGATGGCGGAATACTTAGGTTGTTTGCAGAAGAGGTTGGCATGGAGTTACTTCTAATAAGAGGAGAGGAATCTACTGGGGGCTCTAGAAGGACAGGCATGTCACCCTGCTGACTGACTTGGTACAAACTGGATTCATTTTTGATAGATGATGTGGTGGTCTGGGATTGTCTAGATTCTGTATTGTCACTTGGATAAACTTGTGTAGATTTAATAGTGCTCAAATTACTAGCGTCAATGAGTTCGTCTTTATTTGGAGTCAGCTGAGTAATATGTTCCTCAAGCATCTTGATATCTAATCTGTTATTTAAAAGAGGTAATGGCTCTGCTTTGCCCTTTCTACCCATTAAACTGTGTTCCTGATTTGCTGTGGCTACTGTTAATGCTGTCCTTTGATTAATCCTATAGAACTTCCCAAAGATAATCTCTTCATAAGACTTTGCGTTAGTATTTGGTGGGCTAATTTGCTGCTCAGCACTTTCTGAGCGGGAAAAATAACCAGAGTCAGTGCTTCCTTTACTGTGTGGGCTCAGGAGGTTTAACGACTGCTCAGAATCTTGCCCTTTTTTCTCTGACAGTCTTAGTGCAAGTCGCTGTTTAACTGTATGGGAGTCATCAGATTTGGTACTTAAGGACGGGTTTTGCAACATATCAGAGCCAATATATGGTGAACTCTCACTCGGTAACTGAATTCCACTTTTAGGGATAATCAAAATGGGCACTTTCATTGGCCCCACCAAGGACTCTTCCATGGAGGAGTGAAAACTGCTCCTGCTACCAACGTCCAGGGGGAGCTGTGGGACAGGGCTCAGTTTGTCAGACCCTTCCATTAGGAGCGGGGTCTCCTCATCAGTATCCGTGCTCTGCTCGCCATCTGAATGTATTTCAGCCTCCACATCAATGTAACTGGCATCTAGGTCCAATTTAGAGACTGCTGACTCTGTGAAAGGTACCAATCCTGCCTTGATTGCATGGGCATGTGACTTCCTGTGCTTGTAAAGGTTGCTCTTTGTCTTGAACGAGAAACCACAAGGAACACAAGGGTACGGTCGCTCCCCAGTATGAGATCTAATATGCTTTTTAAGTACGCTAGGTTTGGCACAAGCCCGATTACAGTAAGGACAAATGTACTTGCCAGGCTTTTTGGGTTTGTGTTCCTTTTTGTGAGCATCTTCTGATTGTTCTAAAGATTTCTGTGAATATTGGCTGTATGCAGGGTTCAAACTTGAAATCTTCTTCCTGGAGAAACCTCCACTATGGCTATGCATATGAAAAGGAAACAAGTCCTCTGAGGCAACTGATTGCAAGTGGCTAGGATACTGCCATGGAGGGCCTTCCAAGCTCTGATGTGGCTTTATGTTGTGCAAGAAGCCTTGTGGCAATGAATGCTGTGGGAAAGAAAGTGAATGTTGACATGAGTAAGGACTTGGACGATGCTGTGGATATTGCTTCTCTGTGACTTGCTGTGCAGCTTCATTTGATGATACAAGTTTCCCAGAACCAAAAAGTTGTGCTGATGCTGTGTTTCCTATTTGCTCGTGATCTATTTGTGGTTGCCTCTGTACTTCTTGATTGCCAAAAGTGCTCATCTTAATAACAGCTGAATGTTCTTGCCTCCATCTACTTGGTACTTTAGCAGTTTCTCCAGACCTTGAGGTAGCTTTTTGCCCTATAGCTGTGTCCCCAGAGTCCATTTTGTTACACAAGGTCTTAAGTGCTAGTTCACTTGAAAGCTCTGCAGACACATGGAGTGTGTCCAAAGCTGTGCTTTTTAAAGTTTTGTTGCTGCCATTTTTCCAGGGCTGTTGCGAATTCACAGACTTTTCTTTCTCTTTAAAACTTTTCACGCAGTAGTCTATAGGCATTAGATTTGTGTCTGTACACTAATGTGAGTATTATACAGTTCTGTTCATGGCAGAAACTTTCCTAAACATGAATTATATATTTGCAAAGACTTCTTATAGTATTTGGACATTTTCCATTGTTATTAAATACTGAGATGCAGAATGACCCAGAAATATTTGTGATCTACTAGAGCAAAGTTCTCTTCATCTCCTCCATTTTGACACAGCTATCTGTATGGAAAAATCAAAAACAAAGAAACCCCACACACCAATTAATACAGCCACACTAAATAACATTGATGCAGTCAGTTGCTCTTCTATTGAGCCTTACATGAAAAGTATTGAGGGACTTAAGCAAAGGTAACTACATTTCACAAAACCCCCTTTTGTGATCAGACAGTAAAGTCTGCCTCCAGAGGTTGTACACAAGCAGACTCACTACTCAGTAAAAGGCCTAGGAATAGAAAACAGAGATCTACACTTTCCAAATTAAACAGTAGCTTGGGAAGGCTTTCGGGGGATAGTTTAAGGGATCGATTCTCAGAAACCACGTACTTTCACAGCTCTTATAGCAAATCACAGCTGAGAATGGAGTCCTAACACCATGGGTGAGAATTACCTTCTTCAGTATTACTCAGCTACAGTTCAGACACGCACTTTAGTCACCAGGCCCTCCTCTAAAGTCAGAGGAGAGTGATCAGTGCTTCCAGAGGAATCTTTTCATATTATGTTGGGTGCTTCAAAGACAGGGGATGTTTATGCACATGGCCCTCCATGATGGGGATGCCTGTTTCTCACTGTCAGCTAGGCAGAAATCCTAGACAACTACCTTGGAGTATATACCAAATTTATAAGATGGCTAAAGTGAGGCACTTTTCACCTTAGATCATCTAACTGTTTTTACAAGGAGGTGTTTATCACCCTTTTTAACTACTTTTAAACAGTCAAAAAAGGTATCAAATAAGCTTTCCAAATACAGCACTGTTGGTACCCTCCCACACCTCCATCTTCCAATCACTAACTAAATCTTAGTGAGAATGTCTTGCTAGAGGTAAAACATGCATTAGAGAAATGAGCTATGACTGTATTTATGTGACTTTAGCATTTATGATTTCAGTGTCGAAACATTTCCATCCAGCTACGCATGCACTTTCTATGTTTAATGCAATAGGTTTCCACAGCTCTATTATAAAGAAGAAAAGCTCAGAGGTATGATTTTCATAGAAAAGTACAGCGTTTGAATTTGAAGAACAATGTAGGCTTCCTGCTTTCATATTATCCAAACACATGAAATTTTCTGGATGAAACAGTGAGAATTATAAAGCCTGTCATTATTTTAAAATACAAAGGAAAATTATAAAAAAGAGCAGTGTTAGAGATATTGGAATTCTTTTCATTCCTACAATAGAAAAACGGAATTTGGCTTGAAGAAACATTAGTAAAGTGCAAGAAAACATACAGATAATGGGAATATATGTTTTGGTGTTGCTTGGGTTGCTTTTTTTTTTTTTTTTTCCCAGAATAAAGCAATTACCTGCATCTTCTAAGCATCTAATAGGCATGACTGTCTTCAAATTTCCTGTAGGAAAAAAAAAAGCAGTCATAAGAAACTCTAGATATTAACTATAGATGCTGGAGTTTTCTATTCTTTACAGCAGAGAGCTGAATACTTCACTTATCCATCCACTGGAAAAAATTTATGTTGCGTCTTTCTTAAGAGTTCTGAGCAACCACATTTTGAAGAATATGAGCATTCTTTCCAAAGTACTTAAGTTTCTAGTGTGTGGAAGAATAACTGCAAATCTAACCTAATGCAGCCTCACCTTCCTGAATCAGTAAAAAAAGAGAGCTGCTGATGTCCCCCTTCATTCCTACACCTTTAAGCCTGGATTATCCCTGAATCCCATTGGCAAATCCCCTTTCAATGCCTCTCTCCAGCTAATGCTTTTAAACTCCAGACCTCTCATTAAATGTTTCAGGGACCAGAACAAAATCTTGGACAGGGTGTCATAACTCAGGTACAAGGAAATGTAGCAAAATGCTAGTAGATTTTCAAATCAGTTAACACCAGTGGGATACTGCTCAAGAATGTATGGCTGCCTTCTTGAAGAAGAAACCTACAGACCAAATACATGGTTAAAAGGCTTTCATGACTGCCACAATTTGCCACTTGTCTGACCATCACTAGACCACAGGCTAACCTCAGTATCACTGAAAAGACTGGCACAGAAAACAGGGAGCATGAACAACATCACCGAGGTCAATAATGATGCCAATGTACAAGCACAGATGTAAAGGAAAATGTGTAGCTTGAGAAGAGAAGCAAGGAAGAGGGGGAATGTCCCTCACCTGGAGAGCATAAAGTAATCAGCCATCTTCAAAGAAAAATACTTTTCTCCTTACTAGACAACTTTGCAAATGGAGAAGAAGAAACTTCTAGAAGATGGAAGTATCCTTTCTGTTCCATACATCCTCTACTGACAGTACCTTTAGGGAAGAATTCAGCCAGTCATGGAAATGTAACAGCACTGTGGTTTTTTGTGAGCAAAAGACGATGCTAATATACTTCCAACAGTTTTCTGTTCTGGACAGAGACGTCCATTACAGAGTTAAAGCCATTCTGTGTCCTGCTATTTGCAGAACATCCTATATAATTTTTCAACCTACACTATGAAACATATAGACTAATTACAGGGATTATTGGTGGCTTAGGTTTGGTCAGAGTCACTCCCCTGGGGAAAATAAATCCCTTTCCAGAACCAACATAATAATTTCTGGTTTGGTTTGAGCTGCCATCCATCCTATCAAAGATGGCTTTAATATTATTCTCTTGGTTTCCCTCTCTCTTCCCACCCTAGTCCCTCCACCAATGGTAGTTTGACCTACCTGGAGAAATCTAAGACACTGTAAAGCTAGTGTGCATTTTTCCAGTCAAGCCTCCATATCATCTACCTGCATCCACAGCCTAGCTTAAGCCAACAACAGACTTCCACTTTTTACCAATTAACGTTTCTCCTTCAGAAAACACCATACGTATAGTTTTGCGTATTGCTCTCCATCAAACCTATACTATTCAACACACAGAAACGCCCTATATTTCAAGTACTATATATTTCAAACTAAGGAACTAAGGATGATAAAAATGCATGTTTTCTTTAATAACTTTGGCAAGGTTCAGCTCCACTGGAGTGACTAAAAGGCGCCCACCTACACGGATCATAAACCGGATGGGAGTTGCATTGAGCACATCATTTGACAGGAGGTGCAAAGTCCTGCCTGGCTGGGGACCAAAGCCAGGTTTCCCGATAGGAATGTGGTCCAGGAGCCAGCTCCCCCAGCCACACTAACTGCACTATCTGCCCGCTTTAAACCAGGACATTTTACTTCTGTGAAAACTTTGAATATGAGATTACTAGGAAACCAGAAGCTGTATTTATGTCAAATGCACCTACTAAATCAAGGCTTTTAAAGCCTTCTAGAAAGGAGCATTATCCTGTTGCTCTTTTTCCTAAGGCGCCTTTGTGAGCTGCATGCAGGGGACGTATATCTGGTTGACTGCTCCAAGATTATTCCTCCATTTTTTAATTTTTTCCTCCTTTTTTCAGACCATTAAAATGGTTACACTCAACAGCTTTAAAATAAAATTTGGCAAAATACAATTTTTACTACTTCTCAATTTGTAGCTCATATTACAGCTCTTGCAAGCGAACAAATTGGAAGCTTATGTCTTCCAGGCTAAATCCTGAGTGCACCATACAGAATAAATATTGACTCTAGCATAAGGACTAAGGGTCAGATCCAGCCTTATTTTAAACCTTTTCTGTCCAGCTCTGCCAGCACAAAGCCAGCCCAAACCCACAGTAATTGGCCCCTGAAGAATTTGTATTCTACAGGGCAAGCGTTAGCACAGACAAGCTCCAGTGGCCCCTATGAAATCCTTACACTCATGCACAGACCTCTGCCAAGACCCTTATTAAGCAAGTGTAGTTCATGTCTGTGATAAGCCCAGTGACCAAGCAGCCTTACAACAAAAAGGCCACCTCTGAGCTCTTCCCCACCTACTAATGAGAAGAAAATTGCCTTGGCCTTTTGGGAAGAAAGACAGCACACCTCTGGCTTGTTGTCCTGTCCCACATTTCCCTCTGCCCCACTACTGATATTCCCCAGAGAGCTGTTTGGTGTTGACATCCCAGTGGAAATTAAAACAAACAAACAAACAAAAAACAATCCTAATAAAACATGGATTTACAGCTTCTTCTACCTTGGTAAAGTCATAGATGGGCTAGGCCTGAAGAAGGCCACTCAATCAGTATTCAGTGTGCATCTCTGAACTGAAGTATCTAACAGGCATGAAGGTAGGTAAGCATTTGTTCATCCTTCTTTGCAAGGTTATATATTCATTCCTGGACTGAGGATGTTATATACCAACATGACAGAAGAAATGCAGTCCTTGGGGTATATAAGTTTTGGCATTTTACTCAACCTATTGAAAGCTTTTTTATACTGCTTAACACCACACTTGTGTTCTTTGAACTGTACTTACTAAAAAGATACGTCAGAAGAAACACTTCTTAAATTTACCAGTTTTGCAAAAAAGGCTTCCCGTTCTTGACCAGAGATATTCTCTTTGCATTTCCAGCAGCCCCTAGCTAGGCACCCCATTTGACTGTGGTTTTGTAGCTGGCCTTCTACCTGTCTATTTGAACACCTCTAGGAATGACTGCAAATTCCTATGTCAACCACTGTCACTTGGCAGTTCTTGAATTCCTGGGGAATGCAAGGATGCCTGTGCTTTTGTGCAGTTTGGCAGGAGTTGTAAGACATCCTTTTACGCATGCAATTCCAAGAAGGCAGCCCTTTTGAAACACATTAGGTATATTTAATTTACTGCTTTCTATATTGCAATTGCTGTTGTTAACTCTTCACATTTGAAGACATTAATTTGTTCGTTTAATTCCACCCCAGATGTTCTACCTGTCCTCTGGGTTTCAGCGCTTTATTGAATATATTGCCGGTCTCCAAAACCAGCCAGAGAATTACATTTTTGGAAATACTCTGAAACATTTAGAATAACACATGTTTTTTTAAATTTGGGCAGCTGCACTAATCGTTACAATGTAATTTTTAAAATGTGATTTAAAAGTGCTATTCAATACAAAACCGAATACTGCTCCACAAGTACACATAGCACACTGTGAATTTACTAGTATGAATTTATAATGATCAAACAAACTCTACTAAGCTTCCTTGAGGAGAAGCTACAGGGCAGGATTTGTTTTCCACTGTTATGTTGGGTTAACAGCTGTGCTCGCACAGATTGCCCCACAAGCCAGGAACCGAGGGGTCTGACTGAGAGGATTCAGTTACAGACGCATCAAGGATAGACTGAGAGCTTACTGTGACCAAATACAGACTTCAGGCTTTACTCTAAGGTTTCTGTCAATACACATTTGTGTCCCTGGTAGTTGCAGGTTTCAAGGACAGAACCTGCGCACATAAAACTAGGAGTGGTATAAAACCCGGCATCCTGATTTATGTAATTATTATTTTAGAGATTGCACTAAAGCTGGCTCATATTTATTCAATATTCTCATATTCATAGGATCACAGAATGCTTAGGGTTGGAAAGGACCTTAAGATCATCTGCTTTCGACCCCCCTGCCATGGGCAGGGACACCTTCCACTAGAACAGGTTGCTCAAAGACCCATCCAACCTGGCCTTGAATACTGACAGGGATGGAGCATCCACAACTTCCATGGGCAACCTGTTCCAGTGCCTCACCACTCTCACAGTAAATTTCTTCCTTATATCTAATCTAAATCTCCTTGTTTAAGTTTGAATCCATTACCCCTTGAGAACTATTCTAGAATCTCAGCCATTGAGAGATGGCATATAGCAGTGCATTTTAGTTAGCTGTACTAGTATTGACTATTAAACTCATTTTAAGGCTTTACCAAACTCACCTTAATCTTGTTAATTCAGTTAATTCAAACTATCATCTGAGACCATTATCTGAGTACGCTGAAGAAAGTAACTGGAACCTGTTTGCTGAAAATAAAAAAAAACTGAAGCCAACTTAAAAAAAAAAAATCTATCAGTTGTACTCTAATAGCCATTTACCTTCACTGTAGGAACTTTTACTTCCCTCAGACATTTCAAATAAATGTCAATGGATGCATGATGTGAAGAACAAAACTCTCCTTTCCTCTGAATGTGATTCTACTGAACCAGAGGTCAGGCACACACTATCCCTTCTGTGGTGACCTTATAGAAAAATCAGAATTGTTTGAGAAGTCTCTCATTTGACTTCAAGGGGCTTTGAACTGATAAGAAGCTTGACTCAGAGTGACTAAAAGGAGACAAATTATTCCAACAGCAAGTAAAAGTAAGAGCTAAATTCTGCTCTACATTTCCCTGGTATGAATCTGAAGCAATGAGTTGCAAATCCAAGAACACAATTACAGATTTATTCCTCATAGGAACCAACAAAATCAGACATCACTTAGGTTTAGGCTCTTGCATCCTACATACTAAATATCTGAGGTTATTTGTTACAAGGTGAAAATAAAGTAATCCAACACCTCTAAGAGGTTTATAGAGAAACTTGTAACATATATTGCAATATATATTCAATTACAAGTTAGTAAGAAAACAAAGAAGATTTTCTTTAAGAGATCCTGGCTTGCATCATGAATGCTTAGAGCACAGCTGCAGCAACACACTCAGTTTTTGCTAAGTTAAGTATCTCAAATATAATTTCAAACTGCCAGTCTCTACAGAAAAATAGCACCACCCAAAAAACTTAAATTCAAGTTGAATGTATTTTAAGAAGTTGTTGAAGAAGCCTACAGGAGAAATGCCTTAACATTGACCTTTTCGCTATAATGACAAGGATTGCTCACTTAAAGTACATCACTATTTCCTATCTCAGCCTCACACGCAATGTAGACAGCACTACCAGATGGAAAAAATGAATAAAAAAAGCTTTCATGTAGCCAAAGTCCAACTAAACACCTAAACACACTTATTTCCACAGGATGACTCTATATATGTGTATATATAAAAAAAGAGAGAGACAAAGAAAGAGACAAAAAGCTACACAGGAACCAAATTAATCATAAACACTTCCTTTACAGATAGAAGCTTGCAAACAAATCACAGTTCTACTCCTTGAATTGAACATAAGAGTTTGTCAGAGGTGCTTAAACATGTCAGATAATACAAAATCCAGCTGTTTTGACGGACCACTTCCAGCGCAGATATCACAGAATCATAGAATAGTTAGGGCTGGAAAGGACCTTAAGATCATCTAGTTCCAACCCCCCTGCCATCAGCAGGGACACCTCCCACTAGACCATGCCATCCAAGGCTCTGTCCAACCCAGCCTTGAACACCACCAGCACTGGAGCACTCATAACTTCCCTGGGCAACCCATTCCAGTGCCTCACCACCCTCACAGTAAAGAATTTCTTCCTCATATCCAATCTAAACTTCACCTGTGTAAGTTTGAACCCATTAGCCCTTGTCCTATCACTACAGTCCCTAATGAAGAGTCCCTCCCCAGCATCCCTATAGGCCCCCTTCAGATACTGGAAGGCTGCTATGAGGTCTCCACACAGCCTTCTCTTCTCCAGGATGAATAGACCCAACTTTCTCAGCCTATCTTCATACGGGAGGTGCTCCACTCCCCTGATCATCCTCGTGGCCCTCCTCTGGACTTGTTCCAATAGTTCCATGTCCTTTTTATGTTGAGGACACCAGAACTGCACACAAATACTCCAAGTGAGGTCTCACAAGAGCGGAGTAGAGGGGCAGGATCACCTCCCTCGACCTGCTGGTCACGCTCCTTTTGATTCAGCCCAGGATACAGTTGGCTTTCTGGGCTGCAAGCGCACACCGCAGCTGGCTCATGTTCATTTTCTCATCGACCAACACCCCCCAAGTCCTTCTCCGTAGGGCTGCTCTGAATCTCTTCTCTGCCCAACCTGGAGCTGTGCCTGCGATAGCTCCGACCCAGCTATAGGACCTTGCACTCGGCATGGTTAAACTTCATCACATTGGCATCAGCCCAACTCAGCAGTGTGTCAAGGTCCCTCTGGATGGCATTCCTTCCCTCCAGCATATCAACCGAATTGCACAGCTTGGTGTCACCGTCAAACTTGCTGAGGGCGCACTCAATCCCACTGTCCATGTCACCAACAAAGATGTTGAACAAGACCGGTCCCAACACCGATCCCTGAGGGATACCACTCATTACTGGTCTCCAGCTGGACACTGAACCATTGAGCACAACTTTTTGCGTGCGGCCATCCAGCCAGTTCTTTATCCACTGAGTGGTCCACCTATCAAATTGATGTCTCTCCAACTTAAGAGACAAGGATGTCATGTGGGACAGTGTCGAACACTTTGCACAAGTCCAGGTAAATGACATCAACTGCTCTACCCCTGTCCATCAGTTCTGTAGCCCCATCATAGAAGGCCACCAAATTGGTCAGGCAGGATTTCCCCTTAGTGAAGCCATGCTGGCTGTCACCAACCACCTTGTTGTTTTTCATGTGCCTCAGCATGCCTTCCTGAATCTATCTCTATACAAAAGCAAAGGATTGGAATTATTCAGATACGAAACTCAACAAGACAATTATGTACACTGCTAATCTCACCCTACTATTTATTTCCTTGGGGAGTAAGTTAAAAAAATTAAAATGGGTGAGTAAAATACCAAAATATCATTTCCCAAGTGGACCTTAAAATGTTATGGCAGAGCAATGGCAGATCTGACAGACAGCACTTCCAGTGTTATTAAAATTTCAGAAGGCAACAAAGACTTCACAGTCATTTTGCCCCCCTCCTCAGTTTCTCTTGAATCATTGTACAGAGTGACTTAAAAGGGTGAGAGCATCTCCCTTGCCGAGAACAGTGAGAAACAGTCTCCCACCATTAAGGCCCTCTTTAAACACTATTATGATGGCTGAAGTTAGGTTTATATGATGCCTAATCCCATTTGTCCTAACCTGCGGAAGAATGAGTTCCTCCCAAGAGTGAGTTAAGTAGTAAGCAAACAGTATTAACTAAATACCCATCAACAACATATAGTAGCATCCAAAGCAGTGCTGATATACAAACGAGCTCTTAATTCTTGGGCTGCTCTTTTCATCAGCAGAAACTCAACTCTATAAAAATACAGAAGTGGGAAATAGTTTCTAATCACGATTTCTATGATCACTTTTTTCACACCTTAAGTGTAGAAATGAAATGGAGCTTTTGGCCCTGCTGATAGTCCCAAACTACTGTAATGTAAATGAATGGACATTATGTAGCCCCCCAAAAGCTAAATAACTAAAATATGTGACAAGCAGACACTAATCAGTGATGCTGTATGATGCCATTGGGATGGCAATGAAAGTCTTGTATTTGCAAGAAGTGGTGAAAACTACTGAGATTAAAGAATTTTTTCTCAATTCCACCCAAAGAAATGTGTTAATCAGAAAGGGAAATTTCTCACCTTATAAAGGACAACTAATTAAACTATGAATTAAGTAGCACTTGTGAAAGATAAAGTGTATGCAAAGAGCAAGACTCCCATGTAGACACAGTTTGTAGTGATTTCTACATTTATAAAACATCACCTACAGTAAGAAGGGTAGGAACAGTGCCACTGGTGAGTTCAAACTGCTACAGTTGTCAGATATAACAACTTTCCTAACTGAGATTATGTGCAAAGGCTGAAATGTCTCTTTGTTTTCACACAAGAACTGCAACCTTAGGCAGCCACTGGGAAGAACAAACCTATGCTGGTAAGTCTCTGCTAAGACATACAGCTTTCCCCCAGGTTTTCCCAGGAAAAAAGATATCAAATTTTGTGTAAACATTGCATCATTTTTAGGTACAAAGTAATTATTATTCTGCTGCCAAATGGAAATATTGGACAAATACCAGGGCTTTGCCTAGCATTTTCATCTTAGGGTGAAAAAACCGCTAAATTTTCTGGGAAGTGAGGCTTTTTTAGTTTAGAAGTTACACAATCCTAATTATGCAACCACGGCAGATTTTGCGAACAGCTATGCCTCCTTTCACACTATGTCAGAAGAAGCCACTTGCATGCCACATGAAAATATCAGTGTTTTTCAAACACTGTCTTGAACGAGCAAATGCACTGTCTCTGGCAAATGCCCTCACCCCAGGAAGAATCACATAAGAAGACATTTATAGTGGCTGAGCTTGTGTTTGTTTTTCACTGACACCGATTATTATACAAGCTTATTTTAAAACCTGTAATTGTTTACTAAGGCCTGTGGTCACCACATGTCAAAACAACAACAGAGGTATGCTAAACAGCAGTAGCATGTTCCTACCATATTTTTTTCCCATTTTTTTGCACCCAAAGTAGAACGGGCATTCACAGCAGTTTTATTACAATCCAATATAAACACTTTGTTAAAGTTAAGCTGAGATCAGGTGGTGTCGTGGTTTAAGCTGAACCCAGGACAGGCAGCAAGACCAAATCCTGTATTTCACACAGATGTCACAACAGTCCAACTCTGCAAAGCCCAAATATTTCATTTTAACTAGTGACTCAATATAGTCACTTCGCTGTAGCAAATTTAGTCACTTAGTATTGCCTAAAGATATTTAGTATTGTCTAAGATGCCCCATCCCTGCAAATATTCAAGGCCAGGTTGGATGGGGCTTTGAGCAACATAGTCTCCTGGAAGGTGTCCCTGTCCATGGCAGGGAGATGGAACTAGATGATCTTTAAGGTCCCTTCCAACCCAACTATTCTTCGATTCTCACCACTACAGTGGTAATATAAGACACATTACTATGACGGCAAATTTAAGGACACTGATTTCTTTATAACCCTCAGGATGCATAACGGGTTAAAAAAAAAAAAAAAAAAAGAATAAAAAAAAAGCCCTTTAAAATAACACTGGCCATAACTTCCTTCTTTTTATTGCATGAAGCACTGGAAATCAGTATGCAGAATATTCAATTGCATCAGAACACGTCTTTAAAAAGTCAGTAAAATATGCATATACTTTCTGCTGCATTTTATAGATATACATGAAATTCTACTCTTTGCAGTTAGGTTTCTTTCTACAAAACACAATGTAGCTGTGTTTATTAACAAGAGCATCACTCTCCTGAGCAAAAGATGAAAAAAAAACCTCTCAAAAGATTAAGGTCTACCAAAATGCCCGAATCTGCACATAAAACCTGTTATTCCACAGGGCTGTGTTGATATTTGAGCGACAGGCCAAGCTGACAGGTCAGTTACAGATTCTCAACAAGCACAACACAATAAAACATATAATGTTTCTTGGGAAAGACACTGCTCAGGTTTCACAATGACTTTATATCAGACAAGATTAGACCAGAGTGCAGTATTACAGGATATTCCTAATACAGTTAGCACCTTTTCATATATGTATGAAAGCTTCATACATCTGTAATCCAACATCATACCAACTTTGGAAACTACTCCAAGGAAATCTGCAACATGCAACCACTATCCTGCACTCGATAAGTGCCACAATTGGATGCCAAATCACTCCTACCCAGGAAAAGTCAAAGTAAGGACAGCAAAAAACCTAATTTTACACACCAGACAAAAACTCAGCAGGCTCTAAGAGGACATTTTCAGGGCTGATGATCTATTGAAAGTGAAAGTAACAGATGCTCAGCTCTAGAAAACTCCACACAGCTTCATACAGGGATCTCCTTCATCATGCTTGGCAGATTCCAACCAAATTTAGTTGTCTTTCCATTATTACAAGTGGAAGTGAAATCAGCTAAGGATCTGGCCCTAAAGTCCCTTGGGTGCTTGTGATAACACCAACAACACTTCTACACTACAAACAAAAGAAAGCATCACCAACATATAATCACAGAACAGTTTGTGTTGGAAAGTTTGTGTTTAAAAATCTTAAGAGTTTAACTCCCAAATGTCCACATCCCCTTTACAGACAGGGAAATTAACACATAGAGTGCACACACAACCATATAGGGCTTTATGTTTGCTAAGCCACACTTTAAACTAATTAAGTACTAAATGTTCCTTGGGATAGCTGCTAACAATCTGAAAAACTGCATGGCAAACCAGAAGCACATAGACTATTTTTCTTCAGGCTAAAGTGCAAAGTTTTAGCTCTCAGACCACCTAAGACAATTAATAAACTTGCTTATTCAATTGAACTCTTCCCCCTATGTCTCTCTTCCTCTCCCCCTTGCAGGATTTGAGGACACCCTGTTCTCCTGGAGCTGGTGAATCACTACAAGCCAGCAGGCCCACTCGGTTCCTCAAAAGACACAAAAGGTGTAAAAATAGCTCATACTAATGAAGCAAGTACAGCGTCACCAGCCAGATGAGTGTGGGTGATCAGATAAGGTTCTGTTGTTGCAAAGGGCAAATTATTAGGAGAATGCTTCTCCCTCTCTCTCTTTTTATTAAACCTTGTTCTTCCTCCGCTGAAACCAGCCCTCTGCAATGCCTGGTAAATGATATCTGACAAGACTGACTCCCCCTGTAATTGCAAGTTTCATACCGGTGCAGGAAGTGGTGCCTCACTACGAGCTGAAGGTACAGAGGAGGTGTCACTGAAAACAAAATAAATAAATAGAGGCAAAAATAAAGCCTAAAGATAGCCAAGACTATCCGCTGAGTATTACTGTGTGGGTATATTTAGCTGGTCTAATGCCAACTTTTCTTGTCAAAAACACAATCTTACCTTTATGCAAAACAGCTTCCTGTTTCTAAACATAACTTGAGAAACTTGAGAGAGGGGAAATCTCAGATTTTGAAATTGTCCCTTTTTCACTGATAGCATGAAATGATTAAATGTGAAAAGACCAGGTAAATCTTCCACATGGGTTTTGCATCCTGATATCTCATAACAAATAGATGAGAATTTGCTATTAAGACATCATAACACAACCCATCGGACTAGGTAACAGATTCAGAGGAAAAAACAGAGCAGCTTCTCAAAAAGAAAGCAAATTTCTCCAGGGACCTGAAATGAGACTCTCACAGCTGAAGGAAAGGGGACAAGTCCTGTGCCAGCTCCACTGCCTGAGTCAGCATTGCCCTCAAGAGAAGACTGTGCCTCACCAGAAGAAGACACATGTGCAACTGCAACTCATGTGCACACAGCTGTGTATGCCCGACATATAGCAGACAAAAAGTACAAATGCAACTCATAAGATGCAGTTGCACTTTTACAGCCCTGTTCTGCAAGTGTCACCTACCCTGAAGCCAGTTCAAATCACTTTACCAGCACAACGGAGATTTTTAGGAAGGGCGTCAATATAATTTACTCCCATTTAAGGCACTCCTATGCTGCCTAATAAAGTGGCATAAGTATAAATGACAGTCTGGCCAAGTGATAACAGTTTAATACCTTATCAGCAGTATTGAGAAATGCTTCCAACCACACATTTGAATTTCTGATTCCCAAGTACCTGTACGTAGAGGAATTAATGAATGTACTCTGTGTATGTCACCACAGTGCGTGGACACTCATGCTCAGTGCTCAGACACCACGTGCTATCTAACCGCTCCTCTTGGCTCCAGCCAAGGGTTGCCTCCCACCCAGGAACAGGAGGGCTTGTGCCACTGGCACTTGCCAGCCTTGCTCATGGTGCCGACCACACTTTGAGCCCTCTGCTCACCCCACCTTAACTATGTCAGGAGTCCTGCAACTTTCACAGGTCTAATTGCAACAGGATGAGCAACAGCTGTGTTCAGCATACATGTTCAGAGACTCTCTGCAACCTCTCTTTCACTCCCTCTAAATAAAATGAAAAGACAAGCCAGGTCCCAAGGACTGCTTAACGATGTCTGCAACTGTTTAAAGTACATAACTGCACTGTTACTACTGGAAGTAATACATATGCCAACTTTCCAGTGCTCCACATGAGCTGTGCAAGGAAATGGTCTTTTCCACAATTATGGTTTATCTATTTAACATCGTGACTCCTTTGGCTGATGGTTAAATGATGGGTTTGTTCATTATTAGGCAGCCTTCCTATGTGGCTCCATATACTTCAGATCAATCGTTCTGGGGCTGGGGTTTAACAAAAATGCATAGATTTATACCAGACCTTTACTCTCATTTACAAGAAGAAAAAAAACCCACTGTAAGAAACTGCCAACTTCACACATGTGATTCAATTAAAATGATCATTCTGACATTACAATTTTTATTCTCTTCTCATTTTAAGATTAAGAAAAAAAGGTAATTTAATAAGATTATATTTGTAACATTAAATCCAGCGGGAAATTGAGAGTATGCTCTTTTCTTGATATGCTGTAATTAATTCCCATTGATGCAACCATTTTTTGTTCAGCATCATAGTTTTGCCTTTTCATCCTATGCCTTAGCAGCAAATTTAATAGTCACTGATTTTTTACTAGAATAGATAAACATTGTGATGCAAGACAAATCAGCTGATGATATTATTCTTCAGACAACTTAATTTTCTTCCAAAATGAAGAGTAAATGTTATTATATTAGAGGAAATATGGATGTAAAAATAATTATTAATAGGTTTAAATACTGAAGACCATACTCTGGCAGTATATTTACATAAAGTTAATGAGACAGGACCATATTCCCTCAGCCACCACGGCATTCTTGAGTTATAAGGCAAAGACTACAGAGATCAGAATTTCAGCCTATCCCCACCACACAGAAATTCTGTTCAAGTACCAGTAGTACAGTATTCAACTTCAGAGCCTGGTGGCTGCCCCTCCAGCTCCCCATGGGCTGGGGGCACTGTCCGAGAGGGCCTACAACAGCCAATTGTGCCTTTGGCCTCTAGGCTTTCAGTGCCCCGGCAAGAGACATCTTCACCCATGCACAAATTCAATTCAAACCAAGGAATGGGCTGACTCAAGAATAACCTGAGGGAAACAAATGATAACTTTTCAGTCAGATGCACGCCCTGGTGGGTTGGCACAGCTGAGAGATGGGGCAGAAAGGAGCAGTCACAGATCAGAGCAGAGCATCGGAAGGGGCTGCATAACCACAGCCAGCCAGCCCTGTTCAGCGCCACCTCCCTCCTTCCCTGGGGGCTCCAGCACTTGCCTTTACCTTGACTTCTCTGCTGCCTGAGCCATGGTGAAGATCTGCTGGACTGGTACAAAGCCATGGGGGGTTCAAGAGTACAAAGCCTTTGTTTTCTGCATCACATACAACACTTGGTCACAATACAGGGAAGATAACCACACAATCATTGGTTAATAAACGTAAGATAAACATAGAATAGTTTGGGTTGGAAGAGACCTTCAAAGGTCATCTAGTCCAACCCCCCTGCAATGAGCAGATTTCTTCAACTAAAATGAGCAGAAGTAAAACATAATAGGGTAGTAGCTCCCTTCACTAAGTTCCTGCTATGAACAGTCTCCATAGAATTATAGAATCAACTAAGTTGGAAAAGACCTTCAAGATCATCAAGTCCAGCCATTACCCCAGGACTGCCAAGTCCATCACTAAACCATGTCACTAAGGGCCTTGTCTACACAGTTGTTGAAAGCTTCCAGGGACAGTGATTCCACCATTTCCCTGGGCTGCCTGTTCTAATGCCTGACAGCCCTTTTGGTGAAGAAACTTTTCCTAATATCCAGTCTAAAACTCCCCTGGAGCAGCTTGAGGCCGTTACCTCATCACCCAGTGGTTAAATGGTAGGTGTTAGGAAGTTATTGTCCCAGATGCAAGTCCATTCCTAACTTCTGCCTCCACCAGCACGCGGTTCAATTGGGGCGGGAGACCAGGCACACAGGCTGCCTGCACCTCAGGTGGGACAGCACTGCCACAATGTCTCTTTCCACACAGTAGAAGTTAACAGTTGGAGACAGTACTGTGGACACTGTTCCCTGGGTAGCGACACCCCACCACAGGCAAATAAATGGAAGCAGGGGGCATCAGCATGGGAAGATAGCAAGGGAGATTGCAATGGGAGCCATGCAAGGCAGTAAGAAGATACGGCTTTAAGTAACAAGGGGCTGCACTATCTCACAGTTCCCTACATCCTGCCGCAGGTCACTTTTCCTGCCCAGCCCCCTCCCTCCTTTCCCTGTGCAGTGTCGCTTTCACTGGCATGCTCTCCCCTCCCAGTCACCAACATGTAACACACACCATGATTTATGTCACCTCTCCAGCCTGGACTGGCATCTCCAATGTGCGAGCAATAGATGCAGACCGTGAAAGGTGAGGACTAATGCTTTATTGGCAATTACAGTAGGACAAGTTGCTCACCTCATAAAGCAATTTTTATCCTTGTGAAGACCTGTAGGAGGTGGGAGCAGGTTGCCACTGGCCTGGCACCTGCTATGCACTGACATATGTCATCACTGCTGGGTGAAAGGGCAGGTCCAATTAGGTGTGTTGTATTATTAACATTCTGCTGTTGACCATGTATCCTACTCTCGGCCTCTGCCCCCCAGCTTGTGTAATTTACCAACATCTACAGAGGCACTGCTCTACCCAGGAAAGTGCAAATGGAAATCTGGTGGAGGAGGTGGGACACTTTTGCAGTGTCCCAAGGGGCAGAATGGCTGAGAAGTCAAACAGATCACTGTAACTAGGATCCTCAAGCCAAAAGATGAGAAATATGAGATATCTGCCCTGCCAGCAGTAATAATTACAATGTATTATTAACAAAACTCAGGTTTCATTATTAACCTAACTCGGATTTCAAGAGCTGATCTCACCCTAATCACCCTCCAAATTACACCTAGTGTTTCCCTCAGAGCTGAACCATTTCCAGTAAGGAAGGCTGCTGGTAACTATTAATCTGAAGAGAAAGCACAGGTGGAAATGAGCTATAAATACCACAATCAAACGGGTGAAAAAAATTACAGACAGATTTTAAGTTGCCCAAACCCAGGGTGACCTCATCACACAGATCTGATCCTGTCAGAAAGAGGGAGCCTGTAATTTCAAAGCAGCTGACAGGAAAGGGCTCTCAGCATGTATTTCACATGGCACAGCTGATGTGACCCTGCTTCTGCAAAGGATTGACTCTGCTCCCCTCCAAGGTGTCAGTAAAGTCACAGCTTCTCTCTTGGATCTCAAAACATGAGTAAGGCCACCTACATGTTAGCTATAATGAAGTAGCCAACAGTCTCCGTCACAACCCAACTGCTACAACAGAAGACCCTTGTTCGATTTTGTTCCTCTACCAAGCTCATCATCAGAGCAACTAACATCTTCAAAAGCTTTTTCTCAACTCCTACATGTGAGATGAAAATGCCATTTTGGTGGATCAGTGAGGTCTGCTTGAGTAAAATAACCCCAATCACTCGGATGCAAGCACACAACAAACACCACTCTTCTAGCAGAGAGCCTAATTGCCCTGTGAGCGCCAACAAAGAGATGCTGGTTCATTAGAGTGAGCTGGAGGAGCTGCTGTTTGCATCTTCACAAGCTGGAAGCATGTTATTGCAAAACTGCTATGGATGTTTGATCCAAAATTCAGCCTCTGATTTCTGATCAGCAAAACTTCAAAGCAAAGAAGCTATCAGCCTGGTATTTTTTTTCATAGCTTTCTTCAGGGTAACAATTTTTCTCCTTGATCTGTTCAAGGATGTAAAATATAATCTTAAGATACAATCCGGACTTTAATATTCTATGTAAACCTCCTTAGCAAAAAAAAACCAAAAAACAAACCATAGTGAGAACAGAAGCGACATGAAACGAATTGCAGTTTCACATGACATCTGGAAGATGCTGGCAGTTATGTGCTATCCTGCAGCCCAACTGCAACAGGACCTCGCCAGAAAGGGCAAAGGGCAGAGAAAGGCCAAAAAAAGCCAGCAGAGGTGAAAGGCAGCCACGCTTCCTGCTGGCTGCTCACAGCAAGCTTGGATGACAGGTGACCAGGGAGATGGCAGAGAAAGCATCTTGTTCCACGGGGAAATGATTTGCTGAATCACACTAAAGGGCAACGCGGCAGCTAGCCCTGCTGAGATGTCCAGGAGCTACCTTTGTCTGTTGCAGTAGTCCCCAGCTATAGTTCTGTACCTTCTGGAAGCCCACACTGCTGTGCTCAGGACTGTCTGTCCATCCCCTCCTTTGCTCATCATACAGCTTGGATAAAACCATTGCCTTGCTTTATGCTTTAAGAACATGTATTTCTGCTTCTTTTAACTTCGCAACCATGTTTAGAATGAACACTTTGTGGATGGAAAGCATAAATCTAATTTCAGGCAGATACCTGCCTCAGCAAGTCTATCAGGAGCAGCTTACTTTCTCCAACTCAGACTCCATACGTGAATACATCCACATATGGGCTTAAGCATATCTGCATAAAGAGGTCCATTTGCCTGACTGCTAATGAATGCTTGGCAGTCAGAGCAACACCACAAGTGCATCCAGTTGTTTTTAATTTTTTAGAGAAAAGGATACTCACACCTCCATGAACAGAGTTGCTGAGTGTGCTTATAAAATGCACTACCCACGGATTCAAATTTAAATATTAACACTGATATGAAAATTAAAGGTGCAAAGAAGAGTAACTTTGTCCCTACCTTCTTATGCAGTTTGAGTCAGCTTGTGGGAAAGTTAATGGAAATATTCCACCACTGAAATGGAAAGGATATTTATGCCTTTAATATAGTGGAAAACTCCACATGGGATGCTCTCAGAAAAATCACTCAAATGCTGTGCTACCCAGCGAGCTGAGGGCTTGGGTAGGTCAGCTTTTTGCATAGCCAGGACCATGTCCTGCTTTTCACCCAAGGTGCTCATCAGGATTGGAAACCAAAACCTTCTTTTCTGACAGGTCATGAATTAAATAACTATAGTCGGTTTCTAGGATCTCTTTCCTTTTGGAAGCGATCTCACAGACAAACAATAAAAGTACTGACACTGTAAATTAGTTCTAGAAGCATCTTTTTAATCACAAAGCTGCTGCACGATATTTCTTCTCCAGCAGCAGTAACAGTGAACTCAGAAAGCATAGAGCAGCTGCCAGCATTAGAAGAAGAGCACAGCTAAAACCACAGGTCCCAGTTGTTAAAATGCTGCTTGTTACAGGAATTTCATCTATGCTAATACTCTGCTAGAGCAGTCCAGGTAGCAGCAGCAATAACAAACAATAAGGAAAAGGTTAAAGGAGCACTATTGCAAATGGAACACTGACATAAATGGTTCACTGACATTTTTAAAACCCAGTGGTGTTGATCCACCCATGAGCAGGTCTGAATTTACAGCAAAGGAAAGAGTAAGTGCCTGACTACTCCACAGAAAGTTTCTATTTCATAAAGTGTCTGCATTGCCTGAAAATGAAGATCACACTGCTGAAACTACCACCCATCCCGTATTTTCTATTTCCTCCTTGGTTTTCTTTTTCTCTCTATGGTGAACTGAGCTGCTCTAAGACTATTTTTCTGTGTTTTTCAGCAAAAGTGATACATAAGGAACTGTGGACAAGCACCAAGGGCATCTAGCCCACGAGAGACTTAGCCTTTGTCTCCCTGAGAAATGGATACAACACCAGCTTGAGTGGACTCTGAATCCTAGTTATAATTAGAGAGAAGGTGAAATCAGTCAAACCTACCTCTTGCTCAAATACTACTCTTTCCTCAGTACCCCTCTGCTCTCCAGAAAAATGGGTCTTCTCCTTGTTGGTGACCATTTATGCAGGCACAGGATCCAAACTGTATCCCACTGTGTCCTCCTCATCTGCATGTTGTCTACCTCTCTATTGCCAACTTCCAATAAAAGCTTCCTTTAATAGTTGTCCTGACTCACAGGTAGGGGGGGAGGGAAGCTGACCTCGCTGCAGCATCAAGAGCCTCTGACACGTTTTGGGAGGCTGGGGTTTCAGGTTTGAAAGAATTCAGCCTTGTTTTCAACTAAGGTTTACAGGTTGAA
Organism: Myiopsitta monachus; assembly: GCA_017639245.1. Classification (NCBI taxonomy): domain Eukaryota; kingdom Metazoa; phylum Chordata; class Aves; order Psittaciformes; family Psittacidae; genus Myiopsitta; species Myiopsitta monachus. The sequence continues at coordinate 49,534,498 of CM029925.1, read as the reverse complement.
CTTCCAAAATATCACCCTACAGCTCCACATCAGTTAGCGACCCGATGTTGTTTAGTGGTTCCACTCTGCACTATTCAGGGCTTTAGCCATATGCTTGGCAAATTAGCAGTACTCACCAGAAGAAAGTTTCTCAGAAACGCAGCCACCCAGGCTCCTGGCTGGCTCCACCTCTTGTCCACCCACTCCCAGTTTCAGACATTTCACATTCCAAAACTGGAAGTGTCTATGCAACATAAGGTCACGTTATTGCACAATGCGCTCCGCTCCTTCTAAGAGTCACTGCATCCTCAAAAGTACATCAACTCTAACAGCAGGAGAGCTGTTTAACAGTGCCTTTCTATCTGGGTGGGAGTATTTTCTCCGAGAATCTTATAACAAGGACATAAAGTGTATGTCTCTTCCCTACATTTGGTAAAATTGTTACTGAGATGGCATTTATCTAATACTTCCACATCAGCACTCCTTCCCCTTTAAGCTGCCTTTTGAAAATTTGAGAATTCATTTTTACACTTCCCCAAAGTATTTCTGTGCTGGATAATTTTAGGACTCGCTAAACAGAACAATTTCTGCCTATCTTAAATTTAGAACTGAGGCCACTTGTAGCTTTTGCAATGCAACTGTGAAATACAACTGATTACCACCAATGTAGGTTTTGCCGAATCGCCTGAATAATTGCTATGATCCCTCCTACACTTAAGTCTTTAAATTCTAACAGGTGAATGAACACGCCTGTTTCAATTGCAACTGAAGAACACCTTTTCTTTTAGTATAGGGGGTTAAAAGTGAGGTGGGCTTTATTTTTTATCCCCAAAGGATAGTACACCCAGGTGGAACTGGGGTGTCACATTGTTCTATCTTTGAAACTGTGTTCAGCTTTTCGGGTACAATTAAGTCTTTGCTCTTAGCATGGAAAGCCTATTTGGTGTTCCGTTGAATTTAAGTGAGTTATGTTGGCATCTCCTAGAGGCAATTTTGACATATTTATATAAAGAATAAATGACCAGTCCTTATGTGCATCTCTTCTTGCGATTCAGATCTGTCACCTTTGTCCTCAGCACCACTGGGGCAGCTGAGCAATGAGGAAGCAGAAAGATTCAGGGAAAGGAGGGCTCCCAGCACCCTCTGGTGAGAATGGGGATGCTGGCAGGGCTAATGACTAAGTCAGCTTTCAAAAAGCCCTCCTGACTTCACAATCAAGCAAGTTCTTCATAAGCTGTAGCTCCTGTCCTCCCGAAAGCAAGAAGGTTCAGATCTAGCAGTCAGCATTCAGAAATGTGATTCACACTGACCAGTGAAAGCTATGATGGACAAACCAAACCAGTGACAGAATTAGGAGGGGAAATAGAAGGAATCCCACGAGAGGGGCAGAATGAGGGACAGAGGAGGACCTTTGCACTTACCTATTTCACTAGATACACTAGCACTATGCTCTGCTGTATATAAGGGTAGCCTGGGATTTTAACTGAGTTATTCATTTGGAAGATATGACTGAGAGTCAACTGCCCTTTGTCCTGTGGAAGAGATACCTAAAATGGAGCTAATGGTTTAAAGTTACTTAGCTCCTGTTCAAACTGTGAGCAAGTAAAAAGTTAAACTATAATATCTAACCACAACCCCTGCGCCTTTCTGAGAAGCACAGAGGAGGCTGCCTGAAGGAAAGTCAGACATCTGCCACTCTGCTTCCTGTGTGCACAAGGTGAAAAAATCTGCACCAGCATCCTCATGTAGATAGTGAGTTTCCTCCAAGGTAGTGGCTCTCATCCAGTGTCCTTTCTAGTACAGTCCATTTCCTTCTGGCGGATGTTTCCCTCAGGGACATTTATGAGTATATCCAATATATCTTTGGTAAGCTCTAGCATTCAATCCAAATTAGAGGGAAACAGAGACTGGCTTGTTTGAGGCTGTGCAGGAAAAAAAGAATAGCCCTCTCTGCATGCCACTGGCCACCACCACCAAATCTGCCATCTGGTTGCCATGCAATATAGCCAAAGGTTTAGTTCTTTAAGTAGAACTGCCTCATTTAAGTAGCCTCATGTCTAAATGAGAACAGGATGAAAAACCACTGAGGGACAGCAAGACAAAGAAAAATACTCATAAAAGTCTGCAGATATGGTACCATAAGGAGAACACAGCATCTATTACAAATCTTGGTGAATTCTTCAAACTGCTACTTTAAAAAGTAAAAGTGATATGTCCATTTATTCTTTTTTAACATTCATCCATAAGAGGTCACTGTGTGACACAACGAACACTTTGGTGTCAGCATCATTCCTCTCCCTTCCCATATGCTCAGCACCAGGTGTCCAGGCACCTACAGTAATGTTCCAGCCATTGCCCAGCTGTCTGTTATATTTACAATATATTTACAACAGGGACTGTTAGGGCAGGCAATAAAGCAAGACGTGTGTGGGAGTCCTTCACTTTGATCGTGTCACCTTAGGCAATTTTACAATCACTTAAATGTACTTACTTTTTATTCCCCATTAATCTCACACAGAATATAGAGTTTTACAGCCCCCACAGACGTTTTAAATTAACCAGTCAAAAATACACGAAAACTTGGGAAACTGGGTTTGAACAGCAAAGATATAAGCTCACAAATGGCCAGCTTTCCTCTGGTTTCCCAGGGTTTGGGGCCTCCATTTTAGAATCTGTTTCACCATGACATTGCCTTTTCAGTAGTTAGTAGACTTGTTCACACAGGTGACCGCAATACAGTATGAAACATGGAGAACTGTCAAGGTGACCTGCCCACAGGAACTTCTTGAGCATAAAGATTTTGTACTGCCATTCACTGTGAGGTGAATGCAACCACCATAACAGGCATATGCAACTTAACGCAACTGAAACCGTTTTAGCTCAGTCCAGCTTATCAAAGATCTTCATGGAGTAAGGTAACTTAAAGGGAAGTATTTCATTCAGAGGTTTCCATGGGAAAACAAAAACAAAAAAATAAAAATAGCAATATGGAGATTTTCCAGTGGAAAACTTGTTCTTGTGGAAATTCCATTTTCAATTGACAAATCGCTTTTATGGGAAATTCCTAAGCAGCTGTAGGCACAGCCCTCATGCTGAGAAGTTTAAAAGCGGCTCATGTCTGTGCCAGAACCCTCGGATTTCCCACATCAGATAAACAGCAAAAGCAGAGCCCTCATCTTTCCCTCACTCCCATGCATACTCTGCAGCACATAAGCTGTCCCACTGCAGGCATGACAGTATATTGCCTACAGCAGCAATACACATGTGGTTACAGATGGGATGCTTGAAGGATTAATATTTTAATGTCCCAAATCAAGATTAATTACAGCTCTTATATATGAGCTGTCCCTAATGCTCTGATACTGGTAAAGCTGTCATTGACTTCAGCAACAGGTTTACGTGCTCTAGGGACTGCAGGCTTGAGAAAGTCTTAAACAACCTCCTCATAGAAGACCTGCACCAGGAAGAGAGAACACAGAGCTGACTTTAATGTGATTATGTGAATGGTCACAAATCATGGATGTAGCTCCATTGTTACTGCTTTACACTGGCCTAAATCCATCAGTAAGAACTACACACTTCACAGCTAACATTACAGAGAGTAAGATGAACATTTTTAGTGAGTTTGCTAAGGGTCTTCTAAATTTGCAGGAGGAGCACTGAGCAAGCGTCTCCTTTACAGAATGATATTAGGAAAGTGTAAACCACTCATCATAATGCATCTTCTTTCTATCAACCACTTTAGCATGAATCACCATACTGAGTAAACAGGCTACAAACTATATTTATGGCAGGGCTCAAAGTATCTCAGAAAGTCAGATAAACAAAAAAACTATTAAAATAGGCAGGTTTGTACAACCCCTCACAGTACAGAAAGGTACTGAGCACCTAAACATTGCAATGTAGGTGGACATCATTCACCTAAACATTGCAATGACTTACAGTATTTCTATACCAGCCCTGTATTTTCACCCTAATGCATTTTAAACAAAATAAAATGTAAATGCCTGCGAGTAAAGAAGTTAATTTTACTGACAATACAGGGCTTGTCTTCACAACTTACTCTCAAGAGTAGTTAGTTACCTCTTTCCCACCTACCTTCTCTCCCATAAAGTCTATCTAACAGAATAGTGGATCCAGCATCCCCCAAGCCGTGCTGAGCTGGAGGAGCTCAAGCACAGCAGAGCTGTGGCAGGAGTGGGAGCCCCAAGGTGCCATTGAGGAGGCTGTAGGCAGCTGGCTGCCTGCCAGGCGCTGCAGGCTACAGGGTGAAGGAGTGGACAAAGGCCACTGCTCAGCTGCTATAGTGACCTTCAACTATGCTGATCTGCAATGGGAATGTACCCCCTGGCCATGCTCCTGTTTCTAAACCGTATGCTTGCTGGCTGTCCGCAACACTACAGTCACACATATGAAAGAGACCTTGCACGCATGCACAGCCCATGTCCATACTGCACAAGGCCAAGCAGTTCCCGCCTACCCCAGTCACACGGTGGCCAGTCAGCTATATAGCAGAGATGCTGTTGCTCTGTGCCCAGAGAGCACAGCAACCACATGTGCTCACCATGGTGTGCTGCGTGGCTGTGAAAATCATACACACTGAGATCGAACTGCAACCAATGTGAACTTTAGAGATCAGTTTAAAAACCCTCCTAAAGGAGTTATTCTTTTGGGACATCACAGTAATAAAAGACAATCGCAGTGAAACCGCAGTGAAACCATTGATACAAGCTTTGTTATTGAACTGACAAGAAGGGCATTTATTTTCAGAGTTGGACACTCAAAAGAATACTCCACATGCTATAGTTTTTTGCAGTATATAACAGAGATAGTTCTACTACACTGAAACACCCGTGATAAGAGAAGAGGGCCCAGGCTCTTCTCCATATTCTCTGCATACCTGTTTCTACCACACAGCTGCTCTCAGGTCTACAGTTTCCTGTGCAGTACAAAGCGTATACCACTTCCCCTACAGAAAAAAAAAAAGAGGAGCCTTGCTTGTTCTTAATTGACGATGGAAATACTGTCATATTTTCCACTAGCCAGGCTTGAAACCATTACTGAACCAACCTTCATTAATTTTCCACAACATTTTGCAGAAATGTCAGGAAACAGCTGCACCAGAAATGATTAACTGTCCTTATCACTAGGGCTTCATTGGCCAACTTCAAATCGCATAGGTTTTCTTCTTCAAAATGCTGCATTCAGTGATGGCTTTTGGTATTCTTCAGTTGACTGTCTCAATACATTGCTTTCTCCTCAAAAGTATCTGATTACACAGGTTCAGTGGTGCACAGACATTTTACGACCAGTGGAAGAATTTTTACAGTTTGGAGCTGCATACTTCTAAGAAAAGATTGCTTCCTGCATATTGCTCAGCTGCGTCTTTCTTGGATCAAATTCAATGAAATTCACAACTTCCAGTCAGATTGTATTTGCCAGTCAGACTGAATTCATTACTCTGACAAACTCTTGTCGCTGCATTTTCTTATTTCTTTCCTGTCCTATTCTTTTCCTTTCCCCTTTTCTCCCCCCACCCCCACTCTCCCTCTCACCTCTCCTTTGAGCTATACCATGTGTCAAAACTTCTTATACAATGCCCTGTACATTTTCTGGCAAAAACAAGTGGAACAGTATACATCATCATTCCAAACATGCGAACGCTGAGATGCTAGAAGGCTTGGTATAAAGTAAGAGTGCAGCCATCTGGAGATAACTGCTAGCATGGATCTCAGATTCCCAGCTGGCTGAGCCTCTGCAGTCTCAGAACTGTTTAGCAAAGCGTCCGTGAGCACGAGGCTCCGCTCACACGGATTTGCACAGGGTACTGGGTATTATGCAGTTTTTCGTAAATGTAGATTCTTCAGATTTCTGATAAGAACACAGCAACAAAAAGCAAGGTTCATGGGATTACTTTTAAAGACCAACACAGAATCATAGAATCACAGAATGGTTTGGGTCGGAAGGGACCTTAAAGCTCATCTGGTTCCAACCCCCCTGCCATGGGCAGGTACACACCTTCCAGTAGACCAGGTTGCTCAAAGTCCCATCCAACCTGTCCTTGAACACTGCCAGGAATGGGGCAACCACAGCTTCTCTGAGCAACCTGTGCCACTGCCTCACCACCTTCATAACATCATAACATCATTTCCTTCTTATAGCATGTCATGTTACAGTATTTCTGCATGTATGGCACTGTCAGATTTGAAACTGCACTTGTTCACTCTTCTCCAATGAAGATGTCTTCAATGAAGCTGTAAGCCTTGAATCTTAGGCTTAGGTTATTTTCAGAGGGAAATACAGATGTGAAGGCATACATACATTTGTTGGAAGTTATGTAAAATTAATCCATCAAGTGTGATTCAGTGTTAATACTGTTATGACCTCTTACCCCTAAAAGGTAAGCTACTTGAAGAAATGATAGAGTCACATAAACAGAGATTTATATAGGTATTATTGTCTCTACCCATGGTACTGGGTTGGAACTAAATGACCTTTAAAGTCCCTTCTGACCTAAACCGTTCTGTGATTCAAAATGATTTGCATTTCTTGCTTTTTAAATGTGCCCCTTTTATGTGCACTGCAACACACAGTCCACACACAGCTCTGCTCAGAGCCAGCTGCTGAAGACCTCACTGTCCCAGGGCAGTTCCTGAGTGCCCTTAGGGCCTCCAGGAGGTATACAGACACGCAGACAGCACATCCCAGCCCTGCACTCGCAGCATGGATCACTGTGCTATTTAACTGATGCAGTGCGGGCTCAAAAGAAAAAAAAAAAAAGACACATTTTTAAATTACTCTACCAAGATACTTGCTTAGCAGAAATTGCAGTACACTATATTCTACTTAAAATATTCATAAATATATATGGGTTCTATTTACAAGACATGAAATACTGCCGAAAGTGTCCAGTTTTTTTTAAGGTTCAATTTTACAACACACAAATCTGCGTTTCTCCTTCATGTTATCCTTATCTGTCTCTGTTCTAGTTTGAAAGCAGCAGCTTGAGGTGCCAGGGTATTCCAAGGGCCGTGCCCTTCCAACACAAGGCACTTCAAAGTGCTGCCAGCTATCACAGCCTGCGTGGCTGTGGCTGTGTGTGGCTGTGGCCATGTCTGGCTGTGGCTGCGCAGAGCACACGTCAGGCACAGACTGTGTAGAGCGGAAAACCGAAGCCAAGTTGTTAGGTTTCATTAACCAAGTCCTGATTGGGGTTTTGGGGGTATGGGGTTCCGCTGCTGCCTGAGGGGACAAGAGCCGCGAGCCGGCAGCTGCGGCAGGCAGCAGCCCGCAGCGACCAGCGCCTCCGCCGCTCCCCCCGCCACCGGCCTCCCAGCAGCCGCGCATCCGCGGCGGCGCGCACCGCTCCCCGCAGCCGGCAGCCCTCCGGGCGCGCACCCGCAGAAGCGCGCACTGCTCCCCGCAGCCGGTCAGCGGAGCGGCGGGGCTGCGGGCAGCAGTAGCGCAGCCTCGGCGGAGATTCATGCCCCGGGGGTGGGAAGGAGACTCGGAGCATCGGAGTCGCAGCGCCCATTTCTGCCGCCTCCGGATGTTTTCGAGCGTCTTTCTTCCCGTCCCCAGTCTGTCACAGAATCATAGAATCATAGAATAGTTAGGGTTGGAAAGGACCTTAAGATCATCTAGTTCCAACCCCCCTGCCATGGTCAGGGTAGCAAATGAATCCGTTGTCCCACCACCCTGCCCGGCCACCTCTTGAACGTGGAGGAAGAAACACGTTTTTTCCTCTCTCTGACTAATAGTGGGACAAGAAGTGAGTGCTCTTGCTTCCCCCTGAGTTTCCACATCTTGAGCTTAAAACTGCCGCGAATACAGCTGCCTCCTGTTCACACGGTCAGCAACGAGCTCCAGTATCTGGGGGCAACGTTGTAACAAAAAGAGAGACCTTGAACTTTCTTCACCCTTTGCACAGCCATTTATATTCGGGCAAAGTGGGTAACAGCTCCTTTAGCATTAGGGTAGCGGCATTTTATGCTTGCTCGACATTCACTTTACCTATGTATAAATAGCAAAAGGTTTCAGGCAGTAGAGAATTGGGACCAGTATCTTCAAAGGATTCTCAGTCAAAATAAAGCAGCTAGTCCTCCACACCACAGCTTGTGCAATCTCAATCTGCTGCAAGAATCATTCCCTGCAGTGGTGCCTGGTTTGGCAGCATTGCATGCCCACGTCTTCAGAGAAAATGTGCCTTCCTATCACCGCATATCTAGTGGTGGAATCAGGCTGAAAGCTTTCACCTGTAAAGTAGGCAGTAATAGGGTTCAGCTTCATAACGGCAGCCTTTTATTAGCTCACACAGCATATTTACTACCCTACCAGTATTAAGTGCTTGCCTTAATATCCTTAGTACACAAGGTAGCAGTACATATTATCATAGTTACAATAACTTTGGTCTGAACTACGTTAATTGAGAGCGTCTATTCTAAAATTGAGTTGTTCCAAACAAAAAAGTAAAGCACGCCATTACATGGCTGACACATTACCAGGGATTGTTCTCAGGGTACGAGAGAGCCACAGGAAGAAGGGCCCAATGCACAGAAGTACCATTTAGCTACACACTAATGAAACCTGAAAAATTTATGCTAAAACCCCATTTGTGAGGATGGCCGCCCTTCTCTTGTGTACCAAAGTTCTCAGTTTTCCACTTAAATCTTGCCTGGTGAGTCAGGACGTGGCTAGGTTTCTGTACTGCAGGAGTAAGTATTCCATTACTTCTGCTTATAAATTTCACACGCTGTTAATGCTTCCCAAACTGGCAACAGAGCTCAGGGGTGCATGAGGACAGTTTGTTTTCCTGCTGAACTTTCAACATAAATTCCACAGGACCTCCGGCAGGGATGATGCCTTCTTTTTTTGCTGACATGTTTGCTGGTAACACCCCTGCTGACAGCCGTCAGTTTGCACACCTCTCACCCACCCATCTCTGATCCCAGTCTGTGTGGAAAAATCTTTGCTAGCTCTTAGACACTACATAAGGGAAAGACTGCCATGCAGATAGACAGATTTCATTGCAGGGACTTGGAGAAGAATCCCTAAGAAGAGATACCCCATATAGCAACCACCCTGGACTGCAGAATATCTGGGATCAGTTTCAGGTTTCAGACAAAGCTCAAGGGATGGCCCATCTCAATTTAACCTTCTCCATTCTTTACTTCATATATAGAATGAAACATAGGCCCAACACCACTTACACAGTCCTGAAAAATCTGGGTGGTTTATCTCAAAATATGTTCTGCATTTACTTTGAACACCTTCTCCTGTGCTCATGGTACCAAATGGGAATCTCTGGTGCCTTCCCGATATGCCTGGATGCTACAGTTGCAGATAAATATTGGATAACTGAAAAAAAAAATAAAGTAGAAGGCCAATGACAAGGATTAAACTTTTTCTTGTCACTATTTCAAGCAAGTCTCTTTAAATTCTGATGGCTAACAATTCCCATACAGAGAAGATTAGAAGAGATTCTCAGTGTCTCAGGTCTCCTACTGCAACAAAATAAACTGCCCTGCATGCAGGCACAGTTTTTGAGGCAAAGTCAATGTGAAACCTGTCCAACCTGTGATTACCACTCCAAATAAACATGGAGCTGCAATGAGGAGATCAAAACAGACCTTTCCTTGATGAGATAAACTGGCTTCTGAACTACCTACCTGATGCCATAGTAAGACTGCTTTAAGGATCCACTAACTTTAAGGTAGCTTGGGTGTCATTAGCCAGTGTCAGATGGGTGTCAGTGTCAGCACCTTCAAAACTGCAGCTTCTGTGTGCCCAAAATGTTCACGATCCGGAGGAGAAAATAAACTTTGAATAGTACTGGTAATGCTGCACTTGAAATGGCAAGACGGTCAAGAGAAATCACCAACTTACACTTCAGCACAATTTACAAATAAAACAAAAAACCCCAATGAAACGTTTCAGATATCAAAACCCTATCTACCACTTCTTCTTGGATTTTTACAAGTACATTTTTGTGTTTATTTGGCTCAACAAATACGCTCCCTGAATGCTTGATGTAAGAACTACAGAGAGAAGGGAAAGGGGCAAACCAGAGCAAAGACAGCACCTTCAAATGAATACAAACATACCCTGTCCCAGAAAAAAATTCTTCTGATTTCAGCAAGAGCTGACTTCCATTGCAACAAAAGCACATGTAATCAGTATTTAAATAACAGTGACTTCCATGTTAACCCTTCTGAGAATGAAAAATTATTCACCCTGGCTCACTCCCTCAATCCCACTCTTTCTTTGCTCTCCTACCGGGCTGCTGCCGTCAAAGGTGCAAGTGAGTAATGGTTCCAGTCGAGGCAATTTGGTTCACTGCTCCAGCAAATACGGCTGTTGACTCTCTCCTCCACCTATTTGAAAAACAAATAGGAAAGATTTTTTTAGGATTGTGATCAATTCAGTTTGCGGTTTGATTTTATATCCTAATTGACATTATGGCGTTGGCTACATCCATACATATAAGAACCTTGGAAATTCAGTCACAGTCCTTTATGCTACTCAGGTCTTTTTCCCCCAGAGCAATGTGGCATCAGCTATCATCATCTGTCCTACGGTTTCCTGTGGTTTGCTGTGGGCTAGAATACACATCAACTAATATATTCTGTGGTGAAAACAATAGACATACAAGACCAAAGGTACATACAATGATGTATTTCCAAACATGATGTATATAACAAGCAGTGGAAACACACAAAGCATGTGGAAGTGGCTTTGTAGTCTATTTACCTTTAGGTCTTGCAGTTCCAGGTGTTCTGCCTTATTTTGAAAAAGTCACACTCAGACCAGAATTTGAGAGCACGTCTTTTTAAATTAAATGCAAATACTTTCCCGTTACTAAATCAGAGCAGTGCAATTGTCTTTCATTCTTCTTTTCTGTCTAGCACTGTGCTTTAAAAGTGAGATCACCTCTAAAAATTCCCTTTCCATATGATGCAAGTCTGTTTTAGAAAATAAGTTATTAGTGTACACTGTGAAAATCACTCATACGCCTCAAATCTCTCCTTACATGTGACAGTACTCTGAGAAAGACCACAAAAAGGCACTTTCTCCATACAAAAGACCATCTGTAGGCATGTATGCAGGAGCAGATATACATCAGTGCATCCAAGGCCCAGAACACCAGGAAATGGGTTCATTAATGTGTTTGCTAGATGTGTTAGACAGCTGCAGACTGCCCTATTTGTACCTGCAAGAGCAGGGTTCTGGAATACATGGAAGCTACCCTTAATTAGGGCACACAGACAATGCACCAGGAACTGGAAACTCCTATCTATATTGCACGTAATAGAGCTGGCTGAAATGCCCACCTCATTAATACCAAGACAACAAACCTTCAGTGATCTTCTAGTGACCACACACTTGAAGGCTCTGGCTATTCTGATTCCACTGAAGACAGGTGTGAACACATAGAAAACCAGGGAGTGCATTTTGCCCAAGCTTTCTTTCAGGTTTGCCTGTGTACTTGAATGTCCACATGTGAGATGCCACTCCAGATGATACGACATGGATGGGCAATGTGTGGGCATCCCGGGGCTGAAGTGCAGCATCCCAGGGGAGTGGAAGGTCCCAGCAAGAAGTGCAGTTCATGTTGCCCCTTCTCTTGCTCTTTGCCCTGGCCATGATGCTGAGCCATGGCTGGCCACCATCTCCGGGCAGCTGGGTCACTGCAGCAGGAGAAGGTACCTGCTTCTCAAGGGCTTACAAGTGTCATGGCAGAGGAGCATGCCAAAGGACAGGAAAATCTCAAATGTAGCACACCAGATTTGCAGATCCGTGCTCATGGCCTGACCATACTGGCACTGAAGCAAACAGCAAACCTCTTTCTGCTTCCAGCAAGTGCAATTGCTGCCCATACTGCCCCATCCACAGGGCAAAGCCTGTTCACTGTGGGGTGGGCAATGCACAGCACTTCCACTGCTAGCAGGGTGCAGATGTGAACTGCTGGAAATAGGGTGCCGAAAGCTGAAGGATAAAGTACGCCTGGAACCAGTTAGCAATAAAAAGCATATGCTTACAGGTTTGTTTTTTTTTTTTTCCTGTAATGCTTACTATCAGCAACAAAACCAAACAGCAAATGATAATGTGTTACTGACCGGCAATGTCAACAGTGGTCTATACAGGCATCTGAGCATAAAAAACAACATATGCTCTGGCTCCAGATCCCGACACTTTGTCACATAAATATACAGCTTTCTAGGAAATGAGCTGGATGTGGAGCCAGGAACCACATTTGAACCTTTGAGCAGACAGGGCCCAACACACTTTTAATCTGTGGGTGAAACCTTGGCATGGCTAGACTCAAGGGCAAAATTCCTGGTTTTAGAAGGACCAGTATTTCACTCACTACTTCTACAACTGGCCTGAGAAAAGTTCCAGTCAAAGAACAAAGCAAAAGCAATAGCAATAGAGAAGTCATGAGTCCTTACTGTCCCACCCTTCCGTAGGAGCCAGAGGTGCTCTGAATTGCAGCATCCTCTCCCTGGTGTGGCACGGATACCTTCTAGACTTCAAGCAAGTCACCACGTGCCTTCACAGGCCTAACTGACTTCAGTGATGTTGGGTACACTTGCACTCAGTCATTTTTAATTAACATGCATTGTGAATCGGTTTATCTGATCCTCAACCCAAAGACAAGGGTCTTTATTTCCATTTACAGTAAATCCTCTCTACAGCACTCTGGCAGGAGCAGAGGGGGCTTTCATGAAAAGAGAATAAAGCCATAAGCGCAAAGATGTCATTTAGGAAACAAAATCACACTGCTGCTGCTCCAGCTACATAAAGAATATTTAAACTGAAATCCATGAGGATCATTATATTCCATTTTCCCTAATTTTCTTTTTTAGCTCTTAACGGATGGGAGCCAGCGTCTTCCCTCTCACTTTGGTAACCTCACTGTCTTCCAGTGTTTCTCAAAGGATTCCTTAGCATCTGATCCAAGTGTGAAAAAATCTCCCTGATTTCAGTGAAGACTGCATCAGTTTCTGAGTCTTCCAATGAGTTACTTAGTTGCTACTCACAGTTAGGCAAAAACTATCCACAGCAGTTCTATGATTTTGTCCAGGCGGTACTACTGCATCTCCTTACTAACCTACCATCTTACAGGAACACTGGCGCTAGCAAACAGGACGTGGTCTGAGGGAACAGCCAAGCTACAGAGTCTCTAACAACCCAAATAATCTATGTGTCATCAAACAGGATTTTACTGCTAGTTACAGCTCCCAGAGGCATTGTAGTGATACTAAACCCAGGAACTTTTAATTTGCTTTTATCACCGCATTAGTAAAAATTTGTGCAATCTTTGGTTCTTTGGTAGCAAAAGGAAACGAGCGTGCCTTTAGCGACTGCCCACCAAAGACAGAATGTGATGCAGCCATCACTGCTGAGCATTTGCTAGTATTTGGTCATATCTGGTTATGACTCTCCACATCTGCTGCACTTCTTTGCCAGCTGTGGAGTCTAAGATTAAACAAGCACATCAGAAGGGAAATGAGAGTATGAGAAGCATGGCATGCCTTGCTACTTGGAAGAGGTTTTATTCAATCTGAACTTTGTATCTCAGACACTCAGGGATTAGCCTATTACACGGGACCTGGAAACACATAGACAGAAGTGCTCTGATAATGACTCTTACACCATCTGCTTTTGAAAGACTGCTAGCTTCTCCCTTGGCAACTCCCATAATCATTTCGTACCTGTAAAACTACACCTTCAGTGGTGAAACAAAAGTGTAGCAATAGGCTACACCATCTGAGCATAAAGATTAATTTATTTCATGGATCAACAAGAAGGACTTTGTTTTATGTTACTTCTTATATAGCTGCTACACCGACACTGTAAGGTCAGTTGGGAGTAGGGGAGGGACAGGGAAATTCCTGTGCTCTGTACAAGGTAAAAAGAATCAGAAATCTCATGTATATTTTAATCAGAAACTAAAGTTAAAGGAAAGCAACTGGAAAATATTTATTTTACTGATAATTAGTTAACTGGCTTACAGCAGGTAGCATTCCAGCACAGACTGAACCTTAACATGGTTTGGGAATTTACCTAAAGCCTCGGTTTGACCAGATCTATAAGAAACCCAGGTGCCATTCAAATTACAGCCAGGATCCAGGATTATATAGGATAATTAGTACCAAAGAAGAGCCAGGCAATACAAGCAGAAAAATGTGCACACTCCTGTAGCATACCACCCAAGGGCTTAAATTCATAACTGGTAACTCAAAGCAGTGAGGCTACACGCAAATCTCCCACTTCTCCATGGGTTCAAATCCCCCTTTTTCAATGTTTTCTTCCTAAATACAATGGATTGACCACGCAAGCTTCTGTACTCTAGCATTTAGAGACTGTGAATCCAGTCTGTGTGGACTTCTAATGCTCTCTTTGCCCCCTTTCTCCCTTCCAAACACAGGAATCTGGAGAACTCTGTGAATTATAGTCTGTAATGGGAGAAGTAAGAAGTCTAAAATTTGCTTGATTGCAGCTATGATGCATTAAGCTCAAGGCATCAATCTCAGTCTCAGTACTTTTTCTCTGAATGGGCAATATTTTACAGTTACCACTTTCTAAACAAAGCACAATTTATTATACACACAATTTGATAGCTATAGCAGCTAAGACTAGAAGTAAAAATGTCTTCCTACTTCAGAAAGGTAAAAGCAATGTCATACTTCAAATTGACTTCGAATGATCGAATGTCAGAACACAATCATCTGAGAAAAGACATTCATGTCCTGATCAAATGCAATTATACCATATGCAATTGAATTTGGAAAAAGTGGAAAAAAATTATTCTCATTACTTTACAGGTGTTCTTAATGTGTTCACACAAATCACCTGTGAATAGAGGAATTAAAATACTTACAGTGTCTCTACCTTTGCCCTCTTAATTCCAGGTAATTCTGGCAGCTCTCAATACTGCAGAAATGTTTTCTTACAAGCAGTTCGATGAAATTAATGGATTAAATCTTGAACTACCTCCAAAGCTAAAGGGATGTAATTTACTTTTTTAATCAAATGTATCTATGCTGTAAACATTTTTTGTCTTCATTACTAGAACAGAAAGACATCTAAAGCCTAATTTATTTTTCCAGCTTTTATCCTTTTTTTGTTTTCCACATTTTTCTCAATAGGAGCATGAGAGCCCATTTAAGTTTTGTTTATTGGCAGCTTTTTTTCATTTTGGTATCCTGCAACCTAACACCATATTACAGATCTGGAAGCAAAGAGCACCAAGATATCTTTGCAAAATTTTAACCTGTTGAAATTCATACAACTGTGAATTAATATTCATATAGGCATGTGTGTATATATACATAAATATATGTATGTATATATGCATATGTGCACATGCATATGTATACACACAATATAAATAAAAATAGCCCTATTTACTAACACATGTGCAGTGTCAGCAGAGCTGGTTTTACTGTCTCAGGCTCTGCAGAAAGTCAGCAATCAGTAACAAAATTTACGTAAAAGATGTGTCATGCCAAATGACTTTTGGAACATCACCTATGATCTTTGTTTGTTTACTTTACACATACGTGATTCACTTAATTAAAATCAAGGACATAACTTCTTCTTTGGATCCTCCCTACATTATATCCTCTATCCCCAGAGCCCACGCTGAGCCAGAGCTTGTTTTGCTGCCACCACTGGAACTATGATTTTGGGTTACTTTATTTTCACTTCAGCCAGGAGCTAAATAAGCAAAAGTACATCCCCCTAAGTCCACTGCCATAACCTCACTGCAAATAACAGTTTAGACACTGCCAACTGAGCTCAGCGCCCTCACTAACTAGGTTTGATGCTTTTAGACAATGGTCAGGCTGACAATTGACACAGTGTCCATACACACACATTGCTTAACCCATTTGCCTAGCCTGCGGTTGCCAGGAGAAGAGGGCTGATTGTGCAGGCAGCTGGCAGCAAGATGAGAGGAACATCTGGCCATCCTCTGAGAGTAGGCAGAGAAGGCAGAAACATTAGGTCTCTGCCAAACCCAAGACAATATTCCAGGTAAAGCTTATGTTCTATGCGATCCAGCAAAATCACCATGAGGAAACTCCTACACCAAGTGCCTTGGCTTTCCTTCCCTCTTTGAATGTCTGCTCTGCTGTGTACTGTGAAAAAACAGAACAGGCCAGGCACACAGTGAAGAAACTGAGGCAGAGCTACTTGTAGCTGCCAAGCAGGCAGGCTGCAATGCAGCAGGTGTCCTACAAGCCTATGAAATTCACTTGAGCTGTCAGAATTATCTACATCTCCCTGGAAAAACCATCACAAATCCAAGCTCATGGCAGGTCATGGCAGCAGCACTGGTCAGTCTCTGCGGTAGGAGAAAGCTAACTGGCTCCTGAGAAGCTGGCAACTAGTCAGACGTGCAGGGCACCAGAAGGGAAGTGTGATGCCTGGAAACAATTATCTAAGGACTTGAGGTCTGTTTATAGAGTTTTGGTGGTTGTTACCTGCAAAATCTAAGCCAACTAAAATAAAACTAAGATCTCAGTGACACTGGTGTTGAGTCAAAGCACAGACTTTATTCAAGGCACTCTGGATTTGCATTAGACAAGTTGAGATCAGTCTCTTGATACTATGTTCCTGGTTGAAGAGACAGCTTATACAGCATGGGATATGCTACTGTCATTTCAGGTCGGCAGGCACATCGAAGTGCCATCACTGGCAGCTGACTGTCAGTCTTAAAAAGCTGGATGGGCCACCAAAACACCTCTGACCACACACTTTGTTAGCTCTTCTGCTGGGTGCTTGTGTGACTCCTTTACAAAGGGGTGTCTTATCTCACTATCCCTCGCTATTGCCACACCTAGAAAGGGACTGTTTAAAGTGTCTTCCTTTCCAGCACCTCCACACTGATCCTCCACATCTAAAGACAGACAAGAGAAAGGCAGTAGTGGAGTCCCGGGTCCTCCTCAGTGAGGCAAGATCCCCCTGCACTGACGTCACTCTGCTCTTGGTGTGTGCTGAGTGTCATGAACGTGGGTCCTACCCATACATGGCAGGCTGGAGGAGGAATGACCTCAAACTGCACTTCTAATCCAGGGGGTGTTGCCAAAACACAGTGTTTGAGTTTGATGCATGAAGCGCAGAGATATTTTCAGCTCCTGAATCACACTTTTGGCTCCACAGCTAACTTGAATAGTTTTGTTCGCAATTTTTCACCTTCGGCGATCACCACTGACTCCCACAAAAATAAAACGAGCTGGTATGTTAAAGAAAATAACCCCAAATGGTCATAAATACGAAGATATTTTAAAAATCACTTTTATTTTAATACCTTCTATTTTATTCTCTTGTATGTGTGGAGGAGTGGAGTTGAACAAATTACTAATAGATTAGCGGTGCATCACAAATGTCTGGTTTATTTCATGGTCTAAATATATGCTATTAAATGCTGCCAGTGAATGTTTTCTAATGATTTTGGTGTCCAGCACAAGAATGAAACAGTCTGAAATATGAGGCAATGCAAACAGCCTGGATACAGCTACAGGAGAGCTTTTAGCTATATATTCCTATAGCTGAAGCAAAAATACTTTGCTGTACTGGTTCCATGAAATCATACTGTCTTAACCACAATTCACAACCATAATTTGAAACTGAAAGCAATGAGAAAGCAAAACTTCACATTACAAAGGGAATACTTTTTAATTGGCATATTCCTGCCAATTACAAGTGGATCACCTCTGCCGCTGCAGCCTGAGTCTGCTCTCACCGGATTCAACGGGAAAGCTCCAACAGATTATGCAGCCTCAGCCACAGCTAAGCAAGTCATTTAAGTATATGCTTAATTCTATCTCTCATCAGTAATGCCAATTCAGCAAAGCAAAACGTGTGCTCAAGTCAGAAGTGAATAGGGAACACGCATTTTTCTAAATATGGGTTTTTCACAGACTGAGGATGTCACACAAAACTTCCCTTGATTTCCTTTAGAGCTCATCATGCTGGAAGGAGATAGAATTCAGCTGTTTATCAAATTGTCACTTATGCACGTAACCTATTGGTATTTTTAACTCATACATAGACTGGTTACACACACACAAAAAAAAAAAAGGCATGGGATACGTCCTTGGAGTGGACAGAGACATACACATACTACCCATGTATGTATGTATGTCTGTATGGACCGCAGAAGTGGAAAGAGGTAACACAGAAAAGATGAGGTAAGGAGCTACCATAGGAAATCCCATACATCCAAAACTGCTGACGAGTCTCTCTGAGACTTTTCACTGTGTTAACTGGGAGATTTCTCATCCACTGGAAAGAGTGGGAAATGATGGGTGGTTTAACTCCTCTGTTTCTATTTCCCTCCTGTGGGAATGTGGAAAGAGTAGGGATAATGAGCCCACTGCTTTGTTAAGGAATGCTGCTCTTTCCTTGACGCACTGAAGCAACTGGGTAGCCTCTAAAATCATCCGAAACTTTTTCTTTCCCTTTGCATTTTCTTTAGTCTTACCAAGCAAGAGACAACTGCCAGGCAAGCACGAATCCCCAGAGCATTCACTGACTGCAGACAAGTGGCAAAAGAAAAACTCACCCCAAACAGCAGGGCTGTAACCAGTCACTGGGAATTATGCTCAGAAGCAGGTTGCACCACTCACCTACCTCTGCCCTTCTCCCCAGGTGAAGGGGCCTTATCTACCTTTGCATTTCATCTCAGAGATTAGGAATCAATTACAAACCCCACTGGGCTGCCCTAAATTATGCTCAGCTGCCTGAGGCTGCTTCCTCCTAAATGGGTCCCCCCAGGCTGAAGGCTGGGGGCATGGGGAGAAGAGCACTGGGGGCTAGGCTCTACCTGTTCTCCAGCTCTTCCAGGCTGCTGAGATGGCCAGTGTGGGGTCAACCCTCTGATTTGTTCTCTGCTTGAGATAACAATCTGTCCCTGCCCCAAAGGCACTTCGAGCTGTAAGAGTATAAATGTTTGCAGAAATTAAACAACTCTAGCAAAATACTCATTATGCAAACATCTCCTCTCTTCCCAGATGACACAACATGGAGCAGCAAGCACAAACAAAAACCAACCAAACAAAGCACAGAGGCTTTGTTGGGGAAAATAAAAATCATTTAGCAAAGAGCTTTTCTGCTCTCCTTACAGCCATTAGGACAGTGATAATGCTGAAATGGCTGGCCAGCCCTGAAAATTGGATAAACTGAGACACAGAAGAGACAATTGAAAGCAAGGAGACAGACAGCAAAAGTAAGTGAGACAACAGATGGAAAGCAGAAATGCAGTGTCTAAACTGCGGCTGTGATTCTGCTAGTAACAAGCACATTTAAGCACAGTTCAGCCTGCTTTCCTATTCTGGAGAGGGCAAGTATTTCCTTTCAAAAAAACCCAACTTGCAATCCAAACTGCTGTGGGTTCGTTCTGCCCACATACGTCTGTGGGACAGGGGAATTATTTCTCGCCATACCTGGGAGTAAAACAACACTTATAAGAAAGGCAAAATTCTGATACCCTCTGGTGTCCTAGCTGTCCTACCACTGTTGAGGGTGAAGAAGGGAGTCACATCATTAGAATCTATATCCACAAGTGTAAAAAAAGAGCTGTGTTTAAGTTACTGCTGGCCGAGGTCAGTCACAGGAATTGCTCAGAGCTCTCCCATAGCAGTGCGGCTTCCTTAGCCTTTCTCCTTCACTAGCATGACTGCTACAACTAGGCAGGAAAAGGATAGTTACTGTTCTAGCAACACTTTCATAGAATAATTTGGCAATTTTCTAGCAGGGCTTTCGTATAACATGCTAGTATGGGAAAGATTTCCACACTGGCCAAAGAAACAGTTGTGGCAAGACTACCTATTTTTAACACAGTTTATTCCTCACACTATTTCAGACACAGCCTTTTCTCTCTCATCTGTTGACACAGTTGTTTTGTTCCTTTAAAGACACAGTTGTCTGCCTCTTGGGGGAAAAAAAAACCCAACCCAACACACCTTCAATAGCTGCAGAGAAAAACATGAAAAATATGACATGAAACCCAATCAAATGGTGATCTGTTCAAAAGGTAATGCTGGCAAAGCTTTATGACTGAAATATAGAGCAATTCTTCGGATGCCTCTTAAAATTTACATCAGGTTTTGGCTTCTGTGGTCTTGTAAGTGCAACTGCGGATTTTTAAAATTCAAATCTGGTATACTCAACAACTAACTAAGATGGTTTATTGATCTAAAGAGTCTTGACTGCAAACCTGCCATCGGAGCAACACACTGGTCTGCTCAGGGGGAATGCTGCACAAAAGCACAGAGCAAGATGCAAATGCTTTCTTTAATAAAGGAAGGAAAATGTAATGAGAGCAGCAAGGGGAAAAACCCAAACCCTAATGTCTGATAAAAAGTAAGCTGTTATAACAGCACAAAACATTAAGCAATCCCTCTGATACCTGGATTGCCAGGCTGTTTCCTCTGATATTTAATGATAATTTTTTTCCTCATTGGACAGCTGGAGTTCATAGTTATGATCTCCCAGGAATCTGAAAACCTTATCTCCTCTCAAAGGCATTTCAGGCAGCTTGAGAGTTTGTAGGTGGAAGCAAATAAAGCTGAAGCACGGCTGAGGTGGGGCCGCTTTTGTAAGCTAAAGCAACCTCAGTTCTTGTAGGACAGCCTATTTGCTGGGAAAGCTGCAATATGAAAAGCTGATATATTAAAGGTCAAGACTCCAACACAGAGCAGACTCATCTGTATTGTGTTTTAATTTCTTTTTACACTGAGAGGTACCTAGGGACCCAAAGAGGTGACAGAAAGATAAATCATGCATAACAAACTGGAACAGAAGACAAGGCTGCATCCAGAACAGGATAGCTCTGCTAGGTGCAGCTGTCCTAGCAAACTGTACTGACAGTGTGTTCCCAGCACAGCCTTCATTCATACCAGCAAAATCGTGCTATATGCTGGCACAGATTTTTCCTGAGGTGTCTCTTCCCTTATCCAGCAAGCAAAAAGTCTCAGTAAAAGCAAAGGCTTGTCCTAAGTGTATCTACCATGATAGCTTTTGTGTCAGTCTGGGGTCAAGTCAAGGATCAAGCCCTTTTACGTCCTTTGGCCAAGACAGATATGACAGCAAAAATCTGTAAAATAGGCATTTTCTTCCTTTGACTGGAGTGAGAAGTCCTTTGCACAGATTTCAATACTGGCTTCTGTCCCAAACAGGCATCTTACCTTCTCATTCACTTCTGCAGAAACGTAGAGATAAAAAAGTCACACTACACGTGCCCTGACTGGAAACGTTACGCTATTTCCACAAGCAAAAGAAGTCTCCAGCATACCTATCACTGACCGCAGCTGCTGCTCCACCACCGTTTTGGGGGAGAAAGCTCAGCCACCCAGCCCTGCCCATAGCAGTGAGTCTCAGCCTGGGCTGGGTGCCCTTCCAAGGGCTGTGGGAAGGAGGAAGCAGACAATAGGCCTGGTGCAGAGAGGTCCATGATGTACAGTGACATGGGAAAAATAATGCCAAACCAAGTGCCTGGGACTAGGTGGGCATCTTCAAGAAAACAACCAAATTCACTAAGATGATGAAAACCACAGCATATTTAAGATTCATTTTAAAAGGATTTTGTGAATGTGCTTTCAGGGGCTGTGTGAAAAGATATTTTCCAGGTGTGCTATATGGTATGACCTACTGGTCACAATCACCTAAGTGATTTAAAATTTTAACACTGTTGTCTGTGATTTTCATAAGAGAACAGGCAGTGACTTCAACATGCCCTTGAGGAAATTAAGATCAGTGAGGGATCTGGCAGCATATTCATATATGGCTTTCAGCCTGTTAGAAGAGCTTACCTGCTTACCTGTATTTGGATTGGCAATGTCTAGAGCAGTGGTACTTGGCCACCCAGAATTATCTAACTTCTTTACATGGCATGCAGTACGTATTTCTAGAAGGTTGGACCTACTCCAGGTTTCCATGGACAGGAAGCTTGAAGGTTTGCGATTAAAACGGCAGGAGGCTGAAAAGAAAATTGAGGACCTGGAAATAACAACTGATGGTTCTGACGTAATCATCACCGAGAACACTGCAGCTCTGAAAAATGTAATCAACAGCCTGGAGAATAATCTCCGATAAAAGGATAGGTTTTGGAGGACAGTGGAAAGCTCCTGCAAGTACAGTTAAAAGACAGGTTCTGCTAGACTTTTGCATATGCATTTCAACCAGTTCTCCACAGCATCATGTAGGGAAAACACACAATACAAAAGCCTGTAGATATTCAATCTACTCCAGCATGCCTCATTTAAAAGAAAAATGCTGCTGGCTAAGCCGTGTGGCAGAAGCTCTCTTCTTCCTCTAGCTGTGGAAGCTGAAGGTGCTCCTGCGGGCTGGAGGCTCGCGTTTCCTACCTCAGTCAATGTGACCCCACCACTGACCTTCAATCAAAGCCAACACAGATGGCTTTACCCAGATTAAGAAACAGAGCACTTCCACAGCTCTTCTACAAGTAGAATGAGGGAGTAGTAATTTCTAGCTAGCAAGC
Organism: Myiopsitta monachus; assembly: GCA_017639245.1. NCBI lineage: Eukaryota > Metazoa > Chordata > Aves > Psittaciformes > Psittacidae > Myiopsitta > Myiopsitta monachus. The sequence goes on along the minus strand of CM029925.1, from coordinate 49,512,009 downwards.
AACAGTAATCCATTGGCAAAGTGTTATCTTCAACCTTTGCAGCCCCTTGCAAAAGCAGCAAAAGTAGCACCTGTCCAATACCTGAGCTCTTGCAGCATAAATTCTTATTGAAAAGACAAAATTGGAAGTTTAAATTTCTGTAATACTACAGTGCTAGCTGAAGAAATAAGCTAACCAGCAACCCCACTGAACTTAAAAGTCCTAAGTAACAATTACCCATGATGCACTACTTGACAGTAGACTCGCTACTTTGGGGCAGATACACAGGTTTTATCCTGAATTTTCAGGAGTTGTGAATGTTGTTGTGGGCCAGGTACCACCCTGATACCCTTTTGTGATGGTAAAGACAACCAACTCAGAATAAAATAGGTTCCATTATAGTGTACTAAAGTGATCCCTCTCTAAATTACCTTTATTTACTATCTCCAGAAAGGTCACTAAAAGCAATATATTTTTAAAGAATAAAATTACTGACCTTTCAAACACAAATGGCAATGAAGGTGAGCAGAGCCTCCACTAAATTTATTCATGCCTGTGTCCAAAAATCAGGTGCCAGCTCACATGGATACCCTACCACTAAACGACAGGAAGAGGACTTGTGGCTGACTTAAAGAGACCGGCAGGGATTAGCTAAACCTGGTTCCTGAGGTTGCTTCTTATTAAAGTGGAGTATGCTCAGGGCCCGGTTGCCCCAGGAACCAGACAAACAGAACGACTTGGTTCAAGCTGCCTGTGCTTTCGGCTACATTCAGCCACAGATTTACTACAGCTGCAAGAAAAAGACTAAGGACTGCAAGGTCCCAAGACTTGTCCCCTTAAAACCTCAAGGTTTGATTCTGTGTTAGGGCTTCTGCTCAAAAATTAATAAAACCAGGAAAATGGTGAGAGGCCACACTGAGTGTAGAAAGTCCAACTGAGGAAAAACTGCCCTGGGAAAGGAGCCAAAAAAGTGCATGGGACCGAAAAACACTTTCAGATAACACAGTCAACATGCTAGGCAGCAAAAACGTTTCTGCCAGGAAAATATAATGCCACTCCTAAGGAATGTAAGAAATCAAATTAAAGGCTTCTTGTGACGAATAAAAGGTGCAGCGAACATCAGTGATCATTCAGAAAATCAGACACAATTAAAGACTAAGTGATAAGTTAGAGAAAAAAAGGACAGAAAAGACCTCTACTGAATTCCACATCTCCAAAGAGTTATTCAAATTCCCACTTGAGTATTTCCAGAGATGAATACCACTGATTCAGATTCAGGAACTTACAACAGATATATTGAAATTCAGTCAATTATATTTCAAACTGTTATCACATTGTTCCAGAACCTTTGTAATCACCAGAAACCACTTAAATGATAAAAGAGCAAGCACTCAAAGAAAACAAGCTATTTTTCTATCAGACAACTTTTCAGGAGACAAGAAGAATTAGGAGACCCCAGGAACAGGCTCCAGGCTGGATCACTATACCTGATCTACCTTAGGACATGGTAAAGCACTTCTCACCCCTTCTCTAAGGACTGCTTACTAATACAACAATCCTACAGTAGTTTCAAATGGGATTTAAAGAGGATAAGTAAACAGAGTCAGAGCGACTTTTGCTGGGACTACTCCTTTTCTTTCATTCTGACAAGTCAAAGAAATCCTTAACCTGAACTGCAGATCTACGTTTCAGCACCTACATTCCAGTGTTGTTCCTATCATTTCATTATGACCAGTCCTGGCAATAAGCAAAAAAGTCCCCAGTGTGTTTGCAGATCATCACAGCAATATGATTAGAAAGCTTGATCTAGGTATCATAAAAGACAATGGAACTTGGATTGAGCCCAAAGAGAAATGATTTTCCCTGCTATGGGAAAGTAACTATACATAGCTATGACTACAGCTATACATTATGCTTCTTCTGTTATTAAAAGTGAGTCTTTCCCCAAGCACTGATTTTAATTACTTAACAATAGGGTATACTTTTGAACAATACAGTGCCAAGAAAAAAATCATAACCTGAAATAGAGAAAACACATTTTCTGTGCCCTTGGAACAATTAAAATTTCTGCTGACTATAGTAACTATAAAGACTATCTCACCACTACCTAAACATATGCACAGACATACAAACACACACATGCCTACTGATCTGTAGGATCCCTAAACCCTTGCCTTGGAACTAGCACTCTAATGAACATCTGTAGGAGGAGAGATGTAGTTCATGTGATCATGGGGACACAAGAGTGTATCTCACCTATTGTGTAATATTATTCTCTAAAATGTAATATATTTCCCATCTTTAAAATACAGAGACATTTCTGTGGAAAAAAAAAAAACCCAACTTTTATTCTAAGGAAGAAAAAATGTTTTAATCCTAGTTTAAATATTTATAAGCTATTTTCATTTTAACATAGATTTCAAGAGAGTATTCATTAATACACACTCTTGAGTTTATTTAATAATTATTTGGCATTTTATGTCTGCTATAATATGCACAATAATATTGGTAATATTTCTAGTTTACATGCTATTCTTGGTACAGAGCACTTTTTGTCTTTGGGGCTGTAATAATTCACATTCTAATTGGAATAACAAGTCAACCTGACAAGTTTTGTACCTGAAAAGAACAAAAATCACAGAAACATTTGGATTCGAAGCCACCTCTAAATGGGTTATCCTAGATCATCTTTAATAGACACTTATCTCGTCTAGCCATGATTGACTCCACACCCTCCCATGGCAGTTTGCTCTACTGACCTAAATGTTGCATAGTAGTAACCGCTTTCCAATATTGAATGGTATAGCAAAGTATTCCCTGCTGCAGCTTAATCACAGCATTTTTACCCCTTTGCTCTTTAATAAGATGTGAAAATACCTTTCTCTGTTCTTTCAAGCCCTTTTGCATATATGTGAAGCTAAAGCTCTCACTTTCTTCAGACTCAGTGTACCTAGATTTCTTGTCTCAAATCTCTTTCATCTTGACTTTGGGCTTTTCCATCTTCCTGAACTGTCCTGTGAACTAATGTTACCTTTTGGCTCTTTGATTTTGTGGGCTGAAGAGGATTTGATATATTTGCAGAAAGGCTAGCTAGGAATTTATTTCATGAGTCTTGAAGTTACAAATATGTCATTGTGCATCTCTCTTCCTTATAGTGGCATTTGTTCTTTCAAATTTTACATTGGTATCCCAAGAAACACCTTGAGAAATCACACATACAAGATCAATATGCCCATTAATGAGATAACTGTAATTTAATACTGCCGTTCTTCAGGATGTGCTCTGTAATTCTAGGGAGCTTCTAACCGAATTTTAACAAGCAGTGTTACTTCCTTACATAAACGTATGTCACCTCCATTAGGCATTGCTAGGAGCAAAGCCACATCAGCTCCAAGATTACCTGAGCATTTATACAGAGCGTCTGAAGGCTGTTGAGGCCACACTAAATTCTAGTAGTAGGAACTTAAAAGCTGCTTCTGATAACCTGGTTGGGCTGCAGTCATGGCAAGGGCACCATATATTCTGATTACCCTTCACCTGATATAGATCAGTGACTGTGACACCTCTGCACTCCCAACACAGAGGAGGCCCAGGAGCACAGGAGAAGGTGGCGGCCTGTTCATGCTTACAAAGTCTTTGGCTGAGCTGCCTGGAGTCACACACTAAGCGTGCACAGCATGTTCTACCAAACACCCACCCATGCTAACTCTACCAGCGCATAACGCAGACCCCTCTGAATGATTTCTGAGCAACCCAAGACAGACTTAGGTGGGCAAGTTCCCCATCCATGACAGAACACCTGCACCAGTTTCAGTACCTGAGGATTCACAAATATTTACGCAGTCATGGATTTAAAGCATAATATTCACCTGGTGTATCATTGTGCTATAATGCACATGCACTGAAATAGAATCTGGGACTTTAAATCAATTATTTGCCTGAAGTAGAATATACAACTTCAAATCAATTATTTGCCTGTAACATAAAACAAGTCAATTTCCCAATGAAAATACATGCCTACAGAAAGTGGTAAATAAGGGGGTCTCACACATGAAGAGGAGATGTATTTTCCTCCTTTTTGACAAAAAAAAATTAGCAGTGAGTATCCAAACAGTTTGCTCCACAGTTGCATCTAACAGCTGCAATATAGTACCCATCCAACTTGTTTTCAGAATCAACACAAGGAAGGCTTGAGTTTTCTAGTTTTTCACTGTTTGAACAAAGAAAGGACACTGAGGCCGGGACTGTCTCTGCCTATGGCCAGTCTGAGAAGCTGAAAACGCCCAAAAATAGCATGGCACAAGTGATTTTTACATTAAAGAGATAGCAGTAAAGTCTGATACAAACAGACAAGTATTACATTCTCCAGTATGCAGCTCAGAAGACAGCCTTATTGACCATAAAATGAATTGTATAACCCAACTTGTATTATGTCATCTGAGACCTTCGGTGAGGCCACCACCTTTTTTATATATGCATATATCATGTTATTTTTTCCCTGAGCCAACTGTCAAGTTACATTCCTTATATAATGCTGCTGCAGTGCTAACCTGAAGCATAATGACTGTGCTCATTATAGGCTTATTATGAGTTCTGGGATGAAGAGCTGTCAATAATGTGATTTGTTCCATATAAGGTAAAGCACTGTCTTTGTTGTAAAGGGGATCCCAATTATATCTTTTTGAAACTGTAATTACAGCAATAAACAGATTAAGCATGGTAACCGCAGGTCTCCCTGCAGCAAGGCATGCAAGCCCATGTCTCAGCGGGTGCACGGGACAAGGAGACAGGCTGCTGCAATCTAAAATGCTGGATCAGGCCTTAGCATACAATCCTCTGCATCCTTGATGGTACAGAACACTGCAGTGCTCATGGCCAAATAGATTACATGTTCGCTGTATAAATGAAAAACCTATACATAGTAGTTTCTCTTGATTGCTCGGTCTAGCTTTTCTTTTTTGTTGCTTTTGCTGTCAATTCAGTGCAGCCTATTAAAGGCTGTGAAAGAAATTGCCTTCAGCAGGGATTTATATTCCAATCACACAATCTCAATTTCTTACAGAAAAAGAGCTATTGAACTGGTTCTCCAGTTTTCAGATAAAGTCAGGTCCGATTTTCAGATGTTGCCCTTATGTTACAATTATGTATTGCCAAATGAATTCCTATTTAGTACACTGCAAGATAAACTGATACTTGTGCAGTGAGGTTCCAAACATGATACATCAATTTGATAATGACAGGACAAGTAGGTAAGTCTCTAACACCTTCCTGTTCATTTATACAGAAGGTTTTTTGGCCATCTTTTTTTTTAAGACTTCTGATCTAAAGGTCTTTTAAAGCCGCCCCCCTCTGGTGAACTGGGAGAGAGACTTTTGTTGCTGCAAGTTCTTGTAGGAAAAAAGCAAAGGCGCTCCTTTCCCAGGATTTCAATTTAGCCCTTACCATCAACATCTAACTGAGCTGCAAAGTATACCCTGAATTCTGTTCAAAACCCTTACTGGTCTTCATCCTGGTTTATTACAGCTGTTCGCTTAGTGGCTGCATTTGTATCCCCCAAGCACCAGAAGGCCCTGCTCACTAAGAGGCTGATGGATCAGTGCAAAACCAGAGACCTCTGAGATGCTCCCGGCAGCTGACTGTTTGCCTGCTGATTTGCCCTCTTCCCTAAAGCCCTTGGGCTACTGCAGTACAACCAGAGCTTGAAGCCTGGGCTGCAGGATCAGACCCCTCTGCTATCTAAAAGAGATGTGTCAGTGTCTAACATTCACATGTAAACTCCACTGAGGTTGAGATGAAAACCCCAGAAACAAGACATGATGCAGGTAAGTCTATTTCAGCGTGTTATCACTGTTTCACATATTTTAAAATCTAGGAAAAAAGAAGAAATGCTAAATTTAAGGCTTCTGCTCCATCCTCATCACCTTTTTGTATTGAGGCAGTTCATCTGATGCAGCAAAACATAAACCAAACACAGTAGGACAGCCTTATTCCACAAGCTCACTAATATCATATATTTCCATTTCTTAGGCTCCAAACCATAAACTGCTGCCTTGCAGAGCCTCCTCCTGACCCTGGTCCCTGCAGAAGCAGCTAGCAGCTCGCACCCTCCACCTTTAGCCAAGAGACTAGGGGTGGGAAAAAGGTTGCAAAGAAAGAGCAAATGTTAGGAGCACAGTGTGTCCCTACCCATCCCCACCACCCTTCCACTGCCAACCAGAGCCTACTCTTCTCGGCACAGAGCCCCCTTCCACTGCCCCCTGAGCCCTTTTTCTAGGACCAGCATAGGCTCTGCTCCCCACCCGAGATGCTGAGGAGTGATGAGGAAGAGTCTGTTTCTACACAATCCACCTCAGACCATAACTAATTTGATCTTCCAATTCTACTCATGTATTTATAGACCCCTGCATGGAGACATATTACTCTTTCAAAAAAATTACAGGAAAATGTTGCAAGTGATTGTCATTAAAAAACCTTCATCATCATTTCATTAAAAATTAACAAAAAAGAAAGCATTAGTACTGTCCTGCCAAGTGGGGGTGGGGGTGTGTCACATTATTAAATTGAGAAGGGCAGCAACGGAAAGTCTTTTTAGATTGGTGTTTCCATTCTTTCCTCTTTTGCTTGGTTCAAGAGTCCTGCATAATTAATCCTGTAGTACTTAATAAATGCTTATGAACCTACTACCTCTCTGCTCTTTCCGTTTAATTAGGTGATTGACTTCAGGCATACTATAAATTATAATGACAATTTAATTACTTTTTTAATGCACACACTTAAAAGATTTATAAACAGGAATATAGTACAGGGCACTGAAAACTAGAAATACTATGAACTGGAGAACAGCACAAAGTAATCCTATCTAAAGTATCTCTGCAGTGTCTGAGCACCTGCAGTGACTGGGACATAGGGTATTTACAGTGTCTGGTACAACTACAGAGAATTGGGTACTTCTATCCGAATGTTCCTTATAACACTTGCATATCTCACTCGGCTTCAGAACAGAAACCTAAAGAGGTTCTGAGGAGACGACAGACTTCAGCATCTCTTAGGTAAAGTGCTCACAAAAACTGCAAGACCATTTCCCTTCTTTTAAACAGCTTGTAAAACTGCCTCATTTCATCGTAACACTGCCATTGTTAAAGTCTGCAGGGGGCTGAAATCTTCCATGGTATTCCAACTGGCACAGGCAAGTCATCAAAGACCACGGATTTCATCATTTCATGAGCAGACCCTTCCTAGTTAGGAGACACAAATGTCTGTCTAAGAATATTTCATGCCATCAGCACCACATACTGCAACAAGTATATTTTTGTTACGCCATCTAGGACTCATCCCTCTGTCACTAACAGGAATGTAAATTATAGCTAAATTCACAAAGCTAAGAGAATAGCATATATAATAAATCAAGTAAGAATCAGACCCCGGTTTTCACTTAAAACCAGTGCTCAGATAAGTACAATTGATAAACTAAAATAATCTATTTAAATTTACAGAGTTGAAGATACTAAGAGGAGACTTAACCTAGCTCAGTGTCCAGACATTTCCAAAACCATAGTTGGTTATTAAGAACAATGAAACCACCACTATTTTCTGCAAGTTACCTGTCACCAACTTAGACAGACGACAGCATTTGTTTTAAATCACACTGTATGCTATATTGGTGAAACTTTCTCGTGTAAAGAAGTCATTAAAATTTGGGCTAGAGGAGACGCTTTCCCATCTGGGATCTGAATCTGGTTTGGTGTGACTATTCCTGTCTGTTAATTTAGCAGTATAACTGTACATTCTTGGCATACTCACTGGGGATGCTGGCATCTCTGTAACTAGAACTGCTTTCAGAGAGGGAAAAAAAAAAAGACTGGGCAATTCGCAGTGCACTAGAAAAATGATGGGCAATTCAGTGTTTTAAGCATCATCTATCAAGTGTTGAATACTCAGAAGGGAAATGAATTTAAATATATTGCCAAGGCACAGTGCTGTGGTAACTGTCTCTGATTTTCCTTTTTAACACAGTAAAAAAAAAATCCCAGATGCTTGTCTCATTCGCAGATGAATGAATCAATCCCTCTGCTTCCTCATGCGTCTGTCCACCTTGGCCAGCACAGAGCTGGGCCAGAAAAGGTATAGGTAAAAGAGAAAACACCAGGACACTGAGCAGCACTGTGAATCACAGGGAGTGGCTTTGTCTGCAGCTTCCATTCTCAGAGGAGCTGCGCAGGGCTGAAACAATAGCTGTCCTATGGAGCTGTGCCTCATCTACCTCATCTACAGCCAGTGATGGATGATGGGTCAAGAGGGCAGCAGACTTTGGGTGCACAACCCTTAAATACTTTATCAACGATGGCAAAAGGCCATGTACTACAATAACACAGCAAATACTTCCTTTTGCTATAGAGCAGACAAATTCCTTCCTCTCTCATGGCTAAATCTGAAGCTTTTGGTTCACGGCTCAGAGTGTGTGCAACTTCTATATTCCCAAAACATACATGTAAAAAAGCTGCATTTTTATTCCTGAGACTGCTCAATTGTAAATATTCTCACAGAAATGAAAAGTCAGCCTATCTGTGCTGAAATCCTATGCAGTCATAAATATGCAATTATAGGGATTTAGGGGGTTCATAGACAATAAAAGAAAGAACGTTTCACCCATTTTGAAAAATGAAACTGCATACTAAGAATTGGTACAAATTGTAAAAATGTGTAACTCATCCCAACTTTTCATACTGGAAGAATTTCCTGAAAGAAAACCATATCGAATTGATAGAAGTGAAAAGCGCCATAAAAAAACCAGAATCTTGTCCCTGGTTTAAATGAGATTTAATAAAAGTAATAGGTCCTATGATATAACAAGATACATTAATAGCAATGGTTTAACAGTATTGGTGTGCTACCCAATGAATTATCAATGATGAGTTGGAATGCCTTCATGCCATCAAAGTATCTTTATACAAAATAAAACTGAAGTAACATTTAAAATGTTCTGAAGTAAGACATCTTACTGTATAACAGCTGTCAAGGGTTTGTCCCAGTTTAGAGCAGAGGTAAAGTATTTCAGAACCTTCTGCCATTTAAATGTTCTTCCAACCAGTTTGGTCTTCTGTTCCTCCTCAGCTGCTTCTCTCCCTGTGTAGCTCCTTAGGTATCTAAAATTTAATCTAACTACTCTGAATTTCACAATAGAACTTAATGTTCCAGCATTAAGCAGAAAGCTGTGGCCTCATGTTTAGTTTCTCATAGCAACCTTCCAGTATATGAAGGGGGCCTACAGGGATGCTGGAGAGGAACTCTTCTTCAGGAGCTGCAGTGATAGGACAAGAGGCAATGGGTTCAAACTTCAACAGGGGAGATTTAGGCTACATATAAGGAAGAAATTTTTTACTGTGAGAGTGATGAGACACTGGCACAGGCTGCCCAAGAAAGCTGTGAATGCTCCATCCCTGGCAGTGTTCAAAGCCAGGTTGGACAAGGCCTTGACTAACTTGGTCTAGTGGAAGGTGTCCTTGCCCATGGCAGGGGGTTTGGAACTAGATAATCTTAAGGTCCTTTCCAACTCTATTCTATGATTCTATGATTCTCAAGCCAACAGCAGAAAGGAATCAAAGGAATCCCCAAAGAAACCTCCAAACAAGCTGTTAACATTTCAGCTCCCTTACCAGCTTACTAGAGCATCAGCAACAGAAGACAACCAAAATGATGCCCACCCACATTGCTCCAGAAGCAGAGGTGACAGTGTAATAATGGAATCATTGATTAATGGCAACAACCTAATACTGGCTCATAACTTTCCCATTTTGGAGACTCTGAGAAATGTGTTCACATCAAAGCGCTGAAGTGACTGAGGTGGGTTTTCCAGCAGGGTAGTGCAGGGAGCTAAGCAGCAAAGCTGTGCCGTTCTACTGTGTGACTTGCAGCGACATGGGAAACCTGCACCTTCCTCTCTGGGTGCATTAAGGCAGAAGAAATGTGTGATTTCCTCCCAAAGATCTTACTGTGTTTTACTCTACAGCAATGGATTTGCATAATTTCAATCAAATGATGTATTACGAATCTCACAATAGGCTTTGAACTTAAACACTTCAGAACTGAGTAAAATAAATGGTGTTCTTGTTCAGAAAATGGAAGGTCTTGGGGTGAAGGTATCTCAGCTTTTTAAGAGCCCAATTACAAGCAGGCTTGTCATGCCTAATTCAAAGAAGTCTGAATTTCAGATTAATCATAGAATCCTTTAGGTTGGAAAAGACCCTTAAGGTCATAAAGTCTAACCATTAACCCAGCACTTCAAAATCCATCTCCAAACCATGTCCCTAAGTGCCGTATCTACGCTTCTTTCAAATACTGCCAGGGGTGGTGACTCAACCGCTTTCCTGGGCAGCCTGTTCCAGTGCTTGACATTAAAAAATTAAAATAAGTTATTTTAATGAATAGCTATAATGTGTACTGAAAAGCTGCTAAAGCAACAAAAACTTTTGCACAGCCTCTGTCAGCCAGAAAGTAAATCTGCACATAGGTGCAATCTGCACTCACCCTCTGAGTATTTTCATTCCTTTTTCAGAGTGTGAAGATTGACACCAAAATGCATTGTATTCTTAATGTGTTTTCCATGTGAACGGAGAGGCACTTGAGAGCCAAAGTGATGTCCCAGAGAAAAACATTTGGAATATAACTTTTCTGGTACACCCACCTGGCCCAGCACTCTGCTCCCTTTTATTCACCCAGGTAAGGAGAAGCTGACAGCCGGGGGAGGAAAGAGATTGGGAGCCATATGGAGTTAAGAGTCAATTTTCAGTATATATTTGTGAATAGACACAAAAGAGATAAATGCTGGCATGCATAAATTCATATTTTACCAATATCTATTCTGGTACTTACTGTCAGAGTAATTTATTCAAAAAAAGGCTTTTAAAGGCAAACATCAGTTTAAAGAAAAGCCCAAATCCTTAAAGAAACACTTTCCAACCCTGACTTATTCCTTGCCACAGCAAGTCCACAGTCCCGATGTCATGAAGCAGGAGGCAGGAGCTCACTCGCAGAATTTATCTCCCAAAGCTAAAAGGGAAACTGGTACAACCAACCAAGAACCCAAGAGTGAGTTTCTCTAGGCCACTGACAAAACAAGTGCCCCAGGACCCGGGGCAGGCAACCAGCCCAGGTCAGGGAAGCTCCGAGGGTCCATGTCCAAGTTGCTCATGCAGAGAGCAAGAGCAGCTGACAATATCTCATAATGACAAAAGCTATCAAAATGAGAAGGATTCACTAGTTCTGCTGCCTGTAGTCACTGCACCTACAAATGTTCAGTTTCACTTCTCAGACTTATTCAAATTATCCAGCCCTCATGGGTCTGCGAACCTGAGCTGCAAGTCTCAGCGTGGAAGGGTATTTATTAAAAGACTTCTGGTGCATCTGACCATGACAAAAGGCTAAAATAAATAAGTAACAGAATCACAGAATCATAGAATGGTTTGGGTTGAAAAGGACCTTAAGATCATTTAGTTCCAACCCCCCTACCAGGAGGGGAACATCTTCCACCTGACCAGGTTGCTCAAAGCCCCATCCAATCTGACCTTGAATATTGCCAGGGATGAAGCATTTACCACTCCTTTGGGCAACCTGCTCCAGTGCTTCACCACCAGCATTACCTTTACTTCATCACAGTGAAGAACTTCTTCCTTATATCTAACCTGAACTTCCCCTGTTGAAATTTAAACTTGTTACCCCTTGTCCTATCACTACAGTCCCTGATGAAGAGTCCTTCTCCGGCATCCTTGTGGGCCCCCTTCAGATACTGGAAGGCTGCTGTAAGTTTTCCATGCAGCCTTCTCTTCTCCAGGCTGAACAGCCCCAACTGTTTCAGCCTGCCTTCATACGGGAGGTGCTCCAGTCCCCTGATTATCCTCATGGCCTTCTTCTGGTCCTTCTTATGTTGAAGACACTAGAACTACACACACTACTCCAAGCGGGGTCTCACAAGAAACACACTGAACATTTCTGAACCCCAGATTATATTTGGCCTGGATCCAGCAGACACGTTCGATTTCCACTGACTCTCTATCATGGATTTTTATCTCTTCCTATAATGCAACGAGAGCAGGACAGTGGAGCAAAAGTATCTGAGATTTACTTATTCCATTAGTCAGAAATTGAAAATTAAAAGAGTCACTTCAAATGCTAACAGAATGCAAAAACTCATCACTTCCTTCCTGAAGAGGGCATTTGTAAGTGTTGATCAGAACACGTGCTGTGGCAGAAAACTTCTGGACTCTATTCAGGCTCTTAAGTAAGTCTGAATATGGACAAGGGGCAAATGGTTTGAATTTTCTATGCTTTTTCAAAATAGTAATAAAAACACATACCCACCTCACAGAACAGAGGCTTCATCAAAGTTTCTACCTCACTCGCAGCTTCTTAAGTAGACAGTCCTGCAAAAGTGCAGAGTACCATGATTTAGATTTTATTTCCTTAAAAAAAAGATTTTTTTGTTTTGTTTTTTTTTTGTCACATGGGAACAATTGTGGATGCAAAATCAGCATCTCTACCTGGAGGCTGGCCTCAGGCTCAGGCCTCACATCATGTTCCTACATCTTACACAATACATACAGCGAGTCTACGAACAGGTTAGTAGGACACAAGCCAAGCAACGCACTTCTAAATATGAATGCAGAACAAACAAAAAAAAAGTGGGTATTTTTAAGATCAAAACTTTCTTAAGAATCTCATCTCTTTCCGGTCACACAGTCTGGGTGCAACATGCAAGAAACAGCTTCCTGAGACACTGCGGTGTCTTCTGAATCACTGCCATTACCCAAGAAAACCCCAGGAAGTGGTTTGGATGAGAAGCTGGACCTGACCTGCATAGGTATCAGCTGATGTCAGAGTACACACAGCACAAAGCCCTAACAATACAGACATTGTGAAACCACGAATAACCTTCTCTTATCTCCTTCAGTTTGGGAAATCATTTCTAACCCAGCGACTACACAGCTTAGGAACAAGTCAAACAGTTAATTATTCACTGTGTGCTTCATAATTAATCTCAGTTTCAGGCCAAATCTTTGCATGCCCATAATAACATGAAGATCTTCAGTGAGGGAAACAACAGCATGATCTTTTGGACCTCCTTCTGCACAGCAATTCGTTTTTCCATAAACAGTTACTATTAAGCAAGGACAAAGCAACAAAGCAGACAGCCATCTGTGTAAACCAATTTAAAAGGATGGTGACCTCATAAGATTTTTCAAACTAACGCTCTCCATTTAACTTCTGCCACCCTATCCTGCCCCAGCAGACGTTGGGTTCGTTCAGGTCCTTCAGCGAGCGCAGTGCTTTCCCTTTAGGGAAGGCTGGTACTTTAAAGCTGCAGCAATTTCAAACCTGTGAAAAGAGCATGTCAGTGAAAATACCTCAGCATATATGGAAGCAGGCCAACCTACCCAGCAACCCACACACCCCAGAGCGTGTTGCCACAAAGGTCTGTGCTACATCTGCCAGCTGAGCTTCCTAGAGGTATGAGGTCAAGTGAGCACAAAGGACAAAGGTTCAGGCCACCAACTATAACATAAGCTCTGCTGAAGTGTGCTCTTTCTTATGACCCGGAACAAAGCCAGCAAAAGCACAGATGGCAACCACATTATAAAGGAAGGCAAACCTGATAGCCTTAGAGCAAAACTCACAAATCCACATATAGCACACTTATCCTGTATATACCCGAGATGGCCACAGCATCTACAGAGCATTCTGCCTCTTTACACTTGAGTCTAATGAAGCTTCAGGCAAAACATGCAAAATAAAATACCAAATAGAACACCTACAAACAGGTACGAGTAATATACACCCAAGGCCACGTCCTGCACCAAGTCACTGGCAGAACTTCCCTTTAATCCATTTACTGAAGTCAGACAGAGCCACATAAGAACTGAGAGCAGAGTGTACTAGTGATACCAGATCTTGCTAATACAACGGAAGGAAGTACACAAACTCATTTACAAAGGCTTGTGGATTAAAAACACTTGAGCAACAAAAAAGGTAACTGAAAGAAATGTTTCTTCCCTTCCCATTTCCAAGCATCAGAATAACATAACAGTATATTAACTTTATTTTAGTGGTGGAAAGAAGTGTTCACTTCTCCATTATATAAAGATGATGTTTTTAAACCATAGAGTGCAGACAGGGTAAAAATTACATCCTGGAACACCAAGGCTTGTCACATCGACTCCTTTTTTTTTCTCTTTAGCTTGCATTTTCAAAGTAATTATTTTACTTTTCCCCTTCTGCAATGCCTGATATTTGTGCGCCTGATAGTTGTTTTTGCTTTAAAATAATGGCTATGAGGCAAAAGTAACTTACCCTTCTGACCCAGCACGTAATTGTACAACTGTTTGTGCAGTAATAACCCATCATACACATAAAGTGACATTTCTCTAATTGACATGTGCTGAACATAAGGGCACCCTCTGCAAACACAGTGGCTTTTTTACTGGCAACCTCTTTAATTATCTCACTCTTCCTAACATAAAATCTCCTTTCTATCATTAGAGAAGAGCAAACCGCTCCTCACCACAGCCACAGTAATACTATATATTTCATATTATGTATAAGTGAATACTATTAAAGATCAGCCTTACAAGACAGAGTAGTATTAACAACTGCCCTGAGAATTTGTTACAGAAAAGGGAACTACTCTGACCTTTAAGTTCACATTTCAGTAGTGTGTTTTTGATACACTTCAGAGCAAAAGTTCAAGCTGTGTCTCACTTCAGTTTGTGACATCTTGTTGCATGTAAAAGTGAGGACAGACATTCAAGAGAAGCCCGGCTGGCTCTGCTTATCCTTGCCTTCAGTTTTGCTGCGTCAACCAAGGCTGACGTATGCAGTGTATTCCTCTGCTTTCTTTCTTTTTGTCTTTCCTTGATCACTGCTTCAAATTCCTACCCAGCCATCTCCAACAACTCCCCTGTTGGCTGTCACACTACGTAAAAACTCGTAACTGGATCAGGAAACATTTAAATCTGCACTATCTTGGCACACAGCTAATCCTTGAAGCAAACGCTACTTACACAGTGGAGTGCTCACATTTCCTAGCCTGCTGTTGAGATGTCATGCCTCATCTTGTGAGGTTGGAAGGAATGCACAACGCTTTATAACATACCTCTGACTTTCTGTTTCTGCCATATAAGCATCTTGTTATCAGTTCTTACAGGGAGGGAAAATGGGAAAGGGAATTCCTGGAAGAGATTACAATTGTCAAACAAGCTTCTGGTATCTTTTAAACAACTGAAGCATTAATTTTTTGGCAGCGCTGTCAAAAGTCTATGAGGGCTTCCTGGCTGCAGTGGAAGAAATAGGACATTCAGTTCAACTACAAGCTGTACTTTTTAAAAAATCCATATGAAAGCAGACTCATTATTCATTTTTCTTTTAATACGTGATTTTACCCTGCAGTTTCAATAATATTTTTTGTAAGCCCTTGCAGTCTCAAGGAAGAACTGCAACTTAGAGCTAATGCTGTAATAAACTCTTGTTTATAGTATAGTCAAACCAGAACAAACAAAATAAAGCTACAAATGACATTTTTATAGGAAGTCAAGAAAAAGATTCATGTGTCTGAATATTTTAGTTACAGTATGGTAGGCATGACTATTATTTCCTGTGAAGCCAAACTGTAGCTTTAAAGAGCTGGCTTCTTTGGCTACTCCAGGAATAGAGCATGGATACGACTCGGGCCTCTGAAGAGTACCTGGATATAAATACCATACGATTTTAATGCAAAACTCCCATCAAGTATTCTGGGAATTTTACAATGGCGTAATGGCAAGATATGGTCATAAAAAATATGTTTAGCAGCTTCAAAATACCACCATGCTGGATTTCTGCAAAATGCCTTCCTTTATGGTAAAATGTGCCAAAAACTTTCAGGCAGATTTTAGGCAAAAAAAAATGACCTTTTTAAAAAATGATCATAGAATCCCAGAAATTAGATTAAAAAGGAAATGGCCAAAGTCTATTAGATCTTCTCATACCCAAATAAGAACAAATCTATGCAGTGTATTTTACAGTGTTTTTCCCAGGTCACTCTTGAGTCACTCAAACTCACCAGCTCTTCTGGTTTTCATCTGGAGAACAGACCTTCACTGTAACAGGGCTTTTTCTTCCTGGTAGTTAACTTCATAACCCTTTTGCTCATTTGCACTACTATTTTACCCCTTTACACCTCTTTGAGACTGCTATTCCCTTTTTGGGGATCTTGGCTTTGATGCTTTCACCACTGTGATATCTAATTTAATAGCAATCAAGGTATAAAATGCTAAACTAAAGAGAGGAACTGACCTGATATGCAGCCTTGCCTCCTCTGTAATCAGCAGCAAGTTTATGGTGGAACGAGACCTGAGTTCCTGGTCAAGAGTCAAAGGGTGAAAAATCACGACCATTCACATTTAAAGACATGCTGTATTTCATGAGCAGATGGCCCTGAGCCTTAGGGAGGATGGAGATCTCCTAGCAAAGCAATCTCAAAGGTTTCTCTTCTCTTTACTCAATGTGATGCCCAATGATTTGGTTACATTAAGAAAATTTGGTGACTATTACTTCTCCCTGCCAATTAGGGAAAGGGGGTTTAAAGAGTTTTGTGTCTCCTAGTTGTTATAACCTCATTTCTTTCTCATTCCCAAATTACAGACTTCCAGATTAGGATTTCTGGCTGGCCCTTTTATATATAAATGAAATTCCAGGGGGGGGGGGGGGGGGGGAAGAGTTTCACACTGAAGATTGACATCCTACCTCTCAAGCAAGGGACAGCAGATGTCAGAACCTCACAGACTGACTTTGTATCTCCTCTGTCCCTGAATAAAGACGGTCATAGGCAGTATGCAAAGCACCCCCCAAATGTACATCCACTTCACTGTCTACAAGTATAAAAAAGTGCACAAGGAGGAAAGCTGCAGAGTCCATCCTTGAGCATGTTGGAATAAGTTTGTGAAACCGAAATGACTACCTGGTAAGAAATAAAATTTTTCAACTTAGTTGCTATTATTTCTAACCAGCAGGGCAGCAACTGGCAATTGTGCTTGAGAAAAAGAAGGGCTGGAACAGTTCCTGGAAAACTCTTCAATGCTAAAGGCCTGCCTGAAGAGGGACAAAGTCACGACATGAAACTACAGAAGCTTGGCAAACTCAACAATCTTGAATTGGTGCCTTGTACTGCACTCATGTTATTAGCTATTGCACTATCATGTAAATCCTTCATGACAGTGATATTTTTGAAGTACTGCTGTACTGTCAAGTGTCCTGACATTACCAAGGCTCTCGGGGATACCAGCCTGTGGCATTTCTTTCTCACCTCCTTTATGCGAAGTTTCCAAGTCAATCTGAACACCCTGCGAAGGGCCAGAATCTGACCCCGGAAAGTTTTAACCTCAGTTGGAAGTGAGCTTCTTCCCTCACTGTCTCCTTGGGGTACAAGACCTTTTTCATAGAATCCTTACCTGGGATAACCCTGTCCCTTACCCTCTCATATCTCAGGATTCACGTACAGCTTTGCATCTGAAAATAGGAGGCTGGTAGGGAGCACTTGTGGCTGTGAGCAGATGGACAGGGAGTCTGCATTGAGTCACTGGCAGCACACCACCTGTTGAGCTGTTTGAGGTCCTGCAGGAAAAATGCTCACTTTGTGGCACTGAAGAGAAAAACTGCCAAGAGCAAAAATCCCTACAGGAATTACCGCACTGTGTATATACTGGAAACAAAACAGGAGACATAGAAAAGACTTTGCCACAGTGCACAGGAGTTGGTGCCAGGCTACTGACATAAAGGAGGTTCCTTCCTGTCTGCCAAAGTACAGCGGCTTCACCTGCAATATATTCCTTCTCTCTTCTTCCCCATGTGCAAACAAATGGGTGGATTCCTTTCAAACTAACTCCACGCCAGGGTAACATTTACAAATCTATTAACTTACTGACAGCCTGGTCCTAGACCCCCAACAGTCTTATGAATGTCACCAGCTGTTTATAGGAAGAGCTGAGCTGATGAGCAAAGGTTTCAGGACCAAGGTCACCAGGCCCAGAGTGTGTAGGATGAGCTGAAGTGTTATCTGACCCCATTCATTCACATTATTGCACATACTAGCATCAAAAATATAGAAGGCTCTTAACTTATCTTATCATTAGACTTAAAAAAAAATTAAGTACCACAAAAATGAAATATCAATGCCTATTTTTCACTTTTCCAACTTTTTCATTCTGCATTTTCCTTCTACTATTTCACAGAATCATACAGCCATAAAATCATTTAAGTTGGAAAAGACCTTAAAGATTATTGCATCCAACTGTTAACCTAATACTGCCAAGCACACCAGTAAACCAGATCCCTAAGTGCCACTTCAGTGCATTGCTTTTCTTCCTCTTTGCTTTTGATTCCTCCACTCACTACAAACATCAACAACGCTTATAAGTAACTCCTTATTCTTCCCTGCAGCAAAATAATGTCTAAATGAGGCAATGGCTAACCCGTATTTCCTTCACAATACCTGAAGAAACAAAACCCAAAACAAACCAATGAAACTATCCAAGCTGTTCCTCACTCAATCTGATCAAAATTGGAGTTTCCTAGTATCTAGGAACTGGCACAACGATTTCAGTGAGATTTTACGGAAACACAAAGATCACTCTCAGGGGTCAACTATTCAGGACTATAATATGATGATTTTGAACTAACACAATGAAAAGATACCATATGGCCTGAAGTACTGAAATCACTACTTCGACTCATATTTCAGAATACTTTTACAACTTCTAGACAGTTCCTGGTAGCAATACACCTCTAAGTTGTATTAACGATTTTGTTCATGGCTGTGAAGCACTGCCTGCTCCATACAGACACTCTTCAAACAAAACGGTGCTCTCAGAAGGGACGTTCACGAGCAGGGTGAGCTATGTATTACCTTTGCTGCTCTTTCCATCCCAGGGCACCTCCTTCTTCTCAAGAGTATTTAAGCACTGAGAGGACTTTGTCAAAATGATACAAAACTATTAAATACCATTAACATTGTTATGACCCTCAACAAGTATCTGACACTACGGCAGCCATACAGAGCACACAGTAACAGCTTTAACAGGTAGGAGAGAAATGAACTGTATTTAATCTTTAAAAAAATTTCAGAATGAAGCCCCTGATATTCCCATGTCAGATTCAGTCTTCGTTTCCGCCTCCCAACCATGGTAATTACAGTCTTGTGCCCACTGGGAACTAGTTGCATACTGAAACACCAACACACTTCGCTGGAGGAGGGAGAGGTTTGCTGGTGTAGTTATTACAAGATGCAGCAGCAGATGCTTTGACTTCCAGGGAAAGTGCAGTATCTCTTGCTCACAGCATATTATTATTTAAACTTTCAAGATGAAATGTCTGGTTAGCCGTTGTCCAGGGCGACAGACAAGATTTTAAAGTTGGCCACTGAACAGGCGAAGGCTCTTCCGGAAAAACAAGGTTTTAGCCACAGCGGTCATCATTTCTCAATGCAAGCTGTGCATGCAGAACTTGGTGCCTGCACTTAGACACTGAAGTGAGTAGAGCACAGGCACATGGACCCAGGCATTCACCTGGCATGACTTCACTGCAGGATCAGCACCTAAATTAGTTTGTCCCCAGCATGACACCTCTGTCACAGCACACAGGGAGGTACCTACACACACTGCCACATGTCAGTTTGGACTTTACCCCTCACCCCTGCAGACAGCCCCAGGGCCAAGCATCAGGAAATAGCAGACAACTTGCCAACACTTTTTCCTAGCAAATGACAACCCTTCCTGAAATGTTTGGA
Organism: Myiopsitta monachus; assembly: GCA_017639245.1. NCBI lineage: Eukaryota > Metazoa > Chordata > Aves > Psittaciformes > Psittacidae > Myiopsitta > Myiopsitta monachus. The sequence goes on along the minus strand of CM029925.1, from coordinate 49,492,223 downwards.
AGGCCTGACATAGTCTTTCTGAAAGGCTGGTGATGCTGTGCTCTTGCACAAAAACAGTAAATGAAAGCTGTTCTAAAACACTATCACTACTCTGAAACACAGTCCCCTAAAAATGGGAGGAAATAAGGTCAATGTTAGCCAAAATGGGCATAATGATTCCTAGAAACCTGTGGCAAATAATATATACAGCAACATTAGCCAGTTAGCAAGTTTAACATTTTCTAAGCACAGTACCCTGAAAAACTCCCTGAATTTTAATGCAGATTATGCTAGATTCATAAAGCTTTTTGTGCTTACCTTTTTATAGATTTTGTATTATATAATCAGTTTGTCATGAATTGCAAAGTCTTATTGGAGTGATTGAAAACTAAAATGAAAATATAGAAGCAAAGCCAGGGTATATTTGTAAACCACAGTTCAACAAAAACCTTTTCATTCCCTCCTTTCCTTTGGTATTCCAAGCCTATTTTTAATTGCCACTTCTCTTCCGACTCCTTATATTGAATGTGATGCTTAACCAGCACTCAACTAGCCAGAGAGCAGATGAGAAAACTTGCTCCAGACCCAGCACACGTGTTGTACCAGGCACCTGTCTGCAAGGAATGTAAAGGTACACATAACCTGTACTGCTCAGAGCGAGGGCATCCACATTGTGACAGCACACGCATTGCTACTGAAGGCAGCTTTATGTAAGCACTGTGTCAACAAATGCACAGAGATGGGTTAACTGCCTCCTGCAGGAAGCCTGGTTTCATTCATTAACTACGACCTCTGGGCTAGTACGTGCGGAGGAGGAGAAACACAGGCAAGTTAAAACGAAGCTCCTGTTCTCCCTCTGAAAGTTTTCAAGTCTCAAAATCCTGCACAAAACCCAATCTGCTGTCACCTGAGTGAAAAACAATAGCAGGCACTCATATAAGACAGACTCGCATGAGAGTTTGCAAGCCCAGCCCATGCAGAGGGCCACCTGCCAACAGGAAGAAGTGGTGAGGAGGAATTTGGATCCAGCTGCTATCCTCCCTCAGCCAAACAATGCCGCACAATAAACAGCATTAAGGACTTTTTTTGATCATCAATCACACTGAGAGCATCCATGTCATTTTTACTCCCTGATTGCCAGAAGGTCTTAAGAGACTTTTCAAGCTTGAGTTCACAGACAGCTGATCTGTTTCCTATCACAGCTGTATCAAAGGGACTGAGCCCAGAAGAGATAGGAAGAGTAGGGGGGGGGGAGAACAAGAAATGACAAAGTGCCTCACCGTAGGGCTGACTCAAGCTGCTAAATCCTTCACAGGTAACACTCACGAAAATATCATAGCTGTCTTGCAGCCCCATTTCGAATGTCGGCTTCTGACAGAAAGACACAGTTAAAGGAGAAAGAGGGCATAACTTGGTATCGGCAGTACTTATTTTCATACTACAAAGTACTGAACGCCAGGTAATGAACTATGACCACATGCCCAGTGGGTCACTGTGGCGGGTCAACTTAACCTTAAAACTGCGTAGCCTACTGCACCTTCAGATTTAGCCCAGATAGCACCTGGGTTAAGCACCCCAATAGATCCGCTCACTGCCTATCAGCAGTAACAAAAAGGGTTAAGAAAAACCAACCAGGTTGCAGCTGAAAATTCAACAGCGCTTCCCTCCACAGAGCTGCAAACTGCGTCTCCCTGGGACAACACAGACCGACAAACTGCCTTACGGATCAGCCAGTTAAACACACTGAAATGCCACTGCCACCGGCAGACACGTATGGCTGGAGAGCTCGGGAGAGTTCATCAGAGCATCACGGCCTCTCGGCACTGCTCCGGTGCAGCCGCTTCTCGGGACGCCGGGAAGCGTACCTTACGGCTACACGTCGGAGCCGGATTCAATGCCTTGCAGCTGAGGAACCCCCCTCTCCTTCCTCCCCGCCTCGGCCCCCGATGAACACTGAATATCTGTGTACTACCTGTGTTTATCAGCAGAGCCATCCCATGCTTTCAGTCATTCAAGGAATTTAACAGCCTGGAAATTCCTGTTGTCCATTATTTGAGGTCACAGATAAAAGCTAAACAGCAGCCGTGATTCCCATCAATCATAAGTCACTCACTGATAGAGTGTATGGTAGGAGACCTACTGATGTAAGCTAGTCACCAGAGAAAATACCCACTGATGACGCATATCCAGGCACAAAAATAGTTACAGGGCCCCCAAAGGGATTATTCAACAGCCTACATTTAGATATTCTTACAAGAGACCCGAAGCCAATTTGCTGCTATTAGATGGCTAGGGAACGTTGAAGTTTAAGTTCCTCAGCAGATATAACCACAAATAGCTTGTTTAAATAAGCTACTGCAATTACAAGCTGTTTTGTAAATTTTAACACTGCATTATAGGGATAAAGTCTAAACAGAACCACTGGCTATAAAATGCTGTATAGCCTTTGCTTTTACTATTTACCAATTCCTTCTGATTATTAGCCAGCAAGAAAGGAACAATTTAAAATTGATTCACAAATGTTCAAACTGAGTCATTATTATCCTTATAATTTCACAATTACATGTGAAATGGTGCAGGATATTTTGGTGATGCTTCAATGCTGTCTGGATAAACTTCTTTGCAAAATAATTCTGGCTTCATTTTTACCCTTCTTTGGCAATTGCCTCTTCACTACTAAAAAAAAGACCTGAATAGTTGATCTTTCTCACATAAATCAAAACCATGTAAAAGTAAGCTATCCATGACATGCAAAACTATGTACCATATACCTGCTTTGAGCAGGGGCTAGAAAGATGACCCACAGAGACACCTTCTAGCCTAAACTGCTTCATAATTCTGTGCAACTGGATTTTTTTTTTTTGGCATTAATGTCAAGTTTAAAACATAATCCTCTACATTAACCAGAGAGCTGGTAATCTCACAATACTGCCCCCTTCAACAGTTTCAGGAACCTTTTCTTGCCCTCCCAGCAACCAGACTTACTAGGTTATAAATGAGACAGCTAAAACTGCTGATGGCGGAACACTGACTGTGCATTTTTGGTAATACTAAAATCTTAGAGTTTTTTAATTAACTGATTTTAATCTCCAATCCCCCTTTTCAGAAGCAATTTTGGTGCTTAGGAGTCTAAAAGTTACTGACTTCCTATTGCATATTTAAAATCTAAATATAGGAAAGTATTTTATGATTCCGATGCCTACTTCATTGATATACTTTTGGAAAGCATTACCTGGCCAAACAAACACTCAAGGATTTATAGTGTTTACCCTGTAAAGCAGGAGAAAGAAATGTCCCAGACTACAAATGTATACCTCACTTTCCTCATCTGTGATAACATTATAAAAAATAACACCAAAATTATTTTTAGAACAACTGTTTCGCAAAGCCCTCACATTTCTCTCATGAATCTATATGTGCTGGCAGTCCACATGGCCTAATTTAACAGCATGAAGAAGAAATATTCATTGGTGCCCTCTAGCTGATTATCCCAACCAATTTGCTGCAGACACCTGGCACTAGCCTCTCTTTTCTTCTTCCGTCATTCCTGGATCTTTCGCTGGTGCCCACTCAATGCAACACCCTGGAACAAAACAATTTGCTTCCTACAGAAGATGTGGGAGTCAAAACATTCCAATCCCCATGTGCTCTCAACTGGAGGACCTCTTAGAATAACACAAGTGCCATGAAAAACAGGAGAGGTGTAAACGTGAATATTACCACATCACCAAGAAGCTGGGAAGTACCTAAATACACTTTGTAGCAAGTTTGCAAATTCAATGGGAAAATACATGAAACACACAAAGCCCCTCACCTGTTCAGAAGTATCATAATCCCCCCCCAACCCACAACCACCTTTAAACAGCTTATAAGCCATATATTATTCTCTGCCACACATTCTGAAATTCATGTAACATTAGTCAGAGACGGATGAGACAGTTTCACAACTTGCAGCCTGGGACCGCCCTTTTGCCATCAGGGAAGCCTGAGTGGAGTGAGCTTGCTTCTTTCACTGACATTCCTGCTCCACCCACTGTGCTCCTGTCCCCTCTCCCTCCAGCCCTCTCCATGGAGGCTGTATCGGGAATGACTGAGGCGCACAGCCTCATCACCACACCAGGGACATGCCTGGAGCACTGCTGTGTCTTCAAAGGTGTAAAAGCCACGAGGCAGAGACGCTAACTCATACCCTGAACACCGCCTCTAGTGCAAGAGGTGAGGCAAACAAATTGGTGTCCAAGCAGAAGATCCCCCCAGGTCTGGAGGGAAATCCCTGCTGAGGCAGAGCTGCCTCAGGAGACGCTGTGCCTGTGGTGACCCCAGCACCAGCACCAAGGGAGGAGGCAGCATGAGGTGCTCCCCGAGCACGGGCTGCCAGGACAGCTCTTTGGCACCTGCACCAGCAGGTGTGCCTGCTCTGAGTCACAGCAGTGGCCACTGGCCACTCCAAGGATGTGAGAGGTGGGGAGAACATATGAAAAGCAGGGTTAAGGCTCTGTTCTCTTCCTCCTTGCCCAGCTGCAGGAAGCACAGGCTGGCTGGAGCCGGCTCTCTCTATGCATTTAGTCAAAGCCACAGAGGTCCGTAGCACAGTATCAACCATTAATCAAAGTAAATATAGAAGGAAGACCATGACCTGAAGCTCAACATAAATACTGTGAGACTGACTAAATTTTAGGGCTCTGTTCAGAATTCTCAAAAGGTCTGTTTATACCTTGATTGGGAAAAGGAAAGCTGCAGCATACACTCTCTTATTTCTGCGTCTGAATAGCAGTTGTAAAGCAATAACTGCTCAAATGCTCAGGAAGCTCCAGGCTCTTCCTGCAACATCCAGCTGTGCTTGGAAAGTTAACTTCCCATATACCAGTTGCCTGTTGAAACAGAGAAAGGGTTAATCACAGTGGCCAGGCATTTTGGAAGGGAAGTGGGGCTCCCTTCCTCTAGCACCTTACTACAACATTTAGCTAACACTACTTTCACACATGCACCTTGGGAAAGGAAACAACAGACTCAGTCAATACCCATTAAGGGGATGCAATCTAAATCTCTATGCTATTAAAAGACCAAGGAGTTGGTTGCACAAGGAATAGTCAAAAGGAACAGTTCAAGTAAAACAGGCATTTTACTCCATGTGGAAAGTGAAACTTTTGGCATAGTTTACTTTTCCTCTTTCCTTTTTTTTTCCTCACAACCAGCTGTCGATTCTGTCAGTTCTCACACAAGAGCCTTAGCACAAGGCTGGTTTGGGCAACTACTTCTGGAAGCAAACAGACTTTTCCAAAGCCTGTTTTCTTGAAACATAAAGGAACCCAGCAAACCCTTGTACAGAATAGGTACAGATGTGGGAATGTGACAGATGGCCCATGAAGGTGGTAAAATACTGAGTAAAAGGAGATGTGGAAAAATGAGGATCTGGTGGGAGGAGCAGCTTCTACTGCTCCCAGTAAAAATGCATTGCCTTTCAAAACAGAAAATATAATGAAAACAGTAAATACCATGAAAACAGGACAGAACAGAAATCTCGATGTTAACTAAATATACCCATCTAAATAAGTATAAAAGAGTGCAGAGAAGTCCTGTCATAACAAAGCTTCATGATAGTTTTTAAAATGACGTATTTGAAGTAGGAAGCTGTTAAATTATCTCTTACTGACCCAAGATATCCAGTTAGGAATATACACTATTGCAGTGTAGGAATATTGTTTATGAGAGGTAAAGAGACTATTGGCTTTCCAGACAGTAGGAGAACACTCCAAATTAGCAAATTATTTTTTTAAAGTTTCTAAAACTTTTGAAACAAGGGGCAATATTAGAAAAAGGTATGTGGCTCGCTGAGGATGGAATAGTATGGAACATTTAGTCACTGTGTCATACGTTAGATAAACCAGGACACTGATGTCAGAAACAAAAATAGTCATGCTATTCTCATTCTGCCTGCACATCAACCTCTTAGGGCTTTCTCCCAGTGCTAAAAATGGCAAAACAGGTAATATTGATTACAACTGAAAAGCAAAATTAAAATATTAGTAGAGGCTTCTAAGACTACATAATGATTGTTTTTCTGTTTGGGAGTAGGAATCTGCCACTTCCTTTTGCATGCAAACACACCTGAAGAAATCTAAGATGAATAACAAAGGGAGTTGGTGGTGGGAGCTATGCTTATATTTTAGTTATTTAATGTAAAAAAAAACTTCCTGAGTTTGATAAAATGAGAAATTAGCATTTGATAGCAATAGCCTCTTCCACAATTGCAGCAAAAGGATGTGAGGGTTCTTCATTTCAGTTTACCCAGTTTGAGTCTGTTAAATAACTAGCTCATTTACAGCTGAGTAAGTGTAAGTTGAGGAAAGCATACTTTCCTATTCCAATGTATTAATTAAAAATACTTTTGATATTTGTTTTTTACCAAAATTTTTTAAAAGTATTTTTAGAATAATAGTAATCTCAGCAGTCTGTTCACATCCTTTGTATGCCACTTGACTTGAAGGGACCAAATAAAGTTAACCATCAAAACATGACAGGTTTATTACATATATTTTTCTACACTTACTGCATTGGTGGATAAGGCAAAATAAAGAGATGACATCTACCATGATTTCTATAAGGTCTTTAACACAATCATCTCACACAACATCCTTATCTCTCTACATTGGAGAGATATGGATTTGATAGATGGATTATTCAACAGATAAGGAATTGGCTGGATGGCCATATCAAGAGAGTTGCGGTCAACAGCTCAGTGTCCAAATGCAGATCATTATCAAGTGAAATCCTTCAGGGGTCCATACTGGGACTGGGACTGTTCAATATCTTTCCTAAGTAATTCAGCTTCATCAGGGACGCAACTGAAATGCCTCTATGCAAATGCACATAGCATGTGAAATAAACAAGAGAAGTTAGAGATGTGCGCACACCTGCATGGCTACATCTTATTGGCAACATGGAGACATGACGGGATGGCTCCTATGACTGGAGAGTTGGAATCTTCAGGAAGGACAGGCAGGGGAGACAAGGAGGAGTTATCTCTGTCTATGTCAGTGTCTATGTCAGCTGGAGTGTGCAGAGCTCTGCCTGGGGTTGGATGAGGATTCAACTGAGAGCTTATGGGTCAGGATTAAAAGAAGGGCAGGGACAGGTGACATTACAGGGGTCTGCTACAGGCCACTGAACCAGGAAGACCTAGTGGATGAGGCCCTCTATATACAGATCAGTACAGTCTCATAGAAAACTTCAACCACCCCCTGGTATCTGTTGGAGAGACAACACAGTAGGGCACAAGCAATCCAGAAGGTTCCTGGAATGCACTGATGGTAACTTCCTTCTCCAAGTGACAGAGGAACCAAGGAGGAGAGGGGCTATGCTGGACCCTGTCTTCACCGACAAGGAGTGGCTGGTGGAGAACATGACGCTTGATGGCAGTCTTGGCTGCAGTGACCATGAAATGGCAGGAGTTCAAGATCCTTAGGGCAGTGAGGAGGGCATACAGCAAACTCGCTACCCTGGACTTCAGGAGAGCAGACTTTGGCCTCTTCAGGGATGAGCTTTATAGAACACCATGGGATAAAGCCCTGGAGGGAACAGGGGCTCAAGAAAGCTCATCAGTATTCAAGGACTGCCTCCTCCAAGCTCAGGAGCCAGCTCTAGAGTTTGTCTGTGTCCATGAGGAACCAGTCTAAGGTGCTAACCAATCAGAAACCCTCAGCCAGCCCAAGCAAGCTGCCAAACAAGCCCAGCATGGGCTTAGGCAGATAGCTGCACAGGACAGGTAGCAAGAGCAGCCCCTCCAGGACATGAAGCCAGAGCCAGGACAGTGGGAAACCCTTCCTCAAACCTCAGCTGTCCACTCGTTCCAAGTTTTGGCAGCATTGGAGACAGAAAAGCCTATCTGTCAAAGTTAAGGGATGTTTCAGACATTGCTGCCAACAGCTTCAGCAAGGATCATCAGGCAGCCAGCAGGACTGGAGAAGAAGCACAGGTGGAGGAGCGTGGAAGGTCAAAACCACCTTATGCAAAGGAAAGAGCCCCACCTTGGCTGCTGGCAGCCTGCCTGCTGGCCCCTGCCAAAAGGGGAACTTGCCCCCAGAAGACGAATTTAGCTCTGTGATGATTTGCTTATTCAGACGATCCAAAGCCCAAAAAGTCCAATGTTTAAGAATTGTGCATTTCTGCTGTATTTCAAAACCTTTGCCAATGTTCTTCCTTAATGCCAAACTACACAACTTAAATCCCCGAGTGCTTTCCTTCTCCTCTTGCAAGACTTTTTGTCTTAATACTCAACAATCATGGAAAGAAAGCAAGAATCAAACTCAGAATGAATTCCTCAAAATCTGATTTATTGATAAAAGCACGATTAGTAAATCACACTGCCTCACCTTTAAAAAAAATAAAACGCAATACTTAGAACAATACAGGATGTGGTAGAGACACTCCAGGGATTTCTCCTCAAATAACAGATTCATTAGTTAAATTCCTGTCTTCCTGGGACTCCCTCAAACCAACAGCTATAACTGTTATCTCTGGAATATGTTAAACTAAGAAGAAAGCATTATCTTGCCTAGTTGGCATAAGAGGGGGATTTCTCTCTTCGCTTTTATGGAATGCCTACTAAAATGAAAGTTTTTGGGTTGCTCATGCTTACACGTTTGTAAATTTGACTCTTCTCCTACTGACATCTCCTCTCCTTATGAAAAGTTCAGAAGTTCAGATAGCAACAATCTGATGTCTTAGCTTGCTGCACAAGCCTCTGGGCTAGCTAATTAAGAAATTAAAAGGACTACACCACACATCAGTACATACAGTGCATTCAGTATTATGAACTACTGTTACTAAGCTTAAATAGAAAAAATGCCCACATACGCTTGTTTATGATTTTGATTATGTATAGTACATGTAAGCAGGCTGTCTGCAAGAAGTTACACTTAATCTCTAACAGACTTCCTGCTGCTGCACCGCCAGTCTCTCAGTGCAACTGTGGCCATTCTTAATTAAATAAATAATTTGCCCTGGAAGACTTCATTGAGTGCCAGCCACAAGCACCAGGGCTGGGTGAAAATAAATCCTTGCTGGCAGTGTGCCAGCACTCCTTCCTAGAACCTACGGGAAACCGATTTCCCTACAGTGAACATTTTGCATAACTACTCTGCACATTTTAATTGATCTCTGCCATAGTATGGCAGTTTTAAAACAGTACTTCATGTTCTCTTGATTTCATTCTCTCTGTATTTGGCTGACTTCTATCAGTTGTGGAGCTTCTTGTACAGAATCTCCTGCATCATGGCTTTTTTTTCTAAGTTAGGTTTATTGCTTCTTGTCATGTGCTGATCCAAACCCAGCCTTCAAAGATGCTTTCAGTCTACAATCCTCTGCTTTGATTTCCACCATAGTGCTATCACCTTTCCCAACCAAAATCAAGTTACTTCCTGCTCTACCAATCTACTCTTATCAATACACACAAAACCAGCTTTTCACGTTTAACATTTACTGCACTATACTGCAATTTAGGCATTTTCATAACCGTGGAAAAAATGGGAAAATTCTCACTTTGTGCTGTGATATTGATCTATTTTAAAATCCATTGCAAGATCCCACAATAAATATTACAGTGTAACTTCAGTGCTTGACAGAAGCGTAAACATCAGCAAATTTTCACATGCAATGACAGGCATCTCAATTATTCAAATACTGCCTCAGTTATCAAAAGGGCAGCCTGACCTACTGCATGGTCAATGTCTTTCTAGGCACTAGTGATTTTAGAAAACCTACACAGAAAAAAAGAAGCCCTTTGGATGCTCCTTCACAGAAAATGTCTCCTCGTAGTTTTGCATTCAAAAAGAATGATGCAAAGTGACTATCTCTGTGCAGAAGAGCTCAGACGGTTTGAGGGTCCAGGCTCACCAACACCTACACCATGTCCCAGAGCCAAAAGGTGAGCTCCAAGTCTCACCACTAGGTCAGGTTTCAGTCACTACCTCCCAGTCTTCTAAAAAAATTTGGTTTTTCTTGCAAAGTTTGGCAACTTTGCATGTAACATTTCTGATGCAAAAACATGCCAACGTTTCAAGAAAGAGCCAACTACCTTAATGGGGCTGCCCAATGCGTTCTTCTCTGCATACAACTTACCATGAGGCACATAATCTCTGAACTGCTACCAGTATGTCACAGCTCTCAAAACCCTGCTTGACCACCTACCACTTCTTGGCCAACGGGCTGACCCAGAAAAGCAGAAGGGAAACCGTGTCCACTGTAGGGAAGAAGCAGTGAGTACAGCCTGCAAAACTGGCATGCTTCCGTGCAGGAAGAGGTCACTCAGTGGACACAAAGAGCAATGGCTATGGTTTGCCCTGGAACAAGCAATGAAATGGGGATCAGATCATGGAGGTCATGAGAAAAAAGGAGAGGGAAGAAGGAGCACACCAAGGGAAAGAGCTTTCTACTTCTACTGCAGTTAACTCCCCTAAATTTGATCCCTCCTCCTGGTTCCCCAGTTTCCAAAAATAACTTATACAAAGGCAAGAACTGAAGGGGCAGGGAGCCTTAAAAGGGCTGCACTGGGAAAATATAAAAAGGTAGCACGGGAACTGGAAAAAAGACACCTTTTTTCTACTTTTTTTCTTTTTTTCTTTTAAAAAGAACAGTGACATCTTTAGCATGGAGGCATATCAGCAGGGATGTAGGTCGGTAGCAGCAACCAGCACCCATGGGGTCTCAGGTCCTGCAAGCTGCAAGCAGCAGTGCAGCCAGAGGAGACGGGGCTGTTTGGCCTCTCCCTGGTAGGCCAACAAAGGCTTGGGCTGGTCTTAGCTGCTCCTTCTCTCACATGCTGCTCCTTAGCAAATGGTTTCTGTTTAGGCAACCACACATTTTGTATGTCTGGTATCAGAAGCTGCTTGACATTTTTCCCTTAAAAGTAAAGGCAACTTAATGTGAAAAACACCTCTTAATGACTAAGAAGATAGTCAGCAACAAGCATTTGCACCCAAAGAATTCAGTTCCTCCCACATCAAAGCAACCTCTTGGAAAACTGATTAGAAACAAATTAACAAACAACTAGTGTGTCTATCAAAAATAATTGTTTTACTGCTGCAAAAGAGCTCACAGGGCCTGAAACAAACACCGAGGGTTAAACCTGATTCCTCATTGCTGGACTGGACACCAAGGGAAGGGAAGAGAAAAAAACTCCTGTAGTGCAAAAATGCCTGCTCACGCAGCATCTGTGAAAACGGTGATTTTTCTCTAACAGCTGAGAAGTAAATTCAGATACAGGTTGAGAAATCTGGGGTTAGACAAACATTATGCGTCATATTTTGACCTCGCATGGGCTTTGATTTCAGGTGATTCAGCCTTGCACTACAGCATCCCAAAGCCACATTCAATTTTTTGCTTCTGTTTCTCAGCGCTGATCAAAATAAGCAAGTATCAGCACATCTCTGCATAACATTAGTGCAATAAATGAACACCCCTACTTACTCCACCAAAGGCAGTGAGACTGCTCACTGTCAAAAGGTTTGTTTTCACCATTTCCTTCTTGTGCCAGTTCACCGTTTGTTTTCTTTATAGGAGGAAAAATTATTATTAGGTAAGCTCAGTTCCCCATGCTTTTACCATAAAAGCATTCGTCGTCATCATAAAACTGCAGAGTATTTCAGACATGGCCATAAGAACCATTCTTCTCCCCCACTATTGGAATGCACATTTCTCCACCTCTGTACACATTCAGTATCTTCCCTCTTAGACAACAAATTTCACCATGTTTCCATAATTACATTGTCACAAGTCTAGAGAAAACTGGTAGCTGGCTCTGAGGAGGAAAGCCAGGGCAATGTCCCACACTCAGCCCTCAGGTGTTGCACAACCACCTAGGGAGTGCTGGCAGTGACATAAAGGAGGAGGGTGAGAAGTCCAGGGAGAAGACATACTGGTGCCACTCCCCACAAAATAACCTATTTTAGAGAAAGGACATTTCTCACCCATGCAATTTCAAAGTAAAGTTTAAAAATATAACAAAAGTATAGCTCAAATGTTTAGAAAACAAGAAGCAGAAATGGCAGAAATCATTTGGAGGTTTGGGCTTCGGGCAGGGTTTAAATCTCATCATTACTGATCCTTTTCTTCTCTTTCATGCTTAAGTAATGATTTCCAAATGGCACAAATGGCACCAGCTAGCAGTGCCCACGACTGGTTCCATAGCAATCTTCTTCAGCCTCCTGTCATGACAGAAGTCACCACAATCTGAGAAAACATTCCCTAACAAATGACAGCCCTAAGTAGGCCAATCCATGCCTCCTTCAGAGAAGTAGCAAAGCCATTGAGGAAGAAGCATTCTTAGGAGTGAAGTTTAGGAGAGTGGGAAGGAGACAGCTTCACACAGCCTTAGCTGCTTCTCCCAGCGGAGCAGAGATTGAAAAGGAAAAACACCACAAGCCTCTCATCATCTCCAGCTTGCCACAAAAGAGGGGTGTATTTTTCAGCAGTATCTGGTGAGTCTGACACTGAACTTAGCTCAAGTGACATGAAATGTTAATGTTTAGGAACAAGGTAGGTGGAGAAGAGGCGGAAAGAAGACTTTCATTATTTGATGCAGAATTCATTCAAAAGCTTCTTTTCACAGCCAGAACTAAAATTTCCATTCAGCTGTTTATTTCTGGTAGCCTAGATAGCTTGAACAAGTGGAAGAAAAGCAATCTAGAGGAAGTGCTTATTCCTGCCGGAATTTCAACAGCCTTTCCTCAGATACCGTCAGAGAGAACTGGACACATTTTCCTGGCTGCCAGTCTTCAAATGCAGGATGAGCAGTTTTCCTCAGGTATATTCATACTGGCTTTAGGCTTCCAGCCAAAGTGCACAGAAAATTTTTGCCTCCAACCACCCACTCTGGTACCTGCAGCAGCCTCACAATGCACCCCAGCTGCTCCCCACTGGCCCTCAAAATCTCCACATGGAGAAAGTCACAAGCTTTTGATGCTATAAACTTGGCAGCTGCTATTCAAAACTGGATGGACTGGTATATGAAATAAATCTGTGTGCTTTCTTGTATTTTTCTGTTCATGTCAATAACATTCCACTCCCTCATCACTGTGATATCCTCCTTTCCCACTTCATGTATTTTAATTCTCTTGCATTTTTTTTTTTTTTAGTTTACACTACATCTGAAAAACAACTTTTCCCTCATAGGGACCAGAGCAGTGTCTCTTTCCTGTGTTGTGCTCTTCCCAGCCCCCCATTGTTTCTCTGCTCACCCTTCTGCCTTTGCTCTGTTTCCTCACTCTTCCTGTCCTTGATTTCTCGCCTCCTTCTTTCTTTGATGTTCCTCTTTGTGCTTTCTCTTCATCCTTCCTGCCAAGCTGAATGAGGTGCTCCACTGGGAAGGTGCTGGCAAAGAGCAAGCTCGCCTGTTTGGAGGGTTATGCCAGGTCGGAACACCTACAGAGGAATCCTTCATCTCCCCATACTACACTTCATTCAGAGTTGTATGCACAGTCCCTTTGTCAAAAGTCAGGAAAATGAAGGTGCCACATAATTACGGAAGCATATGCTAGTATTTAATGAGCTATGTCTGTTTTTTTGTTCCGGGGGATGTGCAGAAACTAGAAGCCACAATGACAACAAATTTGGGAGAGTGTCAAATGCAGCACTAGCAAGTGGCTCAGGATTACCAGTGCTGCTCACCCTCAGAAAGTGGCTGATTAAAAATGACACCTTCTTTCTTTGCAGTTCTGCTGCCTTGAAGGTAAAACCCACCCCTTTGTAGAATATCAAGACAGGGTCATTTAGTAATTTCAGTTCAATTTATTTCCTTAGAAAAGATTTACCCATGTTGCACTGGTCTCTTGAACAGGGACAAATCTCCCCCAGCTAGAATCTCAAAGATAAGATTCCCACTTCAATGAAAGCAAGTCTTGTTTTTAAGCAAAAGATAAAATCCTGCTGCTAGTCAAAAAAGAAAAAAAAATAGAAATGGATACAGATAAGAGAGATGAATTTTATTCCTCCTGGCACAGCAAGAGAGCAGTTGACCAACTTCCAATTGTAGAGCTATAGTCTCTCCCAGTTAAACAGAGGAACCTTGCTGAAATCTATAGGCCAGATCCACTGATATGTTCTGGCTCCTTTGCCTGTTTCAGCAATGCAGAGCAGCTGTAAATCCAGCTCAACTTGCCAGTTTCTGTCAGCTTTACCATACCAGATTAGCACTGCTGTTGGCCTCAGAAATACCAACATCTGGAGGTTCCCCCACTGCCCAGTCTGACCTCAAACTTTAGAAATCTGTAATTCATCTACCCACCAGCACAGCTGGCTGAACCAGCCTTGACACCGAACTTAGCCTTAGGTAGCTCTTCACCCAGAGCAAAATACATTTGTCACAATCCCCCATCCTACATTCACATAGTCAACCAAGCAGATCAAATAAAATTCATATAATGATCAGCTCTCGGCTATTCCCTGGCCAATTGCCCAGGGGGTGACTCCTGACCCTGCCTGGGAGCAGGTGCCTTCCTAGCGCAGGTCTGAGAATCCGAGTCTGCTGGCAAAACAAAATACACCGTTTCCTTGTACTTTTATATTTCTTTGGATGTCAGGAAACAGAGCTCAGTCTTGTTTCCTGCTCCTCACCCAGGAGAGGTGGGGGAAACTTGAGGTGGATTTTGAGAAAGGCAGAAAGAAGGCAGATCAAAAAGATCAAGGAAAACAATAATAACAAACCCCCTCAAACTCTGCGTCTCTCTGCTCTGTGAAGCAGTACATCTTGAAAAAAATACTCCCCCTCCAGTCATTTCCTCCAGGGATATACAACAGTCTCAGGAATTAATGGCATTCCTCTTGCAACATTCATGTGCTGCTGCACTCACAGTCCTATAAAATAGAATAAAAAATAATAAAACAACCCAAACCAACCTCTTCATTTGCTTTTTGCCTGAGAAAAACACATGTAAAAAACAATCAGGAAGAATGAGGGGAGTGCAAGTGTATTCACGTCGGTTCTGATTTTCTATGAACAAAGGCTTTACTTTTGTATATAAATATATAAATGGGAAACATTTGGCATGTTTTATTTTTTTCCCAGCTCACTCCCAACCCCTCACTCTGAATGCATTAATACATACACCTTCAGCACAATTGGGCTCTTCGTGTTGCCATGGAATTGAAACCTTTGCAGTTTAGATGGAGATGCACGCCAGGAAGCATACTGTTCTTACACTTCCTATAACAGAACCAAAATCACTGCATAGCATTAACTCCTTTAGTATTTAAGGCATTCGGTGTCTTTCTTGTCTGCTCGTCTTCACACAGAGTTTGCTTTTTCCATCTTGCCACATGCAAATGGAACACATTTGACATAGCTATTCTCGTCTTTATGAAGTCAATAGCTCACACACTGAGGACATTATAGAAGGTCCACGAGACTATGGCCTTTCCCTTTTTAATAAGTGGCTGTTTGAAGGCATGCAGCAGCTGAGATGAGGGCTGAAGAACACATACGTATATGAAATATATGTTGATACAGCAAGGTATTATATATTAATATAGCACTTCAGCAGATTTTTGAAACGTAGCTACCATCTTTATTACTAACGCTTGTGACACTCTTTCTGAATATGATTTTATACCCATTTGTCCAAACAAATTACAGCAGTAAAGCTCCTGCAGCAGGCACTGGATCTTTCCACACCTCTTTTACATAACCTAGGCTGATGGGCTTTCGATGGCGAGCACACATCCAGACACTTCAGTTACAGAAACAATTGGTTGGTACAACTCCGTCACCTAAAAATGTGAGTATTTTCAGCAGGTCTGAGCTTTTTGCCAAAGCTTCTGAATATGGCTGCGCACACATTGCAAATACACAGATTTTTATGTTCAAAGCAACACCAGGGTACACAAATATCCAGGTTCATTATAAAAAGATTACCATAATAAATAAACAAATACTCAGTCGTGTATGTAAACATTGGATCTGTACCTGCAGGAACAGCTGGAAGCCAGTCCATGGTCTGAAGCCAGCTTGAGGCTTTTTTGTCCAAAGTTAAATATTTGCATAGTATTAAGCTTAAAATTAAAGTATTTGCTGAAGAAACTTGCTGACTTGTGCATACGGAAAAACAAGAGGGAATTTAGCTTCCCTGCACATGCGGGCAGATTCTTGGGATGCCTTCTCCATCCCATGAATTCCTGGACAGCAGAGACAGACAGACTACCAACCAGGGAATTCCCCTCTCGCTTTCCGGGGGATTTTGTGTGCAGGCTGGACAGAAAGGCAATAACCCAGGTAGTTATTTTATGAAGGCAGCATTTGTTGCTTAGGTGCCTGCCCCTCGACCACCTGGTAACACTCCTTCCTTTTAGTGCTGTCCCTGTCACAGAAAAGACCCATTCACCCAGCACCTCCATCCGAGCAGGTTTGCCTGGCCCCTGTGCCACAAGCGGTCTCCTACTAGCCAGCAGCAACCAATGACTGGGTCAGCCTGATGTCTTCCAGTGAGGTCTGGCAGCCCACTGTCCTGGTGACATAGACTGGGGGCTGCTCACAGATGGGATTTCTGAGACAAGGCTTGGCTCCCGGCATCCCCCCACTCACCAGCAGAAGACACAAAAGCACCGCTGTCTCTCTGTCTCTCTGTCTGGATCAAAGGAAAACAGCTGGTCCCTGTCCCCAGGCTGCTTGCTAGACCCTACAGGCGCCTGTGCCTTCAAGTCCCCCCGCCTGCCCTCTGCAGAGGGAAAGGTTATGCTGGCAGAATCAGCTCCCTCTCATCCTCCCTCTGACAGTTGCACATCCCCATTGCTGCATCCATTACCTCAGGTTTACGTAAGGCTCCCACCATCAGTTTTCTAGTTACAGGAAAATGTATATTGTGCTGTGATGAAAGGCCAGTGCAATGTCAAGAGCATTAAAAGGACTTCAGGGACTGATTACAGTCAAAAGGGAAAGGATTTATGATGGTTAGTAAAGTTAAATCTGCCAGAGTCTTGCTTATTCTTTCCAACAGCAGGTAACAAGATCTTATAGGAAAAATTATTAAAACTACTGCAAGTTATTACTGTCCCCTTTGAAAGAAAACCTACATTTTGTCATGAAGCACCTGGCTGGGAGAAAGCCTGGCTCATCACAGTGCCTATGCTGACCCTGAGTTGGAGAAGAGAGGACACATCATGTCCCTGTGCCTTAGTCAAGCTAAAAGGACCTCGGAACAAAACTGATCTCTTCAGCATGTGTGTCACCTGAATGGTCCCCAGGGTGTCCCCAGCCTGACCACACCTGCCACACCAGCCTCTTCCTGGCGGCTAGGACAGGGCTGGGACTTCATCCACGACTTCCAGCGCAAGTACCACACCGTGCCTCAGAGAGGAGCACAGGCAGACAGAGTGGGAAGGCTTCCTCCTCTGTCAGTACTGCACGTCCTTGTGGAAGGATGAAGCAAAGAAGGAAGCTCTTGCTTCTCGTTCCCAGTCTCGTGTCACATATGCACCTTCTGCTGAAGAAGGCAACAAAACTGGACTCCACAAGACTGCTCTGAAAATTGTTTTAAACGTTTTATAATCTCACATGCCCAAAAGTTCACATGATTTTACGAGATGTTAATGATTTTCCCCACTGAGATAACAGCACCAAGAGAGGGGAGAGGAAAGTGGAGAGCCAAAGTTTTAAATAACTGTTGGGAATTTTGTATCCACATCCAAACTACATACACTTTTTTGGCTCTCCAGTTTTCATTTTTCTACCACTTAATAATGACAAATATATTATATATGCCCTTTCCATTTTGTCATTCTTTCACTTTATTACATCAAATTTAATTTCCTGTGGAAGTGTGTACTCTTTTCAGCTGTGACTGTCTCTGAAGCTTTTCTGTAATAAGCAGAGCCTCATCCTCCGGCAGGACAAGCCTTTATGAGCTGTACTCCTGCAGATTAGTTTCCTGAAATGTTTGCAATGCTGTATGAGAACTGGCAAAAGAAAAAAACTAAATAACACCCAAAAGGAAAAACAAACACAAAACCCTCTGCTTTCCCCTTCCTCCTGCATTCAGCAGCCAAAGGAAATTTCATTTTGATTTGGGTAGATGGCAAATCCATGAAGCTTAAACCATGACAGTGTGTATCAGAAGAAGCCTCACAAGGTGTGAGGCACACTACCCCTTGCTCTACAGCTCATTAAAAGCATGGTAGCGAGATGGTGGCTTGCTCATTGTGCCCAGGGAACATGGAGAGCTGCAAGGGGTCACCACTCAGGCAACTGCCTCTCCCTGCCACCCACCTGCCCCTGGCTCTCTGACAGGTCCCCTCCACTGGCGGAAAGCCACATTCCATCAAAAAGCCAAAATGTCAACCAAGATGCAGTCATGCTTTTTGTGACGATAGCTGCGGTGGCAGGAAAGCAGACCAGCTGGCCTGCTGGATCCTTTCCAGACCTCTGCCCCTGCCGAACACAAAACTCATCCTCTTCAAACCAGCTTTCCATTACCAGTGCTCACACACGCACCAACCCAGCTTATTTACAAAAACGTGTATCAAAACCAGTTCTGAATGTTTAAAAATTCATCCACTCAGAAGAACAAGAGCAACAGAGATATTATTATTTGCATATCCTTCCTGAAAAGGCGCGTAGACACAGATAGAGGAGACATGGGAACAAATGCAGAGAAGTCTACAAAAGGTAATGTTAATGGCATTTGGCCAGCAGCAGTTACTGAGGGTGGCTGCACAGGCCAGCCCAGCAAACCAGGATCAATGCTCGCTCACTTCAGTGGGAGATATCACCTGCGGGAGCTTCTCTTTGAACTGACCCAGAGATCAGCCAGATCCGGAAACCTCTTCACCATTTAGCACACAAGTTACGGGAGGTATGAACTACCCTCCCAAAACACACTGAATTGCTGAAGTGTAACCTTTCCCTTTCTGCTCCCTGCAAGACTTTCATCTTCCTTTCCCACTCTCACATCACTGATGTAGCAGCAAGTCATTTACAACAAATATTGTCTTCCAAATTATGTATATAAATACAGCACGTCAAACAGATATATACATTTGGAGCAAACACTCATGTCTCCTCTTATGACATCTGAAGCTAGACAAGCATTTTCAATAATTGAATCCTCTTCTAGCTTATTTGGGAAATCCATTTCCTTGTAATTCTGTTTTTTGCTTGTATCCACAACACTTAATCTCTACAAAGTGGCTAATCAGTAAGAAAAAAATCCATACAGGGAACCTTACTCAAACAAAAGTCTCAGGTGTTACATGCAGTGCAGTTCAACTCCCATCAGCAAGAAGAAACCTTTTTCCACCAGCTTCAGTGGGAGCTGCAGTGGAGCTATATATCAGATGAAGATGCTCCATGCTAACAGTTACATGGTGTGCTATGAACTGCTTCAGAACATAAAACAATGATGTAATCACTCTCATAAAACCAGTTTGCTCGTGGTTTTACAGGACCTGAGTGTGCTAACAGTTTCATGCCAGAACAGTAGAAGAGAAAAACATGCCAGCTGCCAGTAACCTTACATTTCTGGCCTCATAGGCCAGAAATTAAATAGCCTCCCTTCACTAGATCTGGGATTCAGTCTCCAATTCCTTATTCAGGATGAGGAAAAAAGGCTCAATATATGGATTTAATTCCTATTGAAATCTTGGTCAAAAATGGTGGGTGATGTAAAGCTAAGTGTCAAGGAAATAACTGCCATCATCTGGCTGAGTTTGGTAAAATGGAGTTAATTTACACTTCTTTAGGGAGTCACTGGTGTGTGAAATTAATCTAATTTAGATTGACCAGAAATTGAAAATGGAATGAAGGAGAAAAGCAATTAAAGACCTTTTCTAAATGCAAAAATAGTACTGCTTTATGTGCAGCAATACAGTCAAAAGTACAGAACCTTCATGCTACTGCTACCACCCCCTCCTGCATGAGGAAGAGAGTAACAGTCTGAATATCTACGTATCACCACTGTACCAGTATAACTTCATCCAAAGGAAATATTGGTAGAATGTTTCTACCAGTGTCTGTGAATAAATACATTTTCAAGTTAAACAGTTCACTATTCTGCATATAGACCAGGCCTAGTAGATAAACATCTGCTGGAACAGCTTGGTGTAACTGATTGTACATGTGGCTTAACATTTACTTCAATGACTTTTAGCACCTTCACATTATTGTTTCTATGTTGTTCCAACAAGCAATGGTTAATGTAAGATGCAGACATTCACATACCATATACTTATGAATAACTGGTTCCCAGAGATGCGGCAGTGATAACATTGTCATCGTACGATTCAGAGTAGCTCGCTGTAGAGCATATATCAGAAGAGGGGCCCACCTGCAAGCATAACAAATCCAGATAGTAAGTTCATCATGTTCAGAGGTTTACATCAAGCTCTGCTAATGAATTTGTGTGGTTTCACATATTCTTTCTCTGCATTAACAGGTCTGTGCTTTCCCCAGGCTTACAGAAATCATTTTGCTGTTCATGATGGCAAGTAAAAAATGTCCTGCTAAAGACAAACAAAAGGCCCACTGTCCCAGATCAAATTTCAGGCATGCTATCAAAGCAATGAAAACTAGTTTTGATATATGCTGTAGGTAGCCAATGCAGGTATGGAAAATGAGCTTGTACTAGCAGCGTTGTCTCCAATGACAAGACACACAGTAGCAAACAAGCAAACTTTCCAATTTAAGAGCTGAAGAAGTTTTTTCTTACTAAAACAAATAGTAAAATCACAACTGACTGAAACAGGTTCAAGCAACCTAAAAGTCTACAGCATCAAACAAAGAAAACTCGGACGACATATCCCTGTAAATAAGTGCTTTGAAACAAGAATTAAGAAACTCTTGCTTGTTAACCATATTGACTCATCAGTGATGCATGAGGGTGTGGATAAAGCAACAAAACACAGTTACTGATACAAAAGGCAGATTAATTGGGATCTCTTTATTTTGAAAATGCAAATAATATGACTTACAGGATACTCAGAAATATACCCAGACACACACATGTACAGACACACCCATGGTGATGAGAAGTCTCCATCACATAAAGTCTCCTATGCTCTCTACTTGGTCATCAACAACTCTAAAACCATGTAAAGATTTACATTAAGTATGTAAAGAACATACTCCCTGATCAAAAAAAAAAAAAAAATATTGGTAAAGGGTGCACTTCCCATAAATAGGATGCTAATATATAATACCTAATGTTTGCCTGCTCTGAAATAGTATAAATACAAGTTGGCAAACGCAATCAGCACAGAGTAGTGGACATCTATATTTCACTATGCACATACTTGAATGGCAGGCTGAGGTGAGTTGCTGAGCCACAGCACCCAGCAGTAGTAAGCAAGATGGTGGATCAGTGATTGCTAACAGTGCATGAAGGTACTACTTCACCAGGATTTCAGCATCACTCCCCTTCACCGGGGAGAGCCCCATCCTTCCCAGCAGGCAGGCAGGCAGCTCCTCTAGCTCTGGGCTGGGGAGATTCCCACACTTCCCGGCTGCAATGCACTGGCTAAAGCTGAGGCACCATCTCATTCACCCACCCACCTCTACTATGTAATCCCAGCAGTAGCTCCTTCCCCTTCACGCAAAGCCACCGCTGACTGCTCAAGCTACAGATGGCTCACTGGGAAACTCATGGTGGTCTGATGTATTTGAATCCAGCTTGGGGGTACCGGTAAGTAAATGCACATGTTGGCCGGCATCAGGAGGACCAAACAAATGAACACTGGCAGGGCTGCAGCCCTGGACAGGCAGGGGACACAGCACGAGCTGAACTGACTGGCTGTGGGAGCTCGCAGGGTGGCTGAAACACCACCAAACTGGCAGCACTTTTGACCTAAAAGGGGCTTCAGAGCACAAACCTGCCTGGGGAGTTTTGCCAGAAAGCACATGAAGAGGGCTCACCAGTCCCTCGGGTTGCCCAGGGAAGTTGTGAATACTCCATGCCTGGCGGTGTTCAAGGCTAGGATGGACAGAGCCTTGGGTGGCATGGTTTAGTGGGAGGTGTCCCTGCCCATGGCAGGGGGGTTGGAACTAGATGATCTTAAGGTCCTTTCCAATCCTAACTATTCTATGATTCTGTGACCAGGTATCTGCATTCTGAGATACACAGTACAAAAGAATGAGACAGCGTTATCTGGATTTGGTGGACAGCTTTAACTTACAAAGTACACTTAGAATTTTTAAAGAACATCCCTAATTCTTCAGACATCCAGGCTTAATGTTATAATTTCCCTAAAACAGACATTTTTCTGAGTGTTAGTTAGATCCATTTTATTGAACTACTTAAATTTGCTTCCTCATAACTCTGGTTTACCTACAAATACAATTCTTTCTCAACCTGTTGAAGGTTTTAAGAGACTCTTCCCTCATGGAAAACTCATTTGCAGCAACCTCCCTAAAAAAGGATGCTGCTAAATATATCCAGCTGTCTTCAACAGGAAAATATAGGAAGACATGCAACTCATTCTTTTTCTGCTTGCAGATTTCTTTGGAGTTATTTATTCAATGTGTCCCTAATGACTACATCTAATCATCTACCTTGCATCACTTAATTTACTTCCTAAAAAACTACCACGACTTTTCAGGTGAATAATCTATTTAAACATTTTTTTCTTGCTCCCTCTTAGCAGTACTCTTGGAAAATAAGCTCTCTATACCAGAAATCCTAAATCAAAAAGAATGACCACAAAATAGCTACATTGTGAACTGAAATATATCTCAACAAATGGAACCAAGTGAAACAGTCCATCTCTAGTGAATCAGTTCAAACCTAATTTGGTTTGGTAGCCATCACCAGCTACCACTGGCTTCCTACTGTTCTGTACCCTGTTGGAAATGAGTTTTTAATTCTCCATTTGATCCTTTTTGCTCAGATTCTTTCACTGAGGCTTCCTGGACCAGTCCAAAGCCATGGTTCAGATTTTCAAGGCCACAAATCATGCCCTCACTGCCTCTCTGCTCACAGTTGAGATGGAGGGATCTCAGAGACCATGTAGGAGAAAGCCAAAACTGCTCAAAAGAAACCACCTCTGATGGAGCAGGAGGGACTAAGAGGCAGCTATTAAGAGTCAACTGCACTACACGTGAACCTGACAATTTTCAAGACCTTTCACAAATATCTTTCTGGCAGAGACTTCCTAGAGCCTTTCCTTTGGTGAGAAAGAAACACCAAGGTCTCCAAAATACACTTTACAGGTCCTAGAAGAGCCTCTTCAAGGCAAAGGCAAAGTCTTTCCAGGTGAAGCAGAAGCATGGAAGGTGGGGTGAAATCTGAAAATGGAAATAGTATGGGAGGTATTTAAGTACATGATCCTGGCAATTACAGGAACAGCTAGTGTTGACAAGAATACACTAGGGATCCAGCACTTAAAATCTTGGTGGGAGAAAGACTGGGAACTAAACCATATAAATCAATGTAGTCTCCACAGAAAGAGAGAACTGTAAGAAAAGACACACAGTTCTTGTCAAAACTGTTTATTGACTGTGGTTCATGGTAATCTCCAGTGCCATCAATTAAGACCTTCATTCTCACAAGCCATGTTATAAGGAAATGCAAAAATTAGGCACAGTTAGAAAAATTACTGGAAGCAGAAAAGTAATTTTTGCTGCCAACTTGCTTATGCATAGGTGTGCTATCACTTCTCAAAAATGAGTCTACTGGTCTTAAGGCAATCCTAAAACTGCATTTATACATACTAATCTACAGATAAGTTACTCTCATACCTCAAAGAACTCCTTCCTTACAACAAAGTACAACACTGAAGAGGCAAATATGCAATATTCTGCATTATAAATATCCATATTAATGCACACAGCATATTCACAACAAGATGGCTGAAGAAGCCTTGAAAACATGTGCCTATAAAACTACTACTGTGCTTTAGGACTTATCAGGATTTTGGCAATTCTTCAATAAATACTATTTTCTCCTTTGAAAAATTAATAAGGACTTACAAAATAGACAAAGTATCTAAACCAAGTACTTAGATTGATTGCATATGGGCATTGAATTGTTTACTAAAATCAAGTCTAAGTATTAAGCCTCAAAAACTCCCTAGATTCATATTTTATTACGAATTAAAAAAACCCTATAGCTTCTAATTTAAAGAAAAAATATAGCTGTGAATAAACTCTCAGAAAAATATATTTTAAATGCAAGAAAAAATGTGATTAATGATAAAAAAACCTTTCCTCTTGTTTCCTCTCAATAAATTTAAGGAACTAAGGAAAAATACAGAACAAGCATAATGACGATACAAGCTTCTTCTCAAACCATGTCTCCCCATACATTCCAGCAATACTCTGGAAGGAACACCAGCAGTAGTTTCTCAGTAACCAGGAATTACACTGCTGATAAGAGCAATTCCATTCGTCTAATATCTGAACAAAAATAAGCCATCAACAAGTGGGAGGGGAAGCAGGAAGATAATAAGAGAAAAAAAACCACAACTGCAAACAAGGAGTAAGCTGCAGCAGGGAGTTCCACAGCGATGCACACCGATCTCCCATCTGACAGCAACAGGGAATTTACAAACAGCAGAGCAGAGGCACTCCCTGGCACAAAGCCACACAGGAGTGAGGACCTGTGCGAGAGCTGTAGGGAAAATAATGCACTAAAATCTCCAGGAAAACAGTATTTTTTCTTTGATTTTCTTTGATAACCTGCACAGAGGGCATTTGAAATCAAAAAATACTCACTGGATTCTCTCTGACATGACACACTCCACCGGTACTACTTAATTAATCAAGTGCATTGTTCTTTTCCACACTACAACTTGCTTTGACCTTTATCTTTTTTTTTACTAATTTTATCTCTTTTTTAATTCTGCCCTTCATTTTCATGGATTTAGTGATCACAAAATACATTGACAGTGACAGACAGTAAACATCACTGGAGGC
Source organism: Myiopsitta monachus (assembly GCA_017639245.1). Lineage (NCBI taxonomy): Eukaryota > Metazoa > Chordata > Aves > Psittaciformes > Psittacidae > Myiopsitta > Myiopsitta monachus. The sequence goes on along the minus strand of CM029925.1, from coordinate 49,467,355 downwards.
TGTTGCACTTGGCCTGCGATGTGAATGATCATCCAGAAGCGGGTGTTAGAGCTCAGAGCTAGAAGGTCACTCAAATACCCATCCCTCTGAAGATCAACACTTTTGAGAAACAACCTCCAAAATCAAGATCTAAACCCAAGAATGTTTCACAGTAACGTGTATTTCTATTCCTGATGCAGGAATGAAACTTTCATTTCAGAGAACAAAAGGCATTAAACAGAGTATGTTGTCAAATGTGAGAATGGATGCTGGGGCTATGAAAGCATGGGAAGAAAAAATTCTGTTCCCTAACATCCCAAATACAGGTGAGAGACAAGCAAAAAAAAGAAAGACGGAGAGTCAGTCTAAAAAGACAGAGATTTGATCACTAATCAGAGACAGAAACCCATCCAAGAGTCACAACTGTCCCTGCAGGCTCTGAAAGACAGAATTAAAATTGGCTTAGTACTATATTCAAAAATTAATCTAATCAGCTGAGATTAAGCAGGATTAGTCTGTGGTACCATATTGCTCTCACAGAAGAGTAAGTGGAAGGTGAAATCCTGTTTTTCAGGATAAGATTACATCTATGCACTGAGACACACAGCAATGGCACATCTGACGAGGGCAGCTTAAAGTTGGTGCTGGCCATCCAGAGGGACCTTGACATGCTTCTGAGGTGGGCTGATGTCAACCTTATGAAGTTTACCCACGACAAGTGCAAGGTCCTACACCTGGGTTGGAGCACAGCTCCAGGTTGAGCAGAGAAGAATTCAGAGCAGCCCTGCGGAGAAGGACTTGGGGGTGTTGGTCGATGAAAAAATGAACATGAGCCAGTTGCAGTGTGCGCTTGCAGCCCAGAAAGCCAACCGTATCCTGGGCTGCATCAAAAGGAGCCTGACCAGCAAGTTGAAGGAGGTGATCCTGCCCCTCTACTCTGCTCTCATGAGACCTCACTTGGGAGTATTGTGTGCAGTTCTGGTGTCCTCAACATTAAAAGGACATGGAACTGTTGGAACAAGTCCAGAGGAGGGCCATGAGGATGATCAGGGGACTGGAGCACCTCCCGTATGAAGATAGGCTGAGAAAGTTGGGTCTGTTCAGCCTGGAGAAGAGAAGGCTGCTCTTAAGATGATCTTAAGGTCCCTTTCAACCCAAACCATTCTATGATTCTATGACTATGATTCCATCTCGCACTATAAAAGGATGGTATGTGACAGATGAGTCAGAAGTGGGATTTCAGAGTCTGCACACTTATTCACTGGCTGTGCAGCTTCATCTCTTTCTGGTTTGTGAAGAAGAGAGCCTCATCATAACCTCTGCCAGTTTTTTCTCCAGTTTCTCACAGTCAGATCTGTCTTCTGGAAAGACTGCAATACCCTAGGTGAAATCTATTTACCTTTGTTTGTAAGGGAGCATGTTGGTCCTTAGTAGGAGAAACAAGTTCTGTGCGGGAGGCAGTTTCTATGCTAACCTGGTGGACTGCAAACCTATTGCACATTTCATGGAGCCACTCATAACACCCCTCCTCTGCTACCAGCACCTACCGAGACTTCTGCTGCCTTCTCTACAGGGCATACATCACAGCGCAGCCTGCAAGCAGAGTGGCAGTAGCTGACAGGAAATAAGGTAGACAGAAACTACAGCCATCATCTAGAGGCAGATAGTGACAACTGAAAAATCAATGGTAATGTGCATAGGAAATCCAAATTGTTTCCCTGAGGAAGACTTGGAGGAAATGGAGTAACCCATTTCAAAGCAAGAGTCCCATGCATATGAGACTTAACAAGCCTCACCTTCTCATGCCTCCTTCTATTTATCAAATTTAGTTCTGGGGAGAGGCATCTCACTGTCAGTGCCAGACAGAAATTCTGCTTATTTGCAAAGCAGGCACATGCATCCCAGGTTGTGACTAGGAAAGCTACTGCTTACATCATTTATGTTAATAAATATCTCAGCTCTGTCACACCAGAAACAAGCCAGATTTACGAGTCAAGACAGAGATGCTTTAGCCATCATTTAGCTAGTCATTAGGGAAGTGTTCCTCCATTACATAACACAACTGCATAGCCATATAAACTCTCAATCTAGGCTGGCAATGCCTCTCTTCCTCCCATGACTCCCCTCACCAAGACTGCATTCAGGCTGCATGACCTTTTGTTCACAGATTTTAAGAGCAAGAAGAACACACCACATGCCCTTCTCTGGCACCACACTGATCACTCTACTTCAATGACAACTTCTACAGATAAACCACCCTGTGCACCTAACCATCCTCCTCAACGGCTGTATCTAGAGCCATAAATTAAATATGCCCTTTCCCACACCCTGCCAATGTGTAATCCACTAGCCATTGAGACAAAAACATTGAGAACATCAGCTAGCAGTTAGGGATGAAAAGCAGCGATCAAGACCCCAGTTTTACCAGCCATTTGATGGATGCCCTTGACTCTCTCAATGTTTTCTCGTACTTTCAGAGAATAATCATATTTCTTTTCAGCTACACTGAGAACCAGAGGTACAAGATACTACTTGTGTGTATCTACACCACCTATTACTATATGGAACTACAGATAAGAATGGCCTTCAACTAAACAAACACAGCTACAAACAGAGAACATATGATTTTGTAGTATTAATTCTTAATTATTTCACTCTCCTCCAGGAAACTCAAGTCCACAGCTGAGCATGAATAAAGACACAAGATCTTTATGATAAGAAAAGCAAAACAATGGCCTGACATGACCTAACGAAAGCACAGGATACTACTCCCCCAGGGTAGAAATCTCCCTATTCCAAAACTTCCTTTCAAGTGCTCTGAATACGTTACTAGACAAAGAAACAAGAAATTCACTTTTGCAAGGCAGTAACGTTTTTTTTTAAATAGCAGCATCTGACATTATTCCATAAATCTTCCCCCAAAATCAATGTGCTTTTTGTCACATGGGATCTTTTAACTTCAGAATAAAACAAATTTAGGTCTGAACTGTAACACAAGGATACACGTAATAAACTTCAAATATGTCAAAAGCTTCACTGGAAAAAGGTTTGCTGAAAGTTTACCATAGAGCTAAAGGCTCACACAGCATTGCTAGATTGACCTCTGTGCTCCTAAGCAGTGTATGGTGCTGGGAGTGCTACCAACTCACAGGACTTGAGAAACTGACTGAGCTTTTAGCTGCCGCACATTTCATATGAAACCACGGAGGGCATCTCACAATCTGTGTTTGTCTCTTGATCCCTATAACATTTCTCTCTTCATCTATCAGATACATACATAGTAAATTCAACATGCCTGAAGACATAAAGAAGCTTGCATCTTCACCGAAGCCTTTAGACATTACTACTGGGAAAATAATAGTCACCAAAATTAAAAAAAAAATAAAATCACTTATGTCACACAATACCAACATTTTACTATTTTCATACAGCTTCCTATCTGGAAAGCATTCTCAAAGGACCACGCTCTGTCTTCCTCCCAAGACCTCTTTTGTATCCTTGCTTCTGAAATAAAAAAACCTGCAATCCACAGTGTGTGTAATGTCACGCCTCTGTCTGTCTGTCTTCCCCTAATAATTTCTCTCAAGACATTTAACAAAGAGGTAGTGATCTCAAAAGCACTCGGTTGCCAGAAGTTCGTTCTGATTTCAACTTGTGCTGAAACAGACCAGAGACGGTCAGTGCCCGGATTAAGGGAAAAACCGTCTATGTTGATTCATAACACAGCACAGAATCTGCAAGGTAAAATAGATGTACAGAGAAGCAAAACTGCTGAAAGCTGAAATTCACAACTACAGGTGAACCCAGATGCTAAATAAAACTGGAAAAGGAAGCAAGTTTTAGCACCACAGCACACAGCTCAATTAGCTTGTCTTCTGCATGTTCTTGGACCACTCCAACCACCTCCTCACAAGACAAGCCTGCTGTCAAGAGGGCTATCTCAGCAGCACGGATACAATCTGGTCAGTGTGACCTGGCCATCAGTTCAGAGGCCAGACCTTTGCCTCCTCTTACACAACAGCTCAAACATAGCCAGGGACTACATCCAGAAGAGAGACACTTAACAGGAAACTGGGGTCCATGATTTCTACTGCGTATTGGAAACTTGGAGGCATTTTCCAGTGCTTCTGTTGGGTGCAGCACTGAAGAAGCAAAAAACCAGGGAAGTGGGAAAGTTCTTAAATACACGTCTCATCAACCTCCTGTCCCACCACTCTTCCATCTTTGACCAGAATTTGAATGTCTGTACGTTAAGATATACAAAATCACTGACTGTGAGATATCCTTGCTAGAGCTGTTTCTGGAGCTAAGATTTGCTGCCCAGCACACAACTGCTTCAGAACAAGTGCCCAGCCCCCCTCCCCATGGCCCCTGCCTGCTTCTATGTCCCCATGCTGGACACACACCATGCAGTTTCTTCTCAGTTTCATATGATTGCCACAAAAATCTATTACTGCAGACATTGGTTTGTTCCCTACTCATCCTACACCCAGCACTCATTCTACATTTAAAAACAGTAACCTGTGCATACTTCCAAACTTCAGAGGGGACTTCCTTTACTTTCAGTGGACAAATTAATAAGCAGCACATACAACTCATTTAATAGAAATATGTATCACCCAGAAAGAGCTGTGAAGATACTCACTGATTTATTACAGTTCTCTACACACAAATGTTCAAGACTGAAATTTGGCAAGAGAAACGTCTGTGACATCTCTATGCTTCTTTTAAAGCATCAGGTAAATACTGGATAACATAGTATTGTGCCAGAACTCCACAGCTATGTTAATTAATTATATCTTCCCTTTAAGTGATCTGCCTTAAGTCCTTTTTATACACTGGTTCCACCAATGCTTTGTCCAGAGACTTTCCTGCCACATTCCAGCATCATCACAAAAAGGGTCTTACCAACTCGTCCAAAATGGAACTACTCTTATTTAGCATCCTGATAAATAGAGGAAACCAGTGTTGCACTCTGTCCCAAGCATTTAAATTCATGAGCTAGTTATTCCCTCGCTGAAGTCTGAAATCTGCCAGTCATCCTCTGTGGGATTATCCCCAGCCCAAATCTTGTCCTCAAGATCTTTCTATGGGTAGAAACCGTCCCTGTCAGAGATGCCTGTAAGATTTGGAATTGGAATGGACATCAACGGGATTCTCTTGAGCCACACACTAATCTGTTAAGGAATGGCTCCTGCCAAATGCTCCCACACCAAGGACCTTCAGTTTCCAAGATTTTAAGGAATCTTTGGAAATTAAATTGTTGAAGAGAAACTGGGATAAAAGTCTAGGGTTTAGGTAGTGGAAACAAAAGTCCTGGTGAAATGAGCTGTTTAGCAACACACATGGTGAAGGCTTGTGTGATCTTCATACTGGAGAACAACTGAACAAGACTGGTCAACTTCTGACAGATGCTGCTCTAATATTGATCAAGGATCCTTACTGGGGATTCACGAGGAACAGAAACAGGTGTCAGCACTGAGTTGCTCATGAACAGAGGTCTTTGGCCTGGCTACCTAACCATCATGAGATGGACAGTTTGAGTCTGTCATCCATATCTCACTGGGAGAAGGCTACAAAGCCCCCATCACCTGAGTGTCCCCACAGTTTTCCAGGAAGGACACAGTGCAGTACTTCAGAACTCCTGAAGCCCTCAATGAGAAGCTATTGCTTTGAAAACGGTGGGAGAAAAGCCACAAACCTGTAACAGATGTAAATATGCACCCCCTCGAGCACTCATTACAATTGCAACGAAAACCTTGTAAATCTGAAATGATACACTATTGTCTCTGGTTCCATCACAATTGGCTGTTTTACTAAAATGTAACAACAAAACTAAAACAAACAAGACAGATGAACTTCAGCACTGCCATGTGAAAAGCAGTGTATCTGCCAAGAAATATGCTTGTGCTACTGCCACTGCAACACAGAAGAGTGTGATCATTATCAGGTGAGATACAACCAGCGGCACTGGAATAATAATCTTATTTTGCTGTAAAACTATTTTTTTTAAATTGCTGTATTTTGTTACACATCAAATATTTGTGTCAAAAATTATATTAAAAACATACAGATACTGATGATACTTCAAATATACTGTGTAATGAAAATATGACTAAACAACTTTGAAAGTGATTTATTACTTTTTCCCCACACCTGATATGAAAAAACTACTATATCAACTTATTTATTTTATACTATCAAAAGCATCCTTTTTTGAAAGCGGTCATTTCTTTCCACTACCAGTTTTTAGCATTCTGCTTCCACTTTTGCAATTTAGGCAACTCAGAGTTTCATCTGCTGGTGGGAAGGAAAAGATTTGAACAGCTAGAAATAAGTGCAACTACAAGAAATGGCTTGTAGTTGAAAGAGAGATGACAGCAGGATAGTACATGTAACCAGAATATTTTAGAAGTCTAAAATTTTTCTTCCAATTGATATAATATGGACAACAGATGGGTTTTTAAACACAGCTCTTGGTACAACTTTGCATGTGAGAAGGAAAATAATTTGGAGTTCACGGGAACAGGAGCAAATTATTCTGTGGATCCAGTTGGTGTCATTCTACAGCCTTAAACTCTCCTGCAAAATACTGTAAGCAGAACAGCAGGAGTCCCAAAATTCCCCATACTGGCTCCAGCTCAATAAGCCATTTCTATTCACAAAGTATATAGAAATATAAAATGATTAGGGTTGGAAAGGACCTTAAGATCATCTAGTTCCAACCCCCCAGTATAAGCATATACGTAACTTCAGGAGCATGTGTAGGACCCAGTGATGTCATTGTGTCTCTGCAATCTGCCTGAAAATAAAGTTTCACTTGGGGGTTTTGTTAATCAAGCACCAGATACAGCAGGCAGATATTCATGGGCTTTACTTCTCACTGTGCCTGTATGTTAAGTTTTCCACCTGCCATAGCATTTTCTTCACATGCTAAGCAATGCACTCACCAAACTGCGCAAGATGAGCCTAGTTGCATGTAGGAGGCATCCAAGCAACAAAGGACAAGAGAAGCATAAAGGACTGTAAACACACAGGACATCCTCCCAAGTACACAAGAAGCATCACTGACAACACAGAGGAAAACAATACAAGCAGTATCAAAAGCATAAGTTTAATCACTTTAATTACTTAAATTCTTCCTGCTTAAACTTAAACTAGCAAACTGGGGGAAAAAAAACCTGTGGGAGAGAGAAGCCAAGGCCACTTCTGGTTTGCCTTCTGTTGCTGTGAGGTCCAAGCCTTGATCATCGTGATCTGAGAACCAGAGTATGGTTGTGAAAGACTACGAGCTCTGTGCACATTGCAATGAAGACTAACATTTCCTAAGAAACATCCATTAATGACAAGACTGTGTTGCTAACAAGTGGACATGGTGAAGGTTATGGGTACAGTGTAAAACCAGACCCATTTGCAGGCCTCCTCAAAAGTCCCACCACTGCCTCCAATTCTTCCAGACATTTACAGAGCTCAGTCACAACATCCTGTATTAAAAGGGAAAACAGAGCAACTGTGCTGTCGTCAAATGCACAGGGACAGACACCACCTGGCATAAATCAGGGGACTTGGACATAAATCCAAGCTGTACATGGAACCGAGCCGATTCACGCCTCCCAAAGGTTTAGTGCAGATGAGTCTGAGGGTGTCCCTGAGGGCACTATGCTGTTTTAGGAAGTACTGGTGTGCCCTATAGACCCCAAAACATTTTGTAGTGTTCCCAATAGCTATCTTAAGCAAGATTTTGCTCACGCGGTTACCCTTTGAATTGTCCAGATACTTCAAATGCAAATTTGACAAAGTTGAATGAAGCCAGAGTAAAACTGGCTGGTTCTGCATTGCCTACATTCACCCTCTTAATAGAAGCATCTCTTCCCTTCACTCTGCAGAAGTGGAGTTAGAGTGAGTGCTAGTCACTCTAACACCACAATAAAATGCCTTAAATTACAAACTTTCACCTTGAACTTTACCAATTCATTTGGGAGGAAAAAAATTACCCTTTCTTCTTCTAAGCACAGCATTTAACATCTGGAGGCAAATCTATGCATGCTGCTCTTCTCTAATGCCTTAGCTGCTGATCTTTAATAGCATAAATACTATGAGCAGAGGTGCTCATAGTAAGTAGTGCAACTATTGATTGCTCTGAGAATGGTCACTTAAAAACAGACACACAAACAAACAAAAGACAAGGTTCAAATCCTGTGGTCAGTTTTAACACAAAACATCTATTGTCTCCCTATGGATCAATAGCAGAATACAGCATCTGTCTACAATACATCTCCATAAGATGAGGAAGTGGAACTGACATAAAGAGAATGCAGCACAACAATGGCATTTTTGTGCTTAACTCATATTAATGAATAATATGAGTTATTATGAATTAATAATATGAAAATCATTCAGTGTAAAGTATTGTGAATTTTACCCCAAACTCATGAACTGTGTAGCAGAACCAGGAACTGAACCTATGGGTATTAAGTCCCCACCTAGCCTCCTCGTCACTAGACCGTATTTCCTTAGGTAGAGCATTACAGTAAATACATCTAGTCAGCTGTGTACCGTTGAGCTTATGTGATCACACGTCACACACAGTAAATCATATCACCATAAAAGGGATATTCCATGCATACAACACTGTCATTTCTAGTTTCCTTGCGAAGCGTTTGAATTCCAAGTGTAAACACAAGCATTAAAAGCAGTTTTACAGGTGAAAAAATATATGCGCTGAAGCAGGGACTGCCATTCTAGTTTTCAGAGTATCTTTAAGAAATGGTTATAAAAAGTCATAATTACCATTTAAAATCTACAAAAATGACACATCAGCCGAAATGAAAATACTTCTCTCTCACTAATGCACCCAGGCACCTTACTGCAACACACCAGCAAAACAGCCTCGCTGCTGAAGGAATTGAACTGGCACAACCACAACAGAAAAGATTTTAATCTACAGGCACTGCACTGTGAAAAGTAACTGCTCAAACAAGCATGCTCTATGCAGATAAACCAAATCTTTCATACTGCACTTCAAAAAACAAATTCCATGCACAAAGCAAGGTTTCACTACAAACGTCCCTGATGTGTGGAAAGGTTCAGCTGAGGTAAAGAAAGACAGCACACTGATTTCTGGTTGGTGAAACAAGCTCTCCATAGTAAGGAAGTGATTTGTATTGATGCTCCCAAAGAAACATGTACTGTGGCACCACCACTATGGTGTTCAACTCACCTTGGTAAGACGGATGGCGCATTCAAGGCACCCCCACAGCCAGCCTTGTCTATGACTGCATAAAAGCTTTTGCTTCTCATCCCCACAAACAGCAGAGCCATCATAACTGGTGTTCTGTCTCTCCCAAAGCAGCAGCATGTTCACATGGGAAAGGCTGTGAGGTAGCAGGACTGCAACAAGCACAACAGGAACCATGCAAAGTTCTCAAATCCATTTGTGTGACAAGGAGCTAAGGGCACGTACCCACTCAGGTTATGTTATACAGATTTCAGTATTTCCTAGGGGCTGATTCCACACACACAATAGCTTTGGGGAGGCTACAGAATGTTTGTGCTTGAGAAATGCAGCCTGAAGAAAGCACGCAGTGTAACCAGAGTTAAGAGAAAGTAAGCCTGCAATAAGGAGAAGATTTCATTAAAACTCTCCTGTCTTAATCTATTCAGACTAAAACTTTGTTTTTATCAATCTGACTGTACACTCGGGGGTTTTCTTCTTGAAAAAAATGCTTCAGTCTGTTACGACAGTGCTCTGGTGGATGTGCAGATGGACTGGTAATGAAATACAAATAGAACGTTAAATATGAAAAATGTGATGTACAGCACATTTTTTCTTTCCTTTACTTATTTAATTGCAATTTGCACCTAGTCCCTTTCATGCCGAGCATCTCACGTAGTTAATTGGTGTAAATTAAATTTCATTTTTTTTTAACAGGAAAAAGTGGTGAACGTGCATTGGTAGCTACTTCAAGTTTTGCTGCAATATGGGAACAACTCAAACAGCCTCATTAAGGGTTTGAACGGACAAGATACATGGCCTTTAACAAAAGCAAGGAAAATGGAACAAGCATGTAGCACAACTTGCAGGGCAAGAAATCCCTCTCTGCAGAGCCTTATGACTGGGACTATTAACCTCTGAGGATCTATACAAGGACCTTAGTACGCAAGAGTTTATTCCTGAGCAAGCCACTGCCTGCACACACACTGTACACCCCCTGGATGCCCACGCCTCAGTGCCACTAGCAGCAATTACTTTCATCTGGCAGCCACATCCTCACCCTATGCTGCTCTCTCCAATCACAGTGATTTCAACAGAAATTCCACCCGAAATCAAGGCCAGCCCACACCTCCCACGGCAGATGGTGAACAGCCCTCCCTCATTATGGGCGCTGAGAACAGCAGCACCTGTCTGCTGTTGCTCCAGCCTGTACCCACACAGCCACAGCTCACACCCCGGCAACCCTCAGCTCACCCCTATTCTCCCCTCAGCCAAGGCCTCAGGCACAGGCTCTCACCAGACAACATGACGCAGCCACCACAACACCCCCTGCAGACATCCTCCACTGAAATGTGGGATGGAAACTCCCACAGGCCCTATGGTGCTCCCTGCTACCCTCCTGGCCTTACAAGTCCTGGCGCTTAACAAAACTATGAGGACCTCTCATCCAAAAGAGAAAGGGCAATTCAAGTAAAGGACGCACAAAGCCTCCTAATTAATCACATAGGAAAACTGTGCCCGTGCTACTATTGATAGCATGCACAGAAATTTCAATGATGCTCCTACATAATATTTGCCTGCATTAAGAAAATCATGGAGTTGCAGAAAGGATTTAACTATCAGTTAGCCAAAGCCCACTACAGGGCCAAAAGCAAAGAATACTGGAGTCGGTATAAACAGAAAGCATTTGATGAACTTCATATTTGGTTATCATCAGGCAGACTCAGGAAAAGGTCTTTCTCCACCTACAACATCTTGGTGTCCTTATGTACTCAGATCCCCAGCTCTAAGCTTCTGCTGCTGCAACACTAACATATGACTACACAAAACTAAGTCAATTCAACACAATAACAGAAAATTTTCCTGAAGACTAAAATTTCTTGTAAGTTTTCATTAAAAAGTAAGTTCCTTCTGAAGGATGTTGTACTGACAGTGCACGAGAAATCCTGCATTTGTTTGGAAAATAAGGATGTAATGAGAGAAACACGGTCCACTTCCTCATAGTGCCTTTTCGACTTCCCTTGGCCATGACCTGAATGTGTGAGAAAATACTTTCCTGTGTGAGAAAGGACACGTTTCCATCTGTGCTTGTTCATGTCCTCCCCTCTGTGCTGAGATTATCAGCAATGGTGCTAGCCACAGAAGCGGCTTACAGATGTAACTGTTTCTCATTATAGCATCTCAGCTGCTCTCTGTCCCAAAGCATAATCAGCCACTGTGTACGTATGCACGTATGGTAGTATACAAAATAAGACCACAAATATCAGCACTCATTTTTGAGTATTTGTTGTTAGCAACAATAAAATCCCAAAAGACAGTAGTCAACAACCCTATGCCACAGTTTATAGCTATTTCATTTCTAGATGAAAGAAAGAAAAAATACAGATTATTTTTTCTGGTGAAAATCTGAGGGAGCAGGACAACTTGAAGGGGAATTCAGAAGCACTAAATTATTCGTTTCCTAAGAAGTCATTATTCCCACACCTTTCCTAAAGACATGTTATTTTCATTACTTTATTTCCTAACATTATTGTTTAATACTTGTATCCATGCTACTAAAGCAAAAAGTCATCCCAGGCTTAACAGCTCAGCATGACTTTGAAGATAAAAACTGAGTAACAGCAGAGAAAATTGTCAAAGAAATATTATTAAACGAAGATTTAACTTAAAATCAATTGCTTTTATTCTAATGCATTCATACAATCACTCACTTCCCCTTTCCATAAACTGGTTATAAAATCCCTTGAGACAGAGGACTGTTGTGTTGTATACATGCCTAATGACCCTATAGGAGCATATTAAAAAGAATAAGAGAGATTTATATAATGTTTTATAGAGGCAATCACAGCTCATCAGATTATTTTCTTTCACATGTGAAAGCAGTTCAAATTAAGAGACTTTCCCCATGTATTACTCTATAGCCGTTTTTCAGAGGAAAAACAATAGTGGGGAGGTGGAGGGAGGTGCATTTGGTATGCACATATATAAAGCCTTCCAAGGACTGCACATGCCTGAGCAAATTCACTCTTCTGTCTGTTAAGCATTCTCATCCCAAGACTTTCAAACCACATCATCATGATGAATACCTGGACCTTGTTTGTATAGCTGAGAGTATCAACATGCAGTATTTAATTTCAAAACCCAGTCATATCCTATTCCACAAAAGCTTGGGTGCTGTTATTTCTTTGCCTATCTTGCCTTTCCCTGATTGCAAGCATCTCACCAGGCATGATTTGTGTTACATAACTCCAGCTTGTTAAAAACAAGTTATTTAGCTAGGTAGCGTGATAGATTAATGAGGTAAATCCAGAATTTGCTTATTGCAGATGCAGACAAAAGCTGCTCCTCAAATAATATGTCCATGTAACATAAAACAAATGAATAAGCAACCACACCAGCACTGTTTACGTTCAAAATTAATTAAATCCCCCAAATTCAGGATCCTGCACTCTAGACTACTGGGTGCCTCTTCTCACACCACAATATGCAAACTCCCTAGTGCATATGCGCTTGACGTTTTTAAAGAGCAACCCACCTCCCCAATCACTGGAGAATTAACAGTTGAAGATTGAATTAATTCATTTCACTCACAAGAACACTGTGCTGCTTTACTGTTTTGGCTGACTTTGATGAGACAAAATCCTCCTCCCTGAGTTAGCTGCAAAAATGCGTGTGTTTCTCAAGCAACCATTCTTACTCATATCCCTGTTTTGGTTACGAAGTGTAAAAGCAGCAGCTGGAGAGGGTTAAACAGGTTTCCTGTCAGTGCTCTGCAAGAAGCAAGCCTCTGTATTCCAGCAAGGCAAGGAAACCTGTTCGGGCTCTGTATATTCAGCATTATTCAGCACTATCGGGACCATATGCCAGCATCCCTAAAGGCCCACCTGACAGCGTGTCCTCTATATTATGCAAGTGATGTGGTCTCCCCAAGGCAAATCATCACCTGACCATCCTGGTCTTTGCAGCTGAGTCAGTATCCAGTGACACGCTCCGTGGAGCAAGCCATTGCCACATAACTGTATTCTCTTCTCAGGCACTTCTCCAGGGGGAAAGGGAAAAATAAAACAGAAAACTAAACTTCTCATATTTCTGGCATCACCACCACAGCAGAGCAATAGGGAGGTGACTGGCTGCCCCAGCAAGGAGGCAGCAGCAATGGGGGCCTTGTGCGAGCACCAGCTGCCTGCCGAGCCCAGACCTGAAACTAGGTCTCAGCCCGCTTGACTGCAGGGGAAGGGAGGGGAAGAGAAAAAAAAAAGGCAGCACTTTCTCAGAGCAGGAAGAAGGGGAGGCCATGAGCGTTTCCTGTTGTGCAGCTGAAACAAGCAAAGACGTCATTACATTTACACTCCCTCAGGGTGTCAGCAGATTGAGGGCCAAAGTTCAGCCATTTCCAATGCACTGCAAGGAGGGAGGTTTTGGAGCAGAAACCAGCAGTGGCCTTATTGCTAACAGCGTTCTCTGCACTTGCATAGCAAAACAGCTAAGCAGCATGTTACCAGGCTCAGCTGCAAAGTATCCTATGTGACTAGAAACAATATTTGCTCTGGAGCTGTGCTGCTCTTGTTTTTCTTGTACAGCTTGTGTAAGAATATTGCTACAATACAGAAGTGCATTGAGCTCTAGCTACAGCCCATACTTCTGCAAACATCTGGAAATCAAGCCTTACATATTTTTCATCCCATGGAGTAAAACATGTTTTGTGAATGCATCTGGGGCACAACTAGAGTGTAAAACTACAGGATTCCCTTGTCAGACACGGCTGACAACCCAGAAAAGCGAATACAGATGCTTCTTTTCAATTTCGCCTCTGTCTTTCTGAAGCAGATAAAGGCCACAAACTTAAGAAAAAAGGGTGAAAGCACAGGAACTGGTTAGTGGCATGCAGGAGTTCAGCATAGGTAACTGATTGTCCTACAGACTGCTCACCTGACCCTAAGTAAACCTTTGGTATACTTACCTGAAAAGCATAGGAAGAACCTGGATTACTGTCCTACCAACCATTACTACCTGCTTAAATTAAACATTAGAAAGACTTTTTAATGGAAAGCATCATTAAGAATCCAAACGGGCCCATCTGGGAGGTTTCAGAGACTCCACCACTAGAAGCTTTAAAGACCTGTCTAAACAACCACCCATAGGAAAACATTTGGTTATATAGCTGATCCTCCCCTGGGGCAGAGGCTTATAGAACACTCCCACTCACCACGAGACACATTCTACACCCATTTTGTTAGCTGCTGAACAACACTGCAAAATACAGTGATAAATACAGGTCATTCCACAATAAGCATGTCCCACAACAACCTCTGGTGTCCAGGACAATTGACTTTTCTTCTGTATGCTGAATGAGAAAGATTGGGTAGCATTGCTCCACTTGATAGAAGACGATTTTCAAATAGAGGTGAAAATGAGTGGAAAATACTTTTTCTGGATTCTCATTGTACCATCGCTAGCTGAAGAAGAGTATCTTTATTGTGTTTATGCAATAACCACCCTGTGGTCACACCAAGAACTGAAGCCAGCCTTTCAGCCCTGGTAATTTTGCGTATTAGAGCTGAAAGTAGGGAACCGCCAGTCTGCCTCTTGGAGTCATAATAAATCATATCTTTTGTGGGAGATATGCAATGCTACTGGCTTACCAAAACTTCATTTTACTGTATTAAAAAAAAAAAACCAAATAAAGCAAAGATAATATTTTTATTTATAAAGTAGATTCTGGATACTTTTCAAAACATATTCTTCTACAAGGATATGAGCTGGTTTGGTTGTTTTCTACCCTTTCCTTAAATTTTTCAAAGACAGCTTATCTTGAAGATCCACTACCCAGCTAAGCATGAAGAAACCTCTAATGCTTCTTGTTCTGACATTAGCACAAAAGACTTAATCCTGAAGCTTGTCAGTCTAGCACTAGTCATCAGGACTGTTTTCAATATAAAAAAAGCAGACAAATGAGTCTTTGGTGATGGCAGTGACTTATAGTACATAATATACAGTCTTAGGAAGAAAATCTTATTTTAATTCTGCATCAAATCAAAGAAGCATTAACTTTAGCAAAGACAGTTTGAATTAGTTCAATATCAGAATCTGACCCTAAAAAATGCAGGTGCCGGATCAAAATCCAGTCCGAATTGTACACAGCAATAGGTGGAAGCAGTGACGTTCTCCTGAGAGGAGAAAGGGGGCAAAACCTTCAAAGTACTTTAAGCACCCTTCCACTGTGCACAGCATTCTAAACAACATGTAAGACAGCCATTCAATTTCCTGAAATCTGACCATAAAGCACTACACTCACTCAGGGTAAGCACAGTCAACTATTTTTAGTCCAATATCTGACAATGAAAAAAAAGCACCCACAATTTGTATTTTTGACTGTGCTGAGACAATTGTTGCATGGCACAACCACAGCACGTGGCCAGGCTGCATAACCACTCAGCACTGGCACATGGTATCACAATAGGCATTTTTCATACATATATGGCTGCCTACTGCAATACAGTGTTAAAAAACAGAGAATATAATATGGAACAACAGTGTTTTCACTCAACCATCAATGTTCTGAGAGTTAATCCTCAGGTAATTACAACTTACTGTTCTATTAGCTGAAGAATAGTATCAAACCGTCTCTACCACAGTTTGCGGTGAGAAGGTGCCATGCATTCCCTGCAGTATCCTTTGCATCCAAATATGACCCTAATATTTTTAAGAGCTGGATCTGCTGTGTTGGTTTTATTCATTTAAAATTTGAAACTTAAAGCAAAGGGCAGATGCAAATTGTGAACTGGCCTGTCAGTGCCCTTGGTATGCTGATGAAGACCTGCTTTTTCACTCCAAAATAGAAGTCGGTTATCATAGGTACAAACATATGGAAAGCAACTCTTAAAGCAGGCTACCTACAAAATATTTAACAACTTTACAGATTCCCAAAAAACAAGTTAAGCTTTTTACCCTTTACAACCCATCGGCATTATACTTAGCACAAAGCCACTATATTGTATCACTTAGCAATTTAAACTACGTACCATGTTTTTACAATTCTTTCACTTCAATTTGAAGAGTTTAAGAAGTGCAAGTGGAAAAACAATTATCTTGAGTTTTTCTGTTGACCTGTATCACTAAAGGAATTCCCTCAAGCAATCCTATAAATAGATAATTAAAACATCCAGTGACACTGTTCTGAGGAAAACAAGGCAACTAAAGATGACAAGGTCCAAGCTGCCAAACACCCGATAGCAGGTAATTGTTTATCTTCAGAGTATACATGGCAGAAAACAGAAGTGGGGGGCTTGGTTTTCACTGGGAACCTGGTACCCAGCCTAAATATGGCAGTATATGCCCATCACTGAGGACGCAACCCAAGCACCAGTGAAGGGGCAGCAATCAGAAATGCCTGAAGTATCCCCCATCACCTGTCTTTTCATCTACTGCACTTGGCTGCCCCATGCCATGCTCTCCTGCCCCAGGAGGGCCCTGCCACCAGCACTGGTCCTTCCCCTCATGTACCTCAGGGGCTCTCCAGACACAGGGATGCACAACTTCCCATTCAGAAGCTGCTGAAAAAACACTGCGTTGCAAAGAAAAACGCTACTGTGATTATGTCATAAGGATTGGATTTAAGATAAAAACATAAATGCTACATTTTAGATGGGATCATCCCATACACTGCAGGTGTGTGTGAGTGTCCATAAGGGTACAACGTGAAGAGTGTATATGTGTACGCATGTACATACATACACTCTTATATGTGAGTTTATAAATACAAAATAATATATATGTATACATATATTATAAGATGTACATACACATAAAAATTAAATATATGAAAGTGATCTCTATAAGGAGTACCAAAACCCTGTGATTGTAACTGTCTTTTGTAAGTAATGACTTAAGAGAGAGTCTTTAAAGAAAACATATTAAGTCCTGGAAGCTAAGTGGAAGAAAAGGCAAACCCTTATTTTGTGGCTTGCTCGAGAATTTATATTTTATTTCAAATGTCTAATCAAGACAAAACAGATCTGAAAACCATTCTTAAGAACCTGCAGTTTTCAACAATAGGTAACCTAATTTCAAGAAACCAAAAGCAACTGCTAAAATATTTATTGAAATTGCTTTCATGGAAACAATGAGAAAACACTATAAAAATGTTAAAAATATTAAATCAACTTGACTGCTTCTGTATCTTATGAATTCAACAAGATGCTAGGCAACAATAATATTTAGAGTAAATATTTTTCTAATGGGAATAGCATTTTCACTCAAATTGACCAGATGATATCAATTAAAAAAAAGCAAAGATTAGAATACAGAAAACACTTCTACTGACTTAAAAACGAAACTGCAATCCAGTGCGTACAAAGCTTGTTTAAGAAGACATTTACTTCTTCTGTCAAAGATCTTTCATAGGCTTTCTTTCCCTTACAGTGTTTTGAACTAAATTCATTCCAAATGATGAAAAACTCTTCACTAAAACTCCAGAAAGTACACACTAACCAGTGTAAAATACTGCACAAGTGCACAAGTATAAAGTTTAACATATCAAAGGCAAATCTAATACCAATTCCAAGTTTTGTACTTATGCTCTAAACCCACTTTAAAAAGACAAACAGTGAAATAAATAAATAAAAAACAGTGATACAAAAATACAGTAACTTTCTACGTAATATCCCATCTGTTCCACCAGAAAACCATGCTGCAGCAAGCCACAGGGGCTACAGCTATGAAAAGCCCTTGTAGAGGAGCCAAACGCTGTAATGAGCAGTTTCAGCAGCCGTGGAAAACTGTACCAGCCACCACAGTAAGGAGGCAGCAACAATGCATTCAGTGGGAACTCACCATCTCATGTCCCACTGGCTAGGGGGACCCAGGCTGCCCACAACATCCTCGGAGAGTTCCCCAGATCTTGCAAACCCAGGGTCAGAGGTTTACATGTACCAGTAAAGCTGGGAAGCACTGAGACACAAGTGCTAGTTGTTTGAGGTTGTGGTGTTTTGACATTGCTTTTTACGGGAAAGTTTTGTCTCCAGAGTTACAGATGCAATAAACTGGATTTCCCCAACTCCTCCACAGACCACACCTCCTGATGCTGCTCCCTGTTCTTGTATTATGCACCTAGTATCTGCACACAGAAATAGTTTCTGGAACATGGGAAGGGGCACCCTAGTATGCTGCTACACAAGAGGCTCATTAAAAATAGGAGCTGCTGTTGCATGCCAGATGCTTGCTCCCTGTTGTGTGCCTTGCAGCAGACGAAGTGCAAGTCTTCCAGCCACTCGGGCGAAGAGGCAAGCAGGAGAGACCTAGATCAAAGAAGCACTAAGGGGTGCTCTGTTATGGTTAGGAAGGCCAATTAAGGTGCACATCCCTCTCCTTCCAGCTGCAAAGTCTCAGGTACTCAGGATTAAGTAGTAAGAATTTACTTCTGCTGCTTCTATTATTATTCATTAGGTGTGTGTTAAAAAGATACCCTACACTTCCAGCCTTTGTTTGCAATATCACACCAAATACAGGTGTTGGGGCAAGGTCAAAGTTCTTTTAACCATGCTTGTAAAGGCTTTGCTTTTGCTCCAGGTCACCATCCCCAGAACAAATGCTGGAATTGCAGAACCCTGGGCAATTAGGAGACCATACCTGGACTGGAGGGAATTCATGAGCCAACATATTATCACAGCTCTCATTAATAAAATAATAAACTGTGCAATTACAGCGGGTTGTACACATACCTCAGGGTATGCAGTAAGGCACAAATTTAGAAATGGAATGTTTCCAACAACCAACAACAACTTAAACAGGCAAGGATCCTTATCAAATGATTAGGTTACTCAAGAATTACTCCAATAAATGGCCCTTTTTGCCCAAGGTTACACATTCTAAAATTATATCATAAGCTTTGGTTGATCTGGGTTTTTCATCTTCCTTTATTTTGTTTGTAGCATTTAAGAAAGGAAACTAGTTCATCTCCCCTCTAATCAACCCATCAGGTGCAAGATTCTATCAAAATTACATCTAGAAATGGGGAAGTGCAAAGAGAAACCCAGCTATCAGTGATAAGCTAATTCAGTTCATTGCAACTGGTCTTCAGATGGAGGACTACATACATAGGAGAGGTAGGTTACATTTAAAATGAAGCATCATACTAAAACCTTGCAAACCTATCGTAAATATTGGTCTCTTGTAACTTTTCATGCTGGACTGAAATTATGCCACCTTAAACAAGGTATCGGACCTCACTAAACATAAACATAAACAAATATAAATATAAATGACATTATGCACAAGCTGAAATGACATGGAAGTTTCTCACAACTTAATAAGCAGTTCTAAACCCAGACAATGGAATTTCACTGGGAAACAAGTATACAGGACAGGTAAGGTACAGTCAAGGCTCCAAGCTCACAAATTCTGCTAGAACTACGATGCCCTCAGGAACCCAGCAAGTTCCTTTCTCAAATGGGTTATAACTACAAAAAAATATAAGCTAAAACCACAGCTCTAAGCCACTGTCAGTTTCAACACTTGTACATAAGACTTCACGCATTTTATATTCAAATCACAATGAAAGCACCCTGGGGGAGATAATACATCTTTTTCTTTCCAAATTACCTTCTACCATCTGGTAATGTAACTATCATTTCTGTGGAGAGTGCCTTTTGTTTTATGTCTCCTCTGCATGAAGTATCCAGAGGCTGTTTCCATGTAGACAGTTCTTCCAATATTCTTCCGTAGTGTTACTATATCCAATAGAAGAGCAGACCTTCAGAGCAGGCTGAAGGTTCCCATTTATAGGCTGAGACAGTCACAAGGAACACTATTTCAACAGTACAAGTCCTACCTACAGCTGATGGCAAAATCCTGGCCTCAAGGAACAGAAAAATCATAAAATCAGTAACAACTTCCTATTCTGCACTTTTATTGAAGTCAGGATTTGATCTAAAATGACAGAGTTTTCATTTTATTCACAAGAGACAAGGCAGTTCACACAGTAACACAAGCTGTGCCGAGCACAGTCTGGTGTCATCTTCTCAGCTGTGGGGCACTGATTAGAAAACTGTGAGATGACGGCAAGATGGTCTTGGGCTTGCCATCAGAGAAAGTGAAGGTCAAGCAACAAGATATCAAGTGTTGGCATGATGCAAATGGGTTTTTTTATGACATGGTTTGTTTGCATAATCTATTTACACAGGTAATCTGTTCATGGATTGACTTTTTGGTCACGTTCCCACAGCCATGAGACCTGGCACCACTAGTTCAGCCATAGTGCTGAAATGGGTGTCCTAACAGAGGAGTGAGGGGTCATGAGCACCACGCACAAGCTATCATGCACCACCAATGACAGGGCCTCAGAAACGACCCTCTAGCCTACTGACTAGCAAGAGTGATATGATTATGCCCTTCAGGAACAAAAGGATACAAAAGGAATTCAAAGTGCTTCAACTTAGAAGACAAACATCTTCAGGGTCCAATAAGACATGACCTTAGCTACATCAGTCACAGGCAATAAAACAGGCCATGCTCAATTACTGACTGTTGGCATCAATGCACCAGCAATGTACCAGGAACAGTAAATAATGCTTTAGAAAGTCCACATGGACATAGATATCTATATACACACTTGTGAAATAAATGCCAATACTCACATATAACTAATGCAAATGAACTTATTTATTTAAGATAAGTAATAAGTTAAACCTACATTGAATCTAGGACAAATCTTCTCTCAGTGACAAACAAGCCAGACCTGCAACCATGAGCTCTTATTAAGTTATTTCAGGTATATGGTACTGTGAATGAGATAGAACATGACTGGAGGCAGAAACTATTATCACATAAATGTATAGTATATATGCATATACATATACATGCATACTTAAGTTTTTTCTTCATGCAGTGTAGCAAACCCTCTCAAATTTCTGGTGTAATGTTTATTTTTATGGGAAACCTCATAGCAGGGGCAAAAAATGCATTTTTGGCTGAGATAAAAACACAGGTATAATCTCACCATCTGGATTTAACACTGAATTATGTAATGAAACTGGGAAACATGGCTGTTTTCTAGTGTTTGAGTCTGTAAATAGCCAAAAAATTTATTTATTACACTCTCGGCTTGCCAGACAGCCCACTTGACTGAGAATGAGTTAGTCAAAATTGGTTTCATTTATTCCCCTGCTTGCTAGTTAAGTGGGTTGAACTATTGACCAGGATCAAATGATACTGCAACTAAATTAAATCAAAACAGTGCATAAGCAGAACATAAAGAGAAATACCTGCAAGCACTAAGCAAGATAAGGCAGTGCTGTATCCTGCGTGTAAATGAGCAGTGGAGATGTCAAACAATGGAAGTTAGAGGATGTTACACTGCATCCAAGATGTTGCCTTCTATAAGATCTTAGGTACTCAAGATGTGCTTGTACAACTTGCAAGTGGACAGGGATTTGAAAGGCTAAATAAGTACTAAAATTCTTTAGGTTAAGGTCTTAATGTTAAAGGGAGACTTGCTCTGATAAAAATAACTGCTTGTAGGCAATTACAATCCACTGACAGTTTCATTAGAAGCCTCCCTCCTCAGCCTATTTATCTTCCTCTCTGGGCCTCATTCTCTATCAACACACATCCAAAAATATGTGTTTAGCATCTTCATTTTCTTTTTTCATTACTGGGGCTGTGAGAGAGAAAGGAACTTACAAGGTTTCTCTCATAATCAATCCATTTGTGAAAAATATGCTGCACTGAAGCCTTGGAAAGGCATGCATAGAGGAACTCCATCGTCCCATGCGTCTTTCCTGCTATGTAGGGAGTGACCTGGGGAGCCAGAGAAGGAAAGTCAGGGTATACCTACTGAAAGCTACTTTGCCATTACTACAGAAGAACAAGCAAGGATCCCAGACATACTGCCATAAAGCATCAGAGTCACAGAGAAAAGTCAGAGGACATAGACCATAACTAAGGCAGAGGTTCTTCTCGTACACTTATCTTTTACAAGTGAATGTGTCTGGGCCAACCTGACATCATGAAAGTTTCAGGTTTATCAACTCTGGATCTGTACAACCATGAAGCAAAACAAGCATTTCCAAAGTGCTGTATAAAGGCACCTTGCCCTTGCTCCAAAAAAGAAGTTTTGGGGGATCTGATATGCTTCCATTTCCTTGTCTATAACTTTCTCACCTCTCTGCCCCGCCTGTTCATAAAAGCAACATACAGAGTGCTGAATTTTTGTCCACAGAGAGATCACTCATTTAATGGAATCATTGCACAGCTATGTGATAACAGTTTAAAACTAATAGTGAGCTGAGCTAAAAATAAAACAGGGAAAATGAAGGAACTGTATTTCATTCTTTTCTCTCCCAACACTTCACAGACCTGCCATCCTGTCAGTAACAAATCAGAACAAATAAAGCTGCTAGGGGAACCTTCATACTAGGTTCTGGAGCTGATTCGTACTGGAACTGATCTACGTAGTAGATCCAGATCCAACTTACAGCCTTACTTCTTTACAAAAACACAGATGACTTAAAACTGCCCCACTACTTACTCCAAATTATGTGGTAGTTTTACTAATGCATGGTTGATTCTGAAGTTTTTCACGAATATTTGACATTACCCCTATGATAAATAAGGTGAAAGATGAGTAAAATTTGTGTATTTTTTTAATTAGTAATTAAGTAAATCAGAGATTAAAAACTAAAAAAGATATGACTGTCATACATTAAACATGACAGATAGCTTACTAGACCAACTGCATTGCTCTCTCCATCCCAACATTTAGCCACCATACCAACCTACTGCAGAGGCAGCAACAATGCACTTGGCATTACTGTAGCTCTATAACAAACACCTTTCTGTGAATTTGTATTTCATGAAGATCATGCTAACGTCACTAACATTGTTTCCTACTCAAGCATATTATATAAATGACTCCTACTCTTATACTTACCACAGATTTCTTCAGGTGTATTAGTAACATTTTGCTAAGTCTGTATTGAAATTCAACGGTACCTTACAAAATTAAATACATGTAGCTTATACATTATTTAAGCCTAAAGAAAACAAGGATTCTAGCAAAGCTGCACTGTGAAAATATGCACTAACTTTTAGAGGAATTTTGCGACTGTTGTAGGACCGAACACAAAATAATGGAACAGGCTACAAGTTCTGTTTGACACAATTTTACTAAGAATGTTGGAAGAAATTATATTCATGTGGCTTTGCAGAGATTTTTAAGCCAACTCTCTTCAAAAACCAAGTATCATGACCTCTCCTGGTGACCAGAACAGACTATCATGTTTCTATCATGTTACCAAGAGGCTCAACTTCATGGTCTCTTAAGTTCATAGTTAAACTCTACCTTTACCAAAGTGTAGAAACTTTTACTGACCAGAATAGGATAGGGAATTTGGTTGTACAAGTCTAGCCAAAACTAAATACCTTTTCCATTAAATAACCATATAATCTCAGACAAAAGGCAAGGGGAAAAAAAACTTCCATAAGCAGCTTCAGAAACTATGTTCATAACCATAATTGGTTTTAAATGGGAAAAAGTAAAAACTAGTCTACCTATATTGTTACAGAAGACCATGAATTGTACTTAATTTTCTCTTCCACAACATTAGCAAAATAGTTTTATAAATTTGACTCTCAATATGAATCAGTGTTCACAGGTGTCATAGAGGACTGTCTGCATGCACAGATGTCAGTTAACCGGGGGCCTATAATAGTCTCTAGAGCATCTCTTTTTCATTGCTTATGCTTGTACAGAAATAAAGAAAAACACTTTCAAAACCCACATAAATTGACAGCAGTTAGAGCAAATAGAGACGTATTTTCAAGCTAACTGAACTATTTCTTTTAGCTGCCTTAGAAAGCTAAGGGACATTAAACTCCACATACTTTTAGTACTTTCGTGAATAGTCTATGCTTAAAATGAACTACACCGGGTAATAAAGACTATTAATAGATGCCAGCGACTTAGCCTCTGTTGAATATTGACTTCGGTCTAAATTAAATGGGTTTTGTTCTAACTAAATAGCATCACATCTTGTTGTCAAGGAAGGGTAACCCCAGTTATTATCTTCCTTGACACCCTACACGTGTGTTGGTTTAATGCAAACCACAAACACAAAATACATAAATGGACTGGTCCATGTATCTTATTTAAACAAACCAAAAGAAACCCCAATATGCAAGAAAACCCACTGACTAATAAAACTAATTCTGATAAGCTTGATCCTGCCCTGTTAGACTTTCTTAAACATAAAGCTCTGTTCAGCATAAGCACAGATATTACTCTATGGGGAAACTGTTCATTAAATAATACTATTTCAACAAAATTAAGTATTCTGCTCCACTAAATTCTCTGAGATAATATCACATTCTACAATGTATAATTAGAAATTTCTCTCAGCTTTTTAAATTGCTTATTAGAAAACATCCAGTATTACTCCATACTCATAAATCACTTGGTAAGGGGTGCACCCAAGCTCCAGCAGTCCACCACCAAGCCTAGTGGAGGAAAATTCCAGGCACGCTCTTGGAGTTTGGGAAGGTGGGGAAGATTAAGTTAAGGTGGTCAGGCCAGCAGCAATACTAGCCTTTGTAGCCAGAAGTGTCTATATATAGTCACTATACATTATGGAAAATACTTGGGGGCGGGGGGATGTAGGGGGGTATTATGCTTTGGTTTTTAATTAGCATTTTCTTATGAAAAGGGTCAAACCCTACTCTACAGCATTACCTTTAAGCCACCTGACACCGTAATTTCCTTTTCCTCCAGTTTTCACTTTCCTATTAAAATGAACTATAAATGCAAATTGTCTAACTGATTTCCTTTGTATGGAATTTTCAATAAACGGCTACCTAAAAATTAAACTTTCTGTAGCAATCACACCTTGAGTTCCTCCTGTATGGCACAAGAGCAACCTTTCAAAAAGTGCTGTACATCCTTCCCCCACCCCTTAGCAGCTTACATAAATCAGAGATTTTAGCTGCAGCAGTTTATTACGGCTGATGCAATGAAGTTAACTTCCATTCTTAAGAACAGAGATATTTTACAACTGGTTTTGTGCAGGATGAATTTTCTTGTACATTAGAGTTGTATTTTTCAGACTCTGACAGAACTGTCAATCACAAGAAAAAAACAAAACAATGAAATAATTTACCGCTAAACACAAACTGAGGTGTAACAAAACAAACATATGTGTGCATGAAGTGGCCATAAACCCATTGCCAACTACATTATTACACCACTTACAGTATGTGTCATTTTTAGAAGGAACTTTTTTATTGAGACCAAGTCTAAATTGACAGGTAGAATGTCCATACACAAACTCAGAAAAAAAAAAAAAAATCATATAATAACCACACAAAATTGTCCTATCAGCAGAACCATGTACCAGGGGGATTTATATCAGATAATTACATTCACATCGGTACACTGTATTACTTTAAGAATACTACCATCAAAGAGGTATAATTTTGGCAGGTGCACTGTGAGACCCCCAACCAGAGAAAGTAGAGAACAAAAAACACATCTAGGTTTTTGCTTACCCATATATAAATCTATGAAAAAGTAAAAAGCAATACTCGGTTTCAAGAAACAGTAAAAGAGGCATGCCCAGGGCAGACCAAAGAAATACAGAAATATAAGCAATGTTGTGACCATGAACAGTTTTGGTCCACACTCCGCTGCTATTACCCTGGCATATGATTCTGAGCGACTATTCTGTAGATGCACAAAATGTGCTGTAAAATTAAAATAAGCACCCAGAATCCACAAAACTTCTTCAGAGAAAGGAGAAATGCTTCTGTTTTGACCATATTAATGATGGCCAGAAGTCAATCACAAAAAACCCCACTTTTATTAATAAAATTCAAGAGACTTTTATTTTGACAGATGAAATTGCATATGATACATGTATCTCTTCTGATTGTTTCATATTGGAGATTTGGAAACACTGCATCAGATTGTTTCCTCTACTCATACCCTCTCACACCTTTTCCATGCTCATAGCTTTGTGGGAGAGACTTCTGGGGACAAATCTTGCTGGGGATAGCCTATTAAAAATGAGTGGTTAGGGTAAAGTCAGTTGTTTAATTTATGAACAGATGTTCAAAATGCTAAAATACTGGTGACTCCCACTTGCTATTTCAGTTGAAGAAAAAAAAAATAGCCTGATGTTTCCAGGGATTAGCATATTTTTTAAATTCACTGATGATTTAAGATCCAAGTAGGTGCTCACTAGTCAGTTATCATGGAAAAATTTCTAACACTTCTATTTACAATGAATTTTTTCTCTCAGGCTATCACAGAGAAGACCCTTTACAAGTCCTAATTTTACTTGAGAATGAAAAGTATGCCCACATGAATTCCTTTTTAATATTTCCTGCTGAAACAGTTGTTGCAAAGTCCTACCAAAAAATGCTTAAACCCCAAAAAGAGAAACAAAACTGTACAAAGCAGCTATTTTCCATTAAAATGGCACAGCCAGCTTGAAATGTTCATTCTTGTGTGATAATTCTGTGCTACTTAGCATCCAAAATTACTAATTGAAACCTGTGAAAAATACTGTTATCTGTTTTTCATCTAGCTTATGCTTCCCCTTGCTGTTTCTTCACTTCTTCAGGAATTGCTAGATATTTCCTTCTACTGAAGGAACAAAAAAAACCAGGTTTAATCAGAGGAGAAAACCAAATAACTACGAAAACACTTATTGTAACCTGTAACATACTACTGCAGAGATGCTCTTTAAGAAATCTGTAAAGAAAAAGATAAGCTGCCTCTTTAAATAAAAGAATTTTTAAACCAGTTTCCTCATAACTTATCAAACCTTTTTCAAATATCAAAGGTATGCAGCCTCTGCTTTAACACTTCCGTGGAGCTTGCAAGAGTATTAGTAATTAACTCTTGCTGAAGACTTTCTCCATCAGCTCTAGTAATAATTACGTATTCCTCCTGCTAGGAGGACCAATAATTTAAAACCGCACACTGTCAGGTTCACTACTTCTCAATGACTGAGGTAAGATGGGTAAACATTTTCCTCTCTTCACCACGCGTGAAGTCCATTGACACAACCAACCAACTTTTGCTGGGCCTGATCTATGTTAGGACCTAAGAAGGCAGAGAACGTTAGTACTCAGGTCTGACAAATCTTTCACAGAATCAAGTGAGAACTAAGTAGTATTTGCTGAGCTTTACTTACAGAGCTGGATGAACAACTATCAGTATAACTGACCACAGTTTTTTATAAAGCCCCATCATGCTCCAATTTGAGAGACAGCTTCCCATATTTCATAATACAAGTCACATACTCTACAGTAATACTATTCAATAGCAAGCTTTTATTTTCCCCTGTGATGGGTAAGTATTGCATTCTTTCACTCAGAAACTGTAAATTATTTCTGCCAGCTACACAGCTCCTGTATTCCCATTACCTTACCCAATATAGTTAAATTTCAAAAGTAGTAGCAGTAACTTTCCCTGCTGATGACTCCAAAATGATGAGAGGAACATACAAAATGGTACTCACTACTTGCACTTTCATTTAAACCCAACTCACCTTAATTCTTTCAGAAAACAAACAAAACAAAAAAAAAACTAAATAAATGAATAAGCAAAGAAGTTTGGCAAAATGCTCAACAGTTAATACCCTGCTTTAAAAACTTCCAGCTTTGGTTACAAACATGTGGACCAGCGTCATAAGTTTACTCATATAACCAAGTCCAGCCAATAGTATTAGAAATAGTTAAAAGTCAAAAAAGAATGGCCTTGTAGGGTGCCACCACATAAACTAAACAAGATACACTGCCAAACACTTAAGCAGACACATGTACTTGGTTCAGCAAGGACCACATGAATGCATATGGCTCTCTGTTTTGTCTTCATAGTAACAAGAACATTTGTAAACAGATCACACATATGAGGCAATCTATACTCACTTGAGAATCTAAAAATCTGCCTTTGTAAAGAAGCATTCTACACTGTTGCCACACAATTGGACTTAGAAACACAATTAAAAGTCCTCTGTGCTTTTTTGGGACAAGTGCTGCTCAATTTTATTCCTATCCGTAGCAGTGATGTTTCATCATGCAACGTCAGGATGTGTGTAACTCCTATGCCCAATAACCATTGGAAAATAATGCCAGCAATAAAAAAATAGGCTATAAAGCATAAAAAAAATGGGATTGTTCTATCAGCAGAAGTAATGACACCCTTACCATACCACTGCTGCCTGCACAGCTAAAAAACGGAATAACCTTAAACATATTTACAGATAACAGTAGTAACTTATTAAACTCACACAGAAAAAGCCCTCATAGCTTCATCTATAACACCGACATTTATTTTCTTTTCATGAGGCAAAGCAAGAAAAGAAATGAAGAAAGTTTCAGATAATCCATACCTGAAGTTTCAGAAGTATCTCCTGACGGGAAGGCTAAGGAAAGATTTAACACTTAACTGTAAATAAAAATAACCCACAGGTTATTTTTCATCTATCTAAATATGTCCACATGCTGCAAACCTAACAGGCAGAGACCCTTCTATCTTTAAAAACAGATGCACTTCTTCAGCACCTCTGTATATCATTTTCACTATCAAAATACAGAGGATTCTGCACCACGTCCTCATAACGTGAGGATCAAACTCCTCTCGTGGTCTGTGGTAATTCACAACAGCAACAGGATTTAAAAACTGGGCCCACTGAATTTGTGCCCTGTTACACCAGTTGTTCTTTTAATGGGGTAATTACCGCAATTACCCGGTGTCCCCAGAACTCCTGCCGATGACCGGAGCCCCCTTGTGCTGGGAGCTGCACAGACACAGAACGGAAGGCACCGGCTGTACGCATAGCTCCATGGCACACAGTAACACAAACCTATCCATTAATGGTTTGCTTTTGCCACCCTCACCACTTCATCTACTTCTTCCGTAGTAATTGACAGGTCAGATTAATTAGAAGAACAAAAAAACCCAAAAGTAACACCCTTGACTAAGTAGGCATAAAATGGTTTCTATAGTACTTCATAACGTACAAAACCAGACAGGTTTTACACTGAAGTTGACTTCATTTTAAAATGAGAGAAGGGAAATTATTTGGCTGAGTATTTATGCTGAAACTCATTAGTATTTCTATTAGCTTAATTTAAAAGGGCATTTATTAATTAGTGTCATTAAAAAACCTTTTAAGTTTTGATGAGTAGTTTTATTTTTGCAATTACCATATAAAGGTGAAGCGGGGGGGGGGGGGGAACAAACCTGAAAATAAACAACGTTTGACCACTACTGCCGACTAGTAAGAAAAACAGATAACCTTTTTTTCTGGGAAATTAAGCTCGAAGGACTTTTATCGTTGCCCCGGGGCGAGACCCGGCCGCCTGCCCACAGAGACAAGCCGTATTAGCCAGTGGACGGACGAGACCCCGGGCCGGAGGCACGGAGGCCTCCCGCTGGCTGCCCCCGCTGGCGGGTCGGGGCTCCCGGGGCAGCACCTGGCTCGCAGACATCCCCTTCCTGCCGTACTGCCCGGCAGGGAGGGAAGTCGGAGCGGGCTGCGGGGCATCACCGGGGCTTTCCTTTCCCCTCGCCTCGCCGCTTAAGCCCCCAGGGGCGGGGACAAGGCGAGGCAGCCCGCGGCGCCCGTTCCTGCGCGCCTCCTGCCGCGGTGCCGGCGTGAGGTATCCTATGCGACAGGCGCGGACGTGCCGCTTACATAATCACCGCCGGCCGCACACGTACCCCGCGTTACATAAGGGACCGCGCGTCCGGCAGCCCCCGCGCCGCCGGCCCCCACCCGCCGCTGCCCCCGCGGCAGCCCCGCCGGCGGGCGGGCCGGGGGAAAGAGGTAGGGAAGCAGGGAGGGCCCCTACGACGGCCCCGGCCGAGTCCCTCGTTAACCCCCTTCCTGTGGCGTTTACACGTCATGGAACATTCCCGGAACGGGCCAACGTCCCACCCACTTCAGGGAACAGTCACCGCGGCGCAGCGCGCACACAGACTCGTTCACACGCGCACCCCGGCGCGGCGGTGGGACTCCCCGCACAGACGCACACCCCTTGCGCCCGCCGGCCCCTCGCCGCACCTCACGGGGACGTGACGGCAGCCGGGGCCACCCCACTGCATACCCCGCTGCCCCGGCACGCTGCCTGCCGCCGCGCCGGGTGGCCCCGGGCTTCCCCCCCCGCAGGGCACCCCCTCAAACATCCCCGGAGGCCGCGGAGAGAGCCCCGCCGGGCCGGCCCCCCCAGCGAGCGCTTGTCCCCGGTGGTGACCATGCCTATTCCCCGCCACAGGAGGGGATTACGCAAGGCAGCCTGCTCCTCATCTGCATACGCTCACAAGCTGGGTATTCCCCGCGTTTCCTAACAGCGTGACACCGACAAAGGCCGGGCCTCGGCCCCCTCCCGAGGCGGCTCAGCGGGGCGCCGGGCCGGGAGAAGGGCCGCCGGCCGTAGTGCCCCGGGGCCGATGCCGGTGGCTGCCAGCGCCCCAAGCCGCCGCCACAGAGGTGACTTACCGGTCCGGCAGTTTTACAGCCCCGCCGGCGCCCTCCCCCGCGCCTCCCGCCGCCTGTCCTCCATTTACCCCCGCAGCCCCGGGGCCGGGGGCGCCCGGCGGCAGCTGCTCCCGCTCGCTGCTCGGGCGGCACTCGGAGCACCGGCGTCTGACCCACCGGCTTGACAACCGCCCTCTCTGCCGCTGCCCGAACCCCGGCCAGTCGGCGCCCCGCACGCAGCCCCGCAGCCGGCGTGGCCGCCGCAGGCTGCTCGGCGCGGCTGTCAGCTGGTGCCGGTGACAGGGGACGAGCGGCGGGAGGGGAGGAGGGGGCATCCCGCAGTACCCGCTGCTGCTCACCTGGAGAGCCACCGCGGGGAAGGAGGGAAGCCCTCCCGGTGCCCTTGCTGCCGCTGCGGATCCCGCCGGGCGCTCTCGTTGCTCCTTTGCTAAGGGCTTGCCTGGAGGAATGAGGTGGCTCGCAGTGCTTCTTTATATGTAAGGACAGACAGCGATATTCCAGCGGCCGAGGGGCGCCCGCTTCACGCATTTGTCTGCAGGCAGGTCATTCCTCTCCCTCTCTTTAGGCAGGATCACCACCATCGCCCTGGCAGCGGCGGAGGGGCTGGTGTTGCACTCGGGGGAGAGGCGGCGGCCCGGGAGCCGCAGCCCGCCCTGCCCGGGGCGGGGGGAGCGCTGGCGCTGCGGGCAGATCTTGCCGGGCTATTCTTGGCACCACTTCCCAGAACACAACTTACGGGGAGGCGAGCGCGGAGCGAGCGCGGGGAGCGCGCCGCCCGTGACGTCACCGGGTCCCCCCGCGCGCCGGCGGGGGAGCGAGCGAGCGGGGCGCGACCGGCAGCGCGCGGCCGCGGGGTGATGGGTGATGCCCGCCCGCGTGTGCGTGTGTGTGTGTGAGGCGGCGAGAGGCGAGGTGAGCCGTGCCGCCGGGGAGGGGAAGGAGGAGGCTGGGCTTCGGAGGGCGAAGCCGCGGCCTCTCCCCGCCGGCGGAGATCGCCGCTCCCCGTCCCCGCCGAGGGAACTCCCAGGAGAGCCGGTCTCGACTTGCCGCGCGTCCTCCCGGCCCGAGAATTTTCTCCCTCCTCCTGCGAGGAGGAGGACGCAGGATCCTCCTGCCCGCTCCCCTTCCTGCGCTTCCTCCTTCTTCCGCGCCCCGCTCGCGCCAGCCCGGGATCGCGCTATCTGTCAGGGAGAACAATACTGCACCGGGACTCCCGGTGCCGGCTTCACGACGCGCCTGCCGCCGGCTCCTCCGAAACCGGGCACAGTTCTGCCCGCTGCGCAGGCAGGCACCCGACCCTCGTTCACCCTTTAGCACACGGCCCATGCAAGTGGTTCGCAGAGGGCAGAGAGCCGTGCCCGCCGCGCCGGCCTCTGTCGCACACACACGCATTTATTTTAACAGCCTCTCACGGCCAGCGCGGCCCGTGACAGCGACAGGACAGTGACGGCGGGGACCCAGCTACTGCCGCCGCCGCCGCCGCCGCCACCTCACGCCGGCTGTAACACCCGCCCGCCCGCGACCCCGCTTCCCCCCGCCGCCGCTGCCGCCGTTCACGGGGCCGCCTGCAGCCAATGAGCGCCCGCAACGTCCAGCGACGGGGCGGGGCCGGGGCCGGTCTCCCGCTGCAGCCACCACCCCCCGCAGGCCCCGGGGCGGGGCAGGGCCGGGGCGCCGCAGGGGGAATACCCTCCTGGCGGGGCGGGGCGTGCGGTTCCGGGGAGCGTTCCCCCGCTCCCTCGCGGCAGGCAGCCGGGTGATCGCCTGGGTGGCCGCGGCTGAACCCGGAGCCGGGGCAGGTCCCGCGGCCCCGCACGCCCCGCTGGCAGCGGCTGCGAGTTGCGTAACGCCGTGGGGAGTAGCGGCGGTGTTTCCGCAGCGGGGAAGCCCGGGCAGCGCTGGGGTACGTGCCCGGGCTCCCGTCTCGATGGGCACAGGGGAGTGTTGCGTTTGCGAAAGCGGGTCTGCCTTTAATTTCCAGAGCAGAATAGTCTTTTGAGAAAGCCACTCAGTCGCACTTGAAGGCTACCGTGAGTTGATTCCATGTGATGCCAACTCTCCCTGTGACATCGGAAGTTATACCAGCGCCTGAGATTATTTGGTTTACATCATGAAAAAAAAAAATAGCCTCATGGATGAAAGGGAAAGAGTGTACGCATAAATCCTGAAAGCTGTAGTTCTTACGGCAGATGCCATGGCAAATAAAACCAGTCTTTCATAATTTTAGTGGCTGAGAACTGCAGCTGTTAGGGACTAGTAACAATCCTGTGCTTGGGGTCGGTAATACAGGGCACAGAATCTACTGATAAACAGCCTGTCATCCTAGCGTGGCCCATGGCCCCTGTTGGCTTTGGTAGCCCCTGGCTCAGGCTCACAGGCTCCACTGCACTCAACCCAGGCAGTGCAAGAGTCTCAGGGATTCTTGGGACATGTCTCAAATGATGCAGGCACAAGCATCTGGCATGATCGTAATTTTATGATAACATAATTCCTGTCACATAAAAGGCCTGCTCCTGCAAGCTTGCCCAATGCTAAGAGGACTGAACCACAGCTGACAGTAGCTTCCTCCTTGTTAATTTGTAAGCATGCCTTTGTTTTCCTGATTTTCAGCGTAAGTGATACTGTCATTGCTGACATGGAGTATTGTTTGACTTGAATTATTCTGTCTGAGTAAACATACTGGCCTTAGGCTTGTGATCTTTATTTGATGTCATGTCAGAATAAGTCAGTGGGAGACAGGAGTGCTTAGGATTTGTTTTAAAATGAGGATTTCCCATCCTGCCACATTCCACAGCAACTGTGTTTACCTCTGCCCCAAATGATGGCTGCCAGTACCTTCCCTCTGGGAAGCCGCAGGATTCTGCCCAGCACCTTTGACTCCTTGCTGCATGTTCTGCTTCTCTCCTGCCTCTCACAAGACTTCAGAAGTTCATTTTTATTGTCACAGAGACCAGATGACAGAAGCTACTGCAAGAAGGTTCAATGTTCTAAATAATTTTAAAGAAAATATTTACTGACAAGTATTCTCAAAGCAAAATAAGAAGTGTTTTTTTCCATAATGCTTTTCAAAATAAGGGTGGGGTCTTTTTTCTGATTATGTTGGTTATCTCAGAAAGCTTTACTTTGTGTCCTTTCCCACATTCTCTTTACCTTAGTATTGCAGCATCTGAGCCACTGCCATTTCCTTCATTGTGGCTCCACAAGGTACGTACTAGAGTTACAGCTCTTGAGCCCCTTCATATTCCCAGGGCAGAGATTGAAGCTAAACGTGTGCTCAGAGACCTCCACTATTGTGTGTAATTTGTTTGGCTCAAACCCCAGGGCAGGCTTTGACAGGCTGCACAACTTGCAGCCACAGGAGTCCTTAGCTTGGAGTAGACCCCCACCCCGCCCAAGAGGCCGGGAGGTCTTTGTGTGGTTCCTTCAGCCCACTCCTGCTCTGTGCACTGCTGTAGGGGAATGGGTTTAACTTAGTGCAGACGTACCTTCATCCCCAATGAATCCCCTTTCCTTCCCATGGGGAGCATGAGGCAGGAGGACTGTCCTGCAGGGTGGCTGCAGCTGGGATTTTTTTTTAAGGTCCCTTCCAGTCTAAACCATTCTATAATTCATTTACATCCAGCATTTAATAAAACTATCACTCTAACTAAACTGAGGTTTAAATCTCAGGTGTGATATTTACAGCTGTTATTTCAGTACAGATTTTGCAGATTCATCGGAAAAGAAGTCATTCTTGCTGCTTGGAAAGCACCTTAGCCATCACAGCTGCCACTAGTAGCAAGTGCAATGTAGAATGATAATATTCAGCAATTATGTTCACAGTTTATTAAACACTATCAATTATTCTGAAAACTTGGTTTGATCTCAGAACATACAGAATCCATTGGTTTTGTAAGCTCTGCCATTCCCGAAGTAGATAATAGAAAGCATTACATAGTTTTTCTATAATAATACAGTTGAGTTGAAATGTTAAATAACTATTCATAAAAGAGCTAACAATTTTTAAAGAATTCACCTTTTCTTTCTTGTGAAAAAATTACTTGGTCCCTAAACCTGTACCCATGAGCTCTTTACTATTTCTTCACAAAGTTGTTGCAGATAGAGCTGCACCAAAAGAAAAATTCCTTTATGTAAACGGATTGATATGATCTATCACTTTCAGTGTGAGTAGTGTAAGGTAAAATAGACTAAACGTACCCAAATTTCTGAAAGTCTCGGAGGATAGGAGTGCAGATCAAAATCAGCAGTGTTATTTTGCTGTTTAGTATCCTCTTTCTTAAGGTTAGATTAAGTGAGAAAATCTATGGGAAACCATCTGGGAATGGCTTTCCTCATAAATAAATACTAATAGTTTCCTATCAATGTTGTTTAAAACACATTGTGCTAATTGTGTAGGAGCTTCCTTCCACTTTCCTTCACTCCTTTTTCCAATTGCCTGGACCATAAACATCTCTTGCTCCCCTCGCACCTTCTGCCCCCACCACTATTTTCTAACTCCCTGGTTATATTCAGTGCTCCTCGCACTTGTTAGTAAAGCTGCAAGACACTCAGAGGTGGTTTCCAGTGCTGGAGGAAGAGTACACTCCCTCCTCTGTCCTCCTCCTCTTTGGAGGACCTGTTCTTTCTCTCCACATGATTGACAGAAGGGCCTTATAGCTGGATGCTGGGACAACAGAACAGCTGACAAGGGTGAGGGTCCCTGACACCAGCCCCTCCTCAAGGACTCTCAGAGAGCCTGAGGGGCACCCCCAGCAGCTCTGGGGCTGGGAAGAAGGGTGAGAAGGGAGACCAAGCTAGAGCAGAAGACTCGGTGAGAGCCCTGAAATGGCTGCATTTGTCTCCTGCTTTGCTTTGGATGCCAAACACAGTATAAAATTAGCTTGTAGAGCAGTATTCATTTGGGTAACTGAGGGGATTTTTATTTTGAGAGATACCTTCTACTGACAATCCCAAGCTCTTCTTCTCAGAGATAACTAGCAGCTAGCAGCTATGAGTTTCACATATAATTTATCATTTAATACCATAAAATGCATTTGCAGCCACAGCATCCCACTTTCCCATTTCTACACATTGCCTTCACGCTGCTCAAGTGCTGTCTTACCTTATGAGAAAAGAGAAAAAGACATTGCTGATTCAGCCTCCCAGTACCTCTCCCTGTGTGTTCCTTGTATCCAGGCTGCTGCATCTTGTTTGTCTACTCTTCTACATAAACAAAGGCAGTCTTTCCTCATAGGGGAGTGTGCTCATGAGTCCTACACAGAACACAAAGAAGTCACAGTGAAGCACTTCTTTATTCACAACAGATTCAAGCTCATACAATATCAAGTGGTGCAAAGGAGCCTGAAGCCAAGGTGGTTAGCTTGAGCAACCCTGTGTGTAAATAACTCTGGCAGAGGGCCCAAAGGAAGGGGAGTACTGTTTGCCTGGTAAGGAATAAATGGCTCTATATCCTGAAGGAAGAATATTTTTTCTGCTATACTGAGCTTTTCCGGGGGGGGGGGGGGGGGGGGAGAAGAAGTGATTTTCTCCACATAAAGTATTTCCAGATGCAGAACTAACATGCTGCGTGTATCAACAGCTTGATAATAACATGTCATCACTTGACCTTGGAAGGGGGAGAAAAATGAAAAAGGCAGAATTTTCTGAAATTATGCCCTTTCATGGGAACATTTTTTAAAGCCCGTGAATTCTGGGAAAATATTTTTAAATAAAATTGTATTATTTTTTCTCATTTTCATTTTTTTTTCACAGTTAATTAGCCACCTAAATAGGAAAATCTACAATGCTGACCAAAAGCTCAGCCAAGTGATCCTGTGCACTTCTCATGTGAGATTAATGAACCCTGCAAGTGCTATAGCCAGGTTCTCTTTGATCATCCCTTTTTACTATCTCAACCCTATTAATTTTTCGAAAGACCCTTATTTTGGGGCACTTTCTAAAACTATTTTGCCTTGCTAACAAGTGGGCCATGTTATCAGGCACTGGTTATTTCTCTTCAAAGAAAAAGTAATAGCTCATCTGTATTTCTGTATACCATACTTGGTTCTCTCCCCCACCTTGCCCCAGTTTTCTAGGAACAGCTGAAATAAGAGCCTGCCAAAGACATGGCTTGATTTAGCAACTCCTGAGTTATATATAACCTGAACAATCAAGCAACTCAATTTTCTAAAAGCTTACCTATTTATATTCTCATTAGACCTGATAGCCTTTCATTTAGCATTCTTCTGGAGTAGACAACTTTCAATTTTGCATCATCTTCCAATTCAAAGAAACCTCGAGTGCTTCATGTACAGAGAATTTCATGTATGGGCTGGGGAGAGATAAGAGGGGCAGACCACTTTTAGAAGTGAAAAGTGAGTAGTGACCACTTGCAAACAGAGTAAAGGAGAATGTCTTGGCATCTCAAAATGACAGAGGGCACTTTGGATAAGAAAAAAATACATTAACTAAGTTGCAGCTAGCTAGAATTTGAGCATATTACCCTATCTCCTTCACCCTTCTGTCACATGTCATGGGAACCTTCCTAACCACATTGGTTGCCCTCCTGGTTTTGCATCTTGGAATCTTCCCACAGGCCAGCGCCTGGAGCATCCTACAAATTACCTTCCTTCACAGTGGATTCAGAGGGAAGTGTGCCACCTACTGAAGGACCTCAGCCATTTTCCATATGTCTTAGACTTCTAAGTTCTTTCCAATTCATGAACTTTCCAGGCATTCATGCTACTGATTTGAATTATAAATCAGTCTTGGTTTATGAAAGTTCATAAATGCAGCAATTCGAAGGTCATGAAGATAGACATGTGCAAATGCAGTGTCATTTGAAATAAAAATAAATCCTCTGTCTGATAGCAAGCATAAGAATCACCCCTAAATTATCAAAGGTAGGGTAATGTAGGGGTGACTATAACTTACCCTAGTCACCCATTTTGCCAAAAGTGGGATAAATATCAAGATTTATTTCTGTAACTGTAAAAAAAAAGATTAGATTTGGGGATAATCAGTACATCACATGGATGTGGTGGCAATACTGACACAGACAGTGTTTGGAGTTTATTTATTAGCTAAGGTTTGCTACCAAATGAGTGAACAACTTCCTTTCCTGCCAGACAGTGGTTACCTTTGACGGTGCACTTTGTTCAGTTAATCATTGGGCTGAACAAGCTCAAAGGAAACATTACACAGTTGTTTTAACTTGTTTGACACACCTACAGAGTGTCCTTTAGTTACCTGTATCTCATGCCACCCAGTTATTCATGTGTAGCAATGCAACATTCTTGCTATCAAAAAAGTTGAAACAGATTTCAATGTTGTTTCAGCTGTTGTAACAGTGGATCCTAAGTAAATGTTTTTACAACCCTGGGTAACTGAAAAACTTTGCGTTTTGAGGCTTATCAGAGCCTTTCACTTTGGAGACAGTGATTTAAATTATGCTCATGTACATGCACACACATCACAGTAGATAATCAAAGCATTGAAAATTGCGATTCACTGAAATTAGCAGATAATATAAGTATTGGGTACATTTTGTCTATTTTACCTTACACTACTCACACTGAAATATAAGTATTAGACTTGGTTTTTTCCCAAGAAATATTGTTCTTAAAACTTCTCATGAAGAATTTCATCAAAACTTCAGCCGGAAAGAAAGGAAATAAAATAATATGGTTGTCGTGGTTTAAGCCCCTCATGCAGTTCGCTCACTCACTCCCCCCCTCTTTCTTCCCCACAGGTCCTGGAGGGATGGGGAGGAGAATCGAAAGAATGTAACTCCCACCGGTTGAGATTAGAACAGTTCACAAACTAAGGTATAACACAAACCACTACTGCTAGCACCAATAATAAAAATAACAAGGGAAATACAAGGGAAGAGAATACAATCACTCACCACCCGATACCAAGCCAGACCCAGCAGCGAACCCCCCTCTTCCAGGTCCCTGCCCTTCCCTTTTACCTCCTGGGCATGACATGCTGTGATATGGAATAACCTCTTTGGTCAGTTTGGGTCAGGTGTCCTGTCTCTGCTTCCTCCCGGCTTCCTCTCCTCCCTGGCAGAGCATGAGGCTCAGAAAGTCCTTGGTCAGACCAAACAGTTCTAAGCAGTAACTGAAAACATCAGTGTTATCAGCTCTGTTCCCAGGCTGAAGGTCAAAAACACAGCACTGCACCAGCTACCAAGAAGGATTAAAATGACTGCTACCGCTGAACCCAGGACAGTGGTTTTAAAAAAAATCTTAATGTCTTTACATTTTGAAAATGTGTATAATACAAACCTTCAATGCTTCTGCCAGTTTTGTCACAGTCTTAACCTGTCATACAGTACAATAAAATCTCTGTAATATCTGAAACTGTACAATTCCAGGTTTCACATAATGTAGGAAACAGCAAGCACAAAACAGGGAGATAGCTCTAGTCTCACCATCACAGTCATGGGGCCTATACTGGCTATCACGAAGCAAGAACAGGTCTGGAAGTCATTGAGGGCAGTTCTGCAAAACCATCAGCTCAGTGTTCAGCAGTGTCTGAAACAACAGAGAAATTATTGGGAGTTATTCAGAAATGAAAGGGATAAACAGGCAATAGAGATCTAGGGTGGTACATACCAAAAGCACTTCTGTTCATTTTCTGTGCACTGTGCTCCCAGTGGGACCACTCAACTGGCTAAATCCTCAGGCAGTCAGAGCACAAGCTGGCAATGGCTGCCACAGTGGCAGCTCTTTCAGAGAGGGCTTTTCCTAGCCACAAACAGCTCCTCAGTCTCCCAAGGCGCACACTCCAGCTGCCAGGGCTCTCAGGCACAGGAAGGATTTTGTGGATTATGAAAGGTGGCTATCTCGTTGGTAGTATCTGTTAAATTAGTAGTCATGACGAGAGGGTGAGCCGGAAGTGAACACTCACTTTGATGTTCTCAAAATCTAAAAAACAGTAAGGAGCTGTCCTTCTTTCCTTCCCTAATTCCAAGAAAACTACCAGTTTTATCAGATTCAGAACAAGCAAAAAGGACCACTTCCTGACACAGCACATGGTAAAAGCAATGGACCTGCCACAGAAGAATGGGATATCAGAGTATGAATGTCTTCAAAATA
The DNA here is from genome assembly GCA_017639245.1 of Myiopsitta monachus. Taxonomy (NCBI): domain Eukaryota; kingdom Metazoa; phylum Chordata; class Aves; order Psittaciformes; family Psittacidae; genus Myiopsitta; species Myiopsitta monachus. The sequence continues at coordinate 49,427,579 of CM029925.1, read as the reverse complement.
AGATTCACCTCATTAGCTGTGAGATAGATAGTCCATTATTGGCTATTAAAACAACAGTCCATATGCATGCAAATGCTCAGGGGGTCAGTCCCTAAGCCACTCGCTGACTGGAAGAGGTGGGTGTATCATGGAAAAACATAGGAGACAAAAAGAGAAAATTCTTTCCTTAAGTGATGTAACTGCCCACGGTGTGAGGACAAAACTTACACAGAGCTTTCGTCTGGGTGCAGTAGTAGCAGCTCTTATCTTCCTACCAATTTATGGTTTTTAATCACAATTAGCCTCTCTTTCTACAAATGTGTGGCTGCTTTTGGGCTTTTCCATGATTTTCAGTTTCAAAGATTATATGAAGAATCATGTAATGAAAATTTTGGTACATCCTTGAACTGTTTTTCTTCTTCATAATAAAGAAAAACATTTTGAAAAATGCAACAAAAGAGACATTGCAGAGCCTGTTGTATTTTCTGCTTTGAAAACAGAAGTGCATTAAAAGATCTCCAGCAGGATACTGATTTGTCATGATGTAACCAATTCTAATAGCTAAAAGATCAATATAAACTCTATTTTCTGAATACCACAGGTTTTTAAATGTGAAATGCCCAGAGAGCAATCTTTGTATTAACTGATTTTTTTGAACTTCTAATATTTTTGAACCATTGTCAGCCCAATCTGGTGTTCAGCATATGTTTTGCACTGAAGAATCCATATACCATTTGGCTGTAATAAAGAATATGAAAGGTATGTCAGTCATTAGTCATACTCTGGAAACATATATCTGAAAAACTGATACATGACCGGTTGCCAGTAAGCAGCAATCTGCTACATAAATGAAAAAAAGTATGTTATAAAGCTACGTATTTTAATGGTAGTATTTAAATGTTAAAACTGTAAACTGCAATGGTAACAGCATTTCTCTAACGGACTATTTAATATCACTTAAGACCCACTAATTACTGCATAATGATTCTTACATCAATGGGAGCCGGATAAAATTGCATAGAGTCAGGATACTACAATCAAGTCTGAAGGTCAAGCTGGTGTGTAAAGGTATACTTACAGTTAAGTGCAGGAATAAACCTAGTGATTGCAGTGATGTTCTCTTGGGCTTAAAGTTAAACAAATGCTTAAGTGTCACAGACATTACAATTCTGTGCCCTGTATAATTTCTCATAGACAGCGACATTTCTTACACACCTCTAGGAGGAGAAGCATGATTTGGTCCAAATCAGTACACTAATAAAACACTCGCCCATCTCCAGTGATTATTATTAGGCACATACACAGTTTTATTTTTGAGAATTATTGGGTTTTTTTTTCACGTGGCTGGACACTACTGCCTCTCCAAGTCCACAGGAGACAGTGTAGCAATTAGAAATGGTGCAGAAGTAGATTTTCCTTTCACACCATAGTTTCTGATGCCAGAATAGGCTGGTGTATGGAAATCTAAATCCAAGATATTTGGACCTTTTAATTTGGTTCTTACCACTTTTCATCCAGACTCATACAACATGGCAGATAACAAAGTTATACCTATGCTAGTCAATGAAACAGGCTAGAGCCTGTTCTCTGTCCTTGAAGACTCATATCTTTAATGTCTTGTATCTTTACTGCCCTCCCAAAGCAGAGCAGCACCATGCACACACACTGCCTGGCAGGAACAGCCCTGAGCCCATGCTATTCCTCATCTTGTTTGGCACAAGACAAAACCCTGCCAGAAAACATGTTCACTGCCAAACAATGGGCTAACCAGCAAAGGGCTAAAACCATGACCTGTACCTGTGTTACACATCAAGACAGAGGAAGCCTAAGGGGATGAAAAACGTACAATCAGAAAGTCAGGGGACAGCTGGCAAAACCCATGAGGGAGGTGAAGTACATATTGGTAGGGAGTGAAAAAATAAACTTATACTGGATGGGAAGAGAAGAAATACTGAGAAGGAAGTAATCTCAATTCAGAAAGCACTTAATAAGATCTTTTAAGTTAAAAGCATATGCTTTAGTATTTTCTTACCAATAGTCTCTGCACTTCAAGTTAGGAATGTATTTGAGCCGCTTGCTGAGTTGGGGCTTTGCAGTGGAATTTCACAAGCTGCTTGAAGTTATATAAGTCACTGAGAGATAAGCTTCCCCTTCCCTAGCCCTGTTGTTCCACCACCTCTCATCTGCTGGCATTACTTGTACTTGTGCAAGCTGCACTGTCAGTGGCACCAGCAATGAACTGCAATGGGGGCTGGAGGACATACGCAGGAGAGGCAAGGGCAAAACAGGATTTTTCAGCACCTGCAACTGAGCTGGACACAAGCTGAAGACACTTGTCAAACCACACTCTGTGTGTCCTCAGCCACTCCACTCCTTCTCCTTCAAACTTATCTTGGACAGGCTGCCTGAGCCTTCACAACCTTTTTCTGAAGTAGTTAAATAAGCACCATATCTGCACGCAGACATGGTGTAAGAAACAGATCCATCTACGTGACTAGAAATAAATAAAAAAAAATAATTTGCATTTTCAGAATAAACATTTCTAAAAATTGTGGATTTTTTTTTCCTGAAGAAGTGCCTGACAGATGGTTTGAGCGAGGAGTGGTGAGGCACTCAAACAGTACCAATTTCCTCATGTTCTTGCAGCTATTTAACAGTTTCTGTTGCACACGCTAAACATCGAGAGCATTTCTGAAACTTCAATTTCACCTTTTAACATAGAAAGAAAAGAAAACATTCAGATGTTTCATATTGATACCACTGGAATGATGCTGCCTAAGTTGTTCGTCTCCATCATTCAATATACAATGCATATAAGGACTACTTCATTAGTCAGGAAGAGACAACAAAACAGCACTAACCATTTGAAACCTATTAATCTGGACAGCCCCATTAGTATAAGCAATACTTTATTATTACCAAATTAAATCCATTATAAGTATACTGAGTATCCAATCAGGTTAGTAATAAACTGACTAAAACTGTCTACATGAATGACTGTACTCCTTGATGGAACACATTTGGTATTGCTATACATTGATCTGACTTTTCCTGTGCTGTACTGTTAATTATAACTCAGATAAACTGACTTTTATAGTGTGCAAAACAGCTAAACATTTAATGGGAGAACAGTTAGAATGTTTTCATAGTTTCTGCGGTTGATTTTTTTTTTGCTCTTTAGGGACTACAAGATAGTTTCTAACATATCACAGTTCCATCAGTCAGATAATCCTTGATCACTGTGAAATTTAATTACATAGAATCATCAAATTAACTAGGTTGGAAAAGATCTGTAAGATCAAGTCCAACCATTACCAAGACTGCCAAGACCACCACTAAACCATCTCATCATATTTTTGCTTCAGATTTTACAGGACTTAGATTAAAGGAAACAGCAATTAAGACCAAACACAAAATACGTGGAAAAAAATAGTATGCTAAATGAATATTCCAGATGACAAGACTATCATGTTGTGATTGTTACCACAAAGCCAGAGCCCTGCTAGTCCTGACTGAACATGGGTGTGCTAGTCACAGTGCCCATAGTGTATTGGGACAGACTGGGAATCAGACAGTTCCTCAAAACAGACTTTAGATATTCAGAAGGGGCAGAATAAAATCAGGGATATACTAAGGAGAATTTTAAGAAGAAAGGTAGTTTAATCACCTATTTAACAGTAACATGCATTTTTATCTTTTGAAGGACACAGATTCATTTTTTTAATCAGTTAACTATTTTAAAAGCCTGCTACTTCTTCTAACTGCTACATATGACAAATATTGTGTGCATATATATATGTAATGTATGGTAAAATGTAGGCTTCAGTTAAAAGTAAACTCTAGTTTCTTTTCTGTGGCTACTGTCACTGTAGCGTGACAGCCCCTAAAATGATTATTCTCCCAAGCCTTCCATGTAAGCAGGAAAACTTTTACAGATGGGAAGCTGAAGCTAAAAAGTTATTACTTCACTTTGTGCTGGCAGGTAAGAAAATGAGGAGGAGCAGGCCTCCCTGGTGCTTTCTGTTACCTTTTTTACAGAGTGCATGCTGTGTCTACCTTTTTGGTATGTTTCCACCACAAATGTTTTGATGGGGTTTATATGTAGGACAGCAAGTGGAATCAAGAACTTGGTTCTATTTATTATAACTTAGATGTCAAAAAATTGCTGTCATTGCCAGCAATTGCCTCACACATAGATATAGATACATGTAATTATTTTCCAGTGATCTTCCTAGGGCATTAGTGTTCAGCTCACTTTTAAAAGTAGAGAATCAAGATTAACTGACCCCCAGTCTCAGTCCATTATCTTACTCCATTAGAGACGAGGCCCCCAGGACATCAGGAGTCCGCTGGGATAAAATAAGTTGCAGCACCAATGGGCTGGCTTGGGGAGGAAGGGACTGTGCTGCTTTCATTTGCCAAGTGCTCCCATTTTTATGGTATCAGCCACACCTTGGTACTTAGCACAAGTTTTTTTCTCAGAGATGTTGTGATTTTACCCTAAAGTAAGAGGATATTTGACTGGGTCCTTCCCAATAAACTGACAGGGCAATAACTTATATACATGAATTGGATTAGATGACAGTAAAGATACATGGGATGTGTTGTTTGAAGGACATGAATAGTTGTTGCTGTTGTTCAGCCTGAAATAACTTTGCTCTGCTGAATGCAATTTGAAAACCTGCCAAGAAAAATAGACTATCACAGCTGAACTCAGCTCAGTGTTACAAGTCTGACAATAAGATACACCTAGCACTTTCAGCTGGCTTTTCACTGCTTTTTCCAAGGTTCAGCCCTAACAATCATTCTTCTGAAAATCAGATTGGTTTGTGCAATTTTCCTATGTAGCATGATTCAGTTCCTTAAAAGAGTTTGAAATTCAAGAAGGAAAAAGTCTAATGGAACCAAAATCTACTGAATTTTACATCTCAGGGCACCTCTCAGGCTCACTTTTTCCCCTTATGCGTGGGTAAATAAATTTATTTTGAGGATAAGAGGGGCGGCTTTCTCCCAAAAAAAGAATAGATTAAATAAAAATGAATCCTTTTCCGACAATTCTTTGAGGAAATAGTTTTGTTGGTTAAACTGAATGGACTTACATTCTCATCTTTTTGGCCATGCTTTTACTACAGTCAAATCAGTTTGTGCATCTACAGAGACACAGACATGCCTACTTCATTTCCTGTTTTACATTTTAGACTTCTTTTAAAGCAAAAAGCACATTCATGGATCAACTGAATTAAATTATTAAAAATATGCTTTATTATCTATGCCCATTTGTTATGCCCTGGCAGGCAGACCACCACACGCTGTAAAGGCTGGTTCCAGCCATTCTTGCAGACTTAGCCATGCAGAACCATTGCCGAGCAATAGGAATGTAGGCTGGGGCAGACCAACCCAGCTGGTTGTGGGCCTGACCTGCTGGAGGGAAAACATCTCTTGCAGGAGAACTCTGCTGCAACCAGAGCAGGAACCTTCTAGCTCATCTGAGCAGGCAGAGATTTTGCTCTTGATGTCCTCACAGAGCATATTGTCCAATTAGTTCAGTCTATATTTTCACAAGAAGGGAAACCTCCTCTGAACAGGGAGGTTTATGTTACCAAGGGAGGAGATAGTGTCAAGTATCAGTTCCACCAGCCGTGTCTGGGGACTCCTCTTAACCGAGGAAAACATTATTATTAATGGGAACCCAAATCTTTGCTTACATGGCTTAATGCAAGTGACCAATGTGACTAACATGACCTACATCTTCAACCAATGCAGCCTTTATTTTGCATAAAAAAGTAATGTGACATGTCAGCAGATAAAGGTAGTTTCCTTGTATCTACATGGCTTTAGCAAAGTTTTACATTTCTTTCTGAACTTTTGTTTAAGCACTGCCAGTCAAGCTTCAACCATACACACTGGGAACGTGCTGGTACTGCTGGTGAATTATGTTCTTCTGGCCGGCAATAGTTGTCTAATTTTCAGTAACAACATTCATCCCAATGTTTGGTTTCATTCCAGTGCTGCCACTTTGAAATCTTCCTCATAAATTTCGGTTTTAAAATCTATTATTTTTACACTGATAGGTCTGCAAAATGCAAATGCTGGGGGGTGGGGGAGAGGAGAAGCGAAGAAGAAGAGTCAGTGTTCTGACTAAAAGCCCTTCATAAGTCTTGATTTTCAGTTGTGTTCATAGAAAATACAAATGGGCTTGGAAGAAGGAGCAGTAATTCTTCCTGAATTAATATCTTCTCGTAGCAATTTTCCCTGTGAGGAACTGAATCTGGAAGAACTGTCTTAGGGCATATGGAACTCAGGAGATGTTTCAAATTGGATCCCTGTATTTCACTTATATATTTACACTAACCTAACTGGTTCACATGCTTAGCTCCTTTGGACTACAGCTGTAAGTGTTGGAGATTTCCTGAACAATCTGCATTGTTCTTGGCTCTAGTGTACTGCCCTAGTTTCATACTAAGACACAAGTGAGCTTACACTATGTTCTCAGTAGAGCTGTTTTTTAAAGGCTGTTTTCTCTGCTACAATCAGGAAAATCACATGTGCCCATCCAGGGTTAAAATGAGCAAGCTGTGCCTGTGTAGAATTAAGCAAGTTAAATTAATATTGAATTCAGGAAAATGTGGTTTTAATAGTCTTTAAATTATTTGAAAATATTTTTTCAAATGCTTGGAATACTTTTGAATGCAAGGTGCTTCGGGGAAGTGGGGAGGATTGTATTCACAGAAGTGGAATAATGGAGGTTTTCCCTGCATTCTTCTTGCCCCCTTTTTTAGTTAATAACTTAAGGGCTAAAATACTTACCTAAGATACGAGCAAGTTCAGTTCTTTGCCTGGGAGAACAGCCTAACTACAAGGCTAAAAAGTCCTAGGTATACATAAATGAGACAGAGAAAAGATTCAGACTAGTTCTCTCACTATCTTAATATGCGTGCCTTAATGGCTAAGCTATACAGTAGTTTAATTTTCTGCTGCAGCCACAATAAGTCCTCAGTCCTGCTTCAGAGATGAAAGCTGAACCCTAATCAAAATAAACAGTAATTTATTACTTATACAAAACATACAGTCATCAAAAATAATTAAAAGAATCCTTCTCCACCCAAACATATCCTCTAGCATGTTGGAGAGAGAAAGAAGCGGGAATTGCCAATTCTAGTCCATTCCGCTACTGGGAAAAACTAAACCAAACTTTCTCATAGACTTTGTGATTGCTTTAACCCTGCGATTATTTATGAGGAAAAGAGTACATCATTCATTGCTTGTTTCCTTTCCTCTGCTTCCTTTCTACCCATCTTTCCTACAATATACTATTTCAGATCAAATAAAAAGGTTTTACATGTTTAAGTTATTCGCATATTCCCATACAGTACAACAGTTAGATGGTAATTCACCATTTTCTTTCAGCCACAGACCTCTCACTTTGAACACTACGAACTGGGGGAACCATGCAAAAGAGGATGGCAGGACTTGAATATTGTAATACTCATAAAAAGATGAAATGCGATGGGCTATCACAAGTAAGAAGCATCTTAGGATCATCACACAGTTAGGCTGCTAGAATCCACAATGGAAAAATTTCATTTCACTAAACCATATACATGTTCTCATAACAAATTTACATGTAAATACTGACAATCAGTACATAATGAACTGCATTAAAATCACTAATTTCTACATATATATGAGTAATCGTTCATCTGTCATGGACATTCTTGCCCTGGTCAATCACTGTGACATATCTAACACATTGCCATGGGTCAGAAGCACCCAAAGCACCTAGAATAACAATACTCATGTAAGTCAGCTACTGTGCATTGACAACACTTAGGCACAGTACTGTGTTATGCAGTAACTATATTCATAATTATTTTTCCATAGAATATGCACTGAAGGTAGTACGACACCTGCTTGCCTGCTCAAAACAACTCAGGACGTTGTTTCCAGGGTTCCTTATTATCAGCTTTGCATTTCATTGCCCCAAGAGAAATCTTGGAGAATTTACTGCATACATCCTACTCCATGCAGGTGTTGAATAAAACTGTTTAAGACTCTGAATCCTGGCAACTGATCCCACTCTTAGTAGTGAATATCAAACTCATTTGTCTAAACCTTTCACCAGCTTCCAGTCCACAAAAGAACATCTCCTCCATCTCCATGGAAAATTACATTTTGTAATAACCAGTTGTGGGGAACAATGTCAATGATCTTCTGGAAATAAAAAAACATTAAGTCTCCTGTATGCCCTTTATCTATGTGCTTATTGCCTGCCCTCAAAGCACTTCAGCAGGTTCTTGAGATGGCCTTTCCTTTTTCAGAAGCCATGCTGACTTCTTCCAAACGGGTAATGTTTATCCATATGATCAAGTATCTTACTCTGCAAGATATACTCTACTATCTAATCAGGAATGGAATCATTTATTGTCCTGTAGTTACCCAAATCTCTTTCAGAACCCTTTTTGTAGGTGGAAGTTTCACTGGCAGCCTGGCATAGTGCCTGTTCCTATAGATTTGTGAGACAACTTGGCCAGCAGTTCTGCAATTTCACATTTGAGATCCTTCAAAATTTTGGCAAAATGCCAATGTGCCCTGGGTACTTACTGGTATCTGAGTTGTCTATTTTACTTAGTTCAGTTTGAATCCCTGTTCCTCTAGCTGAAGGAGATGCGAACAGAGACTTGAAATAACTTGTCTTTGTCCAGCCACTTGGCCAAAGCAGTGGTGTTATGTTAAAATGGGAATCTGTGGGAAGAAGATAGGTCTACTGATTCTGTCTGATTACCCACGAGTAATCTGTATTGTGCTTAAACCATTGGATAGAGTAGTGAAAGCAATCATAAAGGTAGTAGTGAGGCACCTTTTGATTTGCACATCTGTCATAGTAATGCCAACCTACTTAGGAGATGATAAAAATGAGCTAAATTAAGAACGATCAGGGAACCCCATTCTCATTATTGAAGCCCCATACAGTAAGTACAAGAGACAGGTGGCACAAGTGCTAAAACAAGGATGGAGAGTATGTGCTGCAGGGAATCAATCTACTGCATTAATGGCTAATGGCACACTCAGTGTTTATCCATTATTTATCACATAAATGAGTATGTACTGTCTAGACTGCAGAGGTGCTTTCATAACAGAGTAACACTGATTACTGAAAATTAAAAAATGACAGCTGATCTTAATAAGTGAATTGAAAATTAGCAAATGGTAACCAACTCCACATGGCACATTTGCTCAACCTAATAACATTGGGGTTTGTTTTGGTTTTATGAAAATTTTTTGACCCATTGCTATAATTTTAGACTTTGGAGCATAATGCAAAACCTGGAAAAAAGGCAGAGGACTTAGGATGCAATCACTTCCTGCCACTATCACATACTTTCATTTGCATGCGCACTTTCATTCTGAGCTGCTTTTTGTTTTCCTTTAATAATCGGCTCATTTCTTTTGCCTTTCAACTTACTGGCATATTAGCGAAAACTAAGAATATCTGCTTGCACTGAGAGAAGAATGATGTTACTTGAAATGTATTGTGTTCCAGTGATGGCACAGAAACTATGCTGTATGCATTGGTTTTAATGTTTTAATGATGCCAGATCACTGGCCTTGAATAAGTAAGTTACATGAGCACAGGCTTGATCATGTATCATTATCAGAGGCTGATGCATCATTAAATTCAGAAGAAGGGTCAAATTTTCACCTGAGACCCACTGAAGGGTCTCAGTTAAAACTGGACACAAATTTAGATGGTTAGTTGAATCAGGGAATGGTTTATAGACTAATTCTAATAAAAGTAGCAGAGGATTATTTAGGCATGCTAATTTATTCATGAGGGATAGAAAAGCTATTTCGAATAAGTGGAAAAGAGGTAATACTTAAATGTTCCCAGTGTATTAAATATTTTTAAAAGCTAACTTCTACATTAAGATCATTCAGTTTATAGAGACTTAGGTAACCATTTAAACTTTATACCAATGCTGAATGTTAGTAGTTTGCATTCGCCTGCACCTGCATTCACCCTATCCTCACTACAGATGAGTAATTCCCAAGAGATACATCATTATATTACAATTGATAAGGTTTTAACTAGGCATGTTGGCCCTGAAAGAGATTTGTGAGCTTCTTCCACCTAAATCCATTATATCTGTTCAGTTCTATCATCATCAATGAGTTGCTGTCCCAAAGTGAATCTCTTACCAGGATAATACACACTTGGATTCATTTTCAGTGACAAGAGGGAAAAAGAGCCCAAATTTCCTCATCTTACATCAGGAATGCCTGAAATTTAAAAAAACCCTCTCTCCAGTGGAGATGTTCATGATACCATTTACTCTGGACATCTATTATATTAGGATGCCGACAACAAACAAATAAAACCAAAATAAATCTCTCAAACCTTGGACTGCTTAGGTTCAGAAAACATAAAGAGGTCAGTTTTGCAATTAATCTAAACCAGCCAAAATTAAATGGAATCTTCCAAGGTTGTAGATCAGGTTCTGAATCCCAGTGTGCCATTTGGGCTGCTCATAAATGATAAACCTGCTAGGTCAGTGGATGCATAAGTACATGCAAGACTTGAAGATGCTTGAAAATAATCTATATTTTCTGCAAAATGTTCATCAACAGGATTTCTTCCACCCCCGTTCACATGCACATTTTGGCAAAAAAATTGAAGTCTTGTGCATTTCAATTATCCCCAGTAATAGTCAGATTTACCAGCTAATACACCCCAAAAAGGCACCAAAAGGCTTTCAAAGGTACCCTAATTATCATATTGACAGTCTCCAAGATTTACTTCCAGCAAAATCATCCTAATTCAACCTCCTCTTCTGGTTTATTCGGTTGCACTTTATTAATTAGTAATCATACTGCTAAGAATTGTCCTAATGCTGCTTCACATCTACTTAAACTGCTGTCTCTTCAGGATGTATCTCTGAAGTGTATACAGCTGTGGTCCTTCTATAAAGAAAGCAATGGCAAGATGGCTTGCTCTTAGTCCATGTGATGAATTTGAGATCCAGGGGCAGGAACTGTGGCAGTCAAACTTGCCCCAAGGATGTTAAGTACTAGTTTTACTTTGCAAACACCCATTATTCCAGTGTGTCACCTGCAGTGGTTATGTATATTGTGCAACAGGGCTGTCATTCAGGAAAGCAAGGATTATGGCTATTTCAGTCACTTGTAGAGAAATTCCCATGATGTAGCTGTCTCAAAATATTTTGATATTAATTTTTGTTTCAGAAAGTGTGTAGCAATAATCCTAATACAAAAAAAGGTGCTTGTGAGAAATTCCAAAGTCATTTCAGTGTGTTCATTTATTTACATATGCATTTGCGTTTATTTATCTAAGAGCTCAAATATGCAATACTATACAGCTCGTTTCTTTCTGAAGGTTGATCTGGACCTCCTACTTCTCCCTTACTTTTCTCCTTTAAAGCATGTCATCATTCTATTCTCTGTAATTAATCTCGAATGATCATCAGACTATAAAAATATACAAAGCTGAACAAACAATAGAGACAGCTATTCATGGTTGTTTCCCTAATCCAAGTTTGCAATACATTTTTTGTACCACATCAATATGTGTGTTTGTCTCCCGTTTCACTTACATTTTCAGGTTCTTGTTGTGGATTTCTTTTTTTTTCCAAGATGATTTTAAAAGAGGCTTTTAGTTATGGAAATATAAACGTATGGCAGATTAATAAGTGAGGAAATTACAGGAATAGTTTTCTATCTACTACAACCACAGTGGCTTTGTGTGTCTAAGAACAAGATTTGAAAGGAGGCAGGAAGAGTGTAAATGAGTGAAGAACAGATTTAATTCATCAGCATAGCCATGGACTGGACTAAAAAGGGAGAAGGCAGGGGAAAAAAGGATATTCCAAAGATTTTTTGTCCATGTACTACTTTTCCAGAACATGAATCAGCTTTGATCAAATATTTTTGACAGGTGAAGGAACAAAACAAAACCAAAATAAAAAACAAACAAACAAAACAAAAAAAAAAAAAAAAACACAAAAAAAGAAAGGGAAAATTAAAAAAAATAATGAAGAAACAAAAGGCATCAGTATCCAGAAAAGCCATCCTATGCATCCATCTGTACTGCAATATCATCATACTACGGTAGAGACCCCCTGCCATTGTTAGCCCAGAGAAATTGTATCAAAGAGAAAGACACATACTGAAAATGGCAGTTTCTACAAGTGATGTAAAAGACATTTTGAGGATGAGCACTAGAATAAAAAATTAGAACAACAGCTTCCACCTGGTGACAGAAAGAGACTGGTTACTGCTGTATTGTCTGGCAGACAGTAAAAAGCCAGAAGCGTGGCATTCTGCTGAGAGTCACTCCTACCAAGTGAGGAGGAGTTGGCAATGATTAAGCACCTCCTGCAGGGGGCTAGCAGATGACGGTAAGCACCTCCAGGTTTGCTTGGCAGCCCAAACACAATAGAAGCTTCTGCAAAGTCATCAAAGCCAAACTAGTTAAAAAAACTGGCTATGCCAAATCTTTGATATGGGTATTTAGTTACTATTGTCCTTGATAGCCAGTGCTGTCTCTCTGCTGCTGAATGAAACACACTCTGTATTCTGGCTGTTGTACTAGATGCGTATTATTGGTCACCCTTGAATAGTTAAACCTTACCACAGCTGAACCAGAAAATTATTCACCCATTCACAAGAGAAGATACTTCATATTTACTATGTTTTCCAGTGCTGTCCATTAGAGTTAGTTGTCACAGAAAAGAATCTGTTGTTTAAGAAGATACTTTATTTTTTCGTATTTCAGTTTTCCTCAGAAGTCCATGATGTAACTGGGTGAAATATAATTACATATTTACAGTTTTAAAATAAGTAAAGAAATAGTACTTGCTCAGATGAACTTCCAGTCAGGAAACAAGACAGGAAGTTATACTAGCCCAGTTTTATGGATGAGAATTTGGCATAGAGATGACTGGTGATTTAGGGGTAGAGATTTGTTTAAGTTCAGTTCATAAAATGCACACATTAAGTCTCCAACACCAATTAGCGATTACATAACTCTTTAGGTAAGCAATGCTATGAAAGTGGTGTGGAGCACCTACATCATTCCCGTTCCATGTTTCACATCCCACCTCTAACCCTTTGCCCAGGTGTTCACAGGAAATAGCATGGTGATGCACTCAGAGGATATAAGCCATCAGAGAGCTGGTTTTAACAAGGTTACCTAGAAAGTTGAGGCAGATTTGGCCAGTTATACATTAGTCAGCTATGAACCTCCCTTTCCACTACAGCATCATAGAATTGTTGAGGCTAGAAGGGACCTCTTGAGATCACTTAGTTGAATCCCCCTGCTCAAGTGAGCTCGGCTATAGCAGGTTGCCCAGGACTGTGGCTAGATGGGGTTTGAATAGCTCCACAGATGCAGTCCATACACTCTCTGGGCAACTTGTTCCCATGTTTAACCACCCTGACAGCAAACAGTGTTTTCTTTTGTTTAGAGGGAACTTCATGTGTTTCAAAGGTACCTGGTTACCACTGTTATGTCAGGACTGTCATCTATCAAGAGGGTCTAAGAGACCTTCAGACTCTTAGAAGAGAAGGCAGACACTCAGTACACACTTAGACACCAGGTTAAATTGTCTGGCTTTATAATCTTTTGTGAAAATATTGTTTGTCTTCTTTTGCACTTTTTTAATGAATAAGAAGCTGACTCAGATTTCCCCATGGCAAGCAGTTCTGCCTTTTTACTGCTCACTGATAATCCTAAACAATACTGCATATCCAGCCTGTTCAAGAATTTGATAATGGGTAGATGATAAGGGGTAAGCTCTTAAAACAGGGCAGCAGGTAATGTATAATTGTGCACTGCATGTACCTAAACCCTTTCCCAAAGGCTATATCCCTCTGAGAGATTGCACTACAGCAGAAAAATGTTTGCTCTGGCTAATAGAGGGCCACATCATCTGTGAACAGGTAGAATACTCCCAGTCAGTACTGCTCTTCTGCACTTCAGAGTCCTGTTACCTACCTTCCCTTCTTGGTCTAACACTGACCAATGTAATAAGCAGAAAGCATATGAAATTAAGATATAAAATCTTTATTGTAAATTATTATCTTATTTTTCTCAGTCCTTCAATTTTTATCATTCGTATCTCTTCAATGTAAATGGAGAAATAATACCTTGCCTAAACTTTATTAGTAGTATTAACAATGGGTCCAGTTAAGCAGACTATTGTCTTTGTCAAAGATTTTGAGTTGAATCCTCTTCTGACATGTGGGGCCATTTACTACCCTAGTGATAGTTCATCTGACTGAAGAGCTATATATTAAATAAATACAGATTAACTGAGAATATTTCTAAAAACTCTTTTTAGGCACAGGCAAGCTTTTCTTCAATAATTTCCTGCTGCTTTTTAACTTGCAATGTTTCAATAATTTCACTTATGTTCACTGCAAGAAAGCTTAATTTTTCATGTCTGCTCATGTGGTAATCACACTCCCACACATCCAAGTACACTTACCTTGGCACAGTATGTACACTCTGCCTCAGATATTAGAAATTGCAGTATCAGGTGCACCACCATGAATGCATTGTGATGAGACAGTATTATCCATTTCCTATGAGTTCAAGCATGCATTATTATGCTTATTATTATTGCTTTGGAGGCCACTGCCTGTGGCATAATTCCTTGTAAACAATTTATCTGTATTTAAAGCAATTGCTTAAGAAAACACACCTCACAAGTCTCAAAATATCTCTCAAAGATCATTCACCAATATTCAACAATATCTTTGATATTAATAAGATACAATGCTGTTAAGAAATTCAAATGTGATTCCTTTAAAAAAGAAAAACGAACAAACAAAAAATGAAATACAACGCCACAAAACTCTTAAGTATTCTCATCTGCTAGCCTGCATAGAAAAGACTAAAACTTGGACTCCAAGAAGTTACATTCTATTCTGCTAAGATGACAAGTAGCAAAAACATCATGCAACTCGTTTTATATCAACAAATGAATGGAAAGGCCACATTTTAGTTCTTTTTTCCACTTGGTTCTCTCACAGGCTTTTAGGCATCTTGCCTCCCTCTAGCCCCAGTAGCATTTATTAATGTCTCCCATCCCAGACATATCAGTGCTTTGGACTTTCCTGCTGTCGTGGTTTAAGCCCAGAAGGTAACTCAGAACCACGCAGACGCTTTCTCACGCCCCCCTTTCCTCTCCCCCCCCCACCCCCCCGAGGGATGGGGAGGAGAATTGAAAGAATGTGACTCCCATGGGCTGAAATAAGAACAGTCCAGTAACTAAGGTATAACACAAACCACTACTGATACCACCAAGAATAATAATGATAAAGGAAGTAACAAGGGAAGAGAATACAACTGCTCACCACCCACTGACCGATACCCAGCTTGACCTGAGCAGTGATCTAACCCTTCTGGGTAACTGCCCCCAGTTTATATAGTGGGTGTGATGTGCTGTGGTATGGAATACCTCTTTGGCTAGTTTGGGTCAGGTGTCCTGTCTCTGCTTCCTCCTGGCTTCCCCTCCTCCCTGGCAGAGCATGAGACTCAGAAAGTCCTTGGTCAGAGTAAACACTACTGAGCAGCAACTAAAAACATTGGTGTTATCAGTGCTGTTCCCAGGCTGGAAGTCAAAAAACACAGCACTGCACCAGCTACTAAGAAGGAGAAAAATGCTTGCTACTGCTGAACCCAGGACACCTGTCTAAAGCCATTTCTCATCTCTACTGAATGACAAATACAACCTATGTCAAACTCTCACTATCAAACAAATTTACAGTATGTGACTAATGGAAATGGAGTTGATATTTTTCACAATGTACATGCAAATATTTAAACATCAGGATCTGGTTTTACATGTTTATTGTCTACCTTACTATAATTTATGCATTCAATCAAAACCCCAAAATGTAAACATTTTACTAAGTACCAAAAAGCATTCATAAGTGCAGAAATTGCATTCACAGAGCATTATAAGGGACAGATTTGTAAATAGCTCACTTTGCTGAAAAAAATTAAGACCAATCGAAAGGAAAATAAAATCCTCAGTAAACCCATTTCAACCAGCCACAAAAGACTTTGCTGCTTGTCTCTCAATAGACGGGGAGTACAAAGTCCACAGTAGCACATAAAGGCTAATGGCAGCCTACAGTCTAATTAGCCCTTACTATAATACTGTGCAGAGATTCAATAGATACTTATTTAGAAAGGACACAGACACAAAGAACCCACCCACAAAGGGGTTCAATTTCCTTTCAAAGGTCTAGAAATGTGTAATAAAGAAGAGTCTTTGACCAGGAAGAAGCTTGGCTGAGCCTGGCATGGTAGTTAGCCTGCCTTGAGATTGCCTTGACTGAAAGAAAAAAGAACAGTGAATAAGAGTGTTAATACATTCTGCTTCATTTAGACTTTCACCTTGGCTTACATGGCTGAGTGAAAGTTTTTCTTTGTATGAGGTTAAGATTTTCTGCGAGCTTCGCTGAAATTTCTATGGAGGAGTTGAGAGTAGAACTGAAAAGGGTTGAAACGGATCTCCAAAAAGCCTGGGTAGTGTTTCACTTTTTTGAAAGTTTTGAGGATACCATAACCCTGAAAGACGTTTGAATACATGTGACTAAAAGGCAAACAGAGAATGGTGGTTATTGTTATATTCTGTGTTAATGTCTGTAGTGCCTTATTACTGACATAGAGGTGACCCAAGGAGCAAGCTCCCGTACATCATAGGAGGAGGTGCAGTTACAAAAGTAGGTGACAGACTGCCTAAGGCTTAGGCCCAAATTCTTTCTGTCAGAGGCTGATCACAAGACACAAAGGTGTGCAAAGGTATGTAGTCAGTCATGCTGACAAGCTTTGCACAGAGTAACTTGCCTTTGGGAGCTTACAAAGCTCAAGTCCAGCGAGACTTGCACACTAAGGATGCCCCTACAGTAGCACTAAGGTGCAGATGACAAGTGTATTTTAGAAGTAAACCTGATCATCTAGACTGATACTGTGCTCCGGTTTATAACTTGACAATTTCAGAAAGCAAGCTGGACTCCTTCTGAATAAAACCAAAACAGAAGGTGTGTCTCATCACACATATTCATTAGTGGCACATCAGTCACTAATGAATATTCAGTCCACAAGTACAGAGAAGAACTATTCTCATTTGAAATCTCCTGCAATACATGCCATACACACATAAGATCCTCAGCAGCAACTGTGCTGCTTTACAGATCCACTTGTATTGGGTCACACTGTTAATGTAGTTAGGCTGGTCTGTCTTGGTATTGCAGACCATTGCGTTTCACTCACATACCTTTTACACGGCACCTTGAGACTTCAATGAGATCAAACCCTTTTAACCTATAAGCCTTAGAATGGTTTGGCTTGGAAAGGACCTTAATGATCACTTAGTTTCAACCCACCTGCCACAGGCAGAGAGACACCTTCCACGAGAGTAGGGTCCTCGAAGCCCCATCCAGCCTGGCCTTGAACACTTCCAGGGATACACAACTTCTGTGAGCAACCTGTTCCAGTGCTTCACCATCCTCATGTAAAGAATTTCTTCCTAATTATCTAATCTAAATAGATAGACACATAGATAACATAAGTATTAAGTTAAATGTGCCACAAACAAGGGCCTGATTGCCCCATGTGCTTGCTGGGGCTGTGAACTGATAGGTAAAATAACCTGAAGGATCCAGTAGGAAATTCATGCTTCTACAGGATTCTTTGTCTATGCCTCTCATACTATTCATTTGCATAAGCAGACATTTTAAGCTGTGCTAATTTCATCTAGGACAGCTGCTAGTACAGGTACTCTTAAAAGCCCTTTATTTTTTGCAGAACTTGAGCACAGTGGATACCAGATGAAGAGGTTTTGACTCCATGTAATGGAATTAAAGCAGGGCATGCATTGCACAGCCATAGATTCTTTTGGCTTCCAGTAGCTTAACTATGATGAAGCACCTTATAGTTCAAATATTTATGTCAAAAGGCAGATATATGGGAGATGGTGTTTATAGAAGTGGTTTGGCTATCCAAGCCCAGACATCACTGCTTGTGTTTAGTTTTTCTTTTCCCTTTAAACTAACTTTTCCAGATGATGGAGCAACTTAATATTTACCCTGCAGTCCAGCACTTTTGAGACCCTTTCCTTTTCAGGGTGTGGAAGTCCAAGCACAAAACCCCTCCCAGTTGCTCCTAGCCTCAAGGATCCCTTTGGTGACCAACCTCCTGCTGACAGAAATGGTCATTCCTTATAGTGTTGATACTCCACACAACACTTTAATCCAGGAGTAACGTGGTCCCCTTCTTACAGTGGTTGCAGGTATTGCAAAGTGCACTTCTAGCAATCGTGTGACGAAAGGGAACACCGAGGACGTGACTGTACCTCAGAAATAGGTGAAAGGACAAAGGCCCTCTCTCCGCGGCGCGGTAGCCATACGGACAGCGCGCAGTAAGGGTACGGGCATACCCTCGGCTCACCCTGGCGTCGCCCCACAGCCTCCCGTCGCGGCCGTCCCACACGACCCCGCGCGGCACTGACACCTGCTCCAACAGCCGCCCCTCGCCCCCAGCGCGCAGCCCAAAGACTCCGGCGCGGTCAGCTGGTGGCGTGGGGAGCTGCGCGCCCTAGGCCGCGGCAACGGCCGCCGGGCCCTGTGCCTCGCCTGCCATCTACCTCCGGACTACCTCCGGCAGGACCGGCTGGCGGGCGGGCGCTGCGGCGCGGCAGCCACGTAGGCGGGTTCACAGGGTTCCACCATACACCGACTAAAACCCGTCACTGCTGGTGCGTTGTGGGTTTTGAGTGAAAAGCGGGCAGACAGGTCCTGCAAGTAACCTACTGCCCGCGCTCACCCTCGTGTTCCCCCAGAGACAGCTCGCCTGAGGGACGCGGGACCCTCGGGTACAGCTGCAGTCTCCGGCCCCGCACCTGCTAGCCCGCGGGGCTCTACGGCCGCAGGAGCTGAGGGTGATGGGAGGTGCGGGGCATGGCCCTCCGCTCCCGGGGGGACGGCACGGCCTCCTCCCGTCTACCCCGGCCGCGGAGCTGCGGCTCGGGAGCGCGCCGGGCCTGCCAGTCACGCTGCTGCCGGCACCGCCGCCGCCCGCCGCGCCGCCAACCCCGCCTGCCCCGCGCCGCTGCCACCCGCCGCCGCACGGCGCGGCCTCTCCGCCCCGCCCAGTCCGGGGCCAAACGCTGTGCGGGGGTGCCCGGAGTCCCGCCCGCGCGGTCGCGCACACACGGGGGCTCACACGCGCGCACCCGCCGAAGTGCACCCAGTTCTGGCTCGCAGCCAGCCGCTGAGGCCGCCCCGGCGCAGCGTGCAACATGGCGCTGGTCCCCTGCCAGGTGCTGCGGGCCGCTATCCTCCTGTCCTATTGCTCCATCCTGTGCAATTACAAGGCCATTGACATGCCCGCGCATCAGACCTATGGAGGCAGCTGGAAATTTCTGACCTTCATAGACCTGGTAAGTGTTTCCCCGCTCCCGGCGCCCGTGGCCCTGCCCCCTCCCTCAGGCTGCCCGTTGAGCGACCGCGGCACCGCGCGGGAGCGGGCCGGGCGCATCGCGGGCCCCGGCAGCGGCCCTGCTCGACGGCAGCGCCATGAGGTGACCTTAAAGCGGGGACGGCGACATGTTGTGACTCCAGGCCGGCCGTGACGCCTGTGCAGCGGAGCCGGGTGGTTTGAACGGAGAAAGACACAAAGCCGAGGGGCGGCTGCTGCCTGTGAGCGGCCGTGGGTAAGGTGAGCCAGACGCCGTCACCTCAGTGCTCATGCTGTGTTTCGCCTTTTTAAATGGCTGACAGTAAACATCAGAACCTGCTGGTCCTAGAATTTGGCTCCCGTGTGCCGTCAGAATAGAAAACATGCCTCACTGCCGTCGGCCCTCCTGAGGAATCCATCCCTGACAGGTGCAAGTGTGTGAGAGTGACACAAAAAGTGTTGGGCAATTCAACTTGCTGGCCCCAGTTAGTTTTGGTTGCAAATCCATAACCGATCCTCAAAGCAAAACATGTTTCATTTCAGTTTTCATAGGGATCTAGATCTGTGACAGTCAGGAGCATGCTGGCCTGCTGGAAAACACCATGCGCTGTCCAGGGCTTGGTTTTGCCCGGAGCTTCCTAGCCTCCCTGCCTCTACAACAGTGATCGCATAGTGCAGGTGGGAGGAGAGTGGGCGGGGGGAAGGCAGGAGATGGGAGGAGAAACTTGGTTTCTGATTCAGCAGTATAATAGCCAACTTTGACCATGTACCTAGATCAAATCAGGTTTTCTTTTAGTCCACAGTGTAGATAGGTGAGAAATCTTGCAGTTCCTATAGAGTTACAGAGGAAGTCCCAAAATAACAGTGTATCAGTGCTTCTCAGTGATAAAACCTCTCTCAGAACCTCACTGCAGATTCATAAGTTTTGCTACTATTGCCTGCGGACTTCACATCCAATCAGTAGGTTGAGTTTGTGCGTTTGGAGACCAAACCCAGTGACTATTAACCTGACAGGTCAAGTGTGCAAATTTCTGTATCAGGGTTATGCTGAGGTTCACTGAGGTCCATGTTTTATTTGAGGAGAAGAACTTATTATATTCTGCATTTAGCCGGGATAATTTTTGTGTTGGGTGCCAAAAAATTGCTGGATCTCTGATGATCCACAGCCGTAACTAGTGTTTTTAATGCAGTTTGTGAAAGGCCATCTTATGGCCTGATGTTTTTCTGTGAGGCAAGCTAGAATCTAAATTTTTTTTCTTCCTTTTGGGCTGCTGAGCAATACTGTTAGTAACATTAATTGAAAGAAGTCAGTGTCAAGTCCCAGTAAGTTCAGGGGGAGCTGTTGACTTTAGTGGCAGTTGAATTGGAAGTGACCCAACTAAAGCTAAAAGTCGATGATCTTGTCATTTAGTTCCCTTCACTTTTTTTCTCTGTTATCCTGAGCCTGACAGTTGCTTGAGGATTAACTGAACTATGGCTGTCATACAGTGAAAATAACATTTGACAGTACATGGTATTTTTCATTTCCAAAAATTTACAGCCTGCTGTCTGTGGCAAGTTCATGTGGACTTTCCCAGCAAAACATGCACATGGTTCAGGCTACTTCTGTCGTGGTCCAGAAGGTCAGGGTGAATGCTTTCTAAAATGTCTGGAAGAGTTATCAACTGCAGCTAGTAATTTCTGCCCTTTAGCTAATAGTTGTTGCATGTTTCTCGTAGTCAAGTCCAGTAGTTGATAAAAGGTTAGCAATTCCTTACTGTCTTCAATCCTTCCAAAGAACTAACATTTAAATGGCTTAGATGCCTTTCTCAGTGACTGGTCAGCACATAGACCTTTCCACTTGTTGACAATATTTACTTACGTCCAAATGGCGCTTGTAGCATCTTATCTAAGCAAGTCTGTCTTTCTGTCTCCCATTTGGGAGAGCTGGAGAACCACAAGCTGTTAGGTTCCCTAGGATGATACGAGGAGGCGTGGTTGGAGGGCAGTAGGCACATTTCTAAAATACTCTTTGTTGACAAAGTCTTCAAAAGCTCTTCCATAAGTTTCAGTTTCCTCAGCCATGTGCAGTTCTCCTGTGTCAGTTACATTCAAAGTGTGTCTAGACGAAATATTGTCAATGCCAGAGTCTTGGCAGACGGTTTTTCTTGCTACAGATTGTACCTCCATAAGCAGAATTTTCATCTTTGACATCACAGAAGCACGTAGAAATTCTATTTCCAAAGCCTGCTACCAGTTTTTGAGAAAAGTGAGTTTATGAATCTGAAAACTAATTTGGATTTTTTTTTTTTTCTTCTGTCCATTTGTGAAGGGACGTTGCTTTTCAGTATCAGTAAATGTCTTGGAGATTCAGGTAGCTGGCTTTGCAGGGGTGCTGTGTGAAATGACTTACAGTTACCTGCAGGTGATACAATTTTGAATTGAATTATGAAAAAACAGTTGTTTGGACTCTAAAACATAAAATAGTAAAGTATTCTAAATGTATGCATTAATCTGAACATTAGATTTACAGCTCTCACACTGTTTACAGAAGTTGATCATGGTGAGGGAGTTGTTTAATACTGAGCTGCAGACTGTAACAGCCCTGTCCATCTGTAGTATTTGGGATGTTCATACCTAAGTAAGACTTTCTTGGATGCCAGTATTCATGCTTTTTCTCTCCTGTCCTTGAATTAAGGAAGAATACAAGCACAGCTGATGACTTCTTTTAACTGCAGTCATTCTGATGACTGACTTTTTTTTCCAGTTGTGAACGTATTGCAACATTCCCTAAAATACCCGTGTCAATAGACTTTTCTTCTGGTTTATGAAGCAATGTACTGGCAGTATGTTTTTTCATCATCACACTGGTGATGCTCCTTACTGTTGCTACTAACCGTCATTTCTCCACTTCAGACTTTCTCTCTGGTGTGCAGAAGTGGTAGATACTTTCCAAAGTTACTCAAAACGTAAAAATATCTGCCTAGTACCTGTGGATTCCAGAACACTTCAGAGAAGAGGGTAGTATCCTTTTGGTCATTTATAGAGTTGGAAACTGAGGGGAAAAGAGGTGAAGAGTTGCTGCCAAGATCATTTGGTGAGCCCAGCAGATCAAATCATTGCACTGAACATTCAGGCTAGTTCAAAACTACGACATGTTTATTTCATTTATCCTCACAACACAGAGCAAGCTCCAGAGTTAGCTGTTGTGAAAATGACAAAATTATGGATTCAGATGGGATATTTTGAGAGAGTTACCTAAAATTTTGTGTATAGCTGCCTTTGGTAGACTCAGATTCGTTATTTCCTACTTAACTAGCGGACTGCTGCAGGACTGCACTGTCCTGCACCATGACCCATAAATTCATTGTTAAGCCTCAGAGTTGAAAGTTAAATTAGGGTGAAAATGGTGCCAGTACAAAGTGATTCTTTGCAACAATTTTGTCAGCTATGTAAGTCTCTCAAAAATTTATCCTACTTGTACCACTCTTTGTTTGGTTCTGTAAGTACTCGAAGTAGCTGAATTAAAGATGCTGGTACTTGAATTAAAGATAACTAGGTCATTCTGTATATCACTGCAATCACACACCTGCCTTTATAAATAAATACACCTGTGCTGAGGCATCTGTTGCACCAACTTGTCTAAAATGGCAGGATCTTTTCTGTTGCAGGGGTTAAGTTTTGTTCCTCAGTTCCTCTTGGCTCTCTTTCTGTTGTTTTGAGAGGAGGCAAAAATAAGTAGAATTTGCATTCTAGAATATAGCGGAGCCAGTGGGTGTCCTAAGAAGACTGGTTCTACTTTCTGTATTTGGTTGTTTGTGATAATTAACAGAAAAGTAGCTCAGAGTTAAAATAAGTATTTCATTAATAAGGGATGTGCTGGTATAAATAGCTTCTAGTTTTCATTGTGCAGTTTCTTTGAAAACCTTACTCCTCAAAGAAGCTAGAGTAAACCGAGATGCTATTGCACATACGTACACATCATTAACAAAACACTGTTTGTTTGTTTGTTTGTTTAGTCTTAAAGTCTCTCTGGTAGGCTGAACAGGGTAGTTACAGAGACAAAAAGCAAGGATAGATTTTTGGAGGTAGTCTCAAGTGTAATGTTTTATGATTATGTTTAATGGTCCTATTTTTAATAACAGTGTGATTGTGGGTATTAATATGATTTGACTCAGGGCAGTCAAAGCTAGAGAGGAATTGATTTTGCTCATATATAAATCTCTCTGGCCTTATACTTTTATTATTCTCTTGAAAGAAATAGCAGGATATCTGTTTGTGTACTTTTATATGTTGTCTAGCAGATTGCATTCTACAAAAAGCAGGTATAAACTCTGTTCCCAACACATTTTTTGCTAGTACATGTCATATTTGTTTAGCAGAAAATGCTTTTAGATTTAGTTTCATTAGGTTTAAATGAGTCATCAGAACTTAGTTTATTTCTTGTCTTTGGAAAATTTCAGACGGGCATGTTGACAATAGAACTCGGAAACTATAATTGCTAATTTGTCATTTACTTATTTAGAGTATTTAATGAGTTATTATATTATGTGAGATATGGTTACCAGACAGCAGAAAAGGATAGCATCTTTGCAAAACATGGCTAAAGATTATAGGTGATTTGTGCCCAATTTGGATTTAGTCAGGCTGATAGGAAATAAAATGACCAAAAAATGTCAGAGGCTAGGAGATTCGAAATTAAGGAACAATAAGCTGCCGTTGGTGCAGTAGCTGAAGTTGAGCAAGTTTTGTTAACTGGATACGTTAAACTTACCACAACACAGGACAAAAGTGAAAACATGTTCCATGCTGTGTTGAATATCACTATAACTCTTTTCCAGGATTTCCTTTAGAAAAATGACTTTCACCTGCTGCTGTTGTCTTTCATCATTTGTAGAGTTACCTGGCATTCAAATGTTTTATGACTTCTGGATGAAAGATTATAGAAGTGTAAAATATTATTACATATTATTTCCAGCAGTAATTCATCACCATGTGTAAATATCTCAGTGTTTGTACTATAACAGAGAATACAGTCAATGGGGAGTTTTATCAGTTTACAGAGAAAGAAAGGGTCTGCTTTTTGAGGAATAACAAGGTGAGGTTTCTTAGTGGTGCTTAATGTATTTGTGAGAAAAGGCAACAGTGTATGTAAGGGAGCCTTTTAATAAGTGTATGTTACACAGCTTTCTTTTTCACTCTTAGGCTGTAAACAAGCCAGAGAAACAAGTGTGTATAGTGCCATCAATGTAGTAGTAAAAATGTAATAGTATCGCCGTTTCTTTTTCATAGACCCAATGTTTTCCATTTGCTTTTGGTAGTGCTGTTGACAAATTGAGCGGAATTTGAGCACTACATTGAAGAGTTCCATTTTCACGTTGCATTAGCATTCTTTATTTTACAATTGGACTTGAATATGCTGAACATTTAATTGGGGAATTCTCTGGAAAGTTATGGCTGTCTTGAAATATTTGTGTTGGCAGTAGGGTTGACAAGGGAAAGGGGGAGAGTGGAAGAGAGAGCAAATTGGGATCACTCACTATGATGATAGATTTAACTAATGTTGGTAATATTATTTTATAACTTGGAGTATGTAAGTATGTAAGTGATAGGTAACAGTGCTGTGTTTTAAGCCAGTGTAAAGTCTGTAGAGTTTTGCCAACAGTTTCAGATAATGATGACTTCAACAAGTTGGTTTAGTAGTCTTTCTGTTCCCCTTGAAAAAAAATCCTGTTTATGTTGTATTATAGTTGAATGATTTTCTTCACAATTTTATTATAATGGTAGGGATAACTTGGGTAATCTTACATGCCTATGTATGACAAAATTGGTAATTATTTTAAACTGTTAATTTAAACAAGGACAACACATGTAGTTCTATGCTGAATTCAAGGTTGGTGTTCTAGGCTGCCTAATTTGTTATGAATATAAGTATATAACAAATCAATGTATTTTTGACTGTATAAGTAGAGTTGTATTATCTTAATGAGGCCATGTAAGCTTATGCAAGAAATCAATCTTGCAAGATTGACCATTTTAAGTTGTCATAAAGATCTATACAACTTATCAAATGGTATTCTTAACTAATACAGAAAGTTGCAAACTTAGAGTTTTAAATTAAAAAAAAAATAATATAAATAAAATTTCACTTGAATCTTTGCAGTTACATTAAACTGAGGATGTACAAAGACTTGCAGAGTAGAAATCCATGTGGGTAGATGCTTGTTTTGTCCTTAGGCTGGCTCCCCTCCCCCCTGAGGAATTTGAACATTCCTATCTGAAAATGGGAAAACATTCACATGATAAAAATCTTTTATTGTCGGTGTGATGGAAATTTCAAATGTTTCAGTATGCTGCCGTACAACAAAATATGAAGTTGTTTAAAGTTGTAAATAAAAATAAAACCCTTTATGAAAAACCCTGACATTCCACAGAAGTAAGTTTGCAGATTTGAACAAAGTAAAACCACAATAAAATGTAATAAAGTTGAAAAAATAGGCAATTCTGCAGTGTCTTAAACATGCTGTAGTGCAGACTAATCACAAGGAATTATGCCAAATGTGTGTTTACCTGAATAAAACAATAGAAAAAAATTATCTGATTCTTTCCATTACATGCAGTTTTTTCTGTGCTGCAACTTCCCATATCTAACAGTTGGAACTGTCAGAGCCTGCCTATCCTAATGCAGTATTTAGAACACATTTTTCTAATTGTGTTGCTTTAATACAGGCTCTGATGTTGGGAGGAGCTCATCATGGGTGGGGAATTCTTGATATTTTGAGTTTTAATTGCTAAT
Source organism: Myiopsitta monachus (assembly GCA_017639245.1). NCBI lineage: Eukaryota > Metazoa > Chordata > Aves > Psittaciformes > Psittacidae > Myiopsitta > Myiopsitta monachus. Next base: position 49,401,339 of record CM029925.1, on the reverse strand, counting down.
GCAGCTCTGGTCAGTAGATGTTAAAAAGACCAACACCAGCGGCAGGTTTGGATGTTTTCTGCGTAATTCAACACTGAAACAAATACTGGTGTATAATAAGTTCATATTAGACATTTCTGTATTTGAAAGAAAAGTGATGTTATTGCTCTCAATACACATTTTAGGTAAACGTCAGTTTCCTCTCAATGTAGATTTTTTCTTTTAAGTATCTGAATCTAAGGACTGCTCTTCTGACCTTGCATGTTCAGGTTACATAGAATCATCGAATAGTTAGGGTTGGAAAGGACCTTTAGATCATCAAGTTCCAGCCCCCCTGCCATGGGCAGAGGTGCCTTACACTAGACTGTGTCACCCAAGACTCTGTCCAGCCTGGCCTTGAACACTGCCAGGGACGGAGCATTCACAACTTCCTTGCACAACCCATTCCAGTGCCTCACTACCCTTAAAATAAAGAACTTCTTCCTTATATCTAACCTAAACTTCCCCTGTCTAAGTTTGAACCCATTGGCCCTTGTCCTATCACTGTAGTCCCTAATGAAGAGTCCCTCCCCATCATCCTTGTAGGCTCCTATATATATATAACATATGAGGCAGAAATAAAATTGGCAATGCCTTGGCTTCTTTTGAAGACCAAAGTGCTGGAGAAACTCATTGTTAACTCTTTGAATGAGTGAATATGAAAAGCTTTCTTCCTTCTAATTAAAGCTTTTTGAAATTTTGCCTTACTTGCCTAAATTTATCTGAATAACTGCATTTTCCCCATACCATATTTTCCAAAGCTCTGAATTTGTTATTAGTGTGGAAAGCCTTATGGCATTTTTTCTATTGCACTTACTATGTATGATGCAAGATTTTTTCAATTCAACATAGTTATGTTGGCTACCACTGAAAAAGCTGTGTTTAACTTCAGTGGATGCGAAAGTTAACTAAAGTCTGGAGGAAAACCAGAATCAGTTGGAAGCTGAAATAAAACTTCTAGCATTTTGAGAGAGGAAGAAACAAGAGTAAATTTATAAGCATGTTTTAGTAAGACTTAAAAACAAGTCCATCCCCAGTTAGAACTGTGATTAAGCATTTAGAAGCTTTTCATCAGCATTTTGCCAGTTATCTCAGGGTATTTTACACTCTCATGACATATTGTTGGTGTTGCTTATTGGGTTATTTTGTAGTATACTGCAAAATTTAGATATTCTGTTGGTTGAAAGCACATTAAGATCCTGTGAAATGCTGGGAGAAAATCAGAGCCTGGTTTTATTTGTATGATGGCTCTTTCTGGCAACTTAATTAAGTCCATGTGATTTTTCCCTCAATCTTGAAAGCAAGATTAAAATGCCTCTAGTTTCATTCCCTGAACACCTTTTCTTGCCACTGCCCTTACAGGCATCCTGTTTACAGTACAGTTTCCAAACAAATACTTGCCAAAGGGTGCAATTATATGGTAATTTTCACTTGGTTCTCTGTACAACTGACATGGGTCAGATATTTTTGCCACAGTTGTCGGTCAAGTTATTTTTTATAAAGTGCTTGAGGACTCCCTACAGTATAGCTTAAACCAAAGCTAATTCCACTGGGGTTTTACTAGCTGAATATTAGGTGTCCTGGGAAAGATAAACCACGATAGAATGTGCAGAAGAGCAGAATGTCAGATCTTTTGCTAATACCTTGCTGACTTGTAGAGCAAAGCACAAAGGGTGGTGGGTTTTTTGCAATGAATTAAGCGAAACAGTTTCAGAAGCTGAATCTTACCTCTACAAATGCTGCTGAGCACTTCAGTCTGTTTATGTTGGTTGTGCAGTGACTTAGAGAATTTTCAGTTTTATTCTGTTAGGAATTGATTGGCTCATTTTTTGTTTTGAGCAGTACTGTCTGTATTTGTACCTGAGGGTAATTATTTTTTTTATTATTTTATTATTTCTCTATTTGCATGTATTTTATCTTGAAGCCTTCTGCTTCTGGCAGCACATAAGTAACAAATTGTTATTTATTATTATTGCTAATATTATTAGAATTCAGTGGGAGTGGGAGTTCAACATGCAGAGCACAGGTGGCATATGTTCCTAATGTTCTTGATCAGATGCAAAAGGAAGAAAAAGAAACTGCTGACTTTAAATGCTGCTATATGAATTAATAAAATGCATGAATGCAAAAGGGATGTTTTCTCTGAGATGCTTAACAAGCTTATGGCTTAAGTGGTGGAAGCATTTCATACAGCTGATGTTTAGAGTAGCATCTCTGTGATCCTGAGGCACTGCAGCAGGATGCCTGACGCTAGAGAAGATGCAGGTCGTTCATGGCCAGTGTTTGTGCAGGCTTAGCTCTGTAAAGCAAGCAAGTAGAGAAGGTGGAAGAGAAAAGGAAGATCCAATAGATGACAGCACTTTGTACTGGGGTGTATAGGTGAGAGAGTGCACCATGCTCATCAACCTTTTATTGTGACAAACTGGTATTAAGATATTTGAATGCTGGGTAATGAGGACAAAGCGAGGGAACACAAGGTTGGAGATACAAAGTGGCTGGTGTTTCTGGGCTTAACCAGCATGTGTTAGCTCCCTCAGACTTCCTTCCCTTCCTTGTGCTCTCCCTCATTCTTCCTCCCACTCAATTTCCCCCCACAGAACCGCTAAACACTTGTGGCATGGCACCACTTCCCTGCACAGAACTTGTTTGGCTTAGCTTGCTTCTTGTCATTGGAGGGTGCTTGCAAAACTTCGTCCTTAGTTGGAAGCCATATGCACTGACAGATGCAGAGGTCCTCATTTGCTGTTCACTTAAGCTTGCAAACAAATTGAAACTCCATGCTGTGACAGCTTCCTTGACCCGAGTTTACTTGTTACAGCTGTGTTCCAAGAACTGTGAATCCGTGTATGTATTACACACAATTATGTGCATTCCTGTAGGTCCTAAGAAGTGAGTCCTGAAAATGCATGAGTCATGAAGGAAACCTCTGCTGTGTGGACCTGTTGCACAACACTGCACTGTTAAACTGGATGTTCAGGAGGCTGAAGGGGATTTGGGGTGTTTGGAGGTACACCTCCAAGCATGCATCTTTGTGTTCATGCTTGACATGACAGTTATTTACTATGCTGCATATAGTTTGAAAATATCAAACTGTTCATAAAGGCTACTCTGTTGTATAGTCTCTCCGAACACTGTGGACATTTAAGAGTAAATTGGCCTTTTACTACTCGAGTCAATTGAAGTGACCAATTAATGAACCATATATAGATAGAACATTACAGTGGTTTGAGGTACCAGATGCTGTTAAGTTTTTGAGTGTCAAAGCTAACAAGAGAGAGTAGATAGCTTTTGGGTCAGCTGTCTCATGACCTACCATGGCTAGAAAGGGATATTCCTGTATTTATTAAGAAGCTAATGATGTTTCTAATTCTAACATGTGATTACAGAAAATTAGAATCAAGCTTCCTTGACTCAATTCCAGTATAATTTCAGAAGCTAACCACCTCTGAATTTTCAGAGATTATATTCTGTACTATGAAGTCATATGGCATTTCAGGCTGTTTTATTTTCATTCTGTCATCCTTTGGGGCAGAAGCTACTAAAATAATACTGCCAAATTAATTCAAGGCTGTTTTCTTCCCTATTAATTATGAGGCTGTGTTAAAATTATGAGGTGTTTTTTAGAAGAGGGTGGAGTTACCTCTTGTTACTTTGGGAATTTGAGCCAGTGAGATCTGAACTTCTTTAACCTACAGCATAATATAAGCGGAACGCTAAAGTGTTTGAGGGTGTGCAAGGGATGATTCTGTTCATCTGCTACTGGCTTTGGGTGTGAAAGTGTTCCTGCTTTGTCCTGATCCATTTGTGTACCCAGTCAGGCTCCTCAGTTACAGGTTGTTGTTAGCTCTCGCTACATTTTCTACACTTTTTTCCCTGCAGGAACCCACATGTGTGATAACCTCTTTCTCTCTTCCTTCTAATCTCTTCTTACCCAGCATAGTCTCCTTGATCTTGGTGCTCTGTATCCCAGTTGCACACCCAGTCCTCTTCCAGAAGCCTGTTTTCCTGTCTAGTGCTGCTTTTCTTATCCGCACATTACTCCTTGTTCTCTTTTCTCACTATTCACACATATTGTCTTTTTTCCTAGTGCAGTCACTGTCTTATGTTGTCTTCCTCACCCTGTCCTTCCCAAATACCAGGCCTACTCAGTGTCGTTCACTTTCTAATGCACCTTTTGTAGACCCAAACCAATGAAGAATCGGTCATCTTCCATCAGAAGAGATTGTTTCTGGTGTGGTGATAGTCTTAAGTAAGCCACTTTGAAATAATGTTGTTACATAAGACTCTTAGATTTTCTTTCTGTTTTAGAACAAGTTTTTAAGTATTCTGGTTACATGAGAAAAGCCTCCCATAAATGTTAAGCATAATGGATCATGATCCTAATGTTTATTATGGAACAGGAATGCTCAACATACAACCCATCTAGGGTCTATAGCCTGCCTTGTTAGGTTTCCTGTGCCCAGCACAGGGGGAGGCTGCAGGCTAGGTGCAGTGTTCTGATGGCAGCGCTTTGGTCTCAGTGCCACTTTTTGCGGGGGTTTGATCTGTGTGGCATGTTGTTGAAACCAATGCTCACAACTGCCTTGTGATAAAATGTCACATAAGGCCTGCGGATCTTACGAAGGTCTTCACCTACAGAAGTATTTTGGCATTAATTTCTGGCAGCTAATGGGAAGGTATTCTGTGTGTTATCCATATTCATTCTGCTCAGTTTGCACAGGAGTTGAGGTTAGACTTCTTTTCTGGGTGATAAACAGCATCCATAACATGCTACATGTGAAGCAGAATGTAGAAATGTAGAATTATGAGAGTTTTCAGTGCCTTACAAGGTCAGACCCTAAAGTATTGAAGGGTTTTTTTGTTTGTTTGTTTTATTTTGTTTTGTTTTGTTTTGTTTTTTGTGGGCTTTTTTTTTTTTTTTTTCAGTGCATCTTCTTCTGTGATTGTATATTTAGAAATTATGAACTTGTTCCAGATGGGATGAAAAAGTCAATCTCACAATTTCTTGTGGGGGAAAAAAAATAAAAGATTTAGGGAAAGTATTTCAAATTCGTGGTTTCAGTGCAGTTAGACTGACCGAGTGAAAGCAAAACATTCAGTTGTCTTCATTAAGATACTTGGCAAAATTACGTTACAAAGTAGTCAGCTGTTACAGTGAGAAATTACTATTCAGAAATATTTTGCCAGCAATATTAATTGAAAACTTGTTTTATTTTCCTTTAGCAAGGGCAAGACCAATGTGACACGTGCAACATAATACTGAAAGTTGTGATTTACTCATACTTATTCCATAGTAATTGTAGATGTGCTGTGTGAGATAGTGAAAGCAAACTTGAATTTGAAATACAAAAGTGAATGTCAGGAGGGGATGTGATGTCAGATCCAGAAAACAAGTGGTTAATCTATATTTTATTTATTTATTTTTATTACATACATGCTGATTGCAGGAATTAGTATTTTGAAGAATAACCAAATATTAGTAATAGGGTACAAGCAAAGTCTACTTTTGGCCAGTCTTTTCCTCTTAGTCCTGGTGTTTTTCCTGCCGTTGGTCTTGTGCTCAGTGAATGTTACTAAACAGTGTTTGCCAGACGAAGAAGTGCAGTGGTGGAGATAAACCTGAAATGCTTGTTTGTGTTGTGTGCCTGTATCTCAGTGGTGTGTTTTCAGACAAAGGTCTCTGGCTAGGTTGTGGTGCAGACAGCCGTGAGTTTTCATTCTGAATCACTTCAGTGTCTTTTGTACCTTTCAGGGTGCTAGTCTCAAGTGTATATATCTTGTGTGAGAGAAGACATATCCTTGATATTTAGAATTCCATAGAGTAAACTGACCTTTTTAAAGGACTCTTTTAAAGCCGGGTAGACGGGGATTCAGCATTATGAATCAGACCTGGAACAGCCCCATCTTTTATTAATATAATGTCTCCTGATTTACTGCAGGAAGCCACTGAAATGATTAAGTGTACCAGAGGTCTGCATAAAATGCCTGGGTGACCTCCAAAGCACTATGACAAATATCAAAGAAAAAATATAAAATCTGTATGATCAGCTTAAGGAAAATTAAGGCCATATCTCAGTTTGTTGGAAATGCTGGCAAAGTAGGAAGACAGGTAGTAGCTGCAAAGTGGTGGAACATCTGGGCCACATCTCTGTCCTTATAACCAAAAATGAATGAGTACTCTAGGCAGAAAAATCTTCAGACTGGAGTTTGGAGCTTTCTTCCTTGGTAGTCTTCCCAAAAGAAAGCATAGGTAAATAGAATAAACAGCTGAAGACTGCCTATTGCAAACAGCCACTCTTGTCCATTCTCCTTATGGATACTTGTTTTTATACCATCTCCTTCGTTTCCCATCTTCCAAGAAAGAAACAGTGCACATGTACATGATCTTCCGATTTCCCTTTAGGACAAAATTAATAAATCCTGGTAGCAAGTATCATACTAAGAGTAAAATTGCTTTGTAGTCCCATTGCATTTTGAGATCGTTTATTACAAGAGTTCAAAGGACTTCGGAAATATAAACTAACTAAGCATCACAACATCTCTGTAGAGAGGCATGATTCACACCAAATGCCAGCCTAGCATGCAAGACACTGAAGTTGGCTGGACATATATTGTCACTAAGATCCTAAAGGAATTCTCTTATTTGTGTAATCTATATGTTAAAGTGTTGTTAATCTCAGGTGATGGAGGAGATGATCTGTGAGCCAGACGCTACCCATAGATTACTCCAATGCAGCTTTTGGGAGTTTTTTGCAGTGTGGCTTGGGGCTGGATTTGAGACTGGCTATTGAAGCAGCACTGTCCAGATAATCAAACATCACTTCCAGTCTGTCCCATCTCACTCAGTGACTCACCTGCTGTGACTGCTGTGTGCAAAGAGATGTGAAGTGTGTGGACATTGCTGTTGGGTGTGAATGAAGGCACATGCTACCCCACTTGGTGGAGCAGGAGCAATTGGCTCCTGTTTTGACCCCACCTTCTTCTGCTCTCCAAGATAAGAGCCCTAGCCTTGCTTGGTGTCAGCTCTTCCTGGTGTTGCAGCAGATGCTGTCCTCAGCCTGTGCTTATCAAGCTGCTGTAGAGCAAGAGATGTGGGGAAACAGAGTGCTTGTTAGCATGATGGATGTAGGAAGGTGTACTTGATGATACAGGAAGAGTGAATTGAGTCCAGGCTGCTGATGAGGGAAGGAGGGAGGAAGGAAGGAAGAGACACAGCTATTTAAATGGTAGAATGTAGGCTGCTATTGTGGGTGCAGAATGGGTGGTTACTGCAGCACAGCATCAAGAGCGATAGCTGCAGCAGGGAGAGTTGACCTTCAGGAGAAAATGAGGAGGCCTCAGACTGGCCCCTGTATATGCTGAGTTCAGGATAACCTCAGTCTTCAACAGCTGTGGGGATTATTGCTGTATTTCTGAACAGAAGGAGGTGTACCTGCACTATGTAGCACATGTAGCATAAATAAAGAATCTGGGAAATGTTGAACCTGCTGGGTGTATACTGTGAAGTTAATCCCTGTGTGAGCAGTAGGTGTTTATCCAGAAGTGAGGCATTCAGCAGTCTGGACAAGTTCCGTGAATCCTCGTTCTAGATGGAAAGGGGGAAAAAGGAATGTAGGATAACTCTAACTTCCACAGTGAACATGTAGGTTAGCACTGGGGCTTCCACCCACATGACCTACTTGTGGAACAGCTTCTTTTCTGAAATAGCGCGATATTATCCATGCCTGTTTGAGTAGGAAGTGTATTTCTGTTGGCTGGAAAAAAGGAAAGTACAGTTGTCAAGCCCAGATGGAGGCTTTGAAATATGCATGATAGTGGCAGCTGTGTGTGGGAAGAATGACTTGAAGTGTGTTGAGGAGGAGGAGGCTTGTTTACTGTGCTACACTCTTCATGTAGCTGCGGAGTTGAATGAGGAGAGAAATGAGGAATGAGTTTTGTGTCTGTGTATTATTGCTTCACTCTGCTGGACAGCTTTTTCTCCAGTACTTATTATTTGTTTGAAAATTCATAAAGAATCAGTGAGTTGCAGTGAAGGAGATTGCAAGGAAGTATACTTCAACAGTCCTGAACCTTCATAGATCAAGGCCCTGTTTTCCTGAGCTGAGCTCTTCTGCCTGAAGGATCCTTCTCGAAAGCTGGGCTAAGGCAGCTGTGTGCATGCTTTGGAGAGGAACTCGTTGTTCAGGCAGCCTTCCTGAGCCCGGATTTTGTCTGTCCCATTATTTATTAGTGTATTTTGTAGTCTCTGGTTATGTAAACACTTAAGCCTGTGTACCATTGGCATTTGTGTATTGGGTCCCTGTTTTGTTGCTGCTGTTGTTTCTGTTTGGGTGCAATGTTCGAGGGGTGGCCCACAGGCACAACTTGGCCTGAGGCGCATTTGCAGCTCACCTGTCTTCTTTCCAGGGGAGATGGGGCAGTAGTGGGCAGATCAGTGAGGCCTCCCAGCCAAACTCTGCCTATGGGTTCCTGGGCACCAGTCTTTGCACAGGGGTTGGGCTGCTAGTCTTCCTCTCCCTCCTCATAAAGGCAGGCTGTGATCCCTGAGCCAGGGCAGTCTATGAGGACATCCAGCTGTCATAGATGCAGGGTGCATCACCTTCCTTCAGGAAAAAAAGTCAATGATGACTCCAGCCCAGTGAGATACCTGAGAGAGAGTATGTGTATGTGTACTTATGATTAAATGTAAAGATAGGAACAACATGGGATATACAACAAAAAGTATTGTATTCATGTGGTGAAGCGGAACTTGTGTCTGATTAATTCAGGACCTCTTTGGGGATTTGTATTTCTTTAGATTTATATTTATGGTTTTCAGTAATCTCATCAATTAACACTTTTCTTTGGGGACAATAAGGGTTTATGGCTTATTCTTTTTCTCACAAGAATGTTTTCCAAACATGTTTTATTATGAGCACATTTTTCACTTTCCCATCCAAGAGCATGACATTAATATTTTCTGAGCAATTCCCCAGTATCAATCTGTCTAAAAAGGTCTTTGACTTAATTAAACTGGTCGAAAAAGAAAGTCTGAAGATATAAAGTCATTTATTAGAAGAATAGCAAAAAGGCATGATGTGAACCTTAATAACAAACTTGTAGAGTCAGGCAGTCAGTTTTGGTGTCTGCTGTTTGACTCTGTGCTGCTGCTTGGTTCATCTTGCTCTGGACCCAGCACTAGAAGGCTACCTTTGCTCTTTACGCTCAGATAAGGTTGTGTATCTGCTTTTGCAGAATGCCAGTTAAATGTAGTAGATAGCTTCCAGACACACCTAATTTTGAGAGTAGCTGCCATTTTTAACTGTAATTTTATGGCAGTGACTTCCAACGTTTTATCATTTGAAAATCTACATCCTAAGTGATTTCTGATTTGAGCTTTAAGCTTACAGCAGTCAGATCTTCTCCCATTATAAACATCCTTCCTTCCCTCTTCGTTTTCTGGCAGGTCTGTGCACAAACCGTGCTTCAGATCTTTTCCATTCACCAAGTATGTCCAGATATTTTATAAAGAACCACAGCAACAAAAGGAAGCAATATGATTCTCATCCTTAATCTGACTTCTCTGCAACTTTAGTTTTGTCTTACCTCAACTGTGACACAGGACAACAATGCAAAGAGACAGTGTTAGTGATCATCAAATGTTTCATGTGGCCAGTTCTCAGGAAATTGAGTGTATCTCCAAATGCCAGTCTTCCTAAAGTCATAAAAGGAACTGAATTGATCAAAGTGTAGAACCATCAGAAGGGGAAATTTACAAGTGTTTGTTTCTGTGTAGGACAAACACAACATCTTTACAACACTTCAAACAGAAAATGTTGCTGCAAATGGAGTGTGAAAGAAATTTCTGCTTAATTAGTAGTAAACAATCATGGAAGCAAAAGAATTTTAGGTGTTTATATTCTTGATTAATCATAGTCCAGATTTGCTTTTGACAGTTTTACTTTGAAAATTATGCTAGTTTTATTGTTGTCCTACTCTTCCAAATGAGAATTTAGCTTTGATAGTGCTTAAGCTTCTGTGCATTCTGCATCCAGTTTTAAGGCCTTTAACTTGCATCCTGTGCTGCTGTTGGCATCTTAGAATCATATAATAGTTAGGGTTGGAAAGGACATTAAGATCATCTAGTTCCAACCCCCCTGCCATGGGCAGGGACACCTCCCACTAAACCATGCCACCCAAGGCTCTGTCCATCCTAGCCTTGAACACGGCCAGAGATGAAGCATTCACAACTTCCCTGGGCAACCCATTCCAGTGCCTCACCGTCCTTACAGTAAAGAATTTCTTCCTCATATCCAATCTAAACTTCCCCTGTTTAAGTTTGAACCCATTACCCTTTGTCCTATCACTACAGTCCCTAATGAACAGTCCTTCCTCAGCATCCCTATAGCCCCCCTTCATGTCATTATCATTTTACATTGCTAGCATCTTCACTTTGTATGTAGATGTAGATAAGAATGAAGGTTCAAGGCATAGAAAATTAGACCAAGGCTGAGTGAAAGCTTTCTTCCATGAGACAGATGCCAATTAGAAATGCACATTTATCTGTTAGATAGACAAGCAGAAGCACAGAGATGACTTAAATTTGTAGTACAACTTTTCCACTCGTTGCCAGGATCTGCAAGTTATCATATGGGCATAGCTTTATTAGCAAGAGGAAGATGCAAGTTGTTTTTATTTTGAAATGTGTACTTCTATATATAAATGTGACCTTTTAAAGATTTCTATAATGGAGGGAGGAATTCAAATCTCGAAGAATTTCTGCCAACTGTTTTCTATCAGGGGTGAAGGGATTATTTAGTGAGTCTTGTTCAGTCAAGTTTGGATTGTCGTCTTGTTCCAGAATGTCCTGAGCTTTAACATGTCATCACAGGAGAGTTAGTAAACTCTGTGGGCTTCAGTTTCTCCATAAAATGTGAGAATAAAATCAGCTGTTATTGCTTCACTCGATGATGTCATGAGGTATAATAAAATACAATTTTCCAGTGCTTTGTAACTTGTGCTATGAATTCTAGCAGATTTCCTTTTCAATTTATTTTGAAGTCCTTGCTGTAAATGTTAAAAGGTTGTACAGACTTATCTGTAATACTTACTAGCTGTAATTTTTCTTCAGTTTCTTGAGATGAACCGGTAATACAATTTTGCTTACTTGCAGTAGAGGATATTTTTCATTTAGATGTAGGATATGAAATATCCATGCATTTATCAAATGTTCTGAACATCAAGGAAAAAGTAAAGCAAAAGAAAATAAAACAGCAGCTGAATTTCACCTGACAGTGGATACAAGAGTTGGTTATGGATCTTCAGTGTGACTTACCTGGAAGTAGTTCTTATGGGCTTTGCATATTCATTTCATGCCACATAAAATTAGAAAAAGTGAGATTTTTACAAATCTTTACTGTGGGTATAGTTAGGTAGCCCCCAGCAATTACTGGAGTGGTGGTGTGCTTTAACCCCAGCTGTCAACTAAGCACCAGGCAGCCACTTGCTCACTTCTTCCCTGATGGGATGGGAGAGAGAATTAAAACAATAAAAGAGAGAAAACGCGTAGCTTGAGATAAAGACAGTTTAATGGGTAAAAAGCTGCACATGCAATCAAAGCAAGGAACTCATTGACTACTTTGCATTGGCAGGCGGGTGTTCAGCCATCCCAAGGAAAGCAGTGCTCCAAAAGGGTGACAGTTACATGGCAAGACAGCATCATGCCAAATGTCCCCCTTTCCTTATTCTTCCCCCAGCTGTATATAGTGAGCATGACGTTGTATGGTGTGGAATGCCCTTTTGGTCCGTTGGGGTCAGCTGTCCCGGCTGTGCTGTCTCCCAGCTTCCCCCAGCCTGCTCGCTGGTTGGGTGGGGTGAGAAGCAGAAATGGTCTTCACTCTGTGCAAGCACTTCCCAGCAATAACTGAGACATCCCTGTATTATCAACACTGTTCTCAGCACAAACCCTGTACTAGCTACTTTGAAGAAAATTACCTCAGCCAAAACCAGCTTAAGCAGAAAGCTCAAAAAACATTGCATACTTGTGAGATCCCACCAAGAAGGTACTACAGAGCCAAAGAAAGGAGGAAAAGTAATGGCATGCAATGAGAATGGCTGAATTTTTTTTGTGGGGTATGTGTATGATACATACAGCAGGATTTATTGTAAGGGGGGAGGTAGCAACAATCCCTCCTACCACAGCCTCTTTGTCCTCTCCTAGCTGAATATATCTCTGCAGACCACAATAGATAGCATTATGGTACCATAAACAGGTATTAAGATACAGGGTTCTTTCTCTAGTATTAAGAAGCGATGGTGAGGAATAGTAGACTGCTTTTGAGGCTAGCCAATTTTTGAAGGTGTTAACCTGGGAGACTCCAATATCCCAAGAAAAACTGAAGCTTTGCTTTCAGCCTTTACAGCAACAGAGAAAATAACTGTGCAACTGTATCCACATCTTGCTCTTGCATTGTGACCAAAGACTCCACAAAGTGAAAATAAACCATTAACATCCTAGTTTGTTAGTGTCATGTGTACATAGCACAGAAATGCCAACAACAACTTATGGAAGTTCAGGTCCTTAAAACATTCCTGCAGTTGTTAAGCTCATTAATAATATACCATTAGCCATTGGAAATACTACCTACAAAACTTTAATAAGCCTTTTCAAGAAAATACATTAGTGCTGCATTTCACATGCAGCTTGCCTTACCAATAGTTAAGTGACAATTTTTTATCAACATTGTGCATCTTGGTTAAAAGCTGAATTGGTTTGTTTGCTTGACACCAAGACTTGGAAAGGTCCAGGAAAAAAGCACCGTGATGAGGACCTCACCAAAGAATGCATAGCATCACTTTAATGTGAGCTGAAAGTTGGACACAGAATATGAATAAGATTTCTTTATACGACTGGGAAACAGTGATCTGTAAAATTGCATGTAAAAGACACAGCTGTTGGTTTCAGTGTCTTCTGGTTTCATGGAGATAGAAACAGATTTTAAGGTGAGAGATCAATCTTGATTACATTTGAAAAATGAAACAGCATCTTTAAAAGGCTGTACTAGCGTGTGAGTATGTATGTAAGAACTTCCTGACATGTTTAGGCAGCAAATGGCAATGAAATGACCAGCTACTTTTCTTCACTCTTTCTGCCAGTAACAAATACGTGCCTAAATGTGCACAAATAGCTTATCTTTATTCTAATGGGTGAGCCTCACCTCGCTAGTCCTTGCAGATGCTGCAGTCACAGAATGATCTCCAGTTTTAAATGGATGACAAAATTTGGATAGGGGGTTGTTTCTATATGAACAAATGAAGTAGTAATCAGTTGCTACAGTGTACATATTAGTCTATTATACAAATTTAAGTTTAAAATATATTCAAATCAGGGGCTTGTCTCCCTTGACTCCTTTTTTTCCCCACAAATTGGGTAACATGTTTGAAGTCTTAGCAGCAGGGAGGCACTCGTACAAAAGCAAGTACTATTGCTGGAGTGTCTGTGCACCAGTACCCTCATGTGAAGCTTAAACATATAATGACTATAAGAAAAGTCCTTCAGTAAATTGTGAGAACACTTCAGAAGTGTTTAAGATTTTGTGATCAGCCGGAGTCATTCCAGAGATACCTGTGTTTTGCAAACAAGGAAGAGATTCCACAGTCCTTTGACAAGACTAAACACTTTGCCTTTTGTGAAGCCCCAAACTTCTTGTAATCAGGTTGTAAAGTAAGCCAGTAGGTCATCTAGTCCAGCCCCTTGCCCAGATCATGCTCAACACCGACCCCGGTTTCCTAGGACTTTGTCCACCTGAGTCCTGACTAATAGGTTGAAAACCTCTTTAGCATGTTAGTACTCTTCTACACTTACGCATCCATCTCTTTCTGTTGTATTGTGGAACTGCTCAATCACATTGTCTCTTAAAGATCTCACTGGTGGTAATCCTCTTTGCTGAATCTGTGATAATACAACACAGTCGTTATCTGTCATGTATGGCAGTTTAGGTATCCCAATTTTGGCTTATTTTACCAGCATGGACTACGCATGCAGGTTTTTCAGTAATTCTTGTTACATCTAGCTGAAGTGTTGCAAAGATTTTAGGAGGAGCCACATCACAGACCTACCAAAGGGAATGGTTAAGCTGCAGAGTCTGAGTTTACTTCAGTATTAAGTGGTGGGTTTGGACAGCACTAGTCTCTGCAGATGCTGAGAAAGTATTTCTTCCTGTTATTCATTAGTTTAGTTCAATAACTATTTCATTCACACAGAATGAAGAGAAATCAACTCACTGAGAAACCAACTGGGAGCTGAAAAGTGGGAAAGCTGATTTTCCTCCTCCTCACCTGTGAATAACAATGTGTGGGGGGAGAATATCTAGTGCCTCTAAAATCTTGTAGGGCATGGTGAAAAGAAACACTAAATCTTTTTTTGCATACTGCAGAAAACATTTCATGTGTTCAGTATGTCAGATTTAAATACAGAATGTGGTCTTTTAAGCTCTACATGTGCAACACATTTAAACACATTTATTTAGATAAAACTGTTCAAAATTCTGCTTGGAGAAATTTTAGCATATTCCAGCCTGTCCCCAGTCATGATAATTATCAGAAATAAAATAAATGTACAATTTTATTCACTATTTTCTAATGTAATAAAACATAAGTGTAGTAAAAAAAGACATGATTTTATTCCTTAGGGGAAATGTTTGCCATTCTGTTACTTGGGTTGGGGCCTTACAACCCTGCTTACATTACATACTACCAAGTTCTTTTTTCTGCCTGTAGTTGACTAGTTGTGATGCATTCAGTGTGATGTTTTTGAGATTCTCACATAGCAGCAATGCCTTAGGCCTTATTTCTCCACAGTTTTCTTCAGCAGGGGCTTCATCCAGAAGTGGAAAGTCTTGCAGAATGTAGGAGTCTGCTTACTAAGTATATCTGGCCACAGAAAATCTACTTTTGTTTTTGTTTTGTCCAGCTACAGTAGCATTTCCTGTATTGTTTTCAAGCTGAATTTAAAGTGCTGGTTTGAGTTACAAAGAAGCAAATTGCTGTGGATTTGCCTGCTTTGCCCTTGGTTGCTCCTCCTGTGCTATTATGCAACACTGAAGTTAACAGATGTACCTTTCTGCCTTATGAAATAGCCACTGATAGGGAGCATCTCAGTTGTGAATCTTACTCCTCTCTTTGATCTGAATAACTGTGTTGTAAGGAAAATCTTATTTGATTAGTGATTTACAAAAGATCCTTACCAGGAAGAATAAAGATATTAAAAACTGGGTAGCACATTGTATTGTTTTTAGGACAGAGCTGGACTTTATTAAATACTGCCAGCAATCAGTTGGTCTCTGCTTTATGATTTTCTGTTGGCTTAAAAAAAATTACAGCTTAAGTATTACTGTATACAATCAATTTATGTTGAAAAGATATGTACAATGATACCATTAAATTGACTGGTTTATGACAGTTCCATGTAGACTCCGCTTTGTGTGACATTTAGAATCATAAAAATAAGAGACAAAGATCATCTCTGTGATCCCTTACTAGTTTTATATTTCTCCAAAAGGTGGTAAAGATCTGCTAATGCCCAAGAGGAAGTCCCTATCGGAAGCTGGCTGTCTTTGCATCTAGCAGCAAAATGCATGCAAACTGTCTAGGTGCTTTAAAGTGAAGGCAAACCCAGAATGAAGTATGTGAGATCCTTTCAGCTCTGTTCTCTGATTCCTTGAGTAGTTGTTTAGAGAGGCAAGAGTCCCTCTAATACTTTCTCCATCTTCTGTCTGAAAACTTAGGAAGTAGGAATTGCAAAAACCAAAATAAGGGTAGGAAGATGTCCGTAGAGATACTATTATAACGCTGTAGTAAGAGTGCCATATGCAGATTGATTAATTTTTCTAAGCTAAAGACATAATACGGAAGGCATATGATGGTTTACCTTCTCGTATACGAGGTTGATAAAAGCTTGATTAGAATATGACCGTTTCTGCTGCTGATTTTTTGCACTTACTTTTCAAATTGACTGTGCATTGGTGTACTGTCCTTGTCCTGGCATTGACACAAATGTTTTAACTACAGACATGAAATCCCTGAAGTTATAATTTTATATTAATGATAGTACTGTTGTATTGAGATGATATATCATATTTTGCGTTTAAATGAAGTATATGTTTTGACCACACCCACAGCTGGATAAACCCTGCCTCTTTAAAAGAAATTTCTTCTTAGGGAAACAGAATGTGCTTTTACTTTACTTAGTGCATGCGTGCAGGTTAATGATTGAATGTCAAGCATTTTGAAATCAAAGCAGTATTTAATTTGTATTTTCCTCCAAAAGATTAGCTAATACAATTTCGTAGGAAAGCATGCTGTGGTATTTTAACTTGGAGTCAGTGTTCATTTTCTAGGCTATTGTTTTGTTTCAGTGTTCTCTCAAAAGAGAATGGTTTTGTACCCATATTAGATTTGCCATACTTGGTGTAAGTTTTATTACATTTTTTTAAATGAGTTTATTAACCAGTATTGGTGCATTTAAATGCTATTAATTTTTTAACTCAGATATTTTGAAGAAGATACAAGCATTGCCTTCACTGATTGAAATAAAATGTCATGGTCCTCACAAAACCAGTAACTGTGTGGTAGCTGCTACTACACTAAGTACTTGGTTCTTTAATACACAATACTAATTTTGATCATACTGTGAATCCATGTTCTGGGTTTAAGAATTCTTTTGATTCTCCTCCTCGTCCCGCCTGGAGGATAGGGGAAGGAGGGGGGTGAGTGAGCGGCTGCGTGGTTCTGAGTTACCAGCTGTGCTTAAACCACAACAATACATAAGGAGAACAATTTACAAGAGAACTATTTCCAGTAGAGTAAGTTGACACTACTCTGAGCATACATCCATGCGGATACCATGAGAGATCATTGCTGAGCGGTTAAAATGAAGGTCAACAGGTACATTTTCCAGAAAAGCATTACTCTTCCTAAGTTGGCATCAGATCTAGTAACTAAGTGCAGTTAATAAATATAAAATTTAGCAAATATAATTTGTATGATCCATAGAGACATTTCACTGTTGTCTGTTTTCCAAAAATTTGAAGTAGATTGAAGCTGTTGCTGGAGCTATGATGGAGTGGACCTTTGCAGTCTAAAGGCTAAGCACTCAGGCAGTTTGTAATTCACTGAGACACAATATGTTACCTACTTTGACAGTCTTCATGGTTAAATTGTCTGACTCTTGTAATACCTAAGTGTGTTTGTAAATAGAAATGAAGGAGTCAAATGGTCAGGTCTTGACAGCAGCATAATACAGAGCTTTGGCTATGCCCAGAGCTCACATGTGCTTCCTTCCAGTGGGTAGAACAAGGTAAACTGATTGAGTCAAGTGGAATCTGAAAACACCTCTGTCATGTGCCTTCCTTGAGGTTGCAGTAATACATGAAGAAATATGATATATCTGAGCTCTGCAGTGAGACCTGAGAAATATATTGGTTTTCTGCCAAGAAAAACAATTATTTTAAAAGCAGAATGGAAGACAACATCCACAAAGAGCTGTACTTAGAAGAGTGGCTGTCCAGCTTGCATGTTGTGTGGAGGAGAATGGGACAGTGGGAGGTAGTCCTGGTTTCTGGTTCCTATTTCTTGCTCCAGATAAAGTATTTTACAGATAGTTTTGCCTGTGAAATCTAAGCAAAAGATTGGAACCTTGATGTAAGCCTCCAAAGACATCTGTGGGCTCTCCCCTATGCAAGCACAACTTAACAGGTGGACATCCTCCACTTTGGCATTGCCAGTAATACAGAGCAGCATCCAGGTGGGACTCAGCTCTGCATCCAGTACTGGGCCTTGCTCTCATGATAGGTGGGTGCAAGGGTCCAGATCCCTGCTCAGGCAGTGTCACATGAAATTTGTTAACAGGTTTCTGAGATGGGATTCCTGGCTGATGCAAACCTAGAGGCTGAACGTGACCTGGTCTCACTGTTAGTCAGAACTGAATGTCTCAAGACAGGCATGCTGACAGAGCTGGTCACCAGCTCTGTTCTGGAACTCTGGTGTGAGATTTTGTGTTGCATGGTTACAGATAACCTGGACAGGAAAGGTCCTTGTTCTGTTGCAGTGGTGTCTGTGCCCAGAGCTGCACTGGATTACAGCCAAATCATAAGTAAGTGGGCATGGCCCAGATACCACCAACATTTATGAATGCTCTCTCAATATAGACTCAATTTAGTAGACCAGGTCTACTGGGGGCTGATGGAGCTGGTCTGACAAGGGGAAGAGTGGATTTGGTAGGAGGCTTGCCAGACTGGTCAAGGATGCTTTAAACTAGATATCTTGGGGGAGGGGCATATCATTCCATCCCAACACACCCAGTCAGTTGCCAGCACCTATGGTAAATGCTTGGAGCAATGTAGAGATATTCCCGCCACTCCAGCCAACGAGCCAGCTTCATTTGGAGGTGCTTCTATACAAATGCCTGTAACATGGGGAACAAATGAGGAATTAAAGATGTGTGCATGTCTATGGGGGTATGATATTATAGGCATCACAGAAACATGGTGGGATGGGTCCTATGACTGGTGTGTTGGAATGGAAGGTTACAGGCTCTTTAGAAAAGATAGGCCTGGTAGGCGGGGAGGGGGAGTTGCTATTTATGTTAGGGATAGGCTGGAGAGTGTGGAACTCTGTCTAGGGACAGGTGAGCAGTCAACAGAGTTTGTGGGTCAGGGTTAAAGGGAGAAAAGCGATGGGTGACATTATTGTGGGGATCTGTTACAGACCGCATGACCAAGAGGACTCGGTGGATGAAGCGCTCTATAGACAGATAGGAACAGCCTCACTCTCGCAGGCCCTTGTTCTCATGGGGGGATTTCAACCACCTTGATATCTATTGGAGGGATGGTACAGCCCGGCACAAGCAATCCAGGAGGTTCCTGTATTGTGTGGAAGACAACTTCCTTCTGCAAGTAATAGAGTAGCCAACAAGGAGAGGTGCCATGCTTGACCTCGTCCTCACCAACAGGGAAGGGCAGGTTGGAAATGTGACGCTCCAGGGCAGCCTTGGTTGCAGTGATCATGAGATGGTTGAATTCGAGACCCTCAGAACAGTGAGAAGAGTGTGCAGCAAGCTCACTGCCCTGCACTTCAAGAGAGCAGGTTTGGCCACTTCAGGAACCTGCTCAGTAAGGTTACATGGGATATAGCCCTAGAGGGCAGGGGGGCCCAAGGCTGTTGGTTGATATTCAAGGATCACCTGCTGCATGCTCAGGAGCGATACATCCCTACTAGAAGGAAATGCAGCAGGAGGGCCAGGAGACCTCCTTGGATGGATAAGGAGCTGCTGATGAAAATTCAAAGGCAAAAAGAGGCTTATAAAAGGTGGAAGCAAGGACAAGCGGCCTGGGAAGAATACAGGGATGTTGCCCGGGAAGCTAGGGACCCGGTTAGGAAAGCTAAGGCCCACTTAGAATTAAACTTGGCTAGGGATGTTAAGGATAACAGGAATGGATTCTATAGGTACGTAGCGTGTAAAAGACAGATTAGGGACAGCGTAGGCCCCCACCAGAAGCTATCAGGAGAACGGGCTACCCTGGATTTGGAGAAGGCTGAGGTTCTTAATGACTTCTTTGCCTCAGTCTTCACCAGAAAATGCTCTGACCACACCACCCAAGTCTTGGAAGGCAGATGCAGGGACTGTGAGAATGAAGACCTTGGGCCTCCTGTAGGAGAGGATCTGGTTCGAGACCATCTTAAGAACCTGGACGTATAAAGGTCCATGAGACGTGATGAAATCCATCTGTGGGTCCTGAAGGAGCTGATGAATGAAGTTGCTAAGCCACTGTCCATCATATTTGAAAAATCATGGCAGTCAGGTGAAGTTCCCAACGACTGGAAAAAGGGAAATATAACCCCCATTTTCAAGAAGGGGAAAATGGATGAGCTAGGGAACTACAGACCAGTCAGTCTCACCTCTGTGCCTGGCAAAATCATGGAGTGTATTCTCCTGGAAGGCACGCTGAGGCACATGAAAAACAACAAGGTGCTTGGTGACAGCTAACATGGCTTCAAGTAAAGAGAAATCCTGCCTGACCAATCTGGTGGCCTTCTATGATGGGGCTATGGAACTGATGGACAGGGGTGGAGCAGCTGATGTCATTTACCTGGACTTGTGCAAAGTGTTCAACACTGTCCCACACAACATCCTTGTCTCTTAAGTTGGAGAGACATCAATTTGATAGGTGGGCCACTCAGTGGATAAAGAACTGGCTGGATGGCCGCAGGCAAAGGGTTGTGCTCAATGGCTCAATGTCCAGCTGGAGATCAGTAATGAGTGGTGTCCCTCAGGGATCGGTGTTGGGACCGGTCTTGTTCAACATCTTTGTCGGTGACATGGACAGTGGGATTGAATGCGCCCTCAGCAAGTTTGCCGATGACCCAGTATCTGAAGGGGGGCTATAGGGATGCTGGGGAGGGACTCTTCGTTAGAGACTGTAGTGATATGACAAGGGGTAACGGATTCAAACTTAAACAGGGGAAGTTTAGATTGGATGTAAGGAGGAAGTTCTTTACTGTAAGGGTGGTGAGGCACTGGGATGGGTTGCCCAGGGAAGTTGTGAATGCTCCATCCCTGACGGTGTTCAAGTCTGGGTTGGACAGAGCCTTGGGTGGCATGGTTTAGTGGGAGGTGTCCCTGCTGATGGCTGGGATGCTGGAACTAGATGATCTTAAGGTCCTTTCCAACCCTAACTATTCTATGATTCTATGATAGGACTAGGGGTAATGGCTTCAAATTTGAACAGGGGAAGTTCAGGTGACATATGAGGAGGAAGTTCTTTACTGTGAGGGTGGTGAGGCACTGGAGTGGGGTGCCCAAGGAAGCTTGATGATCTTAAAGTCCTTTCAAACCCTAACTATTCTAGGATTCTATGATTCTATCTCTGTAGCCAGGATTTTTGTGTTGAGAGGAGCAGGGCAGAATACTGGAATGAATTTATTTGTGAAGTATTTTGGGAAAAGAGTATGTATTCTGCAAGTCAGAATGAGAGGTACCTTACATAAAATCTGACGGTGGTGTCAGACACATTTTCTTGAACCCGTGCCCTTATACTCTGGGCTTATGTTTTAAATCTGTGTATGATTTCCTTGTGGCCAACTTATGTTGTGGTAGGCTTTCATTTTCTTAAGAGGCTGGTCTGTCTGTGTTATACACACACTGGCTCAAGTGTTAGCTAAAGAAACAGATGTATTTGAATGTTCTGCATAAGGTAACAGTCCTCCGTTACTGTTGTCACTGTTCTGTCAGTATGGCCAGTTTCTGTCCAAGTGGTGATGGGAGTCTCCGTTGCAAATGTCCTTGTAACAGCATTTTCAGCTGGTTTGGATCAGACTTCCCAAACTGTGGTTTGGTGAATTCTTAATATCCAGCTGGCCTGCAGTCCCACGTCAGCACTCCAGTGTTTGCACAACAAGCTTCTAGTTAAAATCGTCTCTGCTGAATGTGCAAAAAATTGCCCTATCCTATGATGAACATATCCAAATAGTATCTGTCAGTTCACATTTACTTCATGCGTGCAAAGCAGGACACACTGGGTCACTCCCAGGGCTTCTGAGAGCTCTCTGCCTCCCCAGTCCTGGTAGCACAGTCGATTATTATTGTTACCAGGGACTGGGGCTGCCTGGGGAGTTCTTCCATTGATCCCTGGGGCTGCTTGGCAGAGCTGGGACTGGCCTTGGCAGGTTCCTGTAGCTGTCAGTCAATTATCTCATCTCTGCAGAAACTGGCTGGGGGATTCCCAGGACTGCCCTGGCTGTTCCTGGGGTGACTCAGCATGCAGAGTATGTGCAGAGGCACAGCCCTTGTCCCCAGCTGCCTTACCCGTACAGTCACAGGATTAGTTCAGAGCGCATGTGTGCACACCTGCCCGGTGCACAGAGGCAGTAGGGTTGGAGCACTAAGGTTTCATAGAATCACAGAACACCAGATTGGAAGGGACCGCAAGGATCATCTGGTCCAGCCTTTCTAGGCAAGCATGACCTAGACTCGACGTCCCAGCACCCTGTCCAGCTGAATCTTAACAGTGTCCAATGTTGGGGAATCCAGCGCTTCCCTGGGGAGAGTATTCCAATGGCTGAATTATCTCATTGTGAATTTTTTTTTTTTGCCCAGTTGGAATCTTCTCAGGAATAACTTCTACCCATTGCCCCTTTGTCTTTTCCTTGTACCCTTGCCTTGTGTTTTCCATGTGACTCCATGTGAAAAGGGAGTCTGTCTTCTTTGCAGCCACCCTTTAAATACTGGACCATGGTGATAACGTCTCCCAAGCCTTCTTTTCTCTAGGCCAAACAAACCTGTTTCTCTCAGCCCTTCCTCATATGCCAGGTTTCCCAGTCCTTTAATCATCTTTGTGACCCCTCTCTGGAGCCTCTCCAGCCTGTCCACAGGTTTAGCAGAGGACAGTTGATACTTGGGCATTTCCTGATGTGATCTGCCCAGCTGCCCAGTAGGCTATGTCCCTTGATAGGCACAGATGCTTTTATTTTAGGAAGGGGTGGTTGGCTGCCACATCTACAAGCTACTCTTGCAGAGTGCTTTTCCTGCCGCAGAGAATCCAAAACAGCATGCTCACCATCAACAGTAGTAGTCACCAGTACCACACTTAAGCAGAGGTCTCTTTTCAGGTGTGATCTGCTACTTTGTTAACTGCTACAACAGGTTTTGTCTAAGCCTTCTGTCTCTTGAGAAGAAAGGACAGCTTATTATTGAACTTACGGTGTTTACTGATGAAATAAATATATTTACTATTTGTCAGCCAGTCTGCAATGGCCTGATGGAAAGCATCTAAATCTGATGGGTTTGGAACCTGGTGTGATGCCAGGTAGATGTCGTAAAGTGGCTTCCCATAAGATATAAGGGGGTGTAAATTTAAACTTCCTTACAGTTAATCTCTTTCTTCCTTTTGTGAGTGAAATGGAGTGAGAAAACCAGAAATACAATAAACAGAAATGTCTGAAACAGTGGTTTGGAAACTCAATAAATGGTTAAATGTTGGTTAGAGTAAGAAAGAATGAGAAAGGTTTGAGCTTTGTCTGCCTTCATGAGCATGTAATGCAAGACAGGGCTCCATGCCATGTGTCTTTTGCAAGCCACTCTCTCCAAAGACAGTCTCCAGGTAGCAGATGGGATGATTGTGCTTGTTCCACCCAGTGCTCTGTCCTACAGGGATGCTGGGAAGCCAAGTGTGTGGCATACTGAAATTGCAGCTCATTGAACTCAATCAGACAGGGCAAAAAAAGAGATGGAAAACTAAAAATATTTATTCAGTGCTAGTGTTGCTCAAAATCAATAATTGCCGTTATGAACTAAGGTGTAACTTCACCAAGTGAAGGCGTAAATGGCATAATAGACAAGCTCTCCAAAGCTATCATATTTGGGACTGTGGTAACTGAAGTTGTTTGGCACAAATAGATCAGCTAGTCAGAATGACAGTATCTAACCATTAGAAAACTTACAGTAAAACAAGTAAGATCTATGGCAACTATGATCTATATGAGCTATATAAGAGGAAAAGTCTTTGGATTTATGCTAATGGTAGTATGGCTGCATCTGGAGGGAATGAAAAGGTCTGTGCTATTTCTTTGAGAAAGCTGGGACTGCTGTTAAGCAGTAGAAATGGCTATCACGGTTAGAGTGAGTGCAGACATGTGTGGAAAACAGCCAGATCTTATGCCTAGAGAATGCCTAGGGATCAGGGCATTCGAGTTTGTCCTTCTGCTGCCTTGCTTTCTGACCTCAAGCAGCTTGTTTTCCCTGCCTCGCTTTTACCAACTACAGTCGTGAAGCAAATCCTTAATTTCCTTTTAGATTTATTCATGAGGAAGACAGTGAAAGCAGGGAAGTGTTATCATCTGGGGTTGAAATGCCACACACCTAGTGAATTCTCAATCCCCTTGTATTACGTAATTTAAATGCAGTTAGCTTCTATCAGGGTTTTTCCCATGTTTTCTTTAGAGATGTAAGATAACGAGATCTTTTTTTTTCTTCCCCTCATGAACTACAAGTGTAACACACAGTGCCTTGCTTGAAACGGTTTGTAAAGACTAGTCTTGTTTGAGGACAGTACAACATGTTAGATCAGCTTTCATTGAGCCACGTGCTTTATAATTAATGTACAAAATTATGCCCTCTCTTTGTTTCAAGCTTGAGTAGCAGCATCCTTTGCTGTGGTCTAATTACAAGACATCCTTATCTTAGTAATTATGAATGTACTTTACCTGGCCCTCATAAATTATCCTCCAGCTGCTGCTGCAGTGGGCTGAGGAAGAAAAGTTGTTTTAAGCAGAAGCTGAAGGTAAGCCTGATTGGAGACTTGAGCTATTTTTCATTGTGTGGGTTTGCAGATGACTTGCTTTGTGTGGTGTTGGTGGTAGGTTGGATGGCTGAAGAGATGGGATAAAGCTCTCACTGTTTCCTTCTCTTACCTTCCCTGGGGAGAGGGAGAATTGCCCAAATGAGACAATTACAGAATCATAGAATCAACTGGGTGAGAAAAGACCTTTAAGATCATCAAGTCCAATCTTTACCCCAGGACTGCCAAGAGCACCACTAAACCATGTCACTGAGGGCCTCATCGACACAATTTTTGAACACTTGAAGGGACAGTGATTCCACCACTGTCATGGGCAGCCTGTTCCAATGCCTGACTGCCCTTTCAGTGAAAAAAATTTTACTAATAGCCAATTAAACCTCCCGCAGTGCAGCTTGAGGCCATTACCTCTTCTTCTATCACTTGTTACTTGAGAGAATAGACCAACCACCTCCTTGCTCCATCCTTCTTTCAGGTAGTTGTAGGGAGCAATAATATCACTTAATAGCCTGTCTTGCTGGGCTGGTGTGAGGAATCTTTCATTACTGCTTTTGCTGTGCTCGGGAAATGGATTAAAACCTTTTATTTTGTGCAGCCATGGTAGGGCAGCACTGAGGCTGCTGTGCGTCTCAGAAGATTGTAGTGCCTTTCTTCTTTGAATTTCCAGCTCTGTCAGCATATTGCTGAGATACATCTGTCATGGCCTTTTCTAAATTCATCAGTTTAGAAAACAGCTGTTAACTTATTCATTGAAAGGGAAAGAAACGACAAAAGCAAGCCCAGTCACTCTGACTTTGAAAAACTTGTATGTAGTTTTGTTTCCAAATGTGATGGCAGAATTGCTTCCCTCTAGTGGTTTTCAGACTGTATTTCTAAACATGAAAAAGGTGCAATGCAGAAGTTTCTGAAGTTTGAAGAAAGCCATTTCTTGGAGAAAGTTCTGTACTTAATACAATGTAATTTCTTTTGGAGCTAATTATCTTCCAAAGTGCTAGGGACTTTCCCGCATTGGAAATCCTATCCTAAAGCTCAGTTCAGCACAGACAGCTGCAGAACAAGTCTTACCTTCTTAGCTGGCTATCTCAAAACATTGTCTAGAGAGCTGCCATTCCTGCCTGGTTGACTGCAAGGCCACTGCTACATGGAGCATACCAATCATGGTAAAATGCTTAAAATTAGCGCTTAAGCTAAATAGTGACATAACCTTCTGTGTAGTATATAATCCTAATAAGATAAAGCATTGGCAAAGAAAAACATAAAAGATATAACCTAATAAAATCATAATCTATTCTGAACAAACTGTATTATAAATGTTTGCTGAATGGATTATATAAGTTTAATGAAATTACACTCTCTTATAAGCAGGATACAGAAAGTGGCAGCTTTTCTATACACAATGCAAGAGAGTAAGGAAGAAGATGGGATTATTAGAAAATGAGTTTAGTCAAAACAATTTCAAATCCAAAAGATAAAAATAGATTAATAATTTCTTAAATACTGCAACAATGAGCTTAGTGCTTCTTTGAGTGTATTAGCTGAGATCAAAGTAAGATATCCATTCATCTACAGCTCAAAAGTATCCAGAAAATATCTGTAGCTTTTAGAGGAAAAGGAAGACTGGATTGACATGGTGGTGGAGACACAGCTAAAAAGAACATGAAAGATTTGAGAAAATTTAACACTTTCTCAGCATCTGGTAAATTTTTTGTCCATATTGCTTTATATATTCTGTGTTTGTCCACTCCATCTCTTCATCTAACACGTGGTAGTGGATTCCACACTCTTAGCACTTCTGAGCCAGATGGCATGCACTCTGTTGTGCTGAGATCATGTTGGAAATACTATCCATGTAACACAGCTGATATACGGTAGCAGTTTAAAATGAATTTCTGAATTGTTGTCCACTACAGCAGTATTTTTGTATTTACCCATTTTAAAAGAACCAAATATGCCCTTTTTTTGCCTTTAAAAATTACAATACTTTTGATAAGTTTTCTAAATTTCATCTTAGCTTGCTGTAGTAAGGAATATTTGTTGTTATGGAAGTACTAAAAATATTAAGAAAACTGCATTTAAAACTATGTTAGCACAGCCACATTACCTTTCCAAGAACTGAGCTTCACCGTTTTGAAAGCCATTACTAGACAGTCAAGAATCATGTTAAGACAGCATCTGCTGAGACTTAATCTCTCCATTAAGTGTAAAACAGTAGGGTGTTTCCTGGGTTGAGTGGAGGAAAGATGGATAAAGAAAGGAAGAGGCACAAGCAGTATGGTTATATTATTTATCGGGGGGGGCGGGGAATTATTATTTCATGTGCTGAAACTTCTGAATCATAATAGATGCCGAAAGGGTGAGATGATCTCCAGAGGTCCCTTCCAACCCTAACAGTTCTGTGTTTCTGTGGTATTTAAAGGAGTCCCTGAACTTAGATCATATGGTAAGGGATTAGGCATGTTTTATAAGCTGATTCATGTCATATGACTAAACCATGAAAATGAAGTTAAATTTCCACATAAGGACTAGTCTTCATGTGCAACATCCTGGTTAGAGGAGCCTTCTCCCCCCTGAAGGCTGTAAGGGTAGACATGAGTCATTGTTTTGGATGAGGGCAGCGCTAGGTATTTATAAGGTGGCCCATCTATGCGCTTACTGCATTTCTAATGGCTCTTCTGATAGAAATAAGTCTCATGTTTTATTAGTGGAGTTTAAGTTCTAATCTGTTTAAGTGAAAGAGAAAGGAGGAATAGGCTAAATATATATTTCAAGATTCCTAACCAGCAAACAGGTCAAAGTGAAATAGATGTCATTTCCATTAAGTGTTCCTTTGGCTTACTCTCTTTTCATTCGCTTATCCCTTACTTTCCTACTGTATGTTCTATACTTGGTTTCTCAGGCTACTAGCTTTTGATGGGCAGAGGCTGTGTTCCTTTTCTGTGTTGAAATGGCCTATGATGTTGTTGAAACCTGCTTCAGCAAACAGAATCTAAAACAGCCATGACACTGCAGCCTGTGTGGAAGAATATGTAATACAAGGTCTGGCAGCATGCCCAACTGTGAACGTCTGTCAATGAATCTCCTGGGATGATACTGCTGCTTTGCCTCTGGCCTTTAAAATACAAGTCTTCCCTATTCCTTGCAGAGAAGTAACAATTCTGTGTAGCAGACTGTATTGTTTCATAGTGTTTGCACTTTAATTAATTGTAGATTTGGTGATTAGACGTGTTACATGGGCTTGTACTTCAGTACTTAATGCTTCTTGCTTCTCTTTCCTTATGTCTCTCATTTGTAGACACAAATATTTATTTGCCTTTTCTTTATCTGAAGTCAGTAGCTTCTCTGAATTCAGTGGCTTCTCTGATACAAAGATTTAGCAGTTGATTACATGTTTTCCAGCTTCTACTTGTTATTATAACTAAGATACAGTGAGGGGAGGAGAAGCAACAAGAATAAAGCAGGGTGCCTGTGAGTAATGCTGTAATGGCGATGGACAAGAAGAATCAGTAGCTCCATGCAGTCAAGAACAGTAACATTTAATAAACAGCTGCAGCCCATGGCTTCATTCTGTAAACACAGTGCATTTTCTATCAAAAATACCTTTTATTCTCAACTTAACCTTGGACTTGCTCTGTATATTACAACTATAGATAACTGAGCTGTTGTTACAGGATGCAGGCTGCCCACATGTGCCTGCATACAGCCTGCTACACTACGACCCAAACCAGGCATGGTCCCAAAACAGACCAATCAGTTGTGTTTACAGTGGGCAAAGAGGTAAAAATCTGACTTAAATTACTTCAGAGTTTCTTAAAATACAGTCGTCTTAATGCTGAAGCGTAGTGCATTTGTACGTCAAATAATAATGTCTAGAGCCTGGAAGAATGAAAGCTAAAGTGACACAAGGTGGCAAGGAGTAGTAATAGATACTCTGAGGTTATAAATCGTATTCCTGTTGTTTGAAAAGGAAAATCAGAGCATGTTCTGTAAATGGCAGAGTGTAAAATCTGAAATACATGAGAAATTACAACTTTCAGCAGTTTGATTTTTGCATGCTGGTGGAGCTCAGTTTTCATCTTCCTGCGGAAAGCCATGGGTTATCTTAACCATGAGTGTTGCTTTGATGAGTCAGGTTGTATCTGCCCCTCACCTGTGGGCTGGTGGCCTGTTCCCAGGCTGGTGCCCCAGTACCCCTGCCTGCCCTGCTTCTGGCTGGAGTGGGATGGGCCCTGGCTGCCCCCTGCCGCTTCCCACCCCCCAGGGGTCAGACAGGCCTCCCTGGCACCCTACTGTGAATTAGTCTTCCTAAGAGACTCCCATGTCTCTTGCTTAAGAGCAGTCTTACCTTTAAACAGTTGAAGTTTACCTGGTAAGTGAGGTACAGGTACCTAATACATGTGCGCCTGCACATGCACAGCCACATGCAGGCACTTCATGTGCAAACATGGCATTTTGGAATGTGTAGAAGTTACTTAATTTTCCATGTTCTTTGCTATTTCTTGTTAATTTCATGAGTGTTGCTTCCTTTTTTTATTCTGGCAGCACTGTCTGCTTGCCAGCCTACTCAGATGCCTTATTTCATAGAGGGGTACTTGAAATAATTTGTGAGTGCTCTTAATCTTGAAAATGATCACTTGAGGACAGTCAATTCTTCATTTTCAAAGGTTTTTAGAGGAAAAAATACCCCTGAATAATACTAGTGCTTGCACAGGCATTTCCAGTTCTCCCCTGAGCTTTGAGGAATACTTAAGATTAGGAGAGGTAACTTGAAAGAGGAGTCCACAAGCAGGTGAATCTTAGATTCAGTGAATTTAGTGGGAATTTTCTGCCTTGGTAAGAGTACTGACAGAATTTCCTTTGACCTCAATTGTGCAAAGATTTTGTGTGCGTTGTAGAGCCCTATGGCATGGGGAGAAAGGAATCTCCATGACCTGAAGAAAGGTTTACAAGGGAATATATTTTCTCTCTGACTCTAAGAAATTAAATGAGGGGGAGTATGGGAGGTCATTAGCTGCTATCCTGCACCTTGTGGCAAAACTGTTCTACTGAAGCAAGTTTTTATTTTCTTGTAGGAGACAGACATGTACAATTAGTTTACTTTATTCTAATCGCTCATAAGGAGCAACCTTTCTGACATAATATGAAAAGGTCTCACCGTTTGAGAAGGTTTCTGGGCTGTTTGGATTCGTCTTCTGTTCATAGCTGTTTTCTCCTGCAGCAACATAAGAAGTATTTTTTCTGCCCAGAGTTTTTTGTTACAAAAATACCTGTGGATGGCCATTTTCATTACTTGTCATTATGTTATCACAGCTTATGGGTACTGTAGTATCAACTATAGTAGCAGCAGCCTCTCTAGGCTTCAGTGGAGAAAATGGTGTCAGTAAGTTATTATTTTATGCCTGTTGTAATGATTTTCTTGGCTTTGCATACTCTATCACTGTTATATCTATAAGGAAGATGTGGCTGTTTTCTGTGAAATCTGTATTTGTCATCTTCTAAATCACTGTTTTCCCACTAACTGTAGTTAGAGGCAAAATTAGAAGATTTTTGCTCTGAAGTGCTGTTATTGCCTACATTTCCAAGGGGAAAACTTTTTTAAGTTAACTGTTTAACATAGAATCATAGAATAGTTAGGGTTGGAAAGGACATTAAGATCATCTAGTTTCAGCCTCCCTGCCATGGGCAGGAACACCTCCCACTAAACCATGCCACCCAAGGCTCTGTCCGACCCAGCCTTGAACACCGCCAGCGATGGAGCATTCACAACTTCCCTGGGCAACCCATTCCAGTGCCTCACCACCCTTACAGTAAAGAATTTCATCTCGGGGGTGTTTCACTTATAGATTCATCACCTGCAGATTTTCAAAAGAAGGTCCTTGTTTTAAAAATGTGATCCTAAATCTGAGGTAACACCAGGGCACTTTGGAGACTATTGTTTAAAGGGAGTTTCTACTCCCTTGCTGTGAACTTTTCGCATCTGTTAGGCAGCATTCACGCTGAGAAGCATGGACTTCAGAAATTCATTTCATACCATAAACCACCAGTAGCTGCATGCTGCACTTTCCTATGCCAGACCCACAAAGGACGTAAATAATTATGACTCTGGCTCTTCAGTTAATGCTAGAGACTCATGCAGCTCTGGAGGTCCTCAGTCTAATCCTAAATGCTGCTAGGTGTCAGAAGAGTTTTCTTGCACTAGGAAGAAAAGGAAGTATTAGAATGAATGTATGTACATTATTTGCATGAATAAGCTGGAAATGTTCCCCCTGAATACTGTATGATTTTTTTCATTGGCTCTGAATGTTCTCAATAAATGTGGAATTTTCTCTTTCCTATATGTATTTTTATTTGTTAATCTTTTTTGTAGAATACATCTACTCTCTGAAATCTTTGGGTACTTTCTTTCCCTTTAGGGGTTTTCAGCTATTCCCGATGATGTCATTATATTTTCTCTTGAAATGGTGTGTTCATAACAGGATAATGGGGAGAGAAGCTGTTCAGTTTGTGATTGATTAGTGGATGTACAATCTCAATTCCCTTAGAAAGTGGGTGTGTAATTGTTTGAATCTGTGTTTCTTTGGAGAGAGACCATTTCAGGGAATCATAGTTAGAGCTGCAAACAATCCATTAGTCACTTGTCCAAGCCGTGACAGTGTAATACTGTTCCCTGCAGTACTTTATTGAATGTTTTGTCCAATATCGGTTTGAGTAACTCAAGCCATGAGGCTTCCACCACTTCCTCTGAGAAACTATTTTATGGTCTGACAAAGCTCACTGTTAGGAAATATTTCCTGGTACACAGCCTAAACTTTTTAACACCCAGATTGATCTCATTACTGTTAGGTATACTTTTTTTCCCAGCCCTGACTTAAATATTTTCCTTCTTTGGCATTCACATTCTTGAGTGAATAGTAGATGGTATCGTATCTCCTCTCAAGTCAAGCAAATGCGTGATTAGTTTTCCTATTGCTTCTCTCCAAATAGGCCATCTGTTTGGTGGAAAACAGGGCTGAGTATGGGACGATTTTTTTTCTACTAAGTGCTTATTTCAAATACATATGAAAAAGTGCATTAGGATTTCGTATGATTATGTAGCTCAAAGGAGAAACAACTTCCATATAAGAAGTTTTTGAGAAATTTTGTAGAAGATGGTAAATTTTTCAGGCAATCATTTGAAGCAGTTTTTCTAATATCTTTTTCTAGCACAATATACAGCTCTAGCGCTAGTAGTCTGCCACATTTCATGGCTTCAGGGAATGTTTTCTAATGTTGCTTCATCTATTTATCAAGCAAAGGGTATGTAGCTACAGTCTGGAGAGGGGATTGCAATGGCAGCAGAATTGCAAGCAGATCCAGGGGCCATTTGAGTGTCTGTTGTTCACAGTTTTACAGCCAGAATTTACAAGAATTAGGGTCATATAAGGATTGTTGAGGAACGTAATGTGGTTTAATCCATCCAACCATTACAGATCTCTGCATTTCTTTCTAGTAGCCAACATCTGTTTGATTTTTCCTTCTTTCCTGCCTTCCTTCCTTTTCTTCTGCCTCTCTCCCTTCCTCCCAGTCAGTGTCCCCTAGCCTAAGGTGGGGTTTTTTTTACATTACTTATTATAGTCTAAATTGTGCAAAGGTGTGTGCACATAATAAAATGCATTTTGCAAAATCTGGCTTCTTATGGATGGTCTGTTGCTTAGTCAGAGACTCCAAGTCAGAGCAACACTTAGATGTACAAATAAGGCTTCTAAACTAGTACTCCGTGCTTGCTCTGAGTATACAAGTAGTATATATATTAAGCATATGTTTATGGTTTTTTGATGAATCACTGTGCAACTTGGGAACCAAGCCTGTGGTTTTTTTAATTTTTTACTTGAGTTTACCTGATTTGTATGGGTTTGTGAGCTGGGCTTCCAGCTCGGGGAGTAAACAAGCTGCATGCACTTCCTCTGAACTGTACTAGAAAGGATGTGCAGGTCCTCAGGCAAGAGCATTCCTGAGCTAATGTACTGCAATTTTACTAAGCTAATTAAGGAAGGAAAATGCAGTGATCAAACCAAGATCAAGTCAAGTTGGCAACACATCAATGGGTTCAGGTGATTAAACTACCAACTTAATGTAACAGGTAATTTTACAATACCGCACTCAAACATGTAAGTGCAAAAAAAGGAAAAGGTAGGTAAATGCCAACCTGCCATCACAAAAAGAAAGCTTGAATAACTCCTGCAGCTTGCTTGTTCTGTCGTTTGCAACCTGAGATGAAGTAGTGTCAGATTTGCAAAGCCCAGGCCATGACTCAGGAAGTTTCAGGCACCTTCGTCACCTGATGAAGGACATGGAGTGTTTGGGGCAGGCAGGATCTCCAGGGAAGACTTCCTGGTGAAAGAAAGGGAAAGAACCGCTCGTCTTTTCAATTTCCTTTCCTTTTACAGGGAGCATTCATCATTTTTTTCTGCCTCAGAGGCAAATGCTATGGCTTTGGGGCTGAGTTGTGTGGAGTGAAGGAGGAAGGGACCACTGAAGTTCAGTCCCCAGCAGGTGGGTGGCACATGTCTGGAAGTCCCACCTCTGGAGCTTCCATTTATTCTCCCCATAAATAAGGAACAAAGTGTATGCAGGGCTTTCAGTCTAGAAGCACAACTGACTTTTATGTGAACAAACTCTACCCATATTTAAGGGACTGATGTTTATCCATTCCCATGTCAATTCCATGGCAACTACTCTTTACACCTGCTTGTGTTCAGTCTGCTCTCTGCCAAAGGACTGGTCTTTGTGCTCAAGAGTGTGTTTCCCTTCCTTGCAGGTTATCCAGGCAGTCTTCTTTGGGATATGCGTCTTGACGGATCTGTCCAGTCTTCTGACTAAAGGAAATGACAGTCAAGAACAAGAGAGGCAGCTGAAAAAGCTCATTTCCCTCCGTGACTGGATGATGGCTGTTCTAGCTTTCCCTGTTGGAGTGGTAAGTACGGTATTAATCTGACATGTATTTACAAACTGGGTGAGTAGTGTTGTTTACTGATTGTTTTCTGGCTGAAAGGCTTTTTGTCCTCTACGCAAAAGACTATGCAGATAGAGAAAAATGGTAGAGGTGATTTTATTACTCTCTTGTTTTTCACGGGTGTAAGGGAGCACTGGCATTGCTGAAATAATTTTTGGTTCATTAAAAAAAAATGTACTTTACAACAGGAACTTGATTATACAAGTAGTTTCAAATGTGGATTGTATCAGCAGCATCTTGAGTATGAATTTGACTTCTTCTGCACTATGTGTTCATCATCGGGAATAGTATGCTAACTGTGGCATGTTTTGTACCTTAATGACCTACCAGAGTTCGGGCTGTAAGCCATTTTGTCATGGGCAAGAACGGAAGCAAAAGTCCAGGTTGCTCCTTCTTAATCCCATGAGGCATTCAGTGCTGACAGAAGAAATGGAGCAGGAAAACAAAAGAGGTTTGTCGGTAATATAAAAGATCACACAGAGGTATAGAAATTTTTACATGTCTGTTTCAAAAGGAAACTATTCTTTGGATCAGATTCTGCTCTACTGGGACATTGCACATTGCTTTCAATAACAAAAAGTGCTGAGTGTCTTTACGTGTCTCATGCCACACTCTGAAAGCAGCTGAAAATCCAGAATTTCATGGGGTTTTACATGAAGGTGTGATCTGTGTCAGTCTAGTTCTAAGTTTAGGTTACATTAGAAAAAGTGTGAACTTTTCATTAAAGTATTGCTTTTATTGTAATTTGGGATCATCCTTCAAATCCAGAAATTGTAGTTCAAAACAAATTCACAGAAGCAGTTTTCTTTTTTCATTAAAAAAAAGTCCTAGAAACCTGTGAGGTCTCTGAAGTTGAACTGTTTCACAAAAGCTAATCACTTACTGTCAATTAACAGCAGTTAACACATTGATCTACCATTTATAATTTGATATATTCATAGATGCTTCTTTAAAATGCAATTTCACCATTTACGTGGGATTTCACAATACGTGAAGAAATGCAGAATGCTTTTGCAAAGTCAGAAAATGCAAAGCATATGTGAAGGTATTTCTTTCATGAAACCCCAGCTGGTAGCCTTCCCTAGCTATTCTGGCTAGCCTGCCTCCTTGGAGTTGCCACAGTTCATGTTGTGGTAACAGACTGCAGTTCTCCAGCTGTGATAGAAGAAACTGGATCAACTGATAGTTTTTAAAATATCTGTGCATAAACAGGCTTGCTGATAAGTATTTTATGGGTCCAGAGTTTTGTATATTACATTTGTATTTTAAGGAAGATTAGGAATTAAAAGTAGTTGTGAATGTGTTTGGCAGCAGACACTTTTCCTGCTGTGTTGATAGGAAAAGTGAAGACGGAGAACAATGTCACTTTATTATTAGTCTTTATTTAAAGATTTGAAGTGTGTTTTTTTTTTAATTTAGAAGTGTAAGCCTTCACATACGTCAGAGCAAATCCTCCTTGGCTCTTTCATGCCACTCAGGATTGTGGGATTCTCTCCTACCCCTATTACAGCTCCATACTGTTGGCTCTGTGTTCCTCCACCCCTGCAGTGTTCCCAGCCTTGAAACTTTTCAAGATCTTGGAGAATGTTGGCTTCACTTTGTCTTGGCAACTCTATGCATTTCTTTGAGATGCTGTTTCTCTCGCTACCAGTAAGCAGGCAATCCCAGATAGCCATTGCCTGCAACAGATCTACTGTTGCAGCTTCTACAAGTTAGCAGTTCCCAAGACACATGTTGCATACCTGGAGCTAGATACTTACCTAGGGGTTTAGTACAGAAACATTTCTGCCTTAAACAAAAAAGCCCTGAAGAAACAAAAAAGTGGCCATACTCATTGGACAGATGCTTTAAATTTCCAAAGGTAACCTTTGAAGTGGTGGTGAGGGGGAGCAATTGATTGCTATATATTACTTCACTTCTGACAAAGAAAGCCTGAAAAGGTTGTTTTCACTGTTTCTTCTCCTGGCTACTGGGCGACAAACAGCACCATGTCATACCTTAACACTGGTCTCAGCTCCTTCCTGAAAGCTAATCCTCTCCAGCACCGCCCACTTCACCGCAGCTGCCACTTGCCAGAGCCTTGTCCAGTTCATGGCCCGAAAGTAACATGTCTGAGGCTGGCTTTATTCTCTAAAGAGCTATTTATGTGTAAGAAAATACCCAGTGAAATTTTTGAATGCTGGAGGTGCTTGTTAGAAGGAAGTTATTAAACACCGGAGTGTCTGCAGGCAAAAAAAAGTTAAAGTTCCCTCATTTCCCATATTCTCTCAACAGCTTCCTCGCTCCAAAGAAAAAAGAAAGAACGGAAGAAGTTCAAATGCAGACTTTCTTTCTGAGACTCACTCACCTAGCTCTCTGTGGAGCTTTTCAGTGGTTCCCAGTAGCAACACAAGGGAACCTTCACGCCAAAAAAGTAGACGGATGTGAATAAAATCCTTGTTGGGATTCTAATGTAACAGCAGTGGCCATGCTTAAGTGCTTGTCAGTTACCTTAACATCTAAATTATTTTTAGTGCTCAGTGTTTTACACGGGGCATGTTTAGGGAATAATGAAAATACTAGGGGAACATTTTAAAGCCCACTAACTGTAGTTTTTCAGGAGCAAGTCAAAACAATTTTTTCTGTATTTCCTGCTTACTGAAGCCCTTGAGATGATTTGTTCTGAAAAACAGATGAAAAAAGGGTTTTCCACACCCAAGTCAAACAATGAAGGGGGGGAGGGGGGGGGAGGTAACAAAATAAAGTATTTCATTTTTAGTACTTCCTAAAAATATACTACGTATAAGCCACCTGGGAAGTCTGACCACCAAACTCTTCCTACCTTCTAAAAGAGGGTAGGGGTTTTTTTGATTTATTATAAGGCCTGGAGTGCTGTTCAAATGCCTGAGAGATCAGGAATCATCCACTGAAGAAAAATGCTTGCACAGACACTTTAGAAGTTCATTACCAGTTCTCATCTATACTGGGGCTTCACTTATTTACCATTTATCAGTGTAAGGAGATTCAAACTGGGAATAATTTACACTGCTAGAGAAATGTGAGACACTTAAAAGTCAGAAACTACACCAGTGGTTTAGACTATGCCTACTTGTTTCTTTGTTTGACATAGATGATGAAGTTGCCAAGTTTCTGTGGTTAATTAGTGTTTTGTGTAAACTGTATATGGTTTTAGCAATATGTTTCTTGTAATTTGTACCAAACAAGAGGAAGAAGAGATAAAACAGGCATTTCTAGTTGTTTAAGATTGTGTTAATAGAAATGAGAAGAAGAAAGAAAATTGATATTGTTACATATTAGGAGAGGGATTGCTGCATAGAAAATCACAAACTCTACCCCTGGTATTTTATAGCATATAGCTCCAATAGCCCTCTTGGGGTCTGAGTCTGAAAGGGCTGGAATTATCTCAGATTCTTTATATTATACTTCTATCTTTTCAAAAACCCATGATACAAAGGAGAGACAGCCAGGCATGTTTTCTTATCTCCCATTTCTTTGTACTGGTAGTCAAAAGAAAAGTTGATCACCCCTCTTCTGTAGATCATCAATAATGCTGGTGGAGGATCTCATTCCAAAGAAAAGATACATAGGCATTTGCTGCAGTCTCCTACATTCCTCATTGTTTGACCAGACTACAAAATACTTTTATAGAATCTTAGAATCATAGAGCGGTTTGGGTTGGAAGGGACCTTAAAGATCATCTGGCTTCAGTCCCTCCTGCCACAGGCAGGAACACCTTCCACTAGACCAGGTTGCTCCAAGCCCCATCCAACCTGGCCTTGAACACTGCCAGGGATGGGGCAGCCACAACTCTGGGCAAATTGTGCCAGGGCCTCACCAGCCTCAGAGTGAAGGTTTTTCCTAACGTCTAATCTGAATCTCCCCTCTGGCAGTTTAAAAGCGTATTTTCAAGTTAATTTTGTTTGGCTCAGGCAAGGCCTCCAAATAGGTGTACCTTCCTATTTTTTATTACTAATGAATAGTAATGATCAGCCTTGCAGTATCTGAAGGGGGCCTGTGAGGATGCTGGGGAGGGACTCTTGATTAGGGACTGTAGTGGTAGGACAAGGGGTAATGGGTTCAAACTTAAACAGGGGAAGTTTAGATTAGATATGAGGAAGAAATTCTTTACAGTGAGGGTGGTGAGGCACGGGAATGGGTTGCCCAAGGAAGTTGTGAGTGCTCCATCGCTGGCAGTGTTCAAGGCCAGGTTGGACAGAGCCTTGGGTGACATGGTTTAGTGGGAGGTGTCCCTGCCCATGGCAGGGGGTTTGGAACTAGATGATCTTAAGGTCCTTTCCAACCCTAACTATTCTATGATTCTGCAATATCTCACTTGAAAAGTGCTCCTGGACCATATCAGGGTATAGGGAAGGCCCTATACAGAAAGTTTCCAGAGCTATACAGAGAAAAACCAATATCAGGAAGAGAGAGGAAAGGGGTTATTTCCATAACTGATGCAGTGATGCCAGAATCGCTCTATTCTAGATTTTGCCCACATCTGTGGTGATGTGGTGGCTGGTGAGCAGTGGTGCAATTGCCTCCTGAGTTCTCTTCTCCAAGGGGAGTTGTCCCTGATTTTCAGTTCCTACCCTTTGTGATTTCCTTCGTTGACCCTACTGAAATTCATTTGGTGTGATGCAATGCTAGCATTAGATCCCACCTAAAGCCAGAACTGTGCCAGTTGTGCCTACTGTGGTCTGCCTTTAATAACAGTTTGCTTCTGTATGTAATGCCTTCAACCCTCAAAGATGCTCACAAACAATATATTTATACTTGTGGTTAACCGTAAATGTCTTGGGAGCTAGCCGGAAAGTTTACCTTTAACTGTACATAGAAGAAATTTTGTCAAGGTCAGTGGGTTGTTTGGGTTTTTTTCCCTTTGTCATGAGGCCATCCAGGAAATAAGTGAACTGAACTGTGCAGCCCAGCCAAAAACAAAAATACATAATGCAGGAAAATAAAGTTCCACTGGGTTCATTCTTCATTTGTGTAACATTTCTTGGTTGGGCTTATGTGAAACAGCAAATTATGCAATTCTTTTCACTGGCCTTCCTCTCTTAGTTTCTCTTTGCTTCCATTTGTGGTGTTTCGATAAAGCCACTTGTTTTCCCTTTCGAATCACCAACCATTTCCCATCTTGTCCTTTAAAATGTTTCCCTTTGCAGCACCACATGGTTTTCTTATAACCTCTGAAGCTTCAGAGACAGAGGACAAAACCTCAAGGAATATCTCCTTTAGTGGGAGAACAGGGGAGTTTTCACCCTTATTTTTTTTCCCTGCTGCTGTACAGTTGTTTAGCAATACTTTAGGTGCCTGTGACAAGTGGGCTGCTCTGTATTTTCAATGAGTTTCCAAGTTCTACTTGGAAATTTGAGGTTCCCTTTGATCTGCAATAACCATAGATAGGATAAGTAGCAAGTGAGGGACTTGTCTGTTCTTTTATATGTTGCTTAACCTTATGGTTAACTAAGTAATCACTGTCTTTGGAAAGCTGACAATCTTAGGGGGCTTCTGTTGAAAGCAATTGCTGGTGCCTATTTTCTTCCTTGAATTCCAGGCCTCGAGTTGTTTAAAGAGGAAGTGGAAGGGTGACATTTGTGCCATTTTGCCTTGGGAACAAACAAAAACTGAAAGTGTTTGGCTCCCTGAAATATGTCTGCTGCATATGAACAGCCTGTTCAGCCTGCATGTGACGATAGTACCATGACTGTCTCCACGATAGTGGTGAATTATGCCACAAGGAAGGCAGCATGAGCATAAGAGCTGCAATTCTGACTAAGC
Source organism: Myiopsitta monachus (assembly GCA_017639245.1). Taxonomy (NCBI): domain Eukaryota; kingdom Metazoa; phylum Chordata; class Aves; order Psittaciformes; family Psittacidae; genus Myiopsitta; species Myiopsitta monachus. Next base: position 49,362,222 of record CM029925.1, on the reverse strand, counting down.
CTTACAGTGGCAGTGTAAAGAAGCAGCTCATTTGTATCATGGTCTTGCACTTCACAGCCATGTATAGTCTTGGCAAAACCCAGCCCAAGTGCCAGTCTACCTGTACCAAATCTAAGCATAGTAGAGGTGATTTAAAAGTACCAGACCAACAGTTGCTCATTAATCAATGTAAACAAATTTGGAAGCACCCAAGGTAGCTAAGCAGCAAGTCCTTGTTATAGTTCTTTTTATCTAACTAGTTCATTTTCATAGTTCGTTTTAGTTCATAGTACAGTAGTTAATCTTTATAGTTCATTTTATCCAAATAAACTAACTGAAAGGGATGTTAAGGTGAACCATTCAGACACGTGAAGGGATCTTCCCCAGGGTGTTGCGTTAGTCTCATGTCAGCTGTCCTCTGGGATAGGTTAGTTTTGTAGCACCTTGGGGTTTGCACACTTCATTTACCTTATGTCTGCCTTGTGATAGTGCTTTGCTAAGCAGCATTTGCCGTCTGTAGCTCCAGATGGTTGCAGCCAGCTAGGCTGATCCCGTTCCATCCATTGGCTGATTTTGGTTAAGGGACAGATGGCACGTCCCCTCTTTTCTTATCTTTACCTTCTTGGCGAAGTCTATTGTCTTATTCTGCTCCACACAAGAATCAAAGATCAAAACATACCAGCTCTGTTGTATTCAGTGTGATAAGGCTCAACCTAATCCTGAGTGATTTTTCTTGCTGTAAGACTTCCTTGGAAAAAAGCACTATCACCCTTGCTCTTTGTGCGCCTGAGAATGTTTTTATGTCCCAGTTGGCCTTAGCAGGTTCTCAGAGACCCACTGTGATAATACATGACTTCTAGGAAGCCTGTAGAGAAGAGGATACTTTGTTTCCATTTTCCCTGCTGTTCAGCTATTCATATCTTGGCACTTATGTGTCAGCAGGTGCGTAAAGAGCTGTGCTGTGCCAGTGCCAAGACTGGCCCAGCAGCGAGACTTCTTGTGGGGTACTTCACACTTGCAATGTTTTTCAGGCTGTCCATCATAGCTCATTTGTTTTTTTCCTTCTGGCCTCTGTGCTCTAGTCATATAGTCCAAGCTTATTCTGTGTGGGCACCAATAGATATGACAGCAGATGGACAAGTGTGTTGGAAACCAAGAAGCTATGTACAGTATGCACATTGAGGGAACAGTGTGCTAGTTCAGGTCATTCATATAACTGGCTGGCCAAGGCCTGCATGTCTGTGGTTAGAACAGGGTGCCATTGATAGGCTGCAACCTCAGTTTTAAATTTCCAGTCAGAAGTGTATGAAACAACGTATGTCTACACTATCACACACAGTAGTAATTTGCTGACCTTACTATGCTCACACCATATTTTTTGTACTTACCTTTACTGACCCCCCAAATTAGCCATAAAATCATGGGTCACATCAGTTTGGGTGTAACTGAATACTTCACTGCTGATCTCAGTGAAAGTCCTGTCTGTTGTCTCTCAATCTTTAATCTTGGACTTGTTGCTACTGTGTAAAAATCCCCTGAAAATGGTCATTGAAAAGCTTCTGGCCCAGGTATTGGGTATTACTGCTCTAAACAATAAGCCTTTTATTACTAGAAAACTAAGACCCAAACTCAAGGTAAGAAAGCAATTGTGTTTTAATTAGAAGAATGCTTACGTTGTTCTTTCCCCAGCTAAGGTAAGCTAAAACTGTTATTTCTGTAAATTTTTGGGGTTATATGTTGCCTTTGCTTTTCAGATATCAGGGTCTCTAAAGAATTTGTGCACACTTTGGCAAAAATTTAGCCTAGTGCAAACGTTATCTGGGATGTCTGTCCTGTCCTCAGTCTAGGGGAAATAATGGTCTTTCTCTGGGCTCCTGGTAAATAGTCTCTGACAAGAACCAAGCCAAATTTCGTACTGACAAATGAGTAGGATACTAGACTTCTTTTCTGTGGATCCCAGTCTATGACTTGTGTGCAGAGTAGTTAAAGGGTTAAAGGTTTTGGTTTTAAGCAATGCTATTTTGATGTCTGACATGAAAAAGTGCAAATACGAGTTTATAGGCTCCTGTTCAGAGATTAATGTTTCATATTTATATGTTCTATGAATTCTAAGTGATATTTTACCTGATTTTCCATTTGGTTTTTGTCCTGTTAGTGGTGAAGTATTATTTATGTGCCATATCTGCTACTAAAGCATAGTACTCAGTTGTAATTTGGCCATAGGCTTGTAAGTCCAAAAATGAGATTTTTTCCAGGCCGAAAGACAACAAACAAACAAAAAAAAAAAAAAAAAGGAAAAAAGATTAAATCTCCAGTCAATGCAAAGAACAGTCTAGATTCACACTGTTGATTAAAGCAGGATTTAGTCAAAAACTATAATGTTTGTGTCTGTCCATAGATCATTTGGTAAATTCCCCATTTTGCTATCTAAAATTTTGTTAAAATGTTATTAAAATGTATGCTAATTGTTCAGAAGCATGTATTTTAAAATGTCTTTGTTTTTCCTTGCTTTTTCTTCTTAGTTCGTTGTGACAATGTTTTGGAGCATCTATATCTATGACAGGGAACTGGTTTACCCAAAGCTGCTTGATAATTTTATACCAGCATGGCTAAATCATGGAATGGTGAGTAAAGTTATACAAACACTTCCTTGCATTAACATAAGTGTGAGACACTGATTTCCTAGTGCATGACTCTGCATACAGTTACAGCTAATCCCCTCAGAAGTGATTAAGGCACATTGTTTGCAAGCAATAACATCTTTTCTTCCTTGACTCCTTGAGTCATATTTGAATCCCTGTTAGGAACATGTGTATCCTACATCCCAGGCTGTGGGGATCAGCAGATTTCTGCGATAAAGTACTTTTCTCAGAACAGTGTCACCCTGGTCCTGAAGAAATTTAATCAAAAGAGACTCTTCCACAAAACAGAAATCCCTACTTTGACAAATCTTGTTCTAAAATGGCAGAAACACTTAATTGAATGGTTCTTTACCATTCTACTGAAGTGGAACTTGTAATGAAAACATTTTGGTTAAAATGCTTATTCAGAAAATCTCACTATCTTTTTGGACTTGTATGGTTTTAGAAGAACAATTAAATAATTACTCATTTCTCAAGCACATCAAACTTGTATAGCAGAACCTGTATCTGAGTATTTTTAATAATGTGGTATTATGTGCATCAACACAAAGTTTCAAAACTGCTGAGTTGGTAATCATAAAAGTAGTTTCTTGAGAAGAAATCTGACCTTTTTATCCCTTTCTGGTATGGCAAGTCAGACATTCTTCCTCTCAACTGTATGTTTAAACATTAAGGGAAGGAAGGCCACACTTTGCCATCAAGCACTTACTGTTGTTTATGTAGCATTTGGAGCTGAAAAGCATCATGTTTGCTTTTGTAGTTGCATACGTGAAGAATGTTTCATTATTACTGTTTTCCACATCAAGGCATGGTGAACCATTTGGCACTGCTGTTCATCAGTAGATGACAGCAGAGCTCATCCTTCAGGCTGTGAGTATTGTATCACCACAGCAGGTCAAGATTTGTCCACTGCTGCTGGGCTTGATAAATTGGTCCTTTGTGGGGTGGGGCAGATGGCATTACTGTTTATTTATTCCCTAAACTGTGTGTTAAAGCAGCAGTATGAGAGTTGCTGCTGACAATAGGAGCATCAGCTTCTGCTAGATATTGTACTGGTTTACAATGTTTTGGAAGGAGCAGCATGGTATTATGTGCATGTAGGCCTAAGGAAAAAGCCTGACGACTCCTGCTGTGTTTGTTGAGACTGCCCTCCCTTGAGTTTTGAGGTTACAAACTGAACACTTGAAAATACTTCCAAGCCATGCATACATTGATTTTTACCCCACATCACATCAGTGCCAGCTCTGATGACATTTCTTCAGGTGACATTCCACATACTGAAAGTGCCTAACCTAGAACATCTTTCATGAATGTACACTGTGAAGCAGTTGACAGCAAACAGCCTGATGTATTCGGGGAGTCTCCTCTGTGCCATAACAGAAAGACAATTCAAGCTCAGGTTGCTCTCTAGAAGTGCATACTTACTGAAATATTTGAAGGGGGCTTTTGTTTGAGATTTTTTGACATAATAGAGTTTGCTGAAATGAATTGTGTGCAAGCATCTTAGATCTTTTTTTTTCAACTTGAAATATTGTAGAAGGCATTTTTGAAAGTCTTTTGTGAATGAATTGTTTGCTGTGTCAGTCTCCATTTATCCAAGTGTTCTCTTACCTCAGTCACACAGAGGAAGTTTATGGCTGTTAGGCTTTTCAGCACCTTTCAGTCTAATTCTTTCTGATGTTTTAGCTATCACTTTGTCCTTACCAGTTTGCATGCTTATAAATTCTGATGCATTGCCTATCATAATATGAAGGGTTTCTTAAACTACCTTGAGAATAGTAGCATCTCACTTAGTAGTAGTTACAATTTTGATTTGGCAGATCTTAGAGAATATGTTAAAGGTCCCCTTGGTGAAAGGGTAGGACCTCTGGGAATACAGTTCTAGAAAGGTCCAGATTTCTGAGTACTGTTTTCTACTGAAATAAACATTTATTCCCATTTTCCCTGCACATTTTGACAGCCGCTGTACCCATTCAGTGATAATTTCTCAGAATGCAAGGGTGGCTGTGCTGGAGCCTAACCTGGTAAAACAAAACTCACACAAGAGGTTCATCACCTTTGTCAGAGTGAAATCTATCAGAGAGAGGTGGGTCCTTTTGCTACTACAGCATTGCTGATGAATCCCTCTTCTCTGTGAGCTTCCCCTGCGGTGCCTGGTTCAGCTCCTAAGGATATGAGCTCAAGTGTTACTTCACCTGTGAACTCTTTGTCCAGTTGTTTTCAGAACAGTTTCCCTAAAAATATATTTATCACGAAAATAACCACAGAAAAGTGAAAAATTTAAACTATACATTTTCCACAATAAAAAACGTGTCTGAAAAGTCATATTGTAAAAAGTTCCTGACAGATGTATTGTGACCAGCTGTAACAACTTGCTTAACTGTCAACATCAGCCTGCAAAATCCACACGTAGAAAAGGAATGTAAAGTCATGAAATCTAGTTGTAACAATAGCAATCATATTTCCATTAGGAATATCGGCATGCATCAGAATGTTTGACAATATTCGTACTTTAGAAGTATTTCAAGATGACTGTCTTGAGCGCCATATGAAGAAGTTGTTTGAAGGGGTGGTGCAGTTCAGTGCATTAGCCCAAGCAGAAGTAGTTTGGACAGCAGTGTCTTCTGCTTTGTTAGCTTTTAATAATTAGTTCCCATTCCCCATTTTTTTCTCACCCTTTTCCCTCCCTTTTCTGCAGTTATGATGTTGTCTATAGTTAAAAAGCCCTGTTTTCTTGAATGCATAGTAATGTCTTGCCAATACTCAGAGATACCATTCTTTCATAGAAACACTTTTTCAACATCTAAAAAATTCCTAGTTATAAAAAAAAAATTCCTCTCTACAAATGGAAAACATAAGGGAAATGAACCTTAGAGCTGTGCAATCCCATTACCAATTCAGTTTTAATATGGCTTATAAAATTTCGTAGAAAGAGAGAGGCTCCTAATTGTGCACAAAGATAAAAGCTACAAACTATTTGCCATAAAATTGCATATAGTGTCAAGAACTGTATTTTTATTTTACATATACACACACCGTCCTCATTATAGTTGAAGATATAATTCCTATCTACAGAAAAATCTGTGTAGTATGTGGTGCCTTGTGGTACCAGATGGTAACTCTTACATACAGATTCGTACACCTGTGAAAGGCATCACTAATAGAGTTGTACTGTGCCATGAAACTGACATGTTTCATAATCTCAGTCAGCTGATTCATTCATAACCAGCAGTATTACTATGGCTTGAGAGATGATGTGAGGAAATCAATGGCAGGGTTGCTGTCAATTTCAGTAGGGCAAGGATTTCATCTCCGTATATTGTGTGAAGGAACACATCTGAGTAGCTGAGGTTAAGCTTCTGTCAGTAGAAATAACTGCCTGTCTAAAGAGAGTTGTTGAAGAATAAGAACGTATCTCAGCCTTGGTCTGTTTCTGAAGTGTCAAGTGCACTTCCTCTATTTATTAGCTGTGCGGATGAATTAATCTTTGCTGGCTGCAATTTTAATTGCCAAATTACTGAACTCTTCTATCAGAGATGTTGTTTATATTCTTCATACTGGCCTACACTTTGGATCCAAATCAACTTTTAATTCCACAGGCATATTTTCCATGGGAAATACTCTTTCCCATATTCTGATGGCTGTCTGTCTGATCTCTATCAGTATTAGGACTTTTTAATTAAAGACTACCCTTTAGTGTTTAAAACTAGTGTATCATAGTAACAGGATTTTTATCAGATCATTCATTGCACCTTTCTGTGCTGGGACTGGACAGGATGATGCATGGATTACATTTGTTTCCAAAAGTTATATTCTCTTCAATATTAGCACAGACTATAAAACTAGAGGTTGTCCCTATTCTAACTGATGCCCACATAAACAGATCTGTAGACTGAATTAATTTAAGATAGAGCATTGCTATTTTGAGCCAGGTTACATGGCAAGACTGCATGCAGTATCTGTCCAAGTTAACATACCATTTCAGTAAGAGTCCTCCTTTGTTTTTCAGAGAGACTGTCCCAAATTCCTTTTAAAAATGTTAATCATCTTTTGTTTGTGGCAAGGAAAGTAAAATACAGAGATAGAAATTACTTACTGAGGAGTTTAATGGCTTTGGAGGTCAGAAACAAGGCATTGTCTTCATATGAAAACTACAGAGGAGAGGTCAGAAAAGGAGGAAGGGGAATATGCTCTGCCTCTGTGGAGCTGGAAAATTAGTTATTGTAAGTGTTCTGTGCCACTACAATCTATATGAGCACTTCCAGTTTTGTACTTTATTCTTTTTATGCTGCTTTTGGGAAACACAATCGTTCCTAGAAAGACATGCCCTCTGTCCTTGTATTCAAGAGAATGCATAAAAACTGGGACAAATAGCAGACGAAGAGAAGTTATGGAGAGGAAGGAGCCTGTCCAAGTGATACATCTCTACTTACTTCACAAGTTGTCTCACTTTTCTTATTGCTGGCGTGTCAGCTGAAAAGCTCGGCTCACCTGAGAGTGGTATGGAGTCCCCCTGGTCATCTCTCCAGTTGCTGTTCTTCGGGTCAGCCTTGTCTAGGTCCAGTGGCCTTGGCTTGTTTATTTCTTTGTTTTTCTGGTGGAAAGCATTTTTCCTTGATGCTTCGACAAACAGAAACAGAAAATCCATGTAAAGATCAAAATTCCTATTAACCTGACATATAAAGATTGGATGGTCCAAAACCGGTGAGTTTTTTGACCAGCCTGTCTCTCCATCATTAGTTGGGTCAGTTGCTGCACAGTACTTGCTCTGATGTACAAACAAGGAGATGTCCCTTCTTTCAGCGAAGTGTTTCCATCTAGCATGTTGCCCTAAAAATCCTTTTCAGAAGTGACTCATTTTGAAACAGTGCATTATATTTCTTGTGGATGCTTTCCTAATACAGCAACATCCCATGTATAGGCTATTTTTGTACAATGTACTGTAGCTTGGTAATGCTTCATGCTTATGTCTAGAACTACGTAACCTTCTCTGAGATTTGTTTCTAAATCCAATTTAAGGTTTTCAAGGATATTCCAGCTCATGGGCTCTTCTTAATCTATCTGTAATATTTTTGTATGTTAAGGGTAAGTAAAATCTTCAATGCTCCAATAAGGAGTTCCCACTTGTCACGTAACTTGAAAAGTCTTCTGATAAAAATAAGGGAAAATTTGTTAATTTAACTTCCTACAGAATACCCACTCCTAGATGGCTATTATTTAAACATCTGCCTGATGGAGAGAATGGCAATTGAAGCTGGCTGCATGGGGGCTTAGAATATTTGCAAAACCCATGAAAACATCGTTATTGGATTTATACACTTATTGCATATGCATGCTGCAGTTACATGGCTCCGTTCGGTACCTCTCCTCATTATCTGCCAGTTCCACCATGGGAGCGTGAATACAGTAGTACCAGTTATTCCTCTGCTCTGGGGAGAAAAACAGCAGCAGCTTAGAAGATTTTCTGTTACTTATGTGAAGGGCTTGGAAATTGGTAGTGTAGCAAAACCCATGATAGCATAGCACTGAAAATTGAGAGAGGCTGCTAGACAAAGAAGAGCAAATTATCTGGGAGCATTAGGAAGACTCCGTTGCCTAATACAGTAACAGCACAGTTACTACTGCAATTTTTTGTGTAGTAGGAAGCTGCCCTTAACCATGTTACGTATCTGCCAGAGGAGACTCATCAAGGTGAGGTGAAGACAGCTTTCTAATTTAATACAGGTCTGAATGTTCCTGATTATTTGCTATTTCCAGTAATCTGGAGAAAAAACACACACAAGCTCCTTCTGGTACAGACGATCCCAATGCTTAGTAATGAGGGACCTTTTCTAAAATATCTTTGAGTGCTTAGTAACAGCTAAACAGGCAATCCCTATTCTAGACGTAAGCACTGCAAGTGAAAATTCCGAGAACTGAAATCCCCAGATGAGATCTTCTTCTGACATTTTGCCGCCTTCTGTTGTCAAGGTCACGTAACTCAGTCTGTTAGCACAGAGGATGAGAGCATGTACTGTCAACACCAAACCACAGGAATGACCACCAAAGAAGGGGAGAGCGGGAGAGAGTCAGAGAGCACAAAAAGGAAGGTTAGGGAGAGATAGTTGGATGAGAGGAAGACAGCCAGGAGGAAAGGGAGGAACCAAAAAGTCAGCTGATGCTGGTCCAACTCCTACCAAAAAAAAGAAAAGAAAAAACCAAAACAAATCAAAGCAAAACAGATTAAGTGAATGAGAAAAAGCACCACAGGATAATGTAGACAAGCTGGAAAAGGCTCAAAGTGCTAAAGAGGACCTGGAGGAGGAGAAGGATGAGGAAAGGGGAAGTAAGGCGATAAGGAAAAGTGAGAAAGAGGAAGTGAAGAGTATATTTTCTTACCATATTTCTATCACTTTCTTGGGAAGATGTCTCTGAAATCTATTAATTAGCAGGTTTGAGGGCAAAGAGATGGCTTACTGATGCTGCTGTGAGAGGAAGAAAATTGCTTCTCTTGCTGTCGGATGTATGTTTACAGGGTACATAAAGTAAAATTTGCACGATGTCATGCCAGGAGCTTAAAATCCTCGTAAAATGTTTAGGATTAAAACCACCTGCAATCATGCAACAGTATGAGGCCTGTATTCATACAAATTGTGTCTGTCATATCTGTAGAATGACATTGGTGTCTTTGCATCTCTGTCATTATTTTTAGCTGACAGTGCTGTACATTATCTTGACTGACTGACCCTCAAAGCCAGTCCTGCAGTTTAAAACAAGCCTGTTCAGAGTGTACCTTATTCTTTAATATCAGCTTTGAAGTGTGAGTTGCATTGCATATTTGAATGGATGCACTGCTTGCTAAGGGTGCTGGAAGATCATGTATTTGAAGCACCAGAGGTAGGAGGTGTACTGTCTGTATTTCAAACCTGCTTTAACAGGCAAAGTTAAGTGTAACTTGGGAAGTAATAATTATGGTAGTAGTAATAATACTGATAGAAAAGCTCAAAGCCAGATTTTCAGCTGAAGTACAAATGCTTGGTAAAGTGATTATGGTGGGCACGAAATAAATGGTCAAAGGAAATCTCCAAAGGGACATACAAAGGGAGCCTTTAGAATATCTGCCTTTCTCTGGGTATGTAGTACATACTGAGCTGTGTTTTCCTAAAAGCGGTGTTTGGCCCTGGGCTGCTACGTCTGTTTGTTAAACCAGCAGCAGTGTGGGATGGAAACATACTTGGTTCATTCCCATGTTTCTGAAAGTATTAGAAATGCCTGTTTTAATGTTAATTTTCTGTGCAGCTTATACTGCTTGCTGTAGTCACTGCTGGGGTCACGCACAGCTCTCTTGCAGTACTTAAGCTGATACGTTTCTGTGGTCCTGCTGCACGATTTATCAGATACATGGTTTGCAGCTTATAAATGTTAAATGAATGTTCCACTTTAAAACCAGTGCAAAATACATTAATAACTGGTAATAACACATTTTTGATAAAAAACTATTTGCCCTCCTCTCTCATCTGTCAGTTAAATCAGACATTTGTTTTATCCTTTGACATAACAGACTTGCGTTTTTTTCCTGATTTTTTTTTCCAGAGCCCACAGGCAGATAGTAGAATCAATCAGTAAGTGGTATATCATTATGATTAATGATGATTATATTAAAACGGTGTCTTTTATGAAGAAAAAAGAACATTTCACTGGAAAAAGAATCATGTACTAGGGGGAAGATTGCTTATGTTGAAGAAAGTTTAATATGTCAGGTGCCAGCTACAGGATGTGTACTTTAAAGCACCCCATATGCAAGTCATCCTAGAGGTGATCACTACGAAAACCTTTGTCTCTTTAGCAGGCCATGCAAACACAGGGAAGGATGAAAATGTCTCTTTGGAGTTACAGCATTTATTTTCTATCTTTATGTATTTAAGGGACTATGCTTTATGATTACAGTAAAATGCAGTGTTATGTACCTTTGGACATGCTGGTTACCACTCATTAGCACTCAGATAAAAATTAGACTGTACATACAATAAAAGTGGGATTGTACTATATTATACCCACTTTACTAAACTGTGCTGTTAGTATTCACACATGTGGCAAATATGACTTAATCAGACCACAAATATTTTGTAGCATTCCATGGTATCTCATTTATTTGTTTAATTTGCTGCTATAGCAACTGGATTCCATCCTTTTAGATTCTTTTTTTCACAGACCTATGATCTACTTGGTTAAAGCTTGGCAGACAGCTTTTCTTTCAATTGAAGGCATATGCACTAACTCAGTGACCAGATTTTTACCTATTTATCATTGTTGGAAAGTGGGTTATTTCGCATGGACACAATACCCGAAGAATCAGCAGACCTGGTGAAGAGAGTCTGAGGCCAAAAGCTTATATGCTTTCTCCAGCCCTTGAAGTTGATGGAATAAAAAAATATTACTTCTCCCTGTATCCTGAGATCATTATTGCTACAGGAACATTAATACAGGGAAATATTTTGACATTGTTTTTGTAACAAATTACCACTTTTTAAGAGTAACTTTTTTCTTTGTTAATTGGTGTCTTCTTACGTCTTTGCATTTGGAAACAAATATAATTTCTGCAGAAATCATTTCATATTCAGGTGATTAATATGTTGAAGTAGTGCCACAGCATTAACGCTTTATACATGCTGATCAGCAGAAATCAAGGATTTGGGGACAACCTTGGGAATTACTTTTGCTCATGGTGGACTATGAGGTTTAACATAACCTGATGTCTGCCCTGCCATCCAGTTCAATCCCCATATTTTTATTTTCCGACATAGATAAAAATAAGTAAAAACAGTGTGCATTTTTAGTAACTCCTCAAGCACAAGAGACTCAAAATGAGGATGCAGCATGAAGGATGTTTTTAACAGATGTGTAAGCCATTGCCATTGGTCATGCAGGTCTACAGTTAGCTCTTTTACCTTTGGACATTTACCTGAAACACTGAAGTCCCAGGCTGGTGCCCTACTCAGGAAAAGCCATCACCTTTCAGAGATGTGTCTTTCTCTCAGAGACCATAAGGATGACTAAGGCGACACTTTTCCTCCCTCTGACACCACAGTTATCTGAACAGGAAAAATCTTCAACTATGGAGAAATAGCAGGGGGCATGGAGATGTCTCAGAATGGCAAAAGGCAGACCAGTGGCCAATGTATGCTCTTACATCTTTGTTACAGTCTTATCTGGTACCGTTTCACTCTTCACAGAAATCTTTCTCTTCAGAACAAGTAACACTGCAGATTTGAAGTGCTGTTTAAACTCTGTTTTTAAATTTCCATTTTATTCCTAGTCTTGAAAGAAATTGTGAAGTGTTTGAAATAATTTTTTATAAGTCTTAATTAGCTAATGTCTGCATTTTGTGGGGCTTTGGAATGATAGTTAGAAACACAGTGCTCGGTGTTACTGGGTTTACAGCACTGTGCCGGATTCTGGTTATGAAGTGTCAGAGGCAGGGCAGCTACTGAGCCAAACCAGACTGCGTGTGCCAGCACTCTGCTTTTCTCCGTGCTGGGTCCTTGCCGGCTGCTGAGAGGCATTTCCCTTTCATGTGCCTCAGTCGCCATTCCTTCAGTTGAATGAAGAGGTGAATTGCATTTTGCAAATTACTTTGAGGTTCATGGATGCAATGCAGCTAACAGAGTTGATGCTGCTGTCCATTTTTCTGCAGAAGTAATCTCTGCGACAAATATAATAACGTTACTTATGGTTATATACCAAATGTAGTGCTCCTAGTATCTCATAAAATACTCTAGGCTGACATGGTGCATGCTATAGAAAGTTCAAGTATACTTAAAAAGGAAATTCTTCTCTATACAAAATGGCAAAAATATTCAAATTACATCCTTAGGTTTGTTTCCAACAGGAAACAGTTTTATTTGCGTCATGGGATTTTTAGCTTTTTGTTCTGCTACTTCGAGCTTTACCAGCTTTCTCTAAACCCTCTGTGCAGGGTTCCAACTTGCTGTGTCATTGCCATGCACATTTTTGTGGCTTCTTTTGCAAATACAGTATGTAATGTAGAAATTGGTTTATGAACTATTTATGGGAGAGATGAAATATGTATGTCAGTTTACTGAACTTTGTATTTTAAGGCACTTTTAAAAATGAAGAAATGGGAAATGATATCATTTGCTATAAAGAAAACATCCATCAGAAATGTCTTTTTACCCATACAGAGATTTAATGGTGTTTCCATTAAGAAACAAAATTGTGTTGGCTGCAAGTTGCTTTAAAATGCTTGCATCTGCAAATCATTTTAAGAGGTGAATATATGTATTCTTAGATCTGAGACTAAGGTGATGGCATTTTGGTCTTTACTCCTGAAGCAGTGGAATGAAAGATGAAAAAGAAGAAGGAATTTGAAGGAGGAAGAAATGCATGTGTCAAGCTAAGCGAAAAAGGGATAGCCTTAGAGGTTGTTAAGGAGGAGAAGACAGTGAGCAAAGTAGAGGAAACAAAATACTGAAATAAAGAGATGATAATAGTAGTCAGCTGGAGAGAGCTATAGAACGTGGAGGTGATAATTGTTTGTACTGTACATCACTGAGAAAAAGCTTGAAAAGGAAGTTTAAAGCACACGGTGTATATCGAAAATGGGACCCTTCATTTATTCTAGACCAACATGTAGGGATTTGTCTTCACTTGGTTTCTTGTGACCACTGTGCAAGATCACTCTTTGCAGACTGATTTTCTTTTTCCAATGTTTCTGTCTCTGCAGAAGTCAGAAGAGTGCACTGCTTTGTACACTCATTGCCTCTAGTACCCCCAGCATTTCTGGATCTTTAGACCTCACAGTTGTCTGCCTGAGCACTGTGCTCCTATGAGTCCCACAGTTTTATTCTCCATGACAGCAGTTTGGTGGGATTAGCATATATATTATAGATTTTGTAATATATATATATAGTGTATGCATATATGTAATATATTGTATAGTATGTGTAGTGTGTGCAAAAATACATATATAGAGAGTAATGTATAAAAATATACGCTACTATTTGTATGTTAAAAATGATATTGGTACCAAGTGCCATTTTAAAGACCATCTCCTATAATTTTATTTAAGCCACACACTGTTGGTACAGATGCAAAACATTTAGTCCTCCAATTTCTTTTTAGCCTATATGAATTGCACAGGTAAAGACTGGCAGAAGACAGTTGTTATTTTCCATGTGTTACAGAGTAGAAACTAAGACATGGAATTTGTGGTTTGCCTGAGGCTACAGGTAGTTTGTTAAAGATTGAACTGCAAAATGAATGTTTGCTTCATTACCTAGTGCTCCTATTAAGAAATGATACTCTCTCTCCAAACCAGGACAGAAGACAAATTCACAGTGAATGAGCAAGCACTCACTTGGGTTTCAAACTCATGCTCTACTCAATTTTTGAATAGAGAGATGTTGCTCTAAGTCCTGCTTCACTTAGTTACAATAGGCTTTTCATTATTTTCATTTTGTTTATGTTACTGGAAGCACAGGTTCATCTCACTAACTGCTTTTGTGTCTATGTTTTCCTTTAGTATAGCAACTACTGTCAACTTACTCCAAATAATTTGGTTTTGGGTGTACCTTTTCTCCGTAAGGAGGAAAATCCCTTAGGTTTCCATTCCTTCTCTGATGATTGATTTGAGAACAGAGACTCTGACATGTAAACAGAAGGATGATCTAAGAGGTATGAACTTGGAAATTGAAAAGACGTCAAAGGAGAAGAGGTCCCTCTCATTTGGAATTGTTTTTAATTTTGTTGTCCAAGAATGCTGTTGGGACCTAAGCTGGGGGTGTTACCACTAATGAAAATCAGGGGAAGCTGAGAGTTTTACTTACAAATTTTTTAAAGAACTTTCAAAATTCTCTTTTATGGAGCCAAAGTGATTTCAAAAGCTATGTCAAAAGTTACAGTTGCAGGTATATAACAAGAGGAAGTAAAAATACCCTTAAAAGAGAAAATAGCTCATGCAAAAGTGCATTGCTGAAAGTATAAAGTATAAGTAGTGGCCGTGAGGAGTTATACTTTGTTTATTTTGACTGTGTGTTTACTAGACAAAAAATTACACCAGAATGTGCAGTGGTACGATGTAGAGGCCTGCATCCACATTGGGAAGTACCTTTCTTCAGGCAAGAATTCAGTGTTTACCAGCTCTGTCTCAAATCTGAACTCTGCAGCTTAACTGGCAATAACACAAATATTCACAGCTGTATAAGAAATGTTATTTAGTTCACAACAGTAGCCATGGTTACCTGCATACTTTCATTGCCTGATTCATGTGTAATTCCTTTTTTTTTTTCCTGGAAATATCATTACCCTGTAATATTATACTGTACAGCCTCTTGGTAGGTTTTACAGCATGAGGAAGAACATTTTGTGGTAAACCTGAAAGCCTGTTCTATCAAATTGGCTTGTACATGGAAAATCCCACCTATACATTGCTAGGCGAGTCTGAACACACTTGTGACTGCAGTTTAAAAATCTAAATAGGAATATGTAAAATTCCTTGGCATTAAAAAGCCCCTGACAGTGTTCTAACTACACAACATTTAAATAGAACTAGCCTATGCTTGGTCCCCTCACAGGTGACACAGACCAGGCAGTTCCTGTCAGCACAAGTTAGAACAGCAAATTGTTCTCATTTACTCTTGCAGGAAATGCAAGGCCCAGCAATCCGATGGTATCAGAAGGGTAGAAAAGTGCTAAGGGTTTACTCCTTTCCCCGTACTTTTGTCTAATTCGGGACACTCAATGCAGATATGATGTACTTGGGAATCCAGTGTTTTTGTCATGTTCATGGAAACCAGCCTCTTTCGCATTACTACAGCAGAATTTTCAACCATATTCTAACCTTTGCTGAGAAAAGAAAATAGTACTTAATCCTTCCAGATAACTCAGATCACTTTGCAAACAAATTAATTAAACTTTAGAAGAATATTAGGCTTACATATTCTTTTTTTTTGTAATTGAGAGGTGTTGGCATTCATTCTGTAGGAATAAAATCACTTACCTCCATTTAAGTTACAGCAGCAAAAGGAACAAAGGATATTTGCTTCTTTACTCTGGCAAATTTATCTGAACTCTTTTAGTATAAGGTCCCTTACTGCTGTTGTTCTAGAGAAAACTGACTGGACTAAATATAAAAATCATATTTAAAGATCATGTTCCTGGGCATGTTTATGTAAACATTGAAATCAAAGAGTTTTATAGGTATTGCATAGAGATTGAACCAGATTTCTAAAGTGAAATTTTAAAATTACTCATGTAACCTCATGAAACCTTGTTGAATGCATGGTAGAGTTTTAATATACTATCCAGACCTGTTTTCAGTTCATCTCCCACAGCAAGAAGGAAGATGGCATTAAGATGAAAATTTCTATAGCAAAGCCAGCTGTTACCACAGTCTGGCTTCTGTTACTGCCGTAGCACTGCCACCTTGGAGCTATTTATAGGTATTAGCCTATATCTATCCACACACACAGATCTGCTACTCTCTTCAGAAGTAGTTGTGCTCCTGAAGAAGTCAGTCTGAAGTCTCAAGCTTATCTTTCCTTTCAGAGGCAAGTTTCTTCAGCTGCCTTTACTACCAATTAGTAGGAATTTGGCAGGTGGTCTCTCCCTGCCAGAGCTCTTGCATCAACTTTCCTGCATTGGCCTACAAGCTGGAAGGCTCAGTTGTGATGTTTGCAAGATCTTCAAAAATATTTCTTAGCCTACAGGACTCTCTCCATTATCTTTTGATTTTCACATCTTCTCATCCTTTTCTTAAGTGAGGATGGTATACAAAGCTCTTTAGAAACAATATTTGATTCCATTATCTCAAAGCTACAACTTGTCTCAGTTAAAAAAAAAAAAAGCTCCTTCTTTGTCAGAGATCACAGCAAACTTTTAGTTTCCTTCTGGCTGCAGCAGAGTGTTTTGGTGCTGTGCCTGATTTATAGCAGAAGATAAAACCTGTTCTCTTTCATTTTCCTGATGATGAATGCTGGGCAGTAAACCCTTCCCCCAGGAGCCAGTCCTTGCTTGGGGCAGAGATAATATTTTAAGTTCACTGCACCACAGCACTCCTGGAGCCTTGTGTGTTCTGCACCATTCTCTTAACACTTCATGCCTACGTACACCCATCCATAAATTAGATACAAGCCAGCCTTTCTGCATCCTGCACTACACCACCTCTATCCACAACATAAATCCAGAAATGAAATATACTCCCTGGCAGAGTCTTGAGTGAGAGCACGCTCCTCTGACATAGTACCAGTAGCAGCAAGACTCAGGCTGCAGCCCTGGGGTTCCTTATAACTTCTGCCACCCCATGCAACACAGTGATGTAGCAAAAAGTTCTGGTAGCTGGTAAATTTGCAGCGATGGGCTCAAAACTACATGAAACTAGAAAGTAAAATAACAGTACAAGTATTTGACCTATATAAACCATCATCTCTCATTCTCATGTTCTCAGTGCAAAAGATTATTTCTCTACCACAGGATTTAAGCACTTTGTGATCTCATGGGAGAAGGCTTTTCCTGCTTGAATAGAGTGGAAAGCATTCTGCCATTATTAAACTGTTTCTTTTCCCAGCTAGTGGTGATTTTTTGATTAATATATTGGTTTCTTTAGTTACTTCTACTTTTCCTTTGAAGAGCACTTAACTTACCTGTCTTGCTTTCACCTAAGAGTAGCTTGAATGTTCAACAAAGATATTTCCACAGAAGTGTTTTTGCACCGAATAAGGCTTTAGTAAGTTCATAACTGACCGCCTTCTGGAAAGTTAGTAAATTTTACTATCCAAGACTTGAGTAATTTTTCCTCCATGTTAGCAACTTAAAACCATTTTGCCAGCTCTACTCAGCACTCCCCCCCCCCCCCCCCCGGTTTCTTCTTTTATGCAGTTGCAAAAATATATATACATATATGTATCCTTTTCCCTCCTGCAGTGTTTTGTCCCACAAAGACTTGAAGCAATGTGTTCAGTTTCTGCTAATACAATTCTTTCCATAGCGGCAAATTATGACTTTGCAAAAACAGAGGTTGCTGTAAGCTGTTGGTATCCGAGGGGAAGTTGCAGCCTGACAACACCAAGTTCGAGTTTTAACTAGGACTTCTGCAGCTCGTATGTACCTAAGCTCTCCTAAACATTAAATAATTTTCAGCTTTTGACCTTTTCAGTTCTGAACTGCCAACCACTAAAACATGAGGTTTCCTTAGTATTTATTTCAGAGGACAGGTCGAGGTGAAATGTCAATGGGAAGAGGAAGGGAGAATAAGGTCTCCTTGCAGTATTATCTGGGTATCCCGTGTCCAGTTAATACAAATAAATCAGTTTTACTAGAATTTGTTGGAGTGTTTTTGCTGCTAAAACTCAGAACACATGGGAAACGGTTAACAATCTCCAGATGTGAAGTAGAGAGGGCCATCAGCAGCACAGAAAAATTATACTTTTCTCAGTGAGGAGAGCTAGTGCAGCTGGAATTGATGGAGATACAAGAAGGCTGCTGCTCTGAGGGCATGAGGGAGTTAACAATCTTCTTCTTCCTATGTTCATGGCAGGGCATTTACGAAACCTGATGTTCTAAACATGCAGGGAAGGAGCTGGGGAGCTACCCAGGAAGAACCAAGCTAAGCTGCCTAGCACACACCTGGAGACAAGGATCAATGTTTACCTCTTGTTGGTGCTTGGGGATATGCAACCTAGGGTGGCATTTACATTAGCTGTGTGTTGAGCAAAGCCTCATGGGACTGAAGCAAACTTGGAATCTTCTTTCCTTTCTTTTGCAAGTATATCCACAGGGAAACTTGGATGACATTTGGCCCTGTCTCATTTTTCACATCTTTATCAAGCTCTGACCACATAGAGTCTCTGTAAGGAAACTAGATGCTGGGGCAAGGAGTGGGTTGGAATCTGTCCGCTTGCCAGATACTCTGTGACTAAGTGCATTTCTTTCATCATAACCTTTTCCACCTTGCTGATTGAGAAACTGGGTAATGGTGATACACAGATCCTTTTTCAGAAAATTTTATGGACCTGTTTACTTGTTGGGAGCATCTGTGTAGCTAAATGGGATGTCCTGCTTTAGAAGGCTGGGTTTTAGTTGTGCTCATCCCTGCAGAAGTTCGGGGAAAATGAATGGGCATAAAAATATGTCCAGCACCAAACAGCCTAAGGTGCAGTACAGAAGGTTGTACTTAGAATCTATTATTATAGACATGTTGTCAGGGAGTATTCCTGTTGTATGATGTTCTGAAAACATCTCTGTTTGTCTCAGGAGAAAGCCCGTCTGCCCTTCTTATGATCCATGGGGAAAAAAGGAAAAATACCCTTGTGGTAAAGGCAAATGGAGAGTTTCCAATGTCTATTATCCATCCTGTTTTTGTTCCTAGCACAGCAACTGAAGTGGTGTGCTCATGAGAATCTTACTGGTGCGCAACAGAGAGAGAAGGAGAGTTTTCAACTTTCAAGGTCCTGTGATTACAGAAAAAACTTAATGGCATTGTTATCATCCTAAATGTTTATGGTTTGAAATTAACATGCATTTTTTTAAATGTTTACCATGTTGTATAGTTTACATGCAGTAGCTGCAATGCGGCTTAAATCCCACCCCAAGTGCCTCTTTCCAAATACTGCCCATTCAGCCAGGCATCATTCTTTCAAGGAACTGTCCACCCACAGAAATTAATGACACAGGATGCTTTCAGAGCTATCCTGTGGAATAAGTCATGTGTGCTAGTACTACTCATGCATCAGCCCTTCTTATGGAGTGTTTCTTTACTCCTTGAAATATATAGATAAACCCTGAGCATCCTGCATTGGTGTCAGTATTTCTGGGCTCTTCACCAGGTGTCACTGGGTAAGCCTACAAGCATTAACATATGAATGGTCAGGATTAAAAAGAGCAGAGGCTCAGAAATAGGTTTTGAAATTTTGTCTTGGAACTTTAATCCTTAGGGCCTCATCTTTAAGGTCTTGGATCTTAAAGGAAAACCTTTTTTATTGGATAAAAGCTGAGATTATCAACTAATCTTGTAACTGAGGATCTGATGTCTTAAAAAAGGGGGGAAGGGAGATTGTCGGCCATTCTTGGAAGAGGCTGTGTCTCAGTAAGTGCAGCCTTCTATGAAGGATTTTTTGCTTGAAGGGTTAGCTTATATTTATTGTTTAGATTTTTGTCTTTCTTACTTTTATTGAGTTCTGTGTGTAATGTAAACATTCTTCTGCTTAGAAATCCAAAGATACTTTCTAAAGTGTTCTTTTATATTTATGCTTCTGGAGAAGTGGTAATCCTTTCTCCCATATTAATTCCTTCCCAGCACCTACCATTTTGGGTCACATTGTTGCAAGTGGAGTAAACATTTGAATTTCACTTTCAGTTTATGCTTTTACTTCAGTACTTCTTCAGAGCATTAATTGAGTCCTGTGGAGTAAGTCCTTTCGGAGAACATTCTTCCCTCAGGACCACATTCTCTCTTTGTTGCTAAAGCTATGCTTTTCTTGTCAGTGTAGAGTTCTGTGTCGGGAAATTAAGGGTTTTAGTGTGTTACTCACTCTGCTTTCTATAAAGGCAAGACATGCACTTTATTTGCCCTTCTTTGCATGACCAGTGCACATTCTTATTACCTTGCTCATTATTCTACTCTTAGATGTCGAGTACAAAAAACAGTGCAGCCACATCTCTCCTTTTGCAGTTGGAATTGCTTTGGTTCAGTTTATGGTGAGAAGAAGAGACAGATCCCCAAGCAGCTGTTGAGGGTTTGATGGAAGGGAATGCAAGTTGTCCTTCTGGAGCATTTAAGCTTCAGCCATGACCAGTGAGCACATCATGAGCCCTTGTTCTTGATACAGAAGAATCCATAATACAATTTTCCTCAATGTGCCACATACAGCAAGAGGACCTTATCCCCATCTACCATGCTGGAGAGGTAGTTGCCATGCCCAGCTGAGTCCTGGCACACAGTAGCACTTGGCACTGTGTGGTAACAGCTCTTGCATCAAGGTCCTGTCTTGAAGGTCCTGAAGGCAGCATGACCGAGTTAGCCAGCACTGGGTCGGTCCCTAGGGACAGGCCTTATCCCTTGGCCAGGCTCTTCTGAGGTGGCTTGTACTGTCGCTGCCTCCAGTGTGAGCACTGTGGGTGCTGTCAGAAATCCCTGCATTGTGTTCCAAGACATGGCACAGACATGCCTCCTGTGTCCTTAACTGTGAAAATGTGCTAGGGTGGCTGGCTTTCTGGGTAGGGGTAGGTGTGTCTGTATGGTATTTTGCAGACAGATGCAACTTTATTCTGTGTTATGGGCTGGCCAGGCATCAGTCAGCTCCAAGCCAAGAGCAAGTTATTAGGTTGGACTGTGCAATGTGCTAACCACAGCTACACAGCCCCTGGTTCACTGCTGGCATGGATTCATCCAGACTCAGAAACAGGGTGAGTTCTCACCTACTGGCAAAACACCATGCAGACAAACCCAGACGTTCATGGCATTTAACGTCTGAAAAGAATATTAGATCATTCTATCTGACTTCCTGTGTAACAAAGGCTGTAACATTTTGCTTGCACCTGTACTGAGCCCAGTAATTTTTGTTTTGCTGAAGTTCATCTTCCAGAAAGGCATTTGGTCATGATCTGAAGAGATGAACATCTTCTGTTTTCTTTAGCAGCTTGCTCCTGTCATCATTCATTGTCACTGCTAATCCTTTTCCAAATTTCTGATTTGAATAACCTCAGCTTGTTATGCTTTCCACTGCTATGTTAAATAGCCCTTTATTGCTTGCTTTGTATCCCTGTTTACTGCATGGGTAGAGATCTTGTGTCTCCTTTTGGATAAACCGATCAGGTTAAAACCCGTGAAAAGTCTCATCTCAGGAGATCCTCTGCAGTCTCTCGGTAGCGGTAGTGGCTCTTCTTGCCCCTGTTCTAGTGTTGTTTTAATGAGGGGCACCTGGGCTGTCAGCGTGCTGTGAACTACACAGATCCATGGGTCCAGCATCCCCTCAAAGGTCTTTTTGATCATCCCTAGCAGATCATCACGCACATAAGGTGAGATGCTCACTACCTATCCATCATGGAGTAAAGTGCTGTTTATTTTAGGAGCAAAGCCTGACAGAGAAAATATGCCTTATATTATATACTGTTCACGCACAGTTGACCTAGATGACTAGCTGTAACACTTCAACCACTTGAGGTGCTGTTAGAGGCAGATGTCGATTTGTCACTTGTTAATGCCACTTTATGTCTGCATACAGTTCCCTGGCCTTAGACTCATTTCAAAGTCCTCCCAGTCCCTTATTTTTCTTGCATTCAAAAAAAGTGTCCCTCAGGAAGGTCAGCAAATTCTGCAGCTTAGTTTACCTGACTGGAAGTTTGCATTATTATCCTTTTTTTCGTGTTCAGCCTCGTATTAGCCAGTCACTGTTTCTCTGTTACTTGGATTGAATGATATATATCAGAAGTGCAGCACAGACAGGGCTTTCCAAGATCTCACATCTGGCAGACCCAAACTCACCACTATATAGACATGCAGCAGTCTGCATTGCCATTATTCACCATTTTTTAGTATATCCATAGACTGTATTTAATCTCTATATCATTAACAGAAACAAAAGGAGTAATGTTTCCAGGGCAGGGTCAGGGTTGTTGTTCTTTTTTGGAGGGGGGAGAAGAGTGGGATGTCATTATTTTGTAGCAATATATCTTACTGTTACATGTATTTCAAACATCTAAAATCTGGAAGTCACAAAATAATTCATTCTGAATTAGTTCACACCTGAACTGCATCTTCCTATGGTTTTCTCCGAATCAGGTGCTTTATGGTTGCACTTGTGTTTCTCCAAAGTGGTCAGTCTGAGAGGAGGAAAAACTGTTATGAGAGGTGTGGTCTAGCCAGAAGCTCAGTCATCAGCTGTGAACTGGTCCTTCGTCGTGTGCTTGGGAACTAAAATTCCCCTAAGGCTACTGTTGTTCTGGAGAGCTGCTGGGACAAGGCAGAATACCCCCAGTGTAACTGTGGTGAAGTAGCATGATGTACCTTCTAGATTGTTTATGAGCATGGAAAATTTTTGTCAAATCAAAAATGACAAAATTTCAGTTATACCCAAACTGTTCTCTGTCAGAAATTCATTCTGAAAGAATTGTGACTATTTTAACTGTGATACTTTCTCAGCCTCAGCTTTGGGGTTGTGTGGGTTATATGAAGTATCTCGAGGTTTTAATTTGGTAGCATACTATAGAATTTCTTGGCAGCCTTTTACTGTTTTATTTATGTAAACACCTTTTACAGCATCTTACAAAGTAGTTCCTGAAGATAACAGGGAAGTACAGAAGGGCTGATGTGCTATAAGCCAGTCACAGTAAATTGCTTACCAGGTGTGACCTGGAATTTAGGATAGAGTTTATTAAATCCCAGACTGGGGAAAAGAAGGCTGGGGAGTCACTTTCAGAAATGAAGGTGTCTGAAATAGTGCCTAAATTTAAGCTGCACTAAGAATTTAATTTAGATGCTTGTAAGCTTTTCAGGAGCTAGTGTGAAAAAATCCAGCTATAAAGACATGTTGGGAAACAGGTAAGTCTTCTATCTGCACAGTGCTCTGCAGAGCAACCTTACCACATTGGGATCAAGTGACACATGATGCACACATGTTTGAAAAGAATGGTTTCCTTCAATTGCAGGGTATAATTCTGTGGCCTGGCCTATGTATGTCAAATGGCAGGGACTCTCCTGGCCTGAAGTCAGTCAATCTACAGTGCATTAGTGTTGCAGGCTAGCATTAACATGAGTAGGTACACTTGTCCAGGGTTACACAGAGTTTGCATGTATTCCCATACACAGTAACTCACAGTGGTTTTCTGTATCTGATTCTCATCCCTTTTGAGGATGTACTCCCAGCTGAGGTGCAGCTATGCCATTATAGTTGGGTGAAGGGGTGAGTGGGCAGCTGAGGGTGTTCAACAACCTGATTAGTTTCCTCACTGACTTTGCATTAACCTTTGTATCCATTACCACTCAGTTTGCTTTTCCAGCACAATGCAGTCCAATCTTCCTTTCTTCCCTGCAGGCTTTGCCTATCACGTAATTTTACAAACAAACAATACAGCTTCTCTCTGAAGAGAGATTTCTCCCCAGAGCTCTAGTGGTGAAGTCTAAAGAAACAAGCAACTAAAAACACTTCTAGTAAGTTTAAAACAAAACCCAGTTCACAGAGTTTAAAATTATCCCAGGTGTTGCTGTGGTTAAGTTGCTGGCTGCTTCCTCAGCTTTGACATTGAAAGTCAAACAAGAAGGGTTTTTTCCTGCTTATAGGAGAGATTAGCAACATCTCTAATTTCTTTCAGACTTAAGCTATTAAAAAGGAGGCTGCTTCTATCGTGCAAGCCCTCCAACTATGCCTTTCTATGGAGGTGTGCAAATCTCAGCAGATCCTGGGACTGTGTTTTCTAGGATTCCTTCTAGATGAGATAGAGTGAAGCCATGCCCTGCCCATGCTGTGGTCTTTGCTCTGGGGCACTGTAGACACTCAGCAGCCTGGATTCCATCCCAAACCACAAGCTGCCACCCAAGACTGCTTCCCCTTGCCTTCAGCCCACAGTTCTGCTTTCCATAGGACACCCTGTGGAAAGGGATTTTCTGGCCTCTGGCACAACCCTATTCCATCTTAAAACACCGGTGCACACTGTCACAGTCTCTGAACTGGAATAGGAAGAATGACAGATTCTCTGCTTCGTTCTAGAAAGAGAATTAGAAATGTCAGATGTTTCTGCCTTTTTCTTTAGCATCCTCTTCAGAGCAATGGAGCCAGAGGGGATAGAGCTGGAATATGCGGAGTTCTCACAGGTCTTTTTTTCTAGTTTGCTCTTAACCAAAAATTTCCTGATTATCTAAAATTCCGCCAGAACCACCAAAATTGTTGTTTGCATGCCTTTCCTTGTGTTGCTTTTGGATTGCAGTATGAACTGCAGCATAACAGATGTGTGTTCCTTCTGTGCATTAATGGCTTTTTCTTTATTTGAAAGTTCCTGGTCTGACCTTGTAGAATCTAGTGCCTTTCAGAAAACATGAATTACAGCCTTTAGTTTCCAGAATCTTTCACACACAGACATCTGGGTGCACACAACCATACTGATTATGTTTTGTTTATAAAGAACTTGTATTTTACATTGTTTCTTGATGCATTTTTAAAGAGAAAATTAAATGTAGATTATGGTGTCATTAAAGTTATTAAATGTCTTCTTTAGGAAAACTTAGTGATTACTGAAAATATTGCTGGCAAATATAAAATATGTTTGAACTTGGGGACATGGGGCTCTGGCAGACAAGAACACAGGCTGTTTGGGCCTCAGCTTCCATACAGTGTGAGTCAAGTGAAACTTGGCACTGGTTGTACAGTTTAAATTTTAAACATTTTTTATGAGCCTCCCTTTGTCTCAGTGAGATTAGATCAGCCGTTGAGATGCTATTCTGATCAGCATGGACTTGTGTTTGTTGTTGCAGTAGTCTGTGGAAGATAATTTTGGAAACAGTAATGAATTATACTCTAAAAGGAAAAAAATTATTTAAATATTGTCAGGTTTGCCTCCATAGACTTGTAATTCATTGCAGTTCTCAAGGTGAATGCCAGAGAGTAGGAATTGAATGTAATTTTTTTTTAAAGTCCACCCCACTGTTAATTTTGGTTTCTCATCCCTCCCAGATGCTATCTTCTAACAAGATCAATAGCATTTGAAAGGTGTAGCCAAAGCTCAAATCACAACACTCCGGTCCTTCCGAATTAGGAGGAGGAGGAGACCTGACTAGGTCTTTGGGTGAAACAGAATCATAGAATAGTTAGGGTTGGAAAGGACCTTAAAATCATCTAGTTCCAACCCCCCTGCCATCAGCAGGGACACCTCCACTAAACCATGCCATCCAACGCTCTCTCCAACCTGGCCTTGAACACCCCCAGCGATGGAGCACTCACAACTTCCCTGGGCAACCCATTACAGTGCCTCACCACCCTTACAGTAAAGAACTTCCTCCTTATATCCAATCTAAACTTCCCCTGTTTAAGTTTGAACCCATTACCCCTTGTCCTGTCACTACAGTCTCTCATGAAGAGTCTCTCCCCAGCATCCCTATAGGCCCCCTTGAGATACTGGAAGGCTGCTATGAGGTCTCCACGCAGCCTTCTCTTCTCCAGGCTCAACAGCCCCAACTTTCTCAGCCTGTTTTCATATGGGAGGTGCTCCAGTCCCCTGATCATCCTCGTGGCCCTCCTTTGGACTTGTTCCAATAGTTCCATGTCCTTCATATGTTGAGGACACCAGAACTGCACACAACACTCCAAGTGAGATCTCGTAAGAGCAGAGTAGAGGGGCAGGATCACCTTCCTCGACCTGCTGGTCATGCTCCTTTTGATGCAGCCCAGGATACAGTTGGCTTTCTGGGCTGCAAGCACACTGCAGCCGGCTCATGTTCATTTTTTCATCAACCAACACCTCCAAGTCCTTCCCCATAGGGCTGCTCTGAATCTCTTCTCTGCCCAACCTGGAGCTTTGCCTGGGATTGCTCTGACTCAGGTGCAGGACCTTGCACTTGTCACGGTTAAACTTCATTATGTTGGCATCAGCCCACCTCAGCAGTGTGTCAGGGTCCCTCTGGATGACATCCCATCCCTCCAGCATATCAACTGAATTGCACAGCTTGATGTCATTGGCAAACTTGCTGAGGGCGCACTCAATCCCACTGTCCATGTCACCGACTGTGGGGGTTTAAACCGTAAATTTCCCTTCTCCCTCCTTTTCCGCCCCCCCCCCCCCCCCCCGAGGGGAGAGGAACCAAAGAAAATGTAACTCCCACGGGTTGAGATAAGAACAGTCCAGTAACTGATATACAATACAAATCACTACTGCCACCACCAACGCCAATAATAATGACAAAGTAAATACAAAGGGAGAGGATACAACCGTTTCGCCGCCCGACCGAGCCGAGAGACCGCGCGCCGCTCCAGGGACCGCCCCACTCCCGAGACCGCGTGGCCCCAGAGCCCTCGTGGCGCGAGCGAGCGACCGCCCCCGCTCCCCCCACCGCGTGCTGCGCGAGCCCCCCCCCCCCCCCCCCCCCGAATCCTACCTCCTGGGCATGACGTGCTGTGGTATGGAATAACCTCATTGGTCAGCCCGGGTCAGGCGCCCTGTCTCCCCTCCCCCAGCTTTTCTGTCTTTCCCGTCATAACCTGAAACTCTGCGGGGGGGCGAACCCATAACACCGACAAAGATGTTGAACAAGACCCGGGTCCCAACACCAATCCCTGAGGGACACCACTCGTTACTGGTCTCCAGCTGGACACTGAGCCATTGAGCACAACCCTTTGCCTGCGGCCATCCAGCCAGTTCTTTATCCACTGAGTGGTCCACCTATCAAATTGATGTCTCTCCAACTTAAGAGACAAGGATGTCATGTGAGATAGTGTCAAACGCTTTGCAGAAGTCCAGGCAGACAGTGTCCGCTGCTTTGCCCCTATCCCGCAGTTCTGTAGCCCCATCATAGAAGGCCGACAGATTGGTCAGGCAGGATTTCTCTTTACTTGAAGCCATGCTGGCTGTCACCAAGCACCTTGTTGTTTTTCATGTGCCTCAACATGCCTTCCGGGAGAATCCGCTCCAAGATTTTGCCAGGCACAAAGTTCAGACTGACTGGTCTGTAGTTCCCTGGGTCATCCATTTTCCCCTTCTTGAAAATGGGGGTTATGTTTCCCTTTTTCCAGTCATCAGGAACTTCACCCAACTGCCATGATTTTTCAAATATGATGGACAGTGGCTTAACAACTTCATTTGCCAGCTCCTTCAGGACCCACAGATGGATTCCATCAGGTCCCATGGACTTATGCACGTTCAGGTTCTTAAGATGGTCTCGAAGCTGATCGTCTCCCACAGTGGGCCTAAGGTCTTCATTCTCACAGTCCCTGCGTCTGCCTTCCAAGACTTTGGTGGTGTGATCAGAGCATTTTCTGGTGAAGACTGAGGCAAAGAAGTCGTTGGTAACTTCAGTCTTCTCTAAATCCAGGGGCATACAGAGAAAGGGTGCCTCCTGAGGCTCTCCTGCATCTGTTCCATACCATATGCTGAAAAGACTTGTGTAGTGATTTGTGTTCCCTCAATTAGTGATTTACATGGGCTACATACTGGGCTGGGTGTGACGGGAAGTTCCAGTTGTGCTGTGAGATACACCTCTATTTTGGAACACATTATGTTCAGAATAGTCATACAGCTGTCTTCATGGAGCTTGGGCTAGAGGGATCTTTTCTCCAGTTGCTTCTAGCATCCTTTTTTTGCTGCTTAACTTCTTTTCACATAGTATAAAAGCACAAAAAATTAAATAAGGACATCTTCTGTATTGTCGTCTTTTTGTGTGAAATTAGGGAAGCCTCATTAGTTCTCTTGGATTGTTCTTGAAATAAAGTTCAAATTAGTTCTCTTCCTAAGTAGGGCCAAGTATGCGTCCTTCAAAACGCGAGATAATGGACATAACAAGGAAAAGCTTAGAAAAGTGCACAAATTTGGTTCTTGTCTCTGAAAGATACTGAATTAATATTCTGTCTTTATGCTTCTCATGCATGTGAATTCTGCCAACCCTGCAAAACATATTACAATTCAATTATCTGATGTAGCTTCTTTTTTTGATACATGCAATGAAGTCTTACCCCTTTGACATCAAGTTAGGCCATTCCTTTCAGTGCAGTGAGGAATTATCCAGTGGTTTGTTTTTTTAAGAACTTTCACAGATTTAAAAGTACATGTAATTAAACTTTTCTAAGCAAAATTTTAAAATGTTTTTCTCAAGTTGCATTGAATTGCTCTTTGATATTTGCCTGCCTTATTAAGCTCTTTTCTCATCATATGTCATCTTCTGTGCTGTCAAGATGCGGTGTGAATTTCTTTGTGGCAGTAAACAAAATTGCAGAAATTTGCTTTCAGTCACTGGGCTCAAAAAAGTAAGTACTGCAGTCTGAACTGCCAAATGCAGCCAGAATGATGTATTTCTTCTAAGCAAGTGAGTTGAACATGGCACATGCTGAACGTCCTGGGTTCAGCAGTAGCAAGCATTTTTCTCCTTCTTAGTAGCTGGTGCAGTGCTGTGGTTTTGTCTTTCAGCCTGGGAACAGCGCTGATAGCTCTGATGTTTTCAGTTGCTGCTCAGTAATGTTTACCCTGATCAAGGACTTTCTGAGTCTCATGTTCTACCAGGGAGGAGGGGAAGCTGGGAGGAAGCAGAGACAGGACACCTGACCCAAACTAGCCAAAGAGGTATTCCATATCACAGCACATCATGCCCACTCTATAAACTGGGGGGCAGTTACCTGGAAGGGTTAGATCACTGCTCGGGTCGGGCTGGGTATCTGTCAGCAGGTGGTGAGCAGTTCTATTTTCTTCCCTCGTTATTTCCCTTATCATTATTATTCTTGGTGGTAGCAGCAGTGGTTTGTGTTATACCTTAGTTACTGGACTGTTCTAATCTCAACCCTTACATTCTTTCAATTCTCCTCCCCCATCCTTCCAGGAGCAGGGGGAGGAAGGCGGGGGGGGAGTGATTGAGCAGCTGCGTGGTTCTGAGTTTCTGGCTGGGCTTAAACTACGACACTGAAAAAATTGATGTCTACGGTATGTTTTCAGAAATGTGGCAGAAGTGAAGGATAAGCAATGCATGTACACAGTTGAAACAGGATGTAGATAGGGAGCATTAAAGGCACTGTGCATTCCTCTAGGCCAGGTGCCAAACAGAGTAGATGGGAGGACTGGGTCTGTATAGTCAATACTGTGTTGGCTTGTACCTAATTTCCTGATTCTGTTAACTGCTAGCTCCTCACTTAGTCAGTGATTCTATCCCTTCATTCACTTAACCTCAGTCAAGTTTTACAGTTGGTAAACATATGGAACACCTTATGGAGACAGACTACTGCGGAAAGCAACACCTTTTATTTTTTGTTAAAACAATGACTTTTGTTTGGACTGTACTTAGTTTTTAAGCATAGTTACTAGCTTTATCTGAAAAAAAAAAAAACCTAAAACATGTAAGGGCTATAATTTTTAACATATATAAGTACATTCTTATGACTTCATTCCTTGATCCAGTAGAAAGATAAAAAGATAAACCATGACAGAGAAAACTTATGTTATTATACTAATGTAATTTCTAATTTGGGATAACAGACTGAAAGAAAATAATTAGAAACGTGCATAAATGGCTTAGGGGTTCAGTGATGTTTCTTCTTGATGTGACAATTTTGACACAAAAGAAAAGGACTTTGGGTGTTGAAATGCTGAAAGATATGCATCTGTAATCTCACCACGGTGTTGTCTGCATACCAGGAAGAGGCAATGGCAGTTTTTTATGTTACGTCCCTTCCTCTCTGATGGTATATGAGTTAATATGGTTCCTCAAGACCAACAAATAATTAAAATTTAAGAAGCAGATGCAAAATTGCCACACCTCTGGTGGTTGTTTGAGGCACCGGTAGTGTTTTCCAGTGAGTACAGCATTGGTGGAAATGAGATCCTTTTCCAGTTTTTTCTCAGGCAAACTCTCTTTATATCCAGGAAGCGACATTGACATTTGCCTGAGAAGGCAATGAATGAAAATAACATCTGATAAAGGCCACCTGGATTTGGTCAATTGTGTATTTAAAATAACATGTCCCATTGCATGATGGTCCTGAATTCCGCCAGCTGAGACAAGGTACATGGCTTCATGGGAGGCAGTGGACCTCCCAAAGTGGGCAAAGTTAGGTTGACAGTAGATGTAAATATAGGTTGAAAATAGGACCAGATCTTGAAAGGAGTCTGCAGGTTTAATGCCTTGCCCCATCTCTGTTGTGGCATTTGCTTACATGAGGAAATTGTCATCTTAAAAGAGCTTCTTTTCACACCTGCTTCAGCAGTCCTTAAAAGAGCAGCCTGAGATTCCTGTTCCACCTCATATTTTTTCTTCATCATGCACGAATTAATTGAGTTAGCATTTTCCAAGATGTGTCCCTTCCTCTTTTTTGTGCTGTTCTATCCAGGAATCCAGTGGGACTCATCAAGTGTCCCAAGCTGAAGCACCCTGGGGCTTGGGTGGATCTTCCAGTCTATATTGACTTTCTATTCTCTGGTTGGTCAGCAGCAGAGTTGTAAAGCGCAGCCAGAAGAGAATATTGAGAGAAAAAAGGGAATATCTGGTTAGAATCTTACTAGTTTCCTTTTTATCTGTTGTTTTGAATGCTTCTGAAAGGCGACTAAAAAGCCATTCAGAAACCTGTATGTGTCATGAGGCACCCAAATGTTCTTCTGTAGGCTTGCTTCAGAAATTTTGTATTCCTCCAGCAGTTTTTTTGACCAGTGCTTGCAGACCTGCACGTCATGCGTCTCCATGCCTGACCAGTGTCTCTGAAGTGTTCTGCTCAACAGGTTGCCCTTCGGCCATGCTGGAGATCCCCAGTCACAAGCATGAGCTGATACACTGGATACAGGAGAAAGTCAGGACATAAACATACATGTTGCCTGTGGCTTCTTCAGCTGGTTGTGTCACTTCTGCTTCACTTCTGATGAATGAGAAAAGACTGATAGATGGATAGTTCTCCTGAGGGAAAGAAACAAGAGCAGAGGAGAAGAGCATAGGAAGATGCGGGCAAGGGGAAGGGGGAGGAGAGGGCTGTGAAATTTCAGGGATAGGGCAGCCAGAGCTTGGGGTATCACAAGGAAGAGCTGAGCAGGGGGCATGTGTCCCATCCTCCATCCAGATGGGGAGAAGTTAAATGGTCATATGGAGAAGGCACTGGCCTAGGAGTGTGACAGGAAGGTCCTGAAATCATATGGGATTGTATGGTGGCACATAAAGGACTTCTGGGACAAACCAGTACATATGACACATTGGTGTGGAGAAGAAGCCTGTGCTTATGTTTGTCTGACATGATGCCCTCGAAGCTGAAAAGGAGAGGAAGATGGTAAGCTTGTGAATGTGCAAAATAAAGAAAACTGGAAGTGGTTTTTGTAGCGCAGATTGTAGATTTTGTCAAGAATTACTCTTCTCACAAATTAAGATTTGTAGATTTTATCAGTTTATGCCTCAGTTCATTGCCTGATGATTCAGAGAGACATTTTAGATGCTGTTGCCAATAGCAAAGTGTAGCTGCGACAAAAATTAAATTCTTCTGGCCTTCTAGTATCTTTTTGGTATGGCTTTCCTTCAAGGACTGGCTTTCTTTGCTTTGAGCATGCCAGGAGTAGCAGAGGTCAGTCAGGGACTAGAACCATTAGCCGGGCTTGATTGTAAAGGCTGCCCAAAAAGTTTTCCTTGTTGAGAAAGTGGTACTCTCTCCTCTGCTAGAAAAACCTACTTGTATCTCCCATGTAGATTCTGTACCTCAATAAAAGGCATCAAAATAAGAGAAGCAGAGAAAGGACAGGAGGGAAAGAGAAAAAGGAGGGAAAGAGATGGAGAAGAAAATGGAAGGAAAAGGAAGGGGGTAGGATTAAACTTCTTGCCATTTTTATTACCGCTTGCAATTTTCATTACTATTGTGTAGCTGGGATAGTGACAGAAATTTCCTCAGGAATACCTTCGACTGAGGACACCAATGTAGTTTTTCAGTTTCTGTCTTCCTGCTCTGTTTCTGCTTTCCCTGTGGCCCTTTTCATCCTTTGCATTCTTTTCAGCAATTCAGGGGGTCTGTACCTTGCCATGCAGACTGTAAAAAGTATTTTTCAGCGAAAATCATAATAGTTAAAAAGGAGACAGAATCTTTCTGCCATACTGCCCCAAGATACCAATTATTTTAATACAACTTCAAGCAAAATTAGATGGAGGACTTTTTATTGGAAAGGAAGGTGCTTTTTTATTTATTGGTCCGAACAAAAGCACCAGGTATATGGGTCTGTCCATTTCTTTTTTCCACAGATTATTACAGTAGAGATTTTATGTTAGACATAACATGAAAAGTACAAACAAGTGGTTACTATGATGTTGCTGTACGTCTATGCTTAACCGCATAGTTGTGTTCACTTTTAATTCTCTTTATTTAGTAATTTATAGGCTGAATGTTTTTCTAGCTTAAGTACTGGAATTCAGTTTTAGTGGTCATCACTTCTAGTAATTGTGTGGCTGCAGCAGAGATCAAATAGTTATGTTCCTGAAACAGCTCTTTGTTTAGTCTTCATTTGTGCCTCCTTCTCAATATCTCCACTGTGGAGACAGGATGGAGGATAGCTTCTGCGTTTTCTTTGCTCACCTCTCCCCAGCAGGTCATGTGGATGTGTCTCTGACATAGGCAGTTTGGTATCACAGCCTTGCATTAGCATTGGCCCTTTTGCCTCATCCAGGTGAGGTTTTTCTCTCTGGTGCAGCACAGATAACTGCTTTTCACTGGGGAACATGGCACACCATGGAGCAGGATGTAAACTTTTCCCTTCGTAACCTAGCCCTTTCTGCTAGTCTTAATGATTTTTTAATTTTTTTTTTTTTTTTCCAGGGGTGGGGAAAAACATTTTCCCTGCTCTGAAAAGGGTTCATTCAGCCTTTCTGTACTAGTTCAAGTGGCTGGTTTTCTGCTGGCTTCTGAACTGCATTACAAATCGCAATCTGGAAAAAGTTCTAACACGGTTCCAAGTCTTGCTGCTGAATTTGGATACGTTGCCGGGTCTTACTCTGTAGCTCATCCTTAACAACTGACAAAATATTTACTCGGCACAGTGCAGAAAAGGCAAACTTTCTCCAAAATATTATACAGAGTTGGAGTCAGAACACAGACAATGAGGCAAAAAATTGGACCTGCCCACCAAGACATTAGTTGAATCATTTTCCAGAATGTCATGAGAAAGAGCTTCATCAAATTGCTGGGCTTCATAGCTGCTTCTTTCAAGATGGGAGTGGAGAGGGCAGCCAGGTCCTCAGTAGTGAGGACAACATATTGCAGATACTGAAGTATTAAGTGTATATTTGCACAGGCAGTTCCAGCAGGGAACATTTTTTTCCACTTATTAAACAGCTACTTCATAAAAAGGCGGTTTCCCTAAACTGATGTCCTGTGTTCCGAATGAACAGTAAAATCACTAACCCAAGCCGGATCAGTGTGTTGTTTCCATTTTGGTACTTTTTCTGTGTTAGTTTCCCCCTGGGGAAAGGATTATTAAACTGTTAGAACCACATTGGAGTTGTTGAAGTGTGGTGTGCTGTGCTGTTCATCTCTTAATCTAGAAAACATGGGTTTAGTAGTATTTCACCCCTCTTTTTTTGATAAATTGTAGAGGGGGAAAATGTAGTAAATTGTCTTCAGCACAGAAAAGCAAATAGTGACAAAACTGAAAGCTTAATAATAGATTTTTTCTGCTTTTATGTTGTCTTTCTATGATACTTTGCAAAAGAGCCTTCTCGGTGTTCCATTTCATTGTCTTTTTGACAGTGGTACCTCACTGGGTTTCGACCAGATATCACAGTGTATCTCCAAAACCAAGGTCACACCTCACCACATACTTAAATGCAGCACGCTGCAGTCAGTATTTCTGTCCGATTCCTTGTTTTCAGTGTGACTATTATAGCTACAGAGGTTTAGAGGGAGGGGACATGCATGAGGATTTTTTTTAATTTATAGATTATACTTTTAGTATAATAGTCTTTACTAAAGCAGTCCACATGAATTTGCATTCTGGATTGACTTCTCTGCATTCCTGTCTGTTGTCATCTTTTGTGAGCCCCTAAGAAATCAGATTCTTTGATTGGTCCTCACCAATCCAGATCAAAGGTGTTTCTAAGGCTAGGAATAACCTGCAACTTTCCTAGGCAGTGCAAAAGCAAGAGGACTGTCATACAGTTGTCTAGAAAACCTGTGAAGATTGCTTGGTTCTTGGGCCTCTGAAAAACAGATGTAGATGTCCTGCAACTGACTCTCTCTTGGAATGCACAACATTGAAATCAATTGTATAGTGGTTTTCAGCTGCCTGCTTTTTTTGAGATGCTGTGTAACCTAAGGAAAATAGGGCTTTTCAGGGTTGTTATTTTAAATGTACTATTTATGTTACAGAAAACATGACAGTCCCAGTTAATTATTGAATCAGTTGCTGACAAACTGGAAGCATGAACAAAAAAAGGAAAATAAAGTGACCCTTGGAAGGATTTTGTCAATTATAAGTCCTTCAGGGATGCAGCTGAATCGTTATTATTTTTATATGAAACAAATGGGAAAAGTCTTCACTGCATTGAATATAGTATTTCATTGGTAAATAGGAACAGCATACCCAGAAACCAACTAACATTTCCTCAAAAACCCAGTTGAGATGAAATAATGAAATAACTATCCAAATTGCTGTTATCCCAGAAACCAACCTATCCATATTCAGGAAGCATGGAATCAGATAAAGCTTAAACAGCTGAATCATTCCAGTTGTGTCAACCACATTATTACTGCTTTTGTTTTGGCATTCTGTTTTATCAAAGATTGAGATATTCAGAGAACTGCACAAAAAGGTTTGCCCATGTCTGTTTGTTTCTTAATATTAATGGAAGATCTGTGGCCAAGCCTCTGCCAACTCTTTAAAAATAGCAGCAAATCGGGGGGATAGGTGGGAATGGGAGGTGAGAAGGGGATGTCCCAGAAGAACATCTGGAATTTTGCCAAAGAGAAGCGGGAAGGTTATTTAAACATTTGGTCACTCTCTTTTTATCCAGGCTTCAAAAATGTATGCTGGTGTGATAGAGAAACACTGGCCAGTTATGGAGGCACATTCTTTCCTTCCTATTGTGTGTGAAAACAAAAACACACAGAGGAATTACCAAAACCCAACAAGAACAAAAAAGAAAACCTTTGTGTTACCATCAGTTTCTCTTGGTAATTGATATAAAGGTCACATTTTCAGTTCTTCTTCAAGCAAACTGCATTAGTGGATCTTGAAAATGTGTAAGACTCTAGGAAAGACAAAAAATGGGTTTTAGTGTTCTAGAAGGGACGATCATAATATGCCAGTTCTGTATCTTCTGAAAGAAAAAATAGAATTGCCTACATGCCTCTGCAGTGCTCTCAAGCAATTGCCTTTATAATGTCCTATACGAGCTAGTGCTGGTTAAGGACTTGACTTTGCCTCCCTTGGCCCAGTGCACTTCAACAAGGTGCAGGACTTCCAGGTGGGCTGTATGGCAAGGGGGGAGGGAAACTATAGGTCACAAGTTTCATTGCTTTGCTGTATGCTGCATTTGGGGATTGGATGTGTGGAAAGGGAACTGGAAAATAGGTGTAAAATCCCTGCTCTTCTTTGCCTTTTTTCCTGAAGAGTTTTAAGAAAATGCTACTGTTATTACTTTGTATTTTATAGTTCATTTGTTCTTTCCCCATTGCCCCCAGCTAATACTTGTTGAGAAAAAAGAGGGAAGAGAGTGTATTCTCTGGTTTGATCTCACATTTTTAGTTGTAGTGGCCAAATAGCGGGAGAAGCTGAACATGGACAAGGCTGTTGGAGCAGTCCTCCTGTAGCAAGGAGGTATCTTGTGGAAGAGGATAACAAAGACCTTTTCTCCGTTACAGCCACCATTTGCCAGCCCCTAGCATCACTTTATGTCTGAGACTGATTTAGAAGAAATGTGACAGAGCCTGTGGTAGCTGACATATGTGAAAGCTGTCTCTCTGAAACTTCTGCTGCTGTGGCAGTGTTGGTTTAGGTTGCCCGATGGCACTTCCTTTCTATTCTGAAGTGGATGTGGTTAATGCTACAGAAGTATTTTTGTCACTGCAGGGTATTTTGGTCAAGGAACCTTCTGCCAACATAAACTGTCTGTGCAGAGTTAGGGTTTAGTAGAGTATCTGTGTAGCTACATCTCTTAGTCTACATTACATTTTGGGAGACTGACACTAGTGGCTCTAGTTATGACCAGGTAGTGCCAAAGGGAAGGGTTTGTATGTTTGCACACCAGCTTTTGCTCTGTGTTATGCTGACTAGCGCTTGACTGGGAACTGGGCCCTTACTATCAATACCTTCAAATTCAGTACAGCAGCCTTACTCTCACCTTCTGTATAGCTGCTTAGCCATGACATGGGCAGCCTTGAAACACGTCTCTCAGCCTGATGAGAAAAGATTGGGCATCATAATGTTTCAATACAGTATTTCTGTTTTCCTCTCCTTCATAGGTCTTGTCCTCCCCTTATAATCCTACTTTGTAATGAGGGTGGTGGTACATTAATGACATTTATCGGTGGAAAACTGTGATCTGAAAGGAATTAATGCCCATACTCAAAGATAGAAATTACCTAATACCCATTTCTAGTGCTTGAAGTGCTTAAAACCCACTTTGTCCTGCTTATAGAATGAGTTCTCTATATTATGGAAGTGAGACAGTTTCTGGTATGCATATTTTAACTTAAAATGTGTTCGACAGTCATATTATTGTATGTCAATTGCTGGAGCAATCTAATAAATGCCACCTACAGACTCAGACATAAATATAATTGCCCATAATGAAAGCATGTATCTTTTGATCAACAAATTTTAATTCTGAAGTTTTGTACCTCAGACATTAATATCTTAATGCTAATTGTTTTCATATATAGTATTTTGGTTTTACTGAGACACATTATAGATGCAATTAGAAATTTTCTGGAATCTCTACTTGAAAAGCAGTATGGAACATAATCTTAGCAAAAAAAGCAACAATGAATAATGAAAGAGCGCATAAAGTCAGGAGCTACTGCTTGTTGGACTGCGAAACTGGCGAGTTGTGCTTTAGTTCAGTAATGCCCATTTATCAGTTGAGTTTTTCAGAATTTTAAAAAGTGGTAGAAATGTGGGATATCTTTCTGTATTTATATTTATTCTGTCACAGTATCTGTCATCAATTCTGTTCATACATGTAGAAATAGATTGCTTTGGTGGGATAAAATTCCTGGAACAGACTACATTCCCTTTTTACCAACGCCTTAACTGGCTGATTATGTCCTTCTGGTAAGAAAGTTACCAGAAATCATCTTAAGCAATATTTTTTCTGACTTCTTTCCCTTTTCCATCTGGAAGCTGAACTTGAACATCCTTTAACTATCATGTTAGCTTACATGAGCTAAATTTGACATGGCAAGTAGCACTGTCATCCTTAACTTCATGTCATCATTGAATCATAGAATAGTTAGGGTTGGAAAGGACCTTAAGATCATCTCGTTCCAACCCCCTGCCATCAGCAGGGACACCTCCCACTAAACCATGCCATCCAAGGCTCTGTCCAACCTGGCCTTGAACACCCCCAGCGATGGAGCATTCACGACTTCCCTGGGCAACCCATTCCAGTGCCTCACCACCCTTACAGGAAAGAATTTCTTCCTCATATCCAATCTAAACTTCCCCTGTTTAAGTCTGAACCCATTACCCCTTGTCCTATCGCTACAGTCCCTCATGAAGAGTCTCTCCCCAGCATCCCTATAGGCCCCCTTGAGATATTGGAAGCCTGCTATGAGGTCTCCATACAGCCTTCTCTTCTCCAGGCTCAATAGCCCCAACTTCCTCATCCTGTCTTCCTACAGAAGGTGCTCCAGTCCCCTGATCATCCTCGTGGCCCTCCTTTGGACTTGTTCCAACAGTTCCATGTCCTTCATATGTTGAGGACACCAGAACTGCACACAACACTCCAAGTGAGATCTCATAAGAGCAGAGTAGAGGGGCAGGATCACCTCCTTCGACCTGCTGGTCACACTCCTTTTGATGCAGCCCAGGATACGGTTGGCTTTCTGGGCTGCAAGTTCCGGTTAGCATCAAGGTCCTTTAAATGTAGTAGGTTTTGTCTGCCCTGATCTTTTCACATCAAGTTATTTTATACTTATTAATAGACAATGATTTTGTGGTACAGACAAGGCTGACTTCAGCTGACTTTTTTTCTTACTTTAATATAGAATTTCAGAGAAGAGAATTCTCTCTTAGCCCAGATGTCTCCAACCTTTGCAGACCATAATCTATTATATCCATTACACTTTGTACTAACTTTGGAAGCTGTCTTATTTTTGCTGTGCTGAATAGCTGATCTGGCACATCCTCTTCTCAGTTTTCCGAAGTAAGCCCCATAATTCCCTCACTGACCATAGCCTGTCTTGTAGCATTACCTTAATTACTGCTTGGAAGTTAGTTATGTTCATGCCAGCCCATCATTTTCTATTCTTGTTTCATAATTAGGTTATTTTTTAGGGTATAGGAGCCCAAGTGATCCAACTTCAACCAAAAAACCCTACCAGTGTATAGACCACTGGTTGGCTGTTTAGCAATGGTCCTGTAGGTACCTGGGAGTTTTGCTTTCAAACTTCACAGAATTTCTTTCCCAGCTTTTTTGTTTGGCTTGGTTTTAACTTGAAACAAAACTGGGACCAATAGTGCATTGCTACATATTGTAAAATGAAGCAACAAGTCCCTGAAGTTAACATAGTTGGTGAAGAAAATGCCAGCTACAGTGTGGAAGGTTCCTTATCCAAGCCTGCTGTTAGTAAGCACGTTGAAAAAATAACCTTAGAGGAGGAGGGTGGAAATGTGATGGACAAACTAGTGAAAAATCCTAGTGATGCTGGTGGCTGACTCTGGTAGGTAATTCCCATTTGAAAGCCCTGTTTCCTCTTCTGATGTGCAGAGTATAAACAAAACATTAGGTACCAAGAATAAAGTAATAGCATTGTTTTCATCCTGCTCATGAACCTCAGAGACAGATGGCATCATCAGTATCCTATATAAGTCTTCTTCCACCCTTAAACTTTATCAGCAGTGGTAATAGGAAACTGGCAAAGAGGGAAAAAATGGTGTCTGCTCTGAGGTAGACTCTCTTTAAGGTTAACTCCGTGATGTCTGTGTAATTTCTGCTGCCTTTGAGGTAGAATATAGATGCAACAATAAGCATCCCTTTTCAGTGTTAACAACTTACACTGTAAATTTGTATTTTAAAAGCTTAAGCTTGATGGATGGATGGTGGGGAGCCCACCCTCCCTGCAGGAAGCTTCCCCAAACATGTAGGCAACTTCTCAGATTCCTCAGAGAGCGGAGAAAAAAATATTCCAATGGTATACTGAGCTAAGGTTACATAAGAAAAACCTTTTTTTACTGAAAAGGTGACTGAACAGTGGATCAAGCTGCCTGGAGAGTCTCCATCCTTACTGACAGTCAAAGTGCAACTGGAGTTTGTGCAACCTGTGTAACCTACTCTGGTTAAACCTTGTCTGACCAGCAAGTTTGGACTAGATGATCTTCAGAGATCCCTTCCCACCTCAGTGATCCTCTGATTTCAAAGTCACCTTTTCAAACATGGGTGAATTAGGCTCGTAAGTATTTCCCTCATGTGGAAGTGGTATGTGGACTCTGAGTGTTTTGTAAAAGTCTGTTCAATGCTTAGTAACTTAGAAAATGGATCTTTCAGGAGACAATAGAGCAAAGTGGTAGCTATAATCAGGTCTGATTCAAGGTGACCTTTGCTTGGCTGCATATGACCTAAAATGCTGTCATTTGGCTTTTTTCTCTTTTCTGACATGGAGAAGCATAAAAGTGGTGAGTATCAGCATTGTTGCAAACCCAGGAAAGCAAAAAGCCAATGTGCATTTGCTAACCTAAGGTTATTTGAGCAGAGGTTCTGCAGCATATCTAGGTAGGTTGCAGAGGTACATCTGACAGAGGTGTCAGGAAAAGTCCATTATAAGCACATGGGAAAATTACTAATGGTTGAGTGGTCAGTGGGAAAGCTTTAGCAGATGTTGTAGCAGCATGCATTGCTGGCCTTGTGTGCCCTTGAAAACTGTAGAAATCTTCTCCATTGATTCAGCATCTCTAGTAGGCAGATGATGAAATATCATTATTCTTTAAGTACAACATGCATGACCATCATTGTAATGGCCACTCTGGAGATATTTACAGCCTTCAGAGGCTACTGCAACACATATAGGGAAAGGCTCATATCTGCCCCTTCATATCGGCTCTTTTGCGTCTGCTGACAGGGAGTTGCTTCTCACTGGCTACATGAGAGAGATTTATGGTGTTTACTCTCCATGAGTGCATGATATAACCGGTCTACCTCATGTTGTCAATGTTTAGCAGGTGTTTGGAGATGCAGTTTGTACTATGACTGGCTGAACTTCACCACTGTGAGAGATTACTTGCATTGGAAGAAGGCATTTGAAACAGCTCTTAACTGTATAATTACTTAAGGTTGGTACTGTGCTTCTAACTGCTGTAGGTTACAAGATTTAATTTTGTGGTGTACTTGAAAAGGTGTCTTTGTCTTTCTTTGGTTATTTGTACACTTTAGAAGTCGCCTCAATCATCATGAGGGATTTGGTCATGAGTCTTGAGGGGATGAGAAGAAAAATGGTGAAGGCCAAAGAGAGGTGTGATATTTCCACAAATACTTTTTCATAAGCATGTTTAAAGAACAGTGCCAGGAAGGGATGAAGATAAAAGCACGCACTGAAAGGATATAGGAACTAGAAGGGAATCTTGTTTTCGTATGGAAGAGTTGGTCAGTGAAATCAGATGGGTTATTGAAAGAAAATGTTTCAAAACTTAGACTTGCAGTGTAGGTAGGTAGTTTGTTAGCATTTGGGGAGAAGAGGCAGGCATGGAGACTGTTTGAAAAATCTTAATTTTTTTTTGTGTTTGTACTTTTTCCTCACCAGTTTGTTCTTTGCACTGAAAAGAACAGTATTCTTAGATTAAGGATGCTGCTGTCAGCACAATCATCAGCTCTTGGGAATAACAGCTGCCAGGGGACATGCTGAAAAACCACATGGCTAAATTCTAGCCTAAAAAATAATAAAATCTGAAAAGACCATGGCCCTTAACAAGCTGAAAATCACTGAATTCTAGTCCGGTGCAGTTAAAAGCACAATACATAAACCTAGAGGAAGAGAGGACAGGTATAAATAGATAGTGGGTTGGTCCAGTTGTGACAAGGGCTTACAGAGAACAAGAGGTAGCGTGGGTCATTGTAAAAACATGATAGATGAGTATGGCTGGAGTCACAGAGCACTGTTTTTTTTTTTTTTCCAAATGCAGGAAGCATTCTTGTCCCAGGCATTTAAGGTCCCAGACGGTAAGTCTGGATCTTGATCAAAATGTGGACAGGATGGAACAAATATCTGCTTCCCCAAAATTGCTGCAGCAGCAAGTGAGCCAAGGACTCATTTTAGAGTGGAGCAATGGCACCTTGCAGGGATTAGAATGAGTTAGCCAACTTTGGGGACATACATTTTCCCCCAAACATAACTCTCACCTGAACTACAGATAAGCTGATTTGGCTGCAAAGACAGAGCCTGGATTCCCACCCTTCCTCATCACCTGAAGAGCAGCTCAGGCAAACTTGCATTCACTGACACAAGAAACGCTGTTTCGTGTTCTGCCTCAAACCCATCCTCTTGGGAGGCAGGTGTGTTGTTGGGTTTGGGGTTTTTTTTCACCAATATGAGCAGCTTGAGGAAGTAAGGTTGCTGCAGCCCACAGACCTCAAGCGAATGAAGCCAGGTAATCAAACTAATAGTGAGGCATCAGAAAGATGAATTGCAATTATTTACATTGTGTTGCAGCTAGAGTCCTCCACCCCCTCATGCTTGGCACTGTACAAAGCACACAGTAGAGGATGATCCTTGCCCCACAGTCTTGCAGTCTAATGAAAGGTTGGACTGCTGCAACTTGTAGAAGTGGGAGCAGGGCTGAATTTTACTAGCTGAGATCAGTAGCACTGTTCACTTCTTGAATTACTTTGCTGTTTACAGGTCCACCAAAGGTTATGGTAATTGCTTACGTGGCCAAGCTGTTGCATGGCACAAGAGCATCTTTTCGTACTTCAGCATACTAGAGCCGAAATCCTAGTTGGCATGATCTTGCTTGTCCTGTTGTGTTTTCCCAAGGAATCTAATTATACTGCCCATTTGGGTGATTTAATTTCTCCTGCTTTTTCATTCTTATGGACTTATCGAAATTTTAGTACTGGCGTAAAATCTGGGGTTTATGATGATTATGACCTACTACTTCACAAAGAGAGTGATGTTATAAATAATGAATCATGAGGCTGCAGGTTAATACCACTGAGATGACCACAGTGCAACCAAATGTTCTACTTACTGTGCATATGGAGCCACAAATCTGTATTTGGATTTTTAGAAATGCTCTTTCTAAAAAAATTCTGATAAAAACAAATCATCCCAAACATGGCTTTCTTGTACGTGTGAGCTGGGTTTTTCCTTATTTGTTTTCAGTCATGCTGAAACATGCTCAAATGATCAGTGAGCTCTTCCAACTTTTACAACCAAAAATTAATTAGCTGTTTCAGGGACAGATAGTGATTCAGATTCAGGATGTTTCTTTTTCCTCGCTACTCCAATCATGCACACCTCCAAATCTGCTAACAGTACTTTGTGTAGCTCTATTTTGTGTAGGGTATCATGCCAATGATTTTCGGTTCTGCATTTCTTTTAAGGACAAGTTTCCTGTGAATCTCCATTTCTCCATCCTGCTGTTGCCACTTGCAGTGTCCTTCCCTACTGTTCTCATTTCTTCCTTCCCACACACCTCCTTTGTCCCAAGTTCACAGCATGATTTCAGCCTAAAGCCTAGCCCAGAGCTCATGTGCAAGAGGATATCAGTAGGATGTCTGGATGCAGTTTGCAACCATGGCAAGTTGCAGTGACCATGATCCAACTTGACAGAAAGAATAAAGCTTCCCACTCAGTACTTCTCACTAGGATCCAGCAAAGATTGTGAGGCAACTTCATGGATACCATGGGAAGAAGTTCTCTGACATATGGTCATAGCCCTAAAGGGGGCTAAAGTGTAGACACAACATCAAGAATGCTTCCTGCAGCGTATTCAGATGCAAAATAAGATTCTTTCCCAGCCAATCCAGGAGATGTAATGGGCAGTCCTAACCTTGCTCTCCCTTCCCTTTTGCTGCTTACACAATTCAGATTTAA
Organism: Myiopsitta monachus; assembly: GCA_017639245.1. NCBI lineage: Eukaryota > Metazoa > Chordata > Aves > Psittaciformes > Psittacidae > Myiopsitta > Myiopsitta monachus. The sequence continues at coordinate 49,318,724 of CM029925.1, read as the reverse complement.
ATAGGCACAGAGCACCTCTTAGCAACTTGCTAAAAACGGGATTCCTCCTGCAGTTCATTTTTTCCTTTCCACCAGAAGTTGCACAGTGCCCGTGCAGATACATCTATACTCCTCCATGCCTCTACCCCAGTCTGGGAGGCTGCAGCCTCTGCTCTGCATTAGCATCCTTATTTGAGCTTGGCATGCACTGTACACTAAGTAGTATTTATTAGTGTTCCCTTTGTGATCAGGCTGTGTGAAAGCCCAGCAAAGAGGAAGGTAGTCACCCACTTATGTTGATAGTTCTTCAGTGGCAAGCTTTCCCACCCTGTTGTCCCAGCTCCTCTCAGCCAGTTGCACCATATTTAGGGAAAATTTGAAGCTCAGCCAAGCTGACAGTCAAAGTTCCCCTTGATATAGCCTCTAACAGCAGGAGGCTCCCGATGGTGTTGTCATTCTCGTGCCTACTGCTCAGGCTTTTATTTTTTGCCCTAACACATGGGATATGCTAAACATGAAATGAGAGAATGGGTGGTTCTTAGATATGCGTCATGAAATATGATACACATACAGATTTTGATTTTCCTTTACCAAGCATAGCAGCTGAAAGCAGTGGTCCCTCCAGTGAAGTGTCATGGTTTCTAGTCTGCTTTCCTCTTTCAAATTGCTTGTGTATTCCTGAAACTTCTCCTATCTGAAGTACTCCAGGCTTCATCTGGAAAACCAATCAGTTTTCTTTTTCCCACTTCCTTTGAAAAATTGCTGATGAGGGGAAAAAGTGAGAGTCTCTCAAAAGCAAATCAGGCAAGTTACAAAGTTTGTTAGCTCTGCCTGCAGAGTGCCTTCATTTTAGAAACTGAAACACAGCATGGAATCAACCTTTGGTCAGGCGTCATATCCGTTTTGATTGCCACTGGCTTTGTCTTCATTAGTCTCCCTGGCAAATGGTCAATGTGTGCACTTGCTGATTGATTCACTGAAGTTAACAACCTGGTCTAGTGGAAGGTGTCCTTGCCCATGGTGGGGGGGCTGGAACCAGATGATCTTTCAAGGTTTGTTCCAGCCCAAACCATTTTATGATTCTATGATATTTACTCCTCTTAGAGTGAAACAGTCACTGTAGGAAAACTTTGCACAGTAGTCAAGAGCATTTTTAAGGATTGCATAGGTTAAACTTCACTTACTTAATCTTCAGTGACTGTGTTTCAGTATGTCTATGAGCTCCATTTCCTGTAGCTATACTCTGTATTAATTGACTGTAACATGGGTGCGGGAATTAGCCCTGGATCCTTGAGCTGGCACTGAAGTTGTTGACGTCACTGCATCTCAGTCCTCAGCTACTGGAGCCGAGTATGGAGAGGGACAGGGGACTGGCCGGTTCCATCAGCAGCTGAAGCTGGTTTGCAGCAACTTGAGCCTCGCACAAGGGCACCCTGATACCGCTGAGCAGCCTCTAATCCTGTCCTGATGGGGACAGAGAGGGGACTGCTGAGTTCTGCAAAGCAGCTTTACATCGGCAGGATCCTCCACATAGAGGGATCTCCAGCAGCCTGAGCATTATTGCAGGAGCAGAAGGACACAAAGGCAGCCTGGTAGCTCCGAGGATCTGGCTCCCGGACTTCAGTAGGTGTGGGGGAAGTCTGGGGTCAGAGGTCCAGACCCAGGCATGCCAATTCTCTCTTCCTCTCTCCCATATCTGACTCCCATCTCCTTCCCACTTCCACAACAACTCCTGGATGTTTGGGGAATCAACTGCACGTTGCCTGCCTGGCTGTCCGCCACGAGGGCATGGGGGATGAGGTCATGTGGGAAAACGGGTCCAGTGGAGCCAAGAGGAATGTGGAATTTGGGCAATGGCCAAATTAAGATTACTTTTATATGGCCATCCGCACCTGTGTTTATAGGGGTGGGGATATCTGAGGCTGTTGGACTGACTCAGCAGTTGCACATACAAAGGCTGGCAAGGTTTCTCCCCTCTCCTCTGTCTGCTCTGTGTCTCTGCCAACACCCTATCATTCCCATCCAGGTGCAAGTAATCTCTATTGAGAAATCAGAAAAACTCATCCCAGGAGATGACGTGAGACTGATAGCAGAGTCATACACTGGCTATTTGTGAAAAACACGCCTGTCCTTAAAGCTTCGTGTCCTGGAACTGGGAGCAGGGAGAACACCAGAGATAGTTTTCTGAAAGCCCCATCCTGCTTTCTACAGAGGCCCATAAAAGGAGGGTCTACAGTTGCAGTCTGCTGTCTCCACAGTACCTGTGCTGACTTGTCTTTATTGTGGCCATCACAGAAGGTCTTTTTTAGGTCTCAGTTGCAGCTTGGTCCTATAATGCAAATAGAAATGGAAACCACTGGATTTTTTAATGCACCACCAGAAGTGTGCTTGGACCTCTGAAGGCAAAAAAAGGCCAGAAACATGTTCTAAACAGCCTTTGCTCTTGAAACAAACCAAAAAAAAGAAAGAGCATAGATGGATGTAGAAGAAAATGAGATATGGGCAAAATCAAAGCAAGAAAAATGCAGGGTTTATTTTTATAAAGATAGATTTTTTGTGGAAAAACACTTGTAGTTAAGTTTGCTAAACAATTTTCATTACTTCTAACTTAATCATGATAAAAACTGTAGCCTGCATTTTTCCATGTGAGGAGTTACCTTCCTATCTGAATTTTTCAGGAGGTAACTTCAGAACCATACATCAGCCATGTATAAAAACTGGATCATCAGAAACCATATCTTTTGACATCAGAAGTATTCCAACACCTTCACCCTTAGACCAAGGGGCTACATTTTGGTGAAGTGATAGTGTTGTATAGGGTTATGTCTTTGGCTGGTCTTTTGTTTTCAAGTTATAGAGGTTTGGCTAACCTGCAAGCTTCTGAAGTTCTTAGTTGCCTCAGACTCTGGGCAGGCTTGTTAGAAGCTGGCAACTGGTTCCATCAGTCCTGCAGAGGTAATGCCACCCCAGCCCAGCCCCAGTGAGGACTGAATTGCACCCAGTCCTCAAAAGGACTGAGAAGGAAGGGCAACTGTGACTTTTGATGACATTGCTGTCCAGATTCCTGGGGATTTCTGTGGTTGTACGGGAACTGCAAGTAGTGTATGTGTCTGTGTAAGTATGCTTTTCAGTGATTTAGCTCAAGATCTTGTATTAAGCAACACTGTTTTGTCTTTTTTGCAAGGTGACCAATGCTATTCTTGAGTTAATGGTCCGTTTTCTCTCCCTTTTTACCTCCACATTTTCCCTTGTAGCATCTCAGAGTAGCAGAGATCAAATACATCTACAGAATTTTAAAACAGCATGCTTTTCTAAAAAGTTATTTTCAACTTTGTTACAAAAAGCAGCAGATTAAACTGATGTGATGTGTGCACAGGCAGTCAGCTTTGTTGCCCGTGACAAGTGGATTACCAACATTCAGATGATTTCCTTGTGAGCCTTTTGCAAGAGGCATCTCTTCCCAGCCAGGACTCAAGTCATTTCATGCCTTTGTGGCACTGAGACATGCCAGAGTGTTGGTCCCATGTTCCTTGGAAAAGCCAAACTTAAGGATAGGACTCAAAATCTAGAACTTTTAGAGGTGGACACATGACAATCTGTTGCTTTTGAGTTGTTACAGACCTGGTTCTTCTGTGCCCTTAACCTTTTTCTCGGTGGTATCCAGCGAGTGTGAGGGAGAAGAAAGGAACAGCTGCATGGAAGTAAGTGGATAAGGATGCAGCACAGAGATTGTTAAGGGATGGATCTAAAGTCCCCTGTGTGTTGTGCAGGCAGGAAAAGGCTGACCAGGGGATCTGGGAACATGCAAGGAAGAAAAGGCAGCAGAGACGGGAGTCTCTGACAGAGCGCCAAAAAGGAGGTGAGGATTGAAGCCTGTGGACAGACTTGACAACATGGTGAAAGGCAAAAGGGGTCAGGCTTAGGGTTTCCAGGGTATCTAGGACTGCGGGTATTCCTGTGAATCCCAGGATTCAGCATTTCGTTCCTCAGCCTCAGCATTAGCAAATAGCTGTGAATCACAGGAGAAAAGTGTGCCTTTTCAGCTTTTCCTAGTAACCAGCCTTCTTCAACTCTTAGAATAAAGGCTCTGCTTTAGATAGCGTGTGCACTACTGATACAGGGATTTCTAGGCCCCATGTGCCAAGAGTGAGAAACTGAGAGGTGGCTTTCATGCCTTCAGGGCACAGTGGATTGATAGGAGTCAGCTGAAATAAACCCAGGAACTCAGTTTGCTTCTAGGCAGCTTTAGGGAAGGGGTCACTGAACTCAGACCAGCGCTCCAAGCTGCTGGTGCCATTTCTCTTCAGATCAACTGCACTGAATTCTTTAAAAGCTATAATTATTCTCTAATTCACTGGTCAGCTTTCGGGGAACACAAGACTTTCAAGCTTCTCTCCCCCAGCCCTTCAAAAAAAGATTATACAGTGATTGAAGTGAATGTAGGCAGCAATATTGCTTGTGCCTCTTGGTTTGCAACATGGGAAGATTTTCCATATGTATGGAATAAGCCTCACTAGCTTCTACACCCTCCTCTGCTTTGCAATCAACTAAGGTAAATCAGGGACAGGCAGAAATTCAGAATGCTGTAACAAGCTTCTTGTCTGTAATGGTTCTACTGTCTTTTGGTAGATACCAACCTGACATGGAAGTCATGTATTGCTCTTGCCCTTTTGCTCTCTTCATTATGAGGTACTTGAAATAGTGCTAATAATCATGACCTCAAAATTACCAACTTCATGTTATCTGCCATGGGAATTCCACTACCTCCAGTGAGGTGGTTGTGTTACCCAGAAATGAACTGCCAGAGAGAAAATGTCCAAGTAAACATATGCTAAGTGACCTAATTAAGCAGAATTTTTATATTCTATTCAAGTAGAAACCATTTCTGTTTATTTCCTGCTTTGCATTTTAATTTTGCTGTCAGAAGTATAAACAACTGGCTGTGGAGTTTTTGTCTCTTAACAACTAACCCTGTCAGAACTCAAAAATACAATTCAGATGTGAGGTGTCAAGCAGTATCAGCAAACCTTGCTCTTTAGAGAAAAGTGCAAATGAGAATTACTCACCTGATCTCATCTTAGTTCCCTATATTATTTTCTACATCGTCTAGTAACTCAGTTAAGTAGTCTATACGCTTAGGAAAGGTGAAGTGTTTTTAATAAAGTTCATTATTCAGTTCATTGCAATATATAAGAAAATAGCCACAGTGCAACACTTTATCATAATTTCTTGGGTGATATCAGAGCAGTGGGGCATAATGTTAATAGCAAAGCAAAACCATTAATAGAGCAAAATTGTTTGAGGGCAGTTCCTGCCAGGATGCAGGGTTGTGCTGCCAAACTCAGCGTGGCCTCAAAAAAAAATGCTCTCCACATCTCTGCCAGTGGATGTGCAGAAGTGAGGCATAAATAGACATGCACAGTAGGTCTGTGCCCAGCTTAACCCAGGCTTTTATGTCTATGAACTTAAATATGTCCAAAAGCAACATTTAAAAGTGAAAAGAGTGGTGTGAAATTGATGGGGAAAGGCAGAATTCACCAGCTAGGAAGACAAAGATGGAGAAGTTTGATGCCATGGGTATATAAATAAGTGCAATCTGACAAAGAAGCAGCATTTGCAGGATGTGTTGTCAGTTCTTTTTCTAGACAACATGTTGATTACACACAGTAGCAGAGTGTAGTAAAATGGCATCTATTTATATGTAAGTAGGGAAGCATGCAGCTTTCAGAAAAGAACATGCATTTAGTCTCATGCTGTTGTTGTGGTCCTGCTAGTGAAAATTGACTGCTGTTTGAACTGCCCCTCAGCTGGGATAGTCCTGGAAAAGCAGAATGGACTTCACTGGATATATTCCCATTAGGTCTGAAGCCTGTTAAATCAGCACTAGAAATCTCCATCAGTGATAAAGTTCAGTGCTAAGTCAGTGATGTTACACACTTTGGGGACAGAAGGGGTGCATGTGTACCGGTGCACGATTTCATATATATGAAATAAAACATTTATTTATTGGATTTTCTATACATCACTTAAATAGAATAGTAGGAAAGCATGCCTTGCGCTGTAAGTAACAGAGGAATATATTTGCAATCATCATAAAAGAGTGCCATTTCATTGAGATAAATCACATCAGTGAGTCCATCAGTTAACCAGTTAAACATGCACGAAGCCCAGTGGGTGGTTTATAGTCACTTTGAAATATGGTGGTACAGTTATTTATATTAGTAGGCATATAGTAGCTTTTTAGTAGTGTACAGGAATATGAAATTTGTATAGGTATGTTTGTGTTTGTATACATATTTATACACTTACAGTTTAATAAATAAACCAGGAATGCAGCCACCCTCATGTTCAGCTCTTATTTCCAGCCTTTCAATATGAGTAGGATCATCTGAGCCAAACGTGAGGAAGACTCTTCCTCTCAGACCCTGCTGCTTGCATAGGAGAAAGCTTCAGTGGTGGTGGGGGAAGTCTTTTAAATTAATCCCTCAGGCTTCTCCCATCCTCGATCTTTCCTCTTTTTATGTCCTCAGATGCTCCCAAGGACTTTGGTTCTGTTTGAGCTCAGCTCAGTGCTGCCTGCCAGTTCCATTGGGTGCCATTTCCTCTTCAAAGAGCTATTCCTGCCGCTGCTCCCTTCTGCGCAGGGAGCAGAATCCTTTGAAATTGCTGCAGCTTCACTGCACAGACTGTTGGAACAGCTCGCATCAAAAAGGAGAGGAGGAGAAGTGCTTGTATCTGTTTAAATTAATTATAGAGGCTCCTGCAGAAATGTGAAGGCAAGCAGAGAGAGGAGACCTGATTTGTAGGGTACTTCTTAGAAAATTGATTGCTAATCTGTGCATCGACTTTCTGCTCCCTGTGTAGAATGAAGCAGCTGTGCCAAAAATTCTTTTAACAGGAAATATTCTCCAATGGGACAGACAGACAACGAGCGAGCAGCTCAATAGCTACTGCAGTGCTGCTAGGTAGCACCATGGGGAGGTTAAATCTTCAACTGCTTTAAAAATGGTGTGGTCCAAACCTATAAACAACATGAGCAATTCACTTTAAAAAGTACTCTTGAGACATCATAGCTTTACTTTCCTGCTGGGCAGTCTCTGAAGCTCCCCTGATCTACCTTGAGGGACCTGTGTGGCCCTGCAGCAGCCCAGAAATTAGGCACCATAGAAGCTCCCCTTCTCTCTCAGGGTATGTCTTCCAGCAAATGGGAAGTGCTGCACAGAGTGCGCACACATGAGCTACAGGGAATAGGGTACCTTCAGGTGAGCATGAGATAAGCTTCTCAGCCCCATGATGAAGACTGTATGAATTACCTAGAACGTGCTGAAAAACAAAAAGATTGAAACAGGTTGGGTATTTTGGCCTTCAAGTCAGCTTTGTTACTTCCAGGTGTGATGGAAGGGAAGATAAATCTTTGCCTATGTGAGGCACTGATCAGACTGACAGTGTTAAACTGTTCTGACCAAGAGAGCTGGAGAAGGCCCTACATACAGCAGAGTACTTGTGCCCCTCCCAGCAGCCGTCTTAGGCTCAGGCTTACAGCAAGTGCCTGCAGTTCTGTACTTCAAATGAGAGAGAGAGAGATTATGCAGCATCCACCTTGAGAGGAGTTTGAGCTACAGTGTCCTTGACTGTGTGGTGCCAGCATCCTTCATGTGAAGTCACCAGAAGCAATGAGCTTAGGTTCAAATGTTATGCTAAAAAGTGAGTTTGCCCTTAGCTGTAAGATTTATCAGAGGTTTTGCCTGAAAGGAACTGACTTACAGGAAGATGCTTGGTCTGCATGTCTGATTAGAGAAAAGAGGCAGTATTTCCCCCTCTTTTTTTTTATTCCTTTGGCCTATCTTAGCCTGTGTACGTGGAATATTCCATGGATACTAGCTTAGCAATAGTAGTGCTGGTGCTTTCTTGCCTATGCTTTCAGGCACACAGGCAGTCTTTGAAAAGAGATGGTTTGGGTTTGGTTCCTTCATACATTCCTCAGCCATGGTTCAAATCTGCTGTTGCTTTGTTTTAGAGTGCTCTGGGGACAAGGTGACAACAGCAGAAACTGATCTCGAGTGTCAGATGCAGGATGGATCTTGTGCTGTGAACCTCTTAGCCGTTATCTCCTCAATCACCATTTGCTGATTGAAAAGACAAAACAGCGTTTTAGCCACAGGGTCTCTAGTTCCTTATCTCAGCTATGGGGCTTGAGTTGCTGCTAGGTTTACAATCACAGCAGAGTTGAATATGAGGAAATGCTGGAATAATGCTGTCATGACATCTGAGGATCAGGAGAGGTTCAGCAAACTCCTAAGGTGTATAACACCACTTCAGGAAAAGTTACTGTACTGGTATTAATCAGTAGCTAATATTTAGGAGGCCAGAGCAGGGTTCTGAGCTCCTCGTACTAAAAAGAAGTGTTGAAGATGCTGGGCTTGGATGCTTCTGGAGTTGCTGGCCATGGATAAATACCCTTTACAGAAGGAAAGACATTTTCTGGATTTGGCTTGCAGAATTCTTCTCTCATGCTTTTGCTGAGCTGTGAGGCACAGGTTAGTTTGGGGGCAATAATGGAGGTGGCTTTTCTCATAATTTACCAGTCTGAATAGCATATTCTGTCTGCAGCTTTTTTTCTCTGCCTGGTACATTTGGCTGTGCTAAATCAGAGTGAATTTATAATCCTCTGCTTTTGGAGGGGGTGGCGGGAAGGCAGATGACTACAGTACCTCTTACGGAATATTATTATAAAAGAAGTGTGATCTACCTCCTAGCCTCTCATGCTGTTGAAAAATTGACTTGAATGACATTTTCAAGGTGTTGTTTCTAAGACATTCAGCAATTGCCATTCATCCATGAATGGTTAGTGAGATGAATAACAAAAATTGGTTTAGGATTCATAGGAGGAAGTGTTAAAAAATAACATTTGGCAAAAAACACTCGCTGTGCTGAATTCTGTTGTATATCTAGACTGTACCAAGGTTATCTAAGTGGTTTTAGATAATACAGCCATTGTGAAAAAGATTATTTGAGAAGAGGCAACATCATTTCCATTTGTATGTGATCTATAAGAGTTATTTGACTGTATCAAATGCAATACAATATTGTGGCAACATGGCTTTGAGGGAAATAAAGCAAGCTTTCCTTGCCAGCCATTCCTTAGGTAGGTGAAATGTAGCAACACTGCCTCTGAGTTAACTCAGCCTTTCAGCAAGCAGATGTCAGAATTCACACATGATGAAGAGAAAGGAGAGAAAGGTGAGTAAATCTTAGAGGACTTCATCTTTGAGTGAAAACCTTGAGTAACTGACCTTCCAGGAGGCACATATATTTACTGTGTGCTTGCACATAGGCTTTAACAGAAACTTACAACACTTTTCTTTCTGAAAATGTTACAAAAAGTTGTTGTACCTCAAGAAACCAATCTACTTCATCAGGATCTTAAGAAGATCCATGTAGCTCTCTTAAATACATGCTTATAGTGAAAACAGCAACATATGCTATTTTGGAGATACATGACATTTTAAGATGGCTGCTATCTTAGGTTTAAAGTGGTAGGAGTTTTATATGTTCAAGATACACTAATGTATTTCTGTATGGAAGTTATTAAAGTACATTTGTAAGGTACATCATTAAAGTGCATTATGTAACATGATGAGTTTTAAAATTTTGTACTGACTGGCACTTTATAAGTGGAAAGTGTCAAAAACTGAATAGAATAATTAAAAGCTATTCCAACAGAAAATGAACTTCTGTCTTTACCTAGAACCTTCTTTTTCATAGTTGTTGTCTAAATCTGTTTATTCATCAAAATTTAAACTTCAAGTGTTTGGATTTTTACAATTATGGGGTTTTTTCCTCCCATTTTATCCTTCTCCCCATGATTTTCCCTTTTTCATGTCTGCAAATGCAAAAAAAAAAAATGGTGATATCCATAGACTTTCCTCATCTTTAATTCTCTCTTAAAAAGAGATTAAAAAAGAATGAAGAGCTGAAACAGAACTGAGAAAATGCTGGAAGTCTGTATATCTTCTCTTTGAAATATACGGCTTGTGTGTTACGTATTCAGCCTGTGTCAGCCTCACATACATCCTACGCAAATATCATTAGCAGTGCAGAGCTTTCATCTTATCAGGTTCCCAAAACTTAACATCTCTCCCAAAGCAATCAGTATAACAAATATTTTTCAGTTCCGTACAAGAAGGACTGTTTTATTGTGCTAAAGGAATAGGCTCCTAAGGAAATGGTAAGAGCACTTAATAAAATGTCTTCTTCCACCTATCCTCTTCTGTAACACGTGTTTACAGAGCTTGCTTTGACTCATATATTCTCCATCTGTTCTGTCTGTCTGTATGCTTTTGCCTCACATACACCCGCTTGAGATACAAGGTAAGGTGCCCATCTCTCACTGAGAAGCAAGTGGGGAGCAAAAATAGTTTCTGCCATTAATTGCAAGAGCTGCCATATTAACTGCAATGCCATATTAACTGCATATTTCCACTATATTAACTGCAATGCTCTGCATTTGTGATGTGCAGTGCATTGTCTCCAAGAGGTTTCTGCTCTTTGCCTTGCCCTTTATGTTCTCTGAGTGCTTGGTTGGTTTGGTTTTTGCCACTGCTTCCTTTTTCTTTTTTTTCCTGTCCTTCGAAGACTAGAAAATACTTCCTTTCACAGTCTTAAAAACACAAATGATGTGTTTTATTTACTTTTCTCCCACTCCACATTTTAAACTTGAGTGTCCTTAACCAAGAATGCTTTTTCTCCAGCTTTCATGATCTATCCACCTTGGAGGACTTCACAGCTGCACTGTCTCTGGAAAGCCTGCGCTGTGGTTATGAATTAAGTGGTAGCTTTTCTTGTGTCTGGTACTGGAATAGAGCATGAAGAAGGAAGACAGAATAGGACAAGGAATTTCTTCCCTACCAAAAACCAGACAGGACATGCATTGATAAAGCCCTTGTTAACATCCATCTTCACTCTGTGCAGCCCAAATGGAGAAGCAGAGTAGCATCCAGGCAATGTGAGGCTGGAAGCAGAAAGGAAAAGATTTTGTTGAGAAAAGACAGGTGACAAATAAGAAAAGAAGGAGCATTTCAGATGGTGGTGGCTCATTCTGAATAAAGTCAGGACTGGAGGTTTCCCTGCTCTGCATACAAACAAGGCTCCAAAATGGTAGTTGAAGTGATTCAGGAGTCCTTAGAGGGCTTAAAGCATGGCATAATGTGCTGAAGACTGTTGCTGTAGTGCAATTAATCTAATTTTTGTTTTCCCACTTGCATTTTGAAAGACTATTAAATACATCTGGAATTGATAAATGAATGGACTGCCATTTGCAAATCCTCACACAAAATGAAAGAATGTGGCTTCCTATTAAAGGGGAGATTATTACTGCCCCAGTACAACAGCACATTAGCAATGAGTCCAGTAGAATTAAGGAGCTTTCTAAATGCTTTGACAAATGGAGTGCTAATGTCCTTGATGAAAAATGAGTTTTAGCAAGATCTTCCAAGTATTTTCTTCTATTTCACATATATTTCAATCTCACTAGGTGTATCTCTTCTCCACAAAGGAATACTAGTAGTCATTAGGACATGTTTTCAACATCACTGGTCAATAACTTTAACACTAGGGCGTGCCACATACTAGATTCAGACTACTTTTTATAAAAAAAAATGGCTTTTCAGGTGGAATCAAATAAATACTTCAATTATTTTTTATTTTAAGGGGAAAAACTAGAATTTTGGGTTTCTTTAAAGATTAAAAAAAAAGCCTAAATCCATATTACTTTAATTTCTCAAAAAAAAAAATAATTTGTATTAATCCTCTCCCCACAGAAGCAGTGGTAAATAATTGATTTAATACAATGTCTGCAATTCTCAACTCTCAGACAAGGATTTACTGGATAGAGGAGCTGTTGACCTCTCCCAGATGCACAGCAAGAAGGCCTCTCCACTTCTTGGCTAAAACAGACTATCATCTGTAGAGTATACTGGGGCAAGTACATTGGAGAGCTCCTTCAGTCCCTCTCAGGTGAAGGCACTGGTTGCAGGGTTATGCCTCCCAGTCACCAGCACCAGGCTGCGAAGTGGGGCTCAGGTGGGTGCCCTCATGCCCATTCTCCCTGGCATGGAGGAAGAACCTTCTGCCTCGCAGAAGCAGCTTGTGTCTCAGCTACCAGAAGAGAAGGATCAGTAGAGAAGGTTTCCTGAAGAATCCAGGAGCAGTTCTAAATGTTGCCACTTATGTACTGTGTGCAGATTTACAGTTTTGATAGCTCAGTTCTCTTTTTAAAACACTGGCAGTGCTTTCCTGCCTTACAGGAATGCTAGAGGCTGGTGGGTGTTTGCTAGGTTCCCAGCTGTCATGTGGGAGAGATGGAGTATTTGTTTAGACAGCAGTTGTGACATAGAGGTTTGTAGTATGTTCATAGCCACTGTGAGGTCATCCACGAATGTGGCTAGAGTCATTTCAGCCCCTTGATCCCATCTGAAGGCAGACTGGAGGAGGACACCAAAATGCAGTTTCTGTTAGCTTCTTCAGACTTGTATGTTTTCCTAAAGGTATTGTTGACATTTCCTGGGAAGGGGAGATTGGAAACTATACAGGGACTCCTTCCCAAAAATCATTGTGATGTTCCTGGCTCCCAAAGCTGCTCCTGCATCCCAAGATATGCCTAGCTGAAGGCATGCCATGAATCCTTGAATCTCAACTGTATGAGTCACTGGGATGCATGCTGCTAAGCCTGGGCTCAAATTCATGGACTCTGTCTAAAGTTGCTGTGAAGCTGAAGTCCATTAGTTTTAAGCTCCCAGTTGTTCTCTGCTTTCACCAGCAGAGAGGGGTCAGAACAAGAATAAATTTCACAGGCAACAGTCCAAGTATTCCTCTGGCCTTTTTGTGTTCCCTCTAGCATGTCTATATTGACATTTAGAGAGGAAGGTGGGTTCACATTTAATATAAAGGTTTGAAATAATCTGCTTTGATTTGGGGCCTACACTATTGGATTTTTTTCCACGTAATTTTCTTCTCTTGCTGCCATGAACGTATGAGGTCAGTACATTTAAGCCCCTAAGTAGCTGTGGACTTCCTACCAGGACTGTTCTGGCTTTGAACTCCTGACAGGGAACCGGTGTGGTGACATGGGCAGCGCATCAAAAGCATTGCCAACACCCACATTCCAATACAAAATCCATCAGTGACTGCCTATTGCCTTGGTTTAGACAAGATGCTATGTCTTTCTTTGCGTGCATTTCTTTGCTGTGTAAAGTGCTTTTATTTTTTCTCCACTGTCTCACAGAAATGTTATAAGGGTTAACTGAAGTGTTCATAAAGCATACTGACAATAAGAAGTTATTTTAATTATTAATAAGACTAATGTTCATACCACTATCAAGGAATTACATTGTGGCAATTCCTGCTCATCCCGTAGTGGCTCTGGGTTATCAAGGAGTCTGTTCATGTATTTTTTGTCCCAGTTTGCTAAGAAGTCTGGGGTTTTGGTTTTATTTTGCTCTTTTTTTTTTTTTTTTTTAATTGAATGGCAAAATAGTAAGTAATGATATTCCTGAGATGAGAAAGTAGTATCATGCACTGGAGAATGGAGAGCTGTTTAAAGTTTAGGATTTGTCTAAGGACTGTAACGTAGTGTCAAGTCTTTTTATAGTAGTTCCACGGCTCTTGGACATTTCGTCAGTGCAACAGGCTTTTCTTTATGTTTTAATTTTGTCCAATAGTAGGAAGCATTACGAAGTTGGTTATAGAACTAAAGAAAACTGCTCAACAAGGTGGGCTAATAGGTCAAGTGTTAAAACACTAATACCAGTGTACTGCCAGGTACCTTCTGCAGAAATGCCAATGCAAGGTTTAGCAACCCACTAAAATTGTACTGCAGCAGCAGCAGAGAAACAAAAGTGCTGAGCACACAGTCTGGTGTGGATGTGCATTATGTACCCTTTCTGCCCAGCACTGCTGCCAGTCAAGCGGGCCGTGTTTGATCACTTAGCTATTCTTGCTGAAAATAACACTGGCGCAAGATCCCACCTAGAAACTTGCAGAAGTGAATTATACTCGTGACTGCCCCTAAGCCGCAGTGCTTAACTGCTTGCTAGTGGTGGCTCCAAGGGTTTACAGGGAAGACAACCCTATTGGTGGGAAAAAAAATTACCCTGAGGAAGCCTGTGATGAATAAACCAGCAGTATTACACAAGTCTCTTCTCCTTCTGGCATGCCTTTGCAATGCTCCTAACTCAATCCTCTGTCAGGCCTGGGAGAGTGGCTGCTGTCCTTGCTTTTCTCCACCATATCATTGTCCTGACTTAGTGCAGGCCCAAATCTAAAATCTCTACTTTTCTCAAGAGATTTCCTTCTCTTGCCCAGTTTCCTGAGCCCACCATGCTGGCTCCCACACCTGCACTCCAGCTGTATGCACTTGGGGTTATTCTCTGGTCTTTCCCTTAGTAGTGAGGTTATCCTTATGGCTCCCTCCCAGTGCAAAATATCACTGCTGTGGAGTTGGACTGCTCTTAATTAAATGTGCATTTTCCCCTTTCCAGCAGCTGCCATTCTGCACTATAAGGCATCTGTCAATCAGATAGTCTCAGGCAGCTCCACATGTAGTGATCTTGCTTGTTTGTAAAGGTTTGCTCTGCAATTCTTGCACTTGTAGTCACTCTAGTGTTTCAGTTGCAACAGAACAACGTTACAGCTAACATTAGGAAATGTGCAAAATAGTGACTGGCCAGTCCAGTCCCATCTGAAAGGCATTTCCATAATCTTCCACCTCAAACACATGTTCACACACAATGTGATCATTAACAGTGAGGAAACCACATGTAGAACTGGGGCCTTCCTGTCATCTGTCTGTTCATCAGCTACAAATAGTGACAATTACAGGACTAATTAGAAAATACTCAGAGATCAAGAGAGACTTCTGAAGTGCGCAGTGTGGAAATACTGCAGGTCAGGGTGGTTCAGCTTTCGTTTTCTGCTTTCACCCCAGAGAACCAAGGGGATAGTATTAAAGATGAAGTACAAAATGCAGCAACTTTTTACAGAACCAGCTTTGACCAGGAAGGGGAGATGGAAGAAGAGTTACTGAGGGCTGACAAGACTGTATATAAAGGCCAATGACCATAACAGCCAGGAAATTAAGGAGATAGGGTCATAGAATCATAGAGTTGCTGAGGTGAGAAGGCCTGCTCAAGCAGGGTCAGCTAGAGCCAGTGGCCTAGGTCAGTGTCCAGTCAGATTTTGAATATCACCAAGGCTGGAGACTCCACAACCTCTCTGGGCAACCACTTTCAGTGTTCGATCACCCTCACAGTTAAAAAAGATGTTTCTTATGTATCAAGAAAGTGTCATGAACCACTTGCATGTGTGGGTGACCTCAGTCCCAATATTGGCATCCATCCCCCAGCACAGAAGAGACCAGACCAGCTGAAGGATACATGGCACAACTTTACAGATGGCTGATTGTACAGCTTTATGAGCAGGTGCTGCAAAGGATGTTCCATCTTAAATCCCTGTGGCAATAGGGGAATACAGGTATTTTCTAGTACCAGAAAAATGTATTATGACTCAAATACCACCAAACTGATGAACTTCTCAGACCACATTTATCAGGGTCCTGAGAAGGAGACCAAGGGGTACTTCACATTAAATACTTAAGATCTCAGCTGATTTCTGTTGCTGGGAGGCTGGAGCAGAAGTCCTCAAGGACTTTATTCCATGAGAGGAACTGTGATACCAGGCAGAGCAAGAAGCCCTCCTTCTTCCAGGGTTCCCCAGAGTAGGAGGCATCAAACCTCATCCCATTGCAACCCTCCCACTTCACCTACTGCTCTGCCAGGAACCGCTGACCTTACACACCTGTGACAGTTCTGCTCCCCTTCTTGCTATGAAAAATGCTACCATGCGGTGTGAAGAATCGTATCTCATCTGCAGCTCTTCTTGCTGTTTCACATCCAAAATAGAAGAACTGTGTGGGTCACTGGTAGTTCACTGAAATCAGCCTAGCTGTTAGTGAGGGAAGCAGTGACAGGCAAATCAAAGTTAAGCTGAACAGAAAAATCAGGCCAGGCTCTGCAAGATGAACCAGAGAAGCCCATAGCTTTGATAATATGGGTATCACAGCTCCACTGCAATCTGATCTTCTTGGAGCCCTTTGATACCACATATGTTCAGTATCACAGTCCTCTTGTGATGCTCATATATTGCCTATCAATCACTGCAATCCTCAAACAGGTATTTGACAGCAGGAAATAGCAGGCCATTTCCCATTGAAAGATTTATCAAGCTCTGTGTTATCTGCATTAAAGCAAGATTACATAGGTTTGCAGGGTTCAGAGTCTAAAAAAGTAAGGAAATGTACATCACTGTAAGCAGTGTTAATGTCAGTTTTATTTGCATCCTCTATTTTACAGTATTCAGTAAATATGTACAGAAATACATTTACAGATTACAGTATCAATGCTCAATGTCCACATTTACCAAGAAAAACAGGTAAATAGAAATGAGTTCTATGTAAAGAATGTCATTGAATTTTGCTCTAAAAGAAAACACTATTTCTTATTTTCTGACATTTGACACTGTAACAATATAATCTAGAGTTATATGATGTATATTTTGTCTTCAGCTCTCATCACTTAACAGAGAAGGTTCACAGAAGACATGAATGTCATAGAATCATGGAACAGTTAGGGTTGGAAAGGACCTTAAAATCATCTAGTTCCAACCCCCCTGCCATCAGCAGGGACACCTCACACTAAACCATGCCACCCAAGGCTCTGTCAGCCTGGCCTTGAACACTGCCAGGGACAGAGCACTCACAACTTCCCTGGGCAACCCATTACAGTGCCTCACCACCCTCACAGTAAAGAACTTCCTCCTTATATCCAATCTAAACTTCCTCTGTTTAAGTTTGAACCCGTTACCCCTTGTCCTGTCACTACAGTCCCTAATGAATAGTCTCTCCCCAGCATCCCTATAGGCCCCCTTGAGATATTGGAAGGCTGCTATGAGGTCTCCACACAGCCTTCTCTTCTCCAGACTGAACAGACCCAACTTTCTCAGCCTGTTTCTCAGCACAGGAGGTGCTCCAGTCCCCTGATCATCCTCATGGCCCTCCTTTGGAATTGTTTCAACAGTTCCATATCCTTTTTATGTTGAGGACACCAGAACTGCACACAACACTCCAAGTGAGGTCTCATAAGAGCAGAGTAGAGGGGCAGGATCACCTCCTTCGACCTGCTGGTCACACTCCTTTTGATTCAGCCCAGGATACGGTTGGCTTTCTGGGCTGCAAGCACACACTGCAGCTGGCTCATGTTCATTTTTTCATCAACCAACACCTCCAAGTCCTTCTCCGCAGGGCTGCTCTGAATCTCTTCTCTGCCCAACCTGGAGCTGTGCCTGGGATTGCTCCGACTCAGCTGTAGGACCTTGCACTTGCCATGGTTAAACTTCATAAGGTTGGCATCAGCCCACCTCAGCAGTATGTCAAGGTCCCTCTGGGTGGCATCCTGTCCCTCCAGCATATCAACCGAATTGCACAGCTTGGTGTCATCGGCAAACTTGCTGAGGGCGCACTCAATCCCACTGTCCATGTCACCAACAAAGATGTTGAACAAGACCGGTCCCAACACCAATCCCTGAGGGACACCACTCATTACTGATCTCCAGCTGGACATTGAGCCATTGAGCACAACCCTTTGCCTGCGCCATCCAGCCAGTTCTTTATCCACTGAGTGGTCCACCTATCAAATTGATGCCTCTCCAATTTAGAGACAAGGATGTCATGTGAGACAGTGTGAAGCGCTTTGCACAAGTCCAGGTAGATGACATCAACTGCTCCACCCCTGTCCATCAGTTCCATAGCCCCATCATAGAAGGCCGCCAGAATGGTCAGGCAGGATTTCCCCTAGTGAAGCCATGCTGGCTGTTGAAAAACAACCACCTTATTGTTTTTCATGTGCCTCAGCATGCCTTCCGGGAGAATCCGTTCCAAGATTTTGCCAGGTGCAGAGGTGAGGCTGACTGGTCTGTAGTTCCCTGGGTCATCCATTTTCCCCTTCTTGAAAATGGGGGTTATATTTCCCTTTTTCCAGTCATCAGGAACTTCACCTGACTGCCATGCTTTTTCAAATATGATGGACAGTGGCTTAGCAACTTCATTTGCCAGCTCCTTCAGGACCCATGGATGGATTCCATCAGGTCCCATGGACTTATGCACGTTCAGGTTCTTAAAATGGTCTTGAGCCAGATCCCAACTGTGATCCCAAGGTCTTCATTCTCACAGTTCCTGCGTCTGCCTTCTAAGACTTTGGTAGTGTGGTCAGAGCATTTGCCAGTGAAGACTGAGGCAAAGAAGTCATTAAGAACCTCAGCCTTCTCCAAATCCAGGGTAGCCAGTTCTCCTGATAGCTTCTGGAGGGGGCCCATGTTGTTCCTAGTCTGTCTTTTATTCACTACGTACCTATAGAATCCCTTCCTGTTATCTTTAACATTCCTAGCCAAGGGACTACAACATGCTTGTCGTAGTTCAAACGTGAGTGAAAAGCAAAACACCTGACAGTCTCTGAATATGTTCCTCTTCCCAAGTCTTTTCCCCAAACGTGTACCTTTTCACACTTGTCTAAACCACACTTCAGCCACACATGTGTTTAGATATTAGGAAGGTATAACGTTATCAGGATTCATACATATTTAAGAACAAGGGCAAACACTTCCTTGCATACTATACTGGTTAACACTGAGATCTTTCTCAGTTTAAGCATGTGTATGCGTGATTTAATGTGATTCCATTTGTAAGAAGTATGCCACCCTCTTGAGACCCTTGTATTTATCTGCTTTCAATTACATTTGAAGTATTCAGAAAGTCTCCTATACTCATCCTATCCAAGTTGGAAGCCACATAGCTCATGCATGAGACTGTCAAACATGAGTAGTTGCAGATGTCAGTGCACCAGTGGCAGGAATCCAGGAAGATAGATCAAGGCTTAGTCACCGAAAAATACATGCCAGCACATCTCAGATACATAGCATTGTAGCACCTCATGAGAAAAACGTGTCGTGACAGGAAATCAATAACCTCTTGGAGGTGATCTGGTTTTGAAATATTCTTTATTAATTATGCTGGGGTGTGTTTGGCAACTTTGCCTGATCCAGCATTAACCTAATGCTTTTTGCATGAAGCACTATTGTAGCTAGTCTCGTAAGTCAAATGTGATGATTCAAGTCAGACTTTAAAGGGTCGGGTTATAGATTTTGTAATGTCTTTGTGTCCGACATTGCTGCCTTTATTATGGTGTGTAGGCATTTACTATCAAAATAACAACTGTTTTAACATGAACAAGAGCATTTAGAACTAATTGTATTTGAAGCAGAATGATTCTCCTAAATAAAGTATGTCAAACAGTGGGTGAAACAAGTAGGGAATCTCTGTGTTTTCGTGACAGAAGACCTCAGTTCAGGTTGTTTCCCAGGCTTGTTTGCTTACATGCCTTCTTTGCAGAGGAGAAGCAGCTCTAGGAGACACACAAGCAAGGCTGCTTTGTCTTTCTTCCGCTGCCTTCCTGTTCAAACTCATTTTCCCCCTCAGCAAGTTTTCCAACCATACCTACTGCTTCATCTGCCCCTCCACAAATGCAGGACCAAGCCCATGCCTCCTGCCTTCCCTACACCTCCACCACATACCCTTTCTTCTCTGCACCCCAGCACATGTCACTACCTTATGCACCCACTGAAAGAACATCACTCATGGTCTCACTAATATTATGGTGCCTCTAGACCCTGCTTTGGCCAGGGGCATGAGCACTGTTGCTTGAGAAGTTCTTCCCCCATGCACCTCTGCCTTTGCAGTGAAGTACTTGCTGTTTAGAAGACACAGGGCAATGCACCTCAGGCAAAGTGGGTTACAGGCAGATCACTGGATGCAGTAAGGCAGCCATGCTCCTGTTAGTCTGCTACTGCTTCTGTAATATGAGAACAAAAAAGCTTAGGAGTTACATCCTCTAGAGTTATTTATTAAAGGAGTTTGCTTGTATAATGTAAATAAATAAATAATGATAATCACAACATCTGTGAGATAAATTGTAACAAGTTGCAGATAGTTGCAGTCATCATGTGATCAAAGTTTAACCTTTGGCTACCTCACCTGCACAACACCCAATAAATCCATCTCCTCAGTAACCACTTCCAAGATTTTCAATTTCCAAATAGCATCAAAGAGCCACCATTTGAAAAGGAAGCTGCCAAATAATGTTTTTTAGATTTTCCCAAATGTGGAATTTCTTTCCCCAAATTATACTGGCCCAAAGCCCAGGACAAGCAATATTCAGTCCTGGACCAGTGACAGATTCAGAGTCGAATGTCTTCAGGTTAGAAAGAGGATACTTTGGCTATCATGAAGCCAAAAATATCCTTCTGCAAAAGCCTTAGTGCTAGCCCTGGGAGATTGCCAGATATTAGAATTTAACATGGCACATGCTACGTACAGGTAAAATTTTCAAGTCAGTTAAAGAGATTTAGAAGACATATTGGTGTGAATTTTTTCTCCTTTTGAGATATGGATTCATGATATGGAAGGAGACGGCTTTTCAAGGAGAGGAATGCTATTTTCCATATGAGTAAAATTGTTCTAAACCATTGCTAAAATACATCTGCAAGCTTTCTTTAGAGGTGGTGAGGCACTGGAATGGGTTGCCCAGGGAAGCTGTGAATGCTCCATCGCTGGCAGTGTTCAGGGCCGGGTTGGACATAGACTTGGGTGGCATGGTTTAGTGGGAGGTGTCCCTGCCTCTGGCAGGGGGGTTGGAACTAGATGATCTTAAGGTCCTTTCCAGCCTTAACTATTCTATAATTCTATGATTTATGATTTTTGTGCTAGGAATCTGTGAGGCTCAATGACTTTACTAGCACTTTTTCGGCATGACCTGCATAAACAATCAGCATTCATTCATGCAAATGAAATCTTGGTGATACATGTAGCTGTGTGTGTATAAATATTAATTTTAAGGATAATTATAAGATACAAGAATGTATTTCTTTGCCTAGATAAACCTTTTTGCAAATAGAAGCTTAAGAAATTCTAGAGCAAGTGGTTTCTAACTGGTAAGAAGCAAATAAGCTGAATGAAAAATGTAGAAAAATTATAACATTGTGATTAATGAATGATCCTTGGATAGGGTGTTCGTGTGTCTGTGTTTCACATTTTTAGTGGTGAGTTTTTTCTAAGGATTTTGTGGCAAAAATAAGGGCTTGAGGTTGAAAGTAAAATTGGGGTCTGCAGGGTTTGCTCGGCTGTGCTGAGTACACAGAACCTGAGCTTTGTTGATTCTCTTGTATTTTCAAAGACTCCTAACCATAGTGCAGTGCACATTGTCAGGAGCTGACTGGGGACTTCGGGCACAGCGTGGAAAGAAGAGAAAGCCTAGTTGAGGGATACCAGCAGAAGGGAAGGGGTGACTTTTGTGACATTGGACTTGGCATGTATTTAATGATATCTGGATATATGGCATGCATTAAAAGCAGTTGTACTGAAGTTAAGAGAAAATCGAAAGTTAAAGAAAATTAACCATGCAACAATACTGTTCCACTTAGCGATGCAGCACTGGTTTTGCACAATTTGCTGTTCCAAATAGGCCCCATCCCGGCCTGGCCCATCCCTGCTATCATCTTGTTTCATGTCTGAGTGACCAAGATTTTGATGTGTCAAGTTAAGGCATTATCTGTGCCTGCCAAATGTCCTGATGGATGTGAGGGGAAGACCTGTGGTGATTGAAAGAGGCCAACACGGAAGCAGGGATATGTCACCCTGGGAGCTGCTGAATCAGGGCCAGGAGAGCACAGAGGCATCACTTGGGCTGGTAGGATGGTAGTTACAAGGAAGCAGCTTGAAGCAGCAGGAGCTCAGATGGGAGAGAGACAGCTCAGAAAGAGGCAAGTGAAGAAGCCTCCAAAAGCAGAGGGGAACCAGGACAGAGGGTCAGTCAAGGTAAAAGCTGAATGCTGCTGAAAGGGCCAAGATGTCTCAGAACTATAAACTTGAATGAGGAGGTAGGCTTTCATACCAGAATTTTGTTACTGCTACAAATTCGATGCTTGCTCATCTCAGGCTGACACCCAGGAATGGAACTGAGGAATATGATGTGGTTCTCCATTCCTCCATAGCTACCCTGCATGATCTCAAGTGAGGCATTCCGTCTCCATCTTGCTTTCCTCTAAAATGTGGATAGGATATCCTGCCGCTACAGATCAGGGCTGCCGTGAGGGTATGTTTAGCGATGCTTCTGAGGTGCTGAAGTGCTTCAGTGATTGGCGCTGTGGAAATTCTATAGATAAACACCTATATATAACCTCCCTGACACTAGTAGAGTCACAGGGGTGAGATCGGATTGACACTGCTATTTCAATATGTAGCATATACTTCATGCATCAGAAACAATTAGAACAAATCCATCAACATTAGGTATGTGTAGAGAAAGTGTCAGAGTTCCTGTTAAGTCAGATATGCCATGTCCACTCTATTTATCTACAGAAAAGAAGGGTAACATTAAAGAAGTGTTAATTTTCTTTTCAAAGAACATTGCAGTCTCTATTGATTGAAAATGGTTATCTCTGGCTCTTGTATATTTTGCGGCATTACAGGGTATTGGTCTTTGTTTAGCTCATACAATACTTCTTCCTCCTTCCAACCTACAATAACAATTAATGAGCTGTCTGTGGCTGCCTTGGAGTGCATCCTGTGCATCAGCATGTCTCAGTTAATAGTCATAATTTCTCATTTGTAAGACGAGAAGTGCTACCAGCACTTTGAGTCTCAGAAGGGCTCAGACTCACTTAAGGATTCCAATTTATTATGCACCCAGCTCTGATATCCTGCTGCTCTCTTTATGGATTAGGCTGCCTTGGTGGAAGGTATCATCCTTCAGATGACACTTAAATACTCTCTTGCCAGCTGTTCCTTTCCCAGAAGTTTCTCAATGAGTAAATCATAATGGTGCTACTTGGTTTATTAGTTTCTGATCTTGTTCTCTGTGCTATTCTAGGAGCATGCAGAAAATGCAGCTGTATTACTGCCATTACTCTACAAATGGCCCTGACTACAGCTGTGGGGATTTTTAAGCCTATTAGTATTAGTTTCCAAGGTGAATACACTGGTAGTGTTTTTAAATTAAGAGGAATGGTCATTTTGCTGGTGGTTTCTGTAAAACCTTTAATCTCAAGGTGCTTCTTACCTGAAAGGTAAAAGGATATGCAAACAGATTGCTTCGCTCATTCTGATATGCAGCGACTGTTTAATAACATGTACTCTGGTTGTGAGTTCAGAAAAAAACAGTGAAGGATAACAGCCTTCTGATGGGAATTAGATTCTTTAGAGGAATGTTAGACAGAAAGCAGAGGCAGCCACCACATGCAGCAGTTTGCACAACAGTTCACGCAGCAGGGTGCAAAGAAGGGGCCTCCATCAAATTCATATCAGCATACATCTAAGGCACACTAGCAATGTGCTGCAGGGCAGTTTTCCCAGAAGATGTTGGAGCAGCTGCCCCTGCCAGAGCAGAGGCTCTGATGCGGACACAGCTTTGGGTAAGGGACGAGGCCTCCAGCTCCCTGGCTGCGCAGGTTCTGTGGATAAAGACCCATCTGCAAGCCTTCTTGTTGCAGAGCATGGCAGCACCTCTAGGAGGCTCCCAGTCCACCAGCTAAAATGTTGGTGACATGAAAGCTGCAAGGTTTCCTTTCTTATCAATGGGCTTTCAGTGACTCTTAAAGAGTGTCAGCTGAATGGCAAGCTGAAGCCCTCTCAATAGAGGCCTGTGGTATTTATGTCCTCTACCTTGTAGTTTTCAGTCTGATCAACTTGAGTAGCAAGTCGCAGTCTTCTGTTCATTGAAGTGAATTATAATTACAATTTACATGATCCCCATATGGTTTCACAATCCCTGTGGTACTTATGGTTACTGACCGGGCATCAGAAAAAGCAAGTGTTTTTTCGGACTGAACTCCTTGTTGTAAAGGTAGTTTTGGACAGTATTTGCAGATCAAGACTGGCTTGGGAAGGCTTGGGAAGATAGCACTGCTGTGTTTGTGCTAAGGACAGAAAATAGCAATTCACAAAGCTGCCAATTTAACACCTTTTGAAATGCTTTAACATTCCCTTTAAAACTAAGGGAAGAGAAAAGGCCAAGCGAGGTATTAATGAAAACAGTGTTAAAAAAAAAGCAGCACTTACTTGTTCTAAGATAAAATATATAATCAGTCTTTCAAGAATGAGCACTTAATTTGCCTAAAGACTATTACAGAACCTAGTGTACCTGATTTGCATAAAAGCTTTTTTTCCAGCTAACTGTTGTAGTGCACACCTAAAATGGGGAAGCACAATCCTCTATCAAAGCTCAGCTTCTCAAGCCAACACTACAGATGTGCTGCCTATTTGTAATGTGATTTACCAGTCCCAAATGTCAGTAGACACATATATGCCATAGGGGTATGTATTTAATATCATCTTTTTAAAGAGTGAGTAAGGAGCAGAGTTTCTCTCAGGAAACACTGGCAATTGTTACAGGAATTAATCCACCTGCAGCTCTTAGGGTGGCTTTTTTGCAGTGTGTGCTAATTCAGCTTCACTCAGAGGTTGCTCCTTTGAAGTCAGTCTCTGGAGTGTTTCCTGGATCAAATTCTCCCTATGATAACCTTTCTGCAAATTCCATCCGGGCTCTTTATGTTATCTGGTTTCTCTCTGTTTTGGTGCATTATCAGCAGCAGCTGAAATTTGGCAAGCCATATTTCTACCCCACTTGTAGGTTGTGGGACTTCGGGAAGCACTGCCAAGTGCTTTGAAAGAACAAGGTGAAAAATGTACTGTCCTTTAGCCTGCCAGTGAGTAGAAGGGATCAGTCCCAGCAATACCAGTCAGGCGTCTTTGATCGGCATAGCATAATCTTCAACAAACAGGTCAAGGAAGCATCAGTGGAATTTTCTCTCCAAGTTTCAGATTCCCCTTGGCCCAAGTTTATTCAGAAATCAGGTAGCAAAAACATGAGTGGGTATGAAATTTATGGACTCCTGCAGTTTTCGTAGCCCTGATGGATCCCACTCACATGTTTGACCCCTGCTCACCTTAACTAGGCTTCAGTCCAGGTGCCAGTCTGATTCAAACTTGGTATTTATAGCTCCTGAGTTTTAATTGGTACTGTTTGACAGAAGGTATCCCTGCATGCAGAATTTCATGTTTTCTAAAGAAAGGGGTTTGGAGGGGCTGAAACGTAGGAAAGGCAAATTTTATCTTGGTTGTAGTTTGGTAGAGCACTGAAACAGTTTTTAGAGTGGCAGTTTCACTACAACATTTTAAACCAAAGTTCATACTCTGAATTAGTAAAACTGCAGTGTTTGCAGGTACATTACATAGGACATTTGCTATAACAGACTAAGGTTAAAGATCTAAGATCTGTGATTTTCTCCTTGCACTTCTAATTGCACTGCACTTTTCACAAGATTTTGTACACAAACTCTTTAGTGATACAGCTCATTATGCTCTCTTCCCCCCCTTTACCTTTAGAAAAGAGTAGAAGTGAGAATTTAGGGAAATAATGACCTATTTTATTATATAACCACAGGAACTGGAAGGAGGGAAAGGAGAAAAGCACCTAGATTAAGGTCTGATTGCTGAAATTATTTTAACTACTTTTTAATTGGGAAGCTGTTGTTATCATTAATAAAGAGTGCATCAACAAGCAGTATCTAAAGCGGTAAAGATTTCAATTGAGAAACAGAGCTCACAAGTCCTGTAACCATTATCCATGTAGTGCAGAGTTAAGACTAAGTGCCTGGATCACAAGAATATGTCATACAAGGAATATCAAGGGTAAGGGTTGGAGTTAATAGTCTTTGTTGCCTTCTGTCTTTTTCTCTGAAGAGGTTACGGAGGCATGGCAGAGGATATTTGCACAGCCTCCAGCTGCCCTGTTTGGGGGCTTTGCAGAGTGAGGTACTGATCTCTGTCTGAAGATCTTTTCCATACAGATGCAAGTCGTACACATGAATCTCCAGGGCTTGCTTTGCTTCCAGGCCCTGTTAATGGACTCTGAAAGTCCTGCACAGTTTATAGACCTCTCATCTAATAGTGGGCATCTCTATCACAGACCACATGTAAAACATCTTTGCATTCCCTTGATGCTGATTTATACTGTTTAAAGAAATGGGGGCGGAACAAGTTGTTAAAAGATGAAGAAATTGAAAACTCCCCTAACTGCTGTATTATCCACCTGACACTTGCCAAATACTAGTCATTAATTACTAATGCCTTGAAAATCAGAGTAGTTATCCAATTCAAATTACGTTACATCTCTGAGACAGGGCATTTCTATTATCTTATCATTTCCCATTCAAGCACTTCTTCCTTCTCCACAGTTGTTAAAGGCTGAGATCGCACTCTGTTTCCTCTCATTTGGTCCTGTTATCCACCCAAGAATATTTCTACTCCATGCCTGTTCTATCTTCATCTTGATGAAAGTCAGTGTGATTTACAGCATTAATTAATGCAAACTTACAAATCCAGCCCTCCAGCTCCCTCCAGAATTACATGTGCACATCTGATGGCAGAACATGGCCAGCATAATCCATAACCTTTTCCATTTGGTGATCAAGTGCTTGAGGAAGGATTGAATCTGGTTTAGTGCTTAGGCTGCCCTTGCGGTAGTACACCTGCAGACATCCCTGTGGACTGGTTAGGAGGGTTCAGTCACAGGCACGCCAAGCCACAGAACCAAGCTCTCAACTGAAGTAATAATTCCCTTTGGATACCAGCACTAATTTGGCCCTGTGGTTGCAAGGCAGCATATGTTTCTTCAGTCACCAATAGCGTTGGTCCTAGATGAGCTGTGTATTCAGAAATGATGGGGTTTATTTCCTGGCACATTTGGTCTTCGCTTATGTATATTTTCATGCCTGCCAGCACTCTGAAATCTAGACATGGAATGCTGGGGGCAGGCTAGATGCAATTTTTCATGCTGCTGACATTAATTGGATGAACAGACCTCAGAAGGGGCAGTATACTAAATGTGTATGGGAAAATGACAAAATAAGGAGTTTCACAGCTAAATAAAGACAAGTGGCTGAAAATGGTTTTTACAGCTTTGGCTTTCATATGTTTCATTTGGGAATCTAAAACCATTTTGCACAACAACTAACAAATTAAGATTCATAACACCTTTCTGAGGAAGATAATTGCTCCTGTCTTACAGATGGAGGAACAGAGGTATTGAGGCTATCATTTGAAAATATATCCCCTTTTTTCAAGTCCCCAGATTGAGATACATTTAAACCTCATTCTCAGAAATATTATATACCTCAATTTATGTTCATTCATTTGGTATTGTTTGTACTTAGAGTCTCTGAAAATCAGATGTGATGCCTTCAAACTTGAAGGGTCAAAATAACCGAGGTGATGTGGCAAGGGTCTGCAAACTGCAAGGCGGACTGGCACCCCCATGTCCCCTCATGCCATATTCCCTTCTTACTCACTGTCTGACTTGGGATTCCCGGACAAAAGAAAACGCACATTCTGCTCACTGATTTCTGCTGCTCTTTTGAACAATTGGACATTAGAGGGACAATATTATTTGGGTTATTGATTGACTTTGTGGAGTCATTTTGCCTTGTCTTTCTAACCATCAAGAAATTTACTTCAGGTTTTTATGATTAAGTTTTGTATTATAGAACTAGCATGGAAATGCAGTGAGAATCATTTGTATCACCTGCTTTTCCCCCATTGTTTTTTCTTTTTCAGCATACAACAGTTTTGCCCTTTGTATTAATCGAGATGAGAACAACACATCATCAATATCCCAGCAGGAGCTGTGGACTGGCGGCAGTGTGCACCTTTGCTGTTGGCTATATTTTATGGTAAGGGCTGTACACGCTGTGTTTTCATATTGTATTGGGGGTTTTATACTGCTAAATTTGGGCACATATTTCATTATGGATATAATCGCTAACAGATTCACACTGCATGCCTTGTTTTGTCCAAGACCTGGGCTTTGTCTGGTTTCCCCAGATGCTTGTATTTTTAGAAAGTATATGCCAAACCTCACACAACAGGAATTTGTTGAACAATCCCATGTAAGCAGTAGTCTTTCCAAGGGTACATTTTTCAACCTTTTTTTCAAGCTAAATGTTTTTCTTGGACCTTAGTTTTATTGCTTAGGATTTTTGTTCCATCAAATAAAATTGAAAATAGTCAAATGATTTCCTGCATCAGTATTTAAGTGGCAACAGAAAAGGTAGAACACCATCTTTTTTCTTTACTAGTTCATAAATTCTTTCTTTAAAATTGATTACAGAGTAAGCCAGTAATCTAAACACTCTGAGGTTTGTTTTAAAAAATGCAAATGTTTGCGAAAAATTAAACTAAAACAGAAATAACCTTTCTTACACAACATTAAATAAAGTCTTTGGGCAGTTTCTATTTAAGCACCTGACTTGCATGACAGAGTTAATTTACTTTGGTCATTCTAGCATTTTATTTTTCACTAAACTTCTGTTTTATTTACAATATTCCTTTAATAACGTCTATCCTTTACCCTTCCTGCAAACATTTCATGACCCTCTCTTCTCACATTTTTATTTCTCACCTCACAACACCCTTCCCTCAGCTAAGAGGATATTTTCCAAAACTGAGGATACTTGCTTTTCCACCCCTCAAGTGGGATGAAACTAGAGAGAGGAACACAGGCTCAAGGCAGTACTGTCATACTGTTTCAGTGGTCCCACAAAAGAGAGGCCGTTCTTCACACGCATTCATGCATATTGAGTGATCATAAAATGCTAGTAACCCAGCTGAAGTAGGGTGTTGCCTCCCAGGACAACAGTCACACTTTGCCATTTGCTTTTATAAACATGTGTGTTGTCCTGGGTTCAGCAGTAGCAGTCATTTTTTCTCCTTCTCTGTAGCTGGTGCAGTGTTGTGTTTTTGATTTTGGGCCTGGGAACTGCACTGATAACACCAGTGTTTTTTCATTTACTGCTTGGTAATGTTTTGGTCTGACCTTGGTCTGACCAAGGACTTTCTGAGTCTCATGCTCTGCTGGGGAGGAGGGGAAGCCGGGAGGAAGCAGAAACAGGACACCTGACCCAAACTGACCAAAGAGATTATTCCATACCACAGCACATCATGCCCAGGATGTAAAAATGGAGGGCAGAGACCTGGAAGGGTGGGGTTTGCTGTTGGAGGTGCACTGGCTGGGTCGGGTTTGGTGAGCAGTTGTATTCTCTTTCCTTGTATTTCTCTTGTATTATTACTGGTGGTAGCAGTAGTGATTTGTGTTATACCTTAGTTACTAAACTGTTCTTATCTCAACCTGTGGAAGTTGCATTCTTTTGATTCTCCTCCCCATCCCCCCAGGACTGGGGAAAGAAAGAGGGGAAGTGAGTGAGAGAGAGACTGCGTGAGTTATTGAGGGGCTTAAACCATGACACATGTGCTTCTTAAATAATAGAAATATTTGTAATTGTAAGATAAGGACAACTTCATGCAAAAAGGCACTTAGTGATTTCTTTAGGAGAAAGTTGTTTGGTTTTTTTTAACCCATGTATAATAATGCGTAACTGCGATATTTCCCAACCTTCCTCTGAAGGGTGCTTAGAGACAGGTTGACAGAGTTACTATACCTGTGATCTGACCTCCTATGGCAGCTCCTGTTTTCTCAGAATTATGTGAGTAGACACATGCAATAGTGTTCAGTAGGAACAGAAGATGGAAATGATCCAGTTCTGCAAGTGAAATAAAACCAGTTTGTCTTAAAATCTTCCAAGAATCTGTTACAGTATCAGTGTGATATTCACATGGCTTGATCCTGCCTACAGTGCATCTACATCCCAACATCCCAGAGTTACAAGTACAAAGTAAAAGGAAATTGTAGGACAAGTAAAGCAAGGGAACAAGATTCTGCGTTAAGAAATCAACTGCTAAGCAAATAGCCAGTTACAGCCTATGATCATCTCCCTTTGCTTTTGCTGTTTATTGGTTTTGGCTACACATATGTGATTTCCAAAATGGATAAGGCTAAATTCGAGTGACTCGCCTTCCATGTTGTGATTTCTTTAAAGCTGGTCTGAGACAATTGCTTACTCAGCATAAAGGTCATCTTGCTAAATTCTGCACTTGAAGTTCATTTCTTCTCCTATTCTTATGAAAGAAGGTGTTTGGGAAAGGCTGGGGGCAGACACAAGCTATGCTGTGCCATCATCTGTAAGTTCTGCATGTCTTCAGCCAGCAGGTGTTATTGAAGCCTCTATCCAAGATCTGTTTGAGGCTGCAAGCCAAATCTTGGCTCAATGGTATCAATACAATGTATCTCACATTCACAGATTAGGAAAATCTGCCATAAAGTATGAAAAGTGAGAGATCTTTCATCCCCTACTTTTCACAGCTCAGTCCACTATCTTCCTGCTGCTAAGTGACAACATGGAAGTAGAGACCTTTTACTTAGCTCAGATTTGCTGCCCTTGTTGGTTTAGCATTTAGACCCTTCAAGGTTAACACAATGCATTAAAATGAGACTACACCTGCAAATGACCTAGTTACATACAGCCTGGCAGAACTTCCTCTCTTTGTACTTTTGGTTGTCCATGGGTCCCCAGCTGGGGCTTAGTTCTTGGGTTATGTTTTTTTTGCCTAGAAGTTATGGATCTGCCACTTGAGATTTGTCCTTCTCCCTATGTCATTTTTTCCCTCAGCATAGGTGCTTTCACTGCAACTCTCTCAGTATACACTGTAAGCAGCTGCTAATCAGATAGTCTCTGTTTTGCCCTTGAATTTTGAACTCTCTCCCCACCTCAGCTGAAACCTTCTTAACATGCTACGTGATTTATGTATCATGCCACACTTTGTACTATAAAGGAGTACACAGGAATATGCTGTTAAGTTTGCTTTTTAATGCATGTTTTTTCAATTCCAAGCAGAGGGGACTTTCTGTTTTGTTCCATATGTGACTGAATCTTTCATGTATGAGAGAGATGGTGGAATAGCAAGCTTGTATTATATATATTTGATAAATGAGAAAAGAGGCAAACAATTCTGAATCGAATCACTGAAGTTGGAAGAATGTAGCTAAACAACTTCTTATTCCCTGAGTATTTTTCAGAGGCATGTTATCTGAGAAACATCCTCATCTGAGTAAAACCTTTTATCAATCAGCATTAGAGTAGGGACACTTAGCTCATGCACTCCCTGTGGGGAGGAGCTCTCCCTTGCATTTAAGGAACTGTGCCCAGGCAGAGCGTTCTCAGACTTGCATTGCCTGTTGCATACCATACATGGACTTTCAGGATCCAGGCCATGGGATAAGACAGGAATGGCCAATTGGCTTTATTTAGCATGACTTGAAAAGGTCACAATTTGTATTGAATTTTTAAATCTGGGCAGTCCTAAGAAAACCCAAAAGCTTGCCAGTACTACCAGAAAATACTGCCAATGGGTGTATGGGGTTCGTTGTCAAGGAACAGAAAAGAACCAGAAATGTGTTGCTCCCTGTAATAAGAATGACCTCATGGTAACTAATATCTGAGCCTAATATGTCCCTAAAATAAACTGAGACAAATGCATTTATTTAAAATGGTATTCTTATTCCCTCTGCTTTTGAGTGCTTGAGGATGCCAAAAAACTGGACCCTAAGAACCTGACTCCACTGCGCTTATCACATTTTTCACATAGCCCAGCTATGTGTTTGGGAGCAAAAGACTTGATCTGCTCTCTTGTTGCTATCTCAAATCCACAAGGAGCTGCCTTCACATGTGCCAAGCTTGGACTTGATTCATTCTTTGCTTCTTCAATAAATCTATTTAAAGAGCTCGGGTACCTTTAAACTTTCATTTGAAAATAGGTTTCTCCTGAAGTGACTTTAGGAGAGTTCTGTAGATTTGCCGAGAGAGAGCATCTAGATGGGGTAATTTGCTGGATTCTTCTTGCACAAGTTTAAGAAAGGAATGTACACTGAGAATTTGGAATGAACTTGAGATTGATGCTGTCAGCCTTGCTGTAGAATTTCCACTAGTGATTCTCCATAGAAGGAGAGGAAGATCAGAAAGAGCAAACATTGGCAAAGGGATAAGGGTGTAGACTGCTAGGACAAACCTTGACATTCAGAAGAGAGAGGTGAAGAGATACAGAGTGTGAAGCTTGGTGGGAATTGCCAGGCTTATCAATAAAGAAGGGCAGGACTGAGAAACCAGAAGGATTCCTGGGGTTGCTGGTGCCGATGGAGCAGGAGAGACGCATCAAGGCTGTGCCTGGGTGTGCTGAGGGTCTGTATGTACATGGAGAGGGAGTCATGAATGCTTTTGGAAGCAAGCATTGGGAACAGAAGTTCAATAGAGATCATAGGGATTGGTGGTTGGGGAAAAAAATAAGTGAGAAGTCCTTGGGGCAGGCAAAAGAGATTAAATAGGACCATGGATTAAAAGAGAAATGGGTAAGGAAATACGCAGCTTGAAAGCTGAAATCATGCAAGTGGGAAAAGCTGGGAGGAAAGAGACAGACAGGCTGATGGGAGATGTGAGTGATAGATGAGACAATGCAGAGGAGGAGGAAGGAGCTGGAGTCAGTTACTGAGAACAGGAAAGAGTAGGAAGAACTAGAAGCAGCAGAAATAGGCCAGGAGAAGATTAGCATCCCCTGTACCTGACCCAGAAGGAGGATGGGAGCGCAGAAGTGCTTTCAGCAAGAGAAGGCTCCATGGATCCTCAGCCTGTTAGGTCCGACATAGCCATTATGGACTGATACATTCTGGCTCCCCTCCACCTCCACATCCTCAAATGTTTCAGTCAAAGCAACAGTACAATCACAGATGACATGCATGGATAATATATTCTCACTTACTTGTGCGGCTCTTTAAAATATAGCTCAAGAAGGCATAGCAACCATTACTATATTTAAAATGAAGTACTGTTTATCAGAATAGATGACTTCCAAATATGACAACACCTTGCAGCAAATCTGCAGAGTTTCTATCATTCTGGCTACCTGTATATAAACACAAATTTCTGCTAAGCTTTGTTCATCCCAGAGGATGCCAGCACCATATCATGCTGAGTATGTTTTGCATGTGACATTGTTTGCAGCTGCAGTTTTCCAGGAGTCATCTTCTTCTGACTTCATAAGCCACTCCATACTAGGAGCACAGTTCTACGACCCATGTATTATTCAGGACCCCACACAGATAAGTGAAGCATCCAGCATAAGAAACTGGAACAAGAGGCGATGATTTCTGTTACTTCCTAACTGATGACTGTTTATTGAACTAATCTTCTAGTCTTTAAAATTTCTAAATGATGTACATTCCTGGTGTCGGTGTTTTAGGCCTGGTTGGCTGGTATCATAAGAAGCCCAGCACCTTAATGAGGCTGAGATCTTAATAATTCTGGTTGGCTGCAGAACAAGCTGTCCTCTGGGGTTTCTTTGGGGGAAAATTAAAAAAAAATCAGAAGGATTTATGAAAATGTGCCTCACATCAGTCTGTGCAAGAAAACAAAAGTAGAACAGGTTTAGTATGGGTTGTTGTGCTCCTGCCTCTGAAGGCACAGGATTGGTCCCTACTCTGTGAACACAAATGATTTGTTCATCAAAGTTTTGAATGGCTCAGCTACTGTAAGCCAGTCACCTCCTCTGGGAGACATTGCACTATTTAATAGTTCTGAGTAAAGTTCTCACTTTCTGCAAAAAGGAAGAGATGCTAGGAAAGATCTTGTAAATGCATAGAAAATGCTCATGTTCTGTTGTTCGCTAAAGAGTAGCCACAATGTGAAATGGCTTAGGATTTGTTTGGGACTGAAGAGTCAGCCTTCTTTTCTGCTTGCCACTGGAAACAGCACTGAAAATGTGGGAAAGGATTTGCTGTTGCAAGAAGTAACCAGAAAGGAACTGTCATAGAGGTCATATCCATAGAGTAGTCATATCCAGGCTCTAACTACAGCTAATGTCAGATTCTTCAGGAGAAGATTTAGCAGTCCATTTTGGAATAACCATCCTGCAAGTCAAATTTTCTTCAAAAACCTATGTCAAAAAGTAGGTGCTTGGATCCTTCAGTCTTGATTGTTTATATACCCTGTACTCTTTGCACTTAAGCATGACTGTACACATACTTGTACACATGCTTGTACAGTCTCCTGACGTCAGAAGCTTGGTAGAGTTGCATTATATGGCACGGAGGAGTGGACTAAGTAAACTTCCAAACTTGTATACTTGAAAACTTTTTTGAATAGCCTAATTTCAGAGATGTATTGCCGAAAGATAGGGTACAGCATTCCAGAGGTTGATTAGGTATCATTCAGAAAGGTATTTCCGTTATCAGATACGAATTTTTTGTTTCTGAGTTCTGTTGAAGTGCTCTGGTGTTATAAGGAAGAGTACTGGGAGCTCTTCACATTTTATGACATGCACTATTATTCACTGCTCTTGAAAAGTTACACAGCCCTCATTTTATAGTTTCTCTCTCCAGAGCACATATTACTGATTGCTGTTTGGCTGTGGACTTGTTGCAGGACTCAACTTGGGCAGGAAATGGGTGGAGACTGTCAGAGTTCAGACCACAACATCATGCTGTGATGCCTGTGCAAGTATATTTAGTCTTGCAAGCTAAGAGCAGCCATCATGAAGGAGCAACCATTTTCTGCGGCATCTCCTACTGCCAAATCTTTTGGGTGTCATGGTTATCCACCATTATGCACGCATGTTGAGCTTGCTTCTACGAGGACTAAGTTGTACTCATACTGTTCTAACAGCTGTATTACTCAAAGTGACAGGTAGAGCACACATAAACCACAAGGTTCCCTTAACTTTTTGTAGTTACTTTTCTTCATCAACAGAAGATGTATAGCCGAAGAATAAATGTACTTGTATCTTCTCTGCATAGTTTTCAGTTCCTCCTGATTACTTTGATAGGAGAGATGCACAACATCTACTATATTCTAGAAGTGAAAAACAAAGTCAAATTTTACAAAGCCAAATTTTTGACAGACTTGTTAAAAAGAAGCAATATTGTGTGTTTTCAAATAGCTTTTTCTGATTTCTACACCAACTGGTTGAAAACTTCTGAAATCACCACTTCTTTTCACAGACATTTTAATCTGAATACAATGTGTGAATATTTTCATTCCTACTTTTTTTACCAGTTCTAACAAATGGCTAAATGAGCTCAATGACCTCTAACACATTCATCTTTGAAAACACATGGCCTGCCATGGTGCCAAAACACAGGTTCAAATTAATTTTACCTTCTCAAAAGTAGACGGTTTTAGCTTAAAGTTTCCCTCCTCCATTTATTTTTATCTAAGCGACCCATTTTTCATACCTGTTCAATAGCAGGGTCTTAAATTGGATCTAGATTAGCACTCCTAAGTAAATCTTAATTCATGCTCTCTTGTGCTTATTTAATAATGAGGTTGGACAGGAATAATGACTACTAGAATTGCAACATTGAAGGCATTCATTAACATCAGTAATTGGCAATCTTGTGCAGAAGCTTTATGCCTGCTGTTATAGCCCTTTATTGTGCTGCATCAAGATAGCTTGTGTTGAAGCAGGAACAAACCCACTAAGGAAAGCCATCAGGTGAGGTTTCCACACCAGCAGTCATCCCTTTGTTGCTCCCATTTGTGGTAAAGACAATGCAGGAATGTCACTGCTCAGTGGAGAAGAAGGCTAATATTACTCCATCCCAATGTAGCAAGCAATGTGGTACAACCCATTTTAAGAAAGATGAGGGTGGCTGATCAGGTGGGTTTGTGACTGTTGTCTCCTGAGTGGCACTCAGTACCTCTTGTTCTCAAAGCATGAGTTCTTGTGGTGTGGCAGCACTGGGGACAGGCGTACAACAGCTACACTGACCACATGAGCAGTATCACCCAGCAACGAATGAGCTCCTGTGCTGGGCAACAGAGAGCAGAGTGCATAAGCTGAGCTCAAAGACTCTGAACTAACCAGAGATGACAGACATTCAGGAGCTCATCAGTGACTCATTGGCTGGATTTAGAAAATATTTCCTCTTTCCAGCATAAATGCATTCTAGTGAATGCAACTCCTGCTTGGTTCATGAAGGTGGCTGTATAGGTGCAGTTTAGAAGGTTCCTTGAAAAAAAGTCCCTCTGTAAAGGTGCTTGATAGTGCTGGACACTTTTCATCACACCAGAGAAAATAGGTGAAAAAGAAGACCTGGCTTTTCTTGAAGCTTTTTTCTTGGAGCTTGTTTTTCACAGAATGATCATGAAACAAAATTGAAAGACATCAGGCAATAATAGGCACTCCCTGCTAAGCCAGCCTGAGAGTAGAGGACAACCCGTTGCCTTCTACCTAACTGTTCCACCTTTTTCTTTGATCAAGAGGAACATGGTATCCCATTACCATGGGTTGCGCAGGAACCCTTTATTTTTTCAGATACTTTTATCTTGTCAGGTTAATTCTGGCAT
This sequence comes from Myiopsitta monachus, assembly GCA_017639245.1. Classification (NCBI taxonomy): domain Eukaryota; kingdom Metazoa; phylum Chordata; class Aves; order Psittaciformes; family Psittacidae; genus Myiopsitta; species Myiopsitta monachus. The sequence continues at coordinate 49,282,301 of CM029925.1, read as the reverse complement.
ACAAGAATGTGGAAAATAACTGTAAAGTACAGAGATTATTTTCCATATGTGAACTCATTTGGAGAAAGGATTTTAATCTGTATTTAGATCATGCAGATTAATTTACTGACGCATGTAGATTCCTACATGAAGTGTCCAGCTTTGGACACTGTTTGGCTGCAATAAAAGCTTTTCTAAGGAGGAGGGAAGCTATGACAACCATGTACATTTCCAGAGCGATGGAGAATTGTTAAACAGGGATTCTGTACTCTCTGTGTGACAGGTATTTATGGTAACAGTTTGGGTGGAATTCTGTGTCTCTGCCCCTCAGGAGCCTGTGACTGTCGCTCTAATGATCAAAAGTGTTCCTTAAACAAATAGAACTATTATCAAGTGAAGCAAATCATACGGACATGGAAATCCCCATCAATAATAGTCTGTGCAGCTGCTGAGTCTTCTCTACCTGTGCTTCGCTGTGAGCTTCTCTCTCAAATTGCCAGGTCGGAAAGGAAGAGATTTACATTCTTAAAGAGAGCCCAGCAGCTCATGGGCCCAGCCTGTCTCTACTAAGCACTTTTCCCGGTTATCCTCTATGATGTTTGCTCAGTTGTTTGGCAGCATTTGCCCTTCTTAACTTCCACCTACTGGAACATATGGACTCTCTCTGCTCCCTCTTACTTCACCACCACTCGCCACATAGCAAACACAAAAAGGTCTCAACACAAAAGCTGTTCCTTCAGAGGATACAGGTGTCCACTGTAGTCACGCACAGAGAAACCACATACCCGAAGTGCTTCTTCAGGCTGCGCTGCAGTAAAGCTGATACCGTCTCTTTGGTTAGTGTACCAACAGTCCACCCTGTAGCTGATTGCTAAAAATCTCTATGCCACCAGGAAACCACTGTCATTGATTTTCCTTTACTGTGTAGCGAGTGTGGGGCTGAGCAGAATTTCACTGATGAGGTACTTTCTTTTTTTGTTTTTTTCTTTTTTTTTTATGTTTCTCATACCTAGGGAAAAAATTATTTGATCCCAAATGATACCAGGTAACTTAAAGAAAAGGAGGAGCAACCTAAAACACAGGTGCTGGGGACTTTTTTCTCTGAAAGAGAAGCTGAACCATGTTTCTGGCAAACCCCAAAACTGATGCACTTGCCAGGTGTAGTGAGGAGAAGACACAGAAACACAAATGTGTACAAAATGAAAGAAGGATGCTGCAGAAAGCAGAGTTGGGTTGTGTGGGAGAGCCTAGAGTGCACTGAATGCTCTTTGGATAAAGAACATGCTTGGAACAGAGGGTGCTGCCGTTTCCATACTGCCACAGGAAACGGGTGTGTGCTCCTCATAAATACAAGCGCGCTACCTGCCTGCATCAGAATATGAAAGTTGACCATGTGCTCGTACAAAATTTAAAACAGAGCAGTAAGAATGTGGGAAATCAGTCACAGTTTCATAGTTTGTGATGTCTGTTCTGGATGAATGTCATCCAAGTGCTCCAGTTCAGTTCAGACTTGCAGTTCTTTCAAGTAATTGCTGTTTAGGTTGCAGTAGCCAAGCCTTTAGCCCAAGCTAGTTCTGAAAAACAGGTCTGTAAGAGTCAGTGCTTGTTATTTTCATTTTGTTTCAGGGTGTGCTGGATTCACCATGTCACAGGAGTGTGGGTGTACCCGCTTCTTGATCACCTCAGTCCAGGTGTCAAAGTAGTATTTTTTGCAGCCGTTACTGTAATAATTAACATGTTCTACTTGGTGGGAGAGGTCTTGAACAACTACATCTGGGATACCCAAAAATGTGAGTATTGTGTTAGAAATATTAACTTATGAAATACACCATCGGAGCTTATATATGCTCCCCTGGAAGTTGAGAAGGTTTTAAGCTGGCTAAAACAAAGGGGAATGACAGAAATTCCACTGAAACATCTTTCTTGCTAGCTCTTAAAAGCAGATGGATGAATGGAATGGCTGCTGGGAAGCCTGGTGAGCTATGAGTATGTAGTCTTTTATTTAACTTCCAATACTAATTAAAGAGCTGACGGCAGTTACCTGAGAGGTTGGCAACCCACTTGGTTTATAACCCACTTATTAGATGATGAACCCATTAAATGCAGCTAGAATTAAGTATTGTTCTGTGGGAATGCTGTTAATGGTAAGTTTTAACTTTGAAATAAAAATGCATCGGTTTAGTATTTTCAGGTATAAGGTGTTTTCTGCTTATAAATTTACTCAAGGAAAATGAATATGTTCATGTCAGTAGAATAATAAGAATGAATGATCCCCTTTGTGCAGGGTAAACATAACTATGCAGACTGTATTATCTTCCCTACTTAGACAACCCATTGCTGAGAAGAGGAAAGGGAAAATAAGACAAACACAAGATTAGAAGGAGGTTCCTTTAATCTATGAAAGATGTTTTTCATTTATCAAATTGCCTAAAATAAGCAAACAACATTCATCATCATCACCGTTGCAAATCACAACTGGAGTGAAATCCGTGCTCTGTGGGAATTCTGTCATTACATTGTTTGGCCTGTAACATGTTGGGATCATATGAACAGCCTGTATCCCGTTTTGGAAAACTTAGTGTGCACTGATTAATACACCATAAATTCATATGGTAGTTTATTGTACAGGTAACTTTCTTAACAAGCCCTCCAGTACCAGGTAGAACTTAATGTTAGATGCTGGTTAAGTGTTTACTTAAAGTACGTTAAGCAGTTTTACTTAAAGACTTGGGAAGTGTCTTTTTATTTTGCTCTAGAACCAGCAATCACTGGCCACAGTATTCAAGCATGATTCCAAGTCCTTAGTTTGATTTCACATTCACATCCATTTGACATACTTCAGTTAATTCAGGAAAGAAGTTTCTGGAAAATGGCAGCCACAAGGAATAATAATTTCACTTGACATAAGTCCTGTATGAAGAATAATAATGTGGGAAGGAGTCACATGCTCTTACCAAGTCCACAAACAAGAAATTGTGGGAGATCTCCATGCATAACGAAATCCCTGGTTCTTGTGATGCTCCACCCTAGAGGAGCTATTGTCAATCAGGTCATTCTTCCAAACTCTTCCAAGATTCACCATGGCCACCTTGTCATTTTCTCCATGATTTCCTTGATTTGGTTTAAAGTCCAAAGATCCAAAGTCCTCCGTAGCTGAAGCACTTGCAAACCAGAAAATGCCAGGAGTCACCTGCTGCTTTGCTGTGCTTGAAACGCTTTATATAAACCTAACCTGAAGCATATGGCAGGCACACCACAAGCAGCAGAGTTGTAAAATAATGCCAGACTGTCACTATGTGAGACTTGGGAAAATATTATTTGAAAATCATACATTTAAAAGGGGCTTTTGAGCAGTAAGCTTACAAATCAAAGCAGCCTGCCATGGGATTTCTGGGACGAGAGCGGGTTGTTTGGGGTTTGGAGTTTTTTCCTTTTCCTCTGGAGATGCATTAAATAAAACCTCACTACTGACGAAATGATTTGCAGTTAGTTTTTTGAAGTTAAACCACAAACATGGCAGGCAAAGAAAAATTTGCCATTGTACAAGCCAGTGTCTGTCCACAGTTTTGAGGGTATCTGCTTTCCTGCTCATCTATTTGATGCATCTGCAGTAGAGTGTTTCAGAAGAAAGGAAAGAGGCTCCTTTTAAAAGGCAAATAAAGTAGCTCATTTAAAACTATTGGAAAAGTTCCTTCCAGCAGAAAGAGGACTCAAGATTGGCTCTGGAGCAGCCTTGTAAACCCACTGTAATCTTTTAGACCCAGCCTCTTGTTTTGGTTGTTAAACCTTCAGCTGTGGCTCCTCCATTACACTGGTTTGCCAGCAGCACCCAAGACCATTGTACTTGAACTGCTGGCAATGTCAGACCCATTTGTTTCCATGTTGCTTCTTTCAGCAAGGCAGCTCTGCAGTTGTGGTTTCTAGCTGCAGACGGGTCTTACTATTTCCCATATGGGAATTAATTAACTGGTTTTAAAGTGACTTTCGGTGTGCCTGCCATCTATAGATATATTACATTAGCAAGTGATCTTAGTTGTTGCTGGATTTTCTTCTCAGCATTCTCAAACATTGCTGTTCTTCTGCCTTCGGTGTCCATAAATCTTTCTTTTCAAGCATACATCAGGCCTAAAAACCTCCAAAAGAAATATTTGTATTTGAGATGTCTGGCATAGGGGGCTTAGTGAGAAGAACAATACTTCTGTCAGATACCAGTAGTAATTCATTGTCCAGGAACAGGCATATGAAATAGCTGAATCTTTTCGTTGCCAGAAAAAACACCATCTGCTGCCCAGCCCAGACTTTGCTCAGTATAGGAAAGAGTCAAGTCCTGCAGTGAAGATAAGTTCGTTAAGGAGCCGTACACTCAACTCAGCCCTCCTAATTCTGCATGGCTGTTACAAGAAGAGAGGAGCCCTATCAACAGTAATTGATTCTTTATTCCTGTACTCTCCAAAAAGGGAGATGTCCTTACAAATATTTAAATATCCAGTGTTGGTCTGGATATTTAAGACCCCAGAGGGGTCTTAAAGCTACTAAATTCTGAAACACAGTTTTTAAAACTTGCTTTCAAAGAAAGTCAGCTGCTCAGCTTCAGATAATAAAATATATCTAGTTTGCTTGTAGGTAAGCAGGGGAGTTGAGGGAACTAGCTATTCCCAGCCCCTGCAACTGTCAAAGGCTGAGCTTGCATCAGAGGGTTAGGGTGATTTGAAAATGGTCTGGCAGGAGGGAGGATTGAGCAGTTCATTACTAGACAACCACTGCCATCAGGTGTGCGGATGATCTTTTCGTTCACAGCAGGTGAGGTAACACATGCACGCAAGCAGGTAGTCAAGAAACAAGTGCAATGAAGGCAAAAGAAAGATTAATGCATTAGAAGAACCTCTGTAAGTAAACTCTTCTTTTTTATTAATTGAGAGTTTTTAAAAGCTGTTCTCCATATGTTTTCAGGTATTGAAGAAGGAAAAGAAAAGCCAAAATTGGATTGAAAAATAGAGGCAACATGGAGCACTGTTTATGGCTTCACAGATTTCTCATCACCAACAGAGGTTGGCGTGGAGAGGAATCTTTTGGAAAGGAGGAAGTTTAATAGGCAAGGCAGTCTGCTCAGTACAAGGATATTTTGGGGTTTTATATGGAGGGGAAATGATTTTAGCTAAGAATAATAATGTTTCAATATCATTCCTGTTTCTTCATTCTTGCATGTGACATGCACATAAAAGATGTATATTTATCTCCATGGCACTCATGTGCATTCCTTGCATCAAATAAGTCATTAAATCATGAAGTCATTAAATCTTTTCACTTTGAGCAAGAAGAACAATGAGTCCATCTGTATTGCTTGAGAAGAGCTTAACCAGATAGTTCTAATGTGGGGAAACAAAACAATATATATTTCAAAATACATTGTAAAAATACGGTAGAAGTTAATTGCATGAATGTGTCCGAAGAAGAATTCAATCTGATGGAAATATTAATGTAACACTATGTAACAGCTGCCTTAAATCAGTGATGCTAATTTTTTGAGTCCAGTAAAATCTTATTTGCAGTGTTAGACTATCTGAATATGATGCAACTTTTCTTAAATAGGCCTAAATAAAGATCAGATTAACCCAGCATTTCTGTTTCTTCATGCTGATTCTTGAAATTCTGGATGGATTGGTGTCATTTGAATGATATATTTTCAGGTTTTCCAGTGTCAACTGTAGATGATAGTATTTCTACATGAGTATTTTTTTTCTTATTTTCCCAGTACAAGACCTGATCCTGCATTTTCAAGTTGTAAGTTCTGAGTAGATGGGCTGAGCCATTAGTGTTGTACCAGAGACAGCATTTAAGCCTTGCTTCAGGAAGGCATGTAAGCAAATGTTTAATAAAGCCTCAAATATTAATAAAGCCTCAAATAATTCCTCAAATAAGCCTATTTGAGGAATTCGGGTGCAAAACAATAGCCATAGTTTAAAAGTTGACAGAATTCTATTTCATTATCTGACAATCAAGAAGGAACTGTAGTAGGCAGAAAGATTGTCCAGAGTTAAAATCAAGTGAATGGAATCATTTTTATCCAGAAATTGTTTCAAAAAAGGTAACTTTGAAATCCAAATGTCTTGGTATTCTCATTGCGTTCATTCATTAGTGTATCTAGATGTATTTATTTTAAGCACTTCAAAGGTGGTTAATGTTAGTGTGTGATTTTTATTAAAGGGATTTCTGCAGAGTTTTAATGACTTAACTAGATTCTGCTGGTTTGCTTTAGTGGCATGTTTCTGCTCCAGAACAGTTCTTGGGGAAACTGGTCTTACACAACTCATGACATGCCTCCACAATAATTTGTTAAATGTGTTTATGTATATGCTATCATAGGATACAATACACAAGTTCAACAATGTGCTTTTTGGTTGATTTCTTTAAAAAATAAGGCTTCTGTGATGATACTGTCTTTGTGACTGTGTCCTCTCTATAATTTTTAACTTATTGATCAAGAGTTGGAAAGATTTCAAAGCTAGGCAAGTTGCTGCAATGTTAATGGAAATAACATTAAGCCAAACAAAGAAGAAGGAGCTCCTCTGGTGGTCCCACAGAGGGAGAGCACAGGACGCACAAGAGTAGCAGAATTTGGAATCAGATCAGCTGTAGCCATGGGGCCTTGTGTTAGGGATATTACCTTCTGCTGGACCTGAGCTGTGTGTCACATATGCACAGTAATACTGCAACATGGTTGCTTTAGGCACAGATAACTAAGGCTTCATTGTGATAGGTGGTTGATATTGGAGGTGGTTAACATATCTTTTATTTGCAACAGGCTTTCAAAACTCAGGAAAGAAAATGTGGAATCAGTTGTTTAGTGACCTAGGAACTGCTTAAAGTCACTGCTTCTGAAAGCTGTGGTAGCATGTGAAAGTACTGGTGGACAATGAATGTGCAAAGAAATCTGGCTGTACTTCCTAACATCAGCAGCAGCAATGACAGACATCCCATTGTGGCAGATTATCAACTGCAACTTAGGGCGAGAAGCCCAAAGCACAAACCTTGTGACTTGTTTGTCATATGAAGAGCTTGCATAAGTCTTGCTCTGCTGTTAAGTCTAGGACATTTTTGCAATTTTTTTATTTCACAGGGCTTGTTTCCTTCACTGAATTGAGGAATTCATTCTGATGGGAAGAATGCATTAAATAAAAGTAAGAAATGCCAGAATGCCGCGCAGCTGTACACATTCTGCTAAAGCACACTCTGAACATCTCTGCTGTATTTATTGCACCACTAGATGTCTGAGACCTGAAAAACTGGCTGTTGATGGAAAGATTCCTCTTTCTCAGCAAGTTTTGCACCTGCTCAGGATAAGTTTTTCTTCTAATATGATGTAATTTTAGGTGATTTTGGAGATGTAGTAAGAATATAAAGAGGAGTGTGAGCAATCAAAATTGCATAGCTGAATCCATAGGTAGGCATCCAAGTGAAAGAAGACTCCCTTTCAGAGGTATAGCATAAGGGCACTTGAAATTGTAATCTCTCATATCTGTGAACCTGTGAATATTAAGGACCTCAAAGATAATAGACTACCAAGCTTAGATCTCCATTAAGCCCTTAAGGTTGGCAGTGTTAGCCAAAGGCAATATATGTGACACAAAATGTGGTGGGTTTCATTGGTTTGAGGAAATTTATAGTATTACAAGATGATTTGAACTCAATTTGTCTTCTCATATCTCAAAAAGCTCTGCATCTCTTATGAGCTTTGAATCATCGTATTTGAAGTAAAAAAAACATTTTAGAGCATTAAATTCAGCCTGTGATGTATGAACCATGATATAAATAACTTAGGGTCCTGTTACCCAGAGTGCGCTTTTGTAGACTGTGTTCATTCCCTTTAGAATTACACAATCCATCAGTCTTAAGAAAGATGATGGATGAATGATGACTAAAGTTAAAGTCACTTGTAAGCTTGCCAAATTTCAACCATCATGGCTGAAATTGTCCCTGAAAGGTATTTCTCTTGGGGGAACTGTTTTTTTGGTGGAAAACTTTTTGACAGAACAAGTCATATATTTTCAAGTGCTAGTCTATGGAAAAAAAGTCATGTCTGGAAAACTTTCTCTTGCTGTGGAGATGGGTCTTTGGAAGAAGGATAGCATTGATGCAAGATAGCAACACTTCTAAATTTATGGGGAAAATTTCTTATTTCTTGGGTTTTGTCCAAATTTTAGGAAGAAACATTCCTGCACTTCCCTCAGTGCACAGGTAATTCTCCAAATTCTTTACCAACTTTGGGAATAATCCATCTTGTGGCCCATCCCTGATCTGTTGACCTTCTCCAGGCCCGACTACCCAAGACACACACCAGAATAGGGAACCCGTCTTTGGTTCCTATGTTTTGTCAATACCCCCACAAAGCTGCTGCTGATAAAGCTGCCTAAACCAAAGATGAAGGAAGCAAAGCTTTGATGAAAATTGAGCAATGAAGATTGGTTATAGGTGGATAAACTTAAGTGAAAAAACTCTAGCCTTTCCTTTGAGGACTGCAGTAAAATGAAATTAGTAATGTTTGACTATGTTGTGACTGTAAGGATAAACCATGTAGAAAACTGTGAAGGAACCATTAGTTTGGTTGTCAGAGAAGAATATAGCATGCAGTAAATAAGGCAGGCTGCCCCACCTTGAACCACAAGGAAAAAACAAAATACAGTTTCATCATTCAATGAACACCATCCATCATGAGTTATGAATGAGGCATAGGAAAAAATGTGTGATCATCTAATTAAAGGCAATATCATAATTCATGCTTACAAGGGGCCAAATTAAGGTTGAACAGACAGCCTTAGTTCTGACATTACCTCAGTCTCAAATGCCTGGCTTTGTAATCTTACATTAGTATAGAACGCAGAAAAGTTTGGGCTTTTTTTTAAGGCTAGCCACAGAGTTGCTGTAAGTTTCAGTGGAACTGTATCCCTTGTTTGGCTTCAAAAAGCTCATCCTGACTTTCTGTCTGCATTTAGCTACCCCAGAACATACATGCACAGTTCCCATAATACTGTGTTATAAAAACGTTGCCGTAATTTTCAAAATTTTGCCACAATTTCAAAACAAAATTACTTAGTCTATGATTCAGTTTGTGTGTGATAAAACCATAGTTAGCTGTCTCTCTCTAGCAACAGTTGCCTTATTTTAAAGGAAAAATTACAAATATTTTCCCCAATTTTAAGTTGATTCTTTGCATCTCTGCCCACATGAGTAATATTATCTAAATTACCACCAGTGCATGTCAAAGCTGCTTGGACACTGTGCGTAGACTGAAAAATGGGTAACCATTCTGCAGGCTCTCATATGGTAGTTTGTAATGACGGTGTATAAGGCATACATTTCTTAGTTCATTTTTCCTATTGCATTTGCTACTCAAAGTGTATTCCAAATCCTAACAACAATTTCTTCTCCAGCTTTTCTATAAAGATTGGTCGGTCTGCTCTGAAACACTCTTTGGTAGCCTTTGAAGACTCGGATACCATTGCACTGACCACTGAAAGGATTTATAACCTAAAACTTGAGTTAAAGTACAGTTCTGAAGAGACTGTCAACCTGAGGTTAGCATCACTGAGGTAGGTTTGGTGTTCCTGCCCTGGGAATAATGGAGCAAGCAGCAGGAGATGTGTAGGTGAGGTCACCTCTGAATGCATCCTTGGAGAAGTTCTGCTACTAATCCTGTCTTTTAATGCTCCTGTGTTTCATATGAACAGGGGCAAATGCTGGTGACAGGCATTTTCCATCTGCAGCAGAAAAAAAAAGCTCCTAATTGAACCATAGTGCATAGCCATCAAAGAGGTTATTTCTGCTAGCGTATCCCAGCAGCTGTGCTCTGCTCATGTGGTTCAAAGCTCCACATGCTGCTGTAGCCAGCTGCTTAAGCTGGGGTCACAGCTGTTGCAGGGAAGGAAAGGAAACTGGGAGTTTTCTTATATATTTGGGTCATCCTGTTTAGCCTGGAAAGTAAAGAGATTATCTGTTTAAGAAAACTGCTTGGGCACATGCGGAGCTCCGAGCAGCAGCATACATGCCTTTCAGGGCAGGGGCTTTGCTGGATGAGGGGCAAAGTGGGCTTGCAAGTGGGATGCTTTCTGTAGTGCTTCTGATGACGAAATGAAAGAGCTTTTTGTACTTAGGGTGAAAATAGGTCTTTTGAGCATAATGGCTTCCTTGTACTTGTATTATTAAGTAAGTCTAAGAAAAACAGAACTGTCCAATTTACAGACCATAAACACCAAATATATTTAATGTGTTTTCTCCAAAATAAGCAATTTTATTTTTATCAAAAATGCACTCTGTTTTGTTCAAGTAGCAGATGGAAATCGATGGACTTTAATGTAACCCAGAAGAGCAAGTTGTAGTCTTAACCCCTTAAGTGCCCTTTTCTTGTTCAGACCGCAGCTGTAAAGGGATTTGAACCTCAGAACAATAAATGCCAGTACGGAAATTTGAAAGGCAGGCCACAGACTTCGTGGCCCATCAGAGGAGGTATCTGCTGCTCCTTAGAGGTGTGTAAAGTGAGACAGAAGTAAAGTAGCATTTTTCATGTAGTTTGTATTGTAGCTATTCATGGCGTCCAAGTTCTGCATCTTATATATAGCTTGTGTATTAAAAAATAAACATCTACCATTAGGCTGGAGAAGTATCTCCACAGTGTGTATTCTAAATATAGAGATTGCTATGGTACAGTCAGTACTAGGACATAATATCCCTATGCTTTTTTTAATATTCAGATAGTCCACACTGTATGAATATTGTGTACATGAAATGAAACACGCACATGCACACGGATCTATGTACACATATGATCTTCTGTAGAAACAAATAACGACAGCCAGGTGTTAAATGGCAGTTATTTGCTTAACATGGAAAGAAACCAGGCACTGTGAAAGGCATCATTCTTGACATGTGATTCCACTATAACTCCAAACTGGCAGCTCCTTGTGCTCCCACTTTTCTCCTAGGAGTAAGGCCTGGTGAGCTGCTGGCCATACTGACTGTAGCAATAGGGATGATCTACAGCTGCAGTGCTCTGTAGTACTGCATTCCTGGATGTGTGATTTTACAAACAGAAGAGTGCCTGGATAGCTTTCTACATAGAATCATCTTAGCTTAGGTACTACGTAAAATAAAATAAATTATTCTTATGTAATAATGGCTCCCAATTTGGCTTCTTAAGTTTACACCTGGCAGATGTAATGGGATAAAAGGGGGAGATCATCCCTCTTCCTCTTCTGCTACTGGTATTAAGCTGCAAACCATTTCCTCTAGAGTGGCTTAACAGAACAGGAATGTTATTAGTCATGGAGTAGGAAAAGGCAATTAAGCACAGAATACTTAGAGAGGCTGCAAAAATTATGATAATGGAGGACCTCAACTAGCTGAATGTAGTCTGGCCAAGAGTCGCCGTGGGACAAGGTAAAAAGAAGGAATTTATTGAATGTTTATTTCTTGGAATGAGCAGGAAGGGCTCTCAAATCTGGGTGAAACTCAGGAGCTTGTTGGAGAAGTAATCCCAGCTGAACCATTAAGCAATGCTGACTGAAACATAATTGGCCAGTATGGACAGGAATGGGGAGTGGGGGAAAGATAAAAAGCTGGCACCATCTGAAGGTGACTAGCTTCCAGTAGACCACTGCACAAAGGAGATCCTTTGGCAGAGACAGTGGGAGCTTCTGCCACCCAACAGGAACACTTTGCAGTGAGCACTCATGAGGCAGCTCTGGGGAGCTGTGTAAGAAAGAAGACCATGAGCAAATAAACTAACCTCATTATAAATACCACACCGCTTAGGTGTAGCTCACAGTTAAGTGCATCTCCAGTCCAGAGAGAAGCACTCAATCAGAGTGGGTTTTGGTCTACCTCTGCTGAGGCCATAGAGTTATGCAGAATTATGAGCCCATTCCTTGGAGAAGGAGCTTCTGAGAGCCTTATGTAGAAATGGTGTCATCAGCATCCTGACAAGGGCATCACATAAAATCCCAGGTGTGAGGAAAAAATACATAGGTATGAGACAGTATATTGTGATGCCTCTAATGTCAGAACCACTGGTAGGGTAGGCATAGTTAGAGGCATATACAGAGTGATATAATTATACTCCAACTATTTCTGGTGTTACAGGGTTTTGGAAGGGAGCCACAATAGTGGATAGATAGTAAGCTTAGAAGGAGGCCCACTGGGTGACCTGTGATTAAATCAAGAGCACTTGTAAAGTCAAGTACTTGGCTGCCACTGCTATCAGGGTTACAGAGGAGATTTTACTGTGCACTGTTGCAGCATCCTGTTTGTACTGGCCCACAGCTTAGCCCTCTGTAATGTGTGGTGCTTGTCCCTCACCAGGAAGTTCACATAGCCCGAGCCATCCCAGGGGTTAGCCGGGCTTTGGCTGCAAATGAATTCTGCTTTGCTTGTGAACTCAGCTCCCGCACAGGGCAATACATATATTGGCATGTGCCATAGGTCTGGCTGCAGTGTGTGTGTCTGGTGATTTCAGACTAACTCAAAGCAAAAAAAAAAAAAAGAAAGACAATAACAATAGAAAAAAGATGTAAGGCTTTGTTTAATAGAACATTAATTATGCATGTACTGGAAGATTTCTAGTTCCTTTCAGTGCTTTTACTCAGAATATGGGTTCTGCTGGATATACTTAATTTTTTTAAACCCTCTACAGTTTTGCAATTTACACATTTGCATAGCGTAGGACTACTGTCAGGAACATGTATCTGCAGATCTGGGGCATGAGCTGTTCTCATCATTTCAGTGGGATGGAGAAGATAAAACAGTTCAAAGGAGGATGATGGGGGAAGGGAAGCATTTCCATATTTTTTTTTAAGGCATAAAGACACACAGGCAAGTGTGTCAATCATGAGGCATAGTTCTGTCTTTAATATTGTCAGGAATGCAAAAGTTCACAGAGCACGTGTGAGGGTGCTGCGCTGCCTTGACTACATGATCTGCATGATACATGTCAGAAGTTGGGAATGTTGCTATGGCAATTCTTCCCTCTCCTGAATACTAAGTTGACAAAGAAGCCAGTCCACAATCAGGCAAGCTCACTTATGAACTTGCCTGCTTGGAGATGCTAAATGCTATTTATAGTTTCTCTTGAAAGGAAACAACATCGATTTCTGCTCTGGCCTCTTAAGGCCTCATGCCCTAGTCCTCCTGTATTCCCAAGGTTTCTGTGCTTTGGAAGCTGCTGAAGACAGAGATTTAACTGAATTTTGTGCTGAAGGCTATTGGGGTTTTCCCTCCATTTATGCAGTGTCCTTCAATTTCCAGCTTGCTAAAAAGGCAACAGACAGATACGTTGTTCTGCATTTCCAAAAGTTAGAAAGTACTGAATCAAGCAATCCATAAGTCTTTACTGTCAATCTGCAGAGGAGGAGCCTGTTCCATTTACTTACATTTCCCTCTGGAAGGACAGTGAGAAAGGGACTGGAAGCCTGTTGGTTCTCCCCACAAACTTTTTAGCTGGGTGACCCTTTAGATCCTGTCCTGTCCTTACTTGCACTATCAAGCCTTTCTCACTGAGCTGCATTGGTACTGTGATGGGAAAGTGATGCTTTTACTACCAGCTCTCCTAATTGTACTGTTGATTTCCCTCAGAAATAATATTCTGGTTTGCTTCCTGCTCTAAAAATCTGTATTAGCACTGCTTTGTGGAACCAGAACAGCTGGCAGCTCTCTTGCAAAGGTGGCAATCTTCAGTAGATGCAGTGATTCCTATATTATGGTGTTTTTTGTTGTCCAGGTTGTGCCATGTTTTCTAGTAGCAGGGTCTGATTTCAGTTATTTTCCTTTTACTTTCATTTTGTAGACTGGAATATTCCCTGCTAGAAAAATTCTACATGCTTGATTCAGGCTAAATACTGAGGGGAAATTTTCTAAGATGGCTCTGGCACTCCAGAAATTAAGATAAGGAAAGATAAACTGTATTGTCTGTATGAGAAAAAGTTCCCTCAAATTAGTTTGATCATGCAGTTGTTATTTTGGGCTTTTTTTTTCTGCGTTTTTTGAGGGTCAGGATGGATACTGCTCTATGGAACTGTGCAGAGAGGGAGAATGTCAAAACCTCATCTGGTGCACCGCAAATGAGGCAGCACAGGAAAAGAAAGAGGGGGAATTAAGGTTGCCCTCCATAACTGGATGCTCTGCTCACATGTGTGATTTTACCACTTCACAGTTGGCCTGTAACTTTTTTTGTCATTTGAAATGTTTATTAGCACCTGCCATGGGCTCTAAAAGTACTAAAGCAAATGAGTTCTGCAAGATGAAATGAGCAAGGTGAAAGATATCATTGAAAATTATGGCAATCTGTATACCAAATCACTAAAATACCCACCTCAGAGAATGTGCCCAGCGTATGGATTTATTTGGTGCTTCAGTGTCCAGTCATAGAGTAACAAAGCCAACAGAAAATATAACAATCCGTCATGGGAAGAAACATGACTAAAACAGCAATAAAAGAGAAATTTTATGTCAAGTTTAATATGTGTGCACAAATTCCAGTAAGACCTACCTAACTCTCTCAGGCAAGTCACAGGTTGGTGTAGATGAAGAGTCATCCCTAAATACAGGACATCTTTGGAAACTGCAGGAGCAAATGCTCTCTGGAGAAATATGCTCTCCTGGTGTACCATTCATTTGTTCTCTGTAAGAACAACAAATAAATGGAAGAATTTCAAATTTAGGGCTTAACTCTGTAATGTATATGTAGGCATAATTTAGACCCCCCCAAAAATCTCATTTATTTTGTGTCTCATTTCTGCTGTGGTCATCAAGACAGCATTGCTCAGTCTAGCTGGTCTGAGGTGTTTGATACCCATCTGACTCAGAGGCAGAGCTTGAATTCACAGTGGCCAGTACAGAGACCTCAAACGTTTGCACAGCGCAAAGGACATGGGAGTGAAAAGCATTTACTTGTTTAGTGGGATTAACACAGAGAGGATGTTTATCAGTTTCCAAACACCCAGACCTAGGATTCTTGAACCACACTTGCTCTTCTTTCTTTTCCACCTGAGCTCATTTTGTTTCCAGAGATGTAAAGGCCATCCCTGCTTCAGGTACTTTCCATGGTTCTGAGTGAGTGATGGAAGAAAAACAGCAGACAAAGATAACTTCTGTATAGTGTTCCACACCAGCTAGAAAAGATGAAGAACTGCAGCAGAAAGTTTGCTGACAATTTTAGCATTTTAGCTCACCCTGCTGAAGGGGGACCCTCATACGCTGCATTCTGATGGGCACCATTGCCATGCCTTTGGGTTGCAATGTTGTACTGCAGCTTATTCAAAGCAGGTGTGGATGTCACGTCCAGGAAGTCTGAAAAGCTTAGATTTCCCTGATCAAAGAGTGGCTTTTACCTCATGCTGCCAAAAGCTGTCTGTGACCATAAAGATTCATCTGGGACATCACCGTGAGAGCTTCCTGGGCCACACTGCTTGCAGGCTATCAGCCCTGAGTAACTGCAGCACAACCCCTTCACTTTCCCCACTGAAGCTGAGACTCGCTTGCCCATCCCTGGAAGAGCTCAGCATTCACAGCTGTGAAAAACCACAAGAGCTGGAGTAAAATGAGGTTTATTCAGACAGAGGGTGTGAATCCAATTAGGACAAAATAAACAGTCTTCATGACACATTTCTTTCTCACCTCTGCAGAAGCTTATCTAGCTAATCCCTTTGGGTTGTAAGAGGAAAATAACAGATACCTTACAACTCCGCAGCCAGTATCCGAGGATGCAGGCAGCAAACACCAGCTGTCTTGAGCCTCCAGCCCATCCTCCTCTATGTTCATTACTGAGCCAGCAGCTGCCTCTGCTGCGTTGTCAAACTTTCTGCCATGGTGCCTACATGCAAACCTTGACTCGGGGCCACATCTCATTTTCTTATTCCCAAATAAGCATTCTGCCTTATTGCTGTGATGTGAGTTTCTTAAATAAGGTGTTCTTAGAGATCTTCCTGTGTGCTCTTGAGAGGAGACAGTAATTTCTTTCAGCAAGCATGGCATTCACACAGGCTGCACTGACATCCTGTGGCTCAATTTCAAGCACCAAGTGACAGCTTCACCCCTATTGCCAGACCCCTCTGCTCCCAACTCTGTTCCCTGCAGGTCACTGCTGCTCCATCCAAGCCCTCTGGGAGGGGAAGGGACATCTGCCTTCTTGCTGGCTCCAGCACTGGCTTCTGCTCACCATGCCAGGCTGGTGGACACAGGACCTGATCTCACCCCAGCTGCCACTCACTCAAATGCTGCTGTCCTGAGGGGCGAGTGACTGTGTGTCCTGTCCATGGTCCCCCAGCCTTTTCAGCCTCCCCTGAATCACTTCCCATAGCAGCAGGGCTGGCTGACCGTGAGTCCCTGGAGACATTCAAGGCTAGGCTGGATGAGGTTCTGAGCAACCTGATGTTGCTGAAGGTGTCCCTGCTTATTGCAGCATGGTTGGACTTTATGACCTTTGAAGGTCCCTTCCAACCCAAACTGTTCTATGATCCTGTGATTGCTAGATGGAGTGTTGCTGGAAGGGTAGGGGCTTTTTTAAGGGAAAACTGATGGAAATCTCTCACACCCCTCAACATCTGCCTGCCAGGATGCTGGGTAGAGCCCGCACAGCACTTTCTGCATGCATTCACACTGCCAAGCCCTGCCATAGAGCACCCAGGATGTGCAGTGAGGTGTGTCCCCCAGCCCAGGCTCAGACACTGCAAGAAATAACACCCAGCCCCATCAGAAGTTGAGTTTAATTTTACCTTCCCCTGGGGAATAGCGTTAATCTGTAACTTTTTAGGCATTACTCGACTAGCTGAATAACAGCTATTAGCTTTGGACTCGAGGCATTTTTATGAGATACTAGTTCCAGAGCTTGTGGTTTGGCACAGAAAGCATATTATTCACACACAAAACAACTGCATTAAAATAACATTAGGAATCTGGCTTAAACTGACAAAACCTAGGAAACTAAGAATTAAGGCTGCAACTATGTCCTTAACTCACCCACCGCGTGCCTGGTACGGCAGCTTGGGCAGTACACTGAACCTACAGGCTGCAGCCCCTACTGCCTCCGGCTAAGCCATGCTCCTCTCCCCACCTCCAGGGAGAAAGCGGAGCTGCACCACAAGGTTTGGGGCTTAAGTGCAATGCAGCTCTTTTTGGTGCATCTCTTCCTACAGAGCTGGATTTCCTTCCCTATCACCAGCATTACCGTGGGCAGAGCAAAAACTGCTAAGAAAGCAGCTGCAGGCTAAGGAGGAGTTTGTCATGTGTAGGGTCAGGGGTAAGAAATGAGCTGGACAAGAAAATCCACATGGTGCCCCAATTTGACCTGCCCTTGATTTGCTTTGATTGACCAAAGTATCACAGTCAGAGTGCAATGCAGCCGGAGCAGTGACTGCTATCTTATGGTGAGGACAGCGCTCGGCTGCAGAGGCTGAATGGAGGCAACATCAGCCCTGAGGGAAGCAAACAGTCCTTTCTGAAGCCTGGGGAAAAAGCCTGGGCCCAGAAAACACTTTCTGATGTTCACTTTGAGGATGACCTTATGCAAGGGAACTGAAGTCAAAGAGTAATGCAGGGACACAGGCTGCTGTCACTGGAGCTGAGGGAGGCAGGGGAACTCATGGATGAGCTGTGCCCAAAGGCTTCCCTCTCACAAGGCCTTTGGTCAGAGAAAGCCACACAGCATGTCAAGAAATCTGTGCCATAGCATCCAGTGGATGAAAAATGAAGGAGAGTCCCCAGAAAGGTGCAGTGGATCAAAAAGCAGCAGTGCTGGGGGCATTCCAAGTCCACATATCTGCTATGCTCCTGTGCTTCTATACCAGAGCCCTGCCCTTGGTCATGGGACACAAACATCGAAATGCTCATCTGGCCACTGGCTTTCCAGAAGGTGTATCTGAGCTTTGGAAAAGGGGATCTCAGCTGCAGCACGGTTGCCACAAAAGCAAACAGACAAAAGCAGGACCCTTGGTGGTATCACAGCACATCCTCCAAGAGAAGAATCACAATATTCCCCTAGCAAGGACCAATCTGCATGCTACTGGTGACAGAACAGCAGGGCTTGTTTTAAGATTTGAGTGGGGTTTTTTTTTCCTCTGTGGTCCAGTATGTGCCTCCAGATTGCAGTCAAATCAGCTCCTCTAAAGGCATGTTTGAAAATGAGCTTCACTTCTGCCCTACCCATTCCTTTTATTTATGAGCTCTGCCATTTTGTAGGAAACAACCCAAGATGTTCATGCATGAGGCAACTCTCAAGGATAAACCACATTAAAGGAGAAAAATAGAAAAGGCAGCAAAAAACCCAGAAAGTGAGCGCCAGAAAAAACCCCAACCCTATTTAAATTGCAAGGTTGTCATGCTGCTCAGTAAAAAGGGATGCACCTTAACCATATTGGGTGTGATTTTTTCCCCTCAGCGAGGTGAGAAAACATTTGCTATTCCCATCTTGGAAGAAAAACAAATAGAATAATTATTTCCTTTCCCAGCAAAGGCAAATGCAGCTGAACTTAGCTCTCTGCTTTTTACTTGTGTGCCATAATCCAACACATTCCCTCTCTGGCTGACATTTGCAACAGACCACAAACACAGTACTACACCTGGCACCAAATTTGTATTTTAGGTCAGATTTGAGATGTTCTGGTGATAAGATGGAGAATGCTTGTTCTCTGGACATCCTGTCCCAGAAATGCTGTAGCAAAATTTACCGTAGAATAATTCCTGTTTAATTCTTAGGAGGACTCTTAACGAAAAAGAAATGTTTCATTTGTTGTGGAACCATTCTCCAAACATATCTTGTGACCCCAGCATCAGGCTTCTTTTAAGATTGCTGAGTGTCTCCATGTCTCTTAGGGTACAGCCAGTGCCATGGTTACTCACTGCTTTTGAAAGGTATGGCTGAAATGAGTGGGTATGCATGACATATGTCTGTGTCCACAGCATGCTAGTGATGACCATGTGTCCTCGTAGTCCTCTGCTGTGACCCTAAAAGAAAAAGCTAATCTGAAAACACCCAAATAGCAGAATCTCCTCCACATTGGCCCCACCTTGTGCAAGAGAGCTATTGTGACCTGTTCCAGAGCAAACACCTGTGCCTTCCACTTCCTACAGCCACAAGGTGCATTACAGTGTGGTGCCTCTCCTGCATGTGAGCATATGCTCATCCTTTGGATTTCATGAGACACATGCTCAGAGCTGTGCTAGTGGGTGTGTGCATGATTGAAAGTAGATGCAGATGTACGCATATATGCAGTGTACTTACAGAAAATATTAGGAAATAGGCCAGGATGGGTTTCAAGTTCCACCTGGAAAGATCTGTTATCCTGCCTGTGCACATCTGCAATCCCACAAATAATATTTCACTAGAAAATTAAGAGGTTGCAATTGCAGGTGTGTGCATCCTATTAAGTGCACCGTGCCCCTTTAAAAATATGGTTGAAATGGCAGGTGATTGTTTCCATATAAAGGAAGGCTTGAGAATGACTGACAAGATCCGCTTTTGCGGCTCTTATTTCTGCCAATCAAATTGCTGAGGACAAGAGTGAATAGTGCATATTTAGAAAATGTATTTTTAAAGTTGGGCTTTGACTGAACAGTAACTTCATGAGAAAGTGAAGCCTCCCCTTCCTAGCTTGCTGTGACTGAAACACTGCAAACGAAATGGGGGGGGGGGGGGAAGTATAATAAAGAAACAAAGCTATAAAACAAAAAGACAATTTTGCCAGACACCAGCACCCCACACCTTCTTCTCAGGCTTGGCATCAAAGGTGGGAGCTCATACCCAAGAGC
This sequence comes from Myiopsitta monachus, assembly GCA_017639245.1. Lineage (NCBI taxonomy): Eukaryota > Metazoa > Chordata > Aves > Psittaciformes > Psittacidae > Myiopsitta > Myiopsitta monachus. The sequence goes on along the minus strand of CM029925.1, from coordinate 49,262,534 downwards.
TCTGATCCGAAGGGGCAGGCAAGGAAGGAGCAAAGCTGCTGAAGGGCCTAGAGCACAAGTCCTGTGAGGAGCAGCTGAGGGAACTGGAGTTATTTAGCCTGGAGAAAAGGAGGTTCAGGGGGTACCTTATGCTTTCCACAACTGCCTCAGAGGAGGTTGCAGTGAGCTGGGGGTCAGTCTCATCTCCCAAGTAACAAGTGATGGGACAAGAGGAACTGGCCTCAAGCTGTACCAGCAGAGGTTTAGACTGGATATTAGGAAAAATTTCTTCACCAAAACTAGAACAGGCTGCCCAGGGAAGTGGTGGAGTCACCATCCCCAAAGGCATCTAAAAGCCATGTAGATGTCTCACTTCAGGACATGGTTCAGTGATGGAGTTGATCATATTAAGTCAATGGTTGGACTTGATGATCCTTAAAGATCTTTTCCAACCTAAACGATTCTATGATTCCTTCCCTCCCACCCTGGCTACCACACACATTTCAGCTCTTCATCAGTCCCCTCCCTCTTCATCTGCTCTTGCTGCCAGGTGGTCTGGCATTCCCTTATCACAGCCTCAAAGGAGGGTATGCAGTATGGGGGATTGGAAAAACAAATGAAAATCTCCTCCTGAGCCAGGCAGGTAGGTCCCCAGGTGCCTGTCCTCATTACAGAGATTGCTTTGAGAGCTAGATCCAGCTGGCAAAGATTTCTCATTAGGATGGCAAGGCTGCAAATGTGAAGCTGGAGGGAAACTACCTAGTTGTGGAGTAGAGGTGGCCTTGAGTTGGGGGTTAAGGAGATGGTGGTAAGACTTTTCATTTCATTTTTCTTTTAGCTTTGCATTGTGGGGTGTTGTTAGTTATGGAAGTGGCAGCATGTGCTAGGTGCGTTCCAGTTTGTTTGTATTCCCTTCCCCTCCTCTCTTTCCTGCCCCCTGAAGATGTTATAATCTTGCAAGTGTTAAATTTTGACTAGTTCTAGCATAGACTTGGGAGAGGAAAAATGCTCTTTTAGGGCTGTGTGAGTCTGGTTCTTGTACAATGTGTGGGAGTTGTGCTCTAGCTATTTTCCAAAGTATATGAGGAGAGGCAGAGAGAGTAGGTAGAGCTCAGGCTCAGCTTATTTTTGTGATATCAGGCAGCATAGCTCTAGCAGAGGAAAAAGGATTTAAAGTGTTGAGCTGACATGCTAAGGCCACGGGCAGCTCCTCACAGCATCTTTCCTCTGAAATACCACAGACATAGAAGGTGGTTGAGAACATGGACTGCTGCTATTGTCCTTTTGACTGGAAAGAGTATTTATCAACAGAATGCAAATAGAAGAAAGGCAATGGGTTTAAAATTAAGCAGGTGAAGTTCAGGTTAGATATAAGAAAGAAGTTCTTAACTTCTTCCTTAGAAAAATTTTAGGGCAGTGAGGCACTGGAATGGGTTGCCCAAGGACGTGGTAAACGCTCCAACCCTGGCAGCGTTCCAGGACAGGTTGGGCAGAGTCTTGGGCAACATGGTCTTGTGTGAGGCATCCCTGTCCATGGCAAAGGGTTGGAACCGGGTCATCATAAGGTCCTTTCCAACTCTAACCATTCTATGATTTTATTAATTAGATGTGAGACAACTGCAGAAGCTTTAAGGGCCTGTCCTGGGTTCAGCAGTAGCAGTCATTTTTTTCTCCTTAGTAGCTGGTGCAGTGCTGTGGTTTTGACTTTCAGCCTGGGAACAGCGCTCACAACACCAATGTTTTCAGTTGCTGCTCAGTAATGTTTAGTCTCACCAAGGACTTTCTGAGTCTCATGCTCTGCCAGGGAGGAGGGGAAGCCAGGAGGAAGCAGAGACAGGACACCTGACCCAAACTGACCAAAGAGGTATTCCATACCACAGCACATCATGCCCACTCTATAAACTGGGGAGTAGTTACCCCTAAGGGTGTGGGGGTTCACTGCTGGGTCAGGCTTGGTATCGGGTGGTGAGTGATTGTATTCTCTTCCCTTGTATTTGCCTTGTCATTATTATTATTGGTGGCAGCAGCAGTGGTTTGTGTTATACCTTAGTTACTGGACTGTTCTTAACCTGTGGGAGTTACATTCTTTTGATTCTCCTCCCCATTCCTCCAGGAGTGGGGGGGAATGAGCGAACGGTTTCATGGTTTCTGGGTTACCGGCTGAGCTTAAACCATGACAGTTCTTTTTGGCACCCAATGTGGGGCACGAAGGGTTGAGATAATGACAGATCTGACCAGAGTGTGTCTAATCGGTTTTGTGATAAGTATTCATTGTTTCCTTTTAATAGTCACTCATCACAATGCTGACTTATTGGCTCTCAAAGTTGTTGCTCTTGATCTCACAGTTTCAGCATGTCATACCTTACTTACAGCTGGTATTTGCTGTCTTAGTGTTTATCAAATGGGGGGCCTGGGCTAAGGTTCTTGTTTCATTGTACTTTATGGTAATGGCTTTTAATACAATAGAATCATTGATCATGAAACTGATCTGGCTTGCGTTCCTAGTGTGGTCACCACCTCTGTACTTTGGGAGGTATATAATAGGAGTGTATAGCAATTACACATCGTTTTTCTCCTCCTCAGGTGGTCAATCCATGAAGGAGACATTCTTTTACAATCCCAGCCCCCCCCACCAGACTGTTTACAGCAATCATTTGAGAGTTCTGAAGGTTTTGAATGGCCTTTAGGTACCCTTGAGAACTGTCTGCTGGTTGTGATGGGGATCGCCATGTTGGCACACATACAGAGTGTTTTATGCACGACCATTTCATCTGGTTCCAAGAGTTAAGCAGAGTCAGGTTTGGGCCTTGTCTGGTGTTAGACGACGATATAGGAGGACCAAGAGATTTCCATGAGACTGGACAGTCATGAGTGGCAGGGTGTGTGGGATAGTATGGGCAACTATCTAGGGCAGAGGGCCCCTCCAGTGCATTGGAACTTCACCACTGAACAAGTGCAAAATCCAGAAAAATTAGTAAAACACTTAAAGGAGGTGTGTTGTCATTCTGGTCATACCAGAGAGGGACGAGTCGTGGCAATGTGCTGGGGCTTGGCCTATGCTTACAGAGCCCTGTTCAACACCATCCAGCACCTTCAAAAGGAAAAAAATGTCCCTGGATCTGATGGCAAAACAACAGACAGTGCAGCTACTCCAGCTCCAAGCACAGCATCTACACCATCACCAGTGACAAGTACAGCTGGTACTCAAACCCCAACAACAGATACTGCAGTCACTCCAATCACAGTGATAATCACTGCATCTAAACCAGGGGACCAATTTGTGCCAATAGTGGTTGCCCCTGTACATAAGAGGAAAAGCAAAACAAAGACAAGAAAGATGAAGCAAGATGAAGAAACAATGTACTCACCGCCTGGGACAGCATCTGACCAGGAGTTATTAGTACGTGAATCAGAGGAAGAAGAAGAGGTGACCTCTCAACCCTGGACCTCAACCGAGCTACAGAATATGCGAAAAGACTTCACCCATCAGCCAGGGGAGCACATCATCACCTGGTTGTTCCAATGCTGGGACAATGGGGCTGATGGTCACGAACTAGAAGGTAGGGAAGCCAAACAGCTGGGATCACTTGCCAGGGAAGGGGGAATTGACAAAGCAATTGCAAGAGAGAAACAGTCCCTCAGCCTTTGGAAGTGGCTCTTGGCACCTGTGAAAGAAAGGTTTCCATACAAGGACGATGTTATGAGTTATTTGGCCAAGTGGGCTACTCTAGAGAAAGGAATCCAGTCTCTGAGGGAGTCAGCCATTGTAGAGATGATCTGTCACAACAGGATGCCAGGAAATGACCCATAGATCCAGATGAAGTTGAATGTACACGACTGATGTGGCAGAAATTTACATGGAATGCACAGTCATCATATGCCCATTCATTGGCAACAGTAACCTGGAATGACATAGTACCACTAACAGCAGATGAAATGATTCATAAACTCTGAGAGTTCGAAGACAATCTCACCCCTTCCATTGTTTCAGCTGTGGAAAAACTGTCCCAGGACCTCAAACAATTGAGAGACGATCTATCTGATCTGTCCAGCTCTCCATGTGTACCAACCCATATCTCAGCTAGTAACAAAAGGCATTCCTACTGCTCGAGAGAGAAGATATAGAAGGTATACACCATGGGCCACCCTATGGTTTTACCTGCAGGATCATGGAGAAGACATGACAAAGCTGGATGGAAAACCTACCTCAGATCTGGAGGAACGGGTGCGTGAAGAGGAAAACAAGGGTCAAGGATGATCATCCCATGAAAGCTGCAGCTTCGATCTCTGGTGAGCAGGTTCCCAGATGGAGTGGAAGAGCTGATTTTACTTCAGCTCCTGTGATAAAGACTAATCCCTGTCAACAAGACATAAGTGACCAATGTGATGACTATTTGAGGGGCCCCGCCTCCAGCCGGGTGGAGGTAGGGGACAATCAGATTTACTGGACTGTGTGGATCAGATGGTCTGGCACATCAGTCCCACAGAAGTATAAGGCTCTAGTAGACAGTGTACCCTGATGCCATCAAGCTGTCAAGGGGTGGAACCCATTTTTATTTCTGCAGTGACAGGAGGATCCCAAGAGTTGACTGTACTGGAGGCTGAAATCAGCCTGACTGGGAGGGAAGGGCAAAAGCACCCCACTGTGACTGGTCCAGAGGCTCCATGCATCCTTGGGATAGACTACCTCAGCAGAGGGTACTTCAAAGACCCAAAAGGATACCAATGGGCTTTGGTATTGCTGCTTTGGAGACAGAGGAAATTGAGCAGCTGTCCACCTTGCCTGGCCTCTCAGAGGATCCTTCTGTTGTGGGGTTGCTGAAGGTCGAAGAACAACAAGTGCCAATCGTGACCACAACAGTGCACCGGCAGCAATATTGCACCAACCGAGACTCCCTGATTCCCATCCATAAGCTGATCCATATACTGGAGAGTCAAGGATTGATCAGTAGGACCCTCTCACCCTTTAGTAGCCCCATATGGCCAGTGCGAAAGTCTAATGGAGAGTGGAGACTAACGGTAGACTATCGTGGCCTGAACAAAGTTACACCACCCTTGAGTGCTGCCGCACCGGACATGCTAGAGCTTCAGTATGAACTGGAGTCAAAGGCAGACAAGTGGTATGCCACGATTGACATTGCCAATGCTTTTTTCTCAATTCCTCTGGCAGCAGAGTGCAGGCCACAGTGTGCTTTTACTTAGAGGGGTGTCCAGTACACTTGGAACCCACTGCTCCAGGGGTGGAAACACAGCCCTACCATCTGCCATGGACTGATCCAGACTGCACTGGAACAGGGGCAAGCTCCAGAACACCTGCAATACTTTGATGACATTATTGTGTGGGGTGATACAGCAGAAGCAGTCCTTGAGAAAGGAGGGAAAATAATCCAAATCCTGCTGACAGCCGGTTTTGCCATAAAACGGAGTAAGGTCAAGGGACCTGCACAGGAGATTCAATTTCTGGGAATAAAATGGCAAGATGGACGCCGCCAGATCCCCACAGATGTGATCAACAAGATAACAGCAATGTCTCCATCAACTAATAAGAAAGAAACACAAGCTTTCTTGGCTGCTGTGGGGTTCTGGAGAATGCACATCCTGAATTACAGTTTGATTGTAAGCCCTCTCTATTATGTGACCCGGAAGAAGAATGATTTTAAATGAGGCCCTGAGCAACAACAAGCCTTTGAGCAAATTAAACGAGAGACAGTTCATGCAGTAGCCCTCGGACCAGTCCGGACTGGGCCAGATGTTAAAAATGTACTGTATACCACAGCTGGGGAGAATGGTCCTACCTGGAGCCTCTGGCAGAAAGCTCCAGGGGAAACTCAAGGTCAACTCCTCAGCTTTTGGAGTTGGGGATACAAAGGATCTGAGGCCAGCTATACCCCAACTGAAAAAGAGATATTGGCAGCCTATGAAGGGGTTTGAGCTGCTTCGGAAGTTATTGGCACTGAAACACAGCTCCTCCTGGCACTCCGGTTGCCCGTGCTGGGCTGGATGTTCAAAGGCAGGGTCTCCTCTACACATCATGGAACCGACGCTACATGGAGTAAGTGGGCCGCATTAATTACACAACGAGCTCGAATAGGAAATCCCAGGTGTCCAGGAATTCTAGAAGTCATCATGGACTGGCCAGAGGGCAAAGATTTTGGAATGTCACCAGAGGAGGAAAGAGTGATGCGTGCTGAAGAGGCCCCACCATATAATGAACTGTCAGGAAGTGAAAAGCAATATGCCTTGTTACTGATGGGTCCTGCCATATTGTGGGAAAGCATCGGAGATGGAAGGCAGCCATATGGAGTCCTCAACAACAAGTTGCAGAAACTGCTAAAGGAGAGGGTGAATGGAGTCAGCTTGCTGAGGTGAAAGCCATCCAGCTGGCCTTGGACATTGCGGAACGAGAAAGGTGGTCAGTACTTTATACTGACTCATGGATGGTGGCGAATGCCCTGTGGGAGTGGTTGCAGCAATGGAAGCAGAGCAACTGGCAACGCAGAGGTAAACCCATCTGGGCTGCTGCATTGTGGCAAAACATCGCTGCCCGAGTGCAAAACCTGGTGGTCAAGGTACACCACGTAGGTGCTTATGTACCCAAGAGTCGGGCTACTGAGGAACACCAGAACAACCAACAAGTGGATCAAGCTGCTAAAATTGAAGTGGCTTAGATGGACTTAGATTGGCAACATAAGGGTGAATTATTTTTGGCCTGGTGGGCCCACAACACTTCAGGCCATCAGGGCAGAGATGCAACATACAGATGGGCTCGTGATCGAGGGGTGTACTTAACAATGGACACTATTGCCCAGGTTATTCATGACTGTGAAACATGTGCTGCAATTAAGCAGGCTAAACGGTTAAAGCCTCTTTGGTATGGAGGACGATGGCTGAAGTACAAATATGGGGAGGCTTGGCAGATTGATTATATTACACTCCCACCAACCCGCCAAGGCAAGCGCCATGTGCTTACCATGGTGGAAGCAACCACCGGATGGTTGGAAACATATGCTGTGCCCCACGCCACTGCCCGAAACACTATGCTGGGCCTTGAGAAACAGCTTTTGTGGTGACACGGCACCCCAGAGAGAACTGAGTCAGACAATGGGACTCATTTCTGGTACAGCCTGATAGATACTTGGGCCGAAGAGCATGGCATTGAATGGATATATCACATCCCCTACTATGCACCAGCCTCTGGGAAAATCAAACGATACAATGGGCTGTTAAAAACTACACTGAGAGCAATGGGTGGTGGGACTTTCTAACATTGGGATACACATTTACCAAAGGCCACCTGGTTGGCCAACACCAGAGGATCTGCCAACAGGGCTGGTCCAGCCCAGTCAGAACTGCCACATACTGTGGAGGGGGACAAAGTTCTTGTGGTGCACATAAAGAATTTGCTGGGGAAGGCAGTCTGGGTTATTCCTGCTTCAGGTAAAGGCAAACCCACTCGTGGGATTGCTTTTGCTCAGGGACCCGGATATACTTGGTGGGTAATGAGGGAAGATGGGGAAGTCTGACGTGTACCTCAAGGAGATTTGATTTTAGGGGGTAAGAGCCAATGAACTCAATTGTATGCTGTTGCCTGTTATGTGGCACTTTTAAAGCCCACCAACTAGATGTCTTCAGGTCACTAGCAACTGGCCCTCTGACCATTATCCCAACAAAGAATGAACTTTGATGAAACCAGACGAGTTCTGCGGTAAAAAAAGATCAGCATCAACAGGCAACGATCCAACACTGCACACAGCCTCCCCCGCTCTGAAAGACTGTTACAAGAGATGGAGCCTGACATCACGGACCGGATGGGCTCAGCAGCTTTACAAGGATTGGTCCATGCACTAAGGAATGATATCTCTCTTTCTCTCTCTGTGGATGTATATATATATATATATATATATATATATATGAGATAAGAATGATGGTATATTGAAAATGTGGGATCTGAGCATGACGTGAATGGTATGGAGTAAGGGGTGGATACTGTCCTGGGTTCAGCACTAGCAGTCATTTTTCTCCTTCTCTGTAGCTGGTTCAGCACTGTGTTTTTGACTTTCAGCCTGGGAACAGCACAGGTAACACCAAGATTTTTAGTTGCTGCTCAGTAATGTTTACTCTGACCAAGGACTTTCTGAGTCTCATGCTCTGCCAGGGAGGAGGGGAAGCCGGGAGGAAGCAGAGACAGGACAGCTGACCCAAACTGATCAAAGAGGTATTCCATACCACAGCACATCATGCCCACTATATAAACTGGGGGCAGTTACCTGGAAGGGTGAGATCACTGCTTGGTTGGGCTGTGTATCGGTTGGTGGGTGGTGAGCAAGTTGTATTCTCTTCCCTTGTTGTTTCCCTTATCATTATTATTATTGGTGGTAGCAGCAGTGGTTTGTGTTATACCTCAGTTACTGGACTGTTCTTATCTCAACCCATAGGAGTTACATTCTTTTGATTCTCCTCCCCATTCCTCGGGCGGGGGGGGGGGGGGGGAAGGAAAGGGAGGAAATGTGTGAGCAGCTGTATGGTTTCTGGGTTACCGGCTGAGTTTAAACCATGACAGGGCCTTAGGTCCCTGTGTTTCAGTTCTACCAGCCTTGCAGAAGCTCTGTCTCATTTAATGTGGCTAGCCAGGCCCCTACATGATAGCCCACTTGTGTGAGTGTTAAGAAGCTTTTACACAATGCACTGGTTATGGCTGGTTATAAGCTCTGCAGTGATCTTACAACAGTACAATACCTACACTTTGGAATTGTTGCATTACCTGGACTATCACAAATCCAGGCACGTATCTTCCCAGAAGTGGGTAGGGTGTGTGTTTGCATGTCCAAGGAAGCTTTGCTTGGAGTGCGACTGCACTGTGATTGTTTCAGTGGCTTCTCTCCCCCTTGACTTTGTGTGGTGAGGGATAAGTGGTTTGTGTAACTCAGCCAAAATTGGCTATACTCTGCTGTACATGTGTTTTGAAGGACCAATGAATACAATGGCTGTATTTACTCACTGGTAAATGGTGATAAGCACTACCTGAGATGGCTACGGTCTGTTACAATAATTCCCTTGTGCCTGTTGGCTTCTGTTGTTTCTTATTCTGCTCTTTGCACTGATGGCATCTGCCACATCCAGTGGTGTCTGGCTGCCAGCCGACCGTGTGATCCAGTCATCTGATTGCTTTGCAATGATAAAGTGCTATAGCTACTGCTGGCTGCATATGGCAGGTCAGGAGCATCGCCTAGTTACATGTGGTGAATCTGCACTGCAGCTACTGCTTGCTTGAAGAATGTACCTGAGAAGAGGACATTTAAGAAAAAGAGACGGGGGACCCACACAAACAAGTGAAATAATATTGAGGAAATATTACAGTCTTTTAGTCCTTAGCTCTGTAGCCTAGTTCAGCTGAGGGCATAGGAAAGCTGGGCAAACACGAATGAACTGCCAGACTTTGAAATTAGCCCATCTCATTCATCCCTACTTCCTTCAATTGCGGGGACGTTGAAAATCTCCATGAAGAAAATTATGATTGTTGAGTCACTCCAATAGTTGCAATCCTGGCTGCCTGCCCCTGCCAGACTGCTACACTGCTTGTATGCTAATGTTTGGATTTTAGTGGTGAGAAACGAATGTCTGGCTCTACTCTCTTCATGCACCATTGGGCTGTGCTTATGGTCGCTCTTGGCAGCTCCAAATGATTAAACAGATAAAACCATCAGTCTTTTTATTTCCAAACATTAACCTAACTGCTAATAAAGCACAACCCATGTCATCCTTATGGACTCTGCAGAGCTGAGTCACATTAAAAACAGGATCTGAATGCTGGAAAAAGCCTCCTACATCTTTCCTGTGCCGAGAGGCAGTACTTCTCTGTGCACAGTTTGCCTTGGAGAGCTTTGCTGTGGGGAAGCTGGCTGGGCTAGGCTGCACTGCCAAGGAAAGCAAGGAGGCTGTGACCTGCACGCTTTGGCATGAGTGCAGTGGGCTGATGTGTTGGTGCCATGGGTGGATCGATGGATAGCTGTGTCCCTGTCCTTCTCCTCTTCCCTTCTGGCATGCAGCAGGGATTTCCTTTCAGGCCCCTGCGATGGGTGGGGAAGGTTTGTCAGATCCCAAGGTGTAGGAAATGGAGTGATTCTTCCTCTTGGTAGACTTTGCCCTCAGTGACTGATATTTTTCCCTGAACATACCCAGCAAAACTAGAGGGTTTTTTTGTAAATTCATTATGTCACTGAGGAATCTGTTTAATCAGCTGCCTTTCCCTGGAGGCAATTTACACTTAATGAGAGACATGATGGAAGGAATCAAAACTGGTTTATAAGAGTTAGCCTCAACCCCCCCAGCTGATGTATTGCCAAGCACGCTGTCATTTAGAGGAGCAAATGGAGATACTGAGCACCTTTCACCCTGTGTGGGTTAGTGGCAGAGGCAAGATGTGAAACCTTGAGCCCTGCAGTGCATTGTTCCTTTCCTAGGTGTTTTCATGATGAATAGCAAAATTCTCTGTGTTACCAAGAGTCTGATCTGTTCCCCAGTGCATTTGGCCAGTTGTACAGTAAGGCATATCCTAATTTATCTTATTTATATATGAATATATTAATTTAAAAAGCAACCAAATGAGAAACATCTCATAAATATAAGAAGGCACCTTGATCTTACTGCTTATCTAGTTCGCATAGAGCTGGATAATGGAGTAGTTTCAACTTGAGGTTTAAAAACCATTATAAAAACTTTGCATGTAAAGATAGCATAGAAAGAAAGGGCACTTGGTTGTTTTCCCTGCTCGCTTGCTCTCCCCAGTTACCCTATGGTATGCCAAGCCCTTTCAATTAGTTTGTACCCTGCCGCCTTAGCCTGTTGAGACAGGCTGATATGGCTGCAGCTTTCCTGCTACCAAATTATGTGTATTGATGCACGGTCCTCAGGAAATCTTACTCTGAAGGTCTCTCTGTGGACCTGTGCATGATGTTGTGTCCTTAGAAACATGTATTTTATTACTGTAAAACGACTCCCATGCCAGTATCTCATTAGCCTTCAAGTTTAAGCTTGTTTAATGTTTTTTTTTCTGAGTAAATACTAAATTATTTGGAAGCAGATTTTCCTGCAGTGTAATTGCTGTGCTAGCAACAGCCAAGCATTTTCCATAGACCAGGGGAGCAGCATGCTCTGCCAGAAGGGAAGGGTGGTTTATTTGGTCCTCTCAAGCAATGGCCGCTGGAGCCAGCACTTGCCTCAGAGATGGGCTTTTCATGATACTGCTGTGGGAAGGGACCAGCACCCTCTGCCCCTCAAGTAAGTATCAGAGAGAGAGAGACAAGTGAAAACCTTTGAGCTGGCTGGCTGCTTTTTGACCCGCTCTGGGTTCCAGCAGTCTTAATGTTGAGCCATCCTGGATTATGAAGATACTGTCCAAAATCACACCCCAGAATCGCATTTATTGAAACAAGTACAGGTTTGCAAGGATGAATCAATTTATCTGCCAAAGTATGATGAATAGAACTCCACAAATGCCTAAAGCTAGTGATTTATTACTCTTGTATCATTTATGATATTTATACATAATTGAGCATGTCTTGGATGTAGGTATTTAGGTTTTGATGTGGCTAAAGCATATAGTTTGTTTGTATTAACTTTATAAGATATACAGCTTGGAATAAAAATACCATTTTCTCACAAAGATGAGATGTAATAAATAGTAAAGTAGATGTACATTCATCACATTTGTTCTACTTTCAGCTGTTGTAATTGATAATCTCGTTAATGTTCGCATATGAGATTTTTTAATATAAATATGGGTTTGTGAGAATGCCACTTACCATCCATTTAACGCATTATTTAGAGATTATTTATGGGCTGTTGGTAGCTTTCCCAATTTTTTCTAAGTTTAGAAGGACTGAAAGGGAAAACACAAATTAATATGGAATTGATTTTGCATCAGCTGGCTTTACATGAAATGTAATATTACAGTATTAAAGAATTGCATTGTCATCTCTTGCTGTGAAGTTGCATTATGTTCTATAGCCTTGGTTCACGTATAAATCCTTCATCAGTGCACACTTAATTGTTTGGAAAATGAAACAACATGTGAAGAAATAATACCAATTATGTGATTTATGTTTCTCTAGGCAAAGACACTGAGAACTGGATCATCTGCCTTCACTTGTTTATGCTGCATCTCAGGAAACAGACACAGGATCTGAAAACTGTGGCCAGTTAGGCCACACTGAAAATACATACCCTGGGAACAAAAGGTGTGTCTTCTCTATCAGACAAGCATAAGTCTGAATTGCTCTTAAAGCTAAACATGTGTGATATACTAACATCTGGATCCTGTGATGGACACAGCCTGTGTCACAGAAGGCTGTGAGCTTGTATGCGCTGGGCAGAACAAGCACAGTGAAGTTATCAAAGCCCAGCTTGGTTGCTGTACACTCACTGCAGGGAGCTGGAGTGTGCAGCCTAATAAATACAGTCTGAATCCAGTGGGATTTGTTACATTTGGGTACATTGAGCCAGCAGGAATTCTAGGGAATGAGGGAAGAGTAGACAGAATTTTTATAGCTGGTGGGGTGTCACACTCTGAGTCTACCTGGAGTAGTGAAGCCAACACAAGCATCGGTTCACTGGTTTCTAGTGCCTAGAAGTGGTGGAGAGCAAAGTCTAGTAGAAATAGTTCTCCCACAGCAGAAAGATTGCATCCAGTCCAATCCTAGGCTTTGGCATGCCAGATTTTGAGTCTCCCCAGATACTACGTGTATTAAAGATCAAGTAAAAAATCCTGACATATGTAGACTGTGTGGCTCATTTATAATTACATCTCCTTGTGTCTTGCTGTCTACCTTGAAGGACAAAGGGTGCGGATGTTCTGATGGAAACTGCTACGGAGGATAGAGCCAGTTCAGTCCATTTGTTTTCCTTCAGCATCCAGAAGCAGCTGAAGAGCAGAAAATTGGTCTCCACCATGTTCTGTGGGTGCATAGGTCTTTTTTAATTAGTATTTATTTTTCCTCCAGCTCCACTGCACCCATTTCTCTTTCCTTTTCCCAATGCAATTAATTTAACAAGCATGTTTTTAGCAAAAGGAAGCTAGAAGATAAATATATTGGAAATAGGACTGTTTTCTTTCCTTGTAAGTAAAATGGACTCCCATGTGTGCCCTACACATTTCACAGGATCAAGGCTTTAATGATGTTGTGTATTAGCATTTTTCATTTGTGGTGCTCTGACTTGCCAGATCTTTCGTGTTTATTTGGATCTTTTTCTTTCTCTGCCCTTTTTTTTTCCTATTCCCCTCTATTTCTGATCTCTGTATTTTGTCAGGCAGAAGATAAGCAGACTGACAGACCAAATTAAAATATCACTTGGCTATTTTATGAAATACTATCCCTGGAAGACACTGCTTAGAAAGTGATAAGGCAATGGTAGCCTAGTTCAGCTGAGTTGCTAAGTGGCAGGGTCTTTGCACACAGTATAGCTCAATGCCTGTAAGAGGGCTCCTAAGTTCATTCATGAGTTCAAACTGTGTGTGCTATCTGCACAGCTGATGGCACCCACCTTGAATGGCCACAAGCTATGTTCATGAGAACTCTGAAGGGAAAAGTCCAGTCATGCTCACCATCTTAATCTGTGTCAAAAATGTTTTGGAAGACCCATGCATGGGCAGAGTATTTCAGCCCACTAGCAGGTGCAGCAGGGGCTACTTTTCATTTGTAGAGTGTGGATGGCCCAAAGTACCCACAAGACATGCAGTGGAGTTGAAAGTTGACAGTATAGACGGAAGGCTGGAGCGGTGAATCACAGAACTTACCATAAGGTGAAGAGCATAGTGCTTTAAGGCATAACAGGGCTTAAAAGCCTTCCAGGCTCCTTGCCTCAGTTTGGGAGAGTCCCTGAATTCCACCAAGAGCCCTTTATGCTGCTGATTGTGTTGATTAATCTGCTCAGGTCCTAAATGATCAAGCTGTGTGATTATGAAGAAGCAATAGAGTGAGGGTGTCTTGCTTAATGGGACTCAGATGCACAAGTGCATTGTACTTACATTTTCTATGGGAAACAAAAGTGGAGAAGCCTTTGCTTGCAAAATGGTGGAAAAACAGAAACTAGGAGCTATAAGGAAATGTCTGAGAACTGCTGGCAGTACAGCTCAGGAAAGAAAGCAAGCACAAGAGTTGTTATGTGATTCCTGTGCATGGTCATATGTTGTACAAGCTACAAACCCTGTGGGCCTTAATGATATCTCTTTTGCATTCTAAAATGTTTTAACTAATCCGAGTCATTTGCACAGCTGAACAGGCTCAAGGTCTCTTAAGTAATTGGAAATACCTATAATTCTGCAGGAAATTAGGGAACAGTTAGGTAGTCCCAAAGCAGAGGAAGAAATAAAAAGGAGTCATAAAACCTCTGGTCTCTGGGAAAGCTCTGGGTGAAGATGACTTTCTAATAGAATTTTCTGAACTCTTTCAGTCTCACTTGGCTTCTGTCATATGGAAAAATTTTCAAAAGGCCAAAGCAAAAGGGTTCCATTTCAGCATTAATTGCAGTGTTGGGTTTTCTTAGTTCTCTCTCCTAGGAAATAACTCACTGATGCACCATTTGCAATAATTAAATTACAGGCCAATTCTTTTGACTAATGTGACTCAGAAGACACAGGTTAAAATAGCAGCAAGAAAATGTCTGAACAGCTTGCCTTATGGATGAGAACTTAGCTATATCTTGAGGTTCACATTAATCAGAAAGCTGTTACAGGGTCTTTAGGCCTGTTATTATCATTTGCTATTTTTAAAATTCTCTGAAGTAATCAGAAAATCAACCAGCTCAACTTCCCTAAAGAGCTGCTTCCCACCCACCAGCAGGGGCTGACTTCACTGTTGACATAAAAACCATGAAGATCTCAGTCTAGTATTCTGCTATGTAATTGTATCCTTAATTTTGGCCTTGTTGAAAGTCTGCTGGAAAACTGAGATGTGTGTCCTCATTAGAAGCAATTCATATGTAAATCATTTAAGATTTTTTTTTACTTAAAGAAAGCAAGCGTCCCTGTGCTGTGGCTCAAAGATTCTGCAGGCTCTCGTTCCTTTTGTGGCTCCTGTGTGGCTGTGACTCCTGGCACATCTGATGTAGAGTGAGAAGGTTGTTGCTGGCCATGCTCTCAGCATCTCTTGCCTGAGCTACTGGTGAAAGCATCTGTCAAGAGACTACCTTTTGCCAACCTTGGTTTAGGATGTGAGAGAAAACTATCCTTTTACACACTTGTGCCTAGCATATACCCATGGAAGGTGCTTCCATCCCTTCAGTTAATAGTAGCCATCTATTATCAACTTTTCTGCATATTAGAAGGCTTAATTTTTGCTCTTTTATGTGCAAAAATATGCTAAGTGGCAGCATAGCAGTGGTGGAATGACATCCTAGCGTTAAAATGGAATTTGAAAAGACATTAAATAAACAGCAGTCGGATGAGTTCTCTGAACCTTTATCAATAAAACTGGTAAAGAAGCATATGAGGTAACAGCCAAGTACTTGTCTAAGAGTATAACTTTGATAATGTTTGGGCACCTATTTCTTCTGAGTATTTCTGGAGTTGGAAATGGAAGTTATCATTAGTATGCTATTGAAAGTGTTGACAGCAATTTGAAGGTGTAAAGGAATATCACGTCCTTACCATGATTTCTGTGCTTTTGAGTTGGATGAGCCGAGTCCCTTCACACTCTCAACTGTTCCTAAAATATAGCGTCTGAGTTATTTGTTCCTAGGAAAGTGAGTCTTTGTTGCTCATGAACACATTTTAAACTATTGTTGAAGGTGTTTGGAGCTTCCCTTTAGAACCTTTTTGTTGTAGATAAAATGTAGGCAAGTGGGAATACGCAGTAGATCATGAAATTCAAGTTGATTAAACCTGATGATTAAAATTCTCTATTTTTCTCTTGTATAAAGAATTTTACATGGAAAGGTAGCAGGGAAAAATACATAAAGGTAGAGTCCAAGGTAAGCTGGGAGGCAAGTGACTGTTTATTGTTAATGAATTGTCCAGTTCATTGCAAAAAAAACCCCACCCAAAATAAATCCTACGGCTTCTAAGAATCTGACCTTGGGCCCAGAAATGTGTAAAGGCACAGCTGGCCTTGTCTGGGCTGGAAAGCAGCTTTAACAGTAATGGCAAAGACTTTATTTCAAGAGAGTATTTAGCTTTAAAAAATGAATAGGGACTTCGTGTTCCAAATGTCATCTGTCAGTTTAACAAATGGCAACTATATACACATGTTAATGCCAGACTGCTGTTTCATTAGGCTCCTTGTGGGTTATTCCTTCTTGGTAGCTGGTGTTATTCTAGCTGGAGCAGCAGAAAGGTAGGACAGAGGCTCCTCTCTGCTGCAGCATCTCGGCTACACAGCACAGCTCCTGGCTGGTTTTCAGGGGCAGCAGCAGAGAAAAGAGGGTGCAACACAAAAAAAAGCTGGGTGAGATCAGTAGGAAGGCATGTTCAAGATCAAGATCTTGACCAGGTCAAGATCAGAACTGGACCAGATGCAGAGATGCTTTGGGGTTAGGTTTATAACTACAGCCTCAGCACACAGGCAAGTGCTGATGGCTGCTGAATAGCACTGCCTGATGCTGGTCTGAAATCCGAAATGTACAGGCAGGTGACTCCAAATGGGAGTGCTCTGTAGCTCTGCTGCAGAGTAAAAAGACTCCCCTACCTTGATTCTCCCATACTTTGCAGGAACAAACTGAGTAAGCTTTCAGTACAACACCTTGAAGTGAATGAGCACTGGGAAAAAGCCATGGCACAGGGTTAAGGTAAAGGTGGGAAAGAGTCTGAGCCACTCCACTTTGCCCAGCTCCAACCCACTGCAGTGCTATTCCCTCACTGCCCTCTGCAGCACAGCAGCACTTCAAGGACTCTATAAATCTATAGGTAAATCCATAGGCTGAACCTCCCAGAGCTGCATCTGCTCACATTGTAGTTGCCAGATGATCTCTGCGGTGGAAATGCCATGAAGTGTCTCACATTATAAGCAACTAAGGTTTTATTGCAACCATGGCTTAAAGCTTTCAGCCCTCCCCACTGTCACTGGCAGCTCGAGCATTCTGGTGGAGCTCCCTGATTGGATAAACACATTTAAGTACTAAAAAGCGTGCTAAACAGGTATGGTTTTGAATGATTCTTTCAGACTGCTGCCAGTACAAGTGCTGCACAGCATGACTTGGAAAGTTGCACACGATAAAAAAAGAGGTATTTATTTGCTGTCTCCAGCACCAGAAGATTAAGCAACAACAGGCTGGCCACTACACAAGCAGAGGGTTTCCTTGCCGGAGAGCTCTGAGTGTACAGTGTACAAGTGAGGCCAGAGCACAGAAGGGCAATTAGGAAACTTTATTCCCAGGATAAACTGACTTTAATTGCTTGTACCATGGCATTCAGAGGAGTTCATGCTGGAATTCATAAGCCACAGGTAATGTGAACTACTCTTCCCCTCATCCCACAGCACTCCCGCTAGGGAGCTGCCTCTCCTTGGGAGAGTCTCCTTGCTCAAGAGTAAGGGGCTCAGTAAAGGAGCTGCTGCATTCAGCACCTTGCTGGGAGGCTTTGGGGAAAGGAAAATTGCATTGGGTCCTCATAGATCTCTGTGCAGAGGCAGTGGAGAGGTCTGCTGGGGAATTAGGAGTAGAGTTAACCACAAAGTCCAGTCTCCCACAACCTCTTTTCCTGCTCAAACCAGCTAATAGTCAAATTTGTCCAGATTTGTGTTAAGAAAGTAAGATTTGCAGGGAGATGACATATACAAACATGTACTTATTGTTGTTTTGCTTTCATTAGGTGTGGAAAAAGCTGGTAAGCTTCTGAACTCAGTCCCTATGGATGGTTTTTGAAAAACTTGCCTGTTTTGTCCCCAGCTGTCTTTCAGCTTAATAAAAAATATGGCCTCTCCCTACAAATCTTCTCTTGTGCAGTGTGGCAGAAATAAAGGCAATTGTTTATATCCTCACAAAATAATGTGACTGTAATGGTTAACTCTGACTTCAAAAGATAAAAGTAGGAATTGAAGTCATGGGAAGCAACAGTTTTTAACATTCTGCCTCCATGCACGTAGAGAAAGCTCTGAAGGTCAGAGATGCACCACAGCAAACCTGCTAGATGTAAATGTGAAATCCTGACACCACAAAAGGTGGTGCCAGAGCGCTACCATCTGAGTCATGTCCTCATTTCAGAAGCCGTCTCTGCTTTATCCAGCAATAGGGGTAGCTTGCACCAGAACCACAGCAGGTGAAGCTGGTGAGCAGGACTGTACCTGAGGTCAGTGCATTGCTCTTCAGCCAGAAAGCAGCAATAAGCCCAAGTCCCTGCCCTGGGAATGGCAGAGTTAATTATACCACACTAAATGTTCAGGTCTAGAGAGCACTTCATTTTATATTCCACTTCCCCCCCCCCCCTTTTTTTTTTGTAATCACTTTATTTTTTTAAGACAAAAGGAAGGCACCATGTGAAAACATCGCTATGGAAACATCATGGGCTCACTTGTACTTGCCTGCCAAGCAACTACCTAACTGAAGTTTTGCATCCTATTGGATCACTGCTGGCCATCTGCTCTCCTTCAAACTTCTCTGAATTCCACATTTCCCTGAAAAATTCATTTTTAGGAAGGAGGAGGAGGAGGCAAAAGGAGAATCCGGCATTCTTGGCTAGCACAGAGCTATTGTGAAAAAGGAAGATAAACTCACTTCGGGGCAGCCCCTAAAAAAGACAAAGATCCATGCTTTGCAAAATGATTTCATAGAAAATACCCCATTTCTAGATGCACTTTAATGATAAGAGAATATATTGGCAGCCACAAGGCAAAACAAATAAAAACCTGCTTCTAGTACTCTTGTACTAATTGTCTTCCTTTCCCCTTTGCTCGTTTAGTGTCAAATGTATTTTCTTCTAAAATGTAGCAGTTACAGCCTACACTGAAGCTGTTGGCTGCAGGCTCCCAAGCCCTGCTCCAAATAAAACACAGAAACAGATTTCCTGCTAAGCACCGGGGAAGTTTCAAGACTTTAGTTTTTAAAAGTATAATCTTTTTATCAGCGCCCTAAGTCTGCCAAAGGTAATTATGGGCCATGGCGCATTTACATTAATGCATTTCAAAAGCTTAATGGAGAAACGCCATAAATGTGCATATAGAAAAATAAATTAATTGAACTGTCATGTAAAGATACCACTTAATTTTGCAGAGCGGAAGCTGCTCTTAAAGGGAATGGAATGATCAGTGAGCATTTAAAAACACAAAGCTATAATTTAAACTCAGATTCTAGTGTGCAAGTCACAAGACATATTTATTATAGCCTTGGATTGTCAATTGTAATTGGTTTAGCAGAGACAAAGCCATGTTGTTTTGTTTTGCTTCCTTGCCCTCCTAGCTGGTTCAATGTATTCTGATGTCAGGATTATTGACAAGCAAACGAAAGGCTGAAATAAAAATCATGTTTACCTGCGATGAACTGGCAAAAATGCAGTCCGAGGTAAATGTAACGCTGAAGCCTATGTATTTATTTATCAAGCAGCAAGGGGAAAATGGTGGTGTGAAGCATTTAACCTTCCTTAAATAAACCAGCTGAATGTATTTACTGCTGCTCTTGAGGCCTGCTAGTAACCTAGACACAAACAGATAAGTAAAAGCACTGTGAAAATGAATAGCATAATTTATAAGCTGCTGCTCTGAGTTTTCCAGGTGGCAGTAACAATTAAGTTGTTTTTCTTGATGCTTTTTCAGGGCTAGAGCCGAAGCCCGAGACCTGGCTCCTGCTTTCTTCCAGCCCCTGTGTTGAGCTTAGCCATGAAGATGTTTCTCTGTACCTGAATCTAGAGCCTTCTGCCCAGGGTCTCTTTAATTTCTTGTTAAGAGCTCAGCTTGGTGAATTCAACTCTAAACGACCCTGGCAAACTCAAACCTCATGGTTAGGAAGAGCTGCAGCACATCAGGCCTGGACAACTGTCCAAGGCACGCCCCTGAGGGCGGTGATGGAGGCTCCTGCTGCCAGAGCTGCAGCTGCTGTAGTGGGAGCCTGGCTGCAGGGAAGGAGGACAGCACTGCTGGGTAGGTGGGGAGAGGAGGAGACTGGCTCAAGTGTGTTGTCCAGATGTCATGCTATGCCATGGCTCCGATGAGCAGCTCTCCTTCAAACATGGGTTACTTTCTGTTAAAAGAATACCTGCATGCCTGCATGCTTTCTTACTCACCAAAATAATAGGATTTTAAGAACGGGTTATAATTTTACTTTCAGTGTAACCTTTTAGCAGTTTGTTCCCAAAGCTAATTATTAAATTTCAGGAAAAAAAACCCTAAACCCCATGCACATCCAAATGTGCCTCTTAATACTAAACTAGGGTTTTTTGCTCACACATTAAACAGCAAAGAGAAACATCTTTTATAACCTTTCTGTAGTACAATAGCTTTTAGCTTGCTATATTATTCCTCTTCCATGCCCTTTTTCCAAGATGCACATTTTTACCCTTGATCACTTTTTAGAGAAATGTTTATTTTTGTCACCCTCTTCAGTTTCTTATGCCTTTGAATGGGACTTGGATGTTTTTAAGTGACAGGTTACTCCTGACTCCTGTTCCATGTCTAAGGGTTGCAGAATTGGATGCTTACTTACATGGCTCCTACTGCCACACTATCTAAATGCTACCATTTTTCTTTTAAAGCAGGCACTGTGGAAGCAAAGTGTTCTTAACCCACCTGCAAAAGAACAAATGCTGAGAGATTTAGGTCCTGGTCCAAAACAAATATGTAGGCTCCAACTCTTACTGTCACTGATGTCAGTAACAAGCCAGAAGTCTAACATCTTCCCTTGATTTGGACTTCAGTGATTTCTTCAAGGTATAAGAAAATTATGGTCCAGTTGAGAACTGAATGTACGTATCTGTATAGATAAATAGCTGTCTTGTATCATCAGCCAAATATCCTAGCCATAGGTTTGACCATTTCATTCCAATAAAGCCATCACAGTCAATAAACAGTCTTTTCCTCAACAGCTTTTCCAGATTAGCTGCTTGCTTTGTGAACCCTGGGAGCTCCAAAGCTGATAAAATCTAAAATAGCCCACAAAAAGTTGCAACTTCTTTCGCTTATGTAAAGGAAAAGACTCAAAGAGCACTGTAAATAATGGTCAGGAGAACAGGATAGATGACAGACTTAAGCTAAATGGCTTAAGTTAAAGAAATACAACTTCTAAACTCTGAAAATAGCTAGTATGGTAAAAATGCTTCTTTCCCATGCCACCTTGTAAACAATAAGGAAATACACAAAATATAAATTCTAAGCTATTAGGAGTGATGGTAACAAAATATTGCTTTTAATGCTCTTTTAAAAACACTTTTGAAAGTATTTATTTAAATATTTAAAAGTTTTCATCATATTCAGTTTTTATAGTCACATAGAATTTAGCCACTCTTTTTCACATTTAAAAAAAGTCAGGGCATTTCTCAAATGTCTGAAATCAGCCAAAAAAACTACTAACAGTTTGTTGCTTAAGAGAAGAATCCACTAAGAGGTATACAATCAAGACTGAACTGAACTTGCATTCTTAATTCATTAGCGGAACTGTAAGGCCCTCTTCTGGATTATAAATTACTGCATGGCCAAGCAAAGTACATGGAAATGACAGAGCCAACCACTGCTATGAAAAAAATACATCAGGCTGTAAACAAGTGAACTTAAACCGTAAGTTTTCCTCTGTCTAGAAACAGCCACTTATTGATCTGTTTGGTCACAATAAAAGAAATCACATACACAGAACTGCAGGAAGAGGTAGTAAATACCCTATCAGTAAAAACTCTGTACAGAACATTATACATAATTTAATTGTACATTTTAAAAGAGAAGGACACTGAAGAAACCTTCACACATAATTTTTTGGTAAGTTTCTGTCTCCCATCAGTGTAGGGCTAATTACGATTGTTCTTCTTCCGTACTTTGGATTTTGGTGCTGCCAAGAAGAAACAGAAAAGGGGGAAAAACATCAGAAGTGAATTATAGTAATACCACTGCCAGCATTCTTTTGAATTAAGTTGGGATCAGAACGGATCCATTAATGTGAAACCTACCATTGGGATTTTCTTGCCTGTAGAAAGCTTTTAACATTTCCACTGCTTCTTTTGCACGATAGCCAGAAACGCACTGTTCAAATCAGAATGATACTCATGTGCACATCTGAGAATAACACATTCCATGCTTCACAGCAATACCTTAAGTACAGAATAATTGTAAACAACCATACTGTCTATTTAGGGGTCAGAAAATCTCTTTTTCAGGTTGAACTCCCAATACCTATGAAAAATACTATGTTGAGGCTTAGTAAATTATATTCCTAATAACTTCAAGTTAAGCAAAACAAACTTTTTTAGTAACTTACATAAAAACTTTATGCAATCTTATATTTCTTTCTTATTAAGATGGTATTTCCAACATACTTCATATACTTTTCGAGCATTTGGAAATGTAAGACATGCATGTAGGCATCGAAGGTAAGATTCAGAAAACATTGGTCCACACCAATGTTATTATTTAATAATGAATAATTTATTCTTTATTCTTAACAGTCACCTCTCAGACGTTTTTAGTCCTTCCAAGATATTTTTCCAGACTGTGAACATTAATGACAAAGCATTTAAATGTCACAAACACTAAATGAATCTCCTCCCAGACTAGACAATAATTAATTACACCTATATATCCCACTGCAGCTGCCTACAGAAACAAAGGATTTGTAGTAGCAAGAATCTTCTAATTTCTTTCTTCTGAACATATAAAGAACCTAAATACCACGTGCTAATGTTAGCACATGAACACTCTTCCAGTACTGCCTGTACAAATTAATTCAGATGCTGGTCTCACAAGCATCCTGAAAGATGCTAAATATGTTTACACTGGGCTGCCAAACAGTATTGTCTTCCTGACTAAAATTCCTTCTGAACCTTCAGACTTTAGTGCTTATTTAGAATGCTGAAATATATTACTTGTTTTTCACATTCATTAAATCAGAAAGCTTAAGTGTGGAAAAGAACTCTAATAACCCTAATCAGTGTCCTTGTACAAGGCAGGATCATCTACTGTGGTGTATAATGTAATCAATGTAATGCTATAAATACTCTATATGTATAGGTATACTAGTATAATGCTGTAACGCATGTTGATTTATGTACACTATACCTCCACTAAATGCTTGTCCAGCCTTTCTTGAATGACAAAGATGCCTCATTCTCCCAAAACACTCTGTTCCAGTCCTTCAGTATCCTTACTGTTCAGGAAATTCCCAGCACCTAAATGAAATCTCTTCTGCTACTTCTGCAGTCGGCATTTATTTGGGGATTTGAATTATATGAAGTAAGTTTAAGCTAATGTGGTTTACCTCATATATAGATAGACTGGGAGCAAAGATAGATACATTTTCAGTGGTTCAACTAAAAATCAGTAACCTAGTAAGGCGCTGTTACACCTGCTGTTACTGCTGTTGCTACAGTTTAATTTTTCCCCCATCTCTTCCTGCCACATATACTCACTGTTTTTTAAGATTACACATCTTTTAGATATATTTATTCCTTACCTTTTTCCACAAGTATAATTCTTCCTTTCCTCTTTGACGCATCCTTTCAAATATTTTAAGACTGTCGTCAGGCAGTCTTTAAGGACTTCATTTTGTTTATGTCATTTTCTTGTTAAGTCAAGTTTACTTGACTTTGATCTGAGTCCTCTTAAACTGCTGCATAATATTCTCAAAGCATGGTGACAAAGCTAGGCACAATACACTAGCAGAAAAACAAAGAAAAACATTTTACAGCTTACTTCAAATGGTTCTCCTGAGTCTACCATATCATCAGACGAGATGCTCAAAACTGAGCCACAGCCTCCAAATCGCTCATTTCGACAGCCATATATGACCCGTGGAATTTATGTGAATGAGTTAAGGTATTAAGTTAAAGTGAAAAGCAAGCAGGAACTACAGTAGCCTCATTTAAGTAGTCATTAAATTTCACTAAGATGTGCTTGTACTTTTCAAGCTAAATTAGCTTGCACTACAATTCCACCCTTGTAAAATCAGAGGCTACATCTGAATAATGTAAGATGTATTGCTGAAGATTCCAGCCTTTCTCAGAAAGGAGAAGCATGAATCCCACAGCAGAAGCATAAGAAGACATGATTTACTGAGTGTTAAAGCTGAATACTGAAGTGAGATTAACTCGGTTTACATAATAACAAATATCGCTAAAGTTGATTTTTACATCCCTAAGAGAAACCGTTGTTTGTCATAATTGCACCATTCCCCTTTCATTCTTGAGTCTCTATTTGCCATGCAGTAAATGGAGATAAGTGCAGACGCTCAAGCAGTAAGATGGTACCCCTGTTGGCTTTGCCTTACAATGTCAAGCCCTTCTCTGCGGGCACATGGCCAAAACAGTGACATTTCGACACAGTTTCCCAGCATGAATAAACCTGAAAGGATACTCATCAAGCGCAGGGCAGCTGCACACATGATACAAGGCTCTACTGTTACATACATTACCGAGTTTGCAAACACTTCTGTATAATCTCTGTTTTGTTGCTTGCACCAGTCCAGGACCTGATCAATTGCCACCAGTTCGGCATGTCGAGTAGCCTAAGATATAAAAATAAACATTTTCTTAAGGCGTGCATTGATAGAGAGCTTTAAGCTTCTCACTTGTAGAGGTATAAGTGAAATAAAATGCAGTGTCATAAAATTATTCTTTCAAGTCAAAGGCACAATGGCCCAACACCTAATCTATTAATAACCCAATTATTTTCACTTAAGTGAAAATAATGTAATGCGTTCTTGAGAAGTCTCTTTTTAGTACACCTCTTTGCTGGCTGAACTTACTAAAGAAATTTCATCCAGCCCAAACTGCAAAAGAAATATTCAGCCCAAGAAGGAACATATTAAACCTCAATCTCATACGCATCACACACAAGAGGAACAAGTGCAAACCAATTTTTATTTTTAGCTGTTCCTATGCGGAGGAGTCTGCTCAGAAGTTCTCCTCTCTCTGCCATGCCAGCATAGCAAGACAAGACATGAAAGCTCTACTTGAGGCTTAAGAGACACATAAAGCCTGCTACAAAAACTGATCCAGCCCACTGTGCTTCTAAAAGCAAGAACACAGGCCCAGTACGTTCTCTGGAAATATTAAGAAACTGCTCCTAGATGGTACCTTTTCTTCCCTCTGACAGTGTTGCTGTGCCTGCAGGGAATGAACACACTGTGAATATTGCAATAATTTCAGTATGTTTCTGGAACTGCTTGGCCTACTGTGTAGACACAGCATTTTCAGTTTGCACCAGGTTTAATCCTGCCTGGGAATACATACATGTGCAATAGGTGCATCAAGTAATAGCCAGGGATTGCAGCATATGCCTGATTGCAAAAAGACATGAGAATATTGATTTATCTTTTTCTAATCCAAAACAACTGAATTATAAGTATCTCAGAAGTCACAGCAATAGGCATGGCACAAGAATCTGAACAGGATCATAGAATTATAGAATGGTTTGGGCTGAAAGGGACATTAAAGATCATCCAGTTCCAACCCACCTGCCACGGGTCCAGTAGACCAGGTTGCTCAAAGCCGCATCCAACCTGGCCTTCAACACTTCGAGGTATGGAAAATGCACAACTTCTCTGGGCAACCTGTTCCAGTATCTCACCCTTGTAGTAAAGAATTTCTTCCTAATATCTAATGTATATCTAATATCCTAATATCTAATGTAAATCTACCCTCTTTCAGGTTAAAGCCACTGCCCCTTGTCATATCACTAAATGCCCTTGTAAAAAGTCCCTCTCCAGCTTTGATGTACCCCCCCCTTTTAGGTATTGGAAGGAGAAATAAAGAGAGGGAGCAGGAAGTGTTGACTTT
Organism: Myiopsitta monachus; assembly: GCA_017639245.1. Lineage (NCBI taxonomy): Eukaryota > Metazoa > Chordata > Aves > Psittaciformes > Psittacidae > Myiopsitta > Myiopsitta monachus. Next base: position 49,236,661 of record CM029925.1, on the reverse strand, counting down.
AATTGCAAAGAGACAAAAAACAACCAGTAATGTCCCCATATCGCTCTGGAATGTTTGCAGCAGTATGCTTTACCAATCAAATGTCATAGCAAAAGTACCACCAAGTGCTCTCCAGTTACAAAGCCTGATGGTTATGTGAATGAAGGTCATTAGTATTCTCCTTCTTTTTAATCTATTCTGAAAAAAAAAAAAACAAACAACAAAACACATTTTGACACAGGCATTAGACCAACAATAAATCCAAATTATGCTTGTATCTCTGCTACATACGTCTTTAAGTAGCAGAGTCTTTATGTGTAGTCTCATGGATGATATATTCCTAGCAGGAGCTGGAGTGCATTAGGTATGCTCCCTGAGCGCATCTTTTCAGTATAGGTTCATCTGAAAAGAAGACAGCGTGCCAACTCTGAGGCATGAAAAAAGGCATGCTAAGCAGACACAATCAAGAAATTTATTCCATGAGTGCACTTGTGATCTGAATTAATACAGTAATGAATCCACTCAGAATAACAACATGGATCTGAATCAGTATGAAGGCATGATTCTTTCAGGCCTACCAGTGCAGTCTTGCCATGAAGGCTGCCTAGCTGAATAAATGAGATCACACCAGCTGAAGTCACAGTGCATGCTCTAGCAGAAAGATGCCTCAGAATCATTACAGCCACTGTAACTCAAAAGTGCATGTTGTGGCTATTCTATTTTTGTGCCCCTCAGATAAGAAGAGACATGAATACCATATTGGCTTTTCAACTCCTGAGCATGGATTGAAAACACATAAACGATAAGCTTGCGTTACCAGAGTAAAAAATGTCTCTAACCTATGGCACCGCTTTTGCCTAGTACACTGAGCAGATTTTAGACCTTCTCTGATCCTAGGAGTACAAGTTGAGAAAAGCCAAGCAGCTGCTCTAAGTCATACCAGCTTCTGTGGCAACAGAAGACAGCTACAAAAGAGACTATGCTAATACAGAGCATTACTAGATCCCGGTGTATCCACATCTTAAGTAATACATACTGGTTTGGTCATCTCACCTCATGAAGACATGGGAGAACCAGGACAAACTCACCACTGCATGAGAAAGGATTACGCAAGTTGCAGAACAGTCTCTGTACAAAAACTAGACTATGCCTTTTAACTCACCAGATACAGCTATTAGTTTTCCAAGTTAAGAAGACTACAGTAGAGGGTTATAAAAATCAAGAAAGATATGGAAAAGCAAACAGTAAGTTGTAATTTATTATTTCTCATAACAAGTGGGCACCCAATGAAATTATCAGGCAGCAGATTTAAAACAAACAAAAGGAAGTACTCTTTCACAAAGCACGTAATTAAATTGTGGAACTCATTGCCACAGGATGCTATGGAAGCCAAAACCATAAATGAGTTCAGAAAAGGTTTAGACAAATTCATGGAGGATATGTGCACAGGCAGCTATCAGAAACAATCATCCAGATACACTCTTGGGCTCTGGAAGTCCCTAAGCTATTCACTTTCACAAGTGGAAAGGATACGCAAGGGGAAGGTATACTCTACTCTCATTTCTTGAGGTCCCTCCTTAAGCATCTGCTAAAGGTCCCTCTTAAACACAAGATACAGGGGAAAACCTGACCTTCTAGATCTGCCTTAAGATTTTATTTTCTGTGGAATGATCACTAAATAGTATTTTTAATGACATGCTGTGTGTAAAATAACATACGAAAAAAAGATTACTTTCATTTTGAGTCATTGACTCAATTCATAAGCTTCTACAAACCCCTGCTGTTTTTTTTAACTTCACTGATCTTATACACCATTTTAAAGCCAAGTGTCCTGGGTCCAGAAGTAGCAGTCATTTTTTTTCCCCTTCTTAGTAGCTGGTGCAGTGCTGTGTTTTTGACTTTCAGCCTGGGAACAGCGCACACAACACCAATGTTTTCAGTTGCTGCTCAGTAATGTTTAGTCTCACCAAGGACTTTCTGAGCCTCATGCTCTGCCAGGGAGGAGGGGAAGCCGGGAGGAAGCAGAGACAGGACACCTGACCCAAACTGACCAAAGAGGTATTCCATACCACAGCACATCACACCCACTACAGAAACTAGGGGCAGTTACCCAGAAGGTTTAGATCACTGCTCGGGTCGGGCTGGGTATCGGTTGGCAGGTGGTGAGCGGTTGTATTCTCTTCCCTTGTTACTTCCCTTATCATTATTATTATTGGTGGCAGCAGCAGTGGTTTGTGTTATACCTTAGTTACTGGACTGTTTTTATCCCAACCCATAGGAGTTACATTCTTTCAATTCTCCTCCCCATTCCTCCAGGAGCGGGAGGGAGGAAGGGGGGGGAGTGAGAGAGAGACTGCGTGGTTTTCTGAGTTACGGCTGGGCTTAAACCATGACACACTCTCTAATAATTCCCTTTTCCCTTGCTATTCTTACCTGGGTTTTTTTTGGTGTCGTGGTTTAAGCCCAGCTGTAACTCAGAACCACGCAGCTGCTATCTCACTCACAAAAGAAAGTCTGTGGCTTCACTGGCAATTTATGCGTGCAAACAATACTCCATTTTTATTATCATGTTCTGTACCTGCAAGATGATCTGGGCAAAGATGTGCTATAATGACCCAACATAAGATAACAAAGGAGAAGTCCGCATGTGATCAGCAAAGGACCTAAGACAGATAGCATTTTAGTGGGAAGTGAATGACTGTATCACACATGGGAATAAAGATACCCAAAAAAAGGGTTCTAGTTGGGAAGGGTCACATGTGTTCTAAGGAAGAAAATAATCAGGTTGGTCCAAGGCAAGACTGTGAACAAGTGAATGTGAGAGCTGCCGGAGGGAATACAGTTCCGGCGCAAGCTTGTGAATGTATTGGCAGGCCTTTGAAAACCAATGTCTTACACAGACATTTGTTGCTCAATAAATACAAGTAATGGCATGCCTATTTTGAATTGCTGATGACACAGCCATGCTCCTCAAAAAAATAAAATACACCAAACACAGCTGTATAAAAACTCCCTCCTTCCAACAGCAACATTTTTCCGTAAGAACGTGATCATGAGCAGTAATTTTGCAAATACCTTCCAGAGCAAGAGGCAGTATCTCTGGCATTAATGTGTTCTGCTATGGACATGCAGGGCAGAAACCAAGTATGCAGGGTGACCAGAGACAGACTTAAAAAATTGGAGAGCTTTCAGCAACTAAATCTTTTTGTCAAAATAAGCAGTTTAGGAATAGAACGAAAGAGCACATAAAAAGACACTACCTGCTCTTAACTCTAGTCAGTGAGAAGATGCAGGGACCTACTTAAGAAGAAGGAAGAATGTATCTGACACAAAGCCTTACTGGCAAGTTGATTCCCAAGCAAGAGCAGGACTGGAGGGAAGGACTGCAGATCTAAATGATCATTTTTTAAAAGTGGGGAAAAAGTTTTCAAGGAGTGAGAAAAGCCAGGATATCATAAAGCTAAATTTTTGAGGTCAGAAGGCAAAGGCTAAAGGAACCAAACATCAACCTTACAAAACAAATTACATATAAAGTAAAAATAACTTGAGATGTAACATGAAAAAGGGAGTTAGAAATACTACAGTGACCTCGAGATAAGGCTCAAATACAAGCACTACTCCAAAGAAAAATGAATATTTTGCCTTTTCAATAAAAATTACATGGAGATTGTGCTCAAAAGACAAAATAAGAGCATGAAAGCACAAATTACAGCATATGAGATATAGAATTAGGACTTTATGAAATTGTATAGGGCACAGAAGAGAGATGAGGGGCAAAAGCCCAAGTTCATAGATCATCTTCATCAGAAAAATACTGAAGAACTCTTGCATGAGGCTGCCAGTCTCACAGCAATGGACCAAGGGAGAGTGTCACATGACTGAAACCTGGCAGAGCAAATAGTCACCATAATGAGAACAGGAAGGACATACAACCCTGGCATCTACAGACCCAGGGTAGTCTCAACAATGAAACAGGCAACACGACAAACTTTGGAGGTAGTATAATAAGGTCTAGTCTATAAAAGGAAAATTAATGTGGATTTGCATAAAACAGTGGCCACTAAATTAACCTCGTAACTTTCCTTGGTGTTTCTCTTGCCTAGAAAAAAACATTTACCAGTCTCACCTCTCTGGACTTTTACAACATATCTGGCACAGCCAACACATGAAATTAGTGTCAGTCTGGGGAAAACAGCATAGCACAAGAAATGCAGGGTGGGCAAACAAAGAAGATCATTTGCATTGAAAGGGGAAATATTTGTCCAGAGGGAACTAACTAGCAAAGATGCTCAAAGATCCCTTTGTTCAAATGTTTTCAGTTGTAACATTGGCATTAACTAGAGAAACACCTACAGAAAACAGCTAACAATGTGATGTCTTTCATTATATGAAAGACATCATCAGAAGAGGCAGGGTCAGACTGCCACTCAAGAGGTGGATGGCCTTATACATGGGATAAAATAGAATAAAAATAAAATAAAATAAATAAAGAATAACAAAACAGCATAAAAGACCAAGGAAGCTCCAGAAAAGATGTGTGGACTTACTTCCAGGAAAAAATGGAAAACATCATCAAAGAAGGAACAAGAGAAAGTCTGTCTGGAATAAAGTATACAGTTCTGCTTAAGTAAATTCAAGAAAAATGAATTAAAGCTGGAATGGATATATATAATAATTATTAGCAGGAACACAGAAGGAAGACCTTTCTTCTGAGAGGAGATTAAACAGTCAGCTTCTGGAAAACAAAAAAACAAAAGCCAAAAGGGACTATGTGCTCAAAATTTAAATATATCCAAGCTATGTGAAATAACTGATGATGGTTACCTAAGGAGACATAAATGGCCAAATAACAAGTTCAAAACTGTGAAACAGATGTTTTCTAACCATCTGAGGAATGATGCTCAGGAGAAGTCCTGCAACATGAGGTGGGCTTTATGATCTTCCCAACTTCGCCCTCTGCCCCATTACCGCCGGCGCCCGCTGGTCACCGGGATGACAGTCCCCGAACCCCACCCGTGCTGGCCCAGTACCGGGGTGCAGACCGCAAGGCGGGGAAGCCCCAAGGCCGCGGTGCCCTCGGGGCAGAACGCGGATGCCGGGAACCCCTCTCGCCGCAACTCACGTTCTTGGTCTCGTTGACCTCGTTCCTGCCCCGCCCCACGACCTCGCCGTGGTGCACCACGAGGCACCCGACGGGAACCTCCCCCTTCTCCAGCGCCTCTTTAGCCTGCGGGACGGACGCACAGATACAAGCAACAGCGTTACCTTACCGAGCTCTAACGAACGAGCCCCCGTCCTCCCGCTCCCTACGCGCTGCCGTGAGGGAAGGCCCGGCCCGCCCGCCCAGGGGTTCCCGTCAGGCCTCTCCCGACACTTCCCCCCGCACTGACCACGTCGAGGGCCTGGTCCATCCAGGCCAAAATCACTTCCTCGTCCTCCGCAGCCGCCATGCCGGCACCGGCGGGTCGAGAGCGGTGTTTCCGGGGGGCTGGGCGGTGAGGCACCTCAGGCGGAGCCGCTGCCACCGCCCCTTCCGCCGACGTGAGAAAGGCGAGGGGCGGCCGGGTAGGGCGCGGAGGATGCTCCGGTCCCTCTGGAGTTTTCTCAAGCGGCACAAGAAGAAATGTCTCGTCCTCGGCACCTTCCTTGGCGGTGAGTGCTCGGCAGCCGAGCCGAGGGGCGGCGGGGGCCATAGTAGGGGCCGGAGCGGAACCGGCCGCTGGGCCTCTCCGCTGTGGCTGTGCCGCTCGCAGTTCCCGCTGAGGAGGTCCCCTCGGAGGCGGCGGTCGGCCGCCGAGCCCCGGCTGCTAGAAAGCCGGCCTGCCCCCGGCGTGACCGAACCGGCGGTGCCGCGGGTCCGACCGGCCTCGTCCCTTCGTGGCCGGCGCTGCGGGGTGTTGCTTAGGCAGCTCCGCAGCGGGGTGTAGCGGCCCTCTCCTCGCTGGTGGTACCGAGCCGCCCACCGGCCGGCTCTGGGGAAGCCCAGGGGCGGGAGGGGTTTTCTCACGGACAGGGGCGAAAATCGACATGTCGAGCCTTAGGTCCTGAACCGCAGGGGTTCGAGCCGCCTGCGTGTTTGTGTTGGATTGAGGCAGCGTTTGACTGCACAAAGCGTGGGTGCCGCTTGTGTTATTATTTCTTGGGCGGAGGTTAAAAGCCTGTACTTTCTTAAAGTTACTTGTGCATTGAGGTGAATTGTCAAGTGTAAACCAACTGCAGACACTAAACTTTACTGGAGAGGTTTTACATTAATTATTCACGTTGTACTTTCTCCCTTATGACTTTTGTCTAATCTATAGGGTGGTTGTGATCTGGTAAGCTTCTCCTTTCCCTGGAGTTATTATAGGGTTATTTTAAGTTGGAATTGGATTTAAAAGAACATCTCAGCTTTATCTCTGTGTTTAATAGTAAGAGCATATCTGCAACTGGAGATTAGATACTCCCCAGAAGGTACAGCCATGTCTTTGCAAGCTCAGTCATCAGGTGTACTTACATCTTATGCAAATGACACAGAATTAAACATTACAAAGTTGCTAAGGAAAGTTTGCATTTGTTTATACCTACTGCAACTTGCCTGAATGGTTTAATATCCTGAGAGCTACGGGGGTTTTGCAGTATATTTTGTCTCTTATTCAGGTGAGGCCTCTTGTAATGGTGAATTGTGTATATTTCTGGCTTGCCTTGGTGGCTGTGTCCTCTGCATCCTTTCAGCATTAATTCCTTCTGCATTTTTCCAAAGAGGGCCAGTTAATGCACAATGTATGTTAGATAATGATTACTGAAACACTTGTCAGGCTGCTTCTCCAGTTCATCCCCCCTCACCTGCAGGTTTTCTGACTCTGCAAGTACATCAGAATTTAGTGATTACCAGTTTTTAAGCCACCACACTTACAGCCCACCATGTTAAGTAAACAGATTTACTTTAATATACCAAGCTGTGACCTGCAAGCTGTTCCCCTATCCCTTCAATTGTGAGAGTAGTGTGAGGACAAATGGGAGTAGTAGAAGCATCAGTTGTCCCAGTTTCACCTAGTAAACATGGATCAATATCCAGGTGGGAAAACAGATTTAGGGGAGCTTACGGCTCTTGGTAGTCCTAGGCTCAAATCCTAAATTCATCATGTATAAACAGCCTGCTGCCAGCCTGATACCACTGAATTTGCAGCTTTTACCTTATAATTGGATCTATTTATGTACAGTTCAGTGTCACTTTCCCTAAAATTCTACTGACTGGATGAACTACACTTAAAAGTAATTGGGAACTAATATAAGTCATTTAAAATATGACCAATCCAAAGAAAAACACCAAGATGCTCCTCTTCTAACAAGCATTTCAGGTTCTGACTGAAAATACTGGACTGTGCCGCTGCTGCCTGCAGCGTGGATTGAGTATGTGTTTCCTTGAGCCATGTGGTATTTAAGCACTTTGTAGAGAATTGCTTTTTTGTAGTTGAGAGTCTGTAGTAAATCAGGGTATCCACAAGCAGGAGAGCACCATTAGCTGCCCCCAACTGCAACTTGCACCATGGTATTTTAAGGCGCCCTGGGAGATGGAGGGATTTATTGCAGAGCACTGCATTACAGTTGTTCAGCAGCTGAATCGTGACTGCTTTGGCCATCTACGTATAAGTTATGGATCGGACCTTAAAATAACTCCAGGAGCTATTGTAATGCCACCACCAATAAATCAGAATTCACATCAACAGACTCCTCCAAAAATACTGCCTAACATTGAAAGGTAGAACGCAACTGCACACTGCTGCTTTCATATGAAGGTAGAATAATAGGAAGTGGCTGAATGATTTAAGAAAAGCATCTAAATCTGCTGGTTTCATACCAGAGACTGGAACCTACATCTTTCTGGTGTTTGGTGGTTTGTTGGTTGCTTGGTCGGTTGTGGGTTTTTTTAAGAGCTGTAGGTGCATTTTCTGGGAAGAAGGATATAACAAGGAAAATGGGACATCAGAGTTCAATGATTTTAAGTCTTTAATTGGCATATGGTTAGAGATTAATGTGAATATTTAATGATGCATTGCTACAGAGGAGTCTCTACATTATTACTGATACAGTGTTGTGTCACTGAAGAATTGTTGTACCAAACTGAGTTGGTTAGTAGCCTTTCCTCTGTTTACAAAGATGGATTCCTTGTGCATTAGCAGTGGCTGTCAGTGTAATTCCTGTTAATCCCAACACTGCAACAGATTTTTGTGTTTATGCAAATACAAACCTCATAAAATAAGAGCTCAAGTTGAGGGAAAATCAACTGAAATAGGTATAATTGTCCTGTAACCAAGGAGCAGGGTTGAGATGAGTTCAACTTAGCAAAGACAAACCCTTTCTTCAGAAGTCTGTTCTTTTAACAATGTAAAGTAAATTGCGTACTTTAGAGACTTAAATCTCTTAAAGCAAGCAAAATCTAGTGCTCCGGGATCAAACCACTAGAAGTATTTGAAGTAGAGCGAGCGAGCTTGCATGACATGTTATGTTCACTTGTTCTTGTTGGGTAGGTAGGTTTACCGTAAAGTGGTTTCTGTCTCGGTGTTCAAGGTGGATTTCAATGGACATTATGAAATTATTCACTATTAATCCTCTTGCTGCAGTAGAAGAGCAAGTTCAGGGTGTGTCTGCAGTTTATGGCTCTGATATCAGAGGTGAATTAATGATTGCTCAATATGTATCTCTTGCAACCTTTGGCTTGCAGAAAGGATGTTTCAGAAGTCTGTCTCCTTAGCAGAAAAAGTTGTCTTGGTTTGTGAGCTAGTGCAGGGATGTTAAATAGATTTTGGTGGGACTCAGTGGTGCCAAGAGCTTAAGGCTGTAATGCCTTCTTAATGGGACAGTTGTATGCCACTTGATGCACAGCTTGCTTGTGCATCAGGACAAAACACAATAGGGAGTTGTGGATGTTCTGTAAGGATGCAGGCTTCTGTATGTCAGTGCAATTTCAACATAATAAAGTTCTTAAAGCTGATTTTTCCCCCTTAATTTTGTGAGGGAAGTATGGCAGTGAGGGTGAAGGTTACATAGGGTTCTAAAGAACTTTCCTGGAAACTTGATGCCTCCTAGTTACCTGTCCCACCTTCTGCTCATCTCTCCATTCCACCTGTGAAGAAAGAAAAGGGTTGAGGGAAGCTTAAGCCATAATTTATGTGAGAAACACCCTATCTGTTTGAGGCCACTGGCATGAACTTGTGAGAGCTTGCAGGTTTTCTAAGCTACTTCCAGTGCTTACATTTAGATCATAGAATCATAGAAGGGTTTGGGTTGGTAGGAACCTCAAGGTCACCCTTGCAAGAAGTCCCTCTACAGTTCCTTGTAAGCCCCTTTTGGTAGGGGAAGGCTGGTATAGGGCCTCCCCTGTACCTTCTCTTCTCCAGGCTGAACAAGCCCAACTCCCTCAGCCTGTCTCCAGACAAGAAGTGCTTCAGCCCTCGGAGCATCTTTGTGGCCTCCTCTGGAGTTGTTCCAACATGTACATGTCCTTCTTATGATGGGAAGAGACTATACAATGCTACAGGAAAAGAGTCCTACTGAGACAAATTAGAACATTCTTAGCTCACTGTTAACAGGTGAGTCAGTTTGTCTTACACAGAATATAGGTGTTGTAGACCCCAGGAGATCCTGGCGGTGTAGGACAGTGCTGTGGCTTAAACCCAGCCAGTACTGAAGCACCACACAGTTGCTTACTTGCCCTCCCCTCAGTGGGATGGGGGAGAGAATTGGGAGGGTAAAAGTGAGACAACTCAGGGGTTGAGATAAAAATAGTTTAATAATTAAAAAATAAATCAGAAAAGGCCTTGATGAAAACATCCTTGTGCTATCCCCACTGTTTCCAGCACAGATCCACAGTAGCCCTGTACTAGCTACTATTTAGCCACAACCAGCGCAGACGGCCAGTACAAATGCAATTACTTTCACTCTGTAAATCGGTTTTAAAGCAGTATGAATTGTAGTTTGAGATTCTTACATGAGGCATCAGGTAGATGGCATCAGGTGACATAATCCTAGTTTGTACCACTCATCTGTTTCTGAACCCTCTGAATGAGAAGTAATGGCACTATAGTTGTTTGCATAGTTCACATTTTGATGAAGGCAGAAAAAAGGTTACATAGAAATTATCTTTGGGCCAGTTTTATTATTGCTGAATTTTCTTAATTCCTGGTTTTGTATGGAACATATGCAAGGTACAGTATGAAGTTCCATCTAAACAACAGTTTACTTAAGTAGATATGAATAAAATGTTGCTGCTGCCACTTTTTGCAGACCTCCTAATCTATACTGGGAGATAAAATTGAGTTATATTAGCTATTGTAAAAAGTTGGTGTCCACTTTTCTTGTTTGTAACAACAGAATCTTTCGAAGTGTCACGTTAGGTTCTTATGGGTACGTTAGCTGACTTGACATTGTGGCAGTTCTTGAGATGTGGCTTTCTCTGCTCCTGCTTCCAACTCCAAGTGATGGTGTTCTCATGTGATACATTCCGCCTGGACTTCTAAGAAGTGTCTCTGTTATATTCAGGTCTTGTGAATAAATGTCACATATATCTATATTGATACACATGGTTGCTCTAAAGCAAAATGTGAACTCACATGCAGATCAACTCCTGAGCTGGCAGCTCCTTGAAGTACCCATAAGACAGACTTGAAGAGGCTCTGCTGCTGCATTCAGGCAGGAGTGATAAGTGGGCAGAATTTCATTATCACAAGGGAGACTTGAATTTCCCAAGTGAGGTGCTGTATCCTCCAGGCAGCCCAGAGGCACACACAACCCACTCAGTACCAGAGGTAGTCTGCTCCTGACATCCAGTCATTGGTTTTGCTAAAGCTGTGTGGATGATGTAACTTTGACCTTGGTTAACTTCTAATGTATTGCATTCCCAAAGATGAGGATGATACTGGGGTACATAAAATCTATTAGTGATGGGTCAAAGTTATGGCTTGTTTCAGGGATGGGAGAAATAATACTACTAGTGGCTGGTCTTGTATCATTTTAGACAAGTGATTTTTCTCGATGGCTCTTACCTTGGACCCTCATGAGACACAGCAGGTTTTAGTACAGAGTAATTGCACAGCATTAAGAATCAAGCATTAAGCAATTAGCTGTCTCAGTCTTAAAGCTGCTGCTCCAGCATATCATTCAAGGGCATGCACATGATTCTTCTAGAATTGTTTGCATGTCTGCCTACGTCCTGTGTATATTCATGACTTTTCTGCCACAAAACCTGGAGTTAAAGGATTTATTTATTGAGGGGGTGGGAGAGGGGTGGTGGTTTGGAGGAGGAATAAGCAAAAATAGTCATTTCTCCAAATGACTATGTGTAAATGTAATGTGAAAAATGTGGTGGGATAAAATGATTGGAAAAATCTTGTGTTCAAAAATGATTTGCTAATACTAAAAAAAAAAGGTGGGGGAAAAAATCAGCAACCTGACAGTTGTTTTCTAAATAGATATTCTTGTCAGGAATTGGTAATATTTAGGGAAAAGTGATCTAGTTGTTACTTGTTAAGTCTCATTCTGGTTTATAATTTAATAGTTGAGTTTAATTTTTTGTATATGAAGCCCTGATACTAAAGTTTGCATCCAACGAGGTGAGTCTTCTGCATGGCAAATGGTCAGCCTGAAGGCTGAAGCAAGACAGAGTGATGCCCCACTTTTAGTTTACGAGACTTTCGGTAAATGAATGGAAGTGCCTGTGGTTGTTCCAAACTGGTCTGGCTTGCAGTTGCCTATTGGGAAAAATGGTGGTACGAATAGCTGGAGGTTGGTTCTTTTTTTGCAATAAATATTGCACAAAGTTGACAAGCCTTTTGAAATCCTGATGATAGTTTTGGAGAATGTATTGAAAAGTTGTAATGACCTAACAATGTAACTGAGTTAAAAATATTGGGGAGTTTGGTTTGGTTTTTTTTTTTTGTTGTTTTTGTTTTGGTGATTTGGGCTTTTTAAATCAGTTTTAAAACTTCTAGCATTCAGCAACTGTTCAATGCCTCACTTGGATATTAACTTTGAAATGCGAAAATTGAGCTTTGAAGAAAACTTTGGCTCTGTGTTTACAACTTTTGAAAGTGCTTGATGGAAAAAAATACTTATTTTTGATATCTAGATAGGTTAGATATCTATCTAGAGCAATGGCTAGGAAAGCAGGACAGAGATGAGGGAAAGGCTATGGGCAGCCTGGAGAATTCTCTGAACCTGCGATGGTGTGGGAACAGCAGTTGGAAACTTCAAAGTGAGGCATGTTGGGAGGGGAGGAGCAGAATTTTTTTGTGGGTCTTTCTGGAAATGGAGATTCATAGTAAGGGTGGTGAGGGATGATCACATCCACAAGGCTAGTGGAGCTGGAGAGCAGGAACCAGGCATTGTAAGAAATGAGAGGGACACTGAAACCAAGGATCTTCCTACAGAAGATTCAGGGCCAAATGAAGGAAGTGTTGGTCTCTAGCATTTCTCTCTTGTAATTTTTAAGACTTGAGTTTTATCTCAACTTCTGCTAATTTTAGAAAGAGAACTTTAAAATTTTCATCCCTCTCCAGACCTCTAGCCATTATAGTTTATTTGCTCTGTTCTTTGTTATCCTACATTTTTTCTCTTCCCAATATTTGCTTTAATCTTGTCAGTACTTGTTCACATTGCAGTAGTAGAAAGAATGCCTTCTTTGAAAGGCAAGATATTTCTTCTCAGAAGTTTCTTCTACTGATTCAAGTCATTACCCTTGGCAATTAATTTTGAAAACATTATTTCTGAGTACTACTGTGGCAATTGGTATTAAAATACTCGAGACCCACATATCCCCTAAAAACTGCTATGCACCCTTACTGTTTGAAATTAAAGACAGGGGCTGAGGGGGCCTTCCTTACAGTTTTAAAGCAGTTTATGATATGAAAATCTCTCTGCAGGTGTCTATTTACTGGGAAAATATGGGCAGAAGAAAATCAGAGAAATCCAGGAGCGGGAGGCAGCTGAATACATCGCCCAAGCACGAAGGCAGTACCACTTTGAAAGTAATCAGAGGACGTGCAATATGACAGGTAAGATAAGGAAATAGCTGCTGTTCCTGATGTGAGGATTTATACTACATAATGACAGGATGGAAGAAGAATAAGAAATGTAGGTGAATTCAAAATATTAAATACTAGTGCATAGAGCAGTTTTGCATAATGCAAACAACCTGAAGAACGGAGGATTGAAGGGATTTCTAGGGGTCATACTGAACCCTAGGTGTCATCTATAATGCATATAGCTATACATGCAGGTTACAACTTTTCATCAGTCCAAGACCTTTGTGTATTTCCCTAAACTGTGTGTGCTATTGAGGTGTGACACAGCACCCAGATTCAAATGATACTGAATTTACAGCAGGTTTATTTTATTCATTACAGCATGTTGTTAATAAGCTTGTAACAGAAAGCTTGGTGGGTATGTTTTGACTTACAAATAAGAAGCATGTCAGCCCATTAGTTCCTTACATTTTAGCAGTTAAAAGTTACCTGACTAGCTGGGGATCAAGAAGTGAAAGTATTTATGTTATGACAATACATATGTTACAATATGACAGAATTTATATTACATATTAGCGGTCTTTGGATTTTTGGAGTGGAGATGGTTGAGTTTAACAAAATCCTTGTCATTTGTGTAAATATAGGCCACTCAAAACTATTTCCATAATACAGTTTGGGCAGCATTTTCTTTTCCTGTTGAAATTTGTAAGGGCTTCTTGGGTGGCTGCAAGTGCTTTCTGTGTACCTTGTTTACCCTGACCGATTGGTATTTCAGTTTAATCTTTTCCATTTTGTAGTTTTGGGCTTAATTTTACTGCAAGGGCTAAGTTTTTGTTTGCTTTTTTTTGCACGAAGTACCATCTGTCTGGCAGCATGCGTCCTTGTCAAGATCTTTCATACTTTGCTCTTAGTATTTATTACGCCCTGTGCGTGCTTGTTTTCCATTTCCTGTTCCCATCATTTAACAGCAGATTGGACATTGAATATTCTGAAAGTAAGGATATTTTCCCCACCAGCTTTCTTCTGTTTAGTACATACCTTTCTGTGCTTCTCTTGTTGGAAGAAACCCAAACCTCAGATCTTCTCATTTAGAGAAATGCGACAGTGTAGATTTTTACCAGATTTTCTTGCGGGGTGGTGAAGGCTTGTATATGCAGGGTGTGAGCCCATAGCTGAGCTAGAGCTAACAAAGACATATAGCAACATAAGGGCAGCATTGTGCCCCAGCTCATCAGAGGCACACAGGTAATGGCACTTCAGAGGATTCCCAGGGTTTCATATTTTGCTTGTCCTCCAACCTTTGACTGTTGAGCAATGGCATTTACGTTATAGCAGCTGTTGAATGAGAGCTGGGGATAGGTTTATGATGATTTTGATGTTGACAGTTTCGTTTTGTTTTTTTTTTTAATAACAGTGCTGTCAATGCTTCCAACACTGAGGGATGCCTTAATGCATCAATTAAATTCTGAGAGTCTCACATCTCTTCTTAAAAATAGGTAAGACTGTTTTGTTAATTGTGTTAAAGGTCACTTGTTTTGAGCACAAGATATTTTTGGGTTTTATCAAATTACTTATAATGTAGAGAGCTTGCAAGATCTTGGTTCTGTGTCCCACTGTCTCACTGGTCTTGAAGTATTTTGAAATCACTGCATAAACATTTTCTGTCATGTTAGATGTATTTTGGTAGATGTGGCTGGCATCTTCCAGACATGACAAGAAAGAATGCTTGCTTTAAGATGCTGCCAAGAGAGCCATGGGTTTTGTTGAAGTGCTCATAAGATAGGCAGGTTAAAGTACGTAGTTCTCTCTTAAACAGGCCAGAGTATCTTGACTGAGGTGTTGATGTTGTGTTTGTAAAATTGTTTATGTAATCTCATCAAGGTTAGACATGATTAGTAATGGAAAGCATCCAGGATGAAATTGCGAATGCATATAAGCTATGAGAAGTAATTAATTTTTTTTTCCTTTTTTGAAGTAGAACAAACAGGGACATGTCAGACATTAAGAGGTGCTATTCCTGGTCAGAAAACACCTCTGGTTTCCTTGTGGCTGCAGAAACAAATAGCATATTTTTTAAATCATGAAGTGCATCACAGTATACCTTAAAAGTAGAGTAAGCCACTTGGCACTTGTCACAGAGTGAAAGTATTTTGTAGGCAGTTAACACAAGGTTTCTGACTCACTCTAGACTGCCTCTGTTTTGCTTCCCACTAGCTTGCTTATATAGCTGTAACTTCAGCTGTCCAGCATTTAATAGATTATCTATCTAGGTATTGTGTTTTTTCAGTAAAAAAACTCTCAGAACAAGGCAACAGAATGTGTTGTTTAAAGTGGGAATTACAGCGAGAATGATGTTTTTATAATAGATTATCTGAGAATTTGCAACTGTAATTGAATAGTATTTACTCCAAACAACAAGACCTTTGAGAGCTGTTGCTGTTGAATACACAAAATAATAGATGTGGAGATTTACTTTTCTCAATGTCCCTGAAGATTCCTCTTTCTCAAATAATCTGTGTCATACCTCAACATGTTATGGATCTGTGGTACAGATTGTGTTATGGCTTAGGTAAACTAACTTAAAGTCTGTTCACTTCCTTACATTTTTAAACTTTGTATGTTGTTTTAGTAATCTGGGGTGGCTGATGGTAGGGTAGGGGTGTAAGCAGGCTGAAGTCTTCAGTCTCTCAGAGAAACTCTGGAAGCAGGAGTGGCACACAAGGACACAGATGTCCTTGCTCTGTCTGTCCTCTTCTTTTCAAAGCAATGTGATTGAATGAGGTGAAGTATCTCCTGCTGTAGCCTTGCTGATGTTGCATATCTCCCACCTAATTCAGCATTTTGCTTTATTCCAAACCTCTGGGGTTTTGTTTGCATTGCTTTTTGCTTCCATAGCTGGTAATGGTTTTCCAAATTAATAGTCGTGAAATAAAAGTTGAGCAGCTGAGTCTTAGTAAGTTGCAGCATATGAAGATTGAAAAAGCTGTTCCCACTGTTAAGCTTAATACTTGCAGAGCCTTACCTGGGTGATGCTTTAAGCTGTGAGGAAAAACTTCATGAGCATAAGCTGTAGAAGATGTTTTGACATAATAGGTGTGAATGTAGTTGGCTGATGCTGATGTATTGGCTTTTCTTTCTCTCTTCAGTTGGCATGGAAAACTTACATAAGTAACAAATGTGGGTTTGAGTCCTGTTACATGCTTTACCTATAGAAATATTACTATATTTTTTTAAGTCTTTGTTTTGCTTTAGAATAGCTTTTTAAACTGTTGATTTAGCTTGCAAAAAGTGAAATGTGTAAACTGTTCTTGTATGTGTCATGGATCCATGTATCTCTTCCGGCTATCCTTTCATTAATCTGTCTCTACTTTTTGGAGTAAGAGACTTTATAGTTCAATGTATCAGTTCAGTTGCATTATTTGATAGCAGTTAGCTTAAAAAGTCATTAGTTATGTGAGTGATACAATGGTCAAACTAATTCCAAAGTGCACGAGTTGTTTTTTTTTCCTCGTGAAAAGGATATTATTTTTTTATAAACTAGGTTATTGTAAAGTGTAGGTTAATCTGAACCGCCTGCCCTAATTAAGTGTTAATACTGATCCTGAGAAATCACCAAATGTTTCTCTTAAGTGACTTTCACAATGTTTCTTCCATGGCAAATGTAGAGTAGCTGTTCTTTTCTGACAGTGCTTAAAGGGCAAGAATGGCTGATGAAACCTTTTGGATGGTTAGCCTTATCTTTACTTCTGCAGCTGTATTGCTAACTTTACCTCTGGATTGTAGTTCTCAATCTGCAGGGTACCTTAAGCAGTTCAGGTGTATCTGTGCAGTCTACAGTCTTGCTCTTTTGACTGCGGAATGTATAAAATCTTCAGAATTGGTCAGATAAAAGAAGTCAATCTGCCTCAACACAAGATCAACTTGTGCTTCTGTGGATGGCACAAGACTTTTTTTTTCACAGATGATCATGATGATCACTTTGGTTTGATGATCACATCTGAACTTTAAAACTACATCAGGCAATGGTAAATCTTGCAGGAAGGTAGGAAATAGAAATTCTGACCCTGCACTTGTGAACAGGTAGATACAGGAAGCCCTACTGAACCGAGGTCTAAACATACAGAGGGATGAAAGCCTCAGAAAAGACCACTGTGTTCCATCAGTGGGCTTTTTCTGACCACTTAGAATAGTTTAACTCAAAATTGGTAATGTAAGCATATAAATGACATGACTAAATACTACATTTATTGATTAAAGTTTGAATATCTTTCCTGTGACTTCATATTGTATGGTTTATATACTGCTTTCTTGAATGAGGCAAATAAGTGTAGACATGAATCTGATCTGAATAATTATGAGTTAAATGAGCTCGCCTTAAAGCCCTATTTCATTTAACATACTTCTTTATTTCCCAGGAAAACATACTTTTAAATGTTTAATATTTCCATTTATTTTTCCCACAGGCCAGCAAACAAGTTAGAAATATGGGAGGATTTAAAGATAATAAGTAAGTGGAAATGAAAATTCCATCTTCACAATATTTAGCATAAATTTAAAATGTCTTTCACACCCTTTAGAAAGCACACTTTACACTGGGTTGTTGTTTCAATAGATGCAAAGATAGTGTAACACACTACCTGGCAAACGTTCCCCCTTCAAAAAAAGGCTCCTCATGAAGGAATTTTCCATAGCCCTGAGGTAACTTAGAAGCCCAGAGATGAAGGTGAAGAGTTTTACTGGCCTTCATATTACCCTAATCAAGGAAACTGTGAGATCTTTCTGTGCCATCACAGAAAAATCAGCCTGGCTTTTCAGAAAGGTCTCTGTTGAGCCTAACAGAAAGCATTGATCAGAATGTTGGCCAGTCTTTACATGGCCAGCAGTTTCCTCTTTTCAGGCCTGTTGAAGAGAACCACCATCACAGTGGTTATGAACACCTTCGTTCATCTTGGAAGGGAAGAAGTAGCAGTGGAAGGGAATGAAAAATAGTGAGGTCAAATAATTTTGCAGAGAAATACTACTGAGCTTTTTTTGCTAGGTTTGATTCCTTGGTACCGTTTGTTGTCCCTGCAGCCTCCCTGGTTTTGTCTTCCCTTTGTTTTTGTTTCTCCTTTTCACACCACTTTTACAGACCCTACTTTTAATCCGGCTCCTTTCTTTCTGTGCTCTTCAGCACTCATCCATATTTATTCATGTCACTTTTTCCACAAGTCCTCTGTTGCCTAGTGCCTGATAGCTGATGCTCATTTTAATTTTCTTTCTATAGATACTAGCTGCTCCTGCCTTAGGTAGCTTTCTTCCCAAGCTGCTGTTATGGCTTCTGTGTCCCAGTTGCATAACAAGGGCTAACATATGGCATGTATTTCCTGGCCTAATAAAGAAAGATGATTTCACGGCTTATCTATTTTCCTTCTGGAGCGACTTGTAATGTGAAATATGGTGTTAATATAGGACTTTAAATGGGATGCTTTAGATGTAGCTCCAGCAAATATTAGACTCATGATCATCTTGGGTGTGTGTTGTATAAAGATGTGTTGTGACAACCAGTGAGTGAAATGTGATGTGACTGTACTTAAAAATCAAAAATCATCAGCACTACTTGAGAGTTGGAGAGCGCTTTCCCTCTTTGGCTCACCCTTCGTTCTTTGACTGAAGTTATTTTGTTGGCTCTTTTCCAGGCTTCACAAGAAGCGTTGTAGCTGTATATAGTACCTGTATGCTTGTAGTTCTTTTGAGAGTCCAGTTAAATATTATTGGCGGTTACATCTACCTAGATAATGCTGCACTCTGCAAAAATGGCACAGTAAGTTTCTTGTTTTGTTTCAAAAGTAGAACTTCCACTTTCTTGGAAGTGAAAGATTAAAAAGGGCATAGCTCAGGAATATTAGAATGAAACCAAGAGTTCTTGTAAGAGTGGGAGATGTGGAAGCATTATTGAAAGTAAGCTATATTGATGTCTTTTAATAGCCTCTAGATTTGGGTGATTTGGTGATACTACTGCTTAACAAAATCCTAGCAATATTGAAGAGTAATTTGTCTGCACTTGTATTGCTTATAGAAGGTCAATTCATACCTAAACACCAACATAAAATAACTTCTTTGCTTTAATTTTTTGTGAAACAGTAACACTGTGTGAATGATCCATGCACATGTATGTATGTATGTATCCAAGTGCTTAGGTCTTCCTAGCACATACATTAATTCCCCAAGTCAGATTTTCCTAGGACTGTAGAAGAAAAAAGTTGTCTTTGAAATTTTGACGTTTTTTTGTAACTCCAAAGGCCGTCTACGTGAATGTCTGTTGGTGGGGCCAAGCAAGGTAGAAGACTTGGGGTTTGTTTATGTTGTGTAACTCTCACTGCTCAATGAAAATAGGTGAATCCCACAGAAAGCAAATACTCCTTCTACAGAGTAAGATCTTCAAATCATTGGACAGCCCATCAAAAATAATGGATACAAACTCTGATTAATTTGCATCTGCCCTCCTGTGATAGCTCCTTCTGAGAGTCAAAAAACAGCATGGCAGGGCAGGCCTGAGAAAAGCTTTCATCAGGGTTGATGGAGGTTGTGCTTCACTTTGCAAAACCTGAAAAAGCTTTTTTAAAAGGGTGAGTTTGGACTAGAAACGTGTTTCCTTCCAGTTATTTTTCCAATAGAGAAGTAGGTTGATGGGGCCAACCCTTGAGGCATTCCTCTGGAGCAAACTGACATCGTCCTGTCTCAGTTCCTGAAAGCTTGTCTCAGAAAAGCCTTTGTTAGGGTTAGACATAAATACCGTGTTCCACTAGGTTTAATTTTTGGGGTGGTGGAGGGTCTAGTTTCACCTATAATGCAGTTTTTAAAGAGACTTTCCTATATACGAACTAAAAGTGAAAGGCTTTTCTGTGCCACTGAAGATGGAAGATCTGTATAGTATTGAAGAGATTGACAAAGGACTTAAAGATTCATGGGTTGATGGCAGGAAGAGAGTCGGATGCTAGAGAGTTACATGAAAATGGGGGAATCCACCTGCTGTAGGGGATTGTAAAGAGGGAGGAAACTGGTCACAACCGGTTTGATATTATTTTTGCACTGCTTTCCTCTGTTGACATGTCACAGACTTGGTTTTTTTTCCTCTACAGACACCACTGGCTCCCCCTGAAGTTCAGCAGCAATATTTATCAAGTATTCAGCACCTTTTAGGAGATGGTATGGTGCTTATTATAAGCTAGCTATACTTAAAAAATTCTACTGCTTTTCTGGACTTGAGCAAATCATTAGAATAATTTTGATGCTTTCCTCCCTTTTAGGACTGACTGAGTTGATAACAATTGTTAAGCAAGCTGTGCATAAAGTTTTTGGAAGGTAAGAGTTTGTATTTCTCTCTGGTTAGCTTATAAGTTTTATTGTGAATGACTGCTCCAGAAACAGTGAGTTTTATTAGAATCCAAAAAAAAAAGGAAGGTTTATTGACTGTTTCCAAACCAATGTTTTTATTACAGCAGGCTACACCTGCTGGTGCAAACCAATATAGCAGACTGGGATCCTGTTAACTGTGAACACATTATAAGTAGGAGGAAAAGGATCACTACTAATTTTGCAGTCAATGTAGTCTTCTTCCTTTCCAGTATTCCCCTTAAGCACACCCTGTCTCTTCTGGAGCTGGAACAGAAACTTAAAGATATCAGGAATGTAGTAGAACATAAAGATTCAGATCAGACTGCACCGTACTCTCCCTTATGTCATTTTCTGATGCCAGATGAAGAAAACCCCCTGGCTACACAGGTACCTGTTTCAGTTTCTTTCAGCTACCTTTTTTTCAGGCTGCATTGCTTGTTTGTTCTGGGGAGGAAGGGTGCATAATGGTCCTCCAGTTGTAGCACAGCACTTGTATCTTCAATAACTGGCGATGCTTCTTCCTGCATAAATCAAGTGTCCTTATCTCTTTAGTTGAGGCAAAGTTGTACTTTTTTCAGATGTGATTGAAAACAAGTGTCATCCTTGGAATGTCATCTTTGAGCTCAGAAACTCAGCCCAGTTACTTATTTAGCCTGTGATGTGCTCTGTAACACAATGCAGCTTAACTCAGCCCTAAGCTAAATGGCTTTAGCTGGCACTTCTGTACCAGCAAAGATGAGGGACAGCTGTTAGCATCTTGGCCAATGCACAGGGAGGTGATGGTGTGCTGGAATACTTTAGTGCTTTGGGCTGGAAAATGAGCAGGAGTCAAGAGAAAGGTGTATCTGATCTCAGTGGTAAGGTTAAAGTGATCTCCTAAATTTTCAAAATGTTTGTCTCTATCCACACCACAAGTTGGAAAAAACTCATTCTTAACATGGTATTACACTAGTATAAAGAAGAAACTTTGGCTTCAGTGTGTGAATACATGCACTTATCCCTTTAACTAAAGCTGATATGCAAGGGTTTATTTCAGTTTTGGAGGTCAGAAGTAGAAAAAAATACTTTGCTCAATTAAGTTGGGTATTTCCTGCTAATACTATTTTTAAGGGGGAAAAACCCCTGCAGTGACCACTCTAAAATGAAAATTAGAACATAAATCATAAACTGATTCATGACAATAAATCTTTTCAATAGATTTGACTTGTACATCTTGACTTAATTCCATAGTACAAAACTCTTCTACTTATTCTTAGAGTTTCCAATGGATGTCTTAATAAACAGTGTCTGTCTTTGCTTTTTTAGGCCTGTGGACTCACAGAAAGAGATGTTGCTACAATTAAATTGCTTAATGAAACTAGAGATATGCTAGAAAGGTATAGAGCAATATCTGGTATTCATATTAAACTCCTCCTCGCTATTGTTTATGTAAGATTACTTTCATGTGAGAACCTGTCAACTCTCACTTGTGAAATGTGACCACTTTGTTTTTATATTCACTAATTGTAGGCTGGGATTTTCCAAATTTATTAGACATAATCCTGCCTTAATGGGATGAGCAACATGTTCTTCTCCCTTACCTCTTCCTTGCCTTTCCTGTAGTTAAGCAGACACAGAGCAGTACTTCTCTTCTGCTAAAGCAGTGTAAATTGAGGGTCATTTTACTGGATTTCCTGCTTTGATAAAATTAACATCAGTTTGGGCTTACCAGAATTTGTTTAATGCACGGCTTTGAGTGGGTGTGTGCATCCTTTCACTGGAGTGCTGCTGAAGTGAGGCTTGTGTAAGAAACACAGAATAGGAGGGAATTGAGCCAAATGCCAAACGCCAAACTTAAAGTTTAGCTGCTAGAGGTCTGGGGCATATAAGGATGCGTAAGTTGCTCTTACGCTATTACTTAAGAGAGAGAAATGCTTTAGATTTACCTGGAGTTTAACAATCTTATGGTGGAGTTTAGGTTGTTGATTGGTCTGCTGGGGAGCTGGTCTTTCTTGAGGTGGCTGTGCTGGTGGCCTTCTGTCTGGGTCATACATCCCTCCATGTGGGAGGGACAAGGACGTCTGTCGCACTGAACAGTTGCAGGGGTTTTAGTTTAAAAAAAAAAATTAAATCCCAGGAATCAGACCTTTTATTTTGTTGTTTTTTTTTTTCCAGCCCAGACTTCAGTACAGTTTTGAGCACGTGTTTAAACAGAGGATTCAGTCGATTGCTGGACAATATGGCAGAGTTTTTTAGACCTACTGAACAGGACCTCTCTCAGAGTGGCTCTGTAAATAGGTAAATGTTTTCTTTTGTTGTGGTTCACTTGCTTTGGGTTCACAGGGAGTTCCAAAAAAGGCTCACAGTGATTTTCCTGTCTACCTGAAGTTCCCATGTTAGAAATAATTATTATTCTTGCTTGTCAAGAATAAATACAGTCTCCTCACTTTGGACAGCTAGGGGTGTTGTGTGTTTCTTCCTGGAATTTATGTAAGGTGTCTTTCCCACCATTACCTGCAGATCTAAAAGTAGGAATCAGAAGATCTCTACCTTTACCTTTTCTCCTGAGCACTGTGCAGGCAAACTGCCTTTGTAGCTAAGGAGGATTTACCTTGCTGGTGGCAGCTGCTCAAAGCTGTACTGCAGTACCTCTCCTCTGAGGCACTGAGGAAGGTGGTGTTCCCCTGCCTGGAGCAGAGAAGCTCTACCCACCAGTCTCTGGCTGCTAGTTACTGCAGTTCTCGAGGACAGTGGCATTACTGTGACTCTCCAAATACATGTAGCCTAACGCATCTATGGAGCTTTAGGTTATTCACTGGTGTGCTGGAAGAAAGATGTTAACATTCAGGATCTTGTGCCTCCTTCCTGGAAGACTACTTAAAAAGAGCTTTTATTCTGAAGATAAGTTACAGTGCAGTAAAAGTGTTAAAAATCCAAAAGCGGAGTTCAAATCATTGAAGTTTGATTTCTAAAATGTTAAAATCTTGAATAGTAATTGGGTTTATGTTTATTGTAATAACTGATGGCTCTCAGAGTAATGGTTTTATTTTGATATCTACTATTCACATCACTTAAAGTATCCTAAAGGCTTTAGTTCGGTTGTCTATCCTAAGCCTGGTTCAGAGTTTGAAATAGCATGAGGTTACAGACCAGCACATCTGTTTACATACATAACACATGTAAAGACTCTGGCTAACCCATGCTTCTGTTGCATGAGAAGCATGTGTGAAACTATGTGTAACAAGAACACTAACTGAAATTCACTCTGGTGCTTCTTTGTATTAAATGAAAGGCTTAATAAGAGAAGGAAACCTTCACCTGTATGTTTTACTTTGCAGCTTTTCAACTGTTACTTTTGAAGTAGTAATTAGGATTATTAAGATCCTATTTTAGTGGCTTTACTAATGTCAGAGCAGGTCTAGGTCAATATTTTTGTTCTTGTCTAGTCTTTCCAGTGTCAGTCTTCCTTTAGCCAAGATAATTCCAATAATCAATGGACAGATCCATTCAGTATGCAGTGAAACACCCAGTCACTTTGTTCAGGTAAGAACCTTGCTTATTTAAAATATCTCAAGTAAAAGTCAGAACTGAACATTGTATGTTTCTTTTTAACAATGTGCTTCATACAGTTTCATTTCAGTGGCTTTAAAATGAAGTAGAAATAATGGGCATAACCTTTGTAAATTTGTATTTTCCAAGAATATGGTGTTTTTCTAGAACCTCTTCCCTCTGTTAAGCTGTGCAGAAGCACAAAAAGGTCTCTTGCTTCTACTTGCAGTTCTGCTCATAAACCTTGATTAAGCAAGAAATTTGAGTTAGGCCTATGTGGGAGTGCCAGGTATTTTTCTCATGATGAATTATGTACTGCAGCAGAACCAGAATAGTGCTGGATGTGTGAGAACATTTATTCTTTAACTTTCTTCCAGGACCTGTTGATGATGGAACAAGTGAAAGATTTTGCTGCTAATGTTTACGAAGCTTTTAGTACCCCGCAGCAACTAGAGAAATGAACTGCACACTCATAGGGATAGATTGTGTATATGTAATAAATCCCTTGTGACTACTGATGAGACTCGGGTTACTTTTGTAATGGCGTAGGAGTGGCAGACCAGCAGAAAGAATGTGCTGAAAAAAGTGGGAGTAAGCCCATATTTGTTCTAATAGTGTCAGTTTCAAGCCCCCATTAAAAATACTCTTCTTGAAGGAATCATTGTATGTAAAGACTTTTCTATTTTTAAAGTGGTCAAACTCTTCCATAATTAATTTGATTATTGCCTCTGAAGGGCATCGGGTGGCAGTGTTACAAGTCACTTTTTAACAATCCCATTTCGTTGTGTGAGGTGCCTATGTTTGGGAGAAAACTAATGATAGTAACCTAGGAATAGCACAGAGTAGCGAAATGAAGTCAGGCTGCTTTCTTCTCCCATATATTTTCATAAAGGAAAACTCTCTTTTTCCTTAACTTTACAAATGTTATTCCAAAGAGTCATTCTTCAGAAAGCCTTTGCCAACTGATACACATTCTTCTTGAACAAGCTGGCCAGGCGGGAACTGCTCTTATTGTTACTTAATACTAAAGGAATGTGGATTTTTAGAAGTCCTCTTGTTTATGCTGTTCAAACAGCTACACTGTACACATTAACTTGTAAATATTTTATCTTAATTTGTATTATTAATTTTGAGTCTGTCTGTATTGTAATAAAATATTTTAATGTAAAATCTGTGTGTGTATTAACATTACCACAGCAGGAAAGGCAATACCCTCCACTGGCCCTTCACTTAAAATCCTGTAAGAATGAACATAAGTTATACAGTAATAGTTTTGCATTTATTAACATTACTCAGGAAAAATAAAACTTTAATTTCTGCACTGAAACAATTCATGCTTTTTGTTGTCTTATACCTCCCCCTCTTTGCAAACTGCACACTGCAGGTTTGTCTCTGCAAATCCTGACCCATGATGAGCTTGGGAATTTTGCAAGTCAGATGCAATCTACCCTCTGCTTAAAATGCTGTCTCTTGGACAATGCTGAGGCTCCCTGGCAACTCCTGATTATTTCTCATTTATAAAAAAGCTTGTCATTGGAGTACATAGTTTTGGCTTGTTGTCCACAGGAGGCACCCTGGTAACTTGTTTAAAACAATGTCTGTAAACAGTCAGCTTTAACCATGTAATATTATATAAAACAGCCAACATTGCCATACATTGCTTGTATCTCAATAATGGATAGATTTACTTCAGAGTAATGCTGATGCACTACCCTGCTCAGCTGCAACTGCCACTGGTTGCACACAACTGGAAAAAGTTTATTCTCTCTAAACCCAACAATTTTTACTGTACAGTTTTGTGGAAGTTAAGATTTCTTGCATTAAAGAAGGTAGATGACTGAGCAATGACATCTGAATGCTGGCTTGAACTAGCTTTGCTCTTTCTCATGGCTTTAAAAATCCAGTGCCTGGTTTCCCTTCCCTTCCCATAAATTGGCAAGAAACTAAGTGGAGAGGTCAGGGTCAATGCTCAGTTTTTCACAGAAGTTCAAAGAAACAAATTGTAGGCAGAGCTTCAAACTAGTTCTAGATTTCACAAGGTTCATTCCATCCTTTAACAACAGCCCACCTTTCATGAAGAAGTGAAGTCACTGGAGTTTTGCAGACAATCAAGAGAAACTAGTGATGAGAAAGTGAGCAAAACCTCATCATTCCCTGCTGCCCAAGACTCCAGCAGCATAGAGCTCAGCTTATGGCAGTCAGCTGTAATGTCCAGCCCCACTGACATGGCAATTGCTTGGGAGTTAACTGAGGTAGAGCTACAATGATTCCCTTCTCTCCCAGGGCAATCCATTTCAGCAGTTCCTCATAGCCAACCAGCTTCACCTGAGACAGAAACATACAATGTGATTAGAACAGCACTTTCTCGAAGCATGCGATTCTCAAATCATTGCAGTATTGACAAAAGAAATGTTGGTTGTCCTGGGTTCAGCAATAGCAGTCATTGTTCTCTGTCTTAGTAGCTGATGTAGTGCTGGTCTATAGCTACCTTACTAGCCAATATCCTTAACTGCTACTTACCAACCAAATTAATGATAATTATTAATGGTAACTGAAAATTAGTTGCCAAGTGATTACAAGCAGTAACTTACTACAAGCAATAAAGGTAGTGCTGGTGGGTCTCGAGACATACTTAGAGCTGTGAAAAGGGTACATAAACACTTTTCAGAAGTCTGGGATGGGATTTTGGTCTAAGCAGGGATCTAGGTGCTGCAGTACACGCCTTTGTATCACCCATTTCCAAAATGCCTGTTTCCCATGGTGGAACTTGTAGTCTTGAACGATCATGAGTCCCTTACAGAGTGCAGCCAGGTATTGCAAACAAAGCAGGCCTGGAGAACCCCTCTACTGAAACCACACAAATAGGGTGAGACACGCCAGCTGCTAACATGCTGAAAACAGTGGAGTAGCTGAAGACCAATCTATTGCTAAGGAACATCCTTACTCTGCTGTGCACATACACTCTAGATGCCTATTCAAGATTCAGCTATACCACTTCTGAAATTACTTTGTCTTCCTTGGCACAGAGTTGTCTTGCCTTAACGTCATATGGAACTAGACCAGAAGAGGCAGTCCAGAAACATCCATAATGCATTTATTTCAGCAGCCAGTGGACATCCAATGCATGAGAACAGAGCTAAGCCAAAGACAGTCTCTATCTTAAATGCACAGTGTTGATACCAAGCCCTGAACACCAACTGATTTGCTCTATAAATTTGCTTCCATTGGTTTATACTGCTGCTAATGTAGGTGTGGCATCATGTCCTCAACTTCTGATCACCGCTTGCTGTAAGACACATCTAGGGTTGCCGTGCTCTAGTATTTAGCCTCCCTGAGCATTGAAAACCTCTGTGTGCTTTCCTTTTGTGCAAGGCTTTGACTTGCATGATTACAGCAATTACAGTCTCACCAAAATCATGAGGATGGCTATTTATAAAGAAAGGTCATGCTAAGTTAGAGGCTACAGAGGAAACAGGAGGGGCAGCACAGTTGTTTTCCCCTGCTACTTGGCCTCCTTAGTTTGCAAGCTAAAACATACCCCACCAACAATTCTTCTCCAACAAAGTTAAACTGAAGCATCCCACTGGGAGGACTACGACAAAGAGGTCCCAGAATGAAAATAAACACTCCCTGGGTCCCTTCCAGTGCACTCTGTCCCAAGCTATGCATTCCCAAAGAAGCCAGAAACTAAAAGAAACACGATGGAACACGACAAATCCTAGGTGTTTTCCTTCAGAGCATGTTCATTTCTTACATTGTTAAAAGCCTTGCTGTTCTAAAGGGGAAGAGTGAGGTGTGTTGTCTTTTACCTGTGTTTCTCCAAGCTTGGCTCGTGGCTCACCAAGTACCAGAGTCCCAGAGACTGGCCAGTCAAGGAAGATAGCATTGACTTTCCCCTCTTTAGGGCTGCAAGTGTACCTGGTTGGAAATAGCGAATAGAAATGCATGTCAATTTTGCCTTGTAAATTTTCTGAAGCGATATATAGAGTGCTTTCAGGACTGGAAAAATGGATTTGAAGATTTAGTGTTAATTACATTTTCACACACACAACCGTCTTTTCAGGCAATTTATAGCCTTTGATAAAGTACTGATCCTTGAAAATGTGTTCCAACAAACTAGATGTAACAGAGACTATTAAATAACTGAGTTTGGAGGTAAACATCTGTAGTAACTGAAGCACATAGTATCTCACTGCTGCTCAGCCATAGAGGACTCCCTCTTTCCTTCCATTATTTAACAAGGTTTTATTGCTCTTGGAGGCTAAAGCGAGATAGCTAAATCTTACTGGTAACTGCAGTAAGACCCACTGAAGTGGAGAAGAGACAAGACCAAAACCCTGATGGATTGTTAAGGCATTACATACAGCAGCTGTGAGGCACAAAGGCAGAGCAGAGTCCAGAGACTGAATTTAGTGACCAAAAAATTGCAGTTCTCTTCCCATGCATTTTTACCTTAAAAAGTAATGCTAGACTGGTTTCTAGTTTCTTTCTCTCCCCTCTTTCTCTCTAAAGAGTGCCATCACCTTTGTGCAGATAAACACTTCATAGCAGTTTTATATTTCCAGATTTTTTTTTATATAGTTTCTGTTGCCAGCTACACTAAGAAGCACAAAATCACTAAGGAAACGTCTGCAAGCTTCCCTTCAGCCTCAGCATGATCACAAAACTACGGTCTGACACCCATTGCCCACCTACAGTTCTAGACACACTTTTATGTGCAGTTACATAAACTGTCAAAAAGGTTAATTTCTTCACACACACAAGGTGGTGATTTCTGTAGCACCAAGCCATCATTAAGAATTTCAAAGTGTCACATACACTGTTAATTGGAAGAGTTGATTTTGATTCAGTCACCGTACCACACTCCTGGGGTGAATGTGTCGTTCTGTGCTCTCCATGGTTTTGTTCCATAGATGGCTCCTCCATTGACTTTCAGCCAGGCACCCATCTGCCTCAGGCGCTCCTCAAATACAACGGCGATGCGACCATCATGAGTGGGCCCAATATTCATCAGGAGGTTACCTCCACAAGACACTGTTTCTACAAGTTGCTGAAATGTTTTTAAGCACATACGCAGAGCATACGATCATAGTTAATAAAATCATACATTTGAAGTACTTACCAAAGTCTGCCATACTGCTTCAGAATGATGAATCAAATGAGTTATGTTACTGTTGCATGTTTAGACTTTCGGGGTCATCCCAACAGTCAATACAAAATTTAAGCTCCCATGAAACAAAGCTCTGCTGGCAATTTTTATGGCAGAAACCAGACCAAAATGCATTTCAGCACCAGTATGTCCATCGTACATTAGAATCAGAGCCTACAACTTTTTAATATTTTGACTTCTAGGGTTTTACTGATAGAAGGGATAGATGATTTCTGTATGTGAGAGGAGAATAAAACTAATAGATGCCACTTCAGTTTTACAGAAGCTAAGAGGAGCAACTTCCTTTTTATTCCTCTGTTTGATGCTCTTCCTGTTTTACAGAGACGTCTGTAAAATATGAGGAGGCCTTCTAAAGTCCATAAATATTTGTGTTCACATTCACACTGCCCTCCAGAGATCATGGACTGAGATGCACACAGACAGCTGGAGATAAGCTACTGAATGAATTTATACCTTCTGCCTCTGAAAAGAGGTTACTTCTATTTTGAAATTATCTTTTGCAAGACAGTACTAGGGACAAATTTAGATTAAGCAACAATAACAACCTTCCCCTCGCCAGCTGAATTTTGCAATTAAATGCATTTATCTGGAAGATTGACTGGTCTTCCTGTCACTCGGTTCTCCTAAGCTTCAAGTCTTTTTTTAATACTTTAGATTAGCAAAGGGACTCGATATTCCATTAACACCAGCTCTCTGCATCTGCTAGTGTCTACCTGTGTATCTGTAACAAGAGCGTTGTTGGGTTGGTTTTTTTTCCCTTTAAATGAAGTGGGATAAATGGAAAGTTTCTTGCTACGAGGTAAAAAGACTATTAAGAGTCAGAAACTTTCTAGCTAGAAGGGGAAAAAGATGTAGCCTTCAATCAGGAGTTCTTAAATAGCAACTGCGAAGCTGCAAGTGTTTGCTTCTCATGGACTTGCAGGTGCAGTTACAGGAAAAACCTGGTAGAAAAGGTAATTATGAAACTATCCAGATCAGTCCTTACTCATGGAGGAAACCGCTTCTAAGAAACTTACTGAATTTCTACTAACCAATGTTTCTCTTGGTTTTTTCTATAAAATTAATAAGAATTATATGGATATTCCATCTTGCCAGTGCTAGGCTGGAAATGAACAGAATTATTTATTATGTCCCTGAATAATTATTCAATTAAAATAATATTTTAATAAAATAGATATATAATAGAGATGCTATATAGCATAATATAATAATCAGGTGGCAGAATCAGAAGTTGAAGGCAACATCTTTGTTCCCCTGTACCTTCACCAAGTCCTCGATTGTGAGGTAATCTCCAAGCTGTGCGTTCCTCCTGTACCCCCACGACTTGCTGTCAATGGTCATGCAGTTTTCCCACTTGTGAGGCAGGAGGTGGCCAGGGTTATACCGGTCACTGCAAGTGTAGAAGCCGCCATGTGTACAGATGCTGCCAACCCCCCAGCGGTCATTGGTCACAACTGTGTCCCTGACTGGACTGGAAAGAGAAATGTTATGATTTTTATACTATAAAATGCAGTCATAGCCAGTGTAGTCCATTTCCACACACACCCCTCTCAGAAGCTAACATCTAGGATTACTTCTGTACTTATTAACTTACTACAATCAGAATAAGTGTTATTTCAGGAATCCTATTCTCGTCCTTTGCTAGTACAAGGTCCAGACTGACATTTCTTAGGGAAATATGCTCCAGACTTTCATAAAGGTCTGCCAGAAACTAGCCTGCACTTTACATCCACTACCAGATGTTCAGTCTGTGATGACAACAAGGCACCCATTTTTTCGAATTATCCTGCTCTCCTGTTTGTCTGTGCAGCAGACTTCGGGAAGAACATGATTAGGTAGAATAGCCAACACCATCTTAACTGACTGATTTGACAAATATGAAACAGACTTTTTCTAAAGCAAGCTTTGACGGCTCTAGGGAAGACCTGGATTCTGTATTACAGGAAAACTAGTATTTAGTTAAGCCTTGCAAGTAGAGGTAACAGGTTCCACAAAATATACAGAAAAAATGAGACAAAGAAGAACACCGCAGAATTTAAGATGAGGAGCTAAGCCAGCATCATTACGTACCTTGTCATTATACAGCCAGGCCAAGAAACCAGTACTGTTCCAGTAAGTATCTGGTGCATTTCCATTCCCATCAGACCAAATTATTTCTGGTTGGTACTTGGTCACAATTTCACAGAGTTCTGGTAATGATTTACTAGTTGGAAACTTTCTTGTCATAAAGGCATTGGCAGCATCCTCAAGGAAGAGAGGATTAAACCATTCAAACAGGGAATGGTATAACCCAAAATGCAGGTCAGTCCTGTTTCTAACAGATGTTGCTAGTTCAGCCACAAGATCTCGTTTTGGTCCCACATCAACAGCATTCCAGTTCCAAGAATATTTGGACCCCCATAAAGTAAAGCCTGAAAACAGAAAAATTGAAGGATAAAAAGAGGAAACAGAGAAGGGGAAGTTATAGTTCCACTTTCTGAAATGTAGTGTACAAGTGTGTTGCAAAAAATAAACATAATTAAAATCATATATGTAATAATATTGTTATGCTATAAAGTATGCCTACAATCTGTTTATGCATGATGATAGCAGTCATAACACCAGAACACCATGCCACTTTTTTTTTTTTTTCCCCACACATACATATATGCATTTATATTTTCCAGCTCTGTACTATCTCAGGGTAATTATTCTTTCTCCTTAATTATTCATTCCATTCATATATCCCAATTAAATTGGCCAAAAATACAGCAATTTTCAAGGCATCTACATTTTCACTGAATGTATGAATATGAACTGTGAATACACATTCAACAACTGGAAGATAAAAGGTTTTCTCAGCTGCAGAATGTACAAGCTACCATTTGCATTCAAAGACTATTGTCCTCCCTTCTGTTTATGTCTTATGTGAATGTTCAGTTCTTATCTGTCTGGACACTTACAACAGCTCAATCAACTCCTCAGTGCATGCATATAAACTCCTGAAACAGCTTTTAAAGTATCAGCAGCGATTTAACATTTCAGACATCCAGCAATCCAACACAACCACAAGTACTACCACACTGCAGACTTCAACCACTGGCAGAGGAGCTCCACTCTCAACTTCAAACTGCTTTATACTCGCTGTCTAATAAATCTTGCACCATTTTTGTGAACTGGATACATGTACTTGTATCTACAAGACAAAACAAGCTCAAAATTCATGCCCCAGGCTACAGGAAGACTAAATGAAACACAGTTCTTTTGAAGTCACAGGGAATTACACCACAGGAATAATCAAGATCAAGATTTTATGTGTGTCAGAGCAGAGATGAAAATTCCCAAGTCTTGAACCCACATCTCCCCAAAGACCAACAACATTCACTCCATGTACTCTCATATTGCATCTTAGTATTTTGTACTTTCTTTGCTACCATATTTCCTTCCAACCACTTTCATTTTCTTTACTCTGCAAAGCATTCTTACAAGTGCAGTGCCAAAAATCAGTCATGCCTGTAAAGTTAAAAACCTAGTTCAAAGTTTCAGCTTCTTTGCACTGCATCAGGAAGAGCTATTCCCTGTGTATGCTTCCAACTCTGAAGCTGATCCCTGGAACATACTCCTAAATTCCTTGGAGAAACCTACAGAGCTCATTAACTGCCTGTACAAGGTGGCTCCCCATATGTTAAATGGTGCAAAATTCACTTTTTTGGTTCCTCAAGCAATAAATTTCACAATAAAAAATAAACTGCTGCAGGAAGCTCAGCTGCCCACACTGCTTCAGGCTGTCTTACCTATGGCTAGAGAACAATGGCACAATCTACTTTTCCTCCTACGCAAGCTTCGTGGCCATAGCTTTTGTGTAAGTAAGAGCCAGGAAAACACATGCACATTTATTGGGTGGTTCATTTCCTCCTTGGCTGGGTTGGGACAGGTAAGACTCTGGCTTTATCTCTCTTAGAAATCAGGAAAGTCACCTGGATTTTTCTACTGTTGACAGAAATGCACCAATTACTAACATTCACAGACTTTCCACTTACCTTCATGATGTTTTGAAGTTAAGACAACGTATTTTGCACCTGAAGCCTTCAAAATATCTGCCCACTGGTGGGGATCAAAGAATTCTGCTGTAAACAGCGGCCCAAAATCTTCGTAACTGAATCCAGGTGGGTAATTTGCCTCCATAAATTTCACATAGGGCTCTCTCTTTTCCTTCTGCCAGTACCACCTACAAAACATAGAGTAACACATGTCTGCTGGTGTATTTTTAGACGAAGAAAATAACCAGAATCATCAGCTCCTATTTGAGTTCACACTGACAGGCACATGCACTGACAGTATATGACACTGTCAGTAAAACAAAACTGCTTCAGAACAGTCTTAATTATCAAAGATCTCCTTTTCTCTGTCCTCTTTGGCCATGCTGTACATCTTTCAAGCACTCCACTTTCCAAAAGTCACAGAATTTCATTTTGAGCAATGAAACACAGCAGCTACACTTTGGCAAAATGGCAGTCTTGCTCAGTACCCAAATCCCAAAACCATACCAGAGTGCACAGGCAGACAGTCCATATAAGCAGCTCAGGTGGCAGAAAGAATGCGCTTTTTCTGGACTAGCATCTCTCACCCGCCTCAAGTCTCACACACCAGGCATCTCTGCTCTGCCCCACACACTGAAGCTCCTGCAGTCCACAAACATGCAGGGCAGCAGCTTAACCTCTCTGCCAGCCCAGAGTTCTCTACACCAAATGCAGCAGAGTGACCTGATATGTGAGCAGCTACCCACAGTCCCAGAGCAAGAGAGAGCTGTGCCTGCAGTGTGCTGCAGCCACTGCACATACGAGGCTGAAGCAAAGACACCATACAAGAAAGCATGTCCTTCCACAGCAACCTGCCTCTGCAATCAGGTGCACATCTGTCACAGGCTCTAACATGCAAGCACACACCTACCTGCCTGCCAGTGCACACAGATTTAGGAACTAGAAGGAAAAATAAGCTTATGATGTATTTTTTCATCCTACATAGCAAAGACAGAGACAGTTTCTATCCTGTACTTCCCCGTGGCAGCGATCAGTGTTGTCACTATTCCCGCTGGTCTAGTCCACAGCAAGGCTTTGAGCTCAGCTCTGTAGTCAGAGTGGCCTCTCACCCTCATCATGCACAGAGATCACAAGTCACCAACACCACTATTTATTTTCAACCTGCTTCATCATCCACTAGCTAGTAATGAAAGAGAACTCGAGAAACAGCACACAACAGTCCTTACTGCATAATCAGCCTTATTGCTGCAGGCCTTTTAACAACACCATATCCTGTGACTGCTAATGCTTATGTAGAAAAGGGTCTGAAAGCATTCACCTTTCTATGAATGAAGCCAACAGCAAAAATCCTGTTGGCAAATTTAGACATAAATGAAAACAAATTGAAAGCAAATTAATAAACCAGGCCAGAATCTGAATATTTGAAGCGTGTTTCCTTCTCCTGTCCTGGAGTCCACATGTGGACTCTGACCTCAGTTCTGCAAGACCACAGTAACTTTATGGATATTTGTCCTGGTTTAAGTCCCTCAATAACTCACGCAGTCGTTCTCTCACTCAATCCCCCCTCTTTATTCCCCCATTCCTAGGGGGATGGGGAGGAGAATCAAAAGAATGCAACTTCCACAGGTTGAGATAAGAACAGTTTAGTAACTAAGGTATAACACAAATCACTACTGCTACCACCAGTAATAATACAAGAGAAATACAAAGAAAAAGAATACAACTGCTCACCACACGATATCAAGCCCGACCCAGCCACGAACCCCCTCTGTGCACCCCCCCCACCACACCCTTCTGGGTCTCTGCTCTCCGTTTTTATCCTGGGCATGATGTGCTGTGGTATGGAATAACCTCTTTGGTCAGTTTGGGTCAGGTGTCCTGTCTCTGCTTCCTCCCAGCTTCCCCTCCTCCCCAGCAGAGCATGAGGCTCAGAAAGTCCTTGGTCAGACCAAAATATTACCAAGCAGTAACTGAAAACACTGGTGTTATCAGCTCAGTTCCCAGGCCCAAAATCAAAAACACAGCGCTGCACCAGCTACCAAGGAGGAGAAAAAAAAAAAAAAAAAAAAAAGACTGTAAGCACAACTTCTGGTAGCAAAAGGGAAAAACAAATCTAGAAGAACTGAGACAGCCTTCTTCATTGAAAGAATCTGGATAAGACCCCCACACCACTCTGATTTTGAAGTATGTAATTGCATAAAGAAACAGGTAATATTCTTTTCCTTTGTCACACTGTTTGCTAACATGAGCACTTCCACTTTGACATGTTAAGATTCTAGAAACATCCTGACCAAGGCTGAACAGCCGCAAGGGAAGCCTGATGGGCTGGGTGATGTTAAGAGTTTCTAACTTTCCATCTGAAGCTGCTAACACAGGACCTCATCATCTGACCGCACATGCTGCTTGAACCCAAAGTTAGCTGCTCCCCATCCCCACTGGGAAAGCAATTTATTAGTAAGTGGAGTCCACATTAAAAACCTGCTGAAACTCTTGAACATAACTGAAAAGAACAGAGAAAGCATTGTCAGAGAACAGCACTTTGTTTATATTCATGTTAGCTTGTTTACACATCTTGTATTTAAGGTTTACTACAGCTCTGCCACATAACTGCTGTTATTCTCATATTGTAAATAGTAATGTGACTCACTTGAAGTCATACAGGAAGTATTTGGCAGAGCATGGAAAGAAGGTAGAAAAAAAAATGCTGACAGGCAAGGGGCCTGAATCAGTGAACACACACACACACACACAAACCAAAGGTTTTATTCAGCCTTTGAATCCAAATTATTTGAAGGATCAGCGGTTTAGGCTCTTCTAAGCAGAAAGTACCCTTTAATAACAAAAAAGAAGAAACCCACCAAGAGCAGAGAATGTGCACAAGAAAAACGCAGGCAGCTTGCCAAGCAAAGGCAGCGACGGGAGGAGTGATGGACTGCTGCGCTTCCCACAGACAAAGCGGTGCCCCAGAGCTCCAGCAGCAGCTGTGCAAGGCTTCTCCAGAGCTGGAGTTCCCCAGTGCCTGGTCTCACGGCGCTCGGGGAGACCCCTTTCACCGATCCCTTCACCACAGCCCTGGAGAGGTTTCCTTCTGCCGCTCAACCAACCGCCTCTTTCACAACACTGTGGAAAACACATCCTTAACTCTACAAGCCAACATATTCAAGAGTTTTAGGGCACGGCAGACACGGTGAGACATACCAGAAGCACATCAAACTCTGCTTCCTTCGTAAACGGCGCCATAAAGTCCGTGGCCTCAGGTGGAAAGAAACCTCTTCCCACACACCTCAGCTCCAGGGTCAGCCTGCAGAGGGGCCTTAAACCTAACCATCGCTTTAAAGGGGGAACACCAAGTCAAACCTCGCCTGCCCAAAGAGCAATTTTCCAAGCAAACTCCTCAGATCGCTGGCACGACTCAGCCACAGCAGCTCTACCTCGGCGCGCCCTGGGCGGTAGCGCTAGGGACGACGCCGCCGGGGAGGCGCACGGGCTGGGCAGGCCAGGGAGCTCACCAGAACCACTCGCTGCCGAAGCTGGGCACCGAGAACACGCCCCAGTGGATGAAGACGCCAAACTTCGCCTCGTCAAACCAGGCGGGAAGCGGCCGGGCGTCCAGCGATCCCCAGGTGGGCTCATAGCGAGGCCGCCCGCCGCCACCCGGCGGCCGCGCCGGCAGCAGGCCGGGCAGGCCCAGAAGCAGCAGCAGCAGCGGCGGCGGCGGCGGCGGCGGCGAGGCGCGGCCGAGCCAGCCCGGCATGGAGGCGGCGGGTTAAGAGGAAGCGGCTCCTCAGGGCAGGGGTCCCGAAGCTGCACGGCCACGCAGGGTAGAACAGGACTCGCGGGCTAGCTCATAAAGCGGGCGGGGGCGTGGGGCGGGATATGGCTCCCCCCGCCCCACCGCCAGGTCCGCCGCAGCACGCCGCCCTCCGGCCAAAACGTAGCCTGTCCGTAGCTACCCCAGAGGAAGGGCCCCGGCCCCGGCCCTAGCCCTGGCCTTGGCCTTGGCCTTGCTAAGGCTCATCCCCGCCCTCCCCGGCTAAGCCAACAGCGCCGCGGCCTTTGCCTTCTCCGCATGGAGAAGAGCGCCAGTCTTTGGAGGCCTCGTCCCCGTCGGTGCCGTGTTATCTCGGTGCTCGATCACAAATTGTCACCTGGATTTTGAGGATTTTAAGCAAATGAAGTAACTGAGTTCTGCTTTGGCCAGCATCCCACAGTGCTTCTGCAGCCACCTCTGGCCCAGACTCTACCGGCTCAGCTCGGCATGGCCTGTTTGTGTTCTGCTTGTCCCAGGAGCACTATCTCCTTCAGGGCTGCCTGCCAGGAAGGACAAAGTGTGACACTCATTGCTCTGTAGCTCCTTCCTGCCCGCTTGTACATAGTGGCTTCCAGGACAGAGAGGTGCCCCAAAGCCTGTCAAGGAAGCATGTGCAGAAGCTGCCTCCATTCAGATGACACTTGACATTTGTGCTGTGATCATGGGTGGCAGGCACATAGTTTAAAAGATGCATCTTCCAGCAGGTTTTTTTGGTGTTTCTATCTTTCTTTTTTTTTTTTTGGGATGATGCTTCTCCAGTCTTTCCTGATGCCAAATTGTATGTTTTTGCATCAGACCCTGGGATGCAGCCAGGGGATGGCTTATGTGAAATAATTTGGCTTAATCAGCAAATACTAACTTCCCAAAATCATCACCACAAATGGAAATTTCTTTGGCAATCTCATCAGAGCTGTTAAAAATGAATGAGCAGGCGACTGAATTAATCTCTGCCCACCTGGGAATGCGTACTCTTTACTGCTGTTCTACAGAAACAGAACTCCAGTTTCCAGAGCCATTAACCACAGTTGTTACATTTCATCCAAAAATATTGAAGGGCTCTGAGAAGAGGCACTATATATCTTTTAAAAGTTTTCATTTATATTCATTGATGACTGTATTAAGTTAGAGGCTGATAAAGACCATTGTGACTTCCATGATATTGTTCTTTCTGACTATTCACATGACTCTGATTTATAAAAGCACTTTGATAATTACAATAGGAGCCTCTTCAAATCTCTTTTTCATTTAGTGCTGACCTACTTTCTTTCCGTCTTCTTTTACCTTCTCCCCTTTAGATGTCACTTTACTTCACAAAAGGGATCCTTAAACGTTTTTGACCTCTCACTATGGTATCAGTATCTTTTCTAGTTTATCTTTGGATTTCTTCATGTTCTCCTTCTCGTTTTGATCACACCAAAAGATTGCAAACTCTGAGCAGCACCTTTGTGTGGGAATTTTGAAGTAGACTCTGAAGCTCATTCTGTACAGCACACCAAAGTTACAACTTTGGCTCTGTGGCTCAAAATGCTTTGAATGAAAAATGATGTAGAAAAAGGTCAGTGGGCTTTGGGTCATACCCCTCATATCAGTGACCTGCCATCGACCTTGGTGAGATTTAGAGCATGTAGTGTGTATTTCAATAATGAACTTGATCACATATTTTAAATTAAAAATAATACTAAATAATCATAAATTATATTAATAAATTAATATTATCTAAAGTATAATAAATTATAAGTAAATATTAATAAATTATAAATAATTATTAATTACTAATAATAATTAACAAAAGAAGTAGAAACCACCTCAGTAAGTAGCAGTCATGAGTTACACTCCTGGTTAAGGCATAAGCAGGTTAAGAAAATGTCACCAGCCCACACAGGCACAGCTACTGAAATCTTCAGTGAGGGAAAAGGTCCTCAGTGCACAGCCTCATCTGTAATGATGCAAGCTGCAAAGGGTAAACAATAAAAATAGTAACACTGTAGGATTTTGTGAATAACACAAGACCAGTATCTGCAGCTGCAGGAAACCTGGGTGCACTGCCCACCTGCGTGATGCTGGAGCCACCAGGCCCTAGCCAAAAAGGCTGTAAGCATGGAGCTCATGCTGTGCATTGCAAGAAGCCCCTGCCTCTCACTCTCCCTGCACAGCCCTGCTGGGAAAGCTCTGTGCAGCTGGAGAAGGAGCAGGCTGGAGATGGAAATAATGAAGGCAATTGCCTGGGAGATGCTAAGCAGAAAAGACCTTTTGACCTGACTAATGGCTGACATATGAGACTTGTGTACTGGATCAATTTCTTGGGCAAAGGCATAGGGTGCTGGAGCTGTATCACTCCTGGGAAGACTGGAAAACCACTGTGCCTGGGGAGCTACACAAGGCTTAGCAATGAAAGGAGAGTGCTCAGCTGTTTGGGTGGAAGCAGAGACCAGAAACTGCATTTCACATGAACAAGTTTCAAACTCTGTAGGATTTGATTCAGAGCTGGAGAGTGGTAGTTGCTAAAATGTTTTGATACAGCCTGGCACTGGAGGCATTACAATACAGGATGAAGTCTTGTCTTGTCTATGCAATGGTGCCAGTGGCTTCAGGACAGCAAGGATTTTATTCAAACAGAATACAAAATATTTTCCAGTGAAAATGAATCGTGTTGTAAAAGTGTATCTGTAAAGCAACACCAGAAAATGAAACCACCTGTCTTGACTTTGCTTTTGCTGAAGTTGGTGTGACTCCTGCTTCTGATCTGAAAGCCAGGAGAAATACTTTCCTCCCAAAACCTTGTGTCACACGGTCGTAAACCTGGTTCTGACCAGCCTCTTGCCTGCACCCCAAACCTTACAAAGACGAAAAGGAGGGGGAGTCAGGAGATTTGACTCACCTCCCTCCCTGCTCCGCTGCAGAGGTGCGATGCCCTGTGCAACCTCCCGGTTTGGCGGGGACGGGCCGGAGAAGGAGGAAGGAGGGCACCCTGTTACACGAACCAGAAGTGGTGGTGTCGGTTGCTCGGCTCTTTTATTAACCGATGCTTTTGTTTTCCGAGAGTTGGAAATGACTGGAGAGGGAAGCATGAAGACCCCTTTGCTTTGACCCTGTGCAAACGTAACATTTAAGCTCCTACAGACCCCAAACGCCCTTTACGGTCCCGGCGGGGCGGCCCCTCTCCGGCGGGGCGGTCGGAGACGAGGGGCGGCTCTTCCTCTTCAAACTTTCCCTTTCCCCTCCCTCGCTGCCTCTTTCCCTCCTCTTTTCTCTTCCCTGCCTCTCTCGGCTCCCCGACGGCGATGGCTGAGAGGCCGGGGAGCACCGGGGAAGCACTGCTGCCCTCCTGGTCCTTGCCCGGTCCCCGCTGCCGCTCCCAAAGCGACATCTCCTCCTTCTCCTCCTCCCGGAGAATCCGCCAGCTCCGGTCCAACGTGGGTGGCTCAGGTAAGGGGGAGGGAACTGAGGGTCCTTGTGTCCGAGCCGCCCCCGAGCCGAGCTGAACCGGGGAATTTGGGAAAAGACATCCTCCTCCACACTCTTCCCTCTTCCCTCCCACACGTAGGACTGGCTCTCTCGGTGGCCAAAATGTCTGTCCCTGGTTTATACGGTGTTTGATCTACCCCTCTAGATAATATTCATGAAGTTCCTGGTTTTCATACATGTGTTCTCAGTTTTAAACTGAACCCCAGTGCAGTGGTGGATACCCACCCTTTCCTCAAAGCATCTCTGACTGCAAGGGCAGAAAGCCCCAGGAACGCTTCAGGGTACATTATGGGGACATCAAAACCCCTTGTCTTGCCACTTCACACATTACACTTCAGTCATGTGTTAGAATTTTACCTCATGCTCTTACATCTCCTGTGGGTGAGGCAAAAGAATGTGTGAGTCTGTATCCCCCCATCCTCCATCAGGAGGTAACCACTGCAAATGAACATGGGGTGATTTAGGGGTGGAAGCCTACTCTTTAGAACACTATAGACTTTCTGCAGCATT
Source organism: Myiopsitta monachus (assembly GCA_017639245.1). Taxonomy (NCBI): domain Eukaryota; kingdom Metazoa; phylum Chordata; class Aves; order Psittaciformes; family Psittacidae; genus Myiopsitta; species Myiopsitta monachus. The sequence goes on along the minus strand of CM029925.1, from coordinate 49,195,804 downwards.
CAGAATAGCTTTGCTGTGTAACAGGAGAGGAACTGAGGGTCCTAGTTTACAGTGCAGATATTTGAAAATGGTCAAAGTCAAATAAATACACACCCAGTTGGGTCACTCAGGCTGCTTCCTGAGTTTGGGTATTAAGAAAATGAAATTCTGGTCTTCATACTACTGAGCACATCTTGAAAATGAATGCTTGCCCAGTTGCAAATCAGCTTTATTCTATTGACTAAAGCAAGCATCACTGGCAATGCAAGTATTTTGGATGCACTCATACACTCTGCTACGCAGAGGTACCTGTGACCCAAAACACTGTCAGGGAAGCTCCAATGTGCACTGAAGGACCTCCCCTGTGCCAGCAGAAGTAGGACAGCCCAGTGTGCAGTCAGGTATATAATGGATCATGATGTCCTTCTTGCTTGCTCCTCAGGGAGTGTTATGATTAAGCAGACTATTTGCTTGAGGAAGCTCAAATATACAGCTGACTGCCCAATGAGGGCAGAGGAGAGAGGGAGTGAAAAGTTGCTCAGTTCCCATAGGAGGAAATAGATTCAACTTCTGGGGCCAGAGGCTGCAAGCAAAAACAACTCTGCATGCCATTGTCTACATAATTTTCTGCTCTATCTTTCACTATCTCTGCTTAAAAGTTATGTTGAAGAACATTTGCGACAGGGAGGGGGAGGAGGTTTCAGTGGTGTGTCCAAATCAGAAAGGACTACTTTTAGATGTAAGGTGGAAGAGTGCTGCATGAACAATTCCCTACAACTTGATGTGTACAGAAGATGCCTTAACCAGGATGCATAGCGGTCACCACAGAGGCTGACAATGTTGAGACTATGTCCATGTTAGAATGTTTGTTGTTGGCTTAACTATAAAGACTGCTAAAAAATGAGCTGGGTTTATTACAAGAGACTGCAAATCCAGTGGAGGTAAAATGATAATATTTTCAAAGATGTGTTGTCACTTGTAGTTCCTTACACGCAAAGTTTAGTCCTCCCTGTTGGCCTATTTGATTTTTTCATTTAGTTTTGAGGGTGTGCTTCCTGCCAGCAAATGACAAGAATTGCTTTCTCAGGTTTTTATTTTTTCAACATCTTTTTTTTTCGTTCTGCATTTTCTCTACTGCTACTTCCTGTATTTTTTTCCAGCTGCTCACTGGGGACAACAAAAAAACTTATATGCTGCCACACAAATGTTGATTCTCTCTTTAAAAAGAAGAATATGCATTAAAGATACAAAGCTGTTCAATTTTTAATGTGGTGTTTGGGTAATTGTTTTTGTACTGAGATGCCATTAAAACAACCTGCTTTTCATTCCCCTACTAACCTGAAGAGCAACTATAAGAGGGACAGAAACGTGAAGCACTTAGAGAATATGAACCTTATTGTTATTTTTGCTTCTACCTCTTTCTCTAGCTGTATCATTTGATTAAAGTAGGTCACTCATTTACATCAGATGTTACCTGTGCTCCAGCTGCTCCATTTAGAAGAGAACAATTTGCATTTTAAATGACCCGCAAAATGTTTGCTTGCTGCCTCTTCCTGGAGTGATTCAACTTGCAACTGATGAAGTCTCAAGTTGCAGTTTCTGTTGCATATTTGTCTTCGTCTTCTAGATCCTGACACCAGTTGTGCTGAGAAGATAATACTGTCTCCTCTTACTCCATCAGTGATGGGTTGGTACTCCTATAGACAACTAGCCCTGTCGTTTATTTTACCACCTCCTGATCCACCACTATCAATGCAGGATCTGTTAAGAGGTGATATTTGTAGAGACCCTTTTAGCTAAGGGAAATATAACAGCCTTTCTAAAAGCAGCTTTGGCAGTGGCTCATAAAATGCATCTGTTTATTGGCCTAGATTGGTACTGTATGTATTTTGATAGTATAGTGAAGCTGGTCAGGTAGTTCCCATGTTTATGCTGCTTTCTTACCCCCACTCCTACCTCTGCTATTATCATATGCTGAAAGAAGCAGCTTCCTGGCATCACTTCACACGATCTCACTTCATCAGCTGTGGTCCAGTTTATGAGGACAAAATAATTATTTTCTTCTTCTTAAAGCTGGCCTTTTCTTTTAGAGTTAGTGGTGGAAGATTACTTAATTTCCCTCTCTGGGCTGTCACCTCATCTATCGTTGTATCAGGCCTTTACCTTCCACCTCTTTTTACTTCTGGTAAGACCCAGTGAGGGATAAAGTGATCCTCATCATGAATAAGAGTGGCACAGTCTAGATGTTTGATTTAGACCCTGAAAAAGTGTAATGTCAGTGAAGTTCAGAGCATCTGTGGCAGCATAGCCTGTGCATCACTTCAGCATCGTGGTATGCTCCACCTGACAACTAGTCTCAAGAAGACTAGTGAAGAAAAGCATAGTCCCCTAAAATTTCAGGGCAACACAAGAGCCACTTGAAGAAAGCTTATTGAATTCCATACCTTTAAGCAGCTTTCTGTGTTTAGCAATTACACTTAAACTCACCTTAAATGTGGATCAAGTTAGCCAAGTTTCTTGACTTGCCCAGCATAGATGGGGACCAAACTGTATTTGAAACATAGACCTTGTTCAAATGCTTTCCCAGAACTTCTCCAAAATGTAGATTCGGTGGCTATGGGGCTGAGGGCAGCTCTCTGTGTGAGCAGTGAGCCCTGGGGTGCAGGGTAAATGCTCTTTCATATCAGCCACCACCATGCTCTGGTTGTGAAGTGGCGATGGCAGTTCTCTTCATGATAGCCCTCAGGTACCAACCTCAGCTACTGAGCTGCCTGCTCTTTATGTGCTTGTCCACATAGACAGTGTGCAATTTGCTCTCTTTTTAGTGTTGTGGTTTTTGTTATACAGACTTACATTTTGTTCCGAAGGTGATGAGGTTTGTGGTGAGCTACATCTTGATGAAATGGGAACTTTGCTGCTCTGAACAGAAGTCAAAAAGCCACCCATTTCTCCATTTTGGAACTGACACTGTCATACTGTTGCAGTTCCTCTTGAAATCTTGCTCTTTAGCAAGAAGTTTCAGATTCATTCCACTGCTGGGAAGTGCACCTTGTAGGTAGAGAGGGTTCCATTCCTTTAATGCTTTTTTTGGTGTCTTTCTGATGACAGATGAAAAAAAAAAACAACTACCCACCAACAAAAAGCTACCTGAGAATTCTGATAGCAATGCATCGATACCTCAGGCTATAACTCAGATGCTGTGTTGCAGCAGAGAATGAAAGGCCAAGTGTAAGCTACAGTCCTGCCTCAAAACTTGTACATCTCAGGATTATTTAGGAATTTTGGGCTAGCAGACTGGTCCTTTGCAGACTCATTTATTCAAAATGATCATGAGTTACAGCTATAATGCCATCTGCTGCTGACTCCAGAATAGAGTGGGTGAAAAAGCATTTAATATCCTCCAGTTAAGTGAAGAATTGGGGAAGCTTTCATATAGTGATCACAGCATCAGAGTGACTGATACTGGAAGGGAATAAAATTTATGATTTTTGGACTTATTTGAGCTTTTCAATATTACAATGCTCCACTTTGCAAACTTAACAAATGTCAGATTCTCTTCTTAATGGACAAATTTTCTGGTTGATGCAAAGGAAATGTTTTTGATAGCTAAAGGTATCTGAGACTCTAGGAAGAGCGAAACCCAGAATACTCTTATTCTATATATTGATGATTATCTACGGGCATGGAATATAGGGGAAAAGGTAAATTCTGTGTGTGTAGGTAGGTAGCTGTTAAGGTTTGCCTGTATTTCCCTCTGCACTTGTAATTATATTTTCCAAAATGGCTGCATTCCAATTTCTTGCATCTAATCCCCATATACACCAACCAAGAGTTCTACCAAGGTCTATGGGAGTTGAGTCCAGTGTTTGTGAAGAAGACATTAGATGTGTTTTGGGAGGGCAGTTAGGAAGGTGGTGTTTTCACTCATCAGATGAGGTGAGGTGGGAACAGCCACATGATGTGAAAGAACACTCATAACTAAAGTAGCTGGGTTTGGTACATAATAAGAAAATATGGGAGCTATGAGTAAACATCGTTCTCCACTTGTGAAGCAAGACTTGTTTACAACATAAATCGAAGTACAGAATTTTGCAAGAAGCCCTGGGCAGATAAGTTGGGGTAGAAAACTACAGTAGGAGTTAAGGTAAATAATAATTCTTCGGGGATTTAGAAACTAGACTCAACATGATTGTATCATTTCTAATTGAGATTGCATCCTGTCCCTAGGTGCACATTAATTTTTTTCCATCAATTTTAAAATTTAAACTATCAGGAAAAGGCAGAAATCATAATCATATGCAATTTGAAATATTCTCATAGAACTGAAGTATTTACTTCTTTGTAGTAATCTGGACCATTGTCCCACAATGTTAAATCCCATTCTGTTCATCTTTTTATGTAATTTCTAGTTTTCAGAAGGATGCCAAGGAAAAATCTAGGTATCTTGTAACATTTTGCACTGCATATGTTGAGAAAGTTAAGTCCTGAAAATTGGATTAGTTTATAAGGTTAACTGTGCAGGGAAGAAATGTGTGTTAGAATACAGTAAGCCATTTCTAATATTAGCTTATACCACCCTGCATACACAATATGAATCTGCTTGGTTTATACTCATCTAAAAGATATTATTTTACACCAACTCTTCATGAAATAACTGGGGTAGGTTCTTGGAGTTAGCTGCTTAAGGGGGAACACTGGGAACACTATGGGTTAAAAGTACAAACCGTACATGCTATGTGTCATTTACACATGACCCAGTTTCTGGGACACCAACTTTACAATCAGATATTCAGACTTGGGCTCAGCCTTGAAGAAAAAAAAAAAAAGTGTTTTCTAAATGTGGTAATAATCTTCATGGTTGGCTAAGCAGAAATTGGACTGCAAACATTCACAGTGTAGGATTTAATGCCTATTTTGCAGCAACTAATCCGTAGCTGACTGTGGGATCTGTTCAACATTTGCTTCTGTGTGTGTTTAAGTTTCTCAAGGTCCTTTGGCATTTAGCACTTCCTGCAGGTGTGTGGCTTCTAGCAAGTAACCATCAGACCATGTGTCAAGTAAGACTCCTGAAGAAGTGATCTAAAGAGTAGCTGAAGAAGACTTTACTTTCTCTAACTGAATGCAAACACTTGTTCCAAAGAAGCATTTGGTTTGGTTTTCAAACTCAAATGTTTCATCAGTCAAATCCATTGTTAGAGAAAATAATTTATCTTTCTCCTCCTGCCCATCCTCCTGCTCTTTTTGCTGTTATTTCCTGCAAAAGCAGGCACTAGTTAAGGTCAAAGGGCTGGATGTAGCTGACAAGTTTTTTTAAAAATTAGTGAAAAATTAACTGTTTTTTTATTTTGCTTTCTGAAGTCAGAATCTTTCCAGTGCCAGAAATCCTGTAGGATTTCACTTTTCAGGAACATCAGTGTTAATCTTGCTGCTGAGTTTTCAATATTTCTCATTTAATACACTTTAGCATAAGGCAAATATATCTTCAGCGTTAATTTTTTCTGTTCTTGTTTTACTTTCTTTCCTTTCTTACCCCCCCCCTCCATGTTGGTATTTATAATAGGCACAGAAATTAGTTGTTCTTGGGTAACCAAATGGTAAAAAAGGAAAAATATCTAGAAGAATACAGAAAATCCTGGCTTTAGTGTTCTGAGTTCAATTGCTTTTTGCTTCATCTTTGAAACTGTCAGTCTTAAAACCCACCACAACAAGGGGTGCTGTTGCTTTTCATTCATGTGGAAAGCCCTGCATCTTCGTTTAAATACTAGCAGGGTTTGCAAGCAGTCAACACTTCCCTTGGTGGTGAGCTGCGAAAACTTGTTCCCCATCACACAGTTTTGATGCAAAATCGGACTTTTAAGGTATTGTGTTGTATAAATCCTACAAGTGCCCTTGGCATTGTTAGGATTTTTGATACTTGAAAGGCTGAAGCAGTGAAATATTAGTAAATTTGATAAGTATAAAGTCTTTAGTATGATGGGCTCAGAAGCATTGGCACTGCTTCACAGCCTGAAGCCTCAAAGCTGCTACACCTACCACAGCCCTTAGGTAGAGGATTTCATAACGAAGTGGAGCTAAACTGCAGCTAAAACTACTGCATGCTGTTCTGGTAAGACACTCTTCTACCCTCTCTGGTCTCTCTCATTCTTCTTTTATATTTCTTCATTGCCCTTCCCATTTCTCATGTTGTTAACACCACTTGCCCTATTCAGGAAAATACAGGGCCTGGGGGGCTGAGAGGGAAATGTGGAAGAGGAAGTGTTCCGCTGGAGAGAGCAACATGATGACTCTTCACATGCTAAAATACTGTGTGTAAATAGCTTCTCTTTGAAATAATGATCATATTTTTTTTTACTAAATGTTTAATTTTTTTCCAGAAAATGTAGCATTTAATAGTTATTTTTAATGAAGTTGGTAATTTATAGCTCCACCTAAATTTTTTTAACATTTTCACAATTAACATCCAGAAGAAAAACTTGTCTGGGGAGAGTGGACAGTGGAGCAGTTACTTCTTTGCCTTCAAGTTCAGACAAGATTTTAGTCTCACACACAAATTGTTGGCTCCCACTTGGCTAATTTGCCCAGTTGCTCAGTACCACATACTATATCTGTTAGCTGGATGCATCAGTCAGGAGCTCAGTTTTGGCACCTTTACTGAGTTGTTGCTATCCAAACTATACTGGAAATACAAGGCACTCATCTTTTCCCACTTTCACCTTCTCCCACCCTTTCAATCCTCTCTTCCATCTGGTAGCTATCAGCCATTTCCAAGAGAAAAGCTGAAAGCTGAGGGCCGGCCACTTGAGCCCTCATTCTGACCGGACGTCAGACACTGCTTTGGGTTTGTCATGGAACGAGAAAGGGTTGGGCACCCTCTTCCTTTCTGCCTTTGATCTGTGCTGACACTTTCCCTCCCATTCCAGTGTATTTGGCGTAATGTTAATAGGTAATATGGACATTTTGGTATGTCAGCAAATGCACTGGCTTTGAGAAAAGGAGGAAGCGTAAGCACTCTTCAATGGAGTGTGCACTTGGGCTATGCCCGCATGGTCCAGCCAAGCCATTGCTGTGATTGCAACCCACCTGAGCTTCACCTTCAGCTGCTGTGCAACCTTCTGCTTTGAAATGCAGTAGTACACTGCCATTGAGGCCTACTGCAGTGTTTCCAGGCTTGCGATTTCTTTGTGACTTTCCAGTGTTTAATACTGTTTTGGTTTGGTTCTGACAGTCACATTCTCAGTTGGTTATTTTTCCAACAGCTGCTGGGCTTCTTTGCTGTGGAAGACTACTGAAAACAATCCTGCCATGCTCAGCATTCAGAAATTAGGAGAAAGAGCAAAATCTACTGATCTGTTGGGTTTTGGGGTTTGGTTTTTTCTCTTCTTTTTTTTTTTTTAATTCAAAATGAAGTTATAAAATGTGTCATTCTCATGTTTCTGGAGGATTCATTCATGAAGTTGGTTCACTTGTGGCTGGCAGTGCTGCTACTGAATTCAAAGGGCTTTGTTTCAGGTTGAAATACATCGCTGCCGCTTTTATCCCATAAAGGCCTCTTCACAAACATGAGGTGACCTAAAGTTCAATATCACACTGCTTTGGAAGGCAAAAGTCCCTTTGGGACCAGACCTGAGTTTTTTTTGAGTTCTAGCCTCTTAAGAAAATCCTGATGTAAGCAGGCATGAGATGAATTAACATGTTTTGTGATTGCCCAGGCTCAACAATGATCAAAAGAAATGTGTTGTTTTTTTTTTTTTTTCCAAAGGAAATTAATCACGGATCAAGTAGAAAGCATCTACAGCAATTTTGTACTTTTTCATGTGAAAGCCCTATAAGGTGTACTTGATGACAAGGGGGTCTCCAGGCAGCCTAGCTCCTAGCCCCATAGGAAGTGGTCTCCTCATGGGATGAGAACTCTGCCTGGGCTGCTTGTTATTTAGTTTTTTTGTTAGTGCCATCATTATGTCCACAAACAGAGCAAATGACATTTTTAGCTAGTGTTGATTCTGCTCCGCAATTTATCTCCAGCAGACTGCCTTCTGGCTCAGCTCCCTTGATTCCTGTTCAGTGGAAAATCTTTTTTCTTCAGATCTTTTGCACTGCAGTGCCCACCAAGAGTGGGAAAAGTTGGGATGGTCTCCATCTAGCATCATTTACTGTAAGAGCCCATCTGCCTGTGGTGGGCAGCAGAACTGACATGCTGGACCATTACCATTTCCAGTTCTGCCGTGGCATAGAGATGAGAAGAATTGTTGGGATTTTCTAGCAGGTCTGTGAAGGAGCCTAAAACCACAGATTATAAAACCAACAGAAAATGGTGAATTAGTAGGTTGGTGGCTTTAAACCATTTATTTCCATTATGATAATTTCTTGACGAAAGTCTCACTCATGAGGAATGTATAAGGTAATGGAGTTTTCTTTTGCCTTTCTGCATGATATTTCCTGCCCAACAGCTTTGGTAGCCTGCCTGCTGCAGGAGGAGGGAAATGGAAAAAAGTTGGAAAAGTCAGGCTGTTTGGCTTTTGTGAGCATTCTTAGGTTTATCAGTATACAGTCAAAACAGGATATTTTGCCCAACCATAAAGTAGGATTAAGCTGCTTGTAGCTCCTGTTTTGTTACCTCTTACTTTAATTACTTTTGGTAGGACTTCAGTGCTAAGAGCATCCTTACAGTTACTGCAGCATCTGGCATTGGCACCACTAAATCAGCTTTACCTGGGCCCTGCTGTATGCCTTATACGCTTTATACCACATGTTCCCACTGCGCCCTTGGTCTTCTGATCCATTTAGTGCGCCTCCCGTTACCTATCACGGCTATGGCTTTGTTTTGGTGCTTCACCGCCCCAGCTGGCTGCCAGAGATAAAACTTGATGGGTGAGAGAGAGTCTCCGGGAGACGTTGCCGTGTGAGGCAACACTAGATGGGGCGGTTGTTATGCTGATCAGCAAACGCCGTCTCTCCAGCACCAGATTCCTTCCTGAATCACCCTCCCCCGCAGGCTCACAGACAAGAGGATTTGAAATATAGGCTTGTTTATACAGGGTGAGCAGCCCTCCTGCAGCAGAGTTGGTAGATTACTCTCAGCTGGTTTCGCCTGATTTCTGCTTCTTCCCAGATCAAGTCACTGCATGGTTATGTTACTTCTGTTGTCTTTAAATGCTAACTCAGCTGTCTTTAAAAACACAAAGCTGGAGTGGGATGGGATGGAATGGCAGAGTTTTAAATTTGCTGAAGCCCCTCTCTCTCCCCTTTTTTTCTTAATCCTCAAAATTTATATTTAAACAACACAAAATGTTATTATCAGCCATTGTTCTTCCCTCAGCCAAGGTGATGCTGCAAGCTTGGCATTATCGGTTGTGCTGGTGAAATTGGACCTCCTTGTAGTATTGATTCTGCTGTACTTTGGTCAGGGCTTGCAGGTTTTGCATTGATCTGTCAAACAAACTGCTGAGGTAGCAGCTGAGCAAGATCTGTCATCAGTGTTGTTTGGCAACTAATAGAAGCTCTTATTCCTTGCTGGCAGCCTGTTGCACACCTGAACATTGATCCATTATGAAAGAAGTCACCTTTAATTAGAACCAGGTTTTCCAGTATTTGTACAAAGTGCTTTGACCCCAGCCTACAGCCAGTTCATTAAAGACAGACTCTCAGGTTGAGTTGTTCGTTTATAATGTAGTCTTCTGAAAAAGAAACCATTAAAATAAATGGACTAAAATTTTTGTGTGTGCTGAGTCTAAAGTGGCCTTTTCTAAAACAAAACTCGGTGGGATCTATGGAATGTGTTCAGAAATACACATCTAGACCTCCACTAGCATTGTGCATTGCAGTAGGTATTGCTCACCTGATGCTCAACTTTCCTAGCCTGCTACAGAGATTTAGATTCGATGTATGCAGCTGTAAGCGCAGATGCACAATCTCTTGGCTGGCCTAGAAGAGCCTGAAAACAGGAATTCCTTCTCCCAGTCTGAAAACTTCATCATTAGAATGGCTTTCCCCAGAAGCCTAAAAGAAAGACATCACTCATCCTTTCCCAACTCAAAACAATTTTCTGGCAGGAAGAAACCTTTTGTTTTCCTTTTTTGATTCTTTATTCTTGGTGGAGGAGGGCCTGACTGGATTTTTGCTTTCAGACTGTATTTCATGGAAGCACCCCAGTAGTGTTAAGTGGTTTGTATACAATTGATAAGTATCAATTGATAGCATCAAAGTGTTCATGTATGTTAGTATGTGTGCAACAGAATTTTTTCTAACCCTGGATATATGACTAAAAGTAAGTTAAAATGATTTTCCTGTGACATATCCTCCAAATTAAGCATGAAAAGAACACTCTTGTTAAATCATCAAAATATTTCTCAATTATTTATTCAATACTGCCTGAAACAATCATAAAAAGTGACTCAGTGAAAAAATGACTGTGTTGTTTTATAGAATGTATTCCATGTCTTATAAAAGTATAGCATTAAAGTACTATGAACAAAATCAGAAGTCCAGAAAGTTACATCTCTAAGTTCTGGCCACCTTTCACATATATGTGCAGATGAAGTTAATGGGTGAGGGAAGTGAAAGAAACTAAAAAAGGAAAGAAAAGGGCCCTTATTGGAAAGATCCCAGCTGAATACAAGCCTCTAGCAATCATACTCATCCAGCATTCCCAAGCAGCCATTGCAGCATCTGTAAGAAAAAGGAGCCCAAGTCCCCATACTCCACAGCACCCACAAGGAATGCTTGGTGTGTTCCAGCCCCAGTGGACTGCTGCGGGCTTTCTGAAAGCTTTGGAACAGGCTGTCTTGCTGGAGCTGAGTGGTAAAAAATCTTCACATCCTGGACTCTGGGAGAAGAGGCATGGTACAGTTCCATCCAGGTCTTGAAACACGTTGTTGATAATGTCCTTACGTCAGGATGAAAAGCATAGCTGTTCTTGTTTTAGTTTGATTTTCTTTTACCAATTTGAAAATTATGCTCTGATTTATTTTGGATTCAGATACAGCCTAGAATCATAGAATTATAGAATAGATAGGGTTGGAAAGGACCTTAAGATCATCTAGTTCCAACTCCCCTGCCATGGGCACGGACACCTGACACTAAACCATGCCACCCAAGGCTCTGTCCAACCCGTCCCACCAGGGACAGATCATTCACAGCTTCCCTGGGCAACCCATTCCAGTAAAGATGCAATCAGTAAGGTGACCTATTTCCCTGCTTGTTGCAGCCTTAGGACAACGTAGTATCTGAATGCTTGTTTTTAGGCTAGGTGTTCATCATGCTTCCAAAGTGATTTAGTCCTTGATTTGGACATAAAAGCCTGTGGGAGATGTATAGCAGCAAATATGAAAGTTCTGATTAAGCACATTAAAAGGTTTGTCTATTGCACTGGACTTCTCTTCTGTAAAATAAATACTGTGCTTGTTAAATTTGTAGTAAGAGAGTCTCTTTGTGGACTCGTCTAGTTCAAAAATTGATGTAATTTTCTTACTTATCTTTAAACACTACTTTTTTTTCCACAAGAATCATGGCAAAATCAATAAAAAGACTCTAAAATTGTTAAATTACCAAAATGTTATAGGACTTGTATAACTGTGCAGAGAACAACTGGGCTGCAGTTTCTCACATGGATAGGCATTGATAAGATTGTTCCTTTAATTTATATGGGCCCCTTGAAACTTGTGGGGCCAGCGTAATCTTCTTTTTAGATCAACTTCAGCTCTGCCGTGTCATCTTGTAAACCACATAACAGCAGCTTGAAAGCATGTACCTCCTTAACTGATTTTCATTTGTGTTCATCATAACCATTTCACTTGTGTTGTTTTCTTCCCCTGTATTTGCTGGGCCTCCCTATGGGTACTTGTACTTAGTTTGTAGGGTTCCACCATCCCTGACAGCCTTCACTCAGCTAAGCAGCTGCCCTGGCCTGGATTGTCCATGCCACATGTGGAAGAAGCATTTTCCTTTTGGTATAGCAGCACAACTCTTTGTTTGGAGGTCCTTTTCCCAGGTTCACCTGGCTGGTGTGGAGGTGGCCTGGCCAGAGTTGATGAGTGGGTCTACTGTGCTGTCTCCTCTCCTCTTTCAGGTGCCTCCATCCCTGAAAGCCAAACGGGAAAGTTAATTACCTGGATCTGTGTTATTGTTTCCATGTCAGGCTTCCCAGAGCAAGCCATGGCCATGCTGCAGCAGAGCACCCCTCTGCATGGCAGAGGAGCTGAGCTTGCTGCCTGTGCCCAGGATACCTACACTGGTAGATAACCTTTGGGGAGTGTGTTTTGCAAATCACTGTTGCTTGGCAGTGTCCTGGTCTCAGTGTGGTCTTTTATGACAAAAGGTGGAGACCAGCTACACTAAAATTCTTCCCAGGAAGGATTCAGAATGAGTTAGGTTGAATGATTGGCAAGTAAACAACTCAGTCAATAACTGAGAGAAAATGTGTGGCAAATCCATTTGATTTTCTACTTTTGGAGGGCTGCCTAGTGAAGTAAAATACTAGATGTATCTTGATTTTTTTATATCTTGACATCAAAAAGGTTTTAAGACTGTTCCTTGGGACTCTGTTTTAGATGTGAGCTGAGGAAATATGGCCCAGATGTAATCTCCATGAGGTGGGCGTACAACAGTTTGATAAATTGCTCTCAAAAATATATATCAGTAGTTTTCTATAGCCTAAAAGGGCATCGCAAGCAAGATCTTGCAGGAGGCAGTCCTTGGCCTGGTTCTACTCAGTACTTCAATTTTGATTTGAATGTGTGATTACAGAATACTCTTGCAAAATCTGCAACTATTACAAAGCCAGGAAGGTTGTGAGCACTTGGGAGGACAGCACTGAGAGTCAAAACAGCTTTCACAGACTCATGCAAAGAGGTAATACATTTTCTGTCAATTGGCACACTCCTCCTTTGGTCTGGTTTTCATATAGATATGGCACATAAAGAAAGCACTATGGAAATTCAGGTAAAATTCCAAAGCATTTGAGAGGTTAATCTCTGTCAAGTAGTTTATGCCCAATGCTTAGGTTTTGTCAGGATTTAAAATAAAGATGTTTGAAAAAATGCTTTGGAGAAATGCTGAAGTTACCACATAGAAACTTAACATTTAATGTTTTCACCAAAATGCTGGCAGTTTGGGGGTTGTCAGATTTGAAGGCTGCAGCCTGAGACGGCAAGTAGAAAGCAGAAGATTTGGGAGGTCAAGACTGCAAATGACTCTGTCATTTACCCATATTGCTAAACTGAAAGCAAATTAGAGGAAGGGAGTTACCAAAAGACAGTATGCCTGTGCTTCAAAACTGAGATGGAAAATGGGAAAGCAAAGAGGAAAAAAAATCTTCATTGTGATACCATTGTCCAGGCTGGCTGGACAATTAATTAGCTATTTCAAATTCTTTACATTTTAATAATTCAAACACTATTAATAATGCAGGTAAAAAGAATATTTCAAATATATTTTTGTCAAGGTCCTTCTACAACATTCTCTACCTCACTGAAGCAAAGGAGCTAATACTTGTCACCACCCCGCAATAGAAGGGCAACATAGCCCTAAAATACCTAGCTGCCTTTTGCAGTGGCTTTAATGGGTTTTTTCATATTATTCTCAAGAAGGCAGCTTTCCCTGCCTTTTTAAATATGCTCTCTGAGCAAATTCAAGCAGCATGTTCCTGATGAAATTTTGTTATTTTTAGAAATAAATGAAGCAGGATACATCATTTCCCCTCCTACACCTTTGTTGATGTTTTAACATAAAGACCTGTGTTCAGAAGCTAATTACAGCATTCTAGATTGCACACCAAAAAGGCACTGCAACTGCAAGTGGGTGCTGTTGTAAAGGGAAAAGAAAAGGAACAATGCTGTACAAATGTGGCTTTGGAGTTCTTCTTATGTCTGATTACCGCCCCAGGAAAACGGTGCTGACTTGCTTGACACAAAAGGGATTAAACTGCCTTGCATGACACTCTGGGAATGGATGCCCAGGTGAAAGGCATGTTACAATAAGCAGGGTAGTTTGGATAGTAGCTAAGGAAGGAAAGAAATAGCACAAACGAAACTGTCATGTGTATTTGGCCCCCTTTTGAACTTTTTTTGCAGTTCTATATGCTGTTTCACTAAGGAGGAGAAACTGATAATAGAAACAGGAATGTCTTTGATTTTTTCATCTGTTTGTACACCAAGTTCTGTTTATCTGACGACAGCAGGAGCCAAACAAGAGAGCATAATTTAATTGCTTGCAGTTCAGTCTTCTTCAGCTGGCATTTGGTCCTTAGGTTTTTCTTGGGATGTTTTTCCAGAGTTTCTGCAGCTTCGTTGTTGTCTTCTCAGTCAAATTCTCTGGTCTTTCTGCCTTTCTTCCCCAGGAATGCATGCTTCCGGGCAAAGGATCCAAGCAATTTGAATGTGTTAGTCATGAGTTCACCGTAATACACCTCTCAGCAATGGAATACACTCTCTTATGTTGCATTAACAGTAGTTTACCCACTGGTTCCATGCTGGAGTGGAGCATTGTTAGGATTTTGACTCAGAATAAAAAGTTTGGGCTACTGAATTATCAGCATCCTTACCTGAAAAGACTCTGGGGGTTCATTTTCTTTCTGCTCTACTGGCCAGCTGCAGTCTAATGGAAGTACAGCCTATGGTGATACAGATGCATCCTGAGCTGGAAAATATTTACCTTGTCTGTTCATTCAGCAAAAGCAAACTGTCTCTAATGTATATTTTCCCAGCACCTGCCTATGACACATCTCCTACTTGCCAGTTTATCTGGTATGCTTTTCTGGTATTAGTTTAGCTCTGTTTTTCACACACATTTTGCAGTAAGTTCTGGCAAACATATTCATTATCACATCACAATAAAAATATCCAGTGCTGTTAACTAGCCTCTCCTAGGGCAAATAGGTATTTTTAAAAGAATTAAAATGTACTAGTCCTTTCATTACCTTTGAGGTGCATCTGAACACCTGTTTTGGTGCTGGTTTTAAAAAATCGTACATTTGTACCGGATAACATGATCCTCTGTGCGGTACCTAAAGCAGTTAAGGAGAAGAGTTAAGAAGACAAAGTGAACACAGAGTCACGTAACTGACAGGGGTACGGAGAGTTAAATTATGCATACACCCACAGACAATCAATTCACCACACTTTTCTGCCCTTGAGAAGTAAAGTCAATCTTTGACTATTAGTCATTAAAAAGGAATATCCTCTGGTGTAAGTATAAAACGCCTTGTACTAGCAGCAACTGGAGCTATGATTCTAGTCTAGCTGGATCTCTTGAGCAGGTTGATCACACAGAGGAAGTTATCATTCGTAAATGTCTCACTTTGAGTCAGGAAACAGCAGGTGAAGTAGACACTGAAAAAGATGAGTGTTTTGTTTTAGGGGCCTTTGCTGGCACAACATAGATGGACTCAGTTTAGGCATGGTGGCTATGCTTCCTTGTTACAAGCCTATTCAGCTTGTGCTCCTGCCCATGAAGGAGGAAAGTAACCCTTGCAACTCCATGGAAACTCAGGGGCTGAAGTAATAGTAACCCTGCGCTTGAAGAGATGAGACATATTTCCATCAGACCTCATACGGATACCAATAGCTCATATGGGTACTACAACTTGGACTATATGTGGGTAAAATAAATCCCTTCTATGTGGAATAGAAGTTGCAATTAAGTGAGAATGCAGTATCAGTACAGTAATATAGAGAGTAAATTTACCTATAAATATAGACAGATAGATATTATTAAAACTTGCTTGGCAGAGCACACTCAAGCAGTATTCTTTAGTTAGGTTCTCAAGCATTCCCCTTATCAATAATTATGAAGTATCTGGCAGCACCTAACTGTGCTTCTTTAATCAATGGTCTCTTCTGGCTGATGTAAATTACTGTTTTTATGTGTACCATGCAGTACAAAAGCAACACAGGTTGGCAGTGAGATCTATATGACAACTAGAATGACCTTAGGAGAAGAGGCAGTAAGGTAACAAGCTGAAATTGTGCATCTCTTCAGTGGATCTTATCAAGTGTCTCCTCTGGTTGATTCTAATTAAGTCTGCCCAGATTTCTGTGTAATGAATCAAGTTACAAAACACTAACCTCCAAAGAGGCAGTCAAGTTTGTCTGGTTAAATGTACAGAGCATCAGGTACAGCACATGACTTCACACTAGCATTGGTTTATCAGCCTTCAGAGTTGGAAAGACTTCTTTTTCTTTCTCAGTATTTATTTGATCATTTTCTTAAGGCTGGCATTTGACATTGAAGTGATAATTACCCAGCTCTCACTTGCCTGAATTTTACTTTAACTGGAAGAGAGGGTTAAGACAAATGCTGACAAATACCTTGAATGCACTCTTTTATTCCATTGCTTAAGTCTTTCTTCATGTATTTTTATTCAGACTACCTCAAATGAACTGACGTACTCTTCTCTAAATCTTCTAAATCTTCTCTACCCTTAACACAGGTCTGACCACATTTTATGTCCAGAGATGAAGCCCTGGCCCCACTGAAGTGGAATTTTTGCTCTTACTTCCCCATGAGTGGCGTATCACCTCCATGTTTTCCTTCACTGAATTATCTGTTTGCAGTCTTACAGGAATACAGAAAAAGAGCTACATTTATGCCTCTCAGTGAGATTAAATTTCCTCTCTATTTACTGCACATAAGATTACAAGGAAGCTGCAGATCATACAAGAGGAAAAATGGTGTGCAGAAGGTAAAAATAAGGTCCCAAGATAAGGAGCAATGTAAAATCTTTTGTATATCTATTATATGCAGTCATTAAGGCATGAAAAAAGTCTGGTACTTCACTTCATCAAGGACAATGAAGACTGGCCCTTTTACATAGATAAGTAGCACTAATGCCAGAGGAGATATTAAGTCTGACTTGTGTGATACAAGCCCTTGAATTACGTTCATTCACCCTTTTGTTGAGCTCAGTAACTTATATTTGATTGCTGTCATGCAGAAAGACATCCAGTCCTGACGTGATGGCCTCCAGAGACAGAAAATCCACTGATAGCCTTGGTAGCTTAATCACAGTTGCTGTGGCAATAGGAACTTGTTTTTACTTGAAAATGCCTATTCTTCGTTTTCAACCATTGTTTCTTATTGTTACTTTCTCTGATAGACAAAAAGACCTTTTGTTTTTTGTGGTGCCGTGTCCTTTATGACTTAAAATGCGTGCTCACTTTTTACATTGCAACAGAAGGCTGAATCATCTTTGTTCGTATTAGCCATTCTCATTGAGTCAAATGCTGAGAGCAAGGTGTAGCTGCACCAGCCACAGTATGCCTGAGCCAGAGACAAACTGAGATCCAAAACTGGCAGTCCTTGTATCCAGAGCTTCAGTTTGGCCTCTTTATAGAAAATCTGTCCAAATACAAACACTGCATCTAGCCAAATATCATGTTGGTTTCAGAACAGTCAAAGATGTTCATGGAGTTTCAAAGCCAGAACATTTTATAAACAGGCTTTGCAATTGTCAATCTCAGGTATGGGAAGCTTGCAGCCCATAAAATGGAGTTTATGTCTAGGATTTTATTTCACTATATATATAGATACAAATTTTCTATTTCTTTTTATTACTGTATAATACTGAGGATTATGTTAGCCTGCTACCTTAGAATTACACTCAAAGTCTTATTTTGAACTGATTTGCCCTATTTCCTATGCCTGATTTAGCCTGGCACTCTGGATAACAAAGGCCATGCTTTGAGGTAAGCTTTTGGTTGGAGCTCATCTCTGTTTCCATAGGAATAGCAACTCATTTCAATGCACTTGTTTGTGATATTTGAAGAGAAAAGGAGAGAGGTTATTTCAGTTAGCTTGACAAGATTCACTTATGTGAGCAGAGTGTTATATTAATGCATGAACACTCACACCAGGGATTGTAAATGTCTGCCCAGGTCTTGTAGCCTTTCTCCCAGAAGAACATTTAGACAGCTATCTATGACAAAGAGGAAAACTTCTGCACTTTCCCAAATCATAGCCCTAACCCCTTTAGTAGCCACTTTTTTTTTTTTTTTCCTTTTTTGTTGTTTGAGGTTTTTTGGTTTTGTTTTTTTTTTTTTTTCTCAATTTTGGGAGCCTGTAAAAAGCAAACAGAAGGGCACATTTTGTTTCTGAGAGTAAATACTTGACAGTGCAGTGAAAGACTGTGACAGTTTCAGATCTACAAACCTCCCCTCTGTTGCAGCCCCACTAGGGTCTGCACAAGCTGGTACACGATGGGATCTGAGAGTTTGGCTTCCAGTAAGAGAAGAACACAGAGAACTAACTGCAGCCTAGTTTGTATGTGTATGTGTGCCCATGAGAGGGGAAGACAAGGGAAGAAGGGAGAGTGATGTAGAAGCAGTGGTTGTCAAAGGAGGAGAGACCACAGATGAGTCTGAGACAGCGTTTTTACCAGTATGTCAATGAGACCTGACTCTGAGTAGATTTAATTGTACTCTGAAGGCAGCCAGTCTGTCAATAGTTCTGAGCTGGTATAAATAGTATTAAAAATTCTTAAAGCCATTAGTCATCTTGTTTCTGAGGCTCCCATTGCCAGCTGTGCAGTTGTGCATATGGTGACACTAGCAGATATTTAATGCATATTTACTTTTGGTCATGTCAGGGCAGACTATAAATCATTCAAGCACATCCAAGCCCAAGAAATCCTTTAAAGATTTCCAGGGCTAGGTGGGCAGTCAGGCATGGACAAAGCTGCCTGACTCCATAGTGGGATCAGAGGGAAAAACTAAAGGGGAAAAACTTGCGTTTATTTTTCCACATGTTTCAAACTGAACACATAACATGCCTCTTTCCAGATAGGAGTTCACTGAAAGCTGAGATTCAGAAACAAGTGAGAATTTATTTAAATAATCAAGCATTTAGAGGTTTCTTTCTTGTCCATGCTTTTATCTCCTGCTGAGTGCCCTTCTTCATGGTACACTGAAACTTCTTTCTTGACCTCTCCCCACGTCCCTGGTTTCTCCTCCCACTGCCTCTGTGCCTCCTCTCCCTCAGCCCTGCCACTCTCTCTGCACTGTACTCAACACATACTCAGCCCCTTCCTGCTCCCTCTGAAAATCCATCTGTGCTGTGAAACTCCCCACCTACAGCGACCACAAATTACTCTCTAGATCCCACTCTCTTCTTGTTTTCTATCAGCTTAAATCCACTGACTTCAGTGGTGTTGCTTCATCCCTTGCAATGGGAGGGAGTCAGAACCACTGCATCTGGCCAGGCTGTTCAGGGATAAATTCTTCCTGGAGAACAAAAGGCTTCTATTGCAAAATTAAGCATTCTCAGCCCTTACAGCTGCGTATTAACAATATTTCAAGGTTGAAATGCAGCTTCTTCCCAGGAAAAGAGCATCCTTGTTACTGTCCTACTTTCAAACTCTTCTACTCTGTGAGGTGGGGAAAAGATATTTGGCAAAACCTTCTCCTGGTGATGCTTGGAATTGTTGCTGAGGTTTAGGGAAAGCTTTTGCTGGAGGTCAATCCCGCCATATGCCAGACCTTCAGCTCTAACACAGGGAAACATATTCCATGCATACAGTTCAGCACTTCCTCAAAAGGCTTTCCCTTTGCCTAACAATTTTCAAGAATGTGCCAGAGAAGAGATGGTTTTCATATGCCTAAAGCCTGAAGAATGTGCATCTGGAAACTTTGTATTTATAGAGATGTGACTAATCACATCTCACCATTTTGGTGTGGTTTATAAAGCATCCTTTTACAGAAAGTAGCAATCTTTGTTACTGAATGGAAAAATGGGGATTTGCCAGTAGCAGAGCCCAGATATTTTGCTGCCATTCCCATGTTTTCAGAGTGTCTTTCCTCCCTTCCTGTAAACTTCCCACCACTGGTGGAGAGAAGTGTTCTTCACAGAAGGAAAATCTTTTGGAAGGCCACAGATCTCCTGTACTCAACAGAGTCTTTGCCATGGTGGATAGAATCATAGAATCATAGAATAGTTAGGGTTGGAAAGGACCTTAAGATCATCTAGTTCCAACCCCCCTGCACCAGCAGGGACACCTCCCACTAAACCATGCTATCCAAGGCTATGTCCAACCTGGCCTTGAACACTGCCAGCGATGGAGCATTCACAACTTGCCTGGGCAACCCATTCCAGTGCCTCACCACCCTTACAGTAAAGAGCTTCTTCCTTATATCCAATCTAAACTTCACCTGTTTAAGTTTGAACCCATAACCCCTTGTCCTCTCACTACAGCCCCCATGAAGAGTCCCACCTCAGCATCCCTATAGGCCCCCTTCAGATATTGGAAGGCTGCTATGAGGTCTCCATGCAGCCTTCTCTTCTCCAGGCTGAACAGCGCCAACTTTCTCAGCCTATCTTCATACAGGAGGTGCTCCAGTCCCCTGATCATCCTCGTGGCCCTCCTCTGGATTTGTTCTAGCAGTTCAATGTCCTTTTTATGTTCCAGACACCAGAACTGCACACAATACTCCAAGTGATGTCTCACAAGAGCAGAGTAGAGGGGTAGGATCACCTCCCTCGACCTGCTGGTCGTGCTTCTTTGGACACAGCCCAGGATATGTTTGGCTTTCTGGACTGCAAGCGCACACTGCAGCTGGCTCATGTTCATTTTTTCATCAACCAAC
Organism: Myiopsitta monachus; assembly: GCA_017639245.1. Lineage (NCBI taxonomy): Eukaryota > Metazoa > Chordata > Aves > Psittaciformes > Psittacidae > Myiopsitta > Myiopsitta monachus. Next base: position 49,175,255 of record CM029925.1, on the reverse strand, counting down.
ACCCCCAAGTCCTTCTCCGCAGGACTGCTCTGAATCTCTTCCCTGCCCAACCTGTAGCTGTGCCTGGGATTGATCTGACCCAGGTGCAGGACCTTGCACTTGCCATGGTTAAACTTCATAAGGTTGGCATCAGCCCACCTCACAAGCGTGTCAAGGTCCCTCTGGATGCCATTCCTTCCCTCCAGTGTATCAACCGAACCACACAGCTTGGTGTCATCAGCAAACTTGCTGAGGGCGCACTCAATCCCACTGTCCATGTCACCGACAAAGATGTTGAACAAGACCGGTCCCAACACCGATCCCTAAGGGACACCACTCGTTACTGGTCTCCAGCTGGACATTGAGCCATTGAGCACAACTCTTTGCCTGCGGCCATCCAGCCAGTTCTTTATCCACTGAGTGGTCCACCTATCAAATTGATGTCTCTCCAACTTAGAGACAAGGATGTCATGTGAGACAGTGTCAAACGCTTTGCACAAGTCCAGGTAGATGACATCAACTGCTCTATCCCTGTCCATCAGTTCCGTAGCCCCATCATAGAAGGCCACCAGATGGGTCAGGCAGGATTTCCCCTTAGTAAAGCCATCCTGGCTGTAACCAAGCACCTTGTTGTTTTTCATGTGCCTCAGCGTGCCTTCCGGGAGAATCTGCTCCCAGATTTTGCCAGGCACAAAAGAATTGCATGAAGCTGTATATTTAGAGTGTTGGCGTTGGCTATACAAACCCACAGCATCTAAAAACAAGTACAGCTTCTCCCAGAGACACCTGCATGATGGATTCTGTGCGGGAAGAAACAGACACAGTGAAAGGGAAGCGAAACATTTTGCCCAAAATGACATCTTACGGAGTCAGATCTTTGCAGTGACAAATCTGCACTGAGCTGAGCCAGATTTCACATTTTCTAGATGTGTTCTTAAGTGTTTTTGTCATGATTGGAAACACCATAGCTGAAGCTGCACATCGATTCTGCGGGTTTGTCAAATCAAAGTGGTTTTTATGTCTGGGTGCGGAGGTCTCTGTTTACCCTATTTTCTCCATTTGCTTCTTACCTGGCAAATTGCTGTGCCTCTGTGAATACTCATCAATTTTCCCAGGAGAGATAAGCCATTACTGGCTGTATACATCTGGTACATCGAAGAACAGGATCATTAGGGTTCTGTATCATTAGCAGTGCTTCTAATGTACCTGATAATGCTAGCTTCTCTAGGAGGTGGCACTGATTATCTGAGTTAGCTGCTTCATCGGCTCTTTACACTCTATCACTGGGGTCTCACACAACCTTCAGTGTGTTTATCCTCACACAGATGAGGTGTGGACAGCGAGCATGGTACAAGCAGTTCCCATAGAAGATCAGATGTTGGGGGAGCTTGCACAAAATTCTTCAGGAAGTTTGTGGATGAACAAGGAATTGAACCGAAGTCTTAAGTGCCTATGACCAAAAGGAACTGTGAGCCAGTACCACATGACAGCTGAAGAAAATTGGGATGCAGGCTCATGGAGTATGAGATTTTGGGAAAGGGGAAAGATAGTTTTGGACCTGTGCAGACCAATCTTCTCAGTTCTTACCCAAAATTGTCCTTAAACAGACTGAGGCATTATGTTGTCATGCAGTTTTGGATTGTGATGATGTTTCTCAGTACTGTCAAATTAAATAGGTATATGCCTGGAATATATGTATATTTAACATTTAAATAACTATTGTCAACCCCATCTAATATCTGTATCTTTCTTTTGCCCATGTGCAGGTGCAGTCAGGGAGACACTGCTTTAATCCTGTAATAATGGCACTGATTGTATGTATTTGTTAACTTTTATGCAATAATCTGATTACCTACAAGAAAAAGAAATCATGTATTTTTTAAAGTTTTCTTTTTTTGAAGGTTCCTGGTGAGATAATTTCTGTTCAAACAGAAGAAATTTAGGTCATATATCATATGAAGTTTCCATTTATAGGTAGCTTTCAAGCATTAATAAACAGTTCTCTGTCACACAGCCCTGATGAAGCATCAAACTCAATGCATGTCATGCTGTTGTAATTGGGATTTCCCATACTCTAGTTACCGGCTTACAATTCTGATCCTCAGCTGACTTGATTCTGTGACTGTATCAGAATTGCATGTCAGGATGGGGCCTGGGTACACATTACCATCTTCCAGAGCTTCTTTGGAAGGAAACTTATACATGTGGGCAGGAAGGGAGCTGTGATATTCTCCCATAGGTCTTCTCATCTGCATGGTTGGGGAACCAGCACCTTAAGGTCTACCAAGAAGCCCATATGCCTACAGTTGATGTTCAGCCATGGTGCACATACTAGGACTAGTCTGCCACATAGAAAAAGCTGCCCTCTGGAGCTCTTCATTTCCCAGAGGTCTAAATAGCTGCAGCTTTGTATCTTCACTTGGGTTCTTTGGCACAGGCTGTTGTTCACCTGTATCCCCAGCCACAAAGGTCCTGTAGCTGCACTGTTGCCTGGTGGCTGCCCAAGTGTATAGCTTCCCTCAAGAAACTCAAACTAAACTGGATTTAAAAATCAATCTGCCTTGGCTTTAACCAGCACAAGACATTTGCATACTTGCTAGAACTTAAGATATGCATCTGCCCTTCTGCCCTGCGGGGGTTTTGTCACCATCCCTTAAGGCTGTTTGGGTTCAGTCAGGCACCTATAGGTTTTGCAGCTCTGCAGAGCCCCATTACCAAACCAGAGAATATCTTCCTTTTATGCTAGCAGCTTGCTTTTCCCTTGGTCGACTCCACAGTTAAGCAAGAGTATCCTGGCACAAAGGCATAGCCCTCTGCTCTTCTCTCCCAGGCAGACTGCTGGTGCTGCTGTACATCCCCCTAGCTCTCTTCACGTCTTGTTGGGCTTTGAAGACCCACCAAGAGTCCTCAATTTCTCTCCTTTTCTTCAGGAGCCCAGCACTCTCCAGGCACCTACTGCCACAGAGGAGTTAAGCTGGTTACATCTATCAAGTAGCCAGCTCATGACCTCCAGTTTAGTGCTTCTATGGAACTATATTTTATCTGGTTCACATTACCCAATTACCTAAATTGCCACATTAATCAATTGTCATTAACTGATACAGAATCTAGCAGGTGAATAAACTTATTGGTCTTTTTGAACCCATTATATTGGTGTGGCTGTAGCTATCTGTAACGTACTCTATCTGTAACATGTACTGATGAAACATGCTCATAACTTCTATTTTTTTTAAGCTCTTTATAAGCCACTTATAAATAGAAGCTTAATATGAAGTGTGACAGATTTCTAATCTTTAGTCTCTCCTTAGCCCTCCAAGCGCTTTCTTTCTGGAAATACAGGATACATCCAGTATGCCCTAGATATTCTCCATTCTTGCTGATGGCTTTAGCTCTCAGCTATCGATTCTCACTTCTTAATCAGTGTAAATAGATCAGTGCTGCAATTGCCTTTTTATTTAATATTTTAGAAGGACAAATAAGATGAAAGGGGGCAGTGAAGGGGTATTAAATAGAAAATGTATTTTGTTGCTCACAGGGTGCTCTGAGGCTGGGGGGTGTTCATCTCAATATAATACAAACAGAAAAATCTGTATTTTTTCCATTGCAATGAAGAAGATTGGAGTAGCTGAATGGGTATTTAAAAGAAGAGAAAAAATACTGAGAAGATACTATGTGGCATTTATGTAGTGTCATACTTTGTGACATTGTTTTCACCAAATGCGGGGTGTGTAATGGTCTCTCTTTCACCACTGGGCAAACATTATGGCACAAAATGCCTGGTTTAGGGTTACAAATCAAACCAGTGCCAAAACGGGGGATGGAATCCAAATTTCCTGGTGCACTCCATGTTCTGCTACTGTTCTCCTGTTGCTGCCAGGGGAGGGATTTTCTTATTTGAAAATAAGATTTTTATTTATTTTGTTTTATTTTATTAATTTATAAAGAGAAACTGCAGGAAAGACCATACTATACAGTATAGGAGCCTATACTGAGTTTGTTTGTTTGTATATTTCTATGGCGGAAAAGACTGTGCATCACGGACTCAGGTGGTACGGAAAATGCAGATGTAATACCTGTTCATTTCAGCATATCATTCAGATTTTGTTGAGTCTAATCCCTCCAGCAGCTGTGTTTTAACTTTCACTTTAAAAGAAGTTAAGCCCTGCAGTTACTTTTCACCCATTTCTTACATTCAGCTCTGAATGGTCTCCAGGCAATTAATATATTGTCATACATTTGCAGATAAGCACATCTACTTTGTTTCTCACAAACCATAGGGAACATCAGGTTCAGAACTTGTAGGATTTAAAGCACAGCCAAAACTAATGGTTGCAAATTGCAGTCTAACCTAACACTTTCTCAGCCATAGATTCCTCTCTTTTTGTTTTCTCCTTCAAACTTCTGCTGTTGCGTCACTGATAAATCACAGTCCTTTGCTCTGTAATAGATCCCTTTTTTATTCAAAGTTTTGCCTTCCTACCCATTAAAGCTTTTCTTATCAGCACTACTTTTACTTTTCAGAAACATATATTCAATATTATGAGCTTGGAGTTCTTTTGTTTTCCCCCCAAAGACGTAAAACCCTGGGGGATTTAAATATCTACTTGATAGGCTTGCACAACCTTAATCAGCCTATAATGGAGCTAATGGCTGTTTGTCATCCTTGGAGATATAAATTTGCTGGTGATGTCTACTGCAGTCAGTGCATGAAGTATGCTCTGACTGCCAGCAAGGTCTAATAACCAGGAGAAGGGCAGCCAGCTTCATTAGTGAGAGTGAGACTGAGACCTTACCGGCTGCTTTTCTGGGGAACTCCGCTTTTTTTGAATACCAAGGGGGGAAAATGGATAATGCTGGTAAGTGAAATAAAACAGATCTGCATTCTTAGTGGAGCTATGGGGTTCGTTTGTATTCTGTCTCACTTGCTGCAGGAGATGTGTTTATTTAGCCTTTGTGGCTTCTTCCTTTTCAATGTCCTTTATTAAAGTAAATTTCTGTGTGTAAAATGTGGCACACTTAAGTTGTTAACCCTTTAACAGACTGCTGGTTTTTTTTTTTTGTTTAAGTGTGTTTACTGGAAATGTGAACATAAACTGTAATGCATGTTCTGGCTTTTTAAGGTTTTCAGTGTTATTTCAGAAGCTTTATGCAGGAAATGTGACGGGAAGGGAAAATGCGTGTGCTTTGGTAGGAAAATATCTCTCAGGGATTGCAATAGGTGTGGATAGGTAACTAATAAATCTAACAAAAAGTAGATAAATCTTATCTGTCATCTCCCTTATTTAAAGCTGTTTCTATTTTCTCCATATAATGCCCTGCTCTCTTTTATATTTAGTACATAAAACATTGAATATATTTGCACTTTTTATTATTTGCTTTGATGTTCCAACTTTACATCATGCATTTTCATGCCAAATAATGCACTTTATGGTTTCTAAGGAGGTGCACACAATACCAGCATTGCATCAGTGATGAAATATATTATTTACATTTCCCTTCTGCATTACCTTGTATCACTGAGCAGAGGAAAAATAGAGGGTTTCGGGATGGATATTTTGCATGTTGCTTTGACAGCTATAAAACTTGAACATGTCAGTGTCTCATTGATTTATTGGTACAAGTGCAATACATATTCGGACACAGAATCTGCAATAGATTCAGTGCCATTTGAAACCTGCTCAGATCATCTGATTTGTCTAGCGTTGACTTTAAAAGTGATGAACACCTCCACCATGTGTTAAAAATTCTATGCTACAGTAGATTTCAGCAATGATACTATATATGTGGCTTATTTGGGCAGGAGGGGAGTTGTGGGTGTTGTGTTTTGTTTTGATCTAACAATAATAGCAAAACTCCTGCTGGTGTCTGCTAGGTTGTCCAGGTGTATCTCATCCTAAGAGTACTGCTGTTGACTTCTGTGACAGACAGATTAAAGGGTCTTGCTGCTTTCATTTCTATGGAGTCCAAGACAAAGAAAAAAGAAAAGTTTTTCCAGAAATTAAAATATTTGCATCATGGAAAAATACATTGCCAGAACCTAAGGACTTAAAAACTTATATGGCCCTAGTAGAAGGTTAAGTTTTGTGAAATAAATAAGATTAGGAATACTCTTTGTACTCGGTGCTTTGGCTAGCTTTTAAGAAGCCTTAACATATTAAATGATAATGACTTGTGTTCAATATTCCATGACGAGGCAGAATTTTCTGGTCGAAGGGGAAGGATTCCTGTTCTCCAGCACAGAATGCCTGTGGGCAAGGTATACTCTGGCAGGCAAAGCTGCTAATTCCTCCAGGTTTTTACACTTCTCAGCATCAACAACTAATACTATTGAAGTCTTGACAGAGCTATCACTTTAATCCAGCTAAAAGAATCTGTTCTGGAATGAGTCACATTTATCTTAAAGGCCAGTTTTGGGGGCGGTATGGTGTGTGAAGGGGTAAACTAGTATCTGAAAACCATAGAAACAGATTTTCCTCTGTGTCTGTGTGTATATATATATAATGTTTTCTTAGGAAGATTCAGTTTAGTTGCTATATGCAAAATTTGGAGGTTAAAATAAGTAAGGCTTTGCTCTCTGCACAACTTTACTAACTACTCTCAAGCCTCTTTTAACACTGTTTAGCTAAATAACTCCAGATATTTAGTTATTTTTTCATGTGAAAACAGTGACTGATACTTGCATTTTTTAGAAAACAATCTTATACAGTTGGAATTAGTTAAAATAATCCTTTTGGCAGGAGAATTAAAATCTAGTTGTAAGAAAAACAACCAACTTCACAACAGATGGAATTAAACCTTAGTGAGGACATCATGGCAGAGGGAAGACCAGGCTCCAGCTTCTCCTGTGATTACCAGTGAGCTTCTTGCAGGCTGTGGCCAGCTTACTCCAAACCCTCAGCAAGCTTTAGCCTCACACATGGCATAGGACATGCTCCCTTCTCCAGGCAGCTCTTCCAAGAGTTCAGCCACTTCCATGCTTTGAGCAGTATAGCAAATACATCCATTTCCAAAGAGCCTACAGGGAGCTGGGTAAACACAGCTGAGTCTCCAGAGGTATTTTTAGGGCTCTTGATCCCTAATTACAACCAAATGGAGTCAGGTGCCAACATGGGGACTGTGCAGCTGAATACCTCTGTAAACCTGGCCTGTGCCCTCTGACTTCTACAGGGATGCAAATGCATCTTTGAAAACCCATGTGGTGTGACCTGGGCACTTACAAGACCAAACAGACAGGAGCAGGATATTAGCAACCGTAAAACTAACTGCCTAATTAATTTGTTCTTCGGCAGTTCACCAACTGAAATGCAAGCATGCTAATACATATAAACTGGATACCTGCCTGAATTCTTCCTAAAGAGATGTTATTTCTGGCAGTACAGAACTTCAGAATACTAGCAAAGCTGTGAGTTCCAGTCACTGAGTGTTAGAAATAACAAATTTAGTTATCAGTGTCAGTGAATCAGGACTTTGTTATTAAATCCATCTTGCTGCCAAAGAGATTTTCAAAGTCAGATCATGGATAAGTGTTGGGTGAAACTCCATCTTCTGTTCTGCATAACAGAAATATCTCTAATTCATCACCCATCTTCTGTGCCATCATTAAAATCCTTTACTGGCCAAAACTGTTATTAAAAAGATCAGCGTGGCTAATAGGCCATCTACATGCACCTTTTAGCTCTTTTGCTCTGTGCTATTTTGTGGTTTTAAGAAACAATGTTGTCATTAAAAAGCCCTTTCCTCTCAATGTTAGGTTGCTTATATATTTAATCAGTGTACCGAGACAGCTCCAGATAATCATTGTCTTGTGTGTTCTTTTAAAAGCCTTTCCTGGAATAACAATGAAATATTCATCCATCTGTGTACGGCACATCAGGACAGTTCTAGTTGTATTTTTTTCTGCCTATTTTGGCATCAACTGTTTGTGACTGGTTGGTTGTGGGTATTCAGCTGCAAGACTGCCTGCCACCATGGGCAGGGGAGGGCAGCCAGCAGCCCCCTGCCCGCACCCACTGGCAGGTCCTGGGCTCCAGCTTTGATGCACATGTCTGCTCTGGGCCAGACACATCAAGCCTGGGGATAGCAATGAGGTAATAAAACTCATTACAAAAAAAAAAAAACAACAACAACAAAAACCACACACACACACAAAAAAAAAAACCACAACAAAAAACAAAAACAAAACAAAACCACCAAGGAAGGGCTGGAAATAACTCCTGGGAAAAAAGGTTGCAGTAGCAGGAAGAGAGAAGCTGCGGAAACGGATGTGATCCCAAGTGACGCTTTTTGGGGGGGTGGGATTTCCTGTAAGAAGGAGTAAGGTCAGTATCGTTCCTTCCCCCAGAGCTGCTAGTCAGCCGTATCCTGTCTGGACATTTATCTCACCTTGAAGTGGACATGCCTCACACATTCATTCATGCTAGCAAAAGGTGCCAAAAGCTGGGGGAAAGGATCTCATCAGGATGAATGGTGCCATAATGAGGTGCTGCATAATGCATGCTATACTAGTGTTGAGCAAAAATAGGAGGCCTTGTTTCGTGCTTGTTGGGGATTTATATGATTTCTGTGCACTTGGAATATTAGTTTATAGCAGTAATGAGCTAGCTGTGGTTAATTGTTACCATGAATTATGTAGGCTCTACAGCTGTGGCTGCAGGCTATGCCTTCCAGTAAATAATCTGTTTTAAAGGGGCTGGAGGTCTTGTGTATTGGATATCCTATCTCTGAGGAATATGCAGTAGCACATCAAACTTTGTATTTGAACAGTAGTGAAGCATAGAATTTCCACTGAAGCAAGACTGTTTAACTTGAGGCCTGAAATGCTCTGAGACAGGGCTAACAGCAGCTAACAGCTAACAGCCTTCTGTGTGATATCATGTGTCACAGGAAGGATAAGAGACACAGGAAACTGTGTGTTTATGGTAATTCCCTTGCTTTTGAAGTAACTGGTCATTTTTGTCTTTCATTAAGTCAGTAGGACTTGTTTAGCATCCTTTAAATATGAGACTGTTGGGATTAAATGCTGGTTAAGGATTTGACCTTACAGATACTTTGTAGTCTCTTAGCTGAGTTTAAGGCAAACGGCGCTTTGTTTCATAATGTAGGGGAGAAAAACAGGTAGGTAGAAGGGCAAGCTGGGAGGTGGGAGTCAGATTATGATCCCGGTTTTCTCATCAGCTCACTGTGTTCCTAAAAGTCTAATGTGGCCCAGCTGATCTGTGTGCTGGTTTAGGCTAGGTAAAAATCTCAGAGTGTTGTATGGTTCACTTGTTGCCCATAAAGAGCTCTGAAATCCTTTGGCCATATAAAGCTTAAGCCTGGCTGAATTGTCCCTATCAATTCGGAAATCTATTGAAACAAAACCACTTGCAATGGAGACAGTGACAGTGTAACTGTGGGTTTGTCAGAACTTGAGATGAAATGACAACTGCAAGCTCCAGCAGCAAAATCAGGCATGTCCTGCTGGCGGCTTGTGTTTTGATATTTGGTGGTATTTTGCCCATGTTCTCCCCAACAGTGTGAAGATGCTTTTGGAAAGGATAACAGCATCTCCTTTTGCTCCATCCCACTCTTATGTATGTGTTCACTCCTTGTCCTTGGAAAATGGGGCTACCAGTAATGCTACATTGACTTTTATTGGGTTCATGTGTCCTGTTCTATAGATAACAAAATGGTTTGCATGTTGGTGATAAAGAGTTGATTATTGCTTTGTATTTTTATACTATATTGTGTGTCTTTATTTGTCTCCTATTTGCACTCGTGGACTCAGTTGAAGCAGGTGCTCTAGTGTATCACAGGTCACTGTCTGCTAGAAAATAGAATTTCTTCTTGTTGTAATTTTAGAATAATACTCATGGCTTATGCTCCTTTACCCAGAAGCTGGAACAGTGTGCTTATAAAGCCATGATCTTGGCAAAAATTTCTGTGAGGATTAAACTTCCATGCAAAGCTGCTGCTTCCAATGTTATTTTCAAGTCTCTGTACACATAGCCCAGAATATCTCTATAGGAGCTTGCTCTAGAAGTAACCAAATACAGTGTAGGACTAAATTGATGGAGCATCTTCTAATGTAGAGAGGGTCCACCCACCCTACTTCAAATGACTCTCTTAGCTAGAAATGCTGTGTTTGCACTGCATTGACATACACATGATATTTTAAGCAACGGTTCCAGTTGCTACAGTACTTCTTATAAAGAAGAACCATGAACTCCAGCTACTTTGGAGAGACAGTATAATACCAACCTTATTTTCTGATAAGCTCTGGTTCTGTTTTCTAGCAAGCATCTGACCATCAGGTGCTGAGTATGTGCCTTATGTTTACATGTGCTGGCTGTGGTTTTTTTTTTGGCAAACTGCCCTCTGACCCCTGTTCTGTACTCTGAATCATCACTGCCACCTATGGTGAAGAAGCAAGAGCTGTGTGTGGAAGCAGTTGTCTGAATTTGATAGGTATCACTTCCCCATACACTTCTAGCAAGGACCAAACCATAGCTGCCAGAGCTAATGATTTTGACATCATGAGGGAGCAGTCTGTAAGAGAGGAACCAGCACAAATTACTCTGAGAAAAGCAGCCTGTGCTCTGGGGCCTTCAAACACCCCAAACTGAGGGGGCTGGAAGTGAGCTGCAAGGCGGAAACCAAGATTGTATGACCAAAGAGCAGGTGGCTGATAATAAGGATCCAGTCTGCTGTTGTTTAATCATTGTCCATTGTCTCTTAACTGTGAGTCTTTTAGGAGATTTGATGCTTTATTATGGGGTGACTTGCAGGGGTAGTGCTTTGGGCTCTAAAAGGAGACTGGATGGAATTTTACCAAATGTTCCTTTTTTTTTTTTTTTTCCTTTATGTCTCACTGTTTAATCTTTTTCATATTTTCACATAAAATGTTTATGAGAATTCTTCCTAAAGTATAATTGGAAAATATAAGTAATTTAGGACTGTAAGAACACCTAGCAACCTTCTCTCAGCAGACAGAAGTAAATCCTGAATCAAGCAGCTGAGTTGCTCTCTGATTGCTCCTTCTTGCACATGGGCCCCAGCCCTCAGGTGAGCATGGGGGACCCAGGGCAAAAGCGAGCATCCCACACCAGTGCCGTGTGGAGAGAGAGGGTGTTGGAGGAAATGAGTCATCCAGATTTGTTATCCCACACCCAAGGAGCCATGTGTGCTTGGCCCTGGGCACTGCTCAGCGCTGGAAGGGGTGTCCCGTTTGCCGCTGGAGATGCCAGAGTGAAGTAGTAGCTGCATTTGTTTGAATAAAACTGCCACTTTTTTCTGGAGATACTGAGGGGTAGAAGCTAACATGGTTTCTTCTGATACTGATACGAAAGCATCCTTTCCTAGCACCTCTTGGGGGCAGTGTACTAGTGACAGGACCCCTTGCAAGCAGCAAAAGTAGGGATGTTTATGGTTGGCTGCTTTCCTTCCGGAGGAAACTCGACCCAGATTTGTCAGCAGTGGGATATTGAGTTGCTGAGAACATATAGCTCAAATAATAAACGTGAGTGCAGAATTTGGTCCCTAATAACATCCAGTTTTCAAATAAATCAAAAGGCCCAGGAGAAGCTAAAGTGGCCAGGGATAAATATTTGCTTAATCTTAGTTTGCTCATCACCACCCTTCTTGCAATGTAGCTATCAAAAATTACTGACTACTTATTTCACGACTCATTGTATGTTAAAATCCTATTAAATACATTTCTGAATGGCAGCAGGATATTTTGTGATGATCAGGCAATCCTGTGTCTATAGAGTGGCAGACACAGTAGAAGACAATACCAGAAACAATCTTTTCATCCATGGCTTGACCATTGCTGGGAGAGGCTTGCACAGTGCAACTCAAACACAAGTATGACAGCAGCTGGTATTTCCACGGGAAACAAAGTTGTGATTGATTCGTCCTAGCTCCTGCTGACTCACAAGTCCCTCCTGTCTTTCTCACTGGGACTTGCCTTGGTCCAAAAATCAAGGAGTATTTCATGATGGAAGCTTGCATAGAAACCATGTGGAGAGATGAACTGAAAACATGGTGATCTCAAACCAGCAGCAAATGCATGTTGCTGGGAGCTGCTTATTGACTTTCAGATCATAGTCCAGCAATGCTTTGCTATGTCCTTACTGACAAGGAAATGGTTTATTAATGTATGAAGCCTATGGAATTCATGTGTCTGCATGTATCGCAGAAACAGCCTATATATTTTAGCTGCTTAGCTTGTAGCTGCTGTTGTTGTATAAGCCTCCTTTCTTTTATCTTTTCTGTTTCTGTTTTTATTATTTAATATTATTAAAATAACTAACATGACGCATTATTCTGTTTTAATTTCAAGTGAAATTTGGCAACTTCTAGTGGTGGGATAAGGTTTAATCGCTCTTGGCATTTTGAAAAGAAATGCAAATGACAAAGATATTAAACTGACAAATTGTGACGGCTCGCATAACACTTTTTTCAATGGATTTTTTCCATGCATTTTTAATACCCAGAATAGCCGGCCTTAATACTACCATACTTACAATAAATTATTATTCTAATGGAGACATCCTGCTTTGTCAGGCAATACACAATCAGCAGTTTTCATTAAAGAATTTGAAAACTGTTTAACATTACTTCTGAGATGCAAACTTTTAGATGCCAGGCAATTTAAAATTGGGGACAATAGGCTGCCCTTAAATTGGGATATTAAGAAATAATTAAAGCACAGTAAAGGCAGGCTGCCAAATGTAACTCTTAAATTCCCTAGTTTGTATCCCTTAGCACTGTGATTGTAATATATTATATGCCTTCTGTAAGGCATAAACATGCATTTCCTACACCACGCTTTGAGTAGTGCCTGCGAGAGGTCATAGTGGCTGTTTACTTCGGCATGTGTGGGTTCAGGAGGCATAAAGCATCATATGATTTAGTGAGTTAGGAGCAGTGATGACTTTGGTGTTAAAAAAAGAATAGAAAGCAATGTTAGCGTCCACCTTCCCCACTTTTCCTGCAAAACTTAGCTGTGGATTTTTTTGTTTGTTTTTCTCCTTGAGCATCCCACAAAGGCCATGTCAAACTCTGTCTAACCAGCACTGTGCAGAGGTCCTTGAGCTAGCTCTGAGTATGTTGGTATGGTGCGGTACCGTTTGCCCAGCAGACATTAATTTCAACCAGTAAGCAGCATAGTCAAATATGTACTGGTGGCTGCACCCAGACTGGTGAGCCAGCTCAAGTTAGATGTGACGCAGTGTCCTAAGTTGGCAAGGCATCCAGCTCAGGACACAGCTTTCGTAGTTCTAGCTGGAAGATCTTTGAACACTGTGGTGTTAATTGACGCAAACAGGCCTCAAAGCTCAACCATGCCCATGGTTTTGGAGGTGACATCCATGCTGATGAATTACCTGTCTTTAGAAGCAGAAGAAGGTTGCATAGTGCCATGTGAGGGTATCCTGGCCATTTCCAAGGTTACATAGTTTACAGAGTAGGGGAAAATGCTTTTTTACCTACATGTGGGAAGTTCTGGGGCCAAATTAACTGTGATGAAGTCTTGAGCAAGATTTTGAGAACCCTTGGTTAACAATTTACTTCACAACATCAGCAACATCTAGAGGTGATAATCATTACATTGTATTATTTTATTGTCCTACAGTTCAAACTAATGTAACATCTATTAATGCTCATTGTTTAGAACCGGGTGTTGATTCTTCAACCCCAATACTAGAGGAGATGGAGTAGCTGAACACATAGCTCTTCATTTTCACACAAGTTTCTGTAACCTTTGTAAACTCAGTTTAAGTTAGGGAACTTAAAGTTCCCTAAGTGTTGTGCATATTCTTTAATACCGTAGTTCAGGAAACTTGTCTGCAAAGTAGAGTTGAGAAGGTATTAATATTGGCAAAGTAGACTTACTGCTCAGCACCATTTAAAGTCTTATTTTGCAATGCTGAAGGAGGAAGAACAGCCAGTTTTATTTCTATCTTCCCACCCAAAAAAATTCCCTTCTCCTAGGAGGAATAAGAATAGTGGTTGTGGTGTCCCCTTCCTCTCTCAGGTGGTAGCCTGCCTCACTCTTTCTTCTGCACTGCAGGTGAAGAATCTAATAATATACTGCTTGAGCAAGGGGGCAGTTTGTATGGTTACTGCTTAAGAGCAGTTTTCTGAGTATAGTTTCTACCACATTAGTAATGCTGTGCATGCATCAGCAAAGTCTGCTTCCCCCGCAGTCCCATTGCCCATTATGACAGAGCAACGTGCTGTTAACTGTTGTCTACCTGATGCAATGGCTTGCTAATTCTGAGACACCAAAGACACAATCACAAGGTTGCAATCACAACTAGATTTATTTGTATTTTTATACAAATCTGAAAACTTGAGGGCAAATGCTGCTTTTTTGTCTCATAGAGCAGATGGCTCCCAAGTGTTACAGTTTGTGCACCTCTTCCAGAAGCAGATAGGTTGTGCAGCCATTTCAGAGGACTACCCTTGAGGTGAACAAGGTCAAGGCAGAAGTTAGCATTATTCCTATGATCAGCATTTAGCCACACTTTGTGGCACTGCTACCTCTTGCCTGCGATCTTTTCCTCTGCTCTGCCTATAAGGCTTTTACCCAGATCAGTAAGTGCCACCTCAAATAATAGATCAGCCTGCTAAAGGAGAAGTGGGTTGCTACCATTTTGAAAAACAGCTGATATGTGTTTTGATATGTAGGTTTTTTCTGGGTTTTTGTTTTGTTTTGTTTTTTTACCTTCTGCCCATTCTCACAGCCAGTGTATTATGGGCAGAATGAGAAAGGAAAACAAGTATTTTTGACAACATTAGTAGCTTGGCAACCTTAAAGCTTTCCTTTGCAGAGGAATTTGGAGTACTTATTTTCTGTATTTCCCCTGATTGTGCTATGTACTGTGCACCAGAGCTTCAGTTCTGCAACTGATGCCATGAAAGTAGGTTGCTGTGCTCAAATATAGTGTTTGTTCAGTTTCACAACTGAACTTGTGAGTTCAGTTTTAGCACTGGTAAGACAGCATATGCATTACTGGTTTAGGCTGCTTCCACCATGAGTCCTCCATTGGCTGTCTCATACTGTTTGGAAGGAGGAGTGGGTGAAATCTTAACAGCAGTTTGGTTTCTAGAAACACAAACAGAATGGTAAGAGATGAGTTACCGGTGTCAAACCGGGCTGCTTCTCAGCTCAGAGAAAAAGTAAATAAGGTTTTCATGTGCCTCATGATTTCCCTCCTTGCCAACCCTGGTCATACTGGTTAGACCTGAATGCTGGTAACTGGACATTCTTTACAACTGGCATAAAAGGAATTCCCACACATGAAATAACCTAAGTTATTTCAGATTTTGCTGTGTCAAAGTTGACTAGTCCGAGATTTTTACCATCCTTAAAAAGCATAACAACACTTCCACTTTGCTCCCAATTTTTTCTTCCCGTTTCAGCGAACATTACATTAAATCAAATGCTGTAATGTGTTCATTTCTAGAACAAGCTGTCTTCTCATAATATTTATGGATGGCTGCATCACATTCTTTATGCAGTTCAGGAGACATTGTAATCACACGGGAGCAAAAATGTTTCCCAAGCAAAACAACGCACTCTCTGGCACACGGAGGTCTGACCTGTGCGGGTGATATTCAGCCACAGCACAGAGCCTGTGGGAAGTCTGCAGTGCTTAGGGACACTGTTGGAGATGGAGTGCTGGGCTAGGTGGACCTTTCCTGTATGAATAGGAGGGAAGCAAGTAGGGTATGGGGGTAGGGAGGTCCCAGCCTTTTGCAAGATGTGCCAGTGTATAATACTGGCCAGGAGAGTGCTATGAAAGAGCTGCAGGCAGTTGGCCACACAAAGGCACAGAGCTGTCATTTGTTTTGTAGCTCGGAAACAGAGCGGGCAGAGCTTTCCGGCCTTCTGTCTGTGGGCTGGAAAGGCAGTGAGCTCTGCAGGCTCAGACTCTTTCTTCTTCTGAGGGTAGCCAGGTAGGGCACACCATGTCGCCTCTTGGTCTCCCTTGTGACGGAACTGCATGCTTTGTAAGAAATTATTATTAGTCTGTGTTGTAACAGTTTTTAAAGGGAGAAAATGAAGTAGGCTGGTAATGATTAGCTGGTGAATCTGACATCAGTCCCAGGCAAAAATAGGGAACAGATGATAGAGGGACTGAGACAGAAAGAATAGAGAGATTGAACACAAGTAATTCCAATTAAGATGGGTTGGAGGAAAAACAGGTTTGAGGGAATTGTTTCATACATACGTCTTGCTGCATTAGAAGATATTTGGCTTGGTTCTGTGGTGTAGAACCTAAAATGATACAAAACCAATATGTTATGTATCGAATGGGTTATTCCATGCCTAAATGCCAGGCTTCAAAATGCAAGTGTATTCTGGGAGTTATTGTCACCCACCAGATGCGATTCAGGAGGTACCCAGCAAGAACTGGCTCTTTGCTGCAGGCTGTATGGTGCTATCAGCACTGACCAGCAAGAAAATATAAAACTATTTTTAGACAGGAAACCAATGTGTTCAGAATGGAAAACTGAAAAGCCATATAATCGGGAAAAATTAATCAGGTCATAGTTACAGATTAGGAGGTTTAGTGTTGAGAAGCAATGATTTTGAAAGATACTTGCATATTAATAGCATTATGCTGGAAGCACGTGTTCAGCTGTTGAGCTCAGTTGCAGGGAGCTAATGCACTCTTTAAATGTATTTGCACCACTGACTGATGTTGTTTTACTCTGGTTTGAGCACTAGAGTGACTGCTCCTGGGATGTGGGGTAATCATTGGTGTCCCTAGCCTTCCTTGAATCATGAAAATCTGGACAGGATTTAGGAAAGCCTTGTAGCTAAGCAATCTGAGTCACTGTGAGAGACTGATGAAAGCACATTTCTTAATATTCTGAACCTCCTTTGCACCTCACCCCAAAATCCCTTGGCAGCTTTCTGACTATGAAAATCCCACAGAGAAAACTGTCCCAGTGTTTCTTGCTGGAAAATACTAGTTTGGGCCTCTTTGTTCCCACTGATGGCTCAGTATCACCAAGATCTATCTGTAGAGATGCATTGTTGGGAACTGTAATATATGAATATATTATGTGTATGTGTATATATATATTACATTAAAATATTGGTAATGGGTAATTCTGAATATATTTCAGATCACAAAAATGAAGGTAACTATTGACTGCTACCAGGGAAAAACAATATTGCACAACTTAAAGCAGAAAGATTTCTGGAAAGGCTGGAAATGAGAGGTCCCAGGTGTTAGAAAGCCTCCAGCAGGATGCTTACTAATCAACACTCAGAATTCCTCCTTCTAGTTTTAATAAAGCCTCTATTTCCACTGGAGCTGGCTGCATCTGCCTTAATTGTTGCCTGTCAGACTCTATGGTATGGCAACGGTGACACATGCAAGCCTTGGCTACCCTGCCTTCTCAGCAGGAGAAAGGCTTGTTGAAATAATGCATGTTACACTGTGCATTCACTGCACATGTAGATAAATGAAAGATGCTCAGTTCTTTCTCATCATCCCAGAGTCAGCACTGGCCAGGGATCCTGTACAATGCATTATCTCATGTTTCTTTTATGTGGTAAGTACTAGCAAGTGGGGCTGGTGGGGGTGAGCCGGAACCAATTAAGTCATTTATCTCCACTTGCATTTGAGTGTCATCTCTGAAATCAGGCACCATCCTCATTCCTCCAGGCCACTGTCAGCCTGATGGTGCAGCTGGAACTGCCCTGCACAGCACTGCAGTGAAGATAGTGGTTAAAAAAACTGGAAGGGTTCATCGGCTGAGTATGGCTTTTGGGGGGCCAAATTACTGCTGCTGCTCTTCATAGTGCAAGGCAACACTTATTACCATTGCTTTGGGCAGGTGGTGTGGTTTTCTTTTCTGCACTCCAGTGAGAAGACAGTTTTTTTAAATTTAATAAAAAGACCCCAAAATCCCCAAATAAAAAAAAAAAACAAAAAAAAAAAAACAAAAACAAACACAAAACCAAAAACAAAAGCCATCAAGAAGAACCTTTAAGCCCTGACCTTCTTCAGTTTATGATATCTTTCTTTGGGTGGCACCTAAGAATTCAACACCACAGGGCATCCACTGCCGGGAGAGGCTCCCTTGGACAAAAGAGCTGGAGACAAGGAGAATAGGTTGTGGTGAGGGTTAATGCTGTTGTCTGAGCACACAGCCAGGGTCTGCAAGCTCCACAGTGCCTAAATAATAAGCAGTTCATGAGGCCTTAAATAGATTAAGTGTAGGATAATGCAGACTACTGATTAGGGCACTCACCTGTCCTACTCAGAACTTATTAATACTGAAGCACATTTTTTTTTTTTTGGAAGGAGGGCTAGAAACAAGAGCGCAGCCCCATGCCACTGTAGAGAGGTATACAGTGCTCTCTATAGCTGTGCTATAGAGAGGTACTGGCACTGCTTTATACTTTATGCAAAAGCATCACCCCTAGTCTCAGCTGGCAGGACAAAAGTCCCGAAATACTTCTACTATACCAGCAAACAGATGTAGTTGTTTTGTCCATTGGAAGGTTAGAGAAGTGAGAATTAATCCCTTCAGGCAGAAAAGAGGATTGAGTCAAGACCCCCCAAGCTATTCTACCTCCTACCCAAGCTACTGCATGGAGACAGAAAAGGTTCCCCTCATCTAAATGCCAGTTTTGTGTGAGATCTGATCTGAAAAGACAACCCCCTGTAACACAAATGATAGGGTGCCTTGCTACCCAGCACAGTGCTGTTGAGGGTCATCTCTTGAAAATGGGGACCCTGAGGAGAAAAAGGAAGCTTTTCCCCCAAAACATGTATTCTCCTGACAGCCCAATGTCACTTGAAAAAGCACAGACTCCTCAAACATTCAGTTTTAAGGTTGCTCTCCAGGAGTCTTTAGAAGGGACTGGATGCCATTTATCCAAGTGTAAGTTCTAGCAGGGCATTGCTATGATGCAGAGTGCTGTGGTGGTACCCCTAGGTAGGTGTTTAGTTACCAAGGATGAAAGCTTCAGTACATAGGGTAATTCCGGGGCCTGTGTGGTTAGGCAGCAATGGAGGAGTAGGCTGAGGACTGTGGAACTCAACATTTGCACATCCAATCACATTTCTGTAAAAAGGAATAATTTCTCACACAGTTATCCTGTTACCTCACAGATTACGCCTATAGCAGATCTGTTTGCTGGGTACTGTGAGGTATTCAAATGTTGCAGTGATGAAGAACCTGAGATTTGCTTTACACCATAGCTGGTCTCTTCCTATCAAGCATACTGTTCCAGCTACTCAGTGTTTTCAGGGTAAATGTTCTCTTCCTACACCTTGTTCTTTTCTGGGCTGCAACAAATGGCAGAAAAGACTTTGGCCATAAAGGAAATAGCTACCACACACAACATGTGCTTTCTTCATAGCAAAGGGAATGGAAGTCAAGAAGTCAGGTCTGGGCTCAGGCTGTTATTGTAACCTTTTGCTCACATTCACAAACAATGCCCTAGTGTGATGTTGTTTCCAGCAGATTACCCTAATAACCAGTGAGCCATGAACACGTGTTCAGGTTTCTTAGATTGAATTCTAATGAAATGTGTCAGCTTTTCAAGGGCCAGACAAAAATATAGAATGTAGTGAATTGGGTAAGACCAAGTACATGGCTTTGAATTTTGATGTGAATATTGCTGTCATACTCAAAATTTGGAAACTTCCTGGAAGACATGGATATTATATCTGAGGACACATTACTTTATTTTCTGCTATTTTTTGGCTTTGCAATCATAAGTTTATTTTCTAAAAGGCATAGTCTGATGTTAGTGGTAGAACTTTCATAAAGGCTTGATTACAATTATAGCAGTGATAGCATTTTTTGTGTATATGAAACATACACAGCCCGAGGTGTTGCATAGTATGTGGGCCAATGCAAGTGCTGATGAAGTACCTTGCCAGGAAGAACAGGGAGACCTGGAGCTCCTGCATGGCCACATCTCTGCATATATGCTGAAGTATTATGGTTATTTACTGCACCGGTAAATTCGTGATATATTATGTATAAAATTGATTGTCAGTGGAATATATTTTAGTGACTTCAGTGGAACAGCACCAGAGAGGAGCTGAATGACAACTCATTCCGTCAGCTCAGTACCAGGCTATTAGCAGTAGGCTAATGACGTATGCACATAAATGTTCTGTCTGTGGCAAATGTCATGCTCCTCATAATCTGGGTTTTCTTTTGTCATTTAGACTGGCTCAGCTTTTAGTGAGCATTAACCTGGAATGTACATAATGTCATGGCACTTGGAAGGGTTTGCAGTCAGAAAGGCCCTTCCAGTTAGACAAATTATATTCAGTGTAAAAATTAACATATAGACAAACCTAAGATAACATCAGAAACGGTATGAATTTTTCTTTAAAGGTGTTATGGTCCATTAGTTAACCAGTCTTACCAGACAACTTACAGAAACAAAATATGCCTTGCATAAATTGTGGATCCAGTTATCTTTTATTAGTTTAATCAACTTGATGGGGAAGATTATTTATAAAATCACCTAATATTTATCATATGATAAGGAAATGCCAGGTTTGTACAGGCTGCCTGCCCCATAATTTTTCACCTACTAGCTTAATAACAGAATACCTTAAAATTAAGATATTTCATTTTCTTTCTATTAGACTGGTAAATAGACCTCTTCAGTGTGTCTTGCTTTCTGTACCTCTTCCAGTCCATGGATTTGAACTGCATGAGGGGTTTCTGCTGGAACTTCCATTCAGACTTCTAAAAATTTTGCAGGATCAACAGGATGTTTTAACACAAACATCTGTGCACCAAGAAAGTTTTCAGTTGTGCCGGGTCACACAAGAAAACTTGTACCTTTTTACAACATAAAGAATATGCATGAAGCTAAATACATTCACTTTATAAATGATCTTTCTTAAATGGATCCATCCATTTTCCATAGACATGACCTGCCTTGTGAGGCCAGGAGTTAGTAGATTTTTTAGCAAGGGTAGGGTCTCCCTCCCTTCGAAAATATTGAACTGCAGGGATCTGACCCTAGCAATATAACATGGTTTTAACCACACTTTGTCTTGAATCAAATGGGAGTCTTCCTAGATTTAGGTGTAATATTCCATGCTGAGACATTTGATTGCTGTGGAATTCAGCTGTGCAAAATGAAGGTAGCCCTGTTTTGTCCTTTAGCCAAAAGGCTATCTCTCTTCAGGGGCACTTTAGAAAGGAACAATTATTCAATCTGCATCCATTAGGAAAAAAAAGATGCTCTGTGCTTTCCTCAAATGCTAAATCTGCATACTGAACTCTGATTTATGTTCAGCATGTCAGGATAATGGGAATGGAAAGCCCAGGACACACTTCTCAGTTGCATAAATACACTGTAAAACATTCTGAAAGTTTTCAGTATGTCTCCAGCAATGGATCAGTAAGTAAGAGGAATAAACAAAAAAGGGACTGGCAACCTGACCTCCACATAAGGTACTGATGACTGCCAGCTACATTCATAAATTTACAGGCACTGGGTTTTATCACCATATGTGACTAAAGGTTGCAGTTCATATTTACTGTGCAGTTCATGGGAAAATGAAGACTCTGACATCTTGTGTTGTATATTAGGAGTTGAAGTGAGTGGGATCTGTGCTTAAGAATGCTTAGGACCACCCCTGCTCCTGGTACATCATGTGTGTAGGCGAGACTTTATATAGACTTTTGCTTACTGTTTTGGGAGAAAACAACTATTTACTGTGATACACAGCTAACATGCAAGGAACTGTCTCATCTCTCCTGAGCTTTCTCCTCAGGAAAGGGCAACTGTTTAAAAAGAGAAATGGAGTGGGTGTAGATTTATGTAGGGTATCTTTTTTTTCTCTTCTGAACACCATTAAGACCTATCAGCAAAGGCAGACAGCATTTGTATTTGCACCCTAGTGATAGGAAAGTCCTATACCAGATAGCACAATTCTAAGTGACCTTACAGGAAATACTAAAAGGGTTTTAAAGGGGCATTTCAGCTTGGCTCCCAGTGATGCTGAGGACTGTGGAGGAGACAGTCAGGACTCCCTGGACAGGCCATGTTTTTGGAAATGTGTATACCCTTCCATCGGCAGTGATCTTCTTGGGTTGCTTATTTTTTTCTACACTCAAATACTACCAAAACCCACTGTAAAATTAAGTCAAGTCCTTTGTCTCCCAGTAAGTAATGTACCAGTAAAGGTCTTATTACTGGCTCTCCCACAGCAGCTTTGTGGCTTCTATACACAAATGTAATCCAGTGAGTCACAGAACCATGAAAATATCCAAAGTACTTTTCTTTTAAATGAATTTTCTTTGCAATGAGTTATTTTCCTGGGCATTTCTGTGAAAGCTTCTGTCAGCCAAATTTAATTGGATTGTAGCTGAAAACAATAATATTACATTTACATTAGCTTTAAAAGTCTCTGCATTTTTTCTCCCTGCAGCACATCTGGCTTTAATGCTGCTAACTTTTAATTGAAAAAAATGTGTTCATTTTAACTAACTAAATGTGCTGCATTAATGATCTGCTGTATTAAGCAGGTAGTTAGAAAAAAGTGTAATATTGATATTTAGTCATGGTAAAAGACCATATGGCATTCCTGCTTTAGTTCATATAATTGCTTTAGTTTCTTTAAGTGGGTTTTGCAACTGAGTGAACCTGAGTTAAACATGATATGGACCAGCACCAAAAGCCCCCCAGGTCTAGCATGGGTAAAGGATGCTGGATCCCCTGGACACCAGCAAGCAAGCAAATGGTGTATGAGGATTTAAAAAGCAGAATGAGACCCACAGGTTGACACTTAATTCAAACAATCACCATGTAGAGACCAAATGCCATGTGCATGGGAGAAGCTCAAAGCTCATCAGGCTTTCTCCCTCATTAAAAGCAGCCTTCTCTGGGGAGATGTTAGCAGGTTACTAGATGAGAATTCCCCTACAGCATGCTGGTAAGGGTGCAGAAGCTGACCCTTTATAATCCTCCTCATTCACAGGAATGCACTCAGTCATATGGAAGTTAAACAGGGATGATATGTTTTCCAGCATCAAGGATGGCTTTAGAAAAGAATGGTATGTAAATCCTATTAAGAAAAAAGTTACAATGAGAGTGAAAGATGGTGGCTTATTCAAAAGGTTCAAAAGCTCCCTGGTGTCTTGGGGAGCACTCCTGGGGAGCAGCTAGTCATTCCTAACTGAGCCCAGGTCCTTTACAGAGTCTGCAGGTAGGTGTAGCCACACACGAGCTTGGAAGCACCAAGCTAGAGGTTTTGGTCTGCTCTCCTGAGGGAAATGGGCTTGTGTGGTAATGCTCAAATATGGTAGCTTCTACCTGCAGTTCCTAAGCCCTGCAGGGAGCTGGCACCAGACTTGGCAGAAGAGAAGCATCCTAAGTCAGAGTTCTGCTGGTGTTCATGTGTATATGCAGACAGATAGACCCTGACAGAGCTGGCAGGGAGGTGACATTGCTCCCTCATTAAACCCCTGGAGAATTCAGGTGGCAGAGGGGGATTCTGCACCAGTGCCAATTCTGGGGAAATTTTCAGCTGGTGTTTGCGTTTTTTTGCAAGTAAGAACTGTGAGCAAAAGTTACAAATCTACAGAAAAGCCAAACTGTACAAAAAGCAGAATATTCATTTTATGCCCTTGCTTAGGACACTTCAATGGCTGTGGGCTTTCCTAATGAACTGGCAAAGATGCAGTCCATGATCACAGGCATAGCTGTTGTTATGGTAGGTACTAAAAATACCAAAAACTTTTCCATGATAGAAAACCGCCTGCCTTGGAGCAGCTGGAAGAAGCAGACTGAAGATAGCAGGAAGAGTTTGCCAACGAGGAGTGCAGCTGAGCAGGATGCCATTATGCCTTTTGTAGCACCCACCCTCCCAGATGAAATGTGGAAATCCTGCCTTGGGGATAATAACACTTCCCTAGAACCACTGAGGGGTGCTCACACGCTGTAATAATAGATGTTGTATAAGTGCTGCAGATGGAAAGTGGTTATTAGCTCAATATTTGCAAAATGGGAATAATAAGCTTCTTGCAGAAGACCATTCAGGGAGCATGGTGCAGGAAAGAACCCAACCAAAAGAAAGGAGAGCGTATCTGCCACTGGCCCCTTATTTCGTTACTCTGCAGACACTGATGAATAAAGTGTGTAGTGTCGTGCTGTGCAGAGTAAGTGGAACAGACACAGGGAGATGTCTGACATACATTTTGAGGTGTATTTAATATTGTAGTGCTTCTGGATTCCACTATCATGCTAGGGGTTTTGGCCTCAAACCAATGTTTGCATCACTACCATGTGTCTCTGGAACAGCAGTGCTTGCTTCAGAGCTGGCTATGAAAATAGTTTCCATTGTAACCCCTTGTTTTCACATGCTTCTTATGTTCTATTTTATTTTGAAAATCCTCTTTTGAGTCAAAACGTTTCCATCCTGTATCTTTGCCAAAAGGTGAACTTACCCCTCACCCTTTTTCGTAAGCTTGAGGGAACAAGCTTTCAGATGTTTTTGAGTCAATAGGAGAGTGGAAAAAATGCATTTTCCCAGTAGGGTAAAAAAAAAGGTCCACATTTTCATAGTAGTAGAAACATAGCGGGAAATGAAACTGAAGGCTGAAACTTGTATTATGATCTAGAGATTTCTGTAGTAAACCAGCTTTATAGGGAATGACTTTGATTTGCCAGAGGCAGAGATTATTCTGATTTTTGGCAGTTAATCAGGCACAGGTCTAGGTTTCAAGCTTTGCTGGCCGCCAGGATATTGTTTAAGGAAGTGTCTTTTCAGCTGCCCATTGAAAGAGGAATGAGGCAGTCCCCTATGGTCTTCTGCCCTTCAGAGTTAATTATAGTCCAGCAATACATTTAAATTCATTCTAAAATCTGATTGAATGTAGAGGAATGAGATATACAGTTGTGCCAAACACTTTCAAAACTTTTTCTCAATTCTCACTCAAGTCAGCAAGAGCAAATGGATGTGTTGAAGTCGTGGACAGGCTCAAGCACTTTGAAAGGGCTAAAATGCATGACAGGGTATGCACACACGGCTGGCTCGAGCAATTGAGAAACTTCATTTAGTACGCCTGCCAAGTATTTTGTTGATGTCTTTTTTTTTCACCTTCACATAGGCTAGGAAGCATCAGTGTAAAATTCTGCTGTGCTATGTGTAGCTACACTGAATCAATTAACAAACAGAAGAGGAAAGAAAGAAGTAGACATCTAGCCATCATGGTGATAAGTGATCCTGCAGCCCTATGCTGCTTCCTATTACTGTTTTTTCTTGGTGAGAGCTGTAGCTGATACCCTACTGGTAGTTTCCCTCCGTGTGTTCTAGAAAATACAAAGGATGTGAATGACTGTTGGGATAACAGAACTGTTGCGGCCTTCAGATTCACATTTTCTGGCTTTTTTGCAACTTTTAGCTACACAGCCTGGACATTTCATTAAATCTTTTGCTTTCTATCATTCAAAACCTGCTCTAAGTGTATGTACATTTGGCAAAGGCAACCAAAATGATGTGTTTATTTTGCTTTGCTGCCAAAAAGCAGTGATTCATTAAGGAGCTTGGAGCCGTAGAGGGAAAGCCACAGCCAGCAACCACCACACAGCCCTGAGGAGCAGAAAGCTGTGTTTTCCTAAGGAAAACGGTTAGTGCAGCTGGACTAGTGTCATGACTGACTTCTCTGAAGTGAGAAGGTACTGGTGGACAGGCTGGAGAGCACAAAGTTCTCCTGGATAATTGGGCTTTATTGCAGCAGCAGCAGCCAGAAGGCACCCAAAGGCTGCCATTAAGCCCAGACAGGAGACAGAAAAAAAGCCTAAGGGGAGCTGGTCCAGCTGGTAGCAGCTTTTCCTTGAAACAGTGAATTAGGGAGCTCCAGTTCTGTGACCACTGCTATGGTGAATGCAATGAAAGTTGCAACAGGCCTTGAGAGAAGGTATGGAGGAGGAAAGGTGGTATCCTCCAGCTGCCTTTAGCTGCATTGTCTCACTTTCTCTGCTGGGGACATGCCAGCTTGTATTAGTAAAGGGGCCTGCCTATCTGCTCTGTTGTAACTACTGATAGGAACTTGCAGCGACTAAAGCCTTTGAAAACCTGGCAGAAACCAGACTCTTGAGGAACTCTACACTCGTTTTTACGTCATTGCTTTCTTCTTCCCCAGTGGCTTGAACTAGGACAGGCAGAACGCTATTTATAATTTTTAATGTAGTCCTTTTTGTCTTTCATCATAAATCTGGAACCCTGGACAAGATTGATATCTGGTGACAAACACACACTTGGTTTGAAAATTTCTGATGGTTGTTTTCTGACTGGAAAGGAAATGCTGACCTGGACTGTCCCAGCAGTGCCACTGCATGGGGAAACACAACGTAAAAGGAGGTGCTGGGTTCAAGGAGTCAGTATGAAGCACAAAGGAAATGATCCCATATGAACAACATTAATATTAAGAGTTCTTGTTATTAACAATCATAAACATATAGAGAGTTTCTGAAAATGTGAAGTTTAAAATTTAAACCAGGGCTGTTGCATTTAAACTGTTAAGTATTAGGGTGAGGACTTTGGGTAATATGTCATGCCATTTGCTGGGGCTTCTTCAGCTTTTTTCAGGGATATCTAGTCTAGGGTTCAGGGACACAATGTGATCCAATATGTCAGTTCTCCTTGGTGCTTTAAACAAGGACAGAATGTAGCTTTTTCCAGCATCAACTGCACAGTGCTTAGCCCTTCTTTAAAGAAGATCCTTGCCCTGAAGAACACACATTTCTTACAGCATATAAATTTTCAGTAAATTCAAATTAAAAAAGCCCAACACTGTTACTGTCAGAAGGGTCTGGTTAATCAGGATCTGAGTCTTTCTGCTCATCTTTCATAATCTTGCACAAGAAGTTCTCCAAGACCTGGATTATACCACTTCTGGTTCTTATATCAGAAATCTTCAGGCAGCCAATAACTTGATAACTTTTAAAACAATAGATATGAAAATAACTCCCCAAATAATTAGTGAAATACTCAGGGTCTATGAGAAAAGGAAGGCTTCTGCATAGACCAGGCTGCCTAAAGAAAAGCAAGGGAACTGACTCCAGATCTTTGCAAGTGATGTAAACAAACATGAGCAACAACCAGAGGATGGAGAAAAGTCAAGGAACTCAGAGGGATAGAAAGCTTTAGAATTTGCCTTTAAGGGAGATTAGGGAAATAAAAATACTGGAAAGATATTGTGGAACAGAACTGGGGTGGAGTTGAAGCGTGTAGAAATTGAAATATTAGAAGAAGTTGCAGTGGGGGAGCAGGGCAGTTTTTGAATCTGAGGAGTGCATGCAGGAGATGAGTGGATCTGCTCTCCATGACTCCTGAAATGTTTGTGTTGTGTTTGTTTTCCTTCTATTTTCTGCTTTTCAGCCACACACATTATCTAAATTACTTTAAAAGCTCAGGGCATGCAGTACCACAAGAAACTGCAAACTGTTATTAAAATGAAATGGAGATTTTTCAACATGCTTGCAATGTTCAAGTCTGTAGAAGCCTTTCCTAGAACAGCTTGCCAAGCAGTTACTTAGTACAGGCAAGAGAACTGTTGAGTTGAAAGATACAACAAAAGTCATAGATCAGATGATGAAACCACATTAGTATAATCTACAAGCATTCATTGCTAACTATTCAAAATCATATTGATGCAGCTATTGTGAAAGTTTCCTCTAGGTACAGATAGCACTCCTGAGGCAGGGAGCACAAATAGAGGCCCGTGGCTCAGGGCTCATAGCACACTCATATTATCCCAACTGGATTATAAATTATTGAACTGCTGTTGCCATGAATTGTTTACCTGCTTCCCATTGTCCAAGTGAAATTAGCTTACAAACTGTTGTGGTAAATAATTTAGAGCAGCAAACAAGTTTTGCAAGTGCACAACCTATTTGTGGATAATTTGCGAGCAGAAAGAAAACCTTTTTGTGCCAAATCACCAGAAATGAGCTTGCCCAGCTGTGCTCTTTTCCCACCTATGATGGCAAAGAGCTGGTAAAAATAAATAAGAACAGACATTGAAACAGGAATTGAGATCACCTGAGGCCCTTAGACTTTCTATTGGTACGGGTCCCAGTACCTGTCCCCCAGTGCAGTCTTCATCTGAAGAAGCAGAACTTATCCAAGAAATGTCTGTTACATGTTTTAATTATAATAGCCCTCATATGTATACTAACTCCTCTGGCCCAAAGCTTTAAACCCCTAGCTTCCAAATTCAGAGACTAAACTACAGAAGCTCTTCTCAGTTATTCTGCATAGAATCCTTTTCATTCTATTGTGTAGACAGTATGTACAGTGAGTTATTGGAGGGAGAAAGACTTGTGATGATCACTTGCAAAGATAGCAGCTCTTTTTTTGAAGAAGATTTCAAACTTTTTTTTTTTTTGTACTAGTGCATTGGAAATAGGAGAGGACACTGGCAAGAACTTAGCATTACTGAGACATTAAAAGTAAAAAAGGATGCATAAAAATATTTTAAGTATTTCAAATGAAAGAATAGAATCATAGAATCATAGAATAGTTAGGGTTGGAAAGGACCTTCAGATCATCTAGTTCCAGCCGCCCTGCCATGGGCAGGGACACCTCCCACTAAACCATGCCACCCAAGGCTCTGTCCAACCTGGCCTTGTACACTGCCAGCGATGGAGCATTCACAACTTCCCTGGGCAACCCATTCCATGCCTCACCACTCTTACGATATGTGGTAAGATATAATTCTTCTTATGAAGAATTTCTTCCTCATATCCAATCTAAACTTGCAGAAGCCCCTGGTTATTAAAGGGAAATGGCCTACATTCCCAATGCAATGCCAGTATAATTCATTAATACAGCCTGTGATTTTATTTAGACAGCGCCTGTTTAAGAACTGCATTTCCCAGAGCACAGAATTAGCGCAACCACAGCTGATGTTCTGGTCTTTAGCAAACAAACTGATTTTGTTATCACCCTCCCCAAAGCCTTCCCCTATGTAAATGCAAGTTCTCTACAGGGAGGTACAAATTCAATGTCACTGTTACAAACCTTAGCATGACCAATGACTAAAAAAATTACTTAGGTTCTTGCTTGTGTTTGCTCATGTCATAACTGAATACTAAATGTGTGTATTTTGTGTGAATGCTCAATTTGGAATGTCAGTAGGATTCTAGAATCTCTTCTGTGTGAAGGCAGTTACATAAATATAGCTCTACATACAAGAAATGTAATATGCCTTTGCTTTCCACAGTCCAGTTTTTCTCATAGGTCACATTTTGGTAAATGTTTTTTTGTACCCTGTTGAGGATTCAGGGTTCATTCCATCTCAATAGTGATTCATAAGCTGAACTCTTTAATCAAGTGGCTTAAACAGCAGGACCTAAGCAGAAAAGTGCTTTTTATTTTTCTAATTTAATGATCACTAATGACTGTGACTAGTCTGAGATGTGTACATTGACCCTTTGGATCTTAAGGCCAGAATTAAGGCTGGAAGAGACATAACTTTTGTATGGACCAGTACTATTTTATGTATTCAATTCGTATTTTCTCTTCAGAGAATTCACTTTTTTGCCCATTTTACAAAACTGAATAAAGAATCTATTATAATAGTGTTGGATGCTCCCAGTATCTTGTCTGTCATCAATAAAAATCCCCTTAATAAGATCTTTAAATTTTCTAGTTCAAATAAATTATAACTTGTTTACAAGCTGCTCTTTTGGGTAAACTTTTAGAAGTTTAGAAGCAGAAACTTCATTTTCTTATTCTATACAGCACAATGTCTATAATCTGTTAGTATTATAAATTGACATTTATGTTCCCTACTAAAACTGCCATTCCCTGCTTTCTACAGCAGGAACTATATCTAATCAACTCTGCAACATACCACAGTGCATTGCTGCGGTATGAAAACAGGACCCTTAAAAATGAGGTGACTGCAGAGAAAACATGAAAGGGAGTCACAACTAAGTCAGTTAACTTAGGAATTAAAAACCCCAAACAAACCCAACAACCAAACCAAAAGAAATTGGCAACTAATACAACCACACTGGAGGATGTGATAACTATACCCACTTTATCAGCTTACAAATCGACCTTGAGGAGTTTATAACTTCACAGGAATCATTGCAGACAGATGATACGTACTTTTGCATTGAAAACTTGGCTTTTATCTAGCAGGGGAGCACAAATTCCTTTGATCAAATTAATGAGATTCACTGGAGGCAGACAGGAACACTTTTATGTTCCTGTTTACAAGGGATTCCAAAGTGGTAACTTGAGTTTCTCAAAACAATCCTTTCAAAAATAATTTTCAACCTAAGAAAAATGAATGTGAGGAATCGATGCAAAAAATCTCTCCTGCGAAATAAGTGGCAGAAATCAGTTGTTCAACATGCCACCTGTCTGAAAGCCTTTTCTTGGGTAGACTATCTACCTTTGCCTCAACTCCCCCTAGTGCTTCTGTTATTCGCCCCACTCACTTGTCTGTGCTTCTTTTTCTTCTTTTGACCTTATGAAACTTACTTGTTTGAAAGAGCTGAGTTTATTAAATAATCCATATAACTCTGTGGCTGCCTTGTCCTTATTATTACTCTGGTAATATTTACTCCATCCAAAATTGCTGCTGGTGGTGATTTATTTAGTCTTTTAAAGCTGTTTGAAATAATACTGCTCTAGATTGCTGATGAAAACACTGAAAAGCCCCCCGCAGCTCCCCGACAGAAACGCCCTCATTAAATGTTAGTGATACTTGGGCAGTTGATCTGCTTTTCATTTAGTTCTTCCTCTGCTTGTGCTTTATTAACTTTGTGTTGTCGTCACGTTTGCTCTCTTACTAAATCAAGTACCTACCATTAGTCTATTATGCTCAAGCCCATACCTCTGGCAATTTGATATGTGATCATATAAAACAAGGGAAAAAAAAAGGTCCTTTTTACAAAGACCTATTTTCTGTAAAACCCAAGAAGATTAGCATTAGTTGTGGTGTTCTCTATTCACTGTGTATTAGCTGATGACCACATCTCTTCTGCCTATAATGGAAGCCAAGCCACCTAGACTGCACCTACTTGTGGCACTCAGTTTGCTCCCTGAGTATCGGCCTCACACTAACACAGTTCTCCATCTCTGCAGATGTCACCATAGGACCAACACATACAAGATCCATGGGTGAGAAATCTCTTCAGCTAACCCCTCTAGGATTTACACGCTAGTCAAAACCAGTAATTTCACCATATGTCTTGCTAACAAATCATAAGATCATAGAAAGGTTGAAGGGACCTTAATGATCATATAGTTCCAATCCCCCTGCAGAGACATTTTCCACTAGACCAGGCTGCTCAAAGTCCCAACCAGCCTGGCCTTAAACACTTCCAGGGATGGGTATCATGTTCTTTAGATGAGCCTTGAGGGTCTTCCTGTGATGCGTATGCATCTCCCGGCTTGTTTCTAGATACCACACAGTAATGGCTGTTAGGCACTTGAGATTTTGCTGTTTTTTTGTTGGTTTGGGTTTTTTTTTCACCACTGGTAGCAGTTATCTGCCCTAACATGAAGCTTGTATCACTGGTTAGATCCCAGTTACGCATTTAAAAACCCTAGCAAAAAAAAAAAAAAAATCTTTGTTCCTTTTGCCCTTGTACTATGCACAATCTCTATTTCTCCCTATCCTCCCCATCAGATTATCCAATTTATTATGTCCCTTCTTGTCACTTGTTATGGCAGAGTGCTGTCTGGGTGCTACTGCCTTAGGTTATCTTTCTTTCAAAAGAGACAAGATCATGCACCTGTGAGGAAGGCGAGGGTCGGTCTCTTCCTCAGGCTTCAATCACAGTGAACCAAGGGCTGGTACCCGCCCCGCGGGCTGCTTGGCCCTGGCGTTCGCTTTCCAGTTTTGACAGTAGCAAAGCCCTGAAAACTGCTCCCAGAGAAGAGGAGCCTCCGATGGGATCATTGCCTGTAGCTGCCACAGGTTTTCCCTCTACCTTCCGAGGAGATGAGAAGGGCTGAAATAATGTGATACCTGGACCAACGTTTTGGGCTTCGGAGAAGGACGGGGTTAAAAGCAGGGACTCGTGGGTTAAGCACCGACTTTTCCAATTTCCGTATAATTAAGAGAGGATTTTCTTTTTAGTTTTTATTTTCTTACTCATTAAGGACTTTCACGGTCCCTCCCGCTCCGCTGTCCCGCAACAGAAACCCGGGCAGGGAACAGTGCGGAGCGGGGGGCAGCACAACTCCCCTGCCGCCGGGCGGGGGGGGGGGGGGGGGGCGCGGCTTTTCTGCCGTGGCTCCGCTCCGACCGGCGGCCCGGCGGTATGACAAGCAGCCGCCGGCCCGTAGCTGGCCCCCGCCAGCCAGCCGGCGGGCGGTGCGGCCGGGAGCGTGGCCCCGGCGGAAAGTGCGATGGTCCTCCGGGAACAGCCGCGGCGGAGGCTGCGCGCCCGGTGGGCGGTGTGATCGCCCCCGGCCAAGCCATGGGCCAGACCTCGGTCTCCACGCTGCCCGAGCCGGCCGAAGGTGAGTACCGGGGGGCTTCGGCGGGCGGGACAGTGCGGCTGGGCTCCGCCGGGGCACGGCAAGGCGAGGACGGGAAGCTCCCGGTGGCGGTGGGGACAGCCATAGGGGCGGCTCGCAGTCCTGGGCCGGGGTGCGGTGCCTCGTCTCCCCGGAGCGCTGCGGTCGCTTCCCGCCTGTTCCCTCGGGTCGCCGTGGGGATGGTGCCAGGGGAGACGGGGCCGGCTCCTGCACTGCCCTCCCGGCTCGGGAGCTCGAGGGGCTCCACGGTGCCCCCCAGGTCGTCAGGGGGCTTGGGGCTTCTTTTCTCCTTTAATAAATAAATAAGTACGGGTTGGGAGGAAAAAATAGGGGGAAGGAAAGAGGTTCTGGCGCCTCTCCCAGCAGCGTGGCTAGTAACCCGCCCATCTGGTTGCTTTTGGCTCCAGGACGTTCTGTGTGTAAGCACACTATTAAAAATAAATAAATCGCGTGTGAGTGGAACTTCCCCCCAGTAAAGCAGCCTGAGCTGTTTACAGCGTTTGAGGATAGTACGAACTACTTGGAATGCAGTTTGGAGGCATGTTAAGATAACCTGGTGTGTTTTAGTTACTGAAAAACAGAGTGGGTCTCTTCCCACAATAATAGGATGTAGAATCTAAATTAACTGCAGGGAGGTTTGAAGTTTCCTGTGAAAATGTCACTGCATGCATGTTTTTCCTCACTGCCTGTTTCCTTTGCATCCATTTAAAAAAAAAAAATAAGCAAATCCTGTTGTAGATTTTAATTCTGAAGGCTGAACTTTATTCTTAATTTTGCTTTTTGCTGTTAATGTGAAAATGTTTTGTCCGGTAGGAGACAGCACAACAAACTTTTGGTTTCCCCTCTTATTTTCTTCACTGGTGTTTCAAATAGTTTTAGTAACAATATTTTCAGAGAAGCTCCATTATGTTGCCAGTGGTGCAACTTCTCAGTCATCCACCCCAGTCAAAATTTTGCATGATTTCTTCTCCTGCCAAACATTGCATGAAAGAGAAATTTGACCATTCCCAGTAAATTTCACCATCCTGTTGAAGGTTTCAACCAGCATTGGAATTATGTCAAGGTAGGCGTCGGGAAACAGATGTAGGGAAACAGATGGACTGGTTAAAAGTTTTTGTTAAACTTCCTGTACAAAAATGTATCCAAACTCTTATGTGCAGACTCAATTGTGAGGAGTTTTGCCTGGGAAGGGGGGGGGATGGGACATATCTTGACTAACCGTAGCTGTGGTGCCTGAGTTCCCTTGGCAGAATGCTAACGGACAATAACTGCACTAATTTCTAGTTTCACCTAAAAGAAAAAAGTCACCCTTGAATTCTTTCCCAACTGAAATCAGTGTTTTCAATCAGGAACAATAAGAGACTGTTATCTGAAGATGTAAGTTATTGGTGATGTTGCCTCAATAATACAAAGTAAATTCTAGTCATCACCATTTTAAGAGCACTGCACTTGTGATGACACTGGTAGTGCCTCCAGGAGGTTTCACAGAAGAACAATCCCACTACACATACAGCCCTGTTGAAATTGTTGGGAGAGTATATCCTTAACAAGAAGCCACAGGGCAGGTAGGTTTCTGGGTGGCATGGATTCTTGGGGGTGCAGTAATTTACTTTCTCAAGTCTGCTATGCCTGTATAGTCTGAAGCCTTAATACACTATGAAGTTTGGGGTTAGGGTCCAGCTCTTATCAGGGCAGGAGAGTGACTTCCATTGGTTACAGTTCAGATGGGTTTCCCCTTAGGCAAGTAGGCCTAAAATCATCATCGATTTTGGCATGTCAGCCAACTACAAGCCATTTAAGTATTTGACAGCTGCTAGAGATTAGAGTTGAAGGAGATCCCTGTCTTGCACACACAGGGGCTACAAATCTGTTTTAGTGCTGAGGAATCAATAGTGCATTCAGATCCCCAGTGAGCCACACAAAAACAGCTGTGAGGAGTTACTTGCCTGTTTGCTCCCTTGTTTTCCCCCAGCCATGCCAACCTGTGAGGGCTCAGATCCTGCCCTCTGATCCTTGCTGTGCTGCTGCAGGGCTGTTGGCTGGGCATGGGGAGGGCATCACTAGTAAATCATCACAGGGCCTTTGAGTGGGCTGATAAGGTGAGCATTGTTTGATGTAGAAACCTGAAATAAAGGATAATACAATACTCAGTATGAACCCCAGCCAATGTACCGCTGGCTTTGTTAAGACTTTAAATAAGAAATTTTATTCTTGCAAAGGGAAATATGTTCTGGAGTACTGAAACAAGCCAAGGTCCTAATGACACTTTCCCATTGGGTTAAGTGCAAGACTGAGGTCTAACCATAAAAACTCCAAGTCCTTTTCCATTGGGCAAATGTACTCATACCAGATGAATTAGAGTGCCTATAAAGAGAGGAAGAGTTGGATTTTCATGCCCCGTTGGAACTTTCTTTAGTAGCAATGCTGTTGCATTAGAGTTTGCCATCAGCTGTGGGTGAGGGGGTGTTTTAAGTATTTTGGACCGGGGGATCAGAGCTTTAATCATCTCCCATAATTATGAGCCATACATGAGCGGCAAAGCACATCTTAGCTGCTGTGGACACCCACCAGGTAATACTTTGCTTCTTTTCTCTTCCAGCTTTTCAGCCATTTAGATAATTTACTAAAGCTTCTTGATATTTGTCATGGTTAGCAAATGTGAACAGTGATCGTGAGAGAAGCTTGGGAAAACAGTATAGAGAGTATAGATATGTGGAAAAGGAGGAGTGCATGCTACCCTTGTTCATCTTCCTTCCTCTTCTGTGATTTTCCCACGCCTGGCAAGACTTGATTAACATGCTCTCTCCCCATTCATTGACTGGAGTTCAGTGCTTAGGGGGTTATCAGCCATTGTGTGCAAAGGCTATCACTTCTGCTTTCTGATATACAGCTTATCAAAGGGCAGCAGAGCTGTGCACTTTTTCCAGTCTTTTGTCTTCTTTTTGGATTTGTTCTTGGGTAGTTCAGTACCAGCCACAGTACTGGGAAAGCTGAGGCCTCAAATGGAAGCATGATATTGGAAAGATAACTTTTAAAACTTAGATGGCAAAGGATTTTTGTTGTTTCTTGAATAGCAATGCCTTGTTGGGAATGAAACTTGCAGAAAAAACAGACCAACCAATGTTCCTAGGAAGAGGTCAGGCAGTTCAGCATGGAGTCTGTGGAGTGCAGCAGGGGATATCTGGTAGGGAAGAACAAGCTGCAAAGGGGGTCTCTCAGGAACCACCCACCCCAGTGGTCAGAGTGCTCAGCAGTTGAAGCCTGGGGTCAGAGCCCTGTGCTGGCCTGCAGCGCCAAGTACATAATCCATGGGCCTGTTTTCGCTAGGATGGGGGGGGGGGTGTTCCTCTCATCATATACATTTTATAGAAACAGCACAAATTGTCGAGCTTGTGTTTCACCCTGTTACAGACCCCAAGTTTTTTAAGGATGTGAAAACGTACTTGGACAGCACAGGAAAACCATTTCCCACCAAGCTCCCCCCATGAGATGAAAGCAGTTGCTGGTAGGATCCTGTTGTTTGTTGACCTTGGCACTCGGTGAAATGATTCTCATAGGTCAGAAGTGAGCATGTTTCTCAGACTTCTCTTTTTCATCTCTCTCGGCTGTATGGGATTTCCTGTTCATTGACAAGGGAACAGCAGCGTCACCTGTGTCTGTGTAAAGGAGTTGTGATTGCCCTAACTGGGCAACTTGAGTAATCCTGAAATTAAATGAAATACTAGATTTGTTTTGAGCAGCTCCAGGTGTTGGTAAACAAACTAATTGTTTGTCAGTACTACAGTTTCAGGATGTGTCTAGGAAGAGAAGTTATTCCAGTAGTGCTCTTCGGTAGTAGCTACTTGTGAGCCTCCCTGAGGGTGGTCCTTCTGGAGCAACCACTTCTGTTCTGAGGAGCTGGATGTGGAGATACTCAACCATAGACTTAAATTCCTATCCTGTCTCAGTACATTACAAATCTGCATGTGCAGGCAAGCCCTTACAGTTATAATTCTTAATGAGTTTAAAAATGAATTTGATTTTTCTCCTCCAGCTTCTCTTCCTTTCGAAAGTAGCCCAGAAAGCCAACCGTATCCTGGGCTGCTTCAGAAGGAGCGTGACCAGCAGGTCGAGGAAGGTGGTCCTGCCCCTCTACTCTGCTCTCCTGAGACCTCACTTGGAGCATTGTGTGCAGTTCTGGTGTCTGGAACATAAAAAGGACATGGAACTGTTGGAACAAGTCCAGAGGAGGGCCACGAGGATGATCAGGGGACTGGAGCACCTCCCGTATGAAGATAGGCTGAGAAAGTTGGGGCTGTTGAGCCTGGAGAAGAGAAGGCTGCATGGAGATCTCATAGCAGCCTTCCAATATCTGAAGGGGGCCTATAGGGATGTTAAGGTGGGACTCTTCATGAGGGACTGTAGTGACAGGACAAGGGGTAATGGATTCAGACTTAAACAGGGGAAGTTTAGATTGGATATAAGGAAGAAATTCTTTCCAGTGCCTCACCACCCTTACAGTAATGGGTTGCCCAGGCAAGTTGCGAGTGCTCCAGTGCTGGCGGTGTTCAAGGCTGGGTTGGAGAGAGCCTTGAGTGGCATGGTTTAGTGTGAGGTGTCCCTGCCCACGGCAGGGGGGCTGGAACTTGATGATCTTAAGGTCCTTTCCAACCCTAACTATTCTATGATTCTGTCATTGCACTTTACAGAGGCTCATCTCAAAGCATTTATAGATGTGGTGAGCTATTCACAACACACTGTTAGCTGGTCATTTCAGCTTATTGATGCTTGAAAGAGTGGAGAGCAAAGATACTGAGATGAAATGTCAAGTCCCATTTGATGGGAAACCCTAAATGGCTTGTCCACAGCCACAAAGGACATTCTGGGCAGAAACCTTTATCTTCCTGATTTTTTCCCAAGGGTTAAATTGGCTGGTGCCTTTGCAGTTCAACCTTTGTAATACTGCACTGAGAATCTTATTTCTCTCCCCCCTCCCCCTTTATGCTTTTGTATGTTATGGAAGATTTGAAAGTACAATGCAAAGGGATTTCTCTTTCAGTTGCTGCTAAATTTACATCCAAAACTTTTCAGGTTTTGTGAACTTTTGATATGGGAAACTCTTTCCTCATCCTACCAATGTTGTCAGATGGTGCTACAATTGTACACTTGTGACAGCTCCATCATTTGTGTTAAGTAGGCAACTTGCTTCAGACTTTTGGCTGATTGAGTGGATATTTTGGAAACCTAGTCAAAGGCATGAAAAGCCCATGTTTTCAGACACAATGGGTAGTCACAAATTTAGCTGCTATTAGTCAGAAGGACAAGAGCTCTTTAAACACTTGGTCCTTGTTTGTCTTGAGCTGAAATATCAGAACTAATAGCAACTGCTGAAAGTGTAGATCTCAGTGCCCAAAACCATGATCCTGATTTTTGCTGTTGGTGGGGATCCAAGTGTGGGCATGTGGGATGAATCACTATTTATAGAGGAAAAGTAGTACACACTTTTAAATATAACATGCTTATATAAAGTGTATTTCCATGTTCATGGGTGCTGCTATGTCATTTGTGATCTGCCAGGGTAAAACTGTGCCCCTGCTGCCATAGCAGTTGCTCCTGGTTGGTCTAGACTGAGCTCCTCAGCTGCAGCAGTAACTCACTACAGAGGAGGTTGCGATCTGAGCCTCGGCTAAAGATCATGGCTGAGAGCAGAGATCTTGGGAGGATATGGAGGAGCAGCCACACCACAGGAACCGCATGTGAACCACAGGAACATTTGTGTTTGAAAGTAAAGGCTCGACAGGTCCCAGTTTGGTATCTCACCTCTTCTTGTGCTGAGGCTGCTTCAAGAATGAGCAGGATTTCCCTCATTTAGCTGCCAAGGTATGTGACCTTTCATGTCGGATGTGCTGGCTGAGATGCCTTCATGCACTGATGTTTGGTAGTCCCTAATCACCTGTTTGCAGTGTTAATCATCAGCTTCCTCATCTGCCATGCGGAGAAGGAGAGCTGGCTCTCAGGAGGTCAGTGTGGGCAGGATGCAGAGCCCCATGGGCTGGCTGGGTTTGTGTAGGGTTATCTTCTGAGATGACCACCCCGATACTTCCCCCAGATTAAAGGCTGACAGGAGATCTTGTTTCTTCCTGAGCCCCCTGTGCTAAGCCCCATTGACAACTGATCCCTCTCCATTGGATCTCAGCCACATCTTGGATCAGTTGTCCTTCTTCTTTGGCTTTGTTATTGCTCCTGGGTAATACTGCCTTGTCATTAGGTGGTGGTTTTGATACAGATTTCAAAACAATTTTCAGTCTTTTTTTATTGTATTTCTTAATCTAACTGGGAATACTGAGTGCAAGGATTCAGGACAGCACCTAAGACAAAGTCAGGAGGAAACCAAATTGCTCCCAAGTCCTCATAAGTGTATGAACTGTATCACAGTCCTGCCTGTTAAAAGCAGAAGAGACTTGAATGTTTCTATCACTCATCATATGTTTTTACCTACTTAAAAGTTGTCTCTTATTCATTTTGGACACTGATGGTTTTTGAGATTTAAAAAATGAAACAATAATATTGCTTAAAAATGCTTCTGAATCAGTACTGTGTTTAGATTTATTTTTCACTTATATAATCATAGAATCAAAGAATAGTTAGGGTTGGAAAGGACCTTAAGATCATCTAGTTCCAACCCCCCTGCCATGGGCAGGGACACCTCCCACTAAGCCATGCCACCCAAGGCTCTGTCCAGCCTGGCCTTGAACACCGCCAGCGGTGGAGCACTCGCCACTTCCCTGGGCAAAGAATTCATCATAATAATGATGAATAAAAAAGCTAGAGTGCTCTGAATGCCTGGGGTCTATCACTGACGGATTTTTAAAAAATACTTCAGCAAACAGTCTGCTTCCAGAACTTATTTCTGCCCATTGTATTTAAATTTTAACAATGGCTAGGAAAATGTTTCTGACCCACAGAAATACCCCAGCCAGCTGCCATTCAGTTCCATATGGGGAGCTATAAGAACTGTCCATTCATTGCTTTCTCTAGTTGACATAAGAGGGATTCTTGATCCTGTGCTTTTTTTGATAGGATTTTCATTCAAGTAGGCCTGGGCAGGGCGGTGGCATAGGGAAAAAGAGAGGAGGTAGTTTGCTGGTGACCATAAAATGTCTCTAGTGGTGGCTAGAGTGTGTTTTGCCAACAGGCAGTGGTGGCTCTGGTCTGTTTTGCCCCTGGCAGATCTCAGAGAGCGAAGCCAACTGCTGGAGGCAGCAGCCAGGGCGTAGGTGTATGTCGTCAAGGAAGGAGGCAGTTCAGTTTTGTCTATGTCCCTGAGTAGCCAGAATTCAGTTTTGCCTATGCTGCTGAGAGGCCTTCAGTCAGGTCTGGTTTAAAGCCACACAAAGATTTTGAAGTTAAAAATATGTGCAAAACTGAAGAAGGAAGAGAAATGATATACGAGTCGAAACCATCAGGAGGGGAGGTAGGCAGACGGTGAGGGTTCTTCCGATTTTATGTCCCCAAAACAAGATCAAAGGCAAAGAACAAATCTGAGTCATTTATATCCTCCCAAATGTGAACTCTACAACCCTTAGGCTGTCAAGTGTATTTTTGGGCAAATGTAAAATTATGATGGGGCTCCAGAGTCTGCTATTTTTTGCAGTGCTGTAAGGTAGAAATGGTACAGTAGGATCTAGGTAGGAAGGTCACTGTGAACATCCAGGTGATGTAGGGTGTGAAAATGGACTCTTTTCTCACTGTCTCTGACCAGAATCATGTGGATATCCTCTCTTTTGGTTTTGTTTGTTTGGGGTCTTTTGGTTTTTTCCCTATCTTGCTCTGGATTTAATTATTACAATATGTGGATCTATTTAACCTTGCCTATTTGCAGTCCAGAGAGTGGTTTGGGCTAACAATCTGCACAGACAAAGCAATTAGCTCTGTTCATTATGTGGAGACTCATTATTATGAAATTTGATTTAAGACTTGAGTTTCTTGCAGGCTTTATCAAGATTGCTGCATAGGAATGAATTTCTTCTCTCCCTGGCTTGGTTTTCAGGCTCTTGGAAATAAGGTCTCTGTCAAAAGTGAAAGTCTTATTTACCTGTCATGGGTTCAGCAGTGGCGGTCATTTTTCTCTTTCTTGGTGGCTGGTGCAGCGCTGTGTTTTTGATTTTGGGCCTGGGAGCAGCGCTGATGACACCAGTGTTTGTAGTTGCTGCTTGGCGGTGTTTTGGTTTGACCAGGGACTTTTCTGGGCCTCGTGCTCTGCCAGGAAGGAGGGGAGAGCTGGGAGGAAGCAGAGACAGGACACCTGACCCAAACTGACCAAAGAGGTTATTCCATACCACAGCATGTCGTGTCCAGGATGTGAAGCCGGGGGGCGGAGACCCGGAAGGCGGGGGGAGTGGACTGGGGGTGCAAGGCATGGTCAGGTTTTTGGTACTGGGGGGTTCGCTGCTGGGGGGTGCACTGGCTGGGTCGGGCTTGGTGAGCAGTTGTATTCTCTTTCCTTGTATTTCTCTTGTATTATTACTGGTGGTAGCAGTAGTGATTTGTGTTATACCTTAGTTACTAAACTGTTCTTATCTCAACCTGTGCGAGTTGCATTCGTTTAATTCTCCTCCCCATCCCCCGGGACTGGGGGAAGAAAGAGGGGAGTGAGTGAGAGAATAAAACTTCGTGAGTTATTAGCCTGGCTGAGGCTTAAACCACGACATTACCTTTATGTTATCTCACTGCTTTGAACAGCTGTGATGATCAGTGTAAGGGGGGGGAAAAAAGCTAGGAAGAAATGAGTATCTAGGTTGCTCCATCATTATATGTTTGGGTATGCTGTCAGGTTGCATGCAAGTAAACTGAGAAAAAAAATGGGAAGATAATGACTTGCTGACAGTTTTGTATTGATAAAGGTTTGGCTAAGTATACGTTGGTTAATACTTTTCTATATAATACTGTAGAACTGTGGGAACACTTTGTTACTTGGCAGATAGGAGTATTAATACCGAATCCCATATCAATGATAGTTTTGTGAAAATGAAGTTTTATATGAGAAGATGTAGACAGTAAGGGGTGTGCTGCTGCCTTCTCCTGTGATTCCTGCCTTGGTTTCGTATCAAGTAGAGTGATGCTTGCTGAGCAGATTTAGACTGTGATACAGCTGTCCTAACATTTGAAAGTATGTGAGTAAAACCAGTTCTGTTCCCAAAGATCAGCCTGCATGCCTCACCCCTCAGAATGTGGGGGTTTTTCTTATTAGTGTTGCAAGATGTCTTCATTCTGACCAGCTGCCCAAACCGTCAGGAAAGCCTAGTCGTGCGGATGGGCCTTCCTCCTTTCGGTATTATTTAAGACTTTTTGTGTTTTCTGGATCTGAATATTTTAATGTATTGCCCAGTAAAAGCCTGAGAATGGTCCAGAGACCTTAGATGCTGGTTGAGCTTTTACAGCTGGTCTATCACTGCTGTGTTTGAACAAATCACATAGCTTACAGTCTAGAAATAATTAATGAAAACTATGGACAATCTCTAATGTTTATTTATTTAAGCTAATTAGGTAATTTACAAAATCAGAACAACTGTGATAGACCATGAAACTTGGGGTTTTCACTGTGATCATGTAATCTGTGTTTTCAGCTTAAATTACTGCTGACAAGATTTTTGGGAATTTGCCACCCCTGATTGTATTTCTGAGGTTTGCAACACAGAAATTTGCACACTAAAATTACTGTCATTTTGCTTGACCTTTTCTGCTGAAGAAGACAGGGCTCTTCTCCTTGCTTTCCGCTTGCATGGACGTATGGTAGGCAACAGAAAACAATTTGGAATCCAGCTTCTGTTTGGTAGCCAACTGAAGTAAGTAAAATAGCACTTGTCATGGGTGAAATTGGGCCTGAATACCCAGGAAACTTGAGAGAAGGGCAGCCTGGCACTGAGTAGGATGGCGCGTTGAAGAAACAAAACCCAGCAATGGAAGCTGGGCTTGCGCTCCAACTCAGCCTGCTGCAGTAAGGTGCACCAGTGATTTTTCCCTCTCAAACCAGGAGCTGGGAAGCCAGCGCTGTGTACTAGTGTTGGTGCTTGCATCCTCAGCAGATTGCAGCCTCTGGTGATGCAGTCTAAGTCAGTGTGTGTTGTTGCATGGATGCCAAAAGGCATAGCAGTTGATGGAAAAGTCACAATGCTGTTATGTGGTTATGTCTGTCCATGCCCCCATCAGTTTTTGCTGATAGTGTTGAGAGTGAGATGCTGGAGATACTCCTAATAAGCATTTGCCCATGAGGCCCTGATAAGCAACTGCATGGCTTGGAGATCTCCCACTTCTACTATCTAAGGGATGCACAGAGATATTTAATGTTCAGGCACCAAAATAGTGAAGCTCAAAGCAGCAGCATCTTGAGTTAAAAACCTGGTGTGATCATGAATAGTGAGGGACGGTCTGGTTTCTTCCAGTTGCTCTACTTGTTTATAACCGCCAGAGATCCACTTACCTGCAGCATTTATGCCATAATAAGGATTATAAAGTCACCCAGACTGAAAACTTGGGCTTTTTCTTTCCTCTTCTCCCAACCCTCACCCCCTCAATCCTGGATGAATCAACAAAGAAATGACACTTCCATTGCATTCTTATGAAACACTGGCTTGATGGGATACAGTCAAGTAGTCTGAGTCATGTAACCCCTTAAAGTTGTTGTAAGCTGATTGGAAATGATTTTTAGATACTAGCTGTGTTACGAGGAGAAAAAAAAAACCCCAAACAGTTCATTGCCAAGAAATTGGACGTGTTTAAATTATACATATATAATGTGTTATAATTTATTTCATTGATAATAATTCAAAACTGGCTGTGCATTCTGTTCCTGTAAATTCATTCAATGTGTCTGAAGATGACTGTTTGATTCTTGGAGTTTTATAGATTTGCTGCATTTTTGAGGGGAAGGAAGTGTTGGTTTTGGCATGGATGCTAGGAATATTCTTGTTCTGAAGATGTGAAGCAGTGTTCTATTGCACTGCTAATCTGGCCTCTTTTATGTTGATACAGGGAAGGGTGTAGTGATTTTCCTGCCCTACACATTATACCTCCATGTGTGGTTCACCTCTTTTGATGCATTGTTCAACTGATTGATAAAAAGAAGAAAAGTATTAGTATTAGTAATTCGTATTAAAAAGCTGTACATGATTCAAAACAATTGCACTAATTGCAGAGTGGTTCCTGTGCTTGCATCCTTGAAATGAAAAGTTTTAGAAGGCTGGTCTGACTCTTAAAAGGACACCAGATTTGATTTCTCGGGAAGAAAATACTGTTGTAGTTTCTTACTTGAATATT
The DNA here is from genome assembly GCA_017639245.1 of Myiopsitta monachus. Classification (NCBI taxonomy): domain Eukaryota; kingdom Metazoa; phylum Chordata; class Aves; order Psittaciformes; family Psittacidae; genus Myiopsitta; species Myiopsitta monachus. Next base: position 49,131,477 of record CM029925.1, on the reverse strand, counting down.
TCTGCTTTTGACACGTGGAACTAGGGCATGGAAGAAACACATAAGGCCTCATGGTGGGACATGAAAAAACCTGTATGTGCAAGGGAGTGAATAATAAAATGGACAACTAAGACTGTGGATAAAGCCAGCTTGTCAGGAGCTGGACCAGGACCAAACAGAAATGAAAAATGGCCTGTAGTTGGAAGACAAAGTCAGAGAGTAGCAGAACATGAGCCAGCAGGAAACAGAGAGAGATGTTAACTATAAAGCATTGCAGAAGCTACGTGACTGTGATGCTCGGCTTTTAAACCCTTTTGTTGGATAATACCATCATGTAACTGTGTTGTGTTATAGAGAGAACATGGTTCTGAAGAGAAGAAGAAAGCTTTTGTTGGAAGGTTTGGGGGAATTCACAGGGACCTGAAAAATACAAGTATCTTGGACACACACAGCAATACCTCTCTCTTAACTCCCCTCTGGCACTGTTCCTCCTGCTGATTTGATTTTCCCATCACTACTGGAGGCAGGGGAGGAGAAGAGAAGGAGGGCATATTTCAGCCAGACCCAATAAGACAAACAGTTTGCTTCTAAAGCATGTAACGCACCTGGACGCTCTCTAGCTTAGTTTGAAATGCAGAATAAAAAATGCGTTGAAGAGAAAAGTATTTAATGCCGGTGTTGGATCTCTAGGATCATGTCTTTTTGAAAGGAGATGAGGAAAAAAGAATGTACCTTTCTAGCTGTCATCTATGATAGATGAAAAACCCCTTGAGAATACAGAGCTAGGCCATTACAAAGTATCCAAAAGCTAAGTGTTATTTTCAGTATATTTTTAAACCATTAAGCAAGGTTTTGTGACTTTGCAGGTTTTTAGAGTTAGCAGAAGCTGGACACAAAATTTGGTGTATAGCAGTGTATATTATATATAATGCATAGATCGATTATTAGTTTGGAAATGGCTGCAGTGGATGAAGATGCTCACACTGATGTTTTCCCTCCCTTTGGCAGAAGTTACCCCTCTCTTGCAGCTCAACCCTGCTAACATGAAAGCCTTTTTCAGCTGCTTCAGCGCAAAATCTGTCAGCATGTAAGACTAAAGGTCACAGCTTATCACCCTGGCGTGATCAGGAAGGGTTCATGTCTCCCAACTCTGAGCTGTTCCATGAGCACTGGTCAGTCCTGAGAACAGTCTTGTGTGATAATTTAATGTTATGACCCCCTCACCTTGCTACAGACCCGAAAGCCACAGACCAAGGAAATAAGTGAGCACAAATGAACAATGTCAGGCCATGGATTTTTGTATTTGTACCTTTCAAACAGCTGTTCTTACAGGATCCGTTTGTAGAGAAAACATCTGTCTCTGTTGCTCAGCCTACAGTGCATTCAGGGTTTCCTCAACCACAGAAGGAAAACATAGCAAGAAACATCCCCAGAAGAGGAGGTGAAAAAGAAAAATAATATATATATGAAAAATGCATTAATGCATTTTTTAAATGCATTAAAAATCATTAAGCACGCTCACCGTGGAGGAGGAATACAGCTGGAGACAGCTAACCCTCTGCTGCACCCAACTGATCCTTTAGCTTTGAGAGGAGACCAGTGTCCTCAGCCCCTGCCTGTGGTTTAGCAGATAACATCATTGCACCCTGACAGTCTCTGGATAGGAATGCTACACTTCAGCACATGTGGGAACCTGTGTTTTCTTTGAGGGCATGTTTTGGGGCAGAACTGGGCACCAGTGAGCACAGAAGTGTCTAGTTGCACAGACCTGTTGCTTTTTACACCACACCCCACCCCCAGTATTGATACACACTCTGCATATATGGGGCTAGAGGTTTCTTTCTTTCAGTTTAATTTTTTACTCTTTATGAAGTAAATTCCACGTAAGAGTGAGGGGAGGAGGGAGGAAGAACAGATGCAGCACTGCTGATTAAATTAGCCATTTCTTAAAAGCAAATAAATACCAGGCAGTTCAATCTCATAAAAATACACCAGCAGGGAGCCCATTTTTTCTGGTTTAAGCGCTCACTTGCATGCCCAGATGTCAATGTGGGTGGGGAAAACCTGCAAATCTGAAGAGACTTATTTTGTCTTGCTCAGTGTACTTCTTTACAATTCAATCTTTTCCTTGCATAAAAACCTACACTAAAGTTTTTAGTTACTGTCCTTCCACCATTTTCACTGATTACTCACCTGTTCCTACTGGCAAGTAGTTTTGTCCCTGTAAAAACAACATCCAGGTACACCACAAAGAAGTACTTTGACCATATAAAAATTGATTGCATTCTCTTCAACAGCTTGACTGAAGCACAGCAAGGACAGTGTTCTGCAACTGTTTATTTAGCCCTGGAGTAAAGAAAATGTATGTACTATAGTAATGCATTATTCTTTTCCACTCAAACCTTTGATTCCTAAATGGATTAGAAGACAGAAGTTTAGAGTTAGCATTGGGGATGACTGGAGTGGGAAGGCAGTGTTGATGATGGAGCTTGGTAGGAAAGAGGCTATTTGGGTTGGAAGCTTTGATGTGACATATGAAGGTTCCTCATCCTCTTCAGAGGTTGTGTTACTCAAAATAGGATCATATTTTTCCCTGGGACCCTGACACAATCTGTGGCCTCTACCCTGCAATAGGCTGCTCCAGTGTCACTGAGCCACTCGGGGGGGGGGGGGGGGGGCTGTCTTACAGTGGGTCACTGCCTGGGTGCTCGGCCGGGCTTCTCCTCCTCGTACTGATGCCTGTCTGAATCCTATAGGGTAGCCTTTAAAATGTCCCTGTTTTTATGGGCCCTGGTGTTATGGGCATATATCAGTTCACAAACCTGAACCTTCCAAGTTTTGGTTTAAGTGAAAATTCTTATAGCCCTGTTTCCCATTCACCACTGTTCATAAAAGTGTGAAATGTCATAAGGTTTGCCAAAAGAACTTTGAGTTAGTTACATCATGCATACCTCTGCTGTTCAAGTTTAGTATATTATTCTTGATCTTATACAGGAGTTTAAAAAAAAAAAAACAAAACAAAAACAGTTAACAATTGGTTTTAACTTTATTTTATTCCTTCTGGAAGAAGAAAATATCCAGTAATGCTTTTCTAGTTCATGATGCTTTTCTAGTAATTTTTTTTAACCAGAGTCAGGCTGTGCTGTTGTGCTTACCTACGTTCCTTGTATTATGCATCTGTATTGATATACAGAAAACCTCCTACCAAATACAGAAATGTTCAACTTTACTTATGTGGCTTCTACATGTTTTTAGGCATAGTTTCAGGTTTTTCTCTGAAAAACCTTGTGTGAGCACCACGTGTGATGGGTTCAGTATGACTAACCAGCGATGTCCTTGTGCACCTCCTGTGTGTAATTGAAACAACAGGTCCACTACATAGGGCTGCCATCAGTTCAGTGACTGCCATGTGTGGGCAATGCTTGCCCAGGGCAGGAGCTGTGTGGTGTAATGTGCTGATACCTTTTTGGGTCCCTTCTGCGATGAAAATTGGCGCTCCCTCCCAGAGCTCAGCATCCAGCTAGGAGAAAAAGGGAGCATAGGGTTTAAGATGTGTGCTGAGTACTTGAATGCTGTCAAGAATGGGAGGGAGGTTTAGGGGAAATTATAAACCCTTTTTGAGGCAAGGAAGTGACTGAGCCCTTTATCACTTCTTTTAATTTCCAAAATGTCACAACCACTCCCCTAAGCTCAGGAAAGCTGCTGTCATTTGTTTGTAAGCTGCTTGAAAGCACTCTTTTAAGGAATAATTGTTAACCTCTTTCTGTTTCAAAACCTGCTCTTACACAAAGTGTGTTTCCCTGGAGAGGGAGCTGTGCAACAGCTTTGCTCAGCACGGCAAGGAGAATTTTTCAGAAGGTATTTTCTGTGGGAGGTAAATTGCTGGGGATTACAGGAGAGCCCTCTGCTCCTTCAGTCGAGGTTGGAGCTGAAGGGGCTTCAAATCATGCAGTTGGAGGGGCACTGGGGGCTGGCTGTGAAGACGTTGTGCCTTGCAGATGTGCGTGGTGGCTAGGTTCAAGTCCTGGTTGCCAGCCCAGAGTTACAGCATTCCACCTGAACCCACCAGAATGGGGACATGAACAACCATCCACAGGCTCTCTGCTTTCCTTTACCTCTTTTGGTCCCTGCAGTGATGCTGTTTTGGTGGCCGCTGAGCGGGGAAAGCAGGGACCTAAGTGAGCACTGGCTGCCAGAATGGGCTGCCTCTGGGCAAAGGCTCAGAGAAAGCCCCTATGGGAACACAGCCAGTGGAAACAGTGTTTGCTCGTTCCTTTGTGGAAGACTTTTCCATGTATCAGTTTGTTATTGAATGAGCAGATGATCGGCAAATGAGCAGATGACTAGCCTTTGTTCTCTCTTGTTGGGTACATCAGCTGCTGAGTGATTTGCAGTAATCCCAGGATGAGAGCAGGAGAAATGTCGGGACAGGCAGAAACCACCAGCAGGAATTTCTAAAGTATTCCTGTGGGCTTTCCTAAGGGATGGCTCATTTTCTCAGGGACTGCTGGGAACAGGCAAGTGCCCCATCACATAATGTTCCCTCTCTAGGAAAACATTTGGTGGTAGTTTAAAAAAGAAAACTTTACTCAGCTTAAGTAAAGCTGAAGATGAATTTGGTGAACCCTGATGCTGTACATAGTTACTTGGAGGATTTTGAATTTCCAGGGCTTCTTTTAGTTGCTAGCAATAGTTGCAGGGCTTGCCAGTCATATTCAGGCTTTTTGCACCACCTTTTTTCATCAAGTTTTTTACTAAGGCACTTCTAAGCATATGGCTAATTATGAAAACTTGTGCTCAGTTCATCTGTATGAGCGTGGTCATGGCACTCACAGAGATACCACAGAATCCAAATAAATATAGCATGAATGAAATCCTAATAGTTGCAAGAATGGCTTCAATTTCATTCGATTTTTAAAGTGAACAATGTTGATGTTTTCATTTGTATTCTGGCTGGTGGTTACTCAAGGGTTGGGTAGCCTGGTTTACCCCTGCACCCATAAGGAATAATTAAAAAAAAAAGTCTTATTGAAAACTGGTTGGTTTAAAAGACAGTCTTTATGAAAGTGCAAAATACAGTGAAGTGTGTCATTCCATGCAGCAGGAGGGACCTCTGTCAGCATCAGTCTGGGCAAAGAAGGCTAAATTATTCTCGACATCTCTATTGAGTTTTGAACAAAGTAAATAAATCAGTATATTATCTGATGCCGGACAAGCTTGAGTACATCTTAGTGGTGGTTGGAAGACTTAAAATGTCTCATTAGGCTACAATGACTGCTAACTCCCAACTACACCTGGCTCAGTAGGAAAGGAAAGGTATTCCCAGACACCACACTGCAGTAGTGCATCCTGACATAGCTGGCTGGGCTCAGATCCCCGCATCAGGCAATCAGGCATCACCTCTGGCACCATTTGGAACTGTAATTAATGATGTGTGCTGAAGCTAAGTACTGAATGAATATTGTTAAGCTCTTTGATAGTATTGTGTTAAAATGTATTGGGGATGTAGAAGATGGGGTCTGGTATTTCTTCTGTGGGTAGTTGCTTTCCGGCTCAAGTAATGTACATCCAGCTCCAGCTGAAACAATTTGGTTTAAAGTGGCACATAGAAGTTCAAGTTGGCATTTTCTTTTAGCCTGCAGGTGACAGGAATATATTTTATGATGCAATGTCTGAATGAGAGGTGTGAGAAAAGGACATGCTACAAACAAAATCATATGGACTTTTGGGTAACTAAAAAGAAGTGTCTTAAAAATGCAGCAGCTGAGCAGGTGGCAATGAAAAATCAGAAATCTGTTGTTCAAGCTGTTCTGTTTCATTTTATACTTAGAGCTGGAGCAAGAACAGTCTTTATGGTTTTTGTTTGTACAGCTCTTGTCACAAAGATCTTGTCCTGATCTATGGCCAGCCCACTTAAGCACTGCAGTAATACAGTCATCCATTAGTAACAGTGAGCAGAGGAGAAGTGGGGACCTCAACTGCAGTTGAAACAAGCAAGTGGAAAGGAGGGTATCAATTATGTATCTGCCATGTTGATGATGCTCTTGGAGAGCAGTTGTTTTCCCCTAAGGGAAAAAGAGTGTATTCTCAGTGTCTTCTCTTACAACGACATGTCTCCCCACCCTTTTCTTTATCCCTTTTCTCTCTGAGGAGGACTTCATGTTTTGGTTAGTCCTGGGCTAGTGGCTGGCCCTAAAAGAAGAGCTCTGCTGGTTCTTCCACAGGGAAGTAGGATCTTGGTTTCCAGCCCCACCTCTGTGTTGCAAACAGGGCAGGCTTCCAGCATGTCATCCCAGTGCAATGAGACAAAGGGGAGCAGCTTTCTTATTTGCAGTTTGTTCAAACCAAAGCTTTTTGATTATCTATGCCTCACTTCTGTAAACACTGACTCTATGGAAAAAATGTGGTCTAAAATGTGTATGAAGACAACCTTCAAATCTGTGTGAAGATAGTACTATAATTCCACTGGGGTTTGCTGTAGTGATTTACCTTGCCACCAGCTTGCCTGATGGAATTACTGTTTCTTCATTGTGTAGGAAAGGGGACACACTAGTTTTTAGAATATAACTGAATCCTATCACAGATTGCACACAGACCTGTTCTTTTCCACAAACATAAGCATCCAAGTTTAAATTGGCAAAGTAAGAGCAGCTGGGCTGATAATTATGTCAGCTTGTGCCTGATTTTCCCCACCCTGGCCCTAATAAAGAGCAAGATACAGGGAATAAACCAGCTGTTTGCTCTGCGGCTGGGGAAGGAGCGAGTAATGAAACATGATACGGAATAAAAGTCAGCTGCAGCTTGGCAACTCCCATTTCCTCATAGCAAAGAAGATGACTTAGACTGCATTCAGAGTTGTGATATTATAGGTACAGAGTCATATGAACAATTTTTACAAGCGGTGTTTTTAAAGTTGGCATTTTGACTGAGGGAAGGAACTGTGTTTAATCATTAATAATTTCTTCTGAGTGTGTTGGAATTTTATTATTATTGTTTATCCAAGCTGGTGTATAGCAACAAAGATGAACATTTTAAAGGCAGCTAAAAACTGAACTTAAAAATACACATGGTTTTCTCTACAAAAACTGAAGATCTAATAGCTTGTACAAACATTTGCGATGACAGCAACACTCAGAAATTTTCTGGTTGGATTTAAAAGTGTCTTTGACCTCCCCAGTGGGGTTCGGAGGCCAGCAGGACTGCAAAAAGAAACTATTTGCTTTGGGTTTGACTTACACACATTTGAACCAGTGCAATATGCTGTTTCCTGTACTAGAAAAAAGGTGTTGAAGTGGTGCCAGTATAAAATAAAATGTCACTTTTAAAAGGCAGCACAAGCTCTGGACTGTCCTGTAACAGGGGATTTAATTACATGACTGATCAAATTGCTCCTAAAGGTTCTTTTGTGTAAATGTTCTGTTACTTGTAGATGAAGAGCTCCTTGTTATAGTACTTAAGTACAAGTAAGCATTGGGATGGAAGCCCACAAAACCAAACCTGCTCTTAGATGTATGAACACATTAATAGTGAAAGATTTGGTGAAAGCTAGTAATACTACAGGGAAAAGCATATGTGTAATGTTCATACAGAATTGTATTTAGCAAGGGTGCTGTGTGGTCTGGAATGAGTTGTGGTGGGATGGAATGGGATAGGACGGGGTGGATGTGGAGAGATGTGTCCTTCCCCAGTTTCCATCATAGAATCATAGAATGGTTTGAGTTGGAAGAGACCTTTAGGATCATCTAGTTCCATCCCCCCCTGCTACGGGCAGGGACATCTCCCACTAGACCGGGTTGCTCATTGTGAGGAAGAGGAAAATAGCTAGCAGTGTTAGCTAGCTCCCATGCTGCTAACATGCAGTGAATGGGGTGGGGGTGAGGGGTTTGGGACGTGCTGTTGTGAGGAACAGCTCTCACACCCACTGGCAGTAAGCTCAGCTGCTGACTTCATGGCAGAAATCCTCTGTCTCTTCCCCAATTTCTCCTCCTTTCCCTCTTTTTCTTTTCCTGCCTCAGCTCCATGGCACACCAGCCAGCTCAGTCTGGTCAGCAAAATCACTGACACAGGAGCCTGACTCTCCTGTCTCAGTGGTAGGAACTACCTCAATTTTAAAAGCCTAGACAAAAGGTTCTTTTTCTTCTGGCTCAGTGCAGTGGTCAAGTGCAGCCTCACAAATGGTCATGACACAGTATGGAGAGGAGAGTAGCTAGTGATAGCCCATAGTAACTTTGGCCGTGCTTTGGCCATTTTGATAGGTTTTTGACTCATCATAGATTAGCAAGTAGGGGGCCATCTGAGGATGTGCTAGTTCCCTCTCCGAAGGCATATGGGCTCCTAAAATGGTGAGGTTTGCGTTCACTCTGTGTCCTTCAGTTTTCCCCAAATTCCTGCAGACTGTGTTTCACATCCTGTCAAGTTTCTGAGACTGCATGGGTTGGGGCATTCCTACAGCGCACTGACATAGCATGCCTATCACCCTGGCTCTCTTGTTGGGATGAGCCAACACTGGGGACCATCCCTCACCTATGTGTGCCTCAGTGGGTGCTGCTGCTGCTAGGACAGGACATCCCAGGGTTCCTGGCCCATTTGGGGCCAATGGAGAGTTACTTTGCTGCTAGCTGGATAAATGGGAACAGAGATAAAGCCTTCCCAGTTAACACACCTTGTTCAGTTTCATCTTGGCATCAGTATTAATACCTATTAGTTGCTACAGAAATGTTTTCTTTTAATTCATGTTTATTACAATACAGGAGAGGGCCCATGTGCTCACTTCGGTTTATTTTCACAGTTTTAGCCAGTATCTGCTGGGAAGTTTTGCCACTTGCCTGTAGCTAAAAATATTTATTGTAAGCTTATTACAGTTATTTTTTTGTCTGCTGTATTAAGGCTAAACCAAGTACAGTCAGTGAGGAATTCTGGTTTTCAGAATGTGACTTTTTAAAAATATCATTACAGAATTTAACAAGATGAGTACACGCAGCTTACTTCTAGGTGGAATTAAAAAATTATCCAAAAAGGTTTTTAACTATAAATAGAAATCTATACCACTGTATTCCAAGGGGATTTATTCCTCAATATTCTGACACAAGAATCATGAATTTTCAGTTCTTAGCTGTTCAGAGTAGTTTGGTTTTCTCTTTTATGTACAGTGCTTTTAGTTGTTGTTGGTTTTTTTGTCCTCCTACATCTCTGTTACTATGTCTGGATTATTTTTTTCCCCAGTTTTTGTGGGGAAGTTGCATGGATCCAGAATTTGACCTTTGACCTGATTTTTCATATATCTGGGAAATGTAAATGTCTGGAAGTTTTCCATTTGCTGCTTTTCACTCAGGTATTGGAGTTGAGAAGAGACGAGCAAGCAACCTGCATCCTTCTGGTCACAGCCAGCTGTGTTCAGGTCAGAGAGGAGGTAGCAAGAAGAGTTTCACCCAGACCACTTTCAAACCTGTATAACAGAGATTGCTAAGTGTTTGCTTACTCATTTTGTAGGAAGCCAAAAGGATTGAAGTTAAACATTTAATTGAAGAGGAGGAGCAAATCATGCAGGTATTCTGATAAGGACTGCATGATGCCAAAATGTAAATAATAAATTTGCGAACACATGCTTGTGGGCATGTTGCAAGCATAAGGCCAGGTCCTTATTTGTATTCAGACCTGAAGAAAATCCTTTGTGTGTTTTAATAGAAAAAACAGATCAGAAGAGAGGTGGTGTGATTGCAGAGGTGTAACTGCAATGTTTAACACACTGCGCAATCCCCCTAGCTCACATGCCAGCTCAGATGTAGCAGACAAGAGCTATGCTTGTCTGCACAAGGTTCCTGTGTGAGAAGTGTAATGTAGTTAGGCTGGGTAGCCCTGTCTAGCTGTATTGCTTGTGGTATTTCCAGTCTCTTTACAGAGTGCCCTAAAACTTTGTGCTTCTTTTTTTGTAGAATTAACCCAATGGGAGTAAAAACTATACTGTGAAGTAACTCCGAAGCTGCACATTACAAGTGCACTGTCTGCATTTGGATTGCATTAGCAAGAGACATTTTGCAGTAACTAATATGATAATGTTATAACCTGTAACTTGACAAAGCAACCAAGAGCACTTAAGTTGATGTGATTATGGTGACCAGAAAAAAAACCCTAGAACAACACTTAAGGTAACTAAAGCAAAGAGGTCCTTTGTGCTTTACCCCAGTGAAGCAGCAAGTTAACAGTTATATTTACTGCATCTTGTGTAAGGTAATAAGTAAGAAGCCAAGGTAAGGTTCCCTTGCTTGCTGGGGACCAGTGTCTTGCAGGGTGAGGGGTTCCTACCTGAGAGGCAGGTAGCTTAACAGTCTCTTCCAGGCTGTGACCAAGTTAGTCCCAGGTGTACAGGTGAGAAAGTAAGAACTGGGATAAATGCATGTGGGAGGCATGTGGAATAAATGCATGTGAGCTTGACTCCAGCAACCCAAAATGCATTTGTGCGTATATCCTTGTAGAAACCTAGAGGCATTCAGGCAGTTGTATCTGTTCTTGCCATGGTTGTCCCAGGAGGATCCCCTCCAGCTATTTCAAGGCAGCAGCCAGCATCCCTCTGAAGTAGCCGCTACCCATCTTGTTTAGCTCATCACCAGCAGGAGGTCCAGTTAACATTTTGCGGTATTGGCTGTTCCATATGGAAACTACCATTCAGCCGCCTACATTTGAACTTCAGCTTTTTCCTTTCATTTAATTAAAACACAGTCAAGTCAATTAGGTCTTCACAGAGTTTCCCCAAAGTTAAACTCCAGATGTATGGCAAGGCAAAAACATTCAGATGCCAATTCATTGTGCAGCTCAGAGGTAGATTATGTCTCTCCTGTTTGTCTGTTTATCCACTGGGGATTATTTGCATTTTTTTTCCCCTTCCAGGCAGAAAATAAAAAGGGAGAAAGAAAAAAGACCCATCTTTCCATCTGGTTCTGGTCAGGAAAAATAGATATAACATTACAGAATTTGAGATATGTATTGAAAATGACATCGATAGTGTCAAAATGACTTCTGATTTTTAATGACCATGTCAAACATTTTACCATGCAGTGTCTCGAATTTTGCCCGTAAGCTCCAGGAATAAGCAGCTTACCATACTCTACAGAAAGTCGATGACTTATTGTTCTTGTCACTAAATGGGGATAATATGCAGCTGCATAAACATGTTGATTTTGCTGGCATAAAACCCATGACTCCCAGCTCTGTGACCTTTGGCAAGACTGTACAGAAAATCATAACACTGTCAGAAGAGGTTTTAAGGTCTCAATAAACCAAAATTACTTTTACAGCACATCCTTGCAGGGCTGCTGGTTGCAGTGAGAAGGGGAAAAAGTATCTATGCTAGCTAACCAGTAGTTAATAAGCACAGAAATCATTCAGACCTGAATCCACACATAGGGTAGCTTTAATACCCATTTAGTGGCAATGAGGCCATTGCATCTTCCGTTGCGTTTCTAAATTAATTTATGGTTAGATGAGACCCTGACTCACCTGTATTCCAACAAAAAGTTTATCCTCACACACTTTAAGGGTGATGTAGTGGTACCATGGTATTACTGCAAGATATCTAATACTAGTGACAGCATTAGGTGTCAGTACTACCTTAGTACCTGGATATTGGTGGAGCACTTGGTTCTATGCCTTTTACCCTCTTAATCGTGTTCCCCACAGGAGGAGAGGCAGGAAGCAAACTTTTCCTTCATTTGGCTACTCTGTGCCCTGCTATATAACAAAGATCCAGAGCAGACCTGCAGGTGCCTAGTCCTCTAAGGGAAGTGGGTGGGAGAAGGAATTGCAACATGCAAGGTTCAGCCCCCAGAGGGGTGGGAAAGAAGAGAATTTGCCACTTTGCTGGTACCCTCTTGTACTTAACAGCCCTGACGTGAGAAAGAATCCCGTAACATCCCAGTTCTCCAGTGAGATTAGAACAGTTGTGGAGAACAGTGCTGGTGAGGGGAGTAGAGAGACAGAGTAAAGAAAAAATTGCTTCTGACTACTCATTCAGAAGGTTTAATAGCATTGCAATCCTGTAATGCTTTTTTTTTTTTTTTATCAAAAAGATTCAAGAGATACTATACATTCTCATTGAAGTACAGTGACTTTTTCTTGCAGAAGGCCCGTGCTCATTACATCACCCATGATGTATATGAATTCCCATATCTTTGTGAATGGACAAACTTAGCTACCCTAGTACAGCATCACATTTCCCCTGCTGTTCACTCTTGCTCATGGCTGAATGGCCCCAGAACTGCTTTCTGCAGAGGACAATGACTCCTGCTCCTAGGTGGGATGATTTTTTTTGGAAAGTGAGGGATGTTTCAACACTGTATTTGGGAGGGGAAAGGAACCCAAGTCTTCCACCTACCCTTTGAATGCTGTAGGCAAAAGCATGCTTATTTGATGGACAAACGAGGTTCAGGCACATGATATGTGCCAGGCTATGTAGAGCTGTCATGTTCACAGCTGGAGTGTCCTGATATCCTGGTTGTAGCTGTGAAGCTGATTTAGGTTCCTGCCCAGCTCAGGCACCAGCTCCTGCCCTGTGCAACAGCCCATTTCTCACCCAGCCTTGACACTTCAAGTGTTTGTAGGATCGTGCTGAAGACTAATTCACTGAAGTGTCCAAGATTAAAAATAACCTTTTAGAAAGGAAAGAGGATGAAGGGAATTTTTGGTCTGGATCATTAAAGGATCTACTTACGACGAAGCCCAATGAACAGTCGTATTTTTGCAACTGAAGGGATGGCGTATTTTTTGTGGGTCCGGAATGAGCAGATGCAAATGAGGAGAAGAAACTTCCCAGGCTGCCTTCATCACCAAAGTGATTCTGCTGTGGAATTCCAGTGTGGATGCTGCTTTACACAGAGATGCAGAAATTTCAGGCAGTTTTGATGCCATGGGTTATAGCATCTGTACTTTCAGAGCTGGGGAGCATCTGATCAGAGTTTTTCAGGCTCACAATAGCACAACTTTTGACAAACACACCTAAATTCTGCTTCATTTCTTTTATTGGATGCAGCCCTAAGTGATTTTTACTCCAGGATCTCAAGACTATTTGTGACAAGAATAAAGTAATTAAACTTCACTTATTAGTATTTATCCCAGTGTATTTGTTATTAGTGTGTAGTGTCTGTAAGACTAAATTGACATGATTCATATTGTTAATATCATGTGTTACTGTTGGCCACACAGCGCAAAATTCTATTTAAAGTACCATTTAGATAACAATTATTAAACAGCAATTTTGTAAGACATTCCCTACTAGATTACAACAAAGTCCATCTAATAAACTCTTTCTCATTGGGACTAAATGTAAATGTGGATTAACGTGATGAGGAAGTTTAAAAGTATTCAGATGCAGTAAAGGATTCTTCTACCAAAAATGTTTTTAATATGCTCCTACTGTAGCTATCAACTTATTACTCACGTTTGACCTTTATTATATCATCAGTGTCTCAAATTACTTGTAGTAAACTACAAACAAGGAATTTTAATCTCTCAACTATTAGAATATAGTTTTACTAGAAGAAGAATAGCATAAGGACATCATGGTGTAGTGTTTGGTCAGGGGTTTTTTTCCCATGTGTCTTGCATTACTCCTAGCGTTCAGTCATGAGGTTCTTCTACTGGCTTTCCAGTTTCACTGCCAAGAGTAAAAAAGATACATAAGTAAAAATACAGAACAACTTATGGCATAAATGTAGCTGTCTTTTTCTGATCATGTATTTTCTTTAAGTCAGAACTTTTAAAAATAGTCTTACTGCATCTTATAACAAAAGGTCTGGAACCAGAGAATCACAGCTGTTTACTTCAGAGGAATTTATATTAGACTTTGGATAAGCTTTTTTCTGCAATTTGCTTTTGCAAAGTTAGTGGCTGCCCACAAGCTCGGGGAGAGGCTGTCCTTTTTGTATCCTTCATCTAGCTCATGGCCTGTGCCAACATGATTTGGCTTTGCAGTGTCTCTGAATTGCTGTTGGTCTACAACAAAATCTTCTCTGTGCATGACATCAACATGCACAGCTCATATAGTTCTTATCCTTCTTATACACTTTGTATCCTTCAGATGTAAAATCTACACCTAGGGCAAAGGACTGGAATATAATATCATAAACTATGCAGGTAGTATAGTTTAAAGTCTCAATGTCAAACTTGATGTTTACTGAAGGCAGTTGAGTGATTCACTGGGTTTTGAAGATGGTGGGAAGAAGGAAGGACTTCATGACATTATACAAAGAAAAGAATAACACAAGTGACCAAGCTCCTCTAATCTTGGAAAACTTAAGATGCTTCTTTTAATTTCAGTGAGTATGTATAATGTTCATAATGATTAATAGAAGGTACACAAGCTCTCTGAGGTGAAAAATACACTGCTTTATTTTTGGGTAATACATGACATATAAAGCAAATAATATTAATCTTAAACATCAATTTTCTGCTGAGTGTTTCAAAGATGAGGAGTAATAGCTTGGAGAAGATCTTTCCATAAATGCTCAGGAATGTTGTTGCTGAACTTGTATTTGGTTTGGGTTGTTTGTTTTTTTTTTTTCTAACCAGTTTATTAATTGGTAAAATGTGTTATCTTATGATTGCTTTTGAATATAAATAAGTCTTTTTTCCTAGAAATGCTACTTTATCTTAGATTATTTCTAAAGTCAATCTGTGATTGTTTGGCCGTGCTTATTGCTCCTTTCCAGGTAAATATTTGAGTCCTTTTTTCAAATGAAGGATCTGGTTCAGGGTCAGTGGCTTAGTAAATTTTCAATTATGAGGACCTATTGAACTCATTTGGCAAATCAGTTTCTCATCTTTTATTGTCGGAAGGAGTTATTATTGAATCCTGTTTTCAGAAGTGGCGGTCTTCCTGAACAGAATTGCTCACCACTAAATGGATCCTTTTTCATACGTTAGCTCATTTGAAGCAGGGAGATTTCTTTAGCTAGGATGAATATCATTATTTCAGAGTTAAATATTTTCAGCGGAGGGCAAAGCAGGGACTGATGCAACTCCGTATTTCTCTGTGGGGAGCTATTGGAGCCGTAATCCTCCTCTATTCCTGCTGGTAGGCAGAGGAGGAAAGAATACAGATGAAGCTTTTGTGGAAGTGGTTGCCTGCAATAGGCTGGACTCCATGACCCCGGCAGATTTGAAAAGATTTATATTCTAGTGATCATAAAGACCATGCTGTCTATCACCAGGGTGCGAGCTCTTCACATCAATAACCCAGCCTTTTTAAGCTGTTTGGAGACAAGAACAAGGGGTTTGTCCCACTGCCTCCAAGGGGCGGGTAGCCTTTCGCTCTAATGAGCTGATGGACTGCCTCTGCCAGTGAGATAATGCTTGGCTCCTGTCCCAGGACAAAACTCTTCAGCCAACAGATCCTCTTGTCGTTTCTTTAGTACTTCACTTCTGATTCTTTGGATTTACTAACTCTGATTTCACAGAGCAGCCGTGTCTTTCCATATCCCTTAGGACCATGGGAATCTTGATTGAGACCTTGGGGGGCCACTTGGTCCAGTCCCTCACTCAGAGTAGGGCTGTTACCAATGTTAGGTGAGGTCAGCCCTGGCTTGCCTGACTGAGCCTCCAAAAGCTCGAAAGACCTGCTCCAGTGCTGCACCACCCACCTCCTGGAAGCATTTGCCTTACAACTCAATTGACGTTTCCCAGCCGCAAGTTGTGGCCCTTGTCCCTTCTTGGCAATTCCAATTGCTATAAGATGAGTTTAGTTCATTTCCTTTGTAACCACCCTTCAAGTAAATGTACTTCTCCCTTAGATACATTGTTTTCAGCAGAGGCTTCTGTATTCCATAGGGGATTGCGCTCTAAAGGCAGTGTCTGTAAACCTAGACAAAAGTGCAATCCCTAATTCCAATCAAGGCACCCCTGCTGGGACTACTTCTGTCCCGTACCCCTCTCTTTCTGCAGAGTTGCTTGCTGCCTTTGGTGATCTTCTCATCCTCACCTCTCACCTGGCTTCTCAGGGTGTGTGGGATGGCAGCTGGTTTTGAGGAGTTTTGGAGTAAACCTCCCTGAAGATTGCCTTGTTCTCTAGGGTGCACAAGTGAGGAAGCTGGGGTTTAGTACTCGCTTAGGGGTTAGAAATACCCGAGTCCTTGTCATAATCTTGGCTTTTACATTTCAAATCCTTTTCATGACTTTCTTCCATCTAATCTCCGTGTTGCAGATCAGAAAATACCCGAGGAAATCACTTAAATAAAAGCTTTAAATTCCAATCCATCTGAATAACAGTAATTTGTCATGGAGAAGTTTTCCGTATCTCTGGTCCTTCTCTGTGACAATGCAGAATTTGTTACATTTTATGGTATAACTGAGATTTACTGATTTAAATGCTACCATTTTCATACAGATTTATCTTTGATTTTATCTCCACAGACTTGAACGAAGGTATACAATGGATCTTTTTTCCCAATACTTTATTTCAAAACATTGGAAGTAAAGTTTCTTGGACTCAGTTTGCATTACGTCAGCTTTCTCACAAGAAAGATTTTTTTTTTCCTAGCATCCTGGATCAATCTAAAGTCTAGGACAAATATAGGACTCATTAAATGCCATTTGTCTGAGAAACAGAATAAGAAGATTGTACAATGATGTTATGTCTCTGAATATGTATCTTTTTAGCAACTAGGACACAGGACCAGGATTCAGGAAGCCATTTGGCAAACATAAAATTAAGCACTTAACAATTCTGTGCCTCATATCTTCCATCTGTAAAATGGGGACAGTGATATTTCCTTCTTTGAATAGCACTTTTTGATTTAATGATCTATGATTATCGTTATTACTGTTCAGAGTGGCATCAACTCTGTTCTTAATTGGTTATAATTAGAATGTTTAAATGAATGAAAGCAATTACAGAGCCCGTATGCTGCAAACATTTAAGTCTGTGATTAATTTTATGTACGTAAGTAACTGCAGTTACTGCAGTGAAGCTGCTCACGTGAATAAAATTAAGAACATTTGAAGTGTTTGCAGGACCATGAATGGAAGGCTCTTAGAAACTTCAGTTCTGAAATAGAAATAAATAATAACAGACTTCTCGGGGAAATGTCTATGAAGCTTATTTTCCATGTTGTGGAATGAGTCTTAGTTTGGTTCACAAAACTCAATTGTTACAGCCATTGATGATAAATATTGTCTTTCATATCACCCAATTTGTTTTTGCAGAAAAGTAATCCTACTTTAAATTTTGGCTATAGCTCAAAAGCTTATTGTTAAATATGTTTTGTTAATAAAAAACCTGACTCATTGCAGGCTACGCTGTGAATGACTGATTACCAGGGATATCAAAGAGACCTATTTCCATTCCACTTCCAGAGCAATTATCTTTAGAGCTCATTCAAGAAAGGATTTGTTTCATTCAAAAGAAATCATTTCTTTTTTACATTGCAAGGGTTTTGTTTTCTATATGGTGACAGCTATTCAGCTTTGCCAAAGGCAGGGGAAAAGTCACTCAAATATATGTTCAAAGAAATTCTCCAGTAGCAGTGGAAAACCACAGTGCTATGCAGACTTGCCAAATGTATATTATGAGAAGCAAATTCTGGCTTGCTGCAGTTGAGGTGCTGAGCAGCAGTGGAGCCCAGGGCTAGCTGGGGTGCAGTCTGGCTTCTGACCACATGCTGCAATCAAATGGCCCTTGGCTGCCGACTTGAAGAGAAATCACATGGATCCAAACACAACCTGCTGCAATCTGATAGTGGAAGAGTTTAGCTGTTGGGTATCGTTTTGTTTTCCATCCTCCAGTTACCTTTACTTTTCTTGTTTATACAGTTGATGGTTTGGATAAGGCTTCAATCGCTAACTCAGATGGACCAGCCCCAGGATCCCAAACTCCCCCTTTCAAGAGGAAGGGCAAACTCTCCACCATTGGCAAAATCTTTAAACCTTGGAAATGGCGGAAGAAGAAAACTAGTGACAAATTCAGAGAAACGTCAGCAGGTATGTCTGTGGCACTTTGGTGGAAAAGAATAGGAAACACTGTGATGGCTTTGCAGAGTAATATTTGAAAAGCTTTTGGTGCTTTTTAGCACCAAGACCTTTAGGCACAGTATTTGACATACAGAAAAAAACCAGCTTGATCCTTAGCAAGTTAAAAACTTAATTTTGTTCGGCTTCTGTTCTGAACTTATCACCAAAAACATGCAGTTTATTTGTTTGCTGTACATTATATGTGATATTCTTTTGATGTTGATAGTACTTTGTTTTTTAACCAAGAAACACTAGGCTCTATATTGCATATTCTCAGATATGTTGGAAATGTCTCTATGTCCTCTGAATAGTCCATGACTTACATTATGAAACAAACCTTGCCTTCATGGGGACAGAAGTTTGGTCTGTCTTGGAGGTGGAGAAGCAGACATAGCCATGCCCAGCAGAAGAACAAGGATCAGCTTTGTCACCACTGCCCTCATACAGGCCGTTCTGCCCCTTCACTCCCCCATTGGCAAGGCTTAAGAATGGTCTGAAATAAAATGCTGTGATTGAATTATATTCCTTCTGAAAAAGAGGAATATGTGAGGACTGGGATTCAGTTAGCTGTACAGTTGCCTGATGCCACCTGAGATGTTCTGAGATGCTCCCCAGAAGACTCTGTGTCATATTTGACATTTCTGTGCAGACATTTCCAAAACTGTGAGGTGTCTCAAGTGGCTGTAGACACCCAAGTTTAGGAAACTGAACACTACCCTGCCTATATGTGTGTGTGTGTTTGTGTGTCACAGCTCTGGACAAGCTTTCTCCAAAAAAATCCCAAATTTCTGTTTTGGGATTCAGACACTTGATGCTGTGCTTTTGTAAATGTGAGTCAAATCAGAGTCCAGTGAGCATCTATGAGCTCTTCAGATTCATTACCACAGTGCAAGCCCTCTGTCCACTGTCTTCCATGGCTCTAGGCAATAAAACCAATACTAGCCTCCTAAGGTCTCATCAGCAGTGTCTCCTGAACTCTTAGGAGTACACTGCTTGACATTTTAACACCATACTAGCCTCTGACAGTTGCTGCAAGGAACATTATGGTTTTACAATTTAACTTCTAAAAACATATTTTCTTTATACAAAAGAAAAAAAAAGAAAACATCTTCTTTGGTGTCATCGTCACTCCAGATACCAGCTGAAGTCTTGGACAGCCTTTCTGGGATCTTCAAATCCTCCTATCTGTCTCTCTCTTTTTTTTTCTTGTTTTTAAAATTTTCCCACATACCCTGCAAGAAAACCCCCACAACTCCTTCCACTGCTGCGATCAAAGAAGTTCCCTCAGTCTGACATTTCCTTCATTGCTTTCAGTTTCCTTCAGCTTCCCCAGTACTTTTATCATACCTGCTAGGGCAAAGTTATTTCTAGTTAATGACTCCTGGATGTTCTGCAGCTGCTGTTGGACAGGTATGTGATTTTATATGCACTGAATTCTTCAGAATAATCACCATTCATAAGCTGTGTATGCAGAGATTCCTCAAACTGTCACAACATATTAGCATATGTTAAATTGTTATGCTATTAAATAACAATGCATGTGTCATTTGGCAGGGTTTTTTTATGGATGAATATTTGGTAAATTCATGTTAAGTACAGTATTTCTTACATTGTACTGTCTTTAGAGGGACTTGGTGTAGTCTTACAAGCATGACACATCAGTTCTTGTAACACCAAGGCAAATCACATGTTTGTGTTTCTTTTACAAAATGAAGAAATTAAGGACAACGTTTCCAAAAGTGCCTCTTTAGCTACTTGTGTGTACTTAATTTGATTGTCTTGTTTATGATGGTGTGGTCCCTCAAGTCCTTTCAGGGGTGTGGAGAACCCATAGTTCCCATTGGCACTGACTACAGATGGGCTTAGGACAATTTATTCAAGGTGAGCACCTGAAAAATGGAAGTGCATAGCAGTAGCTATAATGGACAGAAAACAGAAACTAATCTCAGAATAGTAATCAAAATTCAGCTTTAAAACTATGCTATAGATACAAATAAACAAACTTTGAGTCACAAAATATCTTTTTCAGATGTCATACAGCCACACTAGATAGTAATGAGGGTTGTTATTTCTCTCCCTGAACCTTGCGGCATTTATATACCAAGATCATCAGAGCTAAGGTACTAATCACATTACAGCAGAGTATGTGTGTTTTACATTTTGAGTCTGGTTTTGCCCTGTGTGCTCCCAGTGTATTTATTACTCTTAAGAAAGAGGCAATTACTGGGAAGCAGCATCCATCTTACCTACCTCAAAACTAGTTTTCAAGTGGTAATTTGTCTTCCCAGTTCTCTCAGCTGTATCTGTCTGCCTCCACTGCCTCCTCTGCACTGGCACCAGTTTTGTGATGAACAGATCACAAACCTGATCCAGCTAAAAACAAATCCAGCAAAACTGAAGAAGAAGAAGAAGTAGTTTTCACTCTTCTGCAAAGGTTAGCGCTTGATAATTACTATCAAATGTGATTACTATAAATAAAGCACGCTGAAGCAGAGAGGAAAAACAGACCCACTCTTTTGGACGACTTCTTAAAATTTAGACAACTTGGGTTTTTTTTCATTTCAGCTGTGGTTTTGCAGCAGCGCATTTCAAGTCTTGGAACTAAAAGAGTAGTATAGACCTCCTTGTCTGTTTTTCAAAGTCAGAGCTTTATTTTTGTGATCAATGTTTTCTTGAAAATGGGGAGCATCAGTGTGCAAGCAGAAATACTTGTAAGTTAGGAGAATTTGCACTGCAAATTAGCAGAAGAACAGAGTCAATGGTGAAAGATAAGTATAGTCTATAGATCTTATCAGTGGGAGCTCTTTTGGTCAATTGAATACATGATTATTTATAATTATGTATTGAAAAGTGGGAGTTAATTATCTGCACGATGAAATATCTCTGTAAATGCTAAAGCTGATGGCAAAAGTTCAGTGTAGGAGGATGTAGCACTTAGATGACTAACTGAAATCTCTGCTCTAAGTCCTGTCGCAAGACTTTATATTTAATAGTCTTTTGTGGCAAAAAAGCAACTAACGTAATTGATTCCCTAAGTGCTTCATGTATCTTGTGTATCTAGAACTTATCATCTATATAGACTTAAATTATCCTGAAAAGCCTTTAATTTTTTACTTCATTGTTTAGCTAGCATCCTGCTAGATAGCCATCAATGTAGTACATACCAAGCTTTTATACATTAAGGATTGCACTTATATTTAATAACATAATATAAAATAGCTAATAAAACACAAAGCCATTCTTATATAAACTACAGTATTTCAGTGCCTAAATGGTTTGTGAAGACTAAATATGCAAAATTTAGTGCATGTCTTGGTGAGCAGACTTTAAGATATTTTACAGGAAATTTAGAAACTTCTGATATTTTTTCATTATTCAGTAGGTTAATTCTTTTTTCTTTCTCTAAAGGAGTACATATACTCTATTTTTAATAATGTTCTGCTTATCTATCCTGCTACACTGTACAATCTTATTTATTTAGGTGGTACTATAGAAACATAGCAACATAGGGAATTAATTTCAGGTTTTATAAACCTTGGTATCATCTTGTACATTCAGCTTATCAGCTTGTATTTGTGTGTCCCAGTTTACATGCATTTTGTCAACCATCAACCATTGCAATTTTCAGTGCTTTTTTTCCTAAATTGAGACTAAGATTTTTGTAATATCTGCAAATCTTGACTTTAACCTCAGAAATAGCAAGACTGGCTTTCTAAGCTGGGGAGATGAAAAGAAAGTAAATCTGGACAGGATGAGTTCTAAAAATAAATGAAAGTTTCCCAAACTATTATCATATTGTATGAGAGTTTTAATTTCATGTGAGAGTTTTGCCCCTTCTGACTCTCTAAGATGTGACCTACAAATTCAGGCAGTTGGAAATACGAAAGTGGCACAAAACCAGTTCCCAGAGTTTTTATGTTGACAAAGAAGAATGTGTGTAAGTATTGACTTATCTCCACAGAGTGAGGATTTGGAGTACCTCCTTAAGGCACATATAGTTTATAGTCTTGTTTAAGTGTTACTGATGTTTACCCTCCTATCTACATAACAAGACACATGTTTTCTCCCAAGCCTGGTTGTACTTTCCAGCCTATGCCAGCAGCCTGCTGTGGCCTTCACATAACTTTCATTCAAGCTGGTTACCTGATGTTAGTACTAGTAGTGCTCATAGGAGCGATCCAGAGTAGTTTGTGTTGACTTCCAGTGCCCTCCTGCAGTTTCTCCTCTGTCTTGGCTAGAAATGCAGAGGAATTCCCCACATATTTCCTTATAGAGAATAATAGGTGTAAATCATACTGTTTTACAACAGTAAGGTAAGGGTTGTGCCTCCAGAAATCCCAGAAACAGACAGGGTGCCAGCCTCAGCTGCACCATGAATGAGCCATAACCTTTCAGCACAAATAAGGTCAGCTTGCAGTGAAAGTGTATCTTTAAATGCTTGAGGACTATTTTACTGTCAGGAAGGCCTAGAGCTGTAGTAAGGTACTTGTCTGCTTTTAAACTCTACATATGTAAGGTATGGAATTACTTATGTTTGTATATGTGATTCCTGTGCGGCTGGAATTTGAAATTAAAAGTAGTTTGGGTTGCATTCATCCTGCCTCAGATAGTAGTTTTGGGGAGAGGGGTTAAAAACAATAGTTATCCCTATATTTCTTGAAGAAACAGACCCAGGACCAACAGAGACTGAGAAGGTGTGTTTACTTCGCAAGTTGACCCTTGTCGCATAATTGACACAGAAGAAATTTGCTTATCTAACTTGAGAGAGAAATGGGAAAACATCCATAGAAAATAAAAATCCTACAGGAAATCCTCTTCTTCAGACTACTTGACCAGAGATTTATTTTCATTACAGAATGGGAGCTCTGTGTGTATGTGTGTGTGCGTGCATCTTACATGCAGGAAGCCCATTTCCAGGCCTGAGACTATGGGAGATAGTACAATGATCAGCACATTTATTGCCTATTCTCTTAACAGGGCTACGACTTGATAAATCTGTGTGCAGATGAAGAAAGAGTGTCTTCTAACACAGAATGCAGGCTATTGGAAAGAGCTCTTACTGCTTTCTCTGAGTTTTCAGTAGGCTTTTTGAAATAGCTTCTTGCTCCAGCCTTGCCAGGGCATGTACCATGCAGTGCTTTCACAAGATCTCACGTGAGTCTCTTATGGTAGCAACTGAAAGATGTTCAGAAACAGCAAATATCACAGACATCAGAAAAATATGGGGGACTAAATGTGGAAGTATCTGTTCCCAATGTGGGAATGATGGTTGGGATTTTTTCCTTTAGCAACATATTTTCCATGCTGTATCTCAGAAAATTTGTTCTCTGGGCATGGTTGTATATTTTCTGCCTAGAGGCCTTTCAAAATTAAGTAAAAGCAAACAGTAAATGGCATCATCTCAAGGGTTTCTCCCCTCTGCAATGTTTTCCTGTGAAGGAAAAGAAAGCAGCAGTTTGCGTCTTGGCACGAAGTGGATGCCACTTCAAAGCTCTACAGCAAGAGTATGTACAGACAGGGAGCAGAAGGCAATTTTAGCTCTTCCTAGGTCAGAGAAAAATTAAAAATCCAATTTCTCAAGCTGCTTTTGGAAGAGCAAAACTAAAGACTGGAGAATATCCAGAATCTCACAGCATTCTTTGAGTCAGGGAATGAGTTTTAAGACGGCCCGAGGTTTGTGCCGGGAAGGGAGAGAGGGATGGGAATGGCTTTCTGAGGTAACTTGTTCTTATAATTAGGGTAACTATTATTTATATTGGGCTAAAAATGCAAATGTTTGTGAGGTCCATTGGGTGAGTAAGATTTACTCAAGTAAATGAGGGCTGCACACACTATGATAAATGCACTTGATTTCTGACAGTTACACCTGAAGTCAGGTCAAGCTTTGCTTTTGACTGCAGTAGGGGAAGGGCTTTAACATGGGATTTTTTGAGTCTTCTGGAGCTCAGTGCAATTGGGCTATGATAGTCAACATACTTGACTGTTTAAATGTGAAATGTATAGTCCAAAGTCTGTAATATGCAATAGATTATAATGATGAGTCCACCCTGGCTAAATAGCACCCAGTGTAGGTTCATAAGTAGACAGGCTACTCATTATTCTATTCAAGGAGTCATATTTGTGGACACTTTGATTTAAATTAAAATTCTTCCTTTTTCTTTGTAGGAAATAAAATGATGAAGGTACTCATAGTGATACTAGCATGATTTCTGATGTTCTTTCCATGGGCCAAATAGTATTTTAAATAACTTATCTTTTCAAGCTGAATTAATGAGCTTAATCAGTTTAAATAAAACTCTACTCATGGCTAGCATTTTTTTAGATGATGAAGGATTGGGTCTTAA
The DNA here is from genome assembly GCA_017639245.1 of Myiopsitta monachus. NCBI lineage: Eukaryota > Metazoa > Chordata > Aves > Psittaciformes > Psittacidae > Myiopsitta > Myiopsitta monachus. Next base: position 49,107,160 of record CM029925.1, on the reverse strand, counting down.
GCTTCTTATCTGGTCATAAATTTCTAATCTGTGAAATGGCAGTAGTTATGTCTAAGGGATATTACAAAACCTATGCAATGTTGATAAAATGCATTAAGGTTCTGCCAGTAAAAATGTAAGGAGTTAATGTCTTTTAATGCCAGTTGACATTTTCCATGATAATTCATTCAGTATTGTAGAACTGAAAAAATATATCATCCTGAAAACTAGAGAGAGACTGATGTGGGGTCTGATTCAGTGTTCTTGAACTTCATGTAAAGGTCATCATCATTTTCAAGTGGTATTGGAGTAAGTCCTACAAATAAATATATGAGATAGCATCTCAGTTCACTGTCCCCAGGAAGAGAGATGTGGAAAGGAAGAGGAGAGGAAAAATAGTAGGAAGTGAATGATATTTGTAAAGCTGAAATAAGAGAGTACTTGTATTACAAACAACAAAAGAGGTATAAAGTATGTGCATAAAGAGTTCATCGCTGGGGTCTATGTCAAAGGAGATTTCACTCTGCCGGAAAATACACCTTTCTAGAAAGATTAAGACCCTCCATCTGTGCCTGCCCACATAGTCCTCTGACTTCATGGCCCCTCATCTCTCTTAAAGCAGTCTTTGTTGGACTGAGTGTTCACCTGTATTAAAAACTCTCTGCAAGAACAGGGCATTCTCCTATGTTTTGTTTGCCACGGCAATGTGTGACACACAGTTTCAAAGCATGTACCTTAAAAAACAATTGAGAAAAACTGGAAGAGCTCCTGAATAATTTAAGATTGGGATGCAGTCTAACCTGATCTGTGTTTGGGCTACCACACTCTCCCCCAGGCATCTGGCTTATACTGAGAGTCTGCAGCCACACTCATGGGCTCCTTTATATTGTCAAACGTGATTTGAAGGGCATAAAGGTTTGATCTTTAACAGACAGATCCCGCAAAGTACCTGAGTATACAGACACAGACCTAATGCCAACTTGCATGTTCTTGAGCCAGTACTGTTCACATTCATGAGCTCTTGATCTCTCAGGCATAGGTAGTTTGATCTGTACCAGTCAAAATGGTCACTGCCCCCAGTTCTTCTGCCTGAAGCTGGTGCTATTTTGGCAGGGAAATGCATCCTATTGATGCAGTTGCTGAATCCCCTCACTTTGCAGCATGAGGCATAAATTCAGTGCTGCAAATTTGAGGTGCGCAGAATCTGCTTCATCTCTGATCAATTGTCCCCTTCCATGGTGGAGAGGGGGAGTAGAAAGCCATGAGCAGTGATGTCTTCAAACATCTGAGATCCGCCAGCCTGGTTGTGAGTTGCTGCAGGGAAAGGCGTTTTGCTGTGCATGCTCTCAGAAGAGCCAAACTGCCTCTCTCTGTGCCTTCACAGGAGCTGCCACTTCACTTTATGGGTGTTCACTCCAACTGGGCTGTTGCAAGTGAGATTGACAATAGTTGTTGCAGTACTTAATCCACATGCAGCAGTTAGACTGGCCCTAGAGAGTGTTTGAATTAGTTGATGACATAAATAACCCAATCACGGGTAATTAAAAGGATGAACATGGCTGAAGCTTTGCCGCATGCCCTCAGTTTGAGCTCCAAACATCACTCAGGTTTTGATGTCTGTGTATAAACAGGATCAGGGTGAGAGATTCACTTTTCCTAACAGTGAAGACAGGATTTTACAAGTGATGCTCACATTTTATGGTCCATGTACCATTGTTTCATGGATCATTACGGTAACTTCCCAGATCACTAAGCAAATTGATGTTGGTTTAGGGGTGGGGTGCAGTGGGGACCTATTACATTTTGCCATCTGTAAACACTTTTCCTTATAAAACTATGTTGCTTTTTTTCCATGGGAAATAAACATAATAATTAAAATGCTTTATGACACAGTTTTGTGGGGTTTTTTTTTTTTCCTAATTTTCTGATATATGTTGGGGTTTTTTTAAACTAAAAACAGGATGCTGTATTTTTTTCCATGAAAACCAACCAGCCTGGATGTTATTTCCTTTTAGAACACAACTTTCTAGCTTCTGTTTAAGGTTTGGTTGGGTTGGGTTTTTTTTTTCCCTTTAAAACAGTTTGCATGTCACAAAGGCTACTCCATGAGTTGCTTCCTCTGACCAGGATTTGTCTTTCTCCAAACTCAAAACATCTACTAAGCGGAAGGAGGGTATCTCCAGCTAAGCTAGTCAGTCTGGTCCATGGGAAAGAGATCCTTTTACATGTTAAATTCCTGCACTAGGATGAGTTCAATTTCATTCTGGGAAGTACCTTTTTCCATTGACTGGGAAAGAAGCCCCACAGAGTCTTGCTCAGCTGAAGATACTGGATCATATAAATCCTCACCTTCTGCGCCTGAAAGTGTGGAACAATACTTTCAGAGGGCATTCGTGAAAACCCAGACTACTTCTACAGAATCACAGGAAATGAGATTTCTCAGGGTTACTATACAATAAAAATCTTTTTGTACCTATTTTACAGGCATTGGCAGTATGAGAATAAATGTATTCCTAACTGTGCTTTTTCTTTAGTGTTGGAAAGGAAGATTTCGACAAGACAAAGCAGAGAGGAGCTGATAAGACGGGGAGTGCTGAAGGAAATGCCAGAGCAAGGTGATAACACGTTAACTAGAATTTAGCTACTAGTGCTAAACATGGATGATAAAACCACTATTGCATTCTTTCCATGTAGTGTAAATAGGTATGCAGAGACAAAGATGAGCGTGAGAGGTTATTTGGGCCAGTTGACAAAGAACTGAATTTGGAGTTGAGATTTGTGTTCTGTAACTCCTGCCATAGGTACATCGTATGACTTCTGGTCATACCCTTAACTATTTTGGTGCTCCCTGTAAATAATATGACCCTTGTGGTTTCTACTTACTGTTTGGCAGAATATTTTGGAGGTAGTAATTAACATGTTTCTGAGTCAAGGTCTGCTGCCTAAAGCAACTGGAGTATAATGTGAAAAATCTTGACTGAAAAATTAGAGTCTTTGGGACCCCAAGCAAATAAATAACATCCATTTCAGGTATCAAAAAGTACCAGTGCTGGGACCGTATAGACCTACAACTGTCACACAGACCACATTCACAAACGGCACAGACATAAAACTGTGGGGGAGACACCATTTGTTTCAGAATGCTGTAAGGTTTAGTAACTGGTATTAACCAGAATTTGTGTTTTGAACAACATGAGTAAACCATAGTTAATACCTCTGTGCTACATCTGTTTATATTTCCAGTGGTTTTCTTTCTAATATTCTTGATCTTGTATGGAGGCCTCGTAGCAGCCTTCCAATATCTGAAGGGGGCCTACAAGCTTGCCAGTGAGGGACTTGGGACTTTTCATCAGGGGCTACAGCAATAGGACAAGAGGTAATGGGTTCAAACTTAAACAGGGGAAGTTTAGGTTAGATATAAGGATGAAGTTCTTTACTGTAAGGGTAGTGAGGCACTGGAATGGGTTGCCCGAGAAGTTGTGAATGTCGTGAATCCCTGGCAGGGTTCAAGGCCAGGCTGGACAGAGCCTTGGGTGACGCAGTCTAGTGTGAGACGTCCCTGCTCATGGCAGGGGGGTTGGAACTAAATGATCTTAAGGTCCTTTCCAACCCAAACCATTCTGTGATTCTATGATCTTCTGTAAGATCAAATAAAAATCAAGTGAATAAAATAACTTTCTATAGCTTGAAATGAAGCTATTTGTCATTTTATCAAAGAGTATAAGAATTCCATGATCTCCAGAATTATTTTTCTCCTAGAAATTGTGTTACTCTTCCTGAGTAGAAGAATCATGAAAGAATCAGTGTGCATGGTTCATATCATACACATTGATATTTAGAAGTAAAGGGCTTGTTTGTTGACATGTGACATCACTTGTCTTCGCAGTGTTTTGCTAATTACCAGACTATGACATTCAGCATAGCTGGCTTCTGAATTTGTCTCTGCCACTGTCTTTGTCTTAAAACAAGACATGTAGTTTCTCCATACCTCAATTTGCTCATCTGTGAATTTGTTATGTTTTACTATCTGCTTTACCTGGAAGCTGCCTTGCTTTGTTCATTGATGGTTGTAAATTGCGTTTAGACTGCTGGGATAATTAATGAAGTGTGCTAACGTTTCAGGTTGGTTACAATCCAAGCATTAATAAAGTAATTTGTGCTAAGAGTATGTATGCTTTGGTCATCAGTGTCCTTGACCCTCTATTCCCTTCTTAAAACGGACTTTGGTCCCTTATGGAGATTGAGCAAAGCGAGAAAAGGATGTAAAGATGAAAAATTTTCTCTCCTTCCTCCCAGCTTAAGAAGGCCATCGATCCGTTGGTGTTGCCTTCATCATGCTGTACCCCATGTCTTATGAAAATTACAATTTTTTAAAGATCATTTTGAAAGAATATAGAATTGGTTTGAAGATGCTAAAAATGGAAATACGGAAAGATGGTTGTTGAGTAGTGTGAAGGCAGTTAGAAGGAATGACTGGAAATAAAAGCTAAATGAAGAAATTACATGGAGTTTTGGAATGTGGGAGGTAAGAAATAGGAAGAAGTGACAGTGTTTCATGCGGATGAAGAACAACCAAGTGGAAGATGGCAAGTGCCACTTTGGAAGCAGGAGGTATTTGCAGAACCATGACAGAAATAAGTGCCATACGTGGAAGCAGAGAGTAAATAATGGATTTATGAACATTTGGAAGAGAGAAGCTAAAGAAACTGAATGTTGCGGTAAGGTAAGAAGGAAGCCTTGTGCAACTGTCAGCTTAGAGTGAATGAGAAAAAGTTAAGAGGCAGAACTTAGTTTTTACAGATCAAGTTGAAGTCTGTGTATGGGTGAGAATGAAGCCATCAGCTTAACTCATGGAGCACCTGTGGTGGTAAGAGAGAGGCTGCATAGTTGTGTTGAAACCAGAGAAATGCCAAACATCCAGGTCTGATAGCACACAGCAAGGAAGAGTTGAAGAAGAAGAGAGTGGATTTACCACAGTTAATGAAGAACCAGTGGGAGGAATCAGAAGAGATGCCCGGTAGATTTGCATAATTTTTGGATGGCCAGCAACAGAATTCTGCAGAAGTAAAGCAGTCATCTGGGTTAACTGCAGGTGGGGCATGAGCAACCTAGGATAGCAAGCCTTAGAAATGACCAGAGAAGAAAATTGGCAGCAAAGACAGCAGAAAGCAGTAAATACGGGAAGAAAGCAAGCTGTGAACCGGAAAGAGTCTGTGGCATTTTCCAGGAATATAGAGAAAAATAAAAAGGGAAAGAAGTTTTTTTCAGGTTTTAAAAAGAACCTTGTATTTGAGGTAGTCCGGGTGAGTAAAATATCACCAGAGCTGGGAAAAAATTTAATGCAGAATTTAATAATGGTGTGTGATACGTAGTGCAGGAAGACTTCACCTTGATTCTTGAATTCATTAACTGAGCAAACATATTCTGAGAACTTCTGTCTGAATTCCTGACTGATTTACCTGCTGGGATGACCACAGTAGTCATGCAATTCTGCCCCCTTATTGTCCATATCTGGGGCATGTTGGAACACATTGCAGCTCCATTGTGGTCCATGCGCACATTTCTTTGCTGTGTAAACCAAGGTGCAGGGAGGAAAAGAACGGGACACTAATATGTACAGATGAAAAGCTGGACCGGAAAGCCTAAATGCACTTCCAGGCCCGCTACTGCATAGGTGTCCACCTAGAGGATGTGGAAGCCTATAGAGTTCCTTTACAGAGTTACTTTTCAGGACAGATCTGCAGCCTGGATATTTCACATTTAAGTAAGTCTTTCTGCTTTGCTTCCATGGAAACATGAAAGCACAGGGATGCTGTGGGTTGTTAATAGGTGCTAAGGAAGCAGTTAAACTAGGCAACAGCTTTTTAATCTTCATTTCAGATGGTGATGTAACAGTAAATTTTGAAAGTTCAAATGGACACACCATAGCCATTGGTGAAGAAACCCTACAGGAAGAAAATGTGCTAAAAGCCAGTGGAGATAATGGTACTTTATCAGAGAAAGCATCAGTATTGGAAGGAAAAAAAGAAGATCAAAAAGGTAAGCAAACACATTCTTCACAAACTGTTTTTTACATACTTAAAGTATTAACACATATTTCCAATACATGCTTTGAGTTCTATTCTGCTATAAAGAAGCCAGCAGAACCTACCTAAAAAGGTAAGACTTCTGAAACATCAGTGGTTCCTCACTGGTAGGCATGCCTTTTACTGTGGATATAGTAAGGACATAAAGAGAAGCATGATCTGTGCATGAAAATGTGTGCAAGAATGTTTGATTTCTAAATTCAATGTAAGCCTTTCCTTGTAGCCATGGCAAGCTTTGGTTTCAGGTTTTCCTTTACTGGAAGAAGACACTAAGTGCCTATGCATCACCTTGTAGTATCATTGTAGAAGTGGCTCATGGGTTGAATGTTCAAAAGTGTTTAAAGTCACTTAAGAACCGTGTATCATTTTAAAAGTAGCTGCAGCAACTCATTGCTATTGGTTTTCATTAGATCTTAAACACTTGCTATCCAGTTTTGCAGAAATGTGAAAGGGGTGATATCACTATCACATTTATAGAAAATATGCCTTATGACTATAGGGTTTTCTGTAGATGAATTGCAGTAATACAGCTAAATATTCCGCAATCCCAGAGTTCATATTAATGTTGTTACCTCTACTCAAATCTACCTTGGAAACAAGAGTTTGACGGAGTAAGGTAAAAGTAAAGATTAATGAGGAATCACAAGATTTGGACCAGTTTTCTCTCTGTAACATCTTAAATAATGCACTTCTAACCGCTTCTTAAATGAACTTCTTAAATAACCACTTCTTTTCCCTGTCAAAAAGTGTTCTTAAATACTATTCCATTTATTGGATTTTCCTAGAGGAAAGAGCAAGGACACAAAAGATCAAGAACTCCATGTCTGGCTGTAAGACTGAGCAGCCTTTCCAATGCCTTCTAAGTAACCTTTACCTAGTGATGAATGAACCTCTGGAGGTTGAGAGGGTCAATTCAGCTAACACAAAAATTTGAATTCTTCTCTGAGCTATGTAAATCACTTGACTATGTAAAAAGTGGCTGGATTTCCAAGGAGAACAGCCTTTTTTTATGTGATTTCTAGTGCTTCCTGTCTCCCAGCAAGACAGAAATACAAGATTAGCCTTTTTCATGACATTTAAATATGTCTATCTTTTGGTGCCAACTAGAACCAGATGTGTATTGGGTCAGGGGAAAAGAATTACAAAAGCCATGGAAAACATGTTTAAAATGATTCAGGTTAACTTTGGGGTTAGATCAGACCACTTATTTTTTTATACATCCCTAAGTACAGCCTTTGGAACTGTCAGGTCTTGGAAGCTTTCCTAAGGTACAGGTTTTTTTTAGAAATACACATTTCTAACTCTGTTAAAATACCCTCTGGCTGACTTTGCAGAATGTAGAACTCTTAATGAAGCAGGAAAGGTTCAATATCTATTTCAAACACATTATTACACCCTGCACTTCCTATATATTGGGTTGACCTTACAGGGAGAAATTAGAGAAGATTTCTGGTCAGGAGTAGACCCAGTAGAGAAGAATATATAGCTGTCACTCCAGTCCATCTCAGGAAATTAAGTATATATGGAGGAAGGAGAATAAAAAAGAGTAAACTTGGTGTTCTAGGCTTCATATAATGTCAATCTGACCATATAGAAGATGCAAAGCACTTTAAGTATACTTTCCTCTTGTATCTAAACATGAAGTTCTTCTACATGTAAACATCTTGAATTGCCCTGAAGAGGAAAAAAAGATTTATTGCAGAGGAATATTTGCCCAAAAAAAAGGTGTTAAGGATCAATTCCACACATCAGCAACAGTGTTACACAGTGCAAATCCAGTACCGCTGACTGGGCTGTCATTGTGAATCCACTTAGGTTGTTCTGAATTTTTCTGAAATTATTCTGAAAACACTGTCTTCTGCTCAGACGATGAAACATGCTGGTGCTTCAGATCACGGCCGTCGGTTGTGAGAACTGAGATAGGTGGAGTGAACACTAGCTGCACAGTATTCTAGGAGTAATGGATGCAAGGAGTTCATCTTCAGGAAGGCTAATGTTAGGCTTTTTAGAGTCATGAATTCTTATGGGTAAATATTGAAGGAAGTTATATACGCTTTCCATGTTCGTAACACGGGATTAATTCCTGCCATGTAGTAGCACAGAGTGCTGCAGTTCCAACTCCGGCTGAATCAAAATGTTCCAAAAAATGCATCTCCACCCCTGAAAGTTCTGAGGTTATTTTAAATTGCTATTATGCAGTGGTGCTGGTCTTTACTTGCTCTCTTGTTCAATGAGTCTTGAAAATGGCCTTCTCATATGAATACGGTGATGACTTCTGGAAGCTTAAAAAGACCAAGTGATACAGGCACATTGTGATAATATGGCAGCAATGCATGGTAGAATGCATAGTATGTCAGGACTTAGAAGAAGTTAAAGGAAAAAAGTTGTTTCAGCATGAGCCATGGAAATACAGTATCAACAGGGCAAAGAAAGGGCTCGGCCATACAATGTAAAAATGAGTTAAGCAGAAGTGGGTAGAGAAGATGACCCCTGAAATCTGTTCCCTGTGCTGCCAGGCAGCTCCATAAACTATGTACCCTCATCTGCTGCCTGTCAGTTCACAGGTGCCTTTTGTATTTGGTGAAAAATATTCCCTTTGGCAATTTAATAGTGGAACTGTTACTGTTTGTAGTAATGATGTCAGTCATCCAGGTGGGGTGTTTAAACAGAAATTTCTCCTTTATGGCAGGATAATAAGAAGCTGGTGGCAGTTTTACATAAACCAGGCAATCAATGGATAAAGGCTTGCAGATACGAAATCAGGGAAATACTTTTCCTGGACCATTTATTCATGTTATGCTTGTACTGAGTTGAATTCTGAATTCTTTTGTTTTGACTAAGGAAAGTCCCTAGGATCTTTTGCAGACAATTAACAGCTGAACTGTACCCATTCTCTGTGAGCACCCTGGAGGGGATACAGAGCAGGAGGTAAACAGGCAACATGTCAAAGTCCACCTTGGTTGCATGGGCAGCAGACTGCACTTTACCATCATGCCAGGGCTCTTGACCTGTGGCACTTGCCTGCAGTAGCCCAAGTGGACCCCAACACTTCAGGTTTCAGGAGGGGTATGAGCATTGCAAAGGGGATCCAGGGAGCCTCTGCCTCCTGCCCCATACAGCAGTGTTGAAAGAGACCAAAAGCCACATTAGTGGAATAGGTGTCAAAATTGTCACTGTTTGCCTCCCTAGGTATAGGGATAGAGCATGCTCATGCAGCATGCATGCTGCACATTGTAAAACCTCCCAGTGCTGTGTCAGGGCTGCTTTTCTCCTTTCATCCTCCCAGAATGTCTCTGGCACAGAGATGTAACACAGAACCCTGAGTTTGTATCTGAGTTCTGTTTGTAAACTTAGGTCTTGCTCATTTTTATCACAGCAAAGTAAATGTTTTCATGATTCTGGTAGATACTTTCACATTTTGTTGTTAGCTTGGGCTTGAGGAAGTTGAAAATCGTTAGCAAGAGACTGCCAGGAAAAAAGTAGCAAGAAGTTTCTTTTTGCATACTATTGGTCAGGTGTGTTTGATAAACAATCGCATTGCAGGAAGCCAGAGCTCTGTTGTGGGTGCTGTGGGTGTTGTGCAAGATATGGTGCATAAGCTTCTGAAATATTCCTATGGCACTGATAGCAGACTGATCCTCTCAGTTTTTCTTTTGTCCTTCAGTGAAGGAAACAGTTTGTAGACCTGTTTACAAATGAATTCGTGGGATAAATCTGCATAATGTGTTTTCCTCCCAAGATGAGTCTAATATCAGAGCTGGCAAAGGTTCTAGGTCTTACTACATTGGGTTCAGAGGTTCTTCCCTCTTGATTTGCTCTCCCTTAAGTCTGATGTTAACTTTAATCTTTTCTTTTTCTCATGGGTATCAAAAAACGACAAGCTCTGGTCTTACAAGCATGCGTTGTTGCTGACCAGTGCTTTAGTTTGTCTTCCAAGGAATGTTCTTCAAAGTCAATTTTTCTAGGTTCATTTTCTCAGAAATCTTCACTTTATTTCCCCAAAGTGGAACAAAACCTGTTGAATTTAAGATAGTAAACCCTCATCTTCCAAGATCTCAGCGAAGGGCCTGCTTTCTCTCAGAAAACTAATGTTGCAGACCACTCACTGTGAGAGACAAGGCAGACTTCCTTCCCCTTGCATGCCTCTAGCTGGCCTCCTACACTCCTGAGCAATTTTGTAGATCATTGATACAAGCACCATATGTAAAAGGTTTTTTAGTTATGTTGTGGTTTTTTGCCTGACTCCCAAAAAATCTCTCACTCCAGCTGAGTTAGTTGCTGGCTAGAACTGGTTCTTCTAAGAATAGTATATCTTCGATTCATCACCTGAACTATGTAAATGAGTCTCAATCCAAATCTTCTTAAAAGGAAAGCTACTCTAGATAAAGATGTACTTGGGCAGTGCCTGTCCACTAAGTGGGCCGGGCTGGCTTGTGCCAATAGGGTGACATGGGAGGCACAGGCTTTCACCCACAGAAGTTGAGTGGCAGAGGAAAGCCCCTGATTTGTAAAGCTGCTGCTACTTTCTTTCTTTTTTATGGGAAGGATATCCTAATGTGGCTTCAGAAAGAAAGTGGTAGACGTGATTTTAACGAACTAACCATTGAATTATTTGAGCATGTCTACAGAAAGTATAAGAGGATGTAGAAGCCTGCATGCCTTTGCCTTTCCAAGTCTTACATAGGCCAAAAGATGGTGAAAGTGTGCAGCTGACAGTGAAGATGTTTTAGTATTCTGTCTTGATTTAACAGCTTACTTTTTACACAAAAGTTGGGCAGTTACCAATATAAAATTGCAGTCAATGTTTTGGTTTGTTGGTTGGTTTTTTTCCTTTTTTATCTCGGAACCAATGCAAAATATCTGAACACGGTTACTTTAGGTCAGATGTTACACCTGTCCCTTGCTCCCTTCTCCTGTTTTCTTCACTGTCTCTGTTACACAACCTTTTGGACATGGTGCTATTGAAATCACAGAGTAAGATCAGGAAGTCTGCAGACATACAGATCTGCTCATCCATCTCCAAGAAAGATTAATTCAAAACTGACAAGAGCTGCAAAAAGCATCATGAGACAGCTGTTCCTGTTCAGCCTAGCAAAACGGAGCCTGAGAGAGCCTGAGTGTGTTTGATGAATGTAACAGTCGGTATATAGCCAGGAGAGAACATGGCTAAAGGACAATGCTGGCACAAGTAGAAAGGAAGAAACAGTGCCTTGAAATACATTTAGACTGGAAATTAAAGGAAGCTTTCTAACAATTAGAATGGGTGTTTTCTTGAACAGAATTTTAGTAGCATAGCAGGAACAAAAATGGAGCTGGCTGAATCTGAAGTTTATGAAAGGATTTGTATGAGTTGACCACCTGCATCAGCACAGTCAGTGGGTCCAAAAAAGAGACAAAAGGCACCTTGCGTTGCCCTGTGTCCTATATTCCTGAATGGCAGCTTCCTGAGTTTTGATTAATCTAAACACAGCTATCTGTACAGGCTGGAAAGGAAACTCATGATTCTCAAAACTCTTAGTGAGTTTCATTTTGCAGGAAGTTATCCTGCAAACACCACAAATCATACATTATTTCCAACTTCCGTTTTACACAGTGTTACTCCACTAAGTTGTGCTCATCTTCCAGGAGAAGGATGCTTTGCAGTTGATGTAGATAATATGCTTGTGCTACAGCATTACTGGGTTTCCATGAGCTAGCTTCATGTCAGTGTTCTAGCTGTAGAAACAAAAATATCAGCACTGTATGACAAAGTCCTGGGATAGAAAAGGTTTGGCCTTTGGTTCCTTAGAATTGTACAAAGGTAAAGAAAAAAAAAATTATGCAAACCAGTCATGTATGGCTTCTGCAACAATGGCCAGGATTTTCATAGTTCCATTTGGTCCAGAGTTTGTAAAATGTCCCAGTGTTACCCTCCAAAATAAGTAATCTGGTTTCCCAGTGCATATGGCACATTGACATCTTGCTGAAAGTCTTTGAGACCTCATGAATCCCCACAAGAGCTGTTGTGTACTGAGTACTTTGTAACCCTGACCATCATTTAGGTATTTACATGAGAACACAGCTTTCTTAAGAGTCTGGCCCCAGTCACAGTTTCTGGAAACAAGAAAATCTCGTCTCAGAGTGAGCTTTCTTGAAAATCTGGCCTTTGGAAAATATATTCTAAACATAAACATATTGAATCAAATGCTTAATGATATTAATATTTGCATTGCTTTTTTATTTGAAGAGTAATTTATAGGCAGATTGTTTTTACAGCAGATGTCTTGATCAAGACAGCAGTGAATAAAAAGTATTCCTATCTGATGGTCTTTTGAGACCTTTAGTTAGAAGGTCAGATTGTGATGAACAGGTGTCTACATTAAGACAAATAGCAGTAGTATGAATACATTGCAGCTGGTGCTGAGATACCTGGGAGATTGGCTTGAACAAATAGGCAGGTCTGAACTGATTCAAATGCCTCCTTGTTTTGGCAAAAGATGCAAAAGAAAGAGCAGGCATGAAGACCAAGGGTCCATATTTAAGCAGAATCATATTAGGGAGGTACAATTACAACATAATTCTATCTGGAGCCATTTACAGACATCAGACCATCCCTGTCCTGTTCAAGATCAAGCCACTGTTGCCATTATTAGTTATTTGTATTGCTACAGTACATGTGTATATACCAGGAATTTATTGTAGTGTCTTACAAAAATGCAGAAAACCCTCAAAAAGCTTCAATGTACTTGCAGTGAAAGAGAGGACACTGGCTAGGCACTGAAGAAGAAGAGGGAACCAGACCAGGATAACAAGCACAATGCCAGCAGCCTAAAAATTGACAGCTTTAGCATAACAGCAAAGGGGAATTTGAGGGAGGACAGTGACAATTCACAAAGCCTGAGGGGCAGCAGAGGAATAGTACTGGAAAGCATCTGCTTTGAAACCTTACTTCTTTGGTATAATGTTCAGGTAGGAACTGGAAATCCGTATCCCAAGAGTAAATGAAAAACAATAGTTTGAGCAAGATCAGACAAACACTGGGAGCAGTCAAGTTTATATCTGATGAGATAAAAAGGAGGAAGCTAACAAAGGTAAAAACAACAAAGCTAGCAAGATGACAAGGGATGATGTGATCAAAGGTAATCATCTTCACTATAGCCTTCCTCATGGCTATGTGCAAAAACCAGATTCATTGGTCAAGGCCAAGGAAAGGGCATGTACGTAATGAAGGGGCAGTCAAGACTTGATGAGGGCTGTAACTGTCTGAGCAGGTAGGTTGCTGCTGTGTGCAAAGAGTCTGCCAGTCTCTGGTGTGATGTACATAGCAGCATGGAAAGAGTGGTCCTAGACTAAAAATGATCCCAGTGTTGGCATAGTATTTCATTTAAAATCAATGTTATATAAATTGCCAGTTTTAATTACAACTGAAGTCGACAAGCAAGAACTTTGGTGTGAATGAACCATTTAATTTTTTGTTTTCATTTGTAGTTTTTTGTTATTTCTCTAAAGAAAACTTGAAAATTATTAGTTGATTGTCACTAAGATGTATTTATTTGCAACTAAGTAAAGCTTTAGCTCTATATTTTGTACTTTTTTTCCTGAATCAGAAGATAAATTCTCATATACATTATTTAATCAGTTGCATATTTTAATGTAGATTGACTGAGAGTCTAAATAATTGCACTGTTTTACTTTAGAATATGGTGATTGCTGTATTTCTTTTTACTAGGTTATCGTTCTCCTTTCAGTATTTTCTCTGCTAATATGACTGGAAACAAAACACGGTAACTGGTGTATAAGTACACAAGTTTTAATTTTTCTTCTTATTAGTAGATAAAATTTTAGCATGTTGGACCTATAAGTAAAAGGTACATAAAAAATCTTTTACACTTGAAATTCTTTCTGACTGTTGTGGCCTTCAAGATCTTTAAAATATAAAATCTTCTTATGCCATGTTTGTTATAGATGGAGTTAAAATTTTTAAATGTCCTGCTTTTTCAGAATTTAATCAGTTTTTCAACTTTGAAAGAAGGTAGGTAGAATTTCACAAGGAGATCCATTTTGCTATAAAAGAGGGGAACAAAATGTAGCAAATATGTATGTTTCTTTCTTTTCCAAAGTCTTTATCTGGTTTGGAGTTCTTTCTCTGTAAAACAAAAAGGCAGTACAAGAATCTGCTCAAAAGAATCTGTTTGAAAGCTGTAAAACGTCGCTATGCAATGGTTTTTGCAAAATATTAGCAAAACCGTATTAGTCTGTAATGGGCTGGAAATGAAGGATGAAGCCACTGGACTGCTGGTGTTAATTCCTTCAGTTCATTAAGAGATATAATGTGTGCATGCTGCTTTTAATAACTGCAGGTGATGCGTTAGGTCCATGTTAACAAGCCTTAAGCCAGAGGTTGAAAAGTCTTTGTCTCTGAGATGAAGCATGTCTCTGTTGTCAGACATGTTATTTTTTTTTTCATCTACTAATCTGAGAATGAAAAGGTGCTACTTATCTCTTGGGAATCTTTTACATGGGAAGGAAGAGCATGAGGAATGGATATTTAATATATGTAACTGTGAGGCTCTAGTAAGAATATACTGCAAGGAATGAATTGGTTTTCTCTTGAGTGATGAAAGACTGATAGAAGTCCTTGCAGTGTTTGCTTGGCTCCTTTCTTCCCCAACCACTGTATTTTATAGTAACATGAAAATAAAGCCAATATGATTCTGGTGGTATGCTCTTGCTTTTTATGCCCTTTTCCTGGAAGGTTTGGGAACGCTATCTTGAGGCCAAACAGACAGAGATGGTGTAGGTGAATAGATAAAGATTCCCATCTGGGAACTTCAGCTGTTCCCGTCTAGGAACATCTAGTCTTACAACCATAGTGATTACGTTGCAAAATTTTATGTTGACTATAAATGGCTCACCTACATTAACGGTACAGTTGGCATTAGGCGTGCAGTTTTGAAGTCAATTTCCATGACACATTCCCACTTACCCTTCTTTGGTTTGCAGAACACACAAGCCAGGTTTCTTTTGGATGAAACTAAGCCAAAAGATGCATTCAGGAACTTGTGCTCCCAACCTTACTGGGCATGCAGTCTACAGCACTAGCCTGAAGCTAGTCCAAAGCCGTCTCCTGAAATGCATACTGTGGACATTGGGTCCTCAGTGCTGCCTCTTTCACTCTGCAGAGCCATTTCTGTTGCACGACACTATATATACAATCCAAATTCCTATTGACTAAGGAAATGTGATTCTTGAAAGTGAAGTCTTGTAACAGTGCCCAAAGAGCTTGCAGGAGAGGAGAGTGTTCCCATGGCAAATGATATGCTATTAGATTTAGCTTCATCTCTTTGTGAAGAGTAGAAATACCCTGGGGAGGATACCCAAAATAAAGTTGCTGTGAGTAAGCATCTTGCATCTTAGGAGAGTGGATTGCTTCAGAGGAAAGTTTCAGCTGCATAGCTATATTTGAACCCATGGCTGAGAGAATGGCCCTGTTCGCATTCAGGTTCACGTGAATCTGAGTTTTATAGCCTTTTGTTCTCAGAGGGCTGGAAAGAAGCCGAGGGAATTTGTTAGAAGAGTAAATGTCATTTCCCTTGTTTAGTTTTCAGCCAGTAGTCTAGTTGGGCATACTGAACATTAGGAATGATCCTTGAAGGTCTAAAGCAGATGAGACTGAGAAGTGCCAGGCAAAAATCTTCCATGAGGAGGACTTGAACTGAGATGGATGGTAATTTTTGCTGGGGTAATACTTCAGTAAGAGGCAGAAGATGAAGTCTCTCCTGATTCCCAAGAGCTCAAGCAGCAAAAAGTAATCATTGTTGTCAGGCTTGTTGTTGAATGTATGTGGCGTGATATGTGTTGGCTTCTGTTCACTTTCTTATCCATAGAGAGCACTACTGATCACTGCCCAGAAATACCGGCATCCCATGCTCCACCACTACCCAAGCCTAAGCCTAAATCTAAAAAACCTCCGCTGCCACCAAAAACCACTATTGCTGCTTCCACCACCACCAGCCATAAGAGTAACGAGGCACCTCATGCTAAAAAAAAGGGAAAGGCTCCTGCTAAGCAGCCTCCTATCCCACCACCCAAGCCAGCAAGTCACAGTGCAAATCGAGACACTGGTGAGTACTGCAGAGGCAGTGCCAGTTCTGGTGGGTGCATGTGCATGGGGGTGCTTGGCTTGGTCTGACAATAACTTCTGCCTTTGTGCATAGCAGCGTTATTAAAGAGCCTGCCATGGATTTTTTTCCCGCTCAGCTTCCCTCTGAGCTCTGGTTCTGCTGTCTGCAAACACCCCAGGCAGATCACTTTGCTGTTTAAAGAATGTGCGCACAACACCAAGCACACCAGTGACAATCTTGAATTCCCAGTTCGTGTGTGAGTGCTGGCAACAAAATAACCCAAAGAACTGCTGAAGAATCAGCAGAGAAAAAGGTGACTTCCGGAACGAAACATACGAGGCGTCCCAAAGTAAAATTGCTATGCCATTGCTGTAACTTTCTGCTGGAGATACCTACAATTGCAGTTAATTTGACAAGATTACGAGATCTTAGAGAGGTAAAAGAACTATGAAGACATCTTTGAAGACTGTTGAGGACCAGTTGTTTTACTTGGAAAAAAAAAAAACAAACAACAAAAGAAAGCAACAACAAACCTAACAAAAACAAGCAAAAGAATTAAAAGAATTGTAACCATTAGAAATAGCCAGGCTTCCCTGAGATGGTTGCTGCCTTGCTGTGATTCTAAATGTGTACTGGAAATGGAAAAATGTCAATCATCAGGCACATAGCAGATGTGTTTATCCGTATACTTTTAAACTGAAATTCAGCAGTGATACTAGGTTAAAGATTATAGGTAGCTGTTTTTAAGGTACTGATTTTGAGCTTGAATAGTTGTAATTTAGATAATGACCAAAATTAAAACCTCCAAATATAATTTGAACACAAGCAGTATTGTGATGAATGGGCTGTATGTATGCACTGATAAACTTATATAAGCCTTGTGTTTTCAGTCCTCTGTAAGTCTTTGAAAGCTCTTCAGTCCCTCCAGTTCTCTTTCCAAGTATACTCGTTTGTAGCTTGTACATTTTGGCACATTTTGTATTTGAAGCATACAGAAGAGGACTGTTTGAAAACATTGCAAGACTGCTAGAGTTACAATAATAACTCTGCCATAAAATATCCATTAACTGTCCCTACTGCATCAGATGACCACAAGCATAAACATTTTGAAAACCCAGAATTTGCTGCGTGTATTTCACATGCAGCTGGAAAACTCAGTTCTTCTTAGGTGAAGGAACCTTGTAACAGCAGAAATAAAACAGCCGGTTGCATTAAGAAATGTTCAGACCAGTGGTTGTTAAAAAACTCAGGTATCTGAGTTCTTAAATTCAAATACATTAATATTCCAGATTTGTCTTCCAGTGGTCTTGCTGCAATATCATGCAGTGCTTGAGACCATAGTGGTGTAAAATACGTCCATGTATCCCTTATATAAAATAGTACCTGTTCTTCTGGTAATTACTTCCAACATTTAAAGTACATTGTGATCATTTGAAGTGAGGCAATACTTCGTAAGTAGAGCTGACTGGGAGCACCATTAGTACAAGAGGTTTGTTGGATCCCTGTGAAAGTAACTGCATGATGCAGCCAGTGATCCATCCTGTGAAGGAGAAAAGGAATATGAGTAACAACTAAGCCGTAGCTCTCCTGAGGGTACTGAAGCAGGTTTTCAAACTGAAGTAGTGGAACTTGGAGAAGGGGACTTAAACACAAGCATGGACATGTGCCAAAAGGCAAATAACAGCTGTGAAATTTTTCATTTAATCAAAATTCAAATCTTCCATTGACAAAGAGGCATGACAGAAAATTGTCAGCCAGCCCAGTCAAAAGCAACATTAGCAATAGCACTTTTGACCTACAAAAAAATGCAGGAGGATTTTTCTTGGGAGAAATTATTCCAGTTTCTGTATCTGATTGCAGGTCCAGAAAGGCTCTGAGAATAATTTAAGGCTTTTTTTTTTCAGTGGAAACATCTTTTGACATTTTCCCAGCACTAATTATAATGTGGCTGTATATCTGTATTATGCTGGACTTCTTAAGTATAAGCATGTAACTGGTTCTGCTGAACTTCCAGCCTGTGTTTGAAGTGCTTTGCTGTATGAGAATCAGAGCCCTTTCTTACTAGCATACACTTACTCAGTGAGGTTTCTGCTAAATAATATGCAGGTTGGAGCCACCATCTATTTCCAATGTAGTTAGGAACTGCTGCCTATACCATTTCTTTGCTTCCTTTTGATTTGCTGGTAAATTAAGTCAGTGATTTGTACTCGATGTGGATGCTTAGTGCAGTATCAGTGGATTCGGTACAGTGCCCTTTACAATGACCTTGCAGCACAAAGAGAGACAGTGATTTGCCTGAAGTTTCTGTGGATTTTTCCAGATGTACTGAAAGCCTCACAGCACTGTGTTTATAAATCATAACACTTAGCCACAGAAGAGGACAGTATAATGTGTCTTCTGAATTGTTTTCCATCTTTGAGACTGAGAACACTCTCACTGTGAAAGCTATTTTTATATTGTGAGCTTGTTACGGCCAGTATCTGTATTTTGGGCCTATCCTAATCTGCTGGGGTTTTCTTTTTGTTTAAATGCTTATAAGTGAAGCAGTCCTTTCAGGAGATTTTTGTTACAGCTTTCTGTTTGACTCAATAAGCTTAGCCACAGGGCTGCTGTGTAGCTTTATAATGCTTTCATTTGTTCTCTGGAGGATAATGGATTTTTACTACAGCAGACGTGTTTGAGTTGGATGCATTTTGATGAAAAGGGCTGGATCATAAGATGGTTGTCATTTTTATTGCTTTTTAAATGAAAGTCAGAAGTTTGAAGCTCCCGGTCCAGATGATGGGTGCATCATCACAGCAATCAGAAATGTGGCTGGAATGCACATGGGCATGCAGGCTGGATGAAATATCTTTCAAACTTGGGCATTGTACATAAATGCTTCAATATGGTAAGTGTCGCAGGATTAAACAGCAGCATCGCAGGACTAGCTGGTACAGCTAGTGTCAAAACCTTGTTTCACTACATTTTCGAGGCTACCTGAGTTGGTCACTGGTGAGATTAAAACTCCCAGTATATGCAAGAGGCCTTCAATGCCTCCTCCCTTCTGGAGAGCATTTCTGCTGAGTGAGATCAGTTGTTTCTGCCTCTGTTTTATGAACATGCCCAGCTGGACTTGAAAGTACATCTTGTTTTGCTGTCCCTGTGCTGCTTGCCATTAACTAGGAGCACACCACTTGCAATAACATTGTGAAAAGTAATTGATATCTGTAATGGCCCTGAGGTGTTCACTGAAAAGCGTTAAGGAAAATCATGGTGTTCTCCTAGTGCTCAGATGAAAATTCACGTAATAGGAAAGGTCACACAGTTTAATCTAATGTCTAGTAGCAGGGTTTTTCTTCTTAAATAGGGCACTAAACACAATGGGAATAAATAGTGGATTCTTTTTGTCCAGGCAATTTTTAATGGGCCAATGCAGAATGCTAGAATCACCCATTTGTAAGGTTGAACCTCTCCACTGTTCTTGCGTGAGACTTTGGTTCTAGCATGGTTTCAGTTTTTCCCATCTTAAAGGTGAAATCTGAATGGCAACATTTACTCATCTCAAGCATATAAATGGATTGTAGAAATATCAAGTGTAATATTTTTCATTTTTTAAATACCAGCACGTCAATACATGCAGAAGGAATGGTGCAAAATTCACATAGTTATGAGACTGTAAAAGGCTTTTTCTTTTCTTCTTTTAGCTGGTTCCTCTCATGTGAAAAAAACGCTAGTCTCCAAGTCCTCTTCATCACCATCTCCATCCACATCATCTCATCCCAAGGCCTCTAAGGAGACTTCCAGCAAATCGAGCACATCAGGGACTCCCAGGGGCAAGAAAAAAACTGGGAAACATTCAGCCCCAAGAATAGCACCAGATGGAGCTACTTCTTCCCCCTCAGGTGCCACAGCAAACACTTTGGAAGTAAAGGCAGAAGAACTCGAACCTGAGCAACCTCCCATACGAATTTCAGAAACAGAGGATGCAAACAAAGCGAGCAAGCTTGTTGTCCCCCCTCCTCCCACCTCTGCCCCTCCTCCACCTCCACTTCCACTTCCTTTTCCTGCTGGATCTGGTCAGCCCACTGTCTCTTCAGATGCTCAAGATGTGTCAGATGGCTGTGTGGCCGGGCCAGCTGTCCCCGGATCAGATACTAAGCCTCCTCTCCAGACTGAGCATGGCATAGACGAGAGCCATGCCCTAGACAGTGGTCCAGATGCTGGTGGAGGAGACACAAAGAGGTAAGGTGGTATGGCTGTCATGAGTGAATGGTAAGACCTACAGCCAAGGAAGCCACATTTCTTCAAGTAAGGGATGCTGCAGGCACATGGGGATCTCTTTTGTTTCTTCTGCTGACTGGTAATTGTTTGTGTTGCATTCCAGCACATTTTGTTCCTTGTCAGTGCCTTTGAGCCAATCCCCTGCTGTACTTCATTTTCCCAAGAAGGTCATTGCTCATAACCTGCCTCCTACATCATTGTGTGGCTTAATGTGACCACTGTGTTCAGCAGTTCAGCCAGTAGCTGATAACATTTTTATTTCTCTCTCATAAAGGCAAACAAGAAATACTGCTGAGTTACAAGGGGGTTTTTGTTTTGTTTTGTTTTTTTGTAGATATCATTAAGTATCTCACTGCTAAAACTCTCAATTCAGAAGCTGAATTTACTTGCACACTTGAAAATGACAGCTTCAAGCCTTGCTTAGTAGGTGTTTGGTCTGTCACTGCCTAGTAGCTTGTCTAAGTCTCAGATGCTATAAAATTTAGTCAAGAGAAAGGTCATAATTACATTTTTTAAAAGAAATAGTTGGCAGCGAATGAAACTGGCTTATTAATCTGTCTTTTCCCTGCCACAGGAACATTCATAACAACATAAGAGGTTTTAGTCTAGATGTCAGTGGCCTAGAGACTCCTCTAAATTCCTGCTAGTATATCTGTGTCAGCATTATGATACTGTACTGGTTCTCCCCATACTCTGCTCTTCCTTTATATAAAGATTTTCCTAAGGCAAAGAGTGTTCTGCTGCTGTTTTCAATGTTCATCAGTGATGGGCATGAATATTTTGGTCTCAACAGCAGTAAAACTATATTTAAAATAGAGATACACTTCCAGAACACGGAGCTTTGCATTCCCGTCTGCTCTTTGACTTGCTTCTCTTACCCCCAAATTTATGAGCTGTTTTTCTTTTCTTAGCAACCTTTATACACTGTTGGTCACATCACACAAGCAATAAAATAGAATTAGGATTTTATTTTGTACAGGCTTTGCAGCTCATCATTACAGATCATTTGCAACTTTTTTGTAACATACATACATACACATACGTGTACACATCTGCATGCTTTATATATGTTTTATATATGTAATTTTTTTAGAAAGAGACAAGTTAATTTGCATAACAGAACTTTTATTTTCATACTTGCTTATATAGTCTGTCTCCCATTTGTGTTCTGTGCTGCTTGCGTTAATGTGACACCATGTCTGCTTATGAATTAACAGCTTGGCTACCAAAGAAGACCAGGAAGGGAAGGCACCTGACCAGGCACACTCTGAACTGGTGGAGGAGGCTTCTGACACTGCTGCTCCTCTTGAGAGTGAAAGTAGCAGAGAGAGCCACAGCAGCGACTCAGACTCTGATGGGCCAATACTGTACACGGATGATGATGACGATGATGATAATGCAAGTGCTGAAAGTAAGCATCACACGAAGAAGTTGCAGGCTACCTTTTCCACGTTGCATTACGTGAGCATGCCTGACCCATGCTAGTGTGAAGTAAAGAGAGGTATGGCTGCATGGGGTGGGTTTAGATGATTTACTGGTTTTCCACTATGGGGAAACGGGTGTCCCACTTCTCCCAAACAGCTGTGATCAGAAACCTTCTGGGACCTATGCAATGGTGACAGCAGATCAAGCATTGCAAGGATGGGAGTGGAGATAGAAGGAACAGGCTCAGAAGAACATGAGGGTGGAAAAAGGCCCACACTTTAGGACATCACAGCACTGCACCAGCTACCAAGAAGGAGAAAAATGACTGCTACTGCTGAACCCAGGACAGAAAGCCATTGATTTGTCTCTCCCATGTCATGAACCTCTGCCCTTAAAACACCAGTGGGACTTTCAGCTAGTCACACAAGAACTGCACTAGATATCCCAGAGTGTCTTGTGGGAGTAACAGCTTTTGGTAGTCAGTAGAGGAAGTCCATCAATCAGCAGCTTCACTGTCTCAAAGTAATTTGTTCCTCTTTGATCAGGATGTTTTAAGCATTGGAGCACCTTAACAGACAGAGGAGATCACAGTGGATTACATCTGATTTTACAGCTTTGAAATTTCATCTGGAGTCATGACTGTATTATCACCCTAATTTGGCAGATGTCCTTGCTGCTGCTGAAGGGGGGTTGTCCTGCCCACCTTCTGCCTAATCCCTGCTCCCAGCTGTTCATTCTTCCCTTAGGCCAGTGCTTATGTTTATTTTTGCAGCAGTGGCTGTTGTTGAGCTGATTTTCAGTAGAATCAGTTCCCTGATCCTGCTCACCTGATGGCTGCACCTTTGCCTGAAATCAAAGTGCTGTGTACCAAAGGGGGATGACAGAAAATGAACGTTTATGGTTTTTCCTTGGCCACTGGTGCAGCAGAAGTTGATGTGCCAGATAGATCAAGAGGCTGAGGTTTCTGCAGTTCTGCATTTGGTCTGAATACCATCCAAAGTGGTAGCAACCAAAAATCTTGCATTCGGACAGCAGCACATGTCTTACAATACATGAGCTGGGAGCTTGTGGTGTTACCAAACTGTGTTATGATGTCGTGAAAACCTGCCAACCTTGCACATAGGTAGCCCCCTCAGTCAAAATATCAAGATACAAGGGAAGGACTAAAAGCCATGAAAAATACCCTTCCTTCCACATCTGGCTGTGGCTAAGGCTAACAAAATGGCATGGCCTTTGTCCCTACTATATCTGGTTTATGGACAGATTGCTTCAGTGCCTGGGGGTTCCTGTCTAGGTCACTTTACAAGCACTCAGAGCACTTTTCTAAACTGTGTTTTTGGTTTAATTTACAAATCAATTAAAGTCTAAAAGCACTATACAAGAACTAAGTGGTATTAGATTGAAAAAAATTGAGAGAATGAGGGAAATTATGACAGAACGAGACTAAACCATTTAAGGCTGAAGAAAATGGGCAGCAGCTTGCTAAATGTACTAAGTGAATAAATAAACCAACCTGTAATGTATCAGATTTCAAAGACACTTAGGTATAGATTTGTCATTTTTATCCTGTCACTTCACAGATGACAAGTGATGTTTGTGAAACTCCCCTATCAATGTGGCTGGTAGCTTTTCCATCCAAGCCTTTCAGCTTTTTATTGTTGTGAACTCAGCTAAAACTACTTCTCTTTTGATGTTAATTAAAATTCTTCTGCATGTGGGAGCACTGCTGCTTTGGGAAGGTATTCAAGTTCTTACTCAGAGTTTGTGTCTGTAACCTAAGTATGAATGAACTGAATCTACCCTTCTCCTCTTTTCCTCAGGCTCTTTGGCAAGTAAAATTCGTCGAAGGGATACTCTTGCTATCAAACTTGGCAACAGACCATCTAAGAAAGAATTAGAAGACAAGAACATCTTGCAGAGGACATCTGAAGAGGAGCGGCAGGAAATCAGACATCAGATTGGAACGAAGCTAGTGAGGTATCAGTTGCAGGGTAAATGTGGTTTCATTGGGCCGAGATGGAGGAAGAGAATCAAAAACACTGGGTTCAAGTTTAAATGCAGCCCAATATGCAGTGCAGGATCTTTGTGGTACAACTGTCTGGAAAACAGTATTTATATTTCTCAGAAAACTTTAAAATGTCAATAATGCGTTCTTGTCCTGCAGGAAACAAATCTGAGCTTTATCAGGGTTTGGGTTGTTTGGTTTAAAAATAAAAAGTATAAAGAGGAAGAGAATAAGAGTGACTCCATAGTAGTCAGTGCTATGGTTCAACTTTTTTCTCAAATTGGTTAGCAAAGTCTTGCACTTATATATACCCATCTTGGTCAGAGCAGTAGTTCCTGACACACGGAGCATGCCTGTGCATGTTCATTCATGCCCTCCCCATCCTCCTCCTGTTCTCTAACTCTCTTATTATTCATGTTCTGGTTCCAGCAAAAGAAATGGAAGGAGTCAGACTTTGTTTACTGCGCCTACCTCTGAGGCATGTCTTTCTCATGCTGTTTAACTTTCTCTTTCTGGACTTGAGAACATTGCATTAAAAAAGATTAATTTTCACTTGCATATTTACAAGCTTTTTTTTTTTTTAAATTCTTATAAATGTTAATTTTGGCTTTCATGATCTCTGAGAATAGACTACAAAATGTCTGGATTTTCCCAGACCTGTCCTTGTTTCTCATGTGCTCAGAAATGTCCAGATAGATTTGGAGGATGTCCTGTGTTTACTGGAGATTTCCAGATACTGGGTAGTCCAGCCAGTACTGCTCTAGTACAGAGTACCACAGCCTTGCGTCAGCACTTAGAAGATGAGCTGAGTTGCTCTATGATGATGGGCTGTGTCATTTCTTTCATCCCTTAACCGTGACAGTGACACATATATTGTGTAGAGCCCAAGCGTCATTTTTCTTCTGCTAATAAAGTGGTGTGGTTGTTATCTCTGCTTTCCTGACTGAATCCCAGCTCTGATGATCGCATCCTGCTCGTCAGTGACCCTCAGAGGCTTGAACTGCAAAAGCCGCTCTGATTCCTGCCCTGAACTTCTTGTGCAGGGACGCTGATGGTTCTGCCAGGAAGCTGGGGTGGCAGGAGACAATGTCCATGCATGCCAGGGCTGTGCTCATGCCTGAAATCACATCCAAGTTTGACGCCAGTTCCTTAAAAATTCCTGCTGTGGTGCTCAGTACCTGGCAGCATGGAGGTCTGATGGGAAACCTGTTCCTACAGCTGGGCAGGGTCAGGTCAGGTCCCTCCTGGGGCTTCCCACAGCAATGGCTGGTCACTCATGGTAAACCTGCCAGTCTTCCCCACCAAACCTGAAAGTCCAAGCATGGTTTGAATCAGAAGCTGAAAATGATCCATAGTGAACTGTGTGAGGTTTGCTGGGCAGAGAGGCGGCTATATTTAAATACTAATATTTTAATAAATTTTACTGCTGAGTATTTTCTTGCTGCTTTTCTCAAGTGAACAAGTGAACTTGTCAGGTAGGCAACATAGAGACAGCATCAAACATGTTCTCCACTGTACAAACAAGAAAATAGGTATTTTTTTGTAATGGCAGTTGTTATTTATAGGCAACTAAATAGAATTAAGATTCGATTAAATCTCCCAATTGTACGTGGATAACTGTGAGTAATGCACAGCTTTTGTGGGTTTTTTTAATGAATAGGATTTTAATTTAAAATATCTGAGAATAACCTTGCAATTAATTGCATGTCTTATAATGATGGTGCCTGGCAACAAAAAAGGTTTATGATTTTTTTTCATAAAATTGTTATTGTAAATGAGGAATTTAAATCTGCTGATGCAATTTCTTTAGTATTATGCAAGCATCAGTTGTTTATGTGTTTGAGTGGCAACAGTACATATATTAAACCAAATGGCCATGCAGTACTGTGGTTACATACACAGTTATTTTAACTGCCTGGAAATTACCTGATTTGTTGAACACCTCTGCTGGCAAAGAAGAGCCTGGCCATATGAGAAACACCTTTTAAGCTGTATTACAAATCATAATGTGTTATTTGGATCTGGGTTTAAATCAGTCACTTTGTTCTCACAGGAGACTTAGCCAGAGGCCTACAACTGAAGAGCTTGAGCAAAGGAATATCCTGAAGCGTAAGTATTTTATTCAGGTTTCATCTAGTATTTACTTAAAAAGTGAGCATATGTTGGATTCATATGGAAGCCTGTCATTGTTGCTCCAGTGTTAGATCCATAACTGGAGAGAAATTATGTTCTAGAAAATAATGTGTCAGTACTAGATTTATATACTAATCTGTAATGGTAGCTGTGAAAACTGTATACTCAGTATGCCAAATTTTGCTTCTCACAATCCCACTTCTTGAAGCTGCTCCAAACACCAGGAATGACTTAGATACCCCTTAGAAGTAGTTCTAGGCTGGTTAAACTTCTGCCTACTTTTTATGAGGAGGAGCAGGGAGTATCAGTAGGAGGTGGGAGGTGGGAAATAAGGGCAGAGGTTGGAAGGAGGAGTAGAAAGAGGAAAGGCGAAGTGTTCAGGGGAAACTGAATAGGTATATGACAACTACGTCAGCATGCTAGCGTTCATATCCACTTCTGACATAAATGTCTTCTGTACATGAGACATTCTCACTGAATCTTAAAGGGCTTTTCCAACCTGTTGATTCTGTGATTCTGTAATATCTTCCCATTGATTAAATACTTCCATGATATCCCTGGTGAAGAATTCAATAATTCAAATAGTCAGAGGCAGAGGAATGAAGTGCGTTGGATGTTTACCCCATATACTTATTCTCCATTTACTTATGTTGGTTTTGTTCTTAGGCTGTCAGACTTTTCAGAACAGGAGAGGGATTTTTGTCTTCCTTTATGAATCTTGCCATAATATGGATGTTACCTAAATGCATACTGTAACAGTTGCTGTGCCCAGCTCCATCTAGCCTTGTGTTCATTCTGCAACAGTAGCCTAGCACTTCGTGCCTAAGTGAAGAAATGAATGGAGAAAATGCACATGCAAGTCTTTCAAACATAGCAAGAAATCAAAAACCTCTTCTATTCTTAAGGTATAGGAAATTCCCACACTTGATGAAAGACCAGGTATAGTGCCGTTATTTCCAACAATTGTTCAGAAAAGTTGAGAGTTCATCTGTGCAACCCTGGTGCACAGCATGCTAATGGAAGGAAAAAAAATGAGCTGTTTACCTGACAAAATCCATGGACACATCACTCTGTCACCTGCTTAGGCCAGCAAATCAAAGAGACATAGCAGTTATTGGCTTTTAGACAACCATCCATGCTAATAAAATCCTAGTTCTGTTGACCAAGCTCTCAAAAGCTAAATAGTGCCACATCTTACTGCAAAAGGAAGCTACAATTCATGCATTGTGGTGCACGAGAGCAGGGTCAGTGGACTCCTGTTCAGCACGTAATGTGAATAGACTTTCTGAGACTATAATTTCTGAACGTATAGATTGCATAGATAAATAAAAACAAAATATAAACCTTTTTTTTTTTATATATCCACTTGTGCTGGATTTTGTGAGAAAGGTAATTCCGAAACATGTTTGGTGGGCCAGGATATGGCCACTGAGCTGGGAGCACCAGCTGGGCTTCCTTACTGCCCTCTCTATTTCGCTCATCTCAGGATAACTGATCTAGCAGTGAACCTGTGATGTATTTAATATCCCTTTTGCCACTGTTTATTCCATCCATTGCTTTTGCAATAAGTAGCTTAAGACTTGAAAGCAGTTAATGGATTTCTTCTCCTGTTTCAGCTTGTTTACTTTAAGTTTTTGGCAGCATACCAGGCTTTGCACTCAATGCCTCCCACCGTCCTCCCCTGCTGCTGCCAGGGGGCTGTCTTAAAGAGGCAAGGGAGAGCAAAAAATAAAGGTTATAAACCACAAGCAGTCACAGAGTCATTGGCAAGCACATAGAGAATCCAGAACTGCCTTTTGTTCATCACCAAGATGTAAAATATTCTGAGTTGATAATGATCTGTAAAAGCAAAGGAAACTAAAGGGAGCCTGAGTTTGTGGTAAGTCTGACTCAGAGCCCCTTAAGGGTGCAAGTTCTCTCTCAGCCCCAGGGTAGTCATATTATTTATCAAAATTATTACATCCCCTTCCTGTGGATCATTTGAAAATGTTTACATCTCTTAAATGTCTTTGTTGCAGGCAGCTATGGTGAACAAGTTGGGATTTCTTTCATAAAGCTTCCTTCCTCCTATTTTTAAGCAGTGGATGGGGAGAAGGGGTTATATTATTGAGTGTATGTGAACTGCAGCTAAGGAAAAGTAATATTTGAAGGTAGCATTTTGAGTAATATTTGTCAGACTTTAAGATTACATTAAATGGTAAAGGTGCAAAGGTTTGCTTCAAGATTAAGTCCAACCCAAATACTTTAAGAAGTTCAGAAGTCAGTATTTTTTCTTTTTCTTTATTTCCAGTTAGTGAGAAAATCTGTCTGGAAAGAAGTTTTGTTTAGACAATGTTTCCAGATAAACCAGTTACTGAAAATCCTGTGACTGAGTACAATCATAAGGCATGCAGGCAGATTTCTATAGAAACAATTTGGGTAAAACTATTCAGACTTCTGAGTCTTCCCACACTAAAACAAAGTTCCGATAACCCAGGAGTGAACTTGAAGGAATACAGAAGCCCTGTGTTTTTAATAAAGACAAGTTTCTTGTGTACTGGCTCTGAGCCAGTAGTGTTTATAGTGTTGCATTATGGCAAAGACCCTTTTTATTCTTCCAGGAATTTTGGTTTAAGATAGCTGTATTTTTTCCTATATTTGTAAGGGGCAGTGAGCTTCTTGTGCTATGCACCTGCATGCCTACCAGCACTGGCTTTGTAGAAAACAGGGATTAGCTCATTAAGGAATATTAATGGTTATCATTGCTTGTAAAATGAGAAAAGAGAAACCACTTTGTGTGTTCCAGACTGCTGCAAGAGGCAAGCACTTTGTTTGTCTTTTTCTCTTTCCCTGCAAGCCCACAGAGAAGTCTAAACATAGCTAATCCCATCGGAACACAGTGGAAAGTTCGGTTTTACACTGTGGGAGTACTTTGTGGTCAAGAATGGAGCAGTCCTCAGGCTGAACAATCCTCTCTTCTCTTTTCCCCTTCTGCTGCAAAATAAATATCCCACAGAACAGGTGGTGGCCAGATTTAATATGGCAAAAATTGCAGGAGCACTAATGTATAGATGTCAGGGAAGCTGCTTGTTTGGCTTGCTAAGTGATGCTAAACAGAATTGCTTCAGTTAGGAGTTCAGTCCCAGTTTGACCTCCTAGAAGCTGCAGGCAGGGAAGGAAGAAAACCATAGTTTTGCTGGGATCCAACTGAGGACTCCTGCAAGCAAGGGCGCTTGCTGTGCTGGTCTTTTGCCAGTATGGCAGCAGCAGGACATCTGAGGAGGGGACTTGCAGCTGGGAACATTGTGTTTATACTTTCTTACCCCGTATCACACAGATTAGATCTGTTTTAAGGTGGAAAGCAGCCAGAGTGTGTTCCTATGCATTAATGTGTTCCTGTTTGGGCAAGTGAGTCAGTTTGTACCTGCAGCCAAAACTTGGCCCTCCGGCTGGAATTTTCCACAACACCTGAAGGAAGTGGGAGCACTAAACCCATTCTTTTTAGCACCACACATCTTAACTCACTACGGCAACTTTCAAAACTTTTATCTTAAGAGAAGAAAAATATACTGTAGGCTTTACTGCTGATAGGAATTTATATCCTATCAACAATGGTTTTGTAGCACCAAGCTTAAAGCAGCAACACTCTGCCCAGCAGCCTGGAGATGGGAAGTAGGTGCTTTAGTATGAGTCAGTGCCCTAGATGGAGGGCCACTTGCTGACCAGCAGATTCATTATATTAGCAGCAGACACCAGATTTCAGTCCTTTTCCTTTAGCTTTTGAGTTTATTCCCAGAAGTGAAGCAACTTGGATGTGTAATGCCCTTCCTGCTTCCTGACCTCTCATACAGAAGGCTGTTCCCTGTGGGTTTGACTGCCTCCTGCTTTACCTGGGAGTGAAGGAAACTCTTGGTGCCTCCTGTTGGAGCTGCCCTCCAAAGTGGGCTTCCAGCTCTCCTCGACAGCCTTCTCCAGGATCTGCCTGGATCCTCTGCCCAGCAGCAAAGATGATGTCCTTGCTCATCACCCATTTCTAGGTGGTTTCTTGTGCCCAGCCATCCCTTCGTGCAGTCATCTGCTACCCACTGTGAGGTAGCTGTACAGCTTGAGATAGGCAGATAACCTTCAACCTTCCTAAATGTCCACATCAACTTTTTTGAGTTATTTTATCCTCCCCCAAGAAACTACTTCAGGTGGCCATGCTGTTGGTAGTTGTTTCTTAAGGTATGAATTAAGCAGTGCAAGCCGCTATTTCTTACATTGAGTGTCTTATTACTGTATCTTAGGAGACACAGTGGTTTAGATAGCAACAAAATGTCAAGATGTGAATAATGCAGAATGTATTTTACAAACTACATTAAGAAAAGGCAGTACAGTGATGTGTATATCCAGCTGCATTTTTTTCTGCTGTGTCTGCTGCTGGAGAATTTCTGAGGTAGGACCTAAGCTACTCAGTTCATAAGGGGACAAAATTTTTTATGCCAAATGATTGGCATAAATCATTGGCATAAAATGATTAACCCCAGATTAATTGGTTTTATTTATTTACCTTGGTTACTATGTCTATTGATTGCAAACGTGGTAGGTTTAAACAAAAGCCTACAGATGATTTGCCTGACCTAAAATAGCTAGACAGCTTTTGATTTTGTTAGGCAAAGTTGCTATAAAAAGAGTTCTTATTTAAAGTTATAAGTCCTTAAATACACCCAACTTTTTTATTGATAGATATATTAGTTAAAAAAAGATTAAAATGTAGATTAATCTTTAACTCTTCATTCTTCATTTTCTGTCAGTTTACAGTTCCTGTATGGAAACAGACCATTGTTATCTTCACCCTTTACGAAAAAAAAAAACCAAACTATTAATAAACCATAAGCTACATCCACATTGCAATATCTCAGTAAAATCACCATCAACGTGAAATCCAGCCCAATCCTGGCAGCAAGCCTGTGTAATTGCATCTTGCTGTTGGAAACCTGGGGGTAGTGTTGGACACTCCTCACAGAGCAGGTCTTTGGCTGCCATCACCTTTTTCCTGCTGCAACTTTCTTCTTTTTGTTTTTTTTTTGTCACTTGTTTCTCTTCCCCTTTCCCTTGTATTCTTCTTGCATGAGAGCCTTTGAGTTAGCAAAGGAAATCTTCAAGTACCACGAGATGTCCTGTCGTAGTGTTGCTTCCAGTGTATCAGTCATGATACAGAAACTCTGCAGCCAGGTTGTCCGTACTAACACAGCAGGCTTGCCATAGCAGACAAGGCAAATAGGACTACGGGATTTGAAACTGCCTTTTTATCTATACAAGTTGGCTGCATCCACAACAGGCAAATTAATTCCTTTAAATTTATAGTTAGCCTTGAACTATAATGTGGAATCCATGACCCCCAACCATGAATAAAACAGGATCAGAATTTTACAGGTACCTCTAGATGGGATATTTCAGCCACAACAAAGTTAACATTGCATATAACCCTCAGAGGTGGGTTGAAAGGGCAAATAATATACTTCAGAATGTACATCAATTTTTAAAAAAGCTGAGTTTGCAGCATGCCTCTGTAAGTGTGCTTTTCACTCAAGACATCAGGTTGGGTTAGCACAGAAATCCGTTGAAAGCATATTTCAGTCTTATGCCCAAATACATTAAAAAATGCATATACCATTCCCTGCTGTTCTTGTTCATTTGGTCTAGCTAGTGGCCCTTAACCAAGAGGGCTTGAGTGCTGAATCACACACCCGCATTACAAAACCAGAACAAAACCATTAAAGTAACAAAACCAATTTGCACTAACAAATGATGGTGAAACAAATTGTCACTGACTTGTTGCATCCTGTAGCAGTAGAGGACACTCAGCTGATTCAGCTACTCGGAACAAAGTTTTTTCTTGAGCCTTATGAGTAATTAGACTCTAAAGTCAGTAGGAGGCATGTCGGAGGTAAAAGCAACAGTGATTTTAATGTTAGGAAAAGTAATTGAAACATTAGGCAGCTCTTTCAGGGTACTACTTTGCTGTTACATAGAAAATGACAGACACCTTCTCTGCTGTGTTCCTGACCCACAGTGGTGACTTGAGATGTCTAAAGAATCAGGGGAAATGAGGATAGGGAAAAGAAATGAGAGTACACAAAACCTAAAAAGCAGGCAATGCAGGCAGGATCACCCAGAAATATGAGGAAACATGGGCCAGGATTTAAGTCATGAAGCTTTCAACCAAGAAAAATACAGTATGTGCAGTTCTAATACTTAAATATTCACTCCTTCTTATCTCTTCTGAAAACAGAGAAAAATGAAGAAGAGGAACAGGAAGCCAAAAGGGAAATAAAACGTAAACTCAGTAGAAAGGTGATGAGTTTTTTGTATTGTATATTTGTGTACAATTATTCTAAGAATTGATGCGTATATATTACTGCAAATGTCCATCAGTTCACACTCCCAGTCTAGAAATCTGTTTAAAAACAGTACAAGCCCAGTCCACCTTGGGGGAAACTCCATCCTGGCCAGTTTCCCATAACTGCTGGAAAAGCATATGGAGTCTGGCCATGCTTAATATTTGTCTGTGTAAGCAGAGGAGAGAAATTACACATATTTGCTCTGTGAGCATGACCACTGCTGTCATGTTCGAGGCCAGGTGTACCTGTAGATCCACTCTTCCCTCAAGCAGCAGAGAAGGCAGCAAAGCAATGTGTGCCCTAAGAAATTCTTTCACCATTCTTCTAACTGCCTGGGCCACTGCAGGTGGGATTGCACTCTTTGTCCTGGAAATAAAGCAGTTAGGGATGGATCTGC
The DNA here is from genome assembly GCA_017639245.1 of Myiopsitta monachus. Lineage (NCBI taxonomy): Eukaryota > Metazoa > Chordata > Aves > Psittaciformes > Psittacidae > Myiopsitta > Myiopsitta monachus. Next base: position 49,074,407 of record CM029925.1, on the reverse strand, counting down.
TGCCCTGACTTCAGGAGTTTGTTCTGGGACAGGATGGGGGAGTTTTCGTATGTATTCCTGTCTGCCCTTCCCTACAAAAATGCAGTTTCTTTAATATGATCATCCTTAGTTAATTAAAGTGAATATTGTTTTGAGGTGACTGAAACAATTTGGCATCATAATGACCCCAGATATTCAAACCCAATTTTTTTTAGTTAGGCAGGCACCTCCAAATCCTGCTTATTTTCAGTATTATAGTTGAACATGGCCGACTGTGTAATCATTAATGCAAATGGACTACTGCCTAGTGGGGTAAATGGTGTGACAGTTGCAAAGTCGCAATTAATATTAGAGAGATAACTGTCATGATTCTTTGTGACCTGCCCAACAAAGACTATTTTTATAATGGAAGAAATTAGGTTGTGCTGCTTCCCCATTCCCGTGCAGCGCTCCCAGGGTGGTGCCTTTTTATAGCTACCTGAAAGTGACCCTATTTAGAAATACCACTAAAATTCTCTTGAGATTACATCATACCCTCTTCTTTTGTTTTATTTCATCTTATTAAAAGTACTGTTTTCTGCCTCCCACTTACAGCTCAGCCTGAGGCCTACAGTGGCTGAACTTCAAGCAAGAAGAATCCTTCGATTTAATGAGTATGTGGAGGTCACAGATTCTCCGGATTACGACCGTCGTGCTGACAAGCCTTGGGCTAGGTTAACTCCTGCAGACAAGGTAAGGGACAAACTCTTAGATTATGAGAGAACTCTTGCATATGTCACTTTTGGGGGACTTTCTAGTGGTTTACATCCTCTCAATGCTGGCATCATGAATGACATCTGATAGAAGCAGTGAAATTGTCATGGTACTACTGTGCATCTGTTGCTTGCACCTAAGAAAACCCACTCAGGTGCTTATTAAGAGCACATTTGCACCTCCATTATGGCAGTTCAGGCCAGTATTTCCTGTATTTTTAAAGCCTTGTTAAGCCAGGTACACACTGTTAACAAAGATGACAACACCCTGTGGGATTCAGGCAAGGTTTCTGCAGGCAGAAGTGTGTGTCACTACCACCGAGAGTTATTTTTGCAATTCACTGAAGTGGAAAAATGGGAGAAGCTGCTCCATCCTCCTGAGAGTTCTTGGCCACAACTATCAGTGTGGGAACTGACCGTGTGCATGCAGCACACCTTGGGAAATCTGCCTCTAACATGTTGCAGTTAATAGTTCCTCTGCCTAACTACAAAGGATGAGACAAAGGATTATGCGATTCTCTTTTAAAAAACGGATCAGTCAAAGAGTATCATAAAACACTCTTCCATTTCCCTCCTATACCACTTAAAAAAAAAGTGTAGGATATATGTGTCAAAAAGTGCTGGACCTTTTAGCATTGTGTCTGAACCAGCTTTTACAGAAATCGTAAGAGATGTGCTTGGCATGAGAACTGATACATGCAAGAGCCCACTATCTTTTAGCTATGCACTGTGAAGCACTGATTTTATTTCAGCTTGTATTTTAGTATTAATGCCAGCTCATCTGACTATCAAAGGAGAATCTCATATGAAGTCAAGGTGGAGACATTAAAAATGTTCCCAGAAGTGTTTGTAGATACGGGTTCTGGGAGGTGCTGAGCACTCTCAAGTCCTTATGAAGTCTATGGGAGGTTAGAGCACTCAGGTTTACCTAGGTTTAACCAGGGTAAACTGCACTAGAAGAAACAGTGGTGTTTCCTGCCTACTTGAGGGTAGGAGCTTTTAATCTTAATTAGTTTTGTAGTGAACAAGTGCCCAAGGCTGGTTCTTGTGAGCCCCATGTTTGTTGGCCTGAGCGGAAATGCAGACCCTGGATTGCCTGGAAAGTCCCTTGCCCTTTTTCCCAGGGAAGTCATTTTTCTAATTCCAGTGGGAGCAGAAAACTGTACTGTAACTATGTTAGGAAGCTGGAGCTCTGGTGTCTTTGCTGCTCACTTGGTGCTCAGAAATAGCTGTTTCTTTCCTAGCTATTACAGCAGTCTCATGAAAACATAAACAGAACCATCCCCTCCTTAAAATGAAGTTTCTCGTTTATGAGACCACAGTCTGGTGATGCTGTAATTTCATCATGCTGCTTGCCTGTTCTGCACTGAAAGGCATGCACACCAGATGAGATTTCTTTAGGGTTTAATGGAATGATACTGCTTTTATTTAAAATGGTGAAAGAAAAGAGTGAGTAAAGATAAACTGTTGTTTCATTCCACAGTGAAGGTAAGAAAACTTACGGCATAGAAACAGAAGCCCCTGTAGTATATATCAGAATATTTCAGAAATTATGTTCAACACTTGATGAAGTAAGCTGCTTATCACTTTATTAACATAAAAAACAAGGCATTTATAAAGTGTGGTGGATTTCTGCTTCATTAGAATCTGCCAACTGAAAATGCAAGCATGAAATGTCCAAGAATTTTACATAATTTTGCATAAAACTTATCAAGACAAGTGACTAATTTCACTTAAAGAAATGCTAGTCATCTTGCATTCCTGAAGTCCTTTCTTCAGCAGGGAGGTGGGAGGCCCCTGCTGTGTGTACAATGCCTGTGCAGGCAGCGAGTCTCACCAGCTCCTCAGGGGCTGTGCCTGGATCCCATCTGCCTGTATACTCAGCAGTTGGTTGTCCAGGTAATCCAGTCCTGTGCCCATTTTTGTCTGTAGCAAGTGCCACATATCAGCAGGAGGTTGATTCACCTGTTGCAGTAGATTTGGTGTTTCTTTGTTGGCACTGAGTTTCTTTGTAGTGTATTACTGCTCTATATAACTGTAATTGAAAAAAGTCATTCATGTTGAGAAATATGATTCATGATCAGAAATATGTTGGTTACAGTAAGGGGGACAGGAAAATGAGAACTGTAAGGGAACCTGCAAGACTAGGACAGGTTCCTTTTGGACACTTTACTTTCCATAAGATTCATATTTCTTATGGTTGCATGTATCATTATTGCTTATTAGGCAGCCATACGGAAAGAACTGAATGAATTTAAAAGCACAGAAATGGAAGTACATGAGGAAAGTCGGCAATTTACCAGGTAGGTAAATCCCTCTTCTTGCATAAACTGGGGAGATGACAGTGACCCTCTGCCTTTCTGCAAGTCCTTTGCAATTGTGTCATGATTTGTGTGGATTCCTACCATAAGGCCCCTTGAATCCCACCTGAATCCCACCACTGATTCTGTTGGGATTCCCGTTGTTGCTGGCGCCATCTCAAATCTAAATTGATACAGCAGTGAAGGTGACTGCAGTGAATCAGTTGCTTCATTGAAAAATATGAAGTTAACAGTCCTCAAGCATGAAGTAATAGCTGTTCTTCTCTGGTAGTACTCCCTTGCTCATGAAAGTGAAAGAGAGTGTCACAAGGAAAATTCACAGTGGGAGATAGGTTTGGTGATTTCTGCCATCACCGTAGTTCATTGCTTGATTTCATAACTTCACTGGGTTTTTTCTCACCAAATATGATTATTTTTATTTTTAATACTACTGTAAAGTCACTGAAGTGTAGATATAACACAAGAAAATTAATTTTCAAAAAATCAAACCAGTTTCACAGACAGCAAACCTAAGCCAGGAGATGAACTGGGAGGCATGGTTTCAATCTAGTATTGCATTCTGACCGTTAGGAAATGTCATCTTCAAACATGGATATGTGTATTCTCATTTGGTTTCTGATGTCATTTTCTCTTCATCCAGTAGGTAGTATATCTTCTTTAGAATATATGAAAATGTCACTTTAAAGAAATGGTCATCCCAAGGGAGAGAAGGAACATGAGCAGGAACAGAAACTTGGCCATGTGCTGAGAGAGATGGAGTGTGACCTCCTGCTTACGTTGTTACATTTTTTGAGTTGCGTTGCAATGCAGAAGCCTAAGTACAGACAGACATGAGTCATACAAAAAGAGCTGGGTATTTTTTCTGGGGAATTGAAAACAGTTGAGATTGGTTTCAATTGGATTCTTAATGGCGAATCAAAAATCTCAGGGGTCCAGTGGAGGGAAAAACCAATTAAGAAGTTAATGATTTGTTTTGAGGAGGGCCTTGGAAATAGGAATAAAAAATAGCCAAACTGTGATAAATACAGGCAATGATTCTACAGGGTCCTGGAAGAATTTTGACCTGAGGGAAATCAGGCTCTCTCTGCTCCCTCTCCACCTTCCTTATTTCTTTGATTTTCAGTGGCCATGTTGTGGAGCCACTGCACAGAAGTCAGCAGAATAGCACTAGAAAAGCCGATTTAGAGCAGAATTGGATGCAGTTGTTTAAAGTCAATTGGAGTTTTGAAAATAAAAAGATTCCATTTCTTCTTGGACCTCTCATTAAAAATTATGTAGTTCACCACTGCATTTCCATTGATACAACAAAACTGATTTGTTTTAAGAAACCCATAGACAAAAGCCTCCAGCCAGAGAATGAATTGTTCGTGTTTTAATTTTTTTCAAGGAGATCACTGAGAGAATACAAACCAAAAGGTACTTGTGTTGGCAGCTGGTTAACTGTCTGGTTAACAAAGGCTTATTTGTGTAGTTTTGTGATAGAATGAGACAACAAGGAAGCTCCATATAAAGCAAAACCAGCTTATAGCATATAGTTTCTTATATTATTAAATATTCAATGCAAGGTGTTTTAATATTATAGTCAGTATTTAAAATATCATTGTATTGTTAAAATTTGATATCAAGCTTGGGGAAGAAAAACCCCTGGTTTTCATTGCTCATGACTTACTGTAATGACTGTCAGTTGAACTGTTTTTCTACTCCTAGTAATTTGTGCTAATTCCTTCTGTTATTTCATAACAGAATACAAGAAAATGAGTTCCTAAAAATAGAGAAATAAATAAAAGTTTGGGAAGAGGATATTAGCAGGTGTTTGTAAAGTGATTCTAATGGAAAAGCTATATATAATCCAATATATCATTGTTCTACACAAATGCAGAAACCTGGTGTCGTTTTTGCAGTTCACTGTGCCCTCACTTACCAGATGAGCTACATCTTTGTGAATGTCAGCTCTTGTGTACACCTCCTTTATTTGAGAAATACATCCCTGTATTGTACTGTGCTACATTACAGGGGGAATGTGTGGCTTGTTTGCCTTTCTATTCTCTGGAACGGAAGAGAAAACGTGTCAAACAAAAACTTAAGTAAATCTACTGTATTAGGTGCTTCATTACCTATGCTTTTTTTAAAGCTGCTGCACCTTTTACTATTTCATGGATAGGTAGATTTTTTTAAGCTTTTTAAACGGGCATTTAGAAATCTGGTGATAGATGTGTTGAGCATGCGACATTGGTGCCCTTCTTACCTTTTTGCCTGGATTCATGACATTTACGCTGAGTTAGAGTTTCAACTGCTGTAGGTTCCTAACTTATTATAGAAAAGGTTGGTGATACGCTTTTGGAGCAACCCACCTCTCTATCCATCATACAGACAATCTGGAGTGATGTACGTGCCCTGCCTAAAAGTATAAAAAACAGTGAGGTGTCTTTGGGCCTTCTTGTGTCACAGTTGGCTGCTGTTAATAGGATGAAAGCATCTGCTGTGCTGAAAAATTTGCTGCTTGCTTAAAAAAATCCAGAATTTCTTTAGCCTCATTTTGCAGAAGGATTAAAACCAAGAAATTTAAGCCATGTGGCTTAAATTTATCGACAGTGTCCAAATAGTTGGTGCAATTGCAGCTAAATCTGTACTGGCAAACAAAACAGCCAGGAAGCTGTTATCTGGTGCTGAGGCCAGCAGGCTTTACAGAGCTTAAATTCATACAGTTAACCTCTTCCCCCCACCCCAAAACAGGGCAATGTCCCTCTATACCCAGTCTGTCTGCTAATATCAGCCATGCCCATGCAGTATCTGAAGAGTACTGGATGACCCAAGCAAAACTGTGCCAGGGGCCACAGTAACAGGTTAAGTGTATGGACAGACAGATGGACACTAGTGCTTGAGACACACTGTAGCCCTGCTTGGTTTTCTAGTAGAGACGGACAGTAGGGCTGACTGATCCCACACAGACCAGGAAAATCAGGAATAATTCTATTCAGGTAACAAAAGTAAACAGCTGTCAGAGCAGGACAAGGATCAGTGTCATTGTCAGTTGAAATAATGTAATCCTAAGTTTCCTAATGGTTTATCATTTCAGGTTTCATCGTCCATAACTGTTTGACCACATCCTCTATTTCATGTAACAATTTTCTTTGGGGAAATCATTAAGTCCTGAAGACCGGAGATTGCACTGGAATTGGACCGAGTATGAGTGCGTGCTACAGCTTACCCTGAGGTTAATGAAGGATGCGGCCTTCGTCTTTATCAATGGACAAATGCTTTGTCTAGGAGGAGAACCCGCGTGAAGTGTTTGTCAGTGTTATGATAGACCATGGTTCTGTGGCTATCTCACACAGATAAGTTGGTGGACTTCCTCATCGGAGATCCACAAGTCAGGAAGTGCTGAAGACAATCGCTTGAGAGCCTGCCACCAGGAACTCATCAGACTTCATGGGGTTGTGAATGAGGGTAACTGAGTATGAAAAGGGCTGAGAGCATGGGGGAGGAAAGACTTCACTTGTTGATTCACAGACAAGAGTGGAACAGATGGGACTGCTCAACAGTGCACTTGGCCAGTGGGAGAAACTGTTTTTTAAAGGAAACTGAGAGTGTGAGCAACTGTGCATGTATTTTTTCTAGTGGCCACAGCCTGTCTTAGAAAGACAGCAAGCCACAAGTCCTCATGTCATCAGTACTTTAGTGAAGAACTGTAATTTTCTCTGGTGCCAGTAAATACAGTTGCCAGAAATTAGTCCTAGTATAACACAGCTGTCTTTTTTAAAATCCCAGTGAGCATGCTTCAAGAAAATACATTGAACATTCATACAGAACAAGTCATATATTTTTGGGGTTTTAATGTTGACATACTCCTGATCCTCAGAAATACATAGACAGGATTTGAAGGACAAATAATGTGACACTATGAATGCAAAGAAATGCTTCATGTTTAGAAACACTCCTTACTGTCTGTCACTTGCTATTCAAACCAGAGGGATCATCATCTTTCTCACCCATGGCAGGCAGTGGAAACAACTCTGACATCATGCTAGTGTGAATCCAAAATCAGAATTTAAATTAGGTGCAAAAGTCTTTACTAGTAGGCTTCAGCAGTGATTACTAATGTGACTTTTTACATTCAAGGACTCTTGTACTGCTTTGAGGAAGAACTCCCAGGTGAATAAATATGTCTTCAGCCAGTGGTCCTGTAAAAGTGAATGGAAAATCCTTAGAGTGTGTGCAGCCTGTTTTGTTGAGTGTGAAGAATGCTTCTTAGAGTCATAATTTTTTATACTGTCTTGAAATTGTATATGTGAATACAGAACTATTAAAATTGAGTGGTATGAAGTGTGAAAGGCAACACATGGTTTCTCTAAGTTGGCCCAAAGGCCTATTAAAAAGCCTGTGGCATTGTTTACACTAAGAAATTCTCTGTCTTATATTAGCACTTATTTATCCTTTGAATTAATGTACACAACATTGGGGGGTGTCTGGAATTCACTTATGCATACATTTAATGCAGTATTACAATATATTTCCTATTTATCCTTTCTAATATGTGTACATATTACAAATTATTTTTGTCTTTTATGTGCCCTTTTAGTTTTTAATTATGAAGTGTAAGTATTTCTTTTTCAGGCAATAAAAGGTCTGTGTAGATGTGATTTTTACCTCAGAACCTGCAGTAGATGCTTGTGGAATGTTTTCAGTTTATAAAATTGAAGATGGTTGGTTTAGATGTCAGCCTAAAGGCAGGAGGGCAAGTTGGTGGCTAAAATTAGATCTCCCCCTTTACTGATATTACAAGATGACCAGGTTTGAATAAATGGGGTGGATTATTTTAGTAAAGATCACTTCTAGTAACAGGAGAGTACTTTCCGATAGCTGTCACTCTATTATTTTTAGAGATTGACAAACTTCTCTTTTTTAAAAAGCTGGATTTGTATGACTCTTAGGATTGCATACATTTTAGTAAAAATCTAGTGATGTACAGACCCCAAAATATCAATAACCAAATAAAATAACCATCTACGTGCTTGTAGCAAAGAAAAGGAAGCAGCACCTTCCCTTTTTTAATGGAGTCAATAAAAGTCATTAGGATTCCATTTGCAGAGAACAGTTTTCTGTGGGTCCCATAATTTTATAAATATAGAAATACCACTGACAACAAGGAAGCAGTGAAATGTATTCTTTGGCACTAAATCATACAGGAATGATCAGGCCACTAGAGTGAAGGTTTGTGAGCAATTCTGGTAGAATCCTAATTTTTATTTTTAGAATTTGAAGAGTAAACTTAACACTAGCTCATAATAAATAGTTCTTCTGCTTAAACTTTGTTGTTGTTGTTGCCAAATTTAGAAATGTGTGTCCAAAATCCTATAAAGGTCTATTATGTTGACTTTGAAGTATAAACCACAGCATTTCACTTCAAAGGAAACAAGTGGAGAAATTAAATAGACCTCAGTGTTGCCTTAATCACTTTGGAGCATTCGAAAGCAGCCACGATGCTAAAGGCAGAAAGATAGCTGTTGCACAGGCAGAATAACTTGGACAAAAGTAAGGTCAGACTATATAAACTTTACATAAGACCGTAGCTCCACAGACATGCCAGTGTACATATGGGTTACACAAGCAAACCAAAGCTTGCTAAATTCTTAGAATGAAGTGAATGAATTGACTTTGCAAGAAGACATTCCTCTATGGTAGGCCTGCAGCATGAATGGATAGATACAGGCTACCATCTCTGTGTTTTAACAGCTAAACCACAAAGATGAGGATACAACTTCTGGCTCAGATTTCCTCAAGCTGTTTTTGCCATAAGACATGAGGAAATACATAGGTGAGCTATTACTAAGGCTTTCCCTATCCTCCTTCAGGGTTTGGGGTTTCTTTAAAGTGTTCACTACAAGCCATTGCTAGAGGCAGAATATTAGTCTGGATAGAGATGCTGAGCTAATCTTTAGTTTCTAATGTAATTTCTTATTATTTTGATGATAAATAATCAGATGCATTCTTTGGCCCACAAGTCAGCAAACTACGTTGCCAAATTTATGTAACTGGACAAAATGTTTTCTTCATTGGAACTTATGTAAAAATGTAGTATACTTGAAGGATTAGAATGATATCTATTGTGTATTGTACCCACACACAGACGTAGAATTGTATATACTATTTTTATATTCTAAGTATCAACTCTCAGAAAAACAACAGCTGTAGAAAGTAATCCATGCAATAAAATATAACAAGATTTTGGTATGTTACTATGTGCAGTAAAGCAAGTTTGCTTTACCTTACTGAGCTGCCTAAAGTCAGTTTCTGCTGTATCTCCCTGTATTCATGATTTTGAATGTCTTCAAGCTGCTACAACAGCCTGTTGGAAATAATATGTCATGTACCCATCTGTGGTGCTGCATTCATTTTAGAAGGGAAAAATCAGGCCAAGTCCTGAGAAACTCATAAGTAGGTAATCCTTGAGGATAAAAATAAAAAGATGTAAAAAAGGCAAAGAAAATAACAATTTCCATGCAATGTATAGTACAGTCCAGTTGTCTAAAAGGGATCACTGTGTCAATCTTTATCAAGTTGGACAAATCATTTAAATGTCATCCACAACATACGACAAACCTTACACGCCTGTGTTCCAGAGTCAGATACGAGCTCAGATGTCTACATCCACACAAAGAGAAAGTTACTAGCTTGAAGTAGTGGCGCTGAAATGACCTCATACATGAGATTTTTGTGAGTGGGATCACATATGACAGCATGTTGCTGTGAGTGCAGAAGAGTGGATGCTTACAAATCCTGATTTCTTCTTCACATCATAAATTGAAATGTTTCTAGAATGTCTCTCATCCCTCAGGCTATACAAATCAGTTCCTTTAACTGACTTTAGTTGTTTCAAAGGAAAAATAATCTATTAGAATTTCTTCCAGTTGCAATATATGTGTTAATTCAACATGTACCAAAAAAAAAAAAATTTAAATGCTAATGATTATTTAAGCTAAATACCATTTCAGCTGGTGATTTGGAAAAAAGTAGGACCAGAAGCAGTGTCTCTTCAAAATCACTGCAAGTATTCACAGACATTTGTAGGTCTACAAGAGTATATTTATTTGATTGGATTAGCATTTACCTACAGTTGTACATGTCCCTTGCTGTGGTAGACTTTACTAGCTTCTGATGTGGTGTGGGCCAGGGCAGCACCAGCTACTGCTTTGGCCACACAGGGCAGCTAGTGCTTTGAGAAGCACCACAGCCTCAGTGCTGACATGTAAAAACCGTATCAGATGAACGCTTTTCTTCTTTTTTCATTGAAAACCAAATGAAAGCTGTGAAAGGAAGGGATGAAAATAACTCTGAAATTACAGAAATTTGTCCCCTCCTTCCAGGTGAGATTAGCACATTGTTTCCAATGGAAATGCTTCAATCCATATCTGTGACTAGTAATACCACACCGACATCAGAGAAATTGTTTCAAAATAGCTGTCACTAACCTGAGTATAAATACAGTCTGAGCCACAATTTTATATCATAAAATGGGAGGAAGATCCAGACAGCAAGGGCTAAAAATGTCTTAACTAGTCTGGCGGCCTGGGAATCAACTGAAACGCCCTCATCAGCTGCAGCTGGCAGTAGGTTGGAGCCAGGGTAGTGAGAGCCATGCCATCATCTGGGTACCTGGCAGACTGCATCATTAGGACAGGTCTGGCTGAGCGCTGCTGGCATCCTAAGTAGGGACTAGAATATGAGCCCAAATCTTAATGCTGTTAATGCTTTAATGATAAAGTAAACCATGCTAAAAGCCTACATTTGCATTAAATGGTTAGGTATGCCAGAACTGTGTCTTTCAATGCTTTCATATCATCTATTTTTATTCATATCTCTAGGAGTTAAGACCTGTGCTGCTGCTATAAACTAAAATAAAGACATACTCAGGGTGAAACATAGAATAAACGTGCCTCCTGCCTTTAGGAGCTCCACATTTAGCTCCATTATTGTTACTATCTTAATTCTTATTGTACAATGAATTGCACTCACAGAGCAATGCTCACTGCTGGGATCTAGCTTTTGATGAACAAAAAATCAATTCTGAAGGTTTGTATTAGGTTGATGTTAAAATATTTTGAGAATCAAATTGAAAGAAAAGTAAATTCCCCAGAATAGCCTAAAGCTTCTATTTAAGACACCTGGAAAAAAATTATGAAAATGTATCTATATAGAGAAAGGGAGAAATTGAATAAAAATAACATATTTCACTGTAATGTTTTGATGGGTTTCTATTTATTAACTTTAACGATTAATAAGATCTTGTTTCACTTTGTCAGTGTTCCCATTTTGTTTCAGGATTTTAATGGAAATAGAGCTCATATGAACTAGATACAGCATTTCACCACTATTTCATTATTTTCTAGAAGCCAAATATTGCATTGGGTAGGAGCAAAGTAAGTAATGGTATTCTCTGTATCTCTTTGTTCAATCATTAAATCTTTATATTAAAAATATAAAGTCTTGCAATACTATGTCAAATTTAACCATATTTGAACATTGTTATAATATAGTAAAATGTTGCTGAGCATATTTTCTTTTCCTTTCACTACTTTGTGTGGTGGTATATTGATTTGTAAACTTGTATAAATTTTGGAATTAAACAAATACTGTGTTTTGGACAATTATTTTAGCTGGTGTGATTTGGAACAGAAAGACATCAATGGCTTGTTTGATGCATCAAACTGTATGGGCAGGGGTGGGAAGGGTGTGGAGGTGGCACATGCTAATTCATAGGATCACATAATGGTTTGTGATGAAAGTGACCTTAATCCAACCCCCCTGCCATCGGCAGGGACACCTTCCACTAGACCAGGTTGCTCAAAGCCCTGTCCAACCTGGCCTTGCACACAGTAAAGAATTTCTTCCTAATAAAAAATTGCATTTAAATGTTTAAATAGCTCATAAGATTTCCTTTTTTTTTTTTATTCCTCCCTAAAAGAGAAATAGAATTCGATTTGCAACTAAATGAAAATCTAGGATAGGTGCAAGCACATTGCAGACTATATCGCTGTACACTCAAGAGGTAATAAGTCTGCATCCCTTCCCAGCATTTTACAGAACAACTGTTCAAACAGTAAATCACAGCAGTGTTAGTATGTCATGCTTTGTAGACCCAACTGTACCTTAAACACTGGACACTCAAGAACGCGTATGTCTCTGGCAGAGCTGCAATGCAGTGGGGAAGGTACTACTCAGTAGTAACAATCCTTGCACATATGCCTCTTTCAGTAGTAACAATCCTTGCACATATGCCTCTTTCAGTCAAGTCTGCAATTACACCACTGAGAGGTGACTCCAGGAAGGAGGACTGATAACCCACACCCATTAGTGCAAGTGGTTAGGCTCCAGCAGGGTCTTTCTAGGGCCCAGTAAAGCCGAAAGGTTCTTAGGTGCTGAATATACTCTAAGCAGGACACAGTCTCCTGAAATTAAATGTTCACATGAATTTGTTGCAATTAAAATTTTGCAGCACGTAATGGAGAGTGTCACCTATTAATAGGCACTGGGACAGTCCTTGGACTTCATTGTTTCTACTAATTTGCTAGAAAATAGAAACAAATTATGCTCAATGTAACTTGCTTGAATCTCACTAAATGTTCCTATTTACAAGTAAAAGAGGGCAAACAAAATTCCAGACTTGGTTCCCCACTAGTCCATCTTGCTATATAGTTATCGGTAACTATAAAAATGTGTCTGAAACATTATCAGCTTAGAATTGCTGGCATTTTAAAATGTACTTTCAATGTGTTTAATGACTTTCAAAACATCTGAGGCTGTGGAGAATCAATGCCGATAACTTTTCAGCTTATACAGTGTATTTTCTGTAATAATTACAAAGTGAATTACTTGTATTTTGGCAGCTTGACTTAGTGTGATTGGATACGGTAACTATAAAGAAGTGGCTGATCTGATACTGCATTTTACGCAGGTGTATTGATATCTGTGAATATAAATAACTGGAGTTCTTACAAATCAATGATAGCTGTTTCTTGGTGTTTTATCTGTGCTGTACTGTATAATTATATATCTACACAGACTCAAATATATTCCAGTATTGTAATCTGAAAAATAGAATATGTATTATCTTTTTTATACAGTACATGTATAATGCTTGGTTTATGGTGTTTTTGTTTAACAAGCAAAAAAAGATGTGTACTGCCTAGCTGTAGAGTACTGAAGGATACTCTGCTGTGCACAGTTCCAAGTGCCTTTGACAAGTGTTTGGCTCTTTGAATTATAGGTCTATATGAATGCATATACATATAAATATAAAATGAAGAAAATTACCTCAATAAAATTTTTCAGAAAACCTTTACAGAAAACATTTTGTTCTTGAATCTGTAGCAAAAACATGGGTGTGTACAACAGAGTTAACCTCAGAGAGCTGTTACTTACTGGAAAAAGGCCTCCAGAGACCAAATTACAAGTCCCTCTGCATGGAAATGAGATGAAGGAAGGCTTCTGAAACTCCTTTCAATTTTGAGAGTCCTTCAAACGTATCTGGTAGCTCTCTTGTGGGTGGTTTATTCATGCAGAGGTATGTTCAATGAGGTGATAGTTATTTTAAAAATATAAAGTTAGTGTTCTAGCTCAGTGCTTCAGTGACCTAATTTATGCTCCCAGTTCCCAATTTTCTTTTTTATTAGCAAGAACTGGTTTTCACTACTTTAGGTTTCATTGACAGCAGATTTGCATAAGAATTATACCTTATGCACATGGACAAAACGTTTCACAGATGAGTGCTCAACCTAGTCTCCTGTATGTCTGTCAGTCTTTTCGTATTACAAAGTGACTGACAGTAACTTTTGCTTTTTAATTACTTTGCAATAACTTCTGCTTTGCAAGAACTAAGAGAAAATTATTAGCATAAGTTTCCTCACATGGAAGGCAAGCTGTTGATTATGTTAAGGCAATGGCATGCTTCCACGAATATTATTTTTCAAGTGGCTGCCTCGACAGTGAGACCATTCCAATATTGACCACTCTTCTTCCTTTAAGCATTAAAGACGTGTTTAGCAACCTGAACGATTTTCCCCTCACTCTCTGTAAACACTCTTCACTGAGTTTAAACTGAAAAGTGACTCAGCAGAGAACACAACGAAAGAGTACAGTGGGATGGATGGCCTTGTAAGGCTTAGATGAGATCAAAAGCTTAAGCAAATTCTCTATTTGAGACATTCTCTCATACACATTTCACATACATGTAATACTAAATTTCAGTATTTTTATATGTTGTAAATGAGCTGGAAAAAGATGATATCCCCTAGGTGTTAACAAAGGAGGCAATAGAGTGATAGGTTGGAAAAGACCTTTAAGGTCATTGTGTTCAACCATTAATATGATGCTTATTATCGCTAATCCCTCTATTTTAAAACTGATCTCCAGATGTATTACTGTTGGCATATACTATCAGTTCTCTGTGATAAAGCAGCCTGTCATTTTTATCACAGTGTGAACATATAGTATTGATCCTTCTCCCTAAATGCTTAGAAACTAAACAGGAAATACAAGGTGGGGAATATGAATTAAAGCAAGACAGAAAACCTTGAGACTTAAAAAAACGAAGAAGCAAATTTAACTTTCACATATGAAACAGATGATTAGCAATAGAACTGAGAGTAAACAAGTTTTTTCTCACTTCCAGACAGGTATGATGCTCCTAGACCAGATTTGGTGTAAAAGGAATGACAGTACTGCCACTGCTAGATAGGGAGTCACCACATTTAGGGGATTGCCAGCTGTAATCCCGTTACCACATCTATGTACAAGTACTTGGCACTTTTATGGATGCCAGAGCTGCTTCAGGAACCTGGAAGCAGTAAGGAGTAATCTAATCTACTTTGTTTCCCTACAGATAAATGTATCTTTAACAGTTGGGTGATTCTGCTCTCAACTGCTTTATGAAAAGCTAGCTCTGCTATTCCATCTGTCCCTGCTGCTCCTGTCAGGTGCAGTCCTGAAAACCCCATTCACAGTATGCAGTCAAAGGGTTGCTAACCTTTCTGTACCACTACAACCTTCAGGTGGATGACAGCAGCAAGACCTCACCTTGTACTGGTAGGAAGTAAGAGGAAAGGAAGGTCTAGCCTTTATATAAATCTACGCAGAGGTAATTTAATTACTTGGAGTACAAAAGTCATTTCCGTAAGAGTGATGTGATGAAACGTGATTGTAAAGATGTAAGATTTCAGCCAGAAGACTGAAAATCTAGGCTCTTTTGGAGCTTTAGTGACATCTACTGAAAAACAATGAAATTCACTCAAATATGATTAAAGCTAGTATTTTATGGGATACATATACATACAGCTGTTTACGTTATACACACATCATATGTGGATAAGTCTTTCTTAATTTTCAGCAACAGCCTTCCCATAGTTGTTACAGATTTAATTGCCCATATGCACATGGAAGAAACTGTTCCCACTGTGTTTTACACTTGCTTTTTGAAATGTAACAAAAGCGTTTTACGTCCTATGCCCAAAATACCAAGCATGCTTTGCTTTTTCTCAGCAAGGAGAATGTACCGGTGCGTCTGTGTGTTTGTGCACAGGCATGCTGCATGGCATAGGTGTAATTTATACAGCTACAGCGTCATAGCACAAGAAATAGGAACTTATACACGGCAAAACACTGTTAATGTGTGTTATTTACACACAAGCTTTCAAACTCAGCCTGGATATGACCTGGTGCAGAGCCAAACTGCAAAGGTGTGCCCTGCGGCCCAGGTAGTTGAAGAGGCGAGCACTGCTGTGCTGCGCCTCCTGTCTCACACCGTTTCTTTACAGAAGTTTATTGCGTTTTATAGCCGCGCCTGAGGACTTGGTGGAGGAACACGACTAACGTCTGTCACATAACCTCCTCTCGCCTCTTTCGCTTGCACCACAGAGGCGCGCCGCTGCAAGCCCCTGCCGCTCCAGGTCGCGCTGGGACCTTTCCGTCCGTGTGGAGCCTGGGGAACGGTTCCGCTCCTCCTCAGAGGTTCGCACGCCCCCCGACACCTTCAGGAGCCGCGTCGCCGGGTACAGCCCGGGCGGCTGAAATGACGCCAGGCCCCAAGCCCCGCCTCCCGCCCCACTCCGCCCCGCCCCGCGAGTGACAGCTCGGCCTCTGCGCACGCGCATGGCTCTTTGGTCCCCAGCAAAGTTTGCTGCCAATAAGGCTCTCTGGAGGGTGGAACCATTTTCCACCACGTTTGGGGGGAATTAGTGGCAAAACATGCCTCTAGAGAGCTGGAGAAAGTACCCTGCTTGCCTTCACGGAGCCTCTCTTTTATAAAACTACTATTTAAGTTTGAGAAAATCCTCGTTGTTTCGTGACTGGATATCAAAAGGCCCTGTTCGGCCTGGCAGCCTATCACCTTTCCCCCCTTCCCGTTGGTCACTGGTTTATCCCAAGATGGAGGCCGGAACTCGGCGGTGCTGACATCCGGCCGTCGTGGGAGCGAGCAGGACCGGGGTGCTGGGCGGTAGCAGTTCTCGTTGCCAGTGGGCAGTGCGGGCTGCCCGGCCTGCCCTGGCGCAATGGTGAGGACGAGAAGGAGGATGGGCGCAGGCGACTGGGCGGCCGCGGGCTGCTCGCTGACCGTCATGCCCGTCCGTTCTCCCCCAGCGTTTGGGTTGAGCTCGGCCGTCCGCGTGGCGTGGTGTGGAGGGATAAGCGGCCTGTTGGTCGCTTTGCTTGCTGTGTTCTCCGGGAGCCTTCTTTGGGTTCCGTTATCCGCGCCTGCAGCCCCGGGCCCGCGGCGGGGAAGGGAAGGGGCAGCCTGCTTCCCTTTGAGCCGCCCAGACGGTGGGTATGTAAGGGACCGTGAGCGGGGTTAGGTTCTCTGTGTCACCAGCACTTTTCCTTGTGCCATGAGCCACCAGCAGGTTTGTAAGGGTAGCAAGTGTCCTGCTTCCAAAAACGTACGTGTTTCTTTTTTGATTGCTGTGAGCATAAGATTTTAAGGCGCAGTTTGGGGGTTTTAACTCCAAACGTATGTCGGCAGTTCATATGCTCTGAGATTTGATATGACATAGTGTGTCATGTTTTATGCTTAATGTTGCCAGCTAAAGAAGATAGGCTAGATCCATAAAGTAGTTTGCCAGGTGCATATATCTGTTAACATGTTTAGGTATGTAAGTAAAGCTGGACCCTTTGATTAAAGTGTTTCCCAAGTCAGATGCACTAACTTGTAGAACAGGCTTTCACCCAGATAGAATGCTTAAGATTTGTGTTCGTCCATAATGTAGATACATTTTTGATATTAGAGCTATGTGTGTGTAGTGGTGCAGCCTTCATGATTGATAGTGAATTACTGGTGTAGGAACAGATGTCTAAACAATTTACAAAAAGCTAGGTATGTCTAGGTGAATTTCTTAATGTCAGTTTCTTACCTTGCTTGGGTGAAGTTTGTTCCAGATTTGACCCAGTGTTTAGAAAGTACTTACTTCAAAATTCTTTTCCAGGATTATATGTTAAGGTGTATATGCTACAACCAAATAGTTATTGTACCTGCTGTTTGGCGGCCTAATATAGTATTAGAATATATGAAATGGCTGTTGTGAAGGTGGTGAGAAGACTTAAGCTACTACTAGTCTTGTTTTGCTTTTTGTCTCTAAATATGCTGATATTTCCTTAAAAGCAAGTACACACTCCAGGCAGAATAAAATTCTTTTTTAGGTGCATTTAATTTCATTTTTTGTAATGATTAATCAAATGTCCTTTTTCAGCCTCACAAGAAGAAGAAACCCTTCATAGAGAAGAAGAAAGCGGTAACATTTCATTTAGTGCACAGAAGTCAGAGGGATCCGCTTGCTGCTGATGATACTGCACCCCAGAGAGTTCTACTGCCTACACAGAAAGTAAATACTCACTTTTAGTGCGAAGGCTGATTCAAATAAGAAGTGCTGCAGGAGGTAAAAGTGGGTATGAAATTGTATAATTCAAAACATAGTCTGAGAGAAGGTAGTTTTTAGTCCAGCTTATTAAAAGGAAGGGGATGTTGTGGGGAATATGATAGTTGTGAGTTATGACCTGCTGGCTTACCTCAACTGGCATTAGACATATAAATGTATTAAAAAAAAAAAAACAACAAAAATTGCCTCACCTGTCCTGAAGAAGCAGGGTCTGTTAGTTATGCTGCTTATGGTAAAAGTTGTTTAAGGTCATGCTCACACAGCACCTGAACACTGAACTGGTCGGTTACAATGTTCAAATAGGCTGCACGTTAGTGGAGAGAGGACTACAGGACTTTATAATTCAGTTATTGTCAATAGATGAATGGCTTCTCTTTTTGCTAGTGAGTTTTAAATGGACTTGAGTAACTCCGTGTATTTATTTCTACAATTCCCAGGGGCATGAGGAGCGAAGGAGGCAAGAGCAGCGGAAGTATGGAGTCTTCTTCGATGATGACTATGACTATCTTCAGCATCTAAAAGAAGCCTCTGGTCCCTCTGAGCTTGTTCCTTCTGTTCGTGGGCAGCAAAGCAGAATTGTTGTCACAAGTGAGGGGCGTATAGAAGATGAAATTCAGCGAGTTCCAGTAAGCAGTATTCTTGCTGATAATTTAGCCTGTTTGTTGGAGTTCAGCATTCTGTCGACGCATTAACCATATTCATATAGTGACGGTAATCTCTATTTGTATATAAGGATCCTTTTGACCCACAGTAAGACTTTCCTAAAAGTGAAAATAAAAGTTGGCAAGCCACAGTTTTTGCTAGCATAGTGTTAAAATGCCATGTACCCATACCAAGCTTTCCTTGAAAGAGGTGGCTTACAAAGGTATTTGTTTGAACAAGTCATGTGTTTTCCTGGGGTTGGCCTTTGTTTTTAAGATTTTTAGAAATCTTGAATGCTCTGGGAGTTACAAATACACCAGGTTCTGTTACCAGTGCACCATGTTTTTAAAGTGAAATGTGACAACCCAGAGGCAATAAAAACAAACTTTTCAATTCCTTGGTGACTCTTCATCAGGGCTGTAGTGATAGGACAAGGGGCAATGGGTTTAAACTTGAAGAGGGGAAGTTCAGGTTAGATATAAGCAAGAAGTTCTTTCCTGTGAGGTTGGTGAGGCACTGGAATGGGTTGCCAAAAGAAGTGATAAATGCTCCATCGCTGGCGATGTTCAAGGCCAGGTTGGAAGAGCCTTGGGTGATACGGTCTAGTGTGAGGCATCCCTTCCTATGGCAGGGGGGTTGGAACTAGATGATCTTAAGGTCCTTTCCAACCCTAACTATTCTATGATTCTATGAAGACTTTCAGTAAAAGGGTAATTTCAAATATGTGTTAGTGTTCTCCAAACCAAAAAGTTTTACAAATCTAATTGTGCAGTACACCCATTCTCTAAAAAGCTTGAGAGATGCAAAAATACTGTCTCTTTACCTTGAGAATATTGACATGAGAATGAATGCTGCCAACACTTTACCTGGCTTTCATTGCATAACATTGAAAACTTGCCACCAATAAAGTAGTGCTTGTCTTAATACTTAAGAAACATGCACAGAGTTTCTTTTGGTCATGTGATTATCTGTACATTTTCATTAATGTGAACTCAAATGAGAAACTGAGAGCAAGTATATTGTAATATTGCTTTTTGTTTCTTTTTCTAAGGCTCCGTCTATTAAGTTACCTTCTTCAGTATTTGCCACAGAGTTTGAAGAAGATGTGGGCTTGTTAAATAAAGCTGCTCCTGTTTCAGGTATCAAATCTTTTACCGTTCTGTAACTTGAGTTGCCATCTAGGTACTAGATGGTAATGATGGCTTCACTTACAGTGTCATATTAGTTTTGGTTTAGAACAGGCTCAGTAGCAGACATAAATAATGATCTATAAGAGGCCTGTGTTTTAATTTGAGACCTCTGTCTGTGATTCACTAAGAATAGCTTTTTTATCTTTGCTGGGGATGTCAGGGGGTGCAGAATCCTTGAGCTCTTACTATTGTGTTGCAAATACAAAATAATAACAAGGGAAAGCTGTAGCTCAGACTATTGATTTGTTATTCCGTCTGTTTGAATCAAAGGCTGAACTGGATTTTCATTCTTGAAAATTCCCTTCTTTTCATAGGCTGCGTGGTGTTTTCTTTCCTTCATTAGTATCACTTCAGCGTTACAGGCTTTAAGTACGCTTTTGTTATGTATCCATGTTTGCACTGAACATTCGCTGTACAGCTATCTTAATTTTTCATAACAGAAAGTAATTGTGGTAGGTTTCTGTCCTAACAGAAGAATGCTAAAGACACTGCTGTTAATTGCATTAGAGAAACTTTCTGACCTTTTGTAATGTAGGGAATTTAAAGGGCTGGGAGCTAGGCTTGGCAGTTGATTGTACAGTACTTCAGCTTAGGTAGTTTTGCTTCTACAGTATTCTAAGTAAAATGTATTTAGAGTATATTTATGGAAGTGAAAGACCTCTGGAGAATTTTCATTTCTGGATGAGGAAAATTGACAAGAGGCTGGTGACTTGCCGTGGCTTATATCACATCTACATATGTTACTGAGGAATCTTGTGATACTTAAGTTGAATCTTTTCTCAGTGCAAATTTAAAGTCTAGCTGCATTGATTATTATCCAGGCAGGTAGTTTCGTGATGTCAGAGAAACGTACATTTTTAAGTGGTGGTTTGTTTGTTTGTTTTTTAACTTTCTAGGACCACGGTTAGATTTTGACCCTGATATTGTTGCAGCTCTTGATGATGATTTTGACTTTGAAAATCCAGAAAATATTCTGGAAGATGATTTTGTTCTGCAAGCAAATGACCCACAGAAGGGGTAGATACAGCCTTATAGAACCGTTTGTCATATGTAAATAAGAATGATGCTATTTGTTGTTTTATGTTCTTGTAGAAAGCAAGAATGGTTTAAGGTTTCAAATTGAACGCTTGGGTGTGTTAAAGGGAAAAAGTATTACCTTGTCTTACGTGGGTGGTACCTTAAAAAATCATATTTTCATGTGTTATCCAAGATACAGATTTCATTTGTTACTTTGAGCTCATGGATTATATGTATTTGTTTCCAGATGCAACAATGGAGTAATAGGATTCTTGAACTTTTTTAAACATTTAAAGTAGAGTCATAGAATGGTTTAGGTTGGAAGGACCCTTAAAGATCATCCAGTTCCAACTCCCCTGCTGTGGGCAGGGACACTGCTGACAAATACATTAGTAATAATATTGATGAAGGCTAATGAGTGTTTCCAGAACCTTTACAAGTGCGACTTGGGGGTGTTGGTTAATGAAAAAATGAACATGAGCTGGCAGTGTGTGCTTGCAGCCCAGAAAGCCAACCGTATCCTGGGCTGAATCAAAAGGAGTGTGATCAGCAGGTCGAGGGAGGTGATCCTGCCCCTCTACTCTGCTCTTCTGAGACCTCACTTGGAGTGTTGTGTGCAGTTCTGGTGTCCTCAACATAAAAAGGACATTGAACTGTTGGAACAAGTCCAGAGGAGGGCCACGAGGATGATCAGGGGACTGGAGCACCTCCCGTATGAAGATAGGCTGAGAAAGTTGGCGCTGTTGAGCCTGGAGAAGAGAAAACTGTGTGGAGACCTCATAGCAGCCTTCCAGTATCTGAAGGGGGCCTATAGGGATGCTGGGGAGATCATTACGGACTGTAGTGATAGGACAAGGGGTAACGGGTTCAAACTTAAACAGGGGAAGTTTAGATTGGATATGAGAAAGAAATTCTTCACTGTAAGGGTGGTGAGGCACTGGAATGGGTTGCCCAGGGAAGTTGTGAGTGCTCCATCGCTGGCGGTGTCCAAGGCCAGGTTGGACAGAGCCTTGGATGACATGGTTTAGTGTGAGGTGTCCCTGCTGGTGCAGGGGGGTTGGAACTAGATGATGTTAAGGTCCTTTCCGACCCTAACTATTCTATGATTCTATGATTATTTGTTTTGGTGTCGTTCTCATCATTTTATGAACAGTAAGGGATTTTGATAGTTTTAATATTCAGGAATGCAGCTAGTATTTTTCTACTGTGACATGTATAGCTGAATATAAATATAACCTCACTCTAAGCACACAGGTGAGTGATCCAAAAGTTATTGGAAATGTTTTAGCTTTCAGACAAAATTAGTATGCTGGCTTTGGCAACATAGCTACACTAAACTCATTTTCTTTTACTGGCTTGCAGATAAAAAGTTTTATCTTCCCCTTTCAAGATTTAAATTTATTATTGCCAAATTGTTTTAGAAAACCCAACATTGGTCAGAGCTATGGAATGGCCCGTGTATTACTCTCAAACTGTTTTAAACTTCTGTTCAGGGGATCAGATGCTGAGGATGAAGATGAGTGGGAAGATATGGAGCATGATGGCGATGAAAAGGATAGTTGCAGCAATGACCATGATTCAGAAGAGCCTTTATCAGATGATGGCGTTAATGGACAGATGAAAGAGTTTCTTTTTATGCAAGAAGAAACCAGGAGTCGTTTCACAGAGTATTCTATGACATCTTCAGTAATGAGAAGGAATGAGCAGTTAACCCTGCTGGATGACAGGTTTGAGAAGGTGAGGCAGCTCAGGAAAGTAATTGTTAAACATAAGGGTGCTAAATGCTGCTTTTGCCTTCAGCTTCATGTCACAGTCAAAATGCACACAAGGTGGTGTCCTATATGCCTGTGCAAATGCCTGGGAAAGACTCACTTCTTTCACCCTTTCTCTTCTCCATGCCAAGTATACCTTCATGAAATGATGTCAGTGGAAATGTGATATAAGTTTTATCTTGAGCAGTGACAGGGTTTCTAATGTGCAGATTAAAATAATGTATCAGAATAAGAAACATTTTCTAGAAGGTGATCTATATGTTATTAAAAGATAACTTTGTGATTCCTGTGCCAGAAGAATACTGACAGTAAGGAAGAAATCCTACTGCAGGTGTTTGGCAGTTCTGCAAATGAGAGGGGAGGGGAAAAAGGGACAAATAGAAAGAAATGTATAGATCTTTAGGCTGTCAAGAAGTTGCATGACAAATGTGATCTAATTACAAATACCCACTTCTTTATTTTAGTTTTTTGAACAATTTGATGAAGATGAAATTGGAGCCTTGGATAATGTGGAGTTGGAAGGCTATATTAACACGGACAATGTTCGGTTGCAGGAAGTCCTGAATGATTACTACAAAGAGAAAGCAAAAAAGTATGTATCCCCAGAAGTACTGCTTCACATAAGTAGTTTCACTTAAGTAGTTCTGTTTGTATTGAAACTTTGGGTACACTGTTTCCAGTTCTTGTACTCAAAGATTACATCCCATAGTAAAAGCAGCTATGTATGAATATTATCCAATTTTTTTTTATGTCACTGAATGTCAGTCTTAGCTTATGAGATGATAAAATTAAGTGGAGGCCTTTTGATGGTTTATGTGAGATTATGGTCCTTTTGTATAATTGTAGTGAGGATAGTGCAAGTAATATTTAGAGTCTTTCTTTCTTTCCCTTTTTAGTGTAATGTACCTTTCTCTCTACACCTTTACCTTTGTTTTTTGTTGTTCTAGCGAGGTATATTCTGTCCTCCTGATGTGTAGCTGATTCCATTGTATGATTAGTTACGATAATAAACTTGCCAGTGACTATTATTGCTGTTGTAATGCTGCAAAAATTAGTGCTTATAAAGCAGCCCTGTGACCATAGAAGACTGCATTTCCATCATACATTGACTTTGTCTTAAAGCAGGTGATAATATCCCAAAGTTAAATTACTGAGTGTTCTCACATTAGTCTTGTGTTTCCTGATTGAAAGATATAGTAGTGTGTCCCTTGTAGTGAAAGATGACTAGTTAGTAGCAGAGCGCATATTCTCCTCCAGAGCTGCCTTGCTTACAGACTAAAAAGTACATCCTCTTCTCTTCCTGTCCTCCAGTCACAAATATTATGTGCCACGTACAAAATGCCAGAATACTTTTCTTGACTGTATCTCTTGTCCTAATGTTTTAGTGTATTTTGTGGATGCTTACTTAAGGAAACTTAACTTTGCTGCAAGTTCCATTGGGAATAGCTTTCTTTAGTTTGGGGTTTTACTGACAGGACACTAGGTTTACATAATTACACATTTTCAATAAAAGATAAGCCTTAGTTTTTTTGTTCTTTGGACTTTAAAGTTGGGTGAAATTGGATACTCTTGAACCTTGTGAAGATTTAGACTCTCCTGTGAATGAAGAAAGTGAAGAAGAAAAGGAAGAAATAGTAACTGTAGTTGTTGAGGAGCCAAAAGAAAAATGGGATTGCGAATCAATTTTGAGTAAGTATTTTCGAGTTCTCTTGCTTCTTCCTTGGATTTCAAAGTAAATGACATGTGATCTCAGAACTTTTCCAACAGTGCTTTAGATAAAATGGTTAATGCATGTGAATTTTCAGGGGCTAAGTAGTAATACAATTCATAATAAATCTACCTAATGTCTGTTTGCAAGCCTTCACTACTATTTCTTTTTGTGACCTAGGTACATACTCAAACTTATATAATCACCCAACACTTATTAAGGAGCCATCAAAGGTAAGATCATCAAACTTATTCTGAGTAATACCCTGGCCTGGAAAAATTTGAGACCAAAATGATTGTTTTCTCAATGGGTGTCTGTTTTTAAAAGGAGGAGTAGAAAAGAGGGTTGGGAGGATGTTAACCTTTAGTACTACTTCTGTACTGAAGAAGAGTTTGCATATGTATTTTCTATTAGTAAAAGGAAAATAGCTTAAGTTCAAAATTTCTGTAATAGCAGGACAGAAGTGCGGAATTTACTTTCTTGTTATCTGTTATGACCTTGTGTAATCTGTGTCTCACAAGCGCACATTGCTCAGGTGTTTTTGTTGAAAATACGCTTTTATTTCCCTGCTACAGTTTGAAACGATTTCTTATAGTTCTTTTGGTCTTCTAGACATTCCCCATCATTGGAACATAGCTTCATCTTTGAAATTGCGAAAGGAAGCCTTTTCTATGGAAGTTGCTAAAGGAATGTTAAGTGCCTTTTAGTAATATTTAAATAAAAGGGAGATTTTTATTTTTTTTTTCTTATTCTAGGAGGCCAGATTCTGTTCACAGGTTGATTTCTTACTTGGGGATTAATGTGCATTTCTCTGAAGGAAGAAAATAGTGTGAGGAAACTTCCATGTTTATTACTGTTAAACCTGAACCTAATGTTTTTATACTGATAAGGCAGCGTGATGTGCACTCCTTGCAGACAGAGCTAGGAGCCATTAATACATAATCTGCTCTCTATTTTAGCCCAAAACCATAAAAATTTCCCAGAAGACTGGAATTCCCCTACACATCTTGCCTCAAAGAAGTCTTACTGCTAAGCAAATTGAACGCATGCAAATGATTAATGCCAGCGACCTGCCAAGAGCATCAACACAGCCCCGTTCCAAAGATGAGAGCAAAGAGGATCGCAGAGCTAGAAAACAGGCAATAAAAGAGGAGCGAAAGGTACTCTTTATTTTAAATAGGAACCTGCAAAAATGTGTTATATTATCTGAATTCTGCCTCTCAAACTTTTTTAAAGCTTACTTGTTCTTTTGTCTGCAAATCAATGGGAAAGAATTGCTGGTCTCAAAAGGCTGGTTATTGCTTCTTTAAAAAAACCCACTGGAAAGAAAGTTAACATCATAATTTTGTCATCCCAATTTCTGATGTAGAAATTTTGGGACTGTTATATATGTAACTATGGCCACAATAACATTGGAAGGAGCCCTTATATTTGATTTTTTAGGGAGGCAAAGGAAACAGTTGTGATGTTTCAGATCACACAAAGTAAAAAATCTCTGAAACAAATGTGGCAAATCTAATTGGCTGCAATGAGATACTAGTTGTTTTTTTTTAGGAACGGAAATTGCCATTGTATCAGAAGCTTCAGCTGATTAAAGATGGTAATCTTCATGGCACACATATTATTTTGACTGCTAATAATTAGTGCCATAAATAATAATATTGTCCAGATTGCTGCTGTTTTCATGATCTAGAACCATTAATTAAAATGGTTTCTTCTTGCATATTGTGCCTGTTTTCTAAATCTGTAATTATTGGTATATACAGGAACGCAGGATGGAAAAAAAAGCCAACAAGCTAGCCTTCAAATTGGAGAAAACGAGGCAAGAGAAAGAGTTGCTCAATCTGAAACAGAACATTCAAGGACTGAAGCTGTCTTGATGAAACTGAGGAACTTGCTTTGGAAACAACCTCAAGTTTTCATTTGTATTGAGAAGGGAACTGCTGACTCATAAGCTTTTCCAGTCATGCTTCAGGGGGGTTATTCAGATATTACTGTAACAAGAACTGGTAACTTGTTATTCTTTCTGAAATGCAGTTATACATAAAACCATCTATTAGTGATGTCTGTTCTGTCCTGAGTGACCTGGAAACTTCTGCAGAGTTTCATTACGGTAGAAAGGTATTAAAATTATAAAAAATGTATTTTTCTTACAAACTATCACTGGACAAAGTTTATATACATATTTGTGTATGTATTCAACAAATCTGCAGAATCTTACTGATATATCTGGTTAAATTCTTCTATTAAATTATCTCAATTTACAAAACAGTATATCCATGTTTCTTCTCTTCCTTATGATTAAATGCAGAAGGACTGATGAGGCCTTTTAATGTACAGAAACAGTTCAAAGTACTTGTTTTTATTGGAAGAAGGCTTTTGTAATATATTGATAAAGTAACATGGTTTTAGTGAAGGGAATAAACAGGCATTTAAAAATCTCTTGATAATTGTTCAGGAAACTGAAGTGTTAATAGAGTTTTCACATCTAGATTAAGCATTTTCTAAAATTGTCAAAGAGACTGTCTTAACCAAATCAGTAAGAATCATTTGTAAGATTAGAACAAGGTTTCATTTAGCCAATACCTGCGCTAGTTTTCATGTGCTTCACAGGCTTAAAGAGGGTCTGCCTGTGTCATAATTTGTTAATTACGTAATGCTAATGCATGGTAACTTGGACTAGCAAGCTCTTGAGTAAAGAAGACACCAGCTACTACTCATGGCTCCTGACAGCAACACAGAAGAGGACATCTGAGATGAGTCAAATACCAGGTAAGGAGTTAAATGGAAATGGAACAAGTGAGTAACAGATGCTGCTCAGTGTTTTGGGCAGCATGTGGTTCTGTGACTTACGGAAAAGGAGAACCTCTAATAAAGACAGTGCACATGTTCTTTACTAGTCCTCAACTCATCTGCTGTTGTACATGTCTAACTAATCTGTGGTGAATTGTCCTTTTCCCTGACTTCTCGTTGCTTATTCACTGGTAACTGTGCTCGTGCCTAAGTTCCCTTTTTTAAAAAATAATAAAAGCTGTATCAGTCAAAACCTTGAGGGGATGAGAACAGAATAAAAGGTGGGGGAGGCAGAGGAAGCCACTTGAAAGGAAGATGATATTCCAGACTAAGCACAGACGCACAGACAGATGTTGGTGGGGAACAGAAGTGGGAAGACATTTAAACAGAGTAAGAGTCAAAAAGGATATAGAATTGCTTTGTTTCTCTACACTTGTCATCAATGAAACACTGTAGTAACCTTAACTCTGTGCCTTGGAATATGGTAAAATCTGAAGGAAAAAGAAACAAAAGCAGTCACATCTGATCAGCAAGACAAGGTTTCTTTTGTCTCAGCAAGAGCAGGTAAGGAACACTTACATTTGAAGTCTTTCTCTCTGTAGGTTGCATGTCTTGTGAAAAGGGATCTTAGTTATTGTTGAAGTTTTCCTAAAAGCTGGCTTTGCCTAGTACGTCATGTCCCTGCTCTGAAATGAGAATATGTGACTGCCATTGGAGTCAGAAAGGCTTTAAATCTACTTTCTGTATAACTTAAAAACCTTCTAATTCTTTTTTTCCAAAAAAATTGCCAATTAAAAAAAATCCCCACAATTTTGTCGTCTACAAAGTAAGATAATCTTGGAATGCTGTCTGGCATGTTACGGAAATGTTCTGTCTTAAGAATGAGGATTGCATCACACTGAATGTGATGCCTGCCGCTTTCTGGAATAGCAACAGTTTATTCCAAGCCATTGCTGGGTATTGCTGGCTCCTGAACTGGGATAAACAGTGGTGCAAGTCACCTGCTCCAGCTTCCCAGCAGCCCCCCTCCCTGAATTTGTGCAGCAATGAACTAGAGTACTCATCCATCATCTCATCCAACCATGATGTCATTGTGAAAGGACATACCTGAGCAGTCACGTGGAAAACAAAAAGCTGTCCATTGTAGTAAAGGCAAGCTTGTGCATCATGGGAACAAGGTAAATCGGGTAGCTCTGTGAAAGGGAGCCCTGGCAGATGACAGATGTCCCTTTCTGATTGTGAAATACTGTTACAGCAAGGGCTCAGCCCAAATGCTGACTCTGCTTTAGTCAAGCCATCTTGTACTGTGTAACTGAGACTCTTGCATGGTTTGCAGTTGACGCAGTTGCCCAAGGTCAAGATCTGGCTCCTTGCAGAACCTGTGGAAGACGTTTTGCACAAGATGTTCTGGTACTTTATATTTTTTTTTTTAATGGGAATGTTAATGAGGAATGTTGGTGAGTTCAGCTGAAGGGTGGTGAGCACTGGGGAAGGAGGAGGTGGCTGCTAGTAAAGAAATGGGTTAAACACATATTGAGCAAATGATCTAATAAATGATTAAATGAACTAAGTGAGCTTGATTAGAGAATTACTGAATGTGCGCAAATCTTAATTTACCTGCTTGCCCAAAACCAGGTAATTACTATATATTTTGTTTAAAATTACATTCTCTCTTAGTGAGACACAAATTCTTAACCTGAAGCTACCTTTGGTTTCCAGGTTTCTAGGCAGAACTTGTTATTTCAGGCTTCCTGGGAAAAACAGACTAATAAACCATCTGAAAAGTAGTCCCTTTGACAGCATAATGTGGGCACAAGGCTCTGTTCCAAAGCCTGCTGAAGTGAATGAAAAGATTCCCCCTGACCTCCCTGATCCCTGGATTACAAACTGAATGGGTGGCTGCACGGTTTGCCTAGCACAACCCAACTGCAGGGGTTTTCTGCAAGGGGTGGGCTCTGCAGGCACCCCCCTTCTCCTCAGTTTGCATTACTGATCCTGTGGCTCTGTGGTAGATAAGCTCAGCCCCACGATAGAACTAAAATCTGATTTAGTGAAAAACCAAAAAACAGAGAAGAAAAGTACACTGGAAGCTGAGTGATATGAGTGCTGAGATGAAAGTGGAGATACCCTGATGTTAGTAGTTCTGTGTTTGGTATCTGTGATCAGATACATGAAGAACATGATGGTTTAATCTAACAAAATCATTTGAGCAGACAGCTGTCTATGTTTTGAGGGAGACAGGAAGTTTCTTGTCACTGTGACTGGCATGAGGTACAAGTCCTGTAATGTCTCTCTGTGCCTTGGTGATGCATGGTCCTCAGTACCTGCTTGGCAGGTATCTCCTGCCCTCTTGATCCTGCAGAGGAATCCTCAGGCTTGCCATCAAAAATACATGGAATCAGAAGATAAGGACCTGAAGCACAGGAGTAGAAAGGTTCAAAGGGACATGTGAATTTAGAAATGTGTGTTGTAGTGAAATGAGGTGGTTTTGGCCCAGCTGAGCTGTAACCAATATACAGGCAGCTGCTTAACTCTTAGAGGAAGAGAGTGGATGGCATAGAGAAATTAATGAGAAGATTGAGAAGAGTAACTGAGAACTGGAAAGGGGAGTAAGCAAAGGAAGATAAGAAAGAAGTCTTTAATTTAGCAGCTGCAGATGGTCTCAAATAGGCGTGATCCACAGTAAAAAAGAGGTAGATTGGTCCTTGCTTTCACCGCGTTCCTCACAAAGGGGATTGCCCATCCTGATGCAGAAAAGTGAGATTGATGCTAAAATCTGAGACACTTCTGAACCTTAAAACCTCTTTGCCTTGAGGTGTGGCTCTTCCACAGATTTGGCACCGAGTATCCACCTACTTAACATTCCCCTGTGCTATCAGCTGCAGGTGTTACACTAGTTCTCCTGAGCTGTTGGATTATGTGTGCTGGTAAGCAGCTGCTCCCTTGCAGCCTGCGGCTGTTGCTGTTTCAGTGGTGGTGATGCTGTTTGCCCCTGGTCTTGGAACGCTTACCTAAACTCAGAGAACTAATAATGTAAATATAGGCCTCTTGAGCAGGATCAGGCTGTTTTCCCTTTTAACCACAAAGGAAAGAAAACCAGGTGTGTTGGGAAGCACGAGGAGCCCAACAGGACTGTTCCTGTTCACAGCCCCATTCTGTTCTTCTCTGCAAGTCATTATTTGTGCTGGCCTCCAGCATGTCCCTGAGCAGAACTAGAAATGGCTTCTATTTCTTATTTGTGTGGAACTGCAGCCGTACTTGGACAGCTTTTCAAAGTTTTGCTGAACTCCTTCAGGAGTTAAACTGAACCTGAAATAAATACTGCTTCAGCTCTGCTCCTGAAGAGCAGTGATTTTAAAGCCTGAGTAAGGAAGCATTGCTAACAAAGAGTGACTTCAACCTATAAATGACTTTTTTTCCTTTTCATCCCAGCTGAGACATGATCCAATATGCAGGAAAGTCTTCAACAAGAAGCGCAAGCCCTTCAGCTCTATGAAGCAGAGACTGCAGGGAACAGAAATCATGACCATTAGGAAGCAGCACCTACAAAAGGTGTAGTTGAAATTGAAGCTTGTGTGTTATCTCCATATGAAGTCTTTCATTTGGTAATGCTATTGTTTCCTCTGAGAACAAAGCCTGGATGTTGTGGATGAGTCTCACATATGTGCTTGACTTGGTGCCAAATTCTTTCTTCCCCCTCCCTGTGCTGCTAGTGTTGGAGGATATTTCCCCATTCAGAAGCCAAACCAGTAGGTGTCATGACTACTCTGAGCACGTAAGTGTGTCTGCTCTTCCAGGAAATGCTCGTGCATGTTTTTTAAAGACTATGTGAGTCTCTATCAGCTTGCCTTTCACTTAAATCTGAAATAAAATGTGATCCAATACGTTGGTGCATTAATGCACCAGGTTGTGCCTGAGAGCTGCCAGTAGCCCCAGATCTACAGACAGAACTATGGAGGTTCATTGCTATTGAACTCAAGGGTTTACAAATGTGTTTGAATTTAACTTATTTACAAAGATGGAGGGCAAAAGGCTTAAGCTCTTACTGGAACGAGGTTCTTTTCATGCATTGCTGGGGAGGAGGGAAATACACATGAACATGCATGTGTGTAATTTTACCCAGAGATGCCAAATTGCCGCCAATTTGGTATCCACACAGACTGACATAAAATGTCCTTTAAAATCAGGTATGGAAAGAAAGAGAAGTGCACAGAGGTTTAAAGCAAGAAGAAGAATCTGTCAAGCAGCAGAAAAGGGAAGGTGTGAGTGATAGTGTCAGTTCTGGTCCCTCAAGCTCCTTTTGGTAGGCTGCAGCCTCAGTATTTCATTTGAGTGCATTGTTCTTCTATCTTCAGGTGCTGTCAGCAGACAGCAAAGGGCTAATTCGGCTTTTAAAAATGCAGATATCCTTTTTCTGTAACATTTCCTTTCCCTCAGAAAGAAAAACCCTCATCCTAAGATTTTTCTCTGTCCCTTGCAAGGGAGAAATACAGTTTGTGCCTTCCTTTACTCCCATTACAGAAACAGCCAGAGAAGAAATCTAACTGGAGGCAGCACCATGAGGATTTTATTAATGCTATTCGATCAGCCAAGCAGGTCACAAAAGCTCTAAAGGAGGGCCGCCCTCTTCCACCTCCTCCCCCACCAAGCATCAACCCAGGTTTGTGGTCTACTTTATCCTATTGCCATTCCTGTACTGATCATTGGTAAAGTGGTGACTGCTTACTATCCCCTGCTGGGCGTCAGTTGGCACCCCCTGGAACAACACAATGTCAACATTAGTTTCATTTCTTGGCTTAAATTGAGTAGGAATGCAGCACAGAGGTGATGTGGAGGAAGAGAAAGCTTAACTGCACCCTTTAAGTTTAAAGGCAGCAAGTTCAGGGTCTGATATTAGTGCTTAGGGAGGAGATTTAGGATGCCTGTGTTCTGGCACAGACTGTACCATGGTGGAAGGCATCCACTCACCCTCCAAAACAACTGTAGTGCCCACAGGCTTCCCCACTCCCATGTGGTGGTTTTTCCACTGTTGCCTTCCCCACCCAGCTGTGCAGACAGGAAGTCACTGAGAAAAAGACGGGTCTGGTTTACGACTAATATCAGGTGTGGTCTCTGCACAGAGCTCACCATGGTAGAAGTTATGGATCCAAAAAGAGGCACATACAGCTAATATTTCTCATGAGATGTGATTTATGAAATGTGGGAGCAGTCTTGGGTCCTGGTGGAGTCCTGCCTGCATTATTAGGAAGGTGCAGGGCAGGAGGGGAAGGGGGCTTACTTCCAGAGCAGGAATTATTCACTGATAGCAAAACCAGCTGCCGTGATTCCAGCCTTTCTCCTCTTGTAGATGACAGCAATGCAGTATAAGCAGCTGGACACCTCTTCCTTCCTTGATTGGGGTCAAGCTCCTCTCTGAACTTCCACTGCTGAATTCTTTAATGACTCCTGTCATTTCTTGACTGACTCCTCCCTTTCCTTCTCCCTCTTGGAGGAAACCAAGTTGTGCAAGAGCAGTGGTGGCTGCGGAGAAAGGAACTGGAGAACTGCTTTTTAGGAAAGGCACATCACTGAGGGGCCTAGTGAGGATGTATATCCTGTACTACAGGATACACACCCTGTACTACAGGACTAGAGAGAAAACCCATGGATAATGGGGAGGAGAGAGAGATTCCCCTTCCTTCTATTCCTCCTCCTGATAGAGCCCAAAGCTCCCTGTTCTCCCCTAAAGTGCCAGGTCCCCCTGACAGCCCCCCAAAGCATCTGCCCTGTCTCGTCTTCTCCTCCCCTGCATTCAGAGCCATTTTGCCTCTGCTCCTGGTCTGGAGCTGGCTTTTGGTGGCTGCTTGGGCCACCTTTTCTGGGCTGTTACTGAGAGAAGCAATTGGTAAAGGTACTGGATCTGTAATATTAGGATAAGGACACTCGGGCTGTTTTTTATTAGTCAGTATAGGTCAGGGAGGAGAGGTCTGAGAATGGAGAGGGGGGTGAAAGGGCTAAATGTGGCTGTGTTGACCCTGAACACTGACAGTGCACCAGCGATAAATGTCACTGAATAGCTTTTACTAGAATCAGAACTGTAACACTCAAAACTTATTCCGTAAAGCACTGCTGTGTGTTCTTCACAGTGCTGCTTCACACCCAGAAACCTGGCTCTTGGATGTGGCTCAGCTGGTGGGGCACAACTTCTTCAGCAATGTTTTGCCAAAGAGAAATCTTGATGACCAATCTCCAAAAGTCTTAAAATCATTAGGTTTGACTACTCCAGCAACTTCTGAATAATGCTTTTTCTGCAGACTTGTTAATTGTGAGATTGGGGGTAGGAATAGGACAAAGATAATAAAATCTGCTTTTATCAATCCCCAGGGATTTATTTTTGAAAGCAAATACTGTTTGTTGGCTCAATCCTGTAAGCATGTATTTTAGGATCCCAAGTGCTTTTCAAGAGGCGGTTTTTGTGGTTCTCCCAAGTTTATACTTTGGGAGCTGATGGGAACTCACCATGGTCACCTGCTGGTGGTGCCAGGTGTTGAACTGCATCTTGAGTGCTCCAGTAAAGCAAGACAATCCTTCTCCTGCAGTGTATAAACTGACACAACTTGTTCCTTTCTTATGGCCAGATTATATTCAGTGTCCACACTGCTCACGAAGATTTAATGAAGCTGCAGCAGAGAGGCACATAAAGTTCTGTGAAGAACAAGCCATCTGCTGTGCCTTTGCTGCAAAGACCACCAGACCAGTGGTAAGCAAACACTGTCACACTTGCCTTATCCTGGAGGCAGATTTGCCAAACTGTATCTTAGGGTGAGTAAAGACATGTATTATAAAAGTTCAGGTTCCACGGAAGTTGCTAAACTCTTAAAGATACCTGGTGAATATCAGCTAAGGGTTTCCCCAAACTGAAGTCTCTTGTCTCCAGTTATATAGAAAATTATAGACTATGATAGCACGAGAAAGTTGGTCACCAGTTTCTTTGGACTCTCCGGTGAATGGATTCCAGGGTAACAGCTGTAGGGAAGCAGGAACCTGTCAGCTTTTGCAATACATAGAGAAAGCTCTTCCTGATAATTAGGGCTCCCTGCTGTTGGCAGGTCTGCTGTTCCCTGCAGATGTATTCCCTGGTGGCTAGACACGAGCCCAAAGGGCTAAGCCCCTTTGGGGATCAGCGAAGTGGAGCTCATCAGCAGCCTCTTGAAGTGAATGCCTATTTTATACAAAAAAACCCAAATTAATGTCAACAGTTCCTTTAGGAGAGTACTGATTCTCTTTAATATGTTTGACAGTCTTACTACTCTTTTACCTATGTTGGGCAGGGGGTGCACCTTTTCCCCCATTTCTTCCTGGCACTGCTTCAGCAGCAGTTTGGAGTTTTTGCCAGGCTCTTGCTGGAGTTCATTGTGGATTGTGGATCTTCTTTCACCAGGGCAAGCAACCGGTGACTCAGAAGAAACCCCCAACAGCTGCTGCATTACCACTTCAGAAGAGAGCACAAGGTGCCAGTACAGACCAGCCTAGGCCAGACAGGAGTTCATTTAGCCATGCCTATGTTTTTCTCATAAGAAACTCTGAGGTATTTGAGGTGGGGGTTGGCATTTTCAGAGCATATCCTGGGCTTTGGAATCCAGTTTTCTGATAGAATGAAAGATTTGATTTATTGTTTTATTTACTTATTTATTTGGTTTGGTTTTGGGTTTGTTTGGTTGTTTTGGTTTTTTATTTTGTTTTCTCAAGCCCAGGATATGAAATCCTAAACTCATTTCTGTACAACACGTGTCAGAAATGAGAAAGGTCAAAAAATTCCAAGTGGATGTTGTTGATGTTAAACGACTTGTCCAGTCATTATCCTCACCTGTTCTGCTGAGTGCAAAAATAGAGGTTTGCATGCAGGTACTCCGGAAGCACTTCTTAGCCTTTTCAATTAGAGGTCCTCAAACAGAATTATCTATAGAGAACTAAAATATGCAGACTGGGTGTGAGGTTTCTTCTGTCCCATAAAGGACTCCATAACCCTTAATCTTCAATTTTAAGATTCACTCTATCTTCTTTAAGTCCATTTAGATGAAGCATCAAGCTTCTTTGTTGTTTGTTCTATATGAATTTCCCCATGTTGATTCAGCCTTAAAATTAACATTGCTACATCCCTAAAACAGTTCCCTCTAAGCAGGATACTATATAATGTGTTTGATAGCACCCATTGCTACTGGTAATCATGACCTGTACTCAGTCTATGTTTAGAAGATGTTTTACAAAGTTATATTAATGGTTACTTGCAATATAACCTACAAATGTCAACACATACTGGTCCTTGTATCAGTATCTTTGATCCCTACATTTCTGGGGTTTATGCTGAATTTATGTGGGTTATAGTGTTTTATTTTAACACTGATCTGCAGAGACCTCTTCAGGAATACTACAGAAACCCAGAAAAATTTTGGGTGCATCGACTGGACAAAAATCTTCAGGAGCATTTGGGTAAGAAATTCTTTCTTTTTATTATAACTTTATAACATAAAAAGACCTTGTGTGCTTCTGTGTATGTACAATGTCGTGTGGAGATCGTACTTGATATACTTGTTGATATACTTGTGTTTGCAGTATGAGCTTCTTTGTATTAATTGAAGCAATCAACTGCACTGAAAAGTTGCAGAGCTCCTCATGTCCCCAGTATAGGCTGCTGAGAATATTCTTTTGTTGTTTCCCAGTCTCTAGTTTGGAGCAGCTCCATCTCAAGCAGTCAATGACTGTTCTTCTGTAAAGTGCATCTTGAGAGGATTTGCTGTTTGATAATGCAAACCTCGGTAGCAGATCTCATGCTCTTGCGATGTGCTTCCAAGTGAGGAAGGTGCCAGCATCCATTTTAATATGTCAGGATGAGGGTGTGGAGGTTCTTTCTTCTCTGTAACATTTACTTTCCCAGACCATGGTGTTTGGTGCTTCTGTTCTTCAGACCATGCAGTTAAAGTGTATTTCCCATCTTGGGCCATGCAGAGTCATGTCTGAGCAGCAAAAAAAGCACTCTTGCATAAGTGGGTTGCAGTGCTTTTGTGGAAGGGGTGGCTCAGATGATCTGCATCTTGCACCTCTGTGTGATGCATATGACTGCAGAATATGAGATCCTGGCAGGGAATGTAGCCAAGACATTCCCTGTAGCTGGTAAGGCATCTTGAGCCTGAGAGATGAGCTTATAAAAGTGGTTAGGGAGTAGAATCAATACTAATGTGCACCAACAGTCTGCTGTAGAGACTCATATTCAAACTCTTTGCAGGGTCCTTTTATGTGGAGCTTTTCTGCCTTGAATACAGATGGTCAGTGGTTGTGGGGAGGATTGCAATGGGCATGGAAGCGTTCAGTCCACAATCCACCATTGACACTATTGACCTCCCTGACTTTGACAGCTACAGCAAAAACTATTGACAGTACCCAAGTGGTCTCATCTGGTGTTCCCCACTCCCCTGATTACCTGTGACTGTGTTAACAGTGTAGTAACTTTTATGGTTATCATGCAAGGTCTTGCAGACCAATAGGGATTTATTGATGCCACCACTGCTCTCAAGGTTTAGCCACTGAACTCTGAAACTGGGGGCTTGACAGGCCTGGGGAGGAGACACCTCTTTCCCTATGGACACTGGCAAGTCCAGGAATTGCTGGGATTGTAGTTGCAGCCAGTTTAGAGGCTTAGGACAGCCAGTGCTTCCAGCAGGTCCCCAGCACAGACACCCACACTGGCATCCAAAATATAGGAGAGAGTTCTTTACATCCCTGGGAACTGTGGAAGTAACTGGCCTGTGTGGGCTTGTAGGTGCTGAGCTGTTGGCAACTGCATCTTCAGTAAAACTTGAGCTGCTTTACAGAACACTCTGGGCTAGTGAGAGATCAGTTTCAGTGCTACCCAAGAGTGCTTTTTAGCTGAGAAAGCAGATGTGAAAAACTGGCTTCAAGTGGTG
The DNA here is from genome assembly GCA_017639245.1 of Myiopsitta monachus. Lineage (NCBI taxonomy): Eukaryota > Metazoa > Chordata > Aves > Psittaciformes > Psittacidae > Myiopsitta > Myiopsitta monachus. The sequence continues at coordinate 49,037,371 of CM029925.1, read as the reverse complement.
CAAATAAATGTTCTCAATGTGCCTGGAAGTGGTTTCCAGGATGAGCTGCTCCATCCATAAACCTTCCCAGGGATTAAGGTTTAATCTTCTTAGATAACATGGAGTAAAATATAACATCAGTTTCTATACAAATAACAAGTATATGGCTTGTTGCTGCTTTCAGACTGCAAACGAGCAACAGAAGATAAGAGTGGCTGGTCAGCAAGGCTGTGTTAAGGTTTTCCTCTGATGCATTATAGAAGACCTTAAGCAACTCCATCTTCCAGCATCTCTTCCACCTAAACTGCTACAGCTACCACATTAAATAAAATCAGCAAACTGAAGTTCACTGTCTTCTTTCCCTCTTCCCTCCCCAGGCACAAAGCTTCTTATGCTGTCCTTTTTAAAGATTCTCTGTATCAGTTGCTAAAGTGTCATTAACTGATTGCCTACAAAGGGGAGGGATATTGCCAGTGGTTCCTCCAATTGTTTTGAGAAAATGTAGGGAGATCCAGTACCTTGTGATTATTTTTTCCCCCGAATGCTTTACTTGGATATATTGAACAAAACAAATGAACTTTTTTAATTTTATGAATGTATTTAATAGAATCTTCCAGTAAACAATCAATGATAGTGATTGCTAAGTGATAAACGGCCATGTATGCTGTGCATCAGCTTCAAAGCACGTCAAGTTCAGAATAAAACCAAATCTCATTTTTGCATTAAAAACTTTTAATTGCTTTCAGAAATTGATTGATAAGGCAGAAATGTTGTGGAGGCAGATCCCTTCTTATATTTTTGGCCACCTGATCCATTAACAGTCCTGGATCACCTTGATAAACTCTGTGTTAACAACAGGTTGGGTTTCTTTTAGCCCAATAATTTCCAATAAGGCTTTCAATTAAAATGCATAAGGAATTTTTTTGCCTATTAAATGCTTATAAAGCAAATGAAGATGAAAAGTAGTTGGACACAGCAATAATAAATATCAGTTTACAGAGTTTCATTAAACTCTACTCAGACTCTAGCTAATAGTGATCAGATAAATACAGAAAGGATGACACTGAAGCAAGTTTAACTCCTAGAGCTAGACTTCTTAGAAACAGTGGGAACAAAATTAGCCCAAATACATTAAAGCAGTGCTTAGCCTTTTATTCAATACAGGAAGAAGAGGACAAAAGAACAAACTCTCCTGTGCAATGTTACCATAATCACTGTCTTTTACAACCAACTAAATGAATCCTCAAAAGTTAGAGCAAGTTTTACTGTAGTTCTTGTTCTCCCATTATTTTCTGTGTGTATTAGTGTTGGATTTCACAGGTCATTTTCCAGTATCTGACAGAAAATATAGTGGCAGGAATGGTGTGCTGAAGGACAGTACGTTAAAAATTCTGTTAGTAGGGAATGAATCGATCATTAATACATAGAACATGCTCTCCCATGTCAGACTGGCTGTGAAAAACTCTGGAACTAACAGCAACTCACTGGTTAAGAAAAGGGAGAGTCCCAACAGCAACAGTTGGTAAACAAAACTGAAGGGAAAAGAAATGAACATAGCTTCTGATAGGGGATGGGAACTGAACACTAGCAATACTTTTGTTTACATAGAGGCTGCAGAGTCATTTGTTCTATCTAGTATAATTTTAGCTCCTTATTTCAGCAGCTTTACATGGCTCTTGGTTTGTTGGTTTTTTTGGTTTTTTTTTAATACAAAATGATTATTTTTTTCTATGAGACCAAATGTTTATTAAGTTTTGCTCTTTTATGGTATCATTTTAGTCATTCTGTTGTTAACCACCACATGTTGCTCCACTTCTACAGATTTTTCAAGCAGAGTTCAGATACAAGAGTATTTTTATCTTTGTCAGAGTGTGAGTCAGAGCTTTCTGTTCTGTCTCTTAGCTGCTCATCTATGGTCCATCCTGCGTTTCCCATGCCCCTCTCTGCCCTTGCATCCTCCTCTCCCACTCGGAGGAGGGACATGCCAGAGAGGAGGCACTTGCCTTCTTCCTCTACCATGCCCCTGGCTGTCTCCCCCCTCACAGATACTGTTGCAGCCCTGCGTGAGCCAAAGGCAGTGCCACCAGACACACATCCTTGAGCTCTCGCTACCTTCACTGTCATTGCCTGAAGCCATGCCTGCCTGCCGCCACTGCATCCTCTTGGACACCTCAGGTGAGTCCAGGGAGACTTGCTGCTGTCTCCTCATCTCTCCTTTAGCACTGGCAGGCCTATGATCTTACCGCCACCAAAAGCAAACTCGCTCTTTTCACCAGTGAGATATTCAGGTGCACAACAGGAAGGTCTACTGAGCCCAAAGTATTTGTTTGCTCAGGGGAAAAAAAGCATTCTTGAGCCTCAGCTACTGCTGGCCTCCCAAAAATGCTCACAGGAGTCCCCCTGACAAAAGCTATGAGAAAGTCCAGTCCTACTTTGCAGTATTAGATGACTTAGGGGGGAATCTCACAAGTTGTGAGAATTTTGAAACAAAACCATTTTTCTGCAAACATAACCTTTTGAAATAACCTCGTTTGTGACGAGACATCATCAGCTTCATCTCCATTTATGATGTCAAGAATTGGAAAAAGGAATTTGAATGAAGGGATAAAGCTATACTGTTACACATTTAAGGTCTGGACACGTGTAGCTGTAGACACCATCAAGTACTTCTTAAGCATTTTAATATCGAAGTGGTTATTTTCTTCTTACTTGAATGAAACATGTTAACCTGTAGTTACATATGATAAGCATCTCCCACCAACACATCATCAGGCAGCAGTTCCTCCCTTAGCACCTGAGCTCAGGCACCCGGCTACAGTCAAGCAGTTGAAAGAATGTGGGCTCCAGTCTAGCTTAGTATTTGCATAACATTTTCACCTTAACATCACATTTCAATTCAAAGACAAGTATTTCTGTAATTAGTTACACCTCTTACAGAAGCACAAACCAAAATGACAAAATGTCTATTAACAGTATATGATCAAGCAGTGCTACAGAACATGTGGGGTTTTTTGTTGTGTTTGTTATTTTTTACAAGTACATAAGCTTAGATGAAGCCAAGTGAATTCAGTTTGCACGAACAAGGAAAACAATGCATTAAAGGAATATACACACAACTTTCCAAGTCCTGATGAAAATACAAGCCTAGCTGTAGAATATGCATTTAACTTTGTTTGCAACCTTTCCCCCTATTCTGGAACTTGTAATTTAAACCACTGCTAAATGGGCATGACTGTGCAGCACCTGCTCTTCCTCCTGCTGTTGGCATTACACAAATGATTTTTAAAATTTCTTCTGACTTGCCTTATGCCAAAAGCTTTCATAACAAAAAGTACCGCTCAGCAGTGCCTCTGAAGAATACACTCTCACATGAACTGCAGTAATACAACATTTCCTTAGTCCAAGTACTGATAAAATTGTAATAATATTCGGATCATGTACAATGTCACTGTAGTTCATTAACAGCAATCATTTAAAAAGCATTTTTGATTTGAAGCTGTCTGGAAATATTCCTGTGATTAATGGGGGAGAAGAGAACACACTTGCTTCATGCTGTATTTGTAATGATCATTAGTAGATCATTATGATCATTAATGATCATTAATGATCTACTAACTCTTTCTTGATTTAATGGAAGAGTTGCTCTTGGGGGTTGAGAATTTAGTCCAATTCAGAAAGTCTGTGTCTGTTTTAGTTGCAGCAGAATCCATTTAGCAACTGCATTATCCACTAAAACCAGGATTATTTTTATATTATTTATAATAATGGGTTAGGCAAGAAAAGCAACTGAGAAGAATGTGGTTGGTTTGTGGAGTTGTGTTGGTTTTGTTGTTGCTTGTTTTTAACGTCATCTACTGGCAGATATGACTTTTGCAGCTTTTGCTAGTTCATGCATCAGGTGATACAACTGCCACACCAACACACCATCAACTGGAAATGTACATGGACAATTCACCCCAGGAAACAAAGTTGGAAGAAACAAAGGCTGGAAGCTGAACTCTGGCTGTCCCAGTGCTACTGAGCAAAATCCCTGTGATTAAACTGGCCTCAGCTGTTACTATGCTTACTAATTGCAGGTGACACACGTGAGGCAGGTTCATAACCTGGTTTCAAACAGGACCCAGTGTCAGCTCACCACCACGACCTTTCAGTGTGGACCTGCCCCTGGCCCCACAGAGATCCTACTTGGGCACAGGCTCCCCTAGGCCAGGGCTGCCTTTCCATGAAGAAATCCACATTCCAAATGGCTATGATTAATAATCACTTCCTGGACTAAACAAAGGCCATTTTTATCAACAAAAGGTGAATACAGGCCCCTTTAGGTAGGAAGCATTATTTTTTATTCAGTGTTAAATCAAACTGTTGACCCAGTGGGATAACAGATGCTTCAATTTAAGCAAATGCTTAAGTGATTTACAAGACAGAGAGAACAGTGTCTGATATCTTGCAGATTCTGCTCATAGTGAAAATTAATGTTTTGCTCTAAACTTTGAGAAAATTCTCTTCCTATTCTGACAACTGCACATAAAACATTAGTTGTTACTCAGTCATGCAGAAGTGCTAGTTATTTCCAACCCTAGGAAAAAATACAGATGATGCACACAGCTGAAGTGCACTTCAGAAAACAAAATCGAGCCAAGCATAATCACAAAAGTGATCTTCTTCATTTAAAAACAGTGGAACAAGGAGGTAAGATTTACTCTTGGGATGATTCTGATCTGAATTAAAGATTCATCGAGCTCAGTAATTAAATGCTTAATAGAAATCTATGAGATGTTGATAAATCGGTTTTTCCATTTGCCACGTGTATCCATATGCTGCGATTTATGGCTCATTATTTTTCTGTGATTTCCCCCTTCTTCCCATTCACCCTAACCCTACTTATCCTACCACAGCAGCCATAGGTTTATTGTGCCTGTTACAATGCTTTGCTATCATTGAAGATATTTATTCAGCTGTTTGTGTGAAAGGTAAGAAACAAAAAGATAGAGGGTGTTGAGGGAAATAGGTTAGTTCTACTATTGTCACAATATGCTAAAAAACTAGTAGTAGTATGAAAAATAGAGCTTCTTGTTTATTAACATCCTGAATTTGACTACCAGCCATGTTCATAATATGCTTTGAAAACATTTTGGGGAAGGTTTTGCTCAAAACAAAACCAGAACCACCCCATCCCAACAGCTTTAAGTAAGAAGCAGTCTTAAAAAAAAGAAGGAAAAAAAAACCCTCAAACCATGGTGATAGTTATTTGAAGGCATGATGAAAATGAGGCAATGTTACAGAATTTGTAGTGGATGGAAAGGAGCGAGGAAGATGATGCAGCTGGTTTATGGCCATCCCACCAGTTGCTAGCTGAAGACCTTGCTGTTGGCCAAGGCCGTTCAGCCTGTGTAATGGTTCCTCTGGACCAAATGCCATTGTGATGTCCCCAGTGGTGTTCTGGTTGTCACATGGTGGGAGCTGCCAGAAACTCATCACATGAGTGAGATCCATGAAAGGCAGGCTTGTAGTTTCAGCTGCTGCCTCTGTCTCCTTGTGCCCTGGGTACTTGTTAGTATCCCCTAGAGGCCCTGAGGAAGCTTCTTCCAGACTGATTTTGTGGAGAGACTGAGGTTCTGTTAATGGCAGGTCCTCAGGAAGATGCACATTATAACCTTTAACATCCACTTTTATTGGTAGATTTTTGAGGGATCCTGCTGCAAATGAGGTAGAACTAAGGTCATATTTATTAGGTTGATGCAGGTTCAGGTTGGTAGGATCAGCTGTTGAGCATGGTGTGGTATGGACAGTTGGAAGGCTGTCTGCACAGCCCATCCTTTGCAAATGAGGAGAAGGATCAAGAGGAAGGGCAGTTGGTAAGCTTGGCTGGGAATGAAGAATGTATTCTTCAGATTGTGAACTATTCAAAATCCCATTCTGCACAGAGGCACTTTCAGGAAAAGGAGGCAGTATGCTGGCATCTTGTTTCAGTCTTAGTGGAAAAAGCTGGTCAAGGAGACCCACTGAGTCACCATTCTGCAACCTGGTCTTGAGCAGTTCTTGTGGATGGGTCTTCCTAGTATGGCGAGTCAAGTGGTCTTTCCTCCCAAACCTCTGGGCACAAAACTGGCACAGAAAATCTTTGCAGCCTGTGTGAACTACCATGTGACGCCGCACATCTTTACGGGTATAGAAGTGACGCTCACAGTGGTCACACTTATGTTTCTTCTCTTTCGTATTGCCAGTTGGCCTCCCTGCATGGCTTTTAAGGTGTTCCAACAAAACTTCAGTACCACCAAACTCCTGGGCACATACCCTACAGGTAAGGTCCCCACTGGTGGCTGCATGAAGAGCCAAGTGTCTCTTATAGCCTAGCTTGGTGTTGTACTTCTTGCCACACTCTTCACACTTGAAGGCCATCTTGTTAGGGTCATGAGTCTGAAGGTGATTCTTTAGATGGTCTTTCCTGTGAAAGGTCTTTTCACAGTAGCCACACTGGTGAGACTTCTGCGGAGAATGAATGGCTGAGTGCCTAAGACAAAAAAAAAAACAGACAACAAAAGTTATCTGCATTTACATTTACTCTAGTGCCTTTACTCTGGCAGCTTTGAGACTTGAAAAAACTGTCACTCTTGAAGAAAGGCATTTTCACAAGTTCTCAGATTATTAGTAATAGCCTAACTTTTTTGAGGGGAGAAGGCGGCATTAAAACACAGAGTAGGTTAAAACTGCTCAAAGTAATCTTACTGAGTAGCTGCCGCAATTGCTACTCAGTTTTCTCCAATTCTGCCAAACCAGGAATAACAAAAACTGGAACTCAGGGATTAACTGTCACTAGGACACCCCAAACTGAAAAGATGTCCTTGTTTTTTTCCTCACACCCCCACGAGAAAAGGAGCGTCTTTAGGGCTGTACCTGAGCAGTTTATATCTGGAAATGAAGGCTTTTGTGCATCCGTGCTGCGAGCACTTGTAGGGGCGCTCCGCTTTGTGCACGTAAGTGTGGACTCTGCGCTTGTTAATAGAATCAAATATCTTTCCACAGAGTCGGCAAGGGTAACTGTCCACCTGCTTCACTTCTCTTCCCTTCAACAGTGAGGACCGGCCATTTCTCCATTTAGGTATAAGCCTCACAAGGGCATCACAAGGGCTTCCTGAGCTGGCACAGCTAAGCTTCGCAGCAGAGGAAATGGTCCCGAAGCACTGAGCAATGCTTTTGCCTAATGCAGCTCCTCTCAGTTTCTCTTTGAGTTTGCTTTTTGCTTTTATGGGTCCCAGTTTATTTGGTGGTCTGATCCTGGTGGTAAGGACTCGGTCTTTATGGATACACTGGTGAGATTCCAGCAAAGCAAAAGTTGCGGAAGTGCCTCCACAGCTGGAGCATATCCAAGGGTCTGCGGGCTCTTTCTGCAATGAGAACAGAAACAGATCTTTCTTATTATCCATTCTAATGAAAGGTCACATTCTCACTTCTCATCTTCTTCTGGGCTTTGCCAAGACTTCTTGTTGTCCCTGGCGATACTTACTTCAATATACTACCACACAGATTTTCAACTGGAAATGGATTCTCTCTAGGAGTCTACAAACTCAAAGGAAAAAATATATGGTTGGCTGAATACCAATTTCCGTGGTTTTGTTTAGTGTTTACTGTAACAGTCCTGAGTCCTTCACCTTTGTTTACCTGTGCCTACTGAATTTCAGTCTCTACATTTGTTTCTTTTACAGAATTACTCATAAAGGCAGTTGCAAATTGTACTTTATCCTTAGACTGATGCAGTTTATCTGCTATTGCGACCATACATGAATTAGGTGGGGTTCTGCACACAAATGTAATTTAGCCGTACAGGATTTCCCTATGTTTTGGGCTGACTCCATAGTTTACTAGACAGCAAAGATCAATGTCTTCAGGACAGACTTCCTCACATTTGGCATCACACCTCCTTAAATTCAACAAGAAACACCTTTGGTTTGTGCATCTCAAGCCTATCCTGACTTAGAGGCATTATTGTTTTTTGGTAAGCAGTGCATTATTCGAAAGTACTATTTCCATGGAAAATGAGTTATACTGGGTTCAGTTGAATTCGCTTTAAATATTGATATTCTAAAAATTCCACAGAAAAACAATTACAAAAAAACCGCAGTCACTGATGAAACATACTTCAAGTTAATACATGACCATGTACTTTCTTAGCTATCTCTATGTTTTACATAACCTTCTCATAACCCATATTTATTTTCCCTTGCTTTTGGGCTATCTTGCTCTGAAGAGCACGGCGAGTCTATGTCCACTCTGTCTGTAATTACAGACTGAGCCCTCCTCTCTTACCCATGTCTGATGCTGTGGCTCTCCTACACCCTTCTGGGCCTCATACATGAAAGCAGAAATGGGATTACTTCCTTTCCTGTAGCACCTCTGAATTCCTGGTTCATTTGTATTCCCTGTTTAACATTTCCTTCTAGCTCAGGTATCCATCTTCATGGCCACATTTTCAACACGTAACAATTTTTTCCTATCAGTTTAAGGATTCCTATTGTCATATGAGGGGAAAGTATTAGGGTTAGAAAAGTTACGGCACAGGAAAGACTGAAATAATCACTGCATCAGCTGACCATCTGGACAAAGCATAACAAAGACAACCTGATGAAAGAAGTCTGAGGCTGGACAGCTTAGTTATCTACAAATTAGTCCTTTCAGCACATCCCACTTACTTCTGGCTACATCTAATGGCTCCATTGGATTATAAACATAGGAAGAGTAGCCTTTCTCTGAGTAGCTGTTTGGTTAAAATTGCTCTTGGCTTTGTGGTCTACCTGAGCATTACCTGAGTTACATAAAGAGAGACAGCATGTAAATAAATCGTAATTTACTATGTCTGGTGATGGCTTATATGCAGATTATGAGTACTTACTGCTACTGGAGGCAAAGGACAGACATCAGATTCTTCTTTAATGAAGACTGCAGAAGCTTCCATAAATTTGGCATAATCGGCAGCATACCATACTTTCAATTCCGTGTGCGGTTCAATTGGCTGTGAATGGAAGAAAATGGCACATGTTTACTTCTGTCAGTTTTCCTACATCAAATAATATGCAAGATTGGAGGGGTGGGAGTGTGGGAATTTTTGTCCTTACCCAAGTTGCATTCTTTGAATCTCTTTAAATTTTTGGTAAATTAGTTTCAAGATTTAAGCACTTTTTGAGCATTACTATCTCCTAGGGCTTGTCACTTTCAGAGCTTCTAAAAGCAGAAATGTGTATGTACAGATTGTGAGGGAGAGTAGCAGGATTGGTGCCTCAGCCCACATGACCTTTGCTCAGTGGGATCACAGAATCAACTAGGTTGGAAATGTGTTTGTCTGTAATGTCCAGCCATTCAGCAACCTTTCCAAACGATATCCTCTGCCTGTTCCTTGTTATCTCAAAGCCTACTGGACACACCACTTAACTACAGGTACAGGCAAAGGAAAAAGGCATCATGAATGTACAACAGCTTGGATGCCTTTGGGTTATGTTGCACTCACTGAGCACGGATGCAGTGCTGATCAACATGTGGCCTGCAAGTGAAATTTGCATGTATCAATGCACTAGCTGAAATGTGTCAGGCTCACTATCCATGTGCTTTATTGTACCTCTGCCCTCCTTTCACTGAAGCCTTCGCACACAGGACTAAGGGAGCCCATAATCTGCAGTCTCTAATTCAGTCAGTCATGCCTGCCCAAATCTTCCCTTGGACTGGACTATGACCTTCTCTGACAAATACTTTCAGTCAATAATACAGCAAATAGAAAAAGAGAGGGGATGATTACACTCACTGGCTAAAGACCTATTAGTTATTTAAAAGCAAAAGAGAGAACTAACTTTGGGGTCACGATTTATATGACACCCCGGCTGCGTACACTATTTTCTCAATCTATAATAAAACGCAACATTGTTGCAACAGGCGTAGAGCCAATCTGCACTGTACTTCTAGTTTTATTTTAACTAAGCTTAAACTTGTGCCACTGAAAAGAACAAACTAACATGGAAGGAGAGCAGCTGAGTCTTATTCCACATGACAAATAGAACATCTTAAAATGCACATATTTTATACCACTGCTGTTGGATAAGTGTGGTACGTGAAAGACAACTTAGATTGTGAATGTTGACAAATGACAGGTAATTGTGTGTACAATGTCAAAAACTGAACTTTTAACTCCCAAACACAAGCCTGCTTGCCAGCTACAACCAGTATGGGTTGGTTGTATGTTTTGATTAACACCCAGCCTAAACAGAAATGGTACATGCTGAATTTTCTACTCAATAAAAGACAAGAGGCAGGCCCATCTCCAACTAGGAGGCTGACCATCCATTCTGCTCCTGCACACAGTCTGTTTAGATGGAGGAAACCAAGCCTGGGGGAGCATCACAGAGACAAATGCCTGGAGGTGCCCCAGGACCTTGGCCAGTGACCCCTGAGACTGGTACCCACAAACAGCTGTAGAGCATGATACAGTCATGACCTTCTGCCTGACACTCCTGGACGAGCAGTGATCTCCCCTGTGGGAAGCTGAGACCTAGTCAATGTGACTTGGAGGGAGAGCAAGTGCATCAGCTTAAGGTAAAAGCTCTGATCTCAGTAAAACAGAGATTAAACACCAGTATCTGAATCCACAAGTTGTCATTTATTCTGCCACCTGTGACAATACGAGAAAGTGATGGCAGTGCCCATGTGAAACCTTCCTGTGATTAGACTAAGAACTGCAGATTATCTTTACTTCCTCATAATTCTATACTTTAAAAAAGGACTTATTTCTAGGGACTGCAGTCATTAGTTCAGCAAGTATGCTAATGGTGCTGTTAGCATGCCACTTGCATGTATGCTTTTGTAGCTGCAGTTTAACATCACCGAAATCCCATCTCTTCGTAGAACAGTGGGGAGAGGAGCCAATCCTTTTGCTGCCAATTTAACAGATTTTATTCAAAGTAGTTTGAGAAAACACCTTCATAACCAACCCTAAGGCAGGCTCATGCTATGACCAGCAGGGTGTGCCTACGTGTAGCAAAAGGCTATCTCTTTCACTGACCAGGACAAAATCTGCAGGATGCCTGAAGGACACCAAGACTTAGGAGAAATAAACCACAAGTCATTCCCTATGATACACAGCATAGTAAAGGTTCCAAGACATATTCTTCATCTTAAGATACTCTTCATGTCAGTATTCATTTCAGGATGCAACTCTATTAACGCCAAGGAGCAGAGTTCTGCTTAAGTCAGCAGAGAGCTGGATCAACAGTATTTAAATTACACTGGAAACTGTAAGTTACCAGCTCATAACTGCAACTTCTTAGAAAAACATTTGTTCATGCTTTCCAAATACAGTATTATTAATCCTATCAGTTCTACAAGTATAGCATGCATTTAAAATCAAATTGAAATCGTGAATTGTACGGACTGCACAGCCTAAACAGTGTTTCAGATTAGCATATATTGGTTTACATTGATTTTCTTCTAAAAAAGTAATTATTTTAATAGGACTACAAAAGCAACTACACTTCCTACTGTTATAAAGGATTTTGAAGGTGTGAAATGTTATCACTATTAACTTATTTTCACATCATCATCACTGTGTCATAAATATTTTTCTAACCAAGAAGGTGGAAAACAAAAATGGAGGAACAAAAGTAAATACATTTCTGTGGGACAGCCACAGAAATACATGCCAGTCTTGGAAATTAAATTGAAATGATGGATTTATAACTTCTTTTGACTAATTATTTTTTTAAAATGTTGCTCACAGTGATATACAAGCATTAGCTTAAAAATTAAAAAGGCAAACAAATGTTCAACATATAGACTTCATTTTCCTAAGGGTATAAAACAGTAAGTTCTGATTAAAACAAACCTCGCCTGAGAAAGTGGCCAAAACAAAACACAAGACTTAATGTTCCACTGTCTTTTATACATACAGAGTACTTTGTTCTATCTCCTCAAAGGCACCGTTCAGCATCTCTATCATAAACTGATCATTTCATGGCAACATTGCAGTAAGTTCTGCAGTTAAGTTTTCAGAGCATTAATCAGCACAGAAAATAGCATGTAAAGATTCTACTGAGCACCTGTGCCTGAGCACCTGGTAATGTGCTTGGAATTCGTATCAAAAAATGTAATAAAGGAATGTGTTTGTTCTTTCCAGGATGAGGTACATGTTGAATGTAACAATGCTAAATAATCTCACTATGTACATATCTGGAACTGAAGTTTACAACATTCATGTTTAAACATTGCCATCATAAATGATATTTCTGTTTCCCTCTGCTTGGTTTATTTGCTACCCATGACAGCAAGTACACACCACCTTCTACTGGAAAATGCCGTATGCTGCTTGCTTTATTACAGATTAAGTGATGTAAAAGGTGGTATGTAATAAAGATCCATTTAGCAGAATATAATCAATCTTTCGTCTGTAAAAGTGTTAATCTTTCAGAAACTTTGCTTATAAATTTCCATTTGGATGACGGGTGAAACAATGTAGGTTCAATTACCTTAACAGTTGTGAAGTAGACTTCTCCACAGTGCTGATAAGCCACAAGGGTCTGTTCTTCTTGGTTCCGGGCTAGTCGGACAAACATCATCCAGTTTCCACAGTCTTCATTGGGAGTGTCCAGAAAATACTTCCCTCCATCTTTCAATACCTGAAACAAAGGAAGAGGACAGGAGAAGGAACATGATAAAACCAAGCCCTGTACAGAGGCATATAGTTTTCTTTAAATCAGAATCACGGTTATCAGTTATTTACTCTGTCTTGGTCATACGTCCTTTGAAATCGTGGTTGTTTTGAAATAGATCACTCTTAAAGAATACCAAGTACAAAGGAAAGTGAAGAATGAATACCTGCTGAGCACCCAACTACTAAAATAACTGTACGCTTTTGTATTTCCAGTTTATATTTCATCATTTTTGTGTTATATAAAGATAATATTATAAGAACTAAGTGCAGGCAGGTAGAATGATAAGCTTTATGCCTTAATGTACTTCCTGAGTACTTGATAATCTCAAACTTCAATGCTGTATTCAAGCTACATTTTGAGTGGAACAATTGTATAACTTGCGTAGTAAGTCCAAAGAGGTAGCATACAATATAATGGTATTTTAACAGTCTTCTCTTTTTCCCCTTAACAATGTAAAAGTAAATACTAATGAACAATTGTGTCAGAAAGATCTTTTTCGTCTACTTCATTCTTTGAGACTCCTTTCCAAGACATTGCATCTCCAAGACAAATGCTCCCAACCAATAAGGCAATTGCTTTTCTGCAATATAGTCTTAAACACGGACAGCTGAAGCTGCACAATAGATGTCAGCACAGCATGTATCTGTTCTACCAACCACGTAACTGAGCAACTAATTGCAAGAACACCCACTGTATTTCCATTGCTTCTGGGAACTATTTTACCAGACTTTATCATGTGTCTGATGAAGACATACGCCTGTTGGACAAGTTTGGTCACACACTCAAAATGCTGCTACGGAGAGTCAAGGCAGCCACTGCTGTCATATAAGAAAACTGGACTCTTCTGAAGAAACAGTCCGTTCATCAGCCAGAGCTACACTTATCACTGTATGCTTTTAAGCAAACGCGGCTGACTGATAGAGGATAGGGTGTGGTTTACAATGGCTTGGTGAAGAGGAAGGAACTGGGTGCTTAGCTCATCCATGCTTGCAAGCTGGTTACAGAAGTACATTTGCTGCAGAAAGAGAAGCACTAGTTTCTGCTTGTGACAGAAGTATGTTTAATTCCACATAAGAATTAAAGTGTCTCATAAAAAGAAGAGATTTATTTATGGAGAACAAATCTTCTCTGGTGTCAACAAGCCATGAATATCCCACAGAAGGATAGTGTTACTTTCCTGGAAGGCTATTCACGTGACTTCCATGAGAAGATGAAGTTTACATCAATTTCTGAAGCTAATTACTTTTGCTCTTAAATGCAGCTACAAAAGTATCTGTATCTATGCCTTCCTCCACAAAACACAATGTTTTCCAGTCCCAAGCCTCTGGAGAAAGCTCAAATGAAGGCATAAAGCATGTCACAGGACGGCTGCTGCTTGTCCCCCTCTCCTGAGGGGGTGAGAGGGCCTGATTCAAAATGCAGTCCTGATGGAGGCTGTGGCTTGACCACAGATTTGCTGTATGACACAGAGGTGTGCCCAGGCATGATCCCATGCAGCAAAATGCAAAGATGGGTCTAGAGGATTACAATCAAATATCACTCCCAAGGAATTCATGTGGGAAAGCTTGTGCATGTAGATATGTCTAAGCTAGGTTGGTCCTGAGAGACCGTGGTTTGTGCTGGATAAAGCACAAACAACAGTGTCACAGTCCAGATGAGACAATCAGTATCTGCACATGCAACAAGGGATGGTACCAGCCCAAATAACAGTCTAACTAAATAAACTGCATTAGTGCACAGTGTGTCAAAGTTTATATATAATCACATCAATAAAAAGTGTTTCCCCATCCCTGCACTGTTCCTCCCTATCAAGCAGGTGTCTTAGCACATATTTCTGTCAGTATTGCTAACTCAGTGAATAAGCTTAACCCTCCCAGTCATATGGTGTTAAGCATAAATCTTATTTTTTTATCTGGGTAGACAGTACTATCCTTGTATACTTTCAATAGCCATGCTCTGTGAATTATCAAGAGCTGTTAGACTGAGAGATAAATCATTCTGAAAGTGGTAAAACTAGCAAGCAGGAATGCAAACTTCTAGAAAACACAATACAAATTAACATTTTGGTACTTCAGGTTGTGCTGTGCTGTCCAATAATGCGATTTGCATTCATATATACAGATCAGGAGTAAAATTCACTCACTAAATCACAGAGCAAATTGAATAGTTAAATGACATGAATATGAACTGATTAAAATACATTAATATGAACTGCTAAAGAAACATACACACTTCATAGTAAGTCACTGGGTTTTTACCTGCAGGACTAGCCTGCTGTCATCATAGCAGGTCAGTTTTGTAGACAGTTGACCAACATAAGGACCAAACTGTGTTCTCTTCTGTATTACTTTCTTTGCAAATACTCCAAGGACTATGAATAAAAAAAATATCAGTCTAATGTTAACATATAGATAACAAATTATTTCTTGTATATTGACAGTTGTGAAAATGGAGATAAACACAATAGTGTGGAACACATGGATTCTTCTTCTAGACAAATAACCCAGGTAAATAATTCCAATGGAAAGAATCTAAAAAAAGGATTTAAATATGGACAGAGTTTTTTTAAACTGGGCATTACACTGAATACAAAAGCGCCTAAAATCATGACAGAATATTAAACTGAGTATGCAACATGAATGTGTTAATACTTTTCAATCTAAAAGCTGATGTTATCACAGTGCTCTGTTTGTTGACATAACTTGAGGTTGTTCTCTCCTAGTGTGAGTGGAGAGAATTTGTAAAACACAACATTAGTTGTGTTAATCATTCTAGTTATTCCTCTGCCCAATACCAATGGTGTGACACAATACGCGACTTGTCATACTCTTTCTGAAACACAATCTAGGAAGGACTAATTTTACACAAGATAGCTTTGTAAAATTTGTATACTAAAGATTTTGCTCCCATGTTCAAGTGTGGGCATTCAAATTGTCCTGCCCTCTGAAGGAAACAACAGTCGTTCTAGAATATGAACTGAAGATGGTGCAAAAGGTAAATTAACCCCGTGTGTTGTTTTGAGTTTGCAGGGGGTGGATGAGGGATGCTATTTACCATTTTGTTTCTGACATCTTATTGAATACTCTTTCCTGTTCTGCATGCTTAGGAAAAAAATAAAAAAAAGATAATGTAATAGTGCATGCTATTATTAGACACAAATTCAACATTCATTAAACTTATATTGACTGACAGAGCTAACTGCTCACACCTAAATGTCACACCAGGTCTGGCTAATGTCCTACCATCAGTCTTCATCAGTGCACTGAAGTTACTAGAAGTCGGTCATGAAAAAACAGTAGCTGAATGTGAGCTTTACCTTTGCTCAGCTGAAAATAGTCTTCATACGGTTAACACCCAGTGATTACAACTTGAGTTATTAATGAAAAAAGCCAGCATTAGTCCTTTTGCCTCCTCTTTCTCAAATGTGGGAAAAAGAGCTAAAATACTTACTTTGCTGGTTTCCAGCTCGCAGCTCCAACACTCGCAAAGTGAGGTAATGAGGTAGGGTGAGACGGGCTCGGCTAGGAATTACCCTGTCTTTAGCCCTGATGAGTGGTCCGTGGAGTTTGCATTCTCCTATAAGGCTTTTACCGCAATCCTCACACCCTACAAATCCAGAAAAGGCAGCCTGTTAAGAAAAATGACACACTTGCCGTCCAATATAGTCTTCTCTGATCCTGTCAGCTTGAGAACACATCTGGAATTACCAATGCTTTTCTTCACACCACTGTTCTACCTTAGGTAGTGAAAAAACTATCAGCAATCCAAAACTGAACGAGGACGCTTTGAAATAACACCTCCAGTTTGTGCATTCTCTTCTGTGCAAATTGGTGGGTCCTGACCTTCAAAGATTTATACGCGTTTATTTGGAAGTGTCGCAAGCCATGCTTTTGAAAACTAGGATGGCAGCAAAGCTGGAGCTTGCAGCACACACACCTATAAATTGAGGGGCATAGATTTATATAGAAATGAGAAGGGTAAAGTTGCAAGTAATAATAATAACCAAGGTAATTTGCAGAGATCCAAGGAGTCCAACAAAGATCACTGTAAGTTTGTGAGCCTTCACATACTATTCTCAATAGAAGACAAGAACCTCATTGTACCATGAAAAATGAGTACGATGAGTCTTACAATGACAACTCAGTTGACAATCATGCAAGGGCAGCCTTCTCATAGACTATGCTGCCTGTGGAAGTAAGCAGAAGGGGTATGCCGCATCTCCCAGTCATTGGTTCACAATAATGACATCTGCAGGCTGAACACATGCACCATCCAGAGAAGCCATTAATGAGAAATACATGTCTGCAAACTTGACTTTCCTCCAGCACAGTGAGGTACTTTTGGTTCACTGTAGCTCAAAGTGGTTGCCAGGGAAACTCATACAGAGCAGCAACACAACTGAGCAATGAGACTCTCCAGCAGAAGGTCATCCTGGCACTGGTGTCACACAGGGCGATGGGAAAAAGGGGACTTCTTGCACAAAACCTTTTTATAGGCAGTAGAAACCAAACCAGCGAGCCAACAGCACTTCACAACTGAATTAAAAGGAACAGCTGATATTGGTCATCCATGACTACCTCATTTTGTTTTACTCCTGAAAACCCTGCAGAGCAAGTCTATTTAGTAAGCGACAATAAAGAGCAGAGGAGGGGAACCAGAACAGCCCAAGAGAGCCCAAGGGAGCCATGGGACACTAGCAAAGACTGCAGCAGGAGAGATGAGGCTTCACCTCAGACAGGGCTAAAGAGAGGTCAAGAGAAGCATAAGGGCTCATGCGATACTGCCTAGAAAGACACTGGAGATAGTCTTCAAGAAAAGACAGTAGCACCCCATATTCAGGGTAGCTCAAAAAGGCTTCAGTTTGTAAATACAAGTAGGCACGTGACTAAATTACATGCCTCAAGAGCCTAGTCCAAAATCTCCCAAAATAAGCCTGACGTGTTTGTACTGGGTGCTCCAGGCTCTCCATCAACTTTACATAAGGAGGAAGGCTTGCATGTTGGTCTGGCTGCAGGCACTGCAGCCGTCCATAGTTTTCAGTTTGGGAATCATGTAATATTTCTTTTGCCATGGCTCCCAGACTGCACACCTGCACTATGAACAGCTGAAATACATGGTTTTTTGCTAGTGCTACAGATAAAGAACATAGCACTCTACAGCCATCACTTAACGATGCACAAAAAATAAACTATACAGCTGCAAGACAGATTTTTCTTGTTACACACTGGTTTCTCTACCTGAAAGTCCTTTACAGTGAGACTGCAAGAAAAGCAAAAACTTTCTTGGTGATCTAACTTAATTGACTTTTAAATAAATTCCCATCAGTCTACGTCTTCTGAGGGCAACAAAATTATTATGGCTTCCTGAGCTTACCTAGAATAATAGCGACTTTGTCTCAAGTCAAACAGCTCCTGCTTGGAGAGTTGTTGTATGCAAACTGCTGAAAAACATTACCAAAAGTAAAATGGAGACAAAGAACCGCTGTTCAAGAGAGGATGTATCTAATCAGAAAGTACACTACCTTATCAATACGTGCCATGCCTCTGTGATTCATCACTACCGAGCTCCTGAGCAAACCTTCCAGCCGCACTGGGGCGGAAGCTCACTGAAAGGCTGGAAAGGGAGAGCAGGGGAAAAGGGTCTCCCTTGAACCAGCCTCCAAATTAGGCACTCATGCCCCACCACCTAACCCGCCTTGTACCTCTGGAGCCAAGATGTAAGGTCTGAAATGATATGTGAGGTTTAGATACTTGGGAGGAACTCCTCCGTTAATTAGGGATTGGTTTACATCTAAATTAATGCCGAGCATGCCACTGAGCTTAGTGGCCACAGAGATGACTCTCCAGATGGCACACTTAACTGGTCTGAGGAAGCCATCAGCTAGCACTGAATTAAAAGAGCTGGAAGTGGTTTTTTAAGCAACTTGCTAGTCTGGCTTGGGATTCGATCTGTATTACTGTGTGGCACCCTGAACTATCCAGAGCTGCCATGGGCTTGTTCTAGGATTTTCTATGTTTCATTACATGTGATGTGAAGATAACTAGATGATTTAGCTATTTAACAGCCATCCCAGAATTACATTCACTATGTAGCATTTCTATCCCCACACCAGCATGTTAATATCCCTGACTGAATTTACTGCACACTAAAAATTGCCAGGTGTAACAGAAGCACAGGATAGTTATCCTAAAGGATAACTTCAGGGACTACCCTGGGGAGTGGGGGTCTTTGTAATTTCTTCCCCCTGAACTAACAGAAAACTGTCAAGTTCACATTCTTCCTCAGAGGCAGTTACAGACCAAGTCATGATCCTTTGTATTTGAATGTTAAACTACAGATGCCATTAGTGAAGAAAGTATGCAATATCATAGCTGCAGCATGGCACCGGTTTGCAAAGCTCATATAGATTTTATGTCCCCTTTTAACTTGGCTGCTTAAGCAACATGTAATTTTTTCAACAACAGCCTCAGAACACACTCTAACCTGTTCTGACATATGGAGCATCCAGCTATGGAAACAAAACACGCTTGGTTGTATTAGCACTAGGAATTAAATACACTTGGTTAGAAAAATCACCTGTGAAAAAGGTTTTATTTTTCTGCTTTGTGGATGCTTTTATGGATTCCTTGCTTCCTTTAATTGCAGTTACACAAGCAAAATTAATGGATTCAATACCATGTTTACAGGAATATTTGACAATGTGCAAGCATGCAAGAAAAATTAAAACTGCCCCCATTCCTCTGCTTTGCTGTGATCTAGATAAGCAGGTAACAAAAAGAAATAAATGAGATTCACAGGAGTTACAAGCTGCTAAAAAACAGATTGTATCATTTACTCTATCTTTAAAGCAGCAGAGCTATACTGTCTCCTAGAGAGTATTTCTCTATACTTTCTCTGTCTTTGCAATGATTCTGAAAAAGTTTCAAATAATGATTTTTATCTATCTGTAGATAAAACTACACAAGTTAACAGATTTTGCTGAACTCCACCACAGCACTGGGAAGGCACACATACAGAAGAGCCCAGCACAGGTGCAGGTCCAGACTCAGACCAGGTTGCGGGTGTGCAACCACCACTTTATTGCATGGATGCAAACAGGCTAAGAGAATGGTACATCTCCTGTATGCCCCAGCTTGTGACCCCTGCTTATGTCCTGCTGGACAGGCCAAGAGAAGTGTACATGTCCTGTATGTCCCCAGCCTGGTACCCCTGCACCTGAATGCATCTGCTCCGACTTCTGCCCAGCCAGAGGGAGGCATGGTTGGCAGCTGTGATTTTCCCCTGCAGTTTGGGTCACCGGAAAAATGACACCCTGCTGCCTGCAGGACGCACTCCCACCACATGGGCTGACCAAAACAGCCATAAGCATTCTTGGGGACAAAAATGGGCTGTGAGTGTGGCTCACCTGTACCATCCTCACTATGCTGGTGCTTCCCCCCAGTCCAGGTCTAGGTCTTGGTGAGAGCTCTCCTTTGCTGCAGACTACAGCTTGCCTTCTCCTCCAGCTGGCTCTGGAGCCAGCCACACTGCATGGGGACAAGCTCCTGTGGCCAGTAGTAGCCAAGCTTGTGCAGCAGCTCAGGCAAGCTGGACTTGAGTACAGTTAACAAAGTCACGTTTCCAAAACAGCAGCGCAGTCGGAACACGGTGCCACCCCACAGGCACAAGCCTAGCCTTGGGGAGAGCTCATTAGCATGGGCAAGGAGCCACAGGCTGTGGTTAAACAAAGTCCAGGTGCAAAGATAACAGGAGCTATACATAGCCATAGTAGGAATTGCCATCATTGTAATGATAGCTCGAACATACCACCAGCTCCTCAACCAATCCGAGGCAGAACACCACCTTTCAAAACCCAGTGCTAAAAACTAGATGCCTGTCATGCAGTCCTGCATTTTCTCCAACCTCTACTTTCAAGCAAGACTTACAGCACCTGAACACTTCAGTGGCCAACAAGATGCCTGCAGTACAATTTATATGCCCTGTGAAGGCAGAGTTAAATCATTCATTTTAAAACATTCACTTAGAGCAAAGATGCTCCGCAAGAAATGATTGTTGGCTGAGCAGCACTCAACATTTGCTGTGCTGTTTTGTAGCACTGGTATTAGATCCCAGGCACAGCGGGAACAAAGATTGGTGTACACAGCAGTTCAAATCCTAGCCTAATTACAATCACAAGATTTGCATAGAAAACAACAGTAATTTATCCCAGAGTAAAATTGCACTGCTCCATTAGCTTTGTTCAGCTTTCATGTAGAGGAATACTGCAAAAATACCTTGTGGATATTTTCTATGTAAAATATATTGCATGTGCACTACACCAGTCTCAGTTCTTATGCAAAGATACATAAGGTTTTCCTGCCCTGTGATTTGCTCTGTAGCACTTCTGCTTGAAAACCTTGTTCTACAATATAATTTATTTGGCAAAAAATTCGAAGTACTCAATTAGCAAACAGTTAATCTCAAGTTATTTTCCCATTATCGTGGACCACTGCCACATTTCCTCTGTAAAAAATGTTTATTAAAAGCCTTACGTGTCCCAAGTTTGATGTGCAAAATGCATTTACAAAGAGGCTGAAGCTCTTAACTGATTAATAATTCATCCTATTCATACTATAGCAAACCAGAACTTGTTATAATTAGCAGACTTCAGAGTAATTGCATTCAAATCTCATTAACTTCTGATACTTTGTCATGCTCAATTTTCTACTCGTTGATCTTCACTTTTTAACTGTAATAAATGATTCCTGGTCCAACACAAAAATAGATGAACATCTTTTCATGCCTCTTCTATCTCATACAACAAAGCTTTGTATTAGCAGAGAGTTACAACTGCTCAGCTATGTGTAGAAGAAAAGATAAATAGATCAGGAAACCACACTCCAGGCTGACTTTGCAGCCATAACTGCTCATGTGAGCAATGAATGGAAACTTGCACTTTCATGTACCACATAGCATATTATTTGGGAATCATGTATTGTATTTCCACACCCAAAATAACACACACACACCCAAACCAAAAAGGGTAAAAAGAAGGGGGGGGGGGGGGAGGGAGGATGGGAACCAGATTTATTCCTAAGCAATTGAGAGGGAAACTTTCAACAGATTTAAGTGGTGAGTTCCCAAGTCTTTGACACACAGAGACCCTGAAGCCTCTCAGTCTCTACCTGGTGGCACCAGCACAAACACTGTGGGACATGGTACTGCAGCCTTGTGCTGCCAACTCCATCCCTGGGCTTGCAGGCAAGTGGACCAGACAGAGTCCCTGAGAGAGGGAGGAGGAGTCCTGGTCCTGCGTAGGAGTGAGCAGCACCCTGTGAGTAAACACCTAAGCCTCGTTTGGGACCCACTCTCCCCAGGGAGGAGAACAGTAGGTGGTTTGCAAACATTCCAGTAATCATTCTTAACATTAAACATATTCATGAACATGATCTCACTCTACTGAAATGTAAAACTTTAAAATTAAGTTACTGTATTTGGAGACAAAACCGGATAAATAAACATGCCTTACTGCCACCCTATACGTTCAGTCAGACCAGCAGGTCAAGCTAAATCCCTCAAACTGGGACCCAGCACCACAGGCAAGCACAGCCCTTAGGCATCTTGACTCAGATGCTGCTCTGCAGTGACACTTTCCCTCACCTTGCCTCCATCCTCCCCTGCCTTTGTTCCCAAGAGGAAAGAAGATTCAGAGGGAGGGTACATCCTTGGGTCTTCAGCAGGAGACCATCCATCAAGGCACCTGCTCCTGCCTCACAGCAGTATGATCCTGTCTATTACAGGGTCTGTTCTTATGGAATAGACTCTATTTCATAGATGACTCTAGAAGGCAGGCTAAGCACTTACCTAACTGTAAAGAAATCTAATGCAAAGCACGTATGCATTTTCCTGGAAGACCCCAGTTCCAGTATGTACAATCTTCAGAACTCTTAAGACTATTTGTTATACAAACATATAAAAGATAGCAACAATTAGGATTCATTACTTGTTCCTAACAGGGAGAAGTTGATGACAGTAGAGCACATCTGGGAACAGTAAGTTTTTTGCCTGGACTATGAAATACTAGAACAGGCATAGCCAGAAGGAATTTAACCAGCTTCCCAGAAAAAGTCACCCTCCCACCAATCCCAATGATGCTTTCTAATGTGCTCCTTAGTGTCTAGCAAATCTTGGGAGCAGAATAGTTAGACAAGCTTCAAGGAGCACAGCCAGGCTGCGAAATTCAGCAGTGTGACTGCACACAGCAGCTTCAGCAGGTTCCCACAAGCCTTTGCAGCAGGATACCTGTGATACTCTGATGTGCCTTATAAATTTCACAGCTAGGAGGAAAAACAAAGTTACCTTCACTGTTTGAATACCTGAAAAGGCAGGAACTTCTGAGATTTTCCTGCAAACTGAAAGAAATAAAAAAGAAAACAAAACCAAACAACAAACCAAACAGCAAGGAAAGTACATAGGTGTTTGTTCTTGGTAGGTTCATTCATTAGAAATTAACTGAGATCAAAGCATCGACTGCTTAATTGAAAGCTAATTTCAAGAATAACCTTTTTCTGGTTATTCTTGGGACTAAAATGTACGTGTCACATTTCTGGCACACCACATGGGGTTTGGTTGCTATCAGAAGCCATATGCATAATAAGCATAGTTCATGCGAAGTCACTTCCCATACTTTACATGTAATAGCTTCTAATCAGCGTGAACAAAGCAACTTCTCTCATTGCTGAAAGCTGAATTCATTTCAAGCAATCAAATTGAAAAACGCAGTTTGATTTTTCAGCATTTTTTTAATTCCTTCTCTCCCTCCACTGGCTCGGCATGAAGTCATACAAAATTAGATCCAGAAACCGCAAAGGAGGTTAAGAGTAAATTCACAGAAACAGCTACTATTTTTTATGAGAAACACCCTCAGTCAGCATAGCCTGGTCCTACAAAATGCCCAGCAAGAGCCTACCGAGAGCCAAGCCTTTCTGCTATACTGCTCATCTCCCCCAGCAGCTGGTCCTGGTGCAAGGCTGTAGCTCCTTGCCTGTGACACCTTCTTGCTTTAGGTCTTCACTAGCACTGTCCAAACTACCTTGTTTTCATTCTGCAGACAGCAAAACTAAAATCCCTCTGTCCACAGAAATACAGACAGCCATCAAGAGGGTTATATTCAAACTGTTCATAAGCACTCTGTGGATTCTGGGCCACATGTTGCACCTCCTAATCTACATCTCCCACTGCACATGTTTTACCTCCCACAGCAAAAGTAGCTTTAACTGGTCCTCAAGCATTTTTTTTGTGAGGTTTTTGGCAGGCCAGTTGATTTATTTAGCGGATATCTTAATGCTACTGCTGTGATTTAACAGACACCAGAATCTTCTGTCTTTGTTCTAGCAGAAAAAACCCCAAGCACATATGTCTTGCTAAACGTATGTATTTATAAATACACACGCACACAGCCACACACACCATATCAAGTGCATTAATAAAGTCGACAATTTTATTCATGACAGGTCAACACCACAGTTTCAATTCTGATAAAGTGCAGCAACTGTAATGACTAACACTTCATATTAATTGAAATATTTCCAACCCTTGCAACATTCCCCTAAAAGGGAACCTTAGAATGGGTCTCTCACTGAACTTGGTTGTTATTGGCCACCAAGTCCAGTCATGTGGAGGAGACTGGTAGAAGGTTCAGTGACAAAACCACCTCTCCTTAGTTACTTGCTCTTCCACTTGGGACACAACTTCCAACATGGACGTGCAGGAACTTTCCCAGCAAAGATGCCATGGCTGGGATATATTTCTAGCTGCTTACTGGTAGAAAGAACCAGGCAGGTAGACAAGCTTTGGAGAAGGAAATATTAGTTTACCGTCAGATATGGCAGTGAGGAAGCCTGGCAAAAGAACAGTGAAGGGATGCTGTACTCATCCCGTGCCTGAAGAACTTGAGGTACTTAGAGGCAGTTACAACTAAATTAAGCAAGCTACAGCTACTGGCAATAAAAGTACAGTGTAAAAACCATGGGACTTGCTTCTGCAGGAAGAAGTCCATATACTCAGCTCTACTGATGTGTGAGTAGCCATATTATGAAAGAAGTAAGTCTGTGTGGAGAAGTGAAT
The DNA here is from genome assembly GCA_017639245.1 of Myiopsitta monachus. Classification (NCBI taxonomy): domain Eukaryota; kingdom Metazoa; phylum Chordata; class Aves; order Psittaciformes; family Psittacidae; genus Myiopsitta; species Myiopsitta monachus. The sequence goes on along the minus strand of CM029925.1, from coordinate 49,012,601 downwards.
ATTATGGAACTTAGAACCGGTGGGGGCTGAGACTTTGGAGGGCCAATACTGAAAGCACACTCCAATCCATATTACATTCAGTGGAAACTAAGTCTGAATAGAACTGGAAAATCAGTTAGCTTTCTCAGTGAACCATCCAAACCTCCACTGGCATTCCAGTTACCCCAAGGGAAAAAAAAGTTGGGTTTTGGTGTGGGTTTTTTTGACTAATGAAACCTAAAGCACATATTTAAAATACTGAAATGTAGGAGTCTTCTTTTAAAAGCATTGATTTTTTGTAAATGAAGGGTCATTAACAGCTTAGCAGAACAGCTTTAGCTCTTAATATGCATCATCTTCATAACAGAGGACACAGCCAACTACTTCTGTTATTACTTTCCTGATTTCCAACACGAAAAGGATACTAAATTCCCAGCTTCTCTGGGAACAAAATGGGTAGGAGACTCTCCTCCTAACCTTTACAATTCTGTTAAATTATTCTCCTCTTTTAGGGCATGAAGTGATTTCTTTTTTAAAATCAAAACCATAGGCATTGGCAAGCTCTGCTGTTAAACAGATGCAAAAGTTTGTCTTTGTGAAAAACATACTCACACATGCAACTTTCATCTGTGTTTCCATGTACTTGTTCTCTTTTTCCTGTGATCTAACATATACTTTTTTCCACTATGAAGACTTTAAATGGGAACTATAAGACAATTACCTAATGTCTTGAGACTGATACTGTACAAAAGAAATTACGTCCAGAAATTATGAGTTTCTTTAACAGACTGATTAAGAACGAGTAATAAAACTGGTAGCAACAAATGAGGCAGCAGTATAGTACATTTCCCTTACAATAACTATTCTTCTCAGGTATAAGGACAGCCTTGAGTCTAGTTCTCTAAAGCAGAGAATGATAAAATACATTATTATAGACTATTATTGGAGAATTACATCTGAAAGTTAGAAAAATGTCAGTTCAGAAAAAAATGCAACTATCTTCTGCAGATGAATAAACACAGATTATAATGTATGTCCATAAAGCTCTATTTATTTTCCTATTGAGAATCTCCATTTGAGATTAAGTAAAATCCAAAGACACTTCTTTTATGTTGCTGATTAATTTGTAGTTTCTTTAAACTATTTCCGAAAGTCACACAAATAAAATCAACAGTGGTCTTTGTTACTAGAATCTAAGAAGTAACCTTGCAAAGCAAAATTGCAAAGAATTTCTTCCCATTTTCATACTTCCCTAGCTCGAAGAATGAGATCAACAGATGGTAAAGGCATCGCCTTGGGAGAAATGTACCATTCCTCAGATATGTATTTGTATAACCCTGGTCACTTAATATGCATATTTACTTAGAGCTGTATATGACCACACATCCCACTTTGGTATATCTTACTCTATTGGTTGGAAATCAATTATAATATTCTCCTCCCACTTCAACAATGCCAATAGGTCACAATGATATTCGTGTTTTATAAAGATCCTTCATGTTAGAAAAGGCAAAGGGAAAACTGTCTTGCCAAAACACCCCCATATACTTCCTTCCTCATGAGTTAAATATAACACACTCTGCCCTGCCTTATCACCCAAGGCAGAACAAATGCCACCTTCTGTGTCACACATGAATCATCTACTTTCTTTTCCATTATACTAACTAAAAACACTCTGATCAACTGAGTTTTCCCACAACCGCAATTCTTTCCTATTTATGCCATTTTGACTGCCCAATAGCCCTCACCGGTCAACATTTTCATAAGACATCTAGATTAATGCTGTAATGACCTACAAATGTATCTGCTTTCCAACTTAAATGTTAACTGCAAATCAGCTTTAAATTTTAGCAGCTCCCAATGTCTGTCATGTATAAATATGCTTAAGTGAGGTCAAAACCTACTCCTAACACATTTGGATAACAATAATTGCAACAGAGTCCACAAACACCAATACCAGCCTGCTCGAGTTCAATGTTTTTACGTCTTTGTCAAAACCATAAATGCATTTGGCTTTTTTGCTTTTCCTTCTGAAAATCTTGGAAGCTTGAAGGTAGAAGGCACAAGCAAAAATGTTGACTCTCTACAGTTAAGCAATGTATTTGCATTTTCAGGATCACAAAATATTCTGAAGAAAGCATGTTTGCATATAGAGCCCAAACACTTCCAAGAAAACCAGATAAGCTATCTGCTGCAGAGAAGCACAAAATGAGACAAAACTAGTACGATTACTCGCTCAAAGTCACTCAAAGAAAAAATGCCAGACTGAGGAACACAAACTACTCTGATAAGACATTAAACTTCCCAAGCCCTTGCCCTGAAATCAGGGGACTACTAAGGAGTTTTCAAACAAGTGTATGCACACACAGACACTTTTAATCAGGTTTGCAACACAAGCTCAGCAATTCCTGCTGCCATGTAAGAATAAGACAGCACAACGGAAATTACTGTGTTCAGAGCTTGCCCTTAAACTGATGTAGGAAGGAATGACATTACTTAACCATTTTTCCTGCAGTCATAAGTGGACCACACCTGAAAATAGTAGCTGCGTGAGCTCAGAAATATTTTTCTTCAGTCACCAGAGAAACTAATATAGAAACTCTGGAGATTCATTCTCCTGTTTTCAGTAGAAAATTTACATATGAATTACACACCAAATTCCTTTGGTCTGATAAACTGTTCTGGACTCACACGCAGAAAACACTGCTTCTTCATTATCATCCTCCTCTTGCTATTTTTTGCTGTCTTTACAAAAATCTGTACATCTAAAACCAGCAAGAATAACGGCAAGTCTGTGCCTTGCCTTGAATCTGTGTATAGAAACAGAGGTTTGGAAATACATCCTTACACTTCAAGGGATTTTAGATTCCCTGATTTTCTGCCAGACAGGCCTGCTTGTTAGTCACTGTCTTGTGTGTAAGTCCTAACACAGCAATTTGTATCAGTCAAGAAATCATCCGATGCAATTCGGCCGATTCTCAAAGACATAAAAAAAATTATTATAATAGCCTACACAAATGATTCATGTTCAGGACCTCACTGCAAGAACCAAATGCTAAATTATTAATTTTCAGATTGATTAATCACCATTAGTAAAGTAGTCATTAACACAGACTGAGCCTGGAAACAGCACAGGAGTCACTTAGGTGTTTCCCATGACAGAATAGAAGTCAAACATTGGTTTTGCACTCGAGAACAGAAATGCAAACATTTCACAATCACACTATGTATGGGAAATCAAAACAATCCTTACCTTATTCAAAATGGCATTTTCAGTAAAAAGACAGGCTATGCTAGAGCACGGTGGCAGGAGATGTGCCATTCTCCTTCGGCAGACTCTTCCAAATGCCCCTGTGTTCAACTAAGTCTAACTCCACTCTGTTTTGTTTCCCCAGGAGGACCCATTCAGCACCATGTGCTCCTTTTCAGCTGTCAATAAACAGAAGCGGTGAATTCCCCAGCGCTTCACAAAGCTAGTTAGGCATAGCCATTCATTTCTTCAGGAAAACAGGGCATTGATTTCAGCAAATTCCCAGGGAGCAGCTACAACAAAGAGATCAAAGACCCACCTCCTTTCCTGCATGGCTTTGGCAGGCCAGGCCAAGAGGAGCAGCAACAGGTTTCCCGAAAAGCAGGCTCAAACCCCACTGACCACCACATGCTCCATTCACGTCCATTGCCTTCCTACATTCCCGGGACAGCCCCCAGCGCTAACCGTGACAAACCCCTACATTCCGGCAGCATAATATACTGCATGCTAGTTCATCCAAGGATAAAAAGAAAAACAAGCTCCAAGGGAAGTCCGCTGCTTCTCCGACCAGCCAAGCCTCAGTAGCTGCCAGATATTCTATAAACTTCCCTCTCTTTTTACTTAGCTGATCCATCTAAAACAGAGAAACACTCGCTACCTCAAATTCATCTTGCCAAAACTTCACCAGGATGCTGGCTTTTTATTTCCACAGGCTTGAAGACTTAGATGCTGGAGTTTAAGGCCTAGCTGCAGTAGCCCTTGTATTGTGCAGCCACAACATTTTCTTTGCGTGGTTTGCCCCAGACTGCAGTGGGTTTTTTCCTAGCAATCTAAAAGGTTTTGTTCTGGTTTGATTAGATTTTTTTATTTTTAATTATACATCTAGTCTTCATTAATGTGACCTGGAACAAGATTTTTAACCCTAGAATTTGACCTTGTATTGAACCAAGCATTAGTGAAAGATGATGCTGTGGTCAGGCTTAGAGACTGTGTGGTTAGGCTACACATCTATTTCTAAACAGTAAGAGCCAGAGACTGTGCCCTGGTGCTGAGACCATTTGGCATCACCCCCATGTGTCTAAACATTCCCTATCTTCTTCCCTTTTCCCCCACAAACAGCGTGGTTACATTCAAATTACTTACCTGGAACAGAGTCTGGTAGATGTTATCCCCAAAACACACCCTGGTGTTGCTTGTTAGCATAGGCCAGTACGGAGCTCATGGGCTGGCTCTGTACTATTTATTTATATTAAAACAGACATAAATATCTAGAATCATTTCACATGTGTACAGATTTGCCATGTTATTCTTTAGTGTTCTCCCACCAGCTGGAACCTGGAAGGTTCCACCAGCACTGCTACTGCCTCAATGCTATCTGCACATCTCCAAGTGAGAAGACAAATGTCTACCACTCTAGTATGACAAAGTATCACAGGACCTGTCACAGCACAAGCAGTACAATACTGAGATGACCAAGGACAGGTGGTAGGAATGACTGATCACTGCACAGAAGACAGCCGAGGACACAAGGGAACACAGAACCGCAAAATTACCTATGCTACAAGAGACCTGTGGAGATCATCTAGACCTGCCTCTTGTTCAGAGCTGGCCCTTAGATTAGTGTTACCAAGGGCCCTGCTAAGCCATCTCTCGAGTATTTCCAGAGTGTGTATTTCCACCACTTCCTTGGGCAGCCTATTCCAGTTTATTCAATCCCACAGTGAAAATGCCCCTTTGTCGTGGTTTAAGCCCAGTCAACCAATGAAGTTTTCTCACTCACTCACTCCTCTCTCTTTCTTCCCCCAGTCCTGGGAGCATGGGGAGGAGAATCGAAAGAATGCAACTTCCACAGGTTGAGATAAGAACAGTTTAGTAACTAAGGTATAACACAAATCACTACTGCTACCACCAGTAATAATACAAGAGAAATACAAGGAAAGAGAATACAACTGCTCACCAAGCCTGACCCAGCCAGTGCACCCCCCAGCAGCGAACCCCCCAGTGCACCACCACACCCTTCTGGGTCTCTGCTCTCCGTTTTCACATCCTGGACATGACATGCTGTGGTATGGAATAACCTCTTTGGTCAGTTTGTGTCAGGTGTCTTGTCTCTGCTTCCTCCCGGCTTCCCGTCCTCCCTGGCAGAGCACAAGGCTCAGAAAGTCCTTGGTCAGACCAAAACATTACCAAGCAGTAACTGAAAACACTGGTGTTATCAGCGCAGTTCCCAGGCCCAAAATCAAAAACACAGCGCTGCACCAGCTACCAAGGAGGAGAAAAATGACTGTTGCTGCTGAACCCAGGACACCCTTACAGCCAGGAGCATCTTCCCTGAAGAAACCTATGGACATCATCTCTTGTCTTGTGACAGTGCATGATTGGGGAAAGTGCTTCTACCTCCATCTCCATAACTACTATTTCTGTACAGGAAGAACCCTTAAACCTCCTCTTCCCCAGGCTGAAAACACAAATCTCCTTCAACCTCTACTCAGGTGACAACTTCTCTAACCATTAGGAAAAGGAGAGAGGTGCTGAGGCTGAGCTGAAGAGAGAAAAATGAAACTGCCAGGGCATAAGATAGATAGCTTAAACAGTAAACCAGATTACATATCTGTGTAGAGTTAAGGAGACTTAAGTGATTTTGACCATGACTACTGTGCAATCACCCTGCCCTCTCTCCTTTCTTCAACTTTTCACTCCTGACAGCAGTTTTGCCTGTTGTATACGATACAGTCAGGTACATTACAATCCTCATTTTAGAGTTCTTCCTGCATCTAAATGGTACTCAAGCATGCCCCAAACTGCCAGTTAGCAGATAAAGCTCAAAAAATTGCACTTTTGCAAATAACTTGATCTTGAAAATATTACCTTCACGGACAGCTGTCATCTGCCAGCAAGCCACTGATGTTTTTATATTTATTAAATGATTACAGTTATTGAGCCCAAAAAATTGTTTTCTTTTTTCCTCTGAGGAAATAATGGAGACTGATAAAGTGGGTTTCTGAAATTCCCCTTTCTTAACTGCAGTGTGCACACTGTGCAGCTCTCAGAGGCCATGATAAAAAATGGCAGCTGATGCACTGGAGGGCCTCCAAGAGAAAGCATGCAGATCAGACCAATAAGCATAGAAAATGTGCTTCGTGCTGCAGATAGCTTAAGCCGGAGCAAGAGAGTGCAAGTATTGGGGAGAACTGAGCAGTAGTGCTTCGTGGTATCTATGACAGCAAAGTATCAGGATATGCCACTTGTATAATCTTTGTTGTTGAAAAAGAAGGATGAATAATAGTGATGAGGTGTGAGATTTGGATGTGACTTGGATAAAGATGCATTGGAAACATTACATTCATAAAGTGATTAAAAAACCCCAAGCACATCACGCAGTAGTAATCTGGGATGGTATTCGTGCCAAAAATAGATAAAACATTTTAGATAGAATTGTAATTTTAAGTCTCAATGAACCAGTCCGTTCTTACGCATAGGCCAGATTTTTACAATTTTACTCATATTAAGTCATGGTTTACTCCAAGAATAATCCCATTGATTATAATGGTAATATTGTTCCACAGATGTCTCAGAAAAAATGCAGACTTTATACTTAAGATAAAAGACATCAATCATGAGCACATCTGGGAATCTGCTGAAAACATATGGCACAGAAAAGTCACTGTGGGATGATGGAAATGTACTTACATAGCAGGTCTGTGGACATGCTTACAGATCAGGCAAAGGAAACCTACATAAAATAAATGAAAAAAGAATGATCAGTGATCTGAACTAGCACTATTCATGCTTAAACCTCATGCTAGGTATCATATGCATAGTTTCTTGGTTCTTTAGGAAATGAGAGGAACATATCTAGGTAAATCTAACAAGGAAGAATTTCTGTTCATAGAGGGAAAGGGTAAATCCATCTATTTTTACTATTTCTAATGATTCCATTTAATTTCATAAACAATGTGAACTGACAATTTTAATGAATGCATTTTAATTAAGAGTAGTTCACTGTATCCCACATCTTAATTAATAATTAAAACAGAATTTTCAGGTGACATCTAATTTACCCCATTGAATGCCATTCTGTGTTTATAGAATCATAGAATAGTTAGGGTTGGAGAGGACCTTAAGATCATCTAGTTCCAACCCCCCTGCCATGGGCAGGGACATCTCCCACTAAACCATGCCACCCAAGGCTCTGTCCAACCTGGCCTTGAACACTGCCAGTGATGGAGCATGCCTGCTATTTCTGGCATTCAACTTAAAAGAGTCCTCACCCCTGCAAAGTGAAAGAGAATATTAACTAGATGTAAGACAAGACATTTTATTTGCTGTCTTGAAAAGACTTGTGATGACTTCTAGCTTTCTGCTGAACACTGTTCATCTTGTTGCCTTTCCATTCATCTGCTGTTTTTTCACTGAAATTTTACTATAAGCACATGGTAGCAGAGTGAGTTTTCTGTAGCTGTTTGAGCAGCCTCCAACACAGTTGGATCCTGATGTGTGGGAATAAGGCTACTTGTAGCAAGAGAAATAATACAGCACATAATAATAAGGGGGCATGCTAATAACAGTATGAATCACACCAGCTTATGTCATTTTGTTGTGCCTTATACAAATCTTGAAAATGCTGGGCTGTGTTTGAAGGTGCATATATATGATATAGGGTGAACTGTATGAGGTTCAAGAAGACTCAGTGCCGGGTCCTGTATTTGGGCCACAACAACCCCACACAACACCACAGGCTTGGGGAAGAGTGGCTGGAAAGCTGCTCATGGAAAAGGACCTAGGGTTGCCAACTGACAACCACTGAACATGAGCCAGCTTGTGCCCAGGCAGCCAAGAAGGCAACAGCATCCTGGCCTGTATCAGCAATCCTGTGTGGCCAGATCAGGGCAGTGATCATCTCCCCCTGTACTTGGCACTGGTGAGGCCGCACCTCAAATACTGTGTTCAGTTCTGGGCCCCCCATGGCAAGACCTTGAGATGCGTAAGTGACTGAACTGAAATCAGACTCCACCGTCCACTGTCTCAGTGTGGGAGGGAATGGACACACAGAATCTGTGACTCTGGCAGGCTGTCCATACGCAGGATGAGGAAGCTGAGATCCAGCTATCTGCTGAAATCTAAACGCACACTGTAGTGCCATTTTCAAGTTTGAGAAGACCTAGATAAAACTTCAAGTGATCCGTCATAAGCACCTCCTAGGTTGTCATTTTAGCTTGAGTTTGTCCCTGCATGCAAAAGTAGCCATGCTAAGCATTCCCCTCAGCATTTGCGCAACAAAGATGTACATACAGATCGTTATTACCAGGCAACATAACAAGCAGCCTGATTACATTAGCAAGTTAACGATTTATAATCTTCCATATCCTCATTTAAGTACTCACAGACCCAATTCCAAAACCAAGACATCTGACTTTTTATCTTACCATGTGTCTCATCACAACATAATCAAATCCCCAAGGATTTAAACTGTCAATCCTAGCATAAAAGACAGTATGTAAAGAAAATGTTACAGATGCTCTGCACTCTGGAATTTGGAAGAGTTCTGATGTCAAAATATAAAGAGCTGCCTGTTCTTTCCTTCCCACAGGCTTAAAAATGTCTTTCAAGCCTATGCTGCCTTCACCAAACAGAAGACAAGTACAAGCTTTGCATTTCAAAGAGTGATCTGCAGTGGTGGGTGGTGAGGGATAGCTGACAGGTATACTGTAGACTTCACTGCAGAAAATTCATATTTTCAACAGAAAAACATAAAGATTCCTCCCACCTTTGGGCCGCACACATTCTCTAACATCAGAGGGATAAAACTGACTGGGAGCAGCTCATCAGAGACCTTCAGCAGGGAAGACACTACAAAAAAAGATGTGTCAACTACCCATGCACAAGCACCCTGTCTTTTGAGGTGCCCTAGCACATTTGAAGCACTCACATGAGGTTGATAGTTGTAATACTGGTTATACAGGAAAGAGTCCCTCCTGTACTAGGAGCTAGAAGCCAGGCAGGGCTACCCAGGGTATCTCAGACAGCACTCAACACTTTTGTTTTGGCAAATTAATCAAGTCCTACAGTACTGCAATTTATCTGTTCCTACAAGCATAGAACAGGCAGGCGCTGGTACATCACTTTTGTCTGAGATCAAGAGTACTGAAGATGAGGCACAAAACACAAGTGCCAGCACACCAACTTCTCTTCTGTAACCTCTATCCTCTGCCAAAACAGCTGCCTCCAGTGAACACAGAGCTTATAAACTGGCATTTTTCTCTGGCTTGGACTGTATGTAAATGTAAGAAAGCAGTAAAGGGGCCCACATGCTAAAAAGACATCAGTGAGTCCTCTTTCTGTGCGAAAACAGCCATAATGAGAGCATACTTTCTAAGCAGCAAGTGTCTTAGCATGATTTCCATCAGCCAGAAGATTTGTTCTGCAAAAAACTACTCTGCATTTTCATTCCATTCTGGCTGAGAGTGAGGTACTTGTCTGTGGCGTTAATTTCTAAGAATTTAGGCCTTGCAGGGGGAACTGGACTTTAATGGCATCCATATGTGACTGCACACATGCCAACCTTTGTCATCCCCAGACACAGCAGGCTACACATTGTCACTGTCAAAGCTGTGCCATCAGCTAGTAAAGATTTCATCCCCCCACTAAATTACTAGGCAAAATTATTTAATCACGCTGGCATTCGATCTGCAGGGCAATTACCTGGTAAACCACTACAACACAAGCAGCTCTCCCCTTCCACAATGTCTGAGTCAGCAGGATACCTTCATCCTTTCACATATGGTCTGCAGCAGACTCATGTCATGAGATGGTCCAATCTCAGGCCATCCTCTCTCTCCGTCCCCCACACATCTGCCACCCAACTATGCTGCAGTGATGCTGCAGTCAGTGAACACCCCAATTAAGGTCTGGCTGAATTGTTCTGTGGTGTCATGGTGGTAGAGGAGAGAGCATGAAGAAGAAAGAGCACATTTACTAGCTGGGACAGAAGACCATTCCTCTTGACAGAGACTGTGACAGGTCAGAATGAAATCAGAAGGACTCAGATGAAGGGCAACATGTTCCAGAGCAACACAAAAACCTATGAGAACCCTCCACTGCAATCAAAAGACTAATCAGAAGCATAAGGAGGTTATCCATTCATTCATCACTCAGAAACAGCCATAAGAAACACAGCAGAAAAGTGCACAGGTTGGCTTTCCTCCCATCCCTTTTGTTCATATTGACAGGGCTGCCTCCTCCTGTGGTCTAGAGCCAGGAAGAATAGGACTGTGACACTGCCATCTACCTGCTGCCCCTCACAGTATTAAAAGCATTTACCAGTACAGGTAGTTCGCCTTGCAGAGACCTTTACTCCTAACCGTCCCCCTAGGATGTGGCCAAAGGTACAAGACTGTTGCAGAAGATTTTCCCCAGAGAATCGGGGCACTATGAAAAGAATGACCATAAATCACCAAAGTTTTTCTCCACCGGCCTCTGAGGAAGCAGCGTTAGCAGCTGCAACCCTATAGTGCTCAAGTCCAGCCCTTGCAGAGGACACAGAGATTACAGACTAAGAGGGAATACCTCTGCAAATGCATCCCAGTCATTGCAACACAAGCCACTTGCAGAACAACAGAGCAGCACGTCCACCAACACAAGCAACTGCTTCTCTGCTTGTAGCCAGTCAGGATGTTATCTCTGACAGTGTGGGGATAAGCACAGTGAGGTGTATTTGAGAGACAAGGGAGTGTAGGCCAAACTATGTGCCCCCTCATAAGCTGTACCAGTTTTGCCCTGCAGTTGCCCTCAACATGGACCAAGAACTGCCTGTCCTCCTTGCTGCAGAAAACCACCACTATAAACCTCTCTCCTGCTTCAAGGTCAGCCCTCTGGTGCATGAGGGCACCTCCTACACAGTGTATTGCCCCCCAAGCAAGGGGGCTCCAACACAAGCAGTGTCATGGCAGCCACTTATGCTGTGCTGAGCAGGCATAGTGCCTGGTGGTTTCTGACATCAGTTGCTTCTTAATCTAAACTTAGGCAGTTGGCCAGTGGCCATGCTGGCCTCAGTTTAACAGTCCCATTGGCCAATCTTCTGTGGGTTTGCTCCTTGTAAACCGCACTGATGTACCACATTGACCTTTATAAAGTGCTGCAGGTATACTGGACAAATTTGCTGTACTGCTACTCAAACAAAAGAAGTTGTTTGTGGCTGCTCTTAAATACTGTCCTTTCTCATCAATGAATGGGCAGAAGACAAGGAGCAGAGTGGAGAATGTTTTCCATACATGAAAATTGCAGCCCTGAAAATTTGAGGCAAAGCATTATGAGGTTCTTTACAGGCTTTCAGGTATCAGGAAATTAGCTTATGCATTTAGGTTGAAAAGGACTTAACAGGACAAGTGTAACAGATGGTTAACAGACTACAGATAGCAAAGCAGGGATTACAGGCACACTGGATGATGAAAAATTTAATGCCTTGTGGTGGGGAAAAGTGCTTACGTGCTGGTTAGAGGAAGTGAAGATTGGTTCTGCACTGCCTGTCAAGAAGAAGGACATGTTGCAGAGGACATTTGTGTAGGAGCCAGGATTTTAGGTTTTGTTTTTCTCAGCTGTTCCACCACTGCTGCAAATTCACAGACTATGCATTTTGTATTTTAGAATTGACTGTGGTGGGCAAACTTTGGGAATGTAAGACTTGGGATAGGTACACATTATGGTGGTGGGATCGCCCTGGGATGGGAAAGGCAATGCCTGTTACCCCTTCAGTTCTGATGCAGAGGACATGGGGGTATTGAAATCAGATGGTTTCCACGTATAAGGACGACCATAAGGAGGACCTACATGAGGATCAGGGTCACTGCTGCACCTGGGGAAAGGTGACTTTACAAGGAAATGCATAGCAAGGGAAATCAGAGCACATGGGGCCTCTGGGGCTGTTCGTGGTGCACATGAGACATCCAGAATGGACGCTAACAACAGCCTTTATTAGCTACCTTGTTTACCAGTGGTTTGCATTGAGAGGCAGCAAAAGGGACAGCAAAGGCTCAACTTTCTATTCTTCCTGTATCTGGAAAATACTATGATGACACCTGGCTAAGGTTTCTGAATGCAGTTCTCACCCAAAGTCCTGTATCCACGGCAGGTCACTGCAGATTTCTAGGAGAATAACAGTTTTAGCAATCAGCACTTGCTTCACTGACCCTAAAGCTGATCTTTACCAGTGATGACAAACTTCATGCCAAGGGAGGTCAGGAAACTGTTCTGTGAGAGACCTTTGCAATGTCTGCAACGCAAGACTACAACTAGCTATTCAAGACAGCCCTCCTGCATTAATACCCCAGCATTCTCACATGGGCTCATGTGACACAGTTTCCACTGACCTGACTCTCTTCCAGAGAAGTATGTTACCCTTCCCTGGCATTTATGCCCCAGAAAGCCAGGGGAAAAGCAGGCACTGATGTGGCATTAGTGGCAGCACGGGGAAAAGCTTTCCTACTGCCACACTAACACTGTGGGTGATAACCTTATGCTCACATCATGATGCCATCTGGATCTGACAAGAGAACATGCTGTCTGCAAGAGACCTATGCCATACAAAGACCTGGATCATAGCTTCTACATTATGTATCCACCGTGAGTGGAAACACAACTGCTCTGAACCAGCCAGCATCTGCCCCTCTCCAACCCCTCAGAGGTTGTTAAAAAATTCCTTACACTGCTTTCCTCACAAAAACAACATCAAAACCCAATGACAACTGTCAGCACAGACATACTCTTTCTAATCATACGACATTACACGCTGCAGTCAGTTTCACGCTGCATGCAAAGAGACACATCAGTTACCCAGTTATCAGAAGATTCTTCTCCTGATGCTGTGAAGTCATCTGTCCACCTTACTCATGCAGCTGATAAGGGGATGCTGCTATACTTCAGATTCTCAGGGAAGCATCCAGAACAACATGTTTATAGATTCACAACAGCCCCACATGGCTGATATTGTTATCCAAGTACCTTTTATCACATTTTAAAGTAAAGGTAAAATGCAAACAAAACCAATTTTTCAAGACATCCATGGTAAGTAATATGCCTGCAGATGTCTTTAAAATACACAAGCAAAGATGTGACAGGAAAACCACACTTAACCTACTTACACTGAGATTAAATCAGCAAGGACTCTCCTCACCCATTACAGAAATCTGTTTCTGGGGTTTAACTTTCAGTATACCTTATGCCTCAGGTTGCATCTATCATAAGAAAACATACCTTCAGGAGACAACACATCTATCACATGGCATTAGCATTGAACTAGTGTCCTTACGTGTTCTCTTTTAGCTTCTGCTAGTGCTCGTGCTGGGCTAACAGCATTTCTGCTGACATAGTTTCTCTTCTCCTGAATTCATGAACAGGAAGGAAAACCATAACGATACAGAAACTATTCTATGATTAACAAAGCACAAAGAGGGGAAAAATGAGCATACAGTGCCAAAATCTCCATTCAGGGAAACCTACGTAGACTTTATGAAGTTTGTGTTAGTCCCACATGTACACTCACAACCAGGATTTGGTGCAGGCTAAGTACAAGTCATCAAACATGTCCAACAGCAAAATTCCATGCATTTTCTATCTACCACATGTAGAATCCCTCACTGGAGAAAACATGAAATTATAAATCACTTTATAATTTATCACTGAAAATAGAATATACTTGTAGTTTTATGAAATTACGTATTTTTTTTTTTAAATCATGGAAATAGTTTAGAATTATACAGAAGAATAACTGGTTTGCCACCATAATGATTTTCGTTTAACCATGCAAAGTGCAAGCTCCTACACCTGAGTTGGAGCAATCCCAGGCACAGCTACAGGTTGGGCAGAGAAGGGATTCAGAGCAGCCCTACGGAGAAGGACTTGGGGGCGTTGGTCGATGAGAAAATGACCATGAGCCCACAGTGTGCGCTCACAGCCCAGAAAGCCAACCGTATCCTGGGCTGAATCAAAAGGAGTGTGATCAGCAGGTCAAGGGAGGTGATCCTGCCCCTCTACTCTGCTCTCTGAGACCTCACTTGGAGTATTGTGTGAAGTTCTGGTGTCCTCAACATAAAAAGGACATTGAACTGTTGGAACAAGTCCGGAGGAAGGCCATGAGGATGATCAGGGGACTGGAGCACCTCCCGTATGAAGATAGGCTGAGAAAGTTGGGTCTGTTGAGCCTGGAGAAGAGAAGGCTGCATGGAGACCTCATAGCAGCCTTCCAGTATCTGAAGGGGGCCTATAGGGATGCTGGGGAGGGACTCTTCATTAGGGACTGTAGTTATAGGACAAGGAGTAACGGGTTCAAACTTAAACAGGGGAAGTTTGGATTGGATATCAGAAAGAAGTTCTTTACTGTAAGGGTGGTGAGGCACTGGAATGGATTGCCCAGAGAAGTTGCGAGTGCTCCATCGCTGGTGGTGCTCAAGGCCAGGTTGGACAGAGCCTTGGGTGGCACAGCTTAGTGGAGGTGTCCCTGCCCATGGCTGGGATGCTGGACTAGATGATCTTAAGGTCCTTTCCAACCCTAACTATTCTATGATTCTATGATTCTGCAGTTTTCCCTTAATTAAGCAGTACAACTTGAGCAGAACAATACAAACATTTGAGTTCCTGATCCAGTCTCTGGCTCATTGATATTGCAGTTTTTCAAATGTAAGTCTTATTAGTCAATGTGAAAGATAATGAAACTCCAAAGTTATATATGCAACATCTCTTTTACGAAGGGCTATGCAGATGTAAAAGAACAGTGCACAGAACCATAAGGCAGACTGTGGATGGATAAAAGTCATGCACTCAAGACTGTCTTCTGTGTTTACTAAGAATATTTTGTATACCTCCATGTTATTGTGTGCGTATACACACACAAAAATATTATACAAATATACAAACTAGTCCTGTCCCTGAAGGAAACTTTTAACTATATACACATCTCTACAGATTACACAAGTAACCAAGAGCACTGTCAGTTTCCAGTGACTTCAAGACATCAGGCAATAAGATATCATATTGATTTTGATAATTTTTGTATCAATTTGCTATCATTTTGCCAAAGCTGTATTGAGGGTTAAATTTGAATATGTAAAGAAGTTCTGCCTTACCATTCCCTGCATCAAACGATCAATATTCTAACCTGGTTACAATCATCTCAATATGTAGCATCATCAAATATGGTCCACATATGCACCTAATCTATCCAAGTCTATTTTCAGTTTAAATCAAAACCCCATTATTCATTAAATCTACTTTATATCCCATGTCCTTATAACAGAAACACAAAGACCAACAAATCCCACTCCTTGTTTCTAAGCTAGTTTTTCTTGTTCTGAAATATGGTACTGTCTAATCATAATTTTCTTAACTTTGTATCAATTGATCTACTTCGGTCAGAAAAAGACCCATAGCAGACAAGGCATCAAGTACAACTCTGCCCACACTAATGCCCTGATAACAGACAAGATGCCATTAAATAGTATTTTTAAAAAGAGACAGTAACAAAACAGAGACAAATGCCTAGAGAATGATACCAAATGGCATCTCATGCCAGCCTGCCTTACTGAGGGCTGCTCTTGTTGTTTGGCTTTGCAAAGCACTCAGCATTTGACTGTGATCCAACAAAGCATTTTTACATTTCTCATGTCTTTCCACAACTGACTTGCAGGGAACTATTTGCACACATGAAAGCAACCTACAACACTTCATATTTTGCTGGGTCAGAATCAAAGCACCAATCATCTTTCTGGATCCTTGTTTTATTATGAGAATTATTTGAAATAAGCTAACAAAAAAAAAAAAAAAAAAAAAAGGGTCTTGAAAGTGTGAGTTTTAAAAAGCCTCAAGACCCAGGAACATTCCTAAAATAATTTGCATTCCACAGCAGGAGGCAAAACCATTTCCATTTCAATGAGCCTGTGAAGAGGACTCTGGCCCACTGGCAGCAACGCAGGACTGAACCCCAGCACAAAACAAACACTGAACCCACTTGTACAAGGTCACATGAAAAAACACTTTTTCTGTTCTCCCTCAATACCTTGGCTAAACTCTTTTCATCACTTCATGCCTGCATCCCAACGCTCACTTCAGGAAGGGCACTGCTGTTCCTCTCTGCCAGGACAGGCTGGTGGCAGGGATATTTCCTTTCCCTTCTCCTTCCTTGCACCCTCCTCAGACAGCCTTCCCCAAAGAGTCAACAAGTCTCCTGAAAACCTTGGCTTGAACACAGTCTCCTTTCATAAGCTTGCTGCAAATAAAACGCATTAGCAGCAGCCAGCTTTCCAAAAGCGGTGAGCGAAACCCACAGCAGAGACAGACGGACTGACAAGCTCCCACACGGTGCAACAGCTGCTCCTGAGAGCAGAAGGGGGGGTATATATTTAGTCAGTACTTCAGCAACGTCAGTGAATTTCAGGAAATCATAAAAACAGACTTGTCACCTGGAAGCCAACACCTTACCTCACACATCTTGCTTAGATTGCGGTAATCTAAACTTCCCAACCTCAGATATCACAAACTTTGCACATACCTACAACATCATCCAGATGCGTCCTACAGCACTATTGCAATAATGTAATGCAATGTGTAATGATGCTGCTAGATTATGTAAACATTAATATTCAAATTATTCGGTCAAATTTCACTTTCAGAGCCTTGCTCTAGCTCTTTAGCAGCTTTAAATTTCAATGCTGTGAAATGACCATTCAGAAACTTGTAAAACTGAGAAAGTTTTACCTGTAAGACTACTTCAGGCTGAGAATATTGGTATTTTTACAGGTGTTTTACATGCAACATGTGATCTGAATGGCAACTTCAACAGGTTTACCAGCTTTGCCTCTTTAGGTGTTTCATAAAAGCTGGATGTCTCTATACCTGAATGATGTATCAAGGCATAATTAATGCTCTTCCATAATATGCCCCACTGTTTGGTAACAGCATCTTGGCTAGTAAACATGCTTTCTCTCCTCTGTCCACTCCTAAAGGCCTCAGAGAATCGCTTGAGCCATATGAAGGCAATAATAACACTAATACATCCTCAAAACTTTAAAGCTTAAGTAAAGGTATTTCACTATGAACTTAATACTTGAGGCAGAGAGACAACAGTACCCAATTTGTTCAGCTGAATGCCACAAGCCTTGTGCTGGGTAACAGCTGTCTGTCACATCCCTCAATCTGTTTGCTACAACCTGCACACTCAGATTTTCTGCCAAAAGCAGCTGGATTTGCCAACAGCAAACTCAGCAGCAAAACCACCCACATCTTTTCACTCCCGTTCACACACGGGAATGGGACTGGCTTGAGTGAAAAATGCAATCTATCACTTCATATGGCATGGATGAAAGGGGCAGTTATTAAAGCTAATTTACAAAACCAGGGCCATCGGATTGAATCTTCAGGGACTAATTCTGTTGGAATTAAACTGTAACTTGAAGAGTGATTTCTTATTGCCTTTTCTTAAAGGATACGTTATTTTCAGGGGTTATATTTTCATAGTAGTGCTTCAAATGCCTATGGGTGCACAGCTAAAAATATCCAAATCCCCCAAATACTGCATATAGGCTTGATAAATGAAAGCTACATATGTTCCCAAATATTACTTAGCTGTTCCCTTAATTGATTATGAAGCCATATCATGATTCCAAAAATCTGCAAGTTGTGGCTCACAGGTTATTGTTGAATAAATGTAGATATAGACAAGACTAAACACAATGAATCACCATTCATATTCAGCACAGTAACCTGTTTCTCATATAAAGGAGAGAGAAAAAGTTGCTCCCCACTGTCAACTAAAGGGCACTTGAACCACTTGTTCTTCCACACTGACAACTTTTAACACAATAGTCATATCTGGACTCCTGCCTTTCTGAGGTCTGGACTGGAAGCCTTCTCCTGGTATACAAATATCCCTGGGATTCCGCGACATTTCTTGCATGTTACTCAATTAAGACACTAAAAAAACATGGCATTACATGCAGAGTGTTTGTGCTTGTTTAAAATTTCATCCCTCACAGTAACACAGTTCTAACCTTTTCCCCAGCAAAATGGAAACTTGAATAAATTAAAGGAGACTGGCTCTTCTCTACACAAGCTGGTCTTTTCAGTGTAGGGGAATATGAAAGTAATTATGAAGCTGGAATAACAAGACCAATGCTGAAGAGCCCTGTAGAGAACAGTAAAGGAAGAGTTCAGCCACACTAAAAGAAAAACCACAGAATGAAAAACCCTACTTAAAAATAAGTGACCACTAACTCCCATTAAATTAAATTAGGAACTTGCAATCTGGCACACCATGGATTAATGAATGCAAAGCGCAGGCAGATAAAAATATAAAATATACTTTGTATTTCAGCAATCTGGCATTTTTATTACAGACACTTGTCTGTATGCCATGTACGCCGTTTTCCAGAGACAGCCTTGGAATCTGTCTAACCTCTTCAAGGGCTCTAGTAACAGAGGCAATGACACAAATTCTTCATTTAAAAGTTATCCTGATATAGACAAGCTTGTTACAATAATGTAGAAAAAAATCCTGTGATCTCTTTTTATTAAAAGTTCACCAGAAGGTCATTTGTCCTTATTCCTTTATCCAGTTGCATGACCTCTTCAACTCCAACTTTGACATCTGAAACATCCATTCAGTGAGTTAATGAAAAATAACCCCAAAGAACTCAGATGTTTGACATTTGCACCCCAACCAGAAGGTAATTTTAGTAATCTATAAAACCAACACGAACATATTCTTTCAGATGTTTATGTGGGATGTGAGGTCTCCAAGTAGAAGAACTGAAGGTTATCTAGAAGTGTCCACTATCCGATACTTAAATGGTTTCAGCCAACAAACTACTGAAGTGTATTTCACTTGTTGCACCATGACATTCTAGTCTCCAACATCTACTACAACAATAAAGAAACCCAGCAGATTTCTAATAAATGCTCACTGATGACTTGCTAACCAGGTTCACACTGGGAGAATCAGGACGGCTCAAGAGCCAGAGCTCTGCTGGGACAAACTGAAAGTAAAGGTCACATTCTCCTGTTTTAAATTGTCCGGTAAGCTCCATAGATTCAATTTCTAAAGAACATCTTGTCAAAATAAATGAAATTAAAATCACAATTTAATGCAATTTAAGATTCTGGGACCCAAATATATTATTAGAAGCATGACAGCAACCGTAGCACCTAAGTAGATGTGCGTTAATTTTTGCTACCGGTCTGGAATTTAATTTTTAAAATTATAACCTATGGGTTTTTCTTAATTAGATGAGCAATAAAGTAATCAGGGCAAATCACTGACTGTAAAAGACAATTCAGAGACTTATATAGTCTAAAAAAGTAGTGAAGTTCACAAAACAAAACCTCACGTTTTAAAGTAACAAATCCTGCTAATACTTTTACAGATTGGAAGTCATTAATTCTACATTGTCTTCAACTGTTTTGTGAACTGTTTTACTGATTTGGTACAAAATATTTCAAATATCTTTATTTTTACACTCTGGCTTCCATTAGTTTAATAAGCCTATCTTAATTTTTGCACTGGTAAAATTAAAATATTATTATTTTTTAATGCTGATAAAAGTGGTATGAAAAACTTAGCAATAATGTGACAATTTTTTTTACAGGACTGAGACCCACAACTCATTCTCAGCTAAATTCTTTTGAGGACCTCTGACATCCCCTTATACACTCAACTCAGTATTTCATCTTTGCTAGGGGTACAGAGATTTGTAAGTATTTGCTTATATGGGTACTGAGACTGAAGTGTTCAGAGATTATGGCTTTGGCCTATTATGGGTGCTGAGACTGAAGTGTTCAGAGATTATGGCTTCAATGTTGACAAATCACTGGAACTACACTAATTACTTACGGGGGGGGGAATCACTTAGTCTTTTCTTTTAAAATAAGAAACAGAGGGAAAACCAACTTACTCTCCCATTTATCTTTGTCTTGTTTTCTTCTTTATCAATCTCTGTTTTGATCAGAGCAACCTCTCTTCCTTTGATTCAACAAATGCTTGAAAACTAGGATACATTTTTATTAAGCAAAAACCTCCACATACCAGATTCAGTGAAAAATCTGTACAGCAAATTCATGCATTAAAAAGGGAGATGATTCCATCTATCACTCACACTAAGAGTATTTTAGGGAGAAGAACAGCATGTAAATGTGCACAGGTCAAGTAAAGATGATTTCCAAGCGTGAAAATTATTCTTGTCAGTGGCAGCTGTTATGCGAGAAGTAATAAGGTCCAGAAGCCTTGCTGGGCGTGACCAGTGATAAGAATATCATTACAATCCATCTGCAACCTCCAAAAGACCTAAAATGCCTCTGCAATCTTTTGTTCTAAGCAAAAGTAAAAATCCAAAGCAACAGGTTTCCAAACCAGGACACTGCAAGTGTCTTCACAGCAGTAAGAAACTTTCCACAAACAGCCCGCAACAGGTTTGCAGAAGGGAAAGCCAAGAATACTTTTCAGAATTACAGAATTTCAAGATCGCTGATTTTAGAGTAAACATGTGCTTGCTTTGTCTGATTATTTACTTGTTTTGTAGGGAAAGGAGTGTTAGGTTTGCAAAAATGAGTTACGAACAAGTCAAAATACTTCTAGTAAACTTATTTTCGTCTGAATACACTGAGTTAGCTGAAACCAAATCATTTTGCAGAAATCAGTTTCACTGGCTTTGTAATGAATCAGGGCTACAGGCTGTTTTGCACTTCCTGAAATCGATGGCTTCATTCCCCTTCATTTGGGATGTAGCAGCTTACTCCCCAGTTGTGGAAATCCTCACTTGACACAATTTTTCTTATTTTCATTGCCACTACCACCAAGGACCAACCACTGAGCAATCTCACTCCAGTGCTTGGCACCATCAGAATGAAGGAGGACTATTTGGCTGCCAGGTTTACAAGAAGCAAATAATGCATCCACCTGGGGATACCTCGTGTGCTAATTTCTCTTCCACCGAAAGAGGGAGGAGTAGATTTATCATAGCGCATTTGGATTATTACTGGCCAGCAGTCCCCGTCTTTTCTTGGGTGAGCCCTGAGAATACAAAAAGGTAGTGTTTCAACAGGTAAATCACCCGGTTTCAGCAGGCAAATCACCTGCTGCTGTTTCACTGTGATAGGAATTAAGTCACTTGTTTAATTAAAATGGGTGACTGCCCAGATATCTAAGTGCAGTTGAAGCAGAAAAGGATTATGTTACTTTTTCTTAGCTTGTCTTAAACACTTGAAAAGGGTTTAATGCCTTTACTTACTCAGTGATGCAGGTGAGCAATGACTCTCACCAAGATACATGAAAAAAAATCAGAAGACAGAAATCATCCTGCACCACATATGTAGAGGCTCTTTGCTGTCTAAAACATTAGAAAGGTTGCCTCTCTACACAGAAAGTTGAGCTGGTTGCTAAGACAAAATGAAAATTGAATTAAAATAGAACTTCTTACGTTGACAAAACCAAGTATCTGGAGTTTTTGTACTGTTCTTCTATTTAAGACTCTTCTTCAATTTCCTCAATCCAACTTCAGTCATGTTTTTAGTAACTTCTTTCCTTTAGCTAATACTTTCTGCTATTTCAGTATCTTTCCTTTGCCTTTCACTTACCACCGCTTTCCAGATCTTTGTTCAGCATTGCTGCTTCCCTTCCATTAATACTCCCCTTGGTTCCCTGCACACCGCATCTGTGGCTATGATGGGAAATAATTACACCTGACAAAGAAGGAGCATCCACCTCTTTGGGGATAAAACGAACTTTGAACTAGCTTAGCTGTGTATCTAACATGCGCTTCACTGATCCTTCCACTGTTTATTATTGCAGGACAATGTAATGAATAGATACTTGGTATCTTCTTTGGGCATCAATCTTGTCAAGGCACTGGCAAAACAGAACTTAAACGCATTATTAATCACTTGTTTATTGCTCAGCCTTGCAGCACTTTTAATTGTCATCTCGACAAAGCTGCACTCATTCTAATGTTACTTATTTCTGTAACAGGACAAACCAATGTTGTTGATCACATTATACAGCTGCAGTGATTAAAATAACATTCTAGCTGAAGTAAACCAACAAAATTGCAGCGATAGTTTATGGTCAAAAAAGCACGTGGACTCTTGCTGCTCCAGTTCTCTCTGACAGATATACGTGACGCTCTTGCAGAAGATATCCTTGCTTATCCTCAAGAGTCCCTCAACATCATTCATAGCAACAGGAACCTGGAAACAAGAGACCAAGTGGAGGAGCAAAGTATAACATAAATCACTGCACTGCATTTGCATTCTATCACACAAGCTAGAACAGGTTAAATAGTGATACTCTATAATTTTCCCGAGGGCAATCCTGTTACATGTCCTGAAGACAAGTAAAGCACATCTACACCGATTTTGTAACCTGTGCCATGGTACAAGACTTAGAACAAATGCCGTACCCTGTTCTTGTCTGCTCAAGCTACCAGACAGCACATAAGTTAACAAGATGAAAAGCACGCAGTTCTTCGGCACAGCTACTTTTTCAGGCTCTTTGCTGATACAGACAAGAAGTAGAGTGTCCATTTATACTTGTCTAGTGTCTTGAAGGATTTGTTAGGAACTCAAAAGAGCCAAATCTTTCTATACTTGAAACTTGAGGCGCTCCAGAGGAAAAAATGACAACAAGGATGCTGAGTTACCGAATCAGTATGACAGAGCTAACTTTAAACCCTTCTACGACCCACCATAATTTTTTTTGCATTTTATTTCCACTGCAGTTTTTTCAGGGGTTTAAGCAAGCAGACACACAGTGTCAATGTGTTCAGGAATGTCCTTTGAAAAATCATGAAAGCAAAATGGGAGCAAACACTGGAAGGCAATCAGTGTGATCAATTTGTCTCTCCAACTCATTAGAACTATGAATCAATGCCTTATAACACAGTCTCTGTTGTTTCCTCATTTCAACCTGGAATTACAAATAGTTAATGCTATTTAGAAAGCTTAAAATTTGCTATTTGAAGTTGTTTGTGAAACAGCCTCTCCTAAAATAGTGCCCTAGGTGCAGGAAGGAGAGAGATAAAAGCAGACCTACTTTGTCCTCCAAGACAGAATTAGTTTACAAAGGCATTCTTGATCCTTATTTATAGCACTGCAACTCACCATTTTACAGAAGATCAACTGGTACAGGCAGAAAAGGCAGTGAAAAAAAGGAAATACGAAAATCATACTGACAAAGACCACTGGAAAGAACTGTCACTTTTAGATCATCATGTCAGAGCCACCTGGAACCCAAAACACTCTTTCACAGCAAATTCCAAATAGCCCATATTCAGAAGAATGCATGGAAAAAAGAGGTAAGCCATTAAAAAGCAAAGCTAGGAGAAAAATACTTATTTGACCATCCTCAGGACAGTGTCTGGACGGCTCATAAATCTTATGAGGAACTTTCAAGATTTTCCCATACAGAATTCAAGCAGACTGACCTTCTTTCTGTTGTAACTCTTGTTATTTCCTGCTAGTTATCATAAAATAGCAGTATCCTTGGCATCATTTAAAGAGATTTCCTACTTCTTTCCACACATGCAAGGAAAGAACAAACAGGTTCTTCTGGGTTTAATAACAATTACATGAAGTGGCTGGGTGTACGGTAGCATGTGTTTAAGTAGAAGTGTGTGACTGCTGCTCCCTTGGTGTTTGGAGCAGTTTCGTTTGCTTCACACTTATCTCTGAAAGCGGGAACATCTTAAAATAAAAACTCAGTGGAGCCAGTAGGAAAGTAGTTGGCAATGTGTACATTAATATGCTCTGGTCTCAAACATCGTGTAAGCCACACTGCTCAGATTGAAGAGGGCTATTTAGGTTTGTAGAGTTAGGTGTAATGTCAAGTGCTAAAAAAAATTAAAACTTGCATCCACATATTACACTTACATCAAGCACCAGCACAGACTGTCTTAAGGACAGTGTGTGTATTCACTTACGGGCAGGACGGGGATTGATGTTTTAGGGTTTTAATCATCAACCAAGAAGGGGTTTGAAGGAAAAGGGACAGCAGTTCAAGCCCTAGCCCCTGCAACACGTTGTAGAATAAATGTGTCTCTGCAGTTAGGGGGATAATTATCTTACACTGTTTCCTTTCCACGGAGTCCTGGAAGAAGGGCAGGCAGGGAGAGAAGACATGCGTGTACTCACAGAGTTTCACAACAAGGACATTCTTGTTGCAGAGCAGATTATGGAGTTGAAAGGAAACAGAAGTCAGTCTTTAGTTAAAGAGCATTAATTTGTGACCTGCTGGATTACACATTTTGCAGTCGTTTTGCAGACAAGTGTCCAGGTTAAAAGAAAGTCTACCAACAAGCAATGCACTCAAAATGGTTTAACTTTTCATATTTATTTTAAACACTAAGCAATTTTAAATCAACCTGAAGATGTCAATCTAAGGCTTCAACCTGGTTAAACCTGGACAGCTAACCACATGATTCAATGGGCCCTTCTGCCTTTAAGAAATAATTATTTACTTTCTTGTGTTTCTGTGCTTTCTTGTACTGAACTCTCCCACTACTGTTCTCACTCTGATGTGCAGGACCAAGGAAAATGGTACAATCTTTCTGATCCTATTTTTAGCTTTTATGCCCACTCATCCCATCTTTTGCCTCTTATACAAATAATCCTATTATCAATTTGCAGCACCTGCATGATCAAAACAATCAGGTCCTGTTTAAATGTCACCCTGAAAGCAATCAACAATTCAAAACATGGTGGCGATGAGCCTATTAAGCAGTTATACCACTCCAGGATCTATAGCAGCTACCATTAGGCTTGCAAATGAGATTTTGACTGACGATGCAGGAGAAGTAAGCGCACACTATTAGCGGAAAACATACTGCACATCCACAGGCACCACAGCAGCAAACACACGCAGTATCAAGCGATAATCATGCAATTTGTCACTGATCCTGTCACTGTAGCCATACTTCTGTTCAGCAGAACTACCAGTGATTCATCCAGGGGCACCTGCCCCACACAACCCCACTTTGTGGTGCACAGTACGACCACTCTACTTGCACAGAGGAGGAGCAGTGCCCCATGCGCTGCTTCTCCAAACCAACAACTGGGACAGGAAGGACCAGTGAAGCAAAATTCCCAATGACAGCATCTTTGCTTCTCCTCAGAAAATGGTATGAGCACAACAGAGGTGCTACGTGCGAGGGGTCAGTGGAGTACCATAGAGGCTCTCATCTTGCAGAAGTTGCCAAGTCAGGATGGGACTGCTTGACACTTTATGCTGCTGCATGAGATTAGATCTCTCAGACTTAAACAGCCAGATTTTCTGCTAAGCACTGGGACAACCAAGGATCGGGTTGCATGTGTTGATGTTAATTTAACAACTGCAATACCGAGGTGGGAATGCTCAGATTGGGAATGTCTTCCTTCCCAGTTCTGTCAGAGCTGGATTTGCTAATCTTCTGGCAATAATGTCAAGCACATCCTCTCCTACCACTTCTTGTAAAAGGAATGTGTATTTATGCGTATATTATTTACATTTTTCCATGCAGACCCTCATCATCAAGGTGATCCTCATCACAAAAATGCATATAGATATATCACATATACAAAGCCATAGCTTGGATTCTGTCCTATACAAGCCTTTATAAATTAAAAATACCAGCTGAGGTGGGAAGGTTATATTCAAAGTCACATTTTAAAGACATACTACTTTGTGCTCTTCATCAACTACTTTAAATCTTCTACAAAAGCAGTCAGATTTATTGGCCCTCCTTTGCAAGGAGGCACATACTTGTTATGCTCAAGTCACACAGGGAAAGGAACAACCCTAAGAGAAGAATTTAGCTGTCCCGAATTCACTGTTCTAGAAAAACAAACAGTTATTTGGCCATGAGACACAGAATTTTAAGGGGGTGAGGGGACACAACACCTGTGAGTTAAAATCTAACAACGTTACGTACTGAAAAAAAAACATAATACGGTAAATCCCTCTTCCCCACCAAAAGAGACATGTCTCCTGTAGGAGTCAGTGACAACTCCAGACTTCACAGCAATAAGCTGTCACCCTGCTGAAGAAGGATGAAAAACTGATTTACAGGAGGATGCAGCCGCCTCTGTTGCATGAATTTTGAGGCAGGCATCGAGACCCGTCCATGAGCAGCGGTACACATTGGGACGAAAACGCAGGGGCCACGACCAGGGATGCCACCACGCAACGGGCATCAGGGCGCGGGCCGCTGCCCCGGCCCGTGAGCGCCGAAGGGCTGCAGAGAAGCACGAACGGAAGATGAGGAGATGAACCCCCTCCTCATCCCCCCTCCTAAGGCCTTTCTGCTCCCGGAGGCAAGAGGGGATGGGGCGGGCACGACCGCGTTAGCCCGTCCCGGGCTGTGGTGCGAGGCTCAGAGGTCGGACAACGGAGAGGCCGCGCAGCGTCTGGGGCTCGGGAAAAGTTGGGAGGTAGAAGTGTAAAGTAATAAATAAACACCAGAGTCTCTTCCTGAAGGCGGACACATGTGGCGCAATTAGCTTCCCTCCGGCAGCGGGCGCCCCCCCCCCTCCCCGGCCCCCGCCCCTGGCCTCCGCCCCTCAGCGCCCACCGCCACGGCCGGCCGCCGCTGAGCGGCCGACACTACTGTGGGGCGGCGAAGAGCACTGGCCCGACCCCGCGCGCCTGCCCTGCTCACCTGCCGCCCCCGGCGCGGCTCCGCTCACCTCATGGCCCAGCTCCTCAGGCACCGCCCGCTCCCCCAGCACCGGGCCGGGGAGCGCAGCGGTACCCGGCCTCGGGGCGGCAGCGGGCGGAGCAGAAGAGGGCCGGGCCGCGTTCGCTTCCCCGCCCCACGGATAGACGAGCCATGAGGAGGCCTTGCCCCCGGAGCCTGAGGGCTTGTTCTGTAACAGCGCTATCGTGAAACTTGTTACAAGCGAAGTGTGAGCACCCCGGCCTGCGGCTTTCAGGCAGCCGCCGCCGCGGCCGTACTTTGTCGTCGTACTCGCAAGGATCCGCAGAGCTCCCTCACCTGCACTGATGGTAGTTAATTACTTCCAAGAAGGCGTCTCACGGCATTAAGAATTTCCTTTACACACACCGATTTTACTTCCTGATTGTGGGTGTTTACTGCAGACTTGCATTCTGGCAGAGCAAGGGGTGCAGGAAGGGAAAACGTGCGTACCCTAGGCCAGCTGGTGTGTGAACATGTGGCTCTTCTCTTACCGCAGGTCATCCTTGTGGAGTTGCTTCTCCATAACCACCAGTTCACTGCTGGAAAACCACGTTGAGATCCAGCTGAACCTCCTCTTCCCAGGCTGAACACACCCAGTTCGTTCAGTCTTGCTCCCTGTGGCAAGTTCTCCTCAGTTAACCATCTCTGTGGACCTCCATGGGACCTCTCCAATTTTCCAGTGCCTCTTCTGAACTGAGGAAGACCACAGCTGGGCTCAGTCCTCCAGATGGACCAGCAAGTGGCAGAGTGGCATTACAGCCTCCTGTGATCTGTTGGTTCTGCTCCTGCTGACACAGTCTGGGGCACAATTTGCCTTCACAGCTGCAAGGGAGGTGTCTGCTCAGCTGGCAGGACACCAGCCACCTGCTCCTCTTTCAGAAGCACTACACCCCAGGTGGTCAAAGACCTGCCTAATCTAGGGCCCTGCTTTTAGAAAAGGTTGGACCAGATGACCAGGGATCTCTTCCACCCTACTTAGACCTTCCAGTGATCGCAGTGTGGTGTGGCTTTGGGAACTGTCCATAAGTTGAGTGTTATGTCGGCTCTGTTTGAAACAAATGTGTTTGATTGATTAATTACCATTAATTGAAATGGTGATGGTTGGCCTGCTAGTATTTGCCCATGAAATAACCTAGATGTACTCTGCAACATGCCTATGAGTACTTTTCAACATGATCATCTTAAAAAAAGAAAGCTCTGTTTAAAGTAGGTACAATTTAAATTGCCCAAGCATGATTGAATCACTATTCCCATTAAATCAAATTCCACTGTTAGGTCTTTTTTAACAGTACATGTGGTCTCAGCAGTGGCCACCAGATCCAGCTAGGATTCTGGTAGGTAAGAGTAACCTTTCTGGGGCAGTTTCAAGCCCTACTGCACCAGCCATCTCTCCGCCAGACTTTTTGCCAGAAATCATGAACCCCACAGCAGTCAGCAGCATGGGACATGCCACTGCTGCAGCTGCTACAGTTCACTGTCAAATTCTGTAACCTAAACTGCCAGTGGCAGTATACACATGCTAACATTATTGTGTGTTATGAGCTGAGGCTTGAGCAATTGGAGAACACCAAACATCCATGGTGGGGCTGAGGAGGATTGGGTGACCAAAGGCACCCCAAAGGTAGTTTATGACTACTGTGATACTGCTATGCTGCTGAAATACACTGTACATCACATCTAGCTTCTGGTTTGTACCAGTAAGGACATCGTGGCAGTGAGAAACCGCATGGAAATAGTTCCAGTATTTCACTAGGATAGATGCTGTCACACTGCTCTAAAGATACCTCTTGCAGGAAGGCAGGACAGGAATCTCCATGCCTTCACGAACACCATGGGACTGTTGCTGTACACTGCTGCTGTTAAATACAGCTTCTGTGGGCTCCCAAGGCCTTAGCTGTTAAAGATGGGTAAGGAGAGGTTGATTTTTAACATGTGCATACAAGCAAGCACTTTCATAGGTGTATTCTTTTTATTCATTCTCTCTGCAGCTCTTCAAAATCCATGATTTCTGACAGCAGCAAACCAGCCAGCTATTTAACACGCACCATAATGCTCCATAATGCACTCTGTCAGCATGCAATGGAGAAATGCAGAGAGTTTGGGTTGGTGCAGCAGTATCAAAAGGATTCCCAAACTGAATCAGGCCAGGCAGTAGAGTCCCAGTGTATTTCCCATTTCTCAAGTGGGTATTGAAATAAATATGGAGCTAAACTGCTGAGTTGGTTGTTGGAGTAATGCTCTTTTTGTGGAGAAATTAATAGATGGAAACGTACAGATACAGTCACGTTATAACCAGCTACTTTGGATAAAGCACACAAAGATAGGAAGCCTCACTGTACACACATGCTGCAGTTTGAGGCCTTTGCTGACAGGTACCCATCCTAGGCCTGACTAGAATAGATACAGGTTCCACTCCTCCATGCTACAGGTGGTCCTTTGGACACAGTTCAATGACAAAATGAACTTTGTGTCT
Source organism: Myiopsitta monachus (assembly GCA_017639245.1). Lineage (NCBI taxonomy): Eukaryota > Metazoa > Chordata > Aves > Psittaciformes > Psittacidae > Myiopsitta > Myiopsitta monachus. The sequence goes on along the minus strand of CM029925.1, from coordinate 48,983,197 downwards.
GCTTTCTGATGGGTCTGGGAGAAAGTACCCAGAAGCCTACATGCAGGATCCAGCACACAGCTGTGTTATAAGTTGATTATCATCTGCAGAAATGGTTGAATATAGGCAGGGAAATGCATTTTTCCTCCAGTCTCATTCAAATGACAGGCTGAGATACCTCTGCTGAACTTTTTAAAGTGGTTCAGCCCAGGGCTGAGACATGGAGTGAAAAACTCGGCAACTGCAGTTAGAAAGCCCTGAAACCCACAATGCTCAGGGAGGTTGTGTATGTCCCATCCCTGGAAGTGTCAAGGCCAGGTAGAATGGAGCTTTGAGCATGGAAGTTGCCCCTGCCCATGGCATGGGGGCTGGAACTACATGATCTTTAAGGTCCCTTCCAACCCAAACCATTCTGTGATTCTAGATCTTACTGTGGACAGCGTTGGGTGACCCGAAGTGTTGGCTCCTCATGTTAAAAGTACGACTAGTCTGTGCGAAAGCCTTTGTGGTTTAGCAGAGGAGGGCAGTCCAGCCCAGTGTCATTAGTGCAGTGTGCAATAGGTGACTTCAGCGTCTTTCTACGTTTCTGCAGTGGGCTGTCCTGCCCTCTAGTGCCTGCAGTACCGTCTCCCTCGGTCCTCTCTCCGCTCTCTGTTGCACGCACCGGCAGGAGCCGCCGGGCCACCGTGGGTGCAGAGCTGTCCACCTCACCTGCTGGCGGGAACACTGACCAGATGTCATGGTTTAAGCCCAGCCGGCAACCCAGAACCATGCAGCCGCTTGCTCTCTCTCCCCCTTCCTCCCCCTTGCTCCCAGAGGGATGGAGAGGAGAATCGAAAGAATGTAACTTCCACGGGTTGAGATAAGAATGGTCCAGTAACTAAGGTACAACACAAACCACTGCAGCTACCACCAATAATAATAATGATAAGGGAAATAACAAGGGAAGAGAATACAACCGCTCACCACCCGCCAACCGATACCCAGCCTGACCCGAGCAGTGATCTAGCCCTTCCGGTAACTGCTCCCAGTTTATATAGTGGGCATGATGTGCTGTGGTATGGAATACTCCTTTGGCTAGTTTGGGTCAGGTGTCCTGTCTCTGCTTCCTCCCAGCTTCCCCTCCTCCCTGGCAGAGCATGAGGCTCAGAAAGTCCTTGGTCAGAGTAAACATTACTGAGCAGCAGCTGAAAACATCGGTGTTATCTGTGCTGTTCCCAGGCTGAAGGTCAAAAACACAGCACTGCACCAGCTACTAAGAAGGAGAAAAATGACTGCTACTGCTGAACCCCGGACAACAGAGAATAGGTATTTGGAGGGGAAGGCTTCGGCAGGGGTCCCTGTGGGGGAGTGGTGTGACAGATGTGGTACTCACACTAGGGCTCACTGGGGTGAGTCCCCCACCCACCCTGCCAGCAGTGAGGCCTGGCACCACACAGCCTACCTGTCTGCTGGCATCACTCCAAACAGCCAACAGCTATGTCATTACCCCAAATCCCTCTTCCCCTCCTTACTGTTACTCATGGTTTTCCACTTCTCCAATGACTGGCAGGATGCGAGCGGGCCCCTTCCCTGCTAAACCACCCTCACTGGGGGCTAAATTCAAGTACAAGTCCATTGACGGAAAACTGCTAGTGCAGCATCATATCTATATGGCCCCATAAAACCAAAACTTGTTACAGCTGTGCCACAATACCCAATGCTCAAGTTGTATCTATTCATTCTATTGAAGTAAAAATGCGGGGCATACAATTAATTATTTTCTATGATAATTTACAACTACGTGTTAGTGTCACAACCTGCTTAAATAAAATAATACAACACTTAAAGTAAATTTTCCGGCAATCAAGCACAAAGCAGGAGTGATAAAAATGAAAATATTCCAGGTTCCTCTTGGAACATTACAAACCCAGATATTCAAGTCGGCATTTGTTTGTATCTTTTCAGGAATGATCCACAGCAGTCCTCTAGGTTAGGCTAAGTCTCCTGTTAATACATGACAAAACAATCACTCAGTAATGAGGAATCCTTAAACCTGACATACAGTGTTTCAAAAATGAGCTGTAACATTTACAACTGTCATAATCATGCCACAAAGGTTTTTTATTTCTTTAGATAAAATTAGCCTGATGTCAATTACCCGATTTATATGAAGTCATGACAGGAGTCTCCATCATCATGGGAAAAAAAGCAATGCAAAATCTGTGTACTACTTGAACTGAGGTAAACTTCCCACTGACTGCAATGCCTAAACTAGTTTCATTTCAAGCCTGCAATTCTATCATGTGCATAAAAATAAATTCTTCTTAGAAACTTACAGATGTAGTGAGCACCAGCTACCTTAATTCCATACAAATAATATATTTTGCTGGATGCTTTGAGGAATCAATCACAAATGGGGAAAAAACTCTGTTGAAATACTATCAACTTAGCAAACAGAGGATGAGTTTACACAGGAGTATTCCAGCTTTGAAAAGCATCCTTGGGTGTGTCAGTCTACAACCTGTACTATGCAACTCCAGACATGCAGTTATAACATATTCATATCACATCAAAACCCTGGGTGTTTGTTGGTGCTTACATTTCATTACTTTTGTTTTTCAGGTGCTTACAGAGAGAGGTCAATACCTGACACCTTCCAATGGAACCTTTTCACGTAAGCAATGGCTGCCCTTCTTATCAGTAGATGTCCTAGCCCAGAATGGAGGAAAAGCAGGGTCTGACTTGAAACCACATGTATAAGTGATCCAGTAAAAAGTCTGGGCATCCCTTTTGAAAGTATGAGATGTGGAACAGGTCCACATCCTCTTCAGGTGTCATGCCTGACATTACACTCTCAGGCTGGGATGTGGCCTGCTGAGTTAGCACACATCTCTGACCTGCAGAGAGGAGGTAGCACAAAGTAGCCTGGACAAGGCAGGACTTTTGCCACAGCCACAGCTATCAAGGAAACAGTGTTGCTGCAATGGAGCATAAATGTACTTTTATGACAGGAAATGCCCCACTTGAGGAGTTAGCTTATGAACAGACAGATACACATGGCAGTGCAGGTACATTTTATCAATCACATATGAAGGCCAGGTTGGACAGAGCCTTGGGTGGCATGGTTTAGTGTGAGGTGTCCCTGCCCATGGCAGGGGGGTTGGAACTAGATGATCTTAAGGTCCTTTCCAACCCTAACTATTCTATGATTCTATGATATCATTGCAGTGAACCAGCAGGAAAGGATGATTACAAAGAAAACTGCGTGTGGCTCCAGCCCCTCTCGAATGCTTTGGGAGTCAGGAAACTGAGGAGGATTTTGCATTGGCAGAAATTCCCTGTGGTAGACAGCTCTGAACCTAAAGAACTTCAGGAACAGCCGCTTTTGCTCTATTGCCTGCTGAGATTCCCATCCAAGTTTGTAAGGAAAGGAGATACTAACATGAGTGAAAAGAAATTTAAGTGCTGTAGTAGCTACTTTTCAAAACAGGGAAAGTACAGAAACTGTGTTCTGACAATGTTATCAAAGCATTTGCAAAGGTAACTAGAATGCTTTCTATGTCCTTTTCATGACCTTCTGGCACAGGGTGTGGGACAGCATTACTTTTCAATTGTACTGTCCCAGTTTTTTGATGGACTGGATTGTGTAGAAGGGGATAGAATGTCACTGACATTTATTGCCTAGTAATCTCTCTGTTGATTATCACAGTCTGAAATCAGCAATGTCAGCGTATGGAAAACTTGCTTTAATCCTCTACTGTTGCTTAGGTTCATCCTTGAGCATGACTAGGGCACAATACTTGTAAATCAATAAGAATTCCTTTCTTTAAAGATATTCATCTCCTTTTACTTGATGACTTGCCTGCTTGTTACTCAGTTTCCATATCCTCTGTGCTTACTTATTCCAATTCTAACTGGAAAGACATGCGTTGTGAAGACTGTTGCACATTAACAGGTTGGTCAGTCTCCTCTTTCTCTGTGACTGGTTGGTCAGTAGCATCTGTCTCACCAGCCATCTGGGGTTCTGCATATGTTGGCTTGGGCTCTTCTGGTGGCTGGGGCTCATCAGCAGGTGGCTGGGGCTCATCAGCAGGTGGCTGGGGCTCATCAGCAGGTGGCTGGGGCTCATCAGACAGAGGTTTACGGCTAAATGCTTCTAAGCGGTTTTCAACAACTGTACGAATCAAGGCTGAAACAGAAAAAGACACCAACAAACATGGAGGAGAAAAAACCCTATAATTTGAGATTATTTATTACTGACCTATAACTTCTTAAACAGGGAAAAAAATGAAATAACATTAGAAATTAAATAATACTTGAATTAGAACAATCATCCCTGCTACTGTAGCCTAGTTGCAGCCAAATGAGTGGTTTACACTGAAAGTGGTGATTTAAAAGGGTTCACCTGGATTTTTTTTGTTCCTTTCCTCATAGTTGTTCCTCTCTTCCAAAGCATGTCAGCCCACCAGAAACAAGGACTGGCCAGGTTGTACACAGCATGATGTTTTTGTCAGTGGGAAATACTGGAACTATGGGAGTCATAGAAAGATTTTCTCTTTCTGAAAAGCAGCTGTAAAACACCTATTCCTTATTGGTTTTGCTACCAAGGCTTTGTAAATTTCTCTAAACATCATACCTCTCTCAATGGGTACAACAACAAAAAAAATCAGCACTTACTTTGATATCTATAATTTTGACTGAAAAAATATAGAGGCCAACAGTGAAAGAAAAGAGGTTTAACACAGAAAATAGGACAAATACTAAAAAGAGCTTCATTGTTGAATCATGGGTTGACTTTAGCAAGTAGAAGAAGGAATGGTCACCTCTAAGATGACAAACAACATAGCTGCATTCCACTGAGGGTGCTTCCTTTGTAGTTCATAGCTCTTTTACTGGACAGTGACAAAATAGATCCTTTAAGTAGCAAAGTAGCTTCTTCATTCAATTGGCTTAAAAATGGATCCTTTGAGGCTTTTCCTATGCTTCTGCATAAGGGGGCAAAGAAACCATGAACTCTCTCAGCTGAGGTTGTATCTGCCTCTACAAAACTTGAAGGATGCAATTTATGATTCCTTTTGCAGAGGTGATGTTTACTCAACAATGGGTGACTGGCTATAAGCCAGGAAATACAGAGGGTAAATAGCAAAACAGGGATGGCTGATATTACTTATTAGCCTGCTCCAGGTGCTTTATATCTTAGAACTGGTGCAGGACCATGATATCTGGTTAAAAATTAAACAAAGATTTAACAGGAATATGATAGATATTCTCATCAGTAGTGCATCCTACAGCAACATTCTTCTTGGGATGTTTATTTGGTAATTACATACACTACTTCTTACTTAAAACAAGAGAAAAAATTCCCTTTCCACTCAAGAGCTACGTGAAGAAGTGATCCTTAAGTGTGCATACCAGCATTTACATCATAGCATAAAATGCGTAACAGACTAGCTGTATTAATCCAAATTATACCCTAACAACAGAAAATAGACCCAAAGGAAACAAACCTCAAAATCACAGCCTGAGGAAAACTATAGGAATGATGATCAAATTCAAGTATAAAAAGTGGTTTGATCTAGGACCACCATGGTGGACACGTATTCACCATAATGATGTGTAAGACAGAGTCTAGATTGTTCAGGTGTTTCAACTGCAGCCTCTGAAGACCAACTGATAAAAGAACCTGAATACTAAGCTTGAGCAAGTCCAAAAGATGGATGATATTTTAATCTATGTCAAAAGCAAGGACATAATTATTGACTGTTGAGGAAGTAAGCCCTTGTTTTGATGAAAAATGCTGGTCACCTGACTTCTGTCAACCATAGCCTACAATTATCCTTCTCCTTTCACACAGGATGAACATATTACCCCGTAGCCCAGGGAGCTTTACACAAACAAGTTAAGAGACTTTCATGGTATACACATGGCTGTAGACAAGATGGGCTTTTCTGTTCTCACTGGCACAATCTGGCACGCTACAAGGAACACCATAGCAGTAACACGTGAGAAATAACAGTTTCATAGCAAAGAATTGGTGTTCTTTAACCATTCTGCTCCTGCCAAATGTACTGCATCTCCCAGTATCAACACATCTCAAACAGTGTAAAGACAGTAGAAAGGACAATGCAGAATGACTGACACTTCTATTATTTAATCTGAGAATCAATTACTTAGACGTAGTAGTAGGTTTCCAACATTAAAAATGTTTTAATAGAGTAAAAACCCCACAACCAACCACGACATAAAAAGCCATGGCTACTTGCTAAAATGACACCTCCTACATTAACCCATCATGACCTTGTAAACATCATATTTGTTTTTTCCCCAGTCAGAACAATCAAGAACTTTAAGTAGCCCAGATTGCATTCCAGGATTTGGTAACTTACAGTCAAGCATTATCCTTGCCAGAACCTTTCCCTGTAGTTCTTCCTCTACTTCTGTCATCAGCCACGGAAGGAATTCTGTCTCAATATCTGCAAGAATTTAGCAGGAAGAAAGAAAGAAAAATGTCGTGTAATCAAAGACGAGCAACATGATCTTGGGATTGTTTTTCATTTGATATGACCAAGGGATTAATATCCTTGCCAAAAGACACTTGCTCTGCAAGACCTAGAAGAAATCTCTCAGGTGTTGTTTGGTTTCTTACCTCCTGTCTCTCTTACACATTGTTATGGACCCAGAGCAGAGTCCTCTGAGATATAATGATTTTTAAAGCTGGCACCCTTGAAGGGCAAGCACAGATGAGATATACAGTAACGCTCTAGTGAGATGAAAATAACTATCCTGAACAAGTCAGGAGAATAACATTTCCTGCCTTGCTCTCCAAAGACATCTGGCTTCTGATCTGCTGAAAGCATTTGTTCCCTCTGACTTAAAGAGCTCTTGTTTACCCATGTATTTCTCAAATCATGCTCTTTGTATGCCATGATCCCAAAGCCTGCCCTGTTTGCAAAATACACTCGGTTTGCGCGTTTACCCCATGACTCATTCTGGAGAGAGTGTAACCATTTGAAAACTGTGGCATGTGCAGGGTCTGGGGAAGTGAAGTGCAGCAAGGTAACCCACAAGAAATGTTGCAGATTCTAAAAGCTTGGAAGCCACCGATTTACAATTCTGAAATTCTTTTCAGGGCCTAATTCCAACTAACTTCTCCCTTGTCCTGATAATCATTAAAAAAGATTCAGTGACATACGGCTTGCTTTGCCTGTCCTATCAAAACACATTTACTTCAATTTGGATCTCTCTGCTCTACCAATCATAACCACCCACTATTTCTCTCCAGTTCAACAGCAGTCCTTCTCATCGCACTGTCAGCTTCTGCTTATTCTTGACTATTGTACAGAAGACCAACAATGTTTGTGTTAAAAAATATGAATTTGGAAACTATCCATTCAACCACATATGTAAATAAAGTCTTATGACATTATTCTAAATATAGGACAATAAGCTATGTTTCATGGTGGTTTTGACCCTTATGTTACTTAGTTCACATGTGAAAAAAGAAAAAAAAAATACAAACCCCTTTCTATAGGATCATAAAAAAATCCACCCTCACGAAGATTGTTGAAGACCGAGGGAATAAGATCAGCCAAGTAATGCTTAGTGAATGCCTGAGCTGAAATTTTCTCTGCAGTCTCTTTCTGTTTCTTCAGCATTTGCATGTGCTGGCATCTGCGACGTTCCTGTCAAGGCAATATTGTGTAAAATTTTCAGGCCTTCAGCTGTTACTCCTTTGACTGAGACTTTGAATAACGATCACTGTGTGAGAGTCACCAAAAGTACAGATACTCATGGTCTCTACCTGGCATTTGAGGCCACCAACTTTCACAAAACCTCATATGAAAGAGTGCTTGAAAAGCAAACTTATACTCAATTTCTGGAGTACTATAATCCACAGGGACTAGAGGGAAACAAGTTCCTTTGGTATTATCTTTTCTGATTTTGACAAGTTTGTAAAATAAGGGCCTTGCAGCTGGACAAATTAAGCCCTTCTCTGATATCATAGTATCCATTAAACTCATGACTCTTTGCTTTACTATTGCAGATCAAACTGATCATTGGCCTCGAAAGGAGATGAAATTGGGTCAAGATTTCCTTAACTTTTCATCTTCCAAAATGATATCCTATTTGATACAAGATTAAACTCAAATTGGTCCAGGAAAACATTAAAAAAAGCAATTATACAAGGCTAACGAACAGTAAAGGAAGACTTGCTTTTTGTGTTGCCTATTATTTATTATTATTCCTGTATTCCTATTTACTGGATAATACTAATACAGCTTAATACTTGGAGATCTTGAAAGGTACATGTGCACATTTAGTAGCGCATGTGTTGGGTGTGAAGGACTAGAGAGCATCTCTCTTACTTTCAAGCACTGACATTTAGCAGTTATTATAATGAAAAGGCATGAGTAACAGCTGCACCAGGTACAGAGAAAAATGCTGTTGGGTTTGGCCTCTCTATCAGGGGCCTGAGTCACTGGAGCATGGCTGCTCCAAGTAAACACAATAGCGTGGTGCTTGTGCATGAGAGCAAATGGCAGAGTACAGCTCTATGGCACCAGAATGCTTTGAGGAATATCAAACTTGAGAGTATCCTTTGGGACACAACCAGCTTACTTCACAGCTTGTCTTTCAGTACTGGAAGTGGTTTTCTCTCTTCTGACAAGCATTCAGACAGGCCTGTTCTGCTCTTAGGAAGTCCTACCTTCTCCTCTCTGTATCGCCTGTCCTGCTCTTCCAGGCGCTGTACTTCAGCAAGCTCTGCATTGCGCAGCTCTGCATAGGCACGCTGATGTGCCCACAGCTGGGCCAGCTCTTCCTCCTCCATGACTTCCAGCAAAGCTTGCTCAACCGTTTTCCCAATCAGCACTTCCAGAATTGGCTTGACTTCAATGTCAAAGTCAAACAACTGAGGATGGGAGTCAGGGAAACAGAGATAAATATCCCTTGATCACAACCACTCCTAACAACTTTTCCAGGAGAAAAGGATGACAAACGAAGCCCCTGTGCTGAATGCAGGGCTGAGAAATGGAAGGGGGTGGGGGGCAGTGTCAGGTAAGGCAAGAAGCATGAATGCAGCTGGGGGCTAAGTGGGCTGGAGTGAGACACCACACACCCTACCACAGCCACTGTGGGGCTGCCAGGGAGAAACAGAGCACTTACCTGGAGCTGTTTCCTGTGTTTAGCCCTTCCCGGGCTGAACACATTCTATAGGGGAGAGCATTTCTCAGCTCTAGTTCTTATCTGAAAGCTGCAGAACCAGTGCACATGGAGAAACATCTTCCTTAATTTTGCACTTAACCTCATAGCAGTCTTTGGAGAGGTTTGTTGGGGTTTGGCATGATCTGTGAGGATAAGTTTCTCTCTGTTTCTGCCCTGATTTTGCAGCAGAAGTGTGTTTTGTATGGGAGATGTGTTTTGACAGCACTTACAGACCTGACTTTGTTCCATACCTCTCCTGCTAATTGCGTGGCCACATCTTTTCCTGTTTTGGCTGGTATGAAGAATGGACTGGGTGGTCTGTCCAAAAATGCATCTGTTTGACACTCTACATCAACCTCTATTATCCGGTCACTAATCTCTTCCAAATACAGTTCTAGAAACAAAAGTATAATGAATGCTGAAAGTTGGATTCTTTTTATTTTAACTCTCAACTATTTTTGATGACTCTACAGTGTGACTTATATCCAAAGAGTGCAATAAAATGACTTCTATGAAGTTTAAAAAAAGAAAGACAAAAAGACACCTCAACTTAAACTCCTGACAGTAAGAGATACTCAGAGCTTAGAGAGGGATCACAGGTCAGTAAGGGAGCACCTGAAGAGCAGCACAAAGTACTTCCAGCCACTCCAGCTAATAAGCTACCTTCATCAGGGGCCCAACTGAAATGTCTCTATGCCAATGCAAGAAGAGTTAGAGGCGTTCGCACACCTGAAGGGCCATGACCCCACTGGCATCACTGATGATTCTACGAAAACATAGATCAGACAAATAAGGGTATCATATGGGGCTATAATAGAAATTATTAGAGAAACTCAAATTCTATTATCCTACAATTCTATCCTTAACCCTCTGTGATTCTACCAATTATATAATGAATTTAGTAAGTAAATATAGAACAGCAAGTTTTTGTTTTCAGGTTAATTATAAAAAAAGAGATAAAGTCAGACTTTTACCTGTTTGCACCTGAACGTGCTCTCTGCCTTCCACAGGCTCAGGTGTTTTTGGCTGCATTTGCTCTTTTGCACGCTTTCTAGCCAGTGCTCTTTTCCATGCTTCCTTCTGCCTTTGAATCTCAAAGGGAGTGGGTGTGGTAATCTAAGCAGGGATGAAGAAGATAAAACCCTCACAAAACAGAATACACTTTGTACTCTAAAATCATACTAATTTCTCTCTACACAAAAAAAAAAATAAATAAAGTGGTTGTTTCATTTTAATGCTACAAATTTAGCATTTCAGATTGATTTTACTGGGTCTTGACCCTGAATTTGCAGTTACCTTAAAGACTGTAGGGCATGAAACTAGTAAGTTATGCTAGCTGTCTAAGCACGTGCCAATAGCATCTCACACTGAGAGCAATTAGTTGTTATTTGGAAGTGAATGTTACACACAGAACTTTGCTTTGTGAGATAAAGTATATTAAAATATCATGTTCTTGCTGACAAGTGAGAGTTTCTAGGTAAAGCTTTCAGAAAGTCAAATGGACTTCAGTCCAGTTATATTATCAACAGGATTGTTTGCTAGACAAAAAATATAGGTTCTTTATTGCTGATGAAGTAAAAGAAACTCATACTAGCTTCTAAATTCTGTAGTCCATTTATGAACTGATATGAACATCAGTTCCAAACTTAACATATGTGAAATTCACTCTAAGAAACAGCTACTGAAAAACAGTTATTTCCACAAAGTAGCTTTTAAAAATGCAGACTGCAATTCTTATATGATCAAATTATCTATGTAGAAATATTCTCTGAAAATAAAGCATCACTAAAACATTTGCTACTGAATCAAGAGAAATAAAATACTTTCACCTCCACACAAGCAGTTTTTGCGTACAGCTTGAGACAAAGGGGGGTACAAAATTACAAAATGAAATATATAAACATTTAGAATCAATTTCAAGTAATGTTAAGTTTGATGGCTTTGTAACAGTAGTAATGGAAAATTACTGAGATGCATGATATACAAAGAAAAAAATATAGAGTACAGCTAGAGAACATACTGAGAATTCTTGTACAGGATAAACTGCTGTAGTTGACGTAATTTAGGCCTTTATGACCTTAGTACAAAATGAGTGTAAGAAAAACAGGCTAGAAGAACAGGACATAAGGATAAGGAGTATCTGGAATGGCAGGGGTCCAGGATGGACTGCAGGTAAACTAACTCATAAGCAGGAGGACGGGGATGATTATTATGTCTGTGGTGTTAACGAACCGATGAAGCTGGTATAAGCATCTACTACGTGTGCTTCAAAGGCTGCCAGCAGTGATGAAGATTGTTGGAAGAAGTAAACGACCCTCAGAGACCACCACCACATTTTTGTACACATGCGGGGAACTTTCTGGAAAATTATATAATCCATACATAGCCTCATGAATATGTATGTATGCTCCGTACCTATATAAGGACTGCTTGTGTAGCAATACGGGGACACACGTTAGGAGGAGCTATCCCCCGTGTCTCCTGGCGCCACAATAAAGAATACCTGCTTGTCAACTAGAAAACTTTGTTGGCAAGTTTGTTCCTGGAGTTTTCTCCGAATCAAGCTGGACCATTTGCTTCTATAGTAGAATAAGTCAAAGACTACCCCAAGACTTAATTTCCCAGGAGCTGCTATTCTCATCGATGACACCTTACATATGATAACAGATGACACAGCAATGACCTATGCTCAGGATCATTACACTAAAGTGGGGGGATGAGGGGGAGGGGAGGAAATAGTTAGGTACTTAATGTGGAAAAAAAAACAGAACTGCAGAAGTTCATGTGAACTTATGTGCTTTAAGGAAAAGGTGAACAGTCACATGATAGTTTAACTGGAGAGCCTGTGGCTGTGTGAAGTATTTTAAGTAAAACCTACCTACAAAATCTCCTGCCCTACCTATTACTTTTCAACAAAGCTGTAGCATGACCCGTATAAAAAACCTACCACAGGTATGACTTCAAGAGCGTAAGTGTTGCTGCGCACCACTCTCGGGTCGTACATGAGGTTGGTGTAACGAACAGGCTCCTTTCCTCTGCAACATAAAGCGCAGACAGTCGCGCTTACAGAGCTGTAACCGGTACGCTAATACCTCGGACAAGGTGCCGGGAGGACTCTGAAAGGCCAGACCCGTGCAAGTCCCCTCCAAAGTTACGGGAAGAAGGACCTGCAGGCAGGGCGGCAGGGACTCCGTTCCCCCGGGAATGGCGGCGAGGGCACTGGGGTGAGGGCAGGAGTGCAGCGGAGCCCGTTCGGGGAGCGGAGGCCGCGGGGCTGTACGGCTCAACCCGCCGGACACTCACGACTCGGCGGCGTCCAGCGGCGGTCGGTACTTGGGGCGGGCGGGCAGGGTGCGCGGGAGACTGGAGTAGCTGTAGAGGACGACGGGGACCGCCACCACCTCCGAATCCCGGGGGCGCGGCATGGCAAGGCTCGGCCGCGGCATCCAGGGCGCTCGGCCGCTCACACAGCAGCACCCGTCTCCACGGCAACAAACGGGAGGGGCGGGGCCAGGGCTCCGCGCATGCGCGAGGCTCCAGTGGCCTTTGCTGTTGGTGTATGGTACTTTTGGTGCTCCTGCAGGTTTTGCTGCTAGGGCAGCGCTAAAGGTGAAGGAGGCTCGAGGAGAACATGGCTGCTCGAGGGGCACCGGGCTGCTTAGCGGAAACCAATCGCTTTAACTGCTAACGGGCTTGTGCTTGGTAGTGCCGGGGGCTCCTGCTGCGTTGAGGTAACGAAGGAGTATAACCGCGAGGTGTCAGTGTCTTTCTTCCGTCTCCGGGCGTGCTGCCCAGGGACTGGAAGGCTCCCGGTTAAGCTGACAGGGCCTTAACCGGATCTGTACGGCCGCTGGGGATCAAAAATTGGCTGGAGCACCGCGAAGACCTGTTGGATGGCGTGCCGTGGTATGAGCGCGGGTGTCCGGAAAAGCAGCGCCAACAACTGCGCTCCTAATTGTGGTGGTCCACCCAAGATAGCTTTGGATACTATAAGGGTGTCATACAATGGGAGGTAGGAATGTGAGGTGGGCTCTCAGTGTGCCATTCCCTCCATCATCAGCTACACTCCCTGTCATGACAAATCATGAGAATGCGCTTTCAGATTCCATGAAGAAATTCTATTAAGAGAAACGTGAAAATAAATAAGAGTTACAAATACAGTGACAGCTCTTTCTTTAACCTATGTAGGTAGTGATATGCCTTGATTACTTTGGCGAGACCAAATACCGTAATTTGGCAAGACCAAATAGAATAATCCATGCCCTTTGTGAAATCTTTGGTTCAAACGTAAATCTCATGTGTCCTGGTTTCAGCTGTGTCGTGGTTTAAGCCTCTAAAACTCACGAAGTTTTACTCACTCACTCACTCCCCTCTTTTTCTTCCCCCAGTCCCAGGGGAATGGGGAGGAGAATCGAAAAAAAAATGCAACTCGCACAGGTTGAGATAAAAACAGTTTAGTAACTAAGGTATAACACAAATCACTACTGCTACCACCAGTAATAATACAAGAGAGATACAAGGAAAAAGAAAACAACTGCTCACCAAGCCCGACCCAGCCAGTGCACCCCCCCCGCAGCGAACCCCCCACTCCACCACCAACCTGACCATGCCGTGCACCCCCCGTCTACCACCACGACCTTCCGGGTCTCTGCCCTCCGTTTTCACATCCTGGACATGACGTGCTGTGGTATGGAATAACCTCTTTGGTCAGTTTGGGTCAGGTGTCCTGTCTCTGCTTCCTCCTGGTTCCCGCTTCTCCCTGGCAGAGCACAAGGCTCAGAAAGTCCTTGGTCAGACCAAAACATTACCAAGCAGTAACTGAAAACACTGGTGTTATCAGCGCAGTTCCCAGGCCCAAAATCAAAAACACGGTGCTGCACCAGCTACCAAGGAGAAAAATGACTGCTGCTGCTGAACCCATGACAAGCTGTAGCAGTTATTTTTCTACTTCCTAGTAGCTGGTGCAGTGCTGTGTTTTGTCTTTAGCCTGAGAACAATGCTGATAATACACTGATGTTTTAGTTGCTGCTCAGTAGTGCTTACCCTGACCAAGGATTTATTAGTATCATGCTCTGCCAGGGAGGAGGGGAAGCCGGGAGGAAGCAGAGACAGGACACCTGACCCAAACTAGCCAAAGGGGTATTCCATACCACAGCACATCATGCCCACTATATGAACTGGGGGCAGTTACCCGAAAGGGCTAGATCACTGCTTGCTTGGTCGGGCTGGGTATCGGTTGGCAGGTGGTGAGCAATTGCACTGTGCATCACTTGTGTTTATTGTATTCCTTTTCCCCCTTTCAGTTTCATATTCTCTCCCCTTGTTATTTCCTTTATCATTGTTATTATTAGTAGCAGTAGTTTTATGTTATACTTGAGTTATTGGACTGTTCTTGTCTCAACCTGTGGTGTTTGCTTTCTTTTGATTCTCCTCCCCATCCCACCCAGATGCACAGTATATACTGGGAAGTGAGAAATGAATCAACCCATCTCCCATATGGCAGCTAAGAAAGGCCTGGAGTGCCTTCAGCTGACTTGTAAGCTGCAGAGCAGGGGCTTTGTCTCCTTCCAGGTTTGCTGTGGGTCTGTTAAAATGCCTTGGAGCCACAAACTGGCTATTTTTTTGTTTTGTTTTCATGAGAATCTTCTGGCATTGTACCATGCCTTATGGCTTGCTGCTTGGGATGCATTCTGTAACTACTTTATGACACCTTGAAATACAATATAAAGGTTCCTATAATGCCGAGACTGTGTATTCCTGGGGCTCTAACTTGGATGTTGCTAGCATGGGAGACGTTGTACCACAGTGCATTGCATAATGCAATTGCTGAGCAAACTAGCTGTGTCCAGTTTCCACTCTCTTAACTTTCTACAGTATTGCATAATTAAGTAAGGAAGGAGGTTTACAGAGCCTCCTTTGGAGGCAGACTGCTTAATTATCAAGTAAGGATATGAAGGGGCATATTGCCTTCCCAGAGGATTGCCTTCTGTCTGGAGAGGACTATGGCTGCTTTTAAATTTGCAGGAATGCTTCCCTAATTTAATACTGTGTAGTTACCTGAAATTTGAGTTAAAATTGGTTCTCCATGGTTCTGAGAACTTTAAGCTGCTGTTCTTATCCCTCTGGGCCTGCAGATAAAGGGATGGAGCTCCAAGTCTTGGGAGTAACTCTACTTGAAGCCAGAATGCCTTTGCCTTCAAGCAGACACACAGAATCACAGAGCAATCTAGGTTGAAAGGGTCTCTGGAGGTCTCTAGTGTAACCCCCTTGCCTAAGAAGGGACAAATTCAAAGATAGATCATATTGGTCAGGGCCTCCTCCTGCCAGGTTTTGAAAATCTCTAGGTCTGGAGATGCTTGGGATAGCCTTGAAAATCCCAGAAAGCATCATGCTGCTGCTCGTCAATGTCTTGGTTTTAAAAGATATGTGTTGGCCTGAGAGTTTTGATGTATGAGAGGCATAGAAGGAAAATAAATACCTGAGCTAAACTTGAGTCCTTATAGTGCCATCAATATTTTTTTTCAGTAGGTTTGTTAATCTTGATATATAATTGTGAATAGGAAAAAAAAAAAAAAGCAGATCCTATCACTCATGTCTGCAAACCAGTATTATTAATCTTCCCTTTCTCTGTAGCAGGACAGCTTCCTCTTGGCACCCATCCTGAGCTTGTGGGGTTGGGCAGGACTGGGAAACTCCAATTCTGAGGGACTTCACTTGTCCAACACTAGTGAATAATAATATCTGAGTTTTGATGATTTCCAGCCAAAATTAATGATCTTGCTTCCCTCTATCACTTCACCTCTGACTCCTAGCACCATTTATGTTCTCTTCCCTGTGTCCCTCACAAGCTCTGTTTTTTCAGTGTGACAAGCTGCCTCTCAGGGCTTGCATTCTTGCCCTAGCCAGTGTCTGGAAAGAATTATGGACAGATGAGAAAGCACCTTAGAGGGTGGAGCAGTGCACACTTAATTTTAAATTATCATTAATTTAACAGCTAACTCGAAAATCAATTGTTTGGTGACCTTCTTATTTAAGCACAAATAGACTGTGTGCTGCTAATCCTTCTCCAGCCCCTTCTTACCTCTCCCTTCCCTGAACAGGGCTCTCCCAGTGCCTTCCTTTTGCCTCAAGAAGCCCTCCCTTGTGTTAACAGCAGTTGTTCAACTGCACTAAACTTGCAGAGTAAGGAAGAAGACTAATCTGCTTCTGTTGCCCCTTCGCTGCAGCTTCAGCGTTTGTCCATCCTGAAATAAATTGCTTCCTATCACATCTCTGGGAGGCAGAGCAGTATCATCTATGTTTTATTGGAATTAAACTGCACAGTCCAAGAACTGCACTGGGTGAAAAAGCAGACCTGGATGCTGAATAACCTAACTACAAGTCCCCAGTCTCTACCTCTAGACCATCCTCCCTGATCACCTATGGAGAGCTAGCGACTACTGTGCTCTTTCATGTACCCAAAGACTTCTCAAATGCCATGTCTTCTGGTGTCTGTAGCTCATGGGATGGGTGTGCATCTGCACATCTTATCATGTAACATTGTGTGCTCCTTGGAGTACAGCAGTCTGTGGAAGTTCTTGAATCATACCATTGTTACTTTCTCACCTCGTGAACAGTTGTGCTAAAGAAAACTGGTTGGTGAGTCGTAAGCAAAGCTGTGCAAAGTGATGGAGAGACAGAATTCAGACCTAGGGAGAGGAGGTGAATGAGGAAACCTTTTCCTTAGTGCATGGAGGAAGTAGGGGCGCTATGCCCTACATATTATGATGTTGAACTGCATAGCCCAAGAGTGCACAGCAAGCATGTGGAAAGCAGACAAATCTCTACTCTTTTCGATAAGAGCATCTTCTCTGATCATCTGCCTGGGAATCTGTTTGGGTTTGGCCTTAAAGTCTTTTAAAAATACGATTTTATAGTTTTAGCCTATGTGATACTGAAGGTGCAGGGTTTGAATGTGGACTGTAGAATCTGTTAAGGAAGTTGGTGTGAGGTTTGTGGGTTGCAGGAAGGAAGAGCTTAAAGCAGCCGTTGGATCAGTTCTGTAAATAGCTGGTTGGCTAAAGAGCATGCTCTGCTTAGAAAGTGTAAAAACCGTCACAGAAACCTTTTCGTATTATTACCCAGCAGAGGAAGCAGAGCTCAATGGAGTCAACCATTTTTGAGATTTGTGAACCACTTGTTCCGACTTATGCACTCTCCCCTTGTAGAAGAACACTAAGAATTTGGAAGTGGTTTACTCAGAAGTGAGTTTTAAATTGGTATATTTATCACAGCAAATAGAAAAGACTAATTTAAAACAATAAAAGTGATATATTCTATTTTTTAAAAAATGAATAGATAGTTAGCATTTCTGAGTAACAGAGAGGCAGAAAAAATAATTGTTCATCCAACATCCACAGTGACTTCCTGTTGGCTGTGTATATGAGAGTCAGCTATTTGTATGAGTTTTGTATCACTTCCAACAGTGGCTGCCCTTTTCCCATGGATTTTTCTCTCTGTTGTCAGACTTTATAATTTAAAAGTTAATTCCTCTTCTGAATTTTTAGCCTTCAGAAGTTCCTCTGAAGTTTTCACTCTGTTCTGATGACACAAGTGATAAGGACTGACTGCTCACAAAATTCAGAGAAAAATGTAACCAAAGCGCCTAACCGAGGTGAATTTCCTTTTCCTGTAATCAGAAATTGTCCTTGTGGAAACACATGATAGCCGCAGTAACTGTTATCTGGCTAATGCTAGCATGGTAGCAGCATGTTTTAATCACCTGAATTTTGCAGCTGGATGTGATCAGTTATGGACATGAAATGCTTTCTGTGTTGGACAGCTAATCAAGCCAGCTTCAAAGTGAACTTGGTTAGCTTTGTGCCTTGGTTTCCAACTTAATGTGGTGACTGAGATTCTATGCTGCTTTCCATCTGAGGGGCATATTTACCATGCAGAGGGCATGCCTGCTTCACACAGACCTCAGTGCCCCCTGAGCCTGCAGAGCAGTGGAGGACGCCTGCTGTCTTGAGCACATCTGAGTAGGCAGGTGGAATGGCTTATGCACCCGTTATCGCAGGCATGATTTACATTGAACAGGAATGTAGGATTGCAGGATCCTGTTGAACTCCAAGTGATGTTTGTCAATGCAGGGCATGCAGTCTTGTCCTCCATTTACATAATGTCCAAAGGAGATTGCAAATCCTCTTTCATCAATCTAGGAGAAATAAAAGAAACTCTGAAGAGCCAACTGCACCTGAAAAAAAGCCAAGTGTCTGTGTTGTAAAGAATAAATACCAAGTACAAAGTGTGCCCAGTAACAAACACTCCACCCCACTTGTTAGTATAAAGTTGGGGGTATTCCTTCCATTAATATTTTTGCCATGGGTTTGTGCCAGCAATCTCACTGTTGCATCTTGTGCCTGGGGTATACAGGTAATAATCATGGGAGGAAAATACAGAAGAAAAATTCTATGTAGAGAAGCGTTTCTGTTCTGTGACTATGTCCAGTGAGGAGCTTTCCTGGGCTGTTGTAGCAGATGTTACAGAAAGTGACCATGGTAGTAACAATTCTCTTGTGCATCATTAAGTGGTCAGCAGAAGAGCAATCTTCCTGAAGCAAGGAGGATTCACAATCTCTTTGGTTTTCACAGTTCTTAGAAAGAGATACCCTTCAGATAACAGCTTGGAGAGGGGATCAGACAGGTGAGAAAGCTTCTTCCCCAAGACCTTGCTTGTAGAGGCAGAAAAAATCTATGTACTTGACAATGTCTTTTCCCAGAGAAGGTGAGTGATTTGCCGAAACTATCCCTAACATCATAGCTTGTGAATTGCTTTGGTAAGGAATGAGGAAGGAAAAATGGCTTATTTTGACTTGTTATTTATCCTAGCTCCAAATCCTTCCAATGTAGCTGACAACCCATACTTCCCCACAAGAAATACACAGACCCCTTGATGAAATCCCATAAAGTCAAGGACCTCTGTCCATGGAATTTTCATCCTAGAGGCTTTCCATAATTACAGCTATGAACTGAGATCATCACTGGACTTTATGAGTTATACATTTTCTCTTCTAGCTTGCAAAGACATGTCATTCTCTGATTCTCTGCATGTGCAGAGACTAAAACAAGGGAGATGTGGCTGAAACTAGATGGTGGAGCTTATTGGAATAACAACCAATGCAGATACAAGGGGAAAATGTAGAAGAATTGGAAAACAAACTGTCTGATTGAGAAAAGTGGGTCTAAGGATGGAGAGGGCAGAAATTAAATTGGTACTTTGACAACAAGTCCACAGGGATAGACTGGACTTTGTTCAATTGAAAGGTAAATAACTGGATGAGGTGAGGAATGCAGGCTGGGAATGGGGAGTCGATAAAAATGAGGCAGAGATGAGTAGTCAAGAGTGGAGAAGAGGAAGGTCTGAGTCAGGGTTTTCTGCGGTGGGATGGAGCAGAAGGCCCCAGACTCTGAAGGGAGGCAAGCAGAAGGGTCTATACCTGCTGAACAATGCTCCCCTTGAAGGCTTAGGTAGAGCCTAAAATCCCAGGTTTTACTGTCAGGAAAAGTGTCAGCCTTAGGTTACAGAGACCTATATTCATGATATCTAAATGTAGCATCTATCTACCTGTGAGGTGTAACACTAAGTTCCCATCACAGTCAGAGAAGATTTTAAGGAAGGATTCAGCTGCCGAAGTATCTGGATCTGCATCTGCTTCTGATGTCGTAGAAAATTCCTGAAGGTGCCCTAAGGTACCCAAATGACTGCAGACACCTACTTTCAGGCAACTGTGTTCCACCTGTGCTCAACTTAGTCCTCCGAGTCCAGAGAGATGTTCAAATGCAGAATGTGCACAAGATGAGACACAGGCTCACATAAGTGCTTGTATATAGATAACTAAATGTAAGTGTCTCTGTCTGCAGTCTGCACCTGGGTGCCAGACTGAATGTCTGTGAAACATACAGGCATGGTGTTTTTCTCAGCCTTCACTAATGTTTGACCATAGAGTTCATGACAGTGTACTCTTGCTGTAAGTTGCTGTCCTAATTCAATTAGCAGATAACAAAAGTTTGCAAATCCCTGGTGCAAAACATGAAAGGAAAAAGAGGAGTGTATTGCTCCATAAGGAACTCCTTTGTTTTTCTGTCTGCTCTTTCAAATCAGCCATAGACATACGTCCAAAGCCAGGGTGCCTTGCTAGCCAAGCCGTGCTGGGGAATGCCAGACTTCAAATCTTCTCCTTTGCTGCACAACCTTGGTCCCTCCACAGAACAGGTGCATCCTGTGGGGAAGAACAGAGTGTGATTGAAAGCATCATGTGATTGAAAACAACAGCAGGATGCAAGCACAAGGAGCAGAGTTCAGGCTGCACCAGTAAGTTGAATTCCAGCATTGCTTCACAAGGCAATGACTTGGATTTTCTGCTTTAATACTGCTGTTTCCCCCTTCGGTCCTATATGCGTTGTATGTTTGGAGTGTGTTCGTCAAATCTATTTAGAGAATTGGATGTGTGAAGCAAGCAATGCAATGCTGATAATGGAGTAACCTGTGGAGAATGGGAGGCTTACTGTCATTATTCAACACTTGTGCCAAAATCAAGTCTTCAACTGGCCAAGCAATAAGCAGGTATTTGATCTTTCTGGCTAAGGAGTCAAAGGCAGCTTTGACAAAGGCACTCAGATAATTCACTTTTCAGATATAGCAGTAAAGAGGGGGGGTCAGGAGAGCTGGGCTAGATCTTTCAATGTGGTAGGGTGGGTGTCCTGGGTTCAGCAGTAACAGTCATTTTTTTCTCCTTCTTAGTAGCTGGTGCAGTGCTGTGTTTTTGACTTTAAGCCTGGGAACAGCGCTGATAACACCGATGTTTTCAGTTGCTGCTCAGAAATGTTTACTCTGACCAAGGACTTTCTGAGCCTCATGCTCTGCCAGGGAGGAGGGGAAGCTGGGAGGAAGCAGAGACAGGACACCTGACCCAAACTAACCAAAGGGGTATTCCATACCACAGCATGTCACACCCACTATATAAACTGGGGGCAGTTACCTGGAAGGGTTAGATCACTGCTTGGTTGGGCTGGGTATCGGTTGGCGGGTGGTGAGCAGTTGTATTCTCTTTCCTTGTTATTTCCCTTATCATTATTATTATTGGTGGCAGCAGCAGTGGTTTGTGTTATACCTTTGTTACTGGACTGTTCTTATCTCAAGCCATGGAAGTTACATTCTTTTGACTCTCCTCCCCATCTCTCTGGGAGCTGGAGGGAGGAAGGGGGGGTAGTGAGAGAGAGACTGCGTGGTTTTCTGAGTTACAGCTGGGCTTAAACCACAACAGTGGGCTAGTAACATGATAAAACTGTTCCTGAGCTGGAGGCAGATAAGTAAGTGCTGAAGGAAAGTTCTCTGCTTTCTGTGTTATGATTGTCTTTTGGGGTCTCACAAGAGCTTATATAGAAAAGAAATCACTTCTGTGGAGGAGCATGACATGAAAGTAATGCTGACTAAACAGGCAAGTCTTGAGAGATAGAGGAGAACAAAATTCAATGTGGGAGTAAATCTCTTTTGGGGTCCATTTTACCTTCAGGTTTTGCTTAATCTTGGTGTTTCCCTGACTTAAAGAAACGCAAGAGCAAGGTTAGCAAGACTGGCCGCTCTTTTGTTCACTCCCTTACCTTACCCCTTGTTTCTTAACAATGTGTAGAGATATCTCTCTTCCTTTTTCTCCATCTATTGAAATGCCTTACAAGAAGTTCCAAATAGGCTTTGTTATCCAGAAGTGGGAAGATTTAGGCTCATCTATATTGGATATTTAGAGCCCAGGTAAGCTTTATGAGTACTATTGTCATGTCTACCTTAAGACACCTTGGGTTTAAGAGACTCTCCTCATCTCTGATGAAGTGACCATGCTTATTCTCCCTAGGTTTTCTGTTGTAGTTACAGAACAGGAAACAAGCAGTTTCTCCTCTTGGGATCCATAGTCTTGTCACACTCAAAAAAGAATGAGTCACTTACCGAAGAAGTAGCTGTGTTGTTGTTTGAGTACATTCTGAAGTTTGTGTTTTCTTATCTGTTGCTTCTGCATGTGGATTCTCTTCACACTTGTTCTCCCATGAGGACAAGATGCTCGTGTTCTTTACAAAAGAAAGCTTTCATTCCCACTCAAGTGCAGGACAAGAGGCAACAGGCACAAATTAAAACACATGGAATTCCATCTTAATGCAAGGAGACACTTTTTTACTGTGCAGGTGGTCAAATATGGGAACTGCTTGCCCAGAGATGTTGCAGAGTCTCCACCTGTGGAAATACTCAAAAGCCATCTAGGTATGGTCCTGGGCAACCTGCTTGAGCAGGGGGATAGGACAGGAGGATCTCAAGCATTGCCTATTCTGTGATTCTTTGACTCAGGAGTTGCAGATTCTAGAAAATGAAAAATGCCTTTTGCAGCTGGCAGCAGTGCCCTCTCATTCAGCATGCTTGGAAGCAGATTGCCACTGCTTAAGGTCCTGAGTGAGGTGGCATTTTCTCTAGTTGCAGCCTACCAGTACGATCCTTCTCACGCAGTTTCTCCTGTCAGGCCAGATGCTGATCAGTTACTCTCCTTCCTGCTACTTAGATATGCCATGTCATTCAAGCAGACCTGCAGTACCTGCAGAATACTATAAAAGTAGGTACAACACATGTAGGGCCTGGATGTGTTAAAGACAGACAATGGGCATTTTAGCATTCATGCATAAATATGTTTTATTGTAGTGAAGTTTCACAGGAGAAAAACAAAAGTCTCCCTGCTCCTGGTTCAAGGCTATGCTGAGCCATAAAAGGATGGCTAAGTGCTAGCCAAAACAAGTTCCTACATGTAAAAGCACATTGCACTTCCAGTCAATTTTACAAGGTTATAAGGACACTACCTCTTTTTTTTTTTTTTTTTTTTTTTTTTTAAATGAACTGTAGCTTTAACTATTTAAAGCTGGAATCCAGAATGTTTCTTTACAGGAGTTTTTGTTGTTCGGGGATTTTTCTCCTTATAAAACCAACCCTGAAGATACTCCTTCTTTCTTCCTGCTTAGCCTGTCCAGTTTACGTAGACTAAACACATCTCAGGCCACACGTGGTTTACTTGATACATCCTCATAATGACCCTCTAAATCCGGGCTTGGTATACAACACTAATGCTGTCACTTCTTCTGTCACATCACTTCTTGATGCAGATAATCAGCGAAGGATTGCATCAGCCTGACACACACATAACAAATGGCATGGAGTCTGTGGCCATACAATAAAGGATGGAGGGACAGGTTTTGGACCTGTCAACATTTTAATTGTCCTTTCAGGGATACAAATACAACACTCTATCAACTAATAACTAGTTTTCCCACACAACACTATCAACTAATAACTAGTTTTCCCACACAACATATTATGTACAGCATATTCACTTACATTTTTACATAATACACAGGTCTTCCCACCACCACCTCTTGTGGTGAAAGAATGTCACATATCAAGCTGACAGACACTTCAAGAGAGCCTCAAGGAAAAAAATGTTCATGCAGAGCTAGCTTATTCTTTGTCTCTTGAAAGTAAAACCTTACAAAGCATGAGCAAGTTGTCTATTTTTACAGTATTTACTTTGTACAGTACAAAGAGGAGGGATAGGCTTTTTAAACATAGGATTCCTTGGCATACTGGATCTGGTCTACCTCAAAAACTGGCTGGCTGCACCTCTGAGCCACATACTCCAGCTTGTTCTTTTGATAGGATTCAGACATGGCTCTCAGTCGGTAGACTCCCGGGGTCACAGGTAAACTCACACGAGAGTTTATTCCGACAGCGACGCTGAGGGTTTCAGTTTCCATGTCAGAATTCTTCAATGCAGAAACTCTGCCACTGGGTAGATCCCTTAAAGCCATACATGCTGCGTCTTGTGCACAGCTGCTGCTTAGATGAGGCAGCAAAGTGTCCTGGTTTGACATTTTTAATCTCATAGTTTGAACTGTGAGACTGTGAGAGGCAGCATTAGTGGCCAGGCAGTTTTTAATAGCCTCTTCGTAAGAAGGTGGTCTTCCAGGATTCCTCTGGTCTACCTCTCTGAACACTTCATCAACTGACTTGAAACGAGGCCTTGGCTGATGCTCCATGGGCATTGGTTTGTCATCATCAGGGATGTTCTCCTGGACAACCCTGCAGGAGAACTGTTCTTCTTTCTTTGTGAAACTGCTCTCTCTGAAAAAACATGGGTTTTCCAGGCCCCCAACTTTGGGTTTTGATTAGTGTTTTCCTGCGGTTTGCAAAAGAGAATGACATGGAATGCCTTGTGATCTCTCTGCTAGGCACACTGCAGCCTTCCGTGGCCTTCATGGAGAAGGACTGGGGCCTATTTAAAAAGGTTTTTTTGGGACTAGAGGGTGAAACTACTGGGGAGCTGGTGAAGACGGAGCCATCAGAGCTCTCCAGGGAGCAACTGGAGGATGTTTTAGGTAGAGAGTCAGTTGATAATTGTGAAGGTAAAATTGCGAGCTGTTTCTCCAGTGTCTCCAAACCTAGCTGTTTCTGCTGAACTGGAAAATTGTCCTCACTTTTGTTTAGCTTCTGATTCCTTATCCTGCCTTCAAGGCGGTTCTGGAAGGACAGGTCTGGCTCCGAGTACCTCCTGTCTGTCACGCTGATGTCATCTCTCAAATTAGTCATTGAAGAGCCAGAAGTGTGTGTTGAGCATCTTCTGCTCCCACTAGTGCTCCTCCCTTTCAGATGCTCCACCTGAGAGGTACTAGGGCTGCATTCAGCTTCTGGATCTGGGCTGTCATAGGCAGAGTCATTCTGATGAGCAGCACACAGGTATTCTGTAGGGAAAGAGCACCTATTAGTTTTCACTGATCATCTGAGGATGAAAGGGAATTATATGGAAAGAGTTTTTGTAGAGGAGCACTGGAACAATGTCTTGAGCCCTCTACAACTGTTTCCACAGATGTATCCCCTTATCAAATTAAAGAACTTAGCCCAGCAGCCCCAGTCTGTGACATCCCCCATCCATTGTCATACCTGTGGAGCTGTCTGTGTGCTCCAGTGACTCAACTGAGGCACACACAGGCAAAGCAATGTCCTTCCCAAATATTTCTGAGCAGTTGTTTATGAGGAACTCCACCAACACTGTCACCTGCACACAAAAAACAGTTTCTTTCAGTCAGAAGGGCTGAAGACATATTGAACAGTCTTTCCTGCCCCTGCCTGCTGTCTTCGTACAAAGGGCAGCACAGAGCATGGTGGCTTCTGCCAAAATCCTAGCTTAAAGTCAGAGAGTGAGTCCTTGTCAGGAAGACAAGGTCTGATGCTGCAGACAAACTGATCTGCCCCAATACAGACAAAACACCATCAGCCACAGCTTTGGCTTCGCTTCCAGAGGGCCCATGGGTATCAATGCCCACTGGTGCCCCTTTGCGCTCTGCGTGCAAAGAATGCAGGAGCTGTACTATGATGTAGGGAGCTGTGGGGCAACTGCTGCTTTTGCTCAGGGAGGTGAAACGAGGGGCTGCCTTGCCCATCACATTGCAGGCACCTGAGATGAGGGGCACTCCCAATATGCAGGGGTGCTCTTTTGTTCAGCTTTTGCAGTGGCAGTGGGATCCCTATGGTTGCCCTGAGCTGCCTGGAAGGGGGTGGCTGCTTGGTGAGTCAACACACCTTGTCATTCATCTCCTTCTGCACTTCCAGAGGGATCGTGTTGTCTGTCTCCGGGCTCAGCATATTTGGGCCCATGCAGATGGCCAGATTGCTGGAGTCCATCCTGTTGGTCTCAGCATTTTGGCTGATGTGGTGGAGCAGAGAGAGCAAGTGCTTGAGCAAGGCCAGGTTTGGTCTAGGAAGTTTGTCAGCCACCCTGCATGGACACAAATAAAATGTGACATTAATTCATGGTGCAGCGGCCACTGCTTCTTCATTTGACCAAGTTTCAGTTAAACTCAGACGGATGACACTTCCTCCAGAAAGAGGCACGTGTGTGCGTTTTGTCACTGCTTAGCAGAAGTGTCATCCAGAAATCCCCAGCAGCAGCTGAGCATGTGGTTAATTATAAGATCTTGAATTACAAGGTCTTGATGGAAAGGCAAGCACTACAGCAGCCCATGTCCTTGAGTAGATGGGCCGACATCAGGAGATGTCACTGCAGGCTTCCCAAAGGCATGTGAAGGCCTGCGGTTGTGCTGTGCATCTTTCAAAGCATTCCCAGCCAGCCTCCACATCTGCTCCTTCTGAAGGGCAAAACGTGGTGGTGGTATCCATGTGCCTGACCTCAGCGCCTGCAGATGTGCAGGCTCCCTGTCAGAGCCTGTCCCACAGCACTGTGACTGCGTTAGTGGGACACTGCATCCTCTCTCCTCTTCCTATGGTAGTGTTTTCACAGGGCAATCTCAAATAACTTCAGGAAGTGCTGTCACTGTAACTCTCTAAACCAAACCCATGTGGAGCAATAGCAAGCTGATATAAATAACATGCCTTTAAATGACACTCTCAATTTTGAGAGGTATCATTGGCCCCTATCACCCTCTCCATTACATTGGGGCTGGTTGCAAAACTTACTCTTTCAATTCTTCAATTTTTTTCTGCTTGCTTGGCTTCTCCAGAGCTTGCATCCACTTCTCGTAGAGGTCAGCTGACAGGAGTTTGGAGGGAATATTTCGGAGGAAGTCCTGTAAGGGCAAGAGATTCAGGTGAGGCTGTGGACACTACCCCTGAGCACAGAGGAAGCATCACTGTGATGTGAGCTCACTAGGAAGCAGGCTGGCTTCAGCTACCAGACCATCGTCACAGGCAGAGGAGTGCAATGCACAAATACACACCAGGTGCACTTGCACTGGGGTAACAATAGGACCCAGGTCTTAGCTTCTTTTTTTCACCCATACATAATCTCAGTATTCCTCCCTGGAGGATGCTAAGGAGGACAAACTGAGTTTCCTCTGGTCACAGGGAATCCACAGCACAACAAATGGGACTGAAAGTCAGGTGGAAAAGGCAAATGCCAAACTTTTCCAATCCTGAAGCATTTAGTCTGTCTTTGCTCTGGCTTTAGCTTGGAGTCTCACATAAGTCAGCTCTGACACTGAAGTGGGCCTCTGAAGATTAGCAACATCTTCCCAGTGTCAGGGGAGCTCACCTTCAAGACCACTGCCAGCAGGTGCACGGATTTGCTTTTCAAATCAACATTCATGCCTTTGTTTAGGTCCTCCTTTAACTCCTTTCGTGCTTTCTCATTGGCAGCTTTTCTGAATATCCCTTCAGTGGAAGGTCCTTTCATATACAATATAGCAAGGAGATCCTGCAGGGAAAAAAACAAGAATGGAAGAACACTTACTGAAAAAAGGTCCTTTAATACCTGAACATTTCTTTAGAAACAGAAATACACTGTGCTCTGATTTGGTCATTATCTAGTTCTTTATCCAAGTAGATTACATGAGCAATAACCTGATTTTCCCTCAACCCACCCTGTGTTTTGGCTGATGAATTCCATTAATTTCTTTGGAGGCATCCCTGCTTCTTTCCAGAAGGAAGTAAGAAATGTCTTTAGTCTTAAT
This sequence comes from Myiopsitta monachus, assembly GCA_017639245.1. Lineage (NCBI taxonomy): Eukaryota > Metazoa > Chordata > Aves > Psittaciformes > Psittacidae > Myiopsitta > Myiopsitta monachus. The sequence continues at coordinate 48,955,502 of CM029925.1, read as the reverse complement.
TCAAATCCTTTCCCTCCCAAGCCAAGAAAATATTGCTTAGAAGAGACATAAGCCTATCTACTGGAAAAGCCAAATCAGTGGAGTAAAATCACAGGAGTGTTTTTACCCAGAAGATGTTTAGGTATTCACAGCTGAACACTTTTTTAATGGAAATACCGAAATCCTTGGAAGTTTGTGTTGCTGAAATAACTTCTGTAGAATCACAGATATTTATACTAAGGAACAGAATTCGTATTCCTGGTTTTGGGTTGTCTTCACTCAAAGTTACTTCCTGTGGAAGACAAAACCTGCGGACCTGACCCTTTCTACATCTGAGATGGGCCCTGATCTTATCAGAAGTGTGCATGGAGGGGAAACACCAAAATCATCTCCTGGGTGCTGCAGCACAAGTGCCAAGGACCTGCCTCACACTGTTAGCCAGGGTATGATGTCTGTATTGCCAGTCTTGCTTACCTGGATGGGCTGGGGCAGTGTGTCATCTTCCTCACAGATAATTGCCAGAGGCTGTCCAAACAGAGCGATTTTGGCACCCAAGTCTACCTGCCCTAGGGAATTCCCATTGGCAGAGCTTAGTCTCAGAGTAAACGACTGTGGTATCACCTTCTTTCTTCTCTTTGTTCCATCTGCTGCAAGCATAAGGAAAGTGAAAAACAAATCAATTAAAAAAACCCAAAACAAAACAGGGAGCACTATGTCGTCTTTCATCTGTGTGCAGTGCAGAGATGTATGTTAAAACAACTCAAACTGAACTGGGAGAAACTGAATGACAGCTAAGTGGTTACTAAGGAAACAACCACCTAAACTGTGAAACTGTGACCATCCCTCTAAGGACACCACCTTTTCCTGTTTGGGGTGTTTTCTTTTACATTCTAGTCACTGTTTCTTCTTAGAGAGTGGGAACATACAAAGCACAGAAGTACAGCATTTACAGAGATTTCTGATATTGCAGTGGTTTCTGTGATAAATTTCTAAGGCAGATATGTCACCTGGGCAGCTTGCAAGAACGTATCTCACTACGCAGTCTGATTGTGCCTCAGCCTTAGGGCAAGAGTGGAACTGGGGCCTCCTGCTTTTCAGCCTCTTTCACAGGCTCAAATAAAAACACATGGCTGCAGCTTTGCCAGCTCTGGAGCCAGCTCTAATGATAACGGTCCTGCTAGAGCTAGTGCTTGTTCCCTGTCAACCAGACAACGGAAGAAATCTCTTAGCATCAGTTTTGCATCTGCATCTTAAAGAGGAGGGCATGCTAGGAATCTGTTGTATTGGGATGGGATGTGCCTTTTTTAAGAAAGCTTTAGAAAGCTTTCTAGGAAGCTTAAAGGAAATTTCTGCATATTTCCTATAAAGGACTTGCCTTTCTACTCCAAAATGAAGTTGTCTTTTATGCAGATAAGTTCTCAGGACCAATATTTGTGGCTTAGCACAAGTCCTTGGTAGGGAGGGGTTAAAAGCTATGAGAAAGTCATCTAATATTATAGTGTCATGTAAAACTTTTGCTTTTGATACTCCTGAAAAACAGACAGATATGACGGTCTACTCCAAATCTGACCCTGCCCTGCTAATGGTCTCCTCTGGGCTGTTTATGGGTGGGCAAGGAAAAAACAAGTGCTGTTGCTGCTGGCAAGAGGATTTATTTGCTCTGGTGTGCAACCGCTGATAGCAGTACTCGGTACTTCCTTAAGTGCCACACCTCAATGGCGATGCTCAAGTGAGAAAGGAGCATATTTACTTCCCACCGGTGCCAGAGAACATAAAGAAACTGGGTTCTGAGGACCAGGGAACAGGAATACAAGACCTCTGCCACTGAGCATAAGGGGAAGAAGCCATTTGCAAGTGAGTTGGCACTCCAGGGCTAAAGACGCTGGACGTCACTGAGGGTTGTGGATTGCTCTCGGGGAGGTGAAGTGGGCAGTTTCGGGTTGTTATGAAGAAGCTTGTAGGTGTTATAGAGGAAGGCAGCTTCTCAGTTTGTCTTTAAAACTCACCAGCTGAGTGGCAAAGTCCGTCTTCAGTATCTGCTGAGACGAGCAGAGGGCATTTTTTGGTATCAGCCTGCAAGAATCAAGTTGGGGTTACAGAGCTGCCACCAGCAGCAAAGGCCACCAGCAAGCTGCTGCAGCTCCTCAGAAACCTGTGGAAGGCTCTGGGAATAACCAAATCATGCCCAACACCCTGAGGTAAAGGGCATGAGCACTCCGATGCTGAAGAGGTACCTCAGTCCAGGAGTGACACTGCCTCACTGCCCAAGAGAGGGGATTGTGGTAAAACCTTCAGCCAGCCACCCTAGACCTGCCTAGCAGGTCACAACCTCAAGCTCGTTCAGGTGTTCTTTAGATGCAGAGAAGCCACAGCCAGGCACAGGCTGCTCTTCTATGTACTCCCCTGGCACTGGAGAATACCTCCCAAAGTCCTCCAGGGAGCCCTGATGGCTTTGGAGCCTGCCAGATTCCTCAGCAACGCTCCTTGGCACCCCAGGGAGTGAGCTGGCTGCTCCCAGCCATGCCCAGCTTCTTCTGCAGTGTTGCATGGTTTGCCTTTGAAGGGCTCTACCCACTCCTGGATAATGGTAGGTAGCCAGCAGCTCCTACAGGGGACACCCCCACATATTCCACATGTGTACCCAAGAAAGATCAGGGAGGGGGAAATGTAGCAGCTGCTTACCTCTGCCTGGAGCTCAGTCAGATTCTCCATGTTCCCAGTATTTAGTGTCTTTGACTAGGCAAAAACAAAGACACCACATGAGCAATTAAATGCTACGGTTTAGAAATCAGAGCTTTTCAAAATCACTGTTTTGACAGAGCTGAACAATGAAGACACTCACAGAATTACAGCTGCTTAGCACTTTCATTAGGAGTTTGATCGGGGGAGCTCTGGATACTCTGCTTTCCTTTGGTCCTTTTGTTTGCCTGTTTATTGAACAGCAAATAGACAGAGAAAGAGCTTTGTAAAACTGCACCCTTCTTGCCTTTCTTCCCTGCAAGCCGTTCTAGTATTTAAGTATGATCCTGAACCAGCAAGATATCCCACACAAGTCAGTCATAAAGCCCTTCTGTGGAGTGCACTCAGCCCAGCTGCCCTATCTGCCTCTTGATTAAAATAGAAAAGAAGCAGCTTTCCATTTCTAATCCATACAAAAAATGAGCAAGTGGTGACAGCTACATATGGTTGTTAATCTGCAAACACAAGGCTCAGCAAGTCAGCACTGCCCACGAGCTGTGCTTAGCAGTGAGCACACCTCTCCCCTCTGTATTTTTGTACATCTCTGTATAGCTGTGTCTGGAGTGCCCCACCGACTTCAACCGCAACACCACAGATTTTATCCCAGGCAGTACTTACCCAAGGAGTGAGTCCAGCCAGAGCTCCTTCACCTCCCGCAAGCTGCAGAGGAAAGGAGAAACAGCATCACTCCCCACTGCTACTAATCCTTTGCACAGAGGCAGGCAACTAAGCAGTTCTACCCCACATGTGCTGCCTTATATATGCAGAAAGGGGCAGGTGGAAATTTCACACACAGGAAGAAGCATCATGGGGCAGGACTGAGGAGCTACGAAATTTCTGGCTTCCTCTTTCCTTTTAGGGGAGTTGGGTTTTTTTTCCTTAAAGAATAAAAATAATTTAAAAAAGCACCCTTCTAGCTGTTATGGATGGAAAAGATGAGACACTTGCCAGGTAGAGGTTCCATCTAGCATCATCAGCATGAGGTGGGATGTGTAGAAGGGGCTGCAGTGTGGGCAGCTTCTATTTACCATTAAAGGGCAGTGGGTACAGCCTGTCCTTTGACTGCACAGAGATCTTAGACTTTGCAGTTTAAAGATGCATCACAGGATGAAGTTGCACTAGGAATAGTTAAAAACATGGGGGAGTGGAATAGCCAAGATTCAGGGAAATGTTTTTGTATAATTTTTTTTGAAGCTAATAGGAACAGTTTACTGTCTGCAAGCAGATGTAGACACACACTTTGCTAGTGCCAACTAGTTCTTGCAAATCTAAGCATTGAACTTCTATAGAAGTAGTAGTATGTAATTATTAAGTAATGTATGACAATATGCAATAAAAGTCTTGCTTAAATTTTGACTTAGTAAGAATTATGTGTCCAAGTAATAAAGTTTAGTTCAAATGAAGAGATCAAAAAATCAGGAAAAATCTATCTCTGGTCTCCCTATACCTCTTCAGGGTCTGTTGCTGACTTCCCCTCAACCTGGGCACATCAGGAACATAAGGACAGCAGTACTTACTCTAGTGAATACCCTCATGAAAATTCATCAATGTTTGATGTTAAATTCATGATATTAGTTCTACTGATTCACTGACAGCAGCAAATTACAATCCAGTATTCTCAGTACCAGTCTTTAGTGAAAAAGAGGAGCTAAGGCTGAGCAGCAAAGGGTTGGAATACTTCAGTGGTGGATTTAGGTGGAAAACGCACTTGTAAAACTGTGGTCTCTCTGGTGCTTCCCTTGGTGGATCCTCCATTTCACAGGTGCAGGAGATGTGGCTGTGTCATAGCACAGCTCTTTGTAGATGCAAATTACGTCTACATCCGCTGCTGAATTCACCCTGAAAGCCATTTTTTGCTTAACCACATCAGACCTGGCCCATGTAGTATTGATCCTGTGTTGTCACGCAAAACTGATGGGTGGTCTCAGCTTGACTCTGGCAGAAATCCAAGGTGGAAAATTCACTTTTGCCTAGAAGGGCAAAAGCAGAGCTGCCCTGCTTTGCAGGGGCAGAGATGCTGTAGAAGACCTTTGAAGTCTTCTTGAGGCCTGTCATTTCTATGCTTCTGAAGTCTATAGACTTGTTTGGGTCTGAAACTTACAGGAATCTCAACCAATTGCTCTGCAGCCCTGTACATTTACCACTGATGATCTACTCATTGCTGTATCTGTTTTTTTTTTTGTTAATTAGCAGTCCCATGACATCTGTAATTCCCTTAGTGAATTCCATGGGCAGATGCACATTCTTACAGAAATATTATCATGCTGCATCACATTCTCCTGAGAATTTCTTCTGAGGCTCCCTGGCAGCTGCAGCACGCCTGCTGATAGTCCGAGCAGGATTCCTGGGACAAAGTAGCATTTTGTTCAGTAGGTCTGTTAAATATGTATCTAACCATATCTCAGACAGTATCTCAGAAACCTATGCAGCTCAGTTCTGCCTTGTCTTCACTTCCAGCACTGTACACATATGTCTTTCTGAGCTCAGTATGTTGCATGATTAAGACATGGGGTTTGATATGGAAAATGTCTGACTCATGAAGAAAATGGGGGCTTAACGGGTGGTGATTAGCTAGGCCAGAAGCTTAGATTACAAATAGGGCACAGCTGTACACAGGGCATAATGCTTTCAATTTCCCTGCAGGAAAAGATACAGTAATGGGTGGTGTATTGATAGCATATCACCAGGCTGTCCGTTGGCACACACACTGCTGTATCTCTATCTAATTAGTTCCCATCTATTAAAACTTCTGGAAATGAAATGGCCATTGTGTGTGGAAGGTATATTATAGGCCTGCCTGCCCATATGGAAAACGATTTCAGCTTTTCCGTTCCTGTACATCAGGTTGTTTCCCTCAGTTCTGCTGAAATGATTCACTGGAGGGAAGGCAGGAGCGGGGATATCCCAGAGCCATGGCCTCTGATGCCGTGGCTGCTTTCATGGTCCAGTCTCAAGCACTTTACCCAGCCAGTTTTTGGAGTGAGGGCTTGTATAGTGCTTGCTGCCAACACAGACCAGATGGTTATTTCCCCAAGGTGGTTTCTCTTTTTTTTTTCTCCTCTCTCCTCTTACACTGTGGCTCAGTAAAGGACTTCAGACCCTACCAATGAAGGGGCAGCATGACTTGGGAGGAGAAAGTATTCGGGAGCTGATAGTAAACAGAAGAACAAAAGAACAAATCTGCTGTGTCTGGAAAGCATCTGTTTTATTCTCTCCTTACCAAACCACAAATGGGAAAATCCCAGCCACAGCTCACTTTTTTTATTTCTACTACAAATGTTTGACACAATAGCTCTTAGAAATGAGTGAGCATGTGAATGAATCCTGAAACCCCCCTTTCACCCTGTTTTAGTACCAACAAGGACACAGCAGGAGTGTAGCTGTGAGGAGGGGACAGCAGGACATGCCTGGAGCAGTGACTCTTGAGCTCACACAGTACAGAAAGAGCCTTTATCAGCATCTCTCTGTGTGCAAAAGGGGCTGTGTTCGAGTTTTGTCTTCACTGGCACAACTGCAGTCTCCCTGGGGGACAACAGGAAAGTTTACGAAAATAAGGACAGCAGTTCTGCCAAAGTCAGAGAGTTGTTGTGTTGTCTGGGTAGGTGTTTGTTGGTTTTTTTGGAAAGGAGAGCTCTGCACGATCTGCCCATGGATTCAAAGGTCAGGGTGGTTGCTGGGAGCAGATTACATTTCTACATGACTACTGAAGGTGGCTCTGATTTTTTACTACTCTCCAGAGGTGGTGTGGGTTGCATAGGCACAGTTCAGGGTTTGGTCACAGAAAAGAGGATTGCCTGAATTTTCATCAGAACAGTCCCTACCTCCTGCTTGTAGCAGTTGAGAGTGAGACCCATCAACCCAGCTGGTGTTGAACTCCTGCAGTTTTAGTCAGGTCGTGCTAACCCTGCCTTTGGAAAGCGAAATCCAAGCAGTTTTTCACAGCTCTGATCAGCCAATTTCTATTCTTAAATAGGTATCCAGGTTAGATTGCAGTGTCAGACTGCACCACCTTTCCATGCACTGGGTTACATAGGGAAAAAGTTACGAATCAAAAATAATACCATAAATACAGCCCAAAGTGTAATCTGTGCCCTTCCCATAAAAGCCTTTTGGTTGCATTTGCAGGATGGTTTCTTAATTCTTTCACGGGTGCCTCCCCGAAACTCAGTTGGCAGCTCTGAAGTTCTTCACTCGTCGTCCAGTGACTGGTTCTAATGGGTAGTTTTTTAGCTGTCGAGGAGGGGTGCATATAGGCCATTTTCCCAAAGGGTCTGTGCTGGTCTGAATTCAGGTTGATGTTGTAGGTTGGTGATGCTTGGGAATCACTCCTTCCTTGGGTTCCCTGAGGTGGCTGGGTCAAAGGCACTGGGGAATTGAAGTTGCCCATCATCTCCAACTGATGCAGATTTAAATCTTTGCTTGCTTACAATAAACAGCAAGATAATAGAGAATGTGTGTAATTAAGTCTGAATTCTATTCTTTGCAAGATTTCTGGTTGAAGGTACTCAAATAATATTGAAAAGTGAGATGCTACTCACTCTTCTTGTTACTCTAGCAGGTTTCTCGCTTATTTTGCTTCTTTATGTTCTCCATTTACAGCTCAGGAACTGAGATGGTGCTTTTCTGCCAAGTTCTCAGGGACAGAATACATTTTTTACTGAATTTCTTACTGAATCCAGAAAAGCGTGAATCTTGACTTTGCTTTTCAGGATTAATGTTTTCTTTCTGATTTTGGTTGATGTAGGCATGTGTTTCTTCTCATTCTGCACCTTCTGTTTTGCTTTGAGTTTCAGGTTCAAAATGATCTCAGATCTCAAAGTGAGAATCAGTGGAAACCAGAGATAACCTGGATTTCACATTGGATCCTAACTTGCTTTCTCAGGCATAAGTGATCTCACTTTCACACAAAAGGTGATCTGCAGACTGCCAGTGGCTTAGGAGCCAGTCTGAAATAATACCAAGAAAACTTGGCCCAAGTGTAATTTTGGGTTTCGTTTTGTATGTGCCCCATTGATACAAAAACTAGAAAAGAAAGACAGGTTCAGGAGTGGCAAAACCATATGACTTCCCTGGTAGAAAAGGAGATGCTCCAGGCATAGAAAGTGTCCATGACCATGAACATGGCTGTCACCATAGATGCCCAGCAGGAACAACCAGGAGTAGCTGGAATTTCCCCATTGTTCACCTCAGCTGGTCTCCTCCATGCCCCAGTGGCATGATGGGAATATCCTAAAACTCTTCATCATAGCGATGCCCTTGTGAGTTTCTCACTCCTGTGTTGTACCTGCTTCCTAAGTAATGAGTAGAACCCGTAACCAGACCCTCATCACCACTAAATAACCATGAATTGGACCATTTATGACCACACACCTGGACTCCATCCTCAAGGCAAAAGTAGCGTCAGACAAAGCAAATCCTTTGAAGCACAACTGTTCTGGCCACAGTTAAACTCCCCTGCACAAATCTAACCCTGTACTTTTGGGAGAGTTATTTGCTGTCATGCCCTGTCCTTGTGCATGCACATCCACACACAGCAAAATAAAATGTTCTTTTGTGAAGTTTTGGCAACCCATAAAAATCAAGATGATATATTTGAAACAAACATCTCCATATTAGCCAGTGATTACCATATTGTTGCTACTAGCAACAGCTGCTGTGTTAGTGTTTTATATAAACACGTTTGTATTGCTGTCCTGTTTTAAAGCATGATTACCGTATGAGGAGTTCAGAAAGCAAATGCTTCTTATGGCATGGGCTCTGCCTCCTGCCTCAGGGAGCCACAAGGTCTCTGGGAAAACAGGACTGTTGCTGCTGCTGCTGCTGCTGCTGTGGGGGCATGTGGATAGTGTTGCTGTGGGGCACAGCAGGCTGGCCTCAGGCACCAACACTGACTGGCACAACTAGGGTGCACCAACAGCTATCCCCTCGGAACCAGGACAGCCAGGTCCTTGCCTCCACATTTGCAAAAGTACAGTGACTTTTCCAGGAGAGGAATGAAAGAGGAATTCCCACTGCCCAGAGCAAGCAAGAGCTGGGATCACTTGCTAGCAAGAGTGGCGTGGGGAGAAGAAATAGTATTTTTCAGATTGAGTTTAGCTATATCAGCTCATTGTTGGAGACAGCTCGCCTCGAAGGCCAGGCTGTTCTATTCAGGACTGCGTTCCTGCGAAATCGGCCATTAATTACTGGCGCTGCCATGCAGACCAGGTTCTGTTCTGGCTGCATTTGCTTATTCCACTTGTGCCTGTCTGCTCTGAACCCTGTCTTTGCTTTCAGATCTGCAGTCATTGCACAGAGACGACAGTAAGGAGTACGTAGAGAAGGTACCTGCATGCTACCATGTCCATTTCCCTGCTCAGTGGTGGCTGAAGCATGAAAACAAGATTTTGTTCTCTCTTCCCCCTTCATTTTAAAGGTTTACTTGTGCTTTGTTTGAGCTTTACCTTTTCTCCCATTTGTCAGATGAGTGTGTTTCTTTGGGATTTTTCTCTCTGAAAGCAGTCACTGTGTGTGGTCTTTAGGCACCGTAAAATATAAAAAAGCTAAGCAAAAAGATGTACAGCAACTGCTGTAACAATTGTGTAAAACAAAGACCATATTGCTACAAAGAGTCTTAGTACTGCTTGTGCAAAACTGTGAACTGATCCTGTCCTTGTGTAACTAATTGAATTCAGTATTAAGGGAGTAAAAGTGAACACTCATTATCCTGTAAGTTATGCCAAACTTAAGATGCTGGTGCTACTTCCATTTGGTAAGTAACAGGTAAGTGCCTGTTCTTACTGCATTATATACAGATCCCCAGAGTGTATCTTTCAAACATAACCTGCTGGAATTATTATAGCTCTAAGTTAATTACCTCCTGTGCTATACTCAGCAAAACATTTGCTAAACTCAGGCACTGAAATACAATGTATCACTGTAACTGACTCCTTTCTGTGCTATTTTAGGAGAGCCAGATGTGCTAGAAGAGGAGTTTGAGAGGCCTGTGTTATGTCCCAGTGGTTGTCCCTCCTCCCTGCGCCATTTCTGTTTAGCTCCTGAGCTAAGCATTCCCGCAGTTTTCTTTGGACAAGTATGCTGCAACAAAAACCTGTCACAACTGTGAGACTGACATGTATAAGCAATGCAGATAATATTCCTGTACTGACCTTAAAGGAAAAATCCTAATGAACATCATAATCATGGAAAAAGTTGTTACTTTAACAACTGAACAGGCTTACTCATAAACCTACAGCATGCAGTAATCCCCTATTAGGGAATTTTCATCTTTGTGTCAGGGTTTTGTGTGTGAACTCCAGGGTATACTTTGTTTTGCTCTTTGATTTTCCATGCCACATCTGAAAGGTAGCTTGCTTGCCTTCTGCCTCAGTTTGTCATGAATAAAATGCCAGAAATAAAAGGTCACTGCACAAGGTGCTATGATATCTTTTGGTAAAAAGAGGTACATACAGGGGAACCCCATAAAAAGTTTGTTAACTGTTGCCTCTATTGTCTCCTGTGCCACATAGCAAAAAGAAGACCTGAATTTTAATCTTCATAGTTACTCTTTGACAAATAAATGTGTTTTAAGTCCATCATCTGTGAGGACAATATGTTGTTTTCTGGGCATTACTTGTGTCCCTTGAGGTCTTTGCAGTTCTACTTACCATATAAAAATGCAGCAGTCACCTTCTGGCCAGATCAAATACCCACTTATTTTAAGCATGCAAGTTATTGTCAGGAGGAAATATGACAATGTCACAATTAAATAACCATTCAATATGGTAACTGAGCTATCTATTTTACCTAGAGTCTGTAATAAAGCTGTTTCTGAGCATGAACTCCCCTCCCTTTGCCTGACCTCGAGAAAGGGATCTAATATGGAGACTCCAGCATGGTCAAAGAAGATGCTGTGCTTTAAACATCAGGCAGAAAGTGGAATAACTACTTCTTTCAAAGTGAGCTTGAGAAGGCTCACATGGCACTGCAGTCATTGCAACTGCTGTGTACCTTCAAGATCCTAAGAAGGTTCTTAGCCTCCTTAGCAAGAAAGTTTGAAAGACCCCTTAGCAAAAGGGATCTAATTCTGTAGAGGGTTGAGGCCCTCAGTGGCAGCTCCTCAGAAACCCCCAGCCCATGGTTATTCCCTCTAAGACACTGGTGTCTAACTTCTCACACGCAGTATTCTTTGACCTCCAATTTTTTGCTGCCCTGTGCCAAATTCTTTAACCATGCAGCATCTTTACCATGTTTAACTGGATTTCATACTTTGTATGCTTTTAATCTTGGGCTCCTAGTCTCACAGGCAAGGCTTATGTGATTGCACTCCTCCTCTCCCCCTTCCCCCCAAGGTGACTTTTCTATCACCCCCAGTAACTTTTAGTCTCAACATTAATATCAGTCTTCAGTCACAACAGGCAAGCAAGCAACTCTTCCCCAAACCAGTGAATTTCCTAAAGGCATTTGGGAAATTAGCTGTTCTTGTTCTATATCCTAACAACAAGCCAGACAGCTTCCCTTTCCACCAGTGCAACACCGTCTGTGTGAACACTGAGATGTCCAGTGTACCAAAGCACTTGATTCAGTTTATCAGTTTTCAACGGAGAGCACAGACAAGTGTTTAGTTGAACACGCTGTGCTGGAGTGTGAACTAAATACCTTTTTGTCTTGGGTTCAGCAGTAGCAGTCGTTTTTCTCCTTCTTAGTAGCTGGTGCAGCGCTGTGTTGTTAACTTTCCACCTGGGAACAGCACTGATAACACCGATGTTTTCAGTTGCTGCTCAGAAATGTTTACTCTGACCAAGGACTTTCTGAGCCTCATGATCTGCCAGGGAAGAAGCAGAGACAGGACACCTGACCCAAACTAGACAAAGAGGTATTCCATACCACAGCATGTCATGCCCACTATATAAACTAGGGGCAGTTACCCAGAAGGGCTAGATCGCTGCTTGGTCGGACTGGGTATCGGTTGGCGGGTGGTGAGCAGTTGTATTCTCTTTCCTTGTTATTTCCCTCATCATTATTATTATTGTTGGCAGCAGCAGTGGTTTGTGTTATACCCTCGTTACTGGACTGTTATTTCTACCCATGGGAGTTACATTCTTTTGATTCTCCTCCCCATCTCTCTGGGAGCGGGAGGAGGAAGGAGGGTGGTGAGCTAATGACATCATGGCAGATTTTCAGCTGGGTTTAAACCACAACAGTTCTTTTTGGCATCCAACTGTGGGGCACGAAGGGTTGAGATAATGACAGATCTGACCAGAGTGTGTCTAATCATATCTGTGATAAGCATTCATTGCTTTGGATTAATAGTCACTCCTCACAATGCTGATTTATTGGCTGTCAAAGTTGTTGCTCTTGATCTCACAGTTTCAGCATGTCATACCTTACTTACAGCCAGTATTTGCTGTCTTAGTGTTTATCGGCTGGGGGCCTTGGGCTAAGGTTCTTGTTTCATTGTACTTTATGGTAGTGACTTGTAATACAATAGACTCATTGATCATGAAACTGATCTGTCTTGTGTTCCCAGTGTGGTCACCACCTCTATACTTTGGGGGTATATAATAGAAGTGCCTAGCAATTACACATCGTTTTTCTCCTCGGGTGGTCAATCCATGAAGGAGCCATTCTTTTACAATCCCAGCCCCCCCCACCAGACTGTTTACAGCATCATTTGAGAGTTCTGAAGGTTTTGAATGGCCTTGAGGTACCCTTGAGACCTGCCTGCTGATTGTGACGGGGATCACCATGTTGGCATGCATACAGAGTGTGTTTTACTCGTGACCATTTTGTCTGGTCCCAAAAGTTAAGCAGAGTCAGGTTTGGGCCTTGTCTGGCGTTAGATGATGATATAGGAGGACCAAGAGATTTTCCCCAAGACTGGACAGTCATGAGTGGCAGGGTGTGTGGGATAGTATGGGCAACTATCTAGGGCAGAGGGCCCCTCCAGTGCATTGGAACTTCACCACTGAACAAGTGCAAAATCCAGAAAAATTAGTAAAACACTTAAAGGAGGTGTGTTGTCATTCTGGTCATACCAGAGAGGGACGAGTCGTGGCAATGTGCTGGGGCTTGGCCTATGCTTACAGAGCCCTGTTCAACACCATCCAGCACCTTCAAAAGGAAAAAAATGTCCCTGGATCTGAGGGCAAAACAACAGACAGTGCAGCTACTCCAGCTCCAAGCACAGCAGCTACACCATCACCAGTGACAAGTACAGCAGCTACCCAAACCACAGGGATAATCACTGCAACTAAACCAGAGGACCCACTCATACCAATACCGGTTGGCCCTGTTCTCAAGAGGAAAAGCAAAAAAGAGGCAAGAAAGATGAAGCAAGATGAAGAAGCAATACCAATGCACTTACTATCTGCGACAGTGCCTGATCAGGAGTCATCATCACATGATGAAGAAGAAGAAGAAGCAGAGGTGACTTCTCGACCCCAACTGAGCTACGGAATATGTGAAAAGACTTTACCCGTCAGCCAGGGGAGCACATCATCTCCTGGTTGCTCCGATGCTGGGACAATGGGGCCGATGGTCACGAACTAGAAGGTAGGGAAGCCAAACAGCTGGGATCACTTGCCAGGGAAGGGGGAATTGACAAAGCAATTGCAAGAGAGAAACAGTCCCTCAGCCTTTGGAAGTGGCTCTTGGCACCTGTGAAAGAAAGGTTTCCATACAAAGGACGATGTTATGAGTTATTCGGCCAAGTGGGCTACTCTAGAGAAAGGAACCCAATCTCTGAGGGAATCAGCCATTGTAGAGATGATCTATCACATCAAGCTGAATAACAGGGATGTACCTGTAGATCCAGATGAAGTTGAATGTACACGACTGATGTGGCGGAAATTTACATGGAATGCACAGTCATCATATGCCCATTCATTTGCAGCAGTAATCTGGAATGACATAGTACCACTAACAGCGGATGAAATGATTCATAAACTCTGAGAGTTCGAAGACAATCTCACCCCTTCCATTGTTTCAGCTGTGGAAAAACTGTCCCAGGACCTCAAACAATTGAGAGACGATCTATCTGATCTGTCCAGCTCTCCATGTGTACCAACCCATATCTCAGCTAGTAACAAAAGGCATTCCTACTGCTCGAGAGAGAAGATATAGAAGGTATACACCATGGGCCACCCTATGGTTTTACCTGCAGGATCACGGAGAAGACATGACAAAGCTGGATGGAAAACCTACCTCAGATCTGGAGGAACGGGTGCGTGAAGAGGAAAACAAGGGTCAAGGATGATCATCCCATGAAAGCTGCAGCTTCGATCTCTGGTGAGCAGGTTCCCAGATGGAGTGGAAGAGCTGATTTTACTTCAGCTCCTGTGATAAAGACTAATCCCTGTCAACAAGACGTAAGTGACCAATGTGATGACTATTTGAGGGGCCCCGCCTCCAGCCGGGTGGAGGTAGGGGACAATCAGATTTACTGGACTGTGTGGATCAGATGGTCTGGCACATCAGTCCCACAGAAGTATAAGGCTCTAGTAGACAGTGTACCCTGATGCCATCAAGCTGTCAAGGGGTGGAACCCATTTTTATTTCTGCAGTGACAGGAGGATCCCAAGAGTTGACTGTACTGGAGGCTGAAATCAGCCTGACTGGGAGGGAAGGGCAAAAGCACCCCACTGTGACTGGTCCAGAGGCTCCATGCATCCTTGGGATAGACTACCTCAGCAGAGGGTACTTCAAAGACCCAAAAGGATACCAATGGGCTTTGGTATTGCTGCTTTGGAGACAGAGGAAATTGAGCAGCTGTCCACCTTGCCTGGCCTCTCAGAGGATCCTTCTGTTGTGGGGTTGCTGAAGGTCGAAGAACAACAAGTGCCAATCGTGACCACAACAGTGCACCGGCAGCAATATTGCACCAACCGAGACTCCCTGATTCCCATCCATAAGCTGATCCATATACTGGAGAGTCAAGGATTGATCAGTAGGACCCTCTCACCCTTTAGTAGCCCCATATGGCCAGTGCGAAAGTCTAATGGAGAGTGGAGACTAACGGTAGACTATCGTGGCCTGAACAAAGTTACACCACCCTTGAGTGCTGCCGCACCGGACATGCTAGAGCTTCAGTATGAACTGGAGTCAAAGGCAGACAAGTGGTATGCCACGATTGACATTGCCAATGCTTTTTTCTCAATTCCTCTGGCAGCAGAGTGCAGGCCACAGTGTGCTTTTACTTAGAGGGGTGTCCAGTACACTTGGAACCCACTGCTCCAGGGGTGGAAACACAGCCCTACCATCTGCCATGGACTGATCCAGACTGCACTGGAACAGGGGCAAGCTCCAGAACACCTGCAATACTTTGATGACATTATTGTGTGGGGTGATACAGCAGAAGCAGTCCTTGAGAAAGGAGGGAAAATAATCCAAATCCTGCTGACAGCCGGTTTTGCCATAAAACGGAGTAAGGTCAAGGGACCTGCACAGGAGATTCAATTTCTGGGAATAAAATGGCAAGATGGATGCCGCCAGATCCCCACAGATGTGATCAACAAGATAACAGCAATGTCTCCATCAACTAATAAGAAAGAAACACAAGCTTTCTTGGCTGCTGTGGGGTTCTGGAGAATGCACATCCTGAATTACAGTTTGATTGTAAGCCCTCTCTATTATGTGACCCGGAAGAAGAATGATTTTAAATGAGGCCCTGAGCAACAACAAGCCTTTGAGCAAATTAAACGAGAGACAGTTCATGCAGTAGCCCTCGGACCAGTCCGGACTGGGCCAGATGTTAAAAATGTACTGTATACCACAGCTGGGGAGAATGGTCCTACCTGGAGCCTCTGGCAGAAAGCTCCAGGGGAAACTCAAGGTCAACTCCTCAGCTTTTGGAGTTGGGGATACAAAGGATCTGAGGCCAGCTATACCCCAACTGAAAAAGAGATATTGGCAGCCTATAAAGGGGTTCGAGCTGCTTCGGAAGTGATTGGCACTGAAGCACAGCTCCTCCTGGCACTCCGGTTGCCCGTGCTGGGCTGGATGTTCAAAGGCAGGGTCTCCTCTACACATCATGCAACTGATGCTACATGGAGTAAGTGGGCTGCACTAATTACACAACGAGCTCGAATAGGAAATCCCAGGTGTCCAGGAATTCTAGAAGTCATCATGGACTGACCAGGGGGCAAAGATTTTGGAATGTCACCAGAGGAGGAAGGAGTCATGTGTGCTGAAGAGGCCCCACCATATAATGAACTGTCAGGAAGTGAAAAGCAATATGCCTTGTTACTGATGGGTCCTGCCATATTGTGGGAAAGCATCGGAGATGGAAGGCAGCCATATGGAGTCCTCAACAACAAGTTGCAGAAACTGCTAAAGGAGAGGGTGAATGGAGTCAGCTTGCTGAGGTGAAAGCCATCCAGCTGGCCCTGGACATTGCTGAACAAGAAAAGTGGCCCGTACTTTATCTCTATACTGACTCATGGATGGTGGCGAATGCCCTGTGGGGGTGGTTGCAGCAATGGAAGCAGAGCAACTGGCAACGCAGAGGTAAACCCATCTGGGCTGCTGCATTGTGGCAAGATATTGCTGCCCAGGTGCAAAACCTGGTGGTCAAGGTACGCCATGTGGATGCTTATGTACCCAAGAGTCGGGCTACTGAGGAACACCAGAACAACCAACAAGTGGATCAAGCTGCTAAAATTGAAGTGGCTTAGATGGACTTAGATTGGCAACATAAGGGTGAATTATTTTTGGCCTGGTGGGCCCACAACACTTCAGGCCATCAGGGCAGAGATGCAACATACAGATGGGCTCGTGATCGAGGGGTGTACTTAACAATGGACACTATTGCCCAGGTTATTCATGACTGTGAAACATGTGCTGCAATTAAGCAGGCTAAACGGTTAAAGCCTCTTTGGTATGGAGGACGATGGCTGAAGTACAAATATGGGGAGGCTTGGCAGATTGATTATGTCACACTCCCACCAACCCGCCAAGGCAAGCGCCATGTGCTTACCATGGTGGAAGCAAACACCGGATGGCTGGAAACATACACTGTGCCCCACGCCACTGCCCGAAACACTATGCTGGGCCTTGAGAAACAGCTTTTGTGGTGACACGGCACCCCAGAGAGAACTGAGTCAGACAATGGGACTCATTTCTGGTACAGCCTGATAGATACTTGGGCCAAAGAGCATGGCATTGAATGGATATATCACATCCCCTACCAGGCACCAGCCTCTGGAAAAGTCAAACGGTACAATGGGCTATTAAACACTACACTGAGAGCAATGGGTGGTGGGACTTTCTAACATTGGGATACACATTTACCAAAGGCCACCTGGTTGGTCAACACCAGAGGATCTGCCAACAGGGCTGGTCCAGCCCAGTCAGAACTTCTACATACTCTGGAGGGGGATAAAGTTCCTGTGGTACACATAAAGAATTTGCTGGGAAAGACAGTCTGGGTTATTCCTGCTTCAGGTAAAGGCAAACCCACTCATGGGATTGCTTTTGCTCAGGGACCTGGGTATGCTCGGTGGGTAATGAGGGAAGATGGGGAAGTCCGATGTGTACCTCAAGGGGATTTGATTTTAGGAGAAAACAGCCAATGAACTCAATTGTATGCTATTGCCTGCTATGTGGCACTTTTACAGCCCACCAACTAGATGTCTTCAGGTCACTAGCAATTGGCCCTGACTTTCCTCTGACCATCATCCCAACAGAGAATGAACTTTGATGAAACCAGACGAGTTCTGTGGTAAAGAAATTATCAGCATCAGCAGGCAATGATCCAACACTGCACTCAGCCTCCCCTGCTCTGAAAGACTGTTACAAGAGATGGAGCCCGACATCATGGACCGGATGGACTCAGCAGCTTTATAGAGATTGGTCCATGCACTAAAGAATGATATCTCTCTTTCTCTCTCTGTGGATGTATATGTATGTATATATATGAGATAAGAATGATGGTATATTGAAAATGTGGGATCTGAGCATGACATGAATGGTATGGAATAAGGGGTGGATATTGTCCTGGGTTCAGCACTAGCAGTCATTTTTCTCCTTCTTAGTAGCTGGTGCAGCGCTGTGTTTTTGACTTTCAGCCTGGGAACAGCGCTGATAACACTGATGTTTTCAGTTGCTGCTCAGAAATGTTTACTCTGACCAAGGACTTTCTGAGCCTCATGATCTGCCAGGGAAGTGGGGAAGCCGGGAGGAAGCAGAAACAGGACACCTGACCCAAACTAGACAAAGAGTTATTCCATACCACAGCACGTCGTGCCCACTATATAAACTAGGGGCAGTTACCCAGAAGGTTTAGATCACTGCTCGGGTCGGGCTGGGTATCAGTTGGCGGGTGGTGAGCAGTTGTATTCTCTTCCCTTGTTATTTCCCTCATCATTATTATTATTGGTGGCATCAGCAGTGGTTTGTGTTATACCTTTGTTACTGGACTGTTCTTATCTCAACCCATGGGAGTTACATTCTTTTGATTCTCCTCCCCATCTCTCTGGGAGCGGGGGGAGGAAGGAGGGTGGTGAGCTAACGACATCATGGCAGATTTACGGCTGGGCTTAAACCACGACAGTTTTGTACCAAGACAGAAATCGCTTCTTTATCCTTTTAATAGGTTTGTCCCTTTCTTCTTCTCTCACCATAAGTGAATGAAAATCAATGTCATTTGGGCTTCTGTATCACTTCAGGGCTTGAAATTCCTACTTCCATTTTAGGTACACTGGGGCACCTGATCAAGAAACAAAGACCCATTTTATACTCCAAAGATTACTTATTTTTAACAGTGGGGGAAGAATCCAGTAACAAATAGGAACTACATCCTTTCTTATGTCAACCACTGATTTTTGCCGTGCTTAGCTTAGAGAATTTTGGTTAGGGTTTGGCCAGTATTCCATGTAGATAAAGTGATTTTAGTAAAATTGAGAAAAAAAATGCCTGTGTTTTGCAGTTTTGTTTCTAAATGATGAATTACGTTGTACTGATAAAAAAAAAAAAAAAGAAAACACATAAAAAAACCAACAACAAACCAACCAAACTTTCACCAACTTGAAACTAGTTGCTTAATTTCTTACACAGAGGTAATCCTCTAAAAGGAAATCATGGTCAGACACTGTGGTTGTTTTTTTCTCTTCCTTCTCTTTTTTTTCTTCTTTGTTATTGCTTAACAGAGCACAGTTTTAGTTCCTCAAGATGCCGTTTTTTGTTGGTTCTGTTTTCTTGATGTGTAAGATACCATTCATTTTGGAGAATGAATTTTCCCACCAAAATGCCTTCCCTCACAGTGGTTTGTGTGGTGGTTTCTGTATCCATGTAGGTATAACTGAAAAGGGCCTTATGCCTGCAGCCTGGCTCTCTGTGCACCTCAGGCCCATGTGCAAAACACCACTCTTCTGATTTAGGTGGTGTTTGAAAATAAACAGGGATTAAGTGACAACAAAACTTGGAGCAAATCCCAGGCTTTTGGTGTAAGATCATGCCTCAATGAGAGAATACCTATAAAAGCCTGCTGACATTAAATACTCTATCATTTTTAGTAAAAAGGTTCTGTCCTTAAAATGAAGGATTTCCATTAGAAACCACAGGTTCTTTCACAACGATACACACTTATGACAGCTCCACTTTATACAGTCAAGGTATCACCTTGGTCTCTGTTCCTTAGAAGAGGGAATGGAAACAACATTTGCCCACTTGTGGGGCTTTATCTCCTTTGCCGTGACTTCTGCAGTGTCTCTGTGTAAGGAGTTTGGAGCTGGCCTTGGAGGCTGTGGGCAATGTGGTGCTGGGGTCTTACCATTGAGGGCTCTGGTGAGGAACTGGAGTCAAGGATCAGATCCTCAAAGATACTTAGGGACCTATTTTCTTTTTAATCACCTACCCACCCCCATTTTAAACAGGAGTTGGGAACATAACTGCCTTGTCAAATTTTGGATGAGAGCAGTATCAGGGACAGAGCAGACTGGCTTTTGCAGTGTGAAGTGTAACTCCTTTCAGTTTGCTCTTCATGATAGCTGTGCACTGAGCATGGCTGAGGTAAAACTAAGCTGGGACAGTGCTTTTCATTGTGGTCTCTTTTATTTTCAGTACCAGTGAAAGGAGGTACAAAGCTTATAGACCCTATTTAGCATTCCCCAAATTGTTTTTACAGAAAACAGAAGGTAAAAGCATGACGGCATCTGATAATTACAGAGGGTGAATTTAATGTTAGGGTACTTGCCTGGAATACCATGTCTAGGGACACAGGCAGAAAAAGGATGGGGATCAGCATCTAGATTTTTGAGTTGTCACAGAAATATCAGAATGCAGCAAAACTGGGATTTAGAGACAAGTTGCTCCAAGTGGTGCCTGAATCAAGTTTCAGTCAATGACTCATCTCTGAAAAAAATGAGTACAATTCAAAGATCTACTACCAGTCAAAATCTTATGAAGGAAGAGTTTTCATTGTGTCCCTAGTGGAACTCTGTGCTGAATGAACTCTGCCTTGGACTAACTTATGGGGCCAGAGCAAGATAGATGTTTCCTTTAGTGTAATTTCCACTACTGTAAGTGAGCCCTGGATCACTGAGATCCTTTAACGCATCTCCACCATGCTGCCACACTGTATAAACCTTTAACAGGATTAACTGTATAACCTTTGACAGGCTAATAATCTTGTGCATGGACAGAAGCTATTCCTTCTCTGCAAACTCAATGCATTAAAAGTGATATGCATGACCAGAGGAAAACAAGAAAAGTACCATTTCTTTTAATAAGTAGTGTTGTGATGCAAAATGTAAAATACGAATCCTGCTAAGGTCTTTCAGGAATTCAGGAGGTGTTTGAATCTGCCCATAAAATACGCAACAATAATGAAACTGTAGAGGAAACCAAGAGACCATCCTACTGTATCGGCTGGTTATGAGCAATAGCACATGCCATAGCTGATTTGTTCTACAGATTCCTCCGTTGCCACTGGGCTAACCTGACCCCTACTAACCTGTTGTCCTATGGAAGAGTGCGTGTACGGTCACAATTCTCTCAACACCTCCAGGACTAGTTGTGCTTCAACTTAAGAACTTTGAGTAACAAATCTTCAATGTGCATTCTGACTGTAGCTCTCTGAAGAAGGGGACTAAAGAAGTTTTAAGGGGGAATTGATTGTGAACCCTGAGGTATGAATCTGAAAATCTTTAATCTGAGAGACCAACAAACCACTCTGTCTTTGCTGTTCAGCATATGGAAAGCTACAGAGTGATACAAATACCTTCACATTATTTTCCTAAACCCCACTTGCCTTTTGCGGACGTAGAAAGTACCAAACATAGTCAAAGACCTTCCCAAGGTTGCCTTGGGTTGCCTTGGGAACACTTTGTTGGCCTGTCCAAATGACAAATAAATACAGGAACACTTCAGGCAAATTTCCCATCAGTACAAATCCAGCAACAACAGCAGCCACCGTGCTGAGAACATCTGACAGCTGTCAAATTAGCTGCAACAGAGCAGGGAGGAGAGAGATGGTTTAGTCAGTTGAACAGATTCCATCTGTACTGGCACATACAGCTCCTGCTCCCATGAGACAGGGAGGCAGCAGCTGACCGAGATGCTAGGTGAGGAACTGGCTGACTCCTCACATGCAAATATACATCCTTATCTTTGAGACAGCAGCCCTCACTTGGTGCAAGCCACCACAGATATTTTTTTGACTCAGCTCTTACAATGACAAAGGGTTCAAGTGGGAGGGCTTACGGCAAGGACATTTGGCTGACATCTTCAAGGAGACAAACACAGAATCATAGAATATAGAAACATAGAATGGTGAGGTTTGGAAAGGACCTCGAGACACAAACTCAGTAACTAGCAGAGAGAAAGAATTATTTAATTCTTGTGCAGGTATGGTATTATTCTCTTTTCTCTCATTTTCTCTTTTCAGACCATGGTCTGATGGTGGGGTAGAGTAAGAAAAGCAGATACTAGTGGAACTTGCATATAATGATATGCAGAAGTTGGGTAGATGAAAGAAAGTGTTCAGTGAGGAGCAAGCAGCTGTGATCACCCTCAGTTACCCAGTTAGCGCAGTGTCCATACTCGAGAGCCATGGCAGCATGGAGGTCAGAGACCCCAGGAAAAGTCACAAGCAGAAAGAACCTGTCCTCCAACTGCTCAGCTGTTTACGTCTGGTGCTCTGTTTTCTCTTCCTCTGAGAAGCAGAGACTGTCAGAAGGGAAAATAGGCTGGAATGGGTCTGCAGGATTTCTGTACAGCCACCTGAAGAAGCTGTGCACCATTCTTGTTCTGAAAAAGGACAGGGAAAAGAAGGGTCCCCTGAACCATGTCTGTAGGCTGTCTTTATTAACTCTTACTGTTCCTTGTTTCCTCCTCTTTGTGGACAGTTTTATCCCAAACAGAAGTGGAACAAGAATCCATGATGTTAGTGGGAATGATGTCCAGTTATGTCCATCTTGCTGGACTTGGCTTAAGCTGCGTTGTCACTTTTCTTCCACTCAGATTTATAAACATAGTTGATTTGACTTGCCAGGAGCTTGGAAGCGACAACTTTCAAACTCAGGCTCATAAACAACAAAATCTGAAGTGAAAGGATACATGTGCCTGCACAACAAAGCAATAAAGGTGACTCTGGTTTCTCTCTTGGAAATTACATTGAAGAAATAAAATGATCTTGATTGCTGAGTCAAACTGCGAAGTGACTGAGAAGTGCCCACTTGATGGACAAATCTGTGTTAGTTGCCTTCACTCTATGTGCTCTCATTATGTCTCTGGTCATATAACTACATAGATGTTTTTAGTAAGATCCTTGTCTCATTCTGGGTTTTAAATGAATGCATAAGGATTTGGCGTAAGAAAAAAACATAAATAATATTCTTACCTTCCTTATTTCAAATTTTTTTAATACATCTCATCATAACCCATGTTTTTCAATACATTTTTATTTCTTCATTGATATAGGCAGCTACCACGCAGCTTTCTGTGATTATATTTTCCCTCCACACTCTTCAGTTTCTCTTCTCTTTGGCCCATCCAGCCTGAGGTTTTCTTCCTGGAAATGGATTCCTCAGTAGACATATTATTTCCCTCATGATTTCCTGGAATATGTTTTGCAAGAGGGGAGGAAGGGAAGTTTCTTCTGTGGTTTATGGAGATGTATTTCTTAAAGGCTCAACAGATTCATAAAGTAGCATCATGGAGAATGATGTTGCAATTAAAATTCACCCACTGAATTTAACTTTCATTTTACTGTTTTTCAACCAAAGACAGGAAAGTGGCTCAGTATTGGTAAGTCTGTGTCCAGTCTGACTTTTCCACTTCTGTTTATTCAGTGCAGCTTTTTCATCTCCCTTTCCGTTTCTTAGAAAAATACCCTTGGAAACAGGAGTTTTGTGCAGTCTGAATAGAATTTTATTCTGAAAAATTGTAAGACTCAGAAACTTTTTCTGGGATGGGTGAAGAGCTTCTCACCCAGCTCATCCCGTATCCCTTCTGCAATTCAGCCTCACTGTTGTGGTGCTGCACACTTACTGCATTGCCTGTTTACAAAGGGGAGAAGATCAATTCAAAGTAACATGGTCACAGTCTAAAAACAAAGTGGTGCCTTCACTTCCCACTCCCTGACACAAGCCTGAGGGATTCCAGATAGGACAGTGGGTGAATGTTATGCCACACAACCCAGCACAGCTGTGTGAAATGTCACCAATTCACCAGAAAGTGGCAACAGAGAAGCTGGTGGTCCAGACAGGGATAAGAGACCTACTGCGTCTGAAGTTGAACACCCCCTGCTCTTCTTCATGCCTGAATGCTGCCTTCTTGTTGCACACAACCCACAGTTCACCAAGACCCACCTTGTGATTCAGGACGAAGGTGTGCCCCAGCTGCAGAGAGCAGCAGCAGGGACTCACTTCTAGGTTGTCTTCTTAGGGCAACCATGGGAACCACCTCTGGGAAAGTCATTTCACTGAGCAAAGCCTTGGGAATGGAGGCTCAGAGTCTTGGATGGGAGAAATCAGCAATAGCCACTGCTGTGAAGGCACACTGACTGGCACTGCCATGGTTTCTGACCTATGGCACCTTTCTGGTTTTTCCCTCCATCCTGCCATTTACACTAGCATTGGTATCCCAACACTGACACCACAGAAACATGAGACAAACATACCTTCATTTTTTGGGATGATGGTTATAATTAGTTTTGTGTGTGGCAACACTAAGGGTTCACTGAAGGAGCACAGACTGAACACTCATTGCTAGAGGTACTTTTCAAACACAGCACAAAATAACAGCTTTCACCCAAAGAGGATGCAGTCAAAAGCTGAGACGTGAATAGTAGCACACTTCCTTCAAAGAGGAAAACTGGTGGGAGACTATTTCCCTGATGAATTATTAAACTGAGATGGAATAAAAACTTCTTGCTCTTTATAGAAATGTTCTTTCAGTTCAGATATTCTGCTTGTGCAGCTCTTAGGAAACAGCCACCATTTTCCTTCCAGCTATACTGCTCACTTAACAGTAGTATCACCTTGCTCTTAAACTGCTCTCTGCTCTTTTATGCTATGAGGTTTCTCTCATTTACTCACCTAGGTTCCCTTCAGCAGCATGGGTTTGTACTACCCTCATGCAAAAGAAGCCCGGGATGCCCATGTCTGATTTTTCCTGATGGTTCTGCAATAGCTGCTTTAGGCTTCCGCCATGCCACTGGGGATGCTCTAAGCTGGGTTCACCCCTGCTTTGCTCAGGACATGGTGAGGACAAACTGTTCACAGGCCCAGAGAGTAGCTGGTTTATGCCTCCAGTTTGACGAAGCAAAAAGAGAAAGGCAAAAAACTAATGAAGGCAGATCTGCACCCATGATTGCACATGGCAGCGAGCGGCTGCTGTGAAGGCTGTGTAATATTGGTGCCAGTAAGAGGACATTCCAGCCCACCATTCAGAAAGCAATTGCTGGTGACATTTCCTCACACCCTCCTCCTCAGAAACTGTCAGGTTTCTGTTTGCATGTGGGAGGCTGATAAACTGGAAGTGGGGTCTACTTCCTTGTGCTGAACTAAGCAATCAAGGAGGCAAAAACCAGTCCCTCTAATCTGTCCCCTTAAATGACTCTGACCAACTAGAATAATTTTTCGACTTGAAACAATCTATACTACAGTATGGAAAGGTAAAAGTTTTCACACTCTTACCTCACACAGACTCTTTCTTTAACCCTGCCAAGGACTCTTGAGAACAAGGGTTTAAGAATACATAACCCTACAAAACGGGGAAGATAGATCACCTTCCACAGGGTCTGTGCCAGCTGATCTGCTGAGTAACTGTCTAAATGTCACATCAGAGAGATTTTCTTTGCAACCTGGTCCATGTGACCGACAGCATCATATGATCTGTGGCATCTGCTTGGTGTCTTGTCTCAGTGTCTGGTGGCTTCTTGTGTAATCGTGAAAGTTTTCTGCACCTTGGATACGCTTGTTTTCTTTTAAACGAGCTCTTCACCTTGTTGCATGCAAGTGATGTAGCTTGGCTTGTGTTACTCTTCTGAAAGCAGCTACATGCCTATCGCTGTGTGAGAAATTTGCTGAGTTGCTCATTCCCATGACCAGAATGCTCCATTTACTATGTTAGTCATTATTGCCCGACAGAGTCTTCTCCCAGTGCTGAGATGACCATTGCTTGCGTCATCCTCACAGCAGCTGACTGACCTCTTAGTGATTACAAACCACAGAGTATTTAAAAAAAGCCAGAGGTGGGCATTCAGATTATCTAGTAACACAGAGAAAAGTCTACAGCTGTCACATCCGTGCTTCATCAACTAACATGCAGCCAGCCCAAACTGAAGCAAAATCCCTTCTCTTGGATCCCTGAGAAACTGCAACAGACAACCTCCATGCCACTGCTCTGAGCTGATGGTGATAAAGCAGGATTCTGCTTTTGGAGTGGGTGACATATAGCGACATCCATCTACACAGATAGGCAGCATTTGTGTGCCTGCACTATTGCCATTTTTAGTTGGAAAAAAACCCAACCAAAAAATACAGGACAGATTTGCATTTGTAATTCATGTCCATAATAGTTCTGAGCCACATAGTGCCCACTTAAGGAGACTACGCTGCCCTTTTTTCTCTATGCTGATTGCGTTGAGGTGTCTACAGAGCAAATCACCAAGTAACATGATCAAATAGCCTGAAGACTTTTGTGGTGTGTGGGGTGATCCTGGGGGTTTGTGGTTCTCTGAACAGCCAAGCATAGTCCCTTTACATTATATTTAAAATATACTCAGGGATGGGGAAGCCCAGAAATCTGGGTGGCAGAAGCAGTCCACAAGAGTGGTGTACCTTGTGAATGAGTCTACCATTTGTATTAGTTCTAGAGGTCTTGCCAGATTTCTTTTACTTCCCAATTTTAGAAACAATCTGGGGAACCTTCTTTCTTACACTGTTTGGGAACTTCTGCTTGTAGTTGCAATTGAAACTGATTTCTGTGAAGATGTGTGGTGGTGGGAAGCCCCTATAGGTGACCACAGCTGACCTCTGTATCCAAATACTCAGCAGCCCATGGAAGTACGAAAACAGATGAATTTTCATCTTGAGCCATATCACAGTGGAAAACCGTTATGCACAAAACATAGGAATATAGGAATTGGTAGGCTGAACCAGGCTCAAAAGCCACCTAACCCGGGTTTCTATCTCTGGTGGCAAATTATGCTACTTGCTTCAGAAACAGGTGCAATTCTTATACCTTTATAAGAAGTTTTTCTTCCAAGCCCCTGGTTTATTAATTATATTTATTCTTGACAAAAGAGTATAGGAGATGGCTGATTTAGGTTCTATTTCATTAGAAACTCTTTGTCAAAAAAAAGCAGGAATGATAATGCACTGGTAACTTTTCAATTTTAACAGTACATCAGCCTCTGTCCCCATGGGCAGAAGAGCACAATGTTCAAAGGAGACACTGCTGCTAAGGACCGGGAGCATTCTTCTGGAGCATCTTCTGCCCCCCAAAATAGAATCAATTAGCAAACGTTTGTCTAATCCATGCAAGCTGTGACACATATGGTGCCCTTTTGCATTAAGTCCTGGCAGCAGGATGAACTTCCTGTCCTTGAATGGAGAAGAGCCTTCCTCTCTGCCAGAGCCTATGCTTTTTGCATCACTCAGTTCTCAGTCATATCCAAAGAGACCTTTATCAGCACACAGACATGTCGAAGAATTACTAACAAAGTGAATTAATGTATTCCATTATTGATTTAATCTTTTCATACAACATAAGCAGGGTGAAAAATGCTTGAATGAGCTTATACTCAAAATTCTGGATTTAAATTCTCTTTATTTTTTCCTTGAAGGCTACTGAAAATTATACCTTTTAATGCGGTCTGCTAAAGGAAGTAGATGAAAACATTCCCATTAAAGACTCAGCCTTTCTTCTCCTTTAAGTGTCAGCTGAGTTCCATTCTCCTTCCTCTGTCACCCAAGAATAGGCCAAGAAAAATAAGGAAAAAATTTACAATTGCCAGTAGGGCTACCAGGAAAAGAAACCCCAAAGCAAATAAAAGCACCAGGAAAGACTGTTGCTCTTGTGCTTCTCAACAGAAATAAAGCCTAAACCTGCATCACGGTATCGCAAAAGTGACATTGCAAATTGGTTCTAAGAATTCTTCCATGGGTATCATCTAGGGGATTTTCTAATCTAATACAATAACTGAAACTTTTTTGATTACCCCAAACAATGGAAATGAAAAACTACATCTGACCTAACTGTGAGAAGAAATTAGATAGGAATACATGTAGATCTTTCTGTTCTTTTTCAGTCAGCTCTCTCCGATCAGTTACTTCACAGCAGAAATGAATAGCACTGATGGGAAACACAAGATGCACTTCGTCCATTGTTAAGACAAATATTATAGTTGAGGCTGAATCAGGAGGTGTAGCCTCTGCTGTTTCCCAGATCTTCAGACCTACAAATTAAGATCTCCCCTGAGTAATATAAGAAGTAAGGGCTTTATGAAGAAGCACCAACTCGTCTGAACATAGGAGGATTGTGAAAAGCCAACAAAGTGCAGTAGGCTGGCTGACCTGTGTGCGGGCTGAATACTTTGCTTGTGTGAAGAGAAAGGCTGTCCAGGGGTGTCTGCAGTTTAAGACTATGGCAGAGACTCTTTTAGAAAAGCTGAGGGATTTTTTGCTCCCTAAGGATTTAGAGTTTTGGCTGATAATTTTACCTGAGGAGAAGATCATCCTAAGAAAAAAATCAAAGCCTTCAGACCCTGGAGCACAATCAAAGTCCTTTCCTCCAGTGCTCCAGGAAAAAGAAAAATAATCTGATTTGCGGTGCATTTCCAAATACATGGCACAGTTACCTGGACAGGCTGCAGGAGGAGGATGCGAACATTTTTACTACATGTATGAGCCACACAGAGTTTAGATGCATGCATGCAGGACAGTTGCAAGGAAAAAAAAACAACCCCAAAATCGAACTGAAAACTAAACACACCGGATACTGGGGAACGTTATACATCAGAACCCAGTTTGTGTCTGCTGGGGTTCAGAAAACCTTTCCTTCTGTTGCTACAAAAGAGCTGTCCTGGTCCACTGGGCAAAAGCTTTGCTACAAGCCGCTAGCCAGCTCTTTTCACAGGATGTATTGCAACGCATCCAGCTGGCACATGTCCAGAGTGGCAGCGTTTTCCGCATAATGGCCTACACAGTGTACAAGATTCCTGATGCATTTTTGTGAGGATAAAGGGCTCAAAAAGCATCACTCCCCTCAGAGTACATAGCCTCCTTCTTTTCCCTCTAGCTGTGAAGCTTACGAAAAGTGAGAGCCAGGACCCTGGAATGAACACTTCACCCAGCAAAGAGTCTACAGAAACATTTATGATCTATGAAGTAGAAGAAATGTATTTAAAGGTCGGAAATAACTTTGTCTGTGACATGGAGTTCCCTTCTCCATGTAGCTGTGCCAGGAGTATCCCCAGACCAAGCCTGTCCAGGGAAATTCCCTTTCTGCTTTCAGTATCCTCCTGAATTATTACATTTCAAAGTTTCTTTAAAACAGAGCCGCTTGCTCTCTCACCCCCATTTGTTTTGAAGGATCTGCTCATTAAATATCATCTGAACCACAGACTGTGTTACTAGGGTCCAAATGGAGAGTCCAACTAGAAAAGTGGGAGCTGGAGGAGGAGATGCCCATGGCTAAATGCCAGTGTGGAAAAGCAGTGGGTACCAGTGACCCTCCATGTGAGAAGGGGCTGTATGCAAACCACTCTCCTGCAGTGAAAGATTGTGCCTTTCATATATAAACCGGGAAATATCAGATGGTTGATTTGAAAACTGGTGATGAATGCTTAAATGCTAGATAAACAGTCAGTCAGCTGTTTTGATAAGGAAAGGTTACTGTGTCAGTATGTTATATATCGAGAGGCTGGGTTTGGCGTTGGAGGGTGAGCACGCTTGATTGACTCTGAAGTTGTTGGTCTAGCCATTAGCACCATTATTACTAATCTTATTACAGTGTAGCCACTGGAGCTCAACCAAATCAGGGCACCACAACTGAAACAGGGACCAGGTTCCTGCCTAAGCAGGTCATAGCCTGTACACAGCAGGTACCTGGGGTCTGTGCAAGAAGAATGTTACCAGTCTGAAGGGGTCTGGTAATCATTTTCAAACTAAGAACCTGCTATTACTTTCCTGGGAAATATTTTTATAACCTAAGCATAATAGCCTTGAGAGGTATGCTGTGAGGAGGGTCTCTAAGTGTAGGATACAGGTGGATTTCCCTGCGGTGAGGATGGGGACAGTGACATGCTCATTTGCAGGTCTGGATTAGTGAGCAGGTACTGATGGGGCAGCTGCATTCTGGTCCATGGTGAGCCCCAATCCAGGTCAAAGTGGTACATGTACTGAGGAAAAACAGGTTAGCTTTGTCTCTTTGCAAAATCAAGGGAAGATTGAAACTGTTTTGGAAATTACTTCTGCATCATGAAAAGTTTAATTGAATATAAAATGCTCTCACTGAAAACAGTAGTTACCTCAACTAAATACCCACTATTTAAAATGCAAGTCAACTTCTTGTATTTCTTTGACTTTCAGCAAGAAAGTCCCCAGCAGCCTGCTAAAAATAGGATTTTGAGCAGCTGTTAGTAAGAAATCAAACTCTTTTCAAATTTCTTCTTCAAGCCAGCACCAAAATGACCTGTTTGGTTTGGTAGTAAAAGGGGAGTCGCAGATTTACCCATCTCACCTGTGGTTGGCTCAGCACGGCTCCACGCAGAGCCTGATTTTCACTTTTGGTTTGCTCTTCGCTCACTCATGCAGAAGTTGAACTTTGAGAAATCCCCAAAGACAAGACCTGGCCGCAGTGTCACAGTTAGTCAAATGTAGGATTTTCCCATCCTGTGTTTACAACTGACTGGAGAGTTTCTTGGGGGTTTTTGGTATTTTTCAAGAGCCACTTCAGGTAGGGGGTTTCAGGCATTATTTTTAGAAATATTATATGAAAAATAATAGAAGTATTAGAAGAAAATCCACTTAACTCAATATTTGTGAGACATAACGAGTGTGCACATTTTCTTGTGTAGAAGTAGGGGTGCTGCTGTTAGCCAAAGGCAGATGAATGCTTATTGCTGGGACTCTGCAATCCAGGGCCATCACAGGGCCAAACTTACAACTGCAGGGAAGAGCAAAGTGTGGCTGGCTGTAGTTAAATATTGCTGCTTGCCCAAGAAAGCAAGGACTTGTCTCTTTAGATGCTTCTGGATGTGGTTGGTCCCTTTCAGATGCTTATTCTTTTACCATCTTGCAATTAGGCCCTTATTTTTGCAATGACATGGTGGCATGTCAGAATCATGGGCTGAGCTAGGAGAAGGGCCAAGAGTGAGATCTGGCCTTGGCCTTGCAGGAGTATGCGAACAACACTTTGAAGAGGCTGATGGAAACGGTGCTCAGGTGAGGACTGCAGGGTGAGGGAATGTCAAGCAGAAGAGAGGTGTTTCTCTTTCTTTCCTTAGGAAAACTGGTGTCATGTCCACTCATGTGGACATGAGTCCACAGAATCATCTAGTCTGGCTGCATGTCCACACTGCAATTCTGTCTGGTTAGTCTTGGAGTGAACCCAGCCAGCAATGTGTGTCTGACTAAAATACTTCTGCTTTAGTTAATGCACACATCCTCTCAGAAGGCTCTTCCTTTCTCCTTTCTCCTGAAGATCTCAGCAGAGAGACCACTATTTAACTTGATGTTTTTTTCAGTGCAGCTCTAACTTTCACAATGGCTTATTAACAGGATGGTTATTTGCACATCTGATTTTTCCCAGCTTGTACAGATACAACTTCTCCTAATGCCTATTTCTCCTACTTTCAAGAGCCCCTTGTGGCAGCTGTTTCCCCTCCATGAATGAATCCACACACATAAAATGAGTCATATCCTAATCTTCCTTTTAGTCATCTATCTCGGCTACCTATTTAGCTTCCTGGCAGCAGACAATGGGATGTGACTGCTGCCTGGGACAAGAGAGAAGACAAGGTTGGTGTTTGAGGATGTAGCAGGTCCAGCAGCTGGGAGGTTGTGTTTCCATATAAAACCCAAATATGTATGCTTATTTGCAGTACACCAGGCTCCTCCATTGGCTTGGGTGGCCTATGCATGCTTGCACTTGCCCTAGATGGGCAGTAAGGACATTTGTTTCTGGCAAACTGAGGGTCTGTCCATGGCTCCAGTGAACTGGGCTGAGATCAACTTGGGATCCTGGCCTTCCAGTCTGCCCTCTCTCATGGAGGGGAATGAAGTACAGATGGACTTTGTACCACATTTACAGCTGGTTCCCATGACACTCAAATCTTCAGGGACCTCAAAGAGAACAGAGTCAGAGCAATACGGTGTGAAGCATGCCTGCAAAGTGAATGAAGGTTCTCC
Organism: Myiopsitta monachus; assembly: GCA_017639245.1. Classification (NCBI taxonomy): domain Eukaryota; kingdom Metazoa; phylum Chordata; class Aves; order Psittaciformes; family Psittacidae; genus Myiopsitta; species Myiopsitta monachus. The sequence continues at coordinate 48,923,949 of CM029925.1, read as the reverse complement.
TACGTCATCTGGTTGCTCCCAATCACTCACAATTTGGCTCATGCCTTTTCCTCCGCAGAGCAGCTGACAGTGTCATGTGTGGAATGAGAAACAGGAGTGATGCTCCAGTAATGCCCTCCTGTGCAGCGAGAGGAGCGCACCCACACATACGGTATGCGCTGCTTCCTCCTGAGCCCCTGTGTGCTGTGGGGGCTCCATGGTACCAGGGAGCTCCAGGCTGCTGCAGAATTGAAAAGGTTCTGCTGCTCTGGTTGACATTTAACTATTATTAACTGGTTTTGTGGAGACTGAAGTAGAACATGCCATTTGTGGGAGGTGATGCATGGATGGGAGAAAGAGGAGAAGCAGTAGGAGTCTGAAGCAGTGAGAGCTGTCTGAGCGTGTTTACACATTTCAATCTTGGTTTTCTTAAGGACAGAGTCCTTCTGGGTCACTCACAGCCAAGTGCTGCAGGCACCCTTTCTCTGCTGAACCTGCGTGCTAAGTACTCCTGGGCCTGGCTAGCAGGAGATTGCCTGGGAGAAGAGGCACCGGATAACTGTGTGTCTGGGCTTAAAAGCCTGGCAAATGAGAGAGCACAGGCAGCAGGTGATGGAAACCCTCTGGCTCTATTCATGACAGTGGCTGAAACAGCCTGGACAGGATGACACCATGGCATGGGTTGAAGTTGATTTCCAAACAAACCTGGAGCCATTTCACCCTGCCCAGCATTCCCAGCTTCAGGGAGCGCCAAAGGCTCTCTCCCAGGGAACAGACACTGCTTCAGCCGCACCTGAGCTGAGGGAGGGTGAGTGTTACTTGGCTTAGCTCAGCCCTGCAACTTATGACTGCTGAAGCTTATCACTGGGGAGAGCACTGTGGGCAGCCAAGGCAAGTCTTCAACACCCACGGGGAAGCCGGGGTTGTCCTGTGCATCATGGTCTGAGATGCTGCACAGGGCAGCCCCACCTACAGGAGGTAGGCAGTGCTGCTCCCAAATGCTCTGATAGCACCCGGGAATCTTGCACCCAGGTGCGACCTAAGAAACAAATGGGGGGAAATTAGGGTTGCTGTGTGGGGAAGGCAGTTAAAGAGACTACGGATGCACTGGCGGTGTGGCCAGGTCCTGTCCACGCCCTTGGCCTAGGACAGAGAATGGTCCTTCATATGCAATGACTGGGGAGACACAAAGCACAGGCTGACAGTGCTGGCACATTGCATGGCCTGTTTCTGGCATGACCTAGTGCAGGGCAGCCCATGTCTTTATTGTTCAAGGCTATTGCCCTGCCAAGAAAGGAGACCTTGTCCAAACCATCTGCTGGGGACAGCCAGCTCATGCCATCTTCCAGATAGTGCTGAGGATCTGCTGGCAAGAGCTGGTTGGCCCTGGGCAGAACTGTGCTGGGAACACCTGAACACCTTCTGAGGGGGATGATCCTGGGCCAGTGGTGAGGAAAGTCACCAACAGCACCCCATTTTTTATCAAAGTGGATGCCCCAGCAAGTCCTGCTCTGGGGGCAGGAAAGCTCTGCAGGCTGCCTCATGCTGCTTCTCACAGGGAGGTCCTGACAGGAGGCTGTGGAGGCATCACCAGCAATTACCAGGGTTATCAGAGCTCCTGGCAGGCTCAGGAGCACAAGTTCTCCTGTGCATTAATGGCCTCTATGTGTATGCGCCTTTCCAAGATTGCCAAGTGCAGCAGCAAACACCATGCACAAAACTGCTGAGGCAGAAGGGACAGCAGTTAACTAGGGGTAGGCATCAAGTAGGTAGCAACAAGTCTCCCCAGTCAGCCTGCAACCCCCATCACAGCAATGCTGCTTCTCCTTACCCCCCATCCTAGCTGGGTGTCAGCGGTTTATGCGCTAGCACGCTGCCGGCTGTGCTGCCCACCTCACTGCGGCAGCATGAGGAAAATGCCAGGCATGAATGTCAGCCCTGGGACGCCCACAGCGTGTTTCCTTTCCATCAGCAGACAGGATGTAATCTGTCATGGGTGTTAATTAGCCTCCACAGACCTGCAGTGCGATGCTCCTGATTTTCATTAGCGCATCTCTCAGTTTGAGACTATCTCTTCTCAGACCAGTCTTTTGATGGTCCACTGTGCTGAAGGCCCCATCCCTCTAAGGCCTTCTATAAGGTCTCCTTTCTAGGTACGTTTTTCCAAAGCATGCAGAATCCTGTATTCTAAAAGCATCCTGTGAGTGCCAAGGAATGCTGGCTGTTTCTGGATAAAGTTTGTCCAGATGTCTGCAATACTGCTGGACTCAGCTAAGTCCTAGATGAGTCCAGCAGCAACATTGCACTTGCCCCTGCACATTTCTTGCAGCACATAGGTGGGAATAGGTGTGCGTTTGCAGAAAGGTCAACAAAAACCTTTTCTGACTTGCCTAGGAGCTTCATTTAGAAATGAAATTGTTAGCTGTTTAGCTGGTTAAAACTGAACGGCTTGAAGATATACAGTTTCACTGCTTTAAGCAGGGTGTGTTGGTGGAAGCACAGACTCTGCCCTGTGTGACATAGCTGTACAGTCCAGTTTCTGGGAGGGCAGCGGCTGCTGCTGAATGCTGCTTGTTGCTGGCCAACTGATGAGCATCCTGCTCCCACCAGTCTGCAGGTAAAACAGAGCAAGCAAGTGCTCCCAGGTTTTCTCCAGAGGGATATCTCCAGCTTATTTCAAACCCCATCACTCAGCACCATAATACAGAAGTAGCAGACTTGGTACCCAAGCTGTGAGATCCCACCCACTAGCCTTTGCTGCTGGCTTTGACTTCCAGACAGGGAATAGCATTAGGTAGGAACAAGGCAATAACACCTGAAGTCTCTCTAGTCATCTTAAAGCTGCATGTATACCTTAATGGTCTAGTCCACTGCAATCTGGACACCTCTTGCCATGCCAGCAGTGTGGCTCTGGAGGCCATCCTGCTGTGGGCTGATCCTTATACAGGAGAAGCCTTAGCTCCCATTTCACTCCATCAAACTCATCCAATCACAGACCCCAGAAAATGGTCTTGGAGCCACACGTGTGTGTTAACATCAGTCATTATGAGGACCATATCTTTTCAAATTGTGCTTAGCTTTCCTGGTGTGAAAACCATGGTTTTGGTATTCATTGAATAAAGTTAGATTGCAACTTCCATGAGCCTGTAATTTATCAAAAGTACGAAGGGGAGCCATGCAGCCCAAGCTTCTAGAGCTCACATGGAAGTTAGAAAACAGGTAGAATGGAAGCTTTAAGGTCTCTATCAACAACTGTGACATGTTTTTCCCGTTGAGAAGCTCTTTAGTTTGGGTGATATTTTTAGTATTGGGTTTTTCTCCAAGAAAAACCTAACATTTTCAAAGAAAGCAGACACCTTGTACAATATCAGCCAAACTCTCAAGTTTCTCATCAGAACAGTTTCTATGAACAGTTTTGCAGTAATCTGCATGCAAAGCTGAATATGTTACTTCTGCGTTTATAAATAGCCTGTTTTCACAGACCTCTTTCTCAAGCAAAGCGCTCTCAATGAATATGAAGTACTTTCACTTGTTACTTGTATTGTAAAAAAAAAAAAAAGAGGGGTCCTGCATGGATCAGAGTCCTCTTATGCCAACAATTGATAAAGGGACAAGTCCTGTCCTAAAAACCTCATCTCTGGGTTTGCCCCAGGTCTGTGCAGCTCCTGATTGCCCTATATCTACCTTCAAATGGATCAGCCCCATTACTGGGCTGAGTTGTTAACTATTCCTTTCTTCGCCACATCCCCATGAGGAAAGGCAGCATTATTAACCTCATGTTACAGATGAGGACTTGTGGTGCAGAGAGGCCAAATGTCATGCTGAAGATGATTCAGGTCGTCACCCCAGGGCAGGGGGTGGATACCCGCTCTTCCCCTGAAAAGCAGTACCCTGCCCACACTGCTTCCACACAGCTGGTGCTATGATAATGTTATTTTTTTACTCCTTTTTTTCCCGTCAGCCTGTGAAAGGAAACTCACAGTGCTATCATCAGCTGGTTAAACAAGGGAGCTAAAGCATTCATCTAACATAGAATCATAGAATAGTTAGGGTTGGAAAGGACCTTAAGATCATCTAGTTCCAACCCCCCTGCCATGGGCAGGGACACCTCACACTAAACCATGCCACCCAAGGCTCTGTCCAACCTGGCCTTGAACACTGCCAGTGATGAAACATTCACAACTTCCCTGGGCAACACATTCCAATGCCTCACCACCCTTACCGTAAAGAATTTCTTCCTTATATCCAATCTAAACTTCCCCTGTTTAAGTTTTAACCCATTACCCCTTGTCCTGTCACTACAGTCCCTAATGAATAGTCCATCCCAGCATCCCTATAGCCCCCCTTCAGATACTGGAAGGCTGCTATGAGGTCTCATCATCAATGATTTTATTGCAGGTGTTCTGGAGCTTGCCCCTGTTCCAGCGCAGTCTGGATCAGACCATGGCAGATGGTAGGGCTGTGTTTCCAGCCCCAGGGAAAGGTTCCAAGGGTAGATGAAAAATGGAAGAAGAGAGAAGAAGTGAATGAAAAGTGAAGGGCAGGAGCAGCATGAATGTCAAGAAGTAGTAGGAGGGTACAGAAAGGAAATCGGAGCTTTGAGCTGACCCATAAAATTCTGTAATGTTACCCACAACCTCACTGATTTCACCCTCTGAGATGTTGTTTTGCCGCAAGCTTCACTTGACTCATCTACACATGCCCAATTCAGCCCTGTGGCCAGCGAGACACCCTCCCACCTCCTTTAACCACAACCTTCCATGCATGGCTCTCTGCTGTCAGCCCCCAGACTCTGCATGATTCATCCCCTCTGCATCTCTGCAGACATTTCCCTGAGCTTTCTCAGCTTGGCAAGGCAAGTCTGTCACATCACTGGGGGAAAATGTGGTTGCATGATGCCAGGAATCAGATCTTCAGTGTTTGAATGGGGTCTAGCATCTCTGTAGGACAGTTCGGTACATACTGTGCCTCCCTGCTTGGACCTGGCTGCCTGGGCAGGGAAGGAGCCAGGACAACACAGAAAAGAACACAGAGCCCAAGCTCCCCACTCCTTGTTCTATCAGTGTGAAGAAGCCCCCAGAACCAATGATTCTGTAAAGAAATGCAGTGGTAGCTTCACTATCAGGCTGGAAATCAAGACAGTAGTTAATTAAATTACTTTCCCAACATCATGATAAAAGCTGCAGATCAGATTTGCCTCACTCTCGTAAAGGCCCAGTTGAGTGTCGTCTTCAATACACTGCTCTGCTTATCTTCTGCAATTGCGTCTGCGGTCATGGCAAGTGGTCTGGGTCCACTGAGCTCTCCAAAATGATCTCATTGGAAAACCCAGTGGAAAACTTTTGGGGTAGGAATCCTGTCCCCATCAATGTTTGAAGAGGACACGTATTGTTTAATGTCTTCCCTGCCAGGAGTGGGCAATGGAGTTAGCATCTGATGAGCAACACGCAAACTCAGTATCAGATTTACAGGAGATGCCTGGTACAAAAATAAACATCAGTTGTCAGGAAATGTCCTCTAGACAACATCCCAAGGAATTTGTTCCTTCAGGATCTCAGTTTGCTATGAAGGACATGTTTTAGACCAAAAGGTTTTGCCCTATTGACTTCTTGAAGTTTGTCATTGCTAGTTTTCCAACAAACCCAAAGGATTTCTAATTGGCATGTTGGTTCATAACCACAAAATAAGTACAGGAGTATGCTTATGTTACCTTCTTCTAATGCTACTGATAATTGCTCAGTAGATCCAGAAACAAGACACTGCAGTGACTTTATCTCACAAGCTGAATCTTCAGTCAGAGTCTGGATCTCTACTAGTTGATTAAGCATGTCCTGCATGCCACTGCAACCAGGAATTCGTTTGAAAGCCAGAGGAAACTAGTTTCTAGGTAGCTGAATCTGCAAGGTGAATAAACTCATCAATTTTCTAGAGATGACTTCAGTTACTACAATCACCTGCATGAGGACAGTCAGGTAGTTTGTGAACCTCTGTAGGGAAAAAGGAAAATCACCATTTAGACTGAGAACAATCAGGATTATATGGTTCATGGGTTTGGCAATCAGACCACAAAGGCTTCCACCTCTAGTTGAAATTCATCCTCACTGTACGGTGACTATGAAAGATAATGCTCCAGTAAACGCTCTGTGGTATTAGTATAGCTTATTACCAGCAGAGAAAAATTCAGGGTATATTGCATCTGTGACTGCTCTGAATTCTGAAAGGTGACAGCTTTATGAAGGTGGGTTCCTTGTGACAATTCCAACTTATGACAACTTTCCTGCTATTAAGCGAGGGCCACAAGGATGGTCACAGGTTTGGAGCATCTTTTGAGGAAAGGCTGCTGGAGCTGGGCCTGTTTAGTCTAGAAAAGACTGAGAGGGTATCTCATTAATGCATATAAATATCTCAAAGGCAAGTGCCAAAAGGATGGTGCCAGACTCTTCCCAGTGGCAGGATGAGGAGCAATGGCCATAAACTAAAACACAAGATGTTTCACCCCAACATGAGGAAGAACTTCTTTACTTTGAGGGTGCAGGGAACTGGAACAGGCTGTCCAGGGGGGGTTGTGGAGTTTCCCTCTCTGGAGACATGTTCCTGTGTAACCTGCTGTAAGTACCTGCCTTGGCACGGGGGTTGGAGTGGATGATTTCCAGAGGTCCTTTTCAACCCTAATACTCTCTGATTCTATGTAGTAGAGACTTTTTTACTAATGCTTCTGCAGGTTCAGATGCTCTGGCCATGTCTGCAGGCAGCAGGTCTGGAGCATTGCACAAGATGTCAGTGTTTTCCAGAGTACTGAAGACATTTTTCATTTAAAGGCAGATTAACCTGTGCTGATCACAGACAAGCAAAAGGCTCTTTCTGTAGGGCTTTGTGGGCCTTCTCTATTGCTTTATATCACAGTGAAGCCACCAGTGGGTTGGCCACAGGCCTGGGAGGTCCTGGGGAGTGACTGTGTTTGCAGCACAAAGGAAGCTGATTTTAACCTGACTTTCACATGAGCCTCTTCTGCACCTCAGAGCCGTTGTGTGTTCATTGACTCAAATATATCAGTGGAAATGATAAAATGATACTTCCTTTTGGGAGATGGGCTGACTCAAGGCTTTTGTGGCCATTAGTGTGATGAGGCAGGTGCTGATGGAGCAGCTGGGGCTCTGCCCAGGCTGTTCAGCAGGATTAGCACCAACTCAAGGGATAGGCAAAGCAGGTGGTCACACAGGGAGTGAGCTCCTGGGAGAGTGAAAACCATCACAGCTCTCCTGACAGCGCTGCCTGGACAGCGATGCTGCTTAGGCAGCCAGGAGGCAAGGTCTGGGGCAAAGGGAGGCAGCAGATACATCTGGACCTCTGCTTGGAGGAGCGGCAGCTCATGCTCTGCACTGCCCCAACAGATCCATGACTGGAGCACAGACAAACACAGGGCCCAGGAGTTATTTCTCCTGGTACTACTGCTTGCCCTCTCCCTCCCTTTTGCAGGGGCAGCCCAGTGCTTGCACCTGACATTTGCTTGACCTGCTCAGATATTAAACTGGCTTTGCCTGGAGGGGTAGGAAATGGGGGAGGCTGCCAGAGCACACCTCCCTCCTCTGTACACACAGGTGACAGGCAAATTAGCTGTTGGCACCAGCTGCAGATTAGCTGATGGCACCAGCAACAGTGTGGATCACAGCACTGTGCTCTTGGTAAATGCTGACTCCTGCAGAAACAAGAGGGGGGACCATATTGTGCACGAAGGGGGGATGAGGCACTGGGATGACTTTCCTGCCCAGCCTGGTCTGCTCTCACAGATAGAGGCCTGAAAGCCAAAGCCAGAGGCTGGAGGAGGCAGGAACGCAAGGTTAAAGGGGCACAACTGCCCCTTCAGCTGATCACCCATCACCAGCCAACACAGGGATGCTGCTGTCTCCTTCCTATAGAGACAACAACAGCTCCTTTTCCCTGCAGTCTGCTGCAGTTTGTAGGGCTTGTAACACCCAGTAGGTTGTGGCATCAAAGAAAACAGAGCAGTGAATCCTGGCACTGGTTCAGTATTTGAGTTCCACCAGCCACACACCCTTCCCCCCCAAGGGCTGCAGGATGACTCTGAGCTCTGAGATGGAGCCGTATGGCAAGCCAGGAGGTGTCACAAAGAGCTGCTGCACAGACTTCAATCAGGAATGTTTCCAGTGAAAGGAAAATGTGTTAAACTCAGCCTTTCTCACAGTCTGACAGCTCCTGATGTTCATGTCAAGAAATGAATCCAAAATATGTGCTCCCTCTGAAGAAACATGTAACTGAAGAATAATTTACGGCAAGTGCTCGTGCAGCACAACTTTCCCATTCCCAAAGCAAGGAATGCTCAAGGATTCAGACTTTTCTACCTGAAGACCCAAGATACTGCTGCCCTTCCTGTCTTTCTTCTGAAAGCTTCTTCTTAACACATAAACAGCCTACTTGCAACACTACCATGCCCAGCCAGCAGTGCCATTTAACTGAATTGATTAGAGGATAGAAGGGGAGTCTTCAGGGCACTGCAGTGAAGTAGCTGCAGTTCAAATGATAGCATTCCCCGGCTTATTGGATATCAGTTTAATGAACGAAGGAGGCACTGACACTAACATCACCAGAAATTAACCATTGGTTTTACTAGGCAAGCCATGACCTATAGCAAAATAAGGCAGTAAATGCTATCACAGCCAGCTTCTGCCTATTTTAAAGGCTTTGCTACCCAGAAGAAAGAAAAACAGATAGAAAGCAAAGAATCAAAATGCTCTGCAGGGGAAAATGCCAGTGGAGGCTTCTCAACAGCATAGGCAGAAACTAATATGAACAAGGATCCAGCCCTTCTCATGGGGTGGGAGAGATGGGAAGAAAAGTCTGAGCTTCTGCAGGCTCACACAGGCCTAGTGGGAGGGCCACATCACAGGATGTGCATGGGCAAGGTAAGGTATATCCCTTTGATCCTGGGTGTTAAAAATCTGTGCAGACACTCTGTATGTGGCTCATGAGGTACCTACCTGGGTGAGGGGAACCATGGCTTGCTCAAACCTCTGCTGAATAAGAGCGATGGTGCTGAACACCGCCGGGAAGGAACAGTCTTGAGGGGCTGAAAATGAGAATGAGTTTGTTATCAATTTCCATCATCCAGCAGAGTTCCCACAAAGCTCCCTCGGGGGGATGTACAGATTGGATATTAGGAAAAATTTCTCCACAGAGAAGGTGATCAGGCATTGCCCAGGAAAGTGGTGGAGGGTGTCAGGACCAAGCCTGTGAAGGGTGATGGGGAGTTGAGCTGGATGAGACCATCCCCATGGTGCCCCAGTCTGTGCAAGCCAAAGCAAATGCAGTTTCCCAGAGGAAAATGGGCAATGCTTCTGATTGTTATCAGCAGAGAAAAGTAAAGCAGCAGCAGGAGCCACCTCACTCTCATTGCAGGGAAAGGTGCTGGTACACATGGTCAGCTGCAGCAGCACTGCGGTGAGATACTAGAACACCCCTTTCTGCTAGGAACAGTGAAAGGAGTGACACTGGGATATTTAATGATAGTTTACAAGTGGTTTATACCAGTTCGACACTGGTATATTTTTCCTCCTGCAGCCTCTCTGCATTTGAGTGTTTGCATTGTAGGAGTAGGGGACACAGCTTCATACTTACAGAGGAGCTGGTTTGTGAATGCAGTGGTTGCCCCCAAGCTTGCACTACCATGGCCTTTTTTGCTGGCTAACTTTGACAAATACCTTAAAACACACAATTGGAAGCCAGAGAAATTAACATTGACATTGCTCATTATGCACACGTGTCTGATATCAGGCAATAGGATTTTTCTTTGGTAAACATTGACTCAATATTACAGGAAGCTCTTCTGAAGTCAGCTGCTCAACAAAGGTCAGTATGTGACAAAGCCCATGTTGCTGTCCTGATAGAACTGCAGAGCACGGGGAGTTAAATGTGTTTTGGGGAAAGATGATTTTCCTCAGATGCTGCGTGGTGCTGTCCTCATGCTTGAGCCCACCAGGACTCCAGCTTGGGGGTTGCCCTCCAGCTCCAATTTAAAGTATGGTATGCTCCAGGGGCACGGTGTGTCCCTTGCTGGTTTGCAGTATCAGGATGAATCACCAGGCTGGTGACAGAGTGACCGCTGCACACTGCAGGAGAAATGAGGATGAATCCTGACCCAGGCGCAGGTCTGCTTTCTCCCCAGCTTACTTCCTCATATCATGAGCTCTGCTGTATCAGCTTACAGAACTGTCAGTGTTGTCTGTCATCCCGCCTCCGTTTAAACCCACTGTTCAGAGCAGACTCCCAAACAAGCTGCACGTGGGAGGGCAGACACCACTTTCTTAATCTGGCACATCGGCCAGTAAGCGGCAAGGAGAGGTCAGCCAGGAACCACTTCTGAACCACCTAGAGCCAGCCTGCTGTACACAGGGGAGACGGGGGATGCTCAGAGAAAAGCAACCTTCTGACTGCTGCCAGGGGTAGGGATGTGGGTTATGGCTGGTGGCAGCATGATGCTCAGGGTGTCTGGATCAGTGTGCCAGCAGAAGGGCAAAGAAAGAGCCCTGCGCTGTGGGGAAGGACAGGTTTGTTCCTCTGCACAAGTGTAAAGCAGATTATTTTTGTTACTGTTATTCCTGTTATCCTAGAGCTACCACAATTTCAACTATATACAGCAAAGTTTAAATGAGCAATGTATTTCAAGTTATATATGCACAAAAATACACATTTTGGGACCAGTGAAAATATCAGACCTGATGTTCCCTCTCTCACTCCAAATATGAGGGAGGGTAAGACCTGGCTCTGGGCTGTGAGACTGGGAGGTCTCCTAAGAGGTTAAGGCACGAACCCAAGTGTCACCCTTGTGGGGAGGGGAGCTGTGATGGGCCCTGCAGGACCCGCCATGCTTTGCAGCAAGGTTATGTGCTTTAGCAGACCCAGCTCTGATGAAGGACAGTCAGTGGTAGTTCTCTGCCTCCTTGCAGAGGTGGGAAGCAGGGTCCCAGGCCCAGCAGTGGAGATGGGGTGCAGATCTTCCTTGATTCACCCAACTCTGATTGTCACCTGTAGGAACATGCTGGCTGCCAGCTGAGACAGCTGACAAGTCCTTCCAAATTATTCTTTTCCTTAGGCTTCTAGGTGATTCTCCTCATGGTAATTGAAAACTAATCCTGTCTGGATGGGGTGAGAGGTTGCCTATCAAGATTCAGTAGCAAAGGACTGAATCTGGGAAGTGGGAGGTACCGGGTTGTGGAGAATGAATCCAGCGCATGCAACGCGTTTCAGGTAAAAGCAATAAATTACTTGATCAGGGCCCAGGGTCTTGGAACTGGCTATTTCCACGTGGAAAGCACAGTCAGTTTTTATGGCTTTAAAAGTTAAATTAATGCCTTGTTAGAAGAGTTTGCACAAAAGTTCCCACAAAGTCTGTATATTTTTTCCTTCTGGCCCGAGTCCTTATCAGAGCAAGAAGAGCTCCATGAGATGACCTCACTAGCCCTCTGGGACTGCTGAGCCATCTGGGAAGCCTTTGTGCTTCTTCATGGCTACTGGGCATCTTTACTGGGGACCCCCTCCCCTCCCCACCCTCCTGTGTGATTCCCAGTAAAACCTCCCTGTCCTCTTCAGAAATCCCAGAAAAAGCCAGTACAGGTGGACAAAGCCAGTGTCAGGTCAGTGGTGTAAAACCTGGACCTGAACAGACTTAGACCTGTCAGATTTTGTGTGTGGTCTTTAACTGACATGGACAAGATGGTCATTTTCATGTGATGTGTTGAACCAAACATGTTATCATGAAGAAAACCTTTATTCCCAAGTGATGCTGCTACTTTGGTGGAAAAAGCTACCTACAATTTTTACTGAAAGACTACAGGAGGTACAGAGAAGCTGAATTAACATTGCTCTGTGCTTCAAGAGCTGGAGAATTTGAACCCATTTATGCTATTTATGTAGTAACTGTCAATTACATCATACTTTCTCTCTTCAGGGGTTTTCCTCCATTTAACAGAAATCTTTTCTTGTTTCATTGCATTATCTATTATCTGTATATATTGCAGTATCTGCCACAAGTTAAACTCCAGCCCTTCTTACCCTAGCCTGTAACATGCTGTCATTCTGAGACACACAGCAGACAACGCAAGGAGGGTATCTGCAGATGGCAGGATTTCAGGTACCTTTACTCAGATCCATTTGCTTAATGAAATCACCTGCATGCACCATGTAAGGGCCCTATCCCAGGCACCCACAAGGAGAACTACCTGAAGGCTCAACCTTACCCAGGAAAACAGGAGAGAGCCTAAAAACTGTCCTTCTCTGCAGGTTGTGGTGGGATAGAGGGTACTGAGAGTGCTGAACAACCCTGGCACCAAATGATTTGCTTTGTGAAGCTGGCAGAGAAGTCAAAACTCCTTTATTAGCTTAAAGCACTCCACCAAAAAACTGAAAATCCAGAGCTTAGTCATTCTTCCTCAGACAGGCTAACCACATGCTGCTGCTTTATAGGTGTAAACATGTCATTTGGGCTTGCTCATTTGGAAAGCCTTTCAAAGTGTCACCTTCTTCAGAGATGAAGGGATGTGATTTGTTATCTGGAGAGACTTTTGGGCAGCCAGATCCTCCAGCACGCATGGACCAGCACTAGCTGAAAATTAAACCCATTTCTAAAACCTTGGACTTTCGTTTCTTTGGGATATTCAGAAATGCACCACATCTACCAAACCTACTTCTACAATCCCGAAAGATGAACTAAAAGCCTTTTCACCCCCCCTCCATGATACTGGGAGACAACCTCTGTGGAAATGGCAAACCCATGTCCTTTCTTCTCCTCCTTAAAGAATCCATCACTCGTAGGAACACAGAAATTTCACACGGCTCACATTAAGTGATCTCTTTAACCAAATCCCACGAGACACCAGAAGCAGAAGCTAAAAAGGGATCCCAGGGGGTTTCCAGGAGGAGTGCTGGCAGGTAAAGCTGCCTTCCCTTGACCAGATTTTCCCAGGGGACACACCAAAATTCCCAGGGACTTTCCCTGGCCACAGCATTCATGTGCACCTGTGGAGGAGGCCCAGGAAGGGGCAGCTGTGACCAGTCTGGCACATCAGACCACCAAAAACAGGAGGAGAGTTCCTGGGAGAAAATTAGTCCTTTAAATGAGGTTTTCGCTGGACCTCACCCCTTTGTCCCCCTTAGGCTGGGCCACCTCAGTACCCACTGGGACCAGTCCTGTGCCCCGCTGCTCTGCTGCCCCCAACAGTACCCACAAGAGCTGCCCTGTAGGTACTTCCCGAGGGTGAGGGGTTGGTTTGGTTCAGTCAGGTGCGCTGGGAAAGAACTTATAAATACATGGAAGAGGAAGATGTCTGGTTTTGGTTGAATCAGTGTGGGCAGAGAGCAGTTCCTCAGAAATAAGGAGAAGCACTCTCAATTTAAGCTAGCCACCCCAAAGAGTGGCTCCAGGACTATGCAGAATAGACCAGCCTGGAATTTGCCTTGAGCTGGTCTATATTAAAACCTTTCCCAAAGCTCATTTGTGCTACTAGCAATGCTGGAGATAGCACAGTTGCTCTGAACTTCTAACAGCGCAGCAAGAAACAGATTTTTATCTGAAGAGGTTTAAAGGCCAACAGCCTGGTTATGGGGACTGGTGAGAATTTATTGATTGTGCAATCAGTGTGATTAAGAGCCCCTGCAGGGGCCCTGCTGCAGGCTCTCTAAGAGCCAGCTGTGACAAATCCTCCCCACAAACTCTACTGGGCACTGCTGCTGTCCCCAGCAGTGATGGCTCTGGGAGGTTCCTCCTCATCTTCCTCTTCCCCTCCTGGTCCTGCCTTCCCAATGTCCTGCCCTCCCTTGGGGCTGGTTATTTGTCTGGCACCAAGATCCTGCTCTCCAAGGTAATAAATTACTGTGGCACGCAGCTTTGCACTGGACTTCATTAACCACAAACACAGTCATCCCTTTTCTTCCCACACCGTGCAAGCTAGATGTCCATGACTATCCACAGTAAACATGGATTTCTCAAGCTCCCAGGAGGACCCACTGGTTTGTAGCAGATGGTGCACTAGACTGATGGATGATGCATGGGGCTGGAGAGGTGATACAGCCTTCCTGTCTCTTGGGATCATGTCCCAGTATATCACTGTGCTCCTGTGATACTCCATTCCTGTGCCATTGCATTGGATTTATGTACATTGTTAATGTAAGAGAAAGCAGGATGTAAGTTGAGGAGCCTTAGTCAGTACTACCTTCTGCTTTTGGAAACCACTGGTAGTCTGAAAACATACCAGACATAAGTAAAACTGTGGGGGGCCAGATCCATAAAACTAGAAGAGAAGACTGATCATCACAATGCAGAAAGAGATCCAGCCTCATGCTATGGGTGCAAGTGCTGGGGTTGTGCCGTGTCCAAAGAAAATAGCATTGTTTCAATGTATATTGAGGGGTTACCTTTGAAAAAAGTTAAGTGAAAATTGCTCTCAGGGCTGTCAACATCCCGACTTTCCTGCTAAATAGTCACCTACTCTTTTCTTTTTTTTTCTTTCCTACTTTCTCACCACAAATAGAGAAACAAAGAAAGTCAAAAAAGAAAGAAATGAGATGAAGAGAGAGAAAAAAAAATGCTTATCTGTAATTTTGATTATCCTGACAACTTTGAACAAAATGTAACTGTTACTTGAGGTTTTTTTTCTCTTAACTATTTCTTCCCCTCCTCCCCAGTATGCTCTTTCTTATGGGAAAAGAGAGTCGGTTTCTGCTATCAGCCCTAGTTTTAAAGAGCAGGAGGAACAATGGAAAACCAGATCAGCTGGTATGTAAAATACACTTCCAGGCTTTATATTTGGAAGCTCTGAAGCTGCTATGTGTAATTCATGCATCTCTGTGTAAGTGACTAACGCAGTGAGAACCTGCCAATAATCTCATGTTCTGTGGAAGGCAGAGTCTGTCGGAGCTGAAGTGTATGGGGAAATGCTGAGTTTCAGCACAGAGATTCAGTCCCAGCAATTATCTTTTTGTTCTGCAGCGAGCACCTCGCTGCCGTCTGAGGTCAGACTGAATGACGTAACAGTCCCTTCTGGCCCCGCAGTCGATGGGCTGGTGGCCGGGGCTCCTTTCCCTGCTGACAGGAGCGATCGCTGCAGCTGAGACACCCCCCCCCCCCCGGGACCAGGCTTTGGTCCGGGGCTCACACCAGACTAACCAGGTGCTGAGGGACAGATTTCACAGCAGGCACTAATGGGAAACATGTCTCTTGCAATGATGGTAAACCTCTCCATGACGAGAACAACAAAGAGGACAACAAAAAGCCCTCTAACTCTTTCCTTTAGACAGATGCAGCCAAGAAACGCTCCGCTTTCATTTCAGCCAATACCCATTCACTCGTAGCTGAGGGTTGGGTTCTGTTTGCTCTGTTTCCCAGGACTCTGCTGCCCTAAAGCGGCACCTGAGCAGTTTGACCCCGTAGTACTACCGTCAAGCAGTCTCTTCAGACGCTGTTTCTGGCAAGAGGTGGGGGCTGCTCGTTTGCCTGACCCCTAACAATCCGGCCCTGGTAGCCCCCGACTCCTGTGGCCCCTTCCTTAGGATAACGAGTGCCCTGCTGTCCGCGGCTGGGAGCGGGAACCGGCCGAGCCCAGCAGAAGGGGACCGGTTCACTGTCCCGGGGAAGAGGATGCATAGAGTTAGGTAAAATAAGCCTCGGGCTTTGCTTTGGACCAAATCTAAGCCCAGGCTCAACGACTCAGACCCCGCAGCACCCACCAGCATCATCCTTCACCCCCGCTCCCCGCTCCTGCTGCGCAGGGCCGCACTCACCGCCTCTGCCGCTGGGCCGCCGCCGCTGCCGCTGCCGCTGCCCCGTCGCGCCGCGCCGCCTGCCCGCGGCCCCGGCATCGCGCGGGTCCGCCTCGGGCGCGGAGCCGGAGAGAGTGAGCGGAGGGAGACCCCGCTGCAATTCCCCCTCCTCCCCGCCGAGGGAGGGAGGAGTCGCTCCCCCCTCCCGGCACCAAAACCCGGTGGGGAACAGGAATGCCGGGCTGGCCGCTGGCAGAGCCGCCGGGGAAGGGGAGACACGGGTCAATAGGGTAGGGAGAAATGAAGAGTGACTTACAAAGAGAAACCCCTTCACGGTTTCTTACTTACTGGTGGCACAGACTACCCCCTTCCCCCCCCCCCCGCCAGGATTATTACTGTGGCAGGTATGGATGTGACACCACAGGGTGTCAGAAATAACAAGCACTGGTGCTGGAGAAGTTACAGCCCAAATTTGAGTCCATCAGGCAAGCAGGAATGAGAGATGAGGCCAAGAGACATTAGCGACAGGGGTCTGCAACACCACTGGCCCAGAGATAATGACTCTATAATGCATTCATCACCCCTGCAAATGTCCACTTCTGTCTGGAAACCACATCCTCAGCATCTTCCTGAGCACAGGTTTGGGGAATCACCTCTTTAACTCTGGTAAGAATTGCATAGGGTCCTTAACCAACTGGGATTGTCTAATACCCATCACACTCAGTATTCTTATTGATAACAAAGTGACACAAGTGCAGGGGAGCTTTATCAGTCTGGAGCAGGTTCATTCTTCCACAGACTTGCCTGCACTTAACTATTGCATTTACAAGTGACCTGCTCTCACTGGGCTGTGCTGCTTGGCAGTTAAAGTTGAAGGATTTGTTCCATGTCATGATGAATTGCATTCAACTGGCACATTACCTCTTGCAGTCCAGATTATGGTTTTTTTGCTAGGAAAAAGCATAGAAACTGCTCTTTCCCATGAGAAGGGCAAGCGCCCTGTCAAATGTGGGCTTGTTAATAAGAGCTCCAGTTTGTCCTTGAGGAGGGGGTGGAATGAGTTATCATTTCCCCAACTGTCCACTATGCACTCCTTAGGAAACAAACCCCAGCACAATATAGCACCTTTCAAGTCCACTCAGACCCTTTGACAGAGCAGGTATATACAGACTCCTGCAGAAGTTGCATCTGGTCACAGCAGCTCTGCCCTTGCTTTGCGTACAGCAAATAAGACTTCAGCCCTGCCAGTATCACTTTACTTTTCGCAGCAATGTGGGATCCCATGGCAGTTCTGGGGGGTTTCTGGTTTGTTTGGGTTTATTTCCTCTTGTGTTTTTTTCAGCTTTATTGCTGAGCACTCCTCTGTGCAAAATATTAATGAAACCTCTTTCCAAGGGGCTGGGTTCCCCCCATGACACCCTCTGGCAGCCTGCAAAAGTCAACAGGGAAGTTACAAGGGGTTTGGCATCATCAGTGCAACTGTTGTGAAGGCTCAGTTAAGCCCTCCAGGACATGAATGTGGGCCAGCTTTTCTGGAAATAGCATGCTCCCAGGCAGCGTCATCAGGAGTGACTGATTTCTACAGTTACGAATTGGTTTGTTATTTGATATTAGCTCAAGTTGGGCAGATGAAATGATGGTGTGAGACCTTCAGAGAAGTGAGACAGACTGCTGCTTTCTGCCTTTTGTTATTTAGATCAGAAATGTTTCCTGGATCACTGCAAAAGGAAGAATTTTTTCCTCAGCTCACACAGTATCCTGGCCAGGACCTACCTGCATTTACAATATTGGAGGATTTTGGAAGGTCGTAACTGAAGACTACAGTGCAAGGGAAGAAGATGAAAATCAGAATTGCAAACGTGGTTGCCTTATTTTTTACAATTCATATTTCTTTTTGTGCTTATGCTAAAAAAACCTCCATGTTTTGCTCTGCACAAAGCCTCAATATGTGTCAGCAGTGTAAGATTAACTGTGATGCCTAATTAAAACAGGCAGTCACCAATTAGGATAATAAAAATTGCAATTTGAAATTCGTAAGACTGAGAACTCAAAGAGACACTTATCTTATCCAAGAGCTTAGCAGGCGTTCATTTGCAGATACTTAAGGGAAAAAAAAAAAGGTGAAGACACACTCTGGAACATCGCCCAGTCAAATCAGAGAGAAGCCTGCGAGCTCCTGTGATGCTTCTTTGCTAAAGTGCCTGCTGGTAGCCAGTCCGTTTGCTTTTGCACTCCATCTGCCACGTCTTGTACATACTGAGATCCAGGCTCTGCTACCATCACTTCTGTTGACAGTTACCCCTCAGGTGTCCCTAATGGCACTGCTTGGATCACCTGAACAGTGTAGGACCTGCACTGGTGCCGGGATTTTCCTTGGAGCAGGGACACCATCTCACTAACATCCAGTCAATGCTGCTCACTCTTTGCCCCCCCCCCCCATCCTCCAGAATCTCTATGCAATACCACAATAATTGAATAAGGATAATAGGAATAAGCACAATAAGAATAAGAAGGATAAGAATAAGAGTAAGTTCAAGGAATTCTTATTAATTTTAATAATAATTATTAGTTCAAGCAATTGATAGCAATTCTCCAATCTGAAGGCTTTTCCAATTGTATTTTCACCATCTGAAAAGTTGACTCAGTCTTCTTTGCCGGCTGCTATTAAGTGAATTAGCTCAGAGAAGAACATATGTATGTTCAGGTATACCAACATACACACAGAGCCTGTAAGTATGTATGCGCACATGAGTACTATGGGTTAATCTTGTCAGGCTGACAGACACCCAGATGCTTTCTCACTCCCTCTCCTCAGCAGGGCAGAGGTTGAAAATGAGGTAAAAAACCCATCCTTGGTCAAGTTAAAGACAGTTCAATTGAAAAAAAACAAAAAGCTGCGTGTGGAAGCAAAGCAAAAAGAGGAATTCGCTCCTCACTTCCCATCTGCAGGCAGATGTCCAGCCACACTGTGGGAAGCAGGGCCTCAGCATGCAGAATATCTGCATGGGAAGACAAACACCATAACCACAAATATGCCTTCCTTCCTGCTTCTTTCCCTGAGCTTTATATGTTGAGCACAATGTCATGTGGTATGGAATATCCCTTCAGCCTGTTGGGCTCAGCTGCCCTGGCTGTGTTCCCACATAACAACCTTTTGCCCATTTCCAGCTTACTTGGTTTTGGGGATGCAGGGAAGAGAGAAAGAAAGCCTTGACACCATGCAAGCACTGTTCAGCCGTGGTGTATTATCAACACCGTTCTAGCCCCAAATGCAGAGCT
Source organism: Myiopsitta monachus (assembly GCA_017639245.1). NCBI lineage: Eukaryota > Metazoa > Chordata > Aves > Psittaciformes > Psittacidae > Myiopsitta > Myiopsitta monachus. The sequence continues at coordinate 48,904,923 of CM029925.1, read as the reverse complement.
CAGCACCATACAGGTTGTGATGGGGAAAGTTAACTTTGTAACTTCAACCCAGCCAGACCCAGCCCAATCTTCATCCCTAATTCTGTACCATTTGTGTCACACTCAGGTCCCAGGTTATTTAACACATCTAAGTATCCTCTGACCACCCCATTCTATCTGCTTGTTATTCCTGAAATCTCCTCTTACCAGCACTAATACCACATATGCAAACCTTCTTTGCATCCAACATTAACCGCTATACCCTGTTCCTTGACATATAGAGAGGTATTATTCTCCCGTTCCATAGGCCTCACCCAAAAAAGTCCATAAGAAAAGTGAACGATTCAGACCCTATCTGTTAAGATCATCACACAGGACAGAAGAAGCAACGTGTGGAATTTTTGGGTGCCAAGATCAGTTCGTGTTGGGTCATTATTGCACTCACTTGGTTCCTCATGAAGTAGGCACTCCAGCCTACTTCATCAGCTCAGGTGGTTCCTGCTACATCACTTACATACAATTCAATTCGCAGATTATTTTCTTCCCAAGATAAAATCCCCTTGAGATACACATTAGATATCACCCCATCCTTCCACATTACCCACCAAATACAGCCAGATCCTTGAACGAGAACAATTCCTCGAGTGGGTTTGCCATTTTCCAAGGGAGGAGCAACCCACAATGTCCCTTCCCAGCCACTTCCCTTATCTCCTCCCACAGTATGCAGCGGCAGTGCTTGAGCAGCAATGCCAAGTCAGCAGATCCTCTGCTAAATTTATATCTCAGTGTTTTCATGCCCCAGCACTCAATTCTCTCAGCAGTCTTTAACAGTTCATTGTATCATTCAGCCTTTCCAGAGGTTTGCAGGTGATAGGGAATGTGATACACCCCGTCAATGCCAGTGTTTCTTGGCCCAAGAGTCTGTGAGTCTTATATTGGAAATAAGCCTCATTGTCTGACTCAGTTCTTTCTGGGGTAGCATGTCACCACAGAGCTTGCCTTTGAAGGCCCAAATGCTGTTTCAGGCAGTGGTATGGGCTACAGGGTATATTTCCAACCATCTGGTAGTGGCTTCTATCATAGTGAGCATGTTGCAGCACTTGCCTCAGCAGGTGGTCCAGTCTAGAAGGAATATGAGCTGTATCTGCCAGGTCCCACTGTACCAACAACCCCACTCCCCCCCCCCCCCCCCCCGTTCCAGGGATACTTTGTTCATATGGCTGTCTTGATTACAACATGTTTCACATTCACGAATGACCTGTTTGATGGCTTCAATGTTCAGGTCCACTCTTTGATCACAAGCCTACCTGTATGCTGCATTTCTCCCTAGATGTCCCAGTATTCATGAGCCCATTGAGCTGTAAGTAGCTTACTCTTATGCTCCCAGCCCAGGCCCACATGAGTCACGTCAATTCTGGCAATCTGTCTACCTGCTCATTGTTTTTATGTTCTTCAGTGACATGGTTCTTGGGTTTGTGAGCATCTACATGACATACCTTCATAACAACGGCAGCAATGTCTTGCCACAATGCAGCAATCCAGATAGGTTTACGTCTGTGTTGTCAGTTGAGTCTCCTATTGCTGTAACTAGCCCCACAGGGCATTTGCCAGTAAAGCACTCAAGAGCCAGTAAAGAGATGGAGTATTGGCCACTTTTCTCTGCCAGCAGTCTCAAGATCCCGCTGGATGGCTTTCACTTCTGCAAACTGACTTGATTCACCTTCTCCTGCAACAGCTTCAACAGCTTGTCCTGTGGGACTCCACAGAGCAGCTTTCCACTTCCGATGGTTTCTTGCAACACAAGGGATTCATTGGTAAATACAGCACATTGCCTTTCACTTTCTGATAACTCATACAGTGGTGCTTCTTGGGCAGGAGTCATCTCCTTGGGCAATGCTCCACAATATCTGCCTTCTGGCCAGTCCATCGTCTCTTCCAGGATTCCAAGGTGGTTTGAGTTCCCCATGTTGTGTGATCACACAAACCTGTTGCACAAAAAATCACACACAAACCTGTTGTGTGATGAGTGCTACCCACTTTCTGCATGCACTGAAGGTCACTCAATGTGTAGAGATGTTTCCTTTGAACATCCAGCACTGCACATGTAATTGTGGTGCCAAGAGGACTTCTGCTCCTGACCTGTTCCCTTGTCACCTCACCAACAGTTTCCTCTTAACACTAGACCAAAGCCAGTTTCTATGCACATGACAAAAAAATGATGACACGAATCAAGCAGCTTAAATTAGGATGTGCGAGGACCTCTGAAGCCTGTGCAATAAAGGTGGCAACATCAGTCCCTGGGGGAAAGAGGGAGGTGCAATCCCTCACCTTTTTTCAGGACAGCCCTCCCGGCAGAGGGTTGGTACCCATGCCAGGGCCAAGCGCGTGGCTGCTGCTTTTATCAGAACATCCCAGGCGCAGCTAAACACAGAGATAAGTGATGCAGCAAAGACAGGAGCTGAAAGCAGGCACTGATGAGCCCTAGGCTCTGTCATACCGTAAATCAAGTGAGCTCTGTGACCCACGCAGAAGCCTGCCAATTATCAGCTACCACAGCTATAGTATGCCCAGATCAAAACTGTTGTTATCTCGTGTCCCCCACTGGGCAGCAATAAAAAGGACTGGCAGGCTAACCCTGGCCAGCTACCAGACTCCCACACAGATGCCTTCTCACTCCCCATCCTCAGCAGTACGGGGGAGAAAATAAGATGAAAAAAACCCTCATGGGTCCATATAGCAACAGTTTAATAAGCAAAACAAAAGCTGTGATGCAAGCAGAGCAAAAAAGAGGAATTAATTCCCTGCTTCCCATCAGCAGGCAGATGTCCAGCCACTCTGCGAGAAGTAGGACCTCAACATGTGTAACAGTGGCTTGGGAAGACAAACACCATAATCTTTCTTCCCCTGGGCTTTCATCAAAGAGATGTGCAGGCTCTCATTCGCGTGCTATTTGCTGTGTGAAGCTCTGTGATCAGATCAGAGGGCTGGGAAGTGTGATCTGCTGAGCCCTTGGCAGGGACCCCACACTGAAGGAGTGTCCTACTTTGTGTGTGTGTGTGTGTGTGTGTGAGGGTGTGCCTGTGCAGCCCAGTGGGTCTCTACTTGGGAAGAGATTCAGCAACAGAGAGCAACTGGACCGTATTGGGCCACATGAATGCCTCGCACCAGGGAGAGATGGTGCCTGAAGGGCTGGTGGCCAGCAGAGTGCAGTGCGGATGAGGAAACCTGTGCCCGGGTTGGTTTGTTCAGCCACCACTTGTTCCTGAGGGACAATCCTGGGGTTTATTTCCAAGCCTGGAGCTCATGTCATCCCAGATGGATATTTCTGTTCATGTCAGCTAACAGGATGGGGGTATGGTATGGATCATACCCTGAGATGATGGGTGATGTTTCACAACTGATCTGAACTCTGGATTCTGGAGCTGAATACTGAAGGGTTTGTACACTTTGGAAAAGAGGCACATCTGCACCCTTTTTTTTTGTCCCCAGCCCTAACTGGCAAGACCTGCTTGCAAAAGAGCCCATGGTCTGGTGGGAAACAGGCATCAGGTGGCATGGGATAAGGCAGTATTTGTCCCTGTAGGCCAAAGAACACAAAAAGAATTGCTGGTGGATCCCAAGCAGTGAGAGCAGGAATGCATTCCTTCTGGAAACATTGCTACAAGTACACAGCATAATGCATAGCTGAATGTTTGCTGAGTGCTCCCTCCAGGTCTCCATGAGGAGAGTATGTTAGTGCCTTATGCAGGAGCTACTTAGCATGGACTGAGATAAGTGTGGTGTCAGGGTCTGTGCTGGGAGCTCTGCTCTTGGGAAAGCAGCCAGAGGTGCTGGAGGAGATGAAACACCAGCAGCCACTCTGGGACTGCAGGGTAAATGAGTGTAATGCAGTCTGCAAGCAGAACAAAGCTGCTCCCTACACAGGGTTTGGTAATGAGCCCACAGTAATCTGTGTTTCTCGAGGCAGTGCATGCATTTTCCTGGTGCCTGTTGAGCATTTAGTTTGGTTTCATACAGCCTGCTCTACTTGCCATTTGGGTTTCTGTGCATTCAATTTCAGATGGGAAGCAGTAACAAAAAGGGAGCGTCCTGTCATTTCCATGGGCTGTGGAACTGGATTTCCACATAGACAATGTCCCTGGACATCTTCTCAAAGCAGCCAGAAACTTAAGCTCTTCTGAAAATTTCTCCAGTTTGTTTGGAGCTCACATGGGACACAGACCTTTTGGAAGATCTGCTCCAGAGAATAACTTCTGTTTTCAGAAGTTTGATTCTGCCACTTCCTTTCCCCCCTGAAAGTTGCAGGAAGACTTTCATGAGAGCCACAAAGCACAGAGCACAAGTCCAGCATCCTGCCTGTCAGTGTGCTAAAGCCTTTGCTTCACCCTCACAAAGCGTGCTGAAGCCTGAGCTGCACAGTCTCTCCCACCTCCTAGCTGAGGCATCTATCTCATGGTGGTGCTGCAAAGCTAAACCACCAGCTTCTGGCAAGGTGACTAGGTTTACTTACTGGGATATCCGCAGAGGTAGTTGGTTATAGGCAGGGAAATGTTTTTCCTCAAATCTCACTCAAAGGACAGGCTGAAACACCTCTGAGGAACGTTTTCAAAGGGTTCGGCCCATGCCTGATAGATGGTAGAGAAATACTTGGCAGCTGTAGTTAGAAAGACCAGAAACCAGGATCTTAGTGGGGACATGTCAGGGGCATTGTACTAGGTGATCTTTCGGGGTCCCTTCCAACCATTTTGGATCTGTGATCTTGGTATAGACAGTGCAGAGTAACCCTGAGCGTTGGCTCCTCATCTTACAAATATGAGTAGATTTTGCAAAAGGGTGACGCCTCTGTGGTTTAGCAGAGGAGGGCAGTCCAGCCGGGTGTCGCGGGAGCAAGGTGCGCGGTCGGCGACGAGCGTCTCCGCGCTTCTGCAGCCGGATTGCTATGGGCTGTCCTGCCCTCTAGTGTCTCCCTCTGCCTCCTCTGCGCTGCCCCTCGCCCCCACACGCACTCAAGGAATGCTGCTGTGGATCTGAGATGGGGCCAGGAGCTGCAAACCCCCGGGGCCCGACCTATGTCCTCGTAGGTGCTGAGCCAAACTGCGGAGAGGGCATCAGGAGAAGCCCTATGGGGAGGTGGAAGGTTTCTTATGAAATCCACATGAGTGGATGCTTCTTATCAAAAACTAAGTCAAAACTGCTCCCTTCCAGCTGACACATCCAGGACTTCATTTTCCTTCAACCGCTCAAAAACCCCAACTATTGACACTTCCTGCAGTAGCCAGGCATCCTGCGGCACCCAAGCCCCGGCTCTGTGCACCCATGTGCAGATGGCTGCAACATACCAGCCCAGCTGCCCTGGGAAGCAGCAGCCCCTCCTGAGGACCAGACCCACACCCAACCACCCATTTCATTTCTGTGTCTCCTCAGCTCTGGGGATGATGGTTCAAATAATCACAGCCTCTTTTTCTAAAGCATCTGCAGAGCCTGAATCAATTCTGCACTTGGGACTTAGTGGTGACCTCCCTTTCTGAGAGGATGTCCTCATCCCTCTGTATATTCCTGTTTTTTGGGATCACCTGGCACTGGCTCCAACAGCCTTGCTTTAGCCACATGTTTGCAAGTCCTCCGTTACCCTCCCAGGGAGCCTCTTTTCCCACGCTCCTCACACTTCATTGTGTCCATTGTACCCTGCTGGCACATGCACTATGAAATGAGTGGCATAGGAAGAGGAGAGAGGCTGCAGTGTCCCACTAACACAGTCACGGTGCTGTGGGACAGGCTCTGACAGGGAGCCTGCACATCTGCAGGCGCTGAGGTCAGGCACATGGATACCACCACCACGTTTTGCCCTTCAGAAGGAGCAGATGTGGAGGCTGGCTGGGAATGCTTTGAAAGATGCACAGCACAACCGCAGGCTTCACATGCCTTTGGGAAGCCTGCAGTGACATCTCCTGATGTCGGCCCATCTACTCAAGGACATGGGCTGCTGTAGTGCTTGCCTTTCCATCAAGACCTTGTAATTCAAGATCTTATAATTAACCACATGCTCAGCTGCTGCTGGGGATTTCTGGATGACACTTCTGCTAAGCAGTGACAAAACGCACACACGTGCCTCTTTCTGGAGGAAGTGTCATCCGTCTGAGTTTAACTGAAACTTGGTCAAATGAAGAAGCAGTGGCCGCTGCACCATGAATTAATGCCACATGTTATTTGTGTCCATGCAGGGTGGCTGACAAACTTCCTAGACCAAACCTGGCCTTGCTCAAGCACTTGCTTGAGGGATCCCACTGCCACTGCAAAAGCTGAACAAAAGAGCACCCCTGCATATTGGGAGTGCCCCTCATCTCAGGTGCCTGCAATGTGATGGGCAAGGCAGCCCCTCGTTTCACCTCCCTGAGCAAAAGCAGCAGTTGCCCCACAGCTCCCTACATCATAGTACAGCTCCTGCATTCTTTGCACGCAGAGCGCAAAGGGGCACCAGTGGGCATTGATACCCATGGGCCCTCTGGAAGCGAAGCCAAAGCTGTGGCTGATGGTGTTTTGTCTGTATTGGGGCAGATCAGTTTGTCTGCAGCATCAGACCTTGTCTTCCTGACAAGGACTCACTCTCTGACTTTAAGCTAGGATTTTGGCAGAAGCCACCATGCTCTGTGCTGCCCTTTGTACGAAGACAGCAGGCAGGGGCAGGAAAGACTGTTCAATATCTTTTCAGCCCTTCTGACTGAAAGAAACTGTTTTTTGTGTGCAGGTGACAGTGTTGGTGGAGTTCCTAATAAACAACTGCTCAGAAATATTTGGGAAGGACATTGCTTTGCCTGTGTGTGCCTCAGTTGAGTCACTGGAGCACACACAGACAGCTCCACAGGTATGACAATGGATGGGGGATGTCACAGACTGGGGCTGCTGGGCTAAGTTCTTTAATTTGATAAGGGGATACATCTGTGGGAACACAGAGCTGCAGACAGCTCAATACGTTGTTGCAGTACCTTTCTACAGAAACACTTTCCAGTTCAAAATGACAATACTCACAAAACAAAATCAAATCCTGATGTTAAACATCTGCCCCAAGCACATTCTGTTACAGATGTGCTGATACCTTGAGGATCTTTCTGGCAGCACTCAAAACAGAGCATCTCTGTCCTAACCTAACAGATTCAGGTCTCTTATTTTGCCGCTGCTTTTCAGGAGGAACAGGCTATGAAAACAAAGACACATTTTCAGCATAGCTGATAAGCTATCTGTGTCCTTTTTTGAACTTGTCTTATCAAAGCTAACTCCTCCAAGAACTGTTTGTTCTTCAAGGTGAGGTGAACATTAAAGGTCTAGATGTTTCTAGATTCAGAACGCTGTTAAGTGAAATGCCATTTCAGAAATCATTTCCAAGAAGAGCAGATGACATTACAGAGAATGTAGCATCAGAGCATGCAGTCTGAAGTTGCGGTTCGAGTTTTGTTTCTGGGTTCACTAAAGTCATTTTACTGTTCGTTTGCTGGATAATAGTTGCCTTATTGAACTGTCAGGCTTAAAAACCACAATGAAGCCCTGCAGCTTTTGCCTTCTAGAGCTGCATTCAGAAGAGCAGCAAGAGAAGTGCACACAGAGTCAGGAAGGTGTTTTTCTGGACCAATAACTCTCTCAGCACTTCACCCAAGAAGAAAGAGGAGGACATGTGGCCATGCAAGTAGGAAAAGGAGATGTACAGTTACCAAGCACTGTCAAAACATGTATTCTGTATGAGACAAGTTTCTGATGCAAAACTGGAGTGAAATCAGAAAGGAACTTTCCTCACAGAAGTTATTAAAACAGAATTGTCTCCATTGCATGCTGTGAGATTAAGTGCAAAATTAAGGAAGGTGTTTCTCTATGTGCACTGTTTCTGCTGCTTTCAGGTAAGAAATGCTTTCCCACATAGAAATAGTGTCCAGCCTGAGAAGGGGTTGGGAACAGAGAGGTGAGCAGAGATAGGGTCCAGGTAAGTGCTCTGCTTCTCCCTGGCAGCCCCACAGTGGCTGTGGTAGAGTGTGTGGTGTCTCACTCCAGCCCACTTAGACCCCAGCTGCATTCATGCTTCTTGCCTTACCTGACACTGCCCTCCCCCTTCCATTTCTCAGCCCTGCATTCAGCACAGGGGCTTTGTCCATCCTCCTTTTCTCCTTGCAAAGTTGTTAAGCATGATTGTGATCAAGGGACATATACCTCTGTTTCCCTGACTCCCATCCTCAGTTGTTTGACTTTGAAGTCAAGCCAATCCTGGAAATGCTGATTGGGAAAACGGTTGAGCAAGCTTTGCTGGAAGTCATGGAGGAGGAAGAGCTGGCCCAGCTGTGGGCACATCAGCGTGCCTATGCAGAGCTGCGCAATGCAGAGCTTGCTGAAGTACAGCGCCTGGAAGAGCAGGAAAGGCGATACAGAGAGGAGAAGGTAGGACTTCCTAAGAGCAGAACAGGCCTGTCTGAATGCTTGTCAGAAGAGAGAAAACCACTTCCAGTACTGAAAGACAAGCTGTGAAGTAAGTATTTCAAACTGGCAGATGAATTATTGCCGTGATCATTGACTTAGAAGGTCTATGAGGTTTGGAAAACTTACAAAGTCTATATGTAGCTAAGACTAATAAAGGACATCAGCTGCTTTTCAGGCATACTATATACTTTGGTGGCTTCTTTGGTTCCAGCATTTTCCACCATCAAAAAATACCATGCAGTGTACAGGCAGTCTCCTGGTTAGTTCGTGCTCCTGACATGGAGCATGGTCTTTATATAGTTTTGTTAGAAATAAATACTTTTTGGGAAATACATCTTTGCAAAATACTTCCATTTCGATTAGCCATTTAAAACTCATACAGCCTTTAAAAAGATTTAAACTGAATTTATTGTCTATTACCACCAGATGTCACTGATAACACTAAAGCAAGGCACATTCACGTGGGCTTTAGTTTTCCCTCAAAGGCAGGCTTGCACACTCACCTATTGTCCACTGTTTGCACCATGGCCATGGGTGGTTGACATTGCAGGCATTAATTTAGCATTTGTCATGCGGAGCTTATTCAGTGTAAAGCCCTTCCTAGCATTGTTCCTGTTTATCATGCATTTTGAGTGTTGTAATATTCTTGCCAGGATCTCCCTAGGTTGGATGGAGATAGGCTTAGGGACCAGACTGGGACACCAATGTCAGGCCTATTGATACAACCTGGCAAGGTAACAAAAAACATGCTCTCCATAGCTTCAGCTCAAAATCAAAAACCTGAAAACTGAAATGGTGATAAAAGTCTATCTTCTGACTTATACCAAAATGGTTGTATTGGGAAATAGAGGATTAGGTTCATCCTATAGAGACCATCACAGGGCTTGATGTGGCTGATGCAGAGGGGATACCAGCATCCACCCTTATCCCTTTCCCTAGAACAGGCAGAGGGGACAGACCCAGCCAAACTAGGCCTGTGGGGCAGCAGAGTGCTGGGAAATGACTAACAGGAACACTATCATCCAATTTGCCTCTTCTGCCCTGACAGAGCCTGACATGGGTGTCTCAGCAAGCAATGGAGCAAAGGGTGCTGTTGCTGAAGATCTTGGGGTTGAGAGCATTGTCTGCCACAAGTGCTAACCCAGCAGGCCAGATCCCAGCCCTAGTCCTGAAGAGACAAGGACCTGCTCCACATCTCATACTCTCTAAAAGGATATCCACACTTTTTACTGGACGACTTGTATGAGTGGCTTCAAAGGCAGACCCTGCCTTCCCTTCCTCCTAGATTAGGATATCCACTGATAACAAAGACAGCTATTGTTTATATGGAAAAGCTTCCTTGGAAGGTGTCAGGTATTTACATCTTTCTGTAGGCATCTGGAATCCAGAAGAAACAAGATGTAACCACCAACAAATCCACTCAGGGGTTTGAGGATCAGCAAATTCGAATGTGTTAAACTGAGCATCTGTAGTCAGATGGTTTCATGTCCAAATTAGGCTACGACCATGGACATTTTCTAAAGATGGAATATTCCTCTGTCAACTCTGTTTTTTAAGTCACAGTAATTCAATATACTGTGCTACTGTTTTTCATTATTGTTCACTCCTGAAAGTATCAAATATAGGTTGTCTGTCTGAAATGAAAATTATCCAGGCTCACCACACCTGGCTGTTAGTATTTGAGAACAATTGCTCAGTTTTTTCTGGTGACATACAAGATGGGGTCAAAGGTTGGCACTGAAAATTTGGTTTAGAGATTGAAATCAATGGGACCAAGATTTCACAATGGTTTTGTTTCCACAAGGATGGAGACTCCTATCATGACAACATAAATGAGTCTTATTATGGCTTACTTTATCTGGATTAAAATAAATAAAAAGGACATTAAGGTGTGGCTTGTGAGAACTGTAAATGTTTTAGCTGCTTTAGTGGAATATTACATGTCAGGTTTAGGGATTACTCATTACTGTATGTCCTGTCATATCTTTACAAGAGATTTAGCATCACTAAGAAGATTGTTGTGGATATTTGTGAAAAGACTCAAGCAACCAAATGCTGATTTGAATATTTGTTTTGGAAATTATCCAAGGGGAAAGTGGTCAATTGGAAGATTTTCATCTCTGCCATTTCTGCTCTGTGTTTTATTAGCTGGAAAATTTAGAGAGTCTTGAATTGTTGTATTTAAACTGTCACATGATTTTTATTCTTAAATTGCTGCCAGAAAAAATAACTAATTGCATCCATTGCAGTAATTCAGGAATATTGGATTCTGAAAGGTGAAGTATAAGTTTAAGAGAAATTACAAAACTCATACATCACATCTTTCACATAACATTAAAAGTACTGTTTGGAAAGTCCTCGTCCTCACTTACCTGAAGTGATGTGAACAATGCACAACTATGGAAAAGAAAGCAGGTTTGGTCATATCTTTCTCCAAAAGATATTTGGTCATATCTTTCTGACTCTGTAATATCTTTGGGGTTTGGGTTTGGGTTTGGTTTTTTTTTTTTTTAAGTAGAATGTGAAAAGTTTGTTTGCTTAGGCAAGAGACTGCAAGGGCAGCCTAAGGTGTTTTAGCTAATGCTGCTTGGGATTTCACCTTCCACCTGCTATAATTTGGGTAGAGGGTACTCATGGAAAGTTACGTGACAGCTAAGGTTTAGACATTACTCCTGCAACAGCACCCATTTAAGAGTGCCATTTTACTTCATTAGAATTTATAAATACAATCCTACTTAGTAGTCTGCATTTCAGAAAACAAATGTGGCATGAAGATAAAACTACACTGTAAAAAATATCCTACAATAAATTTGAAAAATGTATTAGAAAAGGGTAACAAATTCTTTCAGCTCTAAAGGATGGTGCAATCTGTGTTCTTTTGTCAAGAGCTAATGGGTGTGCTTGGTAAAAGAAATAACAAACTTGCTTCTGTGACCCCTAAATACAGTATTTAATGATAACATCAGTATGGGTGTCAGGAATGCTTATTTGACAAAAAATATTTCACATGGATAAGGTGTACCCAAGTTTAAAAGATAAATATTATAATGGTCCTCCCCAAGCCACCTTTTGTGAGTGAGCCTTTGCTGGTGGAAGAACATCACTGTGCATAGCCTCTGCAGTCAGCCTGGCAGTCACATTCCTTTGGCTGAATGGGAATTATTTAAGTTTGCTCTAGCTTAAAGATATGAATAGCAATAGAAATTACTTAGAAGCCTGTCTTGCTCCTATGCCAATAAAAACTGCACTGCACTGACCCAGAGAGGGCATCTTGCTAGTAGACAGACTTGTTGTTGGGCAGGTTCTGCTGCATTTCCTTCCATTGGCACAAAGCAGCACTAGAAATATACAGAAGGGACAAAGTGACATATGGAGAGGGAGCTGGTTGGTAATGAGAGGTGGAAGAGTTGTGTACCCGACAGAGTTACAGCTGATCTCTGGGTCTCTGCTGTGTAGCAAGTGAATGTCTTGAGGCTGGAGGAGAAGCGAGGTTACTCCAGAGTGAACAACCTCCATGCTCCTGTAAACTGCCTGCCAAAATCCTCATATGGCCAAGGGTAGGGAAGAGAAAAGAGCTCCAGCATGGGTTTACCCACTCCCCATGGGCCCATGCTCTCTATGGGGCTGGACAACCATCACTGCCAATGTACTTCTTCACAGAGCTGGTGCCTGAGGTTGCCTGGCAGCACCTGTGCCTGCACAATGCACTGCTTACTGTGAGAATGCTCCAGCTTGGGAACCACACTTGCCCTGGTGAAGGATCCACTGCTGGTCACCCCTGATCTGTACTCCTCAGTAACTCAGTCCTTCCTGATGCATACACTAATTCTGAAGGGTATTTTACCAATGTGGCAAAGCCTATCCCACAATCACTGGGATCTGCCAGAGCAGCCCTCAACCCCACTGGACACTGCACAGGTGCTTATGGAAAGTCTCATGGATCCGTGCTCCATGCAACACGAAGGATGGACTTGCCAAGGGAGCCACTGGGGACCACAGCACTACAAGGGGTTGCTGGGGACAGTGGTGGGTTTATTGGCAGAGGGTTGCAGGCAGAGAGAGAGCAGGCTGGCAGCGACACTAGTTTTGGTCTTCCCCGAAGCTTGTCTCTTCCACTGAGATTACATGTGATGCTTGGTGGCGATGACTGAAATAACTGAGAAATGTGTTTTTCTGCCCCAAGCAGGTATAAAAATCTACTCATTAAAAAAAATCTTATTGCTAACTATCAGTTCACAAACATTGGAATCTACACTAGTAGAAAATCCAGTAGGTTTGACTAGGTTCAATAAATATTGGTTCAGCATATTATTTTGGTAGGTACACCCAGGTTATTTCCAACAAACTACTTGAAAATTGTGGTTTTCTGAATTTTGAAATTAATTGCAACTTCCCTCCAACAGTAGCTTGACACACAAAATGAAGAGCAATTTACAAAAGTTTTCCTCTTCCGAAGACTCCCAGGTACTGCCCCACTCCAAGAAAATGTTGCTGCCCTCCAAATGCCATCAAGCCGCAAGATCTCCCATCCATTCCCAGCCACTGATGACCTGGGATTCCCACTGAAGTTGGGCTGATGAACTGCTCCATGGGAATACACCTACACCCAATGTCTTGGCTGCAGGAGCTGCCCAGCCGCACAGACAGGCGGCACAGGGCTGCAGCAGCACCTGTGGGAATGGATGGGCTGGGCTGAAGGAAAACTAAAAGGGTACCCACATCAGGCCTTGTTCAAGAGCTTAAACTCAGAGTCCTCGGGAGAGCTTTTCCTTGTTCCTCTATGGACTCTGCATGAGCTGAGTAGGTGCTACAGCAGTGTGGGACTTGAGACTGAAAAACACAACAGCAGGGGCACAGTGCCAACGCCCCCGACCTCTCCTCTCTTCCTATGGGCCCCATACCTGTGACTTTTGGGCATCTACTAACAGTCTAAGGTTTGTTACAAGTAACAGGAAGAACAGAAGGCAACTATGCATGTGTAGACGACGTGATATAAACATAGGTTGAATGTGGGATGGGTGGAATATCCGCTCTGCAGCCCTTTCTCAACCGAAGCCGGATCCCCGCTGCCAGTCCTGTGGGACTAAGCTCAGTGACCTACCCCATCCCCTCCAGAACTATGCCCTCTGACAAAAGAATAAATTCAGTTTTATTGCCTATTTACATTATATGCTAACTCATTTGTGGAGAAAAGCACTACACAAAGTATTTAAGACCTAGGCGCAGTTGCCTTTTTAAGCAGCAGTTGAAGAACTACTTGTCCCTGTGAAACTGTTACCTCTGAGGAGCTGCTAAAGCCATGAGCTACATGGTTATTGGCAACACAAATGGCGAAGGCATACAAGACTGGCTTCCATCGTCAATCTCTATCAGAATGTGTTGTCTCTCAGTCTGTGTGTACTGCAGCCTCTCACTGATCTCCAAAATCAGCAGAGCAACAGGTACACAGGTGAGATAAACATGAAGAACAATAGGTTTACCATTTGGCTTTTGCTGGGTTACCCACACCTATCCCGAGCTGGATCGTTATATATATACATGGGAGGCTGTGCATCCAAGCCAAGAGCTGTACACTGATAAAATCCTATCCATGCAGCATGGATACTCCTCAGCAGAATCCCATGCCCTTCCTCTTTTCATGTCCCCTTAAGAAAAGGGTATTGCCCTAAGACTTCTACATTGTGTTTCCATTAAGTTTAAAATGAGCATTAGAGTATATAGTGGTTCTGCAGCCTTGGCAGGAAAGGAATTAGGGCTTTTTCAGAAGACCTGTGCTGAATATTGTTCAATAAAATGGGATGATCATACTCCTGTTCCCCTTATGATCTTGGGGCACTTCCATTCCTGAGCACTACAATTAGGATTGTCATTGGAAAGAAAACATGAATATGGACAACTGCCTTCAATGGAAAATGTATGCATCAATCTGTTCTCTTCTGGCAGCAAGGCTGGAACAGGAGCTACCTGTGTCATGCGAGCCAACTCTATCTCCCTGCTGCAAGGAAAAATCCAAAGACCAAGCCCAGCTGGCGCCATTTCAAACATTCAAGCCTGCTGCCAGCACACAGCTCTCAGTGAGCACCTGCTCAACCCCTCACAAGGCCCTCTATGCCCCTTTGGAAATACCCCATCCTCCCTGCTGCACGCACTGCCACACACGGACCTGAAGCTAGAGAACACCTCTAGTGTGCATGGATCCACTGTGGGCCTGCAGCCAGTGCCAGCTTCCCCAGAGCGGACGGCTCAGGGCAAATGTAGGGGCCTATGCCTGTTGTGCACTGCTGACGGTCTCGCCCTTGGTCTCACCCTTCAGTGTCAGGGGGTTCACAAGGTTTGGTCCTGTGCTCCTAGGTAATAAATACCAGCCCTTAGAGGAGTGTGGAATGTGTAACTCTTTAGGCAGGCATTGCTGGTATTTTAATTACTTTCTCAAATGGCCCATCTGGTTAACTCTGACAGCAAGTGAGGACTGGAGCCCCATGGATTCTTACTTAGGGTACTTAAGAGCAGCAAACCTTTTGGCCTGTGACTATCTTCAGAAATACAGGTTCTTAATATGTATTTATAACAAATAATTATGTAGGAAATACATGCACAACCCAGTGCTCAGCTTGGTAACATGGCATTATACATACAGCAAAGCAACCTCTCATTCTGCAGCCAAAGTAACAGGCAAGAAAGAGCAAAGATGTACAAAAGATAAGGAAATGGCATTTATGTATCACAAAAGTTCATAGCAAGAATTGCGGTTTATGATTTATTAAAGATTAGGGAAAAAAAAACAAACACATTGAATGAAATGACAGTCAAACACAGAGATAACCATGGTGTGTCAGAACAGCAGACTTTCTTGTCTAGCCCAGGACTATATCTCCTGGAGCAGCGAACAGGAACCACCTAATGATAGTGTGAGGAGAAGGGAGGCTGCTGTCCAAAAGGCTTCTGCAGGATGTGGATTTGCACCTCAAAGAGTTCCCGAATAAGAAGTGTTTGTGCTGAACATCCCTGCATGGATTTTTCCTCCATGATGGTGCCTAATTGCTTTTTGAACTTCTGGCATCCTCAACAATGCAATGACTTCCAAGATTTAATTGTTCCATGTTGAGGTACCTTCTTTTGAACCTACCACCTCATAATTCCATTTGATGATCCCTCTTCCCCTCAGCTGCTATGTTAAGCATTCCAGTGGCAACTGTAAAAAACAAAATAAAAAACTTCATATTTTTTCATCTAGATGAAAGTGTATACACATAATTATGTAAAATACACTGCATGACATCTTCCCGAATAGCAAATACGTATTCTGTATTATCTTACCAATATCTCACAAAAAAAGTGGAGGTCAAAACCAAACCACCCAACAAAAACTAACAAATAAAAACCAACCCAGCAAAAGCAACCAAACAAACCCTGGTGATCTTACAGCAGATACCTTATCTGATATGAGAGTAGCAATTCAGTACAATGCAATCAGTAAGGTTAGAATATGTGCAACACCAATTGCACAGTTCAGACAGAGACTAGGTGTGCTACAAGCATTTCCACAAACCCAGCATAGGTGAGGCAAGTAGGAACATGTCTTCTAAGTGACCTACTGCACTCCTAGCACTTGCAGTCTTGAGTATAGTCGGGAAGTCTGCTTTTTTTAACATTTTCCTGGCCATACATTGAAAAATACAGCAAAAATCTTCAAATAGAAGACTATTTGCTTTCATTATGAGTCATGTGTGTTTTAACACAATTCTCCTCAACTCACCACCATACAAGGCGTCCCCATCTTTTCCAGAGGGAAAGGGGACAAAAAACAAACCTCACCTTATGCTTCTCCATTTGTGGGTATGAGCTTATGTATTCACTGCACACATCTGTATAGGATCAAGAGGCTTGACCCGTAAGTGCCAGCAAGGGAGGGCTGCATCTTTCCAGCAGGATCTTACCCATGAAGGGTCTGGCTCTAGAATACCTCTGAAACAATTTTATTTGCAGCACAGTTCAGAGCAATGAAGAAGACATGGAAGAAATAGGCCAACATAACAAGCTTTATCACTCTGCTTCCTTCACTGGCAGTAGCCAGTCCCAGACCTTAAACAGATGCTGTTTCAAAAGCATGCACAAGGCATTACTGCCAGGAACAGTGTTTTTTTCATGATGGCATAGACCTGGCTACCCTCAGCTACCTCGGAGAGAGGAGAGCACCCTTTAGAGGAAGAATGAACTAAAACCAGCAGAAAGGAGTCACCAAGTCCTTGAGGGGAGATAAGCAGCGAGGCCAGGCCCCGAGGGCATCCCACATATGTCCTGAGGCTTCACCCGCGGGAGGGGGCCGCGTTCCACGTCCACCAGCAGGCTCCCCGGTGGTGCCCAGCCTCCGTGGGCCGCGGGCTGGCGCCTCAGCCAGGATGCTGCCCGGGACGGCAGCGAGGAGCGGGGACAGGGAAGCCGCGAGAAACCAGGGCCGCCGCCTCCCCCCAGCATCCTACCGCACCTGCGCCAGGTGCCACCAGCCCCCGCTCGCAGGCTGCTATTTATAGTGCACTATTTTAATCGCGCTCGCTCATTGGCCGTGGCCGTGTGACGACACTTCTCTCCCAGGGCAAAGTCCCACCGCTCTCCTCCTCCCCTTCGCTGGGTGGCGGTTGGGGCGGGTCGTGAGGGGCGGACGTGAGGTGTGGTGTTGGGGGAGCCTGTCCTGTCAGCATGGCGGGAGGGGAGAGGCCTCGTGTCGCCGCCCCGGGACTGCTTCTGGAGCAATTCACGGCGGCTCTCTCCATCGCAGCCTCACCGGGCTGGGAAGGAAGCCTGTGGCTCCCGTCCCTACTGGAGGTGGGGGAGACATGGGTCGTCACCGTCCAGAGGCCCGCTGCCACCTCCAGGGTGTTCAGCTCACCGCTCAAAATGGCGGCGGGGCTGAAGAGATGCCCGCCGGAGACAGGCTTAGGACTCCTGGGGCAGGCTGGAGAGGGCAGCACAGTACCAGGGTGGACCTGTGAGGGGTCTGGGTTCTCATCCTTAGACCTGCTGTATGTCCATGTCCTTGCAGAAGTGAAGGGATGAAAGACCCACAGGGACAGCTGGGCTTAGGCATGAACCTGAGGGAAGGGGTTTAGCCACTTTTGCCTTAGGTTGGGTGTTGGTCCAGCCATGAAAATGCGCAATGGTACCTTTGCATACCCCTGATACTGGTCAAATGAGCTTGCAGGAGGCAGCCAGGTTGTGTTCATCTGTAGACGTACAGACAACCTTAATTCAGCTTTGCTGATTTTGGGCTCTACATAGGAGCATCCTCACATCCCCACTCCTCCATGACAGGATGGCTAATGATGGATCAGGTCACTGCAGATTTATTTTTTCCATAGAGCACAAGCACACTGTGAACATTCAATGAATGGGCTAAATACATTATCAGGATTTAGTGCCATTCAAAACCAGCCTCCAGAATACGTGGCCCATACAAGCCATGTGTGATTTCCATGCTCTGTTTAGAGGAAGTTTGTGATCATGCTTGGGATGTATGCTTTTAGCAGCTGCAGTCCTTCATGTCTCCACTAGGTCTGCTGGTACATTGGTACGCACCTGAGATTAAGGTCAGAAAGTGCCACTGGTGAAGGTGAAAGACTAGATTGCCATTTCATGTAGTTGAAGAGCTCAACAGTAAGTGGTGTCAAGAGACAATTACCTGGCATCCTTACCTGGGTGTGGAAGTTTCTTCAGTTCATCAAACTGTTCAACTAAGCACTTCAAGGAAAGTGCAAGTATTAACTTGGCAAATGTAGTGTGAGACTGAAAAAACAATGCTAATTGCCTCCCTTAAGTCTTGCGGGAATCATCATCCCTGGAATTCTTGGATGTAGCGTTTGGGAGGATGCAGAAGTCAAGCCACATGGAGATGGATATTCTGGAAAATCCCCAGTGTTCTGCAGCCGGTGCAGTCGGACAGGTTGGAAATGCAACAGCATATCAGTGTTGCCCTGGAATGCTCTTCTGTGTAAGCCCTTTGTCTCCCACAGGAGTTTGTGTGCGCAGGCAAGATCTGTGCTAATCTGGAGCCAGAGCCAAAAGACTCCTGGACAGTGTCTGCTAGGTGGTAGGCCTATCACATGCTAAGCACACAGATGGGGAAGAGGGACTTTTTAGAGTCTCATCTGCTAACAGCTATAGTAAAATATTAAGTGTTTGGACTTTGGCTGCTTTAGTTCACACTATTTCGTGGTTTAGACCACGTTTTTGGCAAGCAGATTGCAATAAATAAACTTTGCAGAAGCTGTTCCTGTTCAACTTCTGTTGTAGGACTTCAGAACCTATTTGTGTTACGGCTTAAAAATTATTCTCAAAAGTATCAAATTGTTTAAAGATTATGCTACAGTGCTTTGTAATCTCTAAAGAGCAATCCATCTTTTATACATATATTTAGAGGCTCATCTTGCTTCATTTGTATTTACTCTACATACAAAGCAACGTTGAAAGACAAATACATTCCTCCCAGCATCTGCTGCCTGTCAATTCATTGAAAGAAAATCTTCTTCCAGAAGGCAGTTCACTGGGGAATTACCATATTCTATCCTATGAGGGTTCCCAGTCTGTCACACCTGTACCACTATCAGCCATTTACAACAGCATACTATAAAACTTCACACGTTTCTCAGAGCTAGGCACTTCCATCACTGTTGATTCTACCTAGAAAACAAAATTGGGAAATCTGACTCTCACATTCAGAGCATGATTATGAATCCATTGAAGCCTATTAGAGTCTTTTGAAGAATTTCAGTGTACTTGGGGGCATGCCTTCATTGCATAATTTTTTTATAAAGCCCACTGCTAAATTGTCTTCACTGGGGAAGAAGTTTAGGAGAAAGCCAAAAGTAAAGTTTCCAGTTTTAGTGTAGATTTCCTCAGACCTAGTTAAGTCTGTTAGCTCCATGTCATGTGTCTTGAGTTGATTTATCCAAATATAGGTTTTATAATAGTCATAATATTTTTATAATAGTCTTAATTTAAGACAGTTTATGATGATTGGAAAGTCAAGGTTCACTGACATTAAAGTTCATGAACAGGCAACATAATTTCAGTATGGTTCCTCAAGGAGTTGTTTTGGAAAGACCTACACTTTGCCAAATGCTTCCA
The DNA here is from genome assembly GCA_017639245.1 of Myiopsitta monachus. Classification (NCBI taxonomy): domain Eukaryota; kingdom Metazoa; phylum Chordata; class Aves; order Psittaciformes; family Psittacidae; genus Myiopsitta; species Myiopsitta monachus. The sequence goes on along the minus strand of CM029925.1, from coordinate 48,885,366 downwards.
TTAATTAAAGTTTAAGAAGAAATTATAGATTGTAGTATCAATTTATAAATCCATCTGTCATCTAATCTCACAAAAGCTGATATTTGGACGCAAAGATTTTATTGCCTTTGAGCTAACAATATCAACTGCCTGATAAGTGGAGCACTTCTGCTAATATTTGGAGAATAATCCTTGACTGCTGGGCTTATCCCATATCACTGAAGCAAATCGAAAGATTCTCCAGGCTCTCACTGACTTAACCAGGAGCTAAATCAGAACCTGTGTACACAAGTAAAAGGCAAGTAATTTCCTAACTTTAAAATAGTGAAACTGCATTGTTAGTGGAGGTGTTGATTTGTGTGGGTTTTATCACTTAAATGTCATAATTGTAGGTTACTGTGATGAGCAGTTTTGCCATCACCACAAATCAAAGGCATCATCAAGGAGGATCAGTGAAGTTTTGCACTCACTGAATTTCATGTACTGTGGGGGAAAAATGATCTGTGAGTAGTGTTTAAGAATTAACATATAACCACTTTCTGCCTTGCCAGTGCCTTGGTCTCCAGTGTAATGTATGGCTCAGTTTTCTGAGCCACCAGATTGACAAAGAATGAACTGTAACAGCTAAGGAACAGCATGTAATTGAGGGAAGATTGGGAATGATGTTACAGTCATGAAAGGTGCTAATTTTAGGTTGCAGTTGTTAAGATATGTTCCTGATCAATTGCATAAAATCAGGTTATACCCGCTTCACTAATTTATAATACACAGGGAAAGGCAGATGGAGCACTAGCGGATGCCTTTGCTCTTTTAAAAGAGTAATGTAGAGGGTTGCTTAAGTAGAGTGAATTTTCTATATGCAAAAGATTTCTCACCAGTCTGACCAAATTCTTGTCAACCTTCTGAGAGGCTGAAAATCTGTTTGCAAAGCCAGTCTTCTTGCAAATGTTGCCGCACAGAAAAATAATTGCACCTGTTAGCATGAAAATGTGAGCTCCAGAGTTCAGGGAAACAGTGCACAATTCTGCAGAAGGGAACACAGGTCATTTTGTGTGCATGCTCATTAAGGAAAGGAATTGCACCGGAATGTGGAAGGGTGGAGAGTAAAAATTCGAAGCTCCTGTGTCTGCAAGAAAATGGGGCAGTATGTATGCCAGTGACTTACAGTGTACAAACACCACACTGAAATGATTCTAGAAATGTTACTGGTGAAAATTAGTTTTACTGAAGATCACAGTCACTAGAAGTTGAGCATCAGCTCTCCTCAAACTGATTAGTCACCTATTATCCTTGAATGTATGCAGGAATGCCTGCTGGTCCCAGGCTTTATTCAGGGACCAGTTCAGCAAGACCGAAGTATACGCACAGGGTTAAATAAGTATAACAATATCACTAAATTCTGGAGGATGCTGGTCCAAGTCAGTAGCCTCAGAGTGAGATATATAGGTTCCAACAAAGAGTTCTGATACATACTTTAAGGCAAGGAAACACTGCAAATCTGAGGAGGGACTTGCAGATCCTGCCTCCCTCTGGGTCAGTTCCATTTGCTGTTCAGCAGTGAAACTGCACTGTAAGAAACAGTGTTGTATCTATGGAGAATGAAACAGCTGAATAATGACATTTGAAACCTGCTTTGTGATTTAGGGAACCAGAATAGAGGAAAATTTGCCTCTCATACAGAGGCAGCTTAAGCAGGACAATACAAGGGCTGTAGAATTAAATATGTATACATACTTGTAATTTTTTGAGAGTATTGTAAGGCATTTATAAGAAATTACTGTGATGCTGGAAAGTAATCTCTTGGGCTTTCTTCCTTACCCTTTTGGTTTCAGGTGCCCATCTGTGGGCTGACCTGCTGAAATCCATGAGAGTTTTGGAGTAAAGCTGGGGCCTCTCCAATGCTGCATTCAAGCTGCATGAATCAGAAGTCCTGTGGAAATAGCAGAAACATTGAATTTTAAAGAGTATGTTGGGATCATTTTTAGTTCCTCATGTATTTCTTTAACAGCATTGATTTATTTTTACACTGTCATGGGCTGGTAGCAGTGTGGCCTGGGGCTGGACCAAAAGTGCTTTTTTTTCCCCACAGTGTTGTGTTTGCTCACCTGAATGTGCCACTACTCCCATAGAAATGCAGTATTTAATGCAACTCAGATACTTACACAGCACTGTTGTAAGTCAGGCAGTAAATTACTTCCTTTGTGGATAGACCTGTGGGTACATTCTGCTCACTGCACTATTAACTGAATATTAACAACTAATGAAAAAATTACATGGAGTGTCACAGTAAAATAGTGTCAATAGTAAAACTGATTTGTTATGCTGTTAGGATAATTGAACATTTACTGGCTGCTGTAGCAGGCCCTCTCTGTCCTACATGTACTGCCCTGTACATGTGCTCCAGTGAAGGTCATGGTGCATCCCACAGCAATCTGTTCACAGCCCAGAACACCAGGAGACAGCTCACCCTGCCTATGGGCAGGTTTTTTATTAACCATACGGCACAGAACAAAACTCTTAATCCCAGGAAGCCTGGCCTTTTTTGTAGGGCCTGGATGGGCAATTCCAAGTAACCCTTACCTGATAAACCTTCTTCCTGGTTGACAGCTGTCCTTTGATGAGAGACTGTTTCAGGCAAATTCAGGATGAGCCACACCTTACTTCCTTACTTCAGACAACAGGGATCACTCCACTCCTCCCTCCATTGTGCTCTCCTTTCCTTCCTTGCCTGTGGGAGAACCAAGACCCTTGGTGCAGCTGCCTCCTCAGCTCCCACCTGGGGAGAGGAGGAATGGGGAGGGTTGAGAGGAGCTGAACCATGCAGTGGCTTGAAGGGCACCATTGACAGACTGTGAAAGGAAACAGAGCAGGCACTGGGTAAACAACTATTGAAAAAGCAGCTTCAGGTTGAAAGACGCAAAAGGAATTGTTGAGTGAGCTCTAGGAAGCAGCACATGGGTGCAGAGGAGCACATATCCAAGTTGGAAATCTTGTGTAGATACTAATCCTAGAAGGAGGAGTAAAGAAGATAATTTCAGTAATTCAAGCAGCAGGTTCATGTTTACCCTCTCTATCCTTGCGTGATGTGAACCAAATCTGGCTGACCTTCCTCACTTGAGCAATGCCACCAAACACCATCCCACTAGTCATCTCAAAGGAGTGAGAGGAATCTGTTCATATCAAAGCAAGATGTAATTAATCTGTACATAGAACACATATATATAGAATGTGTGTAATATTACAAAATACACTGGGGGGCGGGGGAACACAAAAATCAACAGAAACCTGAAAAATCATTATGTTAAAAATCAGATTAAAAGGAATCTGTTATTTTAAAGAATTTCTCATCTGTTTCTTTCCAGGACAAAGAACACTCATAGGCACTTGCTTGAGTGGAAAATTAACAGGACAACTGTACTGGCCAAGACTGCTTCAACTTTCCTGAATTACCTCAAATTTTTATAATTGCTGAACCACTGATTTGCTCCATTCATGTCATTTCAAGTTTCCTAAAGAACACAGAACTCACCTCTTCCACCTCTACTGGTGTTTAAATAAGATTGCATAAGAAATCAGGTAACAGCACCATGGCTAAAAGTAGCAGAATCAGGCTGGAAAACTCTATTCCCAGACTAGCATACGCAAACAATCTCATGTTTGATAAGGCCCATAAGCAGCTGGATTACTACGATTCTGTGATCAGGCTGACAGAATCAGCCTGATTCTGACCTCAGACAAGTGCAAGAATTTCTGACTTTGTCCCTGTATGTTATGTGCGGGTCTTTCGATAATACTTAAACCATGAACAAAGTTCAAGGTTATCATTTCACATTAACAGGGGTTGGCTGAGAGAGTAATCTAAAGTAACCAATTAAGAATTACAATGGGAGCCAGTCCTAGTGAAGTTATGGAATTTTCTCCAGTAAATATCTTGATTACAGACCTGGTCCCACTGTCTTGACTCTGAAGGGCTTTGACATTGAGTTGGGATTGCAAGCTTGAGTCCTGTGGGAATGGACTCACTTACAAGAATCACTAGTTCACATTGAAATTTGCAGCTTTCATTCTCTTCTCTACAAGTAGGGTTCCACTGCAGCTCAGTTTCCTGTAAATGGGTTCCACAATAAATTACTGAGTCTAAAAATTATTCAGTTACCTTTCTGCTAATGTGCTGAGATTGCTTACAGAATGTGAGTTTGAATCCATCTGGGTACATATCATTGCATTTCTTCTAAAGGGAGGCATAACCAGATTATGAGAAGAACAAGAAAATAACTTAAATTCACATTTCAATCCTGCGGTGTACTTGTCAGTGCAAGTTTGACTTGTTTGTTTTTTTTGGTTTTGGTGTGAGTTTTCTTTTGTTAAGGATATTCACTACCAAAATAAGCATTTAGCCACGTGTAGTTGCTGCAATTGTTTTCCCCATGCACTAAAAATTTAAATAAAAAAATGTTACACCTGAAGTTAAAGAACTCAATTTCAGAATTTTACAGCCATGGTAAAAATCAGTGGTTAGAAATTTTAGAGCCAGGAGAGATCATTTTGATTATCTGCTTGTCTAACATGAAACTCAGGTTGTCAGGAATTCCAGAAACTTCTGTTTAGGACTTTAGGACTTTGTTTGAGTTAGATTGTCCTGCTGAAATTTAACACCTGCAAAAGCAAACGAATCTTTTTCTTACTTCTTATTTAAGCCATTATTTACTCACTATTGCTGTGTGGTGGCATTTGAAACACAATACTTAATTGCTGCTTGAAACAGAAAAAAGAGATCGTTTCAAATATTACACATTGGCAACCATGGGGAAAATTGTGGCCATAATCTTACTTGAAACAACACCACTATTTCAAAAGTCCTTAGCACTGCACTAATGATACTGCATGCTGCAGTTTAAGGTAATTCCTGTAAAGAGGGGGATTTTGTTACATCCCTTTTTTTAAAGCTATGGGTGCAGACTGAACTCTGAGACAAGAAAGAACTTTGTGCAAGACTGTGCTGTTATCTAAAGAATATTGTTTCTTATCTCCCTGGATTTGTACAGCATGGCTAAACCCACTAAGGTGATGAGTGAGCAGTTATTTCAGGTGACAGAGGTGGAGGGTATTGAGAACAATGCAGGGATGGAGCACATTTAGATCTTAGGGGAGATAATACATTAGAAAACTGTTCCTTGCTGTGACATTGCTCACTTATGGGACAGCCTCCTAAAGGAATCTCTAGAATTCCCATCAGTTTGAACGCAACTGGAAAAAATTCTGCGTTGCTAGAAACAGTTGCGCTCCTTGTTTCCAGCCCTTGTGCTCCTGGTTTCTCTCAGATCCAGAGATAAATAGTGCAGTTGAAGGGTTTTCATTAGTGCTGTCCACATTGCTTTGTTGGAGCACCTTAGGTGCAACTCTCCAGGATGCCCCTGAAACCCTTACAGGCACATCTGCTCTGTCGGGGGTCCTGTGAGACCAGTGGCTTTCTTTGCAATGTCCAGCTGTTACTCCACCCTATGAATCAGCTGCATGTGCACACCCTGTTTTGTTGTTGTCTCTAAGGTCCTTCTGGCATTTTCCTGCCTCATGGTGTCAGGCAGGTGAAGGGAAGGTAGGCCAGTGACCAGGAATGTTTTCCCACTTGGTGCTGCTGTGGTGCCTGGCAGAACAGCCATGGGGGGCAGGACAGCGAACTGCCCCACAGGCCTGGCCTGGGCTAAGCCCTTCTTGCAGGCTTTTGCAAGCCACCCTTAATAACCAGTTTCTCCACAGATGGTCAGCAAGAAACAACTCATGGTCCTAGGCTCAGAGCACTTGGACACTCTGAACTGAGGCCATTCCTGGGGTGACAAGCTTCAACAAGCTGTGTCAAAAACAGGCCATGTTACCTGGCATGTCCTACTATGAAGCCCTTATTGTAACAACATTCCAAGTGCTTACAGCACTTCAGCTTAAAACTGAACTCTGCAAAATAAGGCCATAGCTGATGTACTGGCACCTCATTCTACATCCGCCCTGGCAGGCAGACCAGAGTCAGGGAGAACAACACAGGAAACCCATTTTCTCATAGGAAAATGCCACACATAACAGTGTAGCACACCTTAGGGACAACAGGATTGGCTCATGTCTACGAGGTGTTTCCTACCGTCCTGCTCCTGGTGTCTCTCAGATCTAGGATTGAGCTGGGTCTGGCTTTGGAGATAATCCAAGGCAAGCCTATGAAAGTCTCTAATGGATATATGTTTGTGCTAAACCAAAGCAAAGTTCTCTCTCTAACAGATATATGTTTGTGCTAAACCAAAGCAAAGTCCTCAAGGCCAAATAACATAGCTGGGGAAAACAGACAATCTTCTTGGATACAGAAACTCTACTTCATGTCTGGTTGCTGCAACAATGATGCTTTTTACCACTCCAGGATAATTCAACATACTGAGCAATTAGCTCATGAACCACTAGCTCAGGAGTAACCCAGATCCTCACCCTCAACTGATACCAGGTGAAGGGACACAACACCCTGCTTCTGGAGTCCAGCAGCACCTCACCCTTCTCCTCCCACACTGTAAGCACTTGAAGGTCAAACCAGAATAGTGGACTAACAAACCTGGCTCCAAAGGCATTGCTAACAATTGCTGAGAGGTCATGCAGATGAACCCTTGGCGCAGAAAGTGATCATAAGGTTACATGTTACAGATTTCCCCTCCTCATCTTACATTTGTCTTTAATTAAAAGAGACCAAATAATTTATCATGCTATCTTCAAAAGATAAATTAAGTAAGTGAAGCATTGAGCTGAGCCCGGTTTTGCCTAGGAGCAAATCAAGTCTGTGTGAAATCCTGGTTACATGTGAGGCAGTACTTCAGCTCTATTTTTAAGGCTGAAGTGGTGTTCAATTAGTACCTAGGTCATGAGTTACTTGCTGCAAACAGGTGAAATTCACCTGCAATTTTAATGGTAGCATAATGATATTTTCCAAAGTGTTTTGAGGAGTTGCTAGCCAACATGCTACAAGACTTGGTGTTTATCTTTTGTGTCATGCATCAGAGGTAATTACTTCACAAACTAGGTGTGTCACTGGGAAGCACTGAAAACTCCCTTTGTTTCAGGTTGCCTGCATGCCTCAGTGTGACAAGTGAGCAGTAATCAACTTGATCTCCTTCTCCTCCGGGGAGGCCTCACAACTTACTTAGTTTGGTAGCCTTTTTGTTTTTGAGTTACTGGCTTTAAGGCTGCTGGTGCTGATTAGATAAAGTGACTGTGTATCTGCAGCCTTGACATAAAATGGATTTAGTTTGCCCTCAGTGTTTAGCAGGGTTGTTGGAAACTAATTTAGGATATATGTAGCCATTTGTAAATTGTGTATGAGCTGTTTGCTATGAAACCCAAATAGCTTTTTCTCATGAATGAAAATTTAATTGAGGTACAGTTCCATGTAAGCCCTTGCAAAATATCAGTTAAAATTCAGGTCTGGTGAAAGTGGGAAGTGTTCTGCTTTTTTTAGCAATGTCACTCTGCTTATACCTGCCTTGTACTTGGTCTTACGTCTTTATCAGTGCCCGCCTGTTTTCAGCATTATTGTGTTATCACAGGGCAAACAGAGGATTTCCCAAGAAATAGGTGGATTCTTGTACTTCAGACTCCAGCTCAGTGTCTTACTCATGACATACTAAGGTCAAAATTACCTTGCTTTATCTGTGAGAGAAGTCTCCATTGTATATTCTTTCCTAATCCAGCACTGGGAGTTCCCTATGCAGTGTGCACTGCTGTTGGGCAGCTGGAGCCTGAGTGGAGCAGGAATAACTTCAGCTCCTAATGGTGCTTGGAAATGTTCTTGTCTACAGCAGAAGAAAGTGATGCAGAGCAGGAAAGCTTATGTATGGACCACTAATAAACAGCAGCCCCAACATTACGTATTTTCTGATTCTCTTGCTATTGAATGCAGTTTTTAAGGATAACTAGCCTTACACTACAAAATAAACCTGATTTCTAATGTTCAAAGGGGGAGAGACCTTTTTGCATGAAGCACTTACATGAAGCTAGGCTAAATATGGGAAGATAATCTGAAAGAGACAGTCCTGAACATAAAAATAGGCTAAAGTGATATTTGGACCTTCTGAACTTTACCTGGTAACCTCTGCATCCAGAAATTCTTCATGTGTCAATTAGAGAAATATAGGAGAAAATGGCCATTTGATAACTAGCTCCAAACTGCACAGCTTATATTACTGACCTAGCTGAGGCAAGAGTCATGTTTTATCATGACTGAGTATATAACTGCAAATTGCATTACAGATAATGCATCTTCTGAAACTGAATCATAGAATTAACTAGGTTGGAAAAGACCTTTAAAATGAGAGATACAACTGCCAGTCAATGCAAGCAACACAACTTATACTGAAAGAGCACTTGGCTGTGGAGAGAACTGGGCAGGAGGTAGAATCACTGTCATTCTATCTTGAGACTGGGGTATAAGGCTTTTCTAAAGTTACAGGCTTGATTTGAGAATTGCCAGGTGAAACTCAACAGCTTAGTTTGTGCTGAAAGTCAAACAACATGGTCCTTCTGATCTTAAAAGGTGTGAGTCAGCATCATATCACAGGAAAAGAAAGTGTACTCTATGTCCATTAATTGTGCATTGAACTCTGCACTCTTATCCCTGAAATTCTGAATTTTGGCATTCTTAGTTTAAATGGCTAATTATTTATATTTTTGAACTCTTACAGCCACAGTGAGAACAATACATATGTCAGCAGTGTATATAATTATAAAACAACTTGGAGTAAAAAACCTCCTGTACATAGACTGATGAATTATTTTTCCCTCTATCAACCAGTGAGCATTTATTTTGCTGCCACCTTCCTTACTACTCACACCTGCTCTAAATACACATCTGTGCTTGCTTTAGCACAAGCTAAGCTAGCTAACATTATCTGACCTGCTGTTTCTGTCAACGTCTCTTTATATCTCTAGTTTGATGTTAAAAAAAAAGCAAACCAACAAACAAAAACAAAACTGAAAGAGCTGGTACCCATAGAAAGAGTTCAGATGTGCAGGGAGTATTTGCAGTACATGGCACTCAGCTCTGCTTTTTATCAGATTCCAAATAAAAAAAGCACAAAGGAAGATATCAAGGTGGAATAGAGATTACTTAACCAGGGGAACGCCCTTCCTTTCTCCTTTCTTATCATACACGTTAAAATCAGTATTTCAGTTGGAGACGTAAAAGCTGCATTGCCCCTACTTTCCATTTGCTTTGTGTCTTGGACAAACGTGGCTGGATTTACACGTGGTATTATCTCTACAAATTCAGTATGTCACAAACTGCATTTGTTGTTCTATGCATTTTTAAACAGTGCTTTGTAACATGATTGTTCTCATTCAGTAGATTCAGAAAACTCTCCATGCTTTTTCTATTTGTTTATTTTTGTTGGTAAGATCAATAATTCATTGTGGATTTCAGTTACAGAGATGATTACCATAGATTTTCCTTTCCTGATTACATGCAGGTTTAAACCTGCCTTTAAGTAGTATTTATCTGTATTTTGCCTATTGCTATGTCTTGGCTTCCCCATCTATTATGAATAATTTCTCAGTCTCAGTGTACTCAAAATGTAAATACCAAGGTAAGTTTTGTTTCAGAAGATTTTACTGCACACTTTGCATTACTTCCTGTGGAAGTTTCCTGTGGAAGAAGAGTGAAGAATGCGTTACTGGAGTTGTTACTAAGACAGCTGTCATGGGAACTGAAAGCAAACTGGCCTTGGGGCTGTTTAGAATTTTTGCTGAGATGATGTTCATAATCTTATTTTTTTCTCTCCTTTGATGGAAGGTAAGAACAAACCAGATAAAAGCCTGGAGTCTTGTCTGCATCTTTTTCCTTCTTGCCACATTTAAAAATAATCCTTTATAAACTTCATTATATATATACATTTCTTCATAACCTAGCATGTCCCCATAGGGCTCCATGATGATCAATTGGAGGGTCAGGTAATCCCAACAAATACTTGGGGGTGCAGCTGGAAAATAAAACGAATGCAAAGATAAAGGTTGTCCAGCATGTAGCCATTGGATCATTTAATGAGGTTTATTTCCAGGCCTGAACCCACCTAACAATCTGTTGCACAAAAAAAACCCTTGTGGGAACTCACGCTTACTGGAAAAAAACATTAACTGAACTTGGCAGCAGCTTCTCATTTAGGAACAACCAAAACTGAGGCATAGGCTTTGCACTCTTTTACCTCATATATTCCCTTCAAAAGAAACCCAGAGAATGTCAACAGTGCTTTGTCAATAGATGCTGGTCCACTGTGACCTGAATTCATTGAGTTTTCAATAAGCTCAGTGTGGGCAGTGGGGAAGCAGTTCTCAGTGCAGACAGAACTAGAACTCCTCAGGTCCTTGGCCGTGCTTCCTGGAGTCTGACATTTCAGGAATTATAATGCCAAAATTTCAGAAACTGCAATGGGGAATAAGCTGCCTATTCAGTCATGCACAATGAAAAAGAAGCTATTGTCAATAATACCATATGGTTATTTTTCCTCCTACAGCCCTTCCAACTGACAAAGAAAATCCCCCTCTTGACTGTCCTAGATGAGGGCAAATCTCATTAAATCTATACAGCACAGCTAAGAACATGGCATCCTTTAACTACTATACTGAACGTCCTTTCTTTTAATTGCTATACCAAATGCACAGTCTGTCAGTTATCAAGACGACAGAGTTGGCTACTACTTCCCAGTTAGTAAACTGGAAAGTAGCCCCAGAATAAAACTGCAAACAAACCAGCAGAACTCTTCCAGCTATGTCTTGCCAAACCTGGATGAAGCTTTCTATATGGAGAAACAATGGAGTTCAGGTCTGTTTCTTGTCAAGACTATTGATTTTACATGATGTTTTTTATGGCACAAGATTCCATGTTTCCCAGTTCCAGGATAGTCTGGCTTAGGAAGTTTTCCGTTAACTAAAAACAGGCACCAAGCCTGTTAAGCAAAACCCACTTTATAACTATAGGACTTGGCATTCATAAAGGTTTTACATAAAGTTGCAATGTTATTAAAGTAGAACAGGAAAATTAAATGGGTCTTCTCTCTGAAACAGGAAAGGCAGGCTTGAGGAGGATGAAACAGTTTGCTCAGGGGTCAGTAAGGTACAGGAACTGTTAGAAGAAAACAGAAACTGGGTTCTGCTACTGACCTGCTGAGCAATTGAGATCTTTTCATCACCTCCTCTACCTTAGTAATTCCTGTAAATTGTTAGTAATGTTATCCTCTTAATAAAGCAAGTTAAGAATGAGTGCTGGATCAGAGCAGATCTTAATCCTGTAACTTAAAGGCTTCATTTTGATTTAGGTCTTATGCTTAATTGTGAGGTCTGACTGAAGATACTGTAGGGTGGCTATAAAAGCTCTCTCTTGCTTTGCTAATACCTAAAGTTACCAATTTCCATAGGTCTTTCAATTTCCCCAGCTTCTACATTTGTATCTACTTTTTCATTTGTATTTCTGCCCCAGGCTGTCTTGATGAGGGCTTTGCATCTATTTCATGCCTTCTCCAATATTCCCCCATCCAGACTCCAAAAGGGATTATGTTTGTAAATATTCTCAGGCGATGCTCATCTGTATTTCGCTTGGTGCCCAGGCTCCAAAAATTCAATATGCTGTCAGGACACTCCCAGGGAAAACCAGAGAACTGAGGGGTTTCACCCCATCTCTGGAGGAAAGGGGAGCCAGATTGGTTGGCACCTGCAAAGCATGAGTAGGCTTCTGCAAAAAGGGAAGAAGGGACTGGCATTGTATACCTTCCCATCCTTTGGGGGGGGAGGTAAGGAGAGAAATATAAAGGAAGGAGTTCAGGGACCCAGCTACAGAAGAGAGTTTGGTACTGTCATAAAGACACCTTGCTACCCCACCTAGCTGAGAGTTTAGTAAGGCACCATGCTCTGCAGGCAAGAGGGTTTGGAAACACACCTAGCAGAAGGCAAAAGCCCAACCAGGAGGCAAAGGCTCTCTAATGCGTACTCCAAGCTGGCAGTTGTTCTGGTTCCTTCCACAGAAGACAATTCTTCCTGTGTAAGCTGAGTATGTTCATGGTGGAGTATGTTTTGGGTGGAGCAGTGCTGAGTAAGCTGGGAGTTATAGATACCATTGAGGTATCTACCTTTCCCCATGCATTGCAGGTGATTGTGGGAGCATGGCACACCAAGGTTATGTGCCGTGGCAAACAGGAACCTAAAGATGGTATGTTGCCACACTTAATTATTAGTCACCTAAATTCCTTTTGGCTCTAGGTCTGTATAGTTAGGAAGAAGCAGATGGTAAGTGTAAAACAAAAAATAAAATCAGGGGTTTAAGCTTGAATATATAACTAACATGTGGAAACAAACACCTGACTGATCCAAGACACTGAAGAAATTATGATCTATTAAGTGAAGCATCACTTTGGCATGGAATTGCTCCAGCATGGATCCCCAGGGTGATGGTCTCTGAGCCCATGTTGAGTTATGGACAGGAAAGGATTTAGGGAATGGAAAACTCCCAGGATGGAAATGGGCTTCCTATTCAATCTGTGCAATACCCTGTTTCTAGGTTATGCAGACACACATACTTGTTCTGGCTTTTTTTTTTTTTTTTCCCCAATCACAGCCAAAGTCTGGATTTTAAGCCTAAGGATAAAAATCTCTCTATCCTTTTCCACACATCCCCCCCCAAGAAAAAAAAAAACCAAACAACCAAAACCAACACAACCCCTACAAACTAGGGTTCTGAGTGAGAGCTGCAAAAGCTGGGTTCTTATAGCACTCCTTACCTGGAACAGTTGTTCCTTGTGCTTGGCAGCCTACTGAAAACACCATGATAATTTGGTGTGGTCTGCCTCCAGCACCATCCTATTGGATAAGGCATGAATCCCAGCATAAACTTCTTGCTTAGGAGAAAAGCATGGAAAGTCTTTCCACAAATCATATTTTGTTAAATTAACTGGACCCAAGTAAACCTTAGCGGAATTGTTTCATCTGAAAACGGAGGCCAAATCTGTTTCCCAAAGATGTTTGATCCCTTTTCTTGGAAGCTGTTCAGCTCGGACTATTTAGTCTCACCTGCTGTTGCAAGCTGCCACCCCATGCCTCTGTGTTGATGGTAAAGCCTCCTCTAATCCCTGAGGATCATGCAACAGAAAAGGAATACAACTGTGAATTCTCTGAGCCCCTATCGCTGCTGCCCTCTTTCTCCCACAGACCTGACACAGTAATGATTCTTTTATTTCAATGTGGCACTACCAGTGGCTGCCAAGTGGACTCTGCGAGGGAAGACACCATTTGGATCTCCTCCAAAACAGGACCCATATTTGTTAGGGCTGTCCTTTTTGTTACTATCCCTCGAGCATGTCCCAGGCTCTCTCCTGCCCTATATATTTTCCATTGAGCATGCTGTTATTTGCTTTGTCCTGTGCCTCCCTGTTCTCATCCTCTGCCTTTTCTGACCAAACAGCCAGACGCCGCGTCAAGTGGGGATGTCGCAGGCAGCAGCTCGGGTCCAGGCTGTGAGATTTACTTAATTTCACAGCCAGACTACATGCCATTGCCGGCACAGCGGAAAAGCTGTCCCCTACAGGCCGTTGTCCATGACTATGTAAATACAATGTACTGTTGAGACCAGCCAGGCGAGAAGATGTGGGAGGCCAGCGGCTCCTGCAGAGCTGGCAGACACTTCCATCTGCGGCAGTGTATTCATGGAGGAGGAGGGAGAAGGAGCAAGGGGCATACACAGAGACTTTGTCATCTCTGTGTCCCTATAAATTGTTGGTCTGTTTGAGTGATCTTTTTTCGTCTTGATGAAGGATCAGGACCAACTTAAGTATATTCTTTTCATGGATTTTCAAACGTTTTTCTCTTGCTCCAATGGCTGAAAACGTGCTTTAATACACAACGCAATCATGCGTTTTGCTAAACAGTCCTATCTCCCGACTTTGCACCTCAGAAAACAGCGAGTGTTACAGACTGGCAATAAAACCCAAGAAGCGCCAGTGCCCACCATCGCATGAAGATGTAACTCATGCCCCGTTCTTGGAGGCAGGGCCGCCGGTGAGCCCACACATCGCAGCCCTCCCTCATACACCTCCCTCCCCGAGCCCTCTGCCGGGTTGGAAAACGCCGTCCCCGCCGAGCCGGGCCTGGCCGCTGCCCGCTGGGCACCAGCTGCGGCAGGTGCGGGCGCGGCGGCGGGGCTCGCCTAGGCGGCCATGTTGCGGTGTGCAGGTGGCGGGGCTTAGCACCACGGGTGAGGGTCGCCCAGCGGGGGGCACAGGGAGCAGACGACGGCAGATGAAAAGCTCCGCCGCGGCTCAGCTGTGCCTGCAGGTTACCGGCGCGGCGCCCCCCTCCGACACCTGTTGCCGGCAGTTCGGGGGCACTCGCCTCTCGCTCTGCAGAGACTGAGCGCGCCTGGACGCGGGCTCCCCCTGCGCCCTCGGGGCACCGAGGCGAGGCCGGCGGGGGGTGTCTGGTGGGTGGGAGAGGCCGGTGCCGCGCTCGGAAAGCGCCAGGGGGAGCGGCGGGTAATGGCCGGCGGTGTTGAGTCACCGCCACGGCCCCACCTGCGTACTTAACCGCCGCCGGGCGGCTGGCGCCGCACTCGTGGGCTGTGCTGCCGCTGTGGCCGGGAGCGGCGCCTTCCTCACTCCTCTTCTCACGGGGCACTCGGCTGCGGCGGGGCAGCTGCTGCATGAACGCTTGGCTCAGGAGCAGAAGCACCAGCAGCCTTCAAAATGCCGAAGCCGGTAAGTGGGGCACGGGGGAAGGCAGGGAGCTACTCTGCGGGGCCGTTTAGGGGCTGTCACTCCCTGGGGCTACGGCATCGCTCTTTCTCCAGGGTCCTGCCGCTTCCACTGAGAAGGGCTGAGTGTAAGCCCACGAACTCCTAGTACCGGGACGGGGCCTTTGGGCTCGCAGAAATTCTCCGCGGTAGGAGGGAGGGAGCTGCGGGCACCCCCTGAACCTTACCCGGTCACTCCCGAACCAGCCAAGCTTTAGGCGGGAGGAGCAGCTGGAGCGGCTCACTTAAGGCGCCGAGCAGTAACGGGCAGGCGCTGGGCTGCTGGCGGGACAGTGGCGCCTCGGGTGGGCTGGCGCGCCGCGCCTCCACTTCCCGTCCCAGCGATCCGCGGGGTGAGCGCGAAGGAGCGTGGGGAGCTGTGCTGGAGAGGGCCCGCAGTGGATGGCTCCGGCTTCTCCAGTACTCCATGATGGGAGCATACAGACCGCCCGAGCAGCTCTTGAAAGAAGAGCTTGTAACGCACTCCCGCTTGTGGGAGAGATGGCAAAACTTCTCTGAGTTCCATTTAGTATTTGCATGCACCATGTATTTATGTACAGGAAAGGTGTATATGTCTGAACGCAGGAGAAACTTCCCCCCCGTGCTTTGTGATCTAAAAGCTAAATAGAGGGACTGCTAATGCAGTCCACAGTGCTCTTCATCAGCTGTTATCAAACCCACGTTTCTTCTGTGTGTGGGTTTTTTTGGGTGGTTGTTTTGTTTTTTTTGTTTGTTTGTTTGTTTTTTTTTTTTTTAATTAAAAACTTGGCTGTCTTTCATCCCTCCTTTTTCTTGACACACACGACTCCCTTCCCCACCTTCCCGATCATCTAGTGGGTCTTTTTACTTGTTTTAGTCTGCTGCTACTCTGTCAGTTAGAAACGATAATTCCCTTGGGCAACCAACTGCCTGATACAAAGCTCTGAGCCGTCATTGGAGCAGACACACTTTTGAACTCCGAAGAGCATAACTAGAACAGGTTGTTGTTGCTATCTGTTTTCGACAGAGGCAATATTTTTTAAAATGCAGTGCAGTGAAGGACTTGGGTAAGCATTGGCTGCACCTTGTGAAATAAGAGTAAACAAGCTTATCTTCAGGGTAATAAGCAATTGATGTTTTCCCACCATAATATCGTAGTTAGCTTAACTTACACATCCCCCAAAAGGAATGCTTGGGTTAACATTTCATTTTCTGTAAACCTACTGAAAATTTAAGGAGAAAAAAAAAAGGGGGTGCTCAATTCTTTTAAGAACTGCTCAATCTGAAGGTGCATTTCATCAGTAGGAGGTGATTTATTACTGCATATAAAAATACATACAGAAAGGAGCCTTCTGCATGTGGAGGAGCAAATGGTTTACAAAGCATGGGTGTAAAAGGTTGTATGAATAATCTTTCTTTGCTTTATTAACCATTTGCTAATTGCAAAGTGCTTTCTTGAAATGTCCTGGTCAGAATAATCTGAAATCCTGGTTTAGGACTAAGTCATACTGGAAGCCATGGATAGGTGTGGGAAAACTCTTTCACCTTGTGGAAAACATACGGCTGTGTTCATCCTTTTGCCTGCCATGGCTATGTTCATATTACCTCCTAGATGGTGATTTTTGTTTGTTTGTTGGCTGAGTAGCCAGTGAATAGCCGAGGTGGATGGTGTAAATTCTGTTGGGGAAGGATGGGTGTACTTGATAATGGTTTGTGAGACATGACCTACTAGCTGGGATTCATGGACAAGACTGTGTCAATAGTTTGTACAATATAAGCACTTTATTTTTTTAATCTACTGTTCCGTAAGGCTAGCTGCTACCTCACTTTATACAGAAAGGAGGAATTTTGCAGAGGTTATTTTAATAAAACACACTGCTTCCAACTAAGACTGGATTTGGATCCTTCCCAACCCAGCTCATTTGGTCTTAATACAGCTAAATAGGATTAGTGTCAGTTTGCCTCGAGCAGGGGGAGAGGATGTAAAGCTGTTGCTCCACAGGCAGAACTGTGCGCAGGACAAATGAGGAAACAGCCTTTGGCATGTGAGAGGAATGATGGCATGAACTCTTGGGACACACAGTGAAGGAGTTTTAGTTTCTGATGAGTATTTGACATGGGTACTAAATATTTGTTACCTATGCTTGTTTGCATGTGTCTTGTCTGCATGGCATAAGTGAATATGATATTGCTTGGCAGTCTTTGTGCTGCTGTGGGTTATGTTTGACACCTTGATCATCAGTTCTTTACAAGTGAAGATTAAGATGACAGCAGTGTTTTGGCAGCTCTCCCCCAACCCCAAAACTACCAAGTTAAACCTTTATATGTAACTTTTAACAAAAACTGTGCATGCGTGCACAAAGATTGTGTTCATGATTCATTCTTTTCACAGTAAATAGGTAGTAAGCCCATTAGCACTAGAAAGTTAGTGATTTTTGTCTTCTAATTGCGTACCAAAGTGAAGTATAGAAAGTCAGCAGAATTGCAGATTCTGTGGCAGCATTTAATCACAATTAATTGGATCTGATGTGTATTTATAATGCTCGAATTTTAGTAACAGTCCAGAAAATAATTGTGAAATAAATATATTTGTTAATATAGGCAAATGTTAATCTGTAATTTCATGCAGGCATTCTGCTACGTGTAACAGTTACAAAGTAATGAGATGTCTCTGAGATAAGCTATAATATGTAACTTGTACCCAGTTTGTGAGGGGTTATGGCTGGGAGGGAGCTCATCAACAGTTCAGATGCATAATTTCTATCTAGTCTGTACAGAGGTTCCTTGGGCTTTGCAGCTGGTGAATTGCTATGTAAGGAAATGCAAGAGATGTCATCTTCTCCAAATCTTTCTGTGTTACCTGGGAAGAAGTGGAACGGTGAATAAACTCAGCCTGGTATCTTTTCATTACTGGAGTGTCTGTGCCATCTGTATTTATCATAGGTGCATGTTGCTGGCTTATTTCTGTTTGACTTATTGAATGGATGGTGTTCCAGCAGAGTTATATCCTTTTGCAAAACAAGCCAATCTTATAAATTGTTTCTGCAACAGCATGGCTCTGGGCTAATGAACAGTACTTACCGGAAGAGAAGGAAACATGATCTCTAGTCTATAGGCCTGTTCATTTGATCTCACCTAGCTGCATTTGCTGTTACTTTACTGAAGGTGGAGGTTTTTTTTGGTTGAGGTCTGTTTTGGGGTTTTTTTGTTTCCTCTAGAAGAAAAAGCTTAAAGTTTCATGAGAAATGAAGTCAGCTTTTCAGTAGAACATTTGATGTAGTGTCACGCAAGAACTTCTATTACTTGTGTGCATGTATGTAAAACTCTGTAGAGAGGACGGCAGTAAATGCAGCCTGGTGCTAATGAGAACATACAAATGAATAATATCCGGGGCACCATTTTTTTTTTTTTTTTTTTGGAATACTTTTATTAATGGCTTGTGGTCAGGAAGCAAAGCATGCTCATGAAATCTGCTAATGCCATGCTGTTGATTGAGGGGGGTACTATTGATAACGGGGGCCACCATATAAAGGGATTGGAGGATTGATGGTAATAAAGTCCCATTGTAGAGGGGTATGGGAAAGAAGGTCCCTCACTATATATGATAGGAGGATAGGGATGGTGGTAGTATGACTCTCTTGTCCATATTATCTGCAATGCATAGAGTTTCTTGTAATGCAAAGCAATAACAGAAGGTGCTATTGAGATCTTGCCTTGCATACTTATCATCTGTGTCCAGGACAGAGAAATTCAAAGCAGAACCTAGAGATGGGTTTTTGGATGACTGGAGGCAGAAAGCCACCTCATGATAAGAGAGTGCTTGGCAAGTTTAGCATGGTAGAATTAAACAAGCTAGCTCTTCCTTCACCTATATAAAATATAGGGACTTTAAATGCCAGAGAAGAGGAAGAACTGCTTTAAGCAGAACTTGTGGTTTAAGAAGAATTTAAACATTAGAGCAGTCGAGTGTGTGTAGTGGGTTTTTTTTGGGTAGGTGATTTTATATTATTTTTTTTCCCCTGTTCTTGTGGCTTTTTTATTGGACTGTTCCAAGAGTTATCATCCCTTAAGATAAAGTTTGACAAGGACACATTTTAATGCTCCTGCCTGTAGGAGTGGGGAACTGGAACTGATGACTCAAAAGGTTTCCCCACCCTATGTTGTGCTAGTGTGTGCTAGGCATTGTGTGGTTAGACAAGTCCACCATACCTGTTTCGTGTTGAATATACATGAATGCTGGAAAAAATCCCGCTTGGAGGGAGCATGCAAGTCTTCAGCCAGACTTCTAGCTGTCTATGAACAGATTCTATCATTAAAGTTCGGTAAGTTTCTGATAAGCCAGCCCAGAGATGCAAGTGTTGTGATAGGAATTTATTCTTAATACAAAAAATTAATACTAATTGTGCCAAGATCTTCCTAATTTATTTTTGACTGTGTATCTTCTAACTACACATAGCAGTTTTGTTTCCAAGTTCTTCACAGCAGGTTGCTGGAAGTGAACTGAAATAATAATATCCTTTCATATCCTTAAGTGCTCATAATTAATTAAATACTCTTAGCTCATGGATAGCTATAGATGTAGTCAGAAATAAGATCTTACCCTTTCCTTGTAAGTTAGTACCAATTGCAGTGTACTTGATACCAGGAGGAATATACTCTGGTGCAAAAGAGAAATGTAAGGAAGCTTCCATTTGCCAAATGTGGTAACTCCCACTCATAGCTGCAAAAGGAAGGTGGAGGATTCTATTAATAAGTTTAAAGTTTTTCACAGATGACTGAAGTTGCAGGAGACCGAGCTCACAATTTTGCAAAATCCTGATTTACTACACAAGCTGAGTAACCATTTCTGAGGGCTGTTTGTTCTAGGATGTTAGCTGCTTCAGAGAAGTCAGGGGTGTTAACTGTTATGTTAGTCACTACTTAAAGAATTTCTTAGCCTTCTTAAGGGGGGAGATAAGCCTTCCTGTTCCTCCCCCTCCTTCTGCCCACGTCTTCCTGGCATGAAAAAAGCTGTGGTATGTCAGGACTTTTTGAAAGTAAGACTTCTTGATGACCACTGAAGATTCACGCATTGGTGGTGTTCTTGTTTGGCACTCTGTGTCCAAAGAGCTTTATGTGCATTGTAAATCCCATAATCACTCAGTTGCCCTTGAAGGAAGGCAGTGCTGCCTAGGATCACTGAACCACACTGCATACTGTGTTAAGTAATGTATTTTAGCTGTGTTATGTGATTGCTTTGAAGCCTGTGTTCAGAATTAGATAGTGTTTAGCCTGTGAGCTGAGAAGTACAGCTTTTTGCAGAAGCAACTAAAATCTGTGGTTCTACTAAGCAGTGTATGGGATCCTTTCGTTAAGGAAAGGGAGAAGATTGTTACTATGTGTGGCTGGAAACAAGGCATAGCTCAGTGTAACAGCTAACTATATTGAATAGCTCCATATTGCTCATCCATTCAGATCCAGATTTTGTTTCTCTTTCTGGTTCCTATTTCCTATTTCATAGTGGGGAAAAAATCACCTGCCTTCTCTGCATTTGCTTTTGTCTGAGAGAGAGCATGAGTAGCAGCCATGTGCTCAGCTGTGACTGATGAGCACCTGATACTATCAGCTGCCAAAGTAAAAATCCTTAGTCTAAGAATTAACATGTGGGACTCTCATCTTCTAATTGAGTAAGCAACAGAAACTGTTGCTTGATGACTAAGGACTTGTGTTTGGCTACCTACTATATAGGCTCAGTGTAAGAGGTGCTGGCACTCTTACACATTGTCTGTGGCTGCCTGATAGCTTTGAGAAGGGAGTATGGAATTGCCCTTTTTGAGAGAGGGTTATTGTGCACTTACTTCTCCATTTCACTTTCATGAGCAGGTGCTCTAGACATTGTGTAAAACTTGGAGGCATCACTGTTACCATCTCTTGATTTTGCATGAAAACAGTGTTTGCTGTGGTGGTTCTGGACCCAGTGTCAGATGAGTGTGAGAAAGGCTTCTGAGTTTGCAAGTGCGTGGACACCCAGTTGATGAATCTTGAGTAGGCTTGTAAAATGGGTCTAGAGCTGTTTGGTTCTGGCAGATGCATAGAGGAGATCTATGGGCTGCTTGCTTCTTGAAGAAATAGAGATTTAAGAATCTCACGTTTGTACTGGCGTGCCTGAATTTAGCCTGTGTAGCCCAGTAGAGGACTTCAGAGTTCTTTGTGGGAGCTAAAGTAATTCTTTAACATCTAGCTGAACACACTTCAATTGTGAAAGCTTAGCTTGCTTCACTTTTTGTAGAGGTAAGTGGTTACAGAAAGCTCCAGGTGCACAAAGTATGTGGTGTGAATTGGTGGGTGGATTTGCATAATTGATACTCAGTGATGTCAGTGTGGGAGAGAGTAGCTTTCCATGTTAAAAACTGACATGTTTTCTGCCCCCACTGTGCTCTGGGTATGCTTTGGGAGTCACTGGTGCATATTTGTTTGCCATCAGGCATCTGTAGTGAAGGGCCTGTGAAAAGTTTCCTCTCAGAAGCCCTCAAGCTATTTTAGGGGTCAGGAAGGAGTATTTTGCTGATCCTTCCAATCACTTTTCCTGTACAATCTATAACTTCTCAAGAACAGTATCTTTGTGCGTAGGTGATATTCCAGGACTTGCACTGACCTACCTACCTTTATCTGAGAGCAAATAGTGCTTGTTGCATACCATTTGAAGTAGCTTACTGGGAAGTATAAGTGCTGTAGTGTCTTGGGTGAAGAATGGGTTATTAAGCTATCAGAGGTGATCACACCATGTCATTACACTTATAAAGTTCACAAATGCCATGTGGTACGTTTCACCAAAGTCCATGAGGTAAAGTGAAGGAGGCTGATTATGGATAGGTAAAACACAAGGGTGGGATATTGAATCAGTAAATCCCCCTGACAAATGGATTTGTATCTATAATGCAGAATGAACATACTTGTTACACTGCTCGGTAATGATGTTACACAAGGCCATTTATCCTTAAGTAAATGAAGTTCATGTTCCTTCTGCACTTTGACTTCTTTCTGTAAGAACATGGCTGGCCTTGTAGGTCAGGTGGAAAGCCCCTGTAAGCTAACAGTACACCTCTGGTGTTGGCCTGTGGAAGAGTATTTCAGAGATACGCACCATTGCTTTCCTCTGAGCTGCTGAGGTATTGAAAGTTGCTATATAATGAGTTACTAAGTGGATTTCTGAGAACTTGTCCAGTCTCCCCTTGAAACCATGTGAACTCTAACGTCCGTAGCATGCTTTAACAAAGGCTGTCCTAGATAACCTTCAGGTTGTTTGTAAAGTTGTCTGCGGAACTCCTTGCTATAGCACTACTTGAAAAGCTTTTTTCTTGTTCAGAGTGGTGATGCCCTGTAGTTACTGTGTTGGTAGAGCAATGAGCGTGTGTCCCTTGTCCACCCTTGTTCATGTAACTCATGAATCTGTATGCTCTTATGTCCTAGCCTCAGTTAATTTTCTTCCAAACTGAGAAGTTCCTAACTAGCTTAGGAACTTGATCCTTGCATGGAAATCATTCCAGTGTTTTGAACATCCTTGAGCTCTTTCCTGTTCACATCTATGAAATTACTGCTTTGTGTTCTGTAATGTCTCCATCTGGGAAGAGTAGAGTTGTTGAGAACATTTCTCCAACAGTTGTTCTTGGTCCCCTTAAATCCTCTGTGCATAATCCTGTGAAAGAGTAAATCATAGGTTCTCCTTGTATTCACACAGCTCACCCTACTCCAGTATAATGTGGTTTTCTTCCACCTGAGAACAACAATCATTGTACCTTGCTTGAGTACTGTTCATGCAGGGTCTGTTGAAAGTGTAAAGAGCTGTGTACTGACAGGCTGTGTTGTTGCCTGGTCTCCAGGTGAGCATTTGTCAGACTTTTGACTCTTTGGAATGCCTCTGGGTTTTCCATGCACATTGGTCTCCAGAACCTATTCCTCTGCAAAAGCACTGGAATAAAAGGCAGCAGCATTTGTGCCATGGATTCAGGGGAAGCTCTGAGGCTGTTACAGCTTTTATTTAGGTTATTCATGCCTTCAGACCCTGCCCCTGTTTGTTGTGACTCGGTAGTGTGTTCAGCTTTTACATGAATTGGTGTTTGTCTGTTTGCAAATGAGAGAGCCAATCAGAGGTATGAAATGGTGTTTACCAGTTTTTTCTTTTCCCTTGTGAGGATTGGAGAAGGATCATATTAATTTAGCTGACTTACATAAATACTGGAGATGTTAAATTGTTGAAAATGCTCTGAAATTCTAATAAAAGTTGAGATATTAAACTTTTGTATTATCTGCACTTGGCCCCATGCTGATGTTTCTGATGGAAGACCCCATAAGATTAGATAATTTGTTCTGCGCTCTGGTGCTTTCTTGAGATAAAGCTTATTTGGAGACTAGTTGTGGGTTCTTTAAACTTCATGTGTAAAGCCTTAGTCTCACAACTTCATTATGTTTAATTAGATGCAGCAGCTGTCATGATAAAAGTCTGTGTATGAAGGACTTTGATCCAGTAACCTGTAGCTTCCCCTTTGTGTTTATCCTGCAGGTGCAAAGGACTTTCGTTCCTGCAGTCTGTGTTCTTAAATGTATCCTAACGTCCATCTGTTGAGGACAAATGGGTCACTTAAGCAGCAGTATTGTGCTGAGCCTGCTGTCGCTGGCTTCTACTGTGCACTGTGTTCCTTCTTAAAGAACTTACTGCTGTTTGTAGACAGATACTCTTAACAATGCTAATAGAGTATATTATACAGCATCAGAGAGTCTTTAAAGTGAATGTTAATGTATTTCAACAGAACACCATACACCCTCCTGCTGCTTCCTAACCTTGTCTGTGTTCAGAGTAAACCATTCTTGCATCCCTCGTGGAAAGTGAGAGCAGGTATTTTGCATAAGAAACATGTGGGCTCCCTGAGTGTACTGAGCTTTGTTTAAGGGCAATATCCTGGGGCCTTTCAGCCTTAAACTGCATTGGTTTATGTCTTGCCAGAGCATAGCACTGTCCCAAGGGAACTTTATATGTTAAAAGATTTGAATTTTAAAATTTTGGAAAGGCCTCTGTCAGTCCCTCTCCCCCCAGTTATTTCTAACTTGAAACAGACTGATGCAGTTTGCTTGTTAGGAGAGGGCTGGGGGGAACTTTGGTGGGTGGAGAAATATTTTTCTCTGGGGAGTGTACTTCCTAGGTTTTAACATGAGTTGCCCAGTGAAATGATAACTGTACAGTGCTGACCACGGGTGCAGAATGTTGGAAGTCTGACTGAGACTGAGGCATTTGGGACCCAGGGCTGTCAGAGGTGCAGCATCATGTGTGCTTGTCACACCTGCATGAAATCTTCATGATCTTCTGGCATGCAGAGCATTATTGCTTGACCAAAGATAAAGAACTGAATTACAGCCATGGGCACTTCTCAGCTTTTCACGCAGATGCCTGCTATGCATTTATTATATGCTGACAGAAGATATACCAGGCTTTGGTTAAGGAAACTGAGATGTGCAGAAGAAGATGCCATCTAAATTACGTGCCTATCTAAACTAAAAAGGCTTGAATTTACAGTCTAGGATTATCTTCATGTTTAATTATGAGAGACTTCATGCTGTCTCATGAAGAAGAGTCAAGTGACATGGCTGCTAAACCAAATGCAGTAGGTTGGCTTTCTTATGATCTGTCTGTGTATGCTGGCAGGGAGAGGGATATCTGTCCTGAAGATTCCACCTGCTAAAACTGGAATTTCTGGATGATTCCCCACATCTGGGTATTCAAGGTTTTCCTGCCCATGTGAGCCCCTGCTGCCTGCCCTCCCCGCTGCCTTTCATCCAAAAGAGTCTAGCTTTCAGATTTCACTTCAAAATTATTTTTGGCTTCTACTCAAAGTACTTTTTCCTCCTTAGAAGAACTTATATAAAATAAGTTGTTGCAAGGTGCTTTCACCTTGCGTGAGAGCAGCAAATACCTGGGTTCTTATTGCCTTTAGTAAGCTTAAGAAATTTCAGGTAAGTATAGCCGGTATAGTTACTGCTCTGTAAATACTGAGGATTACTGTCAAGAATATGGTTGTACAAGCTGTTGCTTGTACTAGCATTTAAGCACTAGTAGTTAGTACTAGCATTACTAGCACTGTACTTGTTGACTAGCAGTTAAGACTAACAACTGTGCTGGGCAATATTAAAGTAACTACTAGCTTCTAGATTATTGTATAAATGATATTTACACTCAGTGGTATTTCCTCCTCTCCAGGAAGGTGGGCAAGGTTCTAAGAAACAAAGACCAGCCTACTTAACTCCAATTGTACCTGTTGCAAATTCAGCAGTACCTAAGGCTGCTTCATAGACTTGCAGGAATTCCAGTGGAACATGACTTAATGCTCCTATTTATTTGCAAAGAGGAAGCAATGTTTAACACAATGAGATTTGAAATGGAGCATGTCCTTTGGTTTGAAGTCAGGACTTCTTGATTTAACATGGTATGCAGAGAAACTGGGTCAGTTAAATGGGAGAAATGAGCTTGCCTTGTCAGTCAAGTGGATGCCAATGAGGTCATCCCCTATTTGTGTTTTGTGAACTGATGAAACTGTTTTCGTCCTTGTTAGCAAACTGTGTGCTCTGTAGTGTGGAAGGGAACTCTCAGAACTCTTTCTCTATGCTGTCACTGCTCTCTGAAATGTTAGGTGTTGGGCAGGTAGTTCAGAAAGGATCCTGGCATCGGAGCAAGAGAGGAATGTGTTAAAAGCTTGCTTCAGTGCAGTGTTGTACGTCTTTCCTGCTCCCTTAGGAATCATATTCTCCTTCCCACAGAAGAGAAATTGGAGTTTGGAGGTTTGTCATTTGCCTTCTCATTTTAGGTTCTTGGAGATCCTTTAAATTGTAAAAATGTAGCATTGGGGAGGACCTGAACTTAAGTTATCTGAAGGCTGCAGCAATGGTTATATAGTATCCCAGTATCTTTACCACTCCAGCAATTACTGCTTCTTTTCCTGTTATCCAGCCTGCAAAATAAGAGGGCTTTTTGGTGTTGTTCCCCCCCCCACCCCCCCGGGTTTAAAAATTCCTGTCTTTATAAGCACATCGTGTTACAGACGACTCCTGTTTGGAAGAGAGCAGCGCTATGCTAGCGAACCAACCCCTCTGCTTGAAGAGAAGGAAGAACACTCAAAACCAAGACAAACCACCAGCCAAAAAGTCCTGAAACACTTAACCAACCCTAACCAACCCAAACCCACCTGACCTGCAGATTAGTGCAGATTCCCTTTGATTAACTTGCTCCCTTCTAAAAGAAACATTCAAATTTGGGTGACGGCATTCCAACTGGCAAGTCATCAGGCAAAGGAAACAGAATAGTCACCTTCTGTCCTGCATCCGGTGACAAACTCAAGAATGTAATTCTTTTTCTTCTATGCAATAGAATCGCACCAGGAAATGTGGTGCTTTCCTAGGCATTATAATAGGCTACATGCTTGTCTACAGTCCTGCTGTGTGTAGCCCATTGTTTGCATAATTTGTTCTTTGTCTGCCTCTTGTTCATTCTCACCTCTCCAAGTATAACACCTGCATCTATACCAAGACCTTTGAGGTCCATCCTTGTCCTCCTAAAGTTCCTGTTTTGTTCTTGACTAGGTACTGTTTGTGAACCTGTAAATGCACTCCATCTTCCAGGGACTGTAACAATACTTAACTACATTTTCTTACTCACTCCACCCCAGCACACTCTCATCTGTCCCCCTTTCAAGATCCTGGTCTGCCATGGAAAGGTCAGAATACATGTCCCTACAGTAGTTCCAGCAAGGTGACAGTGTGGAGCTTAACTGGGAGGGAAGTCATGCTTTGGCAGTCCTGCAGCAGTAAATCATTTGCTTGATATTCATGACACTGTCTCTTGCTTTGACAGAAGCTATGGATAATTTAGTTGTGCAACTTGTCATTCAGTTGTCATTTCACATGGCTCAGATTTGTTGTATGCCTAGTCTGTCATATGGGATCCTGTCAAATATGTTACCAGATGAGGTTCAATCCATCAAGCAGGTTATTCTGCTGGAGAAGAAAGAGAATTGGCTCTAAGTGCTATGTTCTTGACACATTGATAAGTGCTAAAGAATAACATAATACATTGAACTAATACCTCTCCAGTTGCTTGGGTTATTCACTCTGCTTTGCCTCCCACAATTGCTCTCTATGCAGTCTCTGAACTATTAGCTGTTGACTGAAATAACTTGTGGAGGATAGAGAAATGCAGACACTGAAGTTGTTAACAGGTCAGCTCTGTGCTCTGGAGCCCTTAGGGGTTTTTTGGGTTTTGTTGGCTCCTTGGGTTTTTTTCCCTAATTGAAGTTGAAAGTTTTCCCAAAATAGCTTTCAGGAGCTGTGATTACAGTTACTCCATCAGTTAGCACAGTATCTTTCTTTATTGTTGGATGTGGAACCCAAGAGCATTAATGCATGGAGGGTGGAAGAATAAAGAGCAGTTTCAGGGTCCTTCTGATGCTGCTACGTGAAATTGCTTTTCTTATTACCAGATTCACTACACACATCTATGAACAGGTCTGGTTGCTAAGGTTGAAATGAAATTATTTTGTCCATGCGGGTACATTGCAAATCAGGGCAAAAAGCTTGTCTGTTGTTTGTTACAAGTACAATAGTAGTTGTTGTGTGGCAGAAGAGTAGTCCTGCAGAAGTGTGGATGCAAGCTTAATACTACTGTTTCCTTAAAAATATTAATAGCACCACTTTCTCTTATTTGTTGTTAAGACTGCCATAGTTCTCCAGCACAAGCATGTCCATGTTCTATATGGTCAGTTCACGTATGTGCAAGAAACCTTAACAGGCCTGCATGCTGTTTTTCACAGTACGTGCTGTGCAGGCATAGCACTTCAAAATTCAGTTGATCTGCTTATGTGTGCTAGCTACTTGCCCGGTATTTCCAGACATTCAGTGACTGAAGAAAGAAGGCAGTCCTGTCTAGGTTTCTCCACCACAATACTGCTAATTGTTACTGCTTGGAAAGATACTTCTCTAGTATTTGCACTTGTAAACCTGCTATTAAAGAGGCTCTGGTCTTTATCCTTCTTTGAAAAGAGGAAGAAAACATTCCTGAGCATTGTCTGAGGCATTTAGAGCGGCATAATGATGATATGCAACACATTAAGTACTGGTTTATCTTGTGTGTGTAGGTAAAAGTTGGTATTTACTGCCCTTTATATCACATATTCACTGGAAATAAATTGTGTGGTATTTTAAATGACTTGCACAACTTCATGGTTTCACTGAACCATTTTATTATAGGGAATTAGGTGAATTTAAGAAGCATTAAATTTCATGCATCAGGGTGCAGAATATCCATGATGGCTTAATATATGTGAGGACTGTGGGTTTTTTTTTTTCTGTTCTGCCTTTCTTTTCCCTTACAGTGTAAGATGGAGTGTTTGAAGTGGAGATGTAGTATCAAGATGACTTCAAAGATGCTGTGTTGCCTGCAACTAGAGGCAAATTCTGGACCAATAGGATATAGCTTAGGAAACAAACTTGGGGGGGGGGGGGGAATCTACCTGTGCATGCGTAGTCCTCAACACACCTGGAAACTGGGCATGTATGAGAGGAAGAGGTTGAAGAGGCATTGTCATCTTGGGTTCGTACCTAGGTGTTGGATCTTACACAGGGAAGATGTTACCACTCAGCTAGTTGGCAGTGTGTTCCCTCCTTAAGAGAGAATGTTTTCTGAATGTTTTTCCAATGGCACTTTGAATTTCTAAGTTAGGTACTGTATGGTGTGTGGTCTCTGAAAGATTGCAGTGTCCCACAGGTTGATCTGCCAACTTAACATTAGACTAGATGTGATTTTAACAATGACAAAAAACCAAAAAAGTAAGAACAGATGTATGACTTGAGGGCATTGCTAAAGTGAGGAAGATCCCATTCTAACTACTGTAACTTCTAATACAGGAACTTTCCATAGTGTTACAATTACTTAAACTATATTCTGAAGTTCACTCCAGTTTCAACTTTCATCTTACTTCCACTCTCTTGTCCTAGTTAGAAATGTATGTGACATGTTACAGTCCACCCTGAACAGTCTGAAGCGTAGAATCGGTGTAGTAAGTTCTAGTGTTTCTGTTGTCTTTTATGATTCATGAAGCTTTTTTCCTTTAAATGCAAATGGCATTGCCTTTTCAGTAGAGTGGTTGTTCCCCTCTGGATCAAATTTGTTAGCAAATTTATGCAACCTAGGACAGGGAAAGAGAAAAAACTTGTGTTCTGTAATGTTTGCTTAATAACCTTCTAAGGCCCTATTTGTCATTCAAGTATGTTAGTCTTGGACATGAAAGTATAATGAAGGTGTCACGAGATTTGCTTATTGAGAAGGAAGTTGCATCTTATTGTCTAGGATTTTTAGCATGCTATGTGCACTTAAAACCCCTTATTTCATGTAAAACAGCCATGTGCTCTGCTCCCTCTCCACGCACCTGTGCTCTGAAACAATAAAAAGCTGCTTTCTTTTCGGTTATGACTTCAGTTTTGTCCTGGGGTAATGCCAGGACGTGCCCTCCTATTGCGCAGTGTAAGCCGGGCTTCACTTGTGAAAGTCGTCTTAACTGTGTCTTGTTCTTCTTGTTGCTGACAGAAATAAGTCAGAGTTGTTTGTTGTTTTCCTCCCCAACAGTATCTTGAACTGGTTAGCACCTTGGGTTTTCATTTAATTGCCTTGGCGCCATAGAGAGTTTTATGTGGTCTGAGCAGAATGCCAAACTGGTTGTGTGTCAGCCTAACAGGCATAGGAGGGTTTCTCCAGACTCTAAACCAGGGTTTCAGGCGGCTTAAGCTCTGGTTGCCTGCTTCATTACCAGCTTCTCTTGTTAAAAGCTTGTGTGGAGTGGTTGTAGAACATCTGTTCAGAAACTGTTAAAGTTGTTCTTCTGTAAATCAAGGTGAAGGTTTGGAGATGAGAAGCAAGAGGACTTAATAAGTCAGGAAGGAGACTCAAAGGATTTTCCCAGGCAGCCATCAACCCATTGAAGTGACAGCTGCTTGAGGCCCTGTCTCTCCTTGCTCTGGCTGTCATGTGGCTAGCAGCTTGTCTAAGGGCACACTGGGGAATTCCTCTTGATCCTGCTGGTTGTTCAGCCCTTTGAGAACACAGAAATTAACCTATACCACATGACCCAAGTGTCCTTGAAAGCTTTTTGGATAACCATGTAGTCATGTTCCTGTATGTTTATGGCTTTAAATGATTGAAGCAGAAAGCGGCTTACTTCAATTTTTGGTCTTAATGCTAAAATAATTGTTAAAAGATGTAGGAGGTAGATGGCTTTAGCACGAAGTAGCCAGTCCTTTAGGAATGGGACTGCATCCAGAAGGGTCTTTTAGGGTCAGAGTAATACTAGGTATTCCCCTAGACTAGGGAGTTCACCTTTTCTTACTAACAAATATCCACTAACGGGACAGAGTAAAAGGTGAATGTACTGGTACCAGCTGGAATTCTGTGCTTGGCCAACATCCTGCAGGCTTTCTGGTAAGGAGTGGGCAGCACATCCTTTCAAGTTCTTCAGCTTTTAAAGTGATACTTATTTTATATCCACTGTGGAGTTTCAGCCCAGAGTACAAATAACCTGTACAAAACAAAACTGTGGATTACAAGCATATTTTCTCCAAGGGGGTAGAAAGGGATTAGAATATGATTAGGGATTTGTTGTTGAGAGGGATTAAGCAACAGGAGCTTTTTAAGGTCACATTCTCAAATTGCAGCCATGCTATTCCTGAGAATTTGGTGTCTGAACTTCTCTCTTCCTACATTGGAAACACTGGGAAACCTTTGGTTCTTAAGGCAGAGGAATAATGGAGCATGGATCTTAAATGCTACAGTTGAGATAAAGGAGCTCTTAGAAAATCTTTATTGCTTGTTCCTTCCTGCTGCTTTTAGAGGATTTAGTGCTAATTTAAAGGACACTGCTTTATAAATACAGATTGAAAGTGACAGGGCACCCAAGCAGTCATCTTCTTTGGTTCAGTTCTGAGGTTCCATATCTTGGAAACTGCCTTCAGTCATCTTTCTATAGGAGCATCATCTGGGAGAGAGCAGGAGAAAGAATTCAGTAAAGGCTGAAAGGCACTTGTTGCCTTCATGTCTCACTGAGAAAGGATGCAAAATTTGTTTGACTAAAACTAGCAGAGGCAACTTGTTTTATTCACAGTTCACATTAACTGTAACATTGCTTTAACCTGACATTTATCCTAGAGTTTAAATGTACGTAAGTGGCTGGAAACTGCTGCAGTGTCAGGGCTTTGTAGTGAGTGATTCTGTTTCTCTTCTTTCTTCATGTTCCTCTCATTTCTTCAAATGTGTGCCCCTGCACCAGGCATCAGTGCGGCTGCTGTAGCAGGCTCTCCTGGGCTGTTCTGTAAAATTACATTTCTAAAATGTTGAGAAATTGTCATGAGACCTTACCTGCTTGTAGCTTTCCTGTTATCTGCCCTTGTGTTTACATGTCTACTTTCTCTTCTCTTTCCTTCAAGATACCAAGCCACCAATCTAACTTAGTAGTAAACTCTATTACATGATTATCGCAGAGTGGGGTTTTGTATTTGTTTTGGGGTTGGTTTTGTGAGATATATTGAAGGCAGTATAGTCTCCTGTAGTCAGAACAGTTGGAGATAATCCTGTCCTGACTTGCCATTTTGCTGGTCTTTATGCTATTAGTTGCTTAGTTGCTGCTCCTGCCTCCTGATTAACTGCTAATGGACTTTGCCTAGTCATTAAACACTGTTGCCTTCTGTATCCAATAGTAATCTCTGTCTTGCAGTCTACTTCTGCCACTGCAGTAAACCTGGTTGTTGTTGCCTCACTAACAGCAATAGCTTTATGAACTCTTGCCCTGTAGCATCATTCAGTTACCTGTAACTGCTGGTTTTATGTGCTGAGTAGACTTTTTTTTATGAGGGGAAAGAATTAACATGTATCAGGTTAATGCTGCTTGCTTCCTAAGAAAAGTCTGCAGCCTTTTGCCCTTAAAACCTCAGATTAATTCCAGCTCTAATATAAATGGAAGTTAAATTATAAGTCTTAAATTTAATTTAGTCATTAGGGCCTTTTGTAATCCAAGGGATGGCCTGTAGGCAACTATGTTGTGTGTGCTTGCAGGAGCCATTATTCCAAGGGGGTTTAGGCCTGGAAATGGTCAAGTCAGAAATTCCCTCTCATTTAACTAGAAGCTCAGTCAAATTCTGTTTTGAGTGGGAAAACCTGCAGAGCAATCTGGACAACACAGCAGAGTCAGTCCCCCAATTAAGTGTGCAGGTGTGGTAACACAAATCTAATTGGGGCTTAAGTGTGTATATTAAAGAGGTTACGGTAGCGCATCAAAGCGTGGAGACTGTACTGTACACAAAGTACTGTGTTAACACCAAGAAATAGCTTTCAGTAAGTCTTAAACAATGCTTTTTGTTTTTCTCCTTAGATCAATGTTCGAGTTGTTACTATGGATGCAGAGCTGGAGTTTGCTATCCAGCCAAACACTACAGGAAAGCAGCTGTTTGACCAGGTCAGTGAGGTTTGGTATGGGCTCTTGTTTAAGCTTGGAGTACATTTCAGGCTATGGTGTTTTCTTAAGACTGGATTCCAAACCTACCTTTCTTCTCTCTGCCTCCTGGGGCCTGGTCTGAGGGACCCTGGTCTGAGCTAAGAGCTCTAAATTCCATCACAGTAAAAGAAAAAAGGCAAAAATCCTTGCAGGTATGTTATGTTCCAGTGAAACCTGTTGCCCTAGCAGTGTTGGATGGTGAAGTGTTGTAAGGGATCTAAAATGTCTACACAGCATGCGTAGCATGTGAAAGTTCACCTCTTGATGTGAAATACAGTTTGGAACTTATTACATTCTGAAGTTGAAATGTTGTCCCAGAATCAGGTCTTCAGAGGGCTGACAAACCCATCAGGAGCTGGGTTGGAGGTAGCCGCTTGCCACAGCTGTCTGCCAGACCACTAGATATCCAGTAGAGTTAGTGATCACTGCACAGCAGCTATAGCAACATGTCTTGTAAGAAGCCTCTGTGCAGCAGGACTGAGCAAAGACTTGTCCAGCCTGCCCCCAGGGTTTCCCAAGGAAGTGGGGGGCAGAATTAGGCAAGACTCTCCTCCCGTACTGCTATTCTTCCTTCTACTGTGTTAACAATATACAGTTCTGTTTGGAGAGGGACCTACAAAGGTCAGATAAAGACAACTAAAATAAACAGAGTACTGTGTAAAACTGTTATTCTTTTCTTGGATCGCTTGCTCTTACAAACCTGAAGCAAGGCTGAGATTTCAGTAGAAAAATCTGCTGTTCTGGAATTTAAAAAATAAAAAAGTTTGCTTCTAGCTATTCCTGCTGGAACCCTGAAAACCAAACCAAGAGCTGATCTACGCAGACTTCAGTTACACATATTGAGCTGTTTATGAAATGTTGCAGCAGTTCCTTTGTGCTTCTCCTCTCATCCCCTGCTAGCCTTGGTAGCAAGGGATTGCTAGGCTTTAACTCAGGTAGGCAGAACTGGCTAAACACGTCCATTCCTTCTGAACTTTTGTTGGTGCCGTTTCTTGTTTCAGTGAGTTACGTACAACTTGCTAGGGTTTGTGGTAACCATGCACTGAGAAGTACTTGTCCAAAACAGACAACAAACAAAGAAACAAAAGCCAAACACCAAAGCCCAAACCCCCAACAAACAAAGAAAAACATTTAGTGGGTCCTTGGAGGGAGTGAAAGGAGGAAATCAAATTATAATTGCTGCAGAACTTCGCAGTACAAAATAGAGAACTACACAGTGTCTGACATTAAATCTAATTTTAATTTCTTTATGCTTATCCCATATCATTAATAAAGTATTCATTGACTGGAAATTTGGTGAAGTGCATATGAAATGTGCATTTTTATAGACCCAGCCTTTGCGTTTGACTTTCCATTCACTGCTGATCACCGTTGTATCAGCGTAACTTTCTCCACCAGCCCCTTCCATGTTAACCTAATCCAGACAACTCTGGTTTCATCTCTGAGAGTGCAAAAATACAAATTACTAAAAGCCAGGTTTTTAAAAGCAATGCCTTACATCAGACAGTGTAAGTATGTCCTATGTCCTTTATGACAAGGACTTCCCCCTCCCATATATTCACTAATGTTTGCAGCTGTTAAGAGTCAGGGTCATCTATCTCTCTGTCAGAAGAGAAACTACTTTCTTGACCTCCAGAGATGAAGCACAAGATCTTGAGAACATGAAAAAAGGCAGGATGCTTTGGTTCCAAGATACTTACTTTCAGTTTGATGTCTAGATAGTTCTGCATTTCTGAGGGCGCTTGTTGCAGCACTTATTGCTGCTATTGGGATAGGCTGTCACCTCTGCTTCTTGAATCCTATGGCTTGGGTTTAAAGCCTCTTGACTGAAAGTTCTTATCTATCGCCCATACCTTGTTGAGGTGTACTTCTGCATATCAAGAGAAGACTGAGGTAGGAGTGCAGAGCAAAACAGGGGAAGGTCAAGACTGTATGTTTAGCTGCAACTGTTCTGACATCCTGTCTTCACTTCTGCTGTGCAAGCCTCTTACTAGGCCCTTATCTTTAATGGAGTTTACACTCAGATAAAGCCTGTGGAGGCAACAGGTTTTCACAGGTATGGGGAGTGGCCCAACTTGAACAGCAGAACCACCCTGAGAGGAAAGGGCGTTGAAGAAGCAGGCTATTTTTAAAAACCACAAGATGATTTCTTGGCTTGAGCTGTCAGCCAGCAAGACTGCTCTGGCAGTGCCCTTGAGCTTTAGGCTTTGCTGCCATAAGTGTATTCTGCACGTAAGGTGAGTTATAGCTCCCTTTTATAGAAAGGGGCAAAGAGTGGAAAGCTGTAACTACAGAGTTCAGCTCTGCTCAAGTCAGATCCGTGCAGAGTTTATGCTGCAATGATCTGAGGTGTCCTGAGACCCTACACCGTAGGCTCTGCAGCTGGCCAAAAGGAAAAGAAATTCCGGTGGAGGAGAGTGTGCCACTGGTGGTGTCTGGGAGTAAATACATTTCTGGCTGGAACAGGCATGCATAAGATTTGCTGCTTCATGCATTTTGGGGCTGGGGGGGAAGTTGAATCCCACCTTGACTGTGCCTTGGTTCTTAGTTCGTCCTTGGTTTGCTATGGAGAAAGTCTACAGACCACTTCTCAGAATATAGGTGAAAACGTTCATGACATTGTTCTTTGTACTGGAACTCAA
The DNA here is from genome assembly GCA_017639245.1 of Myiopsitta monachus. Taxonomy (NCBI): domain Eukaryota; kingdom Metazoa; phylum Chordata; class Aves; order Psittaciformes; family Psittacidae; genus Myiopsitta; species Myiopsitta monachus. Next base: position 48,850,423 of record CM029925.1, on the reverse strand, counting down.
AATGGCCAAATTGTGATGTTTAGCTTAATACATTCTCCTTCCTTGCCTTTCGGGTTTGGGAAGAACTTGAGGGCTTACAACTGCAAGTTTTCTAACTTGATTTATAGAAAAAGTGTACTTTTTCTGTTGTAAGAGACACTCCGAGGGAACGGCCTGGTAACTGCTTGATCTATGCAGCTCTACTTTAACGAAGTTGCCATGCTTTTTTGTGCAACAGGAAGTACCCTGCTCTTCTGCTGGGTTGAGTAAAGCCCAGCTCTGACCCTTCTAAAAATATGCATAGCTGTCATAAACTTGTCTCTTCTGTGGGGAAACGAGCTGCTTGGGGGGAAGAGGGGAGAGGAACTTCAGTCCAGTAAAGGCCAAAGTACTTTCAGACCCTAGATCTTAAAGTTGTGGGGTTTGGGGGCTTTTGTTTGGGTGGCTGCGGAGTTTGCTTGATTATTTTCATTTTTTTGACATAAACTCTAGTTAGTTATGACTGGCCCTGCTGAAGTAGGATGTGTAAACTGTACCCTGCTTAATAGAGCTCACAGTGTGTAGCTATGAAGCTGTTCTATTTCCTCAACTAGGCACTGGCCTCTGTATCCTTAAAACATTGTATTTGCTTAGTGGCATTTTTCATACTACTGTGTGATTTTCTTGGCCTTCTCCTGTCACTAAACTTCATTGATTGTCTGTTATTGGACTATGTCATACAAACAGTAATTCTCAGAGTGCTAGTCAGAATGGCGCATTTCTCCCTATCTGTCTTACCAACCCCAGGAAGCTCCTGGCTTCCAGATACAAACTTTTGGAAAATTTAAGGGAAGCCTAATGAAATATCCTGAAATCATTGTTTCTCTCAAGTCTGCTCTCCAGACAGTGTGCCCAGCAATACTGTAAATGGGGACAGTGAGGCAGAGCTGACAGCAAACTACTGGACTGTAAGGACGGGCAGTCCAAGAGCAGGAGGAGTCAAGAACCTGTTAGGCCATCTCCTCCACTAAAGAAAAGGAGTGTCTCCAAACAGGACTATTTTCACTAGTAAGTGTGCCATACAGTCAATGGACTGGTGTGTCCAGGGATTTCATCTGGTTAGGATTAACACTGTGTGAAATGAAGTCTGTCCTGGTGTTGAGCCATTCATGTTTGTGTCCTTCAAAACCAGCCTGTGTGTGAATTTTAAACAAGAATTTCCTTGGCTGGGACTACTTGCAGCTTGTTTTAATTCTCAGACCTGCACAGGGAGCTCACTGCAGGAGCTGTGTGAAGCATCCTGTAGTTCCTTCTTCCAGCCAAATAGTCTTTGGCGACTGGCAGACAAGATCACTTGAGTACTGCTACCTAGCTGTAGTTAGTACTAACACCGTTACAGACCATGTCACCGTAAGCTTTGGTTGAAAAAAGTAACTTGTCTGCTTCGCCAAATACAGTTTTGAGAAGATGCAGTAGATCTTCTGGGGCAGAAGCTCCAAATGCTGCCAGTGTACCAGTCTAGCAGTTGGTGGCCTGGCACTTGTCCCATTCATCTCTCCCAGTTTCCCCAGGATCATCTTCTTCTAGGAACTGCATGGGACAAGTTGCTTGGCCTGTGCCATTGCTGTCATCTACTGCAGCTGTGTATCTTTGTCAATGAGATGAAATTAAGAGATGAGATGCCAGATGAGTAGAATTAGGCTGTTGCCTGCACCTGCAGGCAATGCAAGACTTGAGCGTACCAGCACCTCAGGTGCTCTGTTGCCTTCAATAATTGATTTTTGTCTTTTTTTACCTTTGTGTTGCAGGTGGTTAAAACCATAGGCTTGCGAGAAGTGTGGTACTTTGGTCTTCAGTATGTGGACAACAAAGGATTCCAGACTTGGCTGAAGCTTGATAAAAAGGTAACAGACTTTGGGCTAATTGCTGAACAAAGGTTAATGCTTTTATGATTCCTGATGTGTTATTGGCTGCAACTTTATAAACCTTGTACTGTTGTCAGTTGTTCCTTAATTCTCATAACTCCAGGATTGTTTTTAGAGATTGCGGTTTGACCTCTATGGGAACTGTTTGGGTGAGGTGTGGCATGATGGAAGTTTACCCTTTTTCTCTGTGTGAATTACAGAAACCTTTATGGCATTTGTCAGATACACAGCAGCAGCTTGATATTATACTTTGTTGATTGAAGCAGCTATTCTTGCTGTGACTGAAGAAACACCTGAGCTGGTGAATGGTTTTGGTCTCTGCTTATGCAGGATCAGTTGTTATGGAGAAAGATAGGTCACTTCAAGGCTGGGTAGTTTTAACAGAGCACTGGTGCCTCTGATGTGCCCTTGTTTGTAGGCTTGCAGTTCTTTTGAGGGTATGAACTGTTGTTCTTAATTGGGCAGTCAATGGAGTTCCTGTTCGATGAACAGGAGCTGTTCTCTGTCAAATGCATACAATAGTGGATGGGTTTGCCCATCTGACACAGCATGGTAAATCATTCTCCAGTCACCAAGGTAAGGTTTTCTGTGCAAATGGAATTTTACTGGCTTAGCTGGAAAACATAATGCATCTTCCCTGTACTCATACCAGTAAGCAGGCAGAATGAGCGAATTCCAGTAGTGAGTTGCCAGCCCTTCTCCTCTTAGGCAAATGCCCCATATGCTTTTTTCTGTGTAAAAGCAAATTACTCTGCTGTTTGCAACCCTGCTCAGTTGTGGTGTCACCTCTGTCCTCAGGTTTCTGCTCAAGAAATCAGAAAGGAGAATCCCCTCCAGTTCAAATTCCGTGCCAAGTTCTTCCCAGAGGATGTGTCTGAAGAGCTGATCCAAGACATTACACAGAAGCTCTTCTTCCTGCAGGTGAAGGAAGGGATCCTCAGCGATGAGATCTACTGTCCTCCTGAAACAGCAGTTCTTCTTGGCTCCTATGCTGTGCAGGCCAAATTTGGAGATTACAGTAAAGATGTCCACAAGCCTGGATACCTCAATTCAGAGCGTCTGATACCCCAGAGGTGAAGGAGTTGGATGATGCAGTCTCCCTTTCTTCTGTATTTTTTAAAGTCAAGAATTTGCACTCTAGTTAAATACAGAGTTTGATTGAAAGCATGCCTTCTTTATTGAACTGTATGCATTTGGAGGGTTACCTCATTTTTTTTCTATGTCATACTGGAGTATGGCTTTTGTGCTCTCTCCTTGGGTTGGTTAGGCAACCAACCTGTTGGGTTGGCAGAGGAAGTATTACTTTTAAATTCAGCTTTTTTTTTTTTTCCTAAAAATTGCTGCCATGCTGGTAACTGGCAGTATGAATGTCTTCTCTTCAATAAGAGAAGCATTCAGTCAAGAGCCTGTCATTCCTGGAGAAGGCTGAGTTATGTGGATTTAATTCTAATGTGCAGTCCTGAAAATCTTGTATTTGGGAAGCATGTCTTGAGGCTATATAGTCCATTCCCACAAGGATAAACGTATGCTACCTGACAAAAGACTTCTGTTTACATTTCCTGATGCACCAGTGTCTAATTCCAGGAACGACACCAACTTTTGCTTTGCTTTAACCCTCTGGTGTCTACAGGGTATATGTTATTCTTTTGGCAGCATTCTGCTTGCATCTCTTGTCTCTTGTCAGTGACCAGAAAGGCTTTGTGAAGGGGTTTTGTTCATTCTGAATTGCTCTGCTTCACAGAGTACATCTTTGGCCTGGGTAGGGTCGTCTTCTTGGTTTCAGGAAGGCTTCATGGGTCGGACTAGTTTTCAGTAAGTCTGTAGCAAAAATCAGCATTAATAGATACTGCAGAACGTAGAGTGTAATCTCACTAATATCTATTTGCTTGTGTAGGGTGATGGACCAGCATAAGCTCTCCAGAGGGCAGTGGGAAGAACGGATCCAGGTGTGGCATGCGGAACATGGTGGCATGCTCAAGTAAGTGTTTTGTGTTGGTCCTTAGACTGGTTGCTTTGTTGCTGGTTGGTTACATTAAGCTTGCAGTTCTACAACCAGCTTTTGAAATAGACTCTAGAAGGTGCCTGTCTGGGAACTCTTGGTGTATATCTTCTAGTCCAGCACTGAATCACATAGTAAACCTCAGTAGGATATTTGCACTGGTGCTGAGAACAGTGTCTTGGATGGCTTCCTGAAGATCCTGAACCTAGGTACAGTGTATCAATGATGACTTTGAGTTGGAAAAAAAAGGAAAGGTGTAAGTCTAACTTTATGTTCACTGAAGCTTTTGCATTGGCAGGTGGGGAAGGTTCAGATTCTGTACTTTTCCCGCTGACTGTACCTTGAAACAAGGGTGAATGCCAAGAGAGATGGGTGTTGCTGTTTTCCCACCTGGACATACTATGGCTTGGTAGATGGAGCACTGTTTGTGTTCGTAGGTGTAATAGCATTAATTTCTGAAGGGAATCCCAAATGGTGAATGTTCAGTTTTAACTCCTGTGTTTGATGTGTGGGTTTAGGAAAAGCTGCTTCCGATGTCTTTGTGCTTTCTGAGATATTCAGCTAAATGAGAAGCTAACATGTGCTCTCCTTCCTGTCTCAACCAGAGAGAATGCCATGCTGGAATACCTCAAGATTGCTCAAGACCTTGAGATGTATGGAATCAACTACTTTGAAATAAAGAATAAAAAAGGAACTGAGCTTTGGCTGGGAGTTGATGCCTTGGGTCTCAACATCTATGAAAAGGATGACAAGTGAGGCTTTTGTTTCATTTCTGATCTTCTGGAGCAAGGGTTGTTGTGGGAACCCAGGGACATTTCTCATTTACAGTATCAAGGCGAGGTCTAGAACTTGCTCATGTTCCAATTTTGGATCAGTAGCTGAAGCTGTGCTAGGAAATGAGCTTTCACATCATTTCTGTTTTCATGATTTGCCTGACTTGCTGGAGATGTTAGCTGTACAATGCCATCTGGCAAATCGTGTGGAGTAGTAGAGCTGAACCCTGAACTAAGGAGCTTGCCAAGTGTTTCCTTGAGTCAGGTTACCAGGTATGCCAGCACTGGGCATGAGAGCCCAGATAGGCTAACATATCTGCAGAGTGTTTGGACATCCAAGGCCATTCCTACACTGAAGTTAATAACAGATGTGTGTACAACTGCCTGGTTTTGAAAAAGATTATGGGGTGGACACGAAACCAAAGCTGGATAACACCCAGAGCCCAGGGAGGAGTTAACCTATAGTTACTGTAAATGAGGAATGAAATGAGGTCTTGCTGAGGTATAGGTAGTTTTAATCAGCCCTTCTGGTAAAGGCAGAGCTATTGCTAATTGGATAATAGGTGGGAAATGATAGACTACATCTATAAATAAACATAAAAGGAAGGTGAGAATAGTTGCACCTAAGCCTTCTAGTGTCTTCTGATACTCCACAATGGAAGGATTAAAAGGGTGTTAAAATAGGCATTTTTTAGATTGAGCATTGCTGTCTTGGTGGCTTCCCCCCACCCTGTATGTTCCAAGTCTTAGCTTCATGTCATTAAGCTGTAACAGACTGTCATTGTAATACAGAAGGGATTTCGCCTGTTCTGTATCTTTGCTTCCAAAAAGCTTTGAATCCAACCCAAATAAATATTAATTGGAACTCTCTGGAGCTTCTGTTAAAGACTGCAGAGAGAAATGCAATCTTTTCTGCAGTGCTAGTATGTGCTGTCACCCAGAAAACAAGGAGTGTCACTTGAAAGAAAAGTAGTTTCGCTCATGTAATACTTCAGTCTTGAATGACTAGTCTTGCTATGTAACCATGGTCACACAAACTGGTTTTTCGAGCTGCACAACCAGAGTGTAGCCATTGACTGCAAAGACCTATCAAGAGTGTTTGCAAAACAAATACCATGCTGGAATAAACTGCTTGTTTCTGCTGTAACTCTTGCTGCTATGTAATTAAGTCTTTTGGGCAGATATGGGGACTAGAAAAATAGCAATGTGTACTTTGCCTCTGGTTTATATGTGCCAAATTTGGGGACTGGGGCAAAGGTGAAAAAGCAAAGATTTCATTATTGAAGCTCAACCATGAGACCATGCTATAGGTGTATATGAGCCTCTGTACTGCAGTGTATGTCAGTGTCCTGCTTCTAGGTATCTTCAAATTTTTTCTGCATTAAAGAGGAGAACCTGCAATATAACTTATGTTAATAGAAGTGAATCATTTAATTGTCCATCATGCTGTATTATCTGGGGTTGAAACACAAGCTGATATGACAGAGACTGGAGTAATTAATCTCAGTCTAGCAAATAATTTTCTTTGCAGTTCTTAATGTTACACACACAGTATGTTGTGTAATCTCACAGTTGAGTTAAAGGCTGAGTAATGGTAAATTCTGAAGAGGATGTACAAAATGCTTGGCTCCAGTGAAGTCCTGCTATGTAGTATCCTTCCATCTCTGTGACAATGAGTCAAATTCCCCCAGAACTGTCATGTTTCCCTTTACCAATGAGCTCCATAGGAAGGTTTCTTACAGGCTTTGAGTGGCTCTCTATGGTGACAGGTGTTTCTCTAAGTGCTGAACATTAAGTACTTGTGTCTTCATTTATTTGAAATAATTGTCAGCACTTCAGTGTGTCTGACACATATATTGGAGGAGTTAGATAATAGCAAGAAGATTGCTCCTCGGTATTACCGTTTGTGTGAGACACAATTCTTAATTGTTAACTGCTGTCTTCAGAGAATATTTCTTCCCTTGATAAAAGAAGAATAAAAGAATGACAATGTGATGTTAAACATAAACATTGAAATATTTTGTTGGGGGGAATTAAAGGAATTGGTTACACTCAAAGATGCAAGCCCTTGTAATGTTAAAACTTGCTGCAGAGCTGGGCAGATACATAAGGGTGCAGTATTGAAGTGGCTTAGAAACATTTGACCTCATGAATAGCTTGATGCGTTTTATATACAAGAGTTCCTTGCAGCATCCCTTAAAAATACTTATTTTCTTTCCAGACTGACTCCAAAGATTGGGTTCCCTTGGAGTGAAATCAGAAACATCTCTTTCAATGACAAGAAGTTTGTTATAAAGCCTATTGACAAGAAGGCACCAGTAAGTATATCTAGACTGAATTCCTGGATACTGCATACGAGCAACTAATGCTGTTTCATCTCAAAATAAAGTAGTCTTTGGAGAGGGTAAAGCTGCAGATATTCTAGGTGCAAAATGAGTGTTAGCCATGAGCAGACAGCTCTAAATACTCGCTTCCACGCTGCTGAAAGAGTAAAAGCCAGTTGACGACCGTGGTGATCATTGACCCTGAACACTAGGGTGAATGGCAGTATATGATTTCTGTGGAAGAACTGAAATGTAGCTACTGTGAATGTTGCTTTTCAGTACTTACAGATGTGTTTGAGGTTACTGTAGTAAAAAATTAGAAACTTACTTTGACCTGTTAGGAACATAAAGTGGAATAACTGGTATAGGTGGATCTCGTTCTGTCAGTCTTGTGAAACTATTGGAATAGTTGAGAAAGGCCTCCTCTTCTCTTCCCCCACCACAGTACTTGGCCTTGGTGGGTGAGTACACCCCTGAGAAATAATAAGCTGTTTGGCTTTGGCAAAAGGTGACGGCTTATGAATCTCTTTAACAGAAAAAGATCCTCCCAGTAGTTTAAAGGATACTCATGCACAATGTGCTGCAGGGCTTTCCTCCAGATAACCTGGCTTTTGAGGGAGAGGAGCTTCTTTCTGTGATGCTGTTAGTGAAAGCCAGCAAAACTCCAGAGAGATAAGAAGGTGGTCTTTCACCATGCTCCTCAATAGAAGAGCCTCTCGGGTGTGTTGTACACATTATAAAGTATTAACCTCCTGTTTATGGATCACAGCTTTGCATCTACTCCCCAAGAGTAAATCTGACTCAGTTTGAAATCAGAGACTTGCAAGAAGCTGATACAGAAAGGTGTTAACATTGAAAACCTCAGTTATGTTTCCTGCCTCTGCCGCAATTGCCCTTTTCCCTCTGGAGCTGAGTTAAAGCTATGCCGGAAAGAAGAATTTTTCTGGACAGTAATTCTGAGCGCTCAGGAAGTTGTGTGGGTCTTTTCATATGCTTGTGTCTCCTTTGAAAATGCAAGTAGTATAACTACGACAAAATACTCAGTCCACCCAAGATGTGGGTCGGAAGCTCCCTTTAATTTGGAGGATCCCACATGTCAGTGTTTAAATGGACTCTCATGTAATGGGTAGATCCTGTGGCATCTTGCCTAGAATAAGCTTTTTAATTTTTAGGCCTGTCTGCCCACACACTTCAATGTCTTCAGCACATTATCATTACAATATCAAGCTAAGTTACTGTGTGACTGGGGGAGACTGGGTATGAGGAAAGGAGGTGGGGATTCTGCTGTGTTATGTCAATGTTTTGTCCCTTGGTTATGGCTTTAAATGATAAACGCAGCCACCGCCTGTGCCCTCAGTATTTACCTCCACAGAAGTGATCCTTGCCTCAGGGTAGAACATGTTCATCACAAGGTACACAAACTGTTTTCAAAATTACTTGTCAGGTGGTTGGATGAATAGTTTACAGGTACAGCAGTGTCAGACCTGTACAGCTCAGAATGGCTTTGGCAGGATTTCTGAGGGTGGGAAACAACACACTGTGCTAACTGCCTCTTCTGCATCAGTGTGTGAACTGGAAAAATGCATTAAAGGAAATAAGTCATTGTCAGCATATTCATGGTCATCTTAATAGTACTTGAAGAGCTTTTCATTGTTTCTAATATAACTTCTAGCTTTTCCAGAGATAAAATTGTAGAATCATAGTGGTTTTATTGGAAGGGACCTTAAAGATCATCTAGTTCCACCTCCCCTGCCATGGGCAAGGACAAAAGACAGCCACAGCTTGTGCTTCTGAGCTCAGGCATTTAAAAACATGATTGCTGCTGCCATGCAGAATTGACACCCTGTTGTGCCCCTTCTCATTTCCGCCTCTTGCTAGCAGCAAGGCAATCCATGGGAGAGTGATTCTGGGGAATGGGTGCTGGTGGTAATGTTGCCTACTGCCCGTATCACCATCCTTGCAGTATTCAAGAACAAGCACGAAGATGCAGAGTTTATTCACTGTGTAAGTTGAGACTGTGTTGTAAATGTGTGGCTGTGGACTCAGGAAAAAACATCAGGCAGGTGATGACCTTGGCCCTCTGTATCCCTTTCTCAGATTGACTTCCAGGAGATCAGTCTGGTGTGTAGCCTTTATAAAAGCCTGGTTAGAACACAGATAACAAATTTGGGCTGTTCTTTTTGCTGAACCAACCAGAAATTTTAGAATATCTTGTGTGTTGTCACTGCCTGCAACCCAGTATTCAAAATAACCCTTATGTTTGCTGGTTCCAAAAAAATAGCTGCCATTTGACGTTCCGGTAACAGCATAGGTCTGCTTAACTAGGAAATGCCATGGAGAGGAAGGAATGACATTGGAAGGTGTTTCTTCTCTTTCTCTGCAAAAGAAAAAACTCAAACCAAACCCCCACAGATGGTGCCTTGAATATTGATTTAAACTGATCAGGAAATTCTACAGTTACTTTAACAGTCTGTAACACATTTTTAGTTTAATGCTTTATCTTCTGGTCACAAAACCTTGCAAACTGAAAAACTAATTACTCGGTACTAGAGATCCGTGAGTAGTTGTGCACCTGCCAACCCAGAATCTTCTGTGACAGTCTCCACAAAGGCTCCTTGAGATGGAGATTGTTAATTTTCTCTAACGGATACCTTTTCTAGAAGAGTAACTTGTCGATTCTATGTAGCCTTTAACTGAAGAATATAAATAACAATTGTTTTAGCTTCAGATGATATTGTCAGTCTCTACCACTATATTTAAGCGGCTTGCGTATGTCTTGATTACAGTGAAGTTAGTGACAAGATGCTGGGAGAAAGCACGCTTGGAAAACTGACTGTCAGGTCTCTCTTCTAGGACTTTGTGTTCTATGCCCCTCGTCTGAGAATTAACAAGAGGATCCTGCAGCTTTGCATGGGCAACCATGAATTGTATATGCGGCGCAGGAAGCCTGACACCATTGAGGTGCAACAGATGAAAGCCCAGGCCCGGGAGGAGAAGCACCAGAAACAACTGGAAAGGTGAGCTTAAATACAATCAGCAGAAACGGGGTGTCAGGGATGAATGCCACCAGTGCCACAGCAGGGCTTGGCAGGCAGCTGTACCTGCAGGGCAGCTGGCAGCAACATGGCTTTTGCAAGGAAACATGAAAGTAAAGGCACAGTGGGTTCTTACGTGGTGGTGCGCACCCAGAGAGAGCTCCTCCTGGATCCTTCTGGGTGTTAGGACCTGATTTATGTGTTGGACCAAGGGATGGTTGGGAGTAAGGAAGAAGCCTTCAAGAGTGCACGCGGGTACACTGGGAAGAGGAAAGAAGGGCTAGGAGACCTGTTACAAGCACAGAAAAAGGATTAGTGATTCCATTGGACTTCCACTACTGGCTGCAGGTAGCTTAGGGTTCAAGAAATCATGATGCTTTTCTCCTGTATGTGTGGCTTATTTGCCATCATTCCCTCAGTGCTCTTGTTCTTATACCTTCTTGGCTTCCCTTACAACAGAAGTAACAAAGTTAAATCTCTGCTGTACCAAGTAGATTTGCAGTACCCAGTCCACACTTGCAGTGCCAAGTCCAGATTTTCTCTCTCTGCATGTAGTAGCTACTTGGTATTCTAAATTTCTGTGGCAGGCAACTAAAATAGAAATGTTTTTGTGAAGTGGGATATCCAAAACTGAGCAAAAATTCTGAAGTGATGAAGGAACAAGCTAGATCTATTTCTGTCTTCTGGCTCTTGTTTTGTGGCAGTTGCTTCCCATTGAGCTAGCTGCCTGGAGAAATGCCCAGCCAGCATTCTTGTCTGGCTGTACCTTAGGTCTGAAAGTGAGCTTCAAGCATGAAATCTGTTTCTAACAGGCAACAACTAGAAAATGAAAAGAAGAAAAGGGAGACAATTGAGAGGGAGAAAGAGCAAATGTTGAGGGAGAAGGAGGAGCTCCTGGTGAGGCTACAAGAATATGAGGTGAAGACTCAGAAAGCAGAGAAAGGTAAAGTACTTCTACCAGACCATATGTATTGTGCTCCATAGCAGGGTTATATGGGTCACTACCGACACCTAGCCTAAACCCTGGTGACACTGGGATCTCTTGGCAAGGCTTACTGATACCTGTCTATGTGGATAAGTACACACATGCACATACTCATACCAGCCAAAGTATGAAAGTACTGTAAAATCTGCCAATTGTATTTGGGTAATGAAGGGCACTAACTCTATTTCCCCCTGTTGCCAAGAGGGTTTAAGTAGTTTGGCCTCTTCCAGCAGGCAGTGAGCATTCAGCTCTCAAGTACTTTTTACTTAACTCCTAACAGAAAAAGTACTTTTGGAAAGATGTCTTTCCAGTGAAAAGGAAGCTTCTGTTTCAGTGCAGTCTGAGACAGCAACATCTGGTCCTTGCAATTAAGGGCACCAGAATCATGTCAGTGCTGCAGGCTTCAGTACAAATATCTTGCAGAAAATTTAATCATGTGCAGCTGACTACTTCTGAGTTCAGTTACTTGATGTGTTATACAAATAATTACTTTGAGGTGCACAGTGAAGGGGTATTGCAAGCGGGAGTGAAGTGCTTGTCATGACTTCTGCAGTTACCTAGGAGACTGCCTGTAGTCCCTTTGCTTTGACCAGGCTTATGCACTAACCACATTGATTCATCTTGTTCCAGAGCTCTCAGATCAGATCCAAAGAGCCATTCAGCTGGAGGAGGAAAGGAGACGAGCCCAGGCAGAAGCAGAACGTTTGGAAGCTGATCGTTTGGCTGCTCTGCAGGCCAAAGAAGAGCTGGAGAGACAGAATATGGACCAGATAAAGAGCCAGGAACAGCTGGTAAGACCCAGTCATTTTGAGGATAAGAGATAGGGGTGTGTTACTATGCCCTTTGAGTAAGGTAAAGCCTTTTTCTCCAGGGACAAACACGGTGAAGTAGTAGACCATGTGATGACATCATTGTGGTACTGGTTTCTGTTATGAGTAGTCCACTTCTTAAGCCTTAAATTCTTATTCAGTCTTTATTACAGTGGAGTGTAATGCTTGGGTCTTTTCTCAGTCAGTAGCGTTTGTTTGCTCTGTGTTTTGTTTTTTTGAAGAGTCCTTGTAATTCCAATTTTATTATTCAACAGGCTACAGAGCTTGCAGAGTATACAGCCAGGATTGCACTTCTTGAGGAGGCAAGAAGGCGTAAAGAGAGCGAGGTTGAAGAGTGGCAAATCAGAGTGAGTATCAGCTTCACAAAGTTGCCCTGGAGCCCTGCACTTGACCAGAGCATACCACAGTGCATAGCCTGATATGACTTCTCTAAACATGTAGACAAACATCTGTAGGCCAAAAGAGAAGGGCAGACTTGTGAGGAATGTGCAATATGTCTGTAAAACATCTTTCTTCCAACAAGCCCTCAGTCAAAATTCAAAATTGAAGCCTTTATGAAACCTAAAAGTATAATTATAGTCTTGGATACATAGGGGAGAAGTGGTACATAGATTAAATGCCTCATTTATACAATGATGCAGTGTCTGAAAAGCATCACATCAATCAAGGGAAGATGCCACACTGCAGGTACCAGTCCTGAGGAGTGTGTGCTGTTGTCAGTGGCTTTCTGGCACCTGGGTTGGGAGAGTTTAATAATTGGATGCACCAACCCCAACCCATGCCAGGCTCAGCATGCCTGGTTCTCCCAGTGCCCTTTGGCAGGCGCTGCAGACTGGACATGAGGGCAGAACCTCTGCAGCATGGAATCTAACCTGCCCAGTATGTGATTGTATTAAAATGCCAACAAGGGAACCAAAGTTCTTGCTCTGTGGAACCTGTATCTACAGCCTACAGCTCTTCAAATGGAGTGCAGGATGAAGATAACTGTAGATTCCTGCAGAATTGTTCTTCCTAGAGTGTGTTGTGTTGGAAGATCCTTTGTTCAGATCCCCTGCTCATTACACAATTACACAGTGGATGATAGTACCACTAGCAAAAATGTTTTGCTTAAGACCACAACAGTGTGTCAACTGCAGAGATATAATTCCCTCTTCTTGCTTTTCATACTAGATTGAAAAAAGTGAGGAGACAAGTGTTAAAGTGTTCATTAAACTGGTGTAAAGCAAGAAACGCATTTAAAACTATTTTCGCTCTCTGCCCAAAGGCCAAGGAAGCTCAGGAGGATCTGGTAAAGACAAAGGAGGAGCTACAGTTGGTGATGACTGCTCCACCTCCACCCCCACCGCCTGTCTACGAGCCTGTTAACTACCATGTCCACGATAACTTGCAAGATGAGGGATCCGAGTACTCTGCCTACAGTGCAGAGTTATCCAGTGAGGGGATCCGCAATGATCGCAACGAGGAGAAGCGCATTACTGAAGCAGAGAAGAATGAGCGTGTGCAGAGGCAGCTGAGGGTAAGATAGTGGAGTAATTGAAACAATTGTTCCTGGAAAATAGACCACTTAAGTGCTTGATTAAGTACACAAAGCACAATAGCTTCTCTTCATTTACAGTTCCTGTAGGCAGTTGGAATTAAATACAAGATCTACAATGGTTACTGTCATTGCTCAGTCTTTCAGATTACTTATTCACATTATCCATGTGTTTATGGAAAGCATGTGTTGTATCTCCATCACCATTAGATCATTCTGTCCAGTCATTTAACAACTGACAGTTCTCACCAAAGAGCACTGCTGTCACCAGCCAAAAACTTCACATGCATAATCTGTATCTTCTGTCCTTTTATATTGCAGGCGCTGACAGATGAGCTGGCCCAGGCTAGAGATGAAAACAAGAGGACCCACAATGATATTATCCACTCAGAGAACATGCGACAGGGACGTGACAAGTACAAGACACTGCGGCAGATCCGGCAAGGCAACACCAAGCAGAGAATTGATGAGTTTGAGGCAATGTAGTGATGTTTGTAACAAGAAGGAAGGACTGTGGGGAAGGCAGATCTTAATGCTGTATTCTTGTTCTGGGGGGTGTTTTTGTTGTTTTTTCCCTGAGGAGGGGTCACTGTATGAGACATAACAAACGTTCTTTAAAAACCCCAAGGTGTTTGAATCTCCTTTTTATTCCATACCTCCTGTTAAATTTGGTATAGTTAAAAACTCATGGTACCACTGATTCTGGTAACATGCCCATGCCTTTCCTTAGTGCCAAAAGGCCTTAGGTCACATCTCTCTTTAAGCAAGCAGGTGCTGGATTCAGCTTGGTTTAAAACTAAGTGACTGTGGACAAATTTTGTGCCATGCATCTCTGTATAGTTACAGTGTAAAGTCCAACAGTTGCAAAGACAGGTTGTAGAACTCAGAATTCACAAGGCCTGTATGTATGTGTGTGCATGTGTGTTTATATACCATTTTTTTCCATTGGTCTTGATGCCCACAGCCTGTTCCCTACCCCATGCACACAGAAGAACTGACACCACCTCAGAACTGCTCTGTGTAGAAATTAGGCTTCTTCTGGTTGCTACTCTCAACTGGAGAAACTCTGCAGTGATGGCACAGGGACACTGATACCCTCCTCGTGTAACACCTAGGAAAATATGCTGTTGGAATCTAATACACTCCTGTGTTTGCATTCCAGCTTCATTACTGATCAGTTATAGTGTAGTATTTATATATATATTAAAACCACGCAGTAGCTTAAAGGGAAATAGTTTTGCTCTGTATATTTTGTTACTTTTCAGATTAAATAAGTCTTGCATCTGTAAAAATACCTAAACAATGCTTACTCTGATAGTGCATTAACTGATTATTTGCTACAAAGCATTATTTGTAAAGATCACTTTTTTACTAAATGAAAACTTACCATGTACTCATGATCCAATAGATACAATTTTACTGCACCTATTTTTCTAACAAATTTTCTAATTTTTTTAAATGTTTGATTTAAAGTTTCAGACTCCAAAGATGAAGGGACTGCTTCTGTATATCACAGTTGTATTCTCTCTAGTAGAGAGCATTTCTGTGACCATTCCTTCCCCTCCTAAGTTTCCCCTTTCCTTGAAAATCTGTTAGAAAGTGAGATACAGTATGTTGTCAGCTCTTCCATTTATGCCATCTCTGCTGCTTTATACTGGAGTTGAATTGTTTGCTGCTGCAAATAAAAAAACCACACATCTAAATAAAAGATCTGCAAAGTAACAAAGGATTTGGAGTCAAGTGGTTCTTCTATGGGGCATATTTTGTATCAGGTGTGCATTTTCATCTAGTTCCTGAGCTTAGCATATAACTCCCTGTGTCTTTAATTTTTAACTCCTTAAAAGCCACATTACCTGGGAAGGAAGAAAGGAGGGTACAGTCTGTAATGGCTTAAGGTATGTAACAGCAGTACTTGTTACAGTTGTGTATATATAACGTTTCTGCTGACTGTAACACTACAGACACAGCAGCTGTGCCTTAAGCTTACATGAATAAATGATAACCCTAGCTAAACTGTTCTGTGTGTCATATGGATCAGACTTGTTAATACTGCCTTACAGCTGGTAAGAGTAAGGAGCTTAGTCCAACCACACTTTTCTGTTAAGTGCTGTCCCTCAGTCTTGCTGAGGAGTGCAGGACAATTCCTTCATATAAAACATCAAGATGAGAGTGAAGGCAAGTAACTTTAAGGTAACAGTTATTTTTCTCTAAGATGTATTCCTATCTGTGATTAAAGAATGACAGTTCTATGCCCATAACTAGAAAGCTGCATTTCATGTGGCTCCTGTTGCTTTGTCACCACAATGCATTTCTGAGTTTGTCACTCCGAAAGAAACCTTGTACTCCAGATAGACACAGATAACAAAGCCTTAACCTTTGGAGCAATAAAACCTCACACACTTTGAAATGTACAACTCTGTTCCACAAATGCTGGACTAGGTACACTTGCAATGTACCATTCCCCAGACCTGAAAGGCACATGCCACTTGAATTGAAAGCTTCACACATGGGGAAAGCTGTTGTGCAGTTCTCTTATGATTTAAAGTTTTCCTTGTTTGAATGCAGCACAAGTGTAAAGTCCGTCCATGTGTTTGGGCTGCAGAGTACTTCCTGTCATTGGAGCACTGACTGAGAAAGGGCTGTAGAGCCAAACCAATCCACTGCAACAAAGCAAAAGGGAAGGGCACAGTTACTTTTCACTTGGTCATACTCAACTAACTAGACAACAACAGACCAGCTTCTTTAGCTGTTCTGTGGCTCTTAAGGCATTAATTGCAATAAATTGTTGTATTTTGAAGCATTATTTAAATCCTGTTAAACTAGAATCCCTTACTAAAGAATTCAGCCTGCAGCAAAGAAAGTTTCTGGTTATATGTCTGAAAGCAATGGAGCAAGCATGTGTATTAATAATAGCAGCATGGCACTAAGTCTTGTGCTGCAGTTCATCTCCAGTCACTTTAATGCATTGCTAGGCTTAGAGCTTGAATAGTCATCTTTCACTCAGGAGCAGGTAGCTCCTACTCTGGCAGAAAGGAAGATGCTGGGTAGGACAATCAAGGAGTTCACAAGGCAGCTGGCACAGCACTGAGTTATTACTAGCGATGATACTCCCCTAAAAAGTGTGTGTTGATAGCATAACAGTGTCTGAGCATCAATCTTTCTGAGCCTTTCATCTCAGAACTCTGGGAAGACAGACTCCATGGGGCAGTCTTCAAGTGATAGGGGTTCCCTGCTCAATTAAAAGTGAAGTGGGGCCTATTCAGTGAGCAGAGAGCTGCTCAAAAATTTCTCAGCCTTGAGAGCAAGCTTCCTCACTTGCACATACATTAGAACAGAGCCCAAAACTCAGATGTGCAATAGCCCCTTCTGAGCAAGTTTCACTCTCTGTATCTCCCACTGACTGGATTGTTTTGTGGATGTAAACTAATAGGAGTCTAGTAGGTCATTAGTTCTTGTGCTTCCTTTTTATTAAATAGTATTTAAAATTAACCATTGCATAGGAAACAGCTCAAGGAACCAGTCTTCAAAATTTATAGAGCTCTAGATGACTTAATGCCACACAGCTTTTCTATGCCTGCCTTAGCATGGCCAGGCTTCAGTCCTGTAACTTACCATGTTAACAAATGGCTTTCCTGAAAACTCCCACTGACAGCCTTGAGCTTTTGCAAAGACCTGAACTAAAGCGCATGCAGTGTTTCTTATGGGATCAAAGCCCAAAACTGCAAGGCACACAGCAGCAGATGATAAATAGCACAGTGTAAGTATTATTTAGAATCTAAAGTAAATGAACTTTTCCCAAATTGCCTTCAATTTTTCATGATAAAGAACCTACATGCACCAAGTGTAGCTCCTCCTAGGAACTGATCGTTTGAGCTGGAAGTTGACTGGTCCCAGACAGTCAAGTGTAGACATGACTGCTGCAGCTGAGCTAGGGTCACACCATCAAAGACAAACAAGTGATTTCACTGAGGACAGGCTTTTCTTCCGGACAGGAGACTTCTGCTTTACCTCTGGTTGGTCTGGAAGGATAAGACAACTTCCCCAAAACAATGAGAGTTCAGCAAGGTTACTGATTTCTCAACCAGAAAACAACATTTGCAATAATCAACTAGGGCCCTTTGGTTTGCTTCAAATAGCACAAAAGCTCAGCTTAAGTGCAATGTAGAACATGGTGCCAATGTGTTTATTTTGGGACCTGTTCCTTTTCCTTGTCTGCCTTCAGCATGGATGCAAGTAGGCTCTTCTAGTCTGTTTTCCTTTTGCTGTCACTGACTGCTGAAGAAATCTTTACTCCCTGTTCTGTTACCCAATTCTGCCCAAAACCTGCTTTTCAACAGATAAATTTCTGGCCCATTTCACTGAAGATCCGTGCCACAAACAATGAAATGGCTTTATGTGATGGTGAAAATGTACCCCAGTATCATACTTCCAGTGGCATCTGGTGCCAGACAGTAAGAAAGTAAAATGATCCCACATACAAGTTACTCGGCACACCGAAGAAAAATTCAGTCCTTCTTTTAGAATGAAAAGTATAAAGCTTTCCTTTTAAATGTACCCAAAAATATATTTAATTCTGCAAAGGCACGCATGAAAAACAAAAATTAAAATACTCTCTTGATTGGCACTACCCCAACCCACCCCCAATATCTAAAACAAGGTACTTAAACTAGTGACCTCTGAATTTTAATGACATGAGCCACTGCTGAAGTTCCATTCAGGACCCAAAGAGCCAGTGGGACCCATCACTGCACTGCTCTGTGGCTGTTGTGCAGACACCCAAATGTCACCATTACAAGGAATGTCTAAGAGTGTGGACAATGTCACTTTCAGTGGCCAGACTCCTACTGAAAACATGTTAACACATACCTTCACACAGAATGTGTATGACATTTTCTGTTTGAAGTGTTAGGTCTCATGCATACCCTATAACAAATGGATTTGGCATTGCAGCAGCTCTCAGCACGGGCAAGTTCTTGGCCCCAGTTATCACAACCTGAAGCTGGCAGCTGGGAACACCTTGGTCTTTTCCTCCTGCAACGAGAGCATTTATCACATGAAATAACCAATTAGTTTAGCTGAAAGCTTAAGATGTTGCTATCAGTAAGTAGGAAAATGCCTAAGTGGTACTACTGAGATAAGGACTCACAGTGCTAACACAGGATAATTTGGATCATTTGAAAAATTTTAACCTGTTTGTACAGTCACACACTCCCCAAAAAGGCAAGCAATGAGTAGCAGGTTGCTTCGTCATTCCTGGTCCAAAGACCGAGCTTTCTGATGTATTTGTATAAAGTAAACACAGGGCAGGACCTACAGGAGTGTTTCTCTGAAACAAAGCCAGAAACAGGAGAAACAGCCAAATCCAGTGTGATTCCTCTCTTCTATTACAGCTCTAGTTATAGAGAACCAATACACTGGCACACACAGGGAGGCAAAATTAAAGGAAGTTGGTAATTTTTAGGTCATTTGGAAAAGAAAAGGAAACAAAACTAGCCTAACAGCTAATTATGTCTTCATAGTGGCCTCTACCTTATGCTGTGGTCCTGACACTTGAGAGAGTTAGTAGAGCTCTGAACCTCTGTATATCTCACTATGATCTAGGGAGGCAATTTTCCAGTGAGGTTGTCCTATCCCTCCTGCCAAGGTGTGTTTCTTTTACTCCACCAGTGGGTACTTGCTCTGACACACTACAGCAATACTTAATATATCTTACAAGTCTTTCATTTCCAAAAACTGAATCCTGACTGTACATTTTGAACCTACACCTTCCAAGTGAAACAATCTCTCTTAAATGAAACCACTGGAGGAAGCTAAGGGTGCTGGTTGGTGTCCTTGCAGCCATTTCTTTTCCACCTTTTCCCTAAATTGGCAGACTCCACCTTGGGCATCAAAACTGCACCGCCTCCAGAACAAGGTCTACTAGCAACACTATGACTGGCACAAGCTTCCTGAACAGCTGGTTGCATCATTCTGCTACCACTACAATGTGCAGCTTTTGTTGGCATTAAAAAGAACAAAAAAGATGAAGTTGGCAAATGTTTGGATCTCAATTAATTTGAAATATAATACACCACAAACTACTATTTGCAGTAGCTGTTATAAACCCCATACAGGCATATTACATTGACACATTGCTAGTCCCTCATTGATATCAATTATTTTCTAGCCAAGGGATTCAGCACACATAGTGATGCATGCTGAAGCATTTTATACCTTCAAACTGGAAATTTTTATACTGAGCTGGTGCTGACAGTCTTGCAGACACAAGGAGTTCACCACTGTACTTGATAAGATCATGTTCAGGCTTTTCAAGCTGAAGAAAGGAACACACAGAAATTTGCATTACTGCAACCATTCTATTCCACATCATTCTCAAAGTTTATGTTTGCAACATGCCCCTCTTAATGGGCTGGGTTGACAGCATTTTTCCCTCCAGTGATCTCAGAAGGGTGATATTTTTCATAGCTTTTGCTACATCTTGCTTTTAAGATATAACTAAGCACAAAAAATAAGAATCACCTTGGGCTTGAGCTGGTACCAGCTGAACAACTGCATTGAGTCCTCTTGAAAATCCCATGCTGCCAGTGGAATCACCACTTCCCCCAGAAACACCCTGTATTTGAGTGCTCCTGCATGCCACACGGAGATTTGAAGCTGCCGACTTCCCAGCTGGGAGTATTCAATCTTGTACTGGCAAGATAAATATTATTTAGAGGGTGAATGCAGGCCCATGCCCATAACCAGGCCAGCCACAGCATGGCTGAAGGCGCCTGGATACAGACAGACCCATGCTGTTTGAATGCACTTTGCAATCTGCTTATTACTCCACTATTTAAATGCTAAATAACACTCATCTGAATATGAAATAACATTCCAGGAATACCTTGACCTGCCTTGCTAAAGATTCTGGTTATTAATTCAGAACTTGAAATAATTCTAGCCCATTTTTACTGGTGGGGGTTTTTGGGTTTTTTCCAAATCTCCATCTGTTATACACTCCAAGCAGAATTTGGCTATTCTGGAGGCCAGTTCAAAACTAAGACACCTAACAAAGTTGCTCAACCTCCATTCTGGTCAGTGGACATCTACTTAATGCAGTCAGCAAGCAGAAAGACATAATTCAGCTGATCACTAATTACAGCCCTGATCTGTTCCCAAAACATAGTTAGAGCCTGTTGAGACATTGTTGGGTATCTAATATACAAACATAAGACTGGCAAATGTGATACCCAGCCTAGAGGGAACCTACATCCACCTGGGCTGGAAGCTGGAGGCAAGGACATCGCTACCCACACTTAGGCTGCTGAATCACAGGCTGGGAACTAATCA
The DNA here is from genome assembly GCA_017639245.1 of Myiopsitta monachus. Classification (NCBI taxonomy): domain Eukaryota; kingdom Metazoa; phylum Chordata; class Aves; order Psittaciformes; family Psittacidae; genus Myiopsitta; species Myiopsitta monachus. The sequence goes on along the minus strand of CM029925.1, from coordinate 48,829,731 downwards.
CCCTGGGAACTAATGGAACCACACTAATCACCCTGGGCTCCAGTGATTCTCAAGAGCTCTTACACATCTCTCACACATGGAGCTACCCAAATGTAGGCACCTTAACTTGCAGCTGAATCTCACAAACTTGGATCTTGGTGTCACGATGTAGATAACCTGCACTAGCACTGTGATCTTCTGACCATTTCTACTACTCTGGATAAGCTAATAATTAAACTAACTCAAAAGATTTCTAACAAAACTATCTTCGGTGTTCATAGAGCCAGTTCAGACATGGCTCTCACTTTCCCTTTTTCAGTTCTGCATTATTTGGCATAGAAAAGGGATTATAAAATTAGGACCAGTTATTCCAACTTCAGGTTCTTTTTTCTCCCAGCTTAAACCCTATATACAGACTTCAGGCTACATAAGAATTATGTACATTACTTAAATTTTTTGTTGTTGCTACTGAATTTTACAATGGTCTTTTCAAACATATTGCTTGTTTCACTTACTAAAAATTCTTCCTCATATGTACCAAAAGATGGGGGTAACACTGAAGCTTTTGTGTCGTTCAAGGACCAACAATACAAGCTTTTCCCTCCATTAACTTTTTTTCTTATCTTTTCCAAGACAACATATTACTGAAGTCATCATCTTATGTACTACTGCAGCTCATTAACACACACACACACACACACAACAAAAAAATAAATCTATTTGTAGTGATCCAAGTACAGAACTGGAGCGGGGAACAACAAAACTTTTCCAGCCTCTTCCAGGTGGCAGTACTCAGCTTCAGCTTCACATTTCATTAAGTGTCTATGAAGTAAAAATAATGACTTCTATTTTCTACACACAGATCTTACAAGGATGCAAGAAGTAATATTGCAAGGCATTAAAGTATTAAAAGCACAACTACTGCTGCCTGGTGGGATTCTTAATGTTTGCAATTAGAACTACAAAGAGATGGCCTGGCATCAATTGCACAGGGAAAAGGAAGCAGTCAATGTTTTAGAGCTGGTGGAATTCAGTTAGCATTCAGCTAACTCCTGAGACACACTCCCAGTGGCATTGACAAAGGGCATTGATTGAAAGGGATACTTGTGTAAAATTAAAGCTACTCTGCAATGCACCCAGTTTCCAAATGTACAAAACCCACAAACATCTATGGAAGACACTTTGTTTTCCCAGAAGGTAACTCAGAACAACATGGAATTCATTAGTAATGCTTTCATGGACAAAGGCAAACTCTTTTAATAATTTGCAATTTACTATTGTAACTCCGAAAGCATTTTCTCTTATTTGGACTGAAAACCATATTCTTCTTCAATTATTGTTGTCAGTGACTCTTAGATTCGCCCCATCAGGACAATTCTGTACCTGCAGGATTGTACATTACAAAAAGAAACATTATCCTGAAAAAACACACTTAGCAGCACGCAATTGCAAACAGTACCTTCAAAGTCTCATCAAATTCTGGATCCACTGTTCTCTTTTTGACAGTTGTCTTCCTCTTACTCTGAGGAGATTTATCAGGAAGTAAATAAACCTTAACATACCTTGTAGAGAGAAGGATATATGGAAGGTAACCAGAGAAAAGGGTTGGTGAGAAGCAAACAAAGAAGAAAAATGAGTTTTTCCTTAATTCTTGAACAAATTTTCAGACTATAATTTTCCAAGTAATACAATGGTAAATTACAATTTATATCCTTTCTCAGTAAAAACAGAGGCTATAAAGATCCCTGTATACCATTCAGCTAATATGTTTCAATTCTGATTGTGAAAGAATCAGTATGTGAATAGGAATCTTCTGTTTTCATACTCTTGGGGTCTCATAAAATAGCCACCAAGGGAGTCACCTTGTCAGCTGTAGTGATGGTTTTGTGATGAAAATAAACTGCGTATTATATGGTCAAGAAAAAAAAATATTAGCTCAATTAAATTTAGGATCATTGCTGCTTGTTCATGTTTCATCTCATTTTTACAACATCAAGTACCATGTAGCAAAAAAAAAAAAAAAAAAAAAGGTGTAATCACACAAATAATACATAATAATTCATAGCTGTTACAAATGTTACCCATTATAATAGCCACTATAGTGAAAGTAGGAGATTGTCTGAAGTGCTGAAAATTGCATTAACATTGATTCAAGGAAACCCACTAAAAAATGTCCGGAAGCTGAATCAAGCTTCCAACGATTCCTACCCAAAGTTTCTTATGTGTAGGTCATGTGAGCATTAAATATTTGCCTTCATGAGAGTTCAGTGGGCTTGAGTTGTGTTATTGCTTCAAAACTGAAGAGTATTAGCAACAGAGAGTGCTTGCTCACAGCTTGGCAGGGAAAGGAGTGATTGTGAACATAAAACTAAATATTTTTTAACTATGCTTGTATACTATTCAGATATTATGATTAAAACCAATTTTAAAACAGCCTCTTGATTAACTTACTCAAAAGAAAGATCAGCTGTACCTCATACTGTCAGTGCAGAGCTTACACATCTTCCCTATTCCTTCCAAACTTATCCGTAGGCAATAACTTTTTAAAATACCCAGGTACTAGAAGTTTTAGCCTCTTGCTCTACCACCCCAGACCAATGTAATTAAAAAGTAGCCAGTCCAGTCAACAAGCTAAATAATTCAGTAGGTTTTAAAAATCAGCTAAAAGTCTGCTATCTGGCAAGTGTGTTAAGTGAATACACTGACTGTACTTTTTCCGTTGGCTTGGAAACCAACAGAAGAATATAAATACATACCAACAGAGAGTGTAATGTTTATTACACAGCACTTCCCACATTGCCTTTCAGGCTTCCCGCAACTGTTTGCCTGGCTTAGTTACCAGAAGACTCAAAGAACCTTGAGCCACTTCGCATGTGCTCCCAAATTGCCCTGCCTCACAAGCTGCTGTTCCAGAGAGACTCTTTTAATCACCAAGCTCGTCTTTATGAACACCTTCTGTAAGGTGTACAAAAACCATGTGCCTTCTGGGTGAAGGTGACTGCAAGTATGTATATGTAAAATGGGCTGGTATGTATGTTGAATGTTCTGAAAGTGCAAATATAGCATACCATGCTATATCAATCACAACATACAGAAATATCTTAAACCCAGAATATTTTCCTTGTTTTTTTTTCCTGCTTCTCTATGAAATACTTGCAGGTTACACTTCTTCTCTTCTCCATAAGCCAGGTTCTTGCACCTCTTGATACAAATTTCTAAGATGCAAACTTTGAAGATATATCTCATGGCAAATTCTATTTCCCCCATGACATTAGCTTTGCCAAAATTTCCAGACTCAGTGCAAGTGCTGTTAAGACTATACAAACTCCCAAGAGAAAAGACAAATGTTTGGGGAAAATAGCTTCAGATCAAACAGGTCAAGACAGGCATTTTCCTCAAAGGTCAGCATCCTTACAGACATGACTGTAGAGCTACTGCAAACCAAGAAGAATTAAGGTAATCTGTAGAAGACATCCTATCGCTTCCACAACAGCCCTGAAAATTATGACTGTAATTATAATTTTACTGCTCTGCCTTTTCCTCTCTGTAAGCTCTCCAGGCTAAGAAAATGCTTTCTTAGATAATATCTAGATCTAGGAATTGTCTCCAAATAAAACTCCTATGTGGCTTACCAAGAGAAAAATGGGATAAGTGTCTGAAAGGAAGAGGAAAAAAAAAAGTCTCTGAAATACAAGGACATACAAAACGTTGAACTAGACTGTTTTTAATACATAGCTCATAGTATGGTACACTGCCGAGATATTAGGTTCTATCATGTATTAAAAGAAACAAAAGTGGCCTTGCACATCCAGTAAATTTTCTACAATACGTCCCAATTCCATATGAAAATGACATACTCCATACTGCCGCAGACAGTTCAGGAAAGATTAAAATACAAAGATACCCAGTTGTTGTACGTTGGTGCATAAAGAAGGTATTCCCTAGCTCACCTCAGCCACTCTGTGCTCCTTTTACCTACTTTCACCTATGGCGCAAAGGTTTGAACACTGTCCATCAATAGATAAACATCATTTGCATGTGTGGAAGGAAGAGACTATAATCCTTTCTGTGGCCCAGCACAGACACGTAACTTTATGATGCTATCTAGACTTCAACATAACATATTATCAAATCAATCAAAATAGTTTGGTCTCCATTCATTTATAATGATATTCTTTAAAGTTAGCCCTAGAAACCTTTTGCATAGCATATGTCATACGAACACAATTGTTGTTGTGATTAATCTCACAGCAACACTGCCCTAGATTTCCAAGATATGTGTTAGATAACAACTCCCTCTGAAAATAAAAACCAACCTGCATGGCAGGGGCTTGGAACTAGATGATCTTAAGGTCCTTTCCAACCCTGCCTATTCTATGATTCTACAATTAACCAACAAGCTCTACATTGCACAGCCAACAGCTAAGAGTGCAGAGTAGTGTTTAGAAGTTCATATCTCCCTCCCATGCAGAAACTCTTCCTCCTTCATGCAGCTTGCCAAATATTCTTTTTAAAATTTACATCAACAGCCTAATCAGATTAAAGCAGCTACCTATGCTATCTTGTAAGATCTAAGTAACACACAAACTTGACAAAAGAAGGGTCAGAGCACTCAGTGCTTACTGAGGAAGTCACAAGAAGTGTTGGGACTGTTTTGACCTGATGCTTCTTGCATGTAATCTTGCTCCCTCCATGAGATGCACATCAGTGTAATCAATCTCCCTTGCAGCTCTGTTCTTTCACTCACTGACATTTTTATTCATCTGAAGAGAAAAGGCTTAGTTTCCACCAAAATTCTTCATGATAAAGGAATTGCAAACAGATTTTTGTCTTAGCTTATATGTCCTAAAAAAAGTTCTGCGAAGTCCCCAATATTTATTCCACAGAATCTCTTAATTATTTAGAAAGCTTGGATGTGTGTTCTGATTTATGATGTTTGGACTGAATACCACTATACACCTCCATCTGATCACGAGTCACATGCATTCAATGCAGAAATCATTCATTCTTTTGGGTTCAGTAAAGAGGGATTAAATGACTTCATGTATTGCACTTCTGCTGGCATGACTGAAAGCAATTTCATCTGATATTTTGGAAGATACATTTTCATGGAGTAGTCATCAATATCCAACACTCATAAAGAGAAGTTTAACGGAACTTGACCTTTCCCCTCATAAGATAGTAGAAAATATTTCAGTTTTAAGCCTGGGCTCTCTATAGCCCAGCTCAAATGGCTGCCATTAGAACCACAACTGTTGCCCAAAACTTACCCATTTGTCAGCTTGACACCTTGACTCCACAGTGCAGTAAACTATGAGCATTCAACAAGGCCCTTGTGAGGATTTATACTCACAAGTGTGAGTATAAAGTGAGCAGGCTGCTTTAATTTTGATTACCTAAAAGTCATTTTTGTTTCCTTCTTTACATCAGTCATGGATTCTTTGGATACTTCACCCTGCTTAACCTCATCACTAGTACAGAGAAATTACTTTCCACAGTCAATTATAGAGGCTTTAAAGCATGTGCTGAATTCATTTATAACTGGCTTCCTTCTCTCTCATTTGCACTATTCAGAATGCCATCTATCAGAGGATTATTCAGTGCCATCCCCTAAACCTGTGAACTGCTCCCCTGGCTTCCATCATTGTCAGTTTCTTCTTCAATTCACTGGCATTCTGACTTTCGAATTTCCACTGACATTTCCTTTACCATAGCTCTTACAGAATAACAAACCCCTTCCATTAGATGAAGTTTTAAGAGAAAAACTATTATTCAGTTAGAAAGAACAGTGTTCACAATTCCAACCCTATAAAAAGGGAAAAATGTTATTACATTTGCAAAATCAGAGGATGCTGATCTATCAATTATTCATTATTAATGGATATATCCATCAATTATCCATTATGAATTTGATTGGACTTAAGCTTCAAAAAGTTCAGTGCTACTCTGAAGACTGTGCTAAAGGCAGTTAGTCTTTCATCAGATACAAACTCAAGTAAAAGTCTTCTTTCATTTTGTAATATAACCAAAAATACACCAGCATTTTGCACAAGATCTGAGCTTTTATATCTGCTCCCATTAGATACCTATTCTGTTGGGCTTGTATGCTTCACCCTTTAACTTACATGTTTTTTGCCATCACAGAATACTGCATCACTTGTAGTACTCGTTACTATGCTTTCTTCCTCCTTGCAATTCCTTTTGGTCAGAATTTCACTGTCATTTTGGGCCCCAGTAATGAGCTGCTGAAGACTAGGTATACTTTTCATCTGTAAGAAATCCAGCAAGTAATTGGGAGGGAAGAAGAAGAGGGGTGTGTGGTGATTTTGTTTGGTTTTTTGTCTGTTTGTTTTAAGAAAAATGCCCTGATTCCTTCAGGAATGCTATCCTATCAGAAGAAAATTCAGTAAATTGCTGCAATTCACTCTGATCAACGTCACACAGCTGGCACACTTTCAAAGACAATTTAGTAACTCCATTGAATTATTAATTTGATTTGCAACTCTCCTATCCCAGCTATTAGTATATCCATAATTTTCCAAACGTAACACAACCTAATCTAAGGATCAGTACTGCAGCAATTACTAACAACACTCTACTAATAACAGACCAAAAGTAGCGATATACTAATAAAAGACCTTATTAGTCTTTAACAAACCAGTAATTTTGGGAAAGAAAAAAAAACAACCCAACAAAACCTTCCCTCCAGGAAACTCAAAATCGTATTTTGCAATATGCATGACACATGCCCATGTCTACCTATGCAAGAATGAATGCAAGATGAAAGAGACCTGGAAATAGAAACAGACTCACAAGTTCTTATTTAACTTTGATTATAGATGAAGTTTATATTTGAGGTGTTTTTGACTTTGCTTTGACTATGTCCATCCTCTTTTCCAATTTTCCCATGAATAATACCCTGATAATTTGTGAAAAATTAATATATAGTAGCAAATCTCCTTGAGATTTAACTTCAGCCACCTCTGTTACAAGTAACAACAGTTAATAGAATGAAGTGCTGAAAGACCAATACATAAGGCTAGAAACAAGCTGAAAATAGATTTTAGCTCATTCTGGCACACCACCACCCCTGGATAAAACAAATTATGAAAAGTACACTCATAGTTCAATGGGTAGGAAAAGAGTGAGGTCAGAAGCTTTACACAGTTAGGAGCTAATAAAATAATTTCTTAAAAATAATTTATAACAGGGATTACCTGAAAGACTGGAAAAAACATCGTGCAATTGAACCAACAAAAAGGACTGCAATGTATTTGCATAGAAGAAATTACATATATTTAACAAACCTGTGAACCCCTCCCACACAATCAGCAGAAAGCACTAAAGAATGAGGATAACAGAGGAGATGATATATTGACATTACTTCTGGAATAAAAAAAAAAAAACAACCAACAAATCAACAAAAAACCCCACCCCAAACCACAGATGCACTAAATCCAAACCACTGGTCTGTTATTATACACAGAAATTGTTACATGTAGTAACTGCTCTACTTTAAGAATAGATGTAATAATTCATTAAATTCTCTTCTGAAAAGGAAATGGACAGATAACACTTTCAGAATAGAGTCTCATAAATTCCTAAACCATCATATTTCTCAGTAGAGAAATTGTCTTTTGCTTTATAAAACCTGAAACACCACAAATCTCACTTGCTAACCAAAACAACCTACTACACACCAAATTTTAGCTTCTACTTATCAGAAAAGACTTCTCTATTGTGTTAAACAGAACATAAGTAATTGACAAGGCAACGTAACTAACAGCAATAAACTATCAGGTCACGCAAGAAGAGTCTCCCCTAGCCCAGCTCTAACATCTGAAGCAGCATGCATCCACTGTCACAGGAGAGGTAACCCACAGCTACTAACACACCACAAACAGCTTCCAAAGCTTCCACACATCTGCTTGCTCCCCCAGTGAGGCTCTTCCTTTAGTGAGCTTGGAGATTCTGATGGAGACAGGCCTAGAAAACACTATTCAGTTAACTTCCTAAATCCAGATTTTACACTGGCTGCTAGTTCTTGCTGTGGGATTGTTTATTTTTTTCCACTATTATTGACGTTAAATATAACTTTTTTCAAGTTTAATGAAGAATCAAGCTCTGAACAGATCATATGGAAAACTTCCTAAAGAAACAGATAATGCTTTTGAGACTGAAGTGATGCCCCAGTCTTACACCCTGCACATTCAGAATGGCAGAGTTACAGCTATTACTTCACAACCATTCCTGGAGAAAAACACACACTTTCTAGGCAAAACCACCCCGCTGTTTTGATGCATTCTCTGAAAATGAGAATTCTTTCTGCGGTGGAAATCATAGCAAGTAAGATTTATAGAATCATAGAATAGTTAGGGTTGGAAAGGACCTTAAGATCATCTAGTTCCAACCCCCCTGCCATCAGCAGGGACACCACACACTAAACCATGCCACCCAAGGCTCTGTCCATCCTGGACTTGAACACCACCAGCGATGGAGCATTCACAACTTCTCTGGGCAGCCCATTCCAGTGCCTCACCACCCTCACATGAAAGAATTTCTCCCTTATATCCAATCTAAACTTCCCCTGTTTAAGTTTGAACCCGTTACCCTTTGTCCTATCCCTACAGTCCCTCATGAAGAGTCCCTCCCCAGGATCCTTGTAGGCCCCCTTGAGATACTGGAAGGCTGCTATGAGGTCTCCATGCAGCCTTCTCTTCTCCAGGCTGAACAGCCCCAACTTTCTCAGCCTATCTTCATACGGGAGGTGCTCCAGTCCCCTGAGCATCCTCGTGGCACATAATTTTTTTTTTATAAATGTGAGTAGTTGTTTTGCAAGCGTAATTTAAACCAGGTCCTGTTTCTAAAATGAAGTCATAGTTTTAGTAAGGATGTAAACAGCTACCCTTACTGAAGGAAAACAAAGATGGAAAAGAAAAAAAATAAATGGAAGAATAATGCAATACTGCCATTGACAGAAATGCAAACTCATTTTTAGAATCACAGTAAAGATAAAAAAGCCATCAGATAAGTGCAGGGACAGCTGAGTAAAATTTCCTTAATATTAAGACCCCCAAATCTCTACATGTCAAAGATGGCATTTACAAGAAAAAAAGATCAACAATAATTCTAGTAAAACTAAAATTCTAGCATAAATATAGTCTAACTGGTTTGAATGGGGCGAAAGCTCCACAACTCAGAGAAACAGTGCTCTGACACACAAAGCCCATTGAAATCTAGCTTTCAAATTCTGTAACACAAAAGAGGACATAAATTAAGTACCAAGCCTTTAAATGAGTAATTAAAAAGCCACCCAAATAATTTGTAATCTCCTACTAGTCATTTCTCAAGCCAAAGAATCCATACTCATCTTTAAACATGACAGGCTGTGTGTGATCAGCATACAATGCAACATAGCTTTAGTTCATATTACCTCCAACTGCTATGTTTTCTGCTGCATTAAAAGAGCAGTGCTCTGCCAGTCGAATAAAGCCACACTGAAATGTGGTTTGCCACAATGAAAGCAGCACTCCAGCACTTAACAATTGTTGCCAGTTTTGTTTACAATATAATTGCATACAAAAATACCAGAACTAATTTCAGAGAGTTCACAGACCTTGCTGGGCCAATTCAAACCACTAGTCCATGCGGTCTGACATCCTGTCTTCCATTTATCAATACCTAACACCTCAGAGGAAAGTGAAAAGTGTGCACCAAGGGAGCTGTGAGGAGTATTTACCATGAGGTCTGGCCCAAAGCAAAAGCTTTTCTCAGCATCTAATCCAGGCACTTAGCAGACCACATTTACCTCATTCAGATGAACAAGGCAATTCAGTAAGCACACACTATGTAGAAAATTAAGTGTGGCCAAAATTCAGTCACTTGAGAGGTAAAAGTGCACAGCACAAAAATCTTCATTGTAACTTTAAAGCAGATATGTGACATCATCTTCAGCCCTGCATGATTTGTGGAAAAACTGATTACTGGATTTTTCTCAAACTTCTCAAGAAAGCACTGAAAGCTAGAGACTGTAACCAAAGCAAAGGGAAAAGGTAAGTTGCCCAACAAGTAACAGCAGGCAACATTTTCTCCTTGCCAAATTAAAAAGTGCTCAGAAATTGTTAGGATGGGTTTTGGATGGTCATAGCTTGGCAGCAACAAGAGGGGCAGGAAGAGGACAAAAGACAGAGCACCTCCCAGCAGCCCAACAATCACACAGAGCAGACAGCAATCAGCTTCAAGAGAAACTGAGCAACTGGGAGTGAAATGACGAACTCCCTCCCTGTATGAGGGTCTTTGTAAAATCTCAGTCTAACATTTCAGCTGTCGGATGAGATCAAGTGTTCAGACTCAGTCAAAAACCTTGTGAAGTATCAGAGTTCTGGCCACAGCCAGTGAACAACAGCTAAGCCCTGCTTGTATAATGAAAGTAAAATTCCACTGTGTAAGGCATTATTCTCACAAATATATTCCATTCCTGAAACAGCCCTTACAGCTATAGACTGTGTAATAATATGGATATCCTGCTTGTAATGTTGATGACAGTGTCAGACTGGCTCCTTCTTTGCTTCCTTCTTTCCAAATTCTGCCTATGATCTGTTAGGAGACATCTGTCAGCCATATCATTCTGGGACTTAGAGATTTCTGAAGTGAAAATGAAGAGAGGAGTCACTATAACAAACATTGCAACCAACCGTGTAGATTTATAGGCTAATTCTGTAGCTTTCAAACTTTCATCCTGCAGTTTTAGTATTGATCTCCTAAGAGTAAAAAAACAGATGGGAAGGCAAGTGCTTCTCCCATTTTGTATAATGATATTTTTTCTGCCCAAATCTTTCCTGCTGTTTCAACTGGAAATTATACTCCTTGCTTCCTATCATTATAGCTACTGCAAGGAATTGTTGTATGCTATCAAATACAGTTTCCATGCAGAAGTAGCTGCTACAGTCCCTTTATATAGTTTCATTTGTAAAGCAGTTTGGTTTGGTACAGAGCAAAAGCAAGATCATTACAACATAAAGCAACATGACAATGGAAATAAGAAAGCAGAGCATATTGGAAAGTATTTAGAAATGTATCCAAAATACAGATGAAAGGAGAGCCATTACACACTCAGGTACCAAACCACATATAATTTTAAGAACATGAATAGCCCTCATTGACTTCAATAACATTACTCATATGGATAAGCTTATGTCCATACTTAAGTACCTTATTGAATTAGCACTTCAGCAACATCTAGTTTATTGTCAAATAAATTTATAGGACAATTAGACATTTAGTGCAGTACTTTTTGCTTCTTACTCCTCAGGGTACAGTCAGAACTTCACATAAAGAGGAGAGCAACACTCAGCTGCATCTGAAGTTGAAAACTAGCTGGCTTAGCAGCAGGCACTTTGTATTGCAAACCCTAGATAGTCTCTCATGAAGAATTAATAACTTATAAAAGGTAAATTAAATAGCTATCATATGTTTAATACATACAGAAGAAATAAATAGTTCTCTCACAACATGAGCCTCTGTGGAGGAGGCTCAGACAGCAGACAACAGGCCACTACAGTATTAAAAAAACAATGGCACTCTTAAGTGTGATTCTTAAAGACACTTTGGATTAGCTTTGCTCTTAGCAGCAATCAATCCTCAGCTATTTACTGTACTCTATGCACACGATTAAGGCATCACGTGACATTTACAGGCAGGCTCAATTAAGTCATCTCTGACTGTAAATGAAACCAGGTTTTTAAAATACACACTGAAATCAGAGATCATAAAAAGAACTGGAGTGAAAGATCTAATGGAGTAGATACAATCTGAGTAGCTTGACCAGCAGGAGAAGCAGAAACACAAGCTTGCCTCACACTCTGCTACAATGAATAGGTTAAAGAACAGGTTACTGTGAGGGGAAAAAAAAAAAAAAGAAAAGATTGTTCAACTTTCATATCTATTCCTACTTTGGCTTCTCTACCCAAATATCAGTAACATGGACACCATCTCTAGCACTAAGGGTGATTTTGCACTGCAAAGAAAACTACAACCAGCACCTCATTTTATACTCTCCAAGTGGCAGTCACTGGATTATAACCTCCCATTGCTGCCAAACCATGCTGGAACAGGAGGTAACAACATAAAAAGCAGACTGTACAAGGCAGCACTGTGCTGCACGTGCTAGTCCTTTGTTCCCGCTGCTCTCAAACATGCATATACACAGGCTCCAGAATCAGAGGCATAATAAAGTTCTCCAGGTTTATTTACTGCAACACACAAGAGCTGGGTGTGTTAAACACCTCTTCAAACCAGGACATTTTTTATCTAGATAAGATAGAGTACTAACTTCATGCACTTGTGACAAAAAGCATTTCTTAGCACATTACCAGGTTGCATTAAGAGGCCATGCTGTCCGAAAGAGCTGTTTTCTTAAGCCAAGAAGCCCAAGCCTTTCTCTCTGTAAGACTTTATGTACTTTTTAATTATTGACTTCAGTGACTGCAACAGCCAGTTATTTCCTTACAAATTAAAAGGTTCTACCTTAGGAGAATGATAGCACCTGGGTGGGGTTCCACATACAGCTGAACTGAGCTAACAACTTGCTGCCATTTTTCCCTCTGCAACCACTGCTCTTCCCTACTCAGCCCCTGGCCATATAGCCCAGCATGCTCTGTTGTGCAAGCTCCAACATACATAACCTACCCTGAGCCTATTCAACTCAATAAACCAGCAGAAAAGCACCTATGTGTTTTGTCTGGGCTAATGTTCTGCCCTTTTAATTAACTAAATCAGTTTCCAGAAGGGTCCGGAAACACTGATGCTAATTCAAGTTAAGTGATGGCAGCATAAGACCAGAAACAGAGAAGTTAGATGGGGGGTGTGTGCGTGTGTGCGTGCGTGTGGTGTCAGGTGGGGAAGTAGGACCTTTCTTTTGGTAGCAATGAACTATTAAATTAGCTTGCTGCAGTCCTGACAGTCTTCACCAGTAACTGTGGGGTATGACTTGGCTTTAGACTAACAGAAATCAGAATTAATTACTTTTCATCCGATTCTGTGCTACCTCAGCTATCTGCTTCCAGCAGTGAAGCGTCCTGTGCCACCCTACACTACACTTCTGTCGAGGAGAGGCAGCCATTGAGTCTCTGCATAGCTTTAACATGTGTTCACATGGACAACATTAAATTTGTTTAGTTAAAGACCAGGTCTTTAGGATGGGTGGAAAAAGAGGAAAGATCAACCAAAGCTAGGACAAGAGTTAGGGGTAAAGGCTGAAAGGCACTAAAGACAAATTTATTCAGGTCTAATCCCACATTTGGGGCTGTGTAAGATGAAGTTAGTAAGAGAACACTAAGGCTTGTTCAAAGATATGCAAATCTGCAAGCCCCTGTAATCTTCATAAGGCTCAGAAGTTGTTTTCCTTTGGTCACTGATGTCTTTAATTTGTTCTTCACAGAGGCTGGCTGTAGTTAGCCTGAGAGGTGCATACCCAGTCTGTACTCTGAAGAACAGCAGGTAGCGTAAGTGAATGGAAGAAATGAGAAGTATCAGAATGAAAGAAGAGTTGTTAGGACTGGTTGGCTCTTAGAAGTATGATCTGGACAAAAGCACACAACTAGACAGACTGAGAAAGAGGAAGGAAGCCCTCTTTAAAACTGCCAGTGAATGAAAATATTAAACTCTACTTCCCTTACATGATAGATTCCTTGACAGGGTCAATTGGGGTTCAAGTCAAAGAGACAACATGAATATCACTACAGTAGAAAGTGGTTATTACACTGTACTAACGTGGGTTAAAAATGCTGCATCTGAACACCCAGTAAACTGAAAAAAGACATTATACAGCCTTCTCACATCTGTATAAGAAAGGCATTCTGGGTTAGTATCATCAGCTTGTTAAACAATTAGCAAAACACAAAAGGAGAACTATACTTGCTGCATTATTTTACAGGTTGGCTCAGTCTTGCCATTAGTCATTTCAGCCATTTCTCGGTACCCTTTTTTAATAACTATTTTTTTTTGCCAACAATTTGGACCAAAAAACATTTCACTATGTTACCCTGGAACAATAAAGCAATGGAAGTTACTTAATTTTTATATGTGTTGTGAGAGAGAGAAACAAGTTTTCCACAGATCTGTTAAAACTTTTAGACTGACTGAGTTCCTGCAAATGGGAGATGGATGCCAGAAGTGAGAAATCACAAAATATTTGCTGTTTTAAAGTTTCCATGATCACTTGTCTACAGATCATATAACAATCAGATGGTAAGGCTGCAGCCCTTTGCTCACTTCTGTAGACAAATACATCTGAGGACATATGTTAACATGGTTGAAGACTGTCATTCTAATGTATGAAGATGGAAAATAATCTTTTCAGTTCCATATTCTTTGATGTAGAAGTGGAGCTTCTCTGTAGGCAGATCACACAGCAATTTCTTAAATACAACTATTTACATCACCAATTTGTTGTAACATATTTAATACTAAGTAGGAAAGTCCTACCTATTACAGATGCTCCTGTGCCTCTGAATTGGAACTTTTATCGAGCTCCAGGTAAGCACATATTAGAATATTTACAGAATTGCAATGGGCTTCAAACCAGGGCCTGATAACCCGGTCCAAAATTAACTGCAATAGTAATTTTGTGCGATTTCAATGAGGTCTGAGCCATGTCTTACTAGTTTGTCCACTAGAAGCTGTAATGCAAAGGCAACCATCAAATTTACTGTGTTCCACCAGTAATGAAAGTAACACATGGAATGATAGCTTTAGAAATGACTACTGAATATCATAAGATCATGAGATTCTTCAGGATAGAGGTAAGCTCAGGAGCTACAGCTTTCCTGTAATGAGGCACCAAAACCCAGGTGCAGTATCCCAGTGCCAAGTAGTGTGGTTAACCACTTCCCTCAAAACTGAAAACTAACTGAAAACTTCCCTCATGATAGCCTCTGACCTCTCTCTCCTACTACCAATGCAGCATGTAAAAAAGATTACAAAGGAACAGCAGGCAGCATTTATATTGCAATATGATGCTGCAGTAGTTGCCATTTCCTGCATATCTGTGGCTGGTCTGTTCATATGAATGACACCCTGACAGGTAGATATTTATGTATGTTTTGCAGAGACATACATTTACCTTCATGTTACTTTCTGCTGTGAATTCTGTGAAAGGAGGTGGAGTTGGAGGTATGACAGAAATTTCACTAGAAATTTAAGAGATAAACAGTGCAACGATTAATATATAGATGGATAATTAATTAATAGATGGATAAATTAATCATATTCATGCACAATATCTTTACTATCTGACTTTCCCTCAATCTAAAGATCTGAGTTGAGATCCTGTGCCTTTAATAGTTGCATCGCAGGTTGACTGCCTGTTTGTAAGAATTATTACTATCTTTCTAAATTTTCAATCTTGGGCTGTTCTAGGCAGAATTATTGATTTAAAACAATCAGGAAGACCTAATTTAGGACAGGCTTCCTAAACTTCTACATGGTTGACATTATTACAATCCATGTCCAAAGTGTCAAAACCCAATTCCTGTGTAACACACCCCATCCCTGTTTCAGAGATGTTTTCAGAAAACAGTCATCTTTATTTACCATACTAAAAAGACGCTTCCTTGCCTGGGCCCAAAGCTATTAAAGCCCCTTTACAGCATTCCAGCCATATCAATTGCTGTAAAGAACCCCAGCCTGTGAAAAAACCTGTCAGCTTCCTGATTCTGCTACCACAGCACAATCATAGACCATAAAGGCAGCTAGTGAACTTCCCTTTCTATTGTTTTTTACTTTTACTACATCTAGATAAAAGCAAGTCCTATGCAGCCCTACTTAGGATCATATCTAGCTATCTATAAGTTTCTGACTCATGCAGCTATGCCTCACCAGTTAATTACCATAAAATTAAGGCCATCTCTTTGTATCTTATTTAACTTTTTTTAAGGAAGAGGGTTTCTTTTACGCAAGATTGTTTCAGTAGACTTATTATATATCATTAGTAATAACTTACATATGGTTATGCTTAGGCCTCTAGTCACAGTATTTATTCAATGTAAACTGAATTTTTTACTTGTTTTAAGCTTGGTAAGTGGACGCATCTTACTGAACAGAGAGTTTCTTGTCTACTATTTATTCTAAAGTTATCAGATTATCAATATCTCCCATTGAGTAAAAAATGATACTGTTCCTATTATACCTCATAAATAATTATAGTATCTGCTCATAGTGTGTAAATTTGAAAGATACTGGTGTAAGCAGCTTTGTAAAAATTTGAGCAGATATGACAAAACCAACATATGTCCCTTCAGCTAAATAAGATACATATTACTTTAAACATTCCCTTCCTATGTATTGCTGACAGATAAAAATGGCATTTTTCTATGATTATTTGTATGCCAAAAGTATTGAAATCTGTTTTTCATGATAAAAACTAACTGTTGGTTAGTTTATAACATACAATGTATCACCTATACAAATTCTCAGTGTCCTAGGACCATTTGACCTTTTATGAGTCTTACCTCAGTTTCTGATAAGGTTTCAAGAGCTTTGCACCAACTGTATCACGTTTGCCTGCAAAGGAGAAAAACAAACTAAAAACCCACACAGAGGTCATTAAGCAACAGCACCCGTTACTAACACCTGTACGATACCTCTTTAAATCAGTGTCTTTCAGGAGGTGGCCTGTATCTACAGGAGCTCATGCACATGCAAGTCAGGAGTAAAAAAACTAACCCTCACCTGACATATCAGCATACATGCCAAGCAATGTACAAGTTTCTCCTGTACCACAAGCTACATCACAATTTCACCTTCACCTTTCATAGGCAACACGTTCAGACCAGCTCTTCACAAATGCTGAGGGCAACCTCAGATCATGTACAGGTACTAACAGGCCCATTCCTAACAGGATAAAAGTGCTCTCAGCCTCATGAGGTCCAGGAGGCAGGTAGTGCTTACTGCACCAAAAGACACTTCAACCATAACACTCAGACACTACGGAAAGCTTGAAAGCATGTACAAGAGTAGGCACATGGTCATCTCCTGCACCTCTACAAAAAATTCTTTTCACTTTCCCCAAGAGAGACCTTGAACAATCATGAAAACACATGGCTAGCTCACAACTTCTTTGCCAAGGCCACCCCCTGCGGGAAATAGCGACCATGTCCCATCCCTCAGGTGAACACCAAGGAGCAAGCACTCCATCAGGCAGAAACAATGAAGACTCATAAAAATGTAGCTACTCAGTGATTGCTTCACATCATCTGCATACTGCAACTTTACAAACAGTGCCACTAGTATTGCGGGCACTCCTTTCTTTCTCATCAGAAAAAACATTACAGCGCACCTGGGGTGCCTGCTAACAGCTTTCCTGGAGCCGGGGTGTGATGCACAAGTGATTAGCCTCTGCTCCCACAGATGAAGAGCCAAGAGTGAAGGGTACCGCTGCACCTCTTCTGCGCACAGCATCTTTTTGAACGGTGCCGCTTGTATTGCTGACACTCATTGCTTCCTCATCTGAAAGAACATTTCAGCACAATGAGGCTGTCTGTTAACAGCTTTCTCGAACTCGGTTTGTGATGCAAGAATGATTGGCCTCTATCCCACAGATGAGGAGGCAGGCGTAAAGGGTGCTGCTGCATCACAGCTCGGTTTCAGGAAAGCTGTTAGCAGGCATCACAGATGCGCTGAAATGTTCTTTCAGATGAGAAAGCATGGAGTGCCAGCAATACTAGCGGCACCGTTCGAAAAGATGCTGTGCACGGAAGTGGTCCAGCAGCACCCTTCCCTCCTGGCTCCTCATCTGTGGGAGAAGAGGCCTATCATTGGTGCCTTACAAACATGGTTTTCAGACGGCCGGAAGGGGGCGCCAGTGGCATAATCAAATGGACTTTCAGAGGAGAAAGCAAGGAGCGACAGCAATACTAGTGGCACCATTTCAAATTGGGTGTGTGCACAAGTGGTGAAGCATTACGCCCCATCACCAGGTAAGCTGTGAGCCGGTACTCCAGTTCTTCTGAACTGTTCTGTCAGATGAGGAAGCTAGGAGAGACAACAATAGTTATTACAACTTTCAAAGAGTTGCGGTGTGCAGAAGCGGTGAAGCAGTAGCACCCTTCTGTCCTGGCTCCTCATCAGAGGCAGCAGAGGCCAATCACGAGTGCATCACAGCCCGGCTCCAGGAAAGCTGTCAGCAGGCACCGCAGATGTGCTGAAATGTTCTTTCAGATGAGAAAGCAAGGAGTGCCAGCAATACCAGCGGCACCGACCAAAAAGATGCTGTGCGCGGAAGAGGTTCAGCAACACCCTTCACTCCTGGCTCTTCATCTGTGGCAGCCGAGGCACCTCACTTTTGCATACGCCCCGGCACCAGGTAAGCTGTGAGCAGGTACGCCAGTTCTTCTGAACTGTTCTTTCAGATGAGGAAGCTATGAGAGACAGCAATTGTTATGGCACCGTTCGAACAGTTGCGGTGTGCAGAATAGGTGAAGCACCATAACCCTTCACTCCAGGCTCCTCATCTGTTGGAGCAGATGCTTATCATTGGTACATCACAGCCCGGCTCCAGGAAAGCTGTCAGCAGGCACCCCAGTTGTGCTGAAATGTTCTTTCAGATGAGAAAGCAAGGAGTGCCAGCAATACCAGCGGCACCGTTCAAAAAGATGCTGTGCACGGAAGAGGTCCAGCAGAACCCTTCTCTCCTGGCTCTTCATCTGCGGCAGCTGAGGCCTATCATTGGTGCCTTACATACTTGGTTTTCAGGCAGCCTGGAGGGGACGCCAGAGGCATAATGAAATGGACTTTAAGAGAAGAAAGCAAGGAGCGACAGCAATGCTTGTGGCACCGTTCGAAAAGATGCTGTGCACGGAAGACCTCCAGCGGCACCCTTCACTCCTGGCTCTTCATCTGTGGGAGCAGATGCGAATTATTCCAGCATCACAACTCGGCTTCAGGAAAGCTGTTAGCAGGCACCACATTTGTGCTGAAATGTTCTTTCAGATGAGAAAGCAAGGAGTGCCAGCAATTGTTATGGCACCGTTCAAAGAGTTGCTGTGTGCAGAAGAGGTGAAGCAGCAGCACCCTTCACACCTGGCTCTTCATCTGTGGGAGCAGAGGCCTATCATTGGTGCATGGCAACCCGGTTCCAGGAAAGCTGTTAGCAGGCACTTCAGATGTGCTGAAATGTTCTTTCAGATGAGAAAGCAACGAGTGCCAGCAATTGTTATGGCACCGTTCAAAGAGTTGCTGTGTGCAGAAGAGGTGAAGCAGCAGCACCCTTCACTCCGGGCTCCTCACCTGTAGGAGCAGAGGCCTATCATTGGTGCCTTACAAACTTGGCTCTCAAGCGGACGGGAGGGGGGTGCCAGAGGTATAAGCAAATGGACTTTCAGAGGAGAAAGCAAGGAGTGATAGCAATTCTGGTGGCATCGTTTGAAAAGATGCTGTGCACAGAAGACGCCCAGCAGCACCCTTCACTCCTGGCTCTTCATCTATGGGGGCAGAGGCCTATCATTGGTGCCTTACAAACATGGTTTTCAGGCAGCCGGGAGGGGGTGCCATTGGCATAATCAAATGGACTTTCAGATTAGAAAGCAAGGAGCAACAGCAATACAAGTGGCGCTGTTCGAAAAGACGCTGTGCACGGAACACGTCCAGCAGCACCCTTCACTCCTGGCTCTTCATCTGTGGCAGCAGAGGCCTATCATTGGTGCCTTACAAACATGGTTTTCAGACATCCGGGACTAGACGCCAGAGGCACAATGAAATGTTCTTTCAGAGGAGAAAGCAAGGAGCAAAAGCAATGCCGGTGACACCGTTCAAAAAGATGCTGTGCGCGGAAGACGCCGAGCAGCACCCTTCACTCCTGGTTCTTCATCTGTGGCAGCGGAGGCTAATCACTTGTGATTCACGCCACGGCTCTAAGTAAGCTGTGAGCCGGTGCCTCCGTTGCTCTGAACAGTTCATTCAGATGAGGAAGCTAGGAGTAACGGCAGTAGTTATGGCAGCGTTCGAAGAGTTGCGGTGTGCAGAAGCGGTGAAGCAGTAGCACCCTTCTGTCCTGGCTCCTCATCAGAGGCAGCAGAGGCCAATCACGAGTGCATCACAGCCCGGCTCCAGGAAAGCTGTTAGCAGGCACCGCAGATGTGCTGAAATGTTCTTTCAGATGAGAAAGCAAGGAGTGCCAGCAATACCAGCGGTACCGTTCAAAAAGATGCTGTGCGCAGAACAGTTTCAGCAGCGCTATTCACGCCTGTCTCTTCACGGTTGGCAGCAGAGACTACCCATTTGTACATCACTCCCCGGCTCCACGTAAGCTTTGAGCAGGTACCCCAGTTGTTCCGAACTGTTCTTTCAGATGAGGAAGCTAGGAGTGACAGCAGTAGTTATGGCAGCGTTCGAAGAGTTGCGGTGTGCAGAATAGGTGAAGCACCGTAACCCTTCACTCCGGGCTCCTCATCTGTTGGAACAGATGCTTATCATTGGTGCATCACAGCCCGGCTCCAGGAAAGCTGTCCGCAGGCACCGCAGATGTGCTGAAATGTTCTTTCAGATGAGAAAGCAAGGAGTGCCAGCAATACCAGCGGCACCGTTCAAAAAGATGCTGTGCACGGAAGGGATTCAGAAACACCCTTCACTCCTGGCTCTTCATCTGAGGCAGCAGAGGCTAATCACTTGTGAATCACGCCCCGGCTCTAGGTAAGCTGTGAGCCGGTGCCCCAGTTGTTCTGATCTGTTCTGTCAGATGAGGAAGCTAGGAGAGACAACAATAGTTATTACACCGTTCAAAGAGTTGCGGTGCGCAGAAGCGGGGAAGCAGTAGCACCCTTCTGTCCTGGCTCCTCATCAGAGGCATCAGAGGCCAATCACGAGTGCATCACAGCCCGGCTCCAGGAAAGCTGTCAGCAGGCACCGCAGATGTGCTGAAATGTTCTTTCAGATGAGAAAGCAAGGAGTGCCAGCAATACCAGCGGCACCTACCAAAAAGGTGCTGTGCGCACAACAGTTTCAGCAGCGCTATTCGCTCCTGTCTCTTCACGGTTGGCAGCAGAGACTACCCATTTGTACATCACTCCCCGGCTCCATGTAAGCTTTGAGCAGGTACCCCAGTTGTTCCGAACTGTTCTTTCAGATGAGGAAGCTAGGAGTGACAGCAGTAGTTATGGCAGCGTTCGAAGAGTTGCGGTGTGCAGAATAGGTGAAGCACCGTAACCCTTCACTCCAGGCTCCTCATCTGTTGGAACAGATGCTTATCATTGGTGCATCACAGCCCGGCTCCAGGAAAGCTGTCAGCAGGCACTGCCAGTTGTGCTGAAATGTTCTTTCAGATGAGAAAGCAAGGAGTGCCAGCAATACCAGCGGCACCGACCAAAAAGATGCTGTGCACGGAAGAGGTCCAGCAGAACCCTTCACTCCTGGCTCTTCATCTGCGGCAGCTGAGGCCTATCATTGGTGCCTTACATACTTGGTTTTCAGGCAGCCTGGAGGGGACGCCAGAGGCATAATGAAATGGACTTTCAGAGGAGAAAGCAAGGAGCGACAGCAATGCTTGTGGCACCGTTCGAAAAGATGCTGTGCACAGAAGACGTCCAGCAGTGCCCTTCACTCCTGCTTCTTCATCTATGTGGGCAGACGCCTATCACTGGTGCCTTACAAACATGGTTTTCAGGCATCCGGGAGGGGACACCGGAGGCATAATCAAATGGATTTTCAGAGGAGAAAGCAAGGAGCAACAGCAATGCTAGTGTCACTGTTCGAACAGATGCTGTGCACGGAAGACGCCCAGCAGAACCCTTCACTCCTGGCTCTTCATCTGTGGCAGCAGATGCGAATTATTCCAGCATCAAAACTCGGCTTCAGGAAAGCTGTTAGCAGCACCACAGATGTGCTGAAATGTTCTGTCAGGTAAGGAATCAAGGAGTGTCAGCAATAGTTATGGCACCGTTTGAAGAGTTACTGTGTGCCGAAGAGGTGATGCAGCAGCACCCTTCTCTATTGGCTCTTCATCTGTGGGAGCAGAGGCCTATCATTGGCGCATCACAACCCGGTTCCTGGAAAGCTGTTAGCAGGCACCCCATTTGTGCTGAAATGTTCTTTTAGATCACAAAGCAACGAGTGCCAGCAATTGTTATGGCACCGTTCAAAGAGTTGCTGTGTGCAGAAGAGGTGAAGCAGCAGCACTCTTCACTCCGGGCTCCTCATCTCTAGCAGAGGCCTATCATTGGTGCCTTTCAAATAATGTTTCCAGGAAGCCGGGAGGGGGCGCCAGAGGCATAATCAAATGGACTTTCAGGGGAGAAAGCAAGGAGCGACAGCAATAAAAGTGGCACCTTTCGAAAAGATGCTGTGCACGGAAGACGCCCAGCAGCACCCTTCACTCCTGGCTCTTCATCTATGGGGGCAGAGGCCTATCATTGGTGCCTTACAAACTCAGCCTTCAAGCGGACGGGAGGGGGGCGCCAGAGGTATAAACAAATGGACTTTCAGAGGAGAAAGCAAGGAGCAACAGCAATACAAGTGGCACCGTTCGAAAAGATGCTGTGCACGGAAGACATTCAGCGGCACCCTTCACTCCTGGCTCTTCATCTGTGGGAGCAGAAGCGAATTATTCCAGCATCACAACTCGGCTTCAGGAAAGCTGTTAGCAGCACCACAGTTGTGCTGAAATGGACTTTCAGGTGAGGAAGCAAGGAGTGTCAGCAATAGTTATGGCACCGTTAGAAGAGTTACTGTGTGCCGAAGAGGTGAAGCAGCAGCACCCTTCACACCTGGCTCTTCATCTGTGGGAGCAGAGGCCTATCATTGGTGCATGACAACCCGGTTCCAGGAAAGCTGTTAGCAGGCACTGCAGATGTGCTGAAATGTTCTTTCAGATGAGAAAGCAAGGAGTGCCAGCTATACTTACGGCACCATTACAAATTGGCTGTGTGCACAAGTGGTGAAGCAGCGGCACCCTTCACTCCTGGCACATCAATTGTGGGAGTAGACGCCAATCATTCGTGCATCAGAGCCCGGCTCCAGGAAAGCTGTTAGCAGGAACCACATTTGTGCTGAAATGTTCTTTCAGATGAGAAAGCAACGAGTGCCAGCAATTGTTATGGCACCGTTCAAAGAGTTGCTGTGTGCAGAAGACGTGAAGCAGCAGCACCCTTCACTCCGGGCTCCTCACCTGTAGGAGCAGAGGCCTATCATTGGTGCCTTACAAACTTGGCTCTCAAGCGGCCGGGAGGGGGCGCCAGAGGTATAAACAAATGGACTTTCAGAGGAGAAAGCAAGGAGTGATAGCAATTCTGGTGGCATCGTTTGAAAAGATGCTGTGCACGGAAGACATCCAGCAGCACCCTTCACTCCTGCTTCTTCATCTATGTTGGCAGAGGCCTATCATTGTTGCCTTACAAACATGGTTTTCAGGCAGGCGGGAGGGGACGCCGGAGGCATAATCAAATGGACTTTCAGAGGAGAAAGCAAGGAGCAACAGCAATACAAGTGGCACCGTTCGAAAAGATGCTGTGCACGGAAGACATCCAGCAGGCACCCTTCACTCCTGGCTCTTCATCTGTGGGAGCAGATGCGAATTATTCCAGCATCACAACTCGGCTTCAGGAAAGCTGTTAGCAGCACCACAGTTGTGCGGAAATGGACTTTCAGGTGAGGAAGCAAGGAGTGTCAGCAATAGTTATGGCACCGTTCGCAGAGTTACTGTGTGCCGAAGAGGTGAAGCAGCAGCACCCTTCACACCTGGCTCTTCATCTGTGGGAGCAGAGGCCTATCATTGGTGCATGACAACCCGGTTCCAGGAAAGCTGTTAGCAGGCACTGCAGATGTGCTGAAATGTTCTTTCAGATGAGAAAGCAAGGAGTGCCAGCTATACTTACGGCACCATTACAAATTGGCTGTGTGCACAAGTGGTGAAGCAGCGGCACCCTTCACTCCTGGCACATCAATTGTGGGAGTAGACGCCAATCATTCGTGCATCAGAGCCCGGCTCCAGGAAAGCTGTGAGCAGGCACCCCATTTGTGCTGAAATGTTCTTTCAGATGAGAAAGCAACGAGTGCCAGCAATTGTTATGGCACCGTTCAAAGAGTTGCTGTGTGCAGAAGAGGTGAAGCAGCAGCACCCTTCACTCCGGGCTCCTCACCTGTAGGAGCAGAGGCCTGTCATTGGTGCCTTACAAACTTGGCTCTCAAGCGGCCGGGAGGGGGCGCCAGAGGTATATTGAAAAGGACTTTCAGAGGAGAAAGCGAGGAGCGACAGCAATGCTAGTGTCACTGTTCGAAAAAATGCTGTGCACGGAAGACGCCGAGCAGCACCCTTCACTCCTGGCTCTTCATCTGTGGCAGCAGAGGCTAATCACTTGTGAATCACGCCCCGGCTCTAAGTAAGCTGTGAGCCGGTGCCTCCGTTGCTCTGAACAGTTCATTCAGATGAGGAAGCTAGGAGTAACGGCAGTAGTTATGGCAGCGTTCGAAGAGTTGCGGTGTGCAGAAGCGGTGAAGCAGTAGCACCCTTCTGTCCTGGCTCCTCATCAGAGGCAGCAGAGGACCAATCACGAGTGCATTCACAGCCCGGCTCCAGGAAAGCTGTCAGCAGGCACCGCAGATGTGCTGAAATGTTCTTTCAGATGAGAAAGCAAGGAGTGCCAGCAATACCAGCGGCACCGACCAAAAAGATGCTGTGCGCGGAAGAGGTTCAGCAGCACCCTTCACTCCTGGCTCTTCATCTGAGGCAGCAGAGGCTAATCTACTTGTGAATCACAGCCCCGGCTCTAGGTAAGCTGTGAGCCAGGTGCCCCAGTTGTTCTGAA
Source organism: Myiopsitta monachus (assembly GCA_017639245.1). Taxonomy (NCBI): domain Eukaryota; kingdom Metazoa; phylum Chordata; class Aves; order Psittaciformes; family Psittacidae; genus Myiopsitta; species Myiopsitta monachus. Next base: position 48,804,961 of record CM029925.1, on the reverse strand, counting down.
CAGTTCTTTCAGATGAGGAAGCTAGGAGTGACGGCAGTAGTTATGGAAGCGTTAGAAGAGTTGCGGTGTGCAGAAGCGCTGAAGCAGTAGCACCCTTCTGTCCTGGCTCCTCATCAGAGGCAGCAGAGGCCAATCACTAGTACATCACAACCCGGCTCCAGGAAAGCTGTCAGCAGGCACCCCAGTTGTGCTGAAATGTTCTTTCAGATGAGAAAGCAAGGAGTGCCAGCAATACCAGCGGCACCGTTCAAAAAGATGCTGTGCGCGGAAGAGGTTCAGCAGCACCCTTCACTCCTGGCTCTTCATCTGTGGCAGCAGAGGCCTATCATTGGTGCCCTACAAACATGGTTTTCAGACATCCGGGAGGGGACGCCAGAGGCACAATGAAATGGACTTTCGGAGCAGAAAGCAAGGAACAAAAGCAATGCCTGTGACACCGTTCAAAAAGATGCTGCGCGCGGAAGAGGTTCAGCAGCACCCTTCACTCCTGGCTCTTCATCTGTGGCAGCAGAGGCTAATCACTTGTGAATCACGCCCCGGCTCTAGGTAAGCTGTGAGCCGGTGCCTCAGTTGTTCTGAACAGTTCTTTCAGATGAGGAAGCTAGGAGTGACGGCAGTAGTCATGGCAGCGTTCGAAGAGTTGCGGTGTGCAGAAGCGGTGAAGCAGTAGCACCCTTCTGTCCTGGCTCCTCATCAGAGGCAGCAGAGGCCAATCACGAGTGCATCACAGCCCGGCTCCAGGAAAGCTGTCAGCAGGCACCGCAGATGTGCTGAAATGTTCTTTCAGATGAGAAAGCAAGGAGTGCCAGCAATACCAGCGGCACCATTCAAAAAGATGCTGTGCGCAGGAACAGGTAAGCAGCAGCGCTATTCACTCCTGTCTCTTCATCTGTTGGCAGCAGAGGACTACCCATTTGTACATCACTCCCTGCTCCTATGTAAGCTTTGAGCAGGTACCTCAGTTGTTCCGAACTGTTCTTTCAGATGAGGAAGCTAGGAGTGACAGGCAGTAGTCATGGCAGCGTTCGAAGAGATTGCGGTGTGCAGAAGCGCTGAAGCACGTAGCACCCTTCACTCCTGGCTCCTCATCTGATGGCAGCAGATGCCTAATCATTGAGTGCATCACAGCCCGGCTCCAGGAAAGCTGTCAGCAGGCACCGCAGATGTGCTGAAATGTTCTTTCAGATGAGAAAGCAAGGAGTGCCAGCAATACCAGCGGCACCGTTACCAAAAAGATGCTGTGCGCACAACAGTTTCAGCAGCGCCTATTCACTCCTGTCTCTTCACGGTTGGCAGCAGAGACTACCCATTTGTACATCACTCCCCGGCTCCAAGTAAGCTTTGAGCAGTTACCCCAGTTGTTCCTGAACTGTTCATTCAGATGAGGAAGCTAGGAGTGACGGCAGTAGTTATGGCAGCGTTCGAAGAGTTGCGGTGTGCAGAAGCGCTGAAGCAGTAGCACCCTTCAGTCCTGGCTCCTCATCAGAGGCAGCAGAGGCCAATCAAGAGTGCATCACAGCCCGGCTCCAGGAAAGCTGTCAGCAGGCACCGCAGATGTGCTGAAATGTTCTTTCAGATGAGAAAGCAAGGAGTGCCAGCAATACCAGCGGCACCGTATAAAAAGGTGCTTTGCGCAGAACAGTACGAGCAGCGCTATTCACTCCTGTCTCTTCACGTGTGGCTGCAGAGACTACCCATTTGTACATCACTCCCTTTCTCCAAGTAAGCTTTGAGCAGGTACCCCAGTTGTTCCGAACTGTTCTTTCAGATGAGGAAGCTAGGAGTGACAGCAGTCGTTATGGCAGCTTTCGAAGAGATGCAGTGTGCAGAATAGGTGAAGCACCGTAACCCTTCACTCCGGGCTCCTCATCTGTTGGAACAGATGCTTATCATTGGTGCATCACAGCCCGGCTCCAGGAAAGCTGTTAGCAGGCACTGCAGTTGTGCTGAAATGTTCTTTCAGACGAGAAAGCAAGGAGTGCCAGCAATACCAGACGCACCATTCAAAAAGATGCTGTGCGCAGAACAGTAAGAGCAGCGCTATTCACTCCTGTCTCTTCACGTGTGGCTGCAGAGACTACCCATTTGTACATCACTCCCTTGCTCCAAGTAAGCTTTGAGCAGGTACCCCAGTTGTTCCGAACTGTTCTTTCAGATGAGGAAGCTAGGAGTGACAGCAGTAGTTATGGCAGCGTTCGAACAGTTACGGTGTGCCGAAGAGGTGATGCAGCAGCACCCTTCTCTATTGGCTCTTCATCTGTGGGAGCAGAGGCCTATCATTGGCGCATCACAACCCGGTTCCTGGAAAGCTGTTAGCAGGCACCCCATTTGTGCCGAAATGTTCATTTAGATCACAAAGCAACGAGTGCCAGCAATTGTTATGGCACCGTTCAAAGAGTTGCTGTGTGCAGAAGAGGTGAAGCAGCAGCACTCTTCACTCCGGGCTCCTCATCTCTAGGAGCAGAGGCCTATCATTGGTGCCTTTCAAATAATGTTTCCAGGAAGCCGGGAGGGGGCGCCAGAGGCATAATCAAATGGACTTTCAGGGGAGAAAGCAAGGAGCGACAGCAATAAAAGTGGCACCTTTCGAAAAGATGCTGTGCACGGAAGACGCCCAGCAGCACCCTTCACTCCTGCTTCTTCATCTATGTTGGCAGAGGCCTATCGTTGTTGCCTTACAAACATGGTTTTCAGGCAGGCGGGAGGGGACGCCGGAGGCATAATCAAATGGACTTTCAGAGGAGAAAGCAAGGAGCAACAGCAATACAAGTGGCACCGTTCGAAAAGATGCTGTGCATGGAAGACATTCAGTGGCACCCTTCACTCCTGGCTCTTCATCTGTGGGAGCAGATGCGAATTATTCCAGCATCACAACTCGGCTTCAGGAAAGCTGTTAGCAGCACCACAGTTGTGCGGAAATGGACTTTCAGGTGAGGAAGCAAGGAGTGTCAGCAATAGTTATGGCACCGTTCAAAGAGTTACTGTGGGCCGAAGAGGTGAAGCAGCAGCACCCTTCACACCTGGCTCTTCATCTGTGGGAGCAGAGGCCTATCATTGGTGCCTTACAAACATGGTTTTCAGACATCCGGGAGGGGACGCCAGAGGCACAATGAAATGGACTTTCGGAGCAGAAAGCAAGGAACAAAAGCAATGCCTCTGACACCGTTCAAAAAGATGCTGCGCGCGGAAGAGGTTCAGCAGCACCCTTCACTCCTGGCTCTTCATCTGTGGCAGCCGAGGCACCTCACTTTTGCATTACGCCCCATCACCAGGTAAGCTGTGAGCCGGTACTCCAGTTCTTCTGAACTGTTCTGTCAGATGAGGAAGCTAGGAGAGACAACAATAGTTATTACACCGTTCAAAGAGTTGCGGTGTGCAGAAGCGCTGAAGCAGTAGCACCCTTCTGTCCTGGCTCCTCATCAGAGGCAGCAGAGGCCAATCACGAGTGCATCACAGCCCGGCTCCAGGAAAGCTGTCAGCAGGCACCGCAGATGTGCTGAAATGTTCTTTCAGATGAGAAAGCAAGGAGTGCCAGCAATACCAGCGGCACCTACCAAAAAGATGCTGTGCGCGGAAGGGATTCAGAAACACCCTTCACTCCTGGCTCTTCATCTGTGGCAGCCGAGGCACCTCACTTTTGCATTACGCCCCGGCACCAGGAAAGCTGTGAGCAGGTACTCCAGTTCTTCTGAACTGTTCTGTCAGATGAGGAAGCTAGGAGAGACAACAATAGTTATTACACCGTTCAAAGAGTTGCGGTGTGCAGAAGCGCTGAAGCAGTAGCCCCCTTCTGTCCTGGCTCCTCATCAGAGGCAGCAGAGGCCAATCACGAGTGCATCACAGCCCGGCTCCAGGAAAGCTGTCAGCAGGCACCGCAGATGTGCTGAAATGTTCTTTCAGATGAGAAAGCAAGGAGTTCCAGCAATACCAGCGGCACCGACCAAAAAGGTGCTGTGCGCAGAACAGTTTCAGCAGCGCTATTCGCTCCTGTCTCTTCACGGTTGGCAGCAGAGACTACCCATTTGTACATCACTCCCTTGCTCCATGTAAGCTTTGAGCAGTTACCCCAGTTGTTCCGAACTGTTCTTTCAGATGAGGAAGCTAGGAGTGACAGCAGTAGTTATGGCAGCGTTCGAAGAGTTGCGGTGTGCAGAATAGGTGAAGCACCGTAACCCTTCACTCCGGGCTCCTCATCTATTGGAGCAGATGCTTACCATTGGTACATCACAGCCCGGCTCCAGGAAAGCTGTCAGCAGGCACCCCAGTTGTGCTGAAATGTTCTTTCAGATGAGAAAGCAAGGAGTGCCAGCAATACCAGCGGCACCGACCAAAAAGGTGCTGTGCGCAGAACAGTTTCAGCAGCGCTGTTCGCTCCTGTCTCTTCACGGTTGGCAGCAGAGACTACCCATTTGTACATCACTCCCCGGCTCCATGTAAGCTTTGAGCAGGTACCCCAGTTGTTCCGAACTGTTCTTTCAGATGAGGAAGCTAGGAGTGACAGCAGTAGTTATGGCAGCTTTCGAAGAGATGCAGTGTGCAGAATAGGTGAAGCACCGTAACCCTTCACTCCGGGCTCCTCATCTGTTGGAGCAGAGACCTATCATTGGTGCATCACAGCCCGGCTCCAGGAAAGCTGTTAGCAGGCACTGCAGTTGTGCTGAAATGTTCTTTCAGATGAGAAAGCAAGGAGTGCCAGCAATACCAGCGGCACCTACCAAAAAGATGCTGTGCGCGGAAGGGATTCAGAAACACCCTTCACTCCTGGCTCTTCATCTGTGGCAGCCGAGGCACCTCACTTTTGCATTACGCCCCGGCACCAGGTAAGCTGTGAGCAGGTACTCCAGTTCTTCTGAACTGTTCTGTCAGATGAGGAAGCTAGGAGAGACAACAATAGTTATTACAACTTTCAAAGAGTTGCGGTGTGCCGAAGCGGTGAAGCAGTAGCACCCTTCTGTCCTGGCTCCTCATCAGAGGCAGCAGAGGCCAATCACGAGTGCATGACAGCCCGGCTCCAGGAAAGCTGTCAGCAGGCACCGCAGATGTGCTGAAATGTTCTTTCAGATGAGAAAGCAAGGAGTGCCAGCAATACCAGCGGCACCATTCAAAAAGATGCTGTGCGCAGAACAGTAAGAGCAGCGCTATTCACTCCTGTCTCTTCACGTGTGGCTGCAGAGACTACCCATTTGTACATCACTCCCTCGCTCCAAGTCAGCTTTGAGCAGGTACCCCAGTTGTTCCGAACTGTTCTTTCAGATGAGGAAGCTAGGAGTGACAGCAGTAGTTATGGCAGCGTTCGAACAGTTGCGGTGTGCCGAAGAGGTGATGCAGCTGCACCCTTCTCTATTGGCTCTTCATCTGTGGGAGCAGAATCCTATCAGTGGCGCATCACAACCAGGTTCCTGGAAAGCTGTCAGCAGGCACCACAGTTGTGCTGAAATGTTCTTTCAGATGAGAAAGCAAGGAGTGCCAGCAATACCAGCGGCACCGTTCAAAAAGAGGCTGTGCGCGGAAGGGATTCAGAAACACCCTTCACTCCTGGCTCTTCATCTGTGGCAGCCGAGGCACCTCACTTTTGCATTACTCTTCGGCACCAGGTAAGCTGTGAGCAGGTACTCCAGTTCTTCCGAACTGTTCTGTCAGATGAGGAAGCTAGGAGAGACAACAATAATTATTACACCGTTCAAAGAGTTGCGGTGTGCAGAAGCGCTGAAGCAGTAGCACCCTTCTGTCCTGGCTCCTCATCAGAGGCAGCAGAGGCCAATCACGAGTGCATCACAGCCCGGCCCCAGGAAAGCTGTCAGCAGGCACCGCAGATGTGCTGAAATGTTCTTTCAGATGAGAAAGCAAGGAGTTCCAGCAATACCAGCGGCACCGACCAAAAAGGTTCTGTGCGCAGAACAGTTTCAGCAGCGCTATTCACTCCTGTCTCTTCACGGTTGGCAGCAGAGACTACCCAATTGTACATCACTCCCCGGCTCCATGTAAGCTTTGAGCAAGTACCCCAGTTGTTCCGAACTGTTCTTTCAGATGAGGAAGCTAGGAGTGACAGCAGTAGTTATGGCAGCTTTCGAAGAGATGCAGTGTGCAGAATAGGTGAAGCACCATAACCCTTCACTCTGGGCTCCTCATCTGTAGGAACAGATGCTTATCATTGGTGCATCACAGCCCGGCTCCAGGAAAGCTGTCAGCAGGCACCGCAGATGTGCTGAAATGTTCTTTCAGATGAGAAAGCAAGGAGTGCCAGCAATACCAGCGGCACCTACCAAAAAGATGCTGTGCGCGGAAGGGATTCAGAAACACCCTTCACTCCTGGCTCTTCATCTGTGGCAGCAGAGGCACCTCACTTTTGCATTACGCCCCGGCACCAGGAAAGCTGTGAGCAGGTACTCCAGTTCTTCTGAACTGTTCTGTCAGAGGAGGAAGCTAGGAGTGACAGCAGTCGTTATGGCAGCTTTCGAAGAGATGCAGTGTGCAGAATAGGTGAAGCACAGTAACCCTTCACTCCCGGCTCCTCATCTGTTGGAACAGATGCTTATCATTGGTGCATCACAGCCCGGCTCCAGGAAAGCTGTCAGCAGGCACCCCAGTTGTGCTGAAATGTTCTTTCAGACGAGAAAGCAAGGAGTGCTAGCAATACCAGAGGCACCATTCAAAAAGATGCTGTGTGCAGAACAGTTACAGCAGCGCTATTCTCTCCTGTCTCTTCACGTGTGGCTGCAGAGACTACCCATTTGTACATCACTCCCTTGCTCCAAGTAAGCTTTGAGCAGGTACCCCAGTTGTTCCGAACTGTTCTTTCAGACGAGGAAGCTAGGAGTGACAGCAGTAGTTATGGCAGCGTTCGAAGAGTTGCGGTGTGCAGAATAGGTGAAGCACCGTAACCCTTCACGCCGGGCTCCTCATCTCTTGGAGCAGATGCTTACCATTGGTACATCACAGCCCGGCTCCAGGAAAGCTGTCAGCAGGCACCCCAGTTGTGCTGAAATGTTCTTTCAGATGAGAAAGCAAGGAGTGCCAGCAATACCAGCGGCACCTACCAAAAAGATGCTGTGCGCAGAACAGTTTCAGCAGCGCTATTCTCTCCTGTCTCTTCACGGTTGTCAGCAGAGACTACCCATTTGTACATCACTCCCCGGCTCCATGTAAGCTTTGAGCAGGTACCCCAGTTCTTCTGAACTGTTCTGTCAGATGAGGAAGCTAGGAGTGACAGCAGTAGTTATTTCACCATTCGAAGAGTTGGTATGGGCAGAAGCGGTGAAGCAGCAGCACCCTTCTGTCCTGGCTCCTCATCAGAGGCAGCAGAGGTCCATCACTAGTGCATCACAACCTGGCTCCAGGAAAGCTGTTAGCTGGCACGACATATGTGCTGAAATGTTCTTTCAGATGAGAAAGCAAGGAGTGCCAGCAATACCAGCGGCACCGTTCAAAAAGATGCTGTGCACGGAAGAGGTGCTGCAGCACCCTTCACTCCTGGCTCTTCATCTGTGGGAGAAGAGGTTAATCACTTTTGCATCATGCCCCGGCACCAGGAAAGCTGTTAGCCGGCACCCCAGTTCTTCTGAACTGTTCTTTCAGATGAAGAAGCTACGAGGGACAGCAATAGTTATTGCACCGCTTGATGAGTTGCTGTGTGCAGAAGCGGTGAAGCAGTAGCACCCTTCTGTCCTGGTTCCTCACCAGTGGCAGCAGAGGCCAATCACTAGTGCATGACAGCCCGGCTCCAGGAAAGCTGTTAGCAGGCACCCCAGTTGTGCTGAAATGTTCTTTCAGATGAGAAAGCAAGGAGTGACAGCAGTAGTTATGGCAGCGTTCGAAGAGTTGCGGTGTGCAGAATAGGTGAAGCACCGTAACCCTTCACTCCGGGCTCCTCATCTGTTGGAACAGATGCTTATCATTGGTGCATCACAGCCCGGCTCCAGGAAAGCTGTCAGCAGGCACCCCAGTTGTGCTGAAATGTTCTTTCAGATGAGAAAGCAAGGAGTGCCAGCAATACCAGCGGCACCGTTCAAAAAGATGCTGTGCACGGAAGAGGTCCAGCAGAACCCTTCACTCCTGGCTCTTCATCTGCGGCAGCTGAGGCCTATCATTGGTGCCTTACATACTTGGTTTTCAGGCAGCCTGGAGGGGACGCCAGAGGCATAATGAAATGGACTTTCAGAGGAGAAAGCAAGGAGCGACAGCAATGCTTGTGGCACCGTTCGAAAAGATGCTGTGCACAGAAGACGTCCAGCAGTACCCTTCACTCCTGCTTCTTCATCTATGTGGGCAGACGCCTATCATTGGTGCCTTACAAACATGGTTTTCAGGCATCCGGGAGGGGACACCGGAGGCATAATCAAATGGATTTTCAGAGGAGAAAGCAAGGAGCAACAGCAATGCTAGTGTCACTGTTCGAACAGATGCTGTGCACGGAAGACGCCCAGCAGAACCCTTCACTCCTGGCTCTTCATCTGTGGCAGCAGATGCGAATTATTCCAGCATCACAACTCGGCTTCAGGAAAGCTGTTAGCAGCACCACAGATGTGCTGAAATGTTCTGTCAGGTGAGGAATCAAGGAGTGTCAGCAATAGTTATGGCGCCGTTTGAAGAGTTACTGTGTGCCGAAGAGGTGATGCAGCAGCACCCTTCTCTATTGGCTCTTCATCTGTGGGAGCAGAGGCCTATCATTGGCGCATCACAACCCGGTTCCTGGAAAGCTGTTAGCAGGCACCCCATTTGTGCCGAAATGTTCTTTTAGATCACAAAGCAACGAGTGCCAGCAATTGTTATGGCACCGTTCAAAGAGTTGCTGTGTGCAGAAGAGGTGAAGCAGCAGCACTCTTCACTCCGGGCTCCTCATCTCTAGGAGCAGAGGCCTATCATTGGTGCCTTTCAAATAATGTTTCCAGGAAGCCGGGAGGGGAGTGCATCACATAACCCGTCTTCCATGAAAGCAGTTAGCAGGCACCGCAGATGTGCTGAAAGTTTCTTTGCAGGATGAGAAAGCATGGAGTGCCAGCAATAACAAGCGGCATTGTTCAAAAGATGCTGAGGCGCGGGATAGGTGCTTGCAAGCAACTCTTGCAGCCTGGCTGCTTCTTCTGTGGGATTCAGGGGCTAAATCACCATTTTTGTGTCCATCAATGATGCCCCGGCTCTACATAAGCAGTAGCAGGTCCACCAGTTTCTTCTGAACTGTTCTTATCAGATGAGGAAGCTAGGGATTGACAGCTAGTATTTTTTGTCCCCGTTTCTCAGAGTTTGCTGTGGTCAGCCATAGTGCGCGCAGTAGCACACTCTCTGTCCTAAGCTCCTTCATCTGTTGCAGCAGAACCAATCCACGAGTGCATCAACAGCCCGGCTCTAGGAAAGCTGTTAGGCAGAGGCACCTCAGATGTGCTGAAATGTTCCTTCAGATGATGAAAGCAATGGAGTGCCCAGCATACCAGCGGCACCGTTCAAAAAGATGCTTTGCGCGTAAGAGTTTCGGAAGCACGCCTTCACTCCTGGCTCTTCATCTGTGGAGAGCAGAGGCCTATCACTTGTGCATCATGCCCCCCGCTCCAAGTAACCCGAGTGCAGGTACCCAGTTGTTCTGAACTGTTGTTCTGTCAGATGGGGAAATAGGGAGTGACAGCAGTAGTTATTGCACAGCTCGAGAGAGTTGCTGTGGGCAGACACGGTGAAGCGGTAGCAACACTTCTGTCCTGGCTCCCCCTCATCAGAGGCAGCAGAGGCCAATCACGAGTGCATCACAACCCAGTCCAGGAAAGCAGTTAGCAGGCCACCGCATGATGGAATGAAATATTCTTTAAAACGAGGAAAGCAAGGAGTGCCAGAAATACCAGCGGCACCGTTCAAAAAGATGCTGTGGCGCGGAACAGTTTCAGCAGCGTTATTCGCTCCTGTCTCTTCACTTTTGGTAGCAGAGACTACCCATTTGTACATCACTCCCCGGCTCCATGTAAGCTTTGAGCAGGTACCCCAGTTGTTCCGAACTGTTCTTTCAGATGAGGAAGCTAGGAGTGACAGCAGTAGTTATGGCAGCGTTCGAAGAGATGCAGTGTGCAGAATAGGTGAAGCACCGTAACCCTTCACTCCGGGCTCCTCATCTGCTGGAGCAGAGACCTATCATTGGTGCATCACAGCCCGGCTCCAGGAAAGCTGTCAGCAGGCACCCCAGTTGTGCTGAAATGTTCTTTCAGATGAGAAAGCAAGGAGTGCCAGCAATACCAGCGGCACCGTTCAAAAAGATGCTGTGCGCGGAAGAGGTTCAGAAGCACCCTTCACTCCTGGCTCTTCATCTGTGGGAGCAGAGGCTAATCACTTGTGCATCACGCCCCGGCTCCAAGTAACCCGAGTGCAGGTACCCAGTTGTTCTGAACTGTTCTGTCAGATGAGGAAACTATTAGTGACAGCAGTAGTTATTGCACCGCTCGAAGAGTTGCTGTGGGCAGACACGGTGAAGCAGTAGCACCCTTCTGTCCTGGCTCCTCACCTGTGGCAGCAGAGGCCAATCACTAGTGCATCACAACCCGGATCCAGGAAAGCAGTTAGCAGGCACCGCAGATGTGCTCAAATGTTCTTTCAGACGAGAAAGCAAGGAGTGCCAGCAATACCAGCGGCATTGTTCAAAAAGATGCTGAGCGAGGAATAGGTGCTGCAGCACCCTTCAGGCCTGGCTCTTCTTCTGTGGGATCAGGGGCTAATCACTTGTGCAACAGGCCCCGGCTCTAAATAAGCAGTGAGCAGGTACCCCAGTTCTTCTGAACTGTTCTTTCAGATGAGGAAGCTAGGAGTGACAGCAGTAGTTATTGCACCGTTCGAAGAGTTGCTGTGGGCAGAGACGGTGAAGCAGTAGCACCCTTCTTTCCTGGCTCCTCATCAGAGGCAGCAGAAGCCAATCACGAGTGCCTCACAGCCCGGCTCCAGGAAAGCTGTCAGCAGGCACCGCAGATGTGCTGAAATGTTCTTTCAGATGAGAAAGCAAGGAGTGCCAGCAATACCAGCGGCACCGTTCAAAAAGATGCTGTGCGCGGAATAGGTGCTGCAGCACCCTTCAAGCCTGGCTCTTCATCTGTGGGATCAGGGGCTAATCACTTGTGCATCATGCCCCGGCTCTAAATAAGCTGTGAGCAGGTACCCCAGTTCTTCCGAACTGTTCTTTCAGATGAGGAAGCTAGGAGTGACAGCAGTAGTTATGGCAGCTTTCGAAGAATTGCAGTGTGCAGAATAGATGAAGCACCGTAACCCTTCACTCCGGGCTCCTCATCTGTTGGAGCAGAGACCTATCATTGGTGCATCACAGCCCGGCTCCAGGAAAGCTGTCAGCAGGCACCCCAGTTGTGCTGAAATGTTCTTTCAGATGAGAAAGCAAGGAGTGCCAGCAATACCAGCGGCACCGTTCAAAAAGATGCTGTGCGCGGAAGAGGTTCAGAAGCACCCTTCACTCCTGGCTCTTCATCTGTGGGAGCAGAGGCTAATCACTTGTGCATCACGTCCCGGCTCCAAGTAACCCGAGAGCAGGTACCCTGTTGTTCTGAACTGTTCTGTCAGATGAGGAAACTAGGAGTGACAGCAGTAGTTATTGCACCGCTCGAAGAGTTGCTGTGGGCAGACACGGTGAAGCAGTAGCACCCTTCTGTCCTGGCTCCTCACCTGTGGCAGCAGAGGCCAATCACTAGTGCATCACAACCCGGATCCAGGAAAGCAGTTAGCAGGCACCGCAGATGTGCTCAAATGTTCTTTCAGACGAGAAAGCAAGGAGTGCCAGCAATACCAGCGGCATTGTTCAAAAAGATGCTGAGCGAGGAATAGGTGCTGCAGCACCCTTCAGGCCTGGCTCTTCTTCTGTGGGATCAGGGGCTAATCACTTGTGCAACAGGCCCCGGCTCTAAATAAGCAGTGAGCAGGTACCCCAGTTCTTCTGAACTGTTCTTTCAGATGAGGAAGCTAGGAGTGACAGCAGTAGTTATTGCACCGTTCGAAGAGTTGCTGTGGGCAGAGACGGTGAAGCAGTAGCACCCTTCTTTCCTGGCTCCTCATCAGAGGCAGCAGAAGCCAATCACGAGTGCCTCACAGCCCGGCTCCAGGAAAGCTGTCAGCAGGCACCGCAGATGTGCTGAAATGTTCTTTCAGATGAGAAAGCAAGGAGTGCCAGCAATACCAGCGGCACCGTTCAAAAAGATGCTGTGCGCGGAAGAGGTTCAGAAGCACCCTTCACTCCTGGCTCTTCATCTGTGGGAGCAGAGGCTAATCACTTGTGCATCACGCCCCGGCTCCAAGTAACCCGAGTGCAGGTACCCAGTTGTTCTGAACTGTTCTGTCAGATGGGGAAACTAGGAGTGACAGCAGTAGTTATGGCACCGCTCGAAGAGTTGCTGTGGGCAGACACGGTGAAGCAGTAGCACCCTTCTGTCCTGGCTCCTCATCAGAGGCAGCAGAGGCCAATCACGAGTGCATCACAACCAGGCTCCAGGAAAGCTGTTAGCAGGCACTGCAGTTGTGCTGAAATGTTCTTTCAGATGAGAAAGCAAGGAGTGCCAGCAATACCAGCGGCACCGTTCAAAAAGATGCTGTGCGCGGAAGGGATTCAGAAACACCCTTCACTCCTGGCTCTTCATCTGTGGCAGCCGAGGCACCTCACTTTTGCATTACGCCCCGGCACCAGGAAAGCTGTGAGCAGGTACCCCAGTTCTTCTGAACTGTTCTGTCAGATGAGGAAGCTAGGAGAGACAACAATAGTTATTACACCGTTCAAAGATTTGCGGTGTGCAGAAGCGCTGAAGCACTAGCACCCTTCTGTCCTGGCTCCTCATCAGAGGCAGCAGAGGCCAATCACGAGTGCATCACAGCCCGGCTACAGGAAAGCTGTCAGCAGGCACCGCAGATGTGCTGAAATGTTCTTTCAGAAGAGAAAGCAAGGAGTGCCAGCAATACCAGCGGCACTGACCAAAAAGGTGCTGTGCGCAGAACAGTTTCAGCAGCGCTGTTCGCTCCTGTCTCTTCACGGTTGGCAGCAGAGACTACCCATTTGTACATCACTCCCCGGCTCCATGTAAGCTTTCAGCAGGTACCCCAGTTGTTCCGAACTGTTCTTTCAGATGAGGAAGATAGGAGTGACAGCAGTAGTTATGGCAGCTTTCGAAGAGATGCAGTGTGCAGAATAGGTGAAGCACCGTAACCCTTCACTCCGGGCTCCTCATCTGTTGGAGCAGAGACCTATCATTGGTGCATCACAGCCCGGCTCCAGGAAAGCTGTTAGCAGGCACTGCAGTTGTGCTGAAATGTTCTTTCAGATGAGAAAGCAAGGAGTGCCAGCAATACCAGCGGCACCGTTCAAAAAGATGCTGTGCGCGGAAGGGATTCAGAAACACCCTTCACTCCTGGCTCTTCATCTGTGGCAGCCGAGGCACCTCACTTTTGCATTACGCCCCGGCACCAGGAAAGCTGTGAGCAGGTACCCCAGTTCTTCTGAACTGTTCTGTCAGATGAGGAAGCTAGGAGAGACAACAATAGTTATTACACCGTTCAAAGAGTTGCGGTGTGCAGAAGCGCTGAAGCACTAGCACCCTTCTGTCCTGGCTCCTCATCAGAGGCAGCAGAGGCCAATCACGAGTGCATCACAGCCCGGCTACAGGAAAGCTGTCAGCAGGCACCGCAGATGTGCTGAAATGTTCTTTCAGAAGAGAAAGCAAGGAGTGCCAGCAATACCAGCGGCACTGACCAAAAAGGTGCTGTGCGCAGAACAGTTTCAGCAGCGCTGTTCGCTCCTGTCTCTTCACGGTTGGCAGCAGAGACTACCCATTTGTACATCACTCCCCGGCTCCATGTAAGCTTTGAGCAGGTACCCCAGTTGTTCCGAACTGTTCTTTCAGATGAGGAAGCTAGGAGTGACAGCAGTAGTTATGGCAGCGTTCGAAGTGTTGCGGTGTGCAGAATAGGTGAAGCAGTAGCACCCTTCTGTCCTGGCTCCTCAAAAGTGGCAGCAGAGGCCAATCACTAGTGCATCACAACCCGGCTCCAGGAAAGCAGTTAGCAGGCACCGCAGATGTGCTGAAATGTTCTTTCAGACGAGAAAGCAAGGATTGCCAGCAATACCAGCGGCATTGTTCAAAAAGATGCTGAGCGAGGAATAGGTGCTGCAGCACCCTTCAAGCCTGGCTCTTCTTCTGTGGGATCAGGGGCTAATCACTTGTGCAACAGGCCCCGGCTCTAAATAAGCAGTGAGCAGGTACCCCAGTTCTTCTGAACTGTTCTTTCAGATGAGGAAGCTAGGAGTGACAGCAGTAGTTATTGCACCGTTCGAAGAGTTGCTGTGGGCAGAGACGGTGAAGCAGTAGCACCCTTCTTTCCTGGCTCCTCATCAGAGGCAGCAGAAGCCAATCACGAGTGCCTCACAGCCCGGCTCCAGGAAAGCTGTCAGCAGGCACCGCAGATGTGCTGAAATGTTCTTTCAGATGAGAAAGCAAGGAGTGCCAGCAATACAAGCGGCACCGTTCAAAAAGATGCTGTGCGCGGAAGAGGTTCAGAAGCACCCTTCACTCCTGGCTCTTCATCTGTGGGAGCAGAGGCTAATCACTTGTGCATCACGCCCCGGCTCCAAGTAACCCGAGTGCAGGTACCCAGTTGTTCTGAACTGTTCTGTCAGATGAGGAAACTATTAGTGACAGCAGTAGTTATTGCACCGCTCGAAGAGTTGCTGTGGGCAGACACGGTGAAGCAGTAGCACCCTTCTGTCCTGGCTCCTCATCAGAGGCAGCAGAGGCCAATCACGAGTGCATCACAACCCGGCTCCAGGAAAGCAGTTAGCAGGCATCTCAGATGTGCTGAAATGTTCTTTCAAACGAGAAAGCAAGGAGTGCCAGCAATACCAGCGGCACCGTTCAAAAAGATGCTGTGCGAGGAATAGGTGCTGCAGCACCCTTCAAGCCTGGCTCTTCATCTGTTGGATCAGGGGCTAATCACTTGTGCATCAGGCCCCGGCTCTAAATAAGCTGTGAGCAGGTACCCCAGTTCTTCCGAACTGTTCTTTCAGATGAGGAAGCTAGGAGTGACAGCAGTAGTTATGGCAGCTTTCGAAGAATTGCAGTGTGCAGAATAGATGAAGAACCATAACACTTCACTCCGGGCTCCTCATCTGTTGGAGGAGAGACCTATCACTAGTGCATCACAACCCGGCTCCAGGAAAGCTGTTAGCAGGCACCGCAGATGTGCTGAAATGTTCCTTCAGATGAAAAAGCAAGGAGTGCCAGCAATACCAGCGGCACCGTTCAAAAAGATGCTGTGCGCGGAAGAGGTTCAGAAGCACCCTTCACTCCTGGCTCTTCATCTGTGGGAGCAGAGGCTAATCACTTGTGCATCACGCCCCGGCTCCAGGAAAGCTGTTAGCAGGCACCGCAGATGTGCTGAAATGTTCCTTCAGATGAAAAAGCAAGGAGTGCTAGCAATACCAGCGGCACCGTTCAAAAAGATGCTGTGCGCGGAAGAGGTTCAGAAGCACCCTTCACTCCTGGCTCTTCATCTGTGGGAGCAGAGGCTAATCACTTGTGCATCACGCCCCGGCTCCAAGTAACCCGAGAGCAGGTACCCAGTTGTTCTGAACTGTTCTGTCAGATGAGGAAACTAGGAGTGACAGCAGTAGTTATTGCACCGTTCGAAGAGTTGCTGTGGGCAGACACGGTGAAGCATTAGCACCCTTCTGTCCTGGCTCCACACCAGTGGCAGCAGAGCCCAATCACTTGTGCATCACAACCCGGCTCCAGGAAAGCTGTCAGCAGGCACCGCAGATGTGCTGAAATGTTCTTTCTGACGAGAAAGCAAAGAGTGCCAGCAATACCAGCGGCACCGACCAAAAAGGTGCTGTGCGCAGAACAGTTTCAGCAGCGCTGTTCGCTCCTGTCTCTTCACGGTTGGCAGCAGAGACTACCCATTTGTACATCACTCCCCGGCTCCATGTAAGCTTTGAGCAGGTACCCCAGTTGTTCCGAACTGTTCTTTCAGATGAGGAAGCTAGGAGAGACAGCAGTAGTTATGGCAGCGTTCGAAGAGTTGCGGTGTGCAGAATAGGTGAAGCACCGTAACCCTTCACTCCGGGCTCCTCATCTATTGGAGCAGATGCTTACCATTGGTACATCACAGCCCGGCTCCAGGAAAGCTGTCAGCAGGCACCGCAGATGTGCTGAAATGTTCTTTCAGACGAGAAAGCAAGGAGTGCCAGCAATACCAGCAGCACCGTTCAAAAAGATGCTGTGCGAGGAATAGGTGCTGCAGCACCCTTCAAGCCTGGCTCTTCATCTGTGGGATCAGGGGCTAACCACTTGTGCATCAGGCCCCGGCTCTAAATAAGCTGTGAGCAGGTACCCCAGTTCTTCCGAACTGTTCTTTCAGATGAGGAAGCTAGGAGTGACAGCAGTAGTTATGGCAGCTTTCGAAGAATTGCAGTGTGCAGAATAGATGAAGCACCATAACACTTCACTCCGGGCTCCTCATCTGTTGGAGGAGAGACCTATCACTAGTGCATCACAACCCGGCTCCAGGAAAGCTGTTAGCAGGCACCGCAGATGTGCTGAAATGTTCCTTCAGATGAAAAAGCAAGGAGTGCCAGCAATACCAGCGGCACCGTTCAAAAAGATGCTGTGCGCGGAAGAGGTTCAGAAGCACCCTTCACTCCTGGCTCTTCATCTGTGGGAGCAGAGGCTAATCACTTGTGCATCACGCCCCGGCTCCAAGTAACCCGAGTGCAGGTACCCAGTTGTTCTGAACTGTTCTGTCAGATGAGGAAACTATTAGTGACAGCAGTAGTTATTGCACCGCTCGAAGAGTTGCTGTGGGCAGACACGGTGAAGCAGTAGCACCCTTCAGTCCTGGCTCCTCATCAGAGGCAGCAGAGGCCAATCACGAGTGCATCACAGCCCGGCTCCAGGAAAGCTGTCAGCAGGCACCCCAGTTGTGATGAAATGTTCTTTCAAATGAGAAAGCAAGGAGTGCCAGCAATACCAGCGGCACCGTTCAAAAAGGTGCTGTGCGCAGAACAGTTTCAGCAGCGCTATTCGCTCCTGTCTCTTCACGGTTGGCAGCAGAGACTACCCATTTGTACATCACTCCCCGGCTCCATGTAAGCTTTGAGCAGGTACCCCAGTTGTTCCGAACTGTTCTTTCAGATGAGGAAGATAGGAGTGACAGCAGTAGTTATGGCAGCTTTCGAAGAGATGCAGTGTGCAGAATAGGTGAAGCACCGTAACCCTTCACTCCGGGCTCCTCATCTGTTGGAGCAGAGACCTATCATTGGTGCATCACAGCCCGGCTCCAGGAAAGCTGTTAGCAGGCACTGCAGTTGTGCTGAAATGTTCTTTCAGATGAGAAAGCAAGGAGTGCCAGCAATACCAGCGGCACCGTTCAAAAAGATGCTGTGCGCGGAAGGGATTCAGAAACACCCTTCACTCCTGGCTCTTCATCTGTGGCAGCCGAGGCACCTCACTTTTGCATTACGCCCCGGCACCAGGAAAGCTGTGAGCAGGTACCCCAGTTCTTCTGAACTGTTCTGTCAGATGAGGAAGCTAGGAGAGACAACAATAGTTATTACACCGTTCAAAGAGTTGCGGTGTGCAGAAGCGCTGAAGCACTAGCACCCTTCTGTCCTGGCTCCTCATCAGAGGCAGCAGAGGCCAATCACGAGTGCATCACAGCCCGGCTACAGGAAAGCTGTCAGCAGGCACCGCAGATGTGCTGAAATGTTCTTTCAGAAGAGAAAGCAAGGAGTGCCAGCAATACCAGCGGCACCGACCAAAAAGGTGCTGTGCGCAGAACAGTTTCAGCAGCGCTATTCGCTCCTGTCTCTTCACGGTTGGCAGCAGAGACTACCCATTTGTACATCACTCCCCGGCTCCATGTAAGCTTTGAGCAGGTACCCCAGTTGTTCCGAACTGTTCTTTCAGATGAGGAAGCTAGGAGTGACAGCAGTAGTTATGGCAGCTTTCGAAGAATTGCAGTGTGCAGAATAGATGAAGCACCATAACACTTCAATCCGGGCTCCTCATCTGTTGGAGGAGAGACCTATCACTAGTGCATCGCAACCCGGCTCCAGGAAAGCTGTTAGCAGGCACCGCAGATGTGCTGAAATGTTCCTTCAGATGAAAAAGCAAGGAGTGCCAGCAATGCCAGCGGCACCGTTCAAAAAGATGCTGTGCGCGGAAGAGGTTCAGAAGCACCCTTCACTCCTGGCTCTTCATCTGTGGGAGCAGAGGCTAATCACTTGTGCATCACGCCCCGGCTCCAGGAAAGCTGTTCGCAGGCACCGCAGATGTGCTGAAATGTTCCTTCAGATGAAAAAGCAAGGAGTGCCAGCAATACCAGCGGCACCGTTCAAAAAGATGCTGTTCGCGGAAGAGGTTCAGTAGCAACCTTCACTCCTGGCTCTTCATCTGTGGGAGCAGAGGCTAATCACTTGTGCATCACGTCCCGGCTCCAAGTAACCCGAGAGCAGGTACCCAGTTGTTCTGAACTGTTCTGTCAGATGAGGAAACTAGGAGTGACAGCAGTAGTTATTGCACCGCTCGAAGAGTTGCTGTGGGCAGACACGGTGAAGCAGTAGCACCCTTCTGTCCTGGCTCCTCATCAGAGGCAGCAGAGGCCAATCACGAGTGCATCACAGCCCGGCTCCAGGAAAGCTGTCAGCAGGCACCCCAGTTGTGATGAAATGTTCTTTCAAATGAGAAAGCAAGGAGTGCCAGCAATACCAGCGGCACCGTTCAAAAAGGTGCTGTGCGCAGAACAGTTTCAGCAGCGCTATTCGCTCCTGTCTCTTCACGTGTGGCTGCACAGACTACCCATTTGTACATCACTCCCCGGCTCCATGTAAGCTTTGAGCAGGTACCCCAGTTGTTCCGAACTGTTCTTTCAGATGAGGAAGCTAGGAGTGACAGCAGTAGTTATGGCAGCGTTCGAAGAGATGCAGTGTGCAGAATAGGTGAAGCACCGTAACCTTTCACTCCGGGCTCCTCATCTGCTGGAGCAGAGACCTATCATTGGTGCATCACAGCCCGGCTCCAGGAAAGCTGTTAGCAGGCACTGCAGTTGTGCTGAAATGTTCTTTCAGATGAGAAAGCAAGGAGTGCCAGCAATACCAGCGGCACCGTTCAAAAAGGTACTGTGCGCAGAACAGTTTCAGCAGCGCTGTTCGCTCCTGTCTCTTCACTTTTGGTAGCAGAGACTACCCATTTGTACATCACTCCCCGGCTCCATGTAAGCTTTGAGCAGGTACCCCAGTTGTTCCGAACTGTTCTTTCAGATGAGGAAGCTAGGAGTGACAGCAGTAGTTATGGCAGCGTTCGAAGAGATGCAGTGTGCAGAATAGGTGAAGCACCGTAACCTTTCACTCCGGGCTCCTCATCTGCTGGAGCAGAGACCTATCATTGGTGCATCACAGCCCGGCTCCAGGAAAGCTGTTAGCAGGCACTGCAGTTGTGCTGAAATGTTCTTTCAGATGAGAAAGCAAGGAGTGCCAGCAATACCAGCGGCACCGTTCAAAAAGATGCTGTGCGCGGAAGAGGTTCAGAAGCACCCTTCACTCCTGGCTCTTCATCTGTGGGAGCAGAGGCTAATCACTTGTGCATCACGCCCCGGCTCCAAGTAACCCGAGTGCAGGTACCCAGTTGTTCTGAACTGTTCTGTCAGATGAGGAAACAATTAGTGACAGCAGTAGTTATTGCACCGCTCGAAGAGTTGCTGTGGGCAGACACGGTGAAGCAGTAGCACCCTTCTGTCCTGGCTCCTCATCAGAGGCAGCAGAGGCCAAGCACGAGTGCATCACAACCCGGCTCCAGGAAAGCAGTTAGCAGGCACCTCAGATGTGCTGAAATGTTCTTTCAAACGAGAAAGCAAGGAGTGCCAGCAATACCAGCGGCACCGTTCAAAAAGATGCTGTGCGCGGAATAGGTGCTGCAGCACCCTTCAAGCCTGGCTCTTCATCTGTTGGATCAGGGGCTAATCACTTGTGCATCAGGCCCCGGCTCTAAATAAGCTGTGAGCAGGTACCCCAGTTCTTCCGAACTGTTCTTTCAGATGAGGAAGCTAGGAGTGACAGCAGTAGTTATGGCAGCTTTCGAAGAATTGCAGTGTGCAGAATAGATGAAGAACCATAACACTTCACTCCGGGCTCCTCATCTGTTGGAGGAGAGACCTATCACTAGTGCATCACAACCAGGCTCCAGGAAAGCTGTTAGCAGGCACCGCAGATGTGCTGAAATGTTCCTTCAGATGAAAAAGCAAGGTGTGCCAGCAATACCAGCGGCACCGTTCAAAAAGATGCTGTGCGCGGAAGAGGTTCAGAAGCACCCTTCACTCCTGGCTCTTCATCTGTGGGAGCAGAGGCTAATCACTTGTGCATCACGCCCCGGCTCCAAGTAACCCGAGTGCAGGTACCCAGTTGTTCTGAACTGTTCTGTCAGATGAGGAAACTATTAGTGACAGCAGTAGTTATTGCACCGCTCGAAGAGTTGCTGTGGGCAGACACGGTGAAGCAGTAGCACCCTTCTGTCCTGGCTCCTCATCAGAGGCAGCAGAGGCCAATCACGAGTGCATCACAGCCCGGCTCCAGGAAAGCTGTCAGCAGGCACCCCAGTTGTGATGAAATGTTCTTTCAGATGAGAAAGCAAGGAGTGCCAGCAATACCAGCGGCACCGTTCAAAAAGGTGCTGTGCGCGGAAGGGATTCAGAAACAACCTTCACTCCTGGCTCTTCATCTGTGGCAGCCGAGGCACCTCACTTTTGCATTACGCCCCGGCACCAGGAAAGCTGTGAGCAGGTACCCCAGTTCTTCTGAACTGTTCTGTCAGATGAGGAAGCTAGGAGAGACAACAATAGTTATTACACCGTTCAAAGAGTTGCGGTGTGCAGAAGCGCTGAAGCACTAGCACCCTTCTGTCCTGGCTCCTCATCAGAGGCAGCAGAGGCCAATCACGAGTGCATCACAGCCCGGCTACAGGAAAGCTGTCAGCAGGCACCGCAGATGTGCTGAAATGTTCTTTCAGAAGAGAAAGCAAGGAGTGCCAGCAATACCAGCGGCACCGACCAAAAAGGTGCTGTGCGCAGAACAGTTTCAGCAGCGCTGTTCGCTCCTGTCTCTTCACGGTTGGCAGCAGAGACTACCCATTTGTACATCACTCCCCGGCTCCATGTAAGCTTTGAGCAGGTACCCCAGTTCTTCCGAACTGTTCTTTCAGATGAAGAAGCTAGGAGTGACAGCAGTAGTTATGGCAGCGTTCGAAGAGTTGCGGTGTGCAGAATAGGTGAAGCACCATAACCCTTCACTCCGGTCTCCTCATCTATTGTAGCAGATGCTTACCATTGGTACATCATAGCCCGGCTCCAGGAAAGCTGTCAGCAGGCACCGCAGATGTGCTGAAATGTTCTTTCAGACGAGAAAGCAAGGAGTGCCAGCAATTCCAGCGGCACCGTTCAAAAAGGTACTGTGCGCAGAACAGTTTCAGCAGCGTTATTCGCTCCTGTCTCTTCACTTTTGGTAGCAGAGACTACCCATTTGTACATCACTCCCCGGCTCCATGTAAGCTTTGAGCAGGTACCCCAGTTGTTCCGAACTGTTCTTTCAGATGAGGAAGCTAGGAGTGACAGCAGTAGTTATGGCAGCGTTCGAAGAGATGCAGTGTGCAGAATAGGTGAAGCACCGTAACCCTTCACTCCGGGCTCCTCATCTGCTGGAGCAGAGACCTATCATTGGTGCATCACAGCCCGGCTCCAGGAAAGCTGTCAGCAGGCACCCCAGTTGTGCTGAAATGTTCTTTCAGATGAGAAAGCAAGGAGTGCCAGCAATACCAGCGGCACCGTTCAAAAAGATGCTGTGCGCGGAAGAGGTTCAGAAGCACCCTTCACTCCTGGCTCTTCATCTGTGGGAGCAGAGGCTAATCACTTGTGCATCACGCCCCGGCTCCAAGTAACCCGAGTGCAGGTACCCAGTTGTTCTGAACTGTTCTGTCAGATGAGGAAACTATTAGTGACAGCAGTAGTTATTGCACCGCTCGAAGAGTTGCTGTGGGCAGACACGGTGAAGCAGTAGCACCCTTCTGTCCTGGCTCCTCACCTGTGGCAGCAGAGGCCAATCACTAGTGCATCACAACCCGGATCCAGGAAAGCAGTTAGCAGGCACCGCAGATGTGCTCAAATGTTCTTTCAGACGAGAAAGCAAGGAGTGCCAGCAATACCAGCGGCATTGTTCAAAAAGATGCTGAGCGAGGAATAGGTGCTGCAGCACCCTTCAGGCCTGGCTCTTCTTCTGTGGGATCAGGGGCTAATCACTTGTGCAACAGGCCCCGGCTCTAAATAAGCAGTGAGCAGGTACCCCAGTTCTTCTGAACTGTTCTTTCAGATGAGGAAGCTAGGAGTGACAGCAGTAGTTATTGCACCGTTCGAAGAGTTGCTGTGGGCAGAGACGGTGAAGCAGTAGCACCCTTCTTTCCTGGCTCCTCATCAGAGGCAGCAGAAGCCAATCACGAGTGCCTCACAGCCCGGCTCCAGGAAAGCTGTCAGCAGGCACCGCAGATGTGCTGAAATGTTCTTTCAGATGAGAAAGCAAGGAGTGCCAGCAATACCAGCGGCACCGTTCAAAAAGATGCTGTGCGCGGAATAGGTGCTGCAGCACCCTTCAAGCCTGGCTCTTCATCTGTGGGATCAGGGGCTAATCACTTGTGCATCAGGCCCCGGCTCTAAATAAGCTGTGAGCAGGTACCCCAGTTCTTCCGAACTGTTCTTTCAGATGAGGAAGCTAGGAGTGACAGCAGTAGTTATGGCAGCTTTCGAAGAATTGCAGTGTGCAGAATAGATGAAGCACCGTAACCCTTCACTCCGGGCTCCTCATCTGTTGGAGCAGAGACCTATCATTGGTGCATCACAGCCCGGCTCCAGGAAAGCTGTCAGCAGGCACCCCAGTTGTGCTGAAATGTTCTTTCAGATGAGAAAGCAAGGAGTGCCAGCAATACCAGCGGCACCGTTCAAAAAGATGCTGTGCGCGGAAGAGGTTCAGAAGCACCCTTCACTCCTGGCTCTTCATCTGTGGGAGCAGAGGCTAATCACTTGTGCATCACGTCCCGGCTCCAAGTAACCCGAGAGCAGGTACCCAGTTGTTCTGAACTGTTCTGTCAGATGAGGAAACTAGGAGTGACAGCAGTAGTTATGGCACCGCTCGAAGAGTTGCTGTGGGCAGACACGGTGAAGCAGTAGCACCCTTCTGTCCTGGCTCCTCACCTGTGGCAGCAGAGGCCAATCACTAGTGCATCACAACCCGGATCCAGGAAAGCAGTTAGCAGGCACCGCAGATGTGCTCAAATGTTCTTTCAGACGAGAAAGCAAGGAGTGCCAGCAATACCAGCGGCATTGTTCAAAAAGATGCTGAGCGAGGAATAGGTGCTGCAGCACCCTTCAGGCCTGGCTCTTCTTCTGTGGGATCAGGGGCTAATCACTTGTGCAACAGGCCCCGGCTCTAAATAAGCAGTGAGCAGGTACCCCAGTTCTTCTGAACTGTTCTTTCAGATGAGGAAGCTAGGAGTGACAGCAGTAGTTATTGCACCGTTCGAAGAGTTGCTGTGGGCAGAGACGGTGAAGCAGTAGCACCCTTCTTTCCTGGCTCCTCATCAGAGGCAGCAGAAGCCAATCACGAGTGCCTCACAGCCCGGCTCCAGGAAAGCTGTCAGCAGGCACCGCAGATGTGCTGAAATGTTCTTTCAGATGAGAAAGCAAGGAGTGCCAGCAATACCAGCGGCACCGTTCAAAAAGATGCTGTGCGCGGAAGAGGTTCAGAAGCACCCTTCACTCCTGGCTCTTCATCTGTGGGAGCAGAGGCTAATCACTTGTGCATCACGCCCCGGCTCCAAGTAACCCGAGTGCAGGTACCCAGTTGTTCTGAACTGTTCTGTCAGATGGGGAAACTAGGAGTGACAGCAGTAGTTATGGCACCGCTCGAAGAGTTGCTGTGGGCAGACACGGTGAAGCAGTAGCACCCTTCTGTCCTGGCTCCTCATCAGAGGCAGCAGAGGCCAATCACGAGTGCATCACAACCAGGCTCCAGGAAAGCTGTCAGCAGGCACCCCAGTTGTGATGAAATGTTCTTTCAGATGAGAAAGCAAGGAGTGCCAGCAATACCAGCGGCACCGTTCAAAAAGGTGCTGTGCGCAGAACAGTTTCAGCAGCGCTATTCGCTCCTGTCTCTTCACGGTTGGCAGCAGAGACTACCCATTTGTACATCACTCCCCGGCTCCATGTAAGCTTTGAGCAGGTACCCCAGTTGTTCCGAACTGTTCTTTCAGATGAGGAAGATAGGAGTGACAGCAGTAGTTATGGCAGCTTTCGAAGAGATGCAGTGTGCAGAATAGGTGAAGCACCGTAACCCTTCACTCCGGGCTCCTCATCTGTTGGAGCAGAGACCTATCATTGGTGCATCACAGCCCGGCTCCAGGAAAGCTGTTAGCAGGCACTGCAGTTGTGCTGAAATGTTCTTTCAGATGAGAAAGCAAGGAGTGCCAGCAATACCAGCGGCACCGTTCAAAAAGATGCTGTGCGCGGAAGGGATTCAGAAACACCCTTCACTCCTGGCTCTTCATCTGTGGCAGCCGAGGCACCTCACTTTTGCATTACGCCCCGGCACCAGGAAAGCTGTGAGCAGGTACCCCAGTTCTTCTGAACTGTTCTGTCAGATGAGGAAGCTAGGAGAGACAACAATAGTTATTACACCGTTCAAAGAGTTGCGGTGTGCAGAAGCGCTGAAGCACTAGCACCCTTCTGTCCTGGCTCCTCATCAGAGGCAGCAGAGGCCAATCACGAGTGCATCACAGCCCGGCTACAGGAAAGCTGTCAGCAGGCACCGCAGATGTGCTGAAATGTTCTTTCAGAAGAGAAAGCAAGGAGTGCCAGCAATACCAGCGGCACTGACCAAAAAGGTGCTGTGCGCAGAACAGTTTCAGCAGCGCTGTTCGCTCCTGTCTCTTCACGGTTGGCAGCAGAGACTACCCATTTGTACATCACTCCCCGGCTCCATGTAAGCTTTCAGCAGGTACCCCAGTTGTTCCGAACTGTTCTTTCAGATGAGGAAGATAGGAGTGACAGCAGTAGTTATGGCAGCTTTCGAAGAGATGCAGTGTGCAGAATAGGTGAAGCACCGTAACCCTTCACTCCGGGCTCCTCATCTGTTGGAGCAGAGACCTATCATTGGTGCATCACAGCCCGGCTCCAGGAAAGCTGTTAGCAGGCACTGCAGTTGTGCTGAAATGTTCTTTCAGATGAGAAAGCAAGGAGTGCCAGCAATACCAGCGGCACCGTTCAAAAAGATGCTGTGCGCGGAAGGGATTCAGAAACACCCTTCACTCCTGGCTCTTCATCTGTGGCAGCCGAGGCACCTCACTTTGCATTACGCCCCGGCACCAGGAAAGCTGTGAGCAGGTACCCCAGTTCTTCTGAACTGTTCTGTCAGATGAGGAAGCTAGGAGAGACAACAATAGTTATTACACCGTTCAAAGAGTTGCGGTGTGCAGAAGCGCTGAAGCACTAGCACCCTTCTGTCCTGGCTCCTCATCAGAGGCAGCAGAGGCCAATCACGAGTGCATCACAGCCCGGCTACAGGAAAGCTGTCAGCAGGCACCGCAGATGTGCTGAAATGTTCTTTCAGAAGAGAAAGCAAGGAGTGCCAGCAATACCAGCGGCACTGACCAAAAAGGTGCTGTGCGCAGAACAGTTTCAGCAGCGCTGTTCGCTCCTGTCTCTTCACGGTTGGCAGCAGAGACTACCCATTTGTACATCACTCCCCGGCTCCATGTAAGCTTTGAGCAGGTACCCCAGTTGTTCCGAACTGTTCTTTCAGATGAGGAAGCTAGGAGTGACAGCAGTAGTTATGGCAGCGTTCGAAGTGTTGCGGTGTGCAGAATAGGTGAAGCAGTAGCACCCTTCTGTCCTGGCTCCTCAAAAGTGGCAGCAGAGGCCAATCACTAGTGCATCACAACCCGGCTCCAGGAAAGCAGTTAGCAGGCACCGCAGATGTGCTGAAATGTTCTTTCAGACGAGAAAGCAAGGATTGCCAGCAATACCAGCGGCATTGGTCAAAAAGATGTTGAGCGAGGAATAGGTGCTGCAGCACCCTTCAAGCCTGGCTCTTCTTCTGTGGGATCAGGGGCTAATCACTTGTGCAACAGGCCCCGGCTCTAAATAAGCTGTGAGCAGGTACCCCAGTTCTTCCGAACTGTTCTTTCAGATGAGGAAGCTAGGAGTGACAGCAGTAGTTATGGCAGCTTTCGAAGAATTGCAGTGTGCAGAATAGATGAAGAACCATAACACTTCACTCCGGGCTCCTCATCTGTTGGAGGAGAGACCTATCACTAGTGCATCACAACCAGGCTCCAGGAAAGCTGTTAGCAGGCACCGCAGATGTGCTGAAATGTTCCTTCAGATGAAAAAGCAAGGTGTGCCAGCAATACCAGCGGCACCGTTCAAAAAGATGCTGTGCGCGGAAGAGGTTCAGAAGCACCCTTCACTCCTGGCTCTTCATCTGTGGGAGCAGAGGCTAATCACTTGTGCATCACGCCCCGGCTCCAAGTAACCCGAGTGCAGGTACCCAGTTGTTCTGAACTGTTCTGTCAGATGAGGAAACTATTAGTGACAGCAGTAGTTATTGCACCGCTCGAAGAGTTGCTGTGGGCAGACACGGTGAAGCAGTAGCACCCTTCTGTCCTGGCTCCTCATCAGAGGCAGCAGAGGCCAATCACGAGTGCATCACAGCCCGGCTCCAGGAAAGCTGTCAGCAGGCACCCCAGTTGTGATGAAATGTTCTTTCAGATGAGAAAGCAAGGAGTGCCAGCAATACCAGCGGCACCGTTCAAAAAGGTGCTGTGCGCGGAAGGGATTCAGAAACAACCTTCACTCCTGGCTCTTCATCTGTGGCAGCCGAGGCACCTCACTTTTGCATTACGCCCCGGCACCAGGAAAGCTGTGAGCAGGTACCCCAGTTCTTCTGAACTGTTCTGTCAGATGAGGAAGCTAGGAGAGACAACAATAGTTATTACACCGTTCAAAGAGTTGCGGTGTGCAGAAGCGCTGAAGCACTAGCACCCTTCTGTCCTGGCTCCTCATCAGAGGCAGCAGAGGCCAATCACGAGTGCATCACAGCCCGGCTACAGGAAAGCTGTCAGCAGGCACCGCAGATGTGCTGAAATGTTCTTTCAGAAGAGAAAGCAAGGAGTGCCAGCAATACCAGCGGCACCGACCAAAAAGGTGCTGTGCGCAGAACAGTTTCAGCAGCGCTGTTCGCTCCTGTCTCTTCACGGTTGGCAGCAGAGACTACCCATTTGTACATCACTCCCCGGCTCCATGTAAGCTTTGAGCAGGTACCCCAGTTCTTCCGAACTGTTCTTTCAGATGAAGAAGCTAGGAGTGACAGCAGTAGTTATGGCAGCGTTCGAAGAGTTGCGGTGTGCAGAATAGGTGAAGCACCATAACCCTTCACTCCGGTCTCCTCATCTATTGTAGCAGATGCTTACCATTGGTACATCATAGCCCGGCTCCAGGAAAGCTGTCAGCAGGCACCGCAGATGTGCTGAAATGTTCTTTCAGACGAGAAAGCAAGGAGTGCCAGCAATTCCAGCGGCACCGTTCAAAAAGGTACTGTGCGCAGAACAGTTTCAGCAGCGTTATTCGCTCCTGTCTCTTCACTTTTGGTAGCAGAGACTACCCATTTGTACATCACTCCCCGGCTCCATGTAAGCTTTGAGCAGGTACCCCAGTTGTTCCGAACTGTTCTTTCAGATGAGGAAGCTAGGAGTGACAGCAGTAGTTATGGCAGCGTTCGAAGAGATGCAGTGTGCAGAATAGGTGAAGCACCGTAACCCTTCACTCCGGGCTCCTCATCTGCTGGAGCAGAGACCTATCATTGGTGCATCACAGCCCGGCTCCAGGAAAGCTGTCAGCAGGCACCCCAGTTGTGCTGAAATGTTCTTTCAGATGAGAAAGCAAGGAGTGCCAGCAATACCAGCGGCACCGTTCAAAAAGATGCTGTGCGCGGAAGAGGTTCAGAAGCACCCTTCACTCCTGGCTCTTCATCTGTGGGAGCAGAGGCTAATCACTTGTGCATCACGCCCCGGCTCCAAGTAACCCGAGTGCAGGTACCCAGTTGTTCTGAACTGTTCTGTCAGATGAGGAAACTATTAGTGACAGCAGTAGTTATTGCACCGCTCGAAGAGTTGCTGTGGGCAGACACGGTGAAGCAGTAGCACCCTTCTGTCCTGGCTCCTCACCTGTGGCAGCAGAGGCCAATCACTAGTGCATCACAACCCGGATCCAGGAAAGCAGTTAGCAGGCACCGCAGATGTGCTCAAATGTTCTTTCAGACGAGAAAGCAAGGAGTGCCAGCAATACCAGCGGCATTGTTCAAAAAGATGCTGAGCGAGGAATAGGTGCTGCAGCACCCTTCAGGCCTGGCTCTTCTTCTGTGGGATCAGGGGCTAATCACTTGTGCAACAGGCCCCGGCTCTAAATAAGCAGTGAGCAGGTACCCCAGTTCTTCTGAACTGTTCTTTCAGATGAGGAAGCTAGGAGTGACAGCAGTAGTTATTGCACCGTTCGAAGAGTTGCTGTGGGCAGAGACGGTGAAGCAGTAGCACCCTTCTTTCCTGGCTCCTCATCAGAGGCAGCAGAAGCCAATCACGAGTGCCTCACAGCCCGGCTCCAGGAAAGCTGTCAGCAGGCACCGCAGATGTGCTGAAATGTTCTTTCAGATGAGAAAGCAAGGAGTGCCAGCAATACCAGCGGCACCGTTCAAAAAGATGCTGTGCGCGGAATAGGTGCTGCAGCACCCTTCAAGCCTGGCTCTTCATCTGTGGGATCAGGGGCTAATCACTTGTGCATCAGGCCCCGGCTCTAAATAAGCTGTGAGCAGGTACCCCAGTTCTTCCGAACTGTTCTTTCAGATGAGGAAGCTAGGAGTGACAGCAGTAGTTATGGCAGCTTTCGAAGAATTGCAGTGTGCAGAATAGATGAAGCACCGTAACCCTTCACTCCGGGCTCCTCATCTGTTGGAGCAGAGACCTATCATTGGTGCATCACAGCCCGGCTCCAGGAAAGCTGTCAGCAGGCACCCCAGTTGTGCTGAAATGTTCTTTCAGATGAGAAAGCAAGGAGTGCCAGCAATACCAGCGGCACCGTTCAAAAAGATGCTGTGCGCGGAAGAGGTTCAGAAGCACCCTTCACTCCTGGCTCTTCATCTGTGGGAGCAGAGGCTAATCACTTGTGCATCACGTCCCGGCTCCAAGTAACCCGAGAGCAGGTACCCAGTTGTTCTGAACTGTTCTGTCAGATGAGGAAACTAGGAGTGACAGCAGTAGTTATGGCACCGCTCGAAGAGTTGCTGTGGGCAGACACGGTGAAGCAGTAGCACCCTTCTGTCCTGGCTCCTCACCTGTGGCAGCAGAGGCCAATCACTAGTGCATCACAACCCGGATCCAGGAAAGCAGTTAGCAGGCACCGCAGATGTGCTCAAATGTTCTTTCAGACGAGAAAGCAAGGAGTGCCAGCAATACCAGCGGCATTGTTCAAAAAGATGCTGAGCGAGGAATAGGTGCTGCAGCACCCTTCAGGCCTGGCTCTTCTTCTGTGGGATCAGGGGCTAATCACTTGTGCAACAGGCCCCGGCTCTAAATAAGCAGTGAGCAGGTACCCCAGTTCTTCTGAACTGTTCTTTCAGATGAGGAAGCTAGGAGTGACAGCAGTAGTTATTGCACCGTTCGAAGAGTTGCTGTGGGCAGAGACGGTGAAGCAGTAGCACCCTTCTTTCCTGGCTCCTCATCAGAGGCAGCAGAAGCCAATCACGAGTGCCTCACAGCCCGGCTCCAGGAAAGCTGTCAGCAGGCACCGCAGATGTGCTGAAATGTTCTTTCAGATGAGAAAGCAAGGAGTGCCAGCAATACCAGCGGCACCGTTCAAAAAGATGCTGTGCGCGGAAGAGGTTCAGAAGCACCCTTCACTCCTGGCTCTTCATCTGTGGGAGCAGAGGCTAATCACTTGTGCATCACGCCCCGGCTCCAAGTAACCCGAGTGCAGGTACCCAGTTGTTCTGAACTGTTCTGTCAGATGGGGAAACTAGGAGTGACAGCAGTAGTTATGGCACCGCTCGAAGAGTTGCTGTGGGCAGACACGGTGAAGCAGTAGCACCCTTCTGTCCTGGCTCCTCATCAGAGGCAGCAGAGGCCAATCACGAGTGCATCACAACCAGGCTCCAGGAAAGCTGTCAGCAGGCACCCCAGTTGTGATGAAATGTTCTTTCAGATGAGAAAGCAAGGAGTGCCAGCAATACCAGCGGCACCGTTCAAAAAGATGCTGTGCGCGGAAGGGATTCAGAAACACCCTTCACTCCTGGCTCTTCATCTGTGGCAGCCGAGGCACCTCACTTTTGCATTACGCCCCGGCACCAGGAAAGCTGTGAGCAGGTACCCCAGTTCTTCTGAACTGTTCTGTCAGATGAGGAAGCTAGGAGAGACAACAATAGTTATTACACCGTTCAAAGATTTGCGGTGTGCAGAAGCGCTGAAGCACTAGCACCCTTCTGTCCTGGCTCCTCATCAGAGGCAGCAGAGGCCAATCACGAGTGCATCACAGCCCGGCTACAGGAAAGCTGTCAGCAGGCACCGCAGATGTGCTGAAATGTTCTTTCAGAAGAGAAAGCAAGGAGTGCCAGCAATACCAGCGGCACCGACCAAAAAGGTGCTGTGCGCAGAACAGTTTCAGCAGCGCTATTCGCTCCTGTCTCTTCACGGTTGGCAGCAGAGACTACCCATTTGTACATCACTCCCCGGCTCCATGTAAGCTTTGAGCAGGTACCCCAGTTGTTCCGAACTGTTCTTTCAGATGAGGAAGATAGGAGTGACAGCAGTAGTTATGGCAGCTTTCGAAGAGATGCAGTGTGCAGAATAGGTGAAGCACCGTAACCCTTCACTCCGGGCTCCTCATCTGTTGGAGCAGAGACCTATCATTGGTGCATCACAGCCCGGCTCCAGGAAAGCTGTTAGCAGGCACTGCAGTTGTGCTGAAATGTTCTTTCAGATGAGAAAGCAAGGAGTGCCAGCAATACCAGCGGCACCGTTCAAAAAGATGCTGTGCGCGGAAGGGATTCAGAAACACCCTTCACTCCTGGCTCTTCATCTGTGGCAGCCGAGGCACCTCACTTTTGCATTACGCCCCGGCACCAGGAAAGCTGTGAGCAGGTACCCCAGTTCTTCTGAACTGTTCTGTCAGATGAGGAAGCTAGGAGAGACAACAATAGTTATTACACCGTTCAAAGAGTTGCGGTGTGCAGAAGCGCTGAAGCACTAGCACCCTTCTGTCCTGGCTCCTCATCAGAGGCAGCAGAGGCCAATCACGAGTGCATCACAGCCCGGCTACAGGAAAGCTGTCAGCAGGCACCGCAGATGTGCTGAAATGTTCTTTCAGAAGAGAAAGCAAGGAGTGCCAGCAATACCAGCGGCACTGACCAAAAAGGTGCTGTGCGCAGAACAGTTTCAGCAGCGCTGTTCGCTCCTGTCTCTTCACGGTTGGCAGCAGAGACTACCCATTTGTACATCACTCCCCGGCTCCATGTAAGCTTTCAGCAGGTACCCCAGTTGTTCCGAACTGTTCTTTCAGATGAGGAAGATAGGAGTGACAGCAGTAGTTATGGCAGCTTTCGAAGAGATGCAGTGTGCAGAATAGGTGAAGCACCGTAACCCTTCACTCCGGGCTCCTCATCTGTTGGAGCAGAGACCTATCATTGGTGCATCACAGCCCGGCTCCAGGAAAGCTGTTAGCAGGCACTGCAGTTGTGCTGAAATGTTCTTTCAGATGAGAAAGCAAGGAGTGCCAGCAATACCAGCGGCACCGTTCAAAAAGATGCTGTGCGCGGAAGGGATTCAGAAACACCCTTCACTCCTGGCTCTTCATCTGTGGCAGCCGAGGCACCTCACTTTTGCATTACGCCCCGGCACCAGGAAAGCTGTGAGCAGGTACCCCAGTTCTTCTGAACTGTTCTGTCAGATGAGGAAGCTAGGAGAGACAACAATAGTTATTACACCGTTCAAAGAGTTGCGGTGTGCAGAAGCGCTGAAGCACTAGCACCCTTCTGTCCTGGCTCCTCATCAGAGGCAGCAGAGGCCAATCACGAGTGCATCACAGCCCGGCTACAGGAAAGCTGTCAGCAGGCACCGCAGATGTGCTGAAATGTTCTTTCAGAAGAGAAAGCAAGGAGTGCCAGCAATACCAGCGGCACTGACCAAAAAGGTGCTGTGCGCAGAACAGTTTCAGCAGCGCTGTTCGCTCCTGTCTCTTCACGGTTGGCAGCAGAGACTACCCATTTGTACATCACTCCCCGGCTCCATGTAAGCTTTGAGCAGGTACCCCAGTTGTTCCGAACTGTTCTTTCAGATGAGGAAGCTAGGAGTGACAGCAGTAGTTATGGCAGCGTTCGAAGTGTTGCGGTGTGCAGAATAGGTGAAGCAGTAGCACCCTTCTGTCCTGGCTCCTCAAAAGTGGCAGCAGAGGCCAATCACTAGTGCATCACAACCCGGCTCCAGGAAAGCAGTTAGCAGGCACCGCAGATGTGCTGAAATGTTCTTTCAGACGAGAAAGCAAGGATTGCCAGCAATACCAGCGGCATTGGTCAAAAAGATGTTGAGCGAGGAATAGGTGCTGCAGCACCCTTCAAGCCTGGCTCTTCTTCTGTGGGATCAGGGGCTAATCACTTGTGCAACAGGCCCCGGCTCTAAATAAGCAGTGAGCAGGTACCCCAGTTCTTCTGAACTGTTCTTTCAGATGAGGAAGCTAGGAGTGACAGCAGTAGTTATTGCACCGTTCGAAGAGTTGCTGTGGGCAGAGACGGTGAAGCAGTAGCACCCTTCTTTCCTGGCTCCTCATCAGAGGCAGCAGAAGCCAATCACGAGTGCCTCACAGCCCGGCTCCAGGAAAGCTGTCAGCAGGCACCGCAGATGTGCTGAAATGTTCTTTCAGATGAGAAAGCAAGGAGTGCCAGCAATACCAGCGGCACCGTTCAAAAAGATGCTGTGCGCGGAAGAGGTTCAGAAGCACCCTTCACTCCTGGCTCTTCATCTGTGGGAGCAGAGGCTAATCACTTGTGCATCACGCCCCGGCTCCAAGTAACCCGAGTGCAGGTACCCAGTTGTTCTGAACTGTTCTGTCAGATGGGGAAACTAGGAGTGACAGCAGTAGTTATGGCACCGCTCGAAGAGTTGCTGTGGGCAGACACGGTGAAGCAGTAGCACCCTTCTGTCCTGGCTCCTCATCAGAGGCAGCAGAGGCCAATCACGAGTGCATCACAACCAGGCTCCAGGAAAGCAGTTAGCAGGCACCGCAGATGTGCTGAAATATTCTTTCAAACGAGAAAGCAAGGAGTGCCAGCAATACCAGCGGCACCGTTCAAAAAGATGCTGTGCGCGGAATAGGTGCTGCAGCACCCTTCAAGCCTGGCTCTTCATCTGTGGGATCAGGGGCTAATCACTTGTGCATCAGGCCCCGGCTCTAAATAAGCTGTGAGCAGGTACCCCAGTTCTTCCGAACTGTTCTTTCAGATGAGGAAGCTAGGAGTGACAGCAGTAGTTATGGCAGCTTTCGAAGAATTGCAGTGTGCAGAATAGATGAAGCACCGTAACCCTTCACTCCGGGCTCCTCATCTGTTGGAGCAGAGACCTATCATTGGTGCATCACAGCCCGGCTCCAGGAAAGCTGTCAGCAGGCACCCCAGTTGTGCTGAAATGTTCTTTCAGATGAGAAAGCAAGGAGTGCCAGCAATACCAGCGGCACCGTTCAAAAAGATGCTGTGCGCGGAAGAGGTTCAGAAGCACCCTTCACTCCTGGCTCTTCATCTGTGGGAGCAGAGGCTAATCACTTGTGCATCACGCCCCGGCTCCAAGTAACCCGAGTGCAGGTACCCAGTTGTTCTGAACTGTTCTGTCAGATGGGGAAACTAGGAGTGACAGCCGTAGTTATTGCACCGCTCGAAGAGTTGCTGTGGGCAGACACGGTGAAGCAGTAGCACCCTTCTGTCCTGGCTCCTCATCAGAGGCAGCAGAGGCCAATCACGAGTGCATCACAGCCCGGCTCCAGGAAAGCTGTCAGCAGGCACCCCAGTTGTGATGAAATGTTCTTTCAGATGAGAAAGCAAGGAGTGCCAGCAATACCAGCGGCACCGACCAAAAAGGTGCTGTGCGCAGAACAGTTTCAGCAGCGCTATTCGCTCCTGTCTCTTCACGGTTGGCAGCAGAGACTACCCATTTGTACATCACTCCCCGGCTCCATGTAAGCTTTGAGCAGGTACCCCAGTTGTTCCGAACTGTTCTTTCAGATGAGGAAGCTAGGAGTGACAGCAGTAGTTATGGCAGCTTTCGAAGAATTGCAGTGTGCAGAATAGATGAAGCACCATAACACTTCACTCCGGGCTCCTCATCTGTTGGAGGAGAGACCTATCACTAGTGC
Organism: Myiopsitta monachus; assembly: GCA_017639245.1. NCBI lineage: Eukaryota > Metazoa > Chordata > Aves > Psittaciformes > Psittacidae > Myiopsitta > Myiopsitta monachus. The sequence continues at coordinate 48,770,482 of CM029925.1, read as the reverse complement.
ATCACAACCCGGCTCCAGGAAAGCTGTTAGCAGGCACCGCAGATGTGCTGAAATGTTCCTTCAGATGAAAAAGCAAGGAGTGCCAGCAATGCCAGCGGCACCGTTCAAAAAGATGCTGTGCGCGGAAGAGGTTCAGAAGCACCCTTCACTCCTGGCTCTTCATCTGTGGGAGCAGAGGCTAATCACTTGTGCATCACGCCCCGGCTCCAGGAAAGCTGTTCGCAGGCACCGCAGATGTGCTGAAATGTTCCTTCAGATGAAAAAGCAAGGAGTGCCAGCAATACCAGCGGCACCGTTCAAAAAGATGCTGTTCGCGGAAGAGGTTCAGTAGCAACCTTCACTCCTGGCTCTTCATCTGTGGGAGCAGAGGCTAATCACTTGTGCATCACGTCCCGGCTCCAAGTAACCCGAGAGCAGGTACCCAGTTGTTCTGAACTGTTCTGTCAGATGAGGAAACTAGGAGTGACAGCAGTAGTTATTGCACCGCTCGAAGAGTTGCTGTGGGCAGACACGGTGAAGCAGTAGCACCCTTCTGTCCTGGCTCCTCACCTGTGGCAGCAGAGGCCAATCACTAGTGCATCACAACCCGGATCCAGGAAAGCAGTTAGCAGGCACCGCAGATGTGCTCAAATGTTCTTTCAGACGAGAAAGCAAGGAGTGCCAGCAATACCAGCGGCATTGTTCAAAAAGATGCTGAGCGAGGAATAGGTGCTGCAGCACCCTTCAGGCCTGGCTCTTCTTCTGTGGGATCAGGGGCTAATCACTTGTGCAACAGGCCCCGGCTCTAAATAAGCAGTGAGCAGGTACCCCAGTTCTTCTGAACTGTTCTTTCAGATGAGGAAGCTAGGAGTGACAGCAGTAGTTATTGCACCGTTCGAAGAGTTGCTGTGGGCAGAGACGGTGAAGCAGTAGCACCCTTCTTTCCTGGCTCCTCATCAGAGGCAGCAGAAGCCAATCACGAGTGCCTCACAGCCCGGCTCCAGGAAAGCTGTCAGCAGGCACCGCAGATGTGCTGAAATGTTCTTTCAGATGAGAAAGCAAGGAGTGCCAGCAATACCAGCGGCACCGTTCAAAAAGATGCTGTGCGCGGAATAGGTGCTGCAGCACCCTTCAAGCCTGGCTCTTCATCTGTGGGATCAGGGGCTAATCACTTGTGCATCAGGCCCCGGCTCTAAATAAGCTGTGAGCAGGTACCCCAGTTCTTCCGAACTGTTCTTTCAGATGAGGAAGCTAGGAGTGACAGCAGTAGTTATGGCAGCTTTCGAAGAATTGCAGTGTGCAGAATAGATGAAGCACCGTAACCCTTCACTCCGGGCTCCTCATCTGTTGGAGCAGAGACCTATCATTGGTGCATCACAGCCCGGCTCCAGGAAAGCTGTCAGCAGGCACCCCAGTTGTGCTGAAATGTTCTTTCAGATGAGAAAGCAAGGAGTGCCAGCAATACCAGCATCACCGTTCAAAAAGATGCTGTGCGCGGAAGAGGTTCAGAAGCACCCTTCACTCCTGGCTCTTCATCTGTGGGAGCAGAGGCTAATCACTTGTGCATCACGCCCCGGCTCCAAGTAACCCGAGAGCAGGTACCCAGTTGTTCTGAACTGTTCTGTCAGATGAGGAAACAATTAGTGACAGCAGTAGTTATTGCACCGCTCGAAGAGTTGCTGTGGGCAGACACGGTGAAGCAGTAGCACCCTTCTGTCCTGGCTCCTCATCAGAGGCAGCAGAGGCCAAGCACGAGTGCATCACAACCCGGCTCCAGGAAAGCAGTTAGCAGGCACCTCAGATGTGCTGAAATGTTCTTTCAAACGAGAAAGCAAGGAGTGCCAGCAATACCAGCGGCACCGTTCAAAAAGATGCTGTGCGCGGAATAGGTGCTGCAGCACCCTTCAAGCCTGGCTCTTCATCTGTTGGATCAGGGGCTAATCACTTGTGCATCAGGCCCCGGCTCTAAATAAGCTGTGAGCAGGTACCCCAGTTCTTCCGAACTGTTCTTTCAGATGAGGAAGCTAGGAGTGACAGCAGTAGTTATGGCAGCTTTCGAAGAATTGCAGTGTGCAGAATAGATGAAGAACCATAACACTTCACTCCGGGCTCCTCATCTGTTGGAGGAGAGACCTATCACTAGTGCATCACAACCAGGCTCCAGGAAAGCTGTTAGCAGGCACCGCAGATGTGCTGAAATGTTCCTTCAGATGAAAAAGCAAGGTGTGCCAGCAATACCAGCGGCACCGTTCAAAAAGATGCTGTGCGCGGAAGAGGTTCAGAAGCACCCTTCACTCCTGGCTCTTCATCTGTGGGAGCAGAGGCTAATCACTTGTGCATCACGCCCCGGCTCCAAGTAACCCGAGTGCAGGTACCCAGTTGTTCTGAACTGTTCTGTCAGATGAGGAAACTATTAGTGACAGCAGTAGTTATTGCACCGCTCGAAGAGTTGCTGTGGGCAGACACGGTGAAGCAGTAGCACCCTTCTGTCCTGGCTCCTCATCAGAGGCAGCAGAGGCCAATCACGAGTGCATCACAGCCCGGCTCCAGGAAAGCTGTCAGCAGGCACCCCAGTTGTGATGAAATGTTCTTTCAGATGAGAAAGCAAGGAGTGCCAGCAATACCAGCGGCACCGTTCAAAAAGGTGCTGTGCGCGGAAGGGATTCAGAAACAACCTTCACTCCTGGCTCTTCATCTGTGGCAGCCGAGGCACCTCACTTTTGCATTACGCCCCGGCACCAGGAAAGCTGTGAGCAGGTACCCCAGTTCTTCTGAACTGTTCTGTCAGATGAGGAAGCTAGGAGAGACAACAATAGTTATTACACCGTTCAAAGAGTTGCGGTGTGCAGAAGCGCTGAAGCACTAGCACCCTTCTGTCCTGGCTCCTCATCAGAGGCAGCAGAGGCCAATCACGAGTGCATCACAGCCCGGCTACAGGAAAGCTGTCAGCAGGCACCGCAGATGTGCTGAAATGTTCTTTCAGAAGAGAAAGCAAGGAGTGCCAGCAATACCAGCGGCACCGACCAAAAAGGTGCTGTGCGCAGAACAGTTTCAGCAGCGCTGTTCGCTCCTGTCTCTTCACGGTTGGCAGCAGAGACTACCCATTTGTACATCACTCCCCGGCTCCATGTAAGCTTTGAGCAGGTACCCCAGTTCTTCCGAACTGTTCTTTCAGATGAAGAAGCTAGGAGTGACAGCAGTAGTTATGGCAGCGTTCGAAGAGTTGCGGTGTGCAGAATAGGTGAAGCACCATAACCCTTCACTCCGGTCTCCTCATCTATTGTAGCAGATGCTTACCATTGGTACATCATAGCCCGGCTCCAGGAAAGCTGTCAGCAGGCACCGCAGATGTGCTGAAATGTTCTTTCAGACGAGAAAGCAAGGAGTGCCAGCAATTCCAGCGGCACCGTTCAAAAAGGTACTGTGCGCAGAACAGTTTCAGCAGCGTTATTCGCTCCTGTCTCTTCACTTTTGGTAGCAGAGACTACCCATTTGTACATCACTCCCCGGCTCCATGTAAGCTTTGAGCAGGTACCCCAGTTGTTCCGAACTGTTCTTTCAGATGAGGAAGCTAGGAGTGACAGCAGTAGTTATGGCAGCGTTCGAAGAGATGCAGTGTGCAGAATAGGTGAAGCACCGTAACCCTTCACTCCGGGCTCCTCATCTGCTGGAGCAGAGACCTATCATTGGTGCATCACAGCCCGGCTCCAGGAAAGCTGTCAGCAGGCACCCCAGTTGTGCTGAAATGTTCTTTCAGATGAGAAAGCAAGGAGTGCCAGCAATACCAGCGGCACCGTTCAAAAAGATGCTGTGCGCGGAAGAGGTTCAGAAGCACCCTTCACTCCTGGCTCTTCATCTGTGGGAGCAGAGGCTAATCACTTGTGCATCACGCCCCGGCTCCAAGTAACCCGAGTGCAGGTACCCAGTTGTTCTGAACTGTTCTGTCAGATGAGGAAACTATTAGTGACAGCAGTAGTTATTGCACCGCTCGAAGAGTTGCTGTGGGCAGACACGGTGAAGCAGTAGCACCCTTCTGTCCTGGCTCCTCACCTGTGGCAGCAGAGGCCAATCACTAGTGCATCACAACCCGGATCCAGGAAAGCAGTTAGCAGGCACCGCAGATGTGCTCAAATGTTCTTTCAGACGAGAAAGCAAGGAGTGCCAGCAATACCAGCGGCACCGTTCAAAAAGATGCTGAGCGAGGAATAGGTGCTGCAGCACCCTTCAGGCCTGGCTCTTCTTCTGTGGGATCAGGGGCTAATCACTTGTGCAACAGGCCCCGGCTCTAAATAAGCAGTGAGCAGGTACCCCAGTTCTTCTGAACTGTTCTTTCAGATGAGGAAGCTAGGAGTGACAGCAGTAGTTATTGCACCGTTCGAAGAGTTGCTGTGGGCAGAGACGGTGAAGCAGTAGCACCCTTCTTTCCTGGCTCCTCATCAGAGGCAGCAGAAGCCAATCACGAGTGCCTCACAGCCCGGCTCCAGGAAAGCTGTCAGCAGGCACCGCAGATGTGCTGAAATGTTCTTTCAGATGAGAAAGCAAGGAGTGCCAGCAATACCAGCGGCACCGTTCAAAAAGATGCTGTGCGCGGAATAGGTGCTGCAGCACCCTTCAAGCCTGGCTCTTCATCTGTGGGATCAGGGGCTAATCACTTGTGCATCAGGCCCCGGCTCTAAATAAGCTGTGAGCAGGTACCCCAGTTCTTCCGAACTGTTCTTTCAGATGAGGAAGCTAGGAGTGACAGCAGTAGTTATGGCAGCTTTCGAAGAATTGCAGTGTGCAGAATAGATGAAGCACCGTAACCCTTCACTCCGGGCTCCTCATCTGTTGGAGCAGAGACCTATCATTGGTGCATCACAGCCCGGCTCCAGGAAAGCTGTCAGCAGGCACCCCAGTTGTGCTGAAATGTTCTTTCAGATGAGAAAGCAAGGAGTGCCAGCAATACCAGCGGCACCGTTCAAAAAGATGCTGTGCGCGGAAGAGGTTCAGAAGCACCCTTCACTCCTGGCTCTTCATCTGTGGGAGCAGAGGCTAATCACTTGTGCATCACGTCCCGGCTCCAAGTAACCCGAGAGCAGGTACCCAGTTGTTCTGAACTGTTCTGTCAGATGAGGAAACTAGGAGTGACAGCAGTAGTTATGGCACCGCTCGAAGAGTTGCTGTGGGCAGACACGGTGAAGCAGTAGCACCCTTCTGTCCTGGCTCCTCACCTGTGGCAGCAGAGGCCAATCACTAGTGCATCACAACCCGGATCCAGGAAAGCAGTTAGCAGGCACCGCAGATGTGCTCAAATGTTCTTTCAGACGAGAAAGCAAGGAGTGCCAGCAATACCAGCGGCATTGTTCAAAAAGATGCTGAGCGAGGAATAGGTGCTGCAGCACCCTTCAGGCCTGGCTCTTCTTCTGTGGGATCAGGGGCTAATCACTTGTGCAACAGGCCCCGGCTCTAAATAAGCAGTGAGCAGGTACCCCAGTTCTTCTGAACTGTTCTTTCAGATGAGGAAGCTAGGAGTGACAGCAGTAGTTATTGCACCGTTCGAAGAGTTGCTGTGGGCAGAGACGGTGAAGCAGTAGCACCCTTCTTTCCTGGCTCCTCATCAGAGGCAGCAGAAGCCAATCACGAGTGCCTCACAGCCCGGCTCCAGGAAAGCTGTCAGCAGGCACCGCAGATGTGCTGAAATGTTCTTTCAGATGAGAAAGCAAGGAGTGCCAGCAATACCAGCGGCACCGTTCAAAAAGATGCTGTGCGCGGAAGAGGTTCAGAAGCACCCTTCACTCCTGGCTCTTCATCTGTGGGAGCAGAGGCTAATCACTTGTGCATCACGCCCCGGCTCCAAGTAACCCGAGTGCAGGTACCCAGTTGTTCTGAACTGTTCTGTCAGATGGGGAAACTAGGAGTGACAGCAGTAGTTATGGCACCGCTCGAAGAGTTGCTGTGGGCAGACACGGTGAAGCAGTAGCACCCTTCTGTCCTGGCTCCTCATCAGAGGCAGCAGAGGCCAATCACGAGTGCATCACAACCAGGCTCCAGGAAAGCTGTCAGCAGGCACCCCAGTTGTGATGAAATGTTCTTTCAGATGAGAAAGCAAGGAGTGCCAGCAATACCAGCGGCACCGTTCAAAAAGATGCTGTGCGCGGAAGGGATTCAGAAACACCCTTCACTCCTGGCTCTTCATCTGTGGCAGCCGAGGCACCTCACTTTTGCATTACGCCCCGGCACCAGGAAAGCTGTGAGCAGGTACCCCAGTTCTTCTGAACTGTTCTGTCAGATGAGGAAGCTAGGAGAGACAACAATAGTTATTACACCGTTCAAAGATTTGCGGTGTGCAGAAGCGCTGAAGCACTAGCACCCTTCTGTCCTGGCTCCTCATCAGAGGCAGCAGAGGCCAATCACGAGTGCATCACAGCCCGGCTACAGGAAAGCTGTCAGCAGGCACCGCAGATGTGCTGAAATGTTCTTTCAGAAGAGAAAGCAAGGAGTGCCAGCAATACCAGCGGCACCGACCAAAAAGGTGCTGTGCGCAGAACAGTTTCAGCAGCGCTATTCGCTCCTGTCTCTTCACGGTTGGCAGCAGAGACTACCCATTTGTACATCACTCCCCGGCTCCATGTAAGCTTTGAGCAGGTACCCCAGTTGTTCCGAACTGTTCTTTCAGATGAGGAAGATAGGAGTGACAGCAGTAGTTATGGCAGCTTTCGAAGAGATGCAGTGTGCAGAATAGGTGAAGCACCGTAACCCTTCACTCCGGGCTCCTCATCTGTTGGAGCAGAGACCTATCATTGGTGCATCACAGCCCGGCTCCAGGAAAGCTGTTAGCAGGCACTGCAGTTGTGCTGAAATGTTCTTTCAGATGAGAAAGCAAGGAGTGCCAGCAATACCAGCGGCACCGTTCAAAAAGATGCTGTGCGCGGAAGGGATTCAGAAACACCCTTCACTCCTGGCTCTTCATCTGTGGCAGCCGAGGCACCTCACTTTTGCATTACGCCCCGGCACCAGGAAAGCTGTGAGCAGGTACCCCAGTTCTTCTGAACTGTTCTGTCAGATGAGGAAGCTAGGAGAGACAACAATAGTTATTACACCGTTCAAAGAGTTGCGGTGTGCAGAAGCGCTGAAGCACTAGCACCCTTCTGTCCTGGCTCCTCATCAGAGGCAGCAGAGGCCAATCACGAGTGCATCACAGCCCGGCTACAGGAAAGCTGTCAGCAGGCACCGCAGATGTGCTGAAATGTTCTTTCAGAAGAGAAAGCAAGGAGTGCCAGCAATACCAGCGGCACTGACCAAAAAGGTGCTGTGCGCAGAACAGTTTCAGCAGCGCTGTTCGCTCCTGTCTCTTCACGGTTGGCAGCAGAGACTACCCATTTGTACATCACTCCCCGGCTCCATGTAAGCTTTCAGCAGGTACCCCAGTTGTTCCGAACTGTTCTTTCAGATGAGGAAGATAGGAGTGACAGCAGTAGTTATGGCAGCTTTCGAAGAGATGCAGTGTGCAGAATAGGTGAAGCACCGTAACCCTTCACTCCGGGCTCCTCATCTGTTGGAGCAGAGACCTATCATTGGTGCATCACAGCCCGGCTCCAGGAAAGCTGTTAGCAGGCACTGCAGTTGTGCTGAAATGTTCTTTCAGATGAGAAAGCAAGGAGTGCCAGCAATACCAGCGGCACCGTTCAAAAAGATGCTGTGCGCGGAAGGGATTCAGAAACACCCTTCACTCCTGGCTCTTCATCTGTGGCAGCCGAGGCACCTCACTTTTGCATTACGCCCCGGCACCAGGAAAGCTGTGAGCAGGTACCCCAGTTCTTCTGAACTGTTCTGTCAGATGAGGAAGCTAGGAGAGACAACAATAGTTATTACACCGTTCAAAGAGTTGCGGTGTGCAGAAGCGCTGAAGCACTAGCACCCTTCTGTCCTGGCTCCTCATCAGAGGCAGCAGAGGCCAATCACGAGTGCATCACAGCCCGGCTCCAGGAAAGCTGTCAGCAGGCACCGCAGATGTGCTGAAATGTTCTTTCAGAAGAGAAAGCAAGGAGTGCCAGCAATACCAGCGGCACTGACCAAAAAGGTGCTGTGCGCAGAACAGTTTCAGCAGCGCTGTTCGCTCCTGTCTCTTCACGGTTGGCAGCAGAGACTACCCATTTGTACATCACTCCCCGGCTCCATGTAAGCTTTGAGCAGGTACCCCAGTTGTTCCGAACTGTTCTTTCAGATGAGGAAGCTAGGAGTGACAGCAGTAGTTATGGCAGCGTTCGAAGTGTTGCGGTGTGCAGAATAGGTGAAGCAGTAGCACCCTTCTGTCCTGGCTCCTCAAAAGTGGCAGCAGAGGCCAATCACTAGTGCATCACAACCCGGCTCCAGGAAAGCAGTTAGCAGGCACCGCAGATGTGCTGAAATGTTCTTTCAGACGAGAAAGCAAGGATTGCCAGCAATACCAGCGGCATTGGTCAAAAAGATGTTGAGCGAGGAATAGGTGCTGCAGCACCCTTCAAGCCTGGCTCTTCTTCTGTGGGATCAGGGGCTAATCACTTGTGCAACAGGCCCCGGCTCTAAATAAGCAGTGAGCAGGTACCCCAGTTCTTCTGAACTGTTCTTTCAGATGAGGAAGCTAGGAGTGACAGCAGTAGTTATTGCACCGTTCGAAGAGTTGCTGTGGGCAGAGACGGTGAAGCAGTAGCACCCTTCTTTCCTGGCTCCTCATCAGAGGCAGCAGAAGCCAATCACGAGTGCCTCACAGCCCGGCTCCAGGAAAGCTGTCAGCAGGCACCGCAGATGTGCTGAAATGTTCTTTCAGATGAGAAAGCAAGGAGTGCCAGCAATACCAGCGGCACCGTTCAAAAAGATGCTGTGCGCGGAAGAGGTTCAGAAGCACCCTTCACTCCTGGCTCTTCATCTGTGGGAGCAGAGGCTAATCACTTGTGCATCACGCCCCGGCTCCAAGTAACCCGAGTGCAGGTACCCAGTTGTTCTGAACTGTTCTGTCAGATGGGGAAACTAGGAGTGACAGCAGTAGTTATGGCACCGCTCGAAGAGTTGCTGTGGGCAGACACGGTGAAGCAGTAGCACCCTTCTGTCCTGGCTCCTCATCAGAGGCAGCAGAGGCCAATCACGAGTGCATCACAACCAGGCTCCAGGAAAGCAGTTAGCAGGCACCGCAGATGTGCTGAAATATTCTTTCAAACGAGAAAGCAAGGAGTGCCAGCAATACCAGCGGCACCGTTCAAAAAGATGCTGTGCGCGGAATAGGTGCTGCAGCACCCTTCAAGCCTGGCTCTTCATCTGTGGGATCAGGGGCTAATCACTTGTGCATCAGGCCCCGGCTCTAAATAAGCTGTGAGCAGGTACCCCAGTTCTTCCGAACTGTTCTTTCAGATGAGGAAGCTAGGAGTGACAGCAGTAGTTATGGCAGCTTTCGAAGAATTGCAGTGTGCAGAATAGATGAAGCACCGTAACCCTTCACTCCGGGCTCCTCATCTGTTGGAGCAGAGACCTATCATTGGTGCATCACAGCCCGGCTCCAGGAAAGCTGTCAGCAGGCACCCCAGTTGTGCTGAAATGTTCTTTCAGATGAGAAAGCAAGGAGTGCCAGCAATACCAGCGGCACCGTTCAAAAAGATGCTGTGCGCGGAAGAGGTTCAGAAGCACCCTTCACTCCTGGCTCTTCATCTGTGGGAGCAGAGGCTAATCACTTGTGCATCACGCCCCGGCTCCAAGTAACCCGAGTGCAGGTACCCAGTTGTTCTGAACTGTTCTGTCAGATGGGGAAACTAGGAGTGACAGCCGTAGTTATTGCACCGCTCGAAGAGTTGCTGTGGGCAGACACGGTGAAGCAGTAGCACCCTTCTGTCCTGGCTCCTCATCAGAGGCAGCAGAGGCCAATCACGAGTGCATCACAGCCCGGCTCCAGGAAAGCTGTCAGCAGGCACCCCAGTTGTGATGAAATGTTCTTTCAGATGAGAAAGCAAGGAGTGCCAGCAATACCAGCGGCACCGACCAAAAAGGTGCTGTGCGCAGAACAGTTTCAGCAGCGCTATTCGCTCCTGTCTCTTCACGGTTGGCAGCAGAGACTACCCATTTGTACATCACTCCCCGGCTCCATGTAAGCTTTGAGCAGGTACCCCAGTTGTTCCGAACTGTTCTTTCAGATGAGGAAGCTAGGAGTGACAGCAGTAGTTATGGCAGCTTTCGAAGAATTGCAGTGTGCAGAATAGATGAAGCACCATAACACTTCACTCCGGGCTCCTCATCTGTTGGAGGAGAGACCTATCACTAGTGCATCACAACCCGGCTCCAGGAAAGCTGTTAGCAGGCACCGCAGATGTGCTGAAATGTTCCTTCAGATGAAAAAGCAAGGAGTGCCAGCAATGCCAGCGGCACCGTTCAAAAAGATGCTGTGCGCGGAAGAGGTTCAGAAGCACCCTTCACTCCTGGCTCTTCATCTGTGGGAGCAGAGGCTAATCACTTGTGCATCACGCCCCGGCTCCAGGAAAGCTGTTCGCAGGCACCGCAGATGTGCTGAAATGTTCCTTCAGATGAAAAAGCAAGGAGTGCCAGCAATACCAGCGGCACCGTTCAAAAAGATGCTGTTCGCGGAAGAGGTTCAGTAGCAACCTTCACTCCTGGCTCTTCATCTGTGGGAGCAGAGGCTAATCACTTGTGCATCACGTCCCGGCTCCAAGTAACCCGAGAGCAGGTACCCAGTTGTTCTGAACTGTTCTGTCAGATGAGGAAACTAGGAGTGACAGCAGTAGTTATTGCACCGCTCGAAGAGTTGCTGTGGGCAGACACGGTGAAGCAGTAGCACCCTTCTGTCCTGGCTCCTCACCTGTGGCAGCAGAGGCCAATCACTAGTGCATCACAACCCGGATCCAGGAAAGCAGTTAGCAGGCACCGCAGATGTGCTCAAATGTTCTTTCAGACGAGAAAGCAAGGAGTGCCAGCAATACCAGCGGCATTGTTCAAAAAGATGCTGAGCGAGGAATAGGTGCTGCAGCACCCTTCAGGCCTGGCTCTTCTTCTGTGGGATCAGGGGCTAATCACTTGTGCAACAGGCCCCGGCTCTAAATAAGCAGTGAGCAGGTACCCCAGTTCTTCTGAACTGTTCTTTCAGATGAGGAAGCTAGGAGTGACAGCAGTAGTTATTGCACCGTTCGAAGAGTTGCTGTGGGCAGAGACGGTGAAGCAGTAGCACCCTTCTTTCCTGGCTCCTCATCAGAGGCAGCAGAAGCCAATCACGAGTGCCTCACAGCCCGGCTCCAGGAAAGCTGTCAGCAGGCACCGCAGATGTGCTGAAATGTTCTTTCAGATGAGAAAGCAAGGAGTGCCAGCAATACCAGCGGCACCGTTCAAAAAGATGCTGTGCGCGGAATAGGTGCTGCAGCACCCTTCAAGCCTGGCTCTTCATCTGTGGGATCAGGGGCTAATCACTTGTGCATCAGGCCCCGGCTCTAAATAAGCTGTGAGCAGGTACCCCAGTTCTTCCGAACTGTTCTTTCAGATGAGGAAGCTAGGAGTGACAGCAGTAGTTATGGCAGCTTTCGAAGAATTGCAGTGTGCAGAATAGATGAAGCACCGTAACCCTTCACTCCGGGCTCCTCATCTGTTGGAGCAGAGACCTATCATTGGTGCATCACAGCCCGGCTCCAGGAAAGCTGTCAGCAGGCACCCCAGTTGTGCTGAAATGTTCTTTCAGATGAGAAAGCAAGGAGTGCCAGCAATACCAGCATCACCGTTCAAAAAGATGCTGTGCGCGGAAGAGGTTCAGAAGCACCCTTCACTCCTGGCTCTTCATCTGTGGGAGCAGAGGCTAATCACTTGTGCATCACGTCCCGGCTCCAAGTAACCCGAGAGCAGGTACCCAGTTGTTCTGAACTGTTCTGTCAGATGAGGAAACTAGGAGTGACAGCAGTAGTTATTGCACCGCTCGAAGAGTTGCTGTGGGCAGACACGGTGAAGCAGTAGCACCCTTCTGTCCTGGCTCCTCACCTGTGGCAGCAGAGGCCAATCACTAGTGCATCACAACCCGGATCCAGGAAAGCAGTTAGCAGGCACCGCAGATGTGCTCAAATGTTCTTTCAGACGAGAAAGCAAGGAGTGCCAGCAATACCAGCGGCATTGTTCAAAAAGATGCTGAGCGAGGAATAGGTGCTGCAGCACCCTTCAGGCCTGGCTCTTCTTCTGTGGGATCAGGGGCTAATCACTTGTGCAACAGGCCCCGGCTCTAAATAAGCAGTGAGCAGGTACCCCAGTTCTTCTGAACTGTTCTTTCAGATGAGGAAGCTAGGAGTGACAGCAGTAGTTATTGCACCGTTCGAAGAGTTGCTGTGGGCAGAGACGGTGAAGCAGTAGCACCCTTCTTTCCTGGCTCCTCATCAGAGGCAGCAGAAGCCAATCACGAGTGCCTCACAGCCCGGCTCCAGGAAAGCTGTCAGCAGGCACCGCAGATGTGCTGAAATGTTCTTTCAGATGAGAAAGCAAGGAGTGCCAGCAATACCAGCGGCACCGTTCAAAAAGATGCTGTGCGCGGAAGGGATTCAGAAACACCCTTCACTCCTGGCTCTTCATCTGTGGGAGCAGAGGCTAATCACTTGTGCATCACGCCCCGGCTCCAAGTAACCCGAGTGCAGGTACCCAGTTGTTCTGAACTGTTCTGTCAGATGGGGAAACTAGGAGTGACAGCAGTAGTTATGGCACCGCTCGAAGAGTTGCTGTGGGCAGACACGGTGAAGCAGTAGCACCCTTCTGTCCTGGCTCCTCATCAGAGGCAGCAGAGGCCAATCACGAGTGCATCACAACCAGGCTCCAGGAAAGCAGTTAGCAGGCACCGCAGATGTGCTGAAATATTCTTTCAAACGAGAAAGCAAGGAGTGCCAGCAATACCAGCGGCACCGTTCAAAAAGATGCTGTGCGCGGAATAGGTGCTGCAGCACCCTTCAAGCCTGGCTCTTCATCTGTGGGATCAGGGGCTAATCACTTGTGCATCAGGCCCCGGCTCTAAATAAGCTGTGAGCAGGTACCCCAGTTCTTCCGAACTGTTCTTTCAGATGAGGAAGCTAGGAGTGACAGCAGTAGTTATGGCAGCTTTCGAAGAATTGCAGTGTGCAGAATAGATGAAGCACCGTAACCCTTCACTCCGGGCTCCTCATCTGTTGGAGCAGAGACCTATCATTGGTGCATCACAGCCCGGCTCCAGGAAAGCTGTCAGCAGGCACCCCAGTTGTGCTGAAATGTTCTTTCAGATGAGAAAGCAAGGAGTGCCAGCAATACCAGCGGCACCGTTCAAAAAGATGCTGTGCGCGGAAGAGGTTCAGAAGCACCCTTCACTCCTGGCTCTTCATCTGTGGGAGCAGAGGCTAATCACTTGTGCATCACGCCCCGGCTCCAAGTAACCCGAGTGCAGGTACCCAGTTGTTCTGAACTGTTCCGTCAGATGGGGAAACTAGGAGTGACAGCCGTAGTTATTGCACCGCTCGAAGAGTTGCTGTGGGCAGACACGGTGAAGCAGTAGCACCCTTCTGTCCTGGCTCCTCATCAGAGGCAGCAGAGGCCAATCACGAGTGCATCACAGCCCGGCTCCAGGAAAGCTGTCAGCAGGCACCCCAGTTGTGATGAAATGTTCTTTCAGATGAGAAAGCAAGGAGTGCCAGCAATACCAGCGGCACCGACCAAAAAGGTGCTGTGCGCAGAACAGTTTCAGCAGCGCTATTCGCTCCTGTCTCTTCACGGTTGGCAGCAGAGACTACCCATTTGTACATCACTCCCCGGCTCCATGTAAGCTTTGAGCAGGTACCCCAGTTGTTCCGAACTGTTCTTTCAGATGAGGAAGCTAGGAGTGACAGCAGTAGTTATGGCAGCTTTCGAAGAATTGCAGTGTGCAGAATAGATGAAGCACCATAACACTTCACTCCGGGCTCCTCATCTGTTGGAGGAGAGACCTATCACTAGTGCATCACAACCCGGCTCCAGGAAAGCTGTTAGCAGGCACCGCAGATGTGCTGAAATGTTCCTTCAGATGAAAAAGCAAGGAGTGCCAGCAATGCCAGCGGCACCGTTCAAAAAGATGCTGTGCGCGGAAGAGGTTCAGAAGCACCCTTCACTCCTGGCTCTTCATCTGTGGGAGCAGAGGCTAATCACTTGTGCATCACGCCCCGGCTCCAGGAAAGCTGTTCGCAGGCACCGCAGATGTGCTGAAATGTTCCTTCAGATGAAAAAGCAAGGAGTGCCAGCAATACCAGCGGCACCGTTCAAAAAGATGCTGTTCGCGGAAGAGGTTCAGTAGCAACCTTCACTCCTGGCTCTTCATCTGTGGGAGCAGAGGCTAATCACTTGTGCATCACGTCCCGGCTCCAAGTAACCCGAGAGCAGGTACCCAGTTGTTCTGAACTGTTCTGTCAGATGAGGAAACTAGGAGTGACAGCAGTAGTTATTGCACCGCTCGAAGAGTTGCTGTGGGCAGACACGGTGAAGCAGTAGCACCCTTCTGTCCTGGCTCCTCACCTGTGGCAGCAGAGGCCAATCACTAGTGCATCACAACCCGGATCCAGGAAAGCAGTTAGCAGGCACCGCAGATGTGCTCAAATGTTCTTTCAGACGAGAAAGCAAGGAGTGCCAGCAATACCAGCGGCATTGTTCAAAAAGATGCTGAGCGAGGAATAGGTGCTGCAGCACCCTTCAGGCCTGGCTCTTCTTCTGTGGGATCAGGGGCTAATCACTTGTGCATCACTCCCCGGCTCTAAATAAGCTGTGAGCAGGTACCCCAGTTCTTCTGAACTGTTCTTTCAGATGAGGAAGCTAGGAGTGACAGCAGTAGTTATTGCACCGTTCGAAGAGTCTCTGTGGGCAGAGACGGTGAAGCAGTAGCACCCTTCTTTCCTGGCTCCTCATCAGAGGCAGCAGAAGCCAATCACGAGTGCCTCACAGCCCGGCTACAGGAAAGCTGTCAGCAGGCACCGCAGATGTGCTGAAATGTTCTTTCAGATGAGAAAGCAAGGAGTGCCAGCAATACCAGCGGCACCGTTCTAAAAGATGCTGTGCGCGGAATAGGTGATGCAGCACCCTTCAAGCCTGGCTCTTCATCTGTGGGATCAGGGGCTAATCACATTGTGCATCAGGCCCCGGCTCTAATTAAGCTGTGAGCAGGTACCCCAGTTCTTCCGAACTGTTCTTTCAGATGAGGAAGCTAGGAGTGACAGCAGTAGTTATGGCAGCTTTCGAAGAATTGCAGTGTGCAGAATAGATGAAGCACCATAACACTTCACTCCGGGCTCCTCATCTGTTGGAGGAGAGACCTATCACTAGTGCATCACAACCCGGCTCCAGGAAAGCTGTTAGCAGGCACCGCAGATGTGCTGAAATGTTCTTTCAGATGAAAAAGCAAGGAGTGCCTGCAATGCCAGCGGCACCGTTCAAAAAGATGCTGTGCGCGGAAGAGGTGTTGCAGCACCCTTCAAGCCTGGCTCTTCATCTGTGGGATCAGGGGCTAATCACTTGTGCATCAGGCCCCGGCTCTAAATAAGCTGTGAGCAGGTACCCCAGTTGTTCCGAACTGTTCTTTCAGATGAGGAAGCTAGGAGTGACAGCAGTAGTTATGGCAGCTTTCGAAGAGATGCAGTGTGCAGAATAGGATGAAGCACCAGTAACCCTTCACTCCGGGCTCCTCATCTGTTGGAGCAGAGACCTATCACTTAGTGCATCACAGCCCGGCTCCAGGAAAGCATGTTAGCAGGCGCCGCAGATTGTGCTGAAATGTTCTTTCAGATGAAAAAGCAAGGAGTGCCAGCAATGCCAGCGGCACCGTTCAAAAAGATGCTGTTCGCGGAAGAGGTTCAGAAGCACCCTTCACTCCTGGCTCTTCATCTGTGGGAGCAGGGGCTAATCACTTGTGCATCACGCCCCGGCTCCAAGTAACCCGAGAGCAGGGTACCCAGTTGTTCTGAACTGTTCTGTCAGATGAGGAAACTAGGAGTGACAGCAGTAGTTATGGCAGCGTTCGAAGAGTTGCGGTGTGCAGAATAGGTGAAGCACCGTAACCCTTCACTCCGGGCTCCTCATCTGTTGGAGCAGATGCTTAGCATTGGTGCATCACAGCCCGGCTCCAGGAAAGCTGTCAGCAGGCAAAGCAGATGTGCTGAAATGTTCTTTCAGATGAGAAAGCAAGGAGTGCCAGCAATATTAGGGGCACCCTTAGAGAAGATGCTGCGTGCAGAAGAGGTTCAGCAGCAGCCTTCACTCCTGGCTCTTCATCTGTGGGAGCAGTTGCCTATCATTGGTGCCTTACAAACATGGTTCTCAAGCGGACGGTAGGGGGGCGCCAGAGGTATAAACAAATGGACTTTCAGAGGAGAAAGCAAGGAGGGACAGCAATTCTGGTGGCATCGTTTGAAAAGATGCTGTGCATGGAAGACGTCCAGCAGAACCCTTCACTCCTGCTTCTTCATCTATGGGGGCAGAGGCCTATCATTGGTGCCTTACAAACATGGTTTTCAGGCAGCCGGGAGGGGACGCCAGAGGTATAATCAAATGGACTTTCAGAGGAGAAAGCAACGAGTGCCAGCTAATTGTTATGGCACCGTTCAAAGAGTTGCTGCTGTGCAGAAGAGGTGAAGCAGTAGCACTCTTCACTCCGGGCTCCTCATCTGTAGGAGCTGAGGCCTATGATTGGTGCCATACAAACATGGTTCTCAAGCGGCCGGAAGGGTTCGCCAGAGGTAGAATGAAATGGACTTTCAGAGGAGAAAACAAGGAGCGACAGCAATGCTAGTGTCACTGTTTGAAAAGATGCTGTGCACGGAAGACGGTCCAGCAGCACCCTTCACTCCTGGCTCTTCATCTGTGGCAGAAGAGGCCTATCATTGGTGCCTTACAAACATGGTTTTCATGGGACCTGGGAGGGGGCTGCCAGAGGTATAATCAAATGGACTTTCAGGTGAGAAAGCAACGAGTTGCCAGCATTTGTTATGGCACCGTTCAAAGAGTTGATGTGTGCAGAAGAGGTGGAGCAGCAGCACTCTTCACTCCGGGCTCTTCATCTGTGGGAGCAGAGGCCTGTCATTGGTGCCTTTCAAACATGGTTTTCAGGCAGCCAGGAGGGGATGCCGGAGGCATAATCGAATGGACTTTCAGAGGAGAAAGGAAGGAGCGACAGCAATACAAATGGCACAGTTTGAAAAGATGCTGTGCACGGAAGATGTCCAGCAGCACCCTTCACTCCTGGCTCTTCATTTCTGGAAGCAGATGCTAATTATTCCAGCATCATAACTCGGCTTCAGGAAAGCTGTTAGCAGCACCACAGATGTGCTGAAATGGTCTTTCAGGTGAGGAAGCAAGGAGTGCCAGCAATACTTACGGCACCATTTCATATTGGCTGTGTGCACAAGTGGTGAAGCAGCGGCACCCTTCACTCCTGGCACATCAATTGTGGGAGTAGACGCCAATCATTTGTGCATCAGAACCCGGCTATAGGAAAGCTGATAGCAGGCACCCCATTTGTGCTGAAATGTTCTTTCAGATGAGAAAGCAACGAGTGCCAGCAATTGTTATGGCACCGTTCAAAGAGTTGCTGTGTGCGGAAGAGGTGAAGCAACAGCACTCTTCACTCCGGGCTCCTCACCTGTAGGAGCAGTGGCCTATCAGTGGTGCCTTACAAACATGGTTCTCAAGCGGATGGGAGGGGGCACCAGAGGTGGAATGAAATGGACTTTCAGGGGAGAAAGCAAGGAGCGACAGCAATGCTAGTGTCACTGTTCGAAAAGATGCTGTGCACGGAAGACGCCCAGCAGCACCCTTCCCTCCTGGCTCTTCATCTATGGGGGCAGAGGCCTATCATTGGTGCCTTACAAACTCGGCCTTCAAGCGGCCGGGACGGGGCGCCAGAGGTATAATAAAATGGACTTTCAGAGGAGAAAGCAAGGAGTGACAGCAATTCTGGTGGCATCGTTTTAAAAGGTGCTGTGCACGGAAGACGTCCAGCAGCACCCTTCACTATTGGCTCTTCATTTATGGGGGCAGAGGCCTATCATTGGTGCCTTACAAACATGGTTTTCAGGCGACAGTGAGGGGGCGCCGGAGGTATAATCAAATGGACTTTCAGAGGAGAAATCAACGAGTGCCAGCTATTGTTATGGCACCGTTCAAAGAGTTGCTGTGTGCAGAAGAGGTGAAGCAGCAGCACTCTTCACTCCGGGCTCCTCACCTGTAGGAGCAGAGGCCTATCATTGGTGCCTTACAAACTTGGCTCTCAAGCGGCCAGGAGGGGGCGCCAGAGGGATAATCAAATGGACTTTCAGAGGAGAAAACAAGGAGCGACAGGAATGCTAGTGTCACTGTTCGAAAAGATGCTGTGCACGGCAGACGCCCAGCAGCACCCTTCACTCCTGGCTCTTCATCCATAGGGGCAGAGGCCTATCATTGGTGCCTTTCAAACATGGTTTTCAGGCGGCCTTGGGGGGGGCGCCAGAGGTATAAAGAAATGGACTTTCAGAGGAGAAAGCGAGGGGAGACAGCAATTCTGGTGGCATCGTTTGAAAAGCTGCTGTGCATGGAAGGCGTCCAGCAGAACCCTTCACTCCTTTCGCTTCATCTATGGGGGCAGAGGCATGTCATTGATACCTTACAAGCATGGTTTTCTGGCAGCCGGGAGGGGACGCCAGAGGTATAATCAAATGGACTTTCAGAGGAGAAAGCAAGGAGCAACTGCAATACAAGTGGCACCGTTCGAAAAGATACTGTGCACGGAAGACATCCAGCGGCACCCTTCACTCCTGGCTCTTCATTTATGGAAGCAGATTCCAATTATTCCAGCATCAAAACTCGGCTTCAGGAAAGCTGTTAGCAGCACCACAGATGTGCTGAAATGTTCTTTCAGGTGAGGAAGCAACGAGTGTCAGCAATAGTTATGGCACCGTTCGAAGTGTTTTTGTGTGCCGAAGAGGTGAAGCAGCAGACTTCACTATTGGCTCTTCATCTGTTTGAGCAGAGGCCTATCATTGGTGCATGACAACCCGGTTCCAGGAAAGCTGTTAGCAGGCACCGCAGATGTGCTGAAATGTTCTTTCAGATGAGAAAGCAAGGAGTGCCAGCAATACTTACGGCACCATTTCAAATTGGCTGTGTGCACAAGTGGTGAAGCAGCGGCACCCTTCACTCCTGGCACATCAGTTGTGGGAGTAGACGCCAATCATTCGTGCATCAGAACCCGGCTCCAGGAAAGCTGTGAGCAGGCACCCCATTTGTGGTAAAATGTTCTTTCAGATGAGAAAGCAACGAGTGCCAGCAATTGTTATGGCACCGT
Source organism: Myiopsitta monachus (assembly GCA_017639245.1). Taxonomy (NCBI): domain Eukaryota; kingdom Metazoa; phylum Chordata; class Aves; order Psittaciformes; family Psittacidae; genus Myiopsitta; species Myiopsitta monachus. The sequence goes on along the minus strand of CM029925.1, from coordinate 48,751,224 downwards.
TCAAAGAGTTGCTGTGTGCAGAAGAGGTGAAGCAGCAGCACACTTCACTAAGGGGTCCTCATCTTTAGGAGCAGAGGCCTATCATTTATACCTTTCAAACATCGTTTTCAGGCGGCCAGGAGTGGGCACCAGAGGCATTATCAAATGGACTTTGAGAGGAGAAAGCAAGGAGTGACAGCAATGCTAGGTTAACTGTTTAGCAAGATGCTGTACACGGAAAAAGTCCAGCAGCACTCTTCACTCCTGCTTCCATATCTGTGGGATCAGATGCCAATTATTCCAGCATCATAACGAGTCTTCAGGAAAGCTGTTAGCAGCACCAGAGATGTGCTGAAATGTTCTTTCAGGAGAGTAAGCAATGAGTGCCAGAAATATTTATGGCACCGTTCAAAGAGTTACTGTGTGCAGAAGAGGTGAAGCGGCAGCACCGTTCACTATTGGCTCTTCATCTCTTTGAGCTGTGGCCTATCATTGGTGCATCACAATCTGGCACCTTGAAAGCTGTTAGCAGGCACCGTAGATGTGCTGAAATGTTCTTTCAGATGAGGAAGCAAGGAGTGACAGCAGTAGTTATTGCACCGCTCGAAGAGTTGCTGTGTGCGGAAGAGGTGAAGCAGCAGCACTCTTCACTCCTGGCTCCTCATCTGTAGGAGCAGGGGCCTAACATTGGTGCATTGCAAACTTGGCTCTCATGCGGCCGGGAGAGGGCGCCAGAGCCATAATCAAATGGACTTTCAGATGAGAAAGCAAGGAGCGACAGCAATGCAAGTGTCACTGTTCGAAAAGATGCTGTGCACGGAAGAGGTCCAGCAGCACCCTTCACTCCTGGGTCTCCATCTGTGGGAGCAGATGCCAATTATTCCAGCATCACAACTCGGCTTCAGGAAAGCTGTTACCAGCACCACTGGTATGCTGAAATGTTCTTTCAGGTGAGGAAGCAAGTAGTGCCAGCAATACTTATGGCACCGTTCGAAGTGTTACTGTGTGCAGAAGAGGTGAAGCAGCAGCACCCTTCACTCCTGGCTCTTCATGTGTGGGAGCAGAGGCCAATCACTTGTGCATCACACCCTTGCTCCAGGTAAGATATTAGCAGGTACCCCTGTTGTTCTGAAATGTCCTTTCAAATGAGGAAGGAAGGAGTGACAACAATAGTTTTGGAACCGTATGAACAGTTGCTGTGTAGAAGAGGTGAAGCAGAAGCACCCTTCTGTCCTGGCCCCTCATCATTGGCAGCAGAGGCCAATCACTAGTGCATCACAACCCGGCTCCAGGAAAGCTGTCAGCAGGCACCACAGATGTGCTGAAATGTTCTTTCAGATGAGAGAGCAAGGAGTGCCAGCAATACCAGCGGCACCATTTGAAAACTTCCTGTGCGCAGAAAAGTTACAGCAGCAGCACCATTCACTCCTGGCTCTTCATCCGTGGGAGCTGAGCCCAATCATTCAAACATCACAACTCGGCTTCAGGAAAGCTGTTACCAGGCACCACAAATGTACTCAAGTGGACTTTCAAATGAGTGAAGAGAAAGCCTCCGCAATGTAGGTTGCACCACTGCAAAGCTTACAGTCAGCTGAAGAGCAGCAGCAGCATTTTTCCGACACTGCATTCATCTGCGTGAGCAGAGACCAAGCATTCGTGCAAGACAAAAAGCTTCAGAATGGCCAGGAGCGCAAACCACATATGCCCTCAAATGGAATTTCAGATGAGGAAGCAAAGAGTGCCAGCAATATTTATGGCGCCGTTCGAAGAATTGCTGTGTGCAGAAGAGGTGAAGCAGCAGCACCCTTCTATCCTGGCCCCTCATCAGTGGCAGCAGAGGCCAATCACTAGTGCATCACAACCCGGCTTCAGGAAAGCCGTTACCAGGCACTACAGTTGTACTCAATTTGCTTTTCAAATGAGAGAACAGAAAGACTCTGCAATGTAGGTTGCGCCACTGCAAAACTTAGTGAGATGAAGAGGAGCAGCAGCATCTTTACGACACTGCTATTCGTCTGCGTGAGCAGAGGCCAAGCATTCATGCAAGACAAAAAGCTTCAGAATGGCCAGGAGTGCAAACCACATATGCCCTCAAATGGAATTTCTGATGAGGAAGCAAAGAGTGCCAGCAATTTTTATGGCACCGTTCTAAGAGTTGCTGTGTGCAGAAGAGGTGAAGCAGCAGAACCCTTCTGTCCTGGCTCCTCATCTGTGGGAGCGGAGGCCTATCATTCCGGCATCACAACCCGGCTTCAGGAAAGGTGCTAGCAGGCTCCCCAGATGTGCTGAAATGTTCTTTCAGATGAGAAAGCAAGGAGTGCCAGCAATACTTAAGGCACCATTTGAAATTGGCTGTGTGCACAAGTCGTAAAGCAGCGGCAACCTTCACTCGGGGCTCCTCATCTGTAGGAGCAGAGGCCTATCATTGGTGCCTTACAAGCCTGGCTGTCAAGTTGCCGGGAGGGGGCGCTAGAGGTATAATCAAATGGGCTTTCAGGTTAGAACGCAAGGAGTGACAGCAACGCTAGTGGCACCGCTCGAAAAGATGCTGTGCACGGAAGAGGTCCAGCAGCACCCTTCACTCCTGGCTCTTCATCTGTGGGAGCAGAGGCCTATCATTGGTGCCTTACAAACATGGTTTTCAGGCAGCCGGGAGGGGACGCCAGAGGTATAATCAAATGGACTTTCAGAGGAGAAAGCAAGGAGTGACAGCAATGTTTGTGGCACCGTTCAAAAAGATGCTGTGCACGGAAGAGGTCCAGCAGCACTCTTCATTCCTGGGTCTCCATCTGTGGGAGCAGAGGCCTATCATTGGTGCCTTACAAACTTGGATTTCAGGCTGCCGGGAGGGGGCGCCAGAGGTTTAATGAAATGGATATTCAAATGAGAAAGCAAGGAGTGCCAGCAATACTAGTGGCACCGTTCGAAAATCTGCTATGTGCTGAAGAAGTCCAGCAGCAGCACCCTTCACTCTTTGCTCCTCATCTGTGGGAGTAGAAGCTAATTATTCCAGCATCACAACTCAGCTCCAGGAAAGCTGTTAGCAGCACCACATATGTGCTGAAATGCTCTTTCCGATGAGGAAGCAAGGAGTGTCAGCAATAGTTATGGCACCGTTCGAAGAGCTGCTGTGTGTAGAAGAGGTGAAGCAGCAGCACCCTTCACTATTGGATCTTCATCTGTGGGAGCAGAGGCCTATCATTGGCGCATCACAGCCCGGCTCCAGGAAAGCTGTTAGCAGGCACCGCAGATGTGCTGAAATGTTCTTTCAGATGAGAAAGCAAGGAGTGCCAGCAATACTTGCGGCACTGTTTGAAAACTTCCTGTGTGCAAAAGAGGTAAATCAGCAGCACCCTTCACTCCTGGCTCCTCATCTGTGGGAGCAGAGCCCAATCATCCGAGCATCACAACCCGGCTTCAGGAAAGCTGTTAGCAGGCGCCATAGATGTACTCAAGTGGCCTTTTATATGAGAGAACAAGAAGCTTCTGCAATGTAGGTGGCACTGCTGCAAAACATACAGTCAGCTGAAAAGAGTCAGCAGCATCTTTCCGACACTGGTATTCTTCAGCGTGAGCAGAGGCCAATCATTCACGCATGACAAACTGCTTCAGAATGGCCAGGAGCGCGACCCACATATGTACTCAACTGGACTTTCAGATGAGAAAGCAAGGAATGACAGCAATACTAGTGGGACTGTTCGAAAAGTTACTGTGTGCAGAAGAGGTCCAGCAGCACCCTTCATTCCTAGCTCCTCATCTGTGGGAGCAGGGGCCAATCACTCGTGCATCACAACTCGGTTTCAGGAAAGCTGTAAACTGGCATTGCAGATGTACTGAAATGCTCTTTCCGATAAGAAAGCAAGGAGTGCCAGCAATACTTGTGGTAGTGTACGAAAATCTGCTGTGCGCAGGAGAGGTCCAGCAGTACCCTTCTGTCCTGGCTCCTCATCTGTGGAGCAGAGCCCAATCATTCGAGCATTACAACTCGGCTTCAGGAAAGCTGCTAGCCGGCTCTACAGATATACTCAAGCGGCCTTTCAGATGAGAGAATAAGAAGCATCTGCAATGGAGGTGGCACTACTGTAAAGCTTACAATCAGGTGAAGAGAGGCAGCGGCATTTTTCTGACTAGGCTATTCGTCTGCGTGATCAGAGGCCAAACATTCGAGCATGACAAACAGCTTCAGAATGGCCAGGAGCGTGACCCACATATGTACTCCAATGGACTTTCAGATGAGAAAGCAAGGCGTGACAGCAATACTAGTGGCACTGTTCGAAAAGTTTCTGTGTGCAGAAGTGGTCCAGCACCATTTTTCATTCCTGGCTCTTCATCTGCGGGATCAGAGTCCAATTATTCGTGCATTATAAAGGGCTTCAGGGTAGCCAGGAGAGGGCACCAGAGATGTAATCAAATTGACTTTCAGATGAGAAAGGAAGGTGTGACAGGAATACTAGTGGCACCTTTTGAAAATTTGCTGTGTACAGATGTGGTACAGCTGCACCCTTCACTCCTGGCTCTTCATCTGTGGAGCAGCGGCCAAACATTCCTGTTGTCCAAACTCACCTTCAAGACGGCTGGGATAATGCACAAGGGATGTACACAAATTGGCTTACAGGTGAGAAAACAAGGAGTGACAGCAATGCAAGTGTCACCGTTTGAAAAGTCACTGTGTGCTGAATAAGTCCAGCAGCATCACTCGGTCTTGGCTCTTTGTATGTGGGAGTAGAAGCCTATCATTCGTGCACTGCAAACTCACCTTCAGATTGGCTGGGAGGGGGCACCAGAGATGTACTCAAATGGGCTTACAGGTGAGATAGCAAGGAATGACAGCAATGCAAGTGGCACCTTTTGAAAAGTTACTGTGTGCAGAATAAATCCAGCTGCATCATTCAGTCTTGTCCCTTCATCTCTGGAAGCAGAGGCTAAACATATGTGCTCTACGAAGTCTACTTCAGGAAGGCCGGGAGGGGGACCAATGATGTACTCAAATGGCCTTTCAGATGAGAAAGCAAGGAGTGACAGCAATGCTAGTGGGACTGTTCAAAAAGATACTGTGCTCAGAAGAGGTCCAGCAGCATCTTTCAATCCTGACTCTTCATCTATGAGAGCAGAGGCCAATCATTCGTGCTCTGCAAACTCACCTTCAGAATGGCTGGCAGCAGGAACCAGAAATGTACTCAAATGGGCTTTCAGATGAGAAAGCAAGGAGTGACAGCAATGCAAGTGGCACAGTTCGAAAAATTGCTGTGCGCAGATGATGTCCAGCAGCACCTTTCAGTCCTGGCCCTTCATCTGTTGGAGCAGAGGCCAAAGATTCGTGATGTCCAAACTGAGCTTCACGACAGCTGGGAGACGGCACCACAGATGCGCTCAAGTGGACTTTCAGATGTGAAAGCAAGTAGTCCCAGTGATGCAGGTGGCACTGTTCGAAAAGTTTCTTGTTGCGAATTGGCGGGAGGAATGAAGCACTCGATACGAATGATCGACAAATCTCAAACTTCATTAGTACCACACCAACTATTATACTCATTTTAATTAGCCTCATGCATAGTACAAAAGCGAGCTCATTATAGGTTGTAGATTAGCTAGCGGTCTTAGAAACACTAAGGCATTCAGCAAATACCTAATTGGATACATCTTTTAGCTAAGTGCCAGCAAAAGTTTAGTCATTGATTATTACAACAATAAGCGATTCACCCACTATAGTCACAAGAGTAGATAGTTTTAACATTCCTGTGGTGTCTGCCCTACTCAAGATCCTGTCTTACTGACTACCACATTGTATTATAGTGTAACATTGTATATATGCCCAAGGTTGCTCTAGCCTTACTTCATCAGCAGCTGTGTCAGCAGCTTTAAGCGGCCTAGTCAGAGGCCTATACAACTCGAGTCCTTACTCTTGCTAACTCGTCTGACATGAGCAGCTCAGTCATGCTAACATGCCCTCGCTCATTGAGCCATTCCTCCACAGTTTCTAAGTGCAGAAGAGATCTTGCAGCATTTTTCAGTCCTGGCTCTTCATCTGTGGGAGCAGATGCCTATCATTCGTGCACTGCAAACTCGGCTTCTGGGTGGCTGGGAGAGGGCACTCGAGATGTACTCAAATGGACTTTCAGGTGAAAAAGCAAGGAATCACAGTAATTCAAGTGGCACTGTTTGAAAAGCTTCTGAGTGCAGATGAGATCCAGGAGCATCTGTCAGTCCTGACTCTTCATCTATGAGCAGAGGCCAAACATGCCTGCTGTGCAAACTTACCTTCAGGGCAGCTGGGAGAATGCACCAGAGATGTACTCAAATGGATTTTCAGATGAGAAAGAAAGAAGTGACAGCAGTGCAAATGGCACCGTTTGAAAAGTTACTATGTGCTGAATTAGTGTTGCGTTAAAGGGGGGAAGATAAACCACTCACTTTATAAAAGGGGGCCAGGAACTGCCCTAATATATAACTATCAGTCCGAGCGTGTCTGATATCGGATTCACTGATAGTACACAATCATTTATAACTATCAGTCTGAGCGCATCTGGTTTCGGATTCACTGACAATGCACCACAGCACAGGTTGCGCACATACTCTCACAGCCATGCTGAGGGAGATGAGGTCGCAATTTATTGATGCAATAGGTACAGATTCTTATGGATTGCCAGTGATAAATACTGGCTGCAAAGCACGTGCAAATAATAGTTACATGAATACAAGCGCTTGATAAAGTTAACACAGCATAGCTCTAAAATATACAGCTGACAGTAAAAGTAACTCTATAGATTTTCTAAGTTTTCCCAGGGAAGCAAGTCTTACCCACAGGCGTCCCTATGGGGGAGGAAGAGAGGTCCAGCCTGTCAACCGGTCCCGGACTGAGTCTGTTGATGTTATCTTCCTTGACTCGTCTGCAATGGCATCTACCCCAATATCCCCCTCTCTCTTGGGTCATTTTATATTATTTTCACCTTCAAGGTGGAGCTTGAGTGACTCTAGTGATACATACCTTTATTTCTATTGGTGTAAATTTCTCTCGCTTTGATTTAAAGGTATATGACACTGAATATTCAGAGGGCATGCTCAGAGAGGGGTGGTCTCGTTTTGGAAGGGGGTCGCATTGGAGATGGATGTGTATTTTAGCATGTAAATGCATTATAATGACATTATAATGAAGCCAAGTTTGAAGGGCCAGGCCCCAAGGGCAGAAACCTGAGTACTGTTCAAATGGTAAAGGGGGATGTGCTGGAACTCCTGGGTTACAGGCCTTGGGAGAAGAAACAAGGAAATGTGAAACCGCAGACCCTTGAGCTATGGTGGTTGTTATGGAAACCAGAAGGGGTGTGTCTGAGTCAGGGAAGTGGACAGTGCTGGGTGGAGACTTACAGGCCGCGTGAATGGAAATCCCCTGATTGTGCAACAGAGACCCACTGTTTGTGGAAAAGTCCCAGAAGGCTTTTTGTATTAGCTAGGAGCCAATCAGAAACCACTGTATCAGTTGCGCGCATTTTGAAATATCCAATCAACGTGTTAAACATATATAAGTGCATGAAGACTGTTAATAAATAGACACCTTGCTTGCATCAAGCTATGTCCCGTCTCTTAATCGCAGCAAAGTTCACACTGAGGATGGCATTCTGTCAAAAGATGACAGACTGCTGGCTCAGGGTAGCAAGCAGCTTATCCGTTTCTTGCACCACCTAGTTCCCATCTTTTTGCTAAAGTTAGGACAAAGCGTAACTGTGAGATCTCCACCTCGCTTTACCCTCCGTCTGTGTTACAGGAACCACTGTGAAGTGCACATTCCTGGCATGCCAGGTGTGGCTGCATCTCACCCAGAGAGGCCCTGAAAGTCCGTTTTTCCCTTAAGTATGGACAATGCTGCATTTCAAATATAAGTTTAATTCCACATTTCCTAATTATTCCACAATAAGTCCAGCATCATCTTTCAGACCTGGCTCTTCGTATGTGGGAGCAGAGGCCTATCATTCGTACACTGCAAACTCACCTTCAGGATGGCTCGGAGAGGGCACCAGAGATGTACTCAAATGGGCTTACAGGTGAGAAAGCAAGGAGTGACAGCAGTGCAAATGGCACCGTTTGAAAAGTTACTGTGTGCAGAATAAGTCCAGCTGCATCATTCAGTCATGGCTCTTCATCTCTGGAAGCAGAGGCTAAACATATGTGCTCCATGAAGTCTGCTTCAGGAAGGCCGGGAGGGGGCACCAGAGATGTACTCAAATGGACTTTCAGAGAAAGCAAGGAGCGACTGCAATGCAAGTGGCAACGTTCAATAAGTTACTGTGTTCAGAAAAGGTCCAGCAGCATCTTTCAATCCTGACTCTTCATCTATGAGAGCAGAGGCCAATCGTTTGTGCACTGCAAACTCACCTTCAGGATGGCCAGGAGAGGGCACCAGAGAGGCACTCAAATGGGCTTTCAGATGAGAAAGCGAGGAGTGACAGCAATGCAGGTGTCACTGTTCGAAAAGTTACTGTGTGCAGAAGAGATAAGCAGCATCTTTCAGACCTGGCTCTTCCTATGTGGAGCAGAGGCCTATCATTCGTGCACTGCAAACTCACCTTAAGGATGGCTGGGAGAGGGCACCAGAGATGTACTCAAATGGACTTTCAGATGAGAAAGCAAGGAGTGACAGCAATGCAGGTGTCACTGTTTGAAAAGACACTGTGCTCATAAGAGGTCCAGCAGCATCTTTCAATCCTGACTCTTCATCTCTGAGAGCAGAGGCCAATCATTCGTACTGTCCAAACTGAGCTTCACGACAGCTGGGAGATGGTACCACAGATGCACTCAAATGGACTTTCAGATGAGAAAGCAAGGTGTCCCAGTGATGCAGGTGGCACTGTTCGAAAGGTTTCCGTGTGCAGAAGAGATAAGCAGCAACTTTCAGACCTGGCTCTTCGTATGTGGGAGTAGAGGCCTATCATTCGTGCACTGAAAACTCACCTTCAGGATGGCTGGTAGAGGGCACCAGAGATGTACTCAAATGGACTTACAGATGAAAAATCAGTGACAGTAATGCAAGTGGCACCATTCGAAAAGTTACTGTGCGCAGAATAAGTCTAGCAGCATCATTCAGTTGTGGCTCTTCATCTCTGGAAGAGGAGGCCAAACATACGTGCTGTCCAAACTCACCTTCATGTCGGCCAGGTAAGTGAACCAGAGATGTAATCAAATGGACTTTCAGATGAGAAAGCAAGGAGTGACAGCGGTGCAATTGGCACCGTTCGAAAAGTTACTGTGCTCAGAAGAGGTCCAGCAGCATCTTTCAGACCTGGCTCTTCGTCTGTGGGAGCAGAGGCATATCATTCATGCAATACAAACTCTCCTGCAGGATGGCAGGGAGAGGGCACCAGAGATGTACTCAAATGGACTTACAGGTGACAAAAAGAGACAGCAATTCAAGTGGCACCATTCGAAAAAGTTACTGTGTGCAGAATAAGTCCACCAGCATTGTTCAGACCTGGATTTTCGTATGTGGGATCGGAGGCCTGTCATTCATGCACTGCAAACTCACCTTCAGGATGGCTGAGAGAGGGCACCAGAGATGTACTCAAATGGACTTTCAGAGAAAGCAATGCAAGTGACAGCGTTCGAAAAGTTACTGAGCTAAGAAGAGGTCCAGCAGCATCCTTCAATCCTGACTATTCATCTATGGGAGCAGAGTCCTATCATTCGTCCCTCACGGCCAATCTCTTCCCCTCCCCCACCCTCCCCTCCCCTGACCTCCCCTCCCCTAACTTCTCCTGACCTCCCCTCCCCTCCCCTCCCCTCCCCTCCCCTCCTCCCCTCCCCTCCCCTCCCTCCCTCCCCTCCCCTCCCGTCCCCTCCCCTCCCTTCCCCTCCCCTCCTGTTGTGTTAAAAGGGGAAAAATCAGCGGCAGCTATCAGTCCAGCCGTGTTCGCTTTTTCAAACTTCACTGCGCTGGATTCACTGATAGTGTACCACACTGCCAAATGCAATCAGCAGCAGCTGTCAGTCCAGTCGTGTTTGCTATTTTGAACTTCACTGCACTGCATTCACTGATAGTACACCATACTGCCAAATACAATCATCAGCAGCTATCAGTCCAGCCGTGTTCGTTATTTCGAACTTCACTGCACTGGATTCACTGACAGTGTACCATACTGCTGGTCGAGTCGTGCTCATGAACTCTCACGACCACACTGAGGGATGGGGTCGCGTTCAGTGAGAAAATTATGCTCGGTTACCCAACACAGTGCAGTTTATTGTGGTTTGTGACCAATTATTGATGCAACAGTTACAGGTTCTTTATGATTGCCGGTGATAAATACTGGCTGCAAAAGCACGTGCAAACAGTAGTTACATGAATACAAGCACTTGATAAAGTTAACACAGCATGGCTCTAAAATATACAGGTGATAGTAAGAGTAACTCTGTAGAGATTCTAAGTTTTCCCGGGTAAGCACTGGACACAGCGCAAGTCTTACCCACAGGCGTCCCTGTGGGGGGGGAAAGGAGGTCCAGCCCGTTGGCTGGCACCAGGAGTCTGTTGATGTTATCTTCTTTGACTCATCCGCGATGGTATCTTCCCCGACACCCCCCTTTCCTTTGGGTCATTTTATATTATTTTTTACCTTCAAGGTGGAGCTTGAGTGACTCTAGTCATGCATACCTTTATTACTATTGGTGTAAATTTCTCTCCCTTCGAATTAAAGGTGTATGACACCGAAAATTCAGAGCGCATACTCAGAGAGGGGTGGTCTCATTTTGGAGGGGGGTCGCATTGGAGATGGGTGTGTATTTTAGCATGTAAATGTATTATAATGACATTATAATGAAGCAAAGTTCACACTAAGGACGGCATTCTGTCAAAAGATGACAGGCCGCTGGCTCAGGGTAGCAAGTATGCAGCTTATCAGTCTCTTGCACCACCTAGTTCCCATCTTATTGCTGAAATCAGGACAAAGCGTAACCGCGAGATCTCCACCTCACTCTACCCTCCGCCTGTTACGGGAACCACTGTGAAATGAACATTCCTGGCATACCAGCTGTGACTGCATCTTGCTTCGAGAGGCCCTGAGGGTCTGTTTCTCCCCTGTGTGCGGATAATGCTGCATTTCAAATACAAATTTAAAATTATCCTACATTTCCTAATTATTCCACACCTCCCCTCCTCTCCTCTCCCCTCCCCTCCCCTCCCCTCTAGTCTCCTCTCCTCTCCTCTCCTCTCCTCTCCTCTCCTCTCCTCTCCTCTCCTCTCCTCTCCTCTCCTCTCCTCTCCTCTCCTCTCCTCTCCTCCCCTCTCCCGTCCCCTCCCCTCCCCTCCTCTCCCCTCCCCTCCCCTCCCCTCTCCCCTCCCCTCTAGTCTCCTCTCCTCCTCTCCTCTCCTCTCCTCTCCTCTCCTCTCCTCTCCTCTCCTCTCCTCTCCTCTCCTCTCCTCTCCTCTCCTCTCCTCTCCTCTCCTCCCCTCTCCCGTCCCCTCCCCTCCCCTCCTCTCCCCTCCCCTCCCCTCCCCCCTCCCCTCCCCTCTAGTCTCCTCTCCTCTCCTCTCCTCTCCTCTCCTCTCCTCTCCTCTCCTCTCCTCTCCTCTCCTCTCCTCCCCTCTCCCGTCCCCTCCCCTCCTCTCCCCTCCCCCCTCCCCTCCCCTCCTCTCCCCTCCCCCCTCCCCTCCCCTCTAGTCTCCTCTCCTCTCCTCTCCTCTCCTCTCCTCTCCTCTCCTCTCCTCTCCTCTCCTCTCCTCTCCTCAGCTTTGCCCTGCGAGGTCGTACACGGACGGAGTTTTATGTCAGTAAGGCTGACTTAAAGGGTGGACTGCCAAGCACAGCAGAGGCATTTTCCTGGCAACTTAGGCTCAGCATCATTGTCTGGACTCTGGTACTTTTGGGAGCTGGTCTGTGGGTCATTGGAGTGTGTGTTCCAGTGAGTTTTACACAGATGTAGTGTTAGGTGTGCCAGTGAGGATATCCTTATTGGTGGGACTATGCGGAGGGCATCGTGTAGGACATGGCCAAATCATTTTTGTATCTAAACCATTTTTCTTTTGGAGCATGGTCTGGACATTCGCCCTTAGGTAGCTGGTGTCTCTGTTACCTGAGAGTGTTGTCCAGTGAGGTTTACACAGATGGAGCTTTCGGTGTGTAGGCAATTGAGGATATCCATATTGGTGACATATTTCTTGAGGACACCCTGTGTGGGAAACGCCCAGCTTCTGGTTTCTGTCCTAGCACTTTAGGTTTAGGAGCAAGGTCTGGATGTTTGTATGTATGTAGGGAGCTGTTTTGAGGGTCAGCGGGGAGTGCTGGGGAGTGATTGGACTTGCTGATGTTAAAGGTCTTTTCCAACCCAGTTGATGCTATGGTTCAGTGATTGTACAGTAGTTATTACAATGTTCTTATCTCAACCTGTGGGTGTTACACTTGTATAATTCTCCTCCCCATTCACGTGGCAGAGTTTCAGTGGTTCATTGAGGATGTGGATTGAGAGCCATTGAGGTCGAAGGCCTTGCGTGAAGGAAGAGTTGGTTAACTCATTGTGCTGGGTCCAAGTGCTTTGTTTCTCTCAGAGACAATGGCGATGGCTGGCAGGGTTGATGTGGGCCACATAGGTCATGTGGGGAGATGGGTTAGGGAATGGAGAGCGTGTCACGGCTTGTCTCAGTGGGATGTGGGGAGTCGGGAGTGGGAATGCATGGGACTTTGCCGGTGGGAAGGGCAGGGATTACAGCAGGCTGCACTTTCAGCATCATCATGTGTCTTTGATCCCTGCAGGTTACCTGTGGGCCGAAGGGTGTGCAGATTGAGAGCAAGGGCTGCCTGTCTCAGAGGAGGGCTATGGGAACTACACCTGTGTGTGGCCACGAACAAGCTGGGCAACAGCAATGCCAGCATCATCCTGTATGGTAGGTGCCCTGGTTTCTTTTTGCAGCAAGGTGTAGCGAGGAGGAAGAAGAGGAGGAGGAGGATGAGTGGCCAGCAGTGGAAGGGTGTGGGGTTTTTTTTTAGCAAAGCCAATCCATCAGGATGCCAAATGGCACAAGCTCTGAGCAGTGAGGATCATGCAGAAGGGCACTGCTTGGCACTGGTTGGTGTTGGTCACCTTGGGTGTTTAGGGATGAGCAGCGGATGAAGAAGAGACAGAGGACATCGTTGGAACGCACGCCCAAGGAGAGGCCCCATGCAGGTAAGGATGCACTTTGGGGACACAGTGTAGGGTATTTGCAGGTTGTCCTACAGGGAGGGATACAGGCAGTAGTTAAGGGGCGCAGGCAGTGGCAGGTTGGGAAGTGTAGGTGTCAAGTGGTGTAGGTGTCAAGTTGGGTATCGCAGCTGTCAGGCTGGGTGGTGTAGGTGGCACTTGAGGTAGAGTAGGTGGCAATTTGGCTATCGTAGGTGTTAGCTTGTATAACAAAGGGGTTAGGTTGGTAGTGTCATTGTCACTGGGTATTACAGGTGTCAGGTTGGATACAGTTGGTGGCACTTTGGGAGCCATAGGTGTTAGGTCAGGCAGTAGAGGTGGTACGTTGGGAACAATAGGTGTTAGGATGCATAGCGCAGGTGGCACTTGAGGTAGCATAGGTGTTAGATTGGTTCTCATAGGTGGGACTTTGGGTACTACAAATGTTAGGTGTTAGGTTGGATACCACAGATGGTACATTAGGTATAGTACGTGTCAGGCTGAACAAAGTAGGTAGCACTTGAGGTGGCGTTAGATTGGAAGTCATAGACGTTAGGTTGGGTACTGTCGGTGGCACTGTGGGTAGTATAGATGCTAGGTTGGATACTGTAGGTGGCACTTTGTGTACTCTGTTAGGCTGGGTAGAGTAGGTGTCAGGGTGGGTAGTGTAGGTGGCACTTCAGGTATTGCAGGAGTCAGGCCTGGTAGCATAGGTGGCACTTTAGATAGTGTAGGTGGCACTTGAGGTGGCGTTTGGTTGGATATCATAGGTGTTAGGTTGGGTATTCTCAGTGTTACTTTAGGAGGTGTTATGTTAGGTATCATAAGTGGTACTTAGGTAACCATACATCTTATGTTGGATAAAATAGGTGGCAGTTTGGGAAACACAGGTGTTAGGGGGGGTATCATAGGTGGTATTTTGGGTGCCACAGGTGTTAGGTTGGGTATCATAGGTGGCACTTAGCAAACCATAGGTCTTAGGCTGGGTATTATAGGTGGCAGTTAGGGAACCATAGGTGTTAAGCTGGGTATCATAGGTGGCACTTTGCATACTGTATGTGTTAGTTTGGGTATCTTAGGAGGCACTTAGGGAATCGTAGGTGTTAGGCTGGTATCTTAGGTGGCACTTTGCGTACCATAGGTGTTAGGTTGGGTATCACAGGTGGCACTTTGGGTACCATAGGTGTTAGGCTGGGTATCATAGGTGGCACTTTGCGTATCATAGGTGTTAGGCTGGTATCATAGGTGGCACTTTGGGTACCATAGGTGTTAGGTTGGTATCACAGGTGGCAACTTGCGTACCGTAGGTGTTAGGTTGGTATCATAGGTGGCACTTTGGGTACCATAGGTGTTAGGTGGGTATCACAGGTGGCACTTTGCATACTACAGATGTTAGGTTGGGTACCATAAGTGGTACTTAGGTAACCATACATATTATGTTGGATATCATAGGTGGCACATTGGGAAACATATGTGTTAGGGGAGTATCACAGGTGGCACTTTGGGTACCATAGGTGGCACTTTGCATACTATAGGTGCTAGGCTGGGTATCGTAAGTGGTACTTTAGGAAGTGTAGGTGTTCGGCTGAGTAGCATAGGTGGCACTTTGGGTACTACAGGCATTAGGTTGTGTATCATAAGTGATACTTTGAATACTATAGGTGTTAGGCTGGGTAGCAGAGGTTGCACTTTGGGTATGCTCATGTGGCTGATTTAGGATTAGTAGAGCTTTATTAGACTTTGCTTAGACTTTATTAGTGGTTACAGCAGAGAAGGGGGCTGTGAATAGACAGGGGACATAGGGGTAGGAAGAGTTTGGGTAGGAGGGAGGATCTAGTGGGTGGGAGGGGTGAGTGGGAGGGAGGTTTTAGGGGTGGGGCAGAAGGGTGGGAGGGAGGGGGCTTAGGGAGGGGGAATGGGGGTGGGAGGGGGGACGGGGGGTGGCAGGGGGTGGGGGGGTCGGGGGTGTGGGGTGCAGGGGAGAGGCCGCCCCACACTCTGCTTTTCAAAAACCAATAACTTACATGTAGCAATGGCTTAGCACTGCATCCCTCCCCCATCCTACCCCCCACACTGAGTTAGAAATGGCCAAAAATGGCTTCAAACCAGTTAGAAGAGAGTAAAAATGGGTCAGGAATAGCCAAAAAATGGCATAAAATCGGGTTACAATTGGCCAAAAAAGGCCGAGAAATGGTCCTAACTAGGTTAGAAGTAGACCAAAATGGCTTAAAAGGGGTTAGAGATGGGAAACGGGATAGAAATGGCCAAGAAATAGCTTCAAACAGGTTAGAAGTGAGTAAAAATGGGTTAGAAATGGCTAGAAATGCCTTAAATTGAGAGAGAAATGGGAAGAAATGGTTTAAAAATAGACCAAACCTAGCTTTAAATGGGTTAGAAATGGGAAAAATGGGTTAGAAATAGCCAAAAATGGCTTAAAACGGGTTAGAAGTGGGCAAAGATGGGACAGAAAAGACCAAAAATGGTGAGAAATAGCAAAAAAAAACTTGAAGGGGAAAATGAAAAAAGAAATGAAAAGAAATGGGAAAAATGGGTTAGAAATAGCCAAAAAATGGCATAAAACTGGCAAGAAATGTGTAAAAATGGGATAGAAATAGTCATTGATAGTTTAGAAATAGCCAAAAAAGACCTAAATTGGGTTAGAAATGGAAAAGATGTGTTTAAAAAAAAGCCAACATGGCTTAAAATGGGTTAGAAATGGGCAAAAATGGGCCAGAAAAGGCCAACAATGGCTTAAACCGAGTTAGAAATAGGCAAAAAATTGGTTAGAAGAGGCCAAAACTGGCTTAAAACTGGTGAGAAATGAACAAAAATGGTTTGGAAATGGTTAAAACGGCTTGAAAAGGGGAAAGAATTGGGCATGAAAGACTCACAAATGGACAAAAATGCCACAGAAGGGGTTAGAAGCAGCCAATCATAGTTTAGAAAGGGCCAAAAATGGCTTAGCAATGGGGGAAAAAAGGTCTAAAACTGGTTAGAAAGGGGCAAAACCAAGTCAGAAATGGCCAAAAATGGCTTCAAACAGGTTAGAAGTGAGTAAAAATGGGTAAGGAATAGCCAAAAACTGCCTGGAAAAAGCCAAGAATGGCTTCAACTGGGCTAGGAATGGGAAAAATAGGTTAAAAATAGCCAAAAATGGCTTAAAACGAGTTAGAAATGGGGAAAAATGGGTTAGAAATGGCCAGAAATTGGTGAGAAATGGACAAAAAAGGTTCGGAAATGCGCAAAACGGCTTAAGAAGAGTTAGAACTGGGCAACAAAGGGCTACAAATAGACAAACCCAGTTAAGTAATAGATAAAAGAAAAGCTTAAAACAGGTTAGAAATGGGAAAAATGGGTTAGAAATAGCCAAAAACTGGCTTAAACCTGGTAAGAAAAGGGATAGCAATGGCCATCAATAGGTTAGAAATAGCCAAAAAAGGGCTTAAAATGGGTTAGAAATAGAAAAGATGCGTTTTAAAAAAAGCCAACATGGCTTAAAATGGGTTAGAAATGGGCAAAAATTACAAGCTGTGCTGTAACTGGGCTCAAGTTCCACCTGAACTTCAACAGCTGCCCAGATGAGCCTTCCTACAGTTGTGGCATTTTCCTTCACGCCAACAGCCTGGCTTGGGTTGGGTGCTCACATGTTTTGGGAGGCACAGTTTGCTCTGCAAAGCATTTCTTGGCAGTAATGATTAAAGAGCAAGAAGAGCTCAGCTTGACCCAATCGCACCCCATGTCTCCATGGATGGCTCTCTAGAAAAAATAATACTAAACCTTTATACCTTCATCAAACTGTTCAAAACTGCAGGGATGCCACTGCTAGGTAACAGTCAGTGCCTCGTGATCTTGCCACTAAACACTTTTCAGACTGGAGCTCTGCTTTCATGTGAACACTTCCAATCTGCTAAGATGTGTGTTAGAAATAGAACCACTCACGAGGCCTGCTTGGAATGATCATCGAAGGACAATCTTCACCACGTAAGACTTGAGCAGCAGGCTAAAAAGGGCAAAAACAGGAATGTTGAATACACAGCAGAAAAACTGAGTTTTGTATCTCACCCACTCTGAGAAAATGCCCCAAACTGGACTCTGTAGCCTCCTCCCCAAACTTGACTGGTGGAGCTGCAAGACACATTCATGATGTGAGAACCCAACCTCTCAACGTGATTTGGGAAAGGACTATTCTTTACTTTTCCAGTGACAAAAAAAGAAGAGACCTGTTCACTTTGGATCGGCAGATGAGACAGTAATGACTGGGCGATAGTTCCTTGCCTCCCCCCTGCTTTTCTCTTAAAGAAGAGGAAGAATTTAACATAACTAACATACCTGAATTGCAAGGTGGTTCAGAGATGGGAGAAATAACACCATACATTTGAGACCAAAATCACGTGCGTGAAAGGCAAGACTTCTTTTTCTAGGTGAATTACTCAGGAGCTCTACATAACTCAGGACCCTTAAGAACTGGTTTGAGACACTCTGCTCTACTGCTGTGGAGCACTTAAGTACCAAAAGATAACTGCCACAGCACCGCAACTACATGGAAGTATTCCATCACCTCCCGATACATACAGACCTTGCAAGGACTGTTAACACCAGGCTTGCAGAGCTGCTTGAAGTAATGCCGCTGATCCGGTTTGCATCTGTAGGAAGCCTGAACATCAGTGTAGGTCACAAACCTGCCTGGGCACAAAGCTTCAAGACAAGAAGGGTTTGAAATACCATGACTTAAACAGGCACACTTTATGCTTAAAGGCAACATCACCTTTGGGCGACAGACACGCCCTGCGGTTCAGAAGAATGCTATCGTTGTACAACGTATGAAACTAAGCCGCTGCAAACTGCTGCTGTAGTTAAGCAGTAAGTTGGGGTACCATTCGTCTGCCAGAGAGTTATGAAGTCGAACCCTAAGGGGACAGAAAGAAAGAAAGAAGAGGAAGGGGCCTGCTAGACCCCTGCACAAACAACACATAGCCGCGAGCCCGTCCACAGAGCACCAGGACAATCTGGAAACGAAAGACTTCCCCAGAAACAAGACCTGGAACGTTTTCAATTCATCCTCAAAAAACCTCCTGTCACACTGTGCTCATCTTCAGCCCCACGCAGTGACAAGTAAGGTCAGGCACATTTTGTCCTGTAGGGTGCTGGACGCATAGGCTGCACACTGGGCCATCCACACCTGTCTCATCCATTAAAAGCACTAGGATTTAAAGGGCATTTGTAAAGCTTTAATGACAGAAACTCTGTTTCATCTTTAGACGGCATAATTTTTACATGGCAGAAAATTCCATGAGCAAGCCTTAGGCCAACTGCTCCCACATCTAAAGCCTTTAGCTCCATGGCCAGGGCAAATCAGCAGCAGAGCAAATAAAGGCTCTGGTCCTTCTCAACAGACTGAGACTTGAAATAACTTGGCATAAACTAGAGAAGCCCTAAGGCCACCCAGTCTGGTAACTCGATGAGTCTCCCGCTACAAGCACCTTGCAACACAGATCGAGATCTGCATCAGCTCCCTCACAACGCTGTCTCTGCATCTAGATTATATGATAGAATATACAATATAATATAAATATAATATAAATATAATATAATATAATATAATATAATATAATATAATATAATATAATATATATAGAGAGAATATAATAAATGCCTTTCTGAAGAAACAGAATGCCTTTATTGGAGCAAGGCAGGCATCCAAACCTGGGGAAACCAGGAGAGCAGCAGCAGCAACTGAAAGCCTCCCCGACCGTCTCACCGGAAAGGCTGGGATGAGCTGGGCTCCCCCAGGGCACAACACAGCAAAGTCTATTTGCACAACAAAAGGAGGGCAATTAGCCCTGCCCCCGCTGCTGCTGCAGACCTCACTCATTTCAAGGACAGAGAAGTTCAGCCTCCAGACCTTTCGGCACCTTAAAGCGACAGTGAACAGTCTCATTGTCAAACCTAACTGCAAGTTTAGATCAGAGGAAATAAACAGGGAATTCCTTGCCTGGTTTCTAAAAGCTTATTTCCGTCTTCACCCCTTTCCCTACCAACGAAGATATAGTGTGAATTAAGGACCCTCTGGGTAATTCCTCCCACTTTCTTGACTCCCCCCAGTACCGAGCAAAGGCAGAGAGACAAGCACAGTGCCAGGGCGCAGGGTGCCGGGCAGGAACCTCCGAGGCGCCTGAGATTCAGCAAGGGACATTAAGGCAGAAGCAAGCGCACTCGGGGCCCCCGACCCGTCCCGTCCCGTCCCGTCCCGTCTCGTCTCGTCTCCGGCCCGCCGCAATCCTGCCGCTCCGGGCGCTGTGAAGCTTCCGGCGCCGGGCGGCAGCGGGCAGGACACACCCCCCTGCGCCCGGCCGAGGGACGGACGGACGGACGGACGGACGGACGGGCTCGCTCGTCTCCCCGGTGATCCCGGACCCCCGGTGGGCTCGGATCTCACCTGCTGCCGCCGCTGCCGGGACTCGGACACTACCCGCCGCCATGCTGCACCGAAACGGCGTGCCGGAGGGACCTGAGCCGCTGCGCGAACACCGTGCTGCGGCCACGAGCACCCCGCGCGCCCGCCCGCACCCGAGCATGGAGCCACGGCGGCCATTGCTCCCCGGGAGCCGGCAACCACCACGCGACACCGGCCACTTCCGGGGACAGCCCGGAGCCAAACGGAGCCCCACGGCTCATGCGCGGAGGCCTGGCTGCAGTACTGAACCCCGGACACAGATGGCAGCAGCGAGCGGCGCCCGCCGCAACACCGCTCGCCCGTCCCCCCCCGGGCTCTGTCCAGTGTCGCGGGGGTATCCCCTCCCAGCAACGCCCCCCCCCCCGGCCCCAACCCGTGCAGACCCACAGTCAGGGTTTTGGAATATTTTGCGGGCACCAGGGCTTTATCCGGCGACACTGGGGTGCCCCAAATGACACCATCCTCCCCAGATTACCCACATCCCCGTTTTTTATTCCACCTCCACCGAAACAAAAAGAGAACCAAAAACTGAAAAAAACCCTCAGCGAAATCGAAGAAACGGGCGCGGAGCACCAGTTTCGCTGCCCCTGCCTCTGCGCCGGGGAAAAAGTGAGCGTTTGCTGCCACCATGTGACCAAACATCGGTACTGCAGGTGGTGGAGATAAGGTGGGGCCGAGTGGCCCCGGGCTCCGCTCGCTGCTGCCATAATGTGGCCAATACTCGGTAGTGCACGCGGTGTAGGAAAGTGGCTGCGCGTGCGGCTCTGGACCAATCAGAACGGCGGGTGGGCCGGGCTACGAGTGATGGACAGGCATCATAGCCAATGGCAGCTGCGAGGGGCAGTGCCAAATCAGAGCGGAGGGGGGGCTGGTCTTGACAGCCTACTCAGCCAATGGCGACCATGAGGGGCGGGTAACTACAGTATAACAGAAATCACTACTGGAAAGGGAAATACAAAGAAAAAGAAAAAGAATACGACTGCTCAGCACCTGATCCCAAGCCCGACCACGCAGTGCACCCCCACTCTTCTGGGTCTCTTGCCCTCTCTTTTTGCATCCTAGGCATGACGTGCTGTGGTGTGGAATACCTCTTTGGTCAGTTTGGGTCAGGTGTCCTGTCTCTGCTTCCTCCAGCCTCCCCTCCTCCCTGGCAGAGCATGAGGCTCAGAAAGTCCTTGGTCAGAGCAAAACATTCCCAAGCAGTAAGTGAAAACACTGGTGTTATCCGCACTGTTCCCAGGCCCAAATTCAAAAACACAGCGCTGCACCAGCTACCAAGAGGGAGAAAAATGACCGCTGCTGCTGAACCCACCACAGAGTGGGCTCCAGAATGGCAGGATGCACAATAGTGGTGAGCTTAAGAAAAGCAAAGGGAAACTGCTCTGCCTGTAGCACTCTTGCGGACTTTACAGTAGCTAAGTGAATCCCCAGCAGAAGCTTTCTGATCTGGTTGGGCCTCTTTAGAAACAGAAGCTCTATGTTTGCACTCTGAGTGAGTACTGCTGCTATGCTTTAAGAGGAAAGCTCGAGTGGCTTGACATATTGGTGACACTGTTGCAGAGCTCACTCCTTGAAGGTGATCACCAGCAGCAGCTTTCTGCTCTGGCTTCTCGGCACAACACGCTTTAGCTGGACGTTCACAGTCTGGGTGCATTGTTCCTGGGTTTCGCGAAGGACCATCAAAGAGGCACTGGGGGAAGATGGACTGTACATAGCTGTCATGGGTTCAGCAGCAGCAGTCATTTTTCTCCCTCTTGGTAGCTGGTGCAGCACTGTGTTTCCGATATTGGGTCTGGGAGCAGTGCTGATAACACCAGTGTTTATAGTTACCGCTTGGCAATGTTTTGGTTTGACCAAGGACTTTTCTGAGCCTCATGCTATGCCAGGGAGGAGGGGAGCTGGGAGATAGCAGAGACAGGACACCTGACCCAAACTGACCAAAGAGGTTATTCCATACCACAGCACGTCATGTCCAGGATGTGAAGATGGAGAGCAGAGACCTGGAAGGATGTGGTGGTGGTGGACTGGGGGTGCACGGCATGGTCAGGTTTTTGGTATTGGGGGGTTCACTGTTGGGAGTGCGCTGGCTGGGTTGGGCTTGGTGAGCAGTTGTATTCTTTTTCCTTGTATTTCTCTTGTATTATTATTGGTGGTAGCAGTAGTAGTTTGTATTATACCTTAGTTACTAAACTGTTCTTATCTCAACCTGTGCGAGTTGAATTCTTTTGATTCTCCTCCCCATCCCCCTGGGACTGGGGGAAGAAAGAGGGGGAGGGAGTGAGTGAGTGAGTGAGTGAGTGAGTGAGTAAAACTGCGTGGGTGGGGGGCTTAAACCACAGCAATAGCAAAGGGAATGCAAACTGCCATGTTGCTGACGCCAGAGGACAGCTCACTGTGGGTAGGTGAGTCCCAGCATCAGCTTTGTGCCTTGCTGCTTCCACTGTGGGAGGAAGGGAAGGAGCCTTCACTTGGCGAACAGGACGCCTGAGAGTGCTCCTGAAAGACAAGTCTTCAGGATACCTTTTAGTTTAAAAAAGGAAAGGGGGATGGCTCTGTGCTGACACTGTGGTGGAGCTAAGTGTGTACAGCTGAAAGCCCAGCAGCAGCTTTCTGATAGGGTACTCCACTGCATAAGGAGGAGAAGCTGCCAGTTCTCAGTTTGGCCTCCTTGCTTCTTCATTTTGAAGGCTACAACCTGAAGCGGATGGGTATGTTGCTGATTCTGTTGCAGAGCTCACTCCTTGATTGCGATGAGCAGCAGGAGCTTGTTGCCCTGCTTCAGCTCTATATGCATTAGCTGGAAGTTCGCATTTTCAGAGCCTAGCTGCATTGTCGGTACAATGATTAGACAAAGCAGTTTTGGGACAAGTGCCCAATGAAAAGTTATTTGGGATCCTGAAATCAGTATGGCTAACAATACAAAACCGGAGACATTGCTATTATATCATGCATGTTTAGAGTCACACCACCCTCACAGGTTTTATAGTGGAAGGTAATGCAAAGGCAGATTCACTGGTATCTGCAGGTGGCCTTGGAACTGTTCACAATATAAAACAACAACCGCAAGCACCTCATCATTTTTTTCCACCAAGGCTCTTTTGCTCTAAAGTGACAGTTTAACATTTCCAATAGTGAAGCACATGCCATCATTGCTGCCTGCCCTGACTGTCAGGGACAATATGTTCCTACATATTTTGGTGCTAACCTTTGGGGTTTACAAGCATTTACAGATCTGGCAAACAGATGATACACGTTGCTGAATTTGGCAGTCAGAAATATGTGCATGTATCAATAGACACATTTTCTTCTGCTACTGTGGCCACTGCTCATACTGGTGACACTGCCCAGGATGTTGCTCACCACTGACAGCGTGCTTTTGTAACCTTAGGGGTTCCACAGTGGAAAAAAATCCCAGACAATGGTCCTGCTTATTTGTCAATGAGGGTTGTGTCCTGTTTGCAAGCTTGGGGAGTTTCTCATGTTACTAGTATCCCCCGTTCTCCAACAGGTCAAACCACTGTAGAACGAACCCATGAGACGCTTATTTTCTTTACAAACAAAAAGGGGAATGCAAGCATTTTCTCCAGACAAACAGTAAGCAAAAGTGCAATTTGTACTAAATTTTAAAAATTTGTCTAGTTTTGATTCTCTTTCCACAATACAGCATTTGTGATATTTGGCAGATGATTCCTTGCCCAAACCACTGGTTCTATTTAAAGACCTACATGATAATGACTGGAAAGGACCAGAGCCATTGCTGACATGGGGCCGAGGATATGGCTCTGTACAGCTAGCAACAGGACCATACTGGCTGCCAGTGAAACGTATAAAGCCCCAAAACTCAACAACAAAAAGAAATTACAATGACACAAATCTTTGTAACATCTGTTCTATTATGTGTGACCATGAGTAATGGACAAGTATACTTGGCACATTTGTTAAATCCCCCATTATTCCGACGTGTTACATGGTGTGTAGGATTCACTGGTATGCCACATGTTATAAAGGTTCAAGTGACTTCAAATCAGACTAATCTTACTGAAATAATGCTGCCTGGAGTAGTGGCTGGCTATGTTAATTACACATGTCAAGTAGTGATAGAGCAGACACAGAAAATTGTGAAAAACATGCTAGTAAAACAAAAAAGGGCGAATGATAGGGGAGACCCCAAATGCATGAATGAACAAAGCATTGTTTGTCTTAAATTTTTTAGCATTATCCAGTTCTGATTTACACATGGGCATGAATGTCCCCCCAGTGATTAGACATTTTTCTGCACTAACCCATGCAGGCCCAGATCTGATAGCAGGGAAAGAACCTGTTATGGTAATGGTAAAGCCTTTGGGAAATCATAACTGGGAAGGTCCTTTCAGGTTAACAACTTGGGGAACAGGGTATGCTTGCGTTTCTACAGATGGGGGCCCCCACTGGATTCCTGCTCGGTGTTTTGGATCCCGACTCCAACAAGAGGAAATCTGCATTCACCCTCAGTGACACCGTGGAACAGCTCTAAGATTTGGGTAACCTTAGCCAGGATACTGAATCAAATGACATTTTTTGCTTCGATACGTACAGCAGACCAGCCCTTCCATACATGTCTAGTTGGCCTGCTGGTACAAGGGGTAGTAAACAATGCAACTATTTTTGATTGGGTTCAAGCGTTGCCCAACATAACGAGAGATCTGGAAGAAATAGATATTGTGGGCACGGTGAATGCCCCTCAGTGTTGGTGTTTTTGCTGGAAAGGCACATGATGTACCATGGCCATGACATGATCAGGCCAAGTTACATCAGAGTCTCTGTGGTTGGATCTGAAGCGTTATCACAATTTTACTGATGTCTGACCAAACAGTCCTCTGTTTCTTAATATGACAGCAAATAATAGTTTATGATGTTCACTTCTTAATGAAACTATTATTGACAGCTTACAAAAAGCATTACCTAGAGGTATATTCTTATTGTGTGGTGACAAAGAGTATCCCGGTATTCTGTTGAAACCAAGAGGAGGTCCATGTGCCTCATGGCATACACCCAACATAAGCATGATCTTAAATCACACACAGTTACACAGAGGTCGCCAAAAATGAGCAATCCAATGACTCCAATCTTAATGGTAATGTTGATCTCTGGAATAGAAGGGAGAAATTGTTGTAATTAGCTTCTTTACACCGAGAGTCACTGCTGCTAGAGCATTAGTGCAATTAAATAAGCTTGCTTGCTGGTTAGGAAAACAAACTACTGAAATGGCAAAAATCTTAAGTGCCTTAGCAATAGATATTAACTCTGTAAGAAACGCTACTCTTCAAGATAGAGCAGCCATTGATTTTTTATTGTTAGCACATGGAGATTGTTGCCAAGAATTTGATGGAATGTGTTGTATGAACTTATCAGATCAATATCAATGTCAATCCATTCATGCTAGCATTCAGAAATTTATGGACCAAACTTAAAAATTGCAGGAAGATAATGGATTTTTTGGACTGGGAAAGCAGTTGAGCCCCTGGAGATTGGAAGGCTGGATTGTATCTCTGATAAAAGATGGGCTTATGATGTTGTTTGTTCTTGTCTGTGTTATGCTTGTGGTCCCGTGCTTGTTATCCTGTCTGCAAAGGGCTCTGCAGCAGATGATAAACACGGTCTTTTCTTTTTAAAAAACAAAAAGGGGGAATTGTGGAGGGCTACAGCAGGTCTGTGGATTCCCTAACTGAGGGCATGAAGTTAGAACTCAGCCTTGATGATATTAAAGCTTATCCATGGAGAATGAGACAGCTGAAGGTATCCGGATGGGAAAGCAGAAGGCATCTGGATGGGAAAGCAGAAGGCATCCAGAAGAGTGAGCGAGTCTAAGGGAGTAACTAACTGCAAAAAGAGTTTGGCAAGATAACAGACTTCAGTAATGCGGTAAAGGGTCATCCAATAATATGCTGTTGCTAACTGATGTAACCAATGGCTAAAAGATGCATGCATGCTAGAAACTGTATATAACTAAGGGTTTGTAATAGTAAAAAAAGAACTTCTACTTAATCACCAAAGAAACATGTCACATGCTGTTTGTCCATCTCAACCGTGACGTAAAACGGTCTTTTTATGCACCATTCTGCATTTCAGGCCTGTTCAAAAATTGAACACAAGTCTGGTCTTCTATATGTTTAGAAGAAACAGTTTTTTTCTCCTCCCCTTGATGTACAGACATTACAATGTTTTTGATTCATGAGTTGCTATTGCTATAAGATCTGCTTGCTCTAAGAGTTTTGCAATTTCTACTTTACATATAGCTTTTTATAGCCTTTGATCTGGACCTAAAGTTTTAAACTAGCCTCCTATTTCACAAGCACTTTTTCCCTTCGGGTTCTTCCTTTTCTTCTTGCAGATACTAGGTTCTTTGTATGATGTGTTCCTTTCCCCAGGATCACTCCAGCAGGTTACAGGCAATCTCTCCTTTGCTTTTTGCACATTTTTTACAGTAGCCTCTCAGAAGGTTGCTTTGTTGGTTTTCTTGGTTTTGTAAAAATACTTTGAAGTTCCCAGTGAGAGACGCCCTATTATCATTTAGGTTTTTGTCAATATCCAGCATTGTAGTATGTTTGCAAGTCATAGATTGTTATTCTGAAAGATATACAGATTTCAACTTAAAGTTGCTCAGAATGAGTTTTTGAAGTAATACTATTCAGACACGCATCTCATGTGGCTGTGGAAGGATGTCCACTAGCTCTCTCCATGTTGTTTGACTCCTGTGATTTTTTCCCCAAACTGGATCAAAGTTCATCAACTTCATAGTAAAAATGGCCATAAATATAGATGTTAAAATCCATATTGCTCATCATAACAACTGTCTGATGAGCAATCCCTTCTAAGTGTTTAGGCATTGCAAAAAAATCGGTCCCTCTCAGAAGGCATTATGACCAGTGAAATGCCCAGGAAGAGATACAGAAGAGTGAATATGAAGTTTCTGTGTGTGTCAGTCAATTTTACAGTACATTTTTTTAATCTAGATGCACATACATTAGAATAAATATGTTTTAATGTGAAGAAATCCATCTTACAAGCAGTGTGGAGGTCATAATATATTTCTGTCTTTTAGCTCACTGAGTGATTACTGCAGTGTTTAATCCAAATAAGCAATAGAACTGTACACACTAGACACCAGTTCTGGCAGTCTTATCCCTGCATTTCAATTCTTCAGACGTGCTGCAGTGCTGTCCACCCCCTGCCAAGGGAGAGCCTCTGACTGTCAGCACCAGTGCTGCAGCTCCAGCAACTTCATAGTAAAAATGGCAATAAGTGTAGATATTAAAATCCATATTATTTATGGTAGTGACTGTCTGGTGAGGAATCCTGTTTAGGTGTTCAGGCATTGCAAAGAAATTGGTGTCTCTCAGAAGGACTGGAGAAAAAGTAAGGTGACTTTTAGAATTGTCTCTACCTCAGAGATATCCTGTTCAAGCTAACTCCTGTACTTCCCATCAGTACTTTCTAGAATTCTTGTAGAAATTGCACCTTTCGGGTGGCCTGGTTTATCAAATAGTAATAGAACCTCAGTTAAAAATGCCAGGGCTTTGTTTTACATTTCAGCAGCATGCAGATAACTTTTTCCTTTTGCAGAGATGATGAGCAAAGTAAACTCTACTTTGTGGGTGTTTTAAAATATTTGACCTAAGCAAGTTTTATCAACCAGTTTCTTTTCTTGCAAATATCAAACTTTTGTCTTTATTGCATGTTTTTTCTTTTTTCCAACGGTGGGAGGAGCAGGGCGTCCCATGCAAGCTGGACCTGGAATCGTTGTGACAGGAGCTTTCCTGCTTTTGGGAACCTTATCTACAGACATTACAATGTGTTTGATTCATGAGTTGCTTTCACTATAAGCTCTACTTACTGTACGAGTTGTGCAGTTTCGACTTTACACGTAGCTTTCTACAGACCAAAGATCTGGACTTGATGTTTTACACTTACCTCCTATTTCACAAGCACTTCTTCCCTTCAGGTTCTTCCTTTTCTTCTCTTAGATACTAGTTCTTTGTACTATGTATTTGTTTCCTTAGGATCACTCCAGCAGGTTACAGGCATTATCTACTTTGCTCACAGTAGCCCTTCTGAAGATTTCTTTGTACGTTTTTCTTGGGTTTGCAAACATCCTTTAGATTTCCCAGTGACTGAAGCCCAGGTATCATTTAGGATTTTGGCAATATCCAGAACTGTAACATGTTTGCAGGTCATCTAGTGTTCTTCTGAAAGACATCCACATTTCATCCTAAAGTTGTTCGGAATGAGCTTTTGAAGTAACAGGAGTCAGACACGTGTCTCATGTGGCTGTGGAAGGATGTTTACTAGCTTGCTCTGTGTTGTTTAGTTCCCATGTATGTTGTTCCAAAATGGACAAAGTTTCATCAACTTTATAGCAAAAGTATAGATATTAAAATCCATATTGATTACTGTAGCAACTGTCTGGTGAGGAATCCCACGTAGGTGTTTAGGCATTGCAAAGAAATCTGATGACTTGCCTTTCTCAAGTTGTACTTCTAACATTTAATCAGTGTGGCCATTGGCCTGGAGAAAATGTATGTGGCCAAGGATTTCTCGCAGGACTGTAGATTTTGAAGATTACCTTTCCTGCTAATAGTGCTTGCAAATACTTGTAAGTTGTCTCTGTGTGTCACCAAAAACTAATGCCTGCAGAACACTGCGTCATTTACAGATCTGCTTTTTGGACTAATATCACTGTTTCATTTCCCTGGCTAGGTGCCGTCCCAAGGAGATCAGCCACAGAACAATGAGGGTTTAAGGACAGAGCTCCGACCAGGACACAGCAGAAGTGTAGAGCCAGTGCAAACTGTAAACATGAGGCTTTTCAGGGCTCTACCCAAGGGAGTGTTAGTTATTGCACCCCTTATACCCCATGATCTTCCCTCTCAGTCTGATAGTCTTTTGCTCTGAAAGCATTCAGAAGGCTTGGAGGGTACACAGTTATTAAAAGCAGGTGATGGACTTTTTTCTTCCTGCCATGTAGAGGGAGGATTATGTTACAAGTGCCTCTTTTCCAACCCGTTCCTCACAAGCTGAATGCTCCTCTGAGCTCCTCTGTGGAGCTGCTGTGTCTCTGTCTCTATAGTGAGTGAACAGGGAAAACTTATGAGCTTCTTAAGGCAACAATCTAGTGCCAAAGTTTTGGTGCAACCTTATTTCCTTGACTCTGAAGTCTGTCGCGGCAAAGGTAAGTGGGAAGTCTTGTGATTCATGGTCTAATATGTAGCTTGGAGTCCTTAATCCACATGGGCAAAGAACTGAAACAGATTTAGTCCAGTGCTTTTCAGAGCTTGCTGCTGAGTGCTTTCACAGTTGATGTCCATGTCAGGTTGCATGTGCCTTGGTATTTGAGCCCTCTACACTAGAGATGAGAATGCTTTTTAACATCTTCAGCTGCTGTAGTTTAACCAACACCTTTGCAGGAATACTTCAGGCTTGAAGGAAGAGCTATGGCATGTGTATCAGCAGCTGCAATCTTGTCTGTGAAGGATTTTGGATTAATTATGGCAGAAAAGTATCTGCCAGTGAATTGGGTCCATGCTGGATGCTTCTGCTGTTGAAACTGGGGCTTGGTGTTATGAATTGCTTATGTTGGTCTCATACCAGGTTACATGAGCAATCTGTGAAAACTGAAGTAGTTGATGTAGTGCAGAAGCTCTGTTGCTTGTAGTGGTAGCTCTGTTATTGCTTTGCGTGGCAAGGGTGTGGGTGTCCTTACCATATCTGTGCTACAGACCGTATGCAGCATTTGTGGCTTCCAGGCTTCCCACATCAATTAGGAAAAGTACTGAGCCTGACTGGCATGAAGTTCAAGGAGCTGTGTCTCACCAACATCCACTTCATTCCCTCCTTATGACTGCCTGGGTAAGTCACAGCTTTCTGGCTATGCTGATGTCGGAGGGAAGGCTGCTTTTGGCTAGTGCCACTGTAGGATGCCATATCCATGTGGCTGGTTCACAGATGCCCTCAAACCCAGTTTGATTTTTTGTGGCTGGCTGTTGTCCAGCTGTTGTAACTGTTACAGATCAGATTGTTCTCCCTGTTGTTCCACTCCTGTTTCCATTCTGCCTGAGCTGAGAAACGTGCAATCATAGAATTGTTGAAGTTGGAAAAGACCTCCTTCCACTGAGACAGCAGAGCAAAGGGTGCACTCAGTCCCTCCAACATTCCCGAGCCACCCACAGACTTCTCTCTAGGAAGCCTTGCTTCATCCCTCTCTCCCTTCAAGTATAGTTTAAAACTCTTTCAGTGAGCCCTGCTGACTACTGTGTAAATATCCTTTCCCCCCTTTGATAGAGGTTTATCTGTTGCCAGCAGGCCCGGTGATGTGACCAAACCTCCTCAAGTCTGCTGGTGACGCCAGGCTTGGATCTGGGTGTTTGTCTGCTGGCTCTTTCTACTTCTTTCCTCATCTTCCCTACAACTTCAAGTTGATAGAAAAGAACACTGCTTGTGCTTTGGGTCCCTTAACCAAGGCCCTGAGCTCTTTCTGGATGGCCCTTGGACTCTAGCAGACAGTTTCACCTTATTCTGGTTAATCTCATGGAGTTGCACTTCAGGCTTAGTGGGCTTTTTCCTACAGAATTGAAGTTTGCCTAAAGAAAAAACACTTCAGTCTCGAGCCCCCTCTGCTGAAGGGCCAGTTGCTGTGAGGTCAAAATGTCAGATGGACCCATTGCCATTGGGTATTGTCCCTAATTCCCAAGGCTGGATTTCTCAAATTGTTTTACTTCCTTACTGTTTTAAATGACACTTCGAGGAGCTTTTTATATTAGCATTTCCCAGAGGGGTTTTCCTATTTCTTTTTCTACATGGATACTTCACATCTTTGCTGAGTTTGGGCGCCTAGGATCCATAAAGTAACTGCACACACAGCTCTCTCCCTGGAAGTGAAGACATGCTTTTTTCTGGAGAAATGAATGTATGCTGAGAATTAAAGGCATTTTGGATGGATTTCAAGCACAGGAATGCTCAGAAGCTGCCCAGCGCAATGGCTCTCTAGCAGCCAGGGCAGATGACTGGGCAAATGCGCCCCTTGTGACAAATGCTGGAAGATTACCTTTGCTGCAGGTTACCTTGATGCTTAAACCCTCTATGGACAGGGAATCCTGACAAGTTGCACAGTGTTGATAGTGCAGCATGGATGGTAGATGCTTGATAATGCAGATATCAACATGCAGATAGATGCACCTGCATCATTGCTGACTCTGCTCACTGATCTCTTGGTTAAATAAGTCCCAGAGCTGCTGTGCTGATTGTCTTTTTGGGTTCAAGATGGGCTTCCCCTGGCACCCTGGCCTGGCTGTCATGGCCAGGAGCTGCCTTGATGCTGGGGCCAGGCCTGCCAGCACTGTGGGGGCCACTATGCTGACACAGCCGCTTCCATTGAGGGCCACTTCCTGCTCCTCACAGATGCTTCACAGGCAGCACCGCAGCAGAGCTGGACCATGATCCCTCCACAGGCTGCCACAGCTGGCCAGCACAGTGAGTTCACAGGGTACTTGGAGCCTTTGCACACAGGTAAGGAGCTCAAGAGCAATGGGCAAAATGCCATCCCAAGCCCAGAAGAAGATGCAGGCAGGAGATACCAGAGGGGTCAGGAAGGACTGGCCCCCCTAACAAGCTGAGACCCCCATGCTGTGCCCAGAAGGCTGCTCAGGCATGTAAGGGTGATCCAGAGACCCTGTGAGGGTGACGTGGGCTCCAGGCTTCTCCTCAGCTGGCTCTGGGAGCAGGTAAGCAGCCACCCACTGGCCTAAGCACATCCTTCATAGCTGCCAGGGCAGCCTGGGAACAAAGGTTTCCAGCTGGGATGTGGGGGAAGAGGACCACAGTCATATGGCTTTTCCCCACACCTTCTCTTGCAGATGGGCAGGCTGGAGGGCTGGGAGGCACTGCCACGCTGCAGGTTCACACAGCAACAAAGAATGTCTGTGTCGGAGTTGCCTCCTCTCCCAAGGCTTGAGGCAGCTGCATACCTTGGCATGCACTTGCAGCTCCAAGAGCAGCATCTGCAAATGTCACCAAGCTGACAGCTCTGACAGCAGCAGCCTCCAGTCTTCTCCAGGAGGCAGAGGACATGCCATGGGCCTTGTGGGCATCAGCCACCGAGAGCTTGTGCCACCTGCTTGGGGCATCCTCAATAACTGCAGTGCAGTTCTGAGAGCTGAGAAATAGGGGCTTACCCCACACAGCCCCATATCCCACAGCATTGCTCTGGAGTCTTCAGTCAAGGCATTGGCACAAGGGCTCCTGAGTTGCATTGTAGTCATTGCTGGGAAGCTGGCCAGCAGCAGCTGGTGGCACAGGGACACCTTGCAAATACCACTGGTATGGTCTCACCAGTAAGACCAAGCCTGGTGTCACTGGAAGACCCAAGGATGTTTGGAAGCATGGTCATGCAGATCTAGTCACAGGAGCTGGAGAATGATGATTAGGAGTTATACATATATATATATGTTATGTTATACATATATATGTATTAACAACCACACGAAGACCCAGCAGGAGAGATCCCCTCCTGCCTGGAGGAAGACAGTGAGTCCAAGAGAGCATCTCTTCCCCTGGCAGCAGACTTGGGTGCAGAGCCAGAAGCTTGTTCCCTGACTGGAGATCCCTGGGACCAAGGGCACAGAGAGAATCTCCCCACAACAGTGCCAGAGGTTGCTAAAGTGTTGGCTTCTGCCTTGCCTGCAGCCACCATGGAGTAGGCCGGCACAGCAGCAGAAGCCCTTCTTGGCCTGGGGACTTGTAGGGGCTTTCTCAGAGACTGCCCAGTCCCTTACTTCCACATTAGCTTCTCCCACGGGCACCAGTGGCCTCCCTCTTCGCCTAGCTCACCGGCGATGTTGCTTCATGGTCAGGAGGTGCTGCTGCGTTCTGTAATGGGCTTTCTCCTGGAGCTGCCTCAGGAGACAGTGAGGCAAAGAATCAAACTTAGAAACTAATGAGACTATTCAGCTGGCATTCTTTTATTGCAGTGCTGGGGTTGCAACAGATTTCTCCTTGCAAGTGATCCGAAGTAATAGCCTGTCATTATAGTTTATATTTTCTTACTTAATACACGTACAGAAGCAGCTGGTCTTTCTTCACTACTTTTTCTTTAGTTACCTTTTAGCTAAGCATGCCAGTTTCTGTTTTGATTATATAAGCTCTTTGGACTAGCTTCAACATTTATTGCACTTGCTTCATATGGGCATAGAGTCTATTTTACAGTACAGGTTACATCCGTCCTATCCTAGCAGTGTGGTTACAGTTAGCCTTGCTTACAGTAGACTACATATGTGAACAACCAAGGGAACTGAGCACTCTGACATTAACAAGAATTAGCAGTTTCAACGGAAAAATATCAACCTCTTTGTTTCAGTATGCACACAAATAGAAGCACATTTCCATCAGCTCAATCACTTGAGTGCATTCAAGACGTGGCAGTGTTTTCCCACCATGACAGAATGAGAAATTACAGGAAGTGTATTAATAGCAGGAGAAGAAATTTGATCTTCCCAAGTACTTGCATTATCACTACTGTCTATAATTTCATCACCCTCATCTCACCTGATAAAATGGCAATATCTAAGGACATCTTTTCATCAGACAATCTGGACATGTGCCCTTCCCGTTGCTCTCAGATTTCCTTCTCCACTTGCTCTTTGGTCATTCAGATTCTCTCAACTCTCTTGTTTGTGTTTTGAGCTACAAGGATTTTGAAACTTGCCTCTTCTTTCTGAAGTCTGATTAACTCTTTAGGCAACACCTTGTGATAGAATAGACTATTTGTGTTAAAAAATGAAATGGAGAAGTGATAGCTTGTTACAAAATATGGTGTGAAAATTCATGAAACAAGAAACCATTAGTATGGGGTGGAAAGTAACTATATGAGAAACTGAGTTATCATATCCACATAGGTAAGGCAATATTAATAAAGGTTGCTTCTTTGGATAAAAGAAAAGTAACTGTTTGGAAAACATGGGTTAAAATACTTTCAGCCTAATTTAGAGAACAATGCTTGTGTTGTAAGTCTGTGATGTGATAATAAGCTTTAATGGTCCTTCTACTTATCTGTTAGCTTTTAGAACAATGTATGTGTTGTAAGTCTGTGATGTGGTAATAAGATTTAGTAGCCCTTCTACTTAGCAGTCAGCCTGAAAACAGTGCCTCCTGGGCATCTGCTAAGCTTCAAATACTCCCTATCTGCCCCTATGGTGTTGCTTATCTCTTGTAAGGAAGACACACTACTCTAAATCTTTACCAGTTGTCAGAAACTCACCAGTTAAGCTGACTTCAGCTAATTGGGACTATTAGGGCATTCGACCGTGCTAAAAGTAAAAGTTCATCCTGAGGAAGACTGCTTACTTCATCTCGAAGCCCCCTTCCCACAGGAGGAAGACTTCTTACTTCATCTTGAAGACCTCGGCCCACAACTGTCAGAGGGCAGTGCGCAAGCACCAAAAGGGAGGAGACTTATGGTCTTAGGTATGGTCTTTAGGTACTTTGGTACCTAAACTAATTGTAATATCCCCGCTGCTCTCTTGTAAACCTACTGAATATGCATGTTTGTGTGTAATTAATATCTGCTCGCTTAACCCCTGGGTGTGTGGCTTGGGTGGAGTAATGACTCCCCGGGGCACCCAGTGCTGCTTGCTTAACTCTCATTAACGAGCACAATAAAGAAATTGGCTACTAATGTCAGTGCTGGCGTTGGGTTTTTTTATAATAAAATTGGCGTTTATAACAACCTTAATTGTGTTTATGTCTCTCCTTTCATAACTCTCATTTAAAAATCTTTCTATGCAAATATCTTGTGCAATGTGGGTCATGTTAGATGCTGCTTGGACTTGTCATGGAGCTGAGGAGGTTTAAAGTTTATTAGATTACATATTTTGTAACTTGTGTTTGTTGGCACTGAAGAGAAAGCTTCTCTGCGGCTGGTGCAGCCCAGTTCCCCAAGAAAAGCAGGAGGCAGCTGGTGTAAAGGAGTTGCATCATCCAGCTGCAGACCCCAGTGGAGGAGTCACGTGAGGAAAAGAGCTGCAAGTCCCAGGGGCCGCTGAGGGTACAGATTCTGCACCCTCCCCCCCCCACCCCCCCGGAACACTCTGTGGCTGGTGGTGGGGACTGGGTGGTCAGAGGCGGGTCCCAACGCTGCCACGTTTGTTTGTTCTTTGCGTTTGGGGGGTTTTGTCGTTTTTTGGTTTCATGTGCCTGTCTGCTGACACCCCTCACACCCCACCCCGAGACATGTCTCTGACTGGAGGTGGGACTAGTCGGAGGCAGGGCTGATTTTTTGTTGTTTGGTGTGTCGGGTAGAAGCAAGAGGTTAATATTTGTCCATTGAAACTGTTAACTCATGTCAATGTCAGAGTGCTCAGTTCACTTGGTTGTTCACATATCTAATCTATTATAAGTAAGGCCCTCAAATTGTAACCACATTGCTAGAGTAGGATGGATATAACCATGTTGCAAAATAAGACTGCAAGTCCAGCAAAACATAAAATGTAACTAAAGGACAAGTGGTGAAGAAGGAAAGACTACGTGAGGAACTGAACGATCATTAGAGGAACTGAAGTTCCAGAAATAGGTCAATAGATGGCAGCAGAGACTGGGATAACGAGCTCCCGCGCCTCGTGCTCCTCGAAGAGCTGCAAGGAGGGAGAGAGAAAGCAGCAGCTCGCTCCTCTTCCCAAGCGAACGAAGATGGAGCAGAGCCCGAACGGACGGACCGGGCCGCTTCTGACCCCAGCAGAGAACACCAGCTTGTGCGAGGGCTGGTTCTCAATAGAGTGCAGTGAGGGTGCTGCTGCCCTACGTACGAAACCCTGACTCAGAGCCAGGTCGTCTGCGAATGATTTAGCGCTGGATGCCACACGATCATGTGGTAAGGAATGGGGAAGAGGCGGTGCCGCATCCGCCAGCCCTTCCGGGCCCAGCCACGAGCAGCGCTCCGCAACGGAAGCCCCGCCAGAAAAAGGCGGGCGGGCTGTTGGTTATGTGGAGCCCACCGAGGCGCCGGCAGTGCTGAGGTATTGCTAAGTCTGGGCGTGCGTCTCGGAACTAATATTTGCTGGGAGGTTTAAGATCAATTTGTGTGTGAAGGCATATTACAGGCAGTGCAAGTGTAAGCACAGAGCAAATGAGAAAGGACTGATGGACACTGCAGCTGTCCTGGTAAACTGCGAAGGGCTGAGAACTTCTCCCTGTTTCAATACTCTTCAGCTTTTCAGTCATACAAAGAATGTTTTGTACCCCTAAAAAAAAACCTCAGCAGGTGTTATGGTAGTAAAAAATAACATAGTCAAAATGATTCTAAGACCAGACTCATCCAAGGCAAGTACTGAACTTTCAATAAAGTTGTATTTCATCTCACATCCCTTGTGAACGTCAGAGCTGCACAAACCACTGCTTCAGAGCAAAGCTGACTCCATGGCGGCACATGGTCAGAGGTCCTGCTCCTCACACCACGCCCAGCCAGCACAAACCAGAGAAAGGGAATTCATTTCAGTTGAGGAAGGTTTTCTATATATTCTTTCAGGAAGGAAGGAAAGAAGGGAGAGAGGGAGGGAGGGAGGGAGGAAGGAGGAAGGAAGGAAGGAAGGAAGGAAGGAAGGAAGGAAGGAAGGAAGGAAGGAAGGAAGGAAAGGAAGGAAGGAAGGAAGGAAGGAAGGAAGGAAGGAAAGGAAGGAAGGAAGGAAGGAAGGAAGGAAGGAAGGAAGGAAGGAAGGAAGGAAGGAAGGAAGGAAGGAAGGAAGGAAGGAAAGGAAGGAAGGAAGGAAGGAAGGAGGGAGGGAGGGAAGGGAAGGAAGGGAAGGAAGGAAGGAAGGAAGGAAAGAAGGAAGGAAGGATGGAAAGAAGGAAGGAAGGAAGGAAGGAGGGAAGGAAGGAAGGAGGGAAGGAGGGAAGGAAGGAGGAAAGGAGGGAGGGAAGGGAAGGAAGGGAAGGAAGGAAGGAAGGAAGGAATAAAAAAACAAGAAGAAAAAACAAGAAAGAAAGGAAAAAAAACAAGAAAGAAAAAAAAAAAGAAAGAAAAAGAAAGAAAGAACGGGCGAATTCAAAGGGAGGAAAGTATGTGTGTTTGTTTCTTTCTTTCTTTCTTTCTGATCTCGGATCATATCTTTCCCCTTGTGCCATCTCATCTTTTCCAGGCCTAAGTACACTTCCGAATCAAGCCGTTAATTTGCACACTTCTTTCCACAGGGAATCTATCTGCCAAACATTGTAAGCAATATTTTAGGGTCTTTGGTTTTTACTGCTCTAACACCATCTCCTGCAGACAATGAAGTTTTCTACTTCAGTATGGTTTTTGTGGCCTCTTTGTTAATTTTTTATTCACAGACCACAATAAAGCAAGCAATAATGGAACATAGCTATGCTGATTCAGCTCCTTGTGGCTCCATCTTCTTCCCTGACCTGGCAAGTGCTCTTGGTAGAGGAACATTTGTGGGTTATCTGAGATGCAGGGAATAGGGAACCTCTGTCATCAGGCAGGTACTCTAGCTTTACTATCTTGAGTGCTAAACCTGTGCTTGACGCTATACATAATGAAAAAGCTCCAGGGGCCTCTTCTTGAAAGACCAAGGTAGTTTTTGCACTACTACTGTCTGTCTTCTTGGTTGCCACCAGTGCTCCATAGTAAAAAGACAGGCTCCAGTTTCAGAAGCAAAGGGAAACACTTTCTGCAGTTGTCTGTTCTCACTACAGACTTAGATTTGTCAGAGGAAGAGGTTAAGGCTGTGCTGTTTTTCATATTTGTCATTGTCTTTGTCAAGAAAATGAGCTGTCACAAAACCTCAACACCTGTTCTCTTCTCATTAGGTGCTTTTCTCTGCCTGAGACTTATGCAAGTTGTAATGAAAACAGACAGTGACACAGAATGAATGTGTTCCCACTAGTGGCGATCCCAGTGGCAAACTCGATATTCCCATCTCTTGACTCTGCTGGAGCTTAGAGATATGTTTGCACTGAGTGGGGAAAGGGAGGCAACACTTTTGGGTTCAGTGGCCTCCAAATATTCCTTAGGGTAAGGTGTAAATGAATTATATAAAAGCCACCAAACCAAAAGGTACCACCATGAATGAGTGCTCACCTTATTTTTATGTGGACAATGTCTACCCGAGTGTCTATATAGTCAGAGAAAACACATCATTAAACAATTTCTTTGAAAATGCAGTGGCCAGATAACAGGAGGTTTTAGTCATCAGTAACTGAAGATGGCAGTGGTGTCTTCAGTGTCAGCAACAGCTCCTGGTGACAGTTAAAAATCTAAAGCCCACCTTTATTTGGAAAAAACAGATATCTCTCTAACAGTAGTTGTGCGTGAGAGATACTGTCAAAGTCCAGTGTCTAGAAACGTCCAGCCTAAGCTCTTAGGACTCGCTACACCATTTTAAATGTATAAGCTGTTGTGCCTGTTGTTCCGGGACTGTAAAATAATTTTTTATAACATTGTCTGACACTAAAATTTGCTCAAACAGAGGGCTAGGACTGACCTGGAAATCTGTAAGCATGAAAGACATTACTATGTATTCCTGAGATGTGTTTATCTCTCACATGTCTTCATAGTAGCCCAGTGACTCTTGCACTGGAATCTGAAAGATGGAGCAATACTGCATCTTCAGTCATTCATTTTTAGGACTCTAATTGCAACAATAACATGATCTGTGGCCATAAACAAGCCTTTCTAACTCCAGGTTTCTAAAGCTTTAATCTGAATGCATGCTGTAGCCTCACAGACCCCAGTGGCAACAGCAGGATATGAGTACACCTGCTCTTTTGAGAAGGTAACACATGGATGCCTGCATTAAGGTGTTACTCAGAACTACATCCCTTGGATCAATATAGAGCTATAAGATTTCTTACTCAATCCATAAAATGATCAAAGCAAGTAATGTTATTTAGCAAAGTTAGTATAAAAGTTAACAGGTAAGAAGGGATGTATAATTATTTTCATTTTGCTAATGCTCTTTGGCTACGTGCTCTTCTGAATTAGTGTTAAGACTTTGAATGTAAAAGGTTAAAACCTTATAGTTTCTTGCTGAATCTTCAAGTCCAGCAAGCTGAAGTTTAGGTCATTTCATCCATTAAAGTTTTTTTGTTGTTGTTGTTTGTCTATATTGAATATCTTACCATTGATGCATTTTAAGTGAAGGTGGAGATCAGATTTAAGGTTTACTAAAGGGCAGAAAAGAATAGAAAGATGAAAATCCTCTTAAGCTATTAGCCTTTGCAAACATCATTCCTTATTGTTTTGCATGTTCTAAAAAAGATGCCACATGACACTGGACTCCTCATTTTGTACTTTTCAAAGCTCCAGACTTTAGCCTAAAATATTGCACTAAAATTGCAAAGTATCATGTAGGACCTTCAAGATACAAATGTTCAGCCTTGTACAGTGGAATCAAGAAGATCCATCAATAAATGCCCTGGGTTCAGCAATAGCAGTCACAGTCATTTTCAGCCTGGGAACAACGCTGATAACACCGATGCTTTTTGTTGTTGCTAAGTAATGTTCACTCCCACCAAGGACTTTTTTGAGTCTTATGCTCTGGCAGGGAGGAGAGGAAGTCGGGAGGAAACAGAGACAGGACACCTGACCCAAACTAACCAAAGGGGTATGTGTCAGGGACATAATAGATAACATAAATAGATAATAGATAACAGTCTGTGGTGAAACACACAAAGAAAGAAAATAACTGTTTGTCCACCTTTGCTCCTACCTGGAAAGCTCTGCTTTAGAATTCCCCAGAAAAGTCTTTACCCTTGGAGACCTTTCTGGATATTGCTAGCCACTTCTTCCGATGTAGGCTGGCCCCCTGAGTCAGAATGAGTATGCATTTTGTCAGTATAAAAGCCCGAGCCTCATGCAATGGGAGGAAGCAGAACTTCATACCATCCAGGTCAATGTTGCCTCTGCGGGGACACCTATTATTGTATAGCCTGACTCCTTGCACTGCGATAGTGGTCCTTGGAGCTCATTTCCTGATCGCCTTTACAGGGTCCTTGGGTTTGGTAAGGTATACACTTTTCGGAAATATCCTTTAATTTATATGTTAGATTCTCTATATTTTCCCATATTAATAAACTAGTTGAGAGTTCTCTATTTGTCTCTCATTTTTTCTCACCTGGAATCCATGAACTCTGAAACATAAATGGCGATGAGGATGGGATTCTGGGTCTGAGAAAACATGAGAGAAATAGTTGGGTATAGCAAGAATTAGTGGGGCTGGGTAATGGAGTACCCCGCTACTAGGTTTTGCCACGTATTACTAGGAAGTGAGGGTGCGCAGCTACTGGATTGCATCACATCCTGTGCTTGGGGCTGCATAGCAGGTAATGACTGTCTGTCTGGATTTTGTGCTTCAAGTATTGCAGTTGTGTGTAGTGTGCTTGTGGGATCCCTTTTGTGTGTGTTGAGGGCAGGGCTTGGTCAGTGAAGTGTGTAGCTGCACCAAGAGTCGGTGTTCTGTGTATTTTTTGGTTTTCATGCTCTTGTAGAAGTTTTTAACAGGTAGCAGATTAACATTCCAAGCAAGAAAGGATTAAAGCAGAGGTGTGTTTGCTGGCAGGTATTTATAGCTGCTGCTGAGCAGGCAGGCATTTATAGCTGCTGCCGAGGAGGCCCGGGTTTGTAGCTACTGAAGAGCAGAGTGACTGACCTGAAGAAAAAAAAAAAGGGAGTGGGCATAAAAAGGCAGTGAGGCCCCTTTAGTTATTTGATAGAGTTTGGTAACCATGCTCAAGAGAAAGCAGCCTTCTGATTCTGCTCCCAGTGCTCCACCAGTGGAACGGCCAGGATGGACACCAGAGCTGTTGGAGTACTTTGTGGGATAGGTGGGCAACCTGCACTCAGGTGTGGCCGGAGCCATAGAATGAAAAATGCCCTCTTGATCTATTGAAGTATTGGGGCAGTTTGTAGAGACACCACAAACAAAGCCTAAAGAGCATTGCAACATGCTGGACACATGGGAGGAGCCTTGCTTAGTGTGGTTAAAGTAACCTGGGGGTGAATCCAAAACTTGGAGGAACAGATAGATCAGTTGAAACAGGAACTGCTAGCTGAAAAAGTGAGAGGGGTAGTGCAACAACAAGCTTTATTAGCCGCCGCCCAAGCAGCATCAGGGTGCCAGGAAAAACTAGAGAAATTACCCACATCATATGCTGTAGTGGAGATGCTCAAAGTCTGGTGCGGATATGGGACCTTGGGTAAGAGGCAGTAGTAACCCAACCAGACTGGGATCCCGAAACATGGGATGGGGACATCTGGAGTACCTTGGCTGGTAAGGAGGAGGAAAATGAGTGGGAGAGAAATATGAAGAGTGCTCGGGCGGCTCCCGTGGTAAAATGAAGGGGGGGCATGGACCCAGTATCAGGCCATTAGGCTTGAGTGGATACTATGGAAGATTTTTCACCAGAGGATGTAAAAATCCGACTGGCCAAGTATAGCCAAAGACCTGGGGAGAAGCTCCAACTTTTCCGGCTCGTGGAAGAGGTGACAGATAGTCTCCCTTTAGACAGTGCAAACTAGCCCCAGTTCAGCAGGCTATGGAGTGACCCGTTTGTACAACAAGCCCTTAGGACGATTCCCACAGGGACTAATGTCTACCTTGTTATGGTGGAGGCATATGGGTTACAACAGAGATACAGATATACAATGAAGATGGAGGCTGGCCTCCTACTTGTGGTCAGTGAGTAACCCTGCCTCAGGCAAAGGTGTTGCTAAAATGGGAAGGTATGAAAATGGAGGTTACAGCATGAGGAGCCAGGATGTTACATGACAGAGCACTTCATGGCTGCAGTACTTAATTTGCTATTGGAAGGGTGTCCTCCTGCCTGGAAGCCTTATCTTATTCCTGTCATAATGACTGCCCAGGGTATGACTATCAGTAATATGATAGAAAAGACAAGACAATTGGAAGAGTTACGTGGGTTGGATAAACCTGAGGGACCCCTGCAAAGAGCACCAACAAGACCACCACTCCAAACATGTGGGGACCAAGTGGTGCATGGGGAAAGATTTTGACTGTTTAAGCAGTTGTTAAGGGAGGGGGTCCTGATACAGGGTATTGATGGTCAGCCCCTATCTGTGTTGTGGCACATGACTGAAGAGCAGGACATTAAGATCCACAGTGTTGCAACTATTGATGCCATGAATAAGTGTAAGCATGATGACAGTGTGCAACCACCCAGGTTTGATAATATGTTATACCCATGGCAGGAGGTTGACAAGACTGTTGCGAAGTTCCTTCTGAAAACCGAATAGGGAAGTGGCCAAACCCCAGGGCAAAAAATCCATTTAACTCAACATGATTCGAGCCCCTTTGTGACATGTTGTATTTGGTGGTTGACCACCAATGTAGAAGGGGTGCGGGCATTAGTGGACACTGGGGCAGGGGTCACAATTTTACACAGGAACCCGAAAAGACATCAGGGTTTGAATACTACAGTCTGGGGCTTTGGGGATGCACAAGTTCAGTGTATTCAAACCCGAACCAGATTACAAATTGGGGATTGGAAACCTAATGAATATAATGTCATGATAGTGGCAACCGGTGAACATATAACAGGGATAAATTTGCTAAAGGACAACAGTCTGGTGTTGGGTAATGAGTTATGCTTCTTTTGTGGTCCTTGCTGGTTTCAGGTATGAACAGCAGTAGTAGGCCGCATCCCAGATCCTGCACCGATTCCTGTTGCTCAGGAAGTGGTAAATTTGAAACAGTACAAGATACTGGAAGGAGATCTGGAGATCAGCGAACCATAGATGAGTTAATTGAAGCAGGAGTAATAAGACATACCCACTTGCCCTGTAACAATCCAGTTTGGCCTGTAAAAAAGTCTGATGGCAGTTGGCATGTGATGGTAGATTACCATGGAGTGAACAAAGTTATGTCACCCATCATGGCTGCAGTACCCGAAGTAGCCTCATTAATTCAGCAAACACAGCAACATGCTGGGCAATGGTATGCCGTGGTTGATGTTGCTAATGTGTTTTTTACCATACTTATCCCCCTCAAGATGCAGGATCAGTTTGCGTTTACGTGGAAAGGTGTCCAATACACATTTACCTGACTACCCCAGGGGTATAAGCATAGTCCCACATATTGCCATCAGGCTCTTAATTGCATGCTGCAACAGATTACAGTAGGTTCTAAGGTACAAATTACTCAGTATGTCAATATTATGTTACAGGGGGAAACCTATGAAGAACTGGAAGAGGCACTGGATATAGTGAAAACAGGCCTACAGGAGGCCAGGTGGGCTATAAACCCAAAAACGGTACAGGGACCATGCACCACAGTAAAATACCTTGGTATCATTTGGGCAGATGGGGTGCAGAAAATGCCAGAAAAAAACTCGGAAGACGTTGCAATATTGGCCCACCCCAAAAATGAAATGACATATCCAGCAGTTCTTAGGGGATGTGGGATTTTGGTGGACTCAGTTACTTGGGTTGGCTACCTTACTTAAACCTTTACACAAACTGGCAGAGAAAAGGACAGAATGGGAATGGTGACCCAAGCAGGAAAAGGCTTCAGAAGCAGTGAAAACCCTAGTGACTGAACAAGTAGAATTGCAACCACTGTTGCTGGGACCTATTGAGTTGCATGTCTCAATTATT
The DNA here is from genome assembly GCA_017639245.1 of Myiopsitta monachus. Classification (NCBI taxonomy): domain Eukaryota; kingdom Metazoa; phylum Chordata; class Aves; order Psittaciformes; family Psittacidae; genus Myiopsitta; species Myiopsitta monachus. The sequence goes on along the minus strand of CM029925.1, from coordinate 48,708,028 downwards.
CAAGGGGTAGTGCTATGGAGCTTATGGCAGCCCCCAGATGATCAGAATTGGCCCCTTGGCTTCTGGTCACAGCAATTAAGTGGAGCCTGCTACCTCACATTGCTATGATATTTCTCAGAGCTGGTTTCCTGATCGTCCTGTGTCCTTGGGGTTGGTATGATAACCAAATATCAGAAGTATCCTTTACTGTATCTGTTAGATTCTCTATATTTTCCTATATTAATAAACTAGTTGAGAGTTCTCTATTTGTCTCTTTTTTTCTCTCACCTGGAATCAGCAAATTGGAACAGGGCATTCCATACCACAACAGGTCATGCCCAGTCACCTGGAAGGGCTAGATCTCTGCTTGGGTCGGGCTGGGTATTTCTTGGCGGATGGTGAGCGGTTGTATTCTCTTCCCCTGTTATTTCCCTTATCATTATTATTATTATTGGTGGTAGCAGTAGTGGTTTTGTGTTATAGCTTAGTTACTGGCCTGTTCTTATCTCAACCCATGGGAGTTATGTTCTTTCAATTCTCCTCCTCATCCCCCCAGGAGTGGGGAAGGAAGGTGGGGGGGGAGGTTGAGTGCGTGGCTGCATGGTTCTGAGTTACCGGCTGGGCTTAAACCATGACAATAAACCAGATTAGTTGTCCTATCATTCAAGCTATAGACATAGTTTCTAAACTAACTAGTCTTGGATTCAACAGCAGCATCAGTACAGTCAGCTGAAATTCAATAACCCCTAAGCTCCTGCTAACAATCATAGACTCATAGAATCATAGAATAGTTAGGTTTGGAAAGGACCTTAAGATCATCTAGTTCCAGCCACCCTGCCATGGGCAGGGACACCTCACACTAAACCATGACACCCAAGGCTATGTCCAACCCAGCCTTGAACACCTATGGAGCATTCACAACTTTCCTGGGCAACCCATTCCAGTGCCTCACCACCCTCACAGTAAAGACCTTTTTCCTCATATCCAATCTAAACTTCCCTTCTTTAAGTTTGAACCCGTTACCCCTTGTCCTATCACTACAGTCCCTAACGAAGAGTCCCTCCCCATCATCCCTATAGGCCCCCTTCAGATATTGGAAGGCTGCCACGCAGCCTTCTCTTCTCCAGGTTGAACAGCCCAAACTTTCTCAGCCTGTCTTCATAAGGGAGGTGCTCCAGTCCCCTCATCATCCTCGTGGCCCTCCTCTGGACTTGTTCCAACAGTTCCATGTCCTTTTTATGTTGAGGACACCAGAATTGCACACAATGCTCCAAGTGAGGTCTCACGAGAGCAGACTAGAGGGGCAGGATCACCTCCTTTGACCTGCTGGTCACACTCCTTTTGATGCAGCCCCAAGTCCTTCTCCGCAGGGCTCCTCTGAATCTCTTCTCTGCCCAACCTAGAGCTGTGCATGGGATTGCTCCCACCCAGGTGTAGGACCTTGCACTTGGCATGGTTAAACTTCATTAGGTTGGCATCAGCCCACCTCACAAGCATGTCAAGGTGCCTCTGGATGGCATCCCTTCCCTCCAACGTATCAACTGAACCACACAGCTTGGTGTCATTGGCAAACTTGCTGAGGGCGCACTCAATCCCACTGTCCATGTCACCCACAAAGATGTTGAACAAGACCAGTCCCAACACTGATCCCTGAAGGACACCACTCATTACTGGTCTCCAGCTGGACATTGAGCCATTGACCACAAGTCTTTGCATGTGGCAATGACTGCTCCTTTTGTTAGATCACATGCCCATTTCATTTCTCAGCTTAATATTTATAAAATGCTCTGGAGAGATAAAACAGAAGAGGTAAGCATCTGATTTTCCTATGATCAGGAATCTGTATCCTGTGTGTTGGTGGGAGAGAGGGGGGAATGTGTTCAGACCAGTTTCAGAGGAGAAAGAGCAAGCAAGAGTAGACTGTCTTATTAATAGAGAATAAACTTCCCACTGCAGAAGAGAGAGCATTCCCCATACCCACAGGGATGCCGTGCAGGCTCACTGGCCAGAGACATACACCAGCATCCCCTCCAGCCTTGTGCAGTCTTATTTTTCCACAGCCAGACTGGGTTGTTTCAGGGTCTCCTGACTTCACTGAGCTTGCAGTTTTGTACAGCCTGTCACCATTGTGAGCATGCTTTGCTATAGGAAGATCTTCCAATTTTGAAAATATCAGCTCTTCTTTTTGGCTATTTTACTTAATCCTCACAGCTTTTACTTAATATCCAGTCTGGATAGCTGGCTTTCAGGAACAGAAAGTGATTTATATAATTCTGCTCCATGCCACCCTGTAAAGTAACACAACAGGTTTTAAAGTAGGGACCTGTAATGCCGAAGTGCAACTTTCTACAGCTTGAATTGAAGAGCAATTCCATTAGCTGGTAGCATGAGCAGATTATTATCTTCCACACATCTCAAAAGAAACATGATGTGGCATATAAAAGCTATGACATTTCAATTAAAAAAAAAAGCAGCTTTATTTTAAAAAGAAGGCTGTTTTATCATCTGTCTCCATGTTGCACAGAAAAATGGTAGACCTGATTGACTGGCCAGCATTTTTTTTCAGCTGCTGACCACAAATACCATGCAAAAGTACTCACCTATATAGATGCTGTAAGGGGATTACTGGATAACATAATGTAACTACTAGCTGCAATAATCACAGAAATTTGTTAGATTTGGTGGAACTACTACAGTTGGTGGCTTTAAAAGTCACTGTGAGGTAGCCTTTTCTCCCAGTCAGAGATCATAAAGTGTCAGCCTGGGGAGCTAACCCCACAACACCCACATGCACTGTCTAGTGGCTGGTGCTTGGCTCGCTTTATACACTAGGTGCTGGGAGAAAAGGCTGCCTGGATCCCTTTCTTATTAAGCCCATGTACATAAAAATACACTTGCTCCTTTTTGGTGCCTGTATTTCCCCTAGAAAAAAGCAAAAGAAGCCTGAAACTCTTTTCATTTAGGCTTGTATAGGTCAGGAATGACTCACGGGGCTCAGTAGGGTAAGTGATATCAACAGTCAGCCTCTTTGTACACTGACCAGATTATGTAGTTAAATAGCTAATGGCTAGCTGGCAATTGCAGTTAATCTGTGTTCCTGTAATTTGAAGTGTTATTGTGGGGGATATTGTCTTTTGCAATCAACCTTTCAATTCGTCTTCCTGTAGGACATCGAGAAATGCCCTCAACAGAATGCTCTGCTTGCAGCAGAATGATCTTCCTTGACATGCTGCCCCCCAGCTCCCAGCAGAGCTCCTACACAACTCATGGCACACAGTCAGCTCCTTGCCAGCAGCTGGGCACAAATATTTGTTCATGGAAGTTCAAACCAGGTAAGGTTCCTTCAGCTCCTCTATTTAGTGGAGGACTCACAAGAAAGTATATTTTTCTCAGGCTTTTGGAGCAGTATCCGGATTTACTTTGACCAAGCTGGCAAATACTGGGGTTGGAGCTAAGAAAACAGTCAGACCACTTAAAGACAGGAAAGTGTCTTGTCTTTAGAAGCTGGTCCTCTGTAATCTGACTTGTGACAGGACAGGGACCAAGTATTCTGTCTGTTCACTTCTTTTGACATTTTTTGAGAGCTGATACAACAACACAGGGCAAAACACATATTTGCTGAGAGATTGTTCAGTAATGAATGGCAGGATGGCATTACATATATACATGAGGCATTGAGTGTCAGCAAACTAATGAGAAATTTATATCCCTGTACAATAATGTTTATCGATGTGGTTGTGGAAAACAAAGGAGACTGTGTTTTATGGTTTTATTAGAATTAGAATTTATTAGAATTAGAGTTTGTGAACCAGAATATCCCATAAATATGACAGCTGCAGAAATCAGATATTTTCGATGGCTTTTCTCTGAGGCTGTGTGGGAAAGTGGCTTAAAGAAATGAAGAAATGTCTGAGCAGTCGAAATTTAACCCATTTTCCCCATGCATATTCTTTCTTCATTCTGCATTACTTTATCTTTTTGAAAAAGTAATTGAGTTAGATGCTTATGTTCTTGTGGCCTTGGCTAAACCAGTTCAGCTCTCTTCTTTCCTGCCTAAAAGCTGTTAGGAAAACCACTCCTGAAATTAATATACTATGCAGACCTATGGACTTCAGAAGTTTGTAAAAGTAATTATCCAAGAAGACTGGCAGTGAAGAATATTAGAGAAGATGTCTTCTTAGATAGCCATCAGTATTCTGAGCTGGACAGACAGTATGCATCCAGAAATCCTTTCCTTTTTTGTTAGATCTTAGTGCCTCAGTGGGAAGAGGGTTGCTGGCCTTAGAAATGATTTTGGGTGTAGCACCTCTTCTGCAGGGAAATGTCTGAGAAACAGGCAGCAGACTCTGGCTCCCTCTCCTCTCTGTGAGAGCAGAGGAGAAACCCGGCAAGGACAGGAACAGAGCAAACAATAGATATGGCTTTGCAGCTCTTAGGCTGAGTGAGGAGAACTAGAAGTGAGTTTGCTCAGAAAGCCTTCATTTAAAAGTAGGCCACTGTTGCTACCACCTCCTCCTCCGCTGTTTTTCACATTGACTGCTGTGTTGTATGCAGATGCCCACTGTAACTGAAGGTGGGAGAGGAGGACATCTGAAGCATTAGGTCCCTTGAGGGGGGGATGCAAACAGATATTTGGTACCTGTGGCACTGGACAGGGTACTTCAGGGAACCCATGGCTTCCAGGAAGCTCTGGTGATCCAAAATGAGCATGCCGATTTAAGTGTTGGAAAGAACGTTGTCTCTGTTGCTCCCTGAGCCTTGAATGCCAAATGTGTACCCGAACTGGGCTGTAGGCCAGAGGGTCTTGCCCTAAGGTAATCTGTCATAATTTGAAGTCACTCAGTGACTGTAACTCATATGAAATTATAACCTCACTCCATACAGAAGCATGTGTTTCCTTAGTAAAAAGTGACCTTGTGTCTTATTCTTGACAGACAGCTACAACATAAATGGACAGACAAATCTGTGCTGTTTGCAATGCCTGCTACCTCTGGATAGAAACCAGGTGAATGACTCTGGAAAGCAGGGCACTGAAGCAAACTCAACTCCGTCATTGTTCTTTAGATCTGCAGGAGCTGGTGGGGCATCCACGGTCTGTTCTCCTTGCTGTGCCTGTTCTGGGACATGTAGGAATACCAATTAGTCTTCTCCATGGTTTTTGCTGTTTTTCCAGTGGTAGAAAAAAACAGGTTTTTTGCTGTTTTTTTAGTGGTAGATTAAGTGACTTCAAGGCAAAAAGGAAGCCCAGGCCTTCTGACACCTTATATTGTCAGGCCCATGCTCAATTGATTTTATAATGTAGAGTAAAATAATCCCTGCAGTTGTGGTCAGATTTCATGAAAAGCCTGGGAGAACGTAGCTGTGAAAGGCTCTTGATGGTAACATCTGAACTGTTTAACTACTCAGCCTGCTTATTCCCTACTACGCTAGAGCAGCATCACTGTCTGAGGGGGGATGAGAACCCCTGAGCTGTTTCCACCCATCACTTTCCAGGCAGCTGTCATTGTTCACCTGTCACTAGCACAGAAGTCTGTAGCTGGCAGGTATGTGCTTCCTATGAAAGGCTTAAGATATATGAATGCTGTGTTAATGTCTGACCTTTATCTATGTGTAAAGATGGGGACATTCATCCTCCATACATTTCTATAAAAAATAATGGGGCCTCACACTGGCGCCTCTAGTTCTTCCTTGTATCTGAGAAGTGCTTAACATAACAAAGTAGCTAATTAAACATTTTGTCAGTGTGGCATTCAGAAATAATTGAAATTTCTAGTGTTGGTGCTGCGATAAATGGAGTTAATGTATTTCGATGGCACCCAGACAATGCAGATGAAACTATCAACCTGCATCTTGTTTCCTATTCTGAGCATCGTTTCTGCCCTCACTCCCCCCCACCCCTGAATTCCTGCTTCTCCTCAGAGAAGCTCTTACGGAGCTGAAGATCCTGAGATCTGCCCCAGCTGGGTATCTCAGTAGAAATAACTTGAAAATAAAGATCTCTCTTTGTGGTCCTCCTAAGCTCCCAGATGATACTGCCTCTGGGAGGAGGCTTGGCCCCATTGTACCTGCAGCATCCAGAACCCCCCTTCAAAAGCATTTCTCTGTAGTAGTGCAGGGAGCAGGCAGAAGTAAAGTATGGTAAAGAAGCAAGAGGAGACGAGGCACAGATACAGACACACACATACATGCATGCGTGCATGCACAAGCACAGCTTACTGCACAACCATCTAGATGGGAGGAAACAATCACTGTCTGGCTGGAGAACCATGAGGTTTTTATTGTTTTCTTCTGCTGCCAACAAGCTAAAGAAAACACCAGCAAACCATGGGAGGGATAGGGTGCTGGTGTGGCCTGACTGAGGCACCTGGCAAATGCACCTGGTTCAACATACTGAGGAATTTTGCTCTGGAAGGCTATAAGAAACCAGATTTTGCTGCAGCTGTGGGGGGATTGTGTAAAAAAGAGTACATTAATTAAACTCTGAATGGCATTTTTATTAAGAGTCTGTGAGTAAATGTGGTAATTTATCTCCCTTCTGGTGTGTGCATGAATTTAATGCTCACAGAGTGTGTTGGCAGAGCTTGAGGCTGACTTCTGTTTATTCATGATGTTCTAATACCAACAACATCACCACTGCTGTTGCCTTAATGAGTCCTGTCAGCATCCTGGGACAAAGATATTTACCCACAGGATAGGCCTGGACTATGATAGGATTATGGCCTTCATCCTTCCTTCTCTTCACCTCCCACACACTCTAATTCTAGATTTCAAAAATGTTTCCTGTCCAATACTTTGTTGAATTCAAGCCTATCCCAAGAAGAACAGTAGTTTTGAAGAATCAATGCTCTCACTGAAAAGCTGATTTCCAGATCAGCTGTAGTGAGGGCAAATTCATTAATATATTCCTTTGAGACTGCTTTTTTTCAGGTGTCACAGGAAGATAAATGTTCTAAAGTTTCTCCTGCTTCAGGTGATGTGCGCAACTACTATTCCAGCGGGCCTATGCTGGAATTGAGACAAAATGTGACTGTGGAGGTCCAGGTACGAGCTCAGTAGCTGGAGATGGCTAATAGTCACTGCTACTCTTGGTCAACTGCATGCTGGAACTGCTGCTGCTTTTGGAGGCATCAGGTGAGGGACTATAGGCTGTGAAGGTACAGTGCATTCTGCTTTGAGCAGGGGTAGTGTTCTGTCTCTGCATGCCTTTATCTGACAGATGTGAATACAGATGCTGCTGTGATAGCTGGCAGCTGCTGTGAACAGAATAACGTTTCAGGTTGGCACTTATTTCTGCAGGCTTTGCTATTAAAGGTGATGGTAATGGGGCAATGATTGACTCTTGCTTTGGTCTTCAGGAATACCTGGAGATCAGTGAAGGCTTTTGTGTTGTCATGGTTTGTGCATTGTGTGCTTGGAAAGAAAAGATAATGCGTGATAAGTCACCCTTCATCTCCCTTGCACTTATTTCTAGATATTGTGATTATTGCAGTGTTGCTGCATTCCAGATGCAAAGAACAACAAAAGAGAAAAAGAGCTGCACATGCAGACTCTTAGCATTTAAGCATAGTAGTGTTCACTGCTTGCTGCTGGTTTTGTAGTTCACATTCATGATTAGCGCACAGTGTTGCACAGTCAAATGCAGAATCTCATCAGAGGGTTTTCACTAAGCCTTGGACTGTGTGTGGCTGAAGACTTGGTCCTGGGTAATCACAAGCAGGCAGTGCGAGGTATCGCGTGAAGGGCTTTATCAAAGAAAATGCCTTAGAAGACACAATATGAGGACTCCCATTGTAAGGTTCAGGGCAAGAAGCACTTAAAACACACAGTAAAACTAAAGGGAAGCACTTATTGGAGCAACAAAAGCATATATTTTTGTTCCACAATAGGTAACAAACGCATGGAATTAACTGCCTTATGATAGATAGGCAACACAGTTCAAAGGATGGGTATAGACATCAGTGAAAAACAGTCTGCTCTCCAGAGTTAACCTCTGCCAAAGGTAGCATCCACTGTTTATTAATCATTTATCAATGAGCAACTTCTGTCCTTATCTGGAGCTTCACTGTAGCTGATGTTATATTGATGCATGAAGAGACTCAGTCCCAGTTCCATGGTATTAAAAATCTACATATGAGTTCAAAGAAGAGCTGGGTGTATTGGTAGCCAAATGTCATTGTAATCCCACACTTTATGTATTCTTGTTTGTGCTTTATTTTTAAAGCAAAAAGGGGTTTGGGAAGAAACTTTCCTGAAAGAGAATTGGCAAATAATATATCCAATATGTACTCAGAAATTGGAGAGTAATGGAAGGATATTACTTTTCCTATGATGTTTCAGGTGGTGGTTGCAAGACACTGGACAAAAGGCACTGTTGTCTAATACAGGCATTCTTCTGTTTCTGTTGATAGAAAGTGAACATAGCGAAAACTTGGAAAAACAAGACAAGGAGAGGTAGTATTCATCAAATTGTCTTATATTTCCAATGCAGATACTGTGAGATCAAACCTCTATAACCATGAGACTAACTTTAATAAATCAAGAGGCTTTGAAATTATAAATATTCACTTTATTTGTTTTCAGTTGTTTCATCCTTCAGAGATCACACCCTGTACTTTGAGTCAAACCTGGTGCTGCCTTCCTTTTCAGCCCCTGCTACATCAAACACTCTGGGGAGTGGTTGTGCCATTCCAGAGAGACTCAAGAAAGACTCAGCCCCGCTGGTGTTGCTGCATTTCCAGCTGCTGCTGCTGAAGAAGGCAGAGCTGTTTATTCATCTGGTTTTTGCCTTCAGATCTAGCTACAGCCCACCATCCATCAGGCTGTCTCACAAAGGCTATTTGTTCAATGTGAGCTGAGAACAAGCACTTGTACAGGGTAGTTTTTGAGGCTGTCTGATTTCATTGCAAGCAGAGGCAACACCAGACTCAGTAGGGAGCATAAGACTTGAAACCCAAGGGAGGAGCAGAGGGGAGTCAAGGTAACTCAGCTCTCTCTGGGACAGAAACCAGTACTCAATACTGACATCCGACTGCTGCATACCATCCATTTGAGTGTCTCAGCAGAGCCGAAGTTGCATTTAAGAATCATAAAGTTATAGAATGGTTTGGGTTGAAAATGACCTTAAGATCATCTAGATCCAGCCCCCCTATCACAGGCAGGAATGCTCTCAGCAGTTGGCAGTCTTGTCACAAAAGTGCCAGATGCCAAGATGAAGAAATGGGAAGAAATGGTCTATCTACTGTCCTAGAGATGCTTTTATTTTCAACTTCTATCATTTTCAGCTGTCTCAGTGAATTTGCATCAAATAGTCTGCTATGCAGTTTAGTCCAGATAACATCATGCTGTAGAAAACACTTGTTGAATAGCATCAAGGTAAGGGTGATGGCATTTGTTGTATTTCCGCTGCCCTACAACTTGTGTGTGGCCCCTTTCTAAAGCAGGATGAGATGTGACCAAGCATGGCCAAATGTGACTGAACACAGCCCAAGCTTTGTGCTCTGGCTGCTAGTGAGCCTCTGAAATTGGCCATTAGTGCTTTGTTTGCTCCCAGTGAACATGGAGAGAAAATCCTTCCTGCATTAATGAGCTACCACAGAAACAACTAAACAGCAGTGGAAATAACATAGAGAGGAAGATTTTGGTTATGTTATCAGTGTGAAGACCATGATTAGTTTTACACCCTGGATATAAAGGTATTTAGCATTTGGCATGAAGACTGGGAATTTATGCAAGCACCCTGTTGGGTAAGGGTAGCCATCGCACCTGCTAGATTGTGAGGTTTCTATCCTCCCCCTGCTTAGGTAAATCGTCAGCTAAAGGCTTTTCCTTCCCTTAGAGGGAGTTCAAATTTTAGGTTACTCTCACCTCTTAAGGGGACAATTCAGGTGACTAAGTACATGTGAATCTAGCCGGTGTCTTTCCCCTGACCTGAATTTCTCTACTACCACCTTCTCTTTCCTGGTGTTCCCATCTGCATCTCTGTCTTGAAACCCCCTTATCACAAAACCTGATCCTTATCCTGTGATTCTCCTGTCTACAGCTACACCAAGGGTCTTAGGAATCATATATGCCTCAGACAATGATCTGGTCTCATCTCAGCTGGCTTTGTAAACCTCTTCAGGAAGATCAAGCACAATGGATCTGAATTGCAGCAACATGGACTTAAACATGCCCCTTGAAGGCACAGGATCCTAAACATCAACACGTGTGTGAGCATGTGTCCAGTCACATACATGTGTGTTTTTTCTCCTGACATGTATTTTAGTCCTTTTGTCAAAAATAAAGTTTTTCATAAAAAAAAGCTCTGAACAAAAAAATGCCTCCTTCCCCAATCCCCCTTCCCCCCAGATATTTTTTCATATAGAAAAGGTGCTACACCAGAAACCTAATTTCTGTTAGAAAACTAATCCAATGAGAAATTTTAGCAGCTCAAAGAAGCTTGCTGGCTCTTTACTGATTCTTTGAGTGATCATATCTCTACCTCTAATTCTTTCCTTCATGCTGCGTTTGGTTTTTACATATTGTCTTTAAGGCATTATAGATATTGAGGATTATCTTACTAAGTGTGTAATTCAAATTTCAGGTAGAGCTTTTCTCTTTCTTTCAGATGTAGTTATGAATATTCATGGCTGTGGCAAATACCATCCAGGTGTTTGCCTATAAATATTTGCAAATTGTTGTTATGTGTGAGCATAAATCTACATTTTAAATGGGCATGATCTAAGCATGAATGTGAAATTGTCCAGCTTGATCATGAATGGTCATTGTATAAATAGATTCTGAATTGCTCATAAACTGTCTCACATTTCAGCAGCTTGATCTAAAGTTTCTTTTATGCAGAGTCCACAGCTTTACAAGTCAGCTCAGAATGGAGACAATAAAATTTATCATCATGTGTAGTAGTTACTCATGATGTTCCGATCAACATATGAGACAATCACAAAGTCATTCTGCATTTTCTTAGTGTATTAAATGAGTGGGAAGAAGGTCCTGTTAACCTCCACTCCAAACTCCATATTGTGTGTTTTCATTCTTGATTTTCTCTAAGTTGAGATTGTTTACTTAACAAATCAGGCCAACAACATCTTTCCCCCAGAAATACAGACAGTGGGGCTGTGTCACTTCATATTGCTGTAAGAGACCAGCTCTGGTGTCATGCAATGAAGAATTAACCCCAGAATATCTAGAAAAAGTGTAAGGCCCTGCTTATTTCTGTGTTGGTGCTAAAGCTGTTTTGAAAACCAGAAGGAACTGGTTTATTCACAGACTGCTTGAAGGCTATTTGGTGCCATTTGAAAATCACAGAAAAATGTTTTTCTGCTCCATGCAGGACCCCTGTCTCACTTGGCAAACATCTATCAGATACAGACACAATGAAGCAGGATCTATGGGAGGAAGATAATATTTTGTATTGGAAAAATCACTCAAACTTTGGAGCTTTTAGATATCTATAGTGCCCTAAAAGTACTTGTGGGGTTTTCTTCCAGGAAAAGAATATTAGGATGTCTGTGTTGTTTAATCCATAGATGTTTAAAGAAATTACTCCTGCTCTCTGTTGCCTTTTGGTGAAGTGGGTAGTTGTTCATTGTTCTTTCCCATCAGCTGAGGAGGAATATGGTATAGCATGAGATATTCAGAAATGGAAATAGCAAGCATGAGAAGAAAAGGCTTATGGATACTGTAGGTAAATTGATTCAACAACCAAAACTGCCAGGAACTCTGAATCAGAGCTTGTCCCAGTAAAACTAGTGTGAACTTGGCTCACTGACCCAAAATCCTGGTCAGGCTGGGATCTTTGCATGGGCCATCCATTCTTTGCATGGGCCTCTGTCCGAAGGCGGTGTTAGGTGAAAACCAGTATGAAAGATGAGTGCAATTAAATTAGTGCTCCATGCACAGTACAGGAGCAAAATATTTCTTTCTGCTTTGTGTGCTTTGCAGGGCTGCTGTATTGCTCTTTGTCTCTGGCTTTGAGAATCCAAGAAGGTGACAGGCACAGGACCAGGGGAGGTGAGATGTTGATACAATTTTGCACTTATGTTTTCAGTGCCCAGCATTAAAGCACAAGTGACTTCATTGAAGAAAAAATGCGGGAAGACCCTCTCCATTGCAGTTTAATAGAAACTCAGAAGATTATGGTTTTCTCCCTCTGAGATATATCCAGCCTAGTCAACCCTTGCATTTCCACCATCACTCCTGCTTCCTTTGTGAAGTGCTCTCTGGGTAGTGCGGGGCAGGAATCCCTAGCCAACACAGTGGTGTGTCTGGGTGCACTCCATTCCGTGTCTTCAAGTGCACATTTACAGTGTAAGTGAAAATATAATTGTGCCATGCCAGTCAGGATACTGTAAAAGCTAGCGGTGACTACCTAAAAATGCAAACATGTCAGGAATAAGCTGACAGTGTTTGCTTTGATGATACAATACTTCTAACATGCTTTTTCCTTGATGGAGGGTTTTTTGTAAGGGAACTGTGTGCAGTGGAAATTCCTGAGATTCATCAGTAACTACAGTGTTACTATCACAGTAATAATAGCGACATCATAGATCTCAGAGGAGCGTTGATGAGACATGAGTTACTTGGGAAATGAGAGCCCTTGACCCAGAGATGGATTTAACTTAATTGTTAATGGCATTTGTTCTGTTTGTCATTTCAGAAATTTAGGGTGCTCTATTTTTCTGGCTTGCCTTTTTAAGTGGAACTGAGCTCTGACAGAAAGCAGGATGCAAAGCAGGTAAAATCCTGAATTGTTTGACAGCAAACAGCACCACATTTTGCAGCACTTTTGGGTGACAAAATAAGAGAAAGTGGCCTAACATCCCTCTAGGGATGTGGTGCAGAGAGAAAAAGGAAGAACAGACTTAAGAGCTTCCCAGAGTCAAAGCAGAGATGAGTAGTTTACCAACTCATGCCTGCAGGATGGTGATATGCTGAATCACCTTTTTAAAGAAGGAACTCTAAAAAAAGAGAAAAGGTTAAAGATTAAAAAAAGGCTGTGTATCTTCAGGAAAAAGCTAACAAGCTAAATCCCAGAGGAATCAGGTTGATCTGACAGGATCCTGCCCATGTCTCTGGGAGGCATTAGCTGTGCAGGCTTGAGTGTACAGCAGCAGGATGGAAAAGACTACATTTGTGTTAAGAATTGCAATCTGTTCTAAAGAGCCATACGAGACTTCACTTAGATGTGAAGGTCATGTTTATACCTCTCCAAGACTCAATGCAGATGCTAAGTAAAATCTCATTACTTTTAATGATGTTTCATATCCTAAAGCTGCTTCCCAGGTGACTTCAACCATCCCAGGGTATTCATGGCTGCATTATAGAATACAATAACTTAGGCTGGCAGATGAGAAATTCTGCATGTGCCAAAAAAAGTAGTGGGGTGTGCTGGCAGCTGGGTTGGAAGTCACTGGCTGTAGCAGGGCTGCTTGCAAAAGCCACTCTGGTGTGTAGACTGAACACTGAAAACATGGCAAAATCATAACTTTGCAAAGCCAGGACTCATTAAAAGTACAGTTTTGTTTCCTGAATCTCAACACAGACAACTGTTCAGCATAGCCCCAAAAGAAGAGTGTCTGTATGACTGAGCCAAAGCACATAATGGTTGAGTTGCACTTCTTCTATCTTACTGCACAAAAGACTGCTCAGAAAATATCCTTCTCAGCTGTGCTTAAATCAGGGACTGCCAAGCTTTCCTTCTGGGGAGTTATATCTAGGCAGACAGTTTTTCAGCTCTTTCTCTAGGAATAAGTACTTACAACTTCAGAAGGTGCTGTATATACCACTAGGAAATGTTTCCACTTGATGAGTATTGAACATTGATTTCACTGGAAGCAGGATGTGGCCTGCTGTTGGCTGAGGATGCTCAAGACAGTACTTTTACAAAGATAAACTGTTATGAGAATTTAAATAGTTTGTATTATTTGTTGTTTTCAGATAAAAAACAGCAGCTTTTTTCCAGGCTTCTCTGTGCAGGGGGTAGACCTTGTGTTCACCCCTTGCAAACAGTAGGACTGTAATTTGAACATTATTTATGTGTTCAAACTGATGGAGAGCTGAGTATTAACTATGACATTGACCATGTCCTTTCAACATTTTGATTGTCACACCTCTACCTCCTGCTACTCACAATACCCAGAGAGGAAGCTATCTCATTAACAACAAAGGAAAAAAAAAAAGTGAAGACCATTGCCTTGTGTTCTCTGAGTGCAAGTTATAAGACTTTGCTGACACATGCAAGGTAGAATAAACACCTGCATTTCAATTACTTATGAGAAGTCTGTGTATATGCTTGAGGTTCAGAATTCAAATGGTCTGTGTAGGTGGTTCCTACGAAAAAACTAACAAGTTAGCTTAAGACGGAAAAGCAAATATAGTCATCCAATTGTGCTCTCCCTAGGAAGAGAGAGATCAGTGACATGTATGTTAGAGGATATCAGGCTGTACGTAGTACCAAAGCACAGAGAGCATCAGGCAGAACATCCTGTAGTTTGTAAGTAATAAAAGGTAGATTTATGCTTCTGTAAAGTGGAATTGTGCAGTTTGAAGTGGACATCTGAAAGAGCCCAGCCTGATACTTCCTCTACCCCTAAGACTTGCTCAGAGGAGGAGTCGTATTTCAGCTCTCCCCAGCGACCATGAGCTCTTGAGGTACCTTAACAAGATGTGGAGCGCATTGCTGCAGACTGTCTGAAAACACTGGGACCAGGGCATGCTGTGGATGTGCAGAGAAAGAGAGAGAAACCATGACAGGTAACAAACTAATCAGATCCACCAGCAGTATAGTGCTTCCAGCCTGCCTGCCAGGGGCAATGGCAAATCCAGGTGCCGTTTCACAGCCTCTAAAGCAGCACATACACATAACAATGGTAAGAGAAATTAAGTTCCTCAAAGGGAAACTGAGGAGCATGGAAATTAAAATTGAAAGGAGAAGTGAGGACAAATTGCCGAATTACTCTTTGGAGCTGGTACATTCAGAAGCAAATTGCAATTCTGGGTGGCAACCTGTAGGCATGGGTACCTGTAGCAGTCCATGAAATGCTTGAATTAAGTTGCCTGGTTTTACTACAGTGTCCCAGATAATATCCTCCTTGTGAAAGTTTACAGTGACAATTCTCTATTCTTCAGACCAAAGCAGATTCAGCCTGCTGTTTGGCTTCTTTTTTCTTTATTTAATTTTCTTAATCACCAAGCTTTTTCTTTATGGAAAAATAAAATTACCTTACCTATTCTGTCACTAAAATTCAGGTTAAACTTCCTGGACTGCTGTTTCCCCACTTCTTTAAATATACGTAAGAATTATTAAGGGAGAAGACAGAAGGCAGAAGGGTTTTGTTACTACTGTTCCCTGGTGCAGCTTTGCTCAATGGACTTCAGCAAAATTTTTTTGTTCGCCTGTACTTCATTAAGTATTCCACTTTCAATCTCTAAGAAATTCTGTGCTTAAGAGAATCTCAGAAAGATTTCCAGTATGGAAAGCAGAAGTGTGAAAATAATGTAAAATTTGCCACTTTCTTCACAGCGTGAGCAACAGCAGTTTATGCTTCCTTTTCCCCACCTTACTGATGGGCCCTTTCTCTGTTGCATCCAAATCACCTCTTAGAAAGAAATGTGCCTGTCGGGCACATTGAATTCTTGTTCTGCATGCAGTTTCAGATTTGCTTTTTTGTGGTTTTGTCAACACCACGTGCACACTAGAGGGGTCAATGTGTGTCATTATTCATTTCAGGCTGATATTGTTAAATGGAGGGCCTCAATGCAAAGATTCGAGCCTTTATGGAGCTTTTGGTAGCAGCGGTGTCCAGCAGGTGATCACTGGAGCTGGACACCTCTGCTGTTTTCCCAGCCCCTTCAACAAGCCTGTATCTGCATCATTGCTTCCAGTTGATTTAGGTGGTGTTGTCCTCTGGAAGGGAATGAATTCTTTCTGAGGCTGTGGTAGGGTGCTCAGAACCTGGTGTAAAAGCCACAGGCATGGCTGTGATGTCCATCACTTACTGCATTGTATCCCATAAGCAGGCGATCTGGTTTCAAGCCACAATCTGCTGCTTTGCTTTTGCTATTCTGAGCCTTTTAAGCTTTCATTTTTTTTTTTAAGTTGCAGAGCATAGTGTGAGCCATGATGAGTTCTCAGAGTCTTCTGCTTTTATACTGCTTTATCTTCCATAATAAGTTGCTGTTCCCTCCACAGTCCCTGCTTGTCTTGCAGGGAAGAAGCTGCAGGCAGTGCCATTGTATAGGGGTAAATAATAACACATAAATTAATCCCAAAGCAAGATTACTTCAGTTAAAACAATCTTTTCCCACTCTCTTTTCTTGCTTTAATGCAAAATGAAAGAGATTCACACCCCACTGGAAATGTAGGCTACTTTCTGAAAACACTAATACCATTTTATGGTAGCATCATTACCTTGACAGCTTAAAGAAAAGACCTGAAAAGATATCTGTTGTATTACCTAGTGTACTTTGCACATCAGCATGGGTTCTTTCTGTTTCCCCTGGTTTTGCTTGTAAAAGAACTGATCTTAAACAAATGCCAAGAATTAAGCTAAACTTGGAGGACTGTGTGCAGTTCTGGTGTCCTCAACATAAAAAGGACATGAAACTGTTGGAACAAGTCCAGAGGAGGGACATGAGGATGATCAGGGGACTGGAGCACCTCCTGTATGAAGATAGGATGAGAAAGTTTGGACTGTTCAGCCTGGAGAAGAGAAGGCGGCGTGGAGACCTCATAGCAGCCTTCCAGTATCTGAAGGGGGCCTATAGGGATGCTGGGGAGGGACTATTCATGAGGGACTGTGGTGATAGGACAAGGAGTAACGGGTTCAGACTTAAAGAGGGGAAGTTTAGATTGGATGTAATGAGGAAGTTCTTTAGTGTAAGGCTGGTGAGGCCCTGGACTGGGTTGCCCAAGGAAGTTGTGAATGCTCCATAGGTGGTGATGTTCAAGGCCAGGTTGGACAGAGCCTTGGGCAGGGGGGTTGGAACTAGATGATCTTAAGGTTCTTTCCAACTCTAACTATTCTATGATTCTATAAACTAGCGCAACTTTCTCACCTGGCTCTCCGGCCCTCTGAAAGCCAGGATACATTAAAGACCAGCTGGCCACTAATGACTATCCCTACCAAGTGGGAAGAATGGGTCTTTTTTGGACATGCAAACAGTTATTTGGGTAAGAACAGCAAGAATGAGAGTTCCCTTAGGGTTGTATCCTGCTGTATAGCTGAAATAGGTAGTGTCGAAACTTTTTTAGTAGCTTGCGTTTACAAAGACAACGGAGCTGCAGCTCTACCACCATCTAGAGAACATCAGTAGATGCAGTGGCATTTTAAGTAGTCTGCTTTTCATACTCCTCCATCACAGTATAATAGATGCACTTACTGGAGAAAACTGAGAAAACTATATGGTGGGTTGACCCTGGCTGAACACCAGGTGCCCACTAAGGCCACTCTATCACTGCTCTCCTCAGCCGGACAGGGCAGAGAAAATAAAACAGAAGGCTTATGGGTTAAGACAAGGACAGGGGAAGATCACTTGCCAACTACTGTCATGGGCAAAATAGACTCAACTTGGGGAAATTAATTTACTGCCAATCAAATCAGAAAAGGATAATAAGAAATAAAACCAGATCTTGAAACTTACCCCTGTCTTCTTCATGGAATTTACTTTACTCCCAGTTTCTCTACAGGCAATGGGGTTGTGGTCAGTTCATCACCTATTGTCTCTGCTGCTTCTTCCTTGATGGGGGAAGGACTCCTCAGTCATTTAAAAGCTTCAAGTCAACTCAGAGAAGCCAGGTATCTGGGCCGAAAGCTGCTGCTGCTGTGTCAGTTTTCCAGGTACTATGGCTGAATCTCCAAGAGGGTAAGCACCTCTTGAACTTGCAGACCACATCTAGTGGGCGTTGGAGGTGTGTCTGACAATTACAGTAAAAATGTTCATAAGATTAAACACAAAATCCACTAGCCTCTTTTTGTGGGGGACTACGTGACTGAGGGCATGAAGTTAGAACTTAGCCTTGAAGATATCAAAGCTTATCCATGAAGAATGAGGCAGCCAAATGCATCTGGATGAGAAAGCAGAAGGCATCCGGAGGAGCAAGCAAGTTGAGGGGAATAACTAACGGCAGAACAAGAGCTTGGCAAGATAACAGACTTCAGTAATGCGGCAAAGGGTCATCCAATAATGTGCTGTTGCTAACTGATGTAACTAATGGCTAAAAGATGCATATATGCTGGAAACTGTATATAAGTAAGGGTTTGTAATAGTAAAGGAGTACTTCTACTTAATCACCAAAGAAGCATGTCACATGTCATTTGTCTGTCTCAACCGCAACATCTGGTGACCCTGACATGATCGCGCAGGAAGTGATCAAATTGGAACTTAAAAAAAAAAAAAAAAAAGGACGGCAGAGAATAGCCGTGGAGATGGAGCTTGGTGTAGCATTGAGAGCAGTGGGAGTCTGCATGGCCAGCCTGGAATTGAGACACCTGGATAGGTGAGCCGCTGGGAACATGGGAGCCTCATTAAGTAAAGAAGACTTGGTCATATTGACCATGCAGATAATAATATTACAAAAGCAGGGGTTGGATGTAGATGAACTACTCCTCCGAAAAATGCTATTGTGGAGTAAAAGACAGGGGTATGTTGCCATTAAAGGGGGAAAACAAACCCCTTGCTTTATTAGAGGGGCTGGGAACGGCTCCATTATGCAACTATCAGTCAGGCCGCATTTGCTATTTCGAACCTTTCTGATCTGGATTCACTGATAGTGCACCACACTGCCCAGTCCAGTCATGCTCCTGAAACCTCATAGCAACAATTAGAAATGGGGTCACGTCCAGTGAGAAAATTACGATCGGATACCGAAACAGTGCGGTTTATTGATGCAACAAGTACAGGTTCTTATGGATTGCCAGTGACAAATAACTGTCTGCAAAAGCACGTGCGAATAATAGTTACATGGATACAAGTGCTTGATAAACTTAACTCAGCCTGGCTCTAAAATATACAGGTAACAGTAAAAAGTAACTCTATAGAGATTCTAAGTTTTCCCAGTGAAGCACTGGATACCGTGTAAGCCTTACCCACAGGCGTCCCTATGGGGGGGAAAGAAGGGTCCAGCCCATAGACCGGTGGCAGGAGTCTGTTGATATTATCTTCCGTGATGGTATCTTCCCCAGTATTTCCCTCTCTCAGGTCATTTTATACTATTTTTCACCTTTATTATTATTGGTGCAAATCTCTCTCGCTTCACTTTTAAAGGTATATGACACCAAAAATTCAGAGCGCATGCTCAGTGGGGGGTAGTCTCCCTTTTGGGGGAATTGCACTGGAGATGGGAGTGTATTTTAGCATGTAAATGCATTATAATGATATTATAATGAAGCAAAGTTCACACAGAGGACGGCATTCTGTCAAAAGATCACAGGTCGTCGACTCAGGGTAGTGTTTGTGCAGCTTATCAGTTTCTTGTGGCACCTGGTTCCTGTTTCTTGTCGATGTTAAGACAAATTATGGCCGTGAGGTCTTCACCCCACTCCATCATCCGTCTGTGTATGCATGGGAACAGCTGTGGAGTGTACATTCCAGGTGTGGCTGCATCCTGCTTTGAGAGGCCCTGAAAGTTCCTTTCTCTCTTATGTGTGGACAATGCTGCATTTCAAATATAAGTTTAATTCCTAGTTATTCCACAGGGTGTGAGGCCAATACTGAGGCCCTTAGTGTCTCAGTATGGAAATGCCTGGGGGATATCCTCTTTGATCATGTGTACCGGTGGGAGAAACAAGTTCAAATGCTGCTTACAACATGGTGGTTGCTTTTTGAGGCCTTAAAATCATTTAAAGAGCAGTAAGACAAAATGGAACTGTTGGCTCCCCCTAACAATCAAGGCGCGGGCATCTGGAGTGCAGAAGGGTTTCAGAATAAAAGTTCTCCAAGTGAAGGAGATGGAGCTTCTCTCTATATAACTTTGCCCCAAGCCCCTGTTACACAGCTTGAAGTAAAGAACCATAGAGGGGAGCCACAGTTTGATGTAAAATCTCAGGGGGGAGGAAAATAAAGACACTGGAGAAGGATTCTGATTATGAGATGTATGGTCCGGATGCCTCAGCCATAGCTAATCGACAATACAGGTCCCCTATAGAGTCATTGGTCCATATCCTTTCTAATCCTGAAGGAGATGTGAAGGGACCAGATTACCCTGTTCTGGAGCCCAGTGCCCCCCTCCCCCCCCCCCAGCCAGAAGCTGTGCCAGTTGCTGCTGTGGCTACAAGGGCAGAAGAAGATGATCCTTTTGACCTGAGCCCTGTAAATCCCCAGAAAGAGCCTACTCTCAGATCACTTGAAACCTGTGGGAGGAAATGTTTTAATTAACTCCAGAACACATTTATGAGAAGCCTGTTTACGTTCATTAGACTGCTGCTGCTGCTCCTCAGATTGTGATGCCTGATAATTCTGATGCTGGCTCGGATAGTCCTTTTGACACAGGGCCTGTTGATCCGGAAGAGGAGCCTGATTTATATCCCCCAGATCCTCATGATAAATGGGCAGCTGTAAAGGAAGAAGTGAGATGGGTGGGGGATACAAATGCATTGCATGCTTTCCTGGTGGTGTATGTGTCAGATCAAGACCCGCGGTGGGAAGGTCTCTCGTATAATCTTATCAAAGATATCAGGCAAATGATGATGGACCATGGACTTGGGATCCCGTATACAACTCATTTGACACAGTCTCTCTGTGATATTCATGTACTAGAGATTGGAAAATCTAAGCATGTACGTGTTTCTATTGACCCTTGCAGACTGACGGTGTCTTGTAGTGACTTGTTACTGGATGAAGCTGGTGAAACTCTGCATTGACAACGAGGTGCAAGGACTGAGGTTGGCCAAATGCCTCCTACCACAGTCAAGGGCAAGACTGGGGTGGCCTCTGTGTTTGCCACCAAGAAGAACCTTTAGCTCCGCTGTTGGCTGCAACCCAGCAGGCATTGAGCGGTGGGGACACATGCCATGCCAGACCTCGATGCGAGGGATGGCCTCCCTTGTTATCAGAGAGCCATCCAGTGGAAGAGCCAACTGTGTTTACAGATGGCTCAGGGAGAACTGAAAATGCTGTTATTGTGTGAAAACAAAACCTTCACTGGCAGCACCGAATAGAATATCAAGAAGGATCACCCCAAGTTGTAGAGATTAGAGAAACAGCAATTGTATTTCAATATTTTCCTGGTCTGGTCAACATTGTTACTGACTCTGCTTATGTAGCCAGGTTGGTACAACGATTAGACAAAGCAGTTTTGGGACAAGTGCCCAATGAAAAGTTATTTGGGATCCTGAAATCAGTATGGCTAACAATACAAAACCGGAGACATTGCTATTATATCATGCATGTTTAGAGTCACACCACCCTCACAGGTTTTATAGTGGAAGGTAATGCAAAGGCAGATTCACTGGTATCTGCAGGTGGCCTTGGAACTGTTCACAATATAAAACAACAACCGCAAGCACCTCATCAATTTTTCCACCAAGGCTCTTATGCTCTAAAGTGACAGTTTAACATTTCCAATAGTGAAGCACATGCCATCATTGCTGCCTGCCCTGACTGTCAGGGACAATATGTTCCTACATATTTTGGCGCTAACCTTTGGGGTTTACAAGCATTTACAGATCTGGCAAACAGATGATACACATGTTGCTGAATTTGGCAGTCAGAAATATGTGCATGTATCAATAGACACATTTTCTTCTACTATTGTGACCACCGCTCATACTGGTGACACTGCCCAGGATGTTGCTCACCACTGACAGCGTGCTTTTGTAACCTTAGGGGTTCCACAGTGGAAAAAAATCCCAGACAATGGTCCTGCTTATTTGTCAATGAGGGTTGTGTCCTGTTTGCAAGCTTGGGGAGTTTCTCATGTTACTGGTGTCCCTCGTTCTCCAACAGGTCAGGGCATTGCGGAAAGAACCCATGGTACACCCAAATGTTTTCTTCAAAAACAAAATGGGAGAATGCCAGGTGAGCCACCTGAGGCATGATTAGCCAAGTCACATATGTGTTAAATTTTTTGCAGACATCTGATGACATCCAGACACCACCCATCCTTCGGCATTTCAATTAGTAGACAAAGACGGGGTGGGCCCTCGAGTTAAAGTAATGATAAGGGAGTTACTTACAGGAAAATGGTATGGTCCTCAAGAGCAACTAACTTGGGGAAGAAGGTATGCCTGTATTTCAAAAGATGGAGGCTGGATTCCTGCTCGGTGTGTGCATCCTGTTTTGGATCCCGACTCCAACAAGTGGAAATCTGCGTTCACCCTCAGTGACGCCGTGGAACAGCTCTAAGATTTGGGTGACCTTAGCCAGTGTGGAATAATTAGGAAATGTGGAATTAAACTTATATTTGAAATGCAGCATTGTCCACACATAAGGGAAAAACGGACTTCCAGGGCCTCTCTGGGTGGGATGCAGCCACATCTGGCGTGCCAGGAATGTGCACTTCACAGCGGTTCCCGTAACACAGACGGAGGGTAGAGCGAGGTGGAGATCTCACAGTTACGCTTTGTCCTAATTTCAGCAAAAAGATGGGAACTAGGTGGCACAAGAAACTGATAAGCTGCATACTTGCTACTCTGAGCCAGCAGTCTGTCACCTTTTGACAGAATGCCGTCCTCAGTGTGAACTTTGCTTCATTATAATGTCATTATAATGCATTTACATGCTAAAATACACACCCATCTCCAATGCGACCCCCTTCCAAAATGAGACCACCCCTCTCTGAGCATGCGCTCTGAATTTTCGGTGTCATATACCTTTAAATTGAAGCAAGAGAAATTTACACCAATAGAAATAAAGGTATGTATGACTAGAGTCACTCAAGCTCCACCTTGAAGGTGAAAATAATATAAAATGACCCAAGAGAGAGGGGGATATTGGGGAAGATACTATCGCGGACGAGTCAAGGAAGATAACATCAACAGACTCGGTCTGGGACCGGTCGACGGGCTGGACCTCTCTTCCCCCCCATAGGGACGCCTGTGGGTAAGACTTGCACTGTACCCAGTGCTTCACTGGGAAAACTTAAAAAATCTATAGAGTTACTCTTACTATCACCTGTATATTTTAGAGCTATGCTGTGTTAACTTTATCAAGCGCTTGTATTCATGTAACTATTATTTGCACGTGCTTTGCAGCCAGTATTTATCACTGGCAATCCATAAGAACCTGTACCTGTTGCATCAATAAATTGCAAACTCATCTCTCTCAGTGTGGCTGTGAGAGTTTGTGAGCAACCTGTGGTGTGGTGCATTATCAGTGAATCCGATACCAGATGTACTCGGACTGATAACTGCATATAGGAGCTGTCCCTGTGGTAAATTATCAGTGAATCTGATACCAGACGTGCTTGGACTGATAGTTATAACTGCTTGTGTACTATCAGTGAATCCGATATCAGATGCGCTCAGACTGATAGTTGTATATTAGGGCAGTTCCTGGCCCCCTTTTATAAAGTGAGTGGTTTATCTTCCCCCTTTAATGCAACAGCCAGGATACTGAATCAAATGACATTTTGTGCTTTGATACATACAGCAGATCAGCCTTTCCATACATGTCTAGTTGGCTTTCTGGTACAAGGGGTAGTAAACACTGTAAGTATTACTGATTGGGTTCAAGCTTTGCCCAACATAACTAGAGATGCAGAAGAAATCAATTTTGTGGGCATGGTTAATGCCCCTCAGTGTTGGTGTTTTGGCTGGAAAGGCATGCGATGTACCATGGCCATGACATGATCAGGCCAAGTTACATCAGAGTCTCTGTGGTTGGACCTGAAGCGTTATCACAATTTTACTGATGTCCGATCAAACAGTCCCCTGTTTTTTAATATGACAGCAATAATTGTTCATGGTGTTCACTTCTTAATGAAACTATTATTGGTAGCTTACAAAAAGCATTACCTAGAGGTATATTCTTATTGTGTGGTGACAAAGAGCATCCCGGTATTCCATGGAAACCAAGAGGAGGTCTGCGTAAGTAGGGACGACTATCGTGGCTTACATCCAACAAAAATGTGACTTTAAATCACACACAGTTACACAGAGGTCGCCAAAAATGAGCAATCCAATGACTCCAATCTTAATGGTAATGTTGATCTCTGGAATAGAAGGGAGAAATTGTTGTAATTAGCTTCTTTACACCGAGAGTCACTGCTGCTAGAGCATTAGTGCAATTAAATAAGCTTGCTTGCTGGTTAGGAAAACAAACTACTGAAATGGCAAAAATCTTAAGTGCCTTAGCAATAGATATTAACTCTGTAAGAAACGCTACTCTTCAAGATAGAGCAGCCATTGATTTTTTATTGTTAGCACATGGAGATTGTTGCCAAGAATTTGATGGAATGTGTTGTATGAACTTATCAGATCAATATCAATGTCAATCCATTCATGCTAGCATTCAGAAATTTATGGACCAAACTTAGAAATTGCAGGAAGACGATGGACTTTTTGGATTGGGAAAGTGGTTAAGCTCCTAGGGACTGGAAGGCTGGATTGTATCTCTGATAAAAGATGGGCTTATGATGTTGTTTGCTCTTGTCTGTATTATGCTTGTGGTACTGTGCTTGTTATCCTGTCTGCAAAGGGCCCTGCAGCGGATGATAAACACTGTCTTTTTTTTTTTCGAAAAACAAAAAGGGTGAATTGTGGGTGGGAGCTATGTGACTGAACGTATGAAGTTAGAACTTATCCTTGAAGATATCAAAGTTTATACTTGAAGAATGGGGGAGCAGAAGGCATCTGGAGGAGCGAGCAAATCAAGGGGAGCAATTAACTGCAGAACAAGTGCTTGGCAAGATAACAGACTTCAGTAATGCGGCAAAGGGTCATCCAATAGTGTGCTGTTGCTAACTGATGTAACCAATGGCTAAAAGATGCATGCATGCTAGAAACTGTATATAAGTAAGGGTTTGTAACAGTAAAAGGAACTTCTACTTAATCACCAAAGAAGCATGTCACGTATCATTTGTCCATCTCAACCACAACACCCTTTTATGAGAACCTGTCACACCTCTGAACCTGGCTTTTCAGATTCTCAGTTTTGGTTGCTCAGGTTGCCTAATACAAGTTATGATTTTGGAGTAATATTTTAGTCATCTTTTCAGCAATCAACAATTAGAAGCAATAAGTTTTGTTGGACAGCTCCTTTTATCTCAGAGGATTTCAGAGAGGTTTGCAGAATGTGTGCAGGGAGCACAGAGCCAACTCTGTGCCTGCACAAGGCAGCAATTTCACAGTGCACAGCTTAACATGTTGGAAAGTAAATGAAAAATATAATTTTCTACTTCATCCTCAGCACAAAAGGTGGGGATGTGGTATATAATGAATCAGTATTGTTTCTGCAGGCATTTGTCCCAGACTGCAAAACACTGATATTGCTGTAGTGAGGGTAGGATTTGAGTGCTACTGAAAGTAAATTCAGCTTTAGAATAGCAGCACAAGAATAGCAACACAAGAAACCCTTGACTAGGACAACTTCAGGGCTGCACACAATCTTTTGGATGTCTTTCTTTTGCGTGTGCTATATAGTTTTGCCCATCACTGAACAGACTTCAGAAAGAAGGCCCATTCCTGAAAATCTGTGATCATGAACACTGCTGAAAATGCATCTAGCTTTCTAGATGTGCTATCTCAGTTGAATTTGTAATTAGAAAAAGATGGCAAATACTTGTCAAAAAGTTTGTCCTGAGGAAATGGTGCCACACTGGGCTCATATGCCTCTTAAAATACATTTGGCAAAAAGGTGCAAACGAACAATTTCATCATCATTATTTTAGCTGATTTTGCTTTTACTAAAACTTTAGACTTACAGTCACATTTCATCAGTAGTTCTCACATTATTGTGCAAGTATGAGATAAAAGTATAAATATGTATAAACAAGTATGAGATAAAGTATAAATACCATTATACGTTTTACAGGTAAACTCTATGGCACAACAGAGGAAAATGGTAAACTCAAGTTTAACTCTAGACTGGAGTTCTAGCCTTTTTTAATTTATCTTTTCTACCCCTAAAAATTGCCTTATGTTTTCTCTCTCCTTCCTCCCTGAATTTTCACTTCGTATTCTTGTACACTCTCCTGATGCACAATTAAATTATTAATGCACTCCTTCCTTGAGGGGTATCACTCAGGTGTTCACATTGTCCCAGTGTTTCAAACTATATGGAGTGTTTTTGAGGTTCTTCCTGGGTAAAAAAAAAAAAAAAAAAAAAAAAAAAAAAAGATGATCCTGAAGTAATTTCTGGAGACAGGAACATGTCAAAATTACCTTGACTTTGAAGGAACTTCTGAGCCCAAATGCTACTACAGTTATAATGCAGTAGAATATGAAAGCAGCTGGATCTTTGGTCTGGAACTCTAAAATTTTGATGTTGGCTCCAGTGTATGCATTTGGAGTCCTTTTCTAGCTGGTTCAATGCTGAGGATGCTATTGGTATGTGCCAACAGTACCTCTTCTCTTTTTGGGAGTTTTTGTTTAATATCCAGAAGAGCTAAGAAAAGCAATGAGTATTTCTGGATAGTTACTTTCCCATGGAAATAATTGTTGTATCTGGCAGAGTGGTTCTTGGCACTGCTAGAAGGCTCTGTGTGATTTGGACAAAACAAGAGCCATCAGGGTCACTCAGAAGTTCATGTGCAAGGATCTGCAGCAGCACTAGGGAAAAGGCTGGAGTTTTTTGTCTGATTTTAATATGAAACTGACTGCTAAAGTGGTATATTTCTAATCAAATGGACTGTGCATGGTTTTTGTTACTTTTAGTTGTGAGGGTCTCATGACTAGTATAAACCAAGCACAATTTTTGAGGTTATCATATATGCTTATTCACCTGTTTCTCATGTAGTTTTAAAATTATACTTTCATATAGTGCTTCACCTAAAAAATGAATTCTAACACTGTTCACTGGCAGAATAGGATCAATAAAACTATTAGCATCCCTGTTAGATGCTCTTGAGAAACTGTAAACTGGAGATGGGTTGTTGAGAGATGAGGGGCTTTTGCCACCAAAGAAGATAGGCTCATCTAGGACTGAATGGGCAATGCATTCATATTCCCATACCATTACTCAGATATTATCAGACAATTAAGCAGGGGAAATGAATTTAAAACTGAATACTCTTTGGTACAGCTTCTTTAAATTATTTTTATTAATCAACATTGATTTTTAAAATATTTTTTACATGACAGTGTCATTGTTTTTTGTCTTAAAAGAGAGTAGCAGGGAACCTGGTAAAAACTTGGGAACTGTTGAATCTGATTTTGCATTTCATATGTCATGGCCTAGAAGCCAGGCTATGACAGGTTTCTGTATTAAATCTTCAGGTAGGCTGTTTGTGAGAGTCATTTTGTAAATGAAGGTTTGTAAGCCATGACCATAGAAAAGGATCATTGTCCATAACAGTGGGTGTTTCAAGGATTTCACCTTGAAGGTCACCCATTCAGATTTAGCTCAGTCTGACAGTGACAGCAGCTTCTTTGCTTCTCAGAACTGTAAGGGACAAGAACGGTGGACAGAAACTCAGGCAGAAAGTTGTACTACAAAAATATACCCTGAGGGCAAGAAGGGAATACTTGTATCTCTAAGGTTATCTAGTATAAGGCCTTAATTTGTTTGCTTATCTCCCCAGAGACCAATGGTATTAGAAGGCTCTGCAATGGCTGTAGGAGAACCTCTCGCTCTATGTGGGCTCTTTAGGGAGCCTATGCGAACTAATTAGTTTACCGGGGTGATGTATGTACTGCCCCAAACCTGAGTCCTAGCAACAGGCTTACTGGGCAGATGGAGAAGTAATTGGGTGTCACCGAGAAGTGCTTCTTCCATGCTTCATGTGTTATGGCATACGAAGTTGTGTCCATAGAGAGCCTGGGAGCTTTGGAACTTTTATCAGTTCCTTGGCTGTCTATTTCCTATTTCCCTCCACTGTTGTGTCTTTGTCTGGCTTTGGATTCCTCTTTAAGATTTCTGGGACAGAAACTGTTTCCTGCATTAATCTTACAGTGCTTGCATCATTGAAGAGACCTGAAACTCTTACTGCCTCATATTGCCATTGAAAAATCAATATGTTGCACAGTGGTTAAGGAGGAGATAATTTCACTGGTGCTGTTTGTGCTGACTCTATTTTGTTGACAGATTTTGGGGACTGCATTATGAGTGACAACAAGATTTGACTGGAACAGACATGTGCAAACCCCTGTTTTTTTATGAGCATGCAAAACCTGTGAAGATTTGTTCATTAAATGAGAGATTGGCCCTAAGAAAATAAAAAGATTCCTTGCAGTCTTAAAACTGATTTTACATACCTGCTGGACTGATTGGCTAGTCAAGAATCCATTGAAGATTTAGAGGAAAATCTAGATATTTATATTCTGTCTTAGACCAGTGATGCAGCTGGATGTCAAATGAGGGGAGAAGACCAAAAAAAAGAGCACACATTGAAGTGGATTGGTAGGAACAGGGAAGAAAGTCTGATGTCAGTTTATTGCAGATTAAGCACCTGCTAATAGTTCCATTAATCAGAAAATCAAAGCCAGACTGCTGAAGGACTAGGTCAATTCACTAGTTCTCATTAGCAGGGCAGGGAAAGAAGGGAGAGGGGGATGGTTGGAATGCCTTCTTCATACTGCTTTCCAAGTAACTTGGGAAAAGAAGGTGCTAACAGAATATGAATGTGAAGTGTGAAGGGTGGTGCAGTTGTGACTCCTAGGACAATGGGGATCAGGATTTCTGCATAGGTCTGAACGAAGTAGTTAGTAAACTGTCCTGGGTTCAGCAGTTGCAGTCATTTTTCTCCTTCTTAGTAGCTGGTGCAGTGCTGTGTTCCTGATTTTCAGCCTGGGAACAGCACTGATAACACCGATGTTTCTAATTGTTGCTAAGTAATATTTACTCTAAGGACTTTTTGAGTTTCCTGCTCTGCCAGGGAGGAGGGGAAGTCGGCAGGAAGCAGACACAGGACACCTGACCCAAACTAACCAAGGGGGTATTCCATACCACAGGACATCATGCCAAGTATATAAACTGGGGGCCATTACCCAGAAAGGAGAGATCACTGCTGGGTCGGGCTGGGTATTGGTCGGAGGGTGTTGAGCTGTTATATTCTCCTCCCTTGTTATTTCCCTTGTCATTTCCCTTGTCATTATTATTATTGA
The DNA here is from genome assembly GCA_017639245.1 of Myiopsitta monachus. Lineage (NCBI taxonomy): Eukaryota > Metazoa > Chordata > Aves > Psittaciformes > Psittacidae > Myiopsitta > Myiopsitta monachus. The sequence continues at coordinate 48,678,851 of CM029925.1, read as the reverse complement.
TGGTAGCAGCAATGGTTTGTGTTATACCTTAGTTACTGGAGTGTTCTTATCTCAACCTGTGGGAGTTACATTCTTTCTATTCTCCTCACCATCCCTCTGAGTGCGGGGGTGGGGGGGGGGGGAGGAAAAGGGGGTGAGCGAGCGAGCGAATGAGCGAACTACGTGGCTGACTGGACTTAAACCACGACATAAACCCATCTCCTTACCACGGAGCAGGCTTGCACTTGATCTTAGACACTGCTGGCGCCATGTGTGGAGATGAACTTACCTTGGCCACATGTGTCTTTGCCCTCTGAGTGACTTGATGTCAGGAAAAATAACACTGTGAGCATTGTTATGTTAATAACAGTTGAATAAATCTTTTATTTGAGAGGGCTGTGGCTCTTGGATTAGTGTTGGTGACCCTGGCATCAGACACTGAGATTGCACCTCCAGAGAGATCAATACATCTGCGCAGGCAAAATGGAATTCTACTTTGTTTAGAAAAATCATCATTTCATACGTTGATTGTTCACATTGATAGTTCCTTATGCTTCCCAAACACTTTTTACCGTGTGCCTCCAAAGTACTTTGTAAACTTCATGTATTTAACTTCAAAACATGCTCCACCCTTCTTAGCATCTACTTAGTATTTAGCATCTATTTAATATCCTCCCCTGCCTTAATTCTGCATATCATTATGGAAGTTAGGGCACGTGTTACAAAATATGAATTTAACAGTGCACTACTGACAACTGGAATGAACTGCCAGCTGCTAATTATTCAGTAGAAAAGGTCATGGATAATGGTGAAAACTGGATACAACTTAGAGTTTTCCAGCCTGCCTCTGGACAATTTATAAGTGCAGAAATGGCAACATTCATTGTATGATTTATTTGTTGCAAAGTATTTATTTGCTCTGCTCCTATGTTTATAACACCAACCCAACAACATTAGGACCCAGACTTTCTCATGAGATATCCAAAGCATCTTTTTCCAAATCTGGCCAGAAAATACAAGAACAGTTTTTCTTGGGGCATTTTAATATTTCCAGTCTCTGATCCCAGCAGCACAGAAGCACCAGAAAACCAAAAGGGAATTAACAGAAAAGAATATAAAAAAAAATATAAAAAAAGAAATATAAAAAAAGAGTATAAAAAAAGAAAATAAACAGAAAAAAATCCTTTAAAAGCAGCTTTCTCAAACAGAAGTTGCTGGCACCCAGCAATTCCTTCATGAAATCCAGTCTGTGCCTGTGTGCTGTCTTGCAGGACTTCACACTGAAAAGTTATAACATTCTCTTTGGGATCCTGTGAATTTTAAACCTTCAATGAAACCTCAAATCAACCTAAGGTTGAAGTGAAAGCAGTACATTTTTCCTGAGCTGTTTCTCCATTATGGCTGGAAATGAGTAAAATGTATGCTGTTGGGACCCTGCATCACCCCTGTAATTCTTTTAACTACTGGGTCTTAGAATAAAGACCTTTATTCTAAGAAATCTGTGGATACCAAGCACTGTGCTGCCAAACAGAACCTGACCCTGTGTAGCCTTAGTTGTTGGCTAGGTCTATAGACCTTCACCGACCTCTCCTATCATTGAATACTGTGTGAGGACTGTCTGAGCAGTGCTTCTACAAAGTCAAAGCCTTTTCTGCTTTGCACACCACCCCACCAGCGAAGAGGCTGGGGGTCCACAAAGAGTTGGGAGGAGACACAGCCGGGTCAGTTGACCCCAGCAGACCCAAGGGATATTCCACACTCTATAATGTCATGCTCAGCAATATAAAGCTGGGATGGGGGAAGAAGAAGGAAGAGGAGATGTTCGGAGTGATGGGATTTTATCTTTCGAAGTATGCATTATGTATCATTAAGCCCTGCTCTCCTGGAGATGCTGAACACCAGCCTGCCAATGGGAAGTGGTGAATGAATTCCTTGTTTTCCTTTGCTTGTATGTGCACTGCTTTTGCAGTGAGCGCCTGGTTGCATGGAACTGAGCTGCCTGCTGCGGTTAGACCATGACAACTGGCAAAACTGATTCTAGTTCTTTCTCTGCAGACTGGCCTCGTATGTTTTCTTCTCTGTTTTCAGTGGGTGCTTGTTGAAACATTTCAGTCTTCTTTTTCAGCCTATGTGGTGAGTGCAGATGATCCTAGCTCCTCCCTGGCATCCTGCCTTATTTTGTCTTGGAAAGCATAACACTTTTAGGTAACAAATGCTTGGCTGCATAAATGCCACCTATAATGGGAAGTGATCACTGAAATGGAAAGGGAACATTAGCCTGGGCTTTGAGGTTTTAAGTCTGAGAGGGGAGTGGAAGCGTTCTGGCAGCTGTCTCAGGCAGAGCCAAGCTGGGAGGGTTGCCATGGCAATCAGCTTGTTTATCAAGTCAAGGTCCCCATAATGGAACATCAAAAGATGTGATTGAGAGAGCATTGAAAGGAAAATGTATATATCAGTGCATATTAGGTCGCAAGAAAAGTGAGCAAAGAGATTGAACTGTCTCAGTGGCTTATGAATAAATGGGAAGACTGAACCTCTATTTGATTTGAATAAAATAAACAGCAGATTTTTCAGCAGCTCAGTGTCAAGAGGTGATACTGATCAAAATACAGATATTGTGGCACAAGTATAGACTGAGAGGTATTTGGATGTGCAAACTAAACTCATACTCGTTTCACAGGAAGAATTACTCTACGTTGTTTAATGATAGCTTTTCTATTCCTTCCATTTTCACTGAAAGAAAATGTTCAGGCAATCAGAAAGTAGTGTTAATTTTGGCCTTTGTTTAAGTGGAATGAAATAATCATAAAAGCTCTGATGGCTTATTGCAAAAACCAGTACTTGCCTATAAAATCTAGATCACCTTGTGGGATGATCCAATTTTAAGAATAAGAAGATTTTAAGATTTTAAGAATAATAAGAATAAGAAGTTATGGGATAGTAATGGATGCTAAAAACTTTGTTAATTCTTGCACTGTTATTGATACAAGCACAACCTTATCCTATGCAAGCTCCTTTTAACTAGTTTAACTGGTTACAAAGAGTAGCAGGATCAGCCACTAAGCTCAGGTTGGAAGAAAAGCAGGCGATTTGATTGAGAGAAGGGGCAGCTCCAGGTACCACTTGGTATGAGATGTCTACTTGTAGGCACTAATCTTCTTAATCAGGCTTCAAAGGTTAGGCCGCATGTTACTGGAAATACCATTCCCCTCGGATTCATGACAGGTTTGTGCATTTCGCCTGTGACTTCAGATTCAGTAGGTACAAATGAGCAAAATGTGAGTAACAGACAAGAGCTGGAGCCCTTGAACAGGGGGACATAGTCATAGACTCTCACCCTGCCCATGGGCCCTGGGACCCCAGGTATCTCTGCAGACTCTCTGCCTCCCAGTGCAAATGGCCTTCATGAAGCCTACTGACTGGGCATTCGCGCACATTGCTGCTTTAGTTTGCCCTGGAAAGCTTCAGAAAAAGAGAAAGGAGCGTGCATGAAAGAAATTGAAAGCTGACAGTTAAGGTCTGCTATGGCATTAGGGAAGACAGAGAGGTCTGCAGGGGTTAATAATACACACAGCTAAATAAGTCTAAAACATGCACTGAAGCATAATGTTATAACTGAGTAAATTATATGCTTCAAAAGATCCCTGCTTACATATTTTGCCACTGCTGGCTGTGCACCCACTCATGCTGTACTGTGTGTATTTGAGTGACTGGAACAATTCTGGAGGTTAATTACTGGACTAACCAAGGGCCTTGACTCATTTAGAGCTGATGGAGACCACTGTACTCATTCTTCAAATTTATTAAGTAAACACAATTATGCTGGCCATGACGCACGGCTTGACTAATAATACAAGCTTATTGGACTAAAAATACCTGATTTGGCATTGTGTCTCTCAGCCATGGAGAAACTCATGTACTGTAAAATAGGAGCTGATACAGGAGGGAAAGAAATGCCCACCAACTAGACATTCCTTCTGATGACTTTCTTTTAAATTATGTTGCATAACTAGAAACTGCAGAAATATATGACATCATCTTTCTTGGAAGCTTGGGATATGTTTGCAGATCGCTCTTGCTATGTGGATTTCTGATTGACAAGGGGTCAATAAGTGTGATAAATGTACATCATTGAGGTCTTTGAGATGGTGTCTGAACCAGCTGCCAGTGAACTTCCACCATAGTTTTCAGGGAAAAAGACCTGTGAATATCTGGAGAAGAATGTCTCCAAGCCACCCAAGAAGCACAATGCAACCTACTGATCTAACGTCTGTTTATCAGCCTTTGCAAAGACTGGCATATATGCAGTTGGTCTAACTGCATGTCAAGGGGCCACTCCCTTACAAATCCACAGTTCTTCTCACCAGCTCACCTTCTCTTCAAGCCAGTGTCACTGCTTCATCTTCTTGCTTTTCACTGCACATTGTTGCACCCTGCACAACTGTTCTTATTCAAATAGTTTCTCCAGGAGAAACTTTCTTTCCCTAAAGTGAATATCTATCTTTTTAAGTATTCATTCTGAGAGACACACACAAAATCTCAAACCTGTAAACAGATATGAAGGCAGGACAATGAACGTATCATTTCCAAGGTAGGTGAATTTACAATTTGACAGCCTTTTTCACTTCTCAAGTAATAATAATTATATCTTCAAAAAATGTGATTATGTTCCTGAATCAGCACTAACTTAGGTGTGCAGTTATGGGCATTTCTGCTTAACGGAGCCCTTAGTTATATGATTAAAGCCTACTAAAGCCCATTTGTAAAAGTTTACCTGAAGTGGCACTTAATTCATTCCTGCTTTAACAGGCCCTCTACAAAGCCTATCTAAATATGAAATAATGAAGCAGGAAGCATCATCCATAACACCAGAATGATGCCATTTATAAACAGGGGTAGTCCTGAGCACCACCTACTTTTAGAATAGCTTTTCTGCTTGGTCAACTGGGGCCTTATCCTGGCTGCCCTGTAGGAGAATTGGCTTGCGAACACCTTTGACATTAAATATCTCAGCCTCAGGTACCATTCTGGCTGTGAACATTACGGCAATAGAGGTGTAGTACCAGCTTTTGGGCACCCCATCATGTGCCATACAGGCCCCTGGCAGCAATTGCAGCACTTGAGTGCCAGCTGCGGGGATGCTTGTGGGGACATCCATCCCACAAGTAGGGATGTGGCCGGCGCAGGTTTCACCAACCTTTCCTGTTACTGTTAGGCTCTCATCCTGATCTTTGCCTCCCACTGCTAGCTCTCTGTGACTACGTTTGCAATGTCCCTGTGCTTCGGCTTTGCTTTTGGTTGGAAAAGTTGAATGGGACAGCCTGGGTGTCAGGAAGCTGCCCAGTTTATTTATTTTCAAGAGGGAATTTTGGGACCTGATTGCAGAGCTAATGTAGGAATACTTGAACTAAGAAGCTTGAGAAGTGCTGATTCAGAGTAATAAGTTTCAAAAAGGAAAAGGAAAAGGAAAAGGAAAAGGAAAAGGAAAAGGAAAAGGAAAAGGAAAAGGAAAAGAAAAAGGAAAAGAAAAGAAAAGAAAAGGAAAAGGAAAGGAAAAGGAAAGGAAGAAAAGAAAAGAAAAGAAAAGAAAAGAAAAGAGAAGAGAAAAGAAAAGAAAAGAAAAGAAAAGAAAAGAAAAGAAAAGAAAAGAAAAGAAAAGAAAAGAAGAAAAAAGGAGAAAAGCAAAGAAAAAAGAAAAGAGAAAAGAGAAAAGAAAAGAAAAGAAAAGAAAAGGAAAAAAAGAAAAGGAAAAGCCTTTGAGGCATGGACAGGCTTTATGATGATCCTTTTAGACTTTGATTGTGTGGGTGTTTCATATAGCGGGATTTGGCAGTAAAGCCAGCCCTGCTTTATTTACAATATCTTAATCTTCTGGAAGACCTGGTCCAATTTAGCAATAGAAAAGGCAACGCAATTTTGACAATTGTTTAAAGAAAGAAGAAAAGGGGAATGGATAAAAGGTTTAAAGCACTTGTTTGCTCTATATAGGTTTATTTTTATGTGGTTCTGTGATCACATGACTGCTCTGCCAAACAGACCCTGGTCACTGCTATAATTCCCCTTTTTTGAGAACTGATATGAATGAAAGTTTCAGTCATTTGCTGGAGTGAAAAAGAATTTTTTCTCTCTAAGTAGAAGCCAAACTGCAGCATGCCAAGGAGAAAGTCAAGGAGAAAATAACATTCAAAACACCTAGCTGTCCTTGTGTGACACTGGTGAGAGCTGAGATCATCTGTCACTTCAATAAATTTTTGCATGTCTTCACTGGCTATGGACCACCACTGGCCTAGGGAGCTGCACTTGCTTCCCAAACTTAGTAGATGTTTCCTGCCTCTATCTCCATGAATTATTTTCCCTGAGCCTGAGTTATTCCCCCACATCCTGTGAAGACTTAGGGATGCTATGGCTGAACTATCCTAACGATTCAGTTTTGCTATAATTTACAATCCTAATTAGATCCCTCTTTGCATTATGAATGATTTTCTAATTGTGGGATGGCCTGCTATGCTTTTCAACGGATTTCTGTCTCATTCAGCGAACCTGATAAGTCCTGCTCTGGGGGAGGGGGGTGGGGTGGGGGGTGGAGTCCTCCTGACTATTTCCAGTCCTCAGATGGCCTCTGAGTTTGTGAGTCTGAGTACAAACCTTGTGCCCAGAGTGCACATTAAGGGAAAGATTTAGATATATATCAACCCCTTCTTATGTCCTGATTTCCCCAGTAAATAAACCCTGGCACACAACAGAGAAGGAAACCACTGTATTCTCCCCAAAAAAGTGCCCAGCCTGGATACTGAGGCAATCAGGGGTTTTGACTGTTTCTGCAAGTAAGGCAAAGCACAGCTTACATGACCTCCATCTTTCCCTGTTGTGGTTGTTGGGAGGAAATTCTCACAGCAAATGCAGTAGTGACCTGGAGAAGGTGGTAGATGGGTCATCATGGCCGAATCAGTGTAATGTTGCTTTTGCGCAGCAGCAGGGCCTCTGTGTGATGCTGGGCAGGGAGATACTAACATTGTGTTTTCCATATCCTGCCTATGCATGATGCAAACTGGGGAGTCTGCTAAAAAAACGGGGGAGAGAAGTCAGCCACCAGGCTCAAAGCCATTAAAGTGCCACAAAACCTAGTGTCCCATACCAAATTGGGACTTTCAAATGAAACACCCAGCACTGCTGGACATTTTGGATGTAGTATCTCTCTGTTTCAGATGCCATCTCCATGCGAAGTAACATGATACTGCACCATTTCTCAAAATTTCTTGTGTACATCAATAAATAAGTTTTTGCAAACCATTCAAACACTGCGTGATGAATGCTTTAAAGAATTTATGATTAATGTTGTCTTCAGATTAAATCTTCAGTGTACATAAATAAGGTCTGGGGCTTTACACAGAAAAATGAAAGCGAAATGCTGAACAGGTGCTTCTAGGAGAAGCAGATCCCTACTCTGCACCGCAGGTGGTGAGGGTGCTCAGAGGTAGACTGTGTAGGCATGAAATTAGACCATGACATGTGCTTTGCCCACACAGTACTGAATTAAGTTTGCACAGACCTCTTTCTATTGTTGTTGTTTAGATTGGGTTTTTTATTGTTTTTATTGTTTTGAGTCTGCAACTTTTCAACCTTGTAATTCATTTCATGTGTGTGTTTTTTTCATGTCCTTCATGTACCAAGACAGAGACAGAACTCAAAGAGCTAATCTATTTATGCCTGGGTACACAAAGTACATTTAAAAAGGAAGAAAACAACCATCTTACATAAATAACTACAACAAATGCTGGAATTCGCATGGCTGGTAGTGACATGCTAGTGCAGCTGTGTCATGAATACTATGGGGGACATGGTCCTGGTTAAGGAGTATCAATAAAATACTCTTTCCCAGATCATGTTGCATAACATCTGCATCCAAACTCCTGCCTGCAACCCCTTGTACCTGTGGGAATCCGTGGGATTATATCAGCATCCTGTATTCCTGGGCAAGGAGCAACAACTGTGCCATCTGTTGACTTTTTGAAGAAGGAGTGACAATCCAGCTTTCCCCTCTATCTTGTCTGTTTTTGGGGGCTAACATGGTACTCTGTCTTTCTTCCTGCTGTTGGCAGTTTGATTTCAAATTAGTGTGAACACAAGCCTCATGGATGCCAGCAGCATTAAATTGCTGCCCCATGCTTTCTGGCTCAGCTCAGGTGTCTCAGAAAGCCTGCAGCAAGTGCTTCCCAAGCACAACAGGCACGGTCACCCAGGAGCTGTCATCAGCCCTGCATCTCCACAGTTTCAGTGCTGTGTGACAGCTGATAGGGAGTGCTGCTCCTGTGGGCATGGCAACGGAGTTGGTGCTGCTGGTGGGAAGTCCCAGGGAAGAAACACGGAATATCTCAGGCCTCTGTGAAGCATGGTCTGGGCTAGTGATGAATTAGCAAGCAGGAGCCAGTAAACTTCTAACCCTGAGATTTAGCATTCATCCTCAAGGCTAAATGAGGTGAGGATGCAATCCAGCTGAAGCTTAGGTGTCTTCTGTCCTGGCTTCCTTCACTGAGGTACGTGTAAAATGAGTGGTCAAATAATCCACTGGTGTCCTAGCCTCAGAGATGCTCCACAGGGTAGCAAACTGAGCACCACACTTGCTGAAGGCTTCAGGCATTTTTCCGCACTAAAGCTTCTGCTATAGCACTTCCTGGGACACCAAACCCAGAATTAGTGATGCTGGATTTTGTTCTTTCATCTGCCTCTCCTGCCACATGCCCTGTCTTGCTGCACCTTTTTGCTGTGGAGGGAATTCAGTTTATACTAAATTACCACTAGGCCAATCAGAGCTTGTCAGTTCAGGTAAAAAAAACCCAATCCCATCTAAATTTCTTCATGTATGTTTTTCTTGCATATACATGACTATAGTAATCCTGATGATATACCACATCTGGTAGCTAGGCCATTAAGGAAGTGCTGGCCTGACTGCAGTTCTGGGTACCTATGGGGCCATATTCCAGCAAGAGATACAAATCTATGACAGTGCCGCTGGTTTTTCACTTCAGGAAAGCTAAACTGGGGGTACTGTACTGGCACTGCTGTGGCCTGAATATACTGGAAATGCAGTTCACAGACAGTCTGATAACCCACTCCCACACCTACCAGGTTATCGTTCACTGACAGCTGCATCATGTCCCAAACATGCTCCCAACGAAGTCAATGATACTTTGTCTTTGACCTTGAATCACAGCAAACTCAGAACTTTGTAGCCTAAATAAAATTGGTGCATTTGGCAAAGATTTTATTTAAAAAAAACAAATCTCCTTAGCTCCTTTAAAGTCTAACACTGCTGACTTTCAGACTTACTACTTTTTTCCTACAACCCATGCTTTGCCTCCTGACAAAATCAATATCCTAAAAATAAAAAAAATAAGCATACAGTCTGAGCATCTAAATTGAAAAGCAGCAGTTGGCAGAGCCATGCATCTTTAATCTGGATATAGTCAGCCAGACAGAGCAAAGCTTGTCAGGACCCTTCAGGCAAAGCATTCAACAAACTTACTGCACTGCACTTAAGAAGTCAGGCCAGTACTTTCCCTTTTGCATAAGGTGTAAAAGAGCCACAAGGCAGGAATGCTTCCAGACACCCCTCCCACAGCTCCCCCCAGTCTCTCTCCTGGATAATGGAGGAAGACACTGTTGGCTGTTGCCTGAGGCTTATTGTGTCAACACAAAGGAGGGCACCAGGGTCAGTGGTGGGATGAGGTGAGGTGAAGCTGGAAAAGCAGGCTGCAGGTGCAAACACCTGCGCCAGTTTCATTGAGATCCTTGCATGGTTTCAGCCCCTCTCTGAGAAGAAATGCATTTCCAAAGGAGGGTCCTGTTTCCATAGAGCATGTTTGCTTTTCATTTGGGGAGAACCATATGGGGAGTAGTCAGGGATGATGCCTTGAGCATCATCTTGTTGAGATGAAGAGCATCTGCTCTTCTTGTTTCATCTATAGCATTCTTAGTGCTGCCAGTCAAGAACTGCACAAATATGTAACAGAAAGGTGCTTCCAGCTTCTCAGTTCCTCTCCCCTCCCATTACCAGAGAATTTTAACTATGACCCTTTTCTGTGAATAGCTATTTCAAGAAAAGATATTATAACGGGAGGCAGTAGAAAAAATGTGTGTTATACAACACTCAGGGGCCTAAAACCTATCTGAATGCAGACATCACAGTGATGGACAATTAATAAGTCAGTGAGCAGAGCTTGTAGGAATTTGACACCAATCTGTTTGCTTCCTTGGGCTTCTCATTGAGTTTTCAGTGCACAGTTTAGCTAAGATACAATGGCTGTTTTGCACAGAAATATTTATCAGTGCAAGAGGTAAGTCTGAGCTGTCCTGAGATCTCAGCTGAGGTCCTCCCATGACATATTGGAGATGGGTCTGAGCTTTGCAAAACTATGAATATTTTCAGGAAGGATTTTGAAGGCAGAAAATATTAGCACTTCAGTGGGAAGGAATCTTGTGCATGGAGCTAGCAGGGAATGAGTGACAAAACCAAGAGGAAAATGCTTTTTCTTGCACAGAAATAAATATTTCCTAGCAGACCCTGGATAGTGGCTCAGAAAGTAGATGAGATTTGTTTGTCCTTTTAACATGTTCATGGCTGTGTAACTGTGTGGTGCCTGCACTAGCTGCTCTGGCAACCCTCGCATTAGTCTCTAAAAATGTTTTCATAATGAGATTTTTGTGTTTGCTGCTTTTGGCCTGATGAAGCTATAATGCTAGAGAAGTTCAAAGGTGCTGAACCCTGGTTCTTCTTATGTTTTTCTGTAAATGGATGCAAATACCAGCTGTCAGTTACAGCTTATGCAAAATAACCCCTTCCGAACAACAAGTATAAACACTTGTCAAACAGCTGCATGAAGATGGAAAACAGAAGAGAATGACAACCAGAAAGATGGGGCGGCAAGGACAGTATAAACACAAAAAATATCTGGATAGATCGGAAAAAAATGGCATGCTTTGTGTGCCTTGTTGCTGTAAGTGCTGTATGCTATAGACAAGAGTGCTTGCTTTCCCCTTCTCATCTTTGGCACTGCTGCTCAGATAGGTCCTGCCCTCCTGTCCCACCTCTGCAGCTCAGTGAAAGTGATTTGTAAGTGTCTTGAGGCATCTAATTTTTCAAGCCTCAAATTCAATTTAGTTTCCAAATGTTCTTCATAAAATTTGAGATTTCATGTTTAAAGATGCTTATTCAACTGTAAAGACCAATGCTTCAGTTTTTCAAAAAGGCTCAATGAATTTAGAGTGGTTGTCGAGGGGGCTTTATATTTAAAAGAAAATATCAAATATTTACACACATTTTGAAGTTGTTTGACTTTTTATTCTAATTAAGAAATGCAATGAAAATACAGCTTTCTTGAGCAAAATTACTGACCTATTCTGCACATGTTCTGTTTTCTGGCAACAAACAGCCTTGTGGGATCATGGGGGAAATTTGGTCTTTTCCTCTGCCTTACTCTATTCGTCCTGGCTAGAACCTACTATACAGTGTAGAATAATATTTTATTTTTTATTCTCTTTCTTCCCTCTTCAGTCTTGCAGTATACAGCCTCACAGTGCTCCCACTCTTATCAGTCTTTCTGCTTTATCTGCATTTCTGCAAATGAATCTTTTTTTTGCATCTGTTTTTATGAAAAGGAAAAAACAAAGGAAAACAAATGAGCTCTGAAATGTCAAGGAGGCTGTTAAACAACAGTCTTGAAAACGGCGCCTTAATTGCATCACTAATGGGAGTTTTTATCTAATTTAGAAGCAACAAAGCAGATAATTTTTTTGGTTGTTGTTTCTATTAAACACTGCCTGAGAAGTGGAGAAATGAAAAGGAGTCACAAAATGAATTTTTACAAGGGCTGGGGGTCTTGTTGCCAGAGAGAGAGAGATGTGTGTGCTTGGGGACCTGGCTGCCTGTCTTACTTGCCATTGGAATCCTGGATGTCTACAAAACCCAGTGGAAGGCTTTAGCAGCCATGGAGAAGGGTGCTGGACATTGAAGAGATTGAGAGATGGGTATGCATCGAAGCCATCTACTTGCAGGATGGTGCAATACAAGGTGTAGAGAACTGTAAGTATCAAACTTTTGGTGTTTGCAGAGCCTGTTTTTATAAAAGTTTTATTGCTTGACACTGCCTACCTGGAGTAGCTGATGTAAGCAGTTGCAGTATAAACTTTATTTTTTTTAAACTTTAATGAAACCTTGTACCATAAATTGAAGCACACAAAAAAACACTCTGTACTTAGAAAACCTGTGAACTCCTGTGTCAGGCTTACTGCCCATGTGAAGGCTGAATAGCACATATACGTGGGGGCCTGAAATGTCTGTCAAACATTGCAATTACTGACTCTAGGATGCACTGGGGGTGCTGTCCCTCTGCAATTCCATTTCAAAATACATGCACCAACAGTCAACATTTCTCCCATGAGAGTGGATAAGCATGTGAAAATTGATCTGTACTTGTCCAGTAAGACTTGCCCTTCCATCTCAAGAAAACCTTTACAGATTCAATCAATTCCACAACAACCAGCAAGCTGACATTAAAACTAGAGAAACAATGGCATTGCACAGCCAGAATTTAATAATGTGGTCCTTCAGGAAAGAAAGTGAGATGGGATTCCTACCTCAGTGTTCTGTGCTCCTTTGAGAAAGAGGCATGCTATTCTGGGGGTCTTTTTGGCTATAGGAATGGGAAATAAGGGAGCCCTCTCGTCTAGTAGGTTAACACCATTGTGCCAAATGCATTAGCAGTCGGGCCTTGGAAAGGATATGGCACTTTACCAGTAGCAATTTTTGTTCCCTTGTAGGGGTACAAATCACCACATGTAGTGCTAGGGCTTAAGACTTAACTGCGTTTGCTTCTTCTTGACCTACTAAAAGAAAAGCCATATGGTTTTATTTCTGTTGGACATGATTTCTGTTTGAAAGTAGATACCACAACAAATTGGTGTGGAGGTTTAGAACTTATTTGCAATACTGTTTATGAGCGCTTGTGGTGAGCAAATGAAACAAATGTTAGCCTAAATTGTACTGGGAGAATACGAAGGATCAACTCTGCAAACAAAACAGGCTCTGATCTTTTTAGCTGTACAAATACACACAAAGCACGCTCAGAGAATAACAAATGTCTCCTTTTTCAGCAGCTTCTTTCACTCCCTGAAGCTCCCCCTAGAAACTGTGTACCCAAACAGAGATCCCACGGGGCACCTCTTTGGCTATGTAAACTAACTGCAAGTTGTATGTACAGCACCCTTCCCAGCAGCCTGTCTTGCAGATGCTGCGCAATTATCCCAAATTAGATATAATTGCAAATTGAGTAATTGAGTAGCAATTGAGTAGCAAATGCTGCTCAATTGTCTAAGCAAAGGAGGACAGACTACCCAGTGAACTGGCTGTGGAGCATAGCCTGGCAGAGCACAACTCCCTGTGTGAGGAGGTGGTGCAGATAATATTATTCTTTGTGGAAAAGCCTAGGAGCTTTCAGTGATAATAAATAGGTAAGAAAACTCAGAATTTGTGTCTCATGTAAAAGACCTCTGTGCCAACAGTGGACCCTGGTTTGTAATGGTAGAGTGGGAAGATGTTTTGCTATAGACTGGTAGTAACATTGTTTACCTTTTCACCTGTACCCCTTCCCAAGCCAGTGTGTTTATTTTCCTGAGAAATACTCTGGCTGCTGTCAGTAGAACAGGCTAAGCAGAATTTTGCAATAATTAATAAAACTAACTGGGCAAATTAATTTTATAAAAAAAAAAAAATCCTGATTGGGATAAAAAGTCTCAGCATTGACGGTCTTCTCAGGGGAATTCTGTGCAATTACCTTTTGATATCCCTCACATTTTCCAGAAGCAGAAATACTGCAGTGATTCCTGAAATAGACACTGCTGTGCCAGCTCCCTCCATGCAGCCTGTCTCCACAGCACCTTCCAGATGTGCTGCTGCGGGTCTACAGCTCCCGAAGCTTTCAGGCATCACTGCTGTGCATCATGTCCTATTGCTGTATCACAGAGGGGTCACTTGGTATTAGACAGTGGCCTGGGCTGTGGGACTGGGATTTAGGGGTGGTTTTCAAACATATTCCTGGAGCTGAGCATTATGGATGGTGATTTTGGGGCAATCGCTGACATTTTTGGTAGATCTGTCATTACAGCTCTGAGGATCAGAAAAGGGCTGCTCTGGAGACCGTGAATACAACAGAGTTATGGCATGGAGAGATCTGCTGCTGGAGGGCACATCTCTGCAGCAGCAGGTTAGCTTCCTTCCAAAGATGGTGATGAGGCATGGTGACCTATGTAGGCTGAAGTTTTGGCTCAGGCTTGCATAGGCTCTTGAGGCTCCTGTAGCAAACACAGACACATTTTCCTGTTAGTGAAATGAGCAGTTTTGGGATTTAATGAGATGTGCTGTTTGGGGGCTTGTGGCTAGCAATGTCCCCTCTTCCATTTTCTTTTTAATTTTCATTTTTAGTGAGATAAAACAGTATAAATTAAAATAATAGCAGAGGTGTTGAGGGAAAAAAGAAGGAATACTTAATTGTGATGTGAACAAAATTACATGTAACTTTAAATGAAAATTACTATTTGAGGAAAACAAAATGTCCTGGAGACTGTTTTCTAAAAATGAATTTCTATTCTTTCCTTCAAAAAATGTCTCCAGGATTGTGGAGAGAATTCTGGAGAAGTCTGGCTTTACTGAAGATATATACAAATATTGCCCCCAAAGAGTAAAGAAAACTATGAGACTTTTTAGGTCACTTTCTATGATCCTCCCTCCTCTCTCTAGCACCTTTTATGTTCTCCCACCTTTGCTGTTCTGGTGATGCTGTCCTCATCACTCATTCATAACACAGCTATCGAAGTACCTCCACTCTTTTACTACTCTCCCTATGAACAGGCATTGCTTCTTTCTCACCCATATGGTAGCACTGCCCAGAGCTGCCACCATGTGCTGGGGCTGACAGTGCACAGATCCCTGGAGAGGAACTCCTATTTCCCAAGAGAGAGTTCATCAAACACTCTGACCTGGGTTCACCAGTAGCAATCATTTTTCTCCTTCTTAGTAGCTGGTGCAGTGCTGTGTTTTTGACTTTCAGCCTGGGAAGAACGCTGATAACACTGACGTTTTTAGTTGTTGCTAAGTAATGTTTTCTCTGACCAAGAACTTTTGTAGTTTTGTGCTCTGCCAGGAAGGAGGGGAAGTTGTGAGGAAGCAGAGACAGGACACCTGACCCAAACTAACTAAAAGGGTATTCCATGCCACAGCACGTCATGCCCAGTATATAAATTGGGGGCAGTTACCTGGAAGGGATAGATCGCTGCTCAGATCAGGCTGGGTATTGGTCGGTGGGTGTTGAGCAGTTGTATTCTTTTCCCTTGTTATTTCCCTTATCATTTTGATTATTGGTGGCAGCAGCAGCAGTGGTTTGTGTTATACCTTAGTTACTGGACTGTTCCTATCTCAACCCATGGGAGTTACATTCTTTTGATTCCCCTCCCCATCCCTCTGGGAATGGGGGAGGAAAGTGTGCGTGTGGGGGGTGGGGTGTGTCAGGGAAGTGAGCAAGCGGCTGCATGCTTCTGAGTTACAGGCTGGGCTTAAACCATGACACTCTCCTTTAGTGTTTCTCTGCCCTGATTTCAAGAAAAACAAGCTATGGGTGAGGGGTGAATGCCGCTTACCAGCCTAAGGCCATTGCCTCCCTGCTTCCTCAGGCACACCTTCCTATTCTCTCCTCCACCCCCCCATGCTCTCTTATAGCTTCCCATTTCAATGCAATGGTTAGTTCTCTTCTGTGTGTGTGTGTGCAGGATTTTAACCTCAGTGTTGTCTCTGTTACGGTACACACAAATAACAATAATGTTTTTAATGGGCTGCCTGGACTGAAAGCAATTTGGATCCTGTGTAGAACAGTCTTCAACAGCCTCTGTCAAGCAGGAGGGCTCAGCCTACAGAAGTGTTTACATCAGAAATGCTGTTAGAAAGGAAGTGGCAAGAGTCTCTTGGAGCTAATAATAATAAAGTTACAGAACCAAAGCAGAGGAGATAGAAGTCATTAGGAATGATGAGAGTTATTTAGGTAGAATAAGAAGGTATTTTAGAGAAGCTGGATAGATAATTGAGGGGAATGCTGATGAAAAAATGTATCTACACAAATAGGCTTATGATTAAAGGCTGAATTAGTGAATATAGTTAAGAGGATTAAAAATAAAAAAATAAGCTAAATAGTCGAGGTAGGAAGAGTACAGTGGCTTTAAGCAGGTTGTTTATCGGCCTGCAACTTCTGCTTTTCAGAGAAAGAGCACAGAAGAGCTGGTTAAGCAGCAAGCCCTGCAGCACATGAAGATTGCAGGTTCTGAGCATCTCTTGAGGACTTTTCCCAAGGTCATAGTCAGCGGTGAGGCTGTGTCTGAAGTACAGGGCAACCTCCTTGTGCAAGGGATGCTTCTCCAGGTTTTGGAGGTGGAATTCCCTCTTTACAGGGCCTGTTAATATGCTGCTGCTGCAAGTTGCACCTCTGTAAGTGGTATTTCAACAGAGAAGTGGCCTATAACAAAGATGGACAGGGACTTTTTACAAGGTCAAGTAGTGGCAGGACAAGGGAAATGGGTTTAAATTGACATAGAGGAGATGTAGATTAGATATTAGAAAAAAATTCTTCACCGTGAGAGTGCTGAGGCACTGCACAGGTTGCCCAGAGAAGCTGTGGCTGCCCCATTCCTGGCAGTGTTCAAGGCCAGATTGGACAGGGTTTGGATCAACCTGAGCTGTCCCTGCCCACGGAAGGGGGGTTGGAGCTAGATGATCTTTAAGGTGCCTTCCAACCCAAATCTTTCTATGATTCTATGATATGACACCTATTTTTAATCATGAGTATTGGCAGTTATTGTCATCCTTTTTTTCCAGATAGATACTATGGGCACTTACGATACTTGAGCATGTAAAGTTGGCACCTCTGCCTTGTAACAAGCAGGAGGTTATTGGCAAATTATGGAGAAAAGTACATTACAGGAAAATCTGCAACTGGGGCAAGACCCATGGCAATAAGGTCTGGACGCAACTTCAGTTACTGAACAATTTTTTTTCTCTTTCTTTTGTACTTGTCTCTACTAGAATTATGCTGCTGGCATTATTAAGTGGACTTTTGACAGTCCTTTGGAGCATCTAGGTCCCAGTCCTCTGGCAGCACTTATTTATCATGATTTAAGCTCTTTTTCCTGTAGAAGCGAGGTGATTTCCAGGTAGGGAACAGCCTGACAGAGTCATTGCCATGACTGCAACCCTTAAACCCTGCAGTGCTCATATGTTACAGAAATTTCACGTGACTGGATGGAAAAAGAAGATGCAAACCCATCTCTTAAACAAAATGCAAAACTGGCAAAAGTTGGAATAATTTTATTCATACCTGTTGGACTCAGGGTCCAAGCCATTTCTAGGACAGTTACCAGCAAGGAAACATCTAGGTTTTTATACATGTGATCTCTACGTACCACATGCTTGTACAACCTTTATGACTGTTTGATCCTTGTGTTAATTAAGAGTATTTTGTGGTACAATAAGGGAAAAATGGTTTTCCACTCCAAAGTAACCTTAAATGTTCACCTGAAAAAAAAACTGCAATGTTTTTAATTGTCCAGACTTCCTAAGAAAAGCAATGGTGGTTTCCGTCCTGTTATGGGAAATATATGAGGGTATAACACATTTCAGTGTTATACATTCCCTCTCTTTTGGGGATATTTCAGACCAGGACAGATGGTGTAATCTTCCAGACCTGCTTCTCTATCCCCACCTCTGTTGCAACCCACACACACTGTAGTCTGTAGCCATAAAGCACAAAGGAAAAATGCTGATCTTGGAGTCCTTCTGGCTGCTGCCTCCATTGTCTATGGGATGTCTGTGATGTGGCTGCTTTTTCTGAGGCAACCAGGCTGAATATGTGTTTCCCTTTGCCCCTGAGCAGCAGTCAAAGGGCCCTGGTTTTTAACAGGGCTAAAATGGTTTGGTCGTGATCCCACTATCTCTGCATGCTGACCTCTTCTTAACCTCTTTCTGGATGCAGTATCTCATGGGAAAGACTTCCTGATTTCCCCTCTAATTATGCAATATAAATTAATGCAAATCAGTCTGAAGATGTCTTTCCCCTTCCTCATTCCAGAGGTACTCTTCCTCTTGCTTTTTTTCTCAAGCTTTTTCTCTCTAAGTGCACTGAGGTGCTCCTTTACCCATCCACACACACCTGTCATGTCTGTCTTTCAACCAGGGGATTTTAGAGGGATTAAGCATGTGGACAATAGTATAGGTATTCCATTCCCTCCAGAGCCCTAAAAAGCACTATCTTCTGGTATTTTCATACACTTCTCAGTGCCTGCTTGGAATGTCTTATCTGGAGAGACATTTTGGAAAGAGGATCAGCACCTTTGTGTAGCTACTGGCCAGGCAGTGAGTCAGAGCTGAAGCTGGGATGCTGTAAGTGGAGTTGCAGTCACCAGTGATACTCTCTGCAGATGGACAAGCCAACCTAGATAAAGGGGAGCAAAGACATTCCCTCCTACCCAGAGCCAAAATAAAAAGAAAACTCAAGGTGGTGGGTTTTTTTTTTTGGTGCATTTTGTGTTTTTGTTTTGTTTTTTTTTTTTTAAGGGCTTTTTAGCATTTTAATAAATTTACTTTTCCTTTTATTTTATTCTTACCTGACCAGGAGGGCAGGTGCAGGAGGTTTGTGCAGACAAGAAGTGTCCAGACTTTTACTCTGCCCTAATGGGAATTGTCATAGAAGCTGAACACCCAGCTGCTGAATGCAAAGCACTTCTGTACCTGCTAATCTTTTTTGTTATTGAACCTCTCAGTATTTGTCCATTCCTTTCACTTTGGTTTACGATGTTGCTGTCTTTCTTTCTTGTAATAGCACACCTGTTTAGTAATATTTTCCCATAGGTCATCATAGACAGCAATTATTCTGGGATCCTCCTCCCTGTAGTTCACTTCCTGCTTTTATAAGAAAGTACAAATTTAGAAGAAATTCTTTGGGGGCTGGTGATAGCTGAAAGATCCTGCATAGGGCAAGAACATCTGGAAAGACTCAGCATGTAGGAACACCAACCCTATCAATCTCCTGTCACATTGCTTGTCCTGTGGTAGAAATTGAGTCTTGATTTACACACAAGGAAAAAGAGCTTTACTCCAGCTACTGCACTGATTTCCTGTAGTGACCAACGTGTGCCCTCCATTGTCTTGACTCTATCGCATCTCACCTTCACCTCCCTCCAACCTAATTCACTCTTCTTCTGTTAAAGCCTCTCTCTTACTACTGTGCCAGAACATTTCTTCTAAGTCTTTTGTTCTTTGAGCAGCAGTCACAACAGGCTTTGCTCCCACTCCCTGACTTCCTCCTGTAACCCTGTAACTTTGCTGCCTCTCTCTGTGCTTTGCAGCCTTGCCTATTTTCTGGGTTCAGCAGTAACAGTCATTTTTCTCCTTCTTGGTAGCTGGTGCAGAACTGTGTTTTTGACTTTCAGCCTGGGAACAGCGCTGATAACACCAGTGTTTTCACTTACTGCTTGGGAATGTTTTGGTCTGACCAAGGACTTTCTGAATCTCATGCTCTGCCAGGGAGGAGGGGAAGCTGGGAGGAAGCGGAGACAGGACACCTGACCCAAACTGACCAAAGAGGTTATTCCATACCACAGCACGTCATGCCCAGGATGAAAAAAAATGAGGGACAGAGACCTGGAAGGGGGTGGGGATGGGGGGTGGGTGTTTGCTGCAGGGTCGGGCTATGTATTGCGTAGTGAGCAGTTATATTCTGTTTCCTTGTATTTCCCTTGTCATTATTATTATTGGTGGCAGCAGTAGTGATTTGTGTTATACCTTAGTTACTAAACTGCTCTTACCTCAATCTGTGGGAGTTGCATTCTTTTGATTCTCCTTCCCATCCCTCTAGGAGCAGGGGAAAGAAAGAGGGGGGAGTGAGTGAGCAAAGTGCGTGGCTGAGAGGCTTAAACCACAACACCTACGATGTGCATTTGGGCTGCTCTGTGCAGTGTGGCATAGCTCAGCTCCTGTTGCCTTCTCTAGGAGCCCTTTAGAGGTGCTATGTAATTGTTTGAACCATGAAAATAATTGGTTTCAACAAAACCAAACCAAACCAAAAAAACACCAAAAAAAAACCCCACCCCACTTTCTATTTTTACTGCTTCCAGAAAAGAGCAAAGAAATGGAAACCCAGGAAAGTTCTTGGGTAAATCTTGGGGTTATTTTGTGAGTGGAGTGTAGAATCAACCTCTCAGCTTCCAGTGGACAAAACATATACAGCAGCACTGTAGCTGTAAAGGTCACAAAGGGTGAGAGGAACATGCCTTTCTTCTCATCATCCCTCCAGATTCTGCAGATCTCTTTATCGGATTTTATTACTATTTTTTTTTGTAACAAATGGAGGTCACTCTGCTGGGTGTTGTATAACTCAAAGGCTGAGGCTGCCTGCCAAACTTTGTGTCCAGTGGTGGTACAAGACCTGCTGCTGGTGCAACATCCCACATTTGCAAGGTCCTCCTTGGGCTGGTTAACAAGCACCTATTTCTTCCAGAAGTGAAAGATCATGATCTCAACCTCAGCACCCAGCTGCTGCATTGTTGCTGTAGCAATAGTGCTATTTTAACTGGAAAGAGGTGATGTTTCCCAGGGATTCATTGAGCAAGAAAGACTCGGAGTGTGTAATATCTGAAGAGAGCAATGCATTCAGCAGAAAGGCACTCTCCTTCCTTTTCGGAGAGTGAAAGAGAAGAATAATATGATCTAATAGAAACTGTTATTCTTTGTCCCTATGTACCTTGCTTCTCCAACACAAAAACTGACCAGAACAACCTAGTTTGGCCAGGATGTAGGTTTAACTACTGTTGAATCATTTCCAGTTAGACAACAGGCAATTTGAAGTGTTGGAGGGAGCGGGAAAGAGTTGGGAATAGCTGTTTACCCAGTCCTGGTGCTGCCAAAATTTATTAGCTTTTTTCTCCTGCCACCATTGCACAGATCTGTACTTGTTCACATGTTTAAATGTGCAGGCATGACTGCTTGAGCCAAGGGGTGCTCAGACATCTGTCTGTTTAATTACAAGCACAGTTGCAGTGTTAAATATTCAGGCAAACAATTCCTGCAGCTTTTGCTTCTTTTCAAAGTGTGACCCAGTGAAGCCCTGCATGCTGTTTGAACTGCACTGACAGCCTTGGTGTTTCAAAAATCTGTTTCAAAGGCCAGGCTGTCATGTCTTATACACCACAGCTAAAATTCAAGCAGCCTCCTCTTCACAGTCCTCAGCCTGCATCTGAGGAATTCACCCACAGCCTTGCTCCCTCTTCATCATGTCACCTGCTTGAAAGGCTGAGACCTGGAATGGGCAGAGGGTGGCTGAGCAAGTTCTTCACTTTTCTCATCATGCAATGTCATCCCAGGGAGGATGTGGCCCCATCTATCACTTATTACATATGGGCTGGAAAAAAGGAGAAATGCCTGATTAGTTTGTTGTTTAGGAAGAACCTGGGTCTTGTAATTAAGGAAGCAACTAGCGACAGAGCGCTCCTGCCACTTAGCTTTGACGCAGATGTCCAGACTGCATTGGACAAGTCACTCCACCTCCAGGGGAGTCTGGCCTCAAGCTTTTTTATTCCATCCTGTTGCCTGCCTCATCTCTTTGCATCAATGTGCCTGTGTACCCCTGAGGACCACTACTAAGGTGCCTGGGCAATTAAAAAAAGCAAGCTCTCTTGTGCTAGCACTTTGATGTGTCCACGTACCATATTTTCCACTTTCACTGGAAAAAAACACCAGAGTATGACACAAAAGAAAACAAAACCCAGCAGTGAAAATCTGTGCTTGAGTTTGTTGGCTGTTGGAGAAAAGTATTATCCTGGTTGTCACAGTATGTGTTGCCTCATGTGACACAGTGTGGACCCCACACTTCTGCAACACCAAAGATATCCCACTTCTGAGAATAGGTTTTGTCATTAACACTTTTTTTAGGTTTTGGATTTGTATTTCCAAGGTAGGATTACCTTCTCTCTGCCCACCACTCCCCCCTTGCCCAGCCCATCATAATCTGTGGGGAAGATTGAAGAGGATAGTGGGATTTGCTCTCTCTTTTTTGCATATGACTTGAAATCTGGTGCATTTCTTCACTGTTGGAAAAAAAAATATCTTGTGTATTAGTGTTAAGTCTGTTTTCACCCCACATCTCCTTCTATGTCTCCTTTTATTCCTTTTAAAGACAGCTTGACTGCAGGCGTGAAACAGTGTGGGGAGTTCTTCATACATTACTTCCCTTGAAGTAAATCAAGATTTTTGTTATTTTGCAGTCATTTTGCCCGAGCTATTTACATACCCTTCCTGAACTGTTTGCTGGGAGATTCAGGACCTAACTGAGCTGTCAGATCCACTTTTCTTCTCAGGGCCTTTACTTCTCAGTGCAACCTACACCCATTTACAAACCAAACCAGGTTTGTGCCGAATGAAAAACAGAGCCATTAGGATGCTCCTTTTTTGTTCCTCTGCCTGAACCTCCATGGAGAGCTCCAGCTATTAATTATTTGGGAGACTGGAGTCACCTGTAGGGCACAGGGAGTTTTGTCTTTGCATGCTGTGCACTGAAATTATATGAACTGGGAGTCCCATAGGAAAAACATTATTTTTTAAAGAGCTATTGCCTGTCATTGCTCTGCCCTCTACTGAGGTCTCTGCAGCTTTCTGATTGCCTGATTGTTTGGTTTTACACTGATTTATTGTACTTACATAAATAGGATGACTAATGCCTTTTCCAAACAGTAGTTCCACACCCAACTGCAACCCTCTTCCTTGTTCTGCATGAGCCTTTGGGTGTTATTTTCTTTCCTATATCCATCCTGAATTGCCTTGTTTCTCTTGGGCTTCAAGGGTGTCTCCTGTATCTTCAGGAAGCTTTGCTTGTGCAGCAGTATCTGCTCATTCCTGTGCAAAGTGTTGTGGTTTCAGATCCTGTTTGGATTACTGAGGTGCTTTCCATGTGTGGCTGCAAAGGTGCAACCTCACCAGGATCAATCCCTTGGAAGGGGCTAGGAGACTGCAGCTGGAATCACAGTGTCTGATTTTGTCCCCCCAGTACAAGAAGACATCAGCAAAATGGAACAAAGCAGATGACCACTAAGTTGGTGAGCTGGAGCATAGCGTATAAGTGAAAAGTATGAGAGATGGAAATCGTTCAGCCTGGAGAAGGGAAGGCAAAGGGGGATTTTACTAATATTTTTACCTGGTGAAAGGAGGTTATAGAAAAGGTGCAGCCAGGCTCTCCTTAGAGATGCACAATGTTAGGACAGGAAGAAAAGGAAAAAAGCAGCATTATTTGTCATAAAGCAAAATAAATTCCCCAGGAAGATGGTGCAGCACTGAAACAGGGCCCAGAGAGTGTGTGAACCTCCTGTGATGGCACTGGAGAAATTAAAAATTCAAGTGGACAAAGCCACAAGCATCCTGCTCTATCTTTGAAGTTGCCATGCTGAGAGAAGGGGTTGGAACAGGACAGCATTCTGCAGTCCCTTGCAACCTGCCTTATCATGGGTTTCTGCCCTCTGTGTCAAAGGAGAGTGCTGGGAAGAGGAGGGAAACCTCACCCAACTCTCCTTTTTGTGGTTACCCACTGTAAAATATTTCTGGGAAAGGAGCTCTTGAGAGGAGGGGAATATAATTCCCTCTCCCTATTAGCATTACCTGATGTGATTGCCTTTTTCATTTTGCCAGAAATTTTTCTGTAGTGAAAAGGGAAATTGCACTGTGTCTTACATTTTCAGAAGCCCTTACATTTTCAGAAGTCCTGTGCAAATGATCTGACAGGCTGTGCAGTTTCTGCACTGAGCTAGAGACAAGCAAGTTGTGGAGAAAAAACAACAGGTCAAACTAACTTCTTGTGAGGAAGTTCTCCCAGTTGTCAATTCAGGGGTGAGGGGGGTTTATTTATTGGATAATAAATAAATAAACAGTACCTGTTCTTGTGCTGTCACTGTGTTTGTCTGTGGTTTCATCAATTAAATAGAGCCATTTGGAGAACCAAAATGCTCCCCAGTCATTCAGGTTGAAAACACTTTTCCTTATGTCCTAGCTACTTTCAACCACTAGAAACAATTTCTCATCTCTGCCAGGCCTTTGCAATCACAGCATGTAAATGATAGCTTAGGATGGCTGAGCTATGCCAACCTAAATCTCTGCTTTGTCACATATGATGAGTTAGAATAAATGAAATAAATTGCAGTGTGTCAGTAATCGGAAAAACAATGAAGTAAGGTCCAAAATAAGAGCAGGTCACTTTGCAAATAAGTTCACAGCTGATAATCATCAGTCATCAGAAAGCCATGGCAGTCTGGTGATTGTAAGTCCATCCCCTCATGTGAAACAGGCTGCAGTCTTTAGTCCAGCCTCTTGCCAGAGTTATGTGTTTGGTACAGAAGGGCTACAACCAGTGTGCCTGGAGGTGGATTTGGCAGCCTCTCTTTCCTGCCTTAAGGTGCTTCACATGAATCTGGCTGAAAATATACTGTCAGAAGTGACCTGGAGGATTTTGGCTCTGGTATGAGACCGGTGCAAGTGTAATAAGTTAGCTTGTTCATTCTTTCCTACCATATTGCAAGCAGAGTTAGTGGGAGTATTTAATTCAGTGTGAAAGGGATTAACAACCATTCTACTCTCAAAGTCTGTATGAAAATCTTTTTCCTTGGGGGACATTTTCCTGCTTCTCTAAATCTGACAGGACCTCAAGAGGGACTGAGAGTGGAGGATGATCCATTCATTCCTATGCCTTATATGTAAAATAAGCTCCTCCAAAAAGTCAGGATAGGCTCAAAACCCCAGGTTGTTTTAGGATGCTGACTAAAACAATTAAATTTCTAAGAGATGGAGGAAACTCAGTTAAGACAAAAGAGAATGAGCTTTAGAAAAAAGTGACTACTGTGTCTTAGCCATGCTCAAAGCGCAATTTTAAACCCATCACTAAGTTCCACCTCCTCCCTTCCATCATCTCCCTCTTCTTGCAGGCTCAAATCTCCCACTTCCTTGTAGGCACATGGCTAACTGTCCTAGGGGGAGCCATGTCCTCCAGCCAGCCTCCACCCAAAGCAACATCACACAGCTGCCAGCAAAGATATAAATCCATCCATCTAATGAAAAAGTCCTGCTCATTTCCTGCAGGCAGGTTGAGCTTGCTGCTTCACCTTGTGCAAATAAGCTGCTTTCTGGCTGTGCCGGTGCAGGAGAGCTCTAGCTTTTGCCTGGTATCTGTGGTGCTGTAAGCAAGCATGGGTGCTGCTGGCAATGTGGTGGTGACGGCATTGGGGAGACCTGCTAAGGCATGGCTAGTGTAATCAGGTGGGTGTCTGTGGTCTGTGATGAACTCTTTTACTGCACACCAAGGCCACACTACTTAGCACAGCTGGGAAGGCTGCACAGGCATTTGCTGCTGTAGCTATCAGGTAAGGAGTGTCTTTTCAGGGCACCACAGGCAGGGTAGTGAGTTAAGAAATTATTCAGTTTGTTGAGGGTGCTTCAGATGAGAAAGGAGGTTTGCGATGGGGTGAGGAGAGTGAAACTGTGATCTATGGTAATGATAGAGTATTTGTCGGCTCCTCTCTCCTACACTGACCAAAGGGCGGGTTTGAGGCAGTTTGTGCGGGCAGGCGAGCGGAATGGTGATCGCTCGCCTTATGACCAGTCTGGGAGCTCTGCTCTGGCTGCCCCGGCGGTGGCCAGCGTAGGCACCCAGACTGAGCCAGTGAGAGAGGAGGCTGCAGTGCAGAGCTCGGGGTGCAGAGAGTGCCTGCACTGGTCTCTTGAGGTGAGGGTGCACAGTGGGCAGCAGCTGCACTCTGTGCTTCCTGGTAGAGATCTTCCTGCAGCAGGTGACTGAGCTGTGGGACACTGTCAATGGTCTGAAAGATGTCGGGGAAGCTGAGAGGAAGCAGGACTGCTTGATCCAGGACCAGACTGTGCACGGGCTTCAAGCGTCCACTGTAGCTCATGGAGGATAGAAAGAGGCCGCTAACCTAGGAAGCAGGGAAACAGTAGCAGAAAAAAAAAAAGCCACAACAAAATAAGGAGGAAGAGGACAATGAAAAGCAAGGGGCTTCCTCCTAAATCTGTTGTCCTCACTCAGAACTGCTTTGCTGTCCTGCAGGGGGCTAATGAGGAAACACATTAGCACCAGGGACAACCAGCTGATATGTTGGCAAAGAAGATCACTTAGAATTGAGGAGTTTCACCTGGCTTTGAACACTGCTAGCGATGGAGCATTCACAACTTCCCTGGGCAACCCAGTCCAGGGCCTCACCACCCCTACAGTAAAGACCTTCTTCCTTATGCCAATCTAAACTTCCCCTGTTTAAGTTTGAACCCATTACCCCTTTTCCTATCACTACAGTCCCTCATGAAGAGTCCATCCCCAGCATCCCTATAGGCCCCCCTCAGATATCGGAAGGTTGCTATGAGGTCTCCATGCAGCCTTCTCTTCTCCAGGTTGAACAGACCCAACTTTCTCAGCCTATCTTCATACGGGAGGTGCTCTAGTCCTCTGATCATCCTTGTGTCCCTCCTTTGGACTTGTTCCAACAGTTCCATGTCCTTTTGATGTTGAGGACACCAGAACTGCACACAATACTCCAAGTGAGGTCTTAAGAGAGCAGAGTAGAGGGGCAGGATCACCTCCTTTGACCTGCTGGTCACGCTCCTTTTGATGCAGCCCAGGATACGGTTGGCTTTCTGGGCTGCCAGCGCGCACTGCCAGCTCATGTTCATTTTCTCATCAACCAACACCCCCAAGTCCTTCTCCACAGGGCTGCTCTGAATCTCTTCTCTGCCCAACCTGTAGCTGTGCATGGGATTGCTCAGACCCAGGGGTAGGACCTTACACTTGGCATGGTCAAACTTCATCAGGTTGGCATCAGCCCACCTCACAAGCATGTCAAGGTGCCTCTGGATGCCATCCCTTCCCTCCAATGTATCAACCGAACCACACAGCTTGGTGTCATCAACAAACTTGCTTAGGGCGCACTCAATCCCACTGTCCATGTCACCCACAAAGATGTTGAACAAGACCGGTCCCAACACTGATCCCTGAAGGACACCACTCATTACTGGTCTACAGCTGGACATTGAGCTGTTGTCCACAACTCTTTGCGTGTGGCCATCCAGCCAGTTTTTTATCCACCAAGTGATCCAACTATCAAATTGATGTGTCTCCAACTTAGAGACAAGGATGTCATGTGAGACAGTGTCAAACGCTTTGCACAAGTCCAGGTAGATGACATCAACTGCTCTACCCTTGTCCATCAGTTCCGTAGCCCCATCATAGAAGGCCGCCAGATTGATCAGGCAGGATTTCCCCTTACTGAAGCCATGCTGGCTGTCACCAACCACCTTGTTGTTTTTCATGTGCCTCAGCATGCCTTCCAAGAGAATCCTCTCCAAGATTTAGCCAGGCACAGAGATGAGGCTTACTGGTCTGTAGTTCCCCGACTCATCCATTCTCACCTTCTTGAAAATGGGGGTTTTATTTCCCTTTTTCCAGTCGTCAGGAACTTCACCTGACTGCCATGATTTTTCTAATATGATGGACAGTGTCTTGGCAACTTCATTTGCCAGCTCCTTCAGGACCTGTGGATAGATTTCATCAGGTCCCATGAACTTGTGCACATTCAGGTTCTTTAGATGGTCTTGAACCAGATCCTCTCCTACAGTGGGCCTAAAGTCTTCATTCTCACTGTCCCTGCATCTGCCTTCCAAGACTTGAGTGGTGTGGTCAGGGCGTTTGCCAGTGAAGGCTGAGGCAAAGAAGTCATTAAGAACTTCAGCCTTCTCCAGGGTAGCCAGTTCTCCTCAATAGCTTCCGGAGGGGACCCACATTGTTCCTAGTCTGTCTCTTATTCGCTACGTACCTATAGAATCCCTTCCTGTTATCTTTCACATGCCTAGCCAAGTTTAATTCGAAACGGGTCTTACCTTTCCTAACCTGGCCCCTAGCTTCCCGGGCAATATCCCTGTATTCTTCCCAGGCTGCCTGTCCTTGCTTCCAACTTTTTATAAGCCTCTTTTTTCCTTTGAATTTTCCTCAGCACTTCCTTATCCATCCAAGAAGGTCTTCTGGCCCTCCTGCTGCACTTCCTTCTAGTTAGATGCAACACTCCTGAGCTTGTAGTAGGTGATCCTTGAATATCAACCAACAGTGTTGGGCCCCCCTTCCCTCTAGGGCTGTATCCCGTGGAACCTTACTAAGCAGATTCCTGAAGAGGCCAAAGTCTGCTCTCTTGAAGTCCAGGGCAGTGAGCTTGCTGTACGCTCTTCTCACTGTCCTGAGAATCTCAAATTCAACCATCTCATGATCGCTGCAACCAAGGTTGCCCTGGAGTGTCACATTTCCAACCAGCCCTTCCCTGTTGGTGAGCATGAGGTCAAGCATGGCACCTCTCCGTGTTGGCTCCTCTATTACTTGCAGAAGGAAATTGTCTTCCACACAATCGAGGAACTTCTTGGATTGCTTGTGCCAGGCCATTCTGTCCCTCCAACAGATATCAGGGTGGTTGAAGTCCCCCATGAGAACCAGGGCCTGTGAGCATGAGGCTGTTCCTATCTGTCTATAGAGTGCTTCATCCACCGAGTCCTCTTGGTCATGTGGTCTGTAACAGATCCCCACAATAATGTCACCCATCGCTGTTCTCTCTTTAACCCTGACCCCTCTATTCACTGCTCAGCTGTCCCCAGACAGAGTTTCATGCTCTCCAGCCTATCCCTAACATAAATAGCAACTCCCCCTCCCCTCCTACTGGGACTGTCTTTCCTGAAGAGCCTGTAGCCTTCCATTCCAACACACCAGTCATAGGAGCCATCCCAGCATGTTTCTGTCATGCTTATGATATCATACCCCCATAGACGTGCACACATCTCTAATTCCTCTTGTTTGCTCCCCATGTTACAGGCATTTGTATAGAGGCATCTGAGCAGAGCTCCAGTTGAAGCTGGCTCATTGGCTGGAGCAGGTGGAATATCTCTACATTGCTCCGAGCATTTATTATAGGTGTTGGCAACTGACTGGGTATGTTGGGATGGAATGATGCCCCCCTCCCCCAACACAGCTAGTTTAAAGCATCCTTGATGAGTCTGGCAAGCCTCCTATCAAATCCACTCTTCCCTTCTTTGTCAGACCAGCTCCACCAGTCCCCAGTAGACCTGGCCCATGTTCAAGGTACCCAAACCCCTGACTATGGCACCACCCTTCTAACCATTTATTAACCTGGCTAATCCTCCTAGCCTTTTTAAGGTCCTGCCCTGTATCCTGGAGAATTGACGAAAAGACAATCTGAGCTCCAGAGCCCCTAATCACCTCTCCCAGAGCTCAGTAATCCTTCTTTATGTTCTCCAGGCTACACTGGCACCCACGTGGATCACTTGAAGTGGGTAATAGTGGGACTATTGTTTATTTGTAATTTCTTTTCGTGTCCCTACCCCTTTTTAAATACATTTCAGACATTTTAATACATCTACAGTGTTTTTTTCAAGCTTCTTTCTGGATAAGATACTGATCAGTTAATTATACTTTATGCCCTTTTACTTTAGCAGGAGAAATAACAGTAACAATGTAAGTATCAAGGTAAGGCATATATTAGTTGGTGTGCTCTTATTACAGAGTAGTCCTCCATATGCTAACTGAATGTAGCTAAGCAAGCTTGCTCACAATTGGAATAGTAAACACAAGGGGGATAAAAGGAATTCACTGTAGTTTCAAACATGCAAAAACTGATGCATGATATTATTAAGGAGTTAAAGACTGTAACTTGCCTGTGGAATGAGTATTACTGTTACAGATGGGCTAGAAACTGAGCTCATGTTCCCTAAAACAAGTCGTACAAAAAGGGTGAGGTTTTCAGACTACGTTGGTTAGATTTGATGTTTAAGAGTAAGTTATTTAAAAATATTGATGTAAAACGCACCCAATGAGAGCAGTGAATAGCTGAACAAAACCATAGAACTTCTTTTCAAGGCATGTCAGAAGCAGTCTGATTTCAGAAGCTATAAGGCAAAATCAGATCCAGTGTGACCTGCTTTACTGCAAAATGAAACCACTTATGTGGACTCCTAAGTAGGGATGTAGGCTCTGCGTATAGATGTCTTCATTAAGAAGTTGAGTTTGAAATTTTGCCATTTTCCTCTCTGTAAAGTTTTTTACTGAAGACCTGGAGTTGTACCAAATGTTTATATTGCATATAAAAACCCCATGTACCCTATCCAGCTGTCAGTGTGTCTGGTGAAAGCTATTACTCAGTTCTGAATAATACATTTGTTTTTATCCTGGTCTTTAAATGAATCATTTTGAAACCTCAATGTAAAAGAGTATTCAGTGACATTTAACTTTCATAGGCCATATCACAAAGGATACCTGATCTAGAATGAGATCTTTGAACTTCGAGATTTTGAATGAGATGATTGAACTTTGTGCATATAAAACATAACCAGTGTGAATTTCATAGTACAATTAATAGAAAGCTAAATTTTTACTCAAGATAGAAACTAGTTCGGATTTATAACTTGTTTGCTCCTTCCAGTACAAAGTAATGGACTTAATTCTCCACTTTCTTTATTTTTCTTTTTCTGCTGTAAAGACAGAGTATCGCAACAGAGTTAATCACTCAATGCTGGGCAAATTCCCATACTCTCACTCATATGATCATTGAAATCAAAAGGTAAGAGGATGTAGACAATATGTCCTTCACTAGGCAAGAGGTGCTGACCTAGTCTTTATGCTTCCTGCCTGGAACAGGCTTCTGTACCTCTATACCTGCTAAATAAAACTTTGTTTTACACTCCTCTAACTATATAATATGCAGACAAGTTTGATTGCTAGTCTAGATTTATAAAGGCAGTGAGGTGTAATACAGTGAAGGGAGCTCTAGCTTATTTGACTGAGAGGAGCTATGTAAATTGCCAGTCATCTTCAATAATTTAGTCTGATATGACGTTATGTTGAAAGCTGAAGAAACTGCCAGCAGCGGTAGCATTGCCTTCTGCCCTTATGTTGTAGAATTAGTACATTGATGGAAGTTGTTTGGTAGACTTTACTGTCTGATGGAAGAAGCTTATTACACAGTTATTATTAACAAGTATGTACTGTTACCTGAAAAGAAAAAAGTGATTTCCCTGAGAGTAAGCAAACAAGTTTAAAAGCTTCTGCTCCCCTGCAGTGGAATAAACGTGACAAGCTTGTTATGAACAGGAAAGACTAGGACATTAGCAAACATTAAGCTATTAGTAGTTCTCCATTTTATTGGCTAGGGTTTTACACAACACAACACAATTTGTTACATCTGTCCTGATGTATCTCAAGCTGGATCTTGAAATGCTTTTCCGTGTTAAATAATACAACATAGTAGGCACTATAAATTACAGGAAATAGTGGTGTGAAGGATATTGGATGGTGAATAATTTACAAAGACTAAAACAGAGCAAGAGGGGACCTGTGCTGGAGCATAAAACAAAGGGGAAAAGAAGTTTTCACAGGAGATCTGAAGAGTTAATGGAAGAGGCAGACTCAGGGAGCTATTTCAGATTTCTTAAAAAGAGATTTCTAGACCAGAAATGGACCCATATTAGTAGAACGGACAATTTGTGACTGAAGTGGAAATAGTCTAGTTAGTGGTTCAAAACAGTTCAGGGAATTTTGAAACAAAATGGCCTTTGAAACAAAACCTTAGCATGAGTGGCGGATTCATTTCTCCATGTTTCTCCAAGGTATAGGCCAGAGAGGAAATCATCATGGTATTTCTCCAGTCCTGGAGAGATCACATTTTCACCTGGTCTTGAAGAAGATTCTGAGCAGGTCTGCCTGATCACCTCCTCCAGCCTTGGCTAAAGGTTTCAGAGCTATATAATACATCCTGAGGAACAGGGTTATATCAACTTATCCTACCCTGAGCTTCAGAGCTGCTGCCGTAATAAAGAGGCAGAGGAGCACTTTTGGGTGAGTAATGAGTTATTAGAGTCAGGTGATGTGCTGACCTCTTGAATGTGAAACAAGGGACTGACATGACATGTTTACTACTACCACCAGAGGAGCAATCTATGTTGCCATTTTGAAGTGTAGTCAGTAATAAATGATTAATTAATGGCTTTAAATGGGCTGAGTTCAGTATGTGGTGGTGAGGATTTGAATGGAGCAATTATTAAAAAAATCATGTGTTCTTGGTCATAGAACTGATAAAATACTCCAAAGTGCTCTTCCATTACAAAGTGGCAGGGAGCTCACTTGCATGCCACCTTTCTGATTTTAATTGCCAATAAATGATGGCTGTGCCCATGTTTGTCAGGCTCCTTGAAAGCACTCAGCTTCTACTTAGCACTTGTGGGCACACTTACAGAGTATATTTTCCTATCTGTTTGGTACTCTGATTTAAATGACTGAGACGTAGCCTCAGGTCTTCTCACGTCTCCCTTCTCTAGCCTCCCACCCCTAGCTTTTACAATGTCAGTTGGCAGAGTACAGACTACGAAAACAGGAGATTTACATCTTCTGCCATTTACCTGATGTCTGGTCTTCAACAGATCAGAGAGACATATATTTAAAAGTTACTCCATTGCTAAAAAGGAGAAAAATATGTAATCGCCTACCTGCACAGAACACTTTGATATCTAAGGATGAAAAATGTTATCATTAATTTCTGTTTTGGAGAGCTTTGCAGACGTGAAGAGCTTGATTTGTGCAGTAGAGTATTAAACCCTGGGTTTTTTAAGTAAAAGGGAAGACAAGGTATAGACAGTTGACTCAATTTGGGCCACTCCAGCACTACAGTTGCAATTTTATACTAACAGATTTATACCTACTTTACTGCAATGACAGTAGGGACATAGGTTAGCATCTAGGGCCATGATTCCCAGGTACAGGTTGATAGAGAAATATCTTTTAATACCAGTACTTGAAATTCACTGTGTGCACTAAAGGGAAAGTGAGATAATTTCTTGGTAAAGAAATTGCTTCTGCAGGGAAGAAGGTTTGTTCCTGCAGGCCTACTGGGTTCAACAGAGGATGTGAATGGAGCCACTGCTTGGCTGGAATTTGGGAATCCTTTGCTCTCTGTAGCTTGCTCTAGGCTGATCATCAGAGCAATCTTGCTGCAGGCAGGGAACAGACACAAATCTCCCCAGGCAGAAGGGGAACTGAATCCCTCTCTCCAAGACAGTAAAAAACATGCATCAGAATCCAGAAGAACTCTCTGCCCCTTTGGTTCAAGCTGTTTTGTTTCTGCATGACTTGGTCAGATGTTCTCTGTCTGAACATGGCTCTACAGGGCATGTTGTACTGAGAGAAAGAAAGGCAGTTCCCAGTTACTCCTGAGACAGGTGCTTATGAAATGAAGTCTCAAGTATAAAAATTCAGGTCAATTCATGTTGGTGAATTGCAAAAACAGATCTGTGCCTCAATGCAGGTTGAAAACAAGTGTGGGCTCTTCAGAAGTGGGATGGGCACCTCAGAGCTTCTTCTACCCACCTGCTCTGGTGATAGAATTCTGAGCTGCCCAGCTGTTTTGATAATCGATGTAGGATATCAGGCATTTTGTTCGAGCTCTGAAGCCCATCCAGCAAGCCGGGAGCATCATCTCTCTGCAGGGTCTTACTCCCAGGCTTGAGCAATACTGAAAGTTTGTCCTTGATGTCAACATTTGCACTCTAGGAAATTGTCTTGAAACAAGTAGTGGGCTCAGCCCAGACCATTGGGCTGTTAGCAACTGTGGAGGAATGGCGCAATGAGCGAAAGCATGTTAGCATGACTGAGCTACTCACGTCAGACGAGTTAGCAAGAGTAAGCACTCAAGTTGTATAGGCCTCTGACTAGGCTGCTTAAAGCTGCTGACGCAGCTGCTGATGAAGTAAGGCTAGAGCAACCGTGGGCATATATACAATGTTACACTATAATACAATGTGGTAGTCAGTAAGACAGGATCTTGAGTAGGGCAGACACCACAGGAATGTTAAAACTATCTACTCTTGTGACTATAGTGGTTGGATAGCTTATTGTTGTAATAACCAATGACTAAACTTTTGCTGACACTTGGCTAAAAGATGTATCCAATTAGGTATTTGCTGAATGCTTTAGTGTTTCTGAGACTGCTAGCTAATCTACAACCTATAATGAGCTCGCTTTTGTACTATGTATGAGGCTAATTAAAATGAGTATAATAGTTGGTGTTGTACTAATAAAATTTGATGTTTGTCGATCACTCGTATCGAGTGTTTCATTCTTCCCGCCGATTCGCAACAAGCAACTTTTTTGCAGCTCTTGAAACCATGCCTGTGTGACAAAGAGCACTGGGATTCTTGCAGAGGTATTTATAAAAAGTTTCAAGCGTATGCTTCTGGGGTTTTTGGTTCTGCAGGTTTGGGCCCTCTTTGTTTATAAGAAAAGCTTGGTTCCGCTATAAAAAAAAATAATTTTTTTTTGTGTGCCATAATAATATTTAAAAATAAAATAAAATTAAGACCTGTGAAAATGCTGAAGAGAATAAACCCATGCCAGTTCAAACTACTTCATCATGAACACAATGTCAAAGTGTTTGCCAGAGTCTGTTTGGCGTCGGTTTATTTCTGATTCAGAGTAGGCTGCAGCTGCAGGTTTCACACACAGTGATGTGCTGGAGCAGGCTTAGAGAACATGGAAATATGGTATCAAGTTTTGATCTTGATGCACTAAAGCTGTGTGTCCTTGAAAGAGTGGTTTCTATCCTAGCTCCTAGCCTTTCCCTGTGGTGATATGAGCCTTTCTTTGTAAAAGGCCTTGCAAGACTCATATAAACAGAAATACTGAAAAAAGGAGTAGAAAAGTATTGCATGTTTGTGCATTACTTAAGGGAGGTGAGAGGAATAATTGAAGACATTAGATGGTGGGTGAATGTCAGATGAAAGTTTTGAGAAAACAGCTCTTCACATAGTACCCTTTTGCCCTGCCAAATCCTCCTTCTCTCAGAAGGCTTTGGTCTAAAAAAGAGAATAACCAGACAGTTCCAAAGGAATAAGCTTGTTCTCTGCTGGAAACAGCAGATGCCCAAGATACCACAGTTGCTGCCCTGTGCATATGCTGATTTCCCTAAAGGCATGGCCAGGGCTGGTCTCCTCTTCGACATTTTTAGTGGGAGAAAGACTCAATTATTTTCATGCCAGATGCACATGGTCATGCACACTTGATTCCTTATACTGCAAAGCTCTCATTCCCCTCCATTTGAGCCTCCAATCTCTTTAGAATTCTTTCAGAAAACATGCAGTCCCTCAAGGCCTAAAGATGTACAGAGATGCCATAATTTCTCCAAGTCCTTGACATGCAATTTATTCTCATCACCTTGTCCATAACCTTCTATTGATTTTCAGCTTAGTTGCAGGTCTCTCTCCTCCTCTTCTCCTCCCATCTTCTATACCTCCATCAGGCTTCAAGATGAGAGACACACTAAGAAAAAAAAAAATAATAAAAAGAAAAGGAATATAAAGGTGATACCTTTTGTACTTCAAAATGTTCCCTGTAATTCACAACTGGACTCCAGCTTATAGGAGCAGGACAGTAGTCCAGAGGTCAGACCTTGATCACTAAGATTTTGTCCTTCATTTACCTATGGATGAAGTCGTGAAAGACTGGGAAGCTTTCCTCAAAAGTCTAGGGCAGGAATTCAAGGAATTTATTTTTTCTGGAAGACTTGTCATTGCCCGCCTTCCCTGCTGCAGTCTGGTCCATGCTCACCTGTGCTTTCAGGAGATCTGGTGGCTCCTTTCGTCATTACCTTGATACCTATCCTTATGGACAAAGTCAGTGCTGGCAAACAGTTCTGAATTGGCAGCCCTGGAAAAAGAACCCCATTTGGCAATGTGCTCTTGGTCTTTATTGTTTACATTGCAGTAATGAGCTGGTGAGGTCAGGGCCTCCCTCCACTGGATGTTAGGTCTCTCTAGCAGATAGTGAGAGACAGTCCTGCCAGGATGAGATTATTCTCCTTATAATGAACAGGGGGAGAAAGAGAATTCTTAAGACATTTTTTTACAGAAAAAGATCTAAACATGTTGAATTACTTCCCAAACTATCAGAAAAAGGTGGAGGAGTGACAGCAGGTAAATACAGGTCTGCAGACTAATGTAGCACACTCTTTTGCATCTGTATTTTTCCACAACAGCTTTGTCTTTCCCTGTCTTTTCCAACACCTTTTGAAGCTAGGGAACAGCCCAGGTCCCCTGACTTCTTTGTGTCTATGCGAAGAGCCCCACAACTGTATTGATGGAGCTTTTTGTGGTGCCAGCTCTTGTGTAGTTCCACTGTGGCTCAGTTCAGTAAGTAGAATATCCAGGAAACTTTGAAGCATTTTTCACCTGGAAATACTGATTTATCAAAAATTAAACTCCATGTGGGACTAGTTATCCTTTTAGAAAACACATTTGTTTCTTGCATTTAAAATATTTTATGTGATTTTTTAAAATGAAAAAAGGGTGATGTGGGAGTAAGAAGATCTTTTGTTTTCATCTCATTGCACTGCTTTTAAAGATTAAAATTCTTGTCAGGCTGAATGTGGTATACACTCAATACGCATCTGGTAAGTCACCAGATAGATGTCATCTGGGAAGCACTTTTGTTTGTTAGCAAGTTAGATATCACTTAGAATTTCACAGGATAGGTATTTAGGAAACATTGCTGATGAAGTGAATGTAGATGTTAAAGATGAGTCCCATTTTCCCTTTTAAGCCATGGCTTCCTTAGCTTTTCTCATTTGAAAATGTGCAATTACCTACTTAGCATTTCCCTTCATAGCAGTCAAGCCAATCACCCATCCAGAACTGCTGTGCTTGGCACTGCATAAGTCTGAGAATTCAGCTGGCATTTCTCCACTTCTCCACAATCTCCCCCTAATCCCAACACTCCAGCTTGGTGTTCCATTCAGAAAGAAAGCTTTATTTAATGTTGTCTAGAACAATAAATAGCTAAACAAACAAATAACTCTGTAAATTCCCCCTTACTTTATCACACATGTGGTTGAGGCCCCCCCAGATAAGGAAATGAATATTGTACATCTGGAGCTTGCTCCACTTGAGGGGAGACAAATTTTTCTTCTCTGTATTATGTCCAGTATTTATGAATTCTCAGCATATTTCTGGTTGAGTTGTATCTTACTCTTTTCCCCTTTCTTGCCACTGTAGAGTTTGGTATTAGAGTGAGTATGTATTACTAGTGGTATTAGTAATAGTATTTAGCTGTTCCCTTTCTCAGGTTTCTATAATGCAACTGCAAGTGAACCATAAAATAGGTAGGAAATGAGAGTCTGAGTATTTCCATTGTATCACTTTACAACTTACTATATTAGCTGATATAGATAAGGGGCTCTGATAAGGGACTGGAAGGCTGGGTATTATTCCCAGCTTTGCTGCTAGGCAGTTTCAGAAATTTCCTTTATCTTAGTTCACTCATCAATAAATACAGACTATATCACCTCTCATCACTGTTAGCACTTCACTATCTACTGATGAAAAAGGCTCTATAAGACTACTGAGTAATCAAGGAGGAAAGAAGGTGAAAGAGAAAGAAGCTGTGTTAGATTAAAGAGATGAAGCAAATTAATCCCACTCTACCTCAGATTCAGTGTATTTCAAGGGAAATATAAGATCTGACAATGTGTACACTGCATGCATAAAAATTATTAAAAAAATCTTTCCACTACAGTATTCTTCTTTGGTTTGTGTACACTGGTATAGTGGTTTAAAAAAAATAATAAAATCACTTTTCACTGCTTACAATGGCAGTTTGTTTCATTCTTGTATTTGACCTAGTTTAGATACTGAAGCCAGAGCACATGTATTTTCACTCTTGACTTGCCTTGCCTTAATTTGCACTCATGTATTTCTTTCCTCCATAACTGGTACCACTAAGAGGAAAAAAAAATCTGTGAATGCCATTACTGAAACTGCGTAAATCTTCTGAGGTACTGGCTCAGAAGAGACAGACACATGGCACTGTGGTTTGGCACCAATAGAGTGGGGAGAGATGGATTTCTATTTAAATGGACTTCTGGTCCTCACATTCTTTCAAGGAAGGTGTACTTGTGAAACAGTGTGTCCACTATTCCTTTCACCAGTGCAAAATCCGTTAAATTGAGAGTAATAATAATAATATATAAAATAATCTCTTGTGAAAAATACAGTAATCATTGAGCAAAATATTTCTCTTTCTTCTCCCATGCCTGGCCATACAAATAGTGGTTTGACCTTCAAGTCAATTAATAAAAATGAATGCGAAAGACCTGGGGAGGAAACAAATGCTCTTATGTGCTCCATAAAATAATTGCCCAACGTGGGGCACGAAAGCTTGAGATAATGACAGATCTGACCAGAGTGTGTCTAATCGTATTTGTGACAAGCATTTGTTGATTCGGATGAATAGCCACTTGTCACAATGCTGATTTACTGGCTTTCAAAGTTGTTGCTCTTGATGCCACAGTCTCAGCATGTCGTACCTTACTTACAGCTGGTATTTGCTGTTTTAGTGTTTATTGCCTGGGGAACCTGGGCTAAGGTTCTTGTCTCGCTGTACTTTATGGTAATCACTTGTAATATAATAGACTAATCACTCATGAAACTGATCTGACTTGTGTTCCCAGTATGGTCATCACCTCTATAATTTGGGAGGTATATAATGGAAGTGTTTAGCAATTAGACATCTTTTTTCCCATCCTCGGATGGTCAACCTATGAAGGAGACATTCCCTTACATTCCCAGCTCCCCCATCAGGCTATTTACAGCATCATTTGCAAGTTCTGAAAGTTTTGAATGGCCTTTCGATACCCTTGAGACCTGCCTACTGATTGAGAAGGGGATCACTATGTTGGCACACATACAGAGTGTGTTTTACCCTCGACCATTTCATCTGATCTCAAGAGTTAAGCAGAGTCAGGTTTGGGTCTTGTCTAGGGTTAGACAGCGATATAGGAGGACCAAAAGATTTTCCCCTGAGGCTGGACAGCCATGAGTGGCAGGGTGTGTGGGATAGTATGGGCAAGTATCTAGGCCATTGGACCCCTCCCGTGCTTTGGAACTTCACCATGGATCAAGTGCAAACACTTAAATGAGGTGCGTTATCATCCTGGTCATATCAGAGAGGGACAAATCATGGCAACGTTCTGGGGCTTGGCCTATGCTTACAGAGCCCTGTTCAACACTACCCAGCACCTTCAAAGAGAAAAAGATGTCTGTGGATCTGATGGCAAAGCAACAGGCAATGCAGCTACTCCAACTCCAAGCACAGCAGCTACTCCAACCCTAGTGACAAGTACAGTGGCTACTCAGACTTCAACTACAACAGGTAATGCAGCTACTCCAACTGCAAGTGCAGCAACTACACCAGCCCCAGCGACAAGTACAGCAACTACCTAAAACCTGACAGCAACAGACAGTGCAGCTACTCCAGCTCCAAGCACAGCAGCTACCCCAGACCCTGTGGCAAGTACAGCAGCTACCCAAACTCCGACTACCAAAGACAACGCAGCTAATTGAATTCCAATCACAGCAACTACACCAACTCCATCGACAAGTACAGCAGCTACCCAAATCCCGACAGCAGCAGACATCGCAGCTGCTGGTGCTACTCAAACCCCAAACACAGTGGCTGCACCAACCACGACAACAGACACTGCAGCCACTCCAACCACAACTGCAGATGAACCAAAGGACCAATTCGTGCCAATAGCGGTTGCCTCTGTGTGCAAGGAGAAAAGCAAACGAGAGGCACGAAAAGCAAACCGCACAGTGAAGAAAGATGAAGAAAAAATGCATAGCATTTAGTAATGCGCACAAGGGACAGCATCTGATCAGGAGTTATTATTATGTGAATCAGAGGAAGAGGAAGAAGAAGAGGTGACTTCTTGACCTCGGATCACAACCGAGCTACGGAATATGCAAACAGATTTTATCCGTAATCCAGGGGAGCACATCATCACCTGGTTGCTCCGATGCTGGGACAATGGGGCCGATGAGCATGAACTAGAAGGTAGGGAAGCTATCAAAATTGACAAAGCAATTGCAAAAGAGAAACAGTCCCTCAGCCTTTGGAGGTGGCTCTTGGCAGCTCTGAAAGAAAGGTTTCCATACAAGGACAATGTTATGAGTCGTTCGGCCAAATGGACTACTCTAGAGAAAAGCATCCAGTCTCTGAAGGAATCAGCCATTGTAGAGATGATCTATCACAGGCTGGACGCCGGGAATGCACCCACAGATCCAGATGAGGTTGAATTTACACTACCCATGTGGCAGAAATTTACACGAAATGCACTGTCATCATATGCCCACCCATTGGTAACGGTAACCTGGAATGACGTAGCACGAACAGTGAATGAAATGATTCATCAACCCCAAGAGCTCAAAGACAATCTCACCCCTTCCATCGTTTCAGCTGTGGAAAAACTGTCCCAGGAGTTCAAACAATTGAGAGATGGTCTATCCAATTTATCCAGCTCCCCAAGTGTACCAAGTCATGTCTCAGCTATTAACAGAAGGAGTCCTACTTCTCAAGAGAGAAGATATAGGAGGTACAGGCCATGGCCAACCCTAAGGTTTTACCTGAGGGATCACAGAGAAGACATGAGAAAGTGGGATGGAAAACCTACCTCAGCTCTGGAGGAACAGGTGCATGAATTGAAAAGGAGAACAAAGGTCAAGGATGATCATCCCATGAAAGCTGTGGCTTCAGTCTCTGGTGAACAGGTTCCCAGATGGAGTGGAAGAGCTGATTTTACTCCAGCTCCTGTGATAAAGACTAATCCCTGTCAACAAGACGTAAGTGACCAATGTTGTGATGACCATTAGAGGGGCCCTGCCTCCAGCCAGGTGGAGGTAGGGGACAATCGGATTTACTGAACTGTGGATCAGATGGCCTGGTACATCAATCCCACAAGAGTAAAAGGTTCTAGTAGACACCAGGGCACAGTGTACCCCGATGCCATCAAGCTGTCAAGGGGTGGAACCCATTTCTATTTCTGGAGTGGCAGGAGGATCCCAAGAGCTGGCTGTACTGGAGGCTGAAATCAGCCTGACTGGGAGGGACTGGCAAAAGCACCCCATTGTGACTGGTCCAGAGGCTCCATGCACAGCCTCTTGGTATAGACTATCTCAGGAGAGGGTACTTCAAAGACCCAGAAGAGTACCGATGGGCTTTTGGTATTGCTGCTTTGGAGACAGAGGAAATGGAGCAGCTGTCCACCTTGCCAGGTCTCTCAGAGGATCCTTCTGTTGTGGGGTTGCTGAAGGTCGAAGAACACCAAGTGCCAATCGCGACCACAGCAGTGCACTGGCAGCAACATCGCACCAACCCAAACTTCCTGATTCCCATCCATAAGCTGATCCGTAGACTGGAGAGTCAAGGAGTGATCAGTAGGACCTGCTCACCCTTTAATAGCCCCATATGGCCAGTGAGAAAGTTTAATTAGTGGAGACTAACAGTAGACTATCGTGGCCTGAATGAAGCCACACCACCCTTGAGTGCTGCCGTGCCAGACATGCTAGAACTTCTGTATGAACTGGAGTCAAAGGCAGTCAAGCAGCCTGCCACGACTGACATTGCCAATGCATTTTTCCCAATACCTTTGGCAGCAGAGTGCAGGCCACAGTTCGCTTTTTCTTGGAGGGGCATCCAGTACACTTGAACCGACTGTCCCAGGGGTGGATACACAGCCTTACCATCTGCCATGGACTGATCCAGATCACCTGCAATACATTGATGACATTATTTTGTGGGGTGATACAGTGAAAGAAGTCTTTGAGAAAGGGAGGAAAATAATCCAAATCCTGCTGAAAGCCGGTTTTGCTATAAGGCAAAGTAAGGTCAAGGGATCTGCACAGGAGATTCAATTTTGGGGAACAAAATGGCAAGACTGATGTTGCGAGATCCGCACAGATGTGATCAACAAGATAACAGCAATGTCTCCACCAAATAATAAGCAAGAAACACAAGCTTTCTTGGGTGCTGTGGGGTTCTGGAGGGTACACATCCCAAATTACAGTTTGATTGTAAGCCCTCTCTATCATGTGACCTGGAAGAAAAATGAATTTAAATGGGGCCCTGAGCAACAACAAGCTTTCGAACAAATTAAGTGAGAGATAGTTCATGCAGTAGCCCCGGAACCAGTCTGCACTGGGCTAGATGGAAAAACTACTCTACACCTCACCTGGGAAGAATGGTCCTACCTGGATCCTCTGGCAGAAAGCTCCAGGGGATACTTAAGGTTGACCCCTTGACTTTTGGAGTCAGGAATACAGATTATCTGAGGCCAGCTCTACCCCAACTGAAAAAGAGATACTGGCAGCCTATGAAGGGTTTCAAGCTGCTTCAGAAGTGATTGGCACTGAAGGACAGCTCCTCCTGGTACCCCGGTTGCCCACGCTGGGCTGGATGCCCAAAGGCAGAGTCTCCTCTACGCATCTTGAATAGGAAATCCCAGTTGTTCAGGAAATCTAGAAGTCATCATGGATTTGCCAGAGGGCAAAGATTTTGGAATGTCACCAGAGGAAGAGGTGATGCATGCTGAAGAGGCCCCATCAGATAATAAACTGTCAGAAAGTGAAAAGCAATATGCTTTGTTTACTGATGGGTCCTGCCATATTGTGGGAAAGGATTGGAGATGGGAAGCAGCTTTATGGAGTCCCCAACAACAAGTTGCAGAAACTGCTGAAGGAGAGGGTGAATCGAGTCAGTTTGCCGAGATGAACTCCCTCCAGCTGGCCTTGGATATTGCTGAATGAGAAAAGTGGCTAGTACTTTATACTGACTCATGGATGATGGCAAATGCCCTGTGGGGATGATTGCAGCAATGGAAGCAGGGCAACTGGCAATGCAGAGGTAAACCCATCTGGGCTGCTGCACTGTGGCAAGATATTGCTGCCCAGCTGCAGAACCTGGTGGTGAAGGTGCGCCATGTAGGTGCTCATGTGCCCAAGAGTTGGGCCACTGAGGAACACCAGAACAACCAATAAGTGGATCAAGCTGCTAAGATTGAAGTGGCTCAGATGGACTTAGATTGGCAACATGAGGGTGAATAATTTTTGGCCCGGTGGGCCCATGCTACTTCAAGCCTTCAGGGCAGAGATGCAACATACAGATGGGCTCGTGATCGAGGGGTGGACTTAACAATGGATACTATTGCCCAGGTTATTCATGACTGTGAAACATGTGCTGCAATTAAGCAAGCTAAATGGTTAAAGCCTCTTTGGTATGGAGGACGATGGCTGAAGTACAAATATGGGGAGGCCTGGCAGATTCATTATATCACACTCCCACCAACCCACCAAGGCAAGCGTCCTGTGCTTACCATGGTGGAAGCAACCACTGGATGGCTGGAAACATACGCTGTGCCCCACACCACTGCCCGAAACACTATCCTGGGCCTTGAAAACAGATTTTGTGGTGACATGGCACCCCATGAGTCAGACAATGGAACTCATTTCCAGAACAATCTTGTTGACACCTGGGCTAAAGAGCATGGCATTGAGTGGGTATATCACATCCTCTACCGTGCATCACCCTCTGGGAATATTGAACAGTATGATGGGCTGTTAAAAACTGCACTGAGAGCAATGGGTGGCGAGACTTTCAAAGATTGGGATACACATTTACCAAAAGCCACCTGGTTAGTCAACACCAGAGGATCTGCCAACAGGGCTGGCCTAGCCCAGTCAGAACTTCTACGTGCTGTAGAAGGGGACAAAGTTCCTGTGATGCACATAAAGAATTTTCTGGAGAAGATAGCCTGGGTTTTTCCTGCTTCAGGTAAAGGCAAACCCACTTGTGGAATTGCTTTTGTTCAGGGACGTGGATATACTTGGTGGGTAATGCAGGAAGATGGTGTGCACAGTCTGGTGTGTACCTCAAGGGGATTTGATTTTAGGGGAAAACAGCCAATGAACTCAATTACACGCTGTTGCCTGCTATGTAGCGCTTCTGTAGCCCATCAACTAGATGTCATCAGGTCACCAGCAACTGGTCCTGACTTCCCTCTGACCATCATCCCAACAAAGAATGAACTTCGATGAAAACAGACGAGCTCAGCAGTGACCAGACGAGTTCCGTGGTATCATCAGCAGGCAACGATGCAACGCTGCACACAGCCTGTTCTGCTCTGAAAGGCTGTTACAAGAGATGGAGTCCGACATCATGGACCAGATGAAATCAGCAGCTTCTTAGGGATTGGTCCATGGACTAAGGAATGATATCTCTCTCTTTTTGTGGGTGTGGATGTGTGTAATATATATATATATATGAGATAAGAGTTATGGTATACTGAAAAATGCAGGATCTGAGCATGATGTGAATGGTATGGAATGAGTTGTGGATACTGTCCTGTGTTCAGCAGTAGCAGTCATTTTTCTTCTTAGTAGCTGGTGCAGTGCTGTGGTTTTGAATTTCAGCCTGGGAACAAGGCTGATAACACCAAAGTTTTTAGTTGTTGCTAAGTTATATTTACTCTGATCAAGGACTTTCTGAGTCTCATGCTCTGCCAGGGAGGAGGGGAATTTG
Source organism: Myiopsitta monachus (assembly GCA_017639245.1). Taxonomy (NCBI): domain Eukaryota; kingdom Metazoa; phylum Chordata; class Aves; order Psittaciformes; family Psittacidae; genus Myiopsitta; species Myiopsitta monachus. The sequence goes on along the minus strand of CM029925.1, from coordinate 48,634,299 downwards.
GGAGGAAGCAGAGACAGGACACATGACCCAAACTAGCCAAAGAGGTATTCCATAACACAGCACGTCATGCCCAGTATATAAATTGGGGGCAGTTACATGGAATGGCTAGATTGCTGCTCGGTTTGGGCTGGGGATCAGTCGGTGGGTGTTGAGCGGTTGTGTTCTTTTCCCTTGTTATTTCCATTATTATTATTATTGGTGGTAGCAGTTGTGGTTTTGTGTTATACCTTAGTTACTGGACGGTTCTTATCTCAACCTGTGGGAATTACATTCTTTTGATTCCCTCTCCATTCCTCCGGGAGCAGGGAGAGGGAGAAGGTGGAGGAGTGAGTGAGTGGCTGCGTGATTCTGAGTTACCGACTGGGCTTAAACCATGAAAGTTCTCCTAAAGGACATAACTGTTGAGCGACTGAATCTTTAGCTTGCATTCTATTGGTGAGACGCTTTCTGATGGCATTCTTTTTTTTTTTTTTTTTTTTTTTTGTGCGTGAGTGTGTGCTAAGTCCCAGGGCAAGATCAGTTACATGGGAAAGCTTGTGAAGAAAAGGGAAAGAAGTTACCACTTATTACAATTGACTTCATTTGGCACCTCATCTCCCTTCTGTTGTTTGCAGCAAAAAAGGCCATACCAGTTGGTCTGGGGAGTCATTGCTCTTCATTTCTATGAAGACATTAAGCCAATAATACAGTTGTCTACTCAAAATGCAGAGATCTGAATAAATGATTTATGAAGCGCTTGGCATAACAACTTGCGTTGCCTGGAATAAGTCAGTCTTTCCAAACATACTCTGACTAATTATCTTCTTCCCTTCTTCCCATTTCCAAATGCAAATCTGTCAAAACCCCAGACCACACCAGGGACTTCACCAGGCAGAGTAAGAGGCCTGAGCATAACCAGGAGATGGAGGACGTCACAGCAAGCCATCTCTGGCCTTGTATGTCCAGTAGTACCCTGTTCATGTCAGATCAAAGCTGTTCCTGAGCTGCTGAGTCCCATGGAGAGGCAGAACCCGTTGCCTCAGCCAAAGTGGTGTGCACAAGCTACACTGCATCATGGCTCACAGCTGAGCACTGCCTGCAGACAGCCAGGGGTTTTCATACCTTGTTTTTTATCCCTCATCTCATCCAAATATCCTATTTGACATCATAACTGTGCCCATTTACCAAGCTATCACTCAATTTTCATTCACAACCCACTTCTAACAGGCCTTTGTAAAAAACTAGCATAAAACCCTCCCAACCCTATATAAGTTACAGTGTCTCATATTTTATGAGACATAACACTAGACATTCATATTGCCGAGACCATTTCATCTTGAGGCCAAAAGCATTCAGGGCACTTTTCACTCAGCTTCTGACATAAGTCCAAATCCCACAGCTATCTCCACATAATTGAATCTCTATGCCTATTGTGTTTTTTTAGTATTTTTGTTTATTATTTAGTTATATATATTTATTTATTATTTGTTTAGTATTTAGTATTAGTGTTAGTATTTTTTCACCTGACAATAGATGGTGCTCTTTCCATAATTAATTGTCTCCACAGTCCCTGCATATACCTTTTTTCCACTTAGAATGAACAAAACAGATTATCCTTGGGTTTGGGCATTACAAGATACCAAGGAGAAATGGTAATAAATGACCACCTGTAAGCAAACCTGTCTGCTAAATAACTGTTATTGCTGATCTGCAACAAGAATTCAGAATAGATTCTCAAATATTAAGTGCTCAGGTGATGAGGGGCATTTCGATAGACAGATAAATAGAACAACTTATGGAAATAATAAGGAATGATCCAAATCTCTTCCCTAACTTGCATCAAACAAAGCTCCTGCTGGCTCAGAAAAGGTTTGCCATGGTATTTCTTCATTCTGTTCAACAAAAAGGAAGGAGATGCTAAGCAGCATTAAGCAAAACTATTTTTCACCTTTTTCTCCCTGTGCTAATTTTAACTTTTGCAAAGTATGGAGTTCTGTTTTTTTCCAGGACTTACAGAAACCATAACTGCAACTCGAATCCAAGACAGCAATATTTCCCAGACAAGTTTAAAAGGGGAAGAATCATAAAATATCTAAAATTTACCCCACAAATAAAACACAGTGAATCACATTTAGAATAGTATAGTGACTTTGAAAGAAATACTGCGAAGTTATAACTTTTTTGGCATGACTTCCTAACATTCTTGATGTTATTTGTACCCAATGACAAGCTTCAACCTGACATCTACCTTCAGTCCTTTTCCATTCACATAGGTTCCCTATTGCCTTTAATTCTCATTCTAAATTGATTTTATACATGCGCATCAACTTGAAGGGTCTGTTCCTCAGGCTCTTTAGAGACCAAACAACCATCTTTAGAGACTGACTGAGCAGCATCTCAGCCCTTTTCCCTGGTTCATTTGAGCTCTCCAGATATATTCCTCAAAAATATCCTTGGGTCCTCACAGCTTGCAGTGTTGAAGCCCTCCAGCCAATACCTGCCTTCCTTTGTGAGCATAGCAGAAGTGCTTGGTCTGTAGCTTCTTGAGGGATGCATTGAGCTCACCCACATCATCTGATAATGTAAATACTAGTGCTGACCCACTTCTGTCTTTATCTTTTACCTGATGCTGTGAGCCCTCCTGCCCTGTTGAGAGCACAGCTGAGGTGGCCTTGGTGGTGGCTCACCCAATGGTTTCAAGAGCAACGCAGGACCTCCTACCACCTACTGCCTACGCATATGTCTCCAGTGCTTATATTAGGAGGAGAGTCCTTCCAAGGTGATGCTTTTGATTAGTGAGGAAAGGTGATCTTTTGAGAGGGAAGTCATACAATGTGAACCAGGGGTTTTGTGTTCTTTCTTCTTCCTTCTGTTCAGCTCTTTGCTGGCAGGTTATACTAGTCTGATAGCCTTAGGGGTCTCATGTTTCTTCTCTCCTACTGATTTTTCTCTCATTTGGACAAATATGCTGTCTTTTGTTGTTTATGTGTTGCAGTGTTTCTTGCTGAAAATGGAATGTGAGCAATCCAGACAACTGCTTGACATTTGTAAAGTAGTGAACCAAAGGCTGTGAGGCCCTGCTTGGAAGTTACTAATGAATGTGTGGAGGTTACTATAGGTCACATACCTGCGGAATGCTTTGAGAACATTGGCACTGATGATTGTTAAGAGGGATGCCTACGAAGGAACTGATAGTTGTGTCCTTGAAACCATCTGCTGTTGTGGCCACAGCCTGGGAATCACTTACTATTGTAACAACCAATCATAAAACCGCTGCTAACACTTGGCTAAAGAATGTAACCAATCAGATGTTATTGAATGTTCTAGTCTTCTGAGGCTTTTTCTATAAAAGATGCTGCTTGCCTTTAATAAATTGTCAACGCTTGTTCATATTGGTCAGAGTTCATTGTCCTGGAATCTCCCACATTTATGCTTCCTTTTTTTCCACCCATTTCACCAATATATAGAAATACAAGAGGGAAAAGAAACCTGGTAAAAAGGGCAGTTTGTAAAAATACTAATCTATCTAATTATCTTTTTAGCAAATAATTGAATTATGACTGCTTTCTAAGAAAAATCCTTAGGCTAGCAATATTTAGAAAAAGACATTCCCTATAAAATGGAGAAAAACAACCCTGCTTTTTTCATAGAAGTCTTAACATTTCTGTCAGTGTTAGAACTTGGTGAGAAACAATCCAAAATGCCGAAATGAATTCTAGACCAATTAATGCTTTAGACTGGAGGAAATAAAGATGTTTTATAACTTAAAGTTTTTTACCTTTGAAATATAGTGGAAGATATAAATAAATAAACAATTTAAATAGCAAACAGAATGACATAATAATCACTCTATCCTTATACAAAGTTTGAATTCTGATGAAAAGGAATTTTTTGGGGGGAGGTGGGACATTCTGCAGACAAATAATTAACCTTGAACATCCATCAGCACTGGGTATACTATAGGAAAAGAGAATCATGCAGGTGACTTCGAAATGGCACTTCTTACTGAGTTGCTTAACAATATTCCCATTGTTCCAACTACTCTGAATTTTAAGGAGGAGATTAAGATGAGCCTTATCGTAAGGTCTAGACTGCAAAGGCCAAATCCTGTTTTCATTTAAATTTTTTAAACTATAAGTTTTTTTCCAGAAGTCAGTGGGATTATTAAATTTATATCACTATAATTAGGAACAGATGTTGGCCTGCGATCTCTAATGCTCCAACACCCAATGTGTTGCAACTGGCAATCACTGAGGAGTATCTCTGAAGAAGGCATGCAATAACATTTCAGTGGAGGATACAGAGGTACTCAATAAAGCAACAGTGAAGTCAAATGACCTTTCAATCTGTTTATGAGAGACTTTGTTGTCTCTGCTCTGAGACAGCTGGAACAAGTAAAAAAACTTAATCTATATCCCAGAGAATCTTTGTTGCAGTGAAATCCAAAAGTACACATGGGCTTCTCAGCTGTTGTCATCCTGGTTGTTTTCCCTCTATAGTTTTGAGCACTTGCGGAGCTTATATTTTTTGTGTGCTCAGGGTGGGCTTTTAGACCTTCCCCAGAGAAAGATTCATCTGTAATACACTACAAGAAGTCCTTGAGCAAAGATGTAAAATGGATAAGGATTAGCATGATATAAATGAAGTTTCTTTTTTTTCTGTTGGACTGCAAATAAAGCTCATCGCTGGTTTACATGCTTGGCTGCTTGCCTTAACAGAATAAAATCCCAACAGGGTCTGCCATCCTGACTTTCTACAGGAATCTGTGGGTCACATAACTGAAAAAAATAGTAGATACTGTGATAGACTATGATTCGTGTTAAAAAAGAAATAGAGAAGTGATTGTTACCAAATATGATGAGGAAAATTATGAAACAAGAAACCATTAGTATGGGGCAGAAAGTAACTCTAGGAGAGACTGAGTTATATCTACATAGCTAAGGCAATATTAATAAAAGGTTGCCATCTGTTACTTCTCTGGGTAAAAGAAAAATAAGTGTTTGGAAAACATGGGTTAAAATACTTTCAGCCTAATTTAGAGAACAATGCTTGTGTTGTAAGTCTGTGATGTGATAATAAGCTTTAATGGTCCTTCTACTTATCTGTTAGCTTTTAGAACAATGTATGTGTTGTAAGTCTGTGATGTGGTAATAAGATTTAGTAGCCCTTCTACTTAGCAGTCAGCCTGAAAACAGTGCCTCCTGGGCATCTGCTAAGCTTCAAACACTCCCTATCTGCCCCTATGGTGTTGCTTATCTCTTGTAAGGAAGACACACTACTCTAAATCTTTACCAGTTGTCAGAAACTCACCAGTTAAGCTGACTTCAGCTAATTGGGACTATTAGGGCATTCGACCGTGCTAAAAGTAAAAGTTCATCCTGAGGAAGACTGCTTACTTCATCTCGAAGCCCCCTTCCCACAGGAGGAAGACTTCTTACTTCATCTTGAAGACCTCGGCCCACAACTGTCAGAGGGCAGTGAGCAAGCACCAAAAGGGAGGAGACTTATGGTCTTAGGTATGGTCTTTAGGTACTTTGGTACCTAAACTAATTGTAATATCCCCGCTGATCTCTTGTAAACCTACTGAATATGCATGTTTGTGTGCAATAAATATCTGCTCGCTTAACCCCTAGGTGTGTGGCTTGGGTGGAGTAATGACTCCCCGGGGCACCCAGTGCTGCTTGCTTAACTCTCATTAACGAGCACAATAAAGAAATTGGCTACTAATGTCGGTGCTGGGGGTGGTTTTTTTTTTATAACAAAATTTGCGTTTATAACAATATGTTACCTTGTCAAGGACAAGTTACTACCTTTGTATCTCCTACCCTTTAGTGATGCTATGGGGATGGATTGGTGGGAGAAAGGTTTTGAGCCTTAGGAGCCTCTGACCAGATAGATCCCATATAGAAGGTCCAATCCTGTAATGACAGATTGAGTGACACAGGGACCTCAGTGCCTCATATTTTTCCCTCAGAGGGGCAGGCGGAAAGTCTGAACTCTACAGGGGCTCAGATGCACTCAGAAACTTCATTAAGGCAAGACCTAAGTGCATGTTGACTGACCTCTGGTCACAATGTCCCTGTGTGTGCTCTTGAGCTGTGGGACAAGCAACGTGGTGTATGCCAGTTTGTCTGGCACTGGCAGAGGGAGGGCACTGGCAAAGATGCTTACCAGACGCCCTCAGGCATCCTGCTCACTCCCAAGACAAGGGGTGCTAAATGTCAGTGTCTGCTTTGGTCTGGCTCCCCAGCTGGTGTAACACTACTGAAGACAAGGGAGTAAGACTCCAGGAGAACATAGGCTGCCACCAAACCACTGAAACAAATGGAGCTACTGCAAATGCTGCTATCAACCTATAATTTGTCTCCTATCAGCTTTGCCTAAGCTTGACTCAAATTACTGTTCCAGTGGAGAAATTACCCTGTTTTCCAGACCCTACAGCTATCCAATCTTTAGTTATGGAATTCAGTTGCTCCTTGAAGGGTGCAGTTCAGCCCTGTACATATCGCACATCAATCATGTGCACCAGAAATTCTGCTTAATCCAATAAAGGGCCCTAAGGCGGGAGGGAGAGAAGGGGATGGCACTCTGTCCTGGGTTCAGCAGCAGCAGTCATTTTTCTCCTTGGTAGCTGGAGCAGCGCTGATAACACCAGTGTTTTCAGTTGCTGCTTGGTAATGTTTTGGTCTGACCAAGGACTTTCTGAGTCTCATGCTCTGGCGGGGAGGAGGGGGGACCGGGAGGAAGCAGGGACAGGGCGCCTGAGACAAACTGACCAAACAGCTATTCCATGCCACAGCACGTCATGCCCAGGATGTAAAATACTGGGGGCAGGAACCCGGAAGTCTCTCTCTCTCTCTCTCTCTGTCTCTCGGCTCAGTCGGGTGGTGAGCGGTTGTATTCTCTTCCCTTGTATTTACCTTGTCATTATTATTATTATTGGTGGTAGCAGTAGTGATTTGTATTATATCTCAGTTACTGGACTGTTCTTATCTCAACCCATGGGAGTTACATTCTTTCGATTCTTCTCCCCATTCCCCATATAAAGAATATGCTAGATTGAAAAGAGGTGGAGGAAAAGAAGCTCCTGCTAAGATTTTTAATGTAGAGAACTATTTTAAATTGTCTACTGCCACTGTTTTCCTGTCTGTGTGAGGTGTCTCACTACTGGCATGCATGCCATGCTGTTACAGGTATTTAGCACACAATTTAAGTGGTATACTAGGGAAAATGTTTTGTATCAAATAGTAGCCCACTGGTACAGGAATAATAAATGCTTTCATGGTTCAGCATGTAATCCTCTTGTTTATGTTGCTGCCAACACTGAAGAAAATGATACTACTAAAGTGACTATGAAGGTTTGCAAACACCAGGTCTATGGCTTTGGTCCTGTTCCAGATGGATCAAGCATTTCCACTGACTTCATCAGCTTGAAAAAAATATTTCATTGTCTGAAGGGGCTCCCTAACATGGTTCTTTAACTGAGGCTCAGTCTAAGTTTTCCTGTGCTCAGATTCATTAAATCCAGGAGCTTAGCAATATCAGCAGATTCAGGGAATGTAATTCCTGTCCATAAATAGTTTTGTGCCTGCTTTACATAGGCAAGAGTTAAAAGGACTGATTTCTGAAGAGAAAAATATTCCATTTAATAATTGATTTTTTTAAAAACCGAAAATGCTGGCTAAGGCGGTAAATCACCAGTAACAGCATCAGTAGCTTGCATTTTAAAGAGCTGCCATAGAAAAAACATGAAGAGTTAACCTAGTAATAAAAGTTTCACAGTCCATGCAGCTTAAATTATTCACTGGGACACAAAACTGTAACCATAAATTGTAATGCTATGAATGATTGAGGGTTTCTAACAGGCACAATGTAAAAAGAAACACTTTGCAAAAACGAGCCATTGTCCAGCTAATTAAATGTCTTTGAAAAGGTTCTAATATCCAACTCTGAACTCCCTCATCTCTGCAGGTGTCTTTGCAAGTTAATGTTGGCTGCCAAAACTGGTCAGGCCTGAGCTGATGTTCACGTCTGTTCATGTCTCTTGCTTGTGACGCAAAGCAAGCCCGGGGAAACCCTTCTGGATAGAAACCTCTTTTCCTGGGCTGAAGCAGGAGGCAGGAGCACTGTGTGGCTGGACTCAGGTCAAAACAACTCCCAGGCAACCCTCAGCACTGCAGAAGTCTGTCTCAAGGTGGGGTGGACCTCAATGAAGACAGCTGCTCATTCCACTGACTAAAGTAGGAAAGAGATTAATCTCAAGCAAAGAGCAAATTTGCCCTACAGGGCTCTCAAGGGAGTCTGACGAATCCTAGGCTTCTGCCATTCTGGGTTTTGCTCCTCACATGGAGCTGGAAGTGGGTTTTGGGGGAGAAGGACAGCTTTAGAGTGGCAATAACCCTCATATAGCTGCCTGAGAGCAGAATTTCTACATTCAGGTCACCCAGGAAAAACCTTAAACTTAAGAATAAAGGGGCTGATAGGAAACAGAAATTGTTTTGTGGGTTAGAATGAAAAACCAAACAATGGACAAGGAACACTGTATGTATAACAGCTTCTAGCTATCAAGATCCAGAAAGATGAGGAATACTGTAGGAAAAAAAAGAGACACAGACATTTTCTCCTTAGGCTTAGTAATCTTAGTTCTGGGCTGGTTCCTCAAAATGGAAAGTAATATGGAAAAGTGACCTTAAAAACACTGTGGAGAAATTGACTCTTAAAAGATATTTTAACATTTTTGGTGTTGAATAATGTCTATTCTTGTGATGCTTTCTGTATCGTATTGCTGCATTATAAAGCTTTACTGCTTGCACTTGTGATTTTGAATGATTTCCCATTTTATTTGAAATAAAGAAAATCTGTTGCTATCTTCCGTGTCTGTGGCAAATGATAGTGACTTCAAAACCCACATAAAACATTGGGAAAGTAATTTAAAGACCTAGGAGTTCATTTTATCATAAGCTTTTGGGTCCTGGCTGAGAACTTGGTTTTGGCAATTCTGAGACAGGTTTTCAAATGAGAATTGGTGCTAGCAGATGCCTTCAGTTGAGAACTTATGCATTACCTGCTGCCATCAACATTTAACTTTTAAGCATTTACCCCTTATTGGCATTCAAACCCTCAAATCAAGTGTCTGTGTTCACTGTGCAGTCTGTGGGGAGAGATACATCATTGTCAGTTCATGGAGATGGGGCATGCTGGGGAGAGCTCACAGAAACAAGCCTGTCTGAGCTGCGACCTGTATGCAATGCAGCTGTGGAAGCTGAGTATGACACTTAAGTGAATAAACCCTGTTTCTTCAGCAGACAATGCTGTGCTGGGGTGTTTAGCATGGGCTTGTCCCACACGTCAGCTTAAACCATGACCCTGGGGGAGTCAACATGGGTCCCAGTAGCACAGTGAGGGTCCCAAACCCCTCAAATATGACACCCTCCATGGCATGGCATCAATGCCAGCTGATGTGTATCTTGAAGCTCAGAGGGGTCAATCTACTCTGTTACACTGGAGTACATTCATGACTTGGCCAATAAGGGGAGCTGACACTTCTGTGGTCTTGAAGGAAGTCCCTACTAAGTTTTGCATCTATGCCCCAGAACATGAAATGGGTGCAGCCCGTTATAAAGTGATAAGAGCATGATCAAAATTTCCTGTGGCCCTGACTCAATCACAAAAACCCACAAACAAAGCCAAACCCTAAAGATCATTCATCAAAATTGTCCTGGGTTCAGCAGCAGCAGTCATTTTTCTCCTTGGTAGCTGGAGCAGCGCTGATAACACCAGTGTTTTCAGTTGCTGCTTGGTAATGTTTTGGTCTGACCAAGGACTTTCTGAGTCTCATGCTCTGGCGGGGAGGAGGGGGGACCGGGAGGAAGCAGGGACAGGGCGCCTGAGACAAACTGACCAAACAGCTATTCCATGCCACAGCACGTCATGCCCAGGATGTAAAATACTGGGGGCAGGAACCCGGAAGTCTCTCTCTCTCTCTCTCTCTGTCTCTCGGCTCAGTCGGGTGGTGAGCGGTTGTATTCTCTTCCCTTGTATTTACCTTGTCATTATTATTATTATTGGTGGTAGCAGTAGTGATTTGTATTATATCTCAGTTACTGGACTGTTCTTATCTCAACCCATGGGAGTTACATTCTTTCGATTCTTCTCCCCATTTACCCCCCATCGGAGTGTGTGTGTGTGGGGGGGGGGGGGAAGGGAAGGAGAAGTGAAATTTACAGCTTAAACCATGACAAAAATAAAGACTATGATCCATTATTCTATACACAAAGTGCCAAAATAAAAATAAACAGAAATAGAAGGGGCTTATAAACTGACCCTGCCAAGCCCACTGCTTCCTTCCTTCTTGCTTTGGTTTCAGTCACTCAGTGGCTTTACCAATGGCAGTTTACTGTGCATGGTCCTCTTTTGGCCCTTGTCAATGTGATGCTGTGATCTGCCATGGCAACTTTTTGCCCAGCTACACTTTAGGTAGGTGACATGCATATAGGCATAGCTGCTCTTCAAAGGAAAACTATTAAGCCATCCTAAGTATTGGTGCTGCTGTGACTTTTTCACACAGGTATTAATGCACTGTCCCTTTGGAGGAGCATGAGGACCTTTGCTGTGAATGTGCTTGTAGGTAGATCTCTGTCCTCACAGCCGACCGGAGCTAACACACAAGATACACTGCTGTTGTCTGAAAACGAACAATATCATAAATAAATACTCAGATAAAAACAGAGATGGGTTCTAAATCTGTCTATGAAGCATTTTTTTTGGTATCTAAGCATTTTTACAGTATGTTGGGAAAGTTTGCTCTTCAAAAACTTCTTTGATTTAAAATTTAATACCTAATAAACAGCCTGAACCACAGCTCTGTTCTTCAATGAAGCAGTTTTAAGTGTCAGCACTTGGAAATTTGTGACTGTGATATCAGCGATAATGTGTTTCTCTTGTTTGAAAGAGCAGTTTCCTTGATGGGGTGGGAGGTGAGCAGCTGAGCCACATGGCTTGGGAGGCTCTGACCTAGTCTAGTGCTGAGAAGTCCTCTGTGCATGTGTGTGCATGTGAGGAATCTGAAATAATGTTATGCACATTTTATAGTCATATTGCAGGCATGGTGATCTCAGATGAAGTGGAGTTAATAATTTCAGTGGATGATAAAATAGCCTGGTGGTGGAAAAACAGATTCTTTTGGAAAATAGGTGTTGTTTACTATGGTGGATGTGTGGAAGGGATGCAGCCTGATGAGTGGTCATCCCTGAACAGCATGGGGGTGGCAGTGGTGCTGCTGAGGAGCTGAGAGAGGATGGGGAGCCTGTGAGTATGTGGGTGAGGACCTAGGTGGGTGAAAGTATGACCTAGACAACTGTTTGGGATGTGGTCCTGGGGAAAACAGAGCAAAAGCAGTGGGGTTGATGGAGCATTAACCTTGAGTGCATGTGATAGAGATCCTGGGGCAGTTTGAGGCAGCTGTGGGTGAGAGCATGGTGTCTGGAGAACAACCCATGAGGGCCACAAGCAGCAGCTAGAGCAGGTACATATGGCAGGGCCATGGGGCACTGGCTCAGGCCCTGGCAGAGAACAGGGGCTGAATTTGAATTTGTGTGGGATGGTTGATATTGGATAACCACCACGAAGATGTAAACAGTAGTTCTGGGGTCTTGCTCATGGCACAGGGATGATGGATCATGGGAGTCAATTAACAGGATGGCACGATCCATGTCTGAGGGCTGGGATATTTCCTTGTCAGGGGAGTGAGGGCTGATCCTGATCTGCATAAGAAAACATTGTGTTTTCAGTTGTATCATTCTTTAATTCAGGAAGGTGGGAGACAGTGGTACTCAGCTTCACTCCCATTCATCCTGTGTCTGTGTGTAAAAGACTCTGCCGTTCTTGCTTCATAAATTCCATGATGGTCTTTAACTCCTTGCTAACAGTTAAAAAGTTATCTGCTGCATCAAGGTTTCTGCATGGAAAATTCAGGGAAAGAGAGGGAGCAACATGTTTCTCACTGAAATGGCCTGCCAAATCTGAGCAGCCAATTGAAAAGGAAACATCAAGAGAGAGAACTGCTTAGTCCAGGGCTGGATAGGAGAAGCTGAGAAAGTAATTTCCCTTCAAAGGCTCTCTTCCCCAGGCTTGCTTTTGTGCTGGCTTTGTTCCAATATCTCCCTTTAATGTTAATATAGACCATGAAAGCAGTCAGACTAAGAAGGCTCCTTTAATATACTACTCCAACTACCCCAGACTGTAGTACAGGTGACATTACTTGCTTTGTAACTGCAGTAAGAGATTTTGACTTCTTTACACCGTACCAAAGTTCAGGTCAGCTCTGCTGAACCACATGGTAATGTGGCATGGACTAATGCTGGCATCTTTTGCTCCTTCCAATTTTCATACCCCTTACTAAGAAACCCAAGTTCCTGGGAGCTGTGGGTCAGGACAGAACTAGGAACATGGAAGCAGGAAAATCAGACCAGCTTTAGGAGAGGCAAGATTGTTCTCTGGATGTGCTAGTACCTAAGATATCGGGAAAAAAAGGGTGGGGATGGTAGTAGTTCAGACTGGATCTTCTGGGACCTAAGGTATAAGGAAAAAAGGGTGGGGATTGTAGGAGTTCAGACAAGTCCTCCACTGCTGGGAATAACATGAGAAAGCCCATTCCAATGCTTAAATTAGTTGGTCCCTTTCCCTCTCCCTCTTCTTTCACAGCAAGCCCATTCCTTTCTTGCCTTGCAGTCTTTCTGTCACAGCCTTCCCATTCAGGTGAAACAAGAAAAAAGATTTTTCTCTTAAAATTCAGCAGAAGTGTCAAAGCTTAGCTCCTGGCAGAATAAAAAGTGTCAGACAGTGGCAGGGTAAACATCTTAAAGAAATCATACAGTTTCTGGAAAAGTGCTGCGGACAGCTCTGTATAGAGTGAGATAAAATGCATGCCCAGGAAAGGCACTAAAAGGGCTGTACCACACCAGCGCAAGCACATCACTGCCTGAGGCTGGACAGGGACAGGGGAGCAACCTATGTAGCTTAGTCCCGCTGTTCCCATTTTCCTGGACTTACAAGACCAAAGGCTGAGCCTCCAGGGAGTCTTCTGATCCTGCTGCTTCCTCTGTCACTTCACTCTAGGCTTCAGGGGACCATGACATGTACCATGCAGTGCTCAGGCAACAACTGTTGTTATGATACTGTCTACTAAAACCTTCTCCATTGCCCATCAGACACTGTACTGAATCTACTTCAACGCTGATTGCCTGTTACAAGCTATTTCTCTTTAGTGGAGTGCAAAAGGAAAGCACTTGGCTAGCACTTGGGTGACTTTTTAAATCCTCTCAGTAGAACAAAACTGGGTTTGGAATTTCCTGAAGGAAGAGATCTTTGTGTTACAACATGTGGAGAGGTGTGGATCCTCATCCTCAAAAATTTTCATCATACTGTTGAGTAAAAACTTCTGGATAAATAAAATAATGGGCTGATTCCCATGTCCTGGTCAACTACAGGCTCTAATGAAGTTAGGGGACTTTAACTGATTCATCCTAGCTGTAGATCTATTCCAAATTAATTTAAGTGGTTAAGCTGTAAAGAGAGGTATAACCTGATAAAAAAACTGCCTATACTGCTACTGTGGACTCTGTCATCTCCTCATCTATTTCACAGTTCCTGATCCCTCCTTTTGCTCAGGAGATGGTGCAGACGTCAGCTATTGAATGGACCTGACTCCCACCTCTTTATTTTACAAGCTGAGGATGTGCGTGACACTGCAAGGACTCCTAGGATTTATCACTGGAAGACTTAAGCTCTTTCACAATGTTTTAAATGAACCTTCTGCATCTCAGATGATGCTTGCAATAAAGCTCCTCTCTCCTGGAACAGTTCCTGTGGGTATCGATACTTCTTCCCATTCATTACCTCGTCTTTCATTGTTCTCTCCTTTGCACAAGTTGTAAGTCTTTCACAGGTTAAAAGGCTTTCAGACAGATGATGTTGAGGACAGACTACAGAAAAAAGCTGAGCCCAGACCTTTCTTTTCAGCCCAGTCTCCCCCACAACATCAACCTAGATGTCATGGTAATGGGTGCTTTAGGAATATAGGCGTGTGTGAACTGAACAAATGGCACTGTTGTTATAATGGTAGCAGTATTTATTTCACAGTACAATGATAAAATGTTCCCAAACATACAGAAAGCTTTTCTTGGGGAAGGCTGGTGATAGAAATTAATAATTGAAATAGATATAGGATATGAAGACTTGCAAACTTCTTCCATTTTGCAGAGTTTTGAATTTGCTTTAGTTATTTTTACAGTGCACTGCAATTTTTTAGAAAAAACTTTAGTTTTGTAGAAAGTCTTTGTGCCACATTCACCAGAAATTAAAAAAAAAAATAAAATCTAGCAGGGATTATGAGAACACTGAGAAATTAAAATTCTTGACGACCACTTCAGTAATGATTTTGAGAGTATGCTCAAGAGTGCAATCCAACACTTCATACAAAACAGACACTAATAACATATTTACTTTTCAGTGTGTTTAAATAAAAAGCCAATGAAAACCTACCAATGTAGTTTTCATTTACCAATGAAAAACTTTTGTCTTTCCAAAAATCCTAATTAGTTCTGCTCTGTGTTTGAGAACTGGCTTGGATTAAAAAGCAGAACGATTCGTACTCCCACCCCAAGCTTGGCGGAGCTTACATAAGCTCAGAAAAGTGTTTAAAAAAGATTTTTTTTTCATCACTTCTTTTTCATCCTTTGCTTTTCTGTCCAGAAGGACACTGGCTCTGTATCTTATGATTTCCAGCTTCACCCAAGATGCCACAAGCCTCAAGATGAGTTTTATCCTCAGAAGACCTGTAGCCCATGCCTTGGCTTTTCAAGTGCTCTAACTCCTCAGCTGTCTGGAGGACTTAGGTGGTCCCTTTCCATTGAAAATTAATAGGATCTGAGTCTGCAGGTCTCTTAAGTGGATTTGAAACTTGCATTCAAGAGGTGTAGAGAAGCATCCCAGCTTGACTGTCAGGCTGAAGCTGCTTTTGTCTCACCAGCACTGCCATGACTCCACCAAATACTGCCAGGTGAAAGTTTTGCTGATCTCCTCACCTTTTTCCCCCCATACACATTATGCTAAGTGATGGCTGTAGAGAAATATATCTCTTTGCTCGCCTCTTGCAGAACAGCAGGGAAGTTTCTGTGGAAAAATGGGAGGATGCATTGTTTTTCTGCCATGGGAAGCTGGGAAAGACTGAGCTTGCCGGCAGGGCACAACTCTTACCTGGTGTCACACTCAAGGTCTGCAAGCAGCAGCACTGCACTGCCAAATGCAATGCTTCGGGTCATGCATTTCCCAATTAGCTCACCTCTGTGTTGCCTCCCCCTGCTGTAATTTTGCAGTCAAGTGGAACAGCTCCGGGAGCTGGAGTTGTTATTAACACACAGGGGTCACAGAAAATCAAAACATCATCAACAAAGGGGCAAAGTTTAAAATGTAGAGGGGAGGAACAGCACCCGAAAGAGCTCATACTGATCTCTGGGGATACAGGGAGATGATTCAGTCTTAAATGTATATTCGGATAATTCAAAAGCTTTTGGAGATGACATTTTCCTCTTTGTCAAGGCCTGTTGCTCTGATGGAGTTAGAAAAGACAGACAACTGGTGGCTTCTTGGCTCTGCATCTTGGCCCCGGCATGAGACCTATGCCTCCATCTCCACCGCTGTCAAAGTGGTAGCTGGAGAAGAGAAGCACATGAGAAGCTGGAGCAGGATATTTTTATGATATTCATGCTTAGTTTGTCTTCAAATAAACCTTTTCAGGAAAATGCACCCCTTATGAAACATACTGCATCATTGCATTGCCATATAATTTTGGTACAGTACTTTTGGAGGAATATAGGAAAATAAATAACCCATTGGGTAAGAGAAAACAGATGTTTTTACTTGGAAGGAAGGCATCTGCAATCTTAAAATGCCTCCTCAAAATCTCAGCAGAGTCCTTGTACCAGACCATAATGGGTACGCGGAGAACCTGCACAGAAAACATGCACTGGCGAAAGGGTCCTTCTGAGATGCCCATCTGGCTAAGATCTGTTCTGGACTTCCTGAGCCAGGAGCACTGTGTTTTGACAGTTCTCACTTTTCCACTGTTCGTTGCGACTGGCTCTGGCAGGGAGTGAAGCTTAATGTGCCAGGTCCTTGCAACACTTCCAGAATTTGAGAGCAGGAATCAAATGGTGATATTTTATCTGAGCTGTGAAGGCAGTAAGCAGGAGTCAGAGAATGTTCAAGCCAGAATTCTGGCTAAAGCCAAAAGGAAGAATGCTATGAACCCTACTACAGTAATAAAGCATCACGAACAATCCGTGATGAGAACCTCAGTTCGACTGTTTGTTCAAAGGAGGGTTTTTCCCAGCACCTAAAGGGCAGTCATTTTATGCAGAAGACCTCAGCTTATTGAGGTATAGATATGAGGCTTTCCATGGCCACTTGATACTTTCAGGATGATTCCCTAAAATAGTTGAAAAATCACTTGCCACTTCTTTAGAGCAGCAATGAGTGTGGCAGAAGGCCAAGGCAAACTGTATTTGTTGCTGTGCTTGAGCCATCATGCTCAAAAATCAGGAAAGTTTTCCTTTAAAGTACTCTGCCGCAGTGGAAAAATAACAGCCGGTTAATTCAGTATGACATGTGTCAGCTCCCTTCCCAATTATCATTGTCATATTGTCTCAAGTTTATGAGCCAAAGGAGTCTATCAGTATGCAGGGACTTGTAGAGCCAGCAGGTTTGAAAGATGGCCTGTTTTCTTCATGTCTCATTGCTTGAAGGTGCTGGACTTAATCATGAACTTTAGCTTAATGTAGGAACACCCCTAGAGTGTCTCTTTTTCCCAGCCTTGTTCCATGATTTTGTTTTTTATGCTTTTGTTACTTTAAATGACATGAAATATAACAGTAAAATAAACAGAGTTTATTCTAGGGACCAACATCTTGTTCTTCAGAGGTATGTTTGCTTCTTTACAGGCTGATCCATCCGAGGAGTGGAGGCAGACTGTGAGGTCAGGAAGGGCTGCAGCGTAGAAGTGGTGTTAGCACTTCACAGGCAGAGAGAGAAACATGATGAGGAGCACAGCAAGCTGTGCAATGGTAACCACAGGGGCAGGGAGGGGTTTTCAGGGCAGCAAAAATGTTGCAGCCTATGTCTGGGTCAGTGTGCGAGATGATGGGTATAGCTGGTGGCAGGGTTTGGCAAATTCAGGGACAAGTCAACTGTGCCAACCTGCCCTAGGAACATGGCAGTGAGCCCCTTTAGGAGCTATGTGCTGCTATCTAGAAGCAAAGATCCCATGGCTGGGTGCTTTCTGTGAATTGCTGAACTTTTGGCACAGAACGTGACGTAAGTCACTTTACTGTCAACACGTGAGTTAACTCATGAAGCTGGTGGTAGTGGGAGCAAATATTAATCTACTATGGATCTCCCAGAGCAGGAATGGTATTGAATCTGTAAACACCTGCCTTTGCAGAGCTGTACCCATAGCAGTTTGACTGCCATGCTACAGGCTGCTGTACTGGTTTTCTTTTTTTTGCAGCAGGAGGTGAAGTGCTGTAGTGTGAGATAGGATTGCACTTGCTAGAGCCAGTCTTGCATATGGGATGGCTCTTAAGGTGTCCCTTGCTCATCACACAACAGCAAGGTAGCACCTGCTCCTAGTCTCTCTCACCTTGGTGCTTGCATATATTCATATCTCTGCTCAAGTCTTTAATTTTTCAACAAAAATACAACAAATTCCTTTCATTTAGCAGTTGTAAGATGAATATAAAAAACCTCTGCACTAAACCCAAAAGCATTTATATATATTTCTGGTTTACTTTCAGCAGTACATGCAGAAATGTTGCCAATTGAGATAAGCTTGGTATGAATCTTCACTTGGTAGGAGGTGGCTGGATCACTCAGTAGAACAAACTGAAGATGTCATAGAAATACATAGGAGACAGAACAAGTTTTGATACCCAGGATGGACCCAACTTTATTCGTGTAAGAGAGATCTAGCCAGATATTCATCTGATTCTGCATGGGTGAAATATCATTGGTTTGAATAGGGACACACTGATTTCTTGCTACCAGTTTAAGTCCAGTATTTTAAACTCCATCTTGTGATCAGCTGTCTTCTGCTGAGCACAAGCAACTGGAATCATGTTAATGCCTGACCTTACCTTTTGCCTTTCATTTGGAGAAAACTTGTTAGCTGGTAAAAGCTTAGAAATACCAAGCCCTAAAGTTTGCATTTGTGGAAGAAAAATAAAAAGAATGCCCAAATGTAGGGTTTTTAGAGTTTGGGTTTTAATTTTATTTTTTTTGTTGTTGCATTTTTTTTTTCCTGTGATTATGATTTTGTCTAACTTGTGATTTGCAGTTAAATGTATTTCTTTACTCAGGGTCTCATGTCGTCAGGGTTAACCTTAGAGATAGAAGCTTGTAATTCATTTCTCTCAGGCAGTGCAAGACCTTTTGGGCTGCTACTCCTCCTTGCTGAGAGGAGCTGCATGACTGTTTAGGGAAGCTAATGAAATTCTCTATGAAATTTAGCTGAGGCAGCAGACAATGTGATATCGTATGCTGGAATTTGTCTGGGAAACCCTGTCTAAAGTGTCACTGTTTCTATGTCATCATCTGCTATTCATCGCTCTCTTACGCAGTAAGCCTTCCATCTAAAATCAGTGGCTGGAGTGACATTGAGAATGAGAAGCAGCCTGGCACTTTTTGCCCTTGCGGGGTCAAAAGTCTGTTGGGACCAGACTTTTGAGTATGGTGTATTCATAAGGCGATAGGAAACATGTTCAGAAGTGAGTGTTACTTCACTGTGTATTCATCAGAATAATTCCACATGCACTCAGGTATGGGAGCCAGAATATTAAAAAGTACAATGGGAATGAAATAAGTAGCCAGGACTTTGGTTTTGCATTGCCACAGAAAATGTCATCCCTAGCAAGATAGAAAGTGTGTCCTAATGCCAGGTCAGTGCCTCTGCTGGGTGACTAAACAAAGAACAGTACTTACTTACTGCGCCCACCTATCAGGAGGGAAGAGCTGGGTCATGCTTCAGAGGAAAATGAGGGTGGCACAGGTCTCCTTTGCATGACTTTTTTTTTTTTCTCCAGAGGCAGCAGGGTCTGTAACCCAGTAGCTAATTACTGCTTGTTTTGTACATGACTTTCAAACTTCTGATAGTTCCTTGATGGCTCGTTGTAGCTGTCAAAATCCAACAAGAGTAAATCAATGTTTGAATTTATATCTTCTGCTGCAAGAAAAGATATTCCAAAACAGCATACAAAGTATGTCTTCTTATTGATTTGTTTGCCTTTGTCTTTTGAGCTGCTTAAGTTTTAAAGCATTCGTTTATTTTAAAGGTACTTGTTTCTAAATTCAGTAAAACCAGAATATTTCCCAGAGGGATCTCCTATTAAAGTCTATGTGCTTGGTACCACTGGCCTGTGGTTTTCTTATCAAACTAGTTTAATACTAGGCAGAAGAAGAAAGACAATAAATTATCTTAATTGCTAAGGACATTAAAAAAAAGTCAAAAGAGATAGCTTTTTACATAAATTACTAGAGCAAAACAAGCAGTTTTGTTCATGGAATGACAGAAACAAGAAATGGAAAAGGTCAGTAAGGATACCTTCTCTCTTTACCCTCATACCTTCTCTCTTTACCCTCAGGATCAAGACCCAACAACTAGCAAAAAACATTCCTGTCAAATTTTCAGTAGACTAATGATACCTGCATAGCAACAGTGAAAGTAGCCTTAGGCAGGGATTCCGCATAAAGCCTATGACCTAGTCTGTGACCTACTGCTTACAGCATTTAAGCTCAGGGGGATGAGATCTCCATTCTGTAAACCAAATGTTTTCTCCAATTTTTCATGGTATATCCAGGAGCATTATTTTTAATGATATTGGAAATATTCCCATCTAGAAATATTTGCCTAGGAATGCCCTCTCTCAGGCAGACCACTGAGACTAAAAAGCAAATAATCACCTTGTCCCTGCTTCATTAATCTCTATGGTGAAGGCCAGCGTGGGTCACCCTGACTCAAGCAGCAAATGCAGATCTCCTCTAAGTCTCTTTCCATCCATCTGCAACTAAAATTCAACTCACTCCGCTCAACTTAAAGGCTGGGAAAAACAATTCCCTGACTACCATATAAGATCCATGCTGCTTTTGAATAGCAATACCTTTATGCATGCAGGATGTCAGAAAATAAAGCAAAATACTTTACCTTTCCATTTTATAATGAAGCTTGCATTCAAGCAATGCATGATAGGATTAACCAAGGGGTTTGGCTTCATCTCAGTTCTTTGCAAATTTAATGCATATTTTCTAAGTGTGAAGAGCCACGCATACCTCTCATTCATACGCACTTTCTTCTTTTCTCCCAGGGGCTAAAAATCAGCCAATGATTTTACCTTAGATTTGATTTGTTTATATTTATAAAGTATTGAATTTGCAACTGCTGTACCTTGTCATAAGTCTCACAAGGTTGCTCATTACCTGAAACTGCATGAAGAGCTAACTCTTCAATGTAAAATTGAGGGAGAAAACATGTCCCCATGAATACAGAATAACCTTTTCTAGAGGTATGTACATGTTACACCTGCTTCTATAACTATTTTTATGTAGCCCTTGATTCGGAGAAAACTCCAGGAACAAACTTGCCAGCGAGGTTTTCTAGTTGACAAGCAGGTATTCTTTATTATGGGTGCTGGGAGACACGGGGAATAGCTCCTCCTAATGTGTGTCCACCTATTGCTACACAAGCAGTCCTTATATAGCTACAGAGCATGCATACATATTCATGAGCCTACGTATGGATTATCTCATTTTCCAGAAAGTTCCCCCCATGCATACAAAAATGGGGTGGTGGTCTCTGAGGGTCATTTACTTCTTCCAACAATCCTCATCACTGTTGGCAGCCTTTGAAACACACACAGTAGATGCTTATACCAGCTTAATCAGTTCGTTAGCACCACAGACATAATAATCATCTCATCCTCCTTCTTATCAGTAAGTTTAACTGCAGCCTATCCTGGGCCCCTGCCATTCCAGATACTCCCTATCTTTACGTCCTGTTCTTCTAGCCTGTTTTTCTTACACTCATTTTGTACTAAGGTCATAAAGGCCTAAACTACATCAACTACAGCAGTTTATCTTATACAAGGATTCTCAGCATGTTCCCTAGCTGTAGTCTATATTTTTTCTCTGTATATCATGCATCTCATTAATTTTCAATTATTACTATTACAAAGCCATCAAACTTAACATTACTTAAAATTGATTCTACAAGTTTACATATTTCATTTTGTAATTTTGTACCCCCCGTCTCACCCTGTCATCTCCTTAAATAACATTAGTTGGGTTGACAGAAGTACTTGTCTGCTTATATGAGCAAAAGTACAAAACCACAAGAATATGTGTCCAAACACTGACCAAAGGACCACCAAGACCCATGTTGTGGTTTAAGTCCAGTCAACCACGAAGTGTTCTCACTCACTCACTCACTTTCCTCTCTTTCTTCCCTCAGTCCCGGGGGGGATGAGGAGGAGAATTGAAAGAATGCAACTTCCACAGGTTGAGATAAGAACAGTTTTAGTAACTAAGGTATAACACAAACTGCTGCTGCTACAACCAATAATAATAATGACCAGAGAAGTACAAAGAAAGATAATACAGCTGCTCACCAAGCCCAACCCAGCCAGTGCACCCCCAGCAGCGAACCCCCCAGTGCCAAAAGCCCGACCATGCCGTGCACACCCACCTTTCCGGGTCTCTCCTCTCCATTTTCACATCCTGGACATGACGTGCTGTGGTATGGAATAACCTCTTTGGTCAGTTTGGGTCAGGTGTCCTGTCTCTGCTTCCTCCCAGCTTCCCCTCCTCCCTGGCAGAGCATGAGGCTCAGAAAGTCCTTGGTCAGACCAAAACATTACAAAGCAGGAAGTGAGAACACTGGTGTTATCAGTGCTGTTCCCAGGCCCAAAATCAAAAACACAGTGCTGCAGCAGCTACCAAGAAGGAGAAAAATGACTGCTGCTGCTGACCCCATGACAACCCACATCTTGTCTCTGGCAGAAATCAATAGCATGGATACTTAACAATAGCCAAAACCAAACCAACAAAGAAAAGTGGCACGCATAAGTTCTTTACTCTTAGGATAGACTTTCATCTCTGTGCCAGAGCATGTGGATCATTAAGTTTATTAGCAGTTTGGTATACCAACCTTCTGTCCTTTCATTTGCCCTTTTCCCAGCCCTTTTATACCTTTGACCTCCACAAGTGTTCTGTGGTAATGAGTTCCCAGTTGTACCAGACACTTAAGGAAAAACACCCTTTCATCTGTCTTAAGGCATCATTGTATTGGTAAGGAATGTCAGGTTTTCTCACTTTCTCAGACAATGTAACCATATCTTCCAAACTGATTTGGTAGCTCAACATAATTTTGATTTCTATTATTTAAATTCTATCTTACTTCATAAATTAAAAAAAAAAAAACCAAACCTTGACAAACAGGCTTGTAGTAGCAATCTGGTAGAGGGTTAAAGGAAAAACTTCTTTTTCCTGAGGACCTGAGTAGTATTCAGCTGTTTGGAACTAAATCTTCTGTATCACATATGGAAGTTCAAAGATGCATGGATAAAATCAAGTTCTATGTATGCCTGGGAGACTTCTGCCCTTCCTAAATAAGCATTTGGTTATTTTGGTTAAAGAAGTGAGTTACTGGAATCAATGGTTTATATGCACTAATGTTCTGCTCTGTCTCTGATGCTCTGAGGATGTAACTGTCAGAATTGTTATTAATCTGATTTGTTTCCCCAGTAAAGTAACAGAAGGTTGTGCTGTTTTGTGTGCTTAATTTAAAACTGTGGCATCACCCACAACAGTATCTTCTTGGTCAGGACTGCATGAACAGTTAAAAAAGAACAACCACCACACCCCCCCAAAAAAAATCCCCAGCAATTTTCTGGAATTCCCTCAAAAGCTCAAGTTCACCTTGCGCAACAAGAAAAGTTTAGTCATTTCTGATATCACTGTAACTTGCTTGCCAGTCTCCGGTCCTTCTACCTGTCAGGAGAGACCTAAGTATAGTGTCTTGCTAATGAAGAGAATTTGCAACAGCAGAAGTCCAGGGTTGCTCACTTCAGGTTTAACCAGCAACCTGGGGCTACTCATGTTCCAGGATACATTTGAAAAACGCCATCTTGTCTTTCTGAAGGCTCTCCTTCCTCCTGGCTTTGTTGTTTCACCAGTGAGAAGCCTTTCCCCCAAAATACAGGAATTTACAACTTTTTTCAGAATCTGAAGTATCCCCCAAGTACTGTTGCACCTCATTCCTTTGTCTGTACTGCTTGAGCCTTCTTTTCCTGTTTTTCCTTTTCCCCCTTCCTTACCTTTCTTGCCTGCTCTTTGTCATACTCAGCCCTGCTTTCTGCGCCAATTTCTCTAAGGTAAAGCTTAGGAGTAAGAACTACCTTTGTTTGATGAGAGGTGGCATGCTGCAGGGATTGATATATTATTATTTATTTATTCATTTATATTTTCCTGTTTGGAAATGCCACCTCCCTACCATCTCGGCTGTACAGGACAAACACGGACCTACGTCAGCCTGTTTAAGGCACCACTTAGGTGGTTAAAGCAGGAACGGAAGCTCACCCAAAAAATTCAGCATGAAAGACAGAGCAGTAGAGTCCTCAGGTAAGGATTGTGATCTCCCAGAGAGAAAATATACTCCCATCAACACAGTACCATTATCAGGACAGTGGTGGTAGCTCCTGGATCCTTCCTATGTCAGACTGTTAAATCTGCTTCTTGCAAGTCAAATGGCATTTAGCCTATAACTGAATTGATTTTGGGGGCTCTGACAGCTTATTCATGGCCTGTACTGTTTTCCTCACCAAGTGATATGTCACAAGGAAACACATGGCTACAGTCCCACCAGGAGGAGCATCCTGATAAGTTCTAAACAGGAGCTGGCAGATGTATCCAGTGACTAGGAGGGGTTGTGTTGGGAAGTGATCTTGTTTGAATTGACAGCTTAAGGAGCTATGGTCACAGCAGGGTCAGAGCAGCTTGGCTCTGTTCCCAAAGCTCCCCCCTTCATCCTGAAAAAACTGAGCCATGGTGTAGAGCCTGAGCTGTATTCAGAGCAGCTATCATGCCATACATGCACACATGCTTTCAAACCTCTGTTGGGTTATTATTGAGTCCAAGAGGTCCATGCTGAGCTGACATAATTCTGGTAGGTTTCTGATCTGCTTCAAGTATTTTTCTTTGCTAGGAAGATGCTTACAGCTAGGTCTGTCTGTAACTTAGCAGCAGGCAGACTGCCCAGCCACCTAGTGCCTGCTAGTCTTTTCAAGTTGCTCAGTCACAGCATGCCCTTACATGCAAGGACAGCATCTTCTTCCTAAGTAAAATGGCTCTATGCCATTTGAAATTGCCTCCAAATGCTCAGCAGCTTGACTATCTAGAAAAAAAGAGATTATTTTGAAGGGGTTTAGAGTGGTAGAACAAAATCCACACAGCCTTGCACGCTGTCCCTAATGATAGCCAGCATTGCCCACATAAGATGCCATGCAAGAAAGTCCAAAGTAATCCTCCCCCTCCATATCTGTTCTCTTCTGGTACTTTTGATAGGAGTGGGGTAGAGTAATAGATGGCAAGCTTTACACTGATTGCGAAATCATTCGTGTAAGATCTTTCCCAGTTTCTCACTCAGTGGCACAGGGCTCACTGTATCCTGCCACTGGAGGCGAGCACACACCTCCTTAAT
The DNA here is from genome assembly GCA_017639245.1 of Myiopsitta monachus. Classification (NCBI taxonomy): domain Eukaryota; kingdom Metazoa; phylum Chordata; class Aves; order Psittaciformes; family Psittacidae; genus Myiopsitta; species Myiopsitta monachus. The sequence continues at coordinate 48,609,521 of CM029925.1, read as the reverse complement.
TCTCTCTGCCTTTATGAGTAATTCAGTTCATAATCTACATCTTAGTGAGCATCCCCCCTTTGGAAGTTAATTAAAAGGCAAACTGCAGGCGAGATCATTAGCTTGCACATGAACCAGGAATGAAGTATCACCTTGGCCCTGCAAAAATTAACAACAGATGCCCAAACAAATCTCTAAGCAGACCTAATTAGCATCCCTTGGCAACATATCTTGTCTATTAGAGAGTGCTACTGTACCATGACCCAGGCAATAACAGCAGTGCCGTCTCTCTGTGATATTTCATTGCACTATGTTATCAATTCAAAGTAAATACAATTGCTAAGAATATACACCATAGTGCAAAATGTCATTCCAAACTTTTAATATCCAGAAAAAATTTCACCTGCTTTCTAGATTGAAGCAAAAGGTATGTGACTGGCAGAAGTGACTAGGGAAAAGTGACCAACAGCTTCCTGCTAGTAGAAATTTCCATCTGCAGAAGAGATGCAGCATAAAAATTCCCATACAACCTGCTGAGCCAGAGCTGCAGCTCTCAGTGCCTGTCTTTTAATTGTTCTACTGAACACCTTCAGGGTTTTTGCCCTCTGCTCCCCCTGTGTGTAAGAAAAGGAACCTTCCACAGCTTTCATTTTCTTTTTTTTTTTCTGTCTCTCCATCACAGCACTCCTGCCTGCTTCCTTTGGCTCTGAAACCTAGAAAAGAATAAAAATCCAGAGAGGTTTTTTGAGTCTTGTTGCTACCTGTAGTGCTTTTTGCTCTGGTCCACTTACCTCTCTTCTTTTTCATTTCTCTTACTTGCCTTGCATTGATTTTGGAAGATCTTTAGGCCAGGGACTGTATTTTTAGTCTACATGTATAGCAGTTACATGTCTCAGGGCTGGAATCTGGTCTTGGAAGATACATGCAGCTTACAGCCCTCTGAAACATGTAAAATTACAGGGGGTCAGCCTTAGGGAACTTGCAGACAGAAGTCACATCTCACTGCCTTTTCATCTAGTGTGGGGACAATAAATAGGCAAGAGGCAGAAGGTCAGGCTGTTATGATAAACTTAACAGAGATCATTGGAGAGGCAGAGACATTGCCTTGCTATGAACACTACTTCCTCAGCTAAAAAATTAGACTGAGGAGGGGGGCAGAGGAGGAAAAGAAAACTTTGAACAGCTTGAATGAGTGAGTCAATAAATAACTGCTTTGCATTTCCTGAGAAAGAAATAACCCAAGGAAACAGCCTAGTGTCTATTGAACAACAAGGAAAAAGAAGAAAAGGTAGAGAAGTATTTTAGTTGTTATTGCTCGCAAGGGAAAATGGCAGCATATGTGGAAAGGGATAATACAGAAAGATTAATCTGAGGTGGGATGGGGAAAGAGAATTGAAACACTTTCTGTACATAATGTCAGAAAAGCAGGTGAAAAAGGAATCAGATTTGAATGATACTGTCGCAAAGCTATATGAATACAGTCATGAGTCAGAACAGCAGGATCTTTTCTGTGTGTGTGAGCAAAGCCAGGCCAAGTCTCCAGCTAAGAAGAGAGCCATGCAAGTTAGTTAAGACTGCTCAAAGCTGCTTTTATTCACCTTTCCTGTCCAAGACTTTCCTGACATTGGTCTTCAACTCAGATGTTCACTTTATGAGACCACACATACATGCCATGCATATGCCCCAGTAGAGACTGGGCTCAACCAAGGTGTCACTGGAGCCAGAGGTAGAAAGATTTTTTATGTTTTGAAGACAGTATAAACTAGTGATAGACTGCAACCCTGAATCTTTGTGGCTCACCAGGGCACCGAATGCCAAAATTCAGACTGACTCTGCAACAGTGCAAACTTTATGTACACGGGGAGAAAAACATTTTCTTGTGGCAGCCAGATCCCTGGGTATTTGCACCACAGGGACACTGCAAGGAGGATGAATCTAGGAAACGCTGGCCTTGGACGCCTTATTTTTCATAACCTCTCAACTTGTAAGATGTGTTACACATTGCAAACTCAGCATACAAAGCTGTCAGACTGAAGTATGAGGTTATTTGACAGAGATATTTTATACTGAACTAAATGATGACAGTAGACACAAAGCACAGAAAAAAAATGATGCTGTTCAGTTGTTAGAGTAACAGTAGGTCCAAATTTTCTACCGCCAAGAACGACACAGCTAGAGAGATACAATGAAAGAGCATCTGATGGAGAAGCTACTAAGCTTGGCTCATGTGTCAGATTCCCAATGAGCATAAATTAGAACAGCCTTCCTAACTTTGTGATGTTGATTTACAACAGCTGATAAACGACCTGGATATGTTTCCATTTAATTGAGAGAGAGGAAAAAAAAAAAAAAAAGCTCAGGGATACTTCTCTGTAGCTGAGCTAAGAGGAATAGGAATGCATTTCCAATGCTGGCAGTTTTTAGAGATGCCTCGATAGGACAGATTTGTGTCTGGGTCCTATTCATACATAATCCACAAAAGCAGCAGCTTGCAAAAGCAGACCTTGGACTGAGCAAGGCTAAGAACAGAGCTATCAAACATAGGATATCTTGAAACAAGCAATGAGTTGAAAACGTGCGCTAGTTCAGAGGAGAATTTTAAAACAATGATGTTTTCTTTGCAGTAAATGAAAGGGCTCACTTGGCATCTGCCATTATAAACACACAAAATGCTGTAAATCCCAAAAGACTGAGCACATATAACTGGGCAGGTAGGAAAGAAAGCAGCACAAGCTGCTTAGAGAAGAGGTTTAAAAGGGAAAATCACGAGTACAAGCAAATGGGAACGCGGGAGGCTGCTGAAGGTCATGATTCGGAACAGAGCAAGGGGCTGCTATAAGAGTCAGAAAAAGACACAGCAAAACCACAGAACTTCAAAGGACAGGCAGAAATCATGCCTGAATTTGTTGTAGCATTTACAGGACCAGTGCCTTTGCTGTGTCTGAATGAGTTAGCTCCTGTCAATGCTGAAGGGGGCACACCATAGCATATCAGCCAAGAATCAGACTCAAGCAAGATGCTTGATAATGAGATGCTAACCAGGACTAGAGTTTTTCAGAGGTTCCTGGGAGTCTTACTCCGGTATGACAACTAAGTAACCATTTTCTAACTAAACTTTATCCATTTGTACAAGTTGGGTCTTTTTCTGCCTCTCAGGATGCAGACTTCAGGCTCAAAGGCTCCAGGTGAGGCATGGAAACAGAGTCAAAATGACCAGAAGTTATGTATTCAGATTAATACTAGTGGAGCCATAATACTTCATTTTTGCTTTATGTAAATAATTAATATCTGATAATGTACTGGAGTTTACATGCATATAATTCAGTAATATTTTAGCAGAATAATGAAATATAACCTGGTTTGTCTTGCCTGAGATCTTCTGGGGAAGCCAAATGTTTTGTTAGAACTTTTAGAAGTGCCATAACAACTAGCAAGGGAGATAAACTACCTCCACCTTAGAAAATGGCATCTTTCTTGCAGTCTTATCAAATGCAATTATATAGCATAGCATATGAAGTATACATGGGCTAAAAACTAATGCTGAGATGTTTATTTGGGGGGAGGGGGAAGGCAACTGGGAGGCCAGATTTATAGAAAAGTACATGATATTAAAAACCAAACCACCTTCCATTCCATATAAAAAAATGCCCCTTTTATCTCCAGGTGACAAAACACGTTATGCAGAAGTTCAAAGACTTGGTAATAATTTGTAGCTAGGGAGCAGGAAAAAAATCATCAGGTGCAACCTTAAAAATCCCTAAACCTTAGGAGCTATTTTTCCCTGGAAACATTCCCTGCCTTGAAAGCAGCAACTTTTCAAGTTCTGGATGGTGTAAGAAAAATTTGTCAGAGAAGTGTTTCCTTCAGAATGTCACTTTTTGAGTGGTTTGTGCTGAACATATAAGCAATTGTGTGTGGGGAATGTTGCCCAAGAAGCTGCACCAGCAGACCTGGATGAGAGCATGAGCATCCTAACCCTCATCAACTGCAAACCATGGGAGTCAAGAGGAATCGAAGTTAGAACACCGAGATAATCTCCGAGAACTGTAGATATTGAAACAAAGAAGTTACTGAAGACAAAGATGAGATGTTGTACCCGAGACTTTCCCAGGAGCTAGTGGAAAGTGCCTAATGTGGGCTGAGGAGACGAAAGAGTGTGTGTTAAAGGAAAATGGAAAGTAATAATGTAGCAAATAGTGGTAGCAGAAAAATGTGCTTATACATCTGGGTACAAATAAGTTGATTAAGCAAAAGCATGTGGACGATAATGTGATTGGTTGAAAAGGCGCTTGATCAGTAATGTTGTTGGCTGGGAAAAGCGTGTGATGTTGCGAAAAGTACCGAAAAGAAACTAACCGATACTAACCATTATTAACCGCCAGGCAGGGGTCTATAAAAGCCTGTAAGCTCTCTCAATAAATGATATCGGTTGCACCACAAACTGGAGTCTGTGCCTCCATTGCCAAGATTGTGTAGCTTCTGAGTGAAGACACAGACAACTCTAATTTACACTACCAAAAATTAAATTGAGATCCCATCTGTGCCTTCTCCCAAAGAGAATAATTGCACATTTTCTGCATATGGAAGGCACAAATTAAAATGTGATAAGCACAAAGTACAGATAATCAATCAGTGGCATAGTTAACTTCAGAGTTCGGGTAGGATACATGGTTCCTGGCACAGTCTTTTAAACTTTGTCTATGCTTCCTTTTTCACAGCACCCACAGGTTACCGGTAGAGTCCAAAGATGCTTAACCAGCCACATAAAAACAATAAGAAACCCTTCACTGATTCACAAGTGTACAAGCTACACTTTGTGTATAATACACTCCATACGCTTCTGTGAAAAGTCAGAAAGTGTGATAAGGAGCTGTGTATCTCAGTGCTTCCTGGCAACTGTTCATGTGCTTGGGATGGAAAAGAAGAATTTGAGGATAAGCAAACCTAAAATACAATCTGCAGCAACACTGTCTTCCAACATTGCCCTTCTGCAGGGGTGCCTGCCTTGTGCATGAAAGCATGAAGAAAGCTGCAACTGCTCAGCTATGTGCACCTGAACCTCCAGCTGAGCAGCATTAAATACAGTACAGTTCTAACTGGCTGAACCAGGAAAGGAGAGACAGCAAGGAGATATCTGGGATGACAGACAGAATGTATTTGCACTCTGTATTAAAGTGGGCAAAACGTTTTGTGTAAACCCACTGAACTGAGAAACTTAGGAAGCATCTTGGGAAATGTATTTTGTTCAATGTCCTGGGTTCAGCAGCAACAGTCATTTTTTTTTCTCCTTCTTGGTAGCTGGTGCAGCGCTGTGTTTTCGACTTTCGGCCTGAGAACAGCACTGATAACACCAGTGTTTTCAGTTACTGCTTGGTAATGTTTTGGTCTGACCAAGGACTTTCTGAGTCTCATGCTCTGCCAGGGAGGAGGGAAAGCCAGGAGGAAGCAGAGACAGGACACCTGACCCAAACTAGCCAAAGAGGAATTCCATGCCACCGCACGTCATGCCTAGGATGTAAAAAACTGGGGGCAGGAACCCGGAAGTTTCTCTCTCTCTCTCTCAGCTCGGTCGGGTGGTGAGCGGTTGTATCCGCTTCCCTTTTATTTCCGTTGTCATTATTATTATTGGTGGTAGCAGTAGTGATTTGTGTTATACCTCAGTTATTGGACTGTTCTTATCTCAGCCTTCTCCCCATTTAGAAGAATCCCATGGATTCTTCTCCCCATTTCCCTGCCCCCCCCCCATTAGAGTAGGGGGGAAGAAAGAGGGAGAAGTGAGTGAACGGACTGCTTGATTTACAGTTTAAACCATGGCATTCAGAAGCCTGTAGTGTATGACCATAAAAATAATGATGACCAGGAAAATAATCCAGTTTGGTGGAAACTGCTTCCTGTTGAAATACTATTCCCAGAGAAAATTCCTGTCTGGCTCCTTGCTTGACTATTGGAAGTAGGTGTTAAAAATTCATCAGAACTCCTGGGATTTCCAGTAAGAGACAAGCAGGGAAGATAAAGCTCCTACAAGGGATTGTGCTATTCCACTGAGATCAAAGCCTCCCTCTGAAGATCAAGGTCCGCATGTTGAAGCAACTTGCACAGCAAGACCTTGAATTTTTACAGCTCTTAGATGTGGACAGCAACTTATGATGTGATTTACTTCACTGTCTCTATCTTGCATTCATTTTGAAGGTTTTATTCAATTCACCATCTAGCAAGAAAATTGACAGTCCTTTAAGCCTACACTAACCATTCATTATTTTTAAAATACTTTGCTTTCTGAGGGATTGTCTCTGGTTATACAGGTGCAGGTACAGTCAGCTATGGTGTACAAAGATAACTTTGAACTCAGCAATTTTTTCTACTATAATATTAATTATTACTATAATACCACTATACTATATAATAGCATTACTGTAATACTGTTGTATTAACTATAGTAGTAGCTACTATTCTAGTTAGCATTAATAATGTCTATGACAACAGATATAATAATAATACCCTTTACTGCCACAGAAAGTGGCAACTTAGAGATTCTTAGATCTCCACTTCCCCTCTTCTCCCCAAATAACTCCTGCAAAGAACTGCAATTTTTGAAGAGAAAGGCCTACTGAAGTCAGCTCCCTGGTTATTCCAACTTGAATATGTCGGACTTTGAACTAGAAACTTGATTATTATATTAATAAAAAGAAAAAAAGGTCTTTCTCAGCACTTGATGTAGGACAGAAGCACTATTGCACAGTGACTTTGATTTCTAATTCAACAGCAGAGATGAGAGCTGCTGCCCTTCACAGCAGTGTGACCTCTTTGATTGGAGCTGATGGGAGGTATCTTGGGATCAAGCACCACTTCCCAGCTGCTGCTGGATTACCCTGCTGGAAAAATATGGGCAAACAGTGTTGTACCGGTTCAAAACTTGTAGGGGCTAGAGGAAAGTAAGGCAGCACCTCAAAGGAAAGGTACCCTCCTGTTTCTGCAAAGGGAAAATGTCTGCTTCGCATAAAGTGAGCTCCTCACCGGGAGTGCACATTAAACTGTTGGGCTGGCAATATGTAACCCCTGAGCAGAGCAGGGATTTGGTTTTTCCCCTAAATTTCTACTAGTCTGATGGTAATAATCCAGCTCATTGTAAGATGTTGACTTATACAGTGCTTTTGCTCTTGGCACTGTGTTTGTGAAATTCAGTCTACTATGTACTGCAGGTTGCTTGAGTACTTACACTATCATAATATAAAATTAGTGTCCTCCATACATTCCTGTGCCACACATCTTACAGGCCACAATCTGAGCTGGCTAGCGGACTCTACTCCATGTAGAGTTAAGAGCTGAATGTGTGTTCAGAAAGAGCTCCCTTCCCTATACTCCATAGCCTGCTGTACAGAAGGCACATTGCCAGAGCAGAGAGATCTTGAGGGATGCGTTATTGCCCTTGTCTAGGCTATGGATAATGAGGAAGGTCTTTAGTCTCAAGGGCTGTCAATCCGGCAGTTTCTCATCTGCATTAAAATTGGTCAAAAGATGTTTTTAAAGGAAAATATAATGAGGGGATGCAATTAGGATAATGAAAATCTTGGCTGCTTTTTTATCACTTCTCAGGCACTTTTTATCCTTCTCTGATGAGAGCCATTGTCATTCAGGGCAGCTCATCGGCTCCTTGTGCTGGGAGCAGATATGGGCTTGGCACCTTCTTCTTCTCCTGGTGACAGCCAGATATACAATCTGCTCATTTCCTCCCTGATAAAGCTTCCCATACTGCTTAGAAGCTTCTCATATTTCATTTGGCTTGTCAGATAGAAGCCCCTGGTACAGTCCATTCACGGAGATTATTTTTTGTTTTGTCATTACATTAGCAAAGGGAATTTCTGAGTTGCCTTCCCTTGTTCCTCGCTCTCTTAGTTCCTAGATCAACATATGGCTGCTGTATCTGCTTTCATCCAGAGCTCTTCCAAGTGCTGTTACAAGTGCTCATGCAGTCAACTACTCCTTTATGTGACCTGTAGGCATTACTATCTGAAGGTGAAACTTCGGTCTGTAGGAATGAGTGGCCTTATTTTCAGAAATGACTGTATGCTACTTCCATGGGGTGTTGTCCTTGCTGTTACAGGCAGAAGCGATGTGACTGAGACTACTGAGCTAATCAATGACTGATGCAAATAGTAAAGGAAGCCAGAATTTCACAGCTGGATGTTGTTCACTGGTATAATCTCTCTTTTTGGTTTTCTTAAGTGCTGCCAATTTGCATGTGAAGGGAATGAAAAGGAGAATGTGTTCTGTCTTGTTTCATAAGGCAGAAAGAGTGGTTGTGGTGCTCCAGAGGGACATTTCAATGCGCATTTCAATGGTAATGACTGAGCAAGGCCTGCCTGAAGTGCCAGTTACTATGGAAGGAAAGCACTGCTGAGAGAGTGCAATGGAGATATCAGAACTTGGCATGACAAAAACTGTGCCATGAGGAAGGAGAGGAGAAAACAAAGCCTGGAGAGTTAGCATTACCTGCGCATATTATAAACTCTGCAGAGAAAAAGAAAAAGTGCATTGGCTGGCCATCCTGTGTTTTCTGATAAAGCTATTTAATTGAAAACTGATAATAACAATTAACAGTGTGTCATGGGTTCAGCAGCAGCAGTCATTTTTCTCCTTCTTGGTAGCTGGTGCAGCATTGTGTTTTTAATTTCATGCCTGGGAACTGTGCTGATAACACCAGTGTTTTCAGTTACTGCTTGGTAATGTTTTGTCTGGCCAAGGACTTTCTGAGCCTCATGCTATGCCAGGGTGGAAGGGAAGCCGGGAGGAGGCAGAGACAGAACACCTGACCCAAACTGACCAAAGAGGTTATTCCATACCACAGCACGTCATGTCCAGGATGTGAACACGAAGGGCAGAGATCCGGAAGGGTGTGGTGGTAGACTGGGGGTGCATGGCATGGTCAGGGTTTTGGTATTGGGGGGTTCACTGTTGGGGGGTGCACTGGCTGGGTCGGGCTTGGTGAGCAGTTGTATTCTCTTTCTTTGTATTTCTCTTGTATTATTACTGGTGGTAGCAGTAGTGATTTGTGTTATACCTTAGTCACTAAACTGCTCTTATCTCAACCTGTGTGAGTTGCTTTTTTTTTTTTTTCGATTCTCCTCCTCATCCCCCCAGGACTGGGGGAAGAAAGAGGGGGAGTGAGTGAGTGAGTGAGTAAAACTGCGTGGGGGCGGGGCGGGGGGGGGGGGCTTAAACCACGACACAGTGGAACATTTCTACTCACAGCAAAACCTTGCCTCGAAATGCTAAGCGCTAGCGACCAGGGGTGCAGCAAACAGGGCGGGCAAACAGGGCAGGTTAGAGGCAGTTTGCGGGGCAGCTTGTGCGGGCAGGCGAGCAGTATGGTGAGCGGAATGGTGAGCACTCCCTGTATGACCAGGTGTCGTGGTTTAAGCCCAGTCAACCACGAAGTGGCCAGTGTAGGCACCCAAACAGAGCCGATGGGAAGGGAGGCTGCAGTGCAGAGCTCCAGGTGTAGAGAGCACCTGCACTGCTCTCCTGAGAGGATGGTGCACAATGGGCAGGGATGCAATTGGTGCACCCTGGTGGAGGTCCTCCTGCAGCAGGTGGCTGGGCTGCAGGACACTGTTACTAGGCTGGAGGGTATCAGGGAAGCTGAGAGGAAGCAGCACTGCTTGCTCCAGGACCAGACTTTGCATAGGTCTCAAGTGTCTACTGTTGCTCATGCAGGAAAGGAGGCCGCTAACCCAGGAAGATGGGAAACAGTAACAGAAAAAAAACAACAAAAAAAAAGAGGAAGAGGACAACTAAAAGCAAGGGGCTTCCTCCTAAATCTGTTGTCCCCACCCAGAACTGCTTTGCTGTCCTGCAGGGGGCTAATGAGGAACTGCACACCTACCAGGAACAACCAGCTGATGCACTGGTAAAGAAGATCACTACAGTGCTGCCAGGAAAAAGCGGCGGGCCATAGTTGTAGGGGACTCTACTCTGAAAGGAACAGAGGCACCCATCTGTCGGCCTGACGCAGGCTCAAGGGAGTTGTGTTGCCTACCAGGGGCTTGGATCAGGGATGTTGCAGAGAAGCTGCCTGCTCTAGTTGGTCCCACTGACTATTACCCACTTCTAGTGATCCATGGAGGTGCTGCTGATATAGATAGCAGTAGCCTGGAGAACATAAAGAAGGATTACAGAGCTCTGGGAGAGGTGGTTAGGGGCTCTGGAGCTCAGATTGTCTTTTCATCAATTCTCCAGGATACAGGGCAGGACCTTAAAAGGGCTAGGAGGATTAGCCAGGTTAATAAATGGTTAGAAGGGTGGTGCCATAGTCAGGGGTTTGGGTACCTTGAACATGGGACACAATTAAATAGGCCAGGTCTACTGGGGACTGGTGGAGCTGGTCTGACAAAGAAAAGGAAGAGTGGATTTGGTAGGAGGCTTGCCAGACTCATCAAGGATGCTTTAAACTAGCTGTGTTGGGGGAGAGGGGCATCATTCCATCCCAACACACCCAGTCAGTTGCCAACACCTATAATAAATGCTCAGAGGAATGTAGAGATATTCCAGCTGCTCCAGCCAATGAGCCAGCTTCAACTGGAGCTCTGCTCAGATGCCTCTATACAAATGCCTGTAGCATGGGGAACAAACAAGAGGAATTAGAGATGTGTGCACGTCTACGGGGGTATGATATCATAGGCATGACAGAAACATGCTGGGATGGCTCCTATGACTGGTGTGTTGGAATGGAAGGCTACAGGCTCTTCAGGAAAGGCAGTCCCAGTAGGAGGGGAGGGGGAGTTGCTATTTATGTTAGGGATAGGCTGGAGAGCATGAAACTCTGTCTGGGGACAGCTGAGCAGTCTACAGAGAGTTTGTGGGTCAGGGTTAAAGAGAGAACAGCGATGGGTGACATTATTGTGGGGATCTGTTACAGACCACATGACCAAGAGGACTCGGTGGATGAAGCACTCTATAGACAGATAGGAACAGCCTTATGCTCACAGGCCCTGGTTCTCATGGGGGACTTCAACCACCCTGATATCTGTTGGAGGGACAGAATGGCCTGGCACAAGCAATCCAAGAGGTTCCTCGATTGTGTGGAAGACAATTTCCTTCTGCAAGTAATAGAGGAGCCAACACGGAGAGGTGCCATGCTTGACCTCATGCTCACCAACAGGGAAGGGCTGGTTGGAAATGTGACTCTCCAGGGCAGCCTTGGTTGCAGCGATCATGAGATGGTTGAATTTGAGATTCTCAGGACAGTGAGAAGAGCGTACAGCAAGCTCACTGCCCTGGACTTCAAGAGAGCAGACTTTGGCCTCTTCAGGAACATGCTCAGTAAGGTTCCATGGGATATAGCCCTAGAGGGCAGGGGGGCCCAACACTGTTGGTTGATATTCAAGGATCATCCTACTACAAGCTCAGGAGTGATACATGCCTACTAGAAGGAGGTGCTGCAGGGGGGCCAGGAGATCTCCATGGATGGATAAGGAAGTGCTGAGGAAAATTCAGAGGAAAAAAGAGGCTTATAAAAGTTGGAAGCAAGGACAGGCAGCCTGGGAAGAATACAGGGATATTGCCCGGGAAGCTGGGGACCAGCATAGGAAAGCTGAAGCCCACTTAGAATTAAACTTGGCTAGGCATGTGAAAGATAACAGGAAGGGATTCTATAGGTATGTAGCGAATAAGAGACAGACTAGGAACAATGTGGGCCCCCTCCGGAAGCTATTGAGGAGAACTGGCTACCCTGGATTTGAAGAAGGATGAGGTTCTTAATGACTTCTTTCCCTCAGTCTTCACCTGCAAATTCTCTGACCACACCACCCAAGTCTTGGAAGGCAGACACAGGGACAGTGAGAATGAAGACCTTAGGCCCACTGTAGGAGAGGATCTGGTTCGAGACCATCTAGAGAACCTGAACATATACAAGTCCATGGGACCTGATGAAATCCATCCACAGGTCCTGAAGGAGCTGGCAAATGAAGTTGCTAAGCCACTGTCCATCATATTTGAAAAATCATGGCAGTCAGTTCCCGATGACTGGAAAAAGGGAAATAAAACCCCCATTTTCAAGAAGGTGAAAATGGATGAGCCGGGGAATTACAGACCAGTCAGCCTCACCTCTGTGCCTGGTAAAATCCTGGAGCGGATTCTCGTGGAAGCCATGCTGAGGCACATGAAAAACAACAAGGAGCTTGGTGACAGCCAGCATGGCTTCAGTAAGGGGAAATCCTGCCTGACCAATCTTGTGGCCTTCTATGATGGGGCTACGGAACTGATGGACAAGGGTAGAGCAGTTGATGTCATCTACCTGGATTTGTGCAAAGCATTTGACACTGTCTCACACGACATCCTTGCCTCTAAGTTGGAGACACATCAATTTGATAGTTGGACCACTCGGTGGATAAAAGACTGGCTGGATGGCCACACGCAAAGAGTTGTGGACAACAGCTCAATGTCCAGCTGTAGACCAGTAATGAGTGGTGTCCTTCAGAGATCAGTGTTGGAACCGGTCTTGTTCAACATCTTTGTGGGTGACATGGACAGTGGGATTGAGTGCGCCCTCAGCAAGTTTGTTGATGACACCAAGCTGTGTGGTTCGGTTGATGCACTGGCGGGAAGGGATGGCATCCAGAGGCACCTTGACATGCTTGTGAGGTGGGCTGATGCCAACCTGATGAAGTTTGACCATGCCAAGTGCAAGATCCTACCCCTGGGTCTGAGCAATCCCATGCACTGCTACAGGTTGGGCAGAGAAGAGATTCAGAGCAGCCCTGCGCAGAAGGACTTGGGGGTGTTGGTTGATGAGAAAATGAACATGAACCGGCAGTGTGCGCTGGCAGCCTAGAAAGCCAACCGTATCCTGGGCTGCATCCAAAGGAACGTGACCAGCAGGTCGACGGAAGTGATCCTGCCCCTCTACTCTGCTCTTGTTGTACCTCACATGGAGTATTGTGTGCAGTTCTGGTGTCCTCAACATCAAAAGGACATGAAACTGTTGGAACAAGTCCAAAGGAGGGACACAAGGATGATCAGAGGACTGGAGTACCTCCCGTGTGAAGGTAGGCTGAGAAAGTTGGGTCTGTTCAACCTGGAGAAGAGAAGGCTGCATGGAGACCTCATAGCAACCTTCCAGTATCTGAAGGGGGCCTATAGGGATGCTGGGGATGGACTCTTCATGACGGATTGTAGTGATAGGAAAAGGGGTAACGGATTCAAACTTAACAGGGGAAGTTTAGATTGGTTATGAGGAAGAAGGTCTTTACTGTAGGGGTGGTGAGGCCCTGGACTGGGTTGCCCAGGAAAGTTGTGAATGCTCCATGGGTGGCGGTGTTCAAGGCTGGTTTGGACAGAGCATTGGGTGTCATGGTTTAGTGTGAGGTGTCCCTGCCCATGGCAGGGTGGCTGGAACTAGATGATCTTAAGGTCCTTTCCAACCCTAAGTATTCTATGATTCTATGATTAGTGGAGTGAAGCAGAGGCAGGAAGTTCCCTTAGTGTTTTGCTGTGCTTTTCAGAGTGTGGATTCCCATGTGATTCATCTAGATGCTCAATCTGCTTTATATCTCAGGTTCCTGTTAACCTATTGTGTCCAGAGTTTGACCTGCTTATCTTCTAAAACGGCTGTTCTCTTTTACCGTCTGTTGAAGGCTGTAATGGGTGCTGGCCCATCTGCAGGCTGAAGGAGTCCCTAGTCCCTTGCCCTCAGGGGAAGAATCTATATTATGAAGCCCCAGTACTGTGGAGTGCTATCAGGTGCCAGTATTTGGATAGAGAAGGATAAATCAGGGGCTAGAGGGGAGTCTGGAATCTGCCTTCACACCTTCAGCCCTTGTGTAGAGTAAGACATTCTCGTTTCACAGCAGTATTACTGTGAAGATAAAATAAATTTGTGATTGTGAGCCTAATAAAGAGTACATCAATAATGGGCCCGTATGAAGAAACGCATGAACTGTGCAATTAGGATAAGCCCCTTCCCTGTTAAAAAGTTCTGCTCCACAGTTATTCAGTCAATATCCTGTCAGATTATAAAAAGAAACTATTCCAGGGTACTTATGCTGCCCACACTATCACAGAGATATATTTACGTTACTGTTTTGCTTTAATTTAAGCTCCTAACATGATCTATTAAAATGATAGGTGTTTAAGGTGTTGGAGACTGTTTGAGATGCAGAGCACCTGCAGTTCCCAATAAAACTAGAATAGTTAGAGCTGAGGTCACTCTGGCTCATTATATTTGTTTTCAGTATCATGGATCTGTTCAAGCATTTATTTTGCAAACATACTCAGAGCTTTAATGGACAATGCACAGTATATAGGTCTGAGAAGAGCGTTATTTTCCTGACTTGTCTGCATTCAGCTTGACAGAAACTTTCTTCATTTCTAGTACACCAAATAACTGTCAGATCACATCAAGAGTAATAGAAATATACAATAAAAAGAAAGTAGCCAAACCAGATAATAGTCCCTTTTCAATGGCATCACTGTCTTTTCCTGTCTGTAAATTTGGGATTTTCTGAAAGGGCTACTCAGCAGCCATTAAGCAAACCACCTTTTCCCTCATTAAAGTATATTTCAAGCCATAGTAGGGCAGAAACCAAACTGTCTTACCTCGAGGGAAGACTGGTCTTAATCAAAATGGGGAAGAGCTTCAAACTGATGTGGCAGCAACCATGCCATTGACTTGGGACCTCAAGCTCTAGAAATGTCTGTGTGCGATTTGCCAACCCTGGGTGGGCTGAGTTTGCTTCTTGCTGGAGAGGTGCTGGGAGATGCCACGTATCAACATGGCTAGCTAAGGAATTCTTCGAGAAAACAATCTGACAAAAATACACTTTTCATCTTCTTCTAATTACCATTTTCTCCCTCCCTTCCCTGGAAACTCTGTTGCTGAATGTAGTGAGCAACCATAATTAAAAAGCCTTTGCCAACTCTGCAGTAGAGTACAGGGTTTTAAAATGTCATACCTTTGAATGATGCAGCTGTTCTGACAATATCTGCAGGTAAAGTCCAGATTATCCTTAAGAGTAGCTGCCACTTTACATTTAGCCACATCAGACACACGCACACACTGTGCTCTTCCTGTAAGATTCTTGGTTTTTTTTTCCTTCTTATTTTCCCAGCTTCCTATTGACTGAATATCAAGAAGGGCTCTTCAGTCTGTGTTTTAATGTGTCCATATACTGTCAGACACTATCATAGGTCTGGAGCTATAGGGATACAGATATCTTACGACCCTCCATGGTGCCTTTCCACAGAGTCACTGCTTTAATCTATTCTTTTTCCTCAGTCCTTCTTGCTTCCCTGCTTGTGGGCACATGGCAGTGAGGAAAGACAGAAGGCAGCAAAGCCCCCAGGTCTCATAGGAACAGGATATATACATAGAAGCTGCCTCTGCTCTCCACCCTGGTTGCCAACCCAGCTCAAGATTTCCCAGCTGCTGCAGTTCAGACTTCAGCAGCTGTAAGGGATGAGTGACTTCGGAGCCTGGGTCCTGCCCAAACTATTCTAGACAGCTCATTGCACTAATCCAGAGCTGTAATTGAGAGGTAGGAGTGGGAGAGTAGGGGAACGTCTTATCCTCACCACAACCCTGAGTTTTTGTTAATTTAGGATTATAAGAATAATGAACAAACCCAGAAGCCTTTCTTCTTTATTTAGTTTGGGAGCTGTAGCTAGTAATCCATTATTGTCTGTACAATGCATTCCCAGTCCAGCCTCTTCTCAGAGGTGCTTAGCTAAGCAGTGCATGTAAGGGTGCCCATTGGTATTGATATGTAGGTTCCCAGAACATCTATTGTGTTTTCCATGCCTTGCAATTAGCTTTTGCTTTATCTGTTGTGTGCCTACCTCACCATATGCGTACCAGGAAAAAGAGTCACACTGTGGAGGGGAGAGAGGGTGTCTGAAGAATTACTTAGGGAAAGTGCAAAATAATTTTCACTCTGATGAAAGCAGTGCAGGACCAGATCCTGCCAACCACTGCTGCTGTTTGGAGCAGCAGTAGCTCTGCATTGCCCAGGATGATGCTTGCTGTAATGAAGCAGCTCTGTGAACTCTGGGAACTAAGTAATTTTTGTGGAGAAGTTGGGGTGTGTAGGATGAAGCAATACTGTAACCCTTCAGCAACAGGTCCGACATACTATAGTGATCAGAGAGCTCGGAGAAGAGACATATGAATGGAGAAGACAGGGATTTTTTCCTGATGCTCTCAAATATGCTGAATTTAGGCAGGTTGTTCCTGCTGTTGTCATTGCTGGTACTGATTGATCTTGAGGTTGACAAGGAGGAGCCAAAGGACCTCCAAGGTCTCCTAAAGTTCTCATGAGCAGAGCAAGGTGACTTTCCATTCTCTGGATCTAACGTTTTTACCTTTTCACTGCTGCAGACAGTGGCTGTGCTGGCAGACATGGCTGTGCTACCTTCAGCTCCAGCTGCCACACATCCTCAGAAATTAGGGGAGAGGGGCAAGAGGGAGTATGGGAAGGAGTAAGTCCAACTGAAAGGCGTGCACTATTGCTTCTATTTTTCCCACTGCTATAGGCTTATTTTCTTTCTGTGCATCTTTTGATTTCTGCTGGAGGGAGAGATCTGACCCTTAGTTACCTCACTACCACTGCTTTTCATTTATTGTTCATTACCAGTCCACATCACTCCCATCCTTGGCACACTGACATAAGCAGTGGTTTCTCTTGTCACACAATGATTAGTACATACAGAAGGAAGGGTTGAATGATCAATGCAGTGAAATGTGGAAGAAAGAGTTGGGGGGACAGTTTTAAAAAGGTATTGGGAAGTCAGTGAAGATATGCACGGTGATATTGCCAGCTGTAGCTTCAATGTCTCTGTAAATTCTTCTACTAATAAAGATCCCATTCAATTTTACAAGCATGGTGTCCTTATATTATTATCCAGCACGCAGTACATGAAATATCCATCAAATTATCTAACAGGAAATAAATCTGTAAAAGTGCATAATAAATCCCACTGTAACATCTCCAACATCTTCTTAACAAATGGTCTAAGTACCAGGACTGTAAGATTACACTCAACCAAAGACAGAAATGAGTAAATAAATACAATATTGATCTGAAATTCCACTAAAAAATTCACTTCCATTTCAGAAAAAAAAAAATAAAAAAATCAATCACTCAAGACATTACCAGATTTCTTATTCTTATTGACTTAATAGCCCACAAGCTAGCTCAGTCTTTGAACAAAGTAGGTATATTTAAAAATGTGGGATGGGTAGATGGAAAGAAATATGTCACAGAGGAGAAGAGAGATGTTTATGTATTAACTTGAAGACTCCAAGTTAAAGTAGTTTGTTCATTTGGTTTTTTTCCGACTGCAATCAAGAATGAACAATCTAACACTATGGAAAAATCAGGGTAATGTTTTCCAAAGTCCTGGAATTTAAGCACATGTGCGTTCAGGCACATGCTTTCCATTAAAACTGATGTGAACTATGTAAGTCCCTACCTAGCTTAGAAATACTTTAGCCCTAACCTCCGTGTCTGTTATTTGGAACCTGTTTATATGTATATATGTAGGAAAAGGCAGGTCTTATATATGAATGAAGATTGCATTTACATGCATAGAAATCCTGTGAGGCAAGTGAGCCAGAACCTAATCTGCACTTAGTATGAAATGTTGGGCACAAAGCCTGTCTGTATTTCTCCTTCTCCTGAGGTGAAGAGATGCATGAGGGGTACTGCGCTGGATGAATGATTCTGAAGTCCTCATCTGAGCAGTCCCTTCCTTCCTGGAGTCCTGCATCTGCTCTCCAGTCTAGGGCCTGGCAAAATGTGGGACATCTGGGTTTGGTACCCTCATGGGATGTGATCCCACACATACTCTGTTTCCCAGGGTTTGCTCTTGTAACTGGTCTGTATGTAAATACAGGGTACAGAGAGAGTTCTTGGTTCTCTACTCTGTATTTCTTTCTCAGTACATTAGGCATTGTAAATATACCTTTTGTATTCCTGAAAGTGGATGTCGTGTAGATGCTTCTAGGGTTACGCTGGTTTGTGGTGTTTTGTGTCACTTGTTTGAATTAATCACTTTAATTTCAGATTTTTTTTCCAAAAAAAGTTCTTTGAATCTCTTCACTTCCACTGACTGCCTGTGGTCTACATCTAGCCTTCATTCTAAGCAGCTTTTTTTTGTAATTCTCAGGTTTGCTAATCTGCCTTTGATGATTTCTCATTTCATGTGAGGGAGTGAGCAGGTGGCCACAAGTCCTCTTTTCACTTCTCTGTCTTTACCTGTGAAATGGAAATTACAGTACTTTCATGACTTTTCAAAGATATTATGGGAATAATGCAACCAAAAACCTTCAGGTGATGAGATAATTTCACAAAAGGACCTATACAGCTTCCTGGAATTGGCAGAAAAGGTGATCTTTTACTGCAGCAGTTTATCGAATAAGGGGGGGTTCTTTTTAATCACCACAGAAGATAATGCATTGTCAAAGCCCCATCTGAAACATGAATGCAAGACATGTTTAAGGCCAAAAGAAACAATATCTCAGCAGCACTAATTAAAGACAAATTAGCAAATGTTAACTATTCTTTCAGTGGACGTTTTGATGTTTCTAACTTGGTCTGACAATTATATTGATTCCTGCTGATGGTTTCCTTGCCTTTCTTGAAATATTGAAATTATTAAAAAGAATATTTAATTCATAAATCTCCTCTATACTTCAACAGCCTAGTCAAATAAATCCTTTTTTTCTTATCTAACTTCAAAAATACTTGCTTGGCTAATATGCAGGGCTATTGGAGGATTTTTACTTAATTTAGACTACAATGTTAAGATCTGAATACAATTCGAATACAATCTGAAAATATTCTTCTCCTGATGCTGCAGTATTTCATTCCCAGATCTCCATGTCCATTTATTCTTCCAAATGACAGTTTTAACTCATTCTCAACTTCAACTTTAGTGCGATCAGTTCAGCTGGGGGGGCATGGGCTTTTAACTTACTTCAGTGAGATTCAGCACAGACATAAACATCCAGCCATCAGAATCCAATTACAAGACCATAAACTTGTAAAATCTTTTCATTACTTGTGTGAATGCTGCCACAGTCCCTGATTGAGATCTCTACACAATATTGTAGTGAAAATAATCTAAGAGGGTTTGATTCATTTCAAGCAAGAACCTGCATCTTACTGCCAATGACATCTCCTTACCCTGAAACAGGTAGGAACACCTGTTCTCACTTACGAGAACAGGATAAACAGGACCCTTTCTGAAAATGAAAGTTGGTCCACGAGCGTCTTGCCTGGGAAGTGGTAGATTCATGCCCCTCAATAACTGTGAAATTGAGAGGAAGAACAATTTGCTTATAGGAGATTAGGTCTGATGAGAAGACACTGTGAAAATTGTTTATGAGGACAGCGAAAAGAGAAGTGAATTAGAATTGAAACAACAAAAAAGTGCTGAACAGCTTATGCTGCATAAAAATAAATTTAATCTTATAGAATCTCATCCGAACAGAAATGTTTTCATGGTCTGTAGGAACATCTGTGGAAGGTTAGAGAGGTGCCTGACAAGCATTACTTCAGTATAAACTCAGAGGCTTTCCAAATGGCAGTACCAGAGCTCATCTCAGTTTTGGTTACAGCTAGTTGGCAGCACCACAAAGGAGAGTCTCTTCTAAGTTTTCCTACCTTGCTTGCATTATTGAGCCACTATGATGACTTTTACTTTTTCCCTTCTCTGAAAACTTCTTGATCTGCTTTATGGAGACAGAAGAATAAAATTAATATACAAACTCATAAGCTCCAAGTTAAGAAGTTGCACATTGTTAGGCATCATGCAGGCAGGAAAATGCTGGGACTGCCCATTTTAGCGGAGCAGCTCATTTCCTATCATGGCCAGGATAAATGTTTGTAACTGCCTTTCAGAAGAGCTACTGCTGTGGTACTTGTTAGTCAGAGACATGGTTGGGGGAAGATGGATGAAGCCTTGTTTTACAGATTTGATGCTTCTGGAAAAACTTTGAGTTATTTTATAATTCAAACTGTGGAGGCCCAAAGCCAAACCCCAGACATACAGATCAGCTGGCTGCTGGATTGCAAGCCAGGGGTTTCTCAATTATTTTACTGTCCCTAGTGTCGATTCCTGTTGCAGCAATCAGCAGGTTCCTTCACCCCTGTTTTTTCATTGGTAAAAGCCAGTCATGTTACTTAAGCTTTCTGAATCAGTTGTTACATAAAAGTAAACAGTTTAACCTTTTTCTTCTTGTGCATGAATTGTTCATGAAACAATCCTGATTGTATTAGTTTTTCACAAAGTATTCCCTGAATAATTTATACAAACAAGTTGCAGCCAGTGAGGCACTCATCTGTTTTAGTCAATTATACAGACCCTAGTTTTGGAGGTTTGGAGAAGACCTCACAATCTTTACTGAGTATTTAGCCTAAAAATCTCTCTCTCAAAATCAAAGTCAGACTCATTGACATTACTGGTGTCCCAGTAATGCTACCCAGTCTGGTAGGGCTGGTCAGAAATTGCCAGGGAAATGTAAATATCTGAATCCGCCTGGCTCAGAGCAAGGTAATTATCACTTGCCTTCATACTGTGCAGCAGGACCGCAGACATATGCCCAAGGTAATTAAGTTGTGAATCAGGACTGCTGAGTTTTCATTTCAAGCAAAGGGAAGAGGAGTTTGAATTTAAATAAGAAAGCTTAGTTGTGAATGCAGACGTCTTGCTTTTTAATTTCATTTTTAATTTCATTTTTCATTCATTTTTCTCTTTTGTAGGGTACTATCTCCTTGTTTAACGGACAAGTGACACAGAAGAAGAGTCTTACTGCTTGCAGCTGAGAAAAGCTGGAAAAGAACACTACAGGAGCATGTGTTCCCCAGCTCTTGGAGACATGCCCTGTTCCCTCCCTATGTCTTCCACATTTTTAATCTCTTACACATTCTTATTAATGCCTACTTGGTTATTTCACTTAACCTGTAGATATTTTACCTTGTTTCTTTCTGGAAATGCTGTAAAGGTTTATATAAATTTTAAACATCTTTATGGTTAAGGTTGTGCCAGCGTGAAATCATTCTCACAGAGTGTGTTAGCCGTACTCATTGTAGCCAGTCAGTCTGCCTGTGAGGCAGCATGTTCAGAGATCATGTTCAGAGACCAGGTCACTGGCATGCAAACCAGTGAGCAGCAAGGCAGAAAGCCTGTGAAACACTGCTAGGTAGCTGAGCAGAGGTGCTATTGCTTGTTCCTCATTCCTAAAAATTCTAGTGACTGGAAACTAAATCAGAGGCTTTCAGAACACAAAGGAAAAAACCCATCCTCTTCCAGCTGGAATTAAAGAGCCACTCTCTTTGGACAGAGCTGTGGTTTCTCATGGTCTGTGGGACTGGTAGAAGTGTGAGGGGCAAGGACCCTGAAGGTGCGTCACCTCTGGGTCCCTTTTATGGCTTTCCATTTCAATTTGTACATTGCAGTGTACCAGATCCAGAGGAATGAGCATATGAATGAAAGAGATAGAAGGTGCCTGCCTACTGCTATGTACCCCTTCCCCTGCAGTCCTTCTCATCAGCATGGCTAGGGGTAATTTCTGCCAGTGTTTATGGAGTGAGCACTGACTGGGAGCCATGCTGCTGCCCAGATGTGCTACTGCAGCTTGATATTTATGCATCTCGCCAGAAGTAAACATTTGCATTCTGCTCCCGGACCTCCTTCTTGTAAGTGTATTTAGCACTTTTACAAGGTGTTAGATTATCTCTTCAGAGAAAACCAGAAGACAGGTTCTGTTTATGCATGGGCTGGTGTAGCAGGGCTGTGGCAGTATCAGTTCCCACCCTGACACCTGCTAGTCTGCTTTCTACAGCCTTGTCTGGCAGGGATAACTCTACTTTTGCCTGTTTTCTCCTCACAGTGCTGAAAAGGTGCCTGTTTCCAGTTAGTAGCTAAGCTCTGCCTACTGGAAAATAGAGAGGTGGCTCTGTTAGCTTAGACTTCAATATTGCCTAGTATTTCTCTGCCCCTTATGATCGTGGCCAGTGATGCAATGACAATTCCCTGAGCATTGGAAAGAAAGAGCCTTTCCTCTCTTCAGATGTGCTTGTGATATGTCTCAGAGATACAGCTGATCTCATATGCCAAACTGTAGGGTTGTTCTTCACCTGCTGAATTCTTAAGACACTTGCAGCAGGGACTTTTTTTTCTCATTCATCTAATCTCTCTTCAATCCTGCCTCACATAGAAGGAAGAGACACTTCTTTCTTGTCACCTCTCATTACCTCACAAAGGAAAGAAGAAAATGATTCCTAAGTTGACATGCTCTTGAAGTTTCTAATAAGAATTTGAGTCTTATCATATCAGAAGCCCTGGGGTTGGGCTGTGTGAGTGACGTTTACCGTCTATCCATCTATCTGGAAACACATGAGAAGGTCTCTAAGATTAAAGTGCAGGCTGGACAACGAAGGGTGTATTTGCATGAGAAAGAGCTGGCAGCTAGTGCAGGAGGGAGACCCCATCTTCAGAGAGCTAGAGAGACGTACAACCTCTCATCTGCCAGAGAGAGCAACATCTGCGAGGCTGGATTTGTCTTTAGTACAGGGCCAAAGCCACAGAGTCATTAAAATGTATCTATACAGTCTTCTATTTAGAGAGATTTGCTCCCAAAGCCATCATTCACCCTTCAGAAGATGGCCACAGCTGGGCTATAGCTGACCAGAGCAAGCTGGATTTAAGCCAGTTTGAGTCTTTCTCCTTTGAGCTACCATTTTCCCATCTGCCTAACCCTGTCTTCTCCTGATTTCACCCGCACAAAAAGTCAACAACAGATAATCTGGCTTTTTTTTGTCAGCCTCTCAACGTTAGCAGCAGTCACACCAATGTGTCTTCTTGCTTGGCATCCAGTAGCTAGGACAAAAAGGACAGTCAGGTTCCTCTTTCATTTCTTTCACCAAAAATTTACTCTCTTTCTGTTCTCTGATAAATTACTGAGGAGTTTTTGCTGATGATTCTTACCCTTTCTGCTTTAAATGCCAGGGCTACTGAGCTGTGACAATTTAAATGAATGAGATTTCTGAAAACTGATGAGTGCAATTTTAAATGTCTCATTGAAACACATAACCAAATCCTCCTTAAATCTGCCTGCAGGACAGCAATGTTCTTTGTGGATGCACTGACATTTTTCTCATTGTAAGGAATCTGATTAACTGAATGAAACTCATAATGCCAGTAGGCTGTCAGTGTCTGCTGTTTGTCACAGACTCCTTCCAGTGGACACTACCAGTAGCCCTTTAGATATTGTGTTGCTGTGTGATACTCAAATGGCAAGATATAGATCCACATTTAAAATATTTCTGTGGTATATGGATTTAGATGGTTATTTTGGTTCATTTCTACTTAGTAGAAACCAAAGCACCAACTGACCTTGCTTGGAATTTACTCTTCTTTCTCTATCTGTCTACCTGTACTGAGTACTGAACACCTTATGCCAAGATGTTCAATATTCACATGGACAGATTATGCAATCTGTTAGGAAAGAAGGTTTTTTTCTTCATGTTGACTAATGGGAAATTATTTTTATGTGGGGCTGGAGGTGCTTTTACTTGTCTCTGCCAAGGGCTTCCTCTGTAACCTTAAAAAATCACTTAGGACCAAACTCAGGTAATTTATTTCACCAAAGCAGTTGCTTAGGTGCTTCTTATGTCCTCCCCACAACTTCAGGGCAATTCCAAATACTTCATCCCACCTTCTCTCTTCTCTGGGTCACTGTCCAGGAACACTCCCACAGTCTCACTGAGCAGCAGAAGAGGGAGCAGTATTTGTACCACCTGGTGCAGGTGCCAGATGAGGATGGTTGACCAGCCTTGGTGCCATCAGAGCCTAGAGGTTGGATTTGTCTTGCTAGATCTAGGTGCCTCTGCTATACAGAAACCTACATCTGCCTGGGTCACTGTGTTATAGTGTCAATGTAGGGAATTAGGCACTTTTATCCCTGCTTCACCTTACTTATCTTATGCTCCTTCATTAGGCTGAGAAGGATAGCCTTCTAGAATCCACTTTTTCTGGTGATTGGCTCATCCTCATAGGCCTGTGTTTGCTCAGGTGGACAACATCCTCTGATCCTCTATACAGCAAGCAAAAAGTAGGAGCCGCCTTATGCTCTTCTGAGTTTCAGCGAGGTACCTTGAGGATTGTGGCAGCTGAGACTTTCAGCTCTGAATCTCTGTTCCCATTTCTTCCTTTATCTCCTGGGATGGGCTCAATCTGTGCCCCTGTGTCATTTGCACTCATTTTTAATTAAGGAATTCTCATACACTGAGATTGTGGGTAGAAGTTAGTGATTACTTATTTTTAAGAGAAATGTAACATCTCAGGGGCCACTAAGGCTGAGACCAAGAAAAGGCTGAAAAAGGAGAAGGAGTAACAATTTTGTTGGAAAGTATTTCCCTGCAGTCAAGAGCTGGCTGAATTTTACCTAGCTGGGAGTACCTGAAAGTAGGAAAGGCACTGTTTTCCTGTGAAATCACTCAAGAAAATATTGTTGCTTTCATTCAGGACAATTTCTTCATATTCATTTATTTATTTATTTTTTCCTGGAAACTGGTGAAAGTGAAATAACATTAAATGTATCTTGGAGAATCAGTTAGTTAAATTCTCTTTCCTGTGAGAGCTTTCTATCTTGATCACAAATTAAAGGGACTCCTTTGGGCCCAGCATGTCAGAGAGGGACTTAGAAAAGTTACTTCAGGATCTTTTTCTGCGTTGTTATCAGTAAGTCACCTCCTTTTTCTCTTGTTTTCCCTCTCTTTCATGATTTATTTACAAGTGTTGGTGGGAAGAGTTTGCTTTGCCTTCTTTGTCTGGGCAGAGACCATGGCCATGGAGTCCTGATGGCGCTGGGAAGAAGAGCTACTCAAGTGTTTGCTGGCCCCAGGGTGAGACACAATCTTGCAGGAACACAACATCCTGCTGGTCTCCCTAATTCTTTCCAGCCCACTGTGGGTGCTGTGCTGATGGACATGGTGGGGTAGAGGTCAGTCACCATCTTGAGACAGTGTCAGGGTCTGGTAGAAAACTCTTGTGAGTCCAAGCAAGAGAGAAAAGGACCTCTGGAGCATCCTCCACCACAACTTGGAGCTTAAAAGAAAAGGGAGAGGACATTTCTGCTTCAAGTGTTTTCTAACTTCTAGCTCCTAACTCTAACGCCTATATCCTAACTCTAACTCCTAGCTAAAAAAAGGCATGAGCTGCATGGTATATATTGCAAAATATGGTTGCTTGTGTAATGGCCACTGTCATCTTGCAGCTGAATGCTATAACTGCTTTGCCAAGGTGCTGGCAAGCATCATATTGTGCTTTCAGAAATGTGTCTAGTAGCTGCAAAAGATTTTTTGAGGGTAAAACATGGAGAATAAAACTACATGACTGTTAGATGAGTAAGGATGACAAATGATAATGTGTTATTACTCATTTTTCTTTTTCACTTGAAATATCAGAACTATGACACACAAGTCCAATAACAGAGTCTCATGATTTTTATTCCTGCTGCTCCTTGCGCTGTCTCTGGAGACCAGCAGTCTGTAATTGAGGTATTATTCACTTCAGTAATATGTACTGTTGAACCTGCCTCTGCTAATACCCAGCACCTGAGCGGTAGAAGTAGAGCTGCATAGTCGGCAGCAGAGGGAACTCTAATAACAGCCTATAAAGGATGCATAAACTGCATCAATAACTTCCCTTTATATCTGCACAGAAGACAGGCAGGAAAATGGTGTACTGATGTAATTTTCAGAAGCATTCAGCGTCCAGGTTTAAAATGAAAAATAGAATTACATATTTTAGAAACAATTAGAATTTTAGGTGAGTCAGCTGGTTCATTTTTGTTCATAAATTTGAGCTCTGATTTAATTTAACCTATCCAGATGCTTTTGTAGACAAAGACAATGCTTGCACATCACTTTGTATTACTAAATGCTGTATAAATACGAACTGGTGTTTAGCTAATTCACACTGAATAATTCATTAGATGAATAGCATCAAAGATTTGATTTTTTTTTTCTTTTCCTGTTCCTGAACTGCCTACAGACAGCATTTATTTTTTTTCTTTGTTTGTTTGCTGGTGAATAATTTCTTTAAATAATCCTTAATCTGCATCATTCTCTGATAAGTTTTCTAAGGATATGCAAAATTTCAACCAAATGCTGCTTTTAGTTTGATAGATGTCATACACTGACATGCTGTGCTCTTCTGATGTGCATGCATGAACGTTTGTTCCTGTGATTCTGTCTCTGAAGTTGCTTGAGAACAACAGGTGGGGAAGAAAATTAGGTGACTTCACTTTGTCATTCTTACTGTTTATACTACAGTGAAGTTCGGGGCCCCAACATAATTCATAGATTAACAAAGCTAGATATTACCCATGCGAATAGTAGGAGGCAATTCCTACCAAAACACTATCCATGGAGTAACGAAGTTATTTAAAGTGGTACCACTAAACAGAGAGGAGAATTTTAATTCCTATTTAAATTATGGGCCTTATGAGCCGTGCCCATATGGCGCTTGTTGACTGTGTAAGGGCATTAGCATCTCCACAAGGCTGGGGCTGTTGGAGGCTCCAGAGCTCCAGGTGCCAGAGCAGAGATTTCCTTGGAAACCATGGAGAATACCACGATGGAGCAGAGATTTCCATACAGCCTGTGGAAAGAAGTGAGAGAGCGTCTGGCTGCTGCCAAGGATACACACCACAAAGGAGAACAAAATCCCTGGATAAGACTGAGCACAACAACGAGCCAGGTGAGGCTGCCAATAAGGAAACATGAAGAACAGGGAATCATCTTTATTTTACTTTCTGCTGTGGAACTTATAGCTTAGGTGTCAGGATGCTTATGGAGGAATGTCCAGGCTATCCTTCATACTAGTTTTATGGGTTTATCACAGCCAGAAGCACAGAAGCTGTCCTTAGAAGAAATACTTAAACATAGAATTTTCCCCTCCCATGAAAATCATGAGCTGGAAAGTCAGCTTCCTTGGTATTTTCTTTTCTGGTCCAGTGAGTCTTCTATTTATTCATACCAGAAGGAGCAGCTTCAATAAACAGGCTATAAAGAGCTCAGATTCTCCCTTGGTTTGTGTTTTGGGTATTGTCCTAGAGCTAGGGAGAAGTGTCTCTGACACAGTTCCTAGAGACTCCACTTGCTGGGTGATTGTTCACAACATAGCCTCGCTGTTGTGGTCTGGAAGGAACGGAATTGCATTTCCTTTTGCAAAGACTGCTCTGGTAAAGGTTTTCACAGTGCATCTTTGAATTCAACCACGTTGCCCTGGCATTCAGAAGACGGCTGAGCTTTTGGATCCTGGTGGGGCATCAGCATAAGCCCTGTCAGGACAGTATCACCACTGGCCACAGACAGAAGCAGGACTTGGAGTGAGAAGGGGAATTAAATATTGAAAACTAAGGAACCTTTCAACATGAAGCATTGGATGAACAGAAGTTTTGAGCACTGCAGAATCTTCCTATGTCCCACTTCAAGTGCTTCGCTTCTTTTTTATATCTGATCAGAATTAATTTATCTAAGGTCACAAGAGGGAAAAGGAACTGCTTTTAAAATATCCTGAGCTGCAGCCTAGTTGCGTATATATAAGGCTACTTCTAGAGTATCTGTGGAATGTTTTTGATTCTATTGCTGCAGCTCCTTTCCGAAGTAAGGAGAAGCAAGGAGACAGAACGAATTGAAGCCAATGGCAAGAGCAGTGTCCTGGGTTCAGTAGTAACAGGGTTTTTTTTCCTTCTTGGTAGCTGGGAACAGCGCTGATAACACCAGTGTTTTCAGTTACTGCTTGGTAATGTTTTGGTCTGACCAAGGACTTTCTGAGCCTCATG
Source organism: Myiopsitta monachus (assembly GCA_017639245.1). Classification (NCBI taxonomy): domain Eukaryota; kingdom Metazoa; phylum Chordata; class Aves; order Psittaciformes; family Psittacidae; genus Myiopsitta; species Myiopsitta monachus. The sequence goes on along the minus strand of CM029925.1, from coordinate 48,581,695 downwards.
CTCTGCCAGGGAGGAGGGAAAGCCAGGAGGAAGCAGAGACAGGACACCTGACCCAAACTGACCAAAGAGCTATTCCATGCCACAGCACGTCATGCCTAGGATGTAAAAAACTGGGGGCAGGAACCCGGAAGTTTCTCTCTCTCTCTCGGCTCGGTCGGGTGGTGAGCGGTTGTATCCTCTTCCCTTTTATTTCCGTTGTCATTATTATAATTGGTGGCAGCAGCAGTGGTTTGTGTTATACCTCAGTTATTGGACTGTTCTTATCTCAACCCACGGGAGTTACATTCTTTCAATTCTTCTCCCCATCCCCCCCCCCCCCCCATCAGAGTGGGGGGGAAGAAAGAGAGGGAGTGAGTGAATGAACTTGGGTGAGTTATTAGCCTGGATGAGGCTTAAACCACGACAAGCAGACAGAGAGACTGTAATTTTTGGTTGGGAAAGGAAGGAGGCTAAAAAATGTATGTAGCTGAGATCAAGTCTCTCTTGAAGGCAGAAATGAGCAAAAGGTAACTGTCTCCTTCAATTAAAAACAAGCTGCTGGCACCTAGATGCTGAGAAAAGACAGAAGAGCCAGAGAGGGCTGAGAACCCCACCCAAAATACTAAGAAGTCCAGGATCAGCAGACATAGACTCAGCATCATCAGCACTGGAGGTTTTCAGGAAATGTCGACACATTCAAATACTTGCCTTGAGAAAAAATGATAAACAGTAATCATCACTGGGGAATAAGAGAGTGAGAAAGGTGGAGGAGGAGTATATAAAAGAAGTCTATGCAAACAGGAATTGCTGGAAAATTCTGTCAGGATAATATTTTCCTGAACTCTGCCTATAAGACTCCTGAGCAATTGATAAGAATCAATTGACAGTATACTGGGAGGAGATAGACAACTGTCAGAAAGAAGGAAACACTCCAGCTTTCATTAGTTTGTGGCGAGATGAGAAGCAGCTTCTTAGGAGGCTGAGAGAGTCACATTGCAGGTTATAAACAAGGAAGATTTCACTTCCTATCACTAATTGACTAATTATATCTGCATAGTTCAAATGGGAGAACCCTTTGCAGGCAGAACAGGAATGTAAGCCTCTGCTATTTGATCTTTTCTCATGCAATTGAATTGTACCCTGGGTCAGCAGTAGTATTGTCAGTTCAAAGCAAGCTACAGTTATTCCCATAGAAACTGTGAGCACCACATGCCACGTTATTTGGAAATACAGAAAGTCAGGAATTCTGGAGAATTCGAGAATTAAGGAAACATCCTTAAACTGAAATTGTGTACTGTCTGCATCTTGTCTTCCAAATCTTGGACCCTCTGCTATGCCAAGATCCAGACTCTTTTGAGTACATAATATAAAATATGATGATTCACTGTGCATCTTTGTGTGCATCAGAAGCTTCAGCAAAGCTCAAACACACCCACTGCCAGTGCCAACATATGCTGGTTTTGACTTCCCTTGAAGGCAATTGAAACCCCTGCAGCATTTGCCTGCAGCATGCAATAGGTATTGGTATCCAGAACTGACCTAGAGGAAAGATACTATGTTAAACTGTGAGTCCTGCAAAAGCCATCATCTTTCTAGAAAGACTTACAACCAATTCCTCTCTCTGCACTCTCTCCACGTCACCTGGCCCCTGGGAGCCTTAACAGTAGCAACTTCATTATTCTTGTAGCAGTAAAGGCAAATATTATTTGTGGAGTGAGTCACTTTGGCTCATATGCTGATCGCTATCTTATCACGGGCTCCAGTCAGAGCCATTGTAATGATGCTCAAACAGCTGAGTTATTAAAACAAACCCAGTGGCAGCCAAGTGTAAAGGAGCTGAAGAGACGGGGAGGGGGGGGGGGGCGGGGGGGGGGGGGGGGAGGCACTGCCCTCCTCCACCTAGTGCAGGAGTGCAGCTGTTGCGTTAAAGGGGGAAAAATCAGCGGCTGCTATCAGCCCGGCCGTGTCAGCTATTTCGGACATCACTGCACCAGAATCGCTGATAGTGTATCACTCTGTCTAGATAAAATCAAATGCAACTATCAATCCGGCCGTGTTCGCTATTTCGAACCTCACTGCACCGGAGTCACTGATAGTGCACCACACTGCCGATCAAGTCGTGCTCCTGAACTCTCACGGCCACACTGAGGGATGGGGTCGCGTTCAGTGAGGAAATTACGCTCGGTTACCGGAAACAGTGCAGTTTATTGGGATTTGTGACTGATTAATTGATGCAACAGGTACAGGTTCTTATGGATTGCCAGTGATAAATACTGGCTGCAAAAGCACGTGCAAATAATAGTTACATGAATACAAGCACTTGATAAAGTTAACACAGCATAGCTCTAAAATATACAGGTGACAATAAAAGTAACTCTATGGATTTTCTAAGTTTTCCCAGTGAAGCACTGGGTACAGTGCAAGTCTTACCCACAGGAGTCCTTATGGGGGAGGAAGAGAGGTCCAGCCTGTCAACCGGTCCCAGGAGTCTGTTGATGTTATCTTCCTTGACTCGTCCGAGATGGTATCTTCCCCAATATTCCCCTCTCTCTTGGGTCATTTTATATTATTTTTACCTTCAAGGTGGAGCTCGAGTGACTCTAGTCAAGCATACCTTTATTTCTATTGGTGTAAATTTCTCTCGCTTCGATTTAAAGGTATATGACACCAAAAATTCAGAGCGCATGCTCAGAGAGTAGTGGTCTCATTTTGGAGGGGGGTCGCATTGGAGATGGGTGTGTATTTTAGCATGTAAATGCATTATAATGACATTATAATGAAGCAAAGTTCACACCGAGGACGGCGTTCTGTCAAAAGATGACAGGCTGCTGGCTCAGGGTAGCAAGTATGCAACTTATCAGTTTCTTGCACCACCTAGTTCCCATCTTTTTGCTGAAGTTGGGACAAAGTGTAACTGTGAGATCTCCACCTCGCACTACCCTCCGTCTGTGTTATGGGAACCGCTGTGAAGTGCACATTCCTGGCATGCCAGGTGTGGCTGCATCGCACCCAGAGAGGCCCTGAAAGTCCATTCTTCCCTTATGTGTGGACAATGCTGCATTTCAAATATAAGTTTAATTCCACATTTCCTAATTATTCCACAGCAGCGCAGCTGTGGATGCTGCTCTGAAAGAATAGGCTAATGCCTGCAGACTCTGGGAAGGACGAAGACCTCTTTGCAGACCAGGGAATGCTGCTTACAATCTCAACATTAAATTGTGTTTCAGGGGTCACTGGGGTCTTGTCACATGGCTTGGCCCCCTTGACTGCTGACGTATGAATATAAAAAGTAAAAAGGCAGTTCTGCCACAAAGGCAGTTGCCCTTTTAATGCACTACAAAGGCTTGTGACACATAATTTTTGATTACCTATTACTACCCTGGATAAAAACAACTTTCTTAAGGTCAAGTTCCTGTTATAGTTATGCTGCAGCCCAGAAAGCCAACCATATCCTGGGCTGCATCCAAAGGAGCGTGACCAGCAGGTCGACGGAAGTGATCCTGCCCCTCTACTCTGCTCTCGTGAGACCTCACTTGGAGTACTGTGTGCAGTTCTGGTGTCCTCAACATCAAAAGGACATGGAACTGTTGGAACAAGTCCAGAGGGTGGCCACGAGGATGATCAGGGGACTGGAGCACCTCCTGTATGAAGCTAGGCTGAGAAAGTTGGGTCTGTTCAACCTGGAGAAGAGAAGGCTGCTAAGAGACCTCATAGCAGCCTTCCAGTATCTGAAGGGGGCCTGTAGAGGTGCTGGGCAGGGACTCTTCATGAGGGACTGTAGTAAGAGGACAAGAGGTAATGGTTTCAGACTTAAACAGGGGAAGTTTAGATTGGTTATGAGGAAGAAATTCTTTACTGTAAGGGTGGTGAGGCACTGGACTGGGTTGCCCAGGGAAGTTGTGAATGCTCCATAGGTGGCGGTGTTCAAGGCTGGGTTGGACATAGCCTTGGGTGTCATGGTTTAGTGTGAGGTGTCCCTGCCCATGGCAGGGTGGCTGGAACTAGATGATCTTAAGGTCCTTTCCAACCCTAACTATTCTATGATTCTATGATTTGCTCTTCCAGCTTACTCCACAGGGATGAATTTTACTCTAGAAGTCCTAAATTCAGCTGTGAAAGCAGACAAGTGTTGTAGCCTATTGCAGTGCTCACGTGCCCACCTGCTCCCTGCCACCCCTGTGGTTTCAGGGAAAAGATTGATAGCATTCCTAAATTCAGTGAGGTCTTGCACTACCAGAAGAACTATTGTTTGTGGAAGGGGCAGGTTAGTGATCCTGGTGTCACAAATTTATGTATTTATGTATATTTATGGGTGCCAAAAATAATGTATTTCCTACATGAAGCAGGAAAGCTCTATGTTTCTATCCCATGAAGGATCCAAGATTTTGATTTGATCTGGAAAAAAACAAATCTTCTCCTGCTCTGATGGAATATCACAATAGTCCTCTGAGATTGTGGCACACCCTTTCAATGCAAAAAAGTATTCAGTCTCTTATTCCAGCCCAGCTGCTCCTGAGATCAAGCCCTGAGAAAATGATAAATAATACATCTGTTATTGCAGTCGATGTATAGAAGTTTACTCTGCATGATTCACATGAAAGAAGAGAGAGAGTAGGATGATGAGATGAGAGTAGGTGATAGAATCATAGAATAGTTAGGGTTGGAAAGGACCTGAAGATCATCTAGTTCCAGCGCACCTGCAATGGGCAGGGACATCTCCCACTAAACCATGCCACCCAAGGCTCTGTCCAACCCAGCCTTGAACACCGCCACCTATGGAACATTCACAACTTCCCTGGGCAACCCAGTCCAGTGCCTCACTACCCTTACAGTAAAGAATTTCTTCCTCATATCCCATCTAAACTTCCCCTGTTTAAGTTTGAACCCGTTACCTCTTGTCCTCTTACTACAGTCCCTAATGAAGAGTCCCTGCCCAGCACCCCTACAGGCCCCCTTCAGATACTGGAAGGCTGCTATGAGGTCTCTTAGCAGCCTTCTCTTCTCCAGGCTGAACAGAAAATGCTCACTTCCCACTTCATGTAAGACTTTGAAAATGTAGTGGCTGAATTAAAATAAAACCTGTGGATCTACAGGGGGAAAGTCCATAATTCCTTCTTTAAGAGAAGACATAGTTGCTCAGCCTTCAAAATCTTCTCACTTGCACTTCAGGTTTAAGGCCCCTTGTATGTCACAGGAAATTCTCTCCCTTTATAATCTTCTTGCTAACCTATAGATAATTGAGCAGCAGATCAACACAGTGAACCCTTCAAAAAGTATTACAAGGATTACATATATCAAATTCACCTTGTTTCACCCTTTGCAGATATTGAATGCGAGGCATCAGTTTCTTCCTAATCCATATAACTCAGATATGTAGAGCTTTCTGCCAAGACACCTTCCTCCATTTCCTTCTTTGCCTAGCAACAGTTTCAGGAGACAAACAGCTGAACTAAAAAAGATATAGAAACTTAGCTTGAAACGCAGATGTGGCTTTTCAGGAGGAAAAGCTGAGGTCTGGAATAAAGAAGAGAGGGTAAGAGGGAAATAGATATAAAAGATGAGTCTTAGAAGACTTGACTGGTGAGAGATGATGGCCTCATCCACAGGCTGGTACATATTAGTCTTGGTATTTTATGAAATGTGTTAAAAGCCAGATCAACGTAAATCCACTCATTTCCAACAAACCCAGAGTAAAGGACAGAATGTGGTTACATTCTACAGGTATTGAATGGCTGCAGATGCAAGGGAGAGCAGTGAATTTACTTAATGAAGGCGCTTCTTGGAGGTAAGCTGAAAAATACATTGATTTAAAAAACAGAAAGGATTTTCCTGAATGCACAAGCCACCATAAGTAAGAATTTTGTCAGTGCAGTTACCTAATAGATTACAAAGACTCTCATCTCTTTTGAAACTTGAGGTCATACAGTAGGACCAAAGGTGGAAAATCTGTACCTACATATGAAAACATACTCAATAAGGAACCTTTTGAAAGCAGTAATTTTACCCTAAACCAGATGTCAGGGAATACATATACATTATTTAAAAACTCAGAAAATGCAACTGGAATTGTGTCTGTTGGATGATGTTGCTGGTCTTTTCTACTTGAGTTTGTAGTAGCCCAGGAAGGCCTGCTGAAGTCACAGCTCAAAGTAAGTGGAAATGTGACCCTTTATAGGAACTAAACATGCCTGCCGCTGTGCCAAGTTGTGCCAAAGCCCCTTCAGTGGCCACAGTGTTAGTGTAATGCCAGTGGACAGAGCCTCCTAAAGATGCAGAAGGTCATATCTCTACTACAGAATGGCATAGGGATTCCTGATTTGATGTCATAGAATCATAGAATAGAATCATATTATAGTTAGGGTTGGAAAGGACCTTAAGATCATCTAGTTCCAACCCCCCTCCCATGGGCAGGGACACCTCCCACTAAACCATGCCATCATATAACTGCTGTGTTGCTAAGGTGGAAGCCAGGTTTGTGAGCCAACTGGCAGCAGTTCACTGGTATGAGACAGCTCCTCAGAGGGCTCTGTTTCAGAAATCCCTCCCTCCCTGATCTGAGAGGTCTACAAGCTGAACTCCTGCTCAAAAGGCATATTAAAAAAGGTGTACCTGAGCTAGCAGCTGTCATTTTGCCAGCATAAGAAGATTAGCACAGAACTTTGCCTGAGCTGATTGCTAGATCTCTATTCAACTCTGAATGTTGCAGCTCGTGATGAACTTAGGTGAGCTTCAGTGATGGTGAACTGTTTCCTGAACACATCTAGCTTTATTTGGTCTATAGGATCTGTAACAGGGTGGGTCTCCTCATCATAAGTGATGCCTAAATCAGCTAGGAAAATAGTATAGAAAGTTAGAAAAGAGACTTTTCATACCTAAGACTCTTTTGAAACTAAGCATTTAGACTGCACAGTGGTTGAGAAGCTTTTGGAAATGTTCTCTAATGAGTATTTTTAACATGGAAAAAGTATAAGAGTATTTGTGTTGACCAGTATTTATTTCTAATTAATTTTTGCTTTTTCTCATTTATTTATTTATTTCCCTGTAGTGTCAGCCTGTCTCTATATTCTGGTGATTGGCACTTTGTTTCTCATGTTTGCAGGGAATAACTAATCTTCTACTTCCGTCCAGACAAATGGAGATCATAGCCTCTTTGACCTCAATTTGTTTTAGTGCTATCAATTTCTTATCCATACAGACGCTCTTGCGCTTCTCCAATGACGGATACTTGGAGAACAAACTGATGAAGGAATAAAACCTTAGGGCCTCATACAGTTTGATTAAATGTAATTTCTTGAGGTCAGAAAGCGATCCTTCTTAGAAACAGCTGGGGTACAAACATGGCACTAATGCTGAGGGCTTCATACCTCATGCTGTGGTGTATGAAATTCTTCAGTGTAGGTCAACAAGGTTGATCTCTGCAGGTGGAAAACTGTCATGGGTTCAGCAGCAGCAGTCATTTTTCTCCTTCTTAGTAGCTGGTGCATTGCTGTGTTTTTGAATTTGGGCCTGGGAACAGTGCGGATAACACCAGTGTTTTCACTTACTGCTTAGTAGTGTTTTGGTCTGACCAAGGACTTTCTGAGTCTCATGCTCTGCCAGGGAGGAGGGGAAGCCGGGAGGAAGGAGAGACAGGACACCTGACCCAAACTGACCAAAGAGGTTATTCCATACCACAGCACGTCATGTCCAGGATGTAAAAACAGAGAGCAGAGACCCAGAAGGGGGTTGGGGGTTCACTGTGGAGCCAGGCTTGGTATCGGTGGTGAGGAGTTGTATTCTTTTCCCTTGTATTTCTCTGGTCATTATTATTATTGGTGGTAGCAGTAGTGATTTGTATTATACCTTAGTTACTAAACTGTTCTTATCTCAACCTGTAGAAGTTGCATTCTTTTGATTCTCCTCCCCATCCCCCCGGGGAGTTGGGGGAAAGAAAGAGAGGGGAGTGAGTGAGAAAACTGCGTGGCTGACTGGACTTAAACCATGACAAGAACAGAGGAGTGATGCTGGTATAATCCCTGGCTTGTCACACAGCTTGAAGGTCTTATAATTTTAAAACTGACCTGTAGAATTTCCTTGCACTGTGGCACAATCCTGCCATGTTCCGTGTTCCAAGATGGAACTTGACACCACACTAGCAAATGGTCCAAATTCAAAAGGTAACTGTTTTATAGAGGTATTTTCTTGTTTACTGGCTTGGTATGTTTTTTTACGGATTGGAAGGACTCCAAAGTTCTATCCGGGTGAGAATTCTGCCAGCAGATGAGTGGATGGCTGGATTAGTAGTTAGCCAGAAGCTGGCTTTGAAAGTGTAATTGCAAGCTCATCAGAAGGCCGGATTTTCACATACTTCTGTGATTTTAATAGTACAAGTATACTGCATAATGTTAGAAACTGCAATGCTGCCTGTGTTGCCCATGCTCAGTGAAGTGCAAAGCTAGGAAGTCATCCCTTGTGCCCATCAGAGGTCCTCATGGAGTTTTATTTTTCTGAATTAGAGGGAATATAAGGAAGCAGAGCATAACTCCCAAAAAGACAAACAATTTATGAAACAAGGCTGCATATGTATCATTCACTGTATCATGTTCATTCTAATGTCCCTAAACTTGAAGTTATAACTCAGAATTATCTATGATCAGCAGTAGGAAAGAATTAATATTTTATCATGTGCTTGTCTACCTGGAATCTTAGCTGTATCATCCACTGAGCTCTGAGCAGGTCAGGGAAACAAGGCAAGTGTGGCTGAAAGGCAACTTATACCTGTCCAAACTGGCATTCATACTGGGGAGCACAGTGAAGGGCTGAATTCTGTGACCCCATGACCACGCGCACAGTTTATGCTAGGCTATTTCCCTCCATCATTCTATCCCCACATTTAATGGCATGCCCTTTAAATGAAAGAATTGGGGCGGACAATACAGTTCGGATGATAAAAGCTTCATGAAACCCTGTGAATGCCAGTAGAGTCACTGTATATCCATGGAGGAAAAGTGCTTTTCATGCAGTGCAAAGAGACAGAAGTAGGGTCCATGGTCTGAGCCAGTTACCTGCATCTCTCAGGATTATTTGGAGTGTGTCCTTCATCCTGACAGGAATAGGTTCTGTAAGGAAACCATATCTCATTTCTGGCTCGGAGTAGGCATATATCACTACAACCAGTCACCAGTCTCTGCTGGAAACATGTAATGTAGAACCTGTCCGTGAGCAGTATCAGTGACAAAGGGAAAAAGAGATAAAGAGGCGCATCCACATGGTGCTTTCCTTGAGACTCTGTGTGCTCCATGCTGGAGGTAACTGACACCAAGGTGAGATTAAGGGCACTTGACAGCTGACATCCTGTTTGGACTTTGCAGTCATTGCGCTTCTTACATCATCAGCATTGTTATTTACCCTTTAATGCTGATCTCATTTAATGCCGATCTCATTTAATGCCGATCTCATTTAATGCCTGATATCCATAGTGCAGCAGTTCAGTTCTGTACCACTTGTCTTCACAGGTATGAGTTGGACAGCCAGCCTGCATGTACTACTATGCATCTCCCTAGCAAGAACTGGATATTCTCTCCTTCTCTCCCTCTGTACTCGGGTGAGGAAAGGTGACATGAGAGACTTTATGATCATGAAACATCTTTATACGTAGATAGACAGAAGTAAATGGAGATCTATGATTAAGAAACAGTTTAAAAGTTGCAAAGTAAAGCACTGAGTAATCAAAAAATGTCAGCATCAGAAATGCTTATACAATCTTAATTTACCCTGCTGGTGAATATACATTATAAAGTCTTTATACAGCCACATTTTGTTTTGTTTCCAACATCCTGTTCTATTCAGTGTACAGGGCAGTCAGTGTTTTGTTGCTGAGCTCCTAGTCAATACTATCGCTTCCCTTCATGGGTCAATGGGTAAGAAAGATTAACCTTTCAGTTATTGTGGTTCTGGTCAAAGCTGAAGACAGAATGGACCATTCCTGTTTCTTCAAGAGTTCTTACCACTGTAATATTGACCCATTTGGTGGTGAAAAGTATTCCAAAATACAACTTGTACAATAACAGTAGCTCCAGGTTCCTACAGTTTTTAGGAGGAAGGCAGTATAAATAGGTAATAGCAGAATTAAAAAGTTTCTAGCATAATTCATAAATGGATGAGAGGAATAATTTCTATTAAGCACACTGAAGTAATCTAGAATTATTACAAAAACAGTTCCATAAACATAATGTGACTGGAGTTGATGTTTATTGGAGTCCATATTTATCGTCCTTTGATGACTTTTCTGTCAAATTAATTCTGCTTATAAATAGCACTAAAGTATTCAATAAATACACTGAACTCTCACCCTGACTGGTAAGCTGGACTCTTTCCGGCTCCAATATAATTGTCAGTAATAGCCTCTGTGAGCTAAGCTTCATTAAGTTTCTGTTGACAATTCATTTAGCACATTGCAACCTGGTTTCCTCCCCTGCTGCTGTTTGGGCTTGGCAAACCTAAAGGGGTTAGGAGTTCCTGAATCTCATTACTTGGTGAGTCGGACTTTGAACAGTAGTAGGAAATGGAATATTTCAGAAAAAAACCTGCTGGGAGCAAATTCCTAAGTCAGGTGGGATTTGTCTTACTTATCTTCTACCCTCTGAATCTGAGGCATTTTGGTTAAGGTAATCTGTAGGCTCCCAGAAAGGGAGAATTTAACCAATCACAAGTCATCCTGTCTGCCAGATATTTTATGAAGATGGATGTCCATTTAGAGGCATCCATCTTTATCCATGGACTATAGGGAAAACTTTGAGATTAGATGATATGTATAATGCTCAGATAGCTCAAATTTGGGGAGAGAAATAGCTCCTATGGGCCTGATGGAACTTTCTTCAGTATTACATTTTCCATTCAAAGGATTAGGACATGTTTCATCTAACAGTTTTGTCACATTCTACCTTTACTTGTATAATATCCAGCCTTCACTCAGATGGGAGGAATGAATCAGCCATACTAGGAACTTCTATTATGCATCAGCATAGTAAAGGTCCAAATTTTCTTTTTATTTTATGGCTTAATGTCATTAACTGCATTGATGAGGGGGAAGAGAAAAGTGAAAAGCTATGCAGACTGATGCTGCAGCTACTTTAGTTCAATACTAACACTGTCAGACTGTTATTGTCCTGTTCAAATAGAAATATTAAATATACAGTCATATGCATATGTATCTGGATTCTGCTTTGAGAAGGAATAAGTTTCTTTTGCCCTTCACCCCATGCTTCCTTTCATACACATGTACTTGTGGTAAGCACATTTTTTACCTTTCAGGCTGACAATGAAAATACTAAAAGCTCAAGGGAAAATCATCTGGAGGACAATGCAAATCTTCACACAAAGAATAGCCTATGCTGTGCCTGACAGTCTCTCCTTTTTCTGTATTCTGACAGACGCATACAGTGTAGCATAAAAGGTGAGAACTGAAAATGACAGCAAGAAGAAGGCAGAGAGGAAGAAGAATAGTTCAAATGAAAAAAAAAAGTGATTGATAAAATAATGCAATATTATAGTGTTCATAGAAAAGAGTTCTTGGAACTGAAACTACTAATGAGTTCAGAGCTGTATAGTTTTAATATGTGAAAGTAGAGCTGCTTTGAAAAGGAAAGATAATGTCCAATTATATATCCAAAGTCTTTTTAAGAGAGAACTTTTTTTATTCCAGAATGGGTGGTCATAACTCTCCAATATTAGTGAACTCTGGCAGGGTTGGAAGACGTCAACAGAGATGTTAAAAAAATTGCTGTTGAGTGCTTTCTACAGATTTAAATTTCTTTTTCTTACCTTTGACTATCTAAAATAGCCCGTTTGAAGTTCAAGAACATAACACTTCCCTGCTGGGATTATCCTCAACCATACAGCACACAGAGCTGATCCCCTTTTCCCTCATCCCCACCATGACTCATTCATCACATCAGAGAGTCTGGAATGTCTCTTAGTTTATGTTCCTCCCTTCTGAACACAGGATTATTACTGAAGATGTCAGCAGAGACATGGTGAGAGGCAGAAAAAAGCCCTACAGAGCTGAACATCCCCAAAAGGGAGAACAATGAAGAGCAGGGAGCTGCTCTCAGCCAAGTTCATTGCCCACTCAGAACTCTACTGCATTATTGGTTCTATCATAGATTTTGTGCACTCTTAGTCACTTAACCTTTAGGTGCTTCTGATTCCTCCTATAAAATAGGACTGTCCTAATAATAATGATGATAATTTATGACAGTGTTGGAGTCTGAACAATGTCTTTCTTCTATTGCAACAGGGGATTCTCTGTACAGAGGAATGACACTCCTGTATGCAGAAGGTTGCAAAGAGCAGACACCAACAGCAATTGCCTGTTGTGGTTTTTTTACTTTCTAAATGAATTATTACAAGTTGCATGCACAGCTCTTTCAAGATTATCATCAGCAAACAGCAGTAAGGTAGATTTTTAATTGCATATTCACAGAATTTCACTCACAGAAAACAGGTTTTAATTTTCTGTACTCTTGCACCTAAGGAAAGTGAAGCATTTGTACTGGAAAATTAATGCTTACACTTCTGCAACTGGGGAATAGAAATACTACCACTAATCATGGTGTAACTGCATGGCTCTCTTGTGAATAGTGAGCTGCCCATAAAATCAGTCTTGCAAAAACGTCATCAAATAATTCTGAGTAACAAACTGTTCTGAAGCAGTCACAATCTGCTAGTGGCTGCATCTGCAAAGCACAGAGAGAAGATCATCAGGCAAATTATTTACTAACAATTATTTAGCCAGATTTACTGAGAAACAATCTCAGAAATTGGAGTTCAGCATAAGAACCTTGATTTTATGATATAATTTCTCCCTATGTACTGCCATTTCTCACCCCTGCTCCTCTCCTCTAAAATTCTTAACCACAGGATTTGGTTAAAAATCTTTTCTTTGAAGTAATTAGCAGTAACATCTGTACAGATTTTAAAGGCCCCAAAGTAGTCTTTGTCTGCAGCAGATGAAGTATGTACTTTTTGTGTGACAGTCCCAGCTTTGATCTCCCTAATAATCTGATTAGAATGGGACTAATGGACTTACACTGTAAAAATAAGAAAGTTGTCATATATGCTTTGCTATTTCCAGTCCAAGTCTCATGAACAGCTAAAACATCTGCAGAAGATTCCTAAGAAAGCAGCGAATAGCATTAAGATTTCCTCAGCTGACACTGATACCTTAGTTACAGAACCATATATCTTTCTTAGAAACTGCAAATAAAACCAGAATAGAGAAAAACACTCCCAGATCTTCTCCCACTCTTCTTCTCCAACTAACATATGGATCACGACACTCTGTGCTCTGAGAACTGTTGAAGCAGCATGACCTGAGACAACTTCATCTTACAAAACATTCTTTCTCCCTGCCCAGACCCCACTCCCTTGAAGTACTGGCAGAATAAAAGGAATAAATGGTCTTGGAAGGAGGGTAACAATGAAGAGGCTATAGTAAAGAACAAATGAGAAGTTGTCAGCTGGGATTCACACTGAGAGGAGGGAATCAAGGAAGTCGAGAAAAAACTAGGCTGATCTTTCACTGCTTCTCAGAGACATGCAAACATGATGCTCAGGGGCACAGGTATTCAACTCTGGTGGACAGGATTCTCTGAAAACAAAACATTAGGCACTGGGGATGTATTTGATTTTTGTCATCTACACTGCATTGCACCTGCCCCTTAACTGGCTACTCCCAGCAAACAACTGCTGCTGCTCTGAAGGTGGATTTACCTCCTTTCTGGAGTTGCAGCCTGCTTGTGCTGCTGAGCATGAATGGGTTAAGGGCAGAGAAGATGCTGGTCTGCATGTGCTTCCCTGCTCTTTACAGCCAGCCTGAGAGTCTGCAGTGTGTGCCAGCTTCCTGCTGCACCACATCTGTGTGCTTGTTAACATTTCATTTTGGCGCCTGAGAGCACTTCAAAGGCCCCTTGCTCGAGCAGTGAGGAGCATAAGCAGTACACATCAAAACGAGAAATGGACAGAGGCAATCATCTGCCTCTGGTGACTGGACATCCTTGTCATCTGGATGAGTTCTTGCAGCCTGTTAGCTCCCAAGACTAAGTTGATATTTTAAGCATTAATTATTATGAGGAATATGCTGCTGTATAAGTAAACGCTCTCCTGTAGGCACTTTGGAGATGCAGCTGATTTAATGCATGGCTGCTGATTTGGGCTCTTGGGGAAAACAGGTTTCTGCTTCATTTCCATGGCAGGCTGTGTGTGACTGAGAAGTCTGACTGCTTTCAAGCTGAGTATTTGTTGGAATCCATGAGGTTTTACTCTAAGATGAAGATGTTGATATGACTGCAACTGTTACCGTGTCAAAATAAATCCATCAGGTGGAAAAAAACATTGTCACTAGTGAGTTTTCTATGCACTTACAAGGACTTGAAACTGCTGTGGTGAAGTGGGACTGTTTTCAGAGATGTGCTAAAACTCAGTGCATCTACTCCAGAGATGATTTTATGATTAAAGCCACACCATTCCAACTGCTAATCCAGTATATCAGCAGAGCTATTGGAGGGGTAGAGGACTCCTATGTGCTATTTGAACTGCAATCTGTGTACAGCCTCGGGAGCTCTTGCTGACAAAGTTGTTGAAGGGTTTTCAGTTGTGAAATTACAGCTGCAACATTTGTAAAATCAACAGTTGAAATAAATGAAAAGGTAACACTCCCCCAAGTCTCTGTGCCCCATTTTCCCCAGATTGAGCAATACCTCCTGTGTTGGTAGCCACTGCCATCTTTCACTGTGACAAGCTAAGCTGACATATCCGTGGGCACGAAAATGGGAGCTTGAACTTACAGCACCAAAAGTGACCTGTTTGTTTCTGATCTAAAAGAGCACTGCACAGCAAAGTCATAGGCCATTAAAAGTTCTCTTCTCTGTGCCCTGCTTACATGTGGTATGGGAAAGTCCCTGTCCCCAGAAAGTTCAGTCCTGTCATTAAGAATGACAGATGAGGCAGCGAAAGGAAAAGTTGCTGTTCTGCCCGTGTCATTTTTTGACTGATAGAGGGCACAAGTAGAAATTGCCTGTATTTGTATGCCGATGTCTGTGAAGCCCTTGTGCTATTAATCCCATAGCTGGACCATAAATATTCTGCAGCACCATTCAGCAGAGGATTATTTTGGGCCTGGCAGAGTTCTCCTAAGGCTTTCCTTTCCTCTTCTTTTCCTAAGGTCTCAGCTGGGCTCTGAGTTTACCACAGAAGGCTTGCAGTCTGCAGCTGTCACAATAACTTTTGCATTGTCTGCAAATACCTGTGTTCTTCATGTCCCTCCTGCCTGCCAGCTGCCTGCTTTATAGAGATTTTTATATTTTCCTCCTGCTTTGCTTAGCAAACATGTTTGTCCTTGCCCATAGAAACAATTGCTACGCTGAACAGCTATGATGAAAGACACGGAAAGAAAGGCATTCTGTTTTTCTCTGAGAAACCTGTGGTGTAACTTCTCATTGCTGGCATTTCCAGGTTGTTATTGGTAGCTATAAAAGTGCAGGAAGGAAACACAAAAGACTGTATTATACCCTGTGACAGTCTTCCCCAGACAGCACAGCTGAGGCTGGCTGGGAAGGCACAGCAGAACAGTGTGTTTCAGCATCCATCCCTAGGCAGCAGAACTCCAGCCAGAGCTCATCAGCATAGCAAGGCTGGCTCCCCCCAGACCTCTCTGCCTTGCAGGCGGCTGGACATCCTGCTACGCAGGATACCTCCACCTCACAGTACTCCCTACAGACAGCTGCATGACTGTAAGGAACAGCAAAACATATGCTCTAAGGAAATCTTGTTTCCCCCACAGTTTTCCTCTTCAGCACCTGCACTTCTTCCTCATGCCCCCAGCAGCTCGTGTTGAGAGCAAAGAGAAGTAAAATAGAAGCATGCAATATTGTCTGCACTGAAGGAAATCAACACAAAAGGGACACGGGAAAATCCAGCAGGGTGGATGGGAGAATAGAGGCACGCTGGCAGAAGAAAGTAGGGGTGTATTACAACAGGGATTTTTAAGGAAAGAAGAATGTATGAAGTATACATGAGAGGGAAGGGTTCTGCATAGGGAGCAGTGTGTGCATGAAAGACACTCACAGATGAATTAAAAGGGTTAAGGTGTAAGGAGAGGAGACAGAAAGGGAAGTAGAGAGGAGATGTGGGTTGCATACAAAGGGTAAGTGCTGCAGTTGCCTGTGGAGTGGGAGTGGGTTGGAGCTGGGATGAGAGAAGTCATGGCCAGCATAGAATTAATAGGTAAAGGCTGTCCACGTGTGTGTATGACTTACCTATAGAAACAGAATGTGCCTCAAAGTACTGTGGAATTGTCTCTACCACCTATGAGAAAAGAAATGTCTGGGGAAATAAAAATAATAAAACCCCTACCCCATATAAGGAAAACCTGGCAGTGGGAGTAGGTTGTAGGTTTGACAGAGCTTGAAAGAAAACATGGGCTCGATGATGCTATTAATCAGCCCATGCTGAAACCTGCTGCAGATGGCGTTGCATGTTGAGCTGAAAGGGCTGATGCTCAGCTGTGAGCTGCTGCTCCAGGCAGAGGTCAGTGTTAGCCAGTTCTGACAGAGCTGTTCCCAAGATGGAGCCCAGCGTGGGGACTGGCTGGGTCTCAGTGCTGCATGGGCAATGAGAGGGCACAGGAGGATGTTGGGCTCCATGCTCACTTTCTGCACTCTTACAAGCCTGTGCTGTTTCTCACCTGGCAGAAGACAGGGAAAGCAGCTGCTCTCTGCTGAGAAGTTGAAGTGTTTGTGTTTGAGACCTCCCCACCTGCTCATCTCGCAAAAGGCTGCTTTCTTTGGCCTCCCTCAGCCTTCTGTGTACTTGAGGACTCTGTTATAAAAAGAAAATAACCATTTAAAAGGTTTTTTTTTTTTTTTAAAGAAAGGAAAGGCAGAATTGTATTTTGTCATGACTGCCTGTATTTGGCATCTGTGCTTTTATATATAGCATTTGACTGGAAAACTGAGTTGAGATTTAGCACCTCTTTCAGCACTATTCAGTTTATGCAACATGAGTATAGGGATGATTAGTAAGTGCTTGGGAAGCATGCACCCATAAGGCTTCACCCTGTAACTATGAGGGTGATGAAGCATATAAACGGATAAATTGCCTTGAATGGCCACACTCAAAGGTCTTCCCTGACCCCCTTGTTAGAAGCTTATCTTCTCATCTAGCAGGACTGGAAACTGCTTAGAAGAGACATTTTTCTTTCTCCCTTTCTAAGCACCCTTCGCCTTCTCTGTCTTTACTGCTGCTAATCTTGCCTGCTGTGGGTCACTTCTATTGCATCTATTACCCTGCCTTGACTGCATCTTTAAACTCTGCTGGTAATTTTCTCTCACAGCCTTGCCAACAACTCCTTATTGTTGTGCAAACATTTACACACCCCTCACGAGGAGCTGGAAACATCTAAATGCTGAATTCTATTGCAACATCCAGAGTATTAAGGTACAAATATCTCCTTGGTATAAATGGAGCAGAAAATGACAGAGGAGCAAAGTTGCATGTAAGCATCCCAGGGAACTCACTTGTATGTGTGCAATTGCAATATGCAGCAGGGAAAGGAGATAACAAAGGAAACCTTACACCAACCGAAACAGTGCTAGGAATCACTTCTAATGGCTAATGTAGTGAGAACTGTGTGGGGCTATGGTCACTTTAGCAGGGACCCTCTTAGGTGGGGGCTGTCTGCATGAGGGAAATGGATGAGCTGAGGTTCCTCTGAAAACTCTGACTCCTGCTATGCTACTGCTTCCCAGAGAGAGCTTTAGTTTTAAATCAAATCAACCTCCTCTACTCCTGAGCTTTTGAAAACTATATGAAGAAACTCTGTTCTGCCCATTCACCCATGATGAAAAAAAAGGCAGGTGCTTAATGAGTGTTAATAAAGTACATTATTTCCAAGGTAAAAATTAAGCCATTAGGTAAAGACATTTCAACAAAGACAGATACTCTCTTTGAAACAGAAGAGTGCAGAGAAGATGAATTTCAACTAACTATAAGGACTTATCCAAGACACATCCTTTGGGAGTTTTCTTGCCCTAAACTCTCTCAAGAGTCAAAGCAAAATAGAAGGCTCTCCAGAGAAGTTTCAACACAACTACATCACACCATAAAAATTCTCTCTCCAGTGGCTGCAGACAAAGGGAGTGATCCCATAGGGCTATCCTCCTTAACTGGGTGCTGCATATTACCTTGGATGAATAGGTGAGTAAGTTCTGTCTCCAACTGGCACTCATCACCCGTACTTTTTTTAGTGGTGGTGCACCTTCACAGCATTTTGTTGAGCACCACCATGGATGTTGTTCTCTTGCCCCAGAGAAAGGTAATAATAGCTGTTTTCTTTGTCCCCATGGGAAAGGTTAAGTGTTTAGGGAAGGCAGGCACTTGTGCCTTGTGCAGAGTAGGTGTTTGTTCATGACTCCTGAAGACATCTATCTATCAGAAGAGCAAAGCCAATATAACGACGAAGTATCAATATAAGTACCAGTAAACAGAAAGTTAGTTCCCTTGAACAATCGTTTTATCTTGTCACTGTATGTGGGATGAGGGAAGTGTATGGAGACCCTCAAGATATGCTAGGTCTTAGGGGCTTTGCTATGATGCTATATAAGTTCACAGACATGCCTTATATATCTCTCTTATAAATGCTTTTGGGAACGTTATTGCATTAATTTCATTTTTGTGATCAAGATCTGAGAGAACAGAAAGCTGCTTGGAAGTGATGGCTCTGGATTCTTAGAGGTGCTATGCTTTCATGTATCATGTCCCTCTGAGACTTTAGGTGACTTAAACATGTCATAGGACCCTGCCACTGTTTTCAGAGGCTTGTCACTTTGGTGTGGTGTGGAAGCAAAGACAGAAGCTAAGCATGTTTTAAAGGAATGGTACGGTTCAGTCTCTTACTGTGTTTCCAATACTTCAACTGTATGTAAACTCCTCTTCAAAGTTTGGGTTTCCAGTACAACATGGGACCCCTCTTAGTGCTGTGTCGTTGAAGGTTCATTCTTTTAAAGGAGCTTTGAATCACTGCAAGATTTCTTTACTGGAGAATGCACTGATGTGGCTCTTCTTTCGGCAAACATAAGATTTTGGATTTCCAGTTTTCACATTTTCCAGCATGCATTTCTGATGTGTCTTCTCAAGTACTTTCAAACTTAGGGTCTAGATAATGAAACATCAGTAATTTATTTGCCTAGTTTATTAGTCAGATACCATCAGCTGAGAAATCCAGAATGAAATGGGGTTCATATTCCAGCCAGCTTCTTGTGCTTCTAGTCTTTCGTACCCCAAAGCCTGGGCTTCTCTGAGTTTTGTGGGCTTATGCACCTGCAAAAAACAGTAGCTTGCATTCACCTGCATGCTTAATAACTGTACTCCTGTATTGTACCAACAGTATGCAAAGGATCTGATAAGTAGTTAGAAATGTAAGTGGGCCAGATATAGGTCTCATTGTGAAAAAGAATTCAATAACTCAGTTTGCTATAGCTATTCACTCTCACTTGTGAACTCAAGACCTTACCTTTACTTCTTTTTTCCTTCTTTTTCACTCTTGTTGTTGTTCCTAGACTGTATGACTCTGACTATACACCAGAGTATTTCAACAGCCTCTTACAAGTAATGCTTTCAGATTAAAATTTTCCTAGACAGGAAAGATGAAAATGTATGGCACGACAAATCATGTATTTTATCTGTCATCTAAACTATATGATTTTGTAATATCCTTTTATATTTTATAATATTATCATGTGTTTCAGATACTGTGCCACATATTTTAGACATCCGCTGTCTGTGGTGTATAATGCCAGATCGACTCGTGCTGTAACAACTTCTGTTATTTTTACCATCTTGTAAAATAATGAAACTTAACAGCCCTTGGCTGTTGCTTGACTTGCGTTGTGTCATGGAAGCCATGGGAACAAATAGACAAAATGTCTTTTCCATAACCATGTGCCTGGAAAGAGAAACAGGAGGTGATCTGAATTAGAAAGAATCAGTACATCTGATGCAGTGCCGTGTCCAGTTTCTCAGTTGCTATATACCCCAAAACAGACCTATTGTAGCTATTTTGCATCTTGTGCACCATCAAGCAGTTATCTTTTGGGCTGATTCAGCGCAATTTGCTGAAAGCTTAATCTGGCCCCTAAGTCCTCTTTCTTTACTCAGTGGGAACAGAGTGCAGGGAGAGATGCTCATATGAAGCAGCTCTAGGACTTGTGCTGAACACTGGAGTTAGTCCATACGAAGCTGGGGAAGTCTGATTTGTGCAGTGGTGTCGTGGTTTAAGCCAGTTCGCTCACTCACTCACTCACTTCCCTCTCTTTCTTCCCCCAGTCCCAAGGAGGATGGGGAGGAGAATCAAAAGAATGCAACTTCCACAGGTTGAGATAAGAATAGTTTAGTAACTAAGGTATAACACAAATCACTATTGCTACCACCAGTAATAATACAAGAGAAATACAAGGAAAGAGAATACAACTGCTCGCCAAGCCTGACCCAGCCAGTGCACCCCCCAGCAGCGAATCCACCCAATGCACCACCACACCCTTCCGGGTTTCTGCTCTCCGTTTTCACATCCTGGACATGACGTGCTGTGGTATGGAATAACCTCTTTGGCTAGTTTGGGTCAGGTGTCCTGTCTCTGCTTCCTCCTGGCTTCCCCTCCTCCCTGGCAGAGCATGAGGCTCAGAAAGTCCTTGGTCAGACCAAAACACTACTAAGCAGTAAGTGAAAACACTGGTGTTATCAGTGCTGTTCCCAGGCCCAAAATCAAAAACACAGCACTGCACCAGCTACCAAGAAGGAGAAAAATGACTGCTGCTGCTGAACCCATGACAAGTGGATTGCTCTGAAATCATGGCTGTTGTTCATGGTGGAAGCAGCGAATTGTACAGGGTGTGTGGCAAAGTTGATTGATGATGTCTTAAGCCCACTCTGCCCAAGTGGTAGTGGTCTGGAAGAGTGGAAGGCAAAGGGAAATAAATGTGAAATGACATCTTATTGCCTTTCCTAGTGATGGCCTTTCTAGGAGCTGGAATAACCTACTGTCTCCTAAGTGTTCATCTGTGTTGGCTGGTAAGAAGGGCAGAGCTCTGGCATTGGATGACACCCCAGACAAATGCATGGTGGTTGTACCTGTGCCTGCAGGGAGGCATGAAACCAAGGGTTCCTCATGTTTGTAACTGTGTTTATAGCCAGACAAATTGTAAGGCCACTCTGGCCTTCTGCATATTCATCAAAGTCTCCCGCTAACCTGATATATTTGTATCTTGGGATTAATTGCCACAGGGATATCTACACAGCTTGAAACACAATAAACAGCAATTTGGCCCTTCTCTAGGCCAATTTGAAATGCTCCTAAAGTCCTAAAGCTCAATTTAAGTTTTGTTAGTTTTGAAGCAACTTTCTTTCTAATTTTATCCAGTTAGAACTTTCAAGAAGAAAATGCAAGGTTAGGTATTTTTGATGGATGAAAGTTCAATACCCAGAATTTGTTGAAAGAGCAAGTTGCTGTAACATACCTGCAGCAACACCATAGAATCATAGAATAGTTAGGGTTGGAAAGGACCTTAAGATCATCTAGTTCCAGCCCACCTGCCCCAGGCAGGGACACTTCCCCCTAAACCATACCACCCAAGGCTCTGTCCAACCTGGCCTTGAACACCACCAGCGATGGAGCATTCACATCTTCTCTGGGCAACCCCTTCCAGTGCCTCACCACCCTTACAGTAAAGAATTTCTTCCTTATATCCAGTCTAAACTTCCCCTGTTTAAGTTTGAACCCGTTACCCCTTGTCCTCTTACTACAGTCCCTAATGAAGAGTCTCTGCCCAGCATCCCTATAGGCCCCCTTCAGATACTCGAATGGCTTTGTGATAGTTTATTGAAGTCAAATTATACCACTGAGGTGCTTGTCCATCTCTGGTTTGCATCTGGATATGATAGGTACAGGTGATTCTGTTTTCCTGTTTCAAAACATTGTGCTAAATTGCTGAGTAGACTCCAGGTATGGAGACAATGGAAGTTGTAATTTTTTCTCTCTTCTTTTTTTTTTTTTTTTTTTTCTTTTAACAGAAAATTAGCAGTGGGTGGAGATGTGATTTCAGGGGTCCACAGCAACAGATAAGGTGCTAGGACTGCTGACAGGACAAGCACAGCTCAAGTTAAAATGTGATGAGCAGCTTCTGTCAATCTTTCCATGCTTCAGACAAATTTTGGTCTCACTCTGAAATGGTTTGTAGTGGAATAAATAGCTCTCCTCCTAGGAAAGACCAAACAAACCACTTGGCTGTTCCATGTGAATAGCTTGTAAATGTTAAGAGCCTTCAATAACCTTTCAGTTCATCTGGACTGCTAGAAAATTCTGTCTCTCTTCCCCCTTCACTGGTCAACTGATACAGCACAGCTGACATTGGACCCCATCCTTTCCTGTCCAAAAAGGAGAAAATCTTTTCCCTTCCATGTAACACTTTGCAGACAGCTGCATTCTTTGCAAGCTGCAAGTTCATAGTTAGACTATTATTCAGCCAGCTGAAAAATGAGAATTCAAATTGGAAGTGTTTAGTCAATTTCTTCTAAATGTGTGCCCTGGAGGAGGTTCTCCATTTAGTGGAATCTGCTAGAATGTAAAACAACTCAGACTCTATGTAGTCTCTGTGGGCTGGTGAGCTTTAGACACCATGAAGATTAAACTGCAACACCTAATGTGATGATGCTTTTTTATTATATCCAAATTTATTTTTTGAACCAGCTCCAGAATTTTACTTTCAAAGAAAATACAGCTTAATTTAAAATTAAAATAGATGAAGTGTATCTGGGGAACAAGTACAATTACACCTTTACTTTTTAATATAGATTATTTCATGCTCAAACCATTCTATGATTCTATGACTTAGGCTGGCTAAATAAAAGAACACGTAAATATCTCTATTGATGTACACATTATAGATATATAAGGCACAGAGAAAGGGGAGGGGGAAACAAGTGCAAAAAAGTGCTTGAATAGTCAAATTCCTGAAATAAAAATAAAGCTTTCAGCATGTGAATATGTTACTGGTATCAGGAAAGGGTTAGAATAGCAGAACATTACTGGCTACCTTGTATGAAGATGGACATTTTATGATCTGAAGTAAGTTCATAAACGATATAGCTGATGTTTATACAACTGCAGAATGAACATGTCATTATAATCACTTCATTGCAGGACCAGTGACAGTTTAAGGGAGATGTAATGATCTAGCACTAGTGTTGTTCTTCCAATGGGCTCTGAAACTGGAGATGGAAGTGGCGGGATAAAGGACTCTTGCACAGAAAAAATAATAACAATTTTTGAAATGGCTTGAATGCAGCTCTTATGTTGTCACTGCACAGGGAGTTTGTACACCCCAACCAACTGTACTTGTTTGCTGAGGGCATGTATTTAGTTCCTGAAGGACTACACCCCATGGAAGGGACCCAAGATGGAGCAGTTCATAAAAAGCCTTGCAGTCTGTGGGAAGAAACCATGCTTGTTAAGTTTGTGTCTTCCATGGGAGGGACCCCATACTGGAGCGGCAGCGGGGGGGGGGGGGTTCGGGGGGGGGGGGGGGGGGTGTGCGTGGAATTGTGAAGAGTCCTCCTCTGCAGATAAAGGAGTGGTAGAGACAGTGTGTGATCAATGAAAGGTGGGGGGAAGGTGTTTCAAGATGTGGGTGTTTTTTGGTTTTTTTTTTTTTTTTTATCTTCTCACCATGGTACTCTTGACTTGATCAGTAATAATTAAATTAATTTTCCCAAGTTGAGTCTATGACAGTAATTGGTGAGTGACCTCTCCCAGTCCTTAGTTTGACCCACAAGCCTTTCATTGTATTTTCTCTGCACTGCCCAGCTGAGGAGGGCAGTGATAGAGTGGCTTTGATGAGCACCTGGTGTCCAGCCAGGGTAAATCTATCAAAAGGGCAACTACAGGTGGTGGGAAGGCCCAAGATGTGGGGAAATGACACCCTATGGTATGGAGGGCAGGGACATGAGCCCATAGCTGTTTGAAGAATCCTTGTATTTGTTTCCCTTCTTGGTTATCCTTTCCATTATGGCTCTGTTTCGGAGTATGCTCTGATCAGATGGCTTCATCATTATTTTTTTTTTCTAATTGCTTTTTTGAAAGTTGTAGTCACAGGAAATTAGCTGCGTTTTATGTTTCAACAGAAGCTGAGACAAGATATTAATTTGATAGCTGGGCTCTGCTTCTATTGATTTTTAGTTTCCAAATATAAGTGCTGCACTTTGGGGCAAGGTACAGTGCACAGATGTTAAACCTTTGTTAACATGCAAAACTGCTCAGCTTTGACTGTGAAGTGATAGTTGACACACTTGTCCTCATTATAATAATGCAGACCCTGCAAGCAAACAACCCTGAATTCTGGGTCTAGATGCATTTAGCTTTGTATATTCAAATGATTGCCCTGCTGGTCTGAGATTCATGTCAGGTTTTCACCTGTTTGGAGTTCCAGACTATAAATAGGCAAAAGAAAATCTTGCTCTGTCTCAAAAGATGGTGAAAGCCCAGATCTTGGACTGATTTCTGCTCTAAGGCTTTCAGCAGTTTCAAGATTCCTCTCCCTCATGCCAACATAAGGTGTTTAACCTTTCTGTGTGACCTGAGGGCAAAGATGGACACTCTCAGAGGCTCTGCAGCATGTCTAAAACCCCCTCTCATCTGGTCCACAACAGAAACTTCCTCTCAGCATTGATTTCTTTGCTCCAACTCGCCTTTGGCTGCTCAGTTCAAGCCCTACTCCAACAGGCAGGCTGTTAAATATGATTCAACTTCTTTGTGGAAACCAACAGTCCTCATGGTCTTATTTCCTCTCCCTTGTGGTAGTGATGCATAATTCTGCTGTAATCTACCTGGTTGTACTAAGGTGACCAGACCATTCCTCTAATGCAAATCAGGACATTTTCACTGTTTGGGAAGGTTTGATAAGGAACTAAAAGTGTTGTTTATTTATGTTTCATTATGTGGACATGTATCCATTGGCCTTGAAAATCTAGGGCGTAGGCGGCTGTCTGTGGTGGTTTTGCCTTCCCCATTCTCTTAAAAACAGGGAATTGGCTGCATGCTCTGCAAAGATTTCCCTGCATGAATGCAGCCTCCATTTCTTCAGTGCTACCAGCTCTCTAAGACTTTGGTGCTGCTGGGGCAGCATAAGAGGAGCTGACTCAAGCGTCATTGTGTCCACTCATTTGGGCAAGTACTGCTCATCTGAGCAAAGGTAATAGAAGTTGTCCCTAGTTCTTTAAGAAGGACCTCTCTGTAAATTAAAGCCAAAGTGGATCACAAGAGCTGAAATCTGGAGATAAATATTTTTGGGTTTTTTTTGTCATAGGCTGTTTTACTGAATCATTCCCTCAATATTCCTAATTTTGGCTTTTGTTAATGTTTAGCAGCAGCACTCAAAATAAATTTATAGCCATCCTTTTTAAATGCTATCTGTCATGATGGAAGATAGTTTGCAGGACCTAGATGCTTTGTCCTGATCTGTTCTTGTTACAGTAAGCATTATTAAAGGATGTCAGACTAGAAGATGCTGTAATTTACACAAATTCTAGGAAGACTTAAAGAAATAAGACCATTGCGTGAACCCTCTCTCTACCACAATTGATGTATCAATTATGTGCTGTATTAGAAGGAAAAAAAGGAAAAGGAAAAAAGGAAGAAAAGGTCTGCAGAGCTGTACTATGGAAATCTGAATACACAAGTTTCCAAACAGCAATTAAGAAGACAAAGTAAAAAAAAAATAATTAAATCCAGAGCTAGTGGTTTCCTAGCTGCCAAATGCTAAATACTATCAAGGGGTTATTGACTGTCTGATTAGAATTAAATAGAGCTGAAACGCAATTGATTCAGGAATAAACAGTGCATCTATTTAGGGTGATGGCTACAGAAAGCATAAGTGGTGAAAGACCCCTAGTCCATTTATCAGGGTTTCTACAGCAGTTGTTCATATATGTTCAGTATCATCTCTCAGAATACACTTCCTCTCTACTCTGCATAAAATTCAGCTTCCTACTCAGTCTTTCTCAAAAGGAAAAAGGCCCTTTATATATCAGGAAGTCACTTATCTTATATCCAGCAAGGACTCTACATAGAGCAAGGAAAATAACATTACTCTTAAAGCTAGATTGCTTGCTATCTCTGTACCTTTTGGACTAAGAGGCTAATGCAGCTTTTTCTTGCTCTGTGAACGTTGAGTTTACTTGTCCTCACTTATTTGTCTTTTCTTACTTGTAAACAATCTGAAAGAATAGGAGAATTTAAGTGTCCATACAAGGGTCCACCTTTGCCTTGCAACTCATGTTCCTTGTCTTGAAGGCAGTTTTTCTTGTGTTATATATGTAAGATTTGAGCATCCTCTTTGCCCTGTTCACAGTTCGATTATGAGTTCATGGCCTCCATATGCTGCTTCTTACAACCCTTGTGCTGTAACCTTATATAACCAACACCCTGGGCTCTTGCAGCTAAGGCAGAACAAGTCAGTTTGCAGATACCACAGAAAACTAGTTTCACCAAAGCATGTGTTGTGGTTTAAGCCCAGCTGGTAACTCAGAGCCACGCAGCTGCTCTCTCACTCCCCCTCCCTCCCTTCCTGCCTTGCTCCTGGAGGGATGGGGAGGAGAATCGAAAGAATGTAACTCCCAAGGGCTGAGAAAAGAAGAGTCCAGTAGCTAAGGCATAACACAAAACCACTGCTGCTACCACAAATAATAATAATGATAAGGGAAATAACAAGGGTTACAAATATTTACATCATTTGGTCTGTCTTTGAGATGCACATCCTGCTTTATCTTGCAAACTGTCTGCTTTGTTTTGCTAACCGATCTTTACCCTTTATTGTTGTCTTTACAGTTCCCAAAGCTTAGGCCTTAACCAAGGCAATAGCACCTGGTGTTTTCTTCACTGTTCCCAGGGCTTAAGTTGGACCAGGGCAATAATGCCTGAATCCATTTTGTTAACTATTTCTAACCCTTCACCCACAAAGGCATATTGCTTTTCACTTTCTGAGAGTTTATTTATAGTGGGGCCTCTTAGGCACCTGTCACCTCCTCCTCTGGTGACAATCCAAAATGTTTGCCCTCTGGCCAGTCCATAATGACTTCTAGAATTCCTGAATGACTGGGATTTCCTATTCAAGCTCACTGTGTAATTAATGCAGCCCACTTACTCCATGTAGCATCAGTTGCATGATGTGTAGAGGAGACTCTGCCTTTGGGCATCCAGCCCAGCGTGGGCAACCGGGGTGCCAGGAGGAGCTGTCCTTCAGTGCCAATCACTTCTGAAGCAGCTTGAAACCCTTCATAGGCTGCCAGTGTCTCTTTTTCAGTTGGGGTATAGCTGGCCTCAGACCCTCTGTATCCACAACTCCAAAAGCTGAGGAGTGGACTTTGAGTCTCCCCTGGAGCTTTCTGCCAGAGGATCCAGGTAGGACCATTCTCCCCAGATGCAGTGTAGAGTACAGTATTTACATCTGGCCCAGTGCAGACTGGTTCCGGGGCTACTGCATGAGCTATCTCTCGCTTAATTTGTTCGAAAGCTTGTTGTTGCTCAGGGCCCCATTTAAATTCATTTTTCTTCTGGGTCACGTGATAGAGAGGGCTTACAATCAAACTGTAATTTGGGATGTGCACAGTCCAGAACCCCACAGCACCCAAGAAAGCTTGTGTTTCTTGCTTATTATTTGGTGGAGACATTGCTGTTATCTTGTTGATCACATCTGTGGGGATCTCGCAACATCAGTCTTGCCATTTTGTTCCCCAAAATTGAATCTCCTGTGCAGATCCCTTGACCTTACTTTGCCATATAGCAAAACCAGCTTTCAGCAGGATTTGGATTATTTTCCTCCCTTTCTCAAAGACTTCTTTCACGGTGTCACGCCACACGATAATATCATCAATGTATTGCAGGTGATCTGGAGATTGCCCCTGCTCCAGTACAGTCTGGATCAGTCCATGGCAGATGGTAAGGCTGTGTATCCACCCCTGGGGCAGTCAGTTCCAAGTGTACTGGATGCCCCTCCAAGAAAAAGCGAACTGTGGCCTGCACTCTGCTGCCAAAGGTATTGGGAAAAATGCATTGGCAATGTCAGTCGTGGCAGGCTGCTTGACTGCCTTTGACTCCAGTTCATACAGAAGTTCTAGCATGTCTGGTACGGCAGCACTCAAGGGTGGTGTGGCTTCATTCAGGCCACGATAGTCTACTGTTAGTCTCCACTAATTAAACTTTCTCACTGGCCATATGGGGCTATTAAAGGGTGAGCAGGTCCTACTGATCACTCCTTGACTCTCCAGTCTACAGATCAGCTTATGGATGGGAATCAGGAAGTCTTGGTTGGTGCGATGTTGCCGCCAGTGCACTGCTGTGGTCGCGATTGGCATTTGGTGTTCTTCGACCTTCAGCAACCCCACAACAGAAGGATCCTCTGAGAGACCTGGCAAGGTGGACAGCTGCTCCATTTCCTCTGTCTCCAAAGCAGCAATACCAAAAGCCCATCGGTACTCTTCTGGGTCTTTGAAGTACCCTCTCCTGAGATAGTCTATACCAAGAGGCTGTGCATGGAGCCTCTGGACCAGTCACAATGGGGTGCTTTTGCCAGTCCCTCCCAGTCAGGCTGATTTCAGCCTCCAGTACAGCCAGCTCTTGGGATCCTCCTGCCACTCCAGAAATAGAAATGGGTTCCACCCCTTGACAGCTTGATGGCATCGGGGTACACTGTGCCCTGGTGTCTACTAGAACCTTTTACTCTTGTGGGATTGATGTACCAGGCCATCTGATCCACAGTTCAGTAAATCCGATTGTCCCCTACCTCCACCTGGCTGGAGGCAGGGCCCCTCTAATGGTCATCACAACATTGGTCACTTACGTCTTGTTGACAGGGATTAGTCTTTATCACAGGAGCTGGAGTAAAATCAGCTCTTCCACTCCATCTGGGAACCTGTTCACCAGAGACTGAAGCCACAGCTTTCATGGGATGATCATCCTTGACCTTTGTTCTCCTTTTCAATTCATGCACCTGTTCCTCCAGAGCTGAGGTAGGTTTTCCATCCCACTTTCTCATGTCTTCTCTGTGATCCCTCAGGTAAAACCTTAGGGTTGGCCATGGCCTGTACCTCCTATATCTTCTCTCTTTGAGAAGTAGGACTCCTTCTGTTAATAGCTGAGACATGACTTGGTACACTTGGGGAGCTGGATAAATTGGATAGACCATCTCTCAATTGTTTGAACTCCTGGGACAGCTTTTCCACAGCTGAAATGATGGAAGGGGTGAGACTATCTTCGAACTCTTGGAGTTGATGAATCATTTCATCCACTGTTGGTGGTACTATGGCCTTTCAGGTTGCTGCTGCCAATGTGTGGGCATATGATGATGGTGCACTCCGTGTGATTTTCTGCCACATAGGTCATGTACATTTGACTTCATCTGGATCTGTGGGTGCATTCCTGGCATCTAACCTGCAATAGATCATCTCTACAATGGCTGATTCCCTCAGAGACTGTATGTCTTTCTCTAGCGTAGTCCACTTGACTGAATGACTCATAAGATTGTCCTTGTATGGAAACCTCTCTTTCACAGTTGCACGGAGGTGCCTCCAAAGGCTGAGGGACTGGTTCTCTTTTGTAATTGCTTTGTCAATTCTCCCTTCCCTGGCAAGTGATCCCAGCTGCTTAGCTTCCTTACCTTCTAGTTTGTTCCCATCGGTTGCATTGTCCCAGCATTGGAGCAACCAGTTGATGATTTTACCTTTGGATGATAGGTAAAACCTTTTCGAATATTCTGTAGCTCAGTTGAGGTCTGGGTTCGAGAAGTCACCTCTTCTTCTTCCTCTTACTCTGATTCATATAATAATAACTCCTGATAAGATGCTGTCCCCTATAGTAAGTGCATTGGTTCTTCATCTTTCTTCACTCTACAGGTTCCTCTTTGTACCTCTTGTTTCCTTTTCCTCTTGCATACAGTGGCAACCGATATTAACACAAATTGATCCTTCGGTTTAGCTGCAGCGATTATCACTGTGGTTGGAGTGGCTGCAGCATCTGTTGTCATAGTTGGTGCAGCCATTGTGTTTAGGGTTTGAGTAGCACCAGGAGCTGCATTGTCTGTTGCTGTTGGTGTTTGTGTAGCTGCTGTATTTTTCGCTAGGGTTGGTGTAGCTGCTGTGTTTGGAGTTGGATTAGCTGTGTTGTCTGTTGCTTTGCCATCAGATCAGGAGACATCTTTTTCCCTTTGAAAGTTGTTGGATAGTGTTGAACAGGGCTCTGCAAGCATAGGCCAAGCCCCAGAACATTGCCATGATTTGTCCCTCTCTGGTATGACCAGGATGACAACGTTTGAGTGTTTTACTAGTTTTTCTGGATTTTGCACTTGTTCCATGGTGAAGTTCCAAAGCACTGGAGGGGTCCACTTGTCTAGATACTTGCCCATACTATACCACACACCCTGCCACTCATGACTGTCCAGCCTCAGGGGAAAATCTTTTGGTCCTCCTATATCATCCTCTAACCCTAGACAAGACCCAAACCTCAGAATCAAAAGAATGCAACTTCCACAGGTTGAGATAAGAACAGTTTAGTAACTAAGGTATAACACAAATCACTACTGCTACCACCAGTAATAATACAAGAGAAATACAAGGAAAGAGAATACAAGTGCTCACCACCCGATACCAAAAGCCCGACCGTGCCATGCACCCCCAACCCCCGTCCGGATCTCTGCCCTCTGTTTTTTCACATCCTGGACATGACGTGCTGTGGTATGGAATAACCTCTTTGGTCAGTTTGGGTCAGGTGTCCTGTCTCTGCTTCCTCCTGGCTTCCCCTCCTCCCTGGCAGAGCATGAGACTCAGAAAGTCCTTGGTCAGACCAAAACATTACCAAGCAGTAACTGGAAACACTGGTGTTATTAGCGCAGTTTCCAGGCCCAAAATCAAAAACACAGCACTGCACCAGCTGCCAAGGAGAAAAATGACTGCTACTGCTGAACCCATGACAGAGGTCTCAAGGGAATCCAAAGGCCATTCGAAACTTTCAGAACTGTCAAATGATCCTGTAAATAGCCTGATAGGGGAGCTGGAAATGTATGGGAATGTCTCCTTCATAGGTTGACCACCTGAGGAGGAAACAAAATATGTGTAATTGCTAACCACTTCCATTATATATCTCCCAAAGTACAGAGGCGATGACCACACTGGGAACATAAGCCAGGTCAGTTTCATGATCAACGAGTCTATTGTATTACAAGTCATTATCATAAAGTACAGTGAAACAAGAACCTTAGCCCAAGCCCCCCAAATGATAAACACTAAACCAGCAAATACTGGCTGTAAGTAAGGTACAACATGCTGCAACTGTGAGATCAAGAGCAGCAACTTTGAGAGCCAATAAATCAGCATTGTGACAAGTGGCTATTAATCTGAATCAATAAATGCTTATCACAAATATGATCAGACACACTCTGGTCAGATCTGTTGTTATCTCAACTCTTTGAGACCCATGTTGGGTG
This sequence comes from Myiopsitta monachus, assembly GCA_017639245.1. NCBI lineage: Eukaryota > Metazoa > Chordata > Aves > Psittaciformes > Psittacidae > Myiopsitta > Myiopsitta monachus. The sequence goes on along the minus strand of CM029925.1, from coordinate 48,550,157 downwards.
CCGCATAGAACAGTCATGGTTTAAGACCAGCCGGTAACTCAGAACCACGCAGCTGCTCTCTCACTTCCCCACCCCTTCCTCTTCCTGGTCCCGGAGGGATGGGGAGGAGAATCGAAAGAATATAACTCCCACGGGCTGAAAAAAGAACAGTCCAGTAACTAAGGTAGAACACAAAACCACTGCTGCTACCAACAATAATAATAATGATAAGGGAAATAACAAGAGAAGAGAATACAACCGCTCATCACCCACTGACCGATACTCAGCCTGATGCAATCAGTGATCTATCCCTTCCGGGTAACTGTCCCCAGTTTATCTAGTGGGCATGACGTGCTGTGGTATGGAATACCTCTTTGGCTAGTATGGGTTGGGTGTCCTGTCTTTGCTTCCTCCTTGCTTCCCCTCCTGCATGGCAGAGCATGAGACTCAGAAAGTCCTTGGTCAGAGTAAACATTACTGAGAAACAACTGAAAACATTGGTGTTATCAGTGTTGTTCCTAGGCTGAAAGTTAAAAACACAGCACTGCACCAGCTGCTAAAGAAGGAGAAAAATGTCTGCTACTGCTGAACTCAGGACAGCATATTTTCAACTACATTAGTCCTGTCATGTAGCTGGATGTGTGGCTAAAGTAGCGTCATATCAGGGAAAGCTGTGTTGGTGTAGGAACAACAGGCCTATCTTTTTCAGCATCAGTGCCTGGCTTGCGCCATTTTAAGTAACTACTGGTTTATGACTTCCACTGCTACGTGATTTTCCTGAGACGCATGCAGTCTCTAAGTGGTGTAGGTGTATTGAGCTTCATTTAGTAATGACAGATCCTATTGCCCTATATTTTCTCTAAATGGTTTTATCAGGAGGTCTCCTTTAAGCTTTCCATCTCTCAAGCTGCAATTGGACAGTTAAAGAAGACAAAGGTCTTTTGGCAAGGTATTTCTCAGGTTTACACAGCCACTTTTATGTTTATTTTTAAATTGGTTGATATTCTCATCTGGTGGCCCATAAGCTCTTGGGCCATAAGCTCTTTATGCTAATGACTGACAAGTATTACAGTTCATCAAGACCTAAGAACAGACCATATTTGGTGATGAGTTCTGCTAGCAATCTGTAATACTCTCTTCCCGGTCTGTTTCTTTTGGGCTGGGAAGAATTGTAGAAATTATGCTTAAAACCTTAGTGTATCCCAGTAATTTAGAAAGGGCTCTATGCTACCGTTGTTATTAGTTTCTTCCAGGAAAACAAAATGGAAAAAAAGATCGTTTTTTGCCTTGCATAACTTGACCTGTTGGATTGTGAGTTGAGTGAAAAATAGGAAACTTAAAACCAGTAACAAGGTCTATCTTTGCCAATTAAAAAAATATTAGTTGCACAGTTTTGAGAAGACACTGATTTAGAAAACTAGATCATAGCAGACAGTTAGCTGGGTGATTAGCTGGTGAGTTACAAAGCAAATGTAAGATATCTGTAGGTAGTGGAAGTAGAGGTGATGCCTTGGTTTTACTACCTTTTGTGGTATTAAGATAAATTTTGAGGGTGACCTGCACATGGCAGTAGCGGATTATTTCTATTTGACATGTGGAGGAGTATGGATATTTGCTACCTAAAATATAAAATTAATCAAATTCAAACTACAAATAATTTTGGGGCTTTTTATTTTGCAGAGAGGTTAATTAACCACTAGAAGAATTTATACAGTTTTGTGTTGTAATCAGTATCTTTTGAAGTCTACATGAAAAGCTTTCTAAAACGTATGTTATTAAATAAGATTTATAAACTCTGTAGAAGAACCACTTGATAAAATTTTACGGCTTGCATAAGTAATCATGAAGATGGCTTTCAGCCTTTAAGTTTGGGCTGTGAAACTGCAGTCATAGTGGCTGAATTAACTGGTTTCACTTAGCCTAAAGTGTTGTTCCCAGAGTCTTCTCCAGTTAGAGATTGTCTTAAATAGAGTCTCACCATTGAATGGAACAGAAAGAGTTGGTTATTTCCACGTATTTTTAGGAGTTACAAGGATGACAAGGAATTATAAATCTGCTAGGAAAAGAAGCCTAGGTCTAAGGGTCTTAGAGCTGTCAGTCTTCCCTCAAATACTTTCACCTTGTCCTGTGGAGGGATCTTCTGCTGAATGCTGACAAATGTACCCATGGGAGCAGCAAGCTGATACCCCCTTGATAAACTGATTGATAACCAACGTTGAGTTCTTAAACTGTCTTCATTTATGCACTCCTCCTTTCCATGTTTCTCTCTTGGTTTTGGCATTTCGGATTTCAAGAAGAGGCAAATTTGGATTCAGCTGAGCTCCATGAGCAGCATGATGTGAGACCCCAGAGAGGTCTGAGGCTTTGCGCTGGGACAAGGAGGACCTAAAGGGGTTGTGCAGTCATGCTCAGAAAACGTGATCTCAAATTGAAAAAGCATAAGGGAGACTGAAAGGGGAGAGTCCCTCATCTGTCTCTGCTGCATGACTCTGCATGCCACCAGCATGTGCTTAGTGCCCCAGTGAGACATAACCCATAACACTTCCTTTTGCGTTTATCATCTTGTGTTTTTTTTTTAAAAACAGGAATTATGTTATTGAGCATTATCCTGAGACAAAATCCAATAATTAATAAATGAGGCATAGGTAAAGGACTTTTAAGAAATTAAAGTCATATAATGGGCCCTTAAAATGGATATTGGGCATTTTGTGCCTTATGAAAGCCTCCTCTACTTATGAAGCAGCTTAAATATGCTTGCTTGCTTAAATGAGAATGGTACTTTATTTTTAACAAGAAAAGCTTTTGGTACCATGCAAAAACTTCTTCAGCATTATTCTCTCTGAAGGACTTTACTGGTTGCAAATGAAAGAGAAATAACCTTTTCCAAATTTTTTGGGTTTTTTTGGGGGGGAAGTCACTTTTGAATTTCAAATATTTTGATGTTGGGTTTTTGTTGTGTGTGTGCTTTTCATCTGTGCCTAATAATATCAGAAAGGTTTTCTATAATATGGTTGCTATGGTAAAAGAAGACCTGTGTCCCATCATACAAACCTTGAACCGCAATTAACTGTTTAATGTTACTGGAACAAAAAAAAAGGTTTGAATAGCACGTTAACACCTTCATAACCAGCAGCTTTTGACCCTAATGGTGCCAAGCAGAGATTTGCCCTTTCATCAGGCAGATTCAGGGCTGTTCATTGCACATCAGGTGACCAGATGGATACTGACGAAGCTTTTCAGGCCATCTTGCTGAACTTACAAATTCATGTATTTTGAGAAAAGAAAGAGATCTGACTTTCAGGCTTAACAGAGGTTATACAGTTTAAATGAATAAAAATTGATAAGCTGTGTTTGAGTGATTGCTTTTCTCAAGAAATACATCCAAATTGTTTGCTAAGACTTCAAATGCTGGAGGATTCATTATGTCACTTAGAAAGTAAACTAATGAGCCACTATTACGCTGTTAAATTAACCTGAGATCTAAGGGAATGAAGGCAGAATGTTGTTGTAGGGGTTTTTTTGTTTGTGTGTGTGGGGGGTTTTTTGTGTAGGTTTTTTTTTTTTTTTTTTGTTCTTTTTTTTTTCCCCTGGAGTTTTTCATCTGGTTTTTTTGGGCTTCTGTTATGTAGACTTTTTACCTAAAAAACCTAAGAGCTTTCTCCCACTGTTATTTCTGATCACTTTTCTTGTATGCAAACTTGCAAGGGGACATCAGCACAGCGAGAGCAGACTGGGACTTTGTTGCAGTGGATGGTTTTCCACTATGCAAAAAGAGATGGTTTCTGCCCTTGGATGTTTATACACCAGGGACAGTAATCTATCTTGGTGAACAAAATAAATCACTCTTGTCAGTTGCAGTATCAGGATGTTGACAGCTGATTTTGGTGTTGGTGAGTTTTTGTTCATTTGGTTTTAATTCGTATATTGAACTTATTTAAGAAAAAACAATTAATGATCTAAGGAAAATCGCTTATGTCAAATTTTCAGATGTTGTACATCAACACAGCATCCCAGATTGCAATAAGTGGAATTTCAGTAAGCTAAAGATTTTACCTCTCTCCTCTTTGAGACAGTAACACCTTTTGAAAAGATAAGAACAAATGCTTCTCAAAGTACCTTATTTAAAATTAGTGTAAATACAAAGAAGAAGCCGTCTGGGTGCCCAAGAGTGACCAGACATTATGCCTGGGTTTGGTCCTTTATATTAAAGCAACAGATTCTCCTAGCATATGGCTAAATTCCTTAGTTTAGGAGGCATATATCTATCTTTATGCATTTCATCATCTTTGAATAGAACACTGTTCTTGAATTGCATTAAAATTGCAGCCTCCACCAGTGATATCTTGCTTCATGTTCCACCCTTTGAAATGGAATTAATTATTTAGCATTGTTGGCTCTAAAATAGTGCTTTGAATTCCTTCACTCATTATAGATTTTAGTTTTTATCTCTCCATATCAGTCCTACAGCTTTATTGCTTTTTTACACTGCTTTATTCTTCTCCTGCTTGTGGAACTTCATGTGTGTTGAAAGAACACATGTGCTTCATGTGTGTTGAAAGAACTCCGCTTTAGCTGTTTATTTCTGCATTTGATTAGTAATTAAAGCTGGCCAAGTTTTTTCACTGCTTAACTGCAAATCCTGTTGAACAGCCTGCAGCAGAAAGATCAGCTAAAATAACCAGTCTTAGCCTGTATTTGCCAAAGAGTGAAGAAGTAGGGCAGGGAGAAGGGAGAAAGTGAGGCATAATACAAGCCATGTAAGGAACAGGTAGAAACTGCAGAAAAAAACAGCATGAAAACCAAACACAGGTGAAGCATGGTATAGTGAGAATTAATTCTCTAGCTACTTTTGCTTCTAAGTGGAAAAGGCTCTAGGGACTTTGAAACAGTGGTGGCTCCTATGAGTGAGTCCAGCCAGTTGTGGGCCTTCAAGGTCCATTTGCCTGGAGTGCTGGATGGATATTTTCATGTGACGGGCAAACCAAAGTGCAGAAGAGGATTATTATATTCTGTCTTTCATTAGGCCCTGTGTAGTGAAGAGAGGCCCAAGAAGTGAGTTGAGACAGTGACTATGAGTATATGCTTAAGCCATCTATAAATGCAAGTGCAGGAAGCATGCTAGGGATTCTTAATATGTTTGTTTAATAGTATTTCTTGGCACTTTTTTAGCAAGGAGTGCTTGTGTGCTGGACGCGTGGACTGTCTGGATTGCTTCCTTATTAATACAGGCCCTGGCAGTTTAGGCTTGTGCTGTCTTGCAGTCTCTATGGTAATGCCCAGGCACAGACCGTACTAAGTGCCAGTTTCAACAGTGTAGTCACAATGCTGTCAGTTTTGGATCCTCGCCCCCTCTGCAACCCTTCAATCCCATGAGGTTCTCTGCCTTCAGACCCCTGCACATGCCCTCATGTCACCGCCTGGTCATGTAAAAAATACCCCTTATTTACTACTACAGGAAATATTTTTGGTTTTGGTTCCTCTGATGGGCTGTAACACACACTTTCCTGTGTTTTAGACTCTCTTAAATTGGAAGAAAAAAATAAATTCAGCAGTAATTATGTCTTATGGATCCCATGGCATTCTCTGTGGCCCGAGGAGACTCAAGGCCCAGTGCCGTGAGATGTGGGCACATGCACGCAGCCAGTCTATGCCATTTGGCCACAAGACTGATTTATTTAGCAGTACAGACATAATCACTGCCTTAAACTGTGGTCTAAACTTCAGAAATACAGATGAGAGATTAACTTCCTTTTCTTCTGATTGCAATTGGATTGTGCTGATATCTTATCTTCTGGTTATTCCTGCCAACGCAGAAGTCTAAGTTATTTCAGAATAAGTCTAAGATTAGTCTAAGTTATTTCAGAAACACCGCAGTGGTTGCATGACTCCACAAGCTCAGAGATGAAGGAAACCTCTATGCACACACTAATATGCAAATTAAGGAAACTTGCATGCACACATTAATATACATGCAACCATATTCTTTCCAGCTGCATGTAATGTCATTCCAATGTACCTCTGGGACTGGGCTTGACAGTTAGGCAGGAGCTTGCTAAAAAGCCTGTAATAATAGAAGTGTCGGCTTGTGACTGCAAATATCTGTTATGCTACTGCTGGAAGAACAAGGCTGGTGGCTGGTCTAGCCATGTAGAAAGCAAAGATTCAGTGGAGCAATTTAAAGAAACCAGTCCAGTAAAACATTATACATTATAGGAATTCATTCACGTGCGAAAGAGACCTTCATTTTAATTTTTTTTTTTTGTAAAACATTTTCAGTCATCTAAATCAGGACAGGTACACTTAGAAGCTCTGCACAACCCCCTTAGTTGTGCAAAAGGAAAATAATCTTTGGAGAGGAAAGTTATTTTGTGAACATCATAAATGAGACTACTCCGAGGCAGTAACAGATGCACCACCATGCTTCATACTGCTGACCATGCACTTTGGTGAAAGGCCTGTTAGCTAACACCGGCAGATGAACAGGAGGCCTATCTCATTAGCTTTGGACCTGGGGAAGAGTTAGAGGAGGTTATTAAGTAACTGAAGCAAAATAAGGCACCTAGAACAAAGGCCTGAGAACAGATGGGAATTTCATAACAGAAGGAGGAGAAGAATGATATGAGGAAAACTTGCTTGATACTTTAATGCCAGTTGCAGATTTGCAGGAGAAAACTAAATGACAGCTGAGAAATTTGTTCACCACAAGATGGCAAACAGTCACAGTTTCAAGACATATCTCAGCTGGAGATGGCTGCCCTAGCATGTATCCTGCTTCCCTTCTGGGCTAATTATGGATCTTCCCATAAAGCAATTAAGATAGACACTGAGGGGTTTGGTGGTATTGATGCAGCATGAGGCTTACTGAACAGCCCAATACATGAGTCGTTATCAAGCAAGGGCTTAGTCCAAAAGTCACTGACACCAAATTCAATGGGCTCTTGATCAGTTCCTCAGTGGCTGGGCAAAGCATGTTAAACAGTCACCGTGCTGCTGGAGGAGTTTCAAATAAGGCATGCATTTTGGCTAAGGGCCCTATTGGCCTGAAAACTGACCGTTAGCACTAATTACCAGAAAGGTTTTATTTGACTTGCAATCCATGTTGTTTTACAACAGAAGTTGCCAAGGACAACGGATGGTGGGTCCATTGCGGCTGCTTGAGGAAGTGGAGCTGCTCAGCTATGTGTGTACCAGTGCCCTTACTGTTGGTTTGCAAAAAAAACAAAACTCTTCTGTACCCTGGATGGAAAAATTTCAGCCCAAATGTACAAGCAACTGATGTGCAGTTACCAAGTCTGTGCATACTACATCAGGGAGCAAAGAGTTTGCTGCGAGAAATGTGTTAAAATACATGCAAAGCGAGCAAAATTAGCTGTCTTCTCCCTGTGCTCTGAAGATCCCTGTTATAAGACTGACAAAATTCATCAAAAAGTGTAGCCTGACATGAACCACATTGAGGAAATTGTGATTCTTAGGTGATGATTAAATTCCTTGCACTTCAACAATAATTAATAAATTAAAACTCCACAAACATTGTCCTAACTCTCTGCTATTAGCAGGTGCAGAGCACAGCTGCATATTTAGATCTCCAGCAAACTAGTCTCTGCCTTAAAAGAACTCACAATATGCCCTGTGCTTTTACCTGACCACTAAATTGGGCCCTAATGGGCATCTCTCGTTCACATCATGGGATTAGATCTTCCCGGCTGCTGCCAGCAATGGTATGTCTTCTGCTCTCTAATGCTTGATAACTGAGATGTTGAGATTGTTACTTAGCCAAGAAACCACCTCCACGTATGCTGACCAAGCAGCCATCTGTCTTGGCTGAACAAAGTTGTTTTAATTTTGTTTTCCTCCACCTTTGGGTGTTACTATCCAGGGACTAGCAGCAGACAGCTTTTATCCCACTGATGTGGCCCATACTTTGAAACAGGCTTTGGAAAGAGCCTAGGTCTCTGAATAGAAGTGTGAGTCTAAGACACTTGGAATGAAAGAATGAGCCAGCTCAGGGATCCTCCAGAGCCACTGCCTCGCCACAGGATTTATTAGCACAAAACCCTTGGGCATCTTGTCAGGTCAGGAGGTCTTTTGCTTCCAAATGCTGAGAAAAAGCCTCTGAGGTAAACAAAAAAATACTACAAGCAGTTAAATATTTTATGAAGGCTTCTGCTTGACAACCTCTTTTCCACAGACCTGTGTGGTGGCAGTGGTGGTGTCCACCTCTAGAGGAATGATCAATCTGCAAACAAGGCTGATTTTCTCTGCTGCGATTGGGGGAATGTTAGAACTACACTGCTGATAATTAGATTTGAGTGCAACAGGGGAAGCAAGATGTCAATAGCATTACAATAACAGTGAGGCACTGAAGCAAGCACTGGCTTTTTGTCTGATAAAGTGCAGTTTCCTGGGAGAAGCTGGAGGCTCTGAAATAGGCATGGTATGAGATTGCTACTGCTGATGGTCAATTTTTTTACTTCGCATAGCTTGCTGGAGACCTTAACTGTCCCTTGCAAAGCAGAATTTACACTTTAATGCATATTACTAAAATATACAACTTATATTTAGATGGCATCTTTCATCTTGAAGGGACCGTAAGCTCTTTGCAGATTGTCTGTAATGGAATCACTCAGCCATCAGCCATCATATGTCAGATGATATATTGTCATCCCTGGGACATAATGGAGCAACAATACTGTTACAGGGAGCAAAGAACAACTTTTGAAAGTGCATGGGAGTTCAGGCGGCTAGAAGGTAATTATGCCAAAATAAAGATGGTTGCAGACACAGCTGCAAAGAATAGTTAATGCTTCAGGAATAAGAAGCCAGAGCCCTGGCCAAGGTCTGCTGTGCTTTTTGCTGAGGCAGGAGAAAAACAGTAGGAAATGCACCATTAACCCCATCTGGTAGGATTTTTCACCTTGTTAATCCTCCAAGCCGAAGCCTATGGCACCTGTGGGGTTTGTTGTATTGAGTGTGCAGAAGTCAGCCAAAATGCGTGTCATTAGTAATGAAGGAGAGAAACAAGCATTTCCTAGAGAGAGCTGCGTGGCTTTGCGCAGAGAGGCAGCAGCCCACATCCAGGGACATCCCTGCAGCTCTTGCAGGTTGGTGTGACCAGTGCTGTTCCCTTCATGCAAGCTGAAAGGGGGAGGGCTTGGCCTCCAGGGTGCCACCATGTCCCCCAGCTCTGGCCAGCAGCACATCATGCAGCAGAGTGCTTTGCCATCTGTAGCGCTAAGTTCAGCCCCCTGAAATGAGGCTGATAATGCAAGTGGTGACCTTAAATATGAGAGGGCAAGGCTGGGCAGGAATGCTGTTTGAATTTCTGAACCCTAGAGATGTCACCCAAGGCAGCCCAAATTACACTTATCTGTATCTTTGACACAAAGTTTATTTTGTAATAGTGAACAATTAGATTGTTTTGGGCAATATGACTGTAACAGCATAGCTTGTTCCTACTACTCAAATTTCACCAGACCCAGTCTGTGACTCGCTTCATAGATACTGAGAGTGTGGAGTGCAGGAGAAGGTTTTGTCCTTATAAATTTGAAGTACCTTGTCCTCAGATTTCAGAGGCAGAAGATGCCAGTCTGAAGTTTAGTCTATATTTAACAGTAAAATTTTCAGCTTTTGAGGAAAAAAAAAGGCAGTCTAAATGAACAGGTTTTCTGTGATTCTGAATCTTGACAGTTGCTCGAGAATCAGATGGATAGTAGGTGATGTCTTTCACTAGGATTTTTTTTATTCCCAGATGAATATATTTATTTTAAAACAGGGTTTTTCTTATTTGTTTTGCTATTTTTTTCTCTACCAGCAGAAACACTTGCTTCTCTCTTCTGAAAAGAAATCAAAATGCTTGATACTCATTTTGACATCTTAAAATTAAAACTTTGATATTTGCATTTAGAATGACTGTAAATATTCTCTTCTACTTTTTACCTTAAATGTTTAAAACTGTCTCCAAAACAAATTAAAGCATTAACTTGGTTCCTCCTTTAATAAGATTCTTAGATCAACTTTTCCGTACATAGGGAAAATGACTGTCTGTCTCAGACTTAGCAAAGCAATTTCCCTGATGTTTTGAGACTTAGAGAAAACAGGAAAAAAAGGAAATCTGCACAACAGTGTCAAATTAAAATCATGACTAGATGGCATATGCAGTTTTATGCATATTTCCATCACAGATTTTTGCAGTATTGTGAGTCCATGACACTGTGTGAACATCCTAACCGTAAAGCCTTAAGCTAACTGTAATAAAAGTTAATCTGAGTGGAAGAAAGTCTCCCATGTCCATGCTTCTGACTAGTTTCTCATATAATGCACCTCTTGACTTGGGAAGGCTAATGCTGTGATTCAGAAAAAACTTCATTGCCTTCTTGCTGTCCCCTTGCTGTTCTCTTCTTCCTATGAAACATAGAATCATAGAATAGTTAGGGTTGGAAAGGACCTTAAGATCATCCAGTTCTAACCCCCCTGCCACGGGCAGGGACACCTCATACTAAACAGTGCCACCCAAGACTCTGTCCAGCCCAGCCTTGAACACCACCAGTGATGGCCCATTCACAATTTCCCTGGGCAACCCATTCCAGGGCCTCACCACACTTACAGTAAAGAACTTCTTTCTCATAACCAATCTAAACTCTTTAAGTTTGAACCTGTTGCCCCTTGTCCTCTCACTACAGTCCCTCATGAAGAGTCCATCCCCAGCATCCCTATAGGCCCCCTTCAGATACTGGAAGGCTGCTATGAAGTCTTTTCGCAGCCTTCTCTTCTCCAGGTTGAACAGACCCAACTTTCTCAGCCTACTTTCATACGGGAGGTGCCCCAGTCCCCTGATCATCCTTGTGGCCACCCTCTGGACTTTTTCCAACAGTTCCATGTCCTTTTGATGTTGAGGACACCAGAACTGCACACAATACTCCATGTGAGGTCTCATGAGCAGAGTAGAGGGGCAGGATCACCTCCTTTGACCTGCTGGTCACGTTCCTTTGGATGCAGCCCAGGATACGGTTGGCTTTCTGGACTGCGAGCACACACTGAAGCCGGCTCATGTTCATTTTTTCATCAACCAGCACCCCAAAGGTCCTTCTGCGCAGGGCTGCTCTGAATCTCTTCTCTGCCCAACCTGTAGCAGTGCATGGGATTGCTCCAACCCAGGTGGAGGACCTTGCACTTGGCATGGTTAAATTTCATAAAGTTGGAATCTACCACCTTACAAGCATGTCAAGGTCCCTCTGGATGACACTCCTTCCCTCCAGTGTATAAACTGAAACACAGAGTTTGGTGTCATCGGCAAACTTGCTGAGGGTGCACTTAATCCCACTGTCCATGTCACCCACAAAGATGTTGAACAAGGCCGATCCCTGAAGGACACCACTCATTACTGGTCTACAGCTGGACATTGAGCACTACTCTTTGCGTGTGGCCATCCAGCCAGTTCTTTATCCACCGAGTGGTCCAACTATCAAATTGAAGTCTCTCCAACTTAGAGACAAGGATGTCATGTGGGACAGTGTCAAATGCTTTGCACAAATCCAGGTAGATGACATCAACTGCTCTGCCCCTGTCCATCAGTTCTGTAGCCCCATCATAGAAGGCCGCCAGATTGGTCAGGCAGGATTTCCCCTTACTGAAGCCATGCTGGCTGTCACCAGGCTCCTTGTTGTTTTTCATGTGCCTCAACATGGCTTCCAAGACAGAGGTGAGGCTGACTGGTCTGTAATTCCCCGGCTCATCCATTTTCACCTTCTAGAAAATGGGGGTTATATTTCCCTTTTTCCAGTCAGGAACTTCACCTGACTGCCATGATTTTTCAAATATGATGGACAGTGGCTTAGCAACTTCATTTGCCAGCTCCTTCAGGACCCGTGGATGGATTTCATCAGGTCCCATGGACTTGATTATGTTCGTGTTGTTAAGATGGTCTTGAACCAGATCCTCTCCTACAGTGGGCCTAAAGTCTTCATTCTCACTGTCCCTGCGTCTGCCTTCCAAGACTTGGGTGGTGTGGTCAGAGCATTTGCCTTTGAAGACTGAGGCAAAGAAGTCATTAAGAACCTCATCCTTCTCCAAATCCTGGGTAGCCAGTTCTCCTGATAGCTTCCAGAGGAGGCCCATGTTGTCCTTAGTCTGTCTTTTATTTGCAGTGTACTTATAGAATCCGTTCCTGTTATCCTTAACATCCCTAGCCAAGTTTAATTCTAAGTGGGCTTCAGCTTACCTAAGCTGGTCCCTAGCTCCCCGGACAACATCCTTGTACTCTTCTCAGGCTGGCTGTCCTTGCATCCACCTTTTATGAGCCTCTTTTTTCCTTTGAGTTTTCCTCAACAGCACCTTATCGATCCAAGGAGGTCATGCTGAAATAGGAGGAAGAAAAATTTATTCTGGCTAAAAGCATAAATCATTTATCATTTCATCACTTCTGGCTTCACCTTCAGTAGTCAATTTTGCTGTGGTTACATGCATATTTGGGCTTTGTCTCTTGATAATTCGATAGTATTGTCTTTGCCTTCAGCACTTGTTTTAGGGGCAAGATAATTTCAAATCCATCGAAGCACAGCTGCAATATGCAGTTCTTGGATATAAAGCCCTTCAGTGTGTAAAGAATGCAAATTTATGCTTATGTCTTATTGTTCTTGTTTGAAATCTAGAAATAGAATGAAAATGATCACCTGAGATTTCATCAATTCTGCTTTTCCCTGGGCTGGAGGAGAGGGACCCCACAGAATTGTTTTCAGTGTTTGGTTCATTCTGTTTTTAAGGATCCCAGTAATAGGTCTTCCATAATTCTCCCTAATAACCAATTCCAACACGCATTTTTGCGGGTTGCTTGCACTGCAAAACACTGCGATCCCTGCGAATGAGTTCCCCTAAATAGCAGCAGGCACATGAGCTGTTGCTGCTCACTGTTAAAAAGCACATGCAGATGTACAGCTTCATGTTCCCTGTGCTCATTCCTATACATTAAAAGCAGTTGAAGCAATTCCTGCCTCCTTTGGTGCTTCCTCTTAGAATCCTCCCATTACTCTCTACTGTTAGATGGCAATGCTATGTGCTGAAGCATCACTGGAGTGGATACCTGAGGGATACTGGGAGGGAGATGTTTATGACCATTCTTTATCCTTTTAAACAGCTTTTATCACTGCAGTTAATAAAACACTTGCATGGCTAAAAGAAGAGGTAAAGGGACTGCAGACCTGCTCACTTTTTTTTACAATCCACATTTCTTGTAAATGCTTGAAAAGGGAAACTGAGCAGTTTTTTGTATGAACAAAACAGCCAGGTATTTGGAGATTCCTGGATGCATGTCTGTGAGGAAATTAATGCCATTTCCAGTTCCATGTTAGGTCAGCCAAGCCCTATATTGGCTGAGTCCTGAACATTTTGCAGTGTCAAACTTTCACCTCAAACTGAGGTAATAACACTAATGGGGACTGAGATTGAATGTAAGGTTATGATTACACATTGCTTTTTGATATTGTCTGAAAAAAAAAAGATTAAGTTCTGATATGGTCCTCTGGCATTTCCCAGAATTTCAGGCAACTCTTTTTACTGGTTTTCCCACCCGTACCCTAGATAAAGACGTAATCTATTAAGATTTGTTTTTCCATGTGACTGCTTTGGGTTTTACCAATGGGGCTGGAGATCTGTGCGGTTGTCTTGTTTAAGAACAGCCTGGAAGCAGGATTAGCTGATAACTGCCTGCCTCAAAACTGATTGTCTGTATGTGAGAGTATGTAGGACTTTAGAATTCCTCAAGTTGAATGCATGACATAAATGCAGCAGAAAGCTGGTCAACAGAAGACCTTTGACTAATACTAGCTGGAAAAGAAGTTGTACTGACCACACTTAAGTGCTTCGCTGAATCCACTCGTGATGAGAAGTGACCCATAATTTCAAAATTAGATCACAATTTTCCATACCCAAAAGCATGTGCTTGGGATGTGGGTGTGCCATTTTTTGTGACAGGAGAAGGCAAGGCACTTGGAAAGTGCAGTTCTATCTTTTGCAGTCCTGTTTCCTATATGACCTGCTTCCTACTACATTTCCTTTGTCAGGAACAAATATAGTAGCTTTGTGGCATCAGGTCACCTCACAGAACAGTTGTTGGTTGGTATTCTGAGGTAGGTAGGATTAAATGTGAAGTTCTTGCTATTTCTTGTTGCTTTAACTATTTTCAAATGCTGATGAATAGCATGTGGGATAATTACAGAATTTCAGTACATAAAGGAAACTCAGTTTGTAAGTATGTAACTGAAGATGACAGATAACCCTGTGATAGCACCTATTAAGCAAAAAAAATAGTGATATCCAGACAAAGGATTTATGATACCAGCTACTGCAAGTCTTAACCCACATTGGTAAGGAGACATAATTTATGGAAAGAGATGAGACTTTAAGTAAGATGAACTTTTAATAAAACAATAATGAAACTGTAGAAGGGCCTCCACCTTGGTATGTAGTGTTAAATGAAATCAGAAAGGTTAAGCAGTTAAGTCACCTGACATGCAAACCCACCACCCATAACAGTTCTTAACCCACTTCCGCTGACTTGCTGCAATGAAAAGTAACTAAGAAGAGCCCAGGCTGGAGGGAGGTGAAGGAGATGGGATGGTCCAGTGTTGCAGTGTTTCTTGCTGAAAACAGACTGTGAGCAATCCAGACAACTGCTTGACATTTGTAAAGTCGTGAACCAAAGGCTGTGAGACCCTGCTTGGAAGTTACTAAAGAATGTGTGGAGGTTACTATGGGTCACGTACATGTGGAATGCTTTGAGAATGTTGGCACGGTTGTTAAGAGGGATGCCTACGAAGGAACTGATAGTTGTGTCCTTGAAACCATCTGCTGTTGTGGCCACAGCCTGGGAATCACTTACTATTGTAACAACCAATCATAAAACCGTTGCTAACACTTGGCTAAAGAATGTAACCAATCAGATGTTATTGAATGTTCTAGTCTTCTGAGGCTTTTTCTATAAAAGATGCTGCTTGCCTTTAATAAATTGTCAACGCTTGTTCATATTGGTCAGAGTTCGTTGTCCTGGAATCTCCCGCAAATGGCGCCCGAACAGGAACTGCAGGCGGTCCAGGGGACCCTCAAATCTGCCTCCTGAGAGCTGGTCAAACGGTGAAGATCAGTGCAAATTTGAGGGTGGAAGGTCCGGTCGAAAGAATCCGACAGCAGCAACTGTCGATGACGGAGTGACACGCGTCTGTAGAACTACGGGTTCTGCAAAAGATCCACTTCTTAAGGCAAGTGGCGGCCGGGGAGGAATAAGGGTTACTATAGCAGAAGATGAGATAGCAGTCCTGCAGATCCTCCAACACATCCTCTCTTAAGAGAGGGATTAAATATGAAGAAGCCACCCTTAAAGTGTCGTTGCAATGGAGCAAAGATAAAGGGTTATTAAATGGTGTGGATACGGCTTTCGAACCCTCCACTTGGGAGGCTATAGGAGTTCGGTTATGGGACACTGTCAGTAATGGTGGTAAAGCGGGAAAGGAAACATGTAACTATTCCACGTTATGGAAGCTCATTCGTGAGATTTTGCAAGCGATGAAGTCGGAACAAGCTGCAGTAGTCTCTGCTAGTAGTGCTCTTTCCCTGTCTCTGTCAAAAAGTCCTGGCGACCCAGAAGCTGTGTCCGTTGGCGTTTCAAACCCAACAGACCACGTAAAACCACCCCTGCCAGCTTCAGCTGATCATGTGGCGAGCCCAAACCCCGACCAAAGACATGCTGATACAGTCTCTCCATGAAGGGAAATCAAGAAAATGGGGGTGGCATGTCAGTCAACAAAAATGAGCTATCCACCTTTACCGGCTACTCCTGGGGAGTCAGGAGATAGTGGAACCCAGCGCCCCCACCCCCCCCCCCCCCCCCCCGAACCTTGCCACTACAGCTGCGAAAACTGACGACGGGTACGAGGGCAATCCTTTTGCCCTGAGCCCTGTTAATCCCGAGAAAGAGCCTACTCTCAGATCACCTGAAACCTGCGGAGAAAAATGTTTTAATTGCACTTGATAATGCTGAAACTCCTGAACACAGACTGCTGTTGCTGCTCCTGAGATTCTGACGCCTGATAATTTTGATGCTGACCAGGATAGTCCTTTTGACCCCCTGCCTGTTAATCTGGAAAAAGAGCCTGATTTATATTCGTAAAGGGAGAAGCGAGATGGGTGGGGGATGCAGATGTATTGCGTGTTTTCATGGCGGTGTATGTGCCGGATCAAAACCTACAGTGAGAAGGTCTCTCGTATGCTCTTATCAAAGATATCAGGCAAACAGTGATATGCAAGTCATTTTACATAGTCTCTCTGTGATATTCATATGGTAAATGTTGGCAAATATAAGTATGTTCATGTTTCTACCGACCCTTGCAGACCTTTATAGATACTGCTGGCCACTTCTTCTGATGCAGACTGGCCGCCTGCATCGGAATGAGTGTGCATTTTGGACAGTATAAAAGCCCAAGCCTCATGCGATGTGAGGGAGGCAGAGCCTCTGCAGGGACGCCTGCTGAGATTGAGCCTGCCACCTTGCACCAAGATGACGCTCGGAGCTGGTTTTTTGATTGTCTTCACAGAGTCGTTGCACCACGTTTTGTACATGGGACCATGTAGTGGGAGTAACGATTATATGCATTTTGTGTGTTAAATATTGTATTTGTATGGAGTGTGTTTGTGGGATCCCATGTGTGTGCGTTGAGGGCAGACGATGGTCTGTGTACTTATTTGTTGTCTAGTTTATGTAAAAAAAAGGTTTTTAATAGACAAGAAAGGGTTAACACAAAAGTGCTGTTGCCGGCAAGTATTTGCGGCTGCTGCTGGGCAGACAGGCATTTGTAGCTGCTGTGGAGCAGTTCTGCTTAGTGTGTTTAAGGTAACCTAGGGGTGAATCCAAGATTTGAAACACAAACTGCTAACAGAAAAAGCAAAAGCGATAGCGCAACCACAAGCTTTACCAGCCTCCACCCAAACAGCATCAGGGTGGCAGAGAAAACTTCTTGTCGGTTAACACAATGCTGTTTTTAGTGGTAATACGTATGTGATTTGGAAGCATGTGAAAGTACTTCACAATGTCTATCAGAATGATAAGATTTCTTGGTTAGCTGCCCTTCTTACATCTTGGGGTTTTAATGGCTGACTCACATCTCTGATAAAAGGTATTGAAATGATTTTAGTAATAGTCTTGACCATAGTTATGAATACACCTTGTATTTTGCAATGTATTCGTGATATGATTGAAAAAATCAGTAGAACAGCTTTGGCTTATTAAAAAAAAAAATGGGGGAAAGATGTGGATAATTTCTTGTTAGAGAATGGACATATGTCTGCTCTGAGTGAAAGCAACTATGTGCGGCTGGCCATGTAACAGGGGTAACTCCTGGTTACCTTTGTGCAGCCAACTGTGGAAAAGAAGTAACTCTCAGATAGCTAATGAATCAAGAATGCAGGCCTAGAAGATAACAAGGAGCTAAGATAAGGAGGTTGCTAAATTGGGCTGTAAATCTTGCTTGCTTATAAAACCACACTTTAGGTTCTCATGAAACATGTTAACCAATAGTACGCCTGTTGCTAAGTTTATGTAACCAATCATAGATAGTGTACGCCATGCATTTTGCTTCTGAAGCTGCTTCACATTCCTGTTTCATCAGAATGCCTTTGCTTTAAGGAAACATTTTAACCTGACTTCTCAAGAACTGATAACCTGCGGGAGGGGGTACATTTGTGTCCTCCTATCTACAGGTCTATGGTGGCTACCTGCAAAGTTTGTCAAGCATTGCCATGAGCTGGACAGATGACTGGAAAAGCCCAATGCCTCAGCTACAGGAGCTGACCGTAAATATCCTGAGCAGAATGAGATAAAGGAAGAGAGAAACAAATGACTGGAAAACATCACTTAGGAGCAACTGAAAAGTAGCAGCTTGAATATGTGTGCTTGTAAAGTAGCTGTTATTAGAGGCTGTGATTTTATGTATAAAACCACCTGTACTTACTAGCCAGTTGCTAATAAGAAAATACACCTTCTATTGTGTGGATTTGTCACTTGTAAAACAGATGTTAGAGCATGCAAATTTGCAGCAGCTGCTAGAAAATGCTAAGGCAAGAGACAGAAAGATTCTAATACAATAATAGTGTTATAAAGCAGGCAATGGAACAAATTGAGAGAGTGAGAGAACCTCGCTGCCTCTGGCATCTTCAGTATGCTGCTGCACCCTGCAGTATACAAACTGCTAATGTACATCTGTATGTGCTTTGCCATAGTAGTAACTTGTTACTGGATGAAGCAGGTGAAACTCTGCGTTGACAATGAGATGCAAGGACTGAGGTTGGCCAAATACTTCCTATCACAGTCAAGGGCAAGACTGGGTTGGCCTCTGTGTTTGCCATCAAGAAGAACCTTTAGCTCCGCTGCTGGCTGCAACCCAGCAGGCGCTGAGTGGTGGAGACGCATGCCATGCCAGACCTTGATGTGGGGGAGTCTCCACTGACACCTTTTCAATGGCAATCTGGGCCACAGCACAAACTGGTGAAACTACTGAACATGTATTAAAACACTTATATGGTTGTTTTGCAGCTATGGGAGTCCCTAGATGCATTAAAACGGATAATGGTCCTGCCTATATTGCGAAACAATTTACCCATAATCAGTGAGGTATCCAACATATTACCAGTATTCCATATTCACCCACTGGTCAAGCTGTTATTGAGCGTGCTCATTCTACCCGAAAATCTCTTCTCTTAAAACAAAAAGGGGGAGAGATGCTCCCACCTGCAGAAAGATTGGCTAAAGTATTGTATGTTTTGAACTATTTACGATTAGCAGGGGACAGAAATGAACCACCTATGGTTACTCATGGACTAGCTTTGCAGTCAGGAGTAACAAATAATAAAACAGAGAAAATCCTAGTTCAGTATAAAGATTTAAATTCAGGACAAATGGAAAGGCCCTGCAGAGGTTAAATTAACAGGTAGAGGATATATTTGTTTACTTACAGATAACAGACTTTGATGGATACCTGCTTGATGGGTCAAGCCATGGAAAGAATATGTGGATTCAGCAGAGCAACTACCTTGATAATTATTATGTGGACTTTAGCCATTGGGGAATCATGGATTTCAAATCAGCGAAAAACTAATGTATGGGTAACTCTAGCAAATGCTACAGGTCAAGATTCTTTGTGTTTAGCAAACATCATCTCCAGACAATCCATTCAGTACTTGTTTGGCTTGTATTTTAATTATACTGGGAAGATCAGTCACAAGCATGGTGGGTTAATGCCACCCTCTCAGTGTATAATAATCACAGCTTTTGGCATAACTATACTTCTCCTAACACATCTAAAGCCGCTAATAAACCCACTATCTTGCCTAACGGTTACTTCTTAATCTGTGGAGATCGTGCCTGGCCAGGGATTCCCTCCCACATCAAAGGAGGTCCATGTAGCTTGGGGCAACTAACCCTACTAATGCCAAACCACTCACAACTTTTACAGATTAGACTCAGATACAATCACCGCAAAGAGAGAAGTTTGCATGCCTTTACTAAATCATGCGATGACAATGTTGTATCTTGGAATACAGTAGAACGTGTTTTTTCAAGTATTGTAAAAATGCTATCTCGTGCTGTAAGTCAGGTCTGGTTTGCTCAAAAACAAAAAGAGGGAATTGTTGCAGCGTTTCTTGCTGAAAACAGACTGTGAGCAATCCAGACAACTGCTTGACATTTGTAAGGTCGTGAACCAAAGGCTGTGAGGCCCTGCTTGGAAGTTACTAAAGAATGTGTGGAGGTTACTATGGGTCACGTACATGCGGAATGCTTTGAGAATGTTGGCACGGTTGCAGCCTGGGAATCACTTACTATTGTAACAACCAATTATAAAACCGTTGCTAACACTTGGCTAAAGAATGTAACCAATCAGATGTTATTGAATGTTCTAGTCTTCTGAGGCTTTTTCTATAAAAGACGCTGCTTGCCTTTAATAAATTGTCAACACTTGATCATATTGGTCAGAGTTCGTTGTCCTGGAATCTCCCGCAGTCCAGGGCCAAAAGCTGGGAGAAGGGGAGATGCAGGCAGGGATACTCAAAGAAATAGGGATGGAGGTGACCAGGGGGATGAGCAATTGATAGACATGCAGTACTTTTTGTAGCTTCTGAAACATTAACATATTTTTCACCTAGGGCCTGAGCTGAATTAGCCTAGTTAATTGCTAGTATAATTTTACTGACTAGAGGTAGTTCTCCTGGAGTAACCTCAGCAACAAATACAGATCTTTGTGATAAATTTTTATGAGAATAATGTCAAAGGGTTATGCACAACATGAAAAAAAATCAAAAAATTCTGTCCATTCATTTCGATTTTTCCACATCTTCTAAATGGAAGGAATTTGCATTAGCCAAGAAAGAGTAATGGTCTGTTTGTTTTGTTAGTTTTGAGTTTCACATTTCTCTTTTCAGAGGTGAGGATGTAGGTGGGTTTGTTGTATTGGTTTTTGGCTGGTTTCGTTTGTTTTTTTTTTTTTCCCCAGCCTCTATGAATACTTCTGAGCTCTGTGTGATTCTTCTCCATGCAAGACTGATGGTTGACAATGCACTTGGCAATGGACTTAATAAGGTGAAAGTCCTATTAGCCTATGTAGGCTGAGTGGGAAGTTTGATATATAGAGATGACACTATGTAAGACTAAGGTCAAAACCATCTTTTAATTTTTCAATGTCCAGATCTTCTAAACTTCAGCAAAAATAAGCTTGGAAGAAAGAGAAATGGGACCTATATTCTTCAGACTGACCAAGGAATGTGGCTGTCTGAACTGACTACCTGGAAAGAGCTGGGTTGTTGTTTTTTTTTCAGAGAGTGAATAGCTTACAGGTCTTACTTCTTTTCCTTCATTTCAATGAAAAATAACCAAACAGCCCAGTTGTTTATTTGCTTTAATTCCTCACAAAGTTAAAACTTCTGAGATCCTTTGCTGTGTCTTACCCATCAGTGAGACCTATAGATAGCACTACGCGGCCAGAGAGAATTTGGGTGGCCTACCCTCTGATTGCTTGGTGATACTGGAGGTTACTCAGCATCCTCTTTGAGCTGTGGCTGTGTCTCTCATGGCTGAGCAGGAGCACAATGGCTGTGAAATGTATTTAGAAGCAAGCAGTATGATTTATGTCATGAATCATGACAAGCGTGATGAGTTCACTTTCTGTATTAGAACATCACTTACACAGTACAAGCACCAACTTCTCAGTATGTTGCCAGCAGTTCAGCAATGTGATGCTCTATTTTGAAGATTTTGCAGTTCTGTGGGCAGCATGCTGGGCACCTGCAACATCACCTTCTCCAGCTGAGACACACACTCAACTACTCCCTCACTTGCTTTTCTTCCCTGAAACCTGAGCTTGGTCTCTCTTCTGGCAGGTGATCTCTTTGCTCACCCCAAGTTGCTGAGTCAAATCACTTTTCTGCCAAGGACAATCTAGGTTCCCACCTCTCTTTCCCTGTACTTAAAGCTAAATGGGCTAGAGAAAGATGATTTTCTTTTAATGGTCTGCTCAGACAGTGAGACTTTGTTTATTTCAGACAAGTTTGGTTCAGCTCTGAAACTCAGAGGGTTTTTTTCCTTTTAATTTAATTTGTCATGCTAGATTTTTTTTTTAATTATTATCTCACTATTTTTTTGAATTCAGATATATTCAATGAAGTCTCACAGCTGTGCATTTGCATGCCAGTTATGGGAGCCTAAAAAAATAAGAAAATGATTTCCCAATGCAGGAGGTATCCTCATTAAGGTATTTTCTGTCACAATGCTGCAGGGAAAAAAACATGCGGAGGCAAATCTGATGTTAAAATGAAAAATAATTGTACAATCATTGCTTTTATTATCATATATTCCTTCTCACCTTTAGGCATTTTTATTATGCATGTATATGTATTCATGTATGTGGTGTTATGCATGTAAAATAAGTTGGCAGTTTGCCTTAAAGTTGAAACATCACATGACAAGCAAAGGCTCCATTCCTTGGCTGTTGAGAATGACTTCAATGAAATCAGTCACCGCCACAAAAATCAAGTCCCCTCTCCTGGTACCTCTTTCTGCTTCAGTCAGGGAGGAGTGAGTACTACCATGCAACAACATCATAGGGCACATACAGTGCAGTCCCAGCCCCTGTTCTTTGCAGGAGGTCTCACTTACGTGTAATTTTTTCCTGGATTACCCCTGGTTGCTTTATTCTATATTTTCAGTCATTTTCCCTAACAAAACAATCTAGCAGAACTAATCCAAACATAGGCTTAATTAATAAACATTTGTCAGTCTATAATTCCATGCTCCAGTCCAAATTACTTGTGACAACTTCCTTAATGAACAACCAAAATGTCTGCAGGGAATCTCTGTCTCTATCAGCTGGCTGGACAGCACATCTTTGATTTGTTTAATACATTTTAATAAAGCTGCAATAAACCTTTTCTCCCTAGCTGTACACAGAGCATTTTACAGCAGATAGTGACATTACGCCATCTTTTACTCACTTTAAAACAACCCAAATATAAACAATAGCTTTTTATAATACAGTGATGTCTTGCTTTGATCACAAAGGCAGAAAAAGAAGCCTCTGAACTAAAGAACATGTGGGTGCTGATCATAAGAAAGGGCTGAAACTAAGCATCTGACAAACGCTCTCAGGTTTGTTTAATGATCAACATGACCCAGTTGTAGGATTGTAGATAAAACCCAACTTACTTTCATCCTGAGCCTGCTGTTTTCTAGCATCCTGAGAAGATAGGGGAAGAAAAAAGTACATCTCTTCCTCATCAGTTCTCCTGTCATGCTTCAGAAAAAGAAACTGGATCCACTGCAAGTTTTAGAAACAGAAATAAATGAGTCTTCTTTTCAGTTGCAACCTTTCTTTCAGTTCTGGCTGTGTTTTGTTAAGGTGAAGAAACTCGTCTCATTGTATGGTGCTACTTGTGCTCTAAACTCTCAGGCAGATACATACCTGAGAATTGAAAGTCCACATTGGTCCAGGCATGAATTTAACAGGCAGCTCCTCCCTTCAGGAAGCCTTAAATCTGATCACTAGATCTAAGCACTGCTGACTCAGGAAGGGCTAGATATACTGATATGAACATGGATGATTGATCACAGCTTTCTTAGTCTACAGAGAACCTACAGGAGGACAAAGACAAAAGCTTATTAGTCCTGTGTTCCAACAGGTGAGGACATGAAAATCTGACTTCTGAAGAAAATTTTTTATGTGACAAATCCAGAAATTACAGATACTTTCTACCCTTCCATATCTGTAAAATCAAATTCCTAGCTATTTCTCTTCTTAATGAGGATTTCAGTGACTTTATGCAGTGGTGGAGGTGATGGGAATTATGTGTGTAGACAGCATGTTTGTTTTTTTGATTCAGAAAGCGTCATGTATGTAATTTCTGTGGGTTTCCCTTGTTCATGTCCTATGACTCAGATTTCAGTTAAACCTCTATCTTCATGCACAAGTTTATGAACTGAGAAATTGATGACAATATTTAATTTCAGACATTCAAGAACTTTATGAATTAATGTGTTACATGATCTTTGAAAACAAAGATGAGCAGAGTTTGCAGAGAGAGGTGTAGCCCAAAAGCCAGGAGCACATTGGCAGAGTGCTCTTTGGGCATCTCACAACCCATGGTTGCTGGATGGCAAGGGAAAAGCAAAAGGTGCAGAACCCTGCTCCTTTAGGTGACAGAGAGGAATTACAGTTTGTTTTTCAAATTATTTCAACATAGCAACTGAGCTACTTGGAAAAACATCCAGGGGAAGAAAGCTGGTATTGTATGCTATGCTCCTGCACTGAGTTCCCCAGGAGGCACCATGGCTAGGGCTGGGATCTTGATGGAGACAAATTCAATTTCTGCCCTGAGGAAAGACTGCTGGGAATCAGTTTGGCTTCCTCTATTAACTGCTCATAAAAAAAAGCTATTGGTTAGGAAACATGTCTTCTATCAATCTATCCTCATTCTGCAGTGGTAGGACTTGCACCATTTCCCAAAGTTGTTGAAAAGGGAGGAAATTTTGGTAAAGTAATAGGGCCACATTACCCAATGTGGAGGTTGCAGCCCTGTCTGTTTGCTTGCTGTCGCAAAGTATTTACATTGAAAGGGGCAACAGCCCATGGTCTCCTTGGATTCCCTCCAAGTACAGGTCTCCTTCTACCATCCGGGCTACCAGTGTAATGTGTATCTGTGTGAGGAGTCTCACAGGTTTCTGCTCCAAGGTATTTATGAGCCATGGCTATGCCAGTCCTGGAAAAATATGCATTTTTTTATCACCAGTGATGGTGATAATATCTACCAAAGAATCCCAGGGGAGCTGACCAAGGAGCTTTCTGGCTCAATGACATTATTTTTTTGCTGAATATAACAATGTCACTACAATTTCCAAAGTGTGGACCTTTGTTAACGCAATCCCAGTGCTCAGAAAGGACACACGTGATAACGAAGATAAGTATAGCGCAATTAGCCTGATAAGATTCCTTGGCAAAAAGATGAAGAAATTGATACAGGAATCAGCTGATGCAAGATTAAGTGTCGTAATAGAATTAATACTAGTCAAGTACTTTTTTTTTCATTGCAATTAGATCTTGTCAGGGAAACCCAATTTCATTCTTTGATGAGATTATAAATTTAGTCAATGAGAGAAGCTACACAGATGTAATAGAATTTTGTAAGGCATTTGACTTGGCATCACATGAAATTATTTTAATGAAAAGCACTATGTAATATCATAAAGTTAACATTGAATGGATAAAAGCTGTGTATATGACAATTCCTAATGTTAGCCGTCAGCAAGGGAACATCATTGAATACAGATGTTTGCAAGAGGGGCACAAGAAGCATCAATATTAAACCCAGTCCTATTCAATATTTTCATCGACCATGTGATGGTAAATGACAATAATTGAAAAAAAAAACAGAAACATATCCACAACAAAACAAAATGAAAAAAAGAAAACCAACAGAAAAACCCAAAACCCATGAGAGGTGGACTGTTGAATGAGGGAGATCGGCTTCAATAGAATGGGGTGGGCATGTTCCCAGCCCAAGGCAAAGTCAGATGTGTATAAGAAGAAACATCAGGCTCCCCACATGGAAAGGAGAGCAGTACCTTGAGTAGTGGCTGCTCTACTGAACAGCATGGACATGATGCTGTGGAGAGGAAGAGTAACGCAATCTTTCATGTATGAATGGAAAAGCAGGGGGAGGATTAACTCCCAAATATGGCCTTGATGAGATGGATAGTAGAATCATGGACACAAGCAGCATATTTTTGAGAACATATAAATAAGCTTGAGAGCTGAATAAAATGCTGCAGGGAAAGAGCTAGGTCTTTTTAGCTTGTTAAGAAGCAGAAAGGGAGGTGAGGCTATTAAAGACCATGTGCTTGTGGGGAGAAATCTGGGTCAGAGAGGGCACATAGCTTAGGAGAGAAAAGTATTACCAGAACCAATGACTCGAAACAAAAACCAGACAAATTCAAATGAGAAACTGGGGGAATATGTGAAAGAATGGGACATTAATCAGTGGAAAAAAACTTACAGAAGTAGAAATGTATTTCCTTTCTACCTATATATTCAGATCAAGACTTGATGCTTTCCTGAAAGATCCTGAAAAACTGCTCGTTATTTGGCTTAATATGAGGGTAACTAGGTGAAATTGGATGGTCTGTGACATGCAGGAGGTCAGGCGAGCTGAGATAATGCCCCTTTCTGGCCTTAATCTTTCTGAATCTATGAATATTTGAGTTATATACTGTAGGTATTTTTGTACTTGGTTAATATGCATCTCAGATAAGATTTATTCAAATTTTAAACTTCTCTAGTGATGTGTATTGGCCAGTTGGAGGTCAGAAGCAATGACACGCACTGCAAACAAGTGCTAACTCAATCTGAGTAATGGTTAATGATGCTGTTTGTATGTAAGCAGTAGTCACAGCAGATAACACACAGCCCATATGATGAATTATTTCTGCAGAAAATATTGATAGAATCATTCTAAATAATGCTTGTACCAGAGCCCCATGATGGTTCACAACAACAGCAACAACAACAAAGGCTTGAACTTGCCAAATTCTACTTTTTTTTTTTTCTTTGACACCAAAGACCACATTCTTTCACACTACCCAGGTGTGGCAAAGCACTCTCACAAGGAAGGTGAAAATTCAACTGTTGACCGTGCTACACAGCAAAATGCTTATAAAAGCTGCTGCATAGTTAGGGGTGTTAAGCACTTTTCCTCTCCTTTTATCGCTGTCTCGATTTTGAGTGTGCAGACCTGTAAAATTATTTGTACTGTGTATAGATAATTATTCCTTGTTCAGCACACTCACATGAATGATCACTGCATAGTGAGTGCTTTTTTTTCAGTGGCTCGTACATTCACTTACCTATTACAGCGTTCTCCAAACACTGTCCTTTCTTTTTCTTTTACTGAAGATAGTGAACTGAAAGACAAAATGTATTCAATTTGATATACATGAAGGATAATTACTGGACTGATTTTACATGGTGCTCAGTACTCTGATATCTAGCCTATCATAAAAAAAACCACATTTACCTTAAAACATAGAAGTATATCTAGGATCACAGAATAGTTACGTTTGGAAAGGACCTGAAGATCATCTAGTTCCAGCCCCTCTGCCATGGGCAGGAACACCGGACACTAAACCATACCACCCAAGGCTCTGTCCAGCTCAGCCTTGAACACCGCCACCTATGGAGCATTCACAACTTCCCTGGGCAACCCAGTCCAGTGCCTCACCACCCTCACAGTAAAGAATTTCTTCCTCATATCCAATTTAAACTTCCCCTCTTTAAGTTTGAACCCATTACCCCTTGTCCTATCACTACAGTCCCTCATGAAGAGTCCCTCCCCAACATCCTTATAGGTCCCCTCAGATATTGGAAGGCTGCTATGAGGTCTCTTAGCAGCCTTCTCTTCTCCAGGTTGAACAGACCCAACTTTCTCAGCCTAGCTTCATACGGGAGATGCTCCAGTCCTCTGATCATCCTCGTGGCCCCCCTCTGGACTTGTTCCAACAGTTTCATGTCCCTCTTATGCTGAGGACACCAGAAGTGTACACAGTACTCCATGTGAGGTCTCACAAGACCAGGGTAGAGGGGCAGTACCACCTCCCTCAACCTACTGGTCACACTCCTTTTGATGCAGCCCTGGATACGGTTGGCTTTCTGGGCTGCCAGGGCACACTGCCAGCTCATGTACATTTTTCCATCGACCAACACCCCCAAGTCCTTCTGCGCAGGGCTGCTCTGAATCTCTTCTCTGCCCAACCTGTAGCAGTGCATGGGATTGCTCCAACCCAGGTGGAGGACCTTGCACTTGGCATGGTTAAATTTCATAAAGTTGGAATCTACCACCTTACAAGCATGTCAAGGTCCCTCTGGATGACACTCCTTCCCTCCAGTGTATAAACTGAAACACAGAGTTTGGTGTCATCGGCAAACTTGCTGAGGGTGCACTTAATCCCACTGTCCATGTCACCCACAAAGATGTTGAACAAGGCCGATCCCTGAAGGACACCACTCATTACTGGTCTACAGCTGGACATTGAGCACTACTCTTTGCGTGTGGCCATCCAGCCAGTTCTTTATCCACCGAGTGGTCCAACTATCAAATTGAAGTCTCTCCAACTTAGAGACAAGGATATCATGTGGGACAGTGTCAAATGCTTTGCACAAATCCAGGTAGATGACATCAACTGCTCTACCCTTGTCCATCAGTTCTGTAGCCCCATCATAGAAGGCCACCAGATTGGTCAGGCAGGATTTCCCCTTAGTGAAGCCATGCTGGCTGTCACCAACCACCTCATTTTTTTTCCATGTGCCTCAGCATGCCTTCCACGAGAATCTGCTCCAAGATTTTACCAGGCACAGAGGTGAGGCTGACTGGTCTGTAATTCCCCGGCTCATCCATTTTCACCTTCTAGAAAATGGGGGTTATATTTCCCTTTTTCCAGTCAGGAACTTCACCTGACTGCCATGATTTTTCAAATATGATGGACAGTGGCTTAGCAACTTCATTTGCCAGCTCCTTCAGGACCCGTGGATGGATTTCATCAGGTCCCATGGACTTGATTATGTTCGTGTTGTTAAGATGGTCTTGAACCAGATCCTCTCCTACAGTGGGCCTAAAGTCTTCATTCTCACTGTCCCTGCGTCTGCCTTCCAAGACTTTGGTGGTGTGGTCACAACATTTGCCTTTGAAGACTGAGGCAAAGAAGTCATTAAGAACTTCAGCCTTCTCCAAATCCAGGGTAGCCAGTTCTCCCTATAGATTTCTGAGGTGGCCCATGTTGTCCCTAGCCTGTTTTCTATTTGCAATGTACCTATAGAATCCGTTCCTGTTATCCTTAACATCCCTAGCCAAGTTTAATTCTAAGTGGGCCTTGGTTTTCCTAACCTGGTCCTAGCTTCCCAGGCAATATCCCTGTATTCTTCCCAGGCCACCTGCCCTTACCACCTTTTATAAGCCTCTTTTTTCCTCTGAATTTTCCTCAGCAGCTCCTTATCCGTCCAAGGATATCTCCTCGCCCTCCTGCAGCACCTCCTTCTAGTAGGGATGTATTGCTCCTGGACTTGCAGCAGGTGATCCTTGAATACCAACCAAGAGCCTTGGGCCCCCCTGCCCTCTAGGACTATATCCCTTCTCACTGTCCTGGGGATCTCGAACTCAACCATCTCATGATTGTTATATGTTACAGCTTCATGCATGATAGTTTTTACTCAGTGATATTATATCAAAAATACTTTTTTACACTGTTTTTAAAAAATATGTATTTGCTTTCCCCTTGGTAAAATACTTCAATATGTACACACGTGAATGGCACACTTGTAGCTTAGCAAGAAGGTTCTCCTGGATTGTCTGTAGTAAGTTTGAAAATTTAAGATGAATACATTTCCTTAATGTTTTGTGAGCATAACAATACAGGGAAAGCAATTCACTGCCCCGCAGGAGCTTCAGCATACTTTCTCTTACTCTTTTGATCACACCTGTGGTCCTAGAGGTAGTGTGGTGTTCAAGAAACATTTATCACTTTGTTTAAGCAGACCACTTAGTAACTTGCGTTTTGGGTCACAGCAGTGAGAAATATATTTTCCTCCTATTTTCTCATCATCTACCTCAGAACTGGTATTGTTTCTTGCAATGTGCTGAATCTACATCATTCTTGACATCCAATGAGCAGTCCTTCAAAGTGCAGAAAGGCTGTCTTATTGGCATTGCCCAAGGAATGTCTCTGTGCATTGTAAATATAAAAGGCAAAGAAAACCACCCAAAGAAAACAAATAGGAAGTTCTGACTTGTGTCATCCCTGAAAACATCTCCCAGGGAGGGGGATCTGATTTGTCACCTTTTCCATGTGGTCCTGTTTGGGCAGCCTGAACTTCCATTTCTCAGGCATGGCAAAAGTTCTGAGATACCTCTGTTATTCAACCAGTGATGGACGCAGGATTGCGAGGTTTATCAGCAGCCTTTTCAATGTCCCAGAGGGAAGATTGGTAGCTATAGTACCTTGTAACCTTGTAGTACAAAACACAATGTTCTTGCATTTTGTTTTCTTTAGTGTATTTCCTTTTGTGTCTGTACCTGGCTGGCAAAGCTGGAGTTAAAGACTAGGGGATGATCATGGTTTTTCAAACTTGAGGGTTGGATGCTGTCTGTTTATTCCTTGCTGTGCATACCATAGCTATTTGCCATCCTGAGATCCATTTGTGACTTCTGCATGTGATTTTAAGTAGAAACCAGGGTGAATCATGCTCTTAGTCCTATAACCCAACCCCCTGCAGAAGAGATTGTAAGTCATTACCCAGTCCATATGCCACCCAATCTCTAGCTGGTTTTTATGTAATTGAACTGAGTCTAGATCTAGAGGGCTTGTCAGTAGTATTTTTATTTTCATTTTCTGCCGGGTGGGTTGGGGAGGGGTCATGTTTTTTGTGAGTGCCATCTTGCCTGCTAAACTTCCTGGCCAGGATGGGCTACCTGACCTGGTGATACCATGAATTCATCTGGAAGGAAAAAGGGAGAAGAAAGCTCCTGTCAACAAAGATGAGACACAAATCATCATCTCAGCCAAATACGTGTAAGAGACAAATAACAACATGCTTAAATGTGAAATCAAGATACATACAATAATAATGTCATTAATTAGAATGGCAGGCCACCAAGTCCAAGGAGGGTGTCTCGCTGAGTGTCAGTATGGGTTTTAGTAGCAACATGCAAACTGCTTAACAGTTTTGGCAGTTTCATGCTTTTGTGTTGCATAACGTAATCAGATCAATTTATCAGAGCCCTTTTTCACCTCTACATGTCGTTCTTCATTAGATCCACCTCACAAAGAGGCAGGTTTGCTCCTCTGTTCTGCCAGCAGCCTGCATATGCATAAAAGCCATGGGTTTTGTTCAAGAAACATATGTACCATAAGGTGTTTTCATTACTTTCATTACTATACTTCCTATATTGACTGATTAAGTAGTATCTCATGCTAGGGTGATTTCTTCTTTAAGCCCAGATACAAGTGGCAAAACAGAAGGTACCATATGGTGGATACAAGAGTCAGGACAATTCTCTCAGAAAGATAAAATTTTTAACAGTTTCCTCTGTTTATGCAATAGTTGTGTATGATCTTACTGCTTGGCTTGCAAATGCTACACGGTGTATCCTTTCACAGCCCCAGCCAATGTACCTCATTCCTCACATGCCTGTATCTACTTGAGGTCTAGATACTTTCCTGCAGGGCCTCAACCAAGATTTTTATCTTCAGCCTCATGTAGCTCCTTCAAAGCAGGATGTGTGTTGACCAATTTTCTGATTTCAGCTGCTCCCCTCTCAGCAGCTTTTCTGAGACTCCTCAGCCCATACCTAAACCAGCCTTTGTGTCAGTCAGGAAACTGATGTCTCCTAAAGGCTTAATGGTCCTGCGTCTAATTTTCTATGGCAAACTGATTTGTTTTGAGTCTTTGTGTTTGGCAGCACTCCCAAAGCTGGTCTGATCCTGTTCTTTTCTTTTAGGTCCTCTTTAACCATCTCTACTGTGGGCAGCAGTCAAGGTCTTTCAAATCAATCTAAACACATTTTCCTTTTTTTTTTTTTTTTTCCAAATAAAAAAAGAATCTGCAACCAAGAAATCAGCCTAGCAGCCTTTATATTGGCTGGAACAAATACTGTATGGAGGTATTATGTATAGAAAAGCACTAAAGTCCCATTAATTCTCTTTTAATTCCAGTAACAATCTTGCTGACTGTGCCTGTCTTCAAATACATGTTATCAAATTTATTTTCAGCAATTTCTTGTTTAAAGAAAGTACAACGTGGCTGTTACCAAGAAGCTTCGCTACTACTATTTCAACAGCAATTATTACTATACAATTATTTCTATTGACTCTGCCAGTTAATGAGTAGGCAGAATTATTCTGAGTACGAGAAATATGAAGTAGGGCATTTGTTCTGCTGGTGTTTTTTGTCATTTGTTCCCTGAAAGCAGAGACATCTGAAATAATGAAAAAATAACCCAGTGCCTTCTCTGATATTCCTTGTAATAAAGCCCAATTAGATTACGGTGTTGTTATGTTTATTCACTGCAGAGAAACAAAAAGCAAATACTTGGTTTTGAGTTTCAACTTACCTGAAATATTCAGTGGTTCCATGGTCAGCCTCCTGGAGAGATACCAACCCCAAAGCTGCTTATTTCACCACTGAAAAAACAGCTTTTCTGCTCACTTTCCTCACTAGTAATATGAATTGCAAAAGACAAATTCTGCTTTGTGTTAACTTGTTAGGATGAAGTTCTGTCCTCTGTCCTCTCTCAAGGCTCATTTTCTCAGGTCTGACTTAGAGTGAAATTTGGGATTTCAGCTGAATTTCAGGTAATAATTCTGCTGATGATACACGAGTCAGTTTTCAGTTCTTCCTCTCATATATGGATTGGATTAGAGCTACTGGGAGGAAAAAGTAAGTGAAATTTGTCACCAAGAAGACTTAGGATATAACTGTAAACCATGGGCAACTCTGCTTTCCATCTATTTCAGAACACACTCTTCCTTCTGAGGCTCGTGTCACAAAATTACTAAGGAGAAGTCTATTAGGGCTAGCTTCAGGCAGAAATTTCCAAGAACACCACCAGGCAAGAAGGTAAAGCAACTTGTCTTTCCTTTTACAATACTGAGATTCACTGAAATAATGAACCTGATTTCCAACTGAAAGAAAAGAAGAAAAAAAAAGGTTCATTAGGGATAATGCTTGTAGAAATGCCATAAGAACATTACACTCGAAAATTCCCCAGCAGCCTTGAAGACTCTTCCATAATACTTACAACAAAACCTGAAACTTACATTTAACACAGAGGAAAAGCTGGTTTGTTATGCCCTCACCTGCTATTCTCCCCATAATGTTACATCTATCAGATGCAAACAGATACCATGCATTCCCCAATAGATCTTGCAATACATACAAGGGGTATTTTTACATCCTGGCAACTTTAGGCAAACCAGAGATTATGGAGAAGCCGACTGTGATAGGGTTAGTGAGGGTCACTGTCTCACTTTCAAGAAAAAATTATTGTGACTATTTCTTCCTTTAATAGAAATACTGCAGTGAGCCTTTGCACTTTTTCATCATCTTTTAAATTATTTTATCTGCTTTAAAAATCCATATAATGAAATAATGCAGAAGTGTTGCAGTAGGAATGGTAGCCATTTTACAGATATATGTATGTGAGGGGGTGGGCAAGAAGAGAAAGAAATTGCGGATCTCTTCCCAGTAGTGTATTACCACAAAGCAAAGATCTCAGCACACATTATTCTCTACCCATTAAAGTACTTTCATGGGCTGAACTACGCAAAGCTGATTCTTCTTTTGAACAGGCAGCCTCATCAAATATTCAATACCCAGACGCATGCTGATCATTCTTCATTGGCTGTTTTTCTCCATTCCTGTTTTTCTCTATTCCTGTTTCTCCTGAGGTACTCTTGCAACAAACTTCATGGGCTTCTTTCCATGTCTTGTGTCCTGAAAGGAACACCGTATTCCTGCAGCAGGAGTAGGTGGGGAATAAGTAAAACAAGGAAGGAGAACAAGAGCCACAAAGGAGCCTTACTTTCATCTCCAGCCTGAAATCAGGTGTTACAACTACTAGTAACAGGGAATAAAATGTGAAGAACAGAGGTTTTGGACAATTTATATTCTTCAGCAGCATCTTGGAACTCAGATGACCCCTATGTGGATTTTTGCCTGGCCATCTTCTCTGCATTGTTAGATAGCTGGATTCAAAGCTAGTGCAAATGAATGTAGCACTGGCAGATTCAAAGGAGCTATGTTGATATACTCTGAAGTAGAATTCGGACCTTGGTAATCTATTAATAAAGGTTTGCAGGCACCCAAGGAGCAGCTTTTCATTATTTCTTCTTGGTAGCTGTGTTTTGTATTTATACCAAAAGAAAAAATGTATCTCACAAACCTCTTGCTCAGCAAGAAAAATAATAGTCCAAGAAGTCCTGGTTGTTCTGGGATTCTTTTTATTTCCTATTAATGGTTGCATTTCTGACCCTAGTGTCATGATTTAGTCTTTGAAATAATGTAGGCAATAAGAAGTAAATATATGTAGGAAAGGCAGCTGAGACAGTTTGAGGCAAAGCGCACAGGGAAAAATGCCACTGGCTTGATATTGAGGAAGAATGAATGGCCACTTGGAAAATTAAAAGCAAATCTTAAAATCAAGACATTTGGTGGCATAGTAATAGAGAATGGTGCAGGAGTGGAGGTGGGGCTGCTGCATGAGTATCAGTCCTCAGTTAAGAATAAATAATTCAATAAAAGAATCCTTAGAGTTCACATTTGTAAAGGAAAGCTGAAAAATATAATTCAAGTTTGTATGTTCCAAAAGTGGGGGGGGGGGGGGGGGGGGGGATCAGAAAAATAGGCTATTTTAAAAAATATTTTAAACCTTATTATTTTTTTGGGTCCTGACTCATGAAACCTGACTGTTCAGGGCTTGCTACTATGCAAATGCTTTAAACTCTGCTTTCCAGGGCTCCAAGTAGCATCGACTCCTATACATTCAAGTCCTGACAGTATTTTTATCTGCAACATCTTGAGAAGAAGAGTGTAAGCAAAGACAGTGTCAGCATAGCCACTTCCTTTCTCTTGTTCCTGTACTCTTTCTCCAGATACCCTTCTTCCTCCTGGCACACCTGAAGACCCCAAAATAGAGAGATCTTCCCATCATAGTGTCTTTTGCATTTCCCTCTACTTTCTGTTCTGTTTTGAGCACAGACTTTTGGGGTTCCTACTTGGTTCTGAGCAGCTTTGCAATGGGTTTGCTCAGCGCTGTTTACCCTGAAGTATAGAGTCCTGTTGCTGGTAAACCGACTTACTTCAGAGGTCTGGGAGAATGAGGAAAATGCCAGGCTCATGTCATATCTTGTGAGCCTTCACCGTAGATAAGCTAATTCATTGCCTCTCACTTTGTCACAAAATGAATTAATACACTGCACAAAAGTAATTTTTACTTTTCAGAAGGAAACATGGCTATTTGTCATGTCTCTGCAGTTCATACTTTCTCTCTGACCCTTGATTCTACTTGTCAAATAACTGGCAAATAAGCTATCTTAATAAGAAGACCGGGCGAGCAGCCAACATATCCTGGTTGCT
Source organism: Myiopsitta monachus (assembly GCA_017639245.1). Classification (NCBI taxonomy): domain Eukaryota; kingdom Metazoa; phylum Chordata; class Aves; order Psittaciformes; family Psittacidae; genus Myiopsitta; species Myiopsitta monachus. The sequence goes on along the minus strand of CM029925.1, from coordinate 48,515,478 downwards.
TGTGTGGAATAGAATTTACACAGAGTTCAGCTGTGACTGACATTTGTGCTTGAGATGGAGTCTAAGGCTGCAGTACACCAAAGTTTTGAGCTGGATTTCAGTATGATGAACTTTTACAAGCAGTGGGATTGCAACATGTTTCCTGAGATCAACTGATTTTTAAAGAAGTCAATTGCACTTTTTTTTTGCTATACTTATCGCTAGGGTTTTTAAGTATCTGGTTCTTATCTCATGGACTGAAGTCTCCTGGGATCAGATATTATCCTGACATTTAATTATGCCTGAATTGGCTTTTACACTTTTAATGCAATCTGTGTCTGATCTAATTTGGATCTGGGGATTTCAATATAATTGTAGGTAGACAACCACATGTGGGTTGGCTCTATTTATTCTTTTTTTTTTTTTTTTTTTTAAAGGGCATTTACATCTATTTAAGATTATTAACAAATTGAGGCAGATTTCACCATATCATTTTTGAAAAATAAGCATTTTGTGGATTTAAGTCTCATTCACAAAAGTAAGGTAGGAGGAACTGTTCTTTTTTCTTACAAGGTATCTGGGCGGGCAGTTGGGTTCTAAGAGTCATTCACACCTCTTTCTCCTTCTCTGAGAGTGTATGGACTTCAAATAAGTCTTCTGTCCCCCAGGAGAGTGGCTCAACTGCTAGCTATTGGGTATTCTGAACTGAAATATCCTTCTGAAGCTCAGAGAAGATCCACTTTGTATCTGCCTTAAATATTCACAGATACGAAGTGAAAACCGACTTTAGCCAGGAGGTTAGAGTTATTGATATGATTTCTGGTCTCTGTGACAGTGAATATTTAAAGAACAGCTACAGTATCTTCAAAAGATAAGAACAAGATAGCTGTGTCTTCAATTATTTTTCAGCTCAGTGGTTAAAAGAAGGTCCTGTAAGTAGGAATCTGGCTAAAACCATTGGTTTCAACATCATTAGAGGACTCCTCTACTCCATTGAAGTACAGTGGCATAGCACCATGCTGTATTGCACACCCTCCTTTTCATTCATGTTTTGAATCTACTCCTCTGGTTAATCAAATGCAATTCAAAATGCTTTATTTTCACTTTGGACAAGTGTACTACTGAAACCCAAATGTGTTCATAATTTCAGCCTTTAAGAGAAGAATATGGTTGCCATTAAATCTTGTGGATTTCTTTTGGCCACACAACAAAACTTGGCACCCCCCCATCTCCTTAAATGTAATCCCTTCCATATCTGAAGTGGTAATAAAGTACTCCTCTCTTCACTCCAGTACACTCTCTGCTGTAATGTAATCTTCCTCTTTACTGTGTGTAGCATTTTGGGAACCTTTCAAAGGACAGCAGCTCTTTCTATTTATTTCTTTTACTGCCGCTTACCTAGTTTTGGAGAACTGACTTAATGATAAATTGAAAATACCATAATAAAGTTACTGACTGTAATAAAAGATATAGAAGAGATGGACAGTGCATAGATTTCAGATGACATTTGTCTGTTCTCCCTCAGTGGCTTTCTGGCTTTTCCCATTATCTTCCACTAACTTAGGAAGTTGAATTACCAGGCTGAGGGAAGTTAAAAACAACATATTCAAAATTTTCCTTTTTAGTTAGTCTCACTCCATCTTCCTCACCTCCCTTTCTCCTCCAGCAGGAAGCAATACTACAGTTATGAGAGGGCTGCATAACCAGCTGGTTGGAGGTCTCCAAGCTACTGATTGCTCTGGTAAGAGCTACAGGAAAGTCAGTGCACTGTATCCTAATGAACAGGCAAGGCATCTGCCAGCTTTGCCCGCACTTCTGAATGCACAGAAAGGGAGCTATAAGCCTGTCATTCCTATGAACCCAAAATATCCAGAGAGCTGGGCTTTACAACTGTTACAAAAGAGAGCATTCTCACTGTATCTCATTTCTAAAGCACCTAATAGTTTAGTATTTATACTGCTGGTCTGTGGGAATGTACCTAAATGACCATGGTCATGTGAGCAATCCAAACAACTACTTGACAATTGTGAAGTAGTGAACCAAAGGCTTTGAGGCCTTGCCTGAAGGTTACTAGAGGACCCGTACTTGCAGAAGCTCGAGAGAGTTGGCATGGAAAACTACTAAGATGTGCAAGAAGGAAATGATAACTGCAGCCTGGGAACATATGCTGTCATAATTAGCCAATCACTAAGCTGTTACTAACACTGGGCTGAGAGACATTAACCGATCACATATTGCTGAATGTATAAAAATCTTGAAACACTCTATAAAAGACAATGCTTATGCTACAATAAATTGTCAACACTTAGATTACATTAATCTGTGCATGTTGTATGGATCTCCCGCACTGGTCTATGTCCACACCTACTTCTTACAAAAGGCATCAGTCACATAATGCTGAAGCAGTCTGGTCATAGCACAGCACCACAAATCAAGGTGCAAGCAAACAATTTGGCTTTCGAGGTTTCTCTCTAACCTTCAGCTCCATGGCTGTCCTTTTGATCACACTGAGAGTGAATGGGGCAGACTAGGGGCAGAGGCATTAGAAAACTCTGGCAACAAAACAGAAGTGGTATGGCCCACAGGAGATCTTTGAGCAAGTGCTGAGGAGGGATATAATTTGGTAAGAGATAGCAAATCATATGGAGAGCAGATGAACAGAAAGAGCATGCTGGAGGATATTTAAGAAGATGATATCGTGGTCAAAGGAGTCAATGTCTCTGCCTCACTAGATGCTTAATGTTAAATTTTTGAGCATGATGAGTGGAAGATGAAGGAAATACAGACAAGTGGTGAACCCATGTTGCTGAACCTCCTCAATGTGCAGAAATGCCTGGCATCTGACCTGTGATCTCAGTCTTCAAATGGGTGCTGAGGAGGGGGAGAAGAAAGTAAGCTTATGGATAATTAACAGCAGGTGCAGCAGACAATTATTCTTTTATTTATTTTTGCTCTTTTTAGAATATACTTGTAGGTACTCATTCTGTACCTCAGGCACCTTAACAATCAGTTACAAGCCACAGGCTAAATAAGGGGTGTACCTGTGAATAGATCCACTGCTGCTCAACGTAGTCTTATAGAAAGAAGAAAATTGATGGCTTTCACAGAATGATAACAAAAACAGGGGTCTGAAACACCATGTGGCTACATGTCCCCTGAGAGACGGCATCAGCATTTGATAGGGAGAGGGGAGGGATTTCTAAGCTAAAAATGTCTCAAAGCATTGATGGCTTTGTAGTTTAAAACCACCACCTTGAATTGCACCTGGGAGCTTAGCAGATGTCAGAGTAATCCACAGAGCAAGGGCTAAATTGCTCCCAGTGTGCAGCCTGCCAGGCTGCAACATGCTGTGCTGGCTTCAGGCTGAATATTTTGGAGGTGTAGCTGTGTGGAGAGAGCATTCAAGTAATCTAATCTTCTGGCCTGTATAACTGTGGAATGGTCACAGCAGGCAGGAAAAGGTGCCTGCATTGCTTTGGGTGTAGATGGAAATAGGAGTCCTTGTTCATGATAGTTGTTTGGCAATGAGGACTAGGTCCTGGCTTGAACAATGTCCCCAGCCTGCACACTTGTTTCACTGGCACATGTGGTGCACCACTTGTTCTGGGGATGGTTCCCACAGGTCTTTCAACTCATATCAACCTGTCAGTCATGGCCAGCCTGTTTGGAGCCCCTCTTCCCATGTCAGCAAGGCAGCAAGAGCCTTGTGCTCTGGAGACAGCAAGGTTGATCCCTCAGATTAAGTAGCCTGTTTCAAGTTGTGTGCAGCCTTTTTCCTCATGGCATGCTCCAGTTGGGAACCTGATTGCTCTGGTGTACTATATAAAGAGAAACATGTGCTCCAGACCTTAGGTAGGCTGGAACAGCCTGTGGCTATGACTATTGCTCTTCACTGTGAGGGCCTTGGGCTTTACTTCTTATGCTTAGTGAGTCTGGATCTAAAATATTTTATGCCTGTAGCTCTTTCCTTGGTGGCTGCTTGGTGTCCACAGCACAGCCAGCACAGCTGGGCCTTGAGATGGTGAATTCAGTACCAACCATGATAGCGCACAGGTGGTAACAGCATAAAACCAGCCAGCTTTTAAATCTTTCTGCCATACCCTCTTTTTTTTTTCTCTTTCACCTTCTTTGTCCACCTTCTGTTTGACTTCAGTATGAGGAGGTGCACATAATTGCAAGCAGATTAACACGAACAACCCTGTAAGGCTTATTGCTAGGTTTGCATTCTGTTCCCACCTGCATGGGGTTTGTGCTCATGGGTAACCTGGATCACAACATGTAATGGTTTCCTGAAATGGTTCTTTGGCTCAGAATCTTCAGCTCTATCTTTTAAGATTAGTACTGGATAGTATTGTTTGATGGTTCAGTGTCAGAAAGTAATATACTGTCATTTACAGAGCCTGCTTTTTTTTTTTTTTTTTTTTGTGTGTGTGTTTTTTTTGTTTTGTTTTGTTTTGTTTCTTTGGAACCACAATCTTAAAATAATTTCTCTTTACTTTTTCTGCTGCTTTGCCAATTCATGCTACAGATCCTGAGGCTGCAAGTAAATACTAGACCCCTCCAGATAAGAAAAGCTCCTGCAGAAAAGATAAAAGTTAAACCACTCTAGAAACAACCAGATGTCTATAAGTACTTGTGGCTCACTTGTGGATTCTGGTGGTCCCTGACTGGAGATAAACTGATAGACAAGACAACCCAACAGGTCTCTGTTTCATGCTTATATGGTCATCTGTTTCTATTTGCACACCTATAGATAGAGCTGGGGGGGACCATCTGCAACAACCAATTTATTTGATATGTTAGGCACTTTTTTTAGTGTGTATTTAAAGTTAGACTTTTCTCATTGTTCAAATGATCAAATCAATGGTTGCCGATGTTTCAGCAGCGTATTTCTCACCAGCTAGTCCTTGTTTGGGGAATGATTACTGCAGGCACATTGCATTTTTAGTGCATGATACTTGTTTCAGTCCCAAGCAACTGAAACTTGCATGAAGGTGTCTCCCAGGGAAGTAGCACATTCATAAGACACTCCAGCTTTTTTATGCACTCAAGTGTCCTTGTGTGAATGTTCAAGAAGAACAAATAGAATAAATCATAAAAAGAATACTTGAAAAGCTTTGTTGTTTAGTAAATTTGCCAAAATAATCATAGACATTTCAGGGAGATCAAAATGCTTTGTTGATTTTGTTGAAATACAGAGTTTAGTAATTAAAACACAAATATAGAAATATAAAATGCTTCATTTTGTCATTTTCTAAGCGATTTTTTCCTTTTTACTTTCAACATCTTCTTTCAGTTAAAAAAAAGGTCTAAAATAAATAAAAATTATCAGAAAAAGAAATTTACCCAACAACAAAACATTTTGCACTAAAGTGGGAAATGTATTTGCAGTATATTTAAGTTAAAACTTACGGTTATACTCTAAACTAACAAAAACCTCTGAGGAACTTCCTAATTTAATTGACTTAACTTCTTTTTCTTTTGCTCAGCAGCCAGTCATGGAGGGGAGGGGGAGAATTCTTTGCTGTAATCTGGAATACCTGCTGTGGTTGTTACTTGGAAGTATGTTAGGATCTATGCTTTAAACCCATTTCTATTCACCAAATTAATTGCATTCATTTTAAGATTAACATCTCAGGGGCTACTGAAGAATGACAGATTATTAGATTGACATTTAATCAAATTGTTAATGTTCATATATATTTGATATTTATGTTATTGCTCTTGGTCTGAGCGCCCTCTCAGGTTTAGGTCGCTGAAGCTGATGTCTTCAGCTGCCCACACTGTGTGTAGGACAGTTGATCTTTGTCCTAGTACTTAAAACAAATAGTAAGAGGTAAAAAAAACCAACAGAGACAAATGTGGAGAACACATGTACATTTGTATGTTTTAACATAAGTCTTTTATCAGCATGCACCTTAACCTGTTCTCACTGGGAGGCACCATGAAAGAAGTAGGACGTGTGAAAAGTTCAGGGAGGGACAGTGGTGGTCTTATAGATCAGAATGGGCAGATTCTTGAAAATCAAGAATCATGATCAAAGATCCTGAGGATCAAATCAGGAAAAAAGGATCAAAAAATCAGGATCCAAGATCTGTTTGGAAAAACTTAAATATGTTTCTAGCTTTTTAGAGAGATCAAGCAAACAAAAACTCCCACCAGCATCTAAAGTTTGGTCAGACCAGAAGTTTCTTCAGCTAAGTATCAGCAGGCATTTTCAGGTACCTGTGGCACAAGTAGAAAAATGTGAATGTGGAGTAGGGTTACAGCCCCACTGTCTCAGGGACTGCTTGAGCAAACAGTGACTCTGTGTTTAACAACTTGTTAAAAAAATCTGACTTCTTGGGTTTTTATTTACACAGATCTTGTCCTCCAATATATTGGGCTACTAGGAAAACACATAAATTCACAAGGCTTAAAATAAAGCAAAGGACAACTCAGTGTTGTCATCCAATGTGGAGCTGGGATAGAAAAGAAGCAAAACCAGTATTAGTGAGCTCATTTTCTCTAACATTTCTGCATCATTTGCAGCTGTCTTGTAATAAGCAGAGGGGTCCTTTAGACCATTTGTGATCAGTATATGTAATCCACTGATTAATCAGTCATAAAATGGTCAAATGACTGTCCACTTGATTTGTTGCAGAATCATTAACACTTGATTGACTTTTTGTCTAAATGTTTCCTTGGACTCTGCAATGTACTCCTGCCCACTTCTGGAATGAGATCCAGTGTTATATGCCTCTGAGTGGAGTGGCTGCTGCCAGGCAGAGGTATATACCCCTGGGACATGCCTGTGTAGTACTTGAAGATGACAGAACTGCTGCAATCCTCAGGTTTGAGCTACTTTGAAACAAAATTAACCAGAAGGGGTTTTTGCATTGGTTTCAGAATCAATTGTTATCCAATATTTGAAATTGAATGCAATTTCAATTATTAGATAGCTTCGACTTCCTCTCGTTGACTCGGAACCTAAGCTGGATGATACTTTCTCTCTCAAGCTCATACTCATGTTGCATGAGTAGCCATTATTCATACAAGTGACGAGACTTTATATTATGAGACTTGTATTAATTTTGAACTATCTTCTCTGTTCATACAATAGTCAGGACTTGATGTCTGTGAATTATTTTATTCAACCTTTTCCAGTTAGGTGCAGTAAGGCAGTGGATTTTTGCCCTATGCTACAACCGCAGGTTTCGCACTGACATGCGAATATCCTAACAAGTGATGAGGTGAGACTAGAAGAGTAGGGCTGGGAAGTGTAATGTAAAGTGGAAAAGGGAAAAATAGTCTTTCAGGTAAATTCCCTTAGACTAATTTGTTCATGTTTCTTGTTTTTGTAAGAAAGATGAAAATGAGCTGTCAGCACTCTGCAGTTAAGGTCACTCCTAGACCTACAGTGCAGATGTAGCCATTGCATTTCTTCTCTTGACATAACAGAGGATAGGAATATTTTTAAAAAAAAGCTGAAATCCCTTGGCTTGGGTATGGATTTCTGGATGGGTAATTATTAGTGGTTACAGCTGGAACACCAACCGTCATGCAGTTGACTTGCTGCTTTCTGAATGGTGTACAAGACACAATGTGCATCTACTAGTCTAAATGAACCAAATTCTATGCTTTTATTCACAAATATAATTGCATATACTTACAAATCATGTTATTCTATGTGCTTAAACTGGTCTGATAATAGCAGCAACTGAAAACTTTTATGAATATTCTAATTGGAACAAGCAAAAGTAAACCAGTTTTACACAGACTGTGATTGTGATGATGGGTTTTCAGTATGCAGTGTTATGCACAGTGCAGTCTTACTGCCTCACTCAGTCTCTCCTTCTCTGTGTGGTTTTGTCACTCAGTTTCTGAGTGCCACGCACAAATTACCATTACAAGCATGTGTATATATTGTATAAACGAAAATTATAGCTTTGTGAAAACAGTATTCTTTTGGTGCTGGAGAGTCCCTGCAATCGCAGGGCATAAGTCAAGTGTATCAACACATCTGGAAGCATAATCCTTCCTTCCTTAAAGGGGATGAATGTAACTCATTCTTAATAGGGCCCTTACAGCAATAAAGGTTAACTGCACACTATCATGGCAGCTATTAGAAGGACCTGTTAAAACCTTAAAAACCTCAGTTAAATAAACTGTTCAGGGGTTTGAAACAGACCAATGAAATCCTGTCCTTGTACTATAAAGCACGAGTGGGAGGGCTGGTTAAGGCACTGCCACTGTGACAGTACACAGTAACTCAAGGGTTCACATCCAGATTGGAGTTCATATAAACCATTACTTGTGAAAGCCACGCTGCCATCTTACCCTATTAGCAACTGTGGTTTCCTGGGTTATGCAGGCTGAAGTACCATTAGAAACTTTTCACATTACATTTCCAGGGTATGCTTTTTTCTTTTCCCTTGGAGCCAGCCTGCATATATTTCCCTTTCCAAATATGTAAGTCTGCCCAGTCATGCCCATATGAACACCATCTTATGGTTTAATAGCCCCTGTGCACAGAGTAATTATTTGCTCTTACCAGCTGTGCTTTTCAAGACAGCTTTCATCAGAATCCATTTCCACCTTGTGTTATCATACTGTTTATTTCCAAAAGCTGGCATAATTATGTGCATTACTTAAAATCTATTTTTGTGTGTATGTATGAAAAAGAGAGCAGGGAAAGCAACAGGAAGAATTTATATTTGTTGGTGCACTGAGGGAATGGTAAACTCCTGCAGTCTCCAGTGGGGACATGTGTTCTCCTCAGGTGCTGGTGTAAACTGTTCCCACTAGCAGTTAGAGCATAAGGCACATTATAAGCACAGAACCTGAGCTTTAGTTTGGTAGACTAACTTCCTGTCTCGCTGTCTGAAAGTGTTTGCTTGAATTTGGCCCAAAGGATCCAACTTTTAATTTGGTCCTATAATTTGGTCCAGATCAATCCCTTCTCCTTGGCTCTATTTTGACCCACAGACACCAGCTATAGTACTTACAGAACTTTTCTTTTAGTCTGAGCAAACTAAACCAGCTGATCCCAATTGCCAAGTGCTCAGATTATTGTAGTATTTCTTTCCATTGCTATGTGTACTTTGGCCTTTTATCCCTTCAATACAGGGTGTTAAACAGATAGGATTGGTAGCCTGGCTAATGTTAATATTAATTTCTTAATAAATATAAATTAATGTTAATATGCCAGAAAAAACACCATCAGCCATATTCTACACAAGACTTCTGGGGCTTTTCTCCTCCTATTTTTAGAGAAAATGAATGGAAGATATAAAGTAATCTTCTTATTGCCCTGCATGGACAAGTTTGCTACATATGTCTGTCATCATTTCTATGTCCTAGCTTCCCAAATATCAGTGTTTGATTACCACAAAGTCACTTACAAATTAAACCTGCCAGTGCCTGTCATACAAAAGATAAAATGAATCTTATTTAATTTAGGGAGGAGAAAATATAGATGGATTTTTATCCACAGTAACCCAAACCCTGCAGCACAAATAGTACTATGATTAACTGAGTTTCAGGTATCTCCAGAGAAGCATCTAGACTGGAGGCACAGAATGAGGGGGAGAAATTCAGGTCTTGGTTACTATCCCCAGAGCACTAAATCCCACTGTTTTAGGTGAGGACCCACTGGGCCAAGAAAACAGTTTCTCCCTTTAAGAACCCACAGTCTTGATAAGGGAGATCTCGAGCCAAGTGATAAATCTTACCTCAGTTGGAACAAATTCCATCTTAAGATGCCTCCAATATCATGTAGAGACCAGTGCCATGTGCCAGGAACATGGTGATGTCCAGGCTGCTGTGAGTATCTAATTACAGGACTCAGCTGAAAATGCTACTAGGTGAAACCAAACTGGAAGCCAGATAGTGAAGGGTGTGATGCAGGAAATGGATGACCATGGTATTCTTGCAGGCAAACATTACCTTGATTTGCCCAGCTTTGAATCAGACAGGGCCCCTGTCATGGGTTCCACAGCAGCAGTCATTTTTCTCCTTCTTGGTAGCTGGTGCAGTGCTGTGTTTTTGATTTTGGGCCTGGGAACAGCACTGATAACACCAGTGTTTTCACTTACTGCTTGGGAATGTTTTGGTCTGACCAAGGACTTTTTGAGCCTCATGCTCTGCCAGGGAGGAGGGGAAGCCAGGAGGAAGCAGAGACAGGACACCTGATCCAAACTGACCAAAGAGGTTATTCCATACCACAGCATGTCATGCCCAGGATGTGAAAATGGAGAGCAGAGACCTGGACGGGTGTGGGGGTGTATTGGGGTGTTTGCTGCTGGGGGGTGCACTGGCTGGGTTGGACTTGGTGAGCAGTTGTATTCTCTTTCTTTGTACTTCTCTTGTCATTATTATTACTGGTGGTAGCAGTAGTGATTTGTGTTATACCTTAGTTACTAAACTGTTCTTATCTCAACCTGTGGGAGTTGCATTCTTTTGATTCTCCTCCCCATCCCCCTGGGACTGGGGGAAGAAAGAGAGGGAAGTGAGTGAACTGGCTTAAACCACGACAACCCCCTGTCTGAACAAAGCGCTAGGCAAGTCCCAGATCCAGAGATATCCAATGGGATTTGCTAGCTATGTGCATTCACAGAGCTGCCAGCCAGGTTCACATATAGGTTGAAGGAGATCCTTTCCCTCATAGCAGGGTCAGAACAAGTTTTTGTCACCTGAAAAATGTGAAAACATCTCCCCACTTTGCAGTAAGGTGAGCAATGAGCTAATTCTATGGGGTCTTTATAAAGTGACAAAGAAAAGTAGATTCCCACATGCTTGCAGCAATCTCTGTATTTGAACTTTCTAAAGTAGTCTCTGCCTTCCCTGGGAAACTTGTATGAACACACAGATGAAGACGATGAACTCACCCTGGGCTTAATCATTTGCACCAGGCAGTTGCCCTTCAATGAATACATGGCTTAGAGAAACAAAAAGAATGCTCTGCAGAAAGAGCATTTACTTCTAATTAGACAGCTTCCTGTCTATTTCTGTATCAATGCCCCCAGCAGAATCAAAGGGCAGCAGTCCTGGCTCCAGCAGAGACATCTCTAGCATTCCAATCTCCTCTGACTAATGCCAGTCTTTTTGTGTTAGAGCATTATTTTTTGGTTGCTTTGTTTCTGAGATGAAAAATGGATTCAAATATAATTGGAGGGTTTCAGACCTCGAGGCAGTAGGTCTAAGATGCTGCTATTCTTTCTGAAGCTCAGTGGTACACCCTAAAATATAAAAAAAAACAGAGTGAATTTACTGAAATCAGTCTTAGTGCTGCTGATTTTCAACATGTTTTTGTTACAGGATTTTTTTATTTTTTTTTTATTTTTCGAGACATACAGATGGTGAGACCTGTAACAAGAAATGTTTGTTTCATCCTTACCCCCAGATCCTAGATCACTGAATATTTACATTGCAGGAGGATTATTATGACAATATTGTTTTTAATGCCTTGAGGTATTTTTCTAAAGCACTGTACTTCACAGAATCATAGAGTCTTAGAATAGTTAGGGTTGGAAAGGACCTGAAGATCATCTAGTTCCAACCCCTCTGCCATGGGCAGGGACACCTCACACTAAACCATATCACCCAAGACTCTGCAACCCGGCCTTGAACACCGCCACCTATGGAGCATTCACAACTTCCCTGGGCAACCCAGTCTAGTGCCGCACCACCCTCACAGTAAAGAATTTCTTCCTCATATCCAATCTAAACTTTCCCTCTTTAAGTTTGAACCCATTACCCCTTGTCCTATCTCTACAGTCCCTCATGAAGAGTCCATCCCCAGCATCCCTATAGGCCCCCTTCAGGTACTGGAAGGGGGCTCTGAGGTCTCCATGCAGCTTTCTTTTCTCCAGATTGAACAGACCCAACTTTCTCAGGCTACATTCATACAGGAGGTGCTCCAGTCCTCTGATCATCCTTGTGTCGCTCCTTTGGACTTGTTCCAACAGTTCCATGTCCTTTTGATGTTGAGGACACCAGAACTGCATACAGTACTCCAAGTGAGGTCTCACAAGAGCAGAGTAGAGGGGCAGGATCACCTCCTTTGACCTGCTGGTCATGTTCCTTTGGATGCAGCCCAGGATACGGTTGGCTTTCTGGGCTGCAAGCATCATGTACTCCCAGCTCATGTACATTTTCTCATCGACCAGCACCCCCAGGTCCTTCTGCGCAGGGCTGCTCTGAATCTCTTCTCTGCCCAACCTGCAACTGTGCATGGGATTGCTCCAAACCAGGTGTCGGACCTTGCACTTGGCATAGTTAAACTTCATTAGGTTGGCATCAGCCCACGTCACAGGCGTGTCAAGGTGCCTCTGGATGACACTCCTTCCCTCCAGTGTATAAACCGAGACACAGAGTTTGGTGTCATCAGCAAACTTGCTGAGGGTGCACTTAATCCCACTGTCCATGTCACCCACAAAGATGTTGAACAAGACCGGTCCCAACACCGATCCCTGAGGGACACCACTCGTTACTGGTCTACAGCTGGACATTCAGCCATTGAGCACAATTCTTTGCGTGTGGCCATCCAGCCAGTTCTTTATCCACCGAGTGGTCCAACTATCAAATTGAAGTCTCTCCAACTTAGAGACAAGGATATCATGTGGGACAGTGTCAAATGCTTTGCACAAATCCAGGTAGATGACATCAACTGCTCTACCCTTGTCCATCAGTTCTGTAGCCCCATCATAGAAGGCCACCAGATTGGTCAGGCAGGATTTCCCCTTAGTGAAGCCATGCTGGCTGTCACCAACCACCTCATTTTTTTTCCATGTGCCTCAGCATGCCTTCCACGAGAATCTGCTCCAAGATTTTACCAGGCACAGAGGTGAGGCTGACTGGTCTGTAATTCCCCGGCTCATCCATTTTCACCTTCTAGAAAATGGGGGTTATATTTCCCTTTTTCCAGTCAGGAACTTCACCTGACTGCCATGATTTTTCAAATATGATGGACAGTGGCTTAGCAACTTCATTTGCCAGCTCCTTCAGGACCCGTGGATGGATTTCATCAGGTCCCATGGACTTGATTATGTTCGTGTTGTTAAGATGGTCTTGAACCAGATCCTCTCCTACAGTGGGCCTAAAGTCTTCATTCTCACTGTCCCTGCGTCTGCCTTCCAAGACTTTGGTGGTGTGGTCACAACATTTGCCTTTGAAGACTGAGGCAAAGAAGTCATTAAGAACTTCAGCCTTCTCCAAATCCAGGGTAGCCAGTTCTCCCTATAGATTTCTGAGGTGGCCCATGTTGTCCCTAGCCTGTTTTCTATTTGCAATGTACCTATAGAATCCGTTCCTGTTATCCTTAACAGCCCTAGCCAAGTTTAATTCTAAGTGGGCCTTGGTTTTCCTAACCTGGTCCTAGCTTCCCAGGCAATATCCCTGTATTCTTCCCAGGCCACCTGCCCTTACCACCTTTTATAAGCCTCTTTTTTTCCTCTGAATTTTCCTCAGCAGCTCCTTATCCGTCCAAGGAGGTCTCCTGGCTCTCCTACTGCACTTCCTTCTAGTAGGGATGTATTGCTCCTGGACTTGCAGTAGGTGATCCTTGAATATCAACCAAGAGCCTTGGGCCCCCATGCCCTCTAGGGCTGTATCCCATGGAACCTTACTAAGCAGATTCCTGAAGAGGCCAAAGTCTGCTCTCTTGAGGTCCAGGGCAGTGAGCTTGCTGCACGCTCTTCTCACTGTCCTGAAAATCTCAAATTCAACCATCTCATGATTGCTGCAACCAAGACTGCCCTGGAGTGTCACATTTCCAACCAACCCTTCCCTGTTGGTGAGCATGAGGTCAAGCATTGCACCTCTCCTTGTTGGCTCCTCTATCACTTGCAGAAGGAAATTGTCTTCCACACAATCGAGGAACCTCTTGGATTGCTTGTGCTGGGCCATTCTGTCCCTCCAACAGATATCAGGGTGGTTGAAGTCCCCCATGAGAACCAGGGCCTGTGAGCATAAGGCTGTTCCTGTCTATGGAATGCTTCATCCACCGAGTCCTCTTGGTCAGGTGGTTTGTAACAGATCCCCACAATAATGTCACCCATCGCTGTTCTCTCTTTAACCCTGACCCACAAACTCTCTGTAGACTGCTCACCTGTCCCCAGACAGAGTTTCATGCTCTCCAGCCTATCCCTAACATAAATAGCAACTCCCCCTCCCCTCCTACTGGGACTGTCTTTCCTGAAGAGCCTGTAGCCTTCCATTCCAACACACCAGTCATAGGAGCCATCCCAGCATGTTTCTGTCATGCCTATGATATCATACCCCCGTAGACGTGCACACATCTCTAATTCCTCTTGTTTGTTCCCCATGCTACAGGCATTTGTATAGAGGCATCTGAGCAGAGCTCCAGTTGAAGCTGGCTCATTGGCTGGAGCAGCTGGAATATCTCTACATTCCTCTGAGCATTTATTATAGGTGTTGGCAACTGACTGGGTGTGTTGGGATGGAATGATGCCCCTCTCCCCCAACACAGCTAGTTTAAAGCATCCTTGATGAGTCTGGCAAGCCTCCTACCAAATCCACTCTTCCCTTTCTTTGTCAGACCAGCTCCACCAGTCCCCAGTAGACCTGGCCTACTTAATTGTGTCCCATGTTCAAGGTACCCAAACCCCTGACTATGGCACCACCCTTCTAACCATTTATTAACCTGGCTAATCCTCCTAGCCTTTTTAAGGTCCTGCCCTGTATCCTGGAGAATTGACGAAAAGACAATCTGAGCTCCAGAGCCCCTAACCACCTCTCCCAGAGCTCTGTAGTCCTTCTTTATGCTCTCCAGGCTACTGCTATCTATATCAGCAGCACCTCCATGGATCACTAGAAGTGGGTAATAGTCAGTGGGACCAACTAGAGCAGGCAGTTTCTCTGCAACATCCCTGATCCAAGCCCCTGGTAGGCAACACAACTCCCTTGAGCCTGCGTCAGGCCGACAGATGGGTGCCTCTGTTCCTTTCAGAGTAGAGTCCCCTACTACTATGGCCCGCCGCTTTTTCCTGGCAGCACTGTAGTGATCTTCTTTACCAGTGCATCAGCTGGTTGTTCCTGGTAGGTGTGCAGTTCCTCATTAGCCCCCTGCAGGACAGCAAAGCAGTTCTGGGTGGGGACAACAGATTTAGGAGGAAGCCCCTTGCTTTTAGTTGTCCTCTTCCTCTTTTTTTTTGTTGTTTTTTTCTGTTACTGTTTCCTAGCTTCCTGGGTTAGCGGCCTCCTTTCCTGCATGAGCAACAGTAGACACTTGAGACCTGTGCAAAGTCTGGTCCTGGAGCAAGCAGTGCTGCTTCCTCTCAGCTTCCCTGACACCCTCCAGCCTAGTAACAGTGTCCTGCAGCCCAGCCACCTGCTGCAGGAGGACCTCCACCAGGGTGCACCAATTGCATCCCTGCCCATTGTGCACCATCCTCTCAGGAGAGCAGTGCAGGCGCTCTCTACACCTGGAGCTCTGCACTGCAGCCTCCCTTCCCATCGGCTCTGTTTGGGTGCCTCCACTGGCCACTGCCGGGGCAGCCAGAGCAGAGCTCCCAAACCAAGCCCTGGTCATACAGGGAGTGCTCACCATTCCACTCACCGCTCCGCTCACCTGCCCCCGAGAACTGTCTGAACCCACCCTGATCACTCGCGCTCCCTGGGCAGGTTTTACCCAGTCAGGGTGGTGCCCCTCCTCCTGGCTCGACCCCCTCTGAGTCAGCTCTTGACATCCCCTGAGCTGCGGGGTCCTGGGTAGGCCCTGTCGAGGACTCGCGCCTCCCCCCGATCAGTCGGTGCAACAAGAAGACAGTATTTTTAACTCTATATAAATAGTCGTTGCTTATGTAAGTGGAAGAAAAGAACCTGGACCTCAGCATACCTTTGGTTTTCAGCATGAGCAAACCTGCTGAGTTTGTTGTTAGTGACTACTAGTTACTAGGTGGAATTTCCTATTATTTCCTGCTTTAAAGTATTAATAACAGAAGAACATTCAAGTGGACCTTAAGCTCCCCCTTCTTCTAAGGTGTGAGAATTCATGGTGAATTCTACCAGTCACTAGCAAATGCGCACTGTTCATTTTTCTTGATAAACTTACCTAGTTCAGCAGTTCTTCACCAGGTTGGGCAAACAAAGAGAGACAGTGTAAATATTTGCATTTTAAATAAAATAATAGTCTTGAGGTTATTTTTGGAGAGTTCCTGTAATTGTTAGCATGAGACAAATCTTTTGCAACCATTTGTGGTGAAATGGCATTTCAAAGGCAAGTCACTTAGTAGGATGCTGTATGTGAAGGACAGTAAAGCAGCGCATGGTGGCTGCAAAGCTTCCTTGGGGTCCTCAGAGTGCCAATCACAAGCTGTAGGTAATTAGAAAGTCTTTCAAACCTCAATTCTAATGGTAAGTAAGTCTTAAGAGATCTATGGAAATTATAGATTCTTGTAGCTGTTTTGCAGCCCTGAGACAAACTGGATGTTCAGAGTAGCCTGATAAAATTCACTTTGAAATGTCTGAAGTGCTCACAGCTTTTCCAGCAAGTACAGATCACTATATCTGCTCTCGTGCCTCTACTCTTACGGTGTTTCAAATATGAGTTCAGTTCAGTTGTGGATGAACACATTTTGATGGAATCACATTTTGATGGAATAGCATGTTTTAAACCTAGGACCTCTGATCTGAATATGCCCATTAGCTGAGCTAAAAAGGCATTTTCTGTTATGCAAGACTTTAGTGCGTTCATCAGCCTGGAATTTTGGCCCAGGTGCCGTCAGAGGGAGACACAGCACTATGCTGAGGAAGAAGAGTGATATGTTTGGCTTTCTTAAAAGTAGAAAACATTGCATGCGTTGGCAAACCTACTCTGTGGAGGAGGTAAATCTGCCTGAGCAGGGTTAGCTTTTGTAACCAGGGGGACTTTCTTTCTGCATGGGGTCTGAGATGCTAAGCTTGTTCAGCTTCATGCATTATCCGAAACCAAGATAAATGGAGGCTCAGTGTATAGTTACACCATTCATTTTTATTTATGCAGACCTATCTTGGCATCTGTATAGCTCTGTTTTGTGCTGTGTACACATATTCTCAGTAGTTTCTTATCCAAGGTCACGGGCAGTTATCCTTGTTCTTTCTGATGAGTAAATAAAGCGATGGCAATATAGTAGACCAAGAGCACAGAAAGATGAGGAAAAGTATATTTTTTCTTTATGTTTTTTTTCTACTCTCTGCATTGCTTCAGGCTGTCCGTATGAAAGGACAGCATCCAAAGGAAAAAAAAAAGTAGAACAGTGTCAAATCAGATGCATAAGGATGCAGGAACAGCTTCTGCACAGAAAAAGGGTAAAAAGTAGATTATTTTCCTGGTATTGCAAAAATGTCTCTCCAAGTGGAAGAATCTCAGCATAAAATAAGAATAGAAAACATTTGACCTTAACCCAGAACTGGATATGAGACTAATTTCTTCCAGGGGCTGACATTTATTTGTTTAAATGGGGCAGTTCAAACTTGTGCATTTTTGCCTCTGCCTCCATGCTTTTAGAGTCTCAATCGAATGAAGAGCAAAAGCAATGTAAAAGGCATATAAGTGCTGTTCTTGGACTATTTTTGGCTCAAACAGAAGCAGCAGGTGGTTTATATCAGTTGAAGCTTGCTCAAGAGAACTGGGGAAATGCTCAGACTTTTAACTGCTTTTGGAATCAAGCCTTGAATTCTAGCTTTTCTGAGTTCACACATCATGATATCCATCTGCCACATTGTTAACCTTTTGGATTTGGTGTTTATAAATTTATGCAAGGAGATGCTTAGGTTCCAGATTTATACTAGTCTTATTTAACTTTCAGGGAGTCTCCCTACGTAATTCTTATAAAAGAAAATCAGGAGATGTGTTTATGTCTGTCATTGAAAAGTGAGCCTGACTACTTAACAGTTTACAAGCAAAGAGATACTTCAGCTTCAATACAGTGAAAAGCAGATGAAGTCCTTTCAGAAACATGGTTTTTATTTACTGAAGACAACAGGACCTTCTATAGGACTGATGATTTATAGTAGATGTTTTCACCAGCTGTGGAAAATACATGTTTCCTAGGCCAGCAGGCTGTCAAAGATACGCAGCAATTTTCTGGCACAAAGTAAAGGGTCTAAAGCTTTCCAGTACTTACTGTGTTGTTATTCTCATGCTGTACATGTGAAATGACCATTTACTCATACTCTCATACTCGCCTTAGGAGTGGAACTTGTTTAAAAATAATTCAAAATGCAAAATGATGTACTGCTGCAAGCCAAATTTGCTTAATTGTGTTAACCTGATAAGGGTGCAAGCTTTGCTATCTCCCCTTACTTCATTAAGATGACAAGGAATGTTTTCAATTGACATTTTTTACCACTTCCATATACTTAGCTGAGTAAAATGAGTTTCATGACACTATGTGTGGGAATCCCTTGTCCAGGTAATATAAAACAATGTACTAAACCTTCTACCACCCACCATGTATATTATAAAGTAAATGGATTATTGGCTACATATTTCTCATCTATGACTGTATTGGGCCTGGTTTAGAGGGAGTTAATTTTCCTCGTAGTTCTGTGCTTTGTACTGATACCTAGAAAGTTGTTGATAACACAGCAGTGTTTTGGCTGCTGTTGAGCAGTGCTCGCACAGCATCAAGGCTTCACCCAAACATTTTCCCCTACCAGCAGGCTTGGGGGTGAACAAGATCTTGGGAGGGGACACAGCCAGGACAGCTTCGCCAAACTGTCCAAAAGGATATTCCATACCATATAACATCTACTCAGAAATAAAAGCTAAGAGAAAGGAGAATGGTGGGGTTTTGTTATTTATGATTGTCTTCTGGAGTAAACACTTCATGTACTGAAGCCCTGCTTCTCAGGAAGTGGCTGGACATCACAGGCTAATTGGAAGTAGAGAATAAAATCTTCGTTTTCCTTTGCTTCCATGTATGACCTTTGCTTTTACTTTATTAAACTGCATTCATATGGACCCAAAAGAGGGTTTTTTTTTTCCATTTTATTTTCTCCATGTGTCCTTCTGAGGAGGTGAGGGATAGAGTGACTTTGTGGAATCTGGCATCAAGACAGGGTTGTCATCACAGTGACAACACCCACGTTCAAATATAGGCCTTTTTCTGGAACAACTGTGGTAACTGAATCTAGAAAAAAATTGTTCAGTTATAGACCTAGAAGAAATTTTGGAATGCAGCACAATGTGATTTCTAGGTATGAAGCTCAGCAAGTATTTTGATTTTGTACTTCCTGCATACCACTCTTTTTCATTTCAAAGAATTTGTCATCTGCATAGACAACTGCCATTTTGTGTGGAAAAGCTCAGGCAGTTTGTGATAGAAAACACACATGGGTCACATACTTGCTACTGTCTTTTACTTCAGATCTCTCCTTATTGTTTCTCAGTGATCTAAACAAAATACATTTGAAGGTATAAAATGTTCTCTGTAGGTAGCAACCATTAACCCTAATGAAACTTAGTGATCAGTCTGCATTTGAAGAATATCGTAGGTGTCACCCACACATCCTGCCTATCATTCTGTACAGTATTCCTATAGCTCCAAGAAACCTAACTGGGCTTTGGACCCACTGTGCCAGACTGTGTGCAGACATTGCAGAAGAATTGTTCTTGCCCTGAAAGCTTCCTTGCTCCAGACAACATCTGCTTATGAAACATAACCAAATAGAGACATTTTTGTCATTCTCTGTAGTATCCCACATCCCAGAAAAGCAATGGGAATAGAATCACTAGCACAGAACTCCCAGAGACAAAGGCTGTGTGTGGTCAGGCTGTTATTAGCTTTGCTGCTGCTGTTACGATTATTCTTACTTACTGAATTCAGCTGGAATAAAGTCCTATTTAGGTTCTAGGTTCCAAACCAAAGTGTGTTTTGTGTCATTAATCCAAGAGGAAATGAATTTTTCATTTAGTGGAGTCGAGATATAAAACTCTATTGGGGCAGCTCAGAGAAAAAAAGAGGCAGAAAGATGCTGCTCTGATGCTTGCATCGTTCCCCGGCATTATACATCTAGTGCTTTGTAAAAGCAGTGCCTTTTGAAAAAATGAATCAGTATGCCGACTTGACAGTTCCTCCTCCTTTATTCCCCAAAAGAGTCCTTGTCCTTCCCTCTTGCTTTTCTTCCCCCCCATCCCTTATGCTAAGGAAGCAGAAATCTCAGTGCTCAGTGCACCTTTCTGTCAAGGTTTGAGGTAGGATTAGAAACATTTTCTAATGCACAAATATCTTGTTCCCCAATACCTGATGGAAACAAAATGCTAGTTCTTGCCATTTCATATCAAGAGCTTTCATTTAGCTTAAGTCTGCAGTGGCAACAAGCATTTTTGTTTGGTCAGGGTTTCTAGGGGCAGAATTGGATTGATTTTTATCTTTTTGTAAAGGAGTAGCTGAAATTCAGGAATAAGGTTTAATTTCCTTTGAGGAGATTATGCCAACCACAGCATACACATTTAATAAGCTTGGTTAAAATCTGTCTTTTAAAATAATACTTTGTTGTAATGATCAGAAACTATGTAGAATAGGGTTACTACACATTGCCAAATACTAATGTAAGAAACTATAGTTTCCTAACAACACAAAGGAATAAAATGAGAATCAAGAAAGAAAAGGAAAAAGAAAAATCCCCTTCAGACTGTGAAGCTGTTTTTCTTCATGGCTGCTCATAGTTTTTTCTTGTTGTAGGTTTTTCTCTCATCTCTTGTAATTTTGTATTCCTTTTTTTTTGGAACAATGAAACTTAACAAATCCATTTTGACTTCTATATTTTCCTGTTTCATTTCCTGTTTCCTCTATGCATATTATCAGTATATTTAAAAAAGAAGACTGATATAATTACAACTTCCAAATTCATCTCCACCTTCTGTGAGTGTTCCTGTCATTGTCTGGCAGGATAAAGAGCTTCATTATTTCTCATCTTTCCTCTAGATTTATGTGAATTTTAGCATCCATCTAAAACTTTATTCCTTGCCTTTTCTCTTTCCCCCAGTCACACACATGCAAAGTATGTGAGTGAAGTTTGGAAAGAACCAGCTGGTTATATAGGCATTTTCACCCTTGATATTCTCTTTGATGTGAGACACTTACCAACTTTCATTGCGTGTTACAAAAAAAAAAAAAAAAAAAAAGTGGCATTTTCATGGAGTAAATCAAGTGTTGCACTGCTGGGATCCTGGGAAGAATTTAATTAATGAGATTGATAAACAGCTCTGTAAGATTCAGCCTCAGGAAACAGTGTAAGAAGAATTTGAGATAGCAAAGACAAGAATGACATTTGACTGACTGACAAAACTATTACCCAACTTGGTTAAATATGGCTAATATGAACTAAGTAATCATGGAGAATAGGGCTGGAAAGGAACCTCAAGAAGGCAGAGTTCCTTCTGCCCAGATGCAAGATCTCACATATGTATCCTACGCAGGGCAAATTCTCACCTAAGCTGTGCTTAAAAGTCTCCACTGCTGGATATTCCACACCTTCATCAAGCAATCTGTTCCTTACAGGTTGTTTATTGTTATAAAGTTATTTCATGGTGTTTAACCTCCATTTCTTTCATTGTGCTGTGTCTAAATGTCCTCATAGAAAAGCAGTTCTGACCTCATATCCCATCACATCAATTCCAACCACAATACTGTAATTGAAGTCAACAGTGGGAGACCATCACAAGGTATCAAAGCCATTATCTTATAAGACTCTTCCAGTAGTGTTAAAAGAGGTAATACTTGACTGAGCATGTGCATCTTGTGCTGGGACATGGACAAGGCTAGTAGTACAACAGTGAGCTGCTTCTGCAAGCAATTTCTGAGATCAGCTTCTTGAGTACATGAACTGCATGTGCGTATCTCCAACATGAGCAGGTATGATATACTCTTGGCTTTGAGATATTTAGCAACATTCAAATTAGCTGATGTTCTTCTATTATTATTATTTCCTAGCCTAAATCGGGATTTTTGGAACCTGTCACACCCCAGAAAACGAGAATAAGCTTATCCTTTCTTACAAAAAACAAACAAACAAAAAAGTTAAGGAATGTGTGAACCACATTTCCAATTTATTTATTTATTTTTTTATTTATTTAAAATTTACTTTGAAACATGCTTCTTTTCTTATGATAGGAAAAAAAAAACAAACCTGGAAATTGGAGGTCATGGCCTTGAAAAGCAAGCAGATTCTCCCCTTTTCAAACAAGATGTCTCTGCCAGCAGAAGTGTGCTCGCTGCTGGCATGTCAGTCACTTCTGAACAGACTCCATCAGAGGTTCTGTTAGCAGGCATTGAGCAGACCAAGCCTGCAGCAGATGACTGTCACTCACTGCTGTAACTGCTTCAGTGTTGCCTGGGAGGAAAACCGCACGATGGTGCTGAGTCAGCAATGCCTTCTGCATCTCACCCTTGTCCTAGTTTTGGCTGGGATAGAGTTAATTTTCTTCCTAGTATGTGGTATAGTGCTGTGATTTGGATTTAGGAGGAGAATAATGTTGATAAAACTCTCACCTTTTAGTTGTTGCTGAGCAGCGCTTACACAGAATCAAGGACTTTTCAGCTTCTCACACCACCCACCAGTGAGGAGTCTGAAAGGGCACAAGAAGCTGGAAGGGAACACAATTAGGACAGCTGTCCCCAACTGGCCAAAGGAATATTCTGCACCATGTAACGTCTTCACAGTGTATAAACTAAGGCAGAAGTTAGCTGGGGGCTGCCGCTCAGGAGCAGGATGGGCATTGGTCAGTTGGTGGTGAGCAATTGGTTTTCATTTGCAATACTTGGTAATTTTTTTTTATTTTATTTATCTCTCTTTTTATTATTTTATTTTCCTTTTCAATACATTTTAAAATTGTTTTATTTTACTTTTTCTTTTTCCTTTCTTTTCATTACATTTTTAAGTTGTTTTTCTCATGCCTTCCCTTGCCTTCCCTTGCCTCCCCTTGACTTTCCTTGCTTTGCCTTGTCTTGCTTTCCCTTGCATTGCCTTGCCTTGCTTTCCCTTGCCTTGCCTTGCCTTCTCTCGCCTTCCCTTGCTTTGCCTCACCTCGCCTACCCTCCCCTTCAAAATTTTATTTTATTTTATTTTAATTATTAAATTTCTCTCAACCCTGGAGTTTTCTTACTTTTAGCTTTTCAAGTCTCTCCCCATCAGGTGAGAGAGGAGAATGAATGAGCAGCTGTGTGGTGTTTAGTTGCCACTTAGGGTTAAACCACGACAACCTCAAATCTCACTGCCTAGAGGGACAAGTAAATGCTCAGAGAAAATGGTTAAGTTCTGAATGTGGCTTCCCTGGTTCAATTTATATGAGCGATCTGACATCCCTGTGTGTGAGATTTCTGGAAGGCTCTCTCTGAAGGGAATAACATGGATCAAAACCCAGACAAAACAACAAATTAACTTGCCATTCACTTGGTGCCAGTAAACTCATATTGGGAGAATGGGACTTTTCACCTTGGGTTTTATGTCCAAATGAGTGGATAAGTCCCATTTAAAGGATGCTGTTCTGTTGCAACTGAAAATAGGGATCTGTCAAGAGTTGCTTTTGTATCCTCAATCCCAATTCTTGCAATTTAAAGCTCAGCATTAAACCTGATCCCTGACTTCCTCTGTTTGTTCTGTATTTAATCATCATTTGTCGAGTTTGCCTGGACTGGTAGTTAGAGCCCACTCAGGAATCAGGGGTACTTCCAAACTCTTGCAGGTTATCCTAATATCACTGAAACCTCTGGGGAGCTGGTGATTTCACCTGCAACCCTCCTTCCTATTCCTAGGGTGAGGCGTAAGCAACAGCTCTTGGAAATTTGGGTGAGTGTCATGGGGCAACCCTCGTATCCCCTCCTACTCTGCTACTTGCTAGAGCACTTCCACATGGCAGTCTCAAATGCAGGCTATTTTTAGCTGCTGCTTGTGGGAAGAGCAACAAGGGAGCCAGGCAGCTTATAAAGATGGAGGAGGCATAAGCAGCATGTTCTGGTTTTTGAGCAAGGAATGCTAATGAGAAAGAGAATGATAAATATTTGTATTCATGGCTTTTGTGTTTCACTTGCTTGTGCTTTACACTCTGGGAACATTTTCCTCTTGATATAAAGTGCTGAGGCAGGTTGGAGAAACAAACATCTGACAGCCTCATTTGGCTAAGATTAAGTATACAGAAATTCATTTCACATATCACTGCTTTGTGTTCAAACTAAACAACAATGCCCTCCTTGGGCCTAATTTGTTTGTTCTTGTTGGTCTTGGCAATGAGGCAAACCCTAGCACTGCAAAAGATACAGGTCTAAACCAAGCAAGTCCACAAATAAGCCTGAACTGCAGGGTTATGTTTTGTTTCCACAAATCCCCTTTTTTAGCCCCTCTTTTTTAATTTTTTCTCTTTCCCCTCCCATTTGAATTCAGATTATGGCTATCCCACCTTCTCCATGCTGCCTGTGTATAAGCAGCAGCAGCAGACTGAGAAAAGCAGGAGAGACTGGCTGCTCTCAGCCCTTGTGTTTGCAGTGATGCTGTGCTTTGCAGCAGCCAAAAAGCTCCATTCGAATTGTAGCAGCCCCAGGCCAGCACATCCCTGGTCCTTTTGGGAGGGTGCCATCCAAAGAGCCTCCCTAACATACAGGGAGTCTAAGGATCTGTGCCAATTTAAGCACTGAGCTCCATCACTTCAAGATTGAGCATGACCAGCTTGAGAGATTCAGGCAGGTCAAACTTTGCCAAAAACAGAGGTTGCAAAGTGTCTCAGTAGAGTACAAGTTCATTTTTTTTTAGTCAGAGAAGAAGTTATAATTTCATTCTTGAAAATGCATCCCACTTTTGCTGATGGACTTTTGCCCTCAGTAACATTTGTCTTAGTGAAAGTGAGCGAGTGAAGGCTGATGATCAACATGGGAAATGTTGCTGAGAATGACCATGTTTAGCAAAAGTGACTGGAATCTGAAAATAGGACAAAATGAAATTAATGTTTCTGATAACATTATGATAAAATACAGATCACGGATAAGGTGAATGCAGAATTGCTATTTATTAAATACAGCAAGATGGAACTAAACACCACTTGACAAAAGCTAATAATAAATAGGACAACAGTTCAAAACAGGTAAAGAAAGCAGCTCTTCACACAGCAGACAGGGAACTTCTGGAATGTGCAGAGGTAGACAGCATTGGCAGGCTGAAAATGGGATTAGACAAATTCCTAAATAACAGAAGTGTAAATGGACACTAAAGAGAACAAGCCTGGATTCATTCCCTAACATCCTGTTCCAACGGAGGTGAATGCTGAGGAAACACAAACGGACAGGGAAGAGTGTCCAGGTCCTTGCATAGTCTCTCACCTTAGCCCAGCAGGGAGCAAAGTGGGGGGACCACTGCTGTGCCACATAAGGGCTGTTCCTGTGCTCTGACAGTAGGTATATTTTGGGAAAAAAATCTACACTTACCTTTGTATTTGTCTGCTAAATGCAAGATTTAATTCACTATATTTTGCATCACTAATCAGCATTTGTCTAGGCTGAGATGCACAACACATTAGAAGCAATCCTTACTATATTAATGGATATTTTTAACAGCTTTTTACTCTAGCATGTGTAATTTTTTTTTTTCTGAAAAATATAATTATGTCTTTAATTTATTTAACATCTTGGGTTGAGTAATTAAGATCCTACGAAAGCCCATAATGCTCACCTAACAGAGGAACTTAATCACAGTTTTATTAGACTTTCTTTTTAAAAAGTAAAATCCCTGTTAAATAGATTACTGCTTTTTTAATTAGATTGTTTAATTACAGCTTGTTAATGGAAATATTACATAAGTAGCTCTCAAAGCCACCCATGCCCATGCATTATGACAAAAGAGAGAAGCTGCAGATGTCCATAAAAGGGCAACTTTCAGTACGGGTAAACAGAAAGACAATAAAAAGCCAGGAGAAAAAAAGCTCCTAAATGGTGCAATGGCATCTTTATAAGGGTAGCCGTGGCTGCTGGAATGTGGTGACGCTACAGCAAGTTACCAAGAAAAACAAAGTTGGGTGCCTGAGCACTTCAGTTTCAGGGCTTCCTTTATGTTTCCTCTATGCTGATATAAATCTGCAACTGTAATTATCAATCATTTTGCTTATAAGTCCATCTAGCTGTGCTGTAGAATCATGCAGTTTTAATGCTGGAGGTTTGAGCAGTATTTCAAGGTCTTTCTCTGTCTTACTATGTGCCCTATAAGTCATGATTATTTTACCATTAAAATGGGGAAAATAAATAATGTTGAGAAAAAAAAGGCATTCATCTTCCTCCAGAACTTTCAAAATTCGAGTTAAAAGACTGAGTTGTTGCATGACTGGTATTATACACACACAATAGTATTCATATATGTATCTGCAGGCATATGGACGCATACACATAAAAATCATTGTGCTCTGTATGTGTGCGTTTAAATAAATATTCATTGGGGAAAGCACCTAGTACTCCTAGATATCTGCTTGAATGCCAACCTTGAAAAATCAGAAAAAGGACAGCTATTCAAAAAATTGTTGACCAGAAATTCCTGGTATTTAAAACAAGGTTGAAAAAGAAGGTAACCCCATGCTCTCTGTCACTTTGGTAATCTCAGCTTTGTAGACAGATACACTCTTGCTTGGACATGTAAGTGTATATGTAAGTTATGAAAAGCATGTGAACACATCCACACCCAGGTATCTACCCATATTTGCAAGTGTTTGCAAGTGCTCATCTTTATTTAACAAATAAATATGCAGTGCACTCACACACACTGTTGCATTTGGGATTGAAGACACACTACAAACTATCATATATACATACCCAGCAGGATTTAAGATTTGTTGGTAAGGTCTTTAAATACTGAAGAAAGGGAAGGTAATTATTTGTGTATATTTGCTAATTAAGAATGTAGAGGGAAATATTTAAAGCTTCCCAGACTATAGCAAGGGGACAAATAAAACAGCATAACATTTCTGGCTGGGCCCAAGAAATAAATTGAAATGGAGAGCTGTACTGATTTATACTAAAAGATGAGAGTGAGGCAGCACTGAATGCATGATCTAGGAAATGCTGTTTGCTTGGGAATGCTAGGATTATCTTGAAAAAAAACCCACAATATCTAATTTAAGGGGTTGGAGGATGGCATATTTCTATTTCTGATGAGGCACTTCTATTCATAGAAGCGTACATAAAATATAGTTCCTTGTACCGACTGTGACTTCTCCAGAAGAACTGTATCTGTCCCAAGGAAGATTATGAAATTTAGGTCTCATTCTCCTTTTCTCTCTAAGTGCTTGGCTGGGTGGATTGGATCAATACAGACTTGTTGATTCACAGCCCCTATGTGATTCCTGATACGTAACCCCTACAAACTCAGTGTATTGGAAAGTTTTACCTTATTCAGCAGCTGGAAAGAGGGACTTAAAGCTCTGATAAAGCCTCTGGCTGATGGAGATGTTACTAGAGGGAATACTGGACAATTGCTCATCTACTTAGAGAGATGAAATCTTTCATCTTTCATCAAATTGCCATGTGATTTCTGTCATCAGTAAACTTGCTGAGGGTATACTCCACCCCATCATCTAGGTTGTTAATGAAGATCTTAAATAGGATCAGACCTAGTAATGACCATGGGGGTATACCACTAACTACTAGCCTCCAGCTAGACCTTGCACCATTTATCATGACCCTATTCCTCTGCTGTGTCCCTTGTTCCTCTGATAGATTTTTTTTTTTAATCCTTCTAACATACCTGAATGGCTAATCCCATGCTTATTGAGGCATGGGGAGAGGGGGATTGCAGCCTGGGCCTTATTTTTGTGTTTGTACCGCTGCAAGGAGGTAAAGGCATCTGTTGAGAGACTAGACTACTTGAGGAGATCTGGGTTCAGTTAATAGCTTTGCACTGTGTCACTTGAAGAAGTGCTCAAAACTGTGTTTCAACACCACTCTGCAGCCCCTTTTTTACCACTTGACATTTTAAAACAGGAGTACTCCATGTACATCCCAGGGAATGTGCAATGTCACCACTGACATGCATGCTGAAAGAAGAAAATGAGAAGTTATATGGTGATCCAGTGTCATGGGTTCAGCAGTAGCAGTCGTTTTTGTTCCTTCTTGGTAGCTGGTGCAGCACTGTGTTTTTGATTTTGGGCCTGGGAGCAGCGCTGATAACACCAGTGTTTACAGTTTTTGCTTGACAATGCTTTGCCCTGGCCAAGGACTTTGAGTCTCATGCTATGCCAGGGAGGAGGGGAAGCCGGGAGGAAGCAGAGACAGGACACCTGACCCAAACTGACCAGAGAGGTTATTCCATACCACAGCACGTCATGTCCAGGATGTGAAGACGGAGGGCAGAGACCTGGAAGGGTGTGGTAGTGGACTGGGGGTGCATGGCATGGTCAGGTTTTTGGTGCATTGGGGGGTTTGCTGCTGGGGGGTGCACTGGCTGGGTCGGGCTTGGTGAGCAGTTGTATTATCTTTCCTTGTATTTCTCTTGTATTATTACTGGTGGTAGCAGTAGTGATTTGTGTTATACCTTAGTTACTAAACTGTTCTTATCTCAGCCTGTGGGAGTTGCATTCTTTTGATTCTCCTCCCCATCCCCCCGGGACTGGGGGAAGAAAGAAGGGGAGTGAGTGAGTGAGTGAGTGAGTGAGTGAGTGAGTGAGTGAGTGAGTAAAACTGCGTGGGTGGGGGGCTTAAACCACGACATCCAGCACTACCAGAACTTTGTGCCCATGCAAGAGACTACTTGCTGCATATGAATAGAGGATTCAGTGAACAAGCTATTAGTCCTCTTTGACAGGGGGTGGCACTGAAAATTGTTTAGCAAACAAAATAGATTTTCATCAGAAAATGCAATTTCCTAGGATATGAAGGGCTTTGTTTGGGTTTTTTTTTTTTGTGCTTTTTTTGTGCCTTTTTTTTTTTTTTGTGTGTGTGTGTGTGTGTGTTTGCTTTTAAGAAACAACTTATGGCTGCTAAGGTAGGTCTCTGTCTGCAGCTAATTCGTGAGTTTTAGGAAAATGGTGGGAAGTTGTCATGTGATCAACTGCTTCAGGTGAAATTTAGGAATACTAGTATTATTCAATAACTTTAAAACCTGCAGACATGTATTTCTACCATGTCTAATGGAGGGAATGCATTTTAGAGAGGGCAGCATGTGTTTCCTAATCCATTCCATGACCTTGTCTGTTAATCTGTTTTTTTATTAGGCAAGAATCAGTGTTCTGCCAGAACTATGTTTCTCTTCAGCGCTCACAAACAACCTGAGGCATGTTTGTTTCCAGTACGAAATCTGGTCCCAGATAGCAAAACCTTTGTCATCTCAAATATGGACAAATTAATTATTTTCCTGTGCTCCTGAAACCACCTGGGAACTTCTATCTGGAATGAAACTCTGCAGAAATAAAAATAATATTTTCCATGACCAGCAGATTATTTTAGTGTTCAGTGAACTGCACTGACTGCTAAATGGAATAAATGGATTTTCAGTTGAAGTGTCAGGCAGTGGTTTGGAGTTACAATAATTTGGCTTAGTATTCTGCAATGCATTCCTCCAAGCTTCAGGGAGAAGGGATGTTGCATGGTGGCTGGTGGGCTTGTATATAATGTTATGTGCAGAGTGTGTTAGAGGTCATGCTTAGTTGAAAAAACTGTTACACATTTGGTATCATAAAAGATCCCTGGATACCACAGTAAAGAAGTAGATAGACTCTAATATGAGTAAGGGTTACAGCTTATTGCATGGCTGTTCATAAATAAAAGAATGCCTTGGCGCGGAGCTATGTGCTGAAGGCATTTTTCTTGAATCAGTACATCAGTAGCTTAACATGCCATAAAACTAAACAGTGTAATGATGATGATCATTTTCTAGTATATTTGTTACCAGAAGCCTATGCATTTTCTAACAGAACTGCCAGGTATAAGGTTTTGATACATTTAGCTCTTCTGAAGTTTTACAGGTTGGTGGAAATAAAGTGCTGTTGGTGAGAATGGAACTCATACAAGTGGAGCAATATTTGCCTTGGAGTAAAATTTGCTTTCACCTTCAAGAAAAACAATAACAAAAACTTAGGAAAGTAAAAAAGACGTATGCTCACAGGTATACTGGAGGAAAAAGCTGCATCAAAGGAGCAGGAGCTGATCATCTTCCTTCAGTTCAACCTCTGGTTGATTTTGTTGCTAAGACTCTAATACCTCCAGACTTTGTCCACAAGGACTCTGTCCAATCAGCTATTAAAAGGCTGCAGATGGTTTTCATTCTACTTTTGAACTGAGTACCTGTTAGACTTGCTGATATAGCCTAGAAGGAACCTGGGCTTGGGAAGAAACATCATTGTCTGCTGAGAATCCCAACACAAAACAGTTCTCTGAAGATCTGCTGCAGCTGCCCTCTCAGGCTTCCCCTCCTTATTTTTACTGTGGCTTCTCTCACTTGTCTGTTCCTGGTTTGCTGTTTTTGATGTGAGCTTCTTCTCTGCAATTTTTGCTATCTAGAAGAAAGTCCTGTTTCACTTCACATTGCTGTATCTTTATCATGTTTTGTATCTCAGCTAGGGTTGTGCCTCATTATGCTCGTCTTTCCTTTCTCATTTTCTTTAAAGTCTCTTATTAGACTCATAAGTGAAAGCTGTGTTAATTTCTCACTCTACAGCCTGGTCTAATGTAACCTATAGGTTATATTCTCTGCTGTTTCTGTTTTTAATACCAAATCACTTTAGACAACAGTTATTTTGAAAGATGCTACACAGAGCAAGTTTTATTCTATAGTCTTATTACACACAGCAATAACAGCTCCTTCCCCTTCATATTATGGGCTTCATACACTATTTTTTAGCACCTCAAACAACAGGACAATGACTTTGAAGTGGATAAGGAAAAAGGAGCTGGACTGAGAATGGCTTTGGTGGTGATAGAAAGAACTTTATTCCTGGCCTCTTTGTAAATGATTGAGACAATCTAACATTACTGTTCACCTAGGGAGAGATTCTAACACAAACTGACCAACTCTGTACAGGAAAGTCATCATGTCCCACAGTTTATCTGGGTCTCATGGTCCCTTTCAGCCTTGTGAATGGGAACAGGTAATTGTGCATCACTCCTATGATGCTCTGCATTCTCCTTCTTAGAGAAAAGGGGTGGTGGATGCTCATCCTGGTGTTTTGCCGGAGCAGACATCTGACCTGCAAACCTTTGCACAGACAGAAACAGGACATATGAGGCACTGGAACAGGCTACCCAAGGAAGTTTTGGCTGCCCCATCTCTGGCAGTGTTCAAGTCCAGGTTGGATGGGGCTGGAGCAACTTGGCCTGGTGGAAGGTGTCCCTGCCCATGGCAGGGGGGTGGAACTCAAAACTTTCTGGGTTTAGTCACGTGTTTTTTACAGGAAATTCCATGAAAGGTACCCTCTCCTCCTCACCCCAGAACTATTCTGAAACTAAAGCAAAACCATTCTTTTTGTAAAAGCATCCTTAGTTCTACAAAAACTAATCGAGAAGAATTCAGAAAATGCTGTGTGTTAGCTCTACATTTAGGCCTATAGCAAACTACCAGCCATTGCCCATCTGGCTGCAACACTGCAGGAGAAAGAAGTGAGAACACTACCTGGTGAGAACATTGCCTTTGAGCCTGCCTGGCATCCATGCAGGGTTCAGGCTCCAGCCCTTCTACTCGTATCCTGCACACTTCTTCCTCATGTGGATTTTACATTCTTCAGATGCTGGTGCCATTATCCTACAGTCAGCCCTCCTAATCTTTTACACCTCCTTCCTCTAAGCTACAGTAATTGCACAGCTTTTGGGTTTACTGGGGGATGTGCAAACATATGCTAATTAATTATAGTTGATTTACACATCCTTAGGGATTTTTTAATCCCTTTTTTTCACACCTCAAATTCTCCAGCTTCCTAATTTTTTGTTTATTTTTAAAACTTATTTACTAACTGGAGGAGGGAGAGGAGAGGATAATCTAGCATAACATGCCATTTGTGTGTAATATGACATTTCAGTTGCAATTTAAAATTTTGAACCTTTAGAACAGGACTGGGATGAGTAATTTTTTTGGCTTCTCCATGATGACAGCATCTTTAGTCAACTAACAGGTTCAATTCTGTGTCTGCAAAGGCTGGCTAAAGCCTCCATTTCCTGCAGGATTGCAGGGTTTACTTGACAAGCCATAGGGACATGTCTCTGTTGAACCCTGCTGCTTGCCAACTCTCCAGAGGAACACCTCATGCAGCACTGTCAAATCCAACATCACCAGAACCCAGATCTGAACATTAGGATTTTGCACGTTCATATCTGAGAAATGAAAGCAGAGATTTGCACTGCCTTATCCTGGCGTGTAACAAAAATTCTTTCTATAGGACTTTCTCCTTAACAAAGTGCGAAAGTTAATTCAGATAATGTGTGAAACAGTAATGAAATGAGAGAAATAGATTTTAATTAGAATGTTAGCAAGATAATCCAAACCAAATCCTAAACTCCCCACCATTAAGTTTTCCCCACTGTGCCCTCCTGCCATTGTTCCTATCTCCTTCAGATTGCTTTTTAGTAACAACTTCTATGAGGCCTTTGTAAATAATCCACTCATTACAGGTTTGCTCAAAACATGCAATCAATTTATTAAGGTATTTTCCAGGAGAAATTAGAAGGTACAATAAAGCGTACTTATTCTGGTACCTGTTAATTTTTAAAACCATAGGTTGACCAGGTGCCACCACTGCTTCTGCCAATCTTGGCAGTCAGTTTGATAGCATTTGAATCACAGCAATATTCAGATTAATCCACACTGGGCAGTCAATGGCTTTCCCAGGAAGACTGAAAAATTAGGAATTATCTGCAATTTCCCCTCAGAAGTACTCTTTGAAACAACCAGAGAAGTTGGATTTTTGATTAGGTAATATTTTTGGTACTGTTTAAATATATGTGTGTGTCTCTGTGTGCGTTGTTTGATCCCTGAAGAAAATACTAATTCTTTCTAAAAATCAAAATGTAAAGATTGAGAGGGAAGTCAGAAATTATTATAAATGTTTCTTTAGGTTTAAGATCAATGTGTAATAAATAATGTAGTAAATGATGGACAGCTTCCTCTGCCAAAAAGGAAGACTGCAACAGCAGGGAGCATAAGTTCAGCTGGGTGGTACGAGGGAACTCAAAACTCCTCAACTACAGTTCCTCTGTGGAACAGACACCAGTATGAGTTGGGGGTATTCTGGTTTTGAGTTTTACAGTAGAAAATTCCAAATACACAAAATGAAAAGAAGGATTTTGACCCTTTTCGGAATATTTCAGTTCGCATTGTTCAAGATCAGCCATGGCACGGCTTACTGATAACCGGTATCTCTTCATTTGTAACTGAGAAATGAGCTTGGTATATGTGGGCTCTTTCCTGGCTAAGAGATGTTTCATGTGAATTACCAAGTATGACTGGAAATAAATATCTGGCATAATTATATGGCAATATGAGGATCCAGATATTCTTCTAGGATGGGAAGTCCATTAATGGCAGGACAGAGGAAAAGAAGAGAAACTATGCTGGGGATTTGGAAGAAGAAGGCTTCTTTTTGAGGCAGAGAAGAACAAAGCATTTTCAGTAAAGGAAATGATGCTAAAGCTGGGAACTTTTCTTCCTTCTGTGTCTTTAAAACCAAAAACTCAGGTGATGAAATTAAAAAAAAAAAAAAAATCACCTTGGCATTTTCTCTGAATCCTTTCTCAGTGAACTTGATATTTTGGTTTTCAGCTCAAAATTAATTTCTTCTGTCTGCTAGAAAGGTAACCATACTAAGTGCATGAAAAACACCACCTCACTATTACAGTGGAAAATAGAGAGGAAACAGAATTCAGCTGTTCATTATTGGCGCTCCATTGCTCAGAAGACAAAAGGTAACACAGCTAGTTTTTTTTTTTTTTGACATTGTTGACAAGATAATGTTTACAGAAAGCTAATCAGAATTTATTCAGAAGACATACTGAGAGCACATAGTGGAAAGTACCATGGTTTGTTTCTGCAATGTTGCTGCTCACATCCAACCAGATTTTAAAATTATGTAGAAACTAATTGCTTCAAAATCATGTCTGAATGTAACTGAGAATAAAGTCAGCAAAATCAGCTGAGAACTGCTTTTTCTACCATTGCACATTTATTCCCTCAAAGGTCTTCTTTATATAAGTAGGAAGAATCTTGTCCTCTGACTTCTATTGCTGTGAGCACCCTAACCAACTCAAAACACGTCATTTTTCTGGTGAAGACTGATTAAAGGATACATGTGCTTCAGTAGAAATAATTTATGTGAAAATCCATTGTGGGTTTATATCAGTTATTTTGATCTCATCTGAAAAGTTGTTTGCAGACTGAGTAACTGGCTACTAAATGCTGAAGCTGTGCCTTATCTCCAAGAAACAGTGGATTGCTAAAGAGCTGATAGAACAGCCCTGTGCAGGGAAGGCTACCAGTATTAAGGAATGGTAGCTTCTGGTTATTTCACATGGCTGGCTTGAATGGGAGATGTTTAGAATTTGTTACCTAGGAGGTTAAGGTCCCACAAGTATTTGTACAATGTGCATGCACAGACCCTTGTACAAGTACGTATTGAAAAGCAAAATGAAATGAATTAATAAATGTACTGTTACAAGTACTACCTCCCTGGGGTGACTTAAAGCAGAGGCTTAGAGGAGAAGCTGTTAAAATTTGAGCTTCTTGAGCTATCTAGCTCTGTTAATGGAAACCGTTAACAAAATTCTAGCATCAGGGGAATAACCACATACCATCATATTGTACCCTTGGTGTTACTACAGACAGATCATTGCATCACATGGAAGGCCCACTTCTCAGAATATTTCGATGTTATTAGGGTCCCAAATATGAAATCCTAACCTTTAAAAAGTGTGAACAGGCTTTAGGAAAATATAGGTGAAATGAAAGCTGCATCCAAGTTATGGGCTTCGCTGAGAAAAAAAAAAAAAAAGGGATTTTATTTTACCTGCAACTTTATTCTGTTTTTCAGTATTATATCCCTGACTAGATCTTCTGCTAGGATTTAATCTTGTCCTAGTGTTCCTCTTATTAATACTTCTCTCTGCTTTCCGTTCTGAATTCAGATTCCTTCTGTTCAAAGTCTGTTATCAACTTCCTTGCACCTCTGTGGAGTGGACCCAATTTCACTGCTAAGAGGGAGCTGCATTTAATCAGCTGATTCCCCAAAAAATTCATCAAGGTTCATTACAGCAGAAGAAATTCCACAAGGATACTTGCACTCTCTCTCTCATTTTCCATCTACCTAACTTTCCCTTCCATACAGGTACACTCCATTCATCAATCCATCTGTCTGTTGATTATCTCATCCATCTGTCCTTCCAGTTCATCTGTATAATACATCTATGTATATGCATAGGGCCATCAGTAAAATTCTTTCCATCAGTTTTTCTGTCAGTCAGCTTTTTCCTTAAACTTTCTCCAGTTAATATAATTAAAATACTGGTGTTCATGCATAGTATCTATTTTATTTTTACACACTGCACATAAGTATGTACATTTTTCATGATTCACAGCATTATATACTATAATATTATTTGAGCTAAGGGTAGGAAAGAAGACAGAAGGAATTTTTTTAAGTATGAAAATACAAATGCTACTAGCAGTGAGAACTGAGCAAAAATGCATCCAACCTGTGCTCAAGATGCAAGGGTAAGTCTTCCTATACCATGTCACTACCATAAGTTTTATGACTTTCAGTCTGAAAAAAACTTTGCAGCAGAGCAAAACAAGAGCAGAATTTACATGAGTGAAAAAACAAACCATGTCCTTTTGTCCTAAGATGGAATGGACACCTATGCCTATACAGTGGTGGATTACAGTGCAAGAAAATTATGCTGATGGAAGATAAAAGAGAAAACTGAATACTGTATATCTGAGTATAGGCAGGACATTACAGAACACAGGAGTGTCTAGCTGGATTATACAGTTTGCATTATACATTTCATAGGATCACATGCAAAGCTCTGGAGGAAACAGTAACCTTGTGTGGCCTAGCCAAACTGTCCATTTTTTACCATATTGAGCTTAAGAAAGAAAAAATGCTTTGAAAAAAATTGAGAAAACATAAAATTAGACAAATCATGACAAGTTTGGAAGATGAAAAGAATTTAATCACAGCCTTATACATTCATAATAGCAATATAAAAGATGGAAAGAAAAACTAATTCACTGTATCAGAAGATGAAAGGATAAGAAAAAATAGTTGGAAACTATGGGAGGGAAAAATTAAGGTTGATAGCACCAAGAGATAATTAAATTGAATTCTTACCATACAGAGCCACTGGAATTAGATCAGTGTTAAGAAAGAGGAAGAACTGACCTACTTACCAGTCAAAGAAATTGGTCAATAATAAGAAACACATGTAGGAAGAAGCCTCTGGGTGTTTTCGGCATTGATTGATGTGTTTTGTATCTCTTGGTGGTGCAGGTTTTCATGTGTCAGGATATGAAATCCTCTGGGTGTCCAAAAGACCTGTTATATTGTATCCCCAACTTCCTGACTTCAAATTTGGGCATGATATGGGGGGCACCAGCCCTTTCACATGTACATCTCTCTCATCCTGGTTTCAAAGGAAACCTCAGGCACAAGAGATACAGAGAGGCCTGGCGTATTTGTGCCTGGTCGTAGTGTGGATGAAGTTGGTACGTTATGGCTCAGCATGGTCCAGCTAGTAAACCTGATGAGGAAATTCTCTCACTTGATTTCAGGCATTAACTTCATGGATGTCTACTGATGTCATCGTTGCACTAAGCTCCCATATGACCACAGGAGAGAAAGAACCTCTCTCCCTGAGCATGATTCATCTCACCCAAATGCAGGAGCCAGAAACTGGATGAATGGGTTTCAGTCCCAAAATTTCTTTCTGTGTTTTTGATTGTAGGCAGCATCTGGGCAAGGGACTGGGATTTGACACGTACATCATATATGTTTAGATCCAGTGAGATAAATCACACTGCCAGAGACAGTGCTCCTCTGGGCTGTCCAGGTAGACAAGTCCTGAGAATCTTCCAGGTAATCTTCAGGTTAATGGCAACCCCCTACTTGGGTCTGAGTCTGGTTGCTTGAATTCCTCTCTGAGTATTAGGAAGGCTAGTCTGTGAAAAAATAGAGTTATGGCCTGAGACAGTCATAATCTAAAGTAAAAAGCTCTATAAGAAAAAAACAGAAAAGACTGGAAGGAAGACATAGACGTGAACGTAGCCACTCCTTAAAGAGCCAAACAGAATTAATTATCACTTATTTTCTGCCAGATTCAGTTTAAAAATATAGTCCTTGAAAATAAAGAAGGCTGAATGACCCTCCTAACATTTTTTATCCATTCTTCACCATCTTTCAGTCTTTGCAGCCCAGGGAGATGTATGGCAGTTAAAATTAGAAGACAGTGTTACAACATGAAACAGGAAATGTGCTCAGGGTTATTGAACTACTCTGAATTGCTGAATTGTTTGTTACCTTTTTAAAGGTTTTGTTTGTTTTTTGGTTTGGTTTTTTTTTTATTTATTTATTTTTTTTATTTCCCTGCAAGGCTTCTGCTGCATTTGTCCATTTGATTATGTATGAAGTTTTGTATGATCCTCTATTAGCATTCAGAAGCAATACTTCAGTCTGTGCATATTATTTGCACAGGTTAAAAAATCATAAAATTTCTCAAATCAGACAAGCTGAAATTTGCATAATTATATCTACGAATACTCATGGAGAAGGTAAAAGGGAGCTTGCCCAAGTTTTTGTACCATGGAAATGAGGAGAAGAAGGGGCATGAAGGATAACTGTGTGGGAGGGAATATCACCCCCAAACATAAAGAAGACAAGAAAAGAGAGATGTCACAAAATGCTTACAGCTATTTCTGTGCTCTCACTGTAGCAAAGAATGGAGAATGACAAGCCTTTTTAGAGTCATCCTCACCTAAGGAACCATCTAGGAAACTTATTTTTGGAAGGAGAATAAAAAATGTAAGTGGCCAGAAATATTTCAATTGCTAGTAACTCCAGGCACCTGTAAATATATGGCTACAAAATCTGCTGTGTCATTGCAGCCATTCCTTTGGATGTGTTTTGCCTTTCCTAAAATTAAGGGCAACAAAAACATTATAAATAGAACTGTGTTTCACTGTGACATGTCGTTTCATCAGTGCCAAAATGTTCCTGGAGAATATGTCAATTTTGATGACATTTTCATTGGAAAGGGGCTGAAAACAAATCACTTCAGCTGTCTTGTTTTATTTTGATAATGTCAAAACATTTTGTTTTGGTAAGGTAAAAATATATCATTTTGACCACACTATTTTTATTAATTGATTTTTGTTATATTAATATTAATTTTGAATTTATATGAGATTTTAGATAGTATATTGTACTGAAGTTTGAAGATTATGTTATCGTATTTTCACATTAACATAGTAAAGTATTTTTACATAATTAAATGAAGCATTTCAGCATCAGCAAACCAAACCAATTTGACACTACCAAAATGAAACATTTTGGTAAATCCAAAAGCCTTTGAAATTTGTGTAGCTCTTGGAAGTGTGAATATGTGGCAGTTTTGTTTGAGGGTAAGAGAAAATAAATATTTTAAAAGCTGAATTTCTTCACAGCAAAATTTCAGTGTCTCCTGCCTCTAGAAACCAGATGTATCAAGCCCAGAAACAGTTAGTATTTGGGTAATTACATGGGGAATATGTGATGCAGAAGATATTAAGTTCAGAAATTAGCAAAAAAGTGTCCAGATACATATTGCTGTATGCCAATTGGTTCATCAGTTATAAGGGTATGACCTCTACTGTCACTTACTCAGGCAAATGTCTGTTAAGAAAAACCAGTTTGTTAAAAGTGAATATAGGATTTCCTTTAGTGGGTTGGCCAGTCTATACTTTTTGATACATTCTGTTTCCAGCTGTATCAAAACCCAGTGCAAACAAAATATGGAACCGAAGTAGTTCTAAATATTGATATAGCCAAATCCAGAAATAATTACAGGGGGCTGATAGCTGAAGAATACAGAAAAAAAAGGGGGAAGGTGCTCATGTATCAGGTTTTAATATTTTTTTTCTTTTTTTATTCCACTGCCTTTTTCTCTTTCTCAGTTTTCCTTGAGGTTCTGCAGATGATACACTTTATTAGTATATAACAATAATAATTGGACCCTAAGGCTAAAGGCTAGTGCCTTTAATCATACACATAGAGTCAAGCACTTAGATTAGTTCGTGAACTATTACCTTTACTGCAGAGTCTGCAGATACACAAGTAGATTTTGAGATACATAGGCAGGTTTTAAAAGGAGGGAGGCACACTCATGAAACACACAATACGAAAGCCTACTAAAGAGTCACTGTGTCGTCACCCTGACTCCAAGTATTTTGAAAATATATGACCTGTCCTCATAAAAAACCCACTATAGCACTATGTAAATATGTAATAGTATAAAGGAAATTCTCCTTGACCTCCAAAGACAGACTATATTGCGTCCTGAAGCATGAGAATGGTGATTTTTTCTTTTACAGTATTTTCTGCTATAACAGTCAGCAGATGCTAATCTGGTGCATATACCTGCCAAATCCTTTCTTCAAATTTACAAAGCTTTTTGCCTTATTGTAATAAGTAAATAACACTATGGAACTGAGAGTTCCATAATAAGCAGATTAATTTAACTGATTGCTGTGTGGAAGATAATGCCCTTTTTGTCCATTGTAAATCTGATGCCTTTAAATGTCATTCAGGACTCCCCTCACACTGCGTGAATAAGCTTTGTCTTCTTAATGTGGAGCATGTTTATATATCTTGCTGTTATTTTCTCAGCTTCATCTCATGACCAGGACTTTGACCACCCACTACCAACACATATCACTAAAATGTTGCGAAACATTTAATGTTTCATTAACATTAACAATTTAATGTTAATGCAGAATATACTGTAAGAGGGAATGTCTCAAATTCTCTCTTGCATATGTTTTATTAATTAGAAAAGGGAAAAAATAAGATAGAGGATAGACTATGAAACACCAGCCTAATTCCCCTGCTGTTGATAGAAATTTGACTTCTGTCAGGTGTGGAGAATTAATTAGCATCCCTACTCCTGCAAAAGGTGGGCAACAGTGTAAAAAGTTTGATTATTTAGAAGCATGAATGACAGAGCAGTTGCCCTGTTCCTTTTAAGAACAGTGGGGGAAAACCCACTGGGTGTCATTCTTGTCACACATCTGGAATAGCTCTCAGCACTACCTTACATGCTTCAGGAGAACAGCAACTGGAAGCTGAACTGCATGCTTGAAAGAATCTGCCCTGTCCTTTCTTCTGGCTTCTATTGACAGAAGGTGTTTACAGCTACATTTCCAGGAAAAATCACAACAGTAGGTACTCCCTTGTGCTACAAAATCAACTGTCTTAATGTTTCCCATGTGTCTTCTATAATTTAAGATGGAGCTGCTTGAAAGAAACAAGGATTCCTTCAAAATTTGCAGTTCTCTGCTTATAGACAGAGGAAGTGTGTTAGCAAGTGTAATTGCTATTGAGTCGAGCTGTTCTATCAAAACCGTTCTCTGTATAAGAATGAGCTTCTCTCAGTCCATGATCCATGCTCAAATCAACCATGGAGATCACTGATTTTGTAATGAAAGGAAATTTTTTTGTTGATCTCTCTTCTAGCCTGTGGTTTAGCTACCATGCCAATCTAATACAGAAGCTTTGAAAATTTACATTTAACTTCACTGATTCATTCTTTCTGGATTCTTCGGTATGAAGGACTCAGTGATATTTGCTTTCTTTTGAGAATGAGAGCCCAAGTGCTGCAAACAGCTGTAA
The DNA here is from genome assembly GCA_017639245.1 of Myiopsitta monachus. NCBI lineage: Eukaryota > Metazoa > Chordata > Aves > Psittaciformes > Psittacidae > Myiopsitta > Myiopsitta monachus. The sequence goes on along the minus strand of CM029925.1, from coordinate 48,474,707 downwards.
GTTTTTTCCTTTTGTTAAAAAGCACAAGACAGCTGCACCTGACAAGTATGAGCAAAATACAGTCTACAATAATTCTGCAATCAGGCAGGGAGAAAAAACAATTGCTTGCCTTGCCAGTATGTAGCCACAGAACAATATTTGCATCTCCAGCAGCCTGAAACAGATGAGTTCTCAATATAATCTGAATACTGGTGACAGGAAGAAAGCCTCTGAATCAGATCATTGATCTTTGGCTTCTGTTAGGGGTGAGCCTAATTCAGGCTCATTCAGGGGATTCTACTCTCTGGTCCTAAAGGTAAGAGCCCAGGCAGTCTTGAGACAATGCTTCTGTGAGTAAGGTCTTCACCAAAGTTCAGTATAACATTTCCCCAGATAAAGAAAAGGAAATTAAAAAAGGACAAGGATGGGCAGGGAAACTGGGAGAAGGGTTTCTCTGCAAATAAGATAAGGATTAACAGAAATATTTCCAAGGCAGGCTGACCAAAACCACTTGCTTCTTAAACAATTAAGGAGAGTAAGATCTGAGTCCAAGGTCTCTCTAGCAAGTGATGGCATACTAGGGTGCATCCCAACTTCTAGCTTCCCTTTCATGCTTCACAAGGATTTCTTCTGAAGACAAACACCTACGGAATCACCTCTGGCTGGGAGCAACACACATTGCAATGAATCTGGGTGGCATTTGTAACTGATAGTGTGCAGCAACGGGTGAAAGAAAACAAGAAACTAAGGAAAATGTTAATCAGATGTTTTAGCTGTAGCAAAGGAGGGCTGATAAGCCATTATTTTGTGCTTTTTTAATCTTGTTCAGACTGATTCTTCTTTGCCAAGCTGTTTCCTTTCTCTTGTGCTAGCTAAACAAGGAAAGAAAAGTATTAGTACAGGAAAACCCTGGTGTTTTTGCAGCAAACCAGGTTGTGATTTCTCACATTTGATGATACTGATGCTTTTTCTTCTCACCTTGACAATCACTCTTCTGATTAGAGTCCAGCAGCAAGTTAATGGACTTTATAAGCTGACACAAACATCAAACAAAAATAAAAGTTGTGAATATCAAAAGGAGAGGAATGACAGGTAATGAGTTGAGGGAGAAATACTTAGCAAACTGGCTGCTGGGCATATGTTTGCCTTTAGAATGGCTGCTTATAAAAAAAGTAGAGATAGAAAATCCTACTGATTTTCTTGAGTATAATTCACACAGCCCAGAGAAATACAGAAAGACACAGCAGCAACTTACTGCTTTATTTCCTATGAGTTTGCACTTGGAAAAAAGCGAAACTAGAATAAAGAAAAATGAGCAATTCTGACTTCATTTTGAATCCAGCATTGAAATGTTGTACCTTTCTTTTTTTATTATCATTTGAAAAAATATGACCATCTATAAATCCTTGTTTGACAGGGTTATATTTTCTGAGGGATGAGTTCAGAGTACAAGAATTTTAAATATCTCCTTTTCATATATCATGCTACATTTCCCTGGTCATTAAGATCTGGCATCGTAGTAAAGCTCCAGTAAGAAATGCATCTAGTACCTGTCTCGGGTATATTCCCGATTCTCTATCTTCCTCAAAATTTTGTGTATAAATCAGGAACATCCTCACCATTTTCAATTCTATCTCTAGCATAAAAGGAAGAATAAGTTATCCAGTCCTAACGTTGCAGTAGTATTAAGCTTTTTATAATGAGGTCTCATTTGAAAGGAATATTTTGAGACCTTTGTAAGGGAGTGTTGCTCTTTTTGCCTCTTCACCTGGGAAACATTCTCTGCTTAACTAACTGGTTCTCTGCTCTCACATATCTGCATTCATCTTGGCAATAACAAGGCTTTGTCATCCTACCCAAGGAATTGAAAGCACCTTAAAACATACATAGGTAAAATTAATTAGCCTTTTTAAAAGGAGCAATTTATTAACTCTGTCAGAGAAAAGTGAAGCAGAGGTGTGCCATTTTTCAAAGCACATTTTTCCTGCACTTCACAACCAGTCACTAACGCCTAGGACTCGAAGTAGCTAACAGTTAAGACAACTGTGATCTTCAACAACTGAAATATCAGGTTAACTTATATTCTAAAATACAAGGGATATTTTGAGCTGACTTTCTATTTACTCACATTCTTGACAGAATAAATATTCACAGTGATGTATTTCCCTCAGACGAAACAGACCCCAAAATGAATGTACCCCTGTTAATTGTGCACAAGTACTTGGTTGCACAGGTCATTATTTATTTTGTAAATGCAGAAAGCTGGTGAAAAGTATGCTGGTTTTATTATGAAAAGTTCAAAAGTGTGAATCTTTTAACTGCATCAAAACTAAACTGATATGAAATCACTTGGCCTGAGTCTTCACTGCCTTACGTGGCACAACTTCATTGACATCAGTGGTATTGCAGAGAAATACAGGTGGTGTAACACTAACAGAACACAGAACCTTATCTAGCAATGATGTCCTCTGTTATAACTTGTGTTTTCTGAGCAAGACACAGTAAAGACAGTTAACACTGTCTAAAACTAGCCTGTTGCAATTTTCTTTCCTTCCTTTTCTTCAGCAGCCTGAGCTTTATGAATTTTCTCATGCTTTTGGCCAGAAGTCACCTACATTTCAATACTTCAATTAATGGGGTAGTAGGTTTTCCTTGTATTGCTGCTGGTGCCTGGCTGAATTTGCCTGAAGTTAACTTGATGGCCAGTTTTGCTCTGAAAACATCAATAACAGCAAATGACAATCTTGCCATTCCAACAACTTGATAAATTGACCAGGCTTCAAAATAAGTCAATTCTACCTATTACAAAATGTGGCAGGCCTTCTGGTTTAAATCCCCAGGATAAGGCATCTCTGACAGAGATCTCAAAGCATACCAAGCTCGCAGGCACACTGGGCAAGTCAGGCTTTTGATGGACCAGACATTTACAGTGCAGAGAAATGAAGGGTGTGGAGCAGCAGCTTTCCCCCACTCTCCAAGGCTGTACTTGACTCGCTCTTTTGTATGGCTTTTAGAACAAATCAATTCTCACATGCTTGAGTGTTTCATGCTAAATAACCAATTGCAACCAACTGCCACATGCAATGCTGACATCAGGGAACCTAATTAGTACGAGGAGGTTTCTTGAAGCTGTCTGCATCAGCAGTCAGAATCCTAAAGTGGTTTCATTGAGTTTAGTTAAAGACACTGCAGCAAAAACGAATGGAATGGGCCATTTCTGTGTGCAATATTCTATTTTTGCTGTGTGGTGGGGAGGTGCCTCTCTACAAATGTGTCCTGATGTACTTAGGCTCAGTGAGACAGTTCTGCTCTCTCTTAAAGAGCTAGAGGGGACTGATCAGCAGACATAGGCTCTGTGGCCATTAGGCACACAGTTGTAGATACTTTTGGTGTCCCCAGGTACTTTTCTGCTCTTTTTATTAGAGAAAGAGAGTTCATATCTTCCCTGAAACCAATTTTTTATTGTTCTTTTAGGGGATCAGTGGTAACTATGCAAATGAGTATTCAGATACCTTTGTGGAGCTATGTCTTATTTCACTCTAACTATATCAAGTAAAAGATTGCAGTTCTCACTAAGAAACACAACTCTACTGGCAAAATTTCTAACAGTCCTCAAGGTTTTGTTCTTATTTTACAGTTATTTTGTGAGGTTTGGTGTTAGGAAAGTGACAGCATTTCCTGTTCCATTTTAGACTGGGCAAAAGAGTGCAATTTCATTTGTACATCTGAAAGGTTGCTATATGACTCCAATCCAGCAGTACTGAGATTCCTTTAGAGGCTATTGAGACAGATACTTCCAGATTGTGAGTCAGGTGCCTACTGCAGAATGTCTGAAGCCAAATCAACACCTCAGGCTTATGTTAACACAGCTGTGTAGATCTGGCCGGGGAAGAAGAGAAATCCCAGACAGATTTGGCTATACTAACATTCATCCTACTGTTGATCTAGTTATCCTAGAAACCTGTAGGGTTTTTTCAATCCTAATAGGTAATTGTGATATTACAAAGGTATAAACACTTTTTCGCATGCTGGAAGTAATGTACTCTTGGGGTTCACTTTGAAATAGCAGTACAGGTTACGAAAAAGCCATTACAAAACTGTAAGTAGGGGAAACTGATTCCTCTAGGTAGTGTCATCTTTATGCTTGTTTCTCTATTTTTTTTTCTTTCTGCTATGAAGGAAACTGAACTAGTATAGGAACAAATGGATTACAAACATCTGGAGCAAGAAACATTCTGCTTTTGCCATGCCTGTAGCAAATTCTTTTTCATCTTGATGGACATGTGCATGAGAAGGGTTATGTTTACATGAAATAAAATCTGATAAGCATCTATGATAATTTTCAAATAATTTACGGGGATGCTTATGATTTGTCAGAATTTTAAAATCTTAATAGAATTATTTACGTAAAATAACACTCACCACTTTGATCAGCTCTCCGAAAAAATAATTTCAGAAACACCACAGCAGAAATATATTTCCATCAGAAGCTTACTGTACAATATTTAGAATATTGAATTGTCAGGGAAAAGAAATCATACCACAGGATTTATTGACTACATGTCCTGGGCTCAGCAGTAACAGTCTTTTTTTTTTTTCTCCTTCTTGGTAGCTGGTGCAGCGCTGTGTTTTTGACTTTCGGCCTGAGAACAGCACTGATAACACCAGTGTTTTCAGTTACTGCTTGGTAATGTCTTGGTCTGACCAAGGACTTTCTGAGCTCATGCTCTGCCAGGGAGGAGGGGAAGCCAGGAGGAAGCAAAGACAGGACACCTGACCCAAACTGACCAAAGAGCTATTCTGTGCCACAGCACGTCATGTCCAGGATGTAAAAATATTGGGGGCAGGAACCCAGAAGTATCTGTCTCTCTCTTGGCTCTGTTGGGTGGTGAGCAGTTGTATCTTCCTCTCTTGTATTTCCCTTGTCATTATTATTATTGGTGGTAGCAGTAGTGATTTGTATTATACCTTAGTTACTGGACTGTTCTTATCTCAAGTCGTGGGAGTTACATTCTTTTGATTCTTCTCCCCATCCCTCCCCCCCCCCTCCCCCCATTGGAGTAGGGGGGAAGAAAGAGGGAGAAGTGAGTGAACAGGCTGTGTGAGATTTACAGCTTAAAACACGACGCTACAGGAGGTAACCAATATATATTGTTTGAAACAATGAATATTTTTTAACAAATCTACAAGCTGAAAATTTTTCATTGAAAATAATCTTCCAAATTTGTATGAATATTGAATCACAGAAACACAGAATGGGAAAAGACCTCAGGAGACCAAAATGCCTCTCTGCTTTATCTCACATTAAATATACTATGAGCATACCTACTGGATATTTGTACAACCTATTCTTACAAAGCCCCAGGGAAATATCTCTTGCAGCAATCCCATCAGGATCTATTTCTATGCTTCACTCTAGTTTTCCTTAATATCTAACTGGAAGAATCAGGGTTTTTTTTTAAGCCAAATAAAATTCCTACAAACTCCTTTATTTGTTTTCTATCCTTACTGGCTCTAGAGAGCTAGTGATTTTTATTTTTGCAGCAACTAATTGTAAAATGGAAGACTGTTGACATGTCTCCCTTGGCCTTTCATCATAGGTTATGTCTGTTCATCTTATCTTTCTTGTTGGTCTTCTCTTTACACAAATTTCTTTTTACCTTTCTCAAAATGTGTCATGCAAAACTGTTCATAGTAATTTGTGCCTTGGTACCAGCATGACCTGAACTGGAATTATGAGTGGTTTCTTCTGCCTAGAGCTCCTCTGTAATATGGTCTGGTATGAGACCTTCTCTTTCTGCAACAGTGTCTTATTAAGTTAATCATATGCAGTTTCTGGCGTGCTGCACACACTGATTCTCCTCTGTGCAGTCAGCTTAGTCACTTGTTTACTTAGCTTACTTGGGCTTCTGCCTACTGAATTTCATCTTTTGGATTTCAGAGTGGCTTTCCACTTTTTCAGTACATTTTATTTTCAATCCTATCTTCCAGAGAGTGTACAATCTTGTCCAGCTTGCTTTTTACACTTCTTTTTTTGTAAACATCCTTGTTCTGGTCAATTTAAATCACTATTAAGATCAAAGCCAGGACAAATGCCTGTGATATTATGCTTAAAAATCCTTTCCAGTTTGACAATGAATCAACTATTCTTAACTGCATTTTTGCATTCATTTGAGAACACATTTTGTTGGTTTCTTATGAGGCTGGTTTCTAACACTGAAGAATTGCCACGGGTCTAAGAGTTTGATCTGACAGGAAGGTTAACTTCAGAGGTTTGCTTTTGTGGTACACATTTTCTATTTAACAGAACAAGGAAATCAGGACTTGTTTATTTATTCATAGCAGGTCTGAATCTATTGCTAAACTCAGGTTTTTTTGCTTTGATTAAGTTTAGGTTCAACTTGCCTTTGTAGGTCTGCTTTGCTTTTATTTTATCCAATGGATTTTACAATTCCTGGGGAATAATATATTTTCCAAAAAGAGATAATCATAAGCAGGATGATACTTAGTAAAAAAAAAGGCAAAAACAACAACAAAAAAAACCCCACAACCAAAAAAAGCAAACAGAAAACAAGCACAAAACAAATTTAATTTGAGGAAAAGAAGCCATGAGAACCTGCTATAATTTTGAAACATAATGGATGTATTTTTTTGCTTATTATTAAAACGTCTTACATCTATTTTTGCTCACAGCTGCTTTGACATGTAACACAACAGCCCAACGTATGTGATGTGCTTCACTTTCTCATAAATAAACTTTTCATTTATTGAAAAAATGCATTGCTGGCATTGCTAGTCTTCCTTTTGTGTCAGAAAAACAAGCTGGCAATTGAAAAGAATAAATTCACTGAATGGACTTCAAATCGCTATTCTCTTTTTTGTCCTTTTTTTCAATTATTATTATGGGGGTTTTGAGGCTGGGCCCTAAATCTAGTTTTATCTAGGGCTGGGACATCTTATGCAGGCAACTTCAGCCTAGCTGTGAGAGAACATTTTGCAATGAATTTGCATAAATGAACTTGCCTCCAGGTCTACTCATTTTCTCCACAGTCAGCCTTCCTGCTTCTACTCATTATCTCCAATTTTCAGCAAGTCTTCAATTTTCTGCCAGGCATGATCTGAAAAGTCTTGCATGATTCAAGGCTTCCTTGAGGAGAAGTAAGAAATGTGGGAAGACAAAGTCTTCTTGTGCGCTGGAAACCTGGGGAAGGACAAGCAGAATTTGACAGGGGGCAATAGAGCAGGATCCCTGCAGGACACGGGAGACAGAAAGCAGGAGAGACCAGCGTCTTCTCTTCCAGTCTGATAGTTTAAAAGCACTTCTCCTTTCTGTGCCCTTACAGTGAGCCATGAGCAGCCTCTGCAAGTGTGGACATGCCTGTTCTGTATGAAGATGATGCTGAATAGAAGTGTCAGCTCTGATAGCAGTATGGATGTCATAATGCAATTACAGGAAGTCTGGCTCCAGGAAAGAGCTTGTTGGGCACTTGCTTGAAGAACATAGCTTGAAGAACTGCCTTGTGCAGCAAAGGAAGGATGGCAGCAGAGCCATGTGCCAAAAGACATGAAGAATGCTGTCGGATCCTTTGGGGAGCAGAACAAGAGAAATTGTTGAAGGGAGAGGATACAAGGCAGAAGGAAGAAAAGTGCTCAGAGCATAGGTGTATACTGCAGATTCATTCTCACTATTCTTTATAGCAGGCTTTTATTAATTCCTTTAAACTCAGCTGAAATTCACCCAAATGGGGGACATTCACACTTAGGCACCAACTATGCCTGTTGCAAAAGGAAGAGAAGTTACTTGGTTGTTTTACTTTTTACAGATCTTGTCTTAATTCTTACAGAGTTATTTTAAAAGTGTTTGCCAACTCTACTACAAACATGAATGTCTGTTATCACATTGGATGATGTCCATTACAAATATAACTATTAACATTGCATTGCATGATGTGTATATGTGTCGTGGTTTAAGCTGTAAATTTCACTTCTCCCTCCCTCCCCCCCCCCCCCCTCCAATGGGGGGGGGAGAAAAGGGGAGAAGAACTGAAAGAATGTAACTCCCACGGGCTGCGATAAGAACAGTCCAGTAACTGAGATATAATACAAATCACTACTGCTACCACCAATAATAATAATAACGACAAGGCAAATACAAGGGAAAAGGATACAACCGCTCGCCGCCCGACCAAGCTGAGAGAGAGAGCGAGAGAGCCACTTCCGGGTTCCTGCCCCCAGTATTTCACATCCTGGGCATGAAGTGCTGTGGCATGGAATAGCTCTTTGGTCAGTTTGGGTCAGGTGTCCTGTCTCTGCTTCCTCCCGGCTTCCCCTCCTCCCGGCTTCCCCTCCTCCCTGGCGCAGTATGAGACTCAGAAAGTCCTTGGCCAGACCAAAACACTGTCAAGCAGCAACTGAAAACACTGGTGTCATCAGCGCTGCTCCTGGGCACGAAACCAAAAACACAGCGCTGCACCAGCTACCAAGAAGGAGAAAAATGACTGCTGCTGCTGAACCCATGACAATATGTGGACACATTTATAAATATATGCTTGTGCATATATATCCATGCAGATCTACATGACTGTCAACAATGTCATAATCTGCACTGTATCATTATAAAAAACTTTTATATGAAAGTTGTAATGTCAATCTAGGACTTTATTATTCTTCTTCAAAGGAAACCTCATGAAATGGATGATGTTCACATTTCAAAGATATACCTTGAAATTTGCAGAACTTAAGGGAATAGGGGAGAAGTTTTATCTCTAAATTTGTTCCAGGTAAAATAATTACTTTCAAGAGTGAAGACATATATTGCAATTTCTACAATTAGTCTCTTCTATTGTACTGAGGCAGTAAATGACTTTAAGCCCAATGTTTATCTGGTTAAAAGTTACAGGCACTTAACTTTAATAAATAATTTGGCCTTTTTCTATATTGGAAATTAAAATTTCCTTAACAACTGCAAGTTTTTTTTAAAGTATTGTTACATAATAAGGTCATTACCGAAGGGGGAATTAACTATCTTGGGACAATCCATTTTTAAAATTACTTTAAACAAGCAAACCCAAAGGATCAGTTATTTAAATGTAAACAGGAAGAAACCAGCTCCGGTTTCACTAGGCTTGGGGATTCAGTACACTGTTGTAATGAAGAACAGGGAAGAGAATTGCAGGCCTGGATTGACATGAAGTGATGGCAAAGGACTGGCTGCCTGCATTTATGCATGACAAGTGCTGGATTTGAGGAGGCTGTGGTGGTGGTGGCTACATGAGGAGGTGGTGTACAGCAGTGGCTGGATGTTGAAAGCAGAAAGAAAAGACACCACTGCTGCTGTTGCCCAGCCTTTGCCCTTATGACAGTTCCTGTGTCCCACCTTGGAGATATGACAGGCCCATTTGCTATACTTTAGCAAGTGACAAGCAAAGCCCTAATGAAGGCACAGATGCAATTAGGAGGATTTCTGTTTTTTCTATAAGCAACTTGGTCTGAGGAACATGTGTGTGTAACAGAAGAAGCTGGGAATGAACAGGGCCTCTCAGTGTGACATGAGTACTTCAGAAACAAATGTTCCCTGCTGGCTGTCCCTCCCTATACAGTTTGGAACTCTGAATGTCCTGTGCAGAAGCAGCACTTTTATGCTAAAACGTGTATAAGTATGATCTTGAACTATTGAGTGTTTGTGGAAACTGCTGGCATCACAAGTTCTGGTAACTGCGAATTTCAGGTAGACTTCCTCCAGAAAGCATTTTTTAGAGAAATATTGGGCTCTCAAGCTTAATAGCTACTGTTATACTTCTATCTTTGGTCCTCCTTTTCCAAAACATGAATGTCTTCTGGCTATTGTTTTTCTGCAATTCAGGAGCCAACTCCTATCATGAGGAGACCGTGAATAGTTTGTTGTCTGTAGGACAATCAGCAATTGTCTTTCTGCCCTATTGCTTTAAGCACAGTTTATGCTGACAAGGAGGAGGTCCCCTCAGCCACTCTGCTATTACAGAAGAGATTTTACACTCTTCTTAAAACCCTGAAGTGGCATGCGACAGGAATACACACAGGCACACATCTGCAAGAGTCAGTAGATCTCATGTCAAACAAGTTATGCTGTTTATAGGGTAAGTGCACATAAATCACATATTAAATAACTACAAGTAGATAGTGTGAACAACGTATTAAAAATGTTCAACTTCTATGAATCAGACGTTTTCATTAGGATTTACTTTACCATTTCTAGTTGTTATGAAATAAGCTTGCTTGTATTCTCCAGCACAATGGGATGACATTTGTTGTGACCCAGTGGTACTCATTAGACCCTAATATGTTGGAAAAATGTGGTTTATACCACTAAGTCAGAATTCTGAGCCACGTGAAAGTAACACCTGAAGCCATTTGAGCTGTACTGTTCTCTGTTGCTTGCAGGACTGATTCCTCTTCTCACAGTGAAAATATGAACTCAAAATGCAGTGCATATCAAATAAATTTCTTATTCCACTTTACTAATTGTTGCATCACATTTGTAATTTTCCTCTTTTTTAATTTAGTCTAAATAAAGGCTTTGGTATTAATTTAATTTTTGCTTTCTTTTTTCAGAGACAATTAAACCCTGCCAAAGCAGAGACATGCATTGCCCTTCTTCTGATCAGTTTTATAACAATTTTTTTTTATTGGTTTATCCCCTTGAATGAAATTATAATCTTCAGACGAGAAGCGTATTAAAGTCTAGGCTGTTAAGTCTGCCGCAGCCTGTCTTCATGGCAGGACTGAGCATAATTTTCATACAGTCATTCTGCTTCTCAAATTGTACTAATGACAATGGGGGGCTTTCCCAGAAGATTTTCCTGGGAGCCCCTTATGAATGATGTAGACAAGGAATATTTTATTTTTTTTCCTTCCTTCTGTAAGGAAAGGCTATCTACACAGTAGGTCACAGCCGTAAGAACAGGCATTTGCACCATCCTGAAAACAAAAGTGGGGCACTTCTTCCCAAGGCTGCTGTGATGAGGAGAGCTTGTGAGGTCTATGAAAGCAATTAGGGGAAGGGTTAACATGTAGCAGATTTCCAGGTAAAGTACAGACACTGATCACTGTTCTATTTCTCATAATGCTTTCTAGATGTGGAAACTCAGAAGCATCCTTTGATGTTTATATGAATCCTAGATATCATAGCTGATATAGGGGTATGCACAAGAATTAGTATCAACAGTATTTGACTTTTTGTAAAATATAACAGCATAGAGCTCGATTACCTGTCTCATATGGACTGATTTTCTTCTTTTTTGATTTTTGTAAAGTTGTTTATGACTGACACCCAGTCTGAGGCACAGGGAGATCTGGTCTCAGGGGGTTGCCTATTCCCTTTACAGAGAGATGATGATAATTTTCTGCTAAGTAAGGTAGAGAAAAACAGCTGAATGACAAAGGAGCTTTACTCCCAGTATCATTAAAGCATTAATTGTTCTATAATTTATGATCTGAAAGCTTTGGTCCTTGCAAAAGTGAGCGCAGGCAAAAAATGCATTATGGGAACATAGTGAGTTGCTGTGTTTTGTCAGGCACATTGCCCAGTCTTTCTTTAATTATATTTTTCTAGAGAGTGGATGTAGTAACAAGTCCTAGTACTGAGATGTAGTTAAGATAAGATCCATGGAGGATTATGAAGCATTCAGATATTGGAGAAGTGAGAACAGAAACTTAGCTATGTAAAAACAGAAAAGGACAATCTACCTGTTTACAACAGGATGCAAAGAATTGCTTGAAAAAGGTCTCCATGATACTATCCAGATGACTCCATCTCCTGTTTGAAACCAAATAACAGCTGGACAAAGCATGTCACAGTAACATGGGATTTTCAATAAGCTTTGCCACTTATGCAGGTTTTCTGTGTTTACAGAGCCCATTCACTAAGGCGTATTCTTTCCACTAAGTGAAGTCAACAGTCTCTTACATATATCTGTCCTTTCTCAACACAACTTGTTTGTATCATTGACTGGACTCAGTTGGGGGTTTTTTTCATCAGTGAAACTTATTTTTGCATTTGATGTTGTACCACAGCTTCGGGTGAACCACCTGGCTCATCACAAGCTCATTTGTGCCTCTCTTTAATGTGGGGCATTATTCTGCCTTATTATCTGCAGCTGACTGTCCTTCTATGCCCACCTTATAAGATATGCAAAATCAACCTTCCCCCATCTGTCTGGCTGAGGAAATGCTTTAAAGGGTGAAAATGCAGATCCTTCAAATGCTGATTCACAGAAGAATTCGAGCTATGTTTTATAACTAGAGGTCTGAAAACTTATCATTATGAAGCTGAGAAAAGCTAGGGAAAAAGCCATCCTCACCAGTTTCCTACCTCATTTCATTATAAACTCAGTTTGTGCCTGTACTCTGGCTCTGTGTTTTCAAAGTTTTAAGTAGTACTGGTATAAGACAATTTCAAAGGGAAATTTTAAGTGAAGGGGTAAGCATCCTCTTTCCCCACAATTTCAGGACAGGGATTATTTTCTTCATTTAAAATCAGTGTTTGAACTTCCTGTGTGAATTTGAGAAAGGAAAAAATTTGCTCTCACTTTTTCTTCTTCATCTCTTTTCCCACTCCCACCCTTCCACAAGCAACGGATTTTTTTTTTTTTTTTCCATTTCACAATCTGGGTGACTCTGGGAGTTAAAGTCTCATATGGACACAGGCTGAATGTCTGTCTATTCACAAGACAATCAGTGATGATAGAAGGATATATTAGTTTTCAGAGTATGTATAGTACACTATGTATTGCAAGGTATGAAAACTGATGGACCTGGTAGGCTGGGAAGAGGAATGCTTCTCTATGTGACTACCACCATACAGAAAGGGGCTCTGGGTATGGCAGTGTTTATTAGAATTCCCTTGAAATAAGGGGTGCATGTTTTGGATGGGTAAGTTAGTTAACTAAGTTTTTACTCGGTTCATGGGAACATTCAGTGTGCCTTCATTAGGTTTGTTATCTTATTTCCAAATATGATCACTAATGGACATAGCAGAACAAATTGATAAAATGGACTTGGCTGGCTGAGCATAACATCATGTGAATGGACTGTTAAAATATTCCTCTCTGGCTTAATGTGCATAACATTTTTATAACAAATACCAAGCTACATACAATGCAAATCTCAACTTCCATGACCTACAAAAGTTAAAATACATCTAATTCACTGGAAGGTGGAAGATTTCATAAATGCCCATATGGTTTTTAATTTGAGGTTTGTCCTCCCAGAAGCTGAAAAATGGAGGCACAGTCCAGCAGTTGGAATAGCAAAAGATGTTCTCCATGAAACCATTTGACTCTCCTGTAGTTTTCTCAGAGTCTCAGGAGTAGGCCTTTAAGTTTGAAAATTTATTACCCTATCATTAAAAAAAAATATGAATGGGTCTGGGTTTTGATAGTTTTGAAGGAAAGGGAAAAGACATGGGACTAGACCGGAAGGCTAGACTAAATTATAAGCAGCATAATGTCATCTTCATCACAAAAAATATTTATTACACCTTCATTCTCCCTTTCCACTGAATTACCCAAACAACTCACTAAATCTAGACTACTACTTCTACAACTTTTTGATATAACTGTCTTCATAATCTGCTCTAACCCAAATATTTTGAATACTGATATCCCACATACGTTAGAATATGTAACCCTTTGGAATACAGAAGTAAACACTAAACTCCTTGTATTCTGTTTACCCTCACAACATCAAAATATGGATGTAGAGTTAGCTTTTACATAGGCTTCAACTTGAGCAGTGAGTATATTAAAATACATAAAACCCCCTCCAATAAAACTGAACCAGTAAAGACTGTATTTTATACTTTCAAATAAATCTGGGCAGTAGGTATGCTTAGGGGAAAATAATAAGTAAGTGTAGACTTTAATGAAGACAAAAATAAATTCCAGATAACACTGCTCCCTTTTCCCTCTTTGGAATAGACTGCATTGCCATCACTGTCAACTCTGTCACAGCAAAGACTAGCCTACGAGCTGTAACATCTCCCATGTGCGTATCACTAATTAGCTGCAGAGGAGAAGCATGTTCGGATTTTAACTACACAAAATAACAACCCAAGCATATGGATTATGACAACAGACAAATTTTAATGTCTTGGAATCATAAAGATTTGGTAGCTGTGGCATTCCACAGCCTACACGAAGAACAAGGGGAATGTTTTGCACTGTTAATCGTTCTTTATCCGTCAGGATCCCACAGGCTTTGCAAATGGAGAGTGACATTTATGCCAGCTCCTTGGACTAGCCACAATTTCTGGACATCACTGATGTTCCACTTAGGAGTTTAAACAGTGTGCAGGTTTTCTGTGTGTGAGTGGATTGTACTCCTAATGAAGTGTGCCTCCCTGTGAAGTAGTGTAATTAAACTCTATTTGCAGATGAGGAAAGGGAAGCATTAAGGAATGAAATGACTTGTCCAAACTCAAAATGAGATGTAAGAAGAACTGGCACATTAGTTAAATATCTCCCTACACTCATAAACATTTTTTGCAGAATCACAGAGTCATTGAGATTTGAAGGCAATTCTGGTGGTCATCTGATGCAGCTTCTCCTGCTCTAGCAGGGACACCTACAGAAGGCTACTCAAGACCATGTCCAGATGACTTTTCAGTATCTCCACAATCTCTCTGGGCAACCTGTGCCACTGCTCATTCATCCTCAAGTACAAAAGATTTTCGGTATGTTCAGATGGAACCTTCTCTGTCCTACCTATTCTTTTTTTTTCCATTCACCAGTTGTCAGGGCAAGTGCCAGGGTGACCAAGAAACTCAGTGGCTCTTTGTTACCTTCCCAAAATAAGAAGAAATGCAGCAACAACTTCCCTGTTTTCCATTTCCCCAAGGGGAGAAAAATGGCCTGGCTGCCAGTTCCCCACCTTGGGACACACTAGGGAAGATTTTTATCATCACAGATTGCATAATTTGGATCTTCCTTCCACTCATTATGTGCCATTAATAAAAGTTTGCTCAGGATGAGAATGGTCTTTACTTTTGTGCTGTACACGTCTTATTTAGATTAACAGGTCTGTGGGCACATTTTTTCCTCCTCATCAACATATTTCCATTTTATTTTTTAATTATTAGTCATAAAGTCACCTTGCTTTCTTTACTGCATCACTGTGAATCTTCTTTTTAACCTACTAACAGCTTTCTCCGTTCTTGACTGGTGTAACTTTTGTTGTTGCTTTTGTCTTGGTCCATATAAGACAATGCAACATGTTGCCGTGAAAATCATCTTCATTGCTAACTGACAGTCCTGCATGAATTTCTTCTTTATATTATTCAGTGACATAAGTCCCTGTTGCAGCTGAGATACCGAGAGAGGGATAAGGGGAGCAGAAATGTAGTAGAGTATTTATAGTTGCAACACACATTCTGCCTCTGACTCTCCAGAGTATGGTCCTGCTCAAAGGCCAACTATCATCTATTCCTCTTCTTGCTTGAACTGCTATTTACTCATTGCTTCACGCTTTCTTTCTTGAACTCAGTCTCCATCCTCCAGTGTACATAATGACAATGATTTCCTCTCAAATTTAATTAAAAAAAAAAACCCAACATATATTTTATGATATGTTTCTCTTCTCTGCTTCCCCCATCTTTTTCCTTAGTGATGACTCAGTGGCTGAAAGAACCCCAAAGAGATGCATAAAATGACTATTAAGGACTCTAGTGAGAACATTCTGTAAAGAGATGGATTTGGCTTTATACATATTTGATCCCAGCATGAGGCAGTGGGAGGAGAGAGCCACATGAAACATGTTTATTTACTGTTTCTGAACAAAAAAAGCCATAGAACACCTCTTTGTTCAAGTGGAAGAAAAATTCCTATGTGACAGGGAAAACATGAGAATATCTTGTCATGCTTTATAGTCACTCTGCATGTCTCCTTTCATGTTGAGAGGGGAGTGAGAAAATGATCTAAAAATCTTTTCTGGGGACTAAGCGAGTGTCATGGGTTCGGCTTTTTTCCGAGTCTCATGCTATGCCGGGGAGGAGGGGGAACTGGGACGAGGCAGAGGCAGGGTGCCTGACCCGGGCTGACCAATGAGGTTATTCCATGCCACAGCACGTCATGCCCAGGATGTGGAATACGGGGGGGGGGAGGAACCGGGAAGTGTGTGGTTTGGGGGGCGGGTTCTTGCTGGCTCTTCCCACGCGGTCTCTCGGCTTGGTAGGGTGGCAAAACGGTTGTATCCTCTTCCTTTGTATTTACTTTGTTATTATTATTGTTATTGGTGGTGGCAGTAGTGATTTGTATCGTATCTTAGTTACTGGACTGTTCTTATCTCAACCAGTGGGAGTTACATTTTCTTCGGTTCTTCTCCCCATTTCCCCCCCATCAGAGTGGGGGGGGGGGGGGGAAGGAGGGAGAAGTGAAATTTACGGCTTAAACCACAAGAGAGAAATGTGGAAATAGTTTAACTCCAATTGTCCAACGTGCTGTTGCATGAGCAACATATACCAGAGGTAAGCTGAGCTGTATACATATAGGAAAATCCTTGTTGGAGGCAGTGGGGAACGCAGCTGGCTGGACAACAGTTTTTAATGGTGATTACCCCTTTAGAGGCAGTGTTGAAAGAAGCTGGTGATTAGAACTTGAGTTTTGTTAAAAAAAAAAAAAAAAGGAAAGAGGAGGAGGGAAGCAATTGGCAACAGGAAGAGGAAGGATAAGGCAAGGAGGCACAATGTTTTCTGCCATTGTGTCACCAGGTTAGGACAGCATTTCTGTTGAGCTTGGTACCCTGGTTTCAGCTGGAATAGAATTATTTTTCTCCTTAGTAGCTGGTACAATGCTACGTTTTGGGTTTAGTATAAGAACAATGTTGATAACACTCCCATGTTTCAGTTGTTGCTCTGTGGCACTTACTTTGATCGAGGACTTACCAGTTTCTGATATTCTGCCAGTGAGGAGGAGCATAAGAAGCTGGAAGGGAGAGAGACAGGACAGCTGAACCAAACTAGCCAAAGGAGTATTCCATACCTGTGTTTCACACTGGAGGGAGATATGCATCACTATTGGCTGGAAAAATTATGACATGGTGTCCTGGGCTCAGCAGTAGCAGTCATTTTTCTCCTTCTTTAGCAGCTGGTGCACTGCTGTGCTTTTAACTTTCAGCCTGGGAACAGCACTGATAACACTGATGTTTTTAGTTGTTGCTAAGTAATATTTACTCTGACCAAGGACTTTCTGAGTCTTATGCTCTGCCAGGGAGATAGGGAAGCCGAGAGGAAGCAGAGACAGGACACCTGACCCAAACTAGCCAAACAGGTATTCCATACCACAGAACATCATGCCCAGTATATAAACTGGGGGCATTTACCCGAAAGGGTGAGATGTCTGCTTGGGTAAGGTTGGGTATTGGTTGGCAGGTGGTGAGCTGTTGTATTCTCTCCCCTTGTAATTTCCATTATCATTATTATTATTGATGGTAGCAGTAGTGGTTTTGTGTTATACCTTAGTTACTGGACTCTTCTTATCTCGACCTGTGGGAGTTACAGTCCTTCTATTCTTCTCCCCATCCCTCTGGGAGCCAGGGAAGGAAGGGATTGAGTGAGCGAGCAGCTGCTTGGTTCTGCATTGCCAGCTGGGCTTAAACCACAACAGTTCTTTGTGGCGCCCACCATGGGGCACAAAGGGTTGAGATAATGACAGATCTGACCAGAGTGTGTCTAATCATATTTATAATAAGCATTAATTGTTTTGGATTAACAGTCACTCATCACAATGCTGATTTATTGGCTCTCAAAGTTGTTGCTCTGATCTTGGCATTTCAGCATGTTGTACCTTACTTACAGCCAGTATCTGCAGGTTTAGTGTTTATCATCTGGGGGACTTGGGCTAAGGTTCTTGTTTCATTGTACTTTATGGTAATGACTTGTAATATAATAGACTAATCAATCGTGAAACTGATCTGGCTTGCTTTCCCAGTGCGGTCATCACCTCTACACTTTGGGAGGTATACAATGGAAGTGTTTAGCAATTACACATCTTTTTTCCCCACCTTGGGTGGTCAACCTGTGAAGGAGACATTCCCTTATATTCCCAGCTCCCCCACCGGACTATTTACAACATCATTTGAGAGTTTTGAAAATTTTGAATGCCTTTGGATTCCCTTGAGACGTGCCTACTGATTGTGAAGGGGATCACCATGTTGGCACACATACAGAGTGTGTTTTACCCACGACCACTTTGTCTGATCTCAAAAGTTAAGCAGATTCGGGTTTGGGCCTTGTCTAGGGTTAGATGATGATATAGGAGGATCAAAAGATTTTCCCCAAGACTGGACAGTCATGAGTGGCAGGGCGTGTGGGAGAGTATGGGCAATTATCTAGGCCATTGGACCCCTCCAGTGCTTTGGAACTTCACCATGGAACAAGTGCAAAATCCAGAAAAATTAGTAAAACACCTAAATGAGGTGTGTTGCCATCCCTGTCATATCAGGGAGGAACAAATCATAGCAACGTGCTGGGGTTTGGCCTGTGCTTACGGAGCCATGTTCAACACTATCCAGCAACTTTCAAAGGGAAAAAGATGTCTCCGGATCTGATGGCAAAGCAAAATATAACTCAGCTACTCCAACTCCCAGCACAGCGTCTACACCAGCCCCAGTGACTAGTACAGCAGCTACTCAAACTCTGATTGCAACAGGCAGTTCACTAATCCAATTCCAAGCACAGTAACTACATCAACCCCAGCAACAAATACAGCAGCTACCCAAACCCTGACAATAGATACTGCAGCCACTCCAACCACAGTGCTAATCACTGCAGCTAAACCAAAGGACCAATTCGTGCCAATATCAGTTGCCACTGTACGCAAGAGAAAAGCAAACAAGAGGCAAGAAAGATTAAAAAGCAATGCACTTACTACATGGGACAGCATCTGGTCAGTAGTTATTACATGAGTCAGAAGAAGAAGGAGAAGAGGTGACTTCTGAACTCCGGACCTCAACCAAGCTATGGAATATGTGAAAAGATTTTACCCGTCAACCAGGAGAGCACATCACCTGTTTGCTCCGATGCTGGGATAATGGGGCCCATGAGCATGAACTAGAAGGTAGGAAAGCTAAGCAGCTGGGATCACTTGCCAGGGAAGGGAGAATTGACAAAGCAATTGAAAGAGAGAAACAGTCCCTCAGCCTTTGGAGGCGGCTCTTGGCAGCTGTGAAAGAAACGTTTCCGTACAAGGGCAATGTTAGGAGTCATTGGCCAAATGGACTACTCTAGAGAAAAGCATCCAGTCTCTGAGGGAATCAGCCATTGTAGAGACGATCTATTGCAGGCCGGATGTCAGGAATGCACCCATAGATCCAGATGAAGTCGAATGTACATGACCCATGTGGCAGAAATTTACACGAAATGCACTGTCATCATATGCCCATTCACTGACAACAGTAACCTGGAATGACGTAGCACCACCATCAGTGGATGAAATGATTTGTCAACTTTGAGAGTTCAAAGGCAATCTCACCCCTTCCATCATTTCATCTGCGGAAAAACTGTCCCAGGAGTTCAAACAATTGAGAGATTATTTCAAATCTGGAAGTTACATTCTTTCAATTATCCTCACCATCCCTCCGGCACTGGGGGTAGTAAGGGGGAGAGTGAGAGAGCAGCTGCTTGGTTCTGGGTTGCTGGCTGGGCTTAAACAATGACACATGAAGTTTATGATCCTTCACATCAAATTTCTTGACAAACATTATACAAATGCTGTTCATCAATAATAAAATTATTTGGGTTTAAAGATCTGAAAGATGAAGATAATATATAGGAGAGTGAAGAAGAGAATTCACAGAAATTATGAGGCTAAGTTCTGCTTGAAAAGGCAGCATGAACAAAGATGAATTACCATGTAAAGGATTTCTAGAAGCATTGAACATTCTGTTGTCCTGCATCAGCAGTCTCAGCGTTAATGTTTATGGATAAACTGAAAAGACACCTTTCTGCAGCAGCCAGAAAGATTACTTTTTTTTTTTGTTTTATTTGGTTTTTGGATACAGAAGTGGCTCTCAGGGGAACCCTTGTTTTATATTCTTTGCCACAGTTAGAAGTCACAGTCATTTTGTGCCTTGGTATCTGAGGTCAATGTTGTATGAACTTCAGAACAGATTTTCAGTTGCACTTGATTTCACTGAGCTCTGATTGAAATCCAGTAACTCCTTGTGGCTCCAGTACACTTTAGGACGTTTTCTGAGCTGTCTGCATGTCATGGGTTCAGCACTAGCAGTCATTTTTCTCCTTCCTGGTAGCTGGTGCAATGCTGTGTTTTTGATTTTGGGCCTGGCAACAGTGCTGATAACACCAGTGTTTTCACTTACTGCTTGGGAATGTTTTGGTCTGACCAAGGACTTTCTGAGCCTCATGCTCTGCCAGGGAGGAGGGGAAGCCGGGAGGAAGCAGAGACAGGACACCTGACCCAAACTGACCAAAGAGGTTATTCCATACCACAGCACATCGTGTCCAGGATGTGAACACGAAGGGCAGAGACCCGGAAGGGTACGGTGGTGGTGGTGGACAGGGGGTGCACGGCATGATCAGGTTTTTGGTACTGGGGGGTTCGTTGCTGGGGGGTGCACTGGCTGGGTCAGGCTTGGTGAGCAGTTGTATTCTTTTTCCTTGTATTTCTCTTGTAGTATTGCTGGTGGTAGCAGTAGTGATTTGTGTTATACCTTAGTTATTAAACTGTCCTTATCTCAACCCGTGTGAGTTGCATTTTTTTTTTTTTCTTCGATTCTCCTCCCCATTCCCCCTGGACTGGGGGAAGAAAAAGAGGGGGAGTGAGTGAGTGACTAAAACTGCGTGGGTGGGGGGCTTAAACCACGACACTTGGTGAGCAGTTGTATTCTCTTTCTTTGTACTTCTCTTATTATTATTATTGGTGGTAGCAGTAGTGATTTGTGTTATACCTTAGTTACTAAACTGTTCTTATCTCAACCTGTGGGAGTTGCATTCTTTTGATTCTCTTCCCCATCCCCCTGGGACTGGGGGAAGAAAGAGAGGTGTGTGAGTGAGTGAGTGAGTGAGTGAGTGAGAAAACTCCATGAGTTTTAGAGGCTTAAACCTCTACAGTTCTTTTTGGCGCCCAATGTGGAGCACGAAGAGTTGACATAACGACAGGATTAATAACCACTCATCACAATACTGATTTATTGGCTCTCAATTCTCTTGAGTTCATAGTTTCAGCCTGCTGTACCTTGCTTACAGACGGTATTTGTTACCTTAGCTTGCAGATATGGGTTTTGGGTTAAGGTTCTTGTTTCATTGTACTTTATTGGAATGGCTTGTAACACGGGCAGGCTTCAGAGCAGGGGAGGGGGGGCAGATGTAGAGGTGGACTTGTACCTGGGCGCCCAGCTTCTCTTCACCATCCTGACCCTTGGCCTCGCCTCTGTCTTCGTGAGCCTGTGGGGAACCGAGGGGGGTGGCCCCAGGAGCCGCTGGTGGCCGAAACTGCCCGGGAGAACGGCCCGGGGGGTCAAGAGGCCAGGAAAGGGGAGGCAGAGGAGCTGAGCCCCCCCGCCGAGCCCAGCCCGGGGGCCGCCGGGCAGAGGGAGTAGAAGCCAAGCCCTGAGGCCGAGCTGAGCCCCGCGGCTACCGAGCTGTTGTGGGGGGAGGCAGACGGCAGCCGAGCCCAGCCCTGCGGCGACCGAGAGCATTCCCCAGCAGCCGCCCACAGAGCTCCGCAAGCCTGAGCCCCAGGAGGATGCAGGAGACCACGCAGCATTTCCCGACAAGGCGGAGGAGGAAGATCTGGACTCAGACAAAGAGCAGCTGGTGGTGAGAGAGCCGGCAAGCACAGCAGCTACACCAGCCCCAGTGACAAGTACAGCAGCCTCATCTGAGAGCTCTGAAGGGTTTGAATGGCCTTTGGGTACCCTTGCGTCCTGCCTGATGATTGTGATGGTGATCACCATGTTGGCATGCATTCAGAGTGTGTTTTACCCACAACCATTTCTTTTGGTCCTGAGAGTTAAGCAGAGTGGGGTGTGGGCCTTGTCTGGGGTTATACTAAAATCCAGGATGACCAAGAGATTTTCCCTGAGGCTGGACAGTCATGAATGGCAGAGTTTGTGGGACAGTGTGGGCCAGTATCTAGTCCAGTGGACCCCTCCAGTGCTTTGGAAGTGTCAGAGATGGAAGACAGCTGTATGGAGTCCCCAGTGACAAGCTGAAGAAACTGCTGAAGGGGAGAGTGAATTATTTTGAGCCTGATGGGCCTATGACACCTCAGGCCATCAGGGCAGAGATGCAGCATACAGATGGACTCATGATCGAGGGGTGGACTTAGCAATGGACACTATTGCCCGGGTTATTCACGAGTGTGAACACTGCACACAGTCTCCCCTGCTCTGAAAGACTGTTACAAAAGATGGAGCCCAATATCATAGACTAAATAGACTCAGCAGCTTTACAGGGATTGGTCCATGCACTAAGGGATGATATCTCTCCCTCTGTGTGTGTGTGTGTGTATGTATACATATATATGTGATGGTATATTGAAAATGTGGGATCTGAGCATGACGTGAATGGTATGGAATAAGGGGTGGATACTGTCCTGGGTTCAGCAGCAGCAGTCATTTTTCTCCTTCTTGGTAGCTGGTGCAGCACTGTGGTTTTGATTTTGGGCCTGGGAACAGCACTGATAACACCAGTGTTTTCACTTACTGCTTGGTAATGTTTTGGTCTGACCAAGGACTTTCTGAGTCTCATGCCCTGCCAGGGAGGAGGGGAAGCCAGGAGGAAGGAGAAACGGGACACCTGACCCAAACTGACCAAAGAGGTTATTCCATACCACAGCACGTCATGTCCAGGATGTGAAAACAGAGAGCAGTGACCCAGAAGGGTGTGGTGGTGCATTGGGGTGTTTGCTGCTGGGGGGTGCACTGGCTGGGTCGGGCTTGGTGAGCAGTTGTATTCTCTTTCTTTGTACTTCTCTTGTCATTAATATTACTGGTGGTAGCATTAGTGATTTGTGTTATACCTTAGTTACTAAACTGTTCTCATCTCAACCTGTGGGAGTTGCATTCTTTTCATTCTTCTCCCCATCCCCCAGGACTGGGGGAAGAAAGAGAGGTGAATGAGTGAGTGAGAAAACTTCGTGAGTTTGAGAGGCTTAAACCACGACACTGCAAAAGACAAAACCTTGTCATTTCCATCTGTAGCTGGCTTGTCACAACTTCTACATTTCATGAGAGAGTCTCATTTGCATTGCTAGACGTGTTTGGAAAGTGACTTCCCATACTGAAAGCAGAACTCCATAATGGACTTAATTAAGGTAGAACTGTTTTCCCTAGGAAGCTTCAAAGCATTTTTCTCTGCCCTGCATGAGACAGGCAGACAGACATTCCATTATACAAAAGAGCATTTTATAGATAGATACTTCACACTTAAAATTTTTAATAAAATACCAAGTAAAATACAACTTTCTAAACTATATTCTGCCTGTCACTTCTCAGTCCGTTATCTCTCAAACATACAAAAAGCTGGGTCTTCTTCTACTACTTCCTTGTAAATGAGTGTTCTTTTTGAAGTTTCTTCTAAAATCATGCTAACAGGGAAGATTTTTACATTTTTCCCCCTTTGCTTCTCCTTCACCCTCTAAAACATAGTATTTGTTTATGGGTTTCTCTTTAGATTTTAGAGGTATTACTTCATCTGAAATTTCAGGCTACCTACATCTCCCTATGAAGCTGAACTTCCTAGCTTGATTGTCACCTTCATCAAACTGTATCCGTGCACCAGAGATGATTCTAACTTCTGTCTAACTCTTTCCACTAGGAAATACATCAAGGACATGACAAACTCATAAGTCTGGAGAAGTGTGGAACTTCCCTGTTATTATCAAGATGAAAGCCCAGCCAAGCTGGAGGCAAAAGAGTTTCACTTGTGAAATGTGGTCTCGTATTTGGAGAACCCTTTCTGTCATCCATAAAAAAGAAGCAGCAAATGCAGATACATGCATGTTAACTTGTAGATAGAAGAAAGAGATGGACAGTTCAGGTTGATGGTGGTGACAAGGGAGGCTTGAGACAAGTATGTGCCATTTTCCTCTGAAGAGATCTCTTCCTGTGTATTTGTGTTATTAAAGGAGATACTCTTGTTTTTCAGGTGCCTTTTCCTGTGGCCACCAGGTTTGCTATTGCACTTCCAAACAAGGTCAACATTCTTCCTGATGTGAACCTGTTATTCTCTTCCTCTCTTTTGGTCAGTCATCATTAACTATCCTCAATGAAGGGCAGAGCTGTCACAGTCGTGATTGAGATGAATGACATAGGTAGTGCTTAATCATTGGAAGCCCAGCTTTCATTAGACTCCTGCAGAGAGTGCTGTTTATCACTCAGTCAGATGCTCTCTTCCTCATCAGGCAGTCCCAACCCTAATATCATGGCACACTGAGAAGAACTGAGCTTCTGTGGTGTTTGAACATGATGTTGTTTTAGACATTAAATAATTCCTGCAGAATACATTTCTTGTTTCCCTGCTTTTGCTTACAGTCACACACAGAGACAATGTGCTGCATACTAAGTGTTGTGGTCAACCCCAGCAAGCAGATAAGTACTGTGTAGCTGCTGCCTCACTCTGCTGCCTCACCCTCCCCTGTTGGTATGGGGATGAGAAGCAGAAGCAAGTAAAACCTGCATGTTGAGATAAGAACAGTTTAATAATTGAAATAAAGTGAAATACAATAAAACCATAACAATCAAAACAATAACAATAGTAATAGGAAGAGAAGAGAGAGCTATTTAACCAAAAAAAGACAACTGATGCTCAATACAATTGCTCACCACCCACTGACTGATGTCCAGCCTGTCCCTTAGCGCCTCCTGGCCAGCTCGCCCTGGCTTATACAGAGCATGATGTGCTATGGTGTGGAATACCCCTTTGGCTAGTTTGGGTCAGCTGTCCTGTCTCTGCTCCCTCCTGGCTTTTTGTCCCCTTCCTCCCTGGCAGAGCATCAGAAACTGAAAAGCTTTTGATCAGGGTAAGTGCTACTTAGCAACAACTAAAACACTGGTGTGTTAACAACATTGTTGTCAGACTAAATCCAAAACACAGCAGTGCACCAGCTACTGGGAAGAAAATTAACTCTAATCCAGCTGAAACCAGGACACCAAGCTACAAGCATTTCAGCCTTGTGGTGTTGAAATTACCCATCCCCACTTTTAGCTTTGCAAGAGCAGACAGATGTTCAAAATAATTGAATGAATACAAGATGGAAGTAACTAAGCTATCCACTCCTAAACTACTGGTCTACAATCGAAGGAAGCAGAGTTCAAATCCCAGCTTCTCAGTTCCTAAGGTGAGACACTCTACATGGCCTATGCTGAGCAAAACAATGCTGTGCACAAGCTTTTGTTCTGTTTCTAAATGAGCTAATGTGGGTCTTAAGTGCAGTGTAGCCTTGCTTGTGTTGTCAATTGTGCTTGAAACAATTAGGAAAGCTGGACTGATTTAGTCTGCATAGAAAGCCATGCTGAAAAGACTGTACTACTTCCAGGCCTGGACTAGCAAGGGCTGTGATATAACAATATAAGTTAGGGATTTAAATACCTGGGCTGATTTGTAGAGATGATGTGCAATCCTATTTCTCATTGACTTGACTGTGGGCATTCGCCTGAAAAGAGAAAACAAAACCAGGCCATTTAGTTTCAGTTTTATTTCTTCATACGTACGTGCCCCAGCAATGATGAAGAGGCACTTGACTGAGACTGTAAGTATTTGAGGTACTTGACTGAGACTGTGAGTATTCAAGGTACTCTCATTAAAACACCTGTATATGGAATCTAGCAATAGAAACCTCATTATTTAGTTATTATTATTTATAGTATAAAATATTTCTCTTCTGCCTTAGTGTTATAGATGTAGTAGACTGTCTGCAAACAGTATCTGAATCTCAAAGACCAAATCTGACCTCCACTTTCATTGATGGAAATCAGATTAGTTCTATTAAAGTTACTGGAGTAATTCTAATTTTATCCTAAGGAAAATGAGATCAGAAAGTGGTTTTCTCCTGCTGAAGTGGAAAGTTAAGAATACTTTAAACAGGCTAATTTAAGGTAACAGTGTCGTGGTTTAAGCCCAGCCGTAACTCAGAATTATGCAGCCGCTCTCACTCCCCCCTACCTCCCCCCCCCCCCCCCCCATGGGATGGTGAGGAGAATTGAAAGAATGTAACTCCCACGGGTTGAGATAAGAACAATTCAGTAACTATGGTATAACACAAAACTAGTACTGCTACCGCCAATAATGATAATAATAATAATGATAAAGGAAATAACAAGGGATGCAACCGATCACCACTTGCCGACTGATATCCAGCCCAACTGAGCAGTGATCTATCCCTTCCAGGTAACTGCCTCCAGTTTATATAGTGGGCATGATGTGCTGTGGTATGCAATACCTCTTTGATTAGTTTGGGTCAGGTGTCCTGTCACCTCTTCCTCCCTGCTTCCCATCCTCCCTGATAGAGCATGAGACTCAGAAAGTCCTTGGTCAGAGTAAACATTACTGAGCAGCAACTAAAAACATCAGTGTTATCAGCGTTGTAGCATTCCAGCAAGACTGGGTTTTGCTTAGACAGAGCACAGGTGCTGAAGTATTTAAGTGCTGGGAAAACAAAATGAAAAATAGTGTAAAGGGGAAGTAGTACAAGTCTTAGTTTTTTGTTTGTGAACCTCAAAGCTGCTTGAAGTTTGGCCTGAATTTTGAGTAAATCTTCACGTTTTGTGGTTTTTTTTTTTTTATTAATTCAGACCAGTTAATCTAGTCTTAACAGCACATTCAATATTTACATATAAAAGACAAGACTTCTGAGGCATGCCCTCCCAACATTTACTCTGTATTTTTGTTGCCAGAAGGGTTGGAATAGTTATAGTTTCTTTCTTTTTCTTTATATTTCTTCTCTTTCTCCCTCCAGATATAAACAATTGGTACATCCTCTCTTTTTATTTGTTATTCTTGGCCTGGCAGTGTACTGGATATAGACTAAAACAGTAGGGTAAAATCCAGACAGGTATTTTGTTTCCTGAAAGTATGTGAGCAGTTAACTGTAAGGTTTAGGAAGGCTGCTATGATACAGTCCTGCAGTAGGGGCTCAAACTACTCAGTATTGTGTGGAGGCTATAGATACTGGTTTCATTTGGGCTGGAAAATTATTGCTGCTACCTGCAATCAATAGGCCAAAATGAGGTGTACATCAAATGGCAAGGCTGTGGGTACCCGGAGTAAGACCCTGTGAGCAGGTCATAACTGAGCCCTGTGAGCTGGGACTGTTCATTTCCTGGTCACATGTGGGACCCTCATCTCTCTCTTCACTCTGACAACAAGGCAACTAATACCTGCCTCAGGGCAACATGGTGTCGGCAATATAACTGCTGCACTTCTGGCAAGGTCTTTGTCTAGGAGAGATCAAATGTAGACTTGTGCACAAGGATACCCAGAAGCATGAAGATTCTGTGTGAGCAGAAGACAAGGAGCCAGGAATGGCCCCTTGCACAGAGCACAAGCCAAGACAGAGCAAGGCTTTGCCTTTGATGGGGAACACCCCTTGTTCATTGTATGAGCATCCTGAAGGCTGCTCTGACATGCATGTTGTTTCAAGCCTGTGCTCTGCTTTAATAACCAACTTTATCTAGGCACCATGCTGGGAACTTTTTTGAAGTAGAACCAGGAAAAGCCTGTGCATGTGTGCCAGTGTCTGATCCTGCTAACATGGGAGCAGTTGCTGCATTGCTGAGGTGACAAAACCTGCTTTCAGCAGCCAAACGGTTTGGGCTGGCTGAGTCTCTGTAGGGACTGGAGTCCCGGCAAGCAGGCTCAGGGATATTTTGCTGTAATTCAGGCACACAACAGACATTTCCATTGAAAGATCCCAATTTAACAAGGGCACTACTTGCTACGGCTGCACTGGGAAATGTCAGGAAAGATGAGTTTTGGCTAATGTGCTCAGTGACACTTGTTAAAGTGCAATGCAGGCTAAGGGTAGGCACAGTAGTAGCTGTGATGATGTATCATGTATCCATGATTGCTTTTGCTAGTCTGGGAAAGGTATATACTTACTTATGCCAAGATAACTAATGGCTGAGCTTGCATTTCCTTTGCTGCTGGTCTCACTAAGATTGGACTAGGTTTTACGCCTACTGCTGTCTTCAGATTTAAGTATGAAAAAGCAGATGACACAAGTTTGAATCTCAATGGTAAGCAGAGCTCCCATATGAAGCACAAGTATTTCACAGTGTTATAATTTGAGCACACTAAGGGAGCTATGTGATCAAACTATTTTTATTATTATCATTAATTTGTTAGTTTTAGGAGAAAAAAAATATAAAATGTACTCTTTAATGTTTTAACTGCCTTCAGATATCTTGCTGTAGGTACATAGAAATGGTGAAATGTACAGAGATCTAGCTGGGAGGGAGCTGGAAGCCATCTCAAGAGGTCATCTTAACCCATCTTTTTACTCGAAAGCAGAATCAGCTGTACCCAAAGCATTCCTGTCAGGCATTTGTTTTATCTGGTTTTCAGGAACTTCAGTAAAAATACAGAAATGCTTCCTATGAGAAACTTTTCCTGTCCTTCATTATCCTTACTGTTATAAACTTTCATTTTCTTCCTAAGGCACTACCTCCAGTCCTAACCATCATGCGCACAGACGGATTAATCCTTTATTCCTTGCAGGATGTTTTGCATTCCACATTGTTTCCCTGACATCTTTTCTCTTAACTGAATAATTCCATTTTCTTTAATTTTTCCTTCTGCATGTTTTTTCCCCTTGTTGGGTCACACTTTTTGCATCTCTGGCTTTCTGATGTTCGTAAATCTTCTCAGTCCAAATGTGCCATACTTCTTGACATCTAGTGCCTGAAACCAAATTCAGTATCTCAGCTAAGACCTTATGGTTGGAAGGGTTGTTTTCAGTGTTACAGATGGTATACTTGTTCACACACTTAAGGGTGACATTAGAGTTTGGGGACTTTTTTTGACTTTCATAATATGCCACCATTGATTGAAATTCGCTTTATGACCCACTTGTGGTCTTAAGAATGTTTCTCACAGAGTTAATAGCTGGCCAGTTGTTCTCTGTCCTGTCTGAAATAGAGTATTCCTGCCTGGCTGAAGTACTGCACTTGAGTTTATTGCATGATACCTTTTTAATTCCAGACTGATTTCCCTTTTTTTGCAAAGATCATTTTGTATTCTGGCAATGTTTTCTGGAGTGCTGCAGCCCCCTTCAGCTTTATTTCACCTGCAAATCTAGTAAGTGCACTATATTCCATCCCTGAGTCTGTGAATGGAATAATACCAGGCAGTGGAATAGTACCAGATGCTTTGAAACCACACTTGAGGCTTCCTGCTGTATGACAGGGAACTACTGATCAGAATTTGCTGGGACAGATCTGTAACAGCACATGAAGATTTCTTAATAGTAAGAGAAAGTGGTAAACATACTTAAACAAAACCTGAAATATCTCTTATTTCCCCAACTGAACCTGGACAAAAACTGGTGTTAAAAAGTCACTGATTAGCCTCAGACTAAGCTCATTCAAACATTTCCTGAAGTGAAAGTGAACCTCAACTGTTCTGGGCTGCTGTGTGGATCTCAGACTGGACTCAAATTGAAAGGTCTCAGTTGCACATGGATCCAAACTGAATCTTAAATTAAGAGCATTAATTTTATTTTCTTCATACAATAGCATAATATGGACTGCATTTCTGTAGCTTGCCCATGAAAATGTAAGGAGACACTGACAAAAGCCCACTGTAAACCAAGGGAAGCTACAGGACATAGAGGTGAGGAGATGGTAGCACGTGGTGCAGCCAAAGTCTTGGACAAACCCAAGCTCCCCAGTCACCTTCTTACCTAAATGCAGAGACCAGGATGCAATTCACTTTGTCTTTTGTCCCAGTTTTAGCCCCAGCTGCTCCTGCTTCCACATCTACAAAAAGGGGGGAAGGAGAGATTTTTCTCTCAGGCATGTTTTGATGCTTCAATGATCTCACAGTCTGCAGTTCGCATGTGCCCAGATTTTATGTCAGAGTATCCTGCTTTATCTGTCACCACCAAAGCAAAACTGAATTGGAAGAACAAGAGCATTTTTTTGCATCCAGCGTATTTAAGTTCTTCCTAAAAGCAAGAATACAGATGTAAGGGAGATAATTCTGCTGGCATTACACTATTTTAAATCATGGATCAACTTTGACGTTGGGGAAGTAAAGCTGAGAGTGAAAATTGTCCCTTCTTCAGTAGCAGAGAATATGTCAACAAGCTTTTCAAGTATCAATTTTACATGCATGGATAAAGCTCAAAGTGATGGTCTTCAAGCTGGTGAAGTACATAGGGCATGTTTCCAGTCTATGCTACTGAAGACAAAACACACACCTGAGCCTTCCAAACTTTCTCTATGGGGCCTGACAGCCATTGGCTTCTTGAATGTTATCATGGGAAGGGACTGTGTAGCAGAATATGCCTCCACCACCTGCTAGTTCCTATTGCTTTGATGAAGTAGAGAAGGCAACAGTCTTGGGGGATCACTTAAAGGAGTTAGACAAGTTTCAGCGTCAAGTTTGCAACTGAAATGGGAATTATTAATGCAGTATTGGAACCGCTGTTTTTTTCTCTTTCACAATTTTAGGAACTATTTTAATTATTGCCACAACAGGCAGGTTGTTTATGATTCATTTCCTAAGCTTTTTTCTGATTAAACTTATTGTTGATCCTTCATTTTCTTTCCCCTTCTCTAAGGTTCAGACAGAGCTAACTTTTCCCATAGAAGATTAGCAAACTGGTCCATAAAAATTGAAAGTGACCCTCAATGCTAATCCGTCTGTTAAAACGGACCAAGTCTGGAACTGCTAGGCAGTTTCAGGGTGTTTAAAGGTTTCAAGACATTTAAATGGTGGGAGTTCAGCAATGTAGAAGACATTTTTGCCAACACAGCATTGGCAGTCTTAGTGGATGGGATTCAGCTGGAGAACAGTCTTAGAAAAAGTCAGGTAAATCTAAGCTCTAAAAATCTTCAGGAGCTCAAGAAGCCTTCTGCTTCAAAAATTGTTGCCATCATGAGAATGGCACATGCCAGAATAAAGACTCTTTCCATGCCTAAACATAGTGAAAGAAGTAAAAATAACCATAAAGACCAACCCCTAGGCAGATTTCTCCACTGATGGAGACATGCTGGAGGCTCGTAGGAGTTTTCAAGGGACTTGAAATGCTTGTTCTATTTTACCTGGAAGGTGCTCAAGCACTGGAAAGGGTCAAGTTGGACGCAAAAAAGGTTTTTTGCATGAGGGTGCAAAATCAGCCAGTGAATATCTTTACATTGGCTAAATCACAGTTAGCTTCATAAGAATCCATGGCCTCTACTCTCTCCCTTGCATGGCCTGAATGGTCTCTGCTAGGAAAAAAAAAAAAAATCTCTTACAGGGACTCACTCTGTGTAACATCTCAGATCTGTAGCAAAGCACAGAAGGGCAGAGAGACAGGAAGGCTTCTCTTCACTTACAGGCATAGCACACAAAATGACCAGACCTCACCCCTTATCAGTACCTTTAGCTGCATACCCCTCAGTAAGTAATGCTAATTTATACAGGGCTTCCTAATGAAATCAGCATCCATGCAATGATTTATGCCTTACAAATGCTGCTAAAGGCTATTTGAGCATCCTTTCCAAAGTTCAGTGCACAAAGTCATAGTTGAAAGAAAAAGGCACAGGAGTAATTTGCGCTGTCCGATAAGGTTCATGGTGATCCTCCTTTCAGGAGGGTTTTAATGTGTTATTTGGTGATATGCCTTAAGTTACGTTTAAGGAGAGGTGCTATTTCTGTGATGCAGGCAAAGAATTCCAGCCTCTTTGCATGTTGCACTTTCAGCTGCAATTAAGTGGTGCCTGTTTTTCAACTGAGTTAGGTTAAAACAAATAGCTCTTTCCAAACAGAAAGTAAATATACCACAGCAATGACAATAAAAATCAGCTGCTCTTTCTGCTGGGTGAGGCTGCTGCTGGAGGAAGCTTTGTCACTGAGCAACCAGCCCTCAGAAGAAGCTTCAGTGCCTGGGCTGGGAGCTACACCCAAACCCAAGCAGGAGCATATGTAGATTATGTTTTGATTCTGACCCATGGTAGAAGGCATGTTTTTGTATGAGGGATCACAGTTGAAGTTCAGAAAAAATTATTTGGGAGCACTCCCCCCCCAACCTTCTTGCCCAGAAAATGTGATGCCAGTATCACTCCTTTCATTTGCGTGGCCTTTTCTCTGAATATAGCCTATTATTTGAAAGGCAACGTCCCCTCCCCCATTCTTGGGAAATGTTTTTTTTTAGAGAAACTGAGTGATTAAAGACCCACTTTAAAATAGAGGGGCTTACCCACAGACTTTTCACAACAGTTGCAAGAAGATTATTCACAGTAGGTTGAGACTATCCTATTGGAGGCTTATTAATACTGGCACCTGTATAGCCTTTGTATTACCTGGTTGTACTGTAGGATAGGGACAATGCATAAAAACATGCATGTCCTTTGGAAGATTAAGTTAAAAGCAGAATGTGAAGAGGGTGACAGAGATTCAAATGGG
Source organism: Myiopsitta monachus (assembly GCA_017639245.1). Classification (NCBI taxonomy): domain Eukaryota; kingdom Metazoa; phylum Chordata; class Aves; order Psittaciformes; family Psittacidae; genus Myiopsitta; species Myiopsitta monachus. The sequence goes on along the minus strand of CM029925.1, from coordinate 48,442,126 downwards.
ACTTCTAAAAAAAAAAGATATATGTGATGTAATTATCAAATATCTGTTAAGAAAAAAAAATAAATAAAATACCCCTCTTGTCTATAACAGAGTGGTCACTACACAGGCTGAGCCATTCTTGGATGGCTCCCTCATTCTCAACACCTCATTTGCGATCAAGAGAGTGATTATTAGCTACACATATTTGAATTTCAAGGCAGTTTTCATTTAAAACAAGAACTGTCCAGATAAAAATAACAATCAGTGGAAGAGATGATTGTGAAAGACATATGTAGCCTATGTTCTTACAATATCAGTTGGGTCTTTACCCGACAATTACATCTTTGTAAATCCCCAACAACGGCTGTTGCAACAAATTCCATTTCTTTTTCGACACTGCTAATGATTATTCTGCTGAGCAAATACATTGGACATGTTTTTTCTCTGTAACTAGTGCTGTGGGTTTTTTTTATTTCATTCTAATTGGGAGTGTCAAATATCTTTTTGTCTTTAAGAGATTCACTTCAGGGGGCATTACCACACGATGGGTTTGTGTGAGTACCGGCACTTTAGAAGACAAAAGAGTTTTTTTAAAAGCTCTTTTAGACTGCTTCATCTCCTCCCTGCATGTTCATGCATAGCTCTACTTCCTGCTAAGACAGACTGCATGTGCTTGTGCAGGATCAGAGTGTGAAGGACCATTTTCCTATCCAAGCACACCTCTCTATAAGACTTGCAAACTGTAGTGTCCTTGCTGCACCGTGTCTGATGAAATTCTGGACCTGTGCTCCAACTCCTGAAACTCAATGGGTTTGTGGTAAATGTAGATCATTAAGTTGCTGAAATGTTAATTGTTAATTGCTAATTGAGCAAGGCCCATACGTGAAGCTTGGGTAATCATAAGCTACAGATGTTCCTTTGTCTTTAAGAAACTGCAGAAACCCCCTTATCTATGTTCCTTTGTCTTTGAGACAAACTGTAGAAGCCCCCTTATCTAAGAGACTGTAAATTCCCAAGGACAACTAAGAGGGGGCAGAAGAACCAGTAAGGGACATGTGCAGAGAAAGAAAGTAAAAAGTTCAACCTTAAAAGTCTGTATAAAGGTCACTGAGGAAGACTCTTACTTCATCCTGAGACCCTCACCCAAGACCACCAGGCGACAATGTGCAAGTGGAAAAGACTTGTGAAACTAATTATCATACGAAGCGGGAGTAAATTTACATATTACAACATCTTAGTGAATATGCATGTATAAGCTCTATAAAAGGAGTGACTGTATCATCCTCAGTGTGCGTGCTGGCGGAGCGGAGACTCCCCGTGCACCTAGCTCTGTTTGCTTATTGCCTTTCCTATATGACATTACAATAAATATCCATTTGATTTGGAATTGATCTCTGAACATTTATAGCAGGTTGCAGGGCAGTTGGGCAGTTCTGCAAAGGAAAGCCCTCAAGGTCTTGCAGTCTTCACCACTTCACACACACTTGCTGCATAAGGCCTGGTAAGGGTATTTAAAGATCGCTTGTAGTGCCAGTTGGTGCAGCAGGCATTTGAGAGTTTCCCTTTCCTCTGGTCTTCCTCAAAATTGTTTAGATCAGCTAAAAAGGTATGCAAAATATTGCAGGAGAACAATTTTTGTCTTTTTACATGGGGACCAGCAGGATCTAATGTTCATGTCCGGAAAATGAAGAGACAAATCCTAGACAAAGTGATTAGCTCAAGTTCTCACAATGCAGAGCACAAGAATATTAGAAAAGGAAAAGGCAGGCAACCTGTGGAAGGGATGAAACACCTGAGTGTCCTTTTGCAAACACTAACAGTTAAGCATAAGGACTGGGTATTTTGACAGTATTTGGGTTAAAAAAACCTAGAAGAGAAGAGATAAAAGCTGCTGCCAGATGATTGTTCTACCCATTAATGATTTCTCACTGTCAGCCATAAATAGATGCTGTAATAAATAGTGCTTTGAATTTATGAATCAGTTAGTGCTGAATCTTTTCTTTCAGGAAAAGTCCAGCTGACTCCAGTTACTTTCAGAATTTGGTATTTGGTAATGAGAAGCCTAGTGTGTGGAGCTTTCTCTCCCCTGTACAGGAGACTTTGGTGGGAAGCAGGGATACCCTGCAGGACCTTGCAGGAGGAGTCCCTCAGTCATTCCCTCACCATCCAGGAAAAGTATCCCTGTGTCATAGGGAAGCTTAAATTATGTTGTTGCCATGGTAGGAAATAGATGTTTAGCTTTTTAAACTTACATACAGGCACTCTGTGAGGAGTTTCTTTCACATCCTAAGGAGCTGGGCGCCTGCTTGCTTCTGGCCAGGCATTTTAAGGCAACTAGAGACCTTTGTAGATGTAGCCCATAGCTCCTAAACATTGAGATTTTTTGTTTTGCTTTTTTTTTTCAGAGAGTTGTTGGCTGTCCTTGCCTCGGGTATGTTTAATTCAATGTGAAAGCACTGGAAATCCTCAAGTGAGAGACATGTCCATAACAATTCCAGGATCTAACTCTTTCTCTCAGAATCTAACCTTTCTAACTTTCTAGAAGACTGCTCCAACCACTTGAGTATGCTTTACAGGACTAAGAGGGAACAGGAGGTGGTTAGGATTTACTTAGCCTCTGCTGTTAACATTTGACAAAACTGCTTCCTGTTGGGAGAAGGTTTAAACATACAGATATACAAACTGCAGATCATGCTGGTGTGCATATTTTGCAAGGACAAAATTTCTGCGTTAGGGTTGGTTTGTTTTGTGTTTGATTTTTTGTTTGGTATTATTTTTTGGGGGGATGAGGAGGCAGAAGATGAAAGAAGGAGCTTTTTGCATGCTTCTTCTTGCTGGTTTTGGTGACTTGCAAATGATTCATTTATAGGAGGGCCCATAAAACCCCTGTGGCAAAAGTACAATGGACTTTGAATTTGTTATGAAACCAGGGATTGCAGGGCACACATTGGGTGAAATGCTCATATCAGTGCACTAAATGAATTATTTGGATCTCAGCTTTCAGGATACTTTCTGCTTCATCCAACCTGTTAAAAACCACTCCTTTATCCAAAGAAACTTGAACAAACAAAGTCTGTAACAATCCTGCCAAAATCTTCCTGCATGAGATTCTGCCAGTCTTCCCTGCTTCTTTTTATTTTGACAGCAACAGAAAAAAATCAAAGCAGAAGAATGTCATAATCATATTATGCCTGAACTTCCATGGCCCCTGCCTGAATGAAATTTGCACAGAGAAGCTGTATCAGCACTGGGAAAAAATGATGTAACTGCAGTTCATCTTTACCAAGCTTATTATGATTCTGTTAATAGCAACATTAGTGTTTCAGATACTCATTGTAAAGGCATAAAGGACAACTGCTCTTGCCCCAGTCTCTCTCTCCCATCCTAACTGGAAGGATTAGATTTTCAGCTGGTGTAAACTACTGTAAGATCACTGTTATCAATTATATTTCTTTTAATATTTTTTACTCCATCTAAGGAGCTGATTGGCACACAGGCACTGAATGAAGGAAAAGAGACAGAATGTGTCTCATAGTATACTAGAATATTCAGAAGCTGCTGATTTCAGCAATCTGGCCTATAAAAAGAGTTAACAGAAGAAAATAACACAAGACATTGCTTAAATTTACAGTCACACAAACTACAGAATTCTACCCATTTTCAGACTCCAAACATATTTATAAATGCAAACCTACTCTGCAAAGTCAGTTGAATTTACTAAAAATGTCCTGTGTAACTCAGCTTGGCTCCAGGACCTAACTCTTGCAAAATGTGTGATAATTATTAAGCCTGATGTGTTAGCAGCTTTAAGCACACAGTGTTCAATAAGGTTGTTGCTGAGATTTATATTCTTTTTTATACAGCTGCAGTGTTTGGAATCTTGGCAATAGGAAGGACTTTCTTCAGCTGTTATTTTGCTGTCATCATAGTAGAGATTAAAAAAATTTAATTAGAATAATGAGTATATTAATAGTAAAGACATTCAAACAGTCAGGCTCTCAAAAAAAATAAAAATAAAAATAAAAATTCAAGGAATATCCTTGTACTTCTTAAGTCTCTATCAGGTGTCCTTCTGGGTCACAATCTATCCTGTCCCAGATGTTCCTTCCTATAGGGATCAGTTGTAAATACTTAGGATAAATGTAAAAACGAAGAATAGAGAGGGCAGTTTTTCCTCAGTGCCCTAAAACTCCTTCTTTAGAATTGACAAATGCTAGATGTTGCATCACTTCTATCACATTTAACACAACACCAACAAACCTATACCCAGGAACTTTGTAGGCCAGTTTTCAATATGTTTAAACTCATATTCACCTCTACATTTTGCAATAATGAGTTTTGTAATTTTTTTTGCATGTTGTTCAAAAGAGGTTTTATTCGTTTGTTCTTTCTAATAAAGACACTAGGGTACCTCCAGTTCTTGTATTCACTCAAAATAGCTTGTAACTACTGCTTGTCTGCTAGTTAAGACTGTGTAGACCTCTTTGGTGACTTCCTTCGGTCTTGCCTTTTCCAAAACAAAGAGATACTGGCTGTACTCACATGGAATTTATTAAGTTTTTCTAATTACACCTACCATGACTTTAAAATCACACTGTAGTTTTTCCAAATAGATTGGATTGGATGGTGTTCAAGATGTGAGTATGCCAAAGATTTACAAAGCAGTGCAAAGATATTTTTATTATGCTCCCCGTACAATTCTTGATAAATTCAAACATTGGATCATTGCAGAACATTGTGCTAGTGTTTTCAGAGAAGCATTCAAATATTTGCTGAATGATAATAGCTAATTTAGAAACCATCATCATTTATGCCTGCTTATATGGGAAGTTTCCCTTGTGTATTACTCTGCAATTCATCAACATATCAATTTCTTCTGTTATTCTACTGCCTAAGCAAATAATTTCATAAAAATTAGATTAATTGTAAATTGGAGTAGTAAACCATGAAGAGTTAGACTTCTCTAAGTCAAAATATTTCCATCCAAAATTAAATATTACCTTTTCTATGAGATGATATTAAGCTGACTCTTCGATTCACCATGAAGTTTCTTGACAGTTGGAGTGTAAGGTCATTCGTTCCTCTTTTCTTTCTCCAAGACACTGCTCCAGAGCTGGACAAGGATATCAAGCAAGTTGTATCTTAGGGAGTTTAAAAAGATCTTCAGGTGAATTGTGTTGGGTATGCTCAAATTGCAATTCATTCAGAAAGCAAATTTCATATTTACAATTGTGAGTTGTAGTCTTAGGAATACACTTGTGTTTGTTGAAATAAAAAATCCTATGATTTATATTAATCAAAGTTAAAGGACAGTCTAAATTCTGACTCTTTAATGTTCTTGAGGAGTTACGTAGCAGCAGCTCCAGACTAGGACTCTAAAGTCTTATTCTGGTACTGAACTCAACAAGGTGTCAGCAACTCACTCAACAACGTGTCAGCAACTCACTCAACAAGGTGTCAGCAACTCACTCAATAGGTATGAAGTTAAATAGCTGCAGAATTGACTTTCAATTCACCAACTGTATTCACCAATTGCACCAAGCAACAATAAATTTGAGGAAAAGGCTTCCCAGTGCTCAGGCAGGAAAAAACGAGCAAAATAAAGCAGAAATATTTTTTCCAGGAACTGACTTATTCAAATGTAATAAAATTATTCAATTAATATTCTATTCTGAATATAGTTAGGTTGATTAATTTTATACAATTATATTATTCCACATATTTCAATGAAAAGTCTACAATACGTAAGATTAAGGAGTATTTTCATAACTTCATCTTCAAATGAGCCTTGAAGCAAGGATGAAGAGTGAATACTATTAAATATTTTCAAGATAGAACTGTTCTCATTTCAAGACAGGTAAAAAATTTAACTGAAAAACCCCAAAAGATAAGGAAAAATGCTACTTTCCTGCTTTGGCTAGTTGTTAATGGCGTCACAAATGATGTCCTAATGATTCTGGCAATTTAAATGACAATTAAATATACAGCTTTAGGAATTATTTCATAGCAGGCAACTATTCTCTCTATAGGGAGACAATATGAGGATGGAAAAAAACACTTAAGATAAAGTTTTCCATTAAAAGTACCATTGTACCTCATTTACTGTACTAGTTCAATGTTGACACTAACAGTCTGATAGACTTTTACTATATTAGTATGCTGGCTTTCCCATTCATGACTGGGTAACCAACACACAGTCTGTATTCAGAACACCTGTAACTCTACTATGTGAGGGGGAAGAAGGGAAGCAAATAAAAATATGAGGAAAAGGAAGAGTTGCAGTTGTTTAGGTTTTTATTCATGTGACTTAGAAGCAAAATAACTGAGCAGTTGTGTGAGTACTCTCATTTTTGTAAAGTTGTCTGCTGCTACCTTCTGCACTGCAGCAGCTTTGATTTCACCCTCACACTTTCAGACCCCTGGGAAATTAGTAATGTGAATTGTGATGGAGCCACATTTCTGCACCAGTCAGAATACCTCAAGCTCATTTTCTCTGTTTGGAAGGACACTCCAAGTCTAAGGAGTCTGGTCTCTGAAGGACAGAGAAGGGGCAGGATACAGGCTGGGGTTTTCATCAGACCATGTCCCTCAAGTCAACTGTTATACAAAACAGGATTAGACTCCCTGTCTCTCTGCAAATCAACCTGCTGGGAGGAATTTCCCATTTTATTTTAATTAACATGAGATGAGGTTTAACAGTGTCCTACTGCATGTCTGCAAAAACACACTTGCATATTCGCTAACCAAGCATTTGCCAAGGTTACCATACATAATATGTGTTACAGGGAAAAAAAAAAAAAAAAAAAAAAGAAAGAAAGATAATCTTGGAGCAACAGGTTAGTGTTTCTGCTTGAAATCCACCCACTTCTCTCGGGTTTGCTGTATCACATACAAAAAGTACTTTTACACTGATTGCCACATACTCTGTCTGTCAGATAACCACAAAACTTTCTCTGGGTTGTTTCATGCTCCTCCTGCTGGTTAATGAATGAATGGCATTTGAAGTGGCTGCCTAAAGTGCGGTAGATGCCGGTCAGCCCCGTAGATCAGAAGCAGAGCGAGAATGTACATACGGACAGACTGATTTTTTATTTTCTTGCCTTGCCAACTTACATAGTAGAATGGGCTGGGCATCCCTGACTCCTGCTATTGCAGCTTCTCCCCAGCATAATGTTTGCTAATGTGGGACTGGGCTCTGAGTTGTCTTCAATACCACTTTATGGCTGGAGCATATGCCTCTGGCCCAGCATAATCCCACCTTTGGGAAGCGGGAAAATGGCATTTGGGACCATCTGTTCTAGACTTGAGTGAAGATTCTGGATACTAAGCAGCCCAAAAGCTTGATACTATTGGTGTATAGTTTCTGAAATAACCTCTCCAGGGACGAAAAAGGCTATTCTGCAGCCATGCCTGATGGAGCTGAGGCTAGCCAAAATCTAACTTCACACACACACTTTAACAATGCAAAGGAGACAAGACATAATGTTAGAATTTAATCTTACACTTTTAAGAGGTGTCTATACCTGCACCATGCAATACAAAAAAATGTATGTCCTACACCCAGACTGTCTCAACCTTTTACCTTTAAATTTGCCCTCAGTGTTGGCCACTTAGCCTAGATCCAGCAGTTTTCTCTTGTTTGTTGTTTTTGTGGGGTTTTTTTTCACTAGGAAGTAGAAAATAGATCTGATTGTGAGCATATGATATTCATGTTTGTGTGCAGTAACTATGTGCTGGACAGACCTGCATGCTATATCAACATGGGAGCCTTGAAAACATGCCATTCCCCATGCACAAGATATCTTGTCTGGCCTTAAAGTATTGTAATGCTTTCAACTGTACCGCATGAACCATGGTGATATTTTACCAGATTTGCATCCAAACATGAAAGCAACAACTCCATTTGTTGTTTATTTAATAATTATTTTTTTCCCTTGTCAGATTTAATAATTCCTTTACTGCAGAACTTCAAACAAAATAGCTCAAGATAACTCAAAAACTAATGGGAAAATCTGATAGTTTATTCATATTCGTATGTGTACAAATGTAGAATAGAAAAAATAAGTATAAAACATGGCTCTAATGAAATGCAATTTTTCAATTCCAAACTCCAGCTGTCATGAAATGTAGCATGTAAAGATGCAGATGGTTCTGTTCATCACCCTGGCTCAGGTGATATGCAGAGATGTGGGTAATAAAAATGGTTATGCAATATCAGATCTATCAGATGGGTGGAAAACATGCATATGTGAGCAAAACACCTGTAGTGATCGAAATGGGTAAAGAGGTTGGTACCAAAGAGCTGGATCTTAACTCCAGCTAGGACATTGTGGGGACCAGCAATTCCCAGAGGTATGAAGGCCAGGAGATTTGGGGACCTCTCCTGGATAGCAGGGCAGGACCCCACTACCCCAGCCAAGGACACTGGACACTTGCCTGGGGATGCCAAGGACACTGGGTCAAGGACACTGGGCACTTGCCTGGGGATGGGGACTGGCCCAACACAGGCTGGGGGTCAGGATAAGGCCCACTGAGGGGAAGTGGCATCAAACACAGCTCTGGTATGTGCAAATACAAACTATTAAGAATATTACCATGCTAATATGTACAGATTGAATAATGGTGTATTTATGAGAGATGCTGCACAGCCTTCATCTTTCACTGTCTTCAGAAGGTGGTGGTTGTAGGCAGTAGCCTATAAAGAGGTACTTGGTATCCGAGAGGTCCTAGTTACTGTAACTACACAGAAGGTTTAACTGCTGGAAGATACTGTGTCATGGGTTCAGCAGTAGCAGTCATTTTTCTCCTTCTTAGTAGCAGGTGCAGCGCTGTGTTTTTGATTTTTGGGCCTTGGAGCAGTGCTGATAACACCAGTGTTTTCACTTACTGCTTGGTAATGTTTTGGTCTGACCAAGGACTATCTGAGTCTCATGCTATGCCAGGGAGGAGGGGAAGCCGGGAGGAAGCAGAGACAGGACACCTGACCCAAACTGACCAAAGAGGTTATTCCATACCACAACACGTCATGTCCAGGATGTGAAAACAGAGAGCAGAGACCCGGAAGGCTGTGGCGGTGGACTGGGGGGTGAACGGTGTAGTCAGGTTTTTGGTACATTGGGGGGTTCGCTGCTGGGGGGTGCACTGGCTGGGTCGGGTTTGGTGAGCAGTTGTATTCTCTTTCTTTGTACTTCTCTTGCATTATTACTGGTGGTAGCAGTAGTGATTTGTGTTATACCTTAGTTACTAAACTGTTCTTATCTCAGCCTGTGGGAGTTGCATTCTTTTGATTCTCCTCCCCATCTCCCCGGGACTGGGGGAAGAAAGAGAGTGGAGTGAGTGAGTGAGCGACTTCGTGAGTTATTAGCCTGGGTGAGGCTTAAACCACGACATACTGTGCCATTAAAAAGCATATTTAAGCCAATGTTCTGCTGTGAAAATAGGCTGTGCTGGATGTGGAAGCATTCAGTTGGAGGCAGTTAGTGGTGGGATTCTCTTGGAAGTGATCTTGTGACCACTCATTAACTAGTTTTGTAAAACTCTTGTATACTAATAAAATGTGCAGATAATACATGGCTGAACAGCATCAGCAGCAGGGGAAAGGACTGGAATTTCACACAAAGGAAAAAAAAAGAGATTAGTAACAGGTCTGAAAAAACTGACATGCACAAATAATGCAAAGTACTAGGGGAAAATAGGAAATCTTATCAACTCAGGGCCATCCTTTGGAAATGAGAAATATATTTGTATATAGATAGCAAATTTTAAGATTTCTGTCAATAATAAGTGTGATATTGCTCGAAAAAGCAAATACCAGCCTCTACTGCAGGAGGTAAGGTGTTTACAATGGGGAGAGAGGATTGCTAACACCATTTTTCCAGGCAGCTAGCAGGTTATAGCCAGATGCCTGTGTACAAGCACAGTCAATCAGGTAAAGGGAGGAGACATGGTAGTGGGAATAGCTGGGGAAGAGAATGATTGGAGAAATCAACAATGTAACTTGCAAGAGGAGATTAGAAAGGAGAATATTTTCTAGCTTGGCAAAATGAAGGCTGAAAGACAACGTGCTTGTTCTCAAGAAACACATCAGTGGTTGAACACCAGATAGTAAGGTGTGGGACTTTTTAGGAAATGATAGATGGCATTTTTTTTTCCATGCTTATATTTTTCTTGTGAGTGTATAAACAATACACTTGCTCATGCTACACATAAAAATAAGTAATTTTCCTTGGAGGCTGAAGGTCCAAGTTAAGCCACGCTTAAAGATTGAACAACACAAGATGCCTTTGCTAGGAAATCAGCTGTAGGTAATAATGAGATCTAACTTGCTTTTTGGCTCTGCTAATATGCCAGGAATAAGATCTGTTTTCAGAGCTGTCAGAGATGGCTCATAGACTGCCAAAGTGAGAAGTAGGTTATGGTCTGCCCCATAGGTACTTAAACAGAAATGAGTTTCAGTGCCTTTCTCCTAATGTGTGAAGTGCAAGCAGTACAGACTCTATATAGCACATGGACGTGCTTTGGCAACCCTTAGCACTGGCGATGGGATAATTGGGGCATGAAACTTCCTCTGGGAGAAAACTCCTCAGTTTCTTATGCGGCTTTCCTCCCTACAGTTTTATGTATTTGTATGCTCGCATACTCTCCCAGCCTTTCTGGAACTACAAAGCTGATCTTAGTGAGGACATTTCTAATTCTAATTCTGTACCCAGGCAAATTTCATGTGCCCTTCAGATAGCCCTATTTAGCTCCTTCTGATATCCATTTATCTGAAGCCAGAAATGGTAGAATAGTAAAATCTATCTATTTGTAGAAATACAAATACAAAGTGATAAATAAAAGATAATAAAACTTTTATAAAGTTCAAAATAAGTTGTGTTTGAGCTTGAGATATGTTCACCTTTCTGAAGAAGCCCTTTTCACATGCTTACTATAAGCATTTATGTTCATTCAGTAATCAGACTTTTAACTTTATTAGAAAACTGATTTGTACCTCACTATACATAGTTCTTGATGATTGGTTTGAAGTTGCTGCTATAGAATCATAGAATAGAAGATCTGGTTTTGCAATCTCCAGTGACAGAAATAGTGCAGCTACTGTCAAGGTGTTATGGCTAGGCTCACTTATATGCATAGTCAAAATCTTGCAAATTGTGAAGAAGAATCTAAAGAGAGGGGAGAAGTGGCAGGCATTAGCTTTAAACAACTTGCGAAGAAAAGAAACAAGAAATGTTGAGCACAACGCTGCCATTGCAGCCATATAAAGAGCCAAAGACCTAACATACAAGGTCCTTAGAGAGCTAGTTGAAGATCTATATTCCAAGAGAAGTTATTGAATGTTCAACTGCATTTTACTCCCTGGACATTTGAAACAAGACTAGAGTGTCAACCAGAAACAGTCAATCCATTTTTCTGTCATGCTTTGTATACCATAAGACAAAGTCTTTCAACCATGTGATTTTGATTAATATTGTGTATGTGTGTGTGTTTTGGGCTTGGTGGCTTTATTTTAGTAACTATCAGCATGCAGAGATTTCTGCACTGAGAAAAACAAACTCTTGTACTTTGTTACAGTAAAAACCATTAGCATAGGTTCACGTTTTCAAAAACAACTGAAGAAATTAACCGTTTTCTTTTGATGTTGCATCCCTCTAAAACATCTTAAAGTGGTACACATTTTCAGTTTATGTTTGTTACTTATCCTATGAAAAAATGGTCTTCTGAAAATGTTATCCCTTGTGTTTCATTTGGAAGATCTGGTGATCTAATTTCTAGTTATAATGTTTCATGAAATATGAACTACTTGTTCATATGTTCATGAAATATTTAATGAAATATGAACTACTACGTTCATGTTATAGAACAGAAATTAAAGAAAAGATAAAGCTCATTGAAAGATCTGACCAAAAGGAGATTTTCATTAAAGAAGAATTTTTGGGTTAGATTCTTGTCATATGTATTTGGTCTGCAATACAGTATGATCTAGTCTAATACAGTCTAATCAGTAGGATTATTCATCCATTATGAAACAACCATTCTTACAGGATCAGTGCCTGCGCTCTTGCAATTTTTCTAATGTTTTAGAACCAATGGTCAGAAAGAGGTGAAAATAATGGAACATCACAGGTAATGTTATAGTCTACTGGTAGCAAAATATTGTGCTACCACCAGTCATAAGCCGACATCGCAAGCTGGAGTGATACAATATCATGCTGAAACCAAACTTAGAACTTTTCAAGCTTCAAGTGTCTTTGAAATCAAAGTGTAACCGTGAAGCTAGAACAAAATCAACTATAACCATAAGAGTTGTGCTTTAGAATGTTGCAATATTAGTTCCCTCTTCAAGGATGTCCACAGTAAGCAAGTCAGCATTCTTCCAGGATAAAGGAGAAACACTATGTAACTAGTTTAGCTTGGCAAGAAAATGAGAAAAAAAGCTCAAAGTAGGTGAAAGGTAATTCTGGCAGGGAGAGATCGCGACCTCTGACTCAATAGCCCCCTACTCACATTATACCCCAAGCTCAATTTAGTGCAATAGAACTAGCTTGTGCACATGTGTAGTAATTAGCATACGAAGCATATATGTTATAGCCAATTAAAAGAAGAACGTTGAATGGAATGTATGAATATGTAACAATCTTATGGATAAATATCTGTAAAGTTTGATCTTAGGTATGCACATAGGGAGGAGAGATCCCCCGTGCATCCAGCGCTGTAATAAAAGAATGCCTCCCTTTTAACACTACATTGGTGTTACGAGGTTTTTCTTGACCAAGGTCTGTCAGTAACAAAAGGAAAGTATATCAGAAAAATTACATTCTAAAGAGTTACTTACCTTTATTTCTAACTGAAAAAGAACTTTGCAGTGTCACTTTCTTAAGAGCATTAGTCATAAGCAACACAAAAATGCATGGGTTTTTCATAGTGGATACCAAACCAGGCTCTTCTCTCATAGCAGCGTTTTGAATCCATTGGAATCATTAAAGTCATGTGGATGCATCTGCATTCCTATATATTCCAGGAAATAGCCAAAGTCAGGGACTTAGTATCTTTTTTTTTTTTTTTTTTTTTTTTTCCCCAGCAACAGCTTATTTGCAGCAACAGTTAATTACTGATCTTGGGTACAGGTGTTGCTGCAGGTTTTCATTGCCAAATGGAGCCTAGGGAGCAGCAGCTCACCTGTTTTCCTGTTAGTGGAATAAAGCCCTGTGAGGCAAACACAGCATCTTCATGGTCACATTTTCCTCTTGAATGAAAACTATCTGAAAGTTGCCAGAACCTGCAGGGTGAAGCAGTCACTGAAACCTTGATTGCCCTCAGATAAAAGGAAGCTCCAGCACATGTTTAACTGAAGTGGTGCTCCTTTGATTTATAAGACAACTCTCAAGCCACCTCGGCTGAAGTACCTGAGTTGTTGTTTCAAGGGAAGACCTTTATACTGAGTGAGGGGTTAAGCAGGGGCACTCACATTTTTCTCCAGCCATATCCTCCATCTGGTTTTGTTTTGCACATAGCTACTTTATAAATAAAGAAAGCCTCATAAATAAAATCTGTATTCCCTCAAAACAGCCCTACCTAAGGATGAGGGTTATGTCAGGTGCCTCTAGTTTTTCCTACTGGTTGGGTAAGGCTGGTTGTCTTTCCCAGGCACAGACAGAATGAGCAGGTTTGGGAAGAAGCTGAAAGGATACACACTACAGCCAATACAGATCCTTGAAAGTAATAAAGGAGTTTATCATTTGGCTTAGATCATAACCAAGTGTGACTGATACTAGGGAAATTTTTATATATAAAATTGTTATACTTGCCAACATTTTTACTCCAGAATTAAAGCTTAATTTCTGTTTCCTTTTCTTGTTTTAGATTACAACACCTCCAGAGAAGGTGGGAGGGAGAAAGAAAGGAAAAAAGGGAGGAAAGGAGGAAGGAACAGAGGGAGGGAGGAAGAAAGGCATTATCATATTATCTAAGTTTTTATAAAGACAGTTACAGTAGTATCAGTGTAGACCTGTACTGTTACAGATTTCCTACACTGACAATCCCTTGAAGGCATTGGGACTTCAGCCTTTTATTTTTTTCAGCAAAAAGAATTAGCTAGAAAGTTAAAGACAAGAAGTGTTTTCCTTTCACATTTCTATGTTTCTTTTCCATTTTTTCAGGGGAACTCTGAAGTTAAATAAATTTAGAAGAAATTGCTAGTAACAAGCTACCTGGGTAATAATAAATGACACAGTTATATAGTTCACCAACAGTCTACTGATGCTTTTCAGGTCATACAGATCTTCTTTCTCTGCTCAGCCTGTTTATTACAATGAAGACACCATTGGGAACATTATAACAATAGTTCAGCAGTTAAGCATAGAAACTTGAGAGAAGGAGGGGAGGGAAGAATGTATCTAAAACTTGTAAAGGAAATCTGGGCTAAAGGTCTGTTCCACCCATTTGGAACTAGGTCACAGTAACTTGAATAGAAAAGAGGTCATTCAGACATACTGAAGGATGCAGTGGGGACCAGAGGTCTCCCATTTCACAGGTGGCATACCTAACAAAGGACAAGAGCTGGCAGCTGTGTAAGTACCATCCACAATATCAAAAAGAAATAGGCAGATGATGGACTTGTATGGAAAAAAAAAAAATCAAATGACAAAAGACAGTGGAAAAAATAATAATAAATAATAATATCTAAAAGGCATGAGATTGAGTTAATTTTTATCAAATTATTTAAATGCACAGTGTCATTTGTATACTTCTCTAACATGGGTGAATGCTGAAATGTAAAGATATCTGATAAATCCCATGCAAAATATATCAAGATATTTTTGAACAGTTAGTCTTTATATACATCGATTCCTCTAAAGTCACAGTGGAAAAAAGTAGTGGCCAGGCTTTCCATAAAACCAAAATTAAATGTCACAGATTAGCTTTGCCATATTAAATGTGAAGTTCCTAACAAAATCATTGCTTTTTTGGGGTAGCCTTCTTGTAATACAGGAGTCTCCAAAGGTGCTGGATGAGCAGAATCTGCTCTGAGAATGGCTTGAAGAACTCTTTGTACAGATGACATCTCTGTGAAATTAAAAAATAGATGAATCAGTAGGAATCATTCCAGGACCCTTATTATATGGACCTGGGATATTACTCCAAACAGTATTTGAAACTGTGATATAGCAACATTGCATGCCCCAAATGGGTAAACTAATGGGGCTCATGTAAATAAGTGTGGGAGCAATCACAGACCACACAGTAGAATGCTTTAAATATTTTTAGGAGCTCTCGTTGGAGGATATTGGATAATTCCCTTTTCAGTACTATGAAAATTAATAGTAAGACTGTAGTTAATCACTATCATCAGATAGCACTATATTCTTGGAGAACAGCAAATATGGCACCTGAATTTAGGGAGAAAGAGGATAAAACCAATCCAGGAGTGATGGACTGTTAATCTAAGCTCAGTAGGATGTAAAGTTTTAAGCATAATTTTAAAATGGAAAGATAATTATATATGAGTACGAGCAGGGAAATGGGGGAAAATATGATGTAGGGTTAAAAAACAGATTGTGGCATATTGACCTAGTCTCATTTTTCTTAAAGTAATTGGTTTTCTAAAGAAAGAAAGAAAATATTGTGGAATGAATTCATCTGGATCAAAGTAAAGAATTTGTTAAGGAGTCTGAAGTAAACTAGAGAAGACCAAAATTCAGTTCCTGGACAAGCTGAGGTTCTGCAGTCTTGACCACTCTCCTTGTTTGTTTGCCAAACTGTTCTCTGTCTTCAGTGAGTGCATGTGGAAGGAAGGGGAAGAAGATTTTCAGATGTTGGAAATGGTCCTGAATTGTAAGGCCAAATTGAATGCTTGGGAATGTCTGAAATAATCGTAGTGAAACTGGACATTTTATTGGAGTGCCTCATACATTACCTGCATCATGTCCCAAACCTGGCCCAAATAGCACTCTTGCGTGGTCAGGCAAAGGTGAAATCAAAACCAGCAATGATAATGTCATCTACCTGGATTTGTGCAAAGCATTTGACACTGTCTCACATGACATCCTTGTCTCTAAGTTGGAGAAACATCAATTTGATTGGTGGACCACTCGGTGGATAAAGAACTGGCTGGATGGTTGCAAAGAAAGAGTTGTGCTCAATGGCTCATTGTCCAGCTGGACACTAGTAATGAGTGGTGTCCCTCAGGGGTTGGTGTTGGGGCCGATCTTGTTCAACGTCTTTGTGGGTGACATGGACAGTGGGATTGAGTGTGCCCTCAGCAAGTTTGCCGATGACACCAGGCTGTGTGGTTTGGTTGGTACGTTGGAGGGAAGGAATGCCATCCAGAGGGACCTTGACACGCCTGTGAGGTGGGCTGATGCCAACCTGATGAAGTTTAACCATACCAAGTGCAAGGTCCTCCACCTGGGTTGGAGTAATCCCAGGCACAGCTACAGGTGGAGCAGAGAAGAGATTCAGAGCAGGCCTGCGCAGAAGGACTTGCGGGTGTTGGTCCATGAGAAAATGAACATGAGTAGGCAGTGTGTGCTCGCTGCCCAGAAAGCCAACCGTATCCTGGGCTGCATCCAAAGGAGCATGACCAGCAGGTCAAAGGAGGTGATCCTACCCCTCTACTCTGCTCTCTTAAGACCTCACTTGGAGGATTGCGTGCAGTTCTGGTGTCCTCAACATAAAAAGGACATGGAACTGTTGGAAAAACTCCAGAGGGTGGCCACAAGGATGATCAGGGAACTGGAGCACCTCCCGTATGAAGCTGATAAGCTGAGAAAGTTGGGACTGTTCAACCTGGAGAAGAGAAGGCTGCATGGAGACCTCAGAGCAGCCTTCCAGTATCTGAAGGGGGCCTATAGGGATGCTGGGGATGGACTCTTCATGAGGGACTGTAGTGATAGGACAAGGGGTAATGGATTCAAACTTAAAGAAGGGAAGTTTAGATTGGATATGAGGAAGAAATTCTTTACTGTAAGGGTGGTGAGGCACTGGACTGGGTTGCCCAGGGAAGTTGTGAATGCTCCATTGCTGGCAGTCTTCAAGGCCAGGTTGGACAGAGCCTTGGGTGTCATGGTTTAGTGTGAGGTGTCCCTGCCCATGGCAGGGGGGTTGGAACTAGATGATCTTCAGGTCCTTTCCAACCGTAACTATTCTATGATTCTATGATTTTATGTCAGGTACTTGGCACACAGCAATATCCATGAAGACACTTGGCACCTTTCATCTCTCACATCCATGCTTTGTTAAGCATAGTTAGTTGATTAACTGTCTCCCTTACTTTCCTGGATCCCAGGAGCTCTGGGTGAGATCTGAAAGGTTTCACTTGAATAAATGAAAAGGGCAGTGGAGTTTAAAATGCTGTAAATGCATCTCAGGCTGAAATCTGGCTTGACACTTTTTTCTCATCCTTACATGATACATAAAAAAAAAAACAAAAAACGATAGAGAGGTTTATGTCTGAGTTGATAGAGTAGTTATTTGATATTTACTTATTGAAGGTCTTAGATGAGACAGCTATTCTGAAGCAGCTGTTTTCTCTCTGGGATGGTAGTGTCCACCCAGCCTTGCAAGATTATTTGTCTGCTGCAAAAGTGCACCAAATTCTACTTTCTTCTGAGCAGTGGAGTGCTGACTGGTCTCATCAGCTTAGCTATGGTCTTGTTAATATGCTATGTTGGCATATGAAATATCTCTTTTACATGATTGTTCCTGAAAGCAGAGATAACTGCTGTGAGTCACAGCTAAGAGAAGCTTTTGCCGATCAGATTGATTTAGTGGTGGAGACAATCTATTGTTTTCATACTCTCAGATTATTAGAATAAACTGCCCAGGCAAACAGCCGAGATGAAGTTTACACAAAGGATGGATTCCCCCAAGTTTGCCTTTATAAAATATCCAGTTTTATTGGAAGATTAGGCTAACCATAGCCTCTCAGATTTTTGAAGCCTGTCTGGGAGAGAAAGGAGATGTAACAGTGGAGAAAAGGTTTTGGAATACCTTAAGAAGGTATCAGAGAAGTTTAGGTGAAATCTAGATCTGGCATTTACATGAGTGGAGGAATCTTTCTATGTGTACTAGTGGCTAGTGCCATTCTCTTTCCAAGAGATGTGAGGGATTTATGTCAAGGCTGATCTCTATGAGGGCTGCCAGCTGAAACAAAAGATGTGGGATCGCTTCCAGCCCCGGCCAGTTCACTTTGTGTGATGGAAGACCTATATCAGCCAGCAGAGCTGCTCTGGGGAAATAGCTGTTTATATACAGTGGAAAACCCGCTAGTCATTGTGTCACTCATTTCTGGGGTGATTAAATCCTACCTGTGAGCAAATTCTGAGGAACCTGAGGGATGCAGCTAATTTCCAACAAATTATACAGCTTAATTGGTACCTACACAAAATGCTGGGACAAATGGGGGAGTGAAATAGAGATCTTAGTTCAGCATATCAAAAGCCTCTAATGTACGGCATGTGTCTCAGTGATTTCCAGACAGTTTCAGCCGAAACTTTAATTAACAGCATCTAGTAACTTTGTTACAATAAATAAATAAATCTGTTGAAGAGCATTTATGTCAGGCTTATGTCTCCTAGCATGGCAAACAACGTGCTACTATTTCTGGGTTTGAGAGAGATGGTTATTCACCTTCTATTCTTGTACATCTAATCTAAAATCAGATTAGAGTCTTTCTGAAATATGTCCCCCTTTCTTGCGTTCCACTCTTCATATTGTTAGAAGTACTCATATAAATGATTTATTAATATGATAATTCTAGTTTCCAAAATGTTTTTATGTTTGGAACTGTAAACTCAGAAGGTTGCACTATTGTACTGCAGTGGGTTTGATTTGCAGCTACTACTTCTTAAATATTGCTGGACCTCTGCCTTGCATAAAGAGTTGCTGCAAATCCGTAAGGTTTATGAGCAACTGTCCTGTTAGAAACGATGAGAAAAAAGCATGCAGTTTCTTGAAATCTTCAACAACCATGAGGAAGAGAGAAGAAAGTCCCTGCCAATTTTTTATTTAAAGATTTCAAATGTGCCTACAAAGATGAAAAGACATTCTGTCTAGCAGAGTGCTATGGTTTGAAGTGATTCACTTGGTTTTGCTGTCTGTTGTTAAAAGCTTTGATTAGATCTGAAGCAAGATTTTAAATTTAAAAGGAGATTATACAGGGCTTTAAATAAAAGGGTGTGAAATCAGTGGTTTCGAGTACTTCAGATATAAGACCCTAAGAAAATCTGTGGTGTACTGTAGGTTTATTGTTAAGTGGTGAGACATGATCTAAGATTTACTCAGTAGTAGAAGGAAATGCAAGGGCATTTTAGGCTATCTGAGTAAATAGAAGTCTTAACAATCATAGAATCATAGAGTAGTTAGGGTTGGAAAGGACCTTAAGATCATCTAGTTCCTACCCCCCTGCCAGGGGCAGGGACACCTCCCACTAAACCCTGCCACCCAAGGTTCTGCCCAATCTGGTCTTGAGCACCACCAGCAATGGAGCATTCACATCTTCCCTGGTTGTCATGGGGTCAGCAGCAGCAGTCATTTTTCTCCTTCTTGGTAGCTGGTGCAGCACTGTGGTTTTGATTCTGGGCCTGGGAACAGCGCTGATAACACCAGTGTTTTCACTTACTGCTTGGGAATGTTTTGGTCTGACCAAGGACTTTCTGAACCTCATGCTCTGCCAGGGAGGAGGGGAAGCTGGGAGGGAGCGGAGACAGGGCATCTGGCCCGGGCTGGCCAACCATTCCATACCACAGCACGTCATGCCCAGGATGTAAAAAACTGGGGGCAGGAACTCAGAAGGCTCTCTCTCTCAGCTCGGTCGAGTGGTGAGCAGTTGTATCTAGAGCAGAGACCCGGAAGGGTGTGGTGGTGCATTGGGGGGTTTGCTGCTGGGGGGTGCACTGGCTGGGTCGGGCTTGGTGAGCAGTTGTATTCTCTTTCCTCGTATTTCTCTTGTAGTATTACTGGTGGTAGCATTAGTGATTTGTGTTATACCTTAGGCACTAAACTGTTCTTATCTCAACCTGTGGGAGTTGCATTCTTTTGATTCTCCTCCCCATCCCCCCGGGACTGGGGGAAGAAAGAGAGGGAAGTGAGTGAGTGAGAAAACTTTGTGGTTGACTGGACTTAAACCACAACACTGGGCAACCCATTCCAGTGCCTCACCACCCTTACAGTAAAGAATTTCTTCCTCGTATCCAAACATATGATGAAAGAGACTTTCTCCACCCACCACAAACACTTCCTTCTACATGAACATCCCTGGAACAACAATGGGTCTATATTGTCCTACAGCAAGTTTTGATTTAAAACAAAACCTCTCCTTAAAAGAGCTATAGAAGCTGTAAACACTCCTTGCTACCAAGTCTTTCATTCAAGACTCCCAGAGCACTGTGGAATTAAATGAAGAGTGATGTAAGATTCACTAATGAATGAATACTCTTCTGAAAAAGTATTGGGCTTCTTTTCAGTTAGATAGGAAGCCCTTGTTACACAGAACATGGAGCTTTACAGTTTTGAACACTTCAGTGACAAGATTATTTTATTCACATCCTCTTTTGCTTTTAATTGTTAGGGGAAAGATGCAGGGTTATAAGTCCTTTTGAATGCCCACTTGTTCAGCAATTCATTACATATATTGTTATGGACAGTATGTGGTCCTCACCCTTTCTTTATCAAACTTATTGCACTCTCTGGTATCTCGTAAATGTCTTCTCTTGTGAAAGAAAACCGAACTTACTCTGAGTTGAGTTCGACTGTTTCTCCAAAGGAAACAGAAAAATATGTTCACCAAAGACTCTGTTCCACTGCAATACATGACTGTTACTCATCTGGTTAGACTGTAATTTCTATATTTGTTTGCCTTGCAAAATAACTGTAGATGTACTTCGGAGTGGTGGCTTCAATCTGAGGTCTTGCCCACAGAACCAGTTCTATTTATGTCTGTACCATAGCTGTCTGGTCACTGCTAATCTCACTCCTCTCTTCTCAGTCTGAGCACCAACATCATGAATGATGCTGCTTTTTGACACAGCTACCCTTACCTGTTATCTCAACAACACAATTCTGAATCTCATAACAAATGTATCTAATGTCAGCTCTTAGATTTATTTTTTTTAATCAGTTTAAAGCGTATTGCCATTCTGCCTTCATTTAGATCCACTTCCTCTGTTATGTATGATTATCCCATTACATGGCTGAGGATGCAGTCTTGTGGGAGAAATACAAAGCAAGTGAAATAATAAAAATTCTCTGTGTGTAGGCACAAAACATACAGGGAAAGATATACACACAGAACATTCATATTTTAAATACAGACACTGCCTCATTCATTGTCCTGGACTCTGATCACAGCTGGTATGCTACCACAGGTATGTGTTATTGTGATAAAGTAAATATTGCTACATAATCAGGGCATCGTTATGTTGAAAGAGAAAGTATCACCCAAAGGGAAATGTTAAATTATTTTGCTAGCCTTTAGTTCAGAGAGATTTGTTGATTTAATTTGATTATCTCAATAATTCCAGTTTTACATAAGTGTCACGGAAAACAAAAACTCTTAAGGGGCTGTATTCTACATATGGATTCCAAGGTAAAAATTCTTCATAAAAGAAAAAAAAGGTAAAAAATGTTGATATATCAACCTTTTCCTTTGGAAAGAGCATCCTTGAATGACAGAAATCTTCAGTTTATAAAAGATCCACCTTATGTGCTCCTCCTCCTTTGTAATAAACCTTTGTTGTTTCATTTGTTTTGTGCAGCCTCAGCATTTTGAGGAAATGCCCTTTTTGACTTTTCATGGAATCCCTGGCACTGTCATCTCAGAAAAAGTCCTTTTTCTCTCGGAATAAGCCTAAAATTGTTTTGGAAATGCCAAATAAGAGCAGGTGATTAAAATGCTGTGTGCATGGAGGTGCAGGTAAAACACCAGACTCTGGGAATTTACAGTGATGAGATCACCCTACCACCCTCTTTGTTCTCTTGCCAGTCATCTGCTTTTTCATTCTCCTTTCTCTCTTCTTCTGAAGCCCCATTTTTTTCCTCTCCATCTTCCTACACGTAATTTTATTTTTAGGGTATACATTCTAACAGTTGGATAAGGAATCAGCCTTCTGGGGCCTTCACACTTAAATGAGTAGCTCTGGTACCATAGGAAGACTTGTCAAACTATTTGTGGAACAAAAGACACCCAATTACTGACTCCAATGCTGCTGTTGCAACACAATATAAAAAGAGAGGACATTAGAATACATGAAAACCAAAGAAAAAGAAAGGGATTGTTTTTGTGTCAAGATTCAAAGTACAGTGTTGAAGGGCTGAACTTGGAAAGAATGCTTTACATGTGGCAGCATTTTTTCCTTGCTCAGCAGAAAGGTTGCTTCACATGGAGGAGCATTTCTTCACTCAGCACTGTGCTGTCTCTAGCTGCAGGAGTTCTTGGCAACGACAGCCAGCTCTCTTCATTCCCTTGCTGGGAGGGGTAGTAGGATAGGGAGATCAGGGTTTCTGGTGCTTGAATCCAAACCAGGTTCTCCTGGTATGTGTCCACAAGCAAGTGCTTCCAGCTGCACCCCATCACCAACAAGAGCTTTGTGATTCTTCCTGCCATGTGTGCAGCCACTTGAAATGAATCACCCATTCTTCCCACTACTAGCACCTTTTTTGTTTTCCTCCATGTCATTCTTTAGGTATTCATACCCATTTTCAGCTCAAAGGCTTTCTGGCTCAGTTTTCTCTTCATTACCTTCATTCCATTTCTACATATTATTCTCTCCTGCATATTTAGCTATTGCTGGTTCTCAGACTACACCCAGATTAGTTAAGCACTTTCTGTCTGTGCGAGATCTGTAGATCACTGCTTGCTCTTTTTCCCTACTCAAGCTGGTGCTAAATTTCTTTAAGATATTTTATGCCACTCTGGCTATGTGCTTCATCTCTGAAGTGGGAGTTAGTGTAATTAATACAGAAAGATATTTTCAAAGCACAAATGGTAGCCAGATATCTGACTCTTGATGACTCTTAATGGCAGCTGAGCATTTGATTGGAGCTTATGCCTTTGAACATATCCACCATGATTGTAAAACACCTTCAAGAATCACTGAGACTCAGATGCACAGTTAGAGTTTCTTTTGACATTGCGGGATAAACTTTCTCTAGCACTAGCCAATAAATGCTCATCTCACTTTTTGTTACCTTTCTTCTTTGGGGTCAAAAGCAGAAGTCAGCTGAGTTGGTGAATATAGAATCATAGAATAGTTATTGTTGAAAAGGACCTCAAGAACATCAAGTTACAAACCCCACTGCAAAGGGCAAGGACACCTCACACTAAACCATGACACCCAAGGCTCTGTCCAAACCAGCCTTGAAGATCGCCACCCATGGAGCATTCACAACTTCCCTGGGCAACCCAGTCCAGTGCCTCACCACCCCTACAGTAAAGAATTTCTTCCTCATATCCAATCTAAACTTCCCCTCTTTACATCTGAACCCATTGCCCCTTTTCCTATCACTACAGTCCCTCATGAAGAGTCCATCCCCAGCATCCCTATAGCCCCCCTTCAGATACTGGAAGGCTGCTCTGAGGTCTCTTAGCAGCCTTCTCTTCTCCAGGTTGAACAGACCCAACTTTCTCAGCTTATCAGCTTCATACGGGAGGTGCTCCAGTCCCCTCATCATCCTCGTGGCCACCCTCTGGAGTTTTTCCAACAGTTCCATGTCCTTTTTATGTTGAGGACACCAGAACTGCACGCAATCCTCCAAGTGAGGTCTTAAGAGAGCAGAGTAGAGGGGCAGGATCACCTCCTTTGACCTGCTGGTCACGTTCCTTTGGATGCAGCCCAGGATACGGTTGGCTTTCTGGGCTGCGAGCACACACTGCCGGCTCATGTTAAGTTTCTCATCAACCAACACCCCCAAGTCCTTCTGCGCAGGGCTGCTCTGAATCTCTTCTCTGCCCAACCTGTAGCTGTGCCTGCAATTGCTCCAACCCAGGTGCAGGACCTTGCGCTTGTCATGGTTATGTACCTACATAAGAAAAAAGCCAAACTAAATCAGGATTTTCAGACTTGAAGCAAAGAGGCCTTCATCTGTGTGGAGGCTGATGTGTGATTAATCTCCTTTTCATTATCCTTTAGCTTTATGTAATTCACCATTTCAGGATAGGAAGAGCAGTATCCATTTATGATTGTTGCATATCCATGTTAGCAAATACCTTCTGCTGACTAATGATGCTAGAAGCATGAGAGAAAATGTCCTATATAAAGAAGAAATTACTTGTCATGGGTTCAGCAGTAGCAGTCATTTTTCTCCTTCTTGGTGGCTGGTGCAGCACTATGTTTTTGATTTTGGGCCTGGGAACAGCGTTGATAACACCAGTGTTTTCACTTACTGCTTGGTAATGTTTTGGTCTGACCAAGGACTTTCTGAGCCTCATGCTCTGCCAGGGAGGAGGGGAAGCCAGGAGGAAGCAGAGACAGGACACCTGACCAAAGAGGTTATTCCATACCACAGCACGTCATGTCCAGGATGTGAAAATGGAGAGCAGAGACCCGGAAGGGTGTGGTGGTGCATTGGGGTGTTTGCTGCTGGGGGGTGCACTGGCTGGGTCGGGCTTGGTGAGCAGTTGTATTCTCTTTCCTTGTATTTCTCTTGTTTTATTACTGGTGGTAGCATTAGTGATTTGTGTTATACCTTAGTTACTAAACTGTTCTTATCTCAACCTGTGGGAGTTGCATTCTTTTGATTCTCCTCCCCATCCCTCCGGGACTGGGGGAAGAAGGAGAGGGGAGTGAGTGAACGCACTGGGTGAAGCTCAAACCACTGTATTACTAAAAAAAAAAAATCAGATCTCAGACTTCAGACTATTTAGATTTCTGTTGGTTTTAGCTCATTTAATTCCTTGCATCCACTTCTGACAGATACCAAAGACATTTCATTTGCCATGTCATCCTATCGTGTCTCTAGATCCGTTAGAGGGAGGTTACTTTGCAGAGGGACCAAGTAGCTAGAGAAGCAAGTTCAAAATGAGGAGATAGTGCTCTCATTTGAGTCCAGAGGTATTCAATTTTGCAGGAAAATAGAAGGATAAAAATATTATTCCTGTTTTGGAGTGAATTCCCAGAAATTCTGCTAGCACTGTATGATTCAAATTTTGTGCTCAGGCCAAATCTGGATAAGAAACCTCTAATGTGGGGATAGCGAAATAAGAAAGTAGTGGTGCATTAGCCTGCAGATTCAGAGAGAACAACTGAATTCAGGTTACCTGCAATGACACAAACCACCCTTTCTTTCATTACTGTTTCTCTGCAGCCTTGACAGGGATGCTGCTTCTACCTCATGTGCACAGTTCTTCATCCTGGGTACAGCAGGTAACTCTTTTCCTTGAAAGAGAACGCTATTAATATTTTTTCCTTCTTGGCCTCTGAGTGAGGCATTTCAGACACAAGTATAAGAACTACCAGAATGTCCTGGGATCAAACTGGAAACCTCAAAGAACATGTTGCAGTAATTTCAGTCAAAGCTTAATAGCTAATGCTTGAACTGTCTTTCCTACCTGGAGGCTGAACATTGAGGAGGGAAAAGATTCAGAAATAGATGCTCACCAGTTGGCTGCAAATCCCAAAAAATTGAGCCTTCCAGCCTAGGGAGTCTTCATTCAATACTGTTTCTACCCTACTGCTAAGAACAGTTTAAAATCCTATTTTAGCTATACATTCCTCTGCATTTTTTGAGAGATTGAAATGTTTCTGAGTAACCACATTACAAATAAGCCAACATAGTTTAGCTATAATTGTCAAGATTCTCATTTACTCTGAGGTTCCTTTAAGACCTCTTTGTGTGGGAAGTGTGCTGCAAAGCACAACTACACTTCGTTAATACTTGCCTTAAAGTCCCTTATAGCACCAGAGCAGTAGAAAGACATTGCTGTGAAAACAAGAACGCAGTCAAAGCACTAAGAAGTCTCAAATCCTATTTGCATTATGGTCACTTTCTCCCACTTTGTCAATATAAAAAGGCAGCAAATGCTCTTTATCCACTTTTTAAGGCTCCCTTTTAGGAACAAAGCAGTATCAAAACTATTAGTGTAAATGAAAATGGGGCCCAACATCTATATGTTTAATTTCACATTTCTGAATTAATCAGAGACAGATGGCAATAATGCCCCTTTTCAATTAAATCTGTTCTGGTAGATTGACTGTGTGTCTGTACATAGAAGTGTGAATAGGGCCTGAGGATCCAGGAGCTTCACAGTTCAGTTCACAGGGGATCCTCATTGCTATGCCAACACAGGCTGAATATAAGGGTCATTAAAATGCTGCGGAGTGAAAAAATCTTTGGAAGAGCAGTTTCTTTGAGTTTCTTTCTCTCCATCCAAACTGTGAATTCTCATTCACACCAAGCCCCACTTTTCCCAGACATCTGGTGTAAGAAGAATTTTAAGACAACCATAAGAAACTAGAGAATTTTCTTTAATGACCGCATGTAGAAAGTTGCTATTCAAGAAATATTCTGAATAATCTCTATCTAAATGATTCCTGACAGATGTTTATCTAACCTATTCTTCAAGGACCAATGGCTACTCCACCACCTCCCCAAGCAACCTATTTATTTCAGCAGTTCATGATCTTTACTTTTAAAATGTTTAATTTGGCTCTTCCTTGTTGCTGTCTGGGATCTTTATTTGTCTTCTATCTGTGACTGAACGAGGTTTTCTCTCAGTGCCAGGCTTCTTGCATGTCTCCTTCATTCTGCTCATTTCTGGTTTGACAGGACTCAGCTCATTCCATGTTTCCCATTGGCCATGATCACTAAGCCTCTAAACATCCTCACTGCATGCCTATGAAATCTCTCCAGCCTGTAGGTTTTCTCAAATGAGGTAACACAAGTTGTCAGAGACTTTAGCTGTCCCTAAGACAGAAAGAGGGACAATCCCACTGTCTTTACTGTTTTGTTTTGCCATTAAAGTGCATTTCCTTGAGGCAGAATGACAGCAGGGAATTTGAACGTCACTACCATGTTTAGTTCAAATAAAGCCCAATCCATACCACTTTAACCTTCTCCTTTGTTCATACATCTGTGACGGTCTTTTCTTCGTAGACCAATTCACAGCTGGTGAAAGAAAAACAAAGATGGAGATAAGAAAAAACAAAGGCGCTTATAAATATTGTTTCTGGCTGGTTTATGTTGGATAAATTCCTTGATAAATAATCAAACCTTATGATCTTGATCCTTTGATAATTATTTATGAATGTGATTTGTTCATATTAGTTATTTGAGCATTGCTGTTTGAAATGCTGGCTCCGGCTGCTGCTCAATGAGCCAGTTATCAGAATTTGAGACTATAAGCTGTGCTCCCAAATATGTTCCCAAATTTGCTGAGACAGAAGAGCATTATTTGATTCTCATTTATGTATTTTATATATGTTTCTCTCTGAGTCTGTCCTGGAAAAGGCAAAGCCTCTGAAGACTTTCAAGAGATGTGATGGAACTGGAAGGCAGCTGATTATTTACGATAACAAGATCTCAGGGCTTTTTCAGAAGAACTGATGTAGAAACTGAAGAACCCAAAGAATTACATACAGGTAGTTAAAAACATTTACTTCATTAGGACTTGTCCTGCCTTATTCTGGAATGTTGCTGAGGGTAGTTAAACAGTTGTCATGTTCCTCTCATGAGATGGTTTAATTTCATTGGTGGATAAAACCTATCTACCTCTATGACTTTTGTGCATTTCATCAAGAAGCACTTTTAGTGTCAACAGCATGAGAACTGCTAGCTAATGTTTTCATTCTGGTCAATACCATAGGACAAAAATTGGACCTTTCAGCTTATTTTTGAAAATGCAGAAGAGGTGAAGTAGCCTGCCCACCTCAAGTAGTCAAAGGTTCTCAAGTTTAAGTTTAGCAAAGCCTTTTGTCTTTGGGAAACTTAAACACAAAATTACACTGGATCTGAAACAAAGATTTGAACCTGGGTTTTCTGTTTACTAGGTACATGTGCTTTCACTGGACCACTCTCCTAGTTTTGAGCACAGGTCCTGTTCTGGATTTGAGAATGTCAAAACTATTGACTTCATGGTGATGTTGTCTATTATTTTTTTACATTCTTCTCAAGATCCCTCTAAAGACCATGGGGAAAAGCAACAGGTGTGATTTATCTGGCATAGTTTAGATTTCTATTTAGAGTAAGATAAATTGTGTCCTAGAATTGCCTGTTTCTCTCCTTTAGTCATAAAGGCACCCTGGAGTCAGCAGCTAAGATGTAAAGAGCCAGAAGGATCCAACTCTGGATGTCCTTTCAGTCCTAGATGCAAGAATAATGCAAACCCATGGCTGGAAGACACCTAAGTTGGCCTGGAACTGTGGACCTGAGCTCTTCCCTACCAAATAGATTTCAGTAACATTGTCATCTGGAGACTGGCCTGAGCTGAATGAAATATATTGATTCTCTGACACTTTGGGAAAGTTTTATGTGTGCAATGACAATGCATTTTCTTGGAAAGGAAATCCATCTTGAAAGGACAAACCTCAGTAAAAGATGCAGATGAAGCTTATATCTCACTACATGGCCCTCTCCTCACCCCAAGAGCCTTTAAGGTTTTAAGTTAAGGAACACTTTGAAAAAAAATCCAGTACCTTATTGCTTAAGAGAAAGATAAGGATTTGATTAAGTGAGAATAAGGAATGACACGGTTTTTTTTCAGTGATCCTTTGTTATCTGCCTTTTCCTTACATGACTAACAGCAAGTGAGAAATTATTGTTTGCGGTTTTATTGCTAGCTGTGGACTGTGCAGAAGTGGCTAGAGGTTTCTGTATAAGTTCAGATTTTTTTTTTTATTCCAAAGCTCTTACAATTGATTTGGTCCACTTGAACAATTTGCTGCCATCTGAATTAAACAGTTTGTTTAATCCAGTGAGAAAGAAAGAGTAAAGTATGAACTGATGGCAGAATGCTTGCAACAGTAACCAAGGTCTGGTCAATGCTGTATGATTCAAGCTTTGTTTCAGGCTACAACACTGGGTTAACTCACCATACCATGTAAGGGCTCTCTTCTTCTGCTACCTCTGTAGAAGATAAAAATAATGCACTACTTCAATGAGTCACAGTCCCTCAACTCTACTAGTGAATGTAACTTTCTCCAACATTTGGGGATGCATTAAGACGCAGAACTGTCAACTAAAACTACAAATACTGTCATGGAAGGAGGAAATTTATAGAGCCATAAATAGCAAAGCTGGAAAAGATAACAAAAGGTCCTCCAGTCTTACTTTCCTGAGGAGGGCTTAATATGTATTTAACTTGTTCCTGATGTGTTTTTCTAGGCTGTTCTTAAAATGTTCGAGGATACAGACACTGCTATCTCTTTCTGCAGTTTGTTTAGGATTTTGCTTAAATTTTGCATCTTGGAATTTGTCTTAATTATTGTGACTTAACTCCTCCTTCCTGCAATTTAATCCTTTTTATTAATAAAACACCATTTTGCAACAAGTCAATTTACATGTATACTTGGGAATGATTTACTGTAGGGTACTGCTTTAACTGTAGTCTTGTTTATGAAAAAAGTTATACATAAAAGATTATCATTTAGGGGCAGTGCAAGGGCTTCTGAAATCAGTGGAGATGTTTTACACTGACATTCCTTTTGCCATGTGGCTGAAATATGAATTAACTTTCAAAGTAAGAGGTGATTTAGTCCTCTCTTCTACCATGAAAGACTATATCTACCCTTTCACTTGGGAATTATGTCCTGTGTTTTCTAGGTGCTTTTCAAAGTTGGAATTGGCCTTCCTTTTCATCAGAGTGAGAAGGAAGTCTTTGATTGATTTTAACCAAAATCAATACATTGCTATTAATGTTCCTGAAATGGATAGGTCATTTCTGAATTAAAATGTTATTTGTCATGAAAATATAGGCCTGGATGTACACAATGGACCTACTTTTCATGACCTTTCATGGAAGTGTGACATCACTGATCTTTTTCTTGCTCTACAGTGTGTAAGTAGAGCAAAGACATGTAACTCCTTAGCCCTGTCCTTGAGAATCCCAAATACTAGGTTCACCAAACAAGGAGCAAATAATCAGAGAAGTCAAATGCAAAAGCTGCATATACAGGTAAATTTTTTCTGACTTTACAGATTAGAAATAAAATATCTGTGTCTCAAACAACATTTTTGCACTTCGCCACTTCTGGGAAGGATGAGTGCAGACAGTTGATATGTATCATCTTCTCTCATAGCTGGAATTTCAAAATCAGAGCTAGTCTAGAAACAAGCATGAATAAATTAGCAGTACCAGCTAATGTACTGGTGCTTTCTGCTTTCCCAGTATTGTGGTTTAAGCCCAGCCGGCAACCCAGAGCCAAGCAGCCACTCGCTCACTCTCCCCCGCTACTTCCCCCACTCCCAAAGGGATGGGGAAGAGAATCAAAAGAATGTAACTCCCATGGGTTGAGAGTTAAGTTACCTTATAACTAAGGTATAACACAAACCACTGCAGCTACCACCAATAATAATATTGATAGAGAAAATAACAAGAGAATAAAACTGCTCACCGCCTGCTGACTGAAGCCCACCCCGACCTGAGCAGTGATCCTCACCCTTCAGGATAACTGCCCCCAGTTTAACGAGTGGGCATGACGTGCTGTAGTATGGAATACCTCTTTGGCTAGTTTGGGTCAGGTGTCCCATCTCTGCTTCCTTCCGGTTTCCTCATCTCCGTGGTGGAGCATGAGATGCAGAAAGTCCTTGGTCAGAGTAAACATTACTGAGCAACAACTAAAAACATCAGTCTTATTTTTTCCAACAAACCTCAGTGAACAAAAAACCTCATAACACCAATGAACTGTTAAAAGGGAGGCATTCTTTTATTACAGCGCTGGATGCACGGGGGATCTCTCCTCCCTATGTGCATACCTAAGATCAGACTTTACAGATATTTATCCATAAGATTGTTACATATTCATGCATTCCATTCTACATTCTTATTTTAATTGGTTATAACAAATACGCTTCATATACTAATTACTACACATGTGCACAAGCTAGTTTTATTGCCTCTAAATTGAGTCTGGGGTATAACCTGAGTAGGGGGCTATTGAGTCAGATGTCATGATCTCCCCCTGCCAGAATTACCCTTCACCTACTTTGAGCTTTTTTTCTCATTTTCTTGCCAAGCTAAACTAGTTACATAGTGTTTCTCCTTTATCCTGGAAGAATGCTGATTTGTTTACTGTGAGCGTCCTTGAAGAGGGAACTAATATTGCAACATTCTACATCTACAGTTGATTTTGTTCCAGTTCCATGGTTACATTATCAGCATTGTTCTCAGGCTGGAAGTCAAAAACACAGCACTGCACCAACTACTAAGAAGGAGAAAAATGACTGTTACTGCTGAACCCAGGAGAGTACCCAACCCCCATTAAATACCATTCATGTCATGCTCAGATCTCACATTTTTCAATATTCCATCTCTCTTGTCTCATATATGTAAATATACACATCCACAGAGAGGGAGAGAGAGATCATTCCTTAGTGCATGGACCAATCCCTATAATGCTGCTGAGTTTATCCGGTCCATGGTGTTGGGCTCCATCTCTTGTAAATGTCTTTCAGAGCAGGAGAGGCTGTGAGCAGTGTTGGATCGTTGCCAGCTGGTGATATGACAGAACTTATCTCGTTTCATCAAAGTTCATTTTTTGTTGGGGTGATGGTTGGAGGGAAGTCAGGGAAAGTAGCTGGTTACCTAAAGACATGTAGTTGGTGGGATATAAAAATGTTACATAGCAGGCAACAGCATATAATTGAGTTCATTGGCTGTTTTCTCTTCAAATCAAATCCCCTTTAGGTATACACTGGACTTCCCCATCTTCCCAAATTACCCACCAAGTATATCCGGGTCCCGAAGCAAAAGCAATCCCATGAGTGGGTTTGCCTTTACCTGAAGCAGGAATAACCCAGACTGTCTTCCCCAGCAAATTCTTTATGTGCATCACAGGAACTTTGTCCCCTTCTATAGTATGTAAAAGTTCTGACTGGGCTGGGCCAGCTCTGTTGGCAGATCCTCTGGTGTTGACCAACCAGGTGGCCTTTGGTAGATGCGTATCCCAATCCTTCAAAGTCCCACCACCCATTGCTCTCAGTGTAGTTTTTAACAGCCCATTGTACCGCTCGATTTTCCCAGAGGCTGGTGCATGGTAAGGGATGTGATATACTCACTCAATGCTTGCTCCTTGGCCGAAATGTCTATGAGGGTGTTTCGGAAATGAGTCCCATTTTCTGACTCAGTTCTCTCTGGTGTGCCATATCACCACAAAATCTGTTTCTCAAGGTCCAGGATAGTGTTTCAGGCAGTGGCGTGGGGCACAGCGTATGTTTCCAGTCGTCCAGTGGTTGCTTCCACCATGGTAAGCACATGACGCTTGCCTTGGTGAGTTGGTGGGAGTGCAATATAATGAATCTGCCAAGCCTCCCCATATTTGTACTTCAGCCATCGTCCTTCATACCAAAGAGGCTTTAACCATTTAGCCTGCTTAATTGCAGCACATGTTTCACAGTCATGAGTAACCTGGGCAATAGTATCCATTGTTAAGTCTACCCCTTGATCACGAGCCCATCTGTATGTTGCATCTCTGCCCTGAAGGCCTGAAGTGTCGTGGGCCCACTGGGCCAAAAATAATTCACCCTTATGTTGCCAATCTAAGTCCATCTGAGCCACTTCAATCTTAGCAGCTTGATCCACTTATTGGTTGTTCTGGTGTTCCTCAGTAGCCCGACTCTTGGGTTCATGAGCATCTACGTGGCGTACTTTGACCACCAGGTTTTGCACTCGGGCAGCGATATCTTGCCACAGTGCAGCAGCCCAGATGGGTTTACTTCTGCATTGCCAATTGCTCTGCTTCCATTGCTGCAACCACCCCCAAAGGGCATTTGCCACCATCCATGAGTCAATAAAGAGATAAAGTACAGACCACTTTTCTCATTCAGCAATGTCCAAGGCCAACTGGATGGATTCACCTCTGCAAACTGACTCGATTCACCCTCTCCTTCAGCAGTTTCTGCAACTTGTTGTTGGGGACTCCATACTGCTGCCTTCCATCTCAGATGCTTTCCCACAATATGGCAGGACCCATCAGTAAATAAGGCATATTGCTTTTCACTTTCTGACAGTTTATTATCTGATGGGGCCTCTTCAGCACGCATCATCTCCTCCTCTGTTGACATTCAAAAATCTTTATCCTCTGGCCAGTCCATGATGACTTCTAGAATTCCTGGATGACTGGGATTTCCTATTCAATCCCATTGTGTAGTTAGTGAAGCCCACTTAGTCCACGTAGCATCAGTTGCATGATGCGTAGAAGAGAGCCTACCTTTGAACATCCAGCCCAGCACGGGCAACCGGAGTGCTGGGAGAAGCTGTGCTTCAGTGCCAATCACTTCCGAAGCAGCTCGAACCCCTTCATAGCCTGCCAGTATTGCTTTTTCAGTTGGGGTATAGCTGGCCTCAGATCCTCTGTATCCCCGACTCCAAAAGCCAAGGGATCAGCCTTGAGTCTCCCCTGGAGCTTTCTGCCAGAGGCTCCAGGTAGGACCATTCTCTCCAGCTGCAGTGTACAGTACATTTTTTACACCTGGCCTGGTCCGGACTGGTCCAAAGACTACTGCATGGATTATCTATAATTTAATTTGCTCAATGTCTTTTTGTTGCTCAGGGCCTGTTTTGGTTTAAGCCTCTAAAACTCATGCAGTTTTCTCACTCACTCGCTGCCTTCTCTTTCTTCCCCCAGTCCTGGGGGGATGGGGAGGAGAATGAAAAGAATGCAACTCCCACAGGTTGAGATAAGTACAGTTTAGTAACTAAGGTATAACACAAATCACTACTGCTACCACCAATAATAATAATGACAGAGAAGTACAAAGAAAAAGAATACAACTGCTCAACAAGCCCAATCCAGCCAGTGCACCCCCGGCAGCGAACCCCCCAGTGCACCATCACCACACCCTTCTGGGTCTCTGCTCTCTGTTTGCTACCAAGAATGAGAAAAAATGGCTGCTACTGCAGAACCCATGACAGGGCCACATTTAAAATCATTTTTCTTCCAGGTCACATGATAGAGAGGGCTTACAATCAAACTGTAATTCGGGATGTGCATCCTCCAGAACCCCACAACACCTAAGAAAGCTTGTGTTTCTTTCTTATTAGTTGGTGGAGACATTGCTGTTATCTTGTTGATCACGTCTGTGGGGATCTGGCGATGTCCATCTTGCCATTTTATTCCCAAAAATTGAATCTGCTATGCAAGTCCCTTGACCTTACTCCGTTTTATGGCAAAACCGGCTTTCAGCAGGGTTTGCATTATTTTCCTCCCTTTCTCAAAGACTTCTGCTGTATCACCCCACACAATAATGTCATCAATGTATCACAGGTGTTCTGGAGCTTGCCGCTGTTCCAGCACAGTCTCGATCAGTCCATGGCAG
Organism: Myiopsitta monachus; assembly: GCA_017639245.1. Classification (NCBI taxonomy): domain Eukaryota; kingdom Metazoa; phylum Chordata; class Aves; order Psittaciformes; family Psittacidae; genus Myiopsitta; species Myiopsitta monachus. Next base: position 48,407,683 of record CM029925.1, on the reverse strand, counting down.
ATGGTAGGGCTGTGTTTCCACCCCTGGGGCAGTCGGTTCCAAGTGTACTGGATGCCCCACCTCCAAGTAAAAGCGAACTGTGGCCAGCATTCTGCTGCCAGAGGAATTGAGATAAATGAGTTGGCAGTATCAGTCGTGGCATACCACTTGGCTGCCTTTGACTCCAGTTCATACTGAAGCTCTAGCATGTTTGGTACGGCGGCACTCAAGCATGGGGTAACTTCGTTCAGGCCACGATAGTCTACTGTTAGTCTCCACTCTCCGTTAGACTTTCGCACTGGCCATATGGGGCTATTAAAGGGTGAGTGGGTCCTACTGATCACTCCTTGACTCTCCAATCTACGGATCAGCTTATGGATGGGAATCAGGGAGTCTTGGTTGGTGCGATATTGCTGCCGGTGCACTGTTGCGGTCGCGATTGGCACTTGTTGTTCTTTGACCTTCAGCAACCCCACAGCAGAAGGATCCTCTGAGAGACCAGGCAAGGTGGACAGCTGCTCCATTTCCTCTGTCTCCAAAGCAGCAATGCCAAAAGCCCATCGGTACCCTTTTGGGTCTTTGAAGTACCCTCTCCTGAGATAGTCTATACCAAGAGGCTATGCATGAAGCCTCTGGACCAGTCACAATGGGGTGTTTTGCCACTCCCTTCCAGTCAGGCTGATTTCAGCCTCCAGTACAGTCAACTCTTGGGATCCTCCTGTCACTCCAGAAATAGAAATGGGTTCCACCCCTTGACAGCTTGATGGGATGAGGATACACTGTGCACCAGTATCTACTAGAGCCTTATACTTCTGTGTGTGACTGATGTGTCTGCTGAGCTGCTGGCTCCTGGGCAAACCCTGTTGAGGACTTGAGGCTCCCTCAGTTCCTGCTGCTGCTCCGAGTTGAAGCTCCTGGACACTGAGCCTCCCCCCAGTCAGGCACTGTAGGCGTCCCCTCTCGAGACAGCCACTGCTGGTGGTGTTCAAGGCCGGGCTGGACAGAGCGTTGGGTGGCATGGTTTAGCGGGAGGTGTCCCTGCCCCTGGCAGGGGGTTTGGAACTAGATGATCTTAAGCTCCTCTCCAACCTTAACTATTCTATGATTCCGTGATTCTATGACCAGGATGACAACACACCTCATTTAAAAGTTTTATTATTTTTTCTGGATTTTGCGCTTGTTCAGTGGTGAAATTCCAAAGCACTGGAGGTGTCCACTGGACTAGATACTTGCCCATACTATCCCACACACCCTGCCACTCATGAATGTCCAGCCTTGGGGAAAATCTCTTGGTCTTCCTATATCATCGTCTAACCCTAGACAAGGCCCAAACCTGACTCTCTCTTTTCAGATCAGACAAAATGGCTGTAGGTAAAACACACTCTGTATGTGTATCAACATGGTGATCCCCATCAAAATCAGCAGGCAAGTCTCAAGGGTACATAAAGGCCATTCAAAAGCTTTGGAACTCTCAAATGATGATGTCGAAGTTCTGGTAGGGGAGCTGGGAATGTAAGGGAATGTTTCTTTGACAGGTTGACCACCCGAGGTGGGGAAAAAAGATGTGTAATTGCTAAACACTTCTATTGTATACCTCCCAAAGTATAGAGTTGATGACCACACTGGGAAAGCAAACCAGATCAGTTTCATGATCAATGAGTCTAATGTATTACAAGTCATTACCATAAAGTACAGTGAAACAAGAACCTTAGCCCAAGGCCCCCAGCCGGTAAACACTAAGTCAGCAAATACCAGCAGTGAGTAAGGTAAGACACGCTGACACTCCAAGTTCAAGAACAACAACTTTGAGAGCCAATAAATCAGCATTGTGATGAGTGGCTATTAGTCTGAATCAATAAATGCTTATCACAAATATGATTAGACACACTCTGGTCAGATCTGTTGTTATCTCAACCCTTTGTGCCCCACCTTGGGCGCCAAAAAGAACTATTGTGGTTTAAGCCCAGCTGGCAACCCAGAACCAAGCAGCTGCTCACTCACTCTCCCCCTTTCCTCCACCTGCTTCTGGAGGGATGGGGAAGAGAATCAAAAGAATGTAACTCCCATGGGCTGAGATAAGAACAGTCCAGTAACTAAGCTATAACACAAACCACTACTACTAGCACCACTAATAATAATAATAAGGGAAATAACAAGGGAAAAAAATACAACCCCTCACCAGCTGCCGACCAATATCCAGCCTGACCCAAGCAGTGACCTCACCCTTCTGGGTAACTGCCCCCAGTTTATCTAGTGGGCATGACGTGCTGTGGTATGGAATACCTCTTTGGCTAGTTTGTGTCAGGTGTCCTGTCTCTGTTTCCTCCTGGCTTCCCCATCTCCCTGGCAGAGCATAAGACTCAGAAAGTCCTTAGTCAGAGTACACATTACTAAGCGTAATGGGTTCAGCAGCAGCAGTCATTTGGCATACTCCAGCTACTTGGTAGCTGGAGTAGCTACGCTGCCCATTACTGTTGAAGTTTGAGTAGCGGCTGTACTTGTCCCTGGGGGTGGTGTAGTTGCTGTGCTTGGAGCTGGAGTAGCTGCACTGTCCATTACTCCGCCCTCAGATCCAGAGACGTTTGTTTCCTTTTGAAGATGCTGGACAGTGTTAAACAAGGCTCTGTAAGCATAAGCCAAGCCCCAGCACGTTGCCATGATTTGTCCATCTCTGGTGTGACCAGAATGATCGCACACCTCCTTTAAATGTTTTACTAATTTTTCTGGGTTTTGCATTTGTTCATTGGTGAAGTTCCAAAGCACTGGAGGGGCCCACTGGCCTAGATACTTGCCCATACTATCCCACACACCCTGCCACTCATGACTATCCAGCCTAGGGGAAAATCTCTCGGCCATCCTGGATTATAGTCTAACCCCAGACATGGCCCACACCCCACTCTGCTTAACTCTCCGGACCAGACTAAATAGTTGCGAGTAAAACTTATTCAGTATGTGTGCCAACATGATAATTCCCGTCACCACCAGCAGGCAGGTCTCAAGGGTATCTAAAGGCCATTCAAAACCTTCAAAATTCTCAAATGGTGCTGTAAACGGTCTGGTGGGGGTGCTGGGAGCACAAAAGGATGTTTCCTTCACAGGCTGACCACCCGAGGAGGTGAAAAGAGACTTGTAATTGCTAAGAACTTCCATTATATACCTCCCAAAGTATAGAGTTGGTGACCACACTGGAAACACAAACCGGGTCAGTTTCATGATCACTGAGTCTATTGTATTAAAAATCCGCGCAATAAAGTATAATGTAACAAGAACCTTAACCCAAAACCTAGATCTGAAAAATGTTAAGATAAGAAATACCGGCTGTAAGTAAAGTATCATACACTGAACCTGTGAGAACCAGAGCAACAACTTTGAGAGCCAATAAATCAGCATTGTGACGAGTGACTATTAATCCTTGCCGTTTATCTCAACCCTTCGTGCCCCAAGTTGGGCACCAAAAGGAACTGTCGTGGTTTAAGCTGTAAATTTCATTTCTCCCTCCTTTCCCCCCCACCCACTCTGATGGGGGGGAAATGGGGAGAAGAACAGAAAGAATGTAACTCCCATGGGTTGAGATAAGAACATTCCAGTAACTGAGATATAATACAAATCACTACTGCTACCACCAATAATAACAATAATGAGAAGGTAAATACAAGGGAAAAGGATACAACCGCTCTCTGCCCGACCGAGCCAAGAGACCGTGCGGGAGGAGCCAGCGAGAGCCCGCCAAAACCCTCCACTTTGGGGGGTTGCGAGTGCACACTGCCAGCTCATGTTCATTTTCTCATCCGTGGGACCTGATGAAATCCATCTGCGGTTCCTGAAGGAGCTGGCAAATGAAGTTGCTAAGCCACTGTCCATCATATTTGAAAAATCATGGCAGTCAGGTGAAGTTCCCGACGACTGGAAAAAGGGAAATATAACCCCCATTTTCAAGAAGGTGAAAATGGATGAGTCAGGGAACTACAGACCAGTCAGGCTCACCTCTGTGTCTGCCAAAATCTTGGAGCGGATTCTCCTGGAAGGCATGATGAGGCACATGACAAACAACAAGGTGCTTAGTGACAGCCAGCATGGCTTCACTAAGGGGAAATCCTGCCTGACCAATCTGGTGGCCTTCTATTATGGGGCTACAGAACTGATGGACAGGGGTAGAGCAGTTGATGCCATCTACCTGGACTTGTGCAAAGCATTTGACACTGTCTCACATGACATCCTTGTCTCTAAGTTGGAGACATCAGTTTGATAGGTGGACCACTTGGTGGATAAAGAACTGGCTGGATGGCTGCAAAGAAAGAGTTGTGCTCAATGGCTGAATGTCCAGCTGGAGACCAGTAACGAGTGGTGTCCCTCAGGGATCGGTGTTGGGACCGGTCTTGTTCAACATCTTTGTGGGTGACATGGACAGTGGGATTGAGTGCGCCCTAAGCAAGTTTGTTGATGACACCAAGCTGTGTGGTTCGGTTGATGCACTGGAGGGAAGGGATGCCATCCAGAGGGACCTTGACACGCCTGTGAGGTGGGCTGATGCCAACCTGATGAAGTTTAACCATGCCAAGTGCAAGGTCCTCCACCTGGGTCGGAGCAATCCCATGCACAGCTACAGGTTGGGCAGAGAAGAGATTCAGAGCAGCCCTGTGGAGAAGGGCTTGCGGGTGTTGGTTGATGAGAAACTCAACACGAGCCGGCAGTGTGTGCTCGCAGCCCAGAAAGCCACCCCTATCCTGGGCTGCATCCAAAGGAGCATGACAAGCAGGTCAAAGGAGGTGATTCTGCCCCTCTACTCTGCTCTCTTAAGACCTCACTTGGAGGATTGTGTGCAGTTCTGGTGTCCTCAACATCAAAAGGACATGGAACTGTTGGAACAAATCCAGAGGAGGGCCACAAGGATAATGAGGGGACTGGAGCACCTCCCATATGAAGACAGGCTGAGAAAGTTGGGTCTGTTCAGCCTGGAGAAGAGAAGGCTGCATGGAGACCTCAGAGCAGCCTTCCGATATCTGAAGGGGGCCTATAGGGATGCTGGGGATGGACTCTTCATGAGGGACTGTAGTGATAGGAAAAAGGGTAATGGATTCAAACTTAAAGAGGGGAAGTTTAGATTGGTTATGAGGAAGAAATTCTTTACTGTAAGGGTGGTGAGGCACTGGACTGGGTTGCCCAGGGAAGTTGTGAATGCTCCATGGGTGGCGATCTTCAAGGCTGGTTTGGACAGAGCGTTGGGTGTCATGGTTTAGTGTGAGGTGTCCCTGCAGGTCCCCCATGGCAGGGGGGTTGGAACTAGATGATCTTAAGGTCCTTTCCCACCCTAACTATTGTATGATTCTATGATTCTATGACTTGTGTATGTTCAGGTTCCTAAGATGGTCTCAAACCAGATCCTCTCCTACAGTGGGCCTAGGGTCTTCATTCTCACAGTCCCTACATCTGACTTTCAAGACTTGGCTGGTGTGGTCAGGGCGTTTGCCAGTGAATACCAAGGAAAAGAAGTCTTTAAGAACCTCAGCCTTCTCCAAATCCAGGGTAACCAGTTCTCCCGATAGCTTCTAGAGGGGACCCATCTTGTCCCTAGCCTATCTTTTATTCATTATGAACCCATAGAATCCCTTCCTGCTGTCTTTCACATCCCTAGCCATGTTTAATTATAAGTGGGCCTCGGGTCTCCTAACCTAGTACCCAGCTTCCCAGACAACATCCCTGTTTTTTTTTCCCAGGCCGCCTGTCCTTGCTTCTACCTTTTATAAGCCTCTTTTTTCCTTTGAGTTTTCCTCAGCAGCTCCTTATCCATCCAAGGAGGTCTCCTGGCTCTCCTGCAGCACTTCCTTCAAGTTGGGATACATCGTTCTTGAGCTTGCAGCAGGTGATCCTTGAATATCAACCAACAGTCTTGGGCGCCCATGCCCTCTGAGCTATATCCCTTGGAACCTTACTGAGCCGGTTCCTGAAGAAGCCAAAGTCTCTTCAGGAAGTTTGGGGTAGTGAGCTTGCTGCACACTCTTCTCACTGTCCTGAGGATCTCAAATTCAACCATTTCATGACCGCTGCAACCAAGGCTGCTCTGGAGCATCCCATTTCCAATGATCCATTTCCAACGAGCCCTTCCTTGTTGGTGGGGATGAGGTCAAGCATGACACCTCTCCATGTTGGCTCCTCTATTACTTGCAGAGGAAATTTGTCTTCCACACAATCGAGGAACCTCTTGGATTGCTTGTGCCGGGCCATTCTGCCCCTCCAACAGATATCAAGGTGGTTGAAGTCCCCCATGAGGTCAAGGGCCTGTGAGAATGAGGCTGTTCCTATCTGCCTATAGAGTACTTCATCCACAGAGTCCTCTTGATCAGGCTGTCTGTAACAGATCCCCACAATAATGTCTCCCAACACTGTTCTTCCTTTAACCCTGACCCACAAACTCTCTATTGACTACTCAGCTGTCCCCAGACAGAGTTCCATACTCTCCAGCCTATCACTGACATCTTTCAGCCTGTTGGCATCATCCCGCAGCTCAGTACCATTAGTACTACCGGGATTGTTGTTTTTTTCCAGGTCTGCACAAGCCAGTTCATTGCCTGATCTGTTTGTTTCCAGAATGCTGAAGTCAAGCACATTTTAGTGAAGGATGCCTACTGTCTTCCTAAAGACTTCCGGGGACAATGAGATACCCTTTTCTCTTGCATACTCCCTCTGTGTTTAGCTAACTTAGCTGCTAGGAAATTTTATCTTTTACCGTCAGTGGTTCATCTAATAATTTTCTCTGGATGACTGAGAAGTTCATTATGAACATCTTTTTTGTGAACATTATAAATTATGTCAAGTGTTTGCATCACTCCTCTGAAAGTCCTTCTACCATGAAACTTTCAGGGATTTTCATTTGCTTCTCAAAAAAGATGATGAAGCGGCATAAGCAGGAAGAAAAAGAGAACTAACCCTGAACCATACAATGGCCTTAGAGCTGCACTGCCATGGCGGAGTGAAGCCTTTTGGGGTGCTTGGTCTCTCTCTGTCATTTCCTGTGCAAAATGGGGCCCAGAGTAGTTACTTGGTGTTGAATTAGAGGAGCGTTTTTCGTTCAATCAAATTCCAGTAAGTCCTTCAATAATCTAAACCTGTAAAGAGATATGTGACTTCTGCCTAAGCAACTTGTGTCTATTTCCTAATTTTAAGTGATCAACAAGCATAAAGGCAAAGGTGTTTGAATATTCCAACTACTGAGGAAGGCAGTGATCCTTCTTACCATCAGCTGCTTCTCAGCCACATGTCTCTGTTCATCATTCATTTAAAAAAAAAAGTCAGTGTGAATGCTTCACATTCACTTGATCAAAGTGTCACAAACAGTAGATTAAGCATTTCACATAGGGAAATGATTATGTTGTGTGTGGGGTGGGAGATTGATGGCTGTTCAAAGGCCACTGAGACCGTACAAGCCTTAATGTTTTTCCAAATCCATCAAAATATATTCCCCTGAAAGCTCTCTGCCATTCAGGGACTTATTTTCTTCAGTTCAAGGAGGCCTCAACAAGGTTTGCAGGAATTGCAAGAATGGGCAAGGGTGGAGTAGATGGAGATGAATTGCTCATGGTGGAATGGGCATCCAAAGACCTAATGCCATAAAGACAGAGTCTTAAAAGGGATAGAGGCAGTTTGAAAAAGGGTGGCAAACATAGAATAAGAGCACAGAATAGATACATGTCCTGGAGCTATTCAGTGTGTAACGGATCTCTTGCGAGGCAAGGTTGTGGGAGCTACCCTTAGACTCGCAGTGAAGAAAGTCCAGGTCTCCTCATCTCCCTGTGACCTGGCCCAGGCTCCTCAATGAGAGGAAAATGCTTGCTAACAGTCAAGGTTTGTGAGGTGCATCCTGAAGAACTTTGGATTTCTGCCGATAGAGCACAGTAATCCCTCTCCTTCTTACCCACACACACCATTCTCCCCAGACTGATCGCCATGAGAGTTAGGCAGAAGAAAAAAGAGACCATTTGAAAGATACAGCTTAAACCTGACAGTTCAGCCCTTTGTATCCTGGAGGCATGACACAAGCCCCTCTTCATTCTCTAGCCACCTCCCTGAGGAGAACAGTGCTAGATCCAATTTACAGATCCAGAAGCAGACACAATTTGGGGTGCCATGACTTTGTTCGAGCTGTGCTCTGAAGATCACATTGTCCTCTGGAAATGAATCTAATTTCCAGACTTTTTCCGCAGATTATTTCATTTTTCATTTTGTCCACAAGGAAAAAAGCACAATGAAAGATTTCAATTAAATTAAGGAAAGAGTGAAAATAACTTCAACCATTTCTTTTATTATCTTCACTAAGAGAACAGGAAGGATGAAAACCAAGTGCATTTTCCAAACTCTTTTATTTTGACATTTGTCAGAAATATTTTGAAACAAAATAAATGTTTACTTTAGAAATGTCTCTTGGCTGAAGCAAATTTTTTTTTAATTAAGTAGAAAATTCTGTATGAGATTTCTTTTTCTCTCTAACGGAAATGGTATTGACAGTATCAAAATCTAGCTGGCTCTCTTTCCATCGAATAGAGGCTTTGCAAACCCAAATTTAAGCTCTACTTGGGTCCTAAAAAGGGAAGCCTAGATTGTCCAATTGGTCTCTTTGTGGTTTTGACATTGCTGTTCTTTTTCCATGGAAGCCATTCCAATACCACAATGATGGATGCAAAAGACAACACCCTGCAAGTGACAAAGAATGACAAACATCCCCATTGATCATGCTGATCCTTTGATATGTTCCTGTCTGTTTTGGCTTTGATGTCCATGATTTGCTCTGGTTTTCCATAAAACTGCTTCTCTTCCCCACAAGGCTCTGGTGTTGCATCCAAAGCCCACTGCTCAGCTTTGCTCTTCACAGTGTTGTTTGTGGGAAGGGGTGAGAAATCATCTCAGACATGATGCGAAAGGGAAAATCATAGCCCAACTCTGCTTTCTTTGTATAATCTCTGTTCAAATTCCAATCAGTTCAGCATACCCCTGTCAATAGATGAAAACTGGATAAACAGGCTCAAAACATCCTGTCTTGGTTTTCTTTGCCATGTAAGCTGATCAAAACCAAACACAGGCTAATATATGAAAACACTCACAAGATGTCTGGCTGCGTAAAAACTGCAGGTAGTGAAATTAGTTTAGGCAGACTGAATGTGGGCCAGAATGCAAACAGATGAATTTTAAGTGGCTAGCAATTCCATTGCATTAAACAGCTCATTGATATCCTACACCTATAGTGACTGAGTACCTGCAATGGTTCATTAGCTTTTATCAACAGCCATTATGAAACCATTGCTCTGCTTTCATATTTTACAGGGACATTACTGCTGACCCCTGGAAAAACAATAAGGCATCAGAGGAGCAATGGTAGGGAGTATTCTGTAGGCACTGCCTTGGAGCTGAGGAGGGAACAGGGACAAGTGAAGATGCTGGGGGTAAAGAAACATCTCTGCTGAGTCAGATACCAGAAAGATTTGTGAAGGCTCCAGAACTGAGAAGGATGATAGATAGCTTGTTTGTTCATTGGTCTGAGGATGTGAAAAAGTGTCATTCTTCACATTAATCTGTATCATGTCTGTCTTGTTCTGAGTTAAAATCCCCACCTTACTCTCTGTTCTACCAAAACACTTCACACCTCACGTACTTTCAGTAACTCTTGTTTTCCAGTCCTCCTAAGGCACCTTGCTTTGCCATGCCTTGCTATTTCATATATTTCAGAGCCTGGTTCCAAGTATTAAAAGCACAGCCCTTACTACCTGCATTTACGTGCAACTATCAAGAAGGAATGACAACTTTTATATTAGATACATGACACAGATGCTCTGGCAAACAGATGCATAAAAGTTACTTCTTTACCCAAATCTTCTGTAAACAAGAAAAAATAGTTTTAAAATTAACCTTTTAAAAATTCTCCAGCTGATTTATTAGTGTTTTAAACCATGAAACTGCAACCTCTCCTGTAAAGCAAACCAGTGCTTGGAAATGCAATTTGCTTTCATTGTTAACTTGAGATGTGATTTCACCTCAAGTCCTGAGGCACAAATCAAGGAGAAGGCTAACTAAGAAACCTGGAGCACCCTCAGCCCTTTCACGCTACATGCACATATGACAGAGTAGACTTTCACTGAGAACAAAAATTAGCATTGTCCAGATTTTGACATCAGCGCCTTTTCTATAGGCTTGTGCTTATTTATTCCTGGTTGAGAGGACAACCTTGAAACATCTTTTTATTATAGCTATCATGAAGAAAGAAAACTCCAAACTTTCCAGATACATTGAGCCAGCAGAATTTGGTTCCTAATTTGCAGAATTCATTTTAAAGCTTATTGAACTCAGTCACAACATCTTTCTGGTTTTGTGCTGGTCATGGGTTCAGTAGTAGCAGTCAATTTCTCCTTCCTGGTAGCTGGTGCAGCGCTGTGTTTTTGATTTTGGGCCTGGGAACAGCGCTGATAACACCAGTGTTTTCACTTACTGCTTAGTAGTGTTTTGGTCTGGCCAAGGACTTTCTGAGCCTCAGGCTCTGCCAGGGAAGAGGGGAAGCCAGGAGGAAGGAGAGACAGGACACCTGACCCAAACTGACCAAAGAGGTTATTCCATACCACAGCACGTCATGTCCACGATGTAAAACCTGAGGGTAGAGACCCGTACGTGTGGTGGTGCACTGGGGGGTTCACTGCTGGGGGGTGCACTGGCTGGGTCAGGCTTGGTGAGCAGTTGTATTCTCTTTATTTGTACTTCTCTGTCATTATCATTATTGGTGGTAGCAGTAGTGATTTGTGTTATATCTTAGTTACTAAACTGTTCTTATCTCAACCCATTGAAGTTGCATTCTTTTGATTCTCCTCCCTATCCCCCTGGGACTGAGGGAAGAAAAAGGGGAAGTGAGTGAGTGAATGCAACTTCCACAGGTTGAGATAAGAATAGTTTAGTAACTAAGGTATAACACAAATCACTACTGCTACCACCAATAATGATAATGACAGAGAAGTACAAATAAAGAGAATACAACTGCTCACCAAGCCTGACCCAGCCAGTGCACCCCCCAAGCAGTGAACCCCCAGTGCACCACCACACCCTTCTGGGTCTCTGCTCTCTGTTTTCACATCCTGGACATGATGTGCTGTGGTATGGAATAACCTCTTTGGTCAGTTTGAGTCAGGTGTCCTGTCTCTGCTTCCTCCCGGGTTCCCTTCCTCCCTGGCAGGGCATGAGACTCAGAAAGTCCTTGGCCAGACCAAAACATTCCCAAGCAGTAAGTGAAAACACTGGTGTTATCAGCGCTGTTCCCAGGCCCAAAATCAAAAACACAGTGCTGCACCAGCTACCAGGAAGGAGAAAAATGACTGCTACTGCTGAACCCATGGTAGTGCTAAAAAGGCACATTTCTTCGGTGGAGCATTTTTAAAAAGTGACAACCATTCAAAAATTTTTCCTTGGAAAATCTTCTCACCTGTGATATGGAGTGCTTCAGGGGTGGGTGATGGCAATGTAGGTAATTGCAATAATGATTTTTTTTTTTTTTAATTTAAAATGGGTATTTGAAATAAAATTCACAAACTGAAATTGTTCCTCTTTTGCCATTTTTGGAAAGTTATCAGAAAAGAACAGTTCTGAAAACCTTGTATCTTTCAAAAAATTACGATATTTTACATAACAAAAAATATTTCAGTATTTTTTATGAAGCTGAACATTTACATCTTAACCAATTCTACTCCATCCTTCAGAGAAAGACATAGCTGGAGAGAGAAATGATCCTTCCTTCATATATATTAGGATAAAATTCAAGTTACTCTAATTGACGAAATTGCCATGTGAATAAGGAGCAAAATGAAAATAAACCACAACATCAGCTAAAATAAAACCAGAATAAAAACGCGGTAGGAGAAAATGCAAAGGCTTGCTTATTTAGTTCGTACTTGTGGATATTTATTTCACTGAAATCGTGAAGAAAACCGTTAAAAATGCTGTACTCCATAATATCTATTAAAAAATGCTGAGTGTTTTCTGAGCTTTGTTAGCAAGTTCTGATCTGCCATGGTGCTGTGTCCATCACAATATGGAAGAAACATTCTGGGGAACAATATAGGCTTTTGTCTCTAACAGAAAAATCTAATTTGATGTCCTCCTTTAGATAGTAGCACAGCTGGGGATAATTACACATTTCTGTCACATTCTCTGAATGCTCTCTGCTCTGTGGAAGGGTAGGAGTGTGAACAGAGTGGCCTGATCACTGTAATGGAATATTAAAACTGAGGGAAATTCTGGCCTGTGGACTGCATTATGGACTCTGTTTTGCCCCTTGCACCTTCTGCTGCGCAGCCTTTGCTGACCTTACACAGCTCCCTGCACCTCCATTGCGAAACACACATCCTTAAGTGCTGAGCGCTCCTCTCCCACAGGAAGCTCTGTTACCTTTCCCCCTATCCAGACCTGTGCAAGCCCGTGACCTTTCCAACACAAAGCTCACCCAACACAAATGCTCCACCTCATTCCTGTTCTGGGGCTTTGCAAAGAGCTTTGAATTTGCACGCTGCTGGTTAATAATACATGAATGTATATATTTACCACTCAGGCTCTTTAACTTGGTGTGTTTGTTTTATGCATAATGAGACACAGCTAACGTATTTATGTTCATGGTTCAGCATCTCAAATAGGTCATCACAATGTACACCTTTACTGTACTGATTTATAAAATGTCTCATGGAAATGGCCTCTCTTAGTTCATTTTCTCCTGTATGGTAATAAAATCAAAGCATACAAATGTCAAAATATGTACAGGTATACTAAAATCCAAACATAAACCAAAATAAAATAATTTTATTTGTATGCCTGAACATAAGCACAGAAAACTTAGGAATCCTACTTGAAATAACCAATATACTTTAAAAAAAAAAAAAAATGCCCCAACCCCCTTAAATAATACCTTGGTGCACAATTGAGCCTTTGCCTTCATGCATTTGATATATTTCTTTGAATGCTTTCTCTAGCTCTTTAGGAAAAGTCTTTCTCCTTGCCTTCACCCATGCAGTGAAGACATATAAAACAATTAGTGACCAGAACCAGGGGCACATTTGTCCTATCAGTGTCCAACTTCAGCAGCTTCCTCTGGTTTTCTTCCCCATAATTTTTTGGGCCATTGTATTCTCACTGTGCAGCTACTTCAGTATCCTAATATCACACTCTTCCTACCGGGTGCTGTCAAAATAGTCTGTTATAAAAGAGAAAGAAATAGATGAGCTATGTATTGAAGATGGACTGAGGAAAAAGTGACACCATTTTAATCTGAAAAGACAATGACATTAGATTACCATAGGTGAAAGAGACGACAAAGCTGACATTATTGTAATGGGCTGAAATCCTGCTCGTTTGGTAAACTTCAGGGTTTTGTGTAGACAAATTACCAATACCCAAGTCACACTTACGGCCCAATCCAATATACTTGGGAGTTGTAACCATACCTACTCATAAATAATATTTTATATATTGTCTGATCCTCTGGCTCAATAAGACTGCACATTTCTGTAGGCAGTGCAGGATATTTCTTTTTGCAGCTGCTGCCCATGGTTGAGTTAGTACCACTGAGCTGGTTAGCTATTGATAGTGAGCAGATGAGCTTTCAGACTGCAGTAGCTGTAGAGGTGTCATTACCAGGATCTGGACAGGCTGGATCTATGGGACAAGGCCAGCTGTATGAAGTTCAACAAGGCAAATTGCTAAGTCCTACACTTGGACCACGATAACCCCATGCAATGCTACAGGCTTGGGATAGAGTGGCTGGAAAGCTGCACAGTGGAAAAGGACCTGGGGATGCTAGTCAACAGGCAGTTGAATAGGAGCCAGCTTGTGCCCAGGCAGCCAAGAAAGCCAATGGCATCCTTGCCTTTATCAGTAATAGTGCAGCCAGCAGGACTAGGGCAGTGATCATTCCCCTGTACTGGGCACTGGTGAGCCTGCACCTCAAATACTGTGTTCAGTTCTGGTCCCTCATTACAAGAAAGACATGGAGGTGCTGGAGTGGGTCCACAGAAAGGTAATGAAGCTGGTGAAATGTCTAGGGAACAAATCATATGTGGAGTAGCTGAAGGAACTAGCGTTGTTTAGTCTGAAGAAGAGAAAGCTCAAGGGGACCTTTTTGCTCTCTACAACTACCTGAAAGGAGGTTGTAGGAAGGGGGGTGTCAGTCTCTTCTTCCAAATAGCAAGTGATAAGACAAGAGATAACAGACTCAGGCTGCCTCAGGGGAGGTTTAGATTGGACATTAGGAAAAATTCCTTCACCAAAAGTGTTGTCAAGCACTGAAACAGGCTGCCCAGGAAAGTGGGTTGAGTCACCACTCCTGGGGGTATTTAAAAGAGGTGCAGATGTGGCCCTTTAGGGTCTTGGTTTACTGGTGGACTTGGCAGGGCTAAGTTAATGGTGGGACTCAATTATTTTAAAAGCAATTTCCAACCTAAATGGTTCCATGAGTCTACTAGAGATTGAAAATCTTATGCAAAGCTTTCGCAGCGCAGCTTCAGATGAGGCCTTTCCTTACATCTGCGTGAGAACCAGGCAACATCTCAATACTCTGCTGTCATTTCCGGTCACATCAGATATGTAGCATGGATTTGGTCCACACTGATAGCTAGATGAGTTTTCCAAAAGCAAGTCTGACTAAATGAACACACTCTGGAAAAAGTAAAATAAATATATCTAAGGGAACATCTGTGAGTTTTAACCTCTGCATCCTCTTCAAATACAAATACTACTCTAGAACTGAAGTCATGATGTGACAATATATGGTTGCAATAGTCCAGTCACATATACCTATAAGGACTACAGAGCTCTTTGACTGTCAGAAAATGCCGAGAAAATTGTCCATTTTTGCAAAATGTTGCCAAGATGATGGAACAAGAAAAACTCTTTTATTTATTTACAGCATATTTTTATTTATTTTTCAGGAAATTTCTCTGTCTTGATGTTAACGGTTCAGAACAGACAGCAAGAAGATTTACCAATTCCTAGGATAAGTTTATGCCGTTTAATTCTCAGGGTTTCTACTTAGGATGTCAGCCAAGAAATTATTTGCTTGGCCATGGGGTTGATAGTCACTGATTAAAATTGTGCCAAATCTGTAACAAATTTCAAGAACAGGCAAAGGAACGGAGTGTGCCAGCATTTGGCTGTGAATAAGATAAAAGATTCATAAGTATCCTCAGCAGTAATGCTGCCCTTTTTGCCTTCTCTTGAGAAATCAGGACTCATCCTTTTTTGTTTTTCTACTTACTATGTGACCTATAACTGAAGTCATTCACTTTCTCTGGAATAGCAAGTCTCTAAGTGAGGTGGAATAATATTTTATTTGCCAGCTACAGCTTTGCTTTATATGTTTGATTGTAAATAAGCAAACGTTTACTTTGGAGAGTGACATTTAAGTTCAACGAGTTATTGAATGAAAGAAGTTTAGCATGTGCTATTCTCAGCTTTTGTTTCTTGTCAAGGACACACATACAGAAAAAGTGAACTAAGCAGTTCATGGCCAGAAGTCTATACTTGCATCTACAGGCATCTGCATGGCTTTTTTCCTCCCTCCTTATATTCTAAAAATTCCCTCCAGGAATTCTAAAAATTCCCTCCAGATCCAGGGATTTCAGACTGATCACAGGTTTTCCCAGCAGGTCTCAGCTGATGCTGGTGATGGCTGTTTCCATGTTATCAGCTGTGTTGCAGATTCACTGTACCAGAGAGATCAACTCAGTTGTGACACTTGCACAGGTTCAGTGGCTATCATGTGGGACTGAAAAAGAAGGAAGACCTAGGCCAGATCCTTCAAAGGATTTTGACATTTACCTGACACTGGCTCTGAAGTGAGCTGGGCAGCTGCAATAGGAACAGAGATGGCCCCACCATCTCTTCTCTACAGTGTCATCAAGGAATCCTACTACACAACCCAGAGGTTTACAGCCTGTAGCCTCCTTCACTGCTATTCCCACCTCTGACTGCAATTTGTTAAGTCTCCTGATACAACTGAGGCATCTATAAGTATTTATGGTTGCAGGCTGCCATGACTTTCTCAAAGTCACAGAGGACTTGCATCATGGAGCAGAAAGCTCATTTTGTTTTAACCAGAGGCTCATCCTTCCTTGTTAAACAGGGATGCCCAGTTTGCCCCTCCACACAACAGAACCCTGGGGGAGTACGGCTCTGCAGCAGTCCCTTCATAGCCAGCCCTGCCCCTGCCATGAGGGTACCTGTCCCTACCACTGAACTGGTACCCATCTGCTCCTGCCCCTTGATCCTTGGATTTGTGAACACAGGCTGAGCACCGAGCCCCTGCCAGGGCTGCTCTTCAGGCTCCCTGGGTCATGCAGAGGAGCAATAAAGAACTGTAAATGCCCATAAGGCACACTGACTTTCAGAACTGGTAGACAGTAATTTTTCATTCATTTATTTATTTATTTTGTTGGGAATAGCTCCTTGTGTGTGTAGAATGTTTTCTCCTTTTTTTTCTGGCAAGAGATTGCAAGGTAAATTAGAAATATATTTTGAATAGGAGACTTTTTATTGCCAAAGAATCCAAACAAAAACCCCACCCCCAGAATCAAAACAGTTTATGAAAGTGAATCAGGAAATATGCATATTGGAGGGATTATCTCTGTCTTTACAGAAGATGATAGCTGAAGAGGGGGCAATGACAAAGACATGGCGCTGAGATACCTTGCCTGAATAAGGGGCTGGAAAATGTCTTCCACAGCACTTCTCATCCTTCCAGTAGCAAAGAGTGATGTCCTCTTTCTGTCTGTTTCAATATGGAGGGAAGTTGACTCAGTTAATTTGCAGCTGAGCATTCACTGGTGTCTGGCTGCTGCTATCTTCTTGCTTATCCAGCTGCTCCAAAGTACAAAGTCTCCATGCAAACCCTTTCTTTTCAAGAACTATGATATATTTAGATAGAGATAAGGTGCAGAATTGAATAAAACCAACTTCAATACAAGTTTTGAAAATCTGACATAAAAAAGAGATATACTAACAGTATAGTTAAGCAGCCTTTGCTAGTCTTTCTTCTTTCTTTTTTTTTCTTTTAAGTCTTTATTTGAACATCTTTAGAGAAATATCTCCTTTGGCAGTGAAAATGAAAATGAAACTTGAGAAAAAAATATCTAATGCTACAGAGCTAAGCATTGCGTGTGGATAGATTAGAGTTAAAGCTCATTTGCAGAAGAAAAACAAGCACAATTAAAAGCAGAGAAAGGATCTTGCCCCCACTCTTTCGTTTAATAGAGGTGGTTTGAGGAAAATTTCTAACAAATCCCATCAAACCATAAAATCATGTAGAAAATGAATCATATCTGACAATAAAATAAAAGTGAACCAAATTACAAGGTTTCTGTATGCCCAGGACAAATTAATTTCATGTTTGGAATACTAATTTTTTACTGCAGGGCCCATAAATTTTGTTGCCATTGCTTCATTTGTGCAGTTCTGCATGTGTGAAAGAACTTTTGCACATGCAGAATTGTATGGTTTTGGTTATAGCATCAAAAGGAAGGGAACAAAGCCTCTTAGAGCAGAAGGGCAACTTCCTGTGTGCCACCCCTTCTGCTCCCAGGGGCAGCTTCTGGAAAGGCTTTTGAGCAACATGTCATTTGTCCTTTGAAGTTGGAGGCAGGAGGAAAGAAAATTTTGATGGGGTTTGTAATTGGCCCTCGAGGCCATCATCTGGCATACATTCCCCAAACTCCTCATAAAAGGAAGAGGGAGCAGATCTGGCCAATGAGCCCTGTGTCTTGGAGGAGCCCAGTTTTCTCCCTACAGATAGCAGACCCATAAGATCTAAGAAGCAGCTATCACTTGATATAGCCTCAAAGACCAACTGGAAAGCTGAAGAGTGACTCAGGTAGTTCAAAGGAGACATCATGAGAGAAAAAACATGTTTTTACCACACTGAACTATAGTGAAAAAAAAAAAAATAAATAGAACACCTTCCGCAAAACCAAGAAGATTTTAAAAAATACACAGTAATCTTTTTTTTAACTATGTGAAGGCTGTATATACAGCATAGTTAATAAATGTTCTCAATAAAAAAATCGCATTGAACTAATAAAGTAGCTTAAATAAGAGCTAATTGTGTGAGGAAGTTTGAAGGCTCAATTCTATGAGGAGTTACATTAATATAATTTTTTTAGGAGATTAATGAGAATTTATTGCACCCAATGAGGATCTTAAAGCAATCATTTTTCCTGAAGAGTTCATTTTGAAATGCAAGGCTTCTCCTGACCTGCCAACGGCTTCCTCAATCTCCTAAAAATTTAGGTATGTTACTGACTGACGGGTCTAATGGACTGCTGTTCTTGATACCAAAGCCACCTGATATTTTAATTCAGTTCAGAGTTGCATGGCTGTCTCCATCCTTCTAGCTGTACTCTCTCCACTCTTGCATTCTTCTTTGAGGCAAAGTTAACCAAAAAAGGAAAGTCTGAGAACCAGTGACCAAGGTTTTTTTGGGCACCTCTAATTGAAGGCACACACTATTGAAGAGCCTGAGCAATGAAAATGAAGCAAACTACAGGGGCTCCCCATTGTCCAACATCTCTGTCACAGCACCAATTTCACTTCCATCTGAAGCATCCGTCTGCTGGGATGCTTCAGTTCTCCTGCTTGTGAGGAGAAATTAGATGTTATACAGTGTAGCAGGATGCTTAGAACAACATTTTCCTTGAAGATAACATTATGAGAAAAGATCCGAATTATGGAACAGTAGAAACTCAGTGTTTGCCTCTAAGGCTTCTCCTCCACTACAGGGTAGAGATGAGCCTTTGGCAGAGTAGATGGAGTTGTTTGCATTAAACACCCTCTTTCATTTCAGTCCCTTCACACTAGTCTATCTTCTATTTTCCATCTTTCCTTTGTCTTGATAAGCTTACATCTGAGGGGACTTGGACCAGCTACAAAGCTGTCTTGCATCAAAGGAACTGTTTTTCCTCTTGACTGAAATGAAGTTTTAACTGAGAGTGAATATGCTTCTCATGTTTTCCTCCTGCTTGCCTTTCGACCAAATCCATGGCTTGTTCCATGTGATGTACTAATGTGTTACACCCTTACTTGCCAATCCCTTTCTTCTGGTCATTAAAACTGCTGCTCTCATTCTATGTAAAACTAATTTTAGACACTTTGACAGGATTTCCCACAGCTTACAAGGATTTGTGTTTGGAATACATGTCTTCCAAGAAAGCTCAGGCTTATTGTGCCAAGGGCTGTAGCCTTAGACTCACCACTTGGTCTTGCTGATTCAGTATTGCCCTCCGCCAGGCATGCAGACCTGCCAGTGTGAAATGCAAGTGGATCCTAGGCTCCTCCTGCAGCTAAATACATCCAGCATGCTCTTTCTTCACTTGGAGTTCAATTCATCTGCAGGGAGATAGATAGGCTGCCCTGGGACTCCTAAGAGAGAAAAAAAAGTAATTGAGTTTTCAGAACTAAGGATTTTAAACAGATGAGAGAGAGCTCCTCCTGAAATGAGAACAGAAAGCATGCAGAAGTAATGCAAGATGACTGAGGAAAATAGCCACTGAAATTCCTGGAAAGTGCTAAATGATTACAGAGAAATCATTCCAGATTGAATGGGATGAGAAGATCAAGCCTAGACTGGGATGGGTAGAAAAGAGAAATGCTGCATGGAGCAGTGACATCTTCCTGCATTTTTTTAATGAATCTGACCCTCCACACCCAAATCACTTAGGCTCTGAAAATATTCTTACAATAAGAAAAAGGAAAATCTTCCTTTATCTTCACAGAACAGAGAAGCAAATTCCCTTTCATACTTGTGCTGAAGAAGAATATAGTGTTCTTACTCAACTCTTCTGTCTTTGCAAGAATAGCACACTCTAAGGAGTTTACCAAGCACAAAAACAAGAATGTATAAGTAGGGACAGGACCTTTACAGAAGAACATATTGCTGCAAATCTAGAGAAAAGAGTGGAAGATTTAGGGAGAGAAAAGAACGGGAAATGAAGGACAAAGAGATCAGGACTTTGTTAAAAGAAATTTCAACTAAAATTTCCATAAGAGTGACAAGGTATCTGTCCTCCAAAGTATTCAGACATATTTTAGAGTGTTACCAGTGCTCTTATATTACCACTGAATCCTAATAATTCCTTTTGAAGTTTCATTTCTGTTTTTCTCTGAATTGAGATGCTATTAGACAGCTCAGCAAAATATCAGTTGATAGTTGAAAATATTATCTTTTTAATAGACAAGTTTACCTTTTTTATACCTATCAGATAATGATCTTGGTGATGGTGTTCTGTGCTCTTCACCCAGCTACCAGAAGTCCAATAAAACATAAAACACTCTGTGAAGTATGAATGTAAGACTCTTTCTGTCAAAGACCATCCATAGACACAGACAGCTTCTTGTGGATGTGGTCAATACTGTGGATTTGCAGCCCGCTACCAAACTATCACCTCCAGAAGCCTGGCACAACAACCAATTGAAAGCCTCCATTGGATTCCTGCTGCAGGAATGGAAAGCACTGTCTCTTCTGGAAACAAAATAATTTAACTTTGCCAGACAGCCCAGCTCCCTAAGCCAGCTGAGCCCAGAACTCAACAGCAATCAGCAT
Organism: Myiopsitta monachus; assembly: GCA_017639245.1. Lineage (NCBI taxonomy): Eukaryota > Metazoa > Chordata > Aves > Psittaciformes > Psittacidae > Myiopsitta > Myiopsitta monachus. Next base: position 48,387,105 of record CM029925.1, on the reverse strand, counting down.
AAAGTACTTCTGCATACAGAAAATATACCTCTGCTCATGCCATCAGGCAATCAACAGCAGCTCCCTCAGAAAGGCTATATACCACTGGTTTGCTGATCAGTGGTCTCTGTTTTCCTCATAAGACCAGAGTTCAGAACCATACTGCCAACCCGAGTCTGAATGTGTTGGCGATGTGACCATATTCCCTGCACAGCCACGCTGCTATGAGGCGGAAGACCTCATAGAGAGGTCTTCCTCAAGACTCCTTTACCTGACCACAGGAGGAGTGCAGCAGCAGTGAAAGCTACACACTAACCCTTTCACTGTACTGCAAGGATATTTTCACTGATGACCACCAGATCACTGTCAGCAGGAACAAATGCTTCTGTGGCTCCGACATGTTAAAGCATGTGCTGTGTCAGTTTCATTGGTGAAGACAAATGTTTTTGGTGGTGTGAACTGAGACCACAAGACAGCATACCCTCTGGCGGCTTCTTGTGAGCAAAGGGTGGAATAAGCTTTACCCCCACAGTGGAAAAGGAAAAAGCTGCATGATCTCTTATTTAGCCAGTTTGCCAGCAAACAAGTGTTTATGGAGCAACACCCACAAGTACACAAAAATATGAACTCAATGCCTTTAGCTAAAATTAAGGAATAGGATATCTTTTTTTATATTGACACTCAAAACTCCTATTTTACTATGATAACAATCACTATCATTTAAAATGTGCCCTGTACACTTGAGGTTACAAAGGAGGAAAAATATCAGGAAAAATAGGCATTAAAACATTGCATCTTAAAACCTACTGCAAATAAAAAGGAGTTTTATACCATAATTACATTCCCATTAATATGTGCATCTCTTATATACAGACATAGAGAAGCAAACACATTACTTTAAACAATTAACTCTGTAGTGAGGTTTTATTGCTGGGAAAGAAGATTTCTCTATAGAAGGGTATTTAACATTTTAATTAAAATGGTTTTGATAGATGTTTACTGTTGTTTCTGTTTCTGCTTAAAACAAAACCATACAATTAGGAGTCAATGTAATTTTATCATGAGAAAGGAGTTATTTCTTTTGAAGGAAGGACTAAGGTTCCTTCTTTGCTGTCTAGTCAGTGTACAGAAATGCTATAGTGTGTTTCAAGAAATGCATTTCTTATGGGAAGGTTCCGTTTTTTCTTTCTTTTTTCCTTTCAATAATTTATTTCTTTTTGTGCCACTGAGCACTGCCATTGTGTTTGACCTTCCACTAGAAGGTAGCTTATGTTTTGGCGAAAGAAGAGAACCCAAGAAGGATGTAAAAAAATGTCACATGATTCTCAGATAAAAGCTGCTGAAGGAACCAATAGCATGGGAAAAGCACCCTTAAAGAATTGCAGAATCACAGGATCTAGGCAGGAGAAACGAAAAAATAGACAAAAAAGAAAAAAAAAAACAAACAAACAAAAAACAGGGCTGAAAGACATAAAGAAATGAAAGGTCTAGTAAGGGTTACCAGGAAGAGAATCTGGACAACATACTGCTCTGAAAATAAGTAAGCAAAGTTTATGCATGAACTGGCATTTGAGCTTGATATAAAAACTGGTAATTGAAATGCTTTTACAGATGTACACCTACTTTCCAGATCTGAAAAGGTGGAAGCTGATAAGCTGCACTGACTTTCTCTGGTAAGCTTGAGCATGACTCTAGGAAAAAAACATCTGAGTGAGAAAAAGCATATGGTTTTCATGGTTCATAGACATTACCTGAAGCTGCCAACTGGAAGGGTTAGGTATGACAACTGCTTGCGTCAGCATAGAAGTTGGTCCCACTAGAAACAGTCCTGCACTTCATTTCATACTGGTTTCTGAATAGCCAAGGTATGGAACACCGGCTGATTGAAACCCAGGCAGCATGTGAGATAAACAACAGATCAGCATCTCTTCTCTGGTTCCCTGAGCAAACCAATAGCACCCTCTCATTTTGGTCCTCTCACCTGAAAAGGTTCAGAAGCCATGCCAGTGAGTTCAGAACAAATCTATAGACATAATTCTGAAAAAGCATGAAAAGTCCTGCAGAGGACCAGCATAGAGCTCCTTTGTGGGCCATTTAGACACCGCATGCAAAATATCTGTTTTGAGTTATTTACATGGGAAAATGCCTTTCAGGTACTTGTAAACAGCTTTATATTCTATTCAGCGACAAGGGGCGATGAGCACTAGGGCTACCTGATTTAAAGAGAATTAAATAAATACAGGAAAGATCTGTTATCGTAGCATGTGAAATGCTTTGTTGTAAAAAGTAAATGAAGACAGAAGCCTAGGCCACTCTGCCCACTTACTGATAGTGATTCCAGGTACTGAAAAATACACAAATGCTCAAGCGAACACCTCAGCCTCAGCAGAGCTGTCCTGTGAAAAACCATAGGGCTCTGGAGCTTGTCTGATTCTGGGACTCCTCAGGTTACGGTGTTGGCCAGCTCATTTAGGCTCTCATTGAACATATAAACTCTGTGGTATTGGTAAACATGGCAGTTATTACCCATACACTACACATCCACCTCCTGAGGGATGGCTGGACAAGAATGAGCAGCATGACTTGAACTGACACAAAAGCTTGAACTGACTTGAACTGACGCATTTTGAGATTCACTTATAATGCACATTCTTATGATTTGAATGGATGAGAAGAGAGAGGATGGGAAATCACAGAGGGCATGTTTCTTTATCCTGAAGGGAAACAACAAAATGGGCCCACACTGAAGACTGCAGGACAGCACTGCAGAGTCTCCTGCATCACCTGCCTGTGAGCATGCAGCTGAGCTCCATGCACATGTCAAGTTCTAACCATACCACCCAAGTCTTGGAAGGCAGATGCAGGGACAGTGAGAATGAAGACTCTGGGCACACTGTAGGAGAGGACCTGGTTTGACACCATCTTAGGAACCAGAATGTATACAAGTCCATGTGACCTGATAAAATCCATCTGCGGGTCCTGAAGGAGCTGGCAAATGAAGTTGCTAAGCCACTGTCCATCATATTTGAAAAATCATGGCAGTCAGGTGAAGTTCCCGACGACTGGAAAAAGGGAAATAAAACCCCCATTTTCAAGAAGGTGAAAATGGATGAGTCAGGGAACTACAGACCAGTCAGGCTCACCTCTGTGTCTGCCAAAATCTTGGAGCGGATTCTCCTGGAAGGCATGCTGAGGCACATGACAAACAACAAGGTGCTTAGTGACAGCCAGCATGGCTTCACTAAGGGGAAGTCCTGCCTGACCAATCTGGTGGCCTTCTATGATTTGGCTACAGAACTGATGGACAGGGGTAGAGCAGTTGATGCCATCTACCTGGATTTGTGCAAAGCATTTGACACTGTCTCACACGACATCCTTGTCTCTAAGTTGGAGACATCAGTTTGATAGGTGGACCACTTGGTGGATAAAGAACTGGCTGGATGGCTGCAAAGAAAGAGTTGTGCTCAATGGCTGAATGTCCAGCTGGAGACCAGTAACGAGTGGTGTCCCTCAGGGATCGGTGTTGGGACCGGTCTTGTTCAACATCTTTGTGGGTGACATGGACAGTGGGATTGAGTGCGCCCTAAGCAAGTTTGTTGATGACACCAAGCTGTGTGGTTCGGTTGATGCACTGGAGGGAAGGGATGCCATCCAGAGGGACCTTGACACGCCTGTGAGGTGGGCTGATGCCAACCTGATGAAGTTTGACCATGCCAAGTGCAAGGTCCTGCACCTGGGTCGGAGCAATCCCATGCACAGCTACAGGTTGGGCAGAGAAGAGATTCAGAGCAGCCCTGTGGAGAAGGGCTTGCGGGTGTTGGTTGATGAGAAACTCAACATGAGCCGGCAGTGTGTGCTCGCAGCCCAGAAAGCCAACCCGTATCCTGGGCTGCATCCAAAGGAGCATGACCAGCAGGTCAAAGGAGGTGATCCTGCCCCTCTACTCTGCTCTCTTAAGACCTCACTTGGAGGATTGTGTGCAGTTCTGGTGTTCTCAACATAAAAAGGACATGGAACTGTTGGAACAAGTCCAGAGGAGGGCCATGAGGATGATGAGGGGACTGGAGCACCTCCCATATGAAGACAGGCTGAGAAAGTTGGGTCTGTTCAGCCTGGAGAAGAGAAGGCTGCATGGAGACCTCAGAGCAGCCTTCCAGTATCTGAAGGGGGCCTTTAAGGATGCTGAGGATGGACTTTTCCTTAGGGATTGTAGCGACAGGACAAGGGGTAACGGATTCAAACTTAAAGAGGGGAAGTTTAGATTGGTTATGAGGAAGAAGGTCTTTACTGTAAGGGTGGTGAGGCACTGGACTGGGTTGCCCAGGGAAGTTGTGAATGCTCCATGGGTGGCGGTGTTCAAAGCTGGTTTGGACAGAGCCTTTGGTGGTGTGGCTTAGTGTGACATGTCCCTGCCCATGGCAGGGGGGTTGGAACTAGGTGATCTTAAGGTCCTTTCCAACCCTAACTATTCTATTATTCTATGATTCTAAATTGTCCACATTAGCCTACAGACAGCAAGGAGGATTAGGCTTCATAAAACATTTTTTTCTGAGTCTGCCAGTAAGGGAGGAGGTGATGGAAGAATGTGGTCACTTTGGGCAAGACCACAGTGAGACAGGCCATTGATGATTCAGTCCGATGGAGTGGCAAGGTAGAGCAAGGAGTATAAGCAACACTGGCCTTGCACCTGCTTGTGAGGCTGCAGCTTTGAGCTCATCTTTGAAAGAGGCAGCAGGCAGAGGGTCTCAGGAGATACAGGCTTCCGATTTTATTAGTATTCTCCTGATAGCTATTCCTTTCTAATCTGTAAGTCACAGAGAGATTGGTGAGGCCTGTACATTCTTGTGTTATCTATCATCATATATCTTCCTGAGGCAGAGCAGACATGATCCCAAGGCTACCAAAACACTGCCACAGGCTAAAGTTAACATCATGGGAAAATGATTACAAGGTAGTAGCTGTGTGACCAGGTAGTCTTTTTCTTGACAAAGACAGGAACTATATCTGAAAATGAAAGCTTTGACCACCAATGCTGACAATACAAGGATAGCAAGACGGTCTTTAGACTAAGATCACTTATTGAGACAAGAAGCGCAATGATACCTTTTCGTGCCACTTTTCACCCTTTTACCATTCATTCAAGGCAGATTCCCCTGCCCTTACTCCAATTGGGTAATATGTTGCTGCAATTGAGTGGGATTACTTGCGGTTGTAGGATGCATTTCCCTCTCTATTTACTTATTTTCTCTTCTTCAGACATCATCATGGGGGATTCTGTTACCTTCGAGTAGCATGAAACTTCAGATCCCTGTCTTAATTTTACAGGGTGGTCTGTATCTTTACTTCTACCTGCAAGTATAACACACAAAATTGCAGATACTTTATCTGAAGAAAGCTAAGCAAAATAACACCATATTTTGCTGCCAGAATGCTTTTAAACAATTCTTCCAAGGAAGAATTTCCTCTGCCTGTAATAAGATCCCCAATAAGGAAATTATAAGGCAGCTATTTAAGAAGGCCTTTTACTTTTTACTTGGAGAGCACAAAACCCAAGAACAAACAAAAGCCAAGTCACCACAAAAGAACTGTGTGTTTTCTCTGTGAGGTATAGAGGTGGAAATGGCTGCCAGCAGGTACTTTGGTGATCTCAGGGTACAATATAAAAAACAAACCCAACCCTATGAGCCAGACCTTGCAGCACTTAAGCCCATTGTTGTGCCTTTACATCACCCTTGAGTCCCCTTGAGGACTGGCTGCGCATTGTGTGCTGCACTAGCCCTCTTGTTCTTAAAGGTCTGTGCCCATCTTTCCCATACCTGGATCTAAGTGCTACCTACCACTGGCAAACTAAGGAAAAGAGTGTCTTTGCTGTGGGCTGGTGTCTTGGTTTAAGTCCAGACAACCACTAAGTTTTCTCACTCACTCACTCACTCACTCACTCACTCACTCACTCACTCACTCACTCACTCACTCACCTCTCTTTCTTCCCCCAGTCCTGGGGGGATGGGGAGGAGAATGAAAAGAATGCAACTCCCACAGGTTGAGATAAGAACAGTTTAGTAACTAAGGTATAACACAAATCACTACTGCTACCACCAGTAATAATACAAGAGAAATATGAGGAAAAAGAATACAACTGCTCACCAAGCCCAACCCAGCCAGTGCACCCCCAACAGCGAACCCCCGAATGCACCACCACACGTCCGGGTCTCTACCCTCCGGTTTCACATCCTGGGTATGACGTGCTGTGGTATGGAATAACCTCTTTGGTCAGTTTGGGTCAGGTGTCCTGTCTCTTCTTCCTCCTGGCTTCCCCTCCTCCCTGGCAGAGCCTGAGGCTCAGAAAGTCCTTGGCCAGACCAAAACATTACCAAGCAGTAACTGAAAACACTGGTGTTATAAGTGCTGCTCCCAGGCTCAAAATCAAAAACACAGCGCTGCACCAGCTACCAAGAGGGACAAAAATGACTGCTATTGCTGAACCCATGACAGCTGGGCTGGAAGCTAGAAGAGGATATGATAGTTATGCCCCCAGGGCATGGGAGGGAGGACACTAGGTTTACTTTCTTCATAGCAAGAGCTGTGGTCCTTCAGGTGTCCCCCTCCTCTGCCTGTTCCATTGACTTTTGTTTTCTGAAGGATGCTGAAAGCTCTTGCTCAGGAATTATTTAAATACAGTAGCTGCACCCTGTGCTGTGGAAGCATCATGAAAGGGTGTACAAAACTCTTTGTGGCCTTGTGAAGTGCTGAAGACAGGGAGACATTTTAGCAGTGTAATATCATCACTCCCCTTCTCAGCTCTGTTTGTGAGGGTGACACTATGTGAGCCTTCTGCTATTACAAAGGAATGCCACAACACTCATTTTAAATAAATTCTAATGTCTTTATGATAAGGAAAAGCAAAAATGGAATCCTGCTGGTGCAATGGACTCTAATTTTTCAGAGATAACAACAGGCAATTTTCAGGGAAGGCCAACTGACTTTATTCTCACTCAGTAGATGCAGGAAAATGGGCTAAGGGGTTCAATTTCATGACACTATCTGGACAAATAATGATAGAAGGAGGATTATTCTGGTCCATAAAGTGAATACTCCTATTAACAGACTGTACTGAAAGGAAAAAAACGGGTATTTGGTTGCAATGAATCTGAAGAGCAATAACTAATTAGCAACGTATCCTTGGGTCCCATAGCAGCTCTCCTTCGCTGTGACCTCCTTGGTCACATCCTATCCATTGTGTCTCAACTCTTCTACCTCGGTGAGGACGAGCTGGTAGCAGCATCACTACCAGACATGAGTGACCGTGCCTGAAGCTCTTTGAGAAACTCGGATGCAAGAGATGGACTGAAGTACAGAGTTGCTAATTATTTTAAGCTCTTTCTTGTTCGTATTCATCAAAGTTTAAAGCTGATTTTCTCTAACTAAAGAAGACAGAGCTTTCACAGTGGGAAAAGCTTTAAAAGTTCACCATGCTTACATGACAAATTTACTTTATTCTTCCTGCTTGCTGGCTGTGTGTGCCTGTGTGAATTTCATTTGCTGTTTCTACTAATTGTCAGAACTACTTCCAGTGGCTTTAAAATATGTTAACTCAGTCCTGCTGTGACATCTCAAAACTGAATGTTTGCTATCACAGTTTGCTGGGAGACACAGATATAGGGATAAAATGCTACTCGAGACCCTACCTGATTGGTGCAGACCGGGGCTATGAAGACACAACCTGACCCAGAAAATGTGTTTAATAGACTGAAAATGAAGCTTTTTAAAAAATGCGTAAATATATGTATAAGTGAATCTAAACTTTGCATTTGTAGAAGCCAAACCAAGATGTTTCTAGAGAAAATGGTCTGTCTCCTGGGAAAACATTACATGTCTCATAACCTTCCATGGATAGTTTACTCTGCTTTAGAAACCAGAAAAAAAATCAGTGCAAAAATAAATAAATTAACATTTCATTTAAACATTGTCAGTGAAACAATTTGATGCAAACTGACAAAAGCTAGGAGATTTCAAGTGCCTTGTCCCTTCTCTTGCCCCTGAGTTCATGTCTTGTATGACAGTGTACGCTTGTGTGGCAACAGGCAGTGTGTCAGCCGTATGTATGCAGTGTCAGCCATAACACAATGTTGCCTGGGCATTTTGTCATTTTGATCATGTCTCTCATTACTGGGAACTGTTTGAACCAAAATACCAGGCCCAGACAGCCAAGCACAGGCCATTCCATGTTTTTATCTCTGTCACTTCATCCTTTCACTGGTTGTGCTGGTCCCCAGAAGGGAGCCAGACTTTGTTGAGCAAGGGGTTATCCAAAGGAGAAGACAGATGAGGTAACTGCAAAACATGGGGTCATTGCAATGCAGCAGTAATCATGATATTAAAAACTGACAGTCATAACTTACTGTTAGCCTCAGTGAGGACAAAATGGGTGGTGATAAGGGATTTCTTCTCTCTAACAAGATCCCCATTAATCTCTGTCTGCATGACGAAGTGTATAATGCAGATGATGACCTTTGGTACATAGGGTGGTAAGAGCTGGAGTTTGAGCTGTACGTAAATCCCTTTGTTTACCTAAAGCTATAGATATCTTTCACCAGTACTAGCTGAAGTAATATCCGGGGAATGGATCTGGTTTCTATATTTTGTGCCAAGCTCTAAGATATTGTTTCTTCGTAATTTTTTTTTTTTTTTGCACTTGAAGGACCTGAGTCTTTTTTTAGGAGAAAAAGCCATAGGCCACCAAATACTGTGAGTGGAATAGCTGTCATTTGCAATGATAAAATGTTATTAAATTAAAAAATAGACTGTTGATTTTATTCACTTCTCACCCCCACTCACTACAATTCTGTGGGGGCGAATTATTTGTGTGTTTCTCACAACTATGTCAAATGTTGGTATCCTAATGGTCTATAGGATGATGGTTTTAAAGCTCGTTAGAAAATATAGCTACGAGCATGCCTATGAAGTGCACCAGAGGCTGGACACAGAAAAGGTTTAATATCAAAATGAGTATGGTCTTTGTTTTAAACAAAACAGAGAACAACAGCAAACCAAGGCAAATGGATCCAACATAAAAGTCAGAAGTTTTGTGACTGTAAGAATTGTTATTGTTAGTTGCTCCTCTAATATCCCCCCATGCAGTCCCTGCAGCTATGCTTTGCTGTAGTAAAGAGACACTTAGAGGGGCAGAGGGCTGGACAGCAGTAGCTGTCATTCAGGTCACGGTGCTCTGGAAGCTCCAGCCTTTCCAGATTTCATCTGTCAGTGCAGAGCAGAGGATCGGCCCTGGGAGGAAAGTCCTGGTGGTGGTGATCCAACTGCAGAAGATGCTTTGTTTTCCAAGATGGCAATCTGGCTTATTGCACTGCCACTGTATTCACTTCGAGAAAAAGAAGCAACAACAACTAAAGATGTGGGGTTTGTTATGAGCTGAGTCTCGTCTCTTTATGTAAGACTACATAAAAAAATGCCAGACTTAGGTGAAACTGAGAACTAGCTAACACTAACCTGTAATGCATCGAAGAGATTTTGGGGATAAAATAAAGGCGTGGGTAACGTGGGAGATCCTCAGTCAGGCCAAGAAAACAAATAGGGCTGAAGTGATTTAAGTTTGCTCAAAATGGTTTTGAATCAACAGTAGAAATAAATTTATTCCAGAAAAAGACAGTCTGCGGATTTCCATCCAGCAGATAGTGGGTGTTTCTTCATTGCATGACAGAGCCTGGAGGCTAGCCTGCACCTGTCTCTCTGTGACTTTTAAAGGAGGATGAAAAAGGTGGTACTGCTGCAGGGTGAAGACTGCTGAGCAGCCCACAAGTTGTCGTGAGAGTGCCAGTGATGGCTGCTGGAGTGAAGAACATTTAACTTACGCCAGCTCTGCTGACATCTTTTTCTAGCAGAGGTCAATGGAGATGGGAACTCTTCTTTAAAGAAGAGAAAGACAAGCATTCCTGAAAAATACATGTTTTGCTGAATTATTTTTCCTCTCTTCTTTCTCCACTATACATATGCATGCACACACAAGCACATCATAGAGTCAAATGCCAAATGTTTCCTGTTAGAGTTTCTATTGCTGGAAGAATGCTGTTATTCTGAGACTCTGGAAGACGTTGCCCAGAGCAGCTGTGGCAGCCCCATCCCTGGCAGTGTTCAAGGCTGGGGTGGATGGGGCTTTGAGCAACCTGGTCTAGTGGAAGGTGTCCCTGCCCATGGCAGGGGGTTGGAACTTCTCTTCCAGCCCAAAACAGTCTGTGATTCTGATTCTGTGAAAACATAGTTATGTGTTTCCAATAACTCTGCTCTTTCAAAACTGGGTTTGTCCTGGAAATTTCTCTTATTTGTTATTTTTGTTATTTTTCTATTTCCATTGTTATCATTCGGAATAAAGAAAATGTCTTCCCTAAGGAAAAAAAAGAAAAGAAAACAAAACAAAACAAAAAAGCCAAAACGAAACACACACAAAAAAACAATCTATGGCAGAGCTAGGCATGGTGCAGAGATACTTAAGAGCAGTACTGAAACCAGTCATCTCTGACGACTTCCTGTTCTCTTTAATAGTGTGGGTTGTAGGCTGTATTTTTTGCTGTATTTTTGCACTGCTACAAAGCTGGGTAGTTCACCCTGGCTTCTCACAGGCAATTCACTTAGTTCATGACTAAGTCTGGTCCCTGTCTCTGGCTCCCCAGCAGTCTCTCTCATTTATCCCTGCCCTGGTAGACTGGCTCTGGAGTGCCAGTCTACCAGGGGCTGCTGACGAAGTCATATTCACTGATCTGGGCTTCTCTACAAAATGAATGGGGTACATCCCCATGTCAGCAGGTCAAAGGATTACACATTATAATTTGAGATATGAAAGAAGAAATAAACAACTGGTTTTGTTGTTTTGTTTTTTTTTTTCTTGTCTAATATCATCCCTGTATTCAACCTGTCCACTGAGAGACCTACTTTACTAAGAACATCTAAATAAAGCCAAAAGTTCAAGTCAAGTGTTTGCTATTAGAATCCATAATCATCGAAAATCTCCACTGAGACATGACTTTTGATCTACAGTTTCAAATAGCCACAGGTTAAATTGAGACCTTGGATCAGATTGTGTCTGGGATGCAGGCTTTCCAGAAAATGAATTCACCCTTGCAAGTACAGAATATCACCAATGGATGTCCATAAAGACAGAAAGAATAAAACCTACTAAATTCATATGTCAGGATTCAACCTGCTTTCATTTACTAATGAAATATTATCCTCTACATGCTGGGCTGAGACCAGGGGTTAGACCGCTTGTGCAGCTTCCCTGAAGACAAGATGGAAAGGCTGGCTCATACTAGAGAGGACTCTGCCTTTCCATTTTCACATCCAGCCACATTTTGCTCTAGAAGTACAAACCTATTGTTGCCTCCTGGTATAAAACAAAATCACCATTGTGCTTTATAACTTCAGCAAAGAGTAAATGTGTGTCTATTCAGTTAATGCTTATTGTTGAGATGACACAATGTATAAGAAGATGCTACTACTCTGTGAACATCTCTAGTCTATGGAAATTGGGCAGAACTTCATAAAATCTGTCAGATTAATTGTTCTTCCTAGATACTCACAGTAGTGATAATAATCATGGTAAACTCTTATTAGATGCTTGCATGGACGCTGTAGGCAGCTGTGTGGGAAGTCCAGCCCTCTTCAGCAGGCACTAGTGTTCAAAGCCCAGATTCATCTAGGGGCAATCCAGACCCACCTCTGGTGCAAACAGTTCCAAATCATACACAGATCTTAGGTGGTGAGAGTGGATGCAACTGCTAAGTTTAGTAAAATCAACATGTCTGTTGTACAGGTTTCGGAGGAAGCATGTCATTGTACAGATTAAGGGAGACAATCTCTTTGAATGTTATTTTAGTGGGGAAAATCCCCAGAATATCCAATGTTTAATATAGAAATAAATTCAAGGAAATCTAGCTTCAAAGGGATGCATGTGCATGTCTCATTTTATAAGTAAGAGAAACAAAGGGATTTGCACTTCATAATCATGCCAGACTAAAAATGATAATCAACATATTCATCATAATGGTCTGACACCCTGAGGACACTTACTTATGCAATAAGAAACCAATAGCTTGCTCCATCTTCTTATTTTGAAAGAACTAATACCTTGTAAATCTGAAAGTTAGATAATGGGCAGGTGGACTTAGAAATGCACTGGGGAGGATAACCTCAATTTGGTATTGCTAGTTGGATAAACATGACATCTGCTCATCCTGATCTCTTCATCCACTCTCAGTGCAATTCATCCCTCTTTAGACTATCAGTTCAAAGTCCTTGAACCATTTACATTATCAGAGAGAAGGTCTAAATATTTGAATGACTTGCTATTGTGGTTTAAGTCCAGCTGGTAACTCAGAACCAAGCAGCAGCTCGTTCATTCACCCCCCTTGTTCCTCCCCCTGCTCCTGGAAGGATGGGGAGGAGAATCAAAAGAATGTAACTCCCACGGGCTGAGATAAGAACAGTCCAGTAACTAAGCTATAACACTAAAGCACTACTGCTACCACCAATAATAGTGATGAAAAGGGACATAACAAGGGAAGAGAATGCAACCACTCACCATCCGCCAACTGATACCCAGCTAGACCTGAGCAGCAATCCAACCCTTCTGGGTAACTCCCCCTAGTTTATATACTGAGCATAACATGCTGTGGCATGGACTACCTCTTTGGCTAGTTTGGGTCAGGTGTCCTGTCTCTGCTTCCTCCTGACTTCCCTTCCTCCCTGGCAGAGCATGAGACTCAGAAAGTCCTTGATCAGAATAAACATTACAGAGCAACAAATAAAAGTATTGATGCTACTAGCATTGCTCCCAAGCTGAAAGTCAAAACCACAGCACTGCATCAGCTACTAAGGAGAAAAATGACTGCTATAGCTGAACCCAGGATTCCATACCATTCATGTCATGCTCAGATCCCACATTTTTCAATATATCATCACTTTTTGTCTCATATATAAATATATACACATATATACATATATATGCATATACATATATACATATATATATATACACAAATATACATATATGCAGCCTTACACACACAAGAAGAGAGATATATCATTCATTACTGCATGGACCAATCCTTATAAAGCTGCTGCATTTATCCGGTCCGTGGTGTTGGGTTCCATCTCCTATAACAGTATTTCAGAGCAGGAGAGATGTTGTTGTGTTGGATTGTTACCTGCTGATGACACTGCAAAACTTGTCTGGTCACTGCTGAGCTTGTCTGGTTTCATCAAAGTTCATTCTTTGTTAGGATGATGGTTAGAGGGAAGTCAGGGCCAGTCACTGGTGACCTGAAGACATGTAGTTGGTGAGCTGTAAAAGTGCTACATAGCAGACAACAGCATTGTCGTGGTTTAAGCCCAGCTGTTAACTCAGAACAACGCAGCTGTTAGCTCACTCCCCCCTTCTTAGCCCCAGCTCCCGGAGGGATGGGGAGGAGAATCAAAAGAATGTAACTCCCACGGACTAAGAAAAGAACAGTCCAGTAACTAAGGTATAACACGAACCACTGCTACCACCAATAATAATAATGATAAGGGAAAAAACAAGGGAAGAGAATACAACTATTCACCACCCACCAACTGATACCCAGTAGCGAGCACTGATCTGACCCTTCCAGGTAACTACTAGTTTATCTAGTGGGCATGATGTGCTGTGGTACGGAATACCTCTTTGGTCAGTTTGGATCAGGTGTCCTGTCTCTGCTTCCTCCTGGCTTCCCTCCTCCCTGGCAGAACATGAGACTTAGAAAGTCCTTGGTCAGAGTAGACATTACTGAGCAGCAACTAAAACCATCGATGTTATCAGGCTCTTCCCAGGCTGAAAGTCAAAACCACAGCACTGCACCAGCTACTAAAAAGGAGAAAAAATGACTGCTACTGCTGAATACAGGACAGTATCCACCCCTTATTCCATACCATTCACGTCATGCTCAGATCTCACATTTTTCAATATTTCATCACTCTTATCTGATATATATACAAATATATATACATCCACAGAGAGAGAGAGAGAAGATCATTCCTTAGTGCATGGACCAATCCCTATAAAGCTGCTGAGTTCATCCGGTCCATGATGTTGGGCTCCATCTCTTGTAACAGTCTTTCAGAGCAGGAGAGGTTGTGTGCAGTGTTGCTTTGTTGCCTGTTGATGTTGATCATTCCTTTATTGCAGAACTCGTCTGGTTTCATAAAAGTTCATTCTTTGTTGGGATGATGGTTGGAGGGAAGTCAGGGCCAGCTGCTGATGACCTAAAGACATCTAGTTGATGGGCTATAAAAATATTACATAGCAGGCAACAGCATACAATTGAGTTCATTGACTGTTTTCCCTTAAAATCAAATCCCCTTTAGGTATACACTGGACTTTCCCATCTTCCCGCATTAGCCACCAAGCATATCCGGGGTCCCTGAGCAAAAGCAATCCCACGAGTGGGCTTGCCTTTACCTGAAGCAGGAATAACCCAGACTGTCTTCCCCAGCAAATTCTTTATGTGCACCACAGGAACGTTGTCCCCCTCTACAGCATGTAGAAGTTCTGACTGGGCTGGACCAGCTCTGTTGGCAGATCCTCTGGTGTTGACCAACCAGGTGGCCTTTAGTAAATGTGTATCCCAATGTTTGAAAGTCCCACCACCCATTGCTCTCAGTGTAGATTTTAATAGCCCATTGTACCGTTCGATTTTCCCAGAGGCTGGTGCATGGTAAGGGATGTGATATACTCACTCAATGCTTGCTCCTTGGCCGAAATGTCTATGAGGGTGTTTCGGAAATGAGTCCCATTTTCTGACTCAGTTCTCTCTGGTGTGCCATATCACCACAAAATCTGTTTCTCAAGGTCCAGGATAGTGTTTCAGGCAGTGGCGTGGGGCACAGCGTATGTTTCCAGTCGTCCAGTGGTTGCTTCCACCATGGTAAGCACATGACGCTTGCCTTGGTGAGTTGGTGGGAGTGCAATATAATGAATCTGCCAGGCCTCCCCATATTTGTATTTCAGCCATTGTCCTCCATACCAAGGAGGCTTTAACCATTTAGCCTGCTTAATTGCAGCACATGTTTCACAGTCATGAGTAACCTGGGCAATAGTATCCATTGTTAAGTCTACCCCTTGATCACGAGCCCATCTGTATGTTGCATCTCTGCCCTGAAGGCCTGAAGTGTCGTGGGCCCACTGGGCCAAAAATAATTCACCCTTATGTTGCCAATCTAAGTCCATCTGAGCCACTTCAATCTTAGCAGCTTGATCCACTTATTGGTTGTTCTGGTGTTCCTCAGTAGCCCGACTCTTGGGTTCATGAGCATCTACGTGGCGTACTTTGACCACCAGGTTTTGCACTCGGGCAGCGATATCTTGCCACAGTGCAGCAGCCCAGATGGGTTTACTTCTGCATTGCCAATTGCTCTGCTTCCATTGCTGCAACCACCCCCAAAGGGCATTTGCCACCATCCATGAGTCAATAAAGAGATAAAGTACAGACCACTTTTCTCATTCAGCAATGTCCAAGGCCAACTGGATGGATTCACCTCTGCAAACTGACTCGATTCACCCTCTCCTTCAGCAGTTTCTGCAACTTGTCGTTGAGGACTCCATACTGCTGCCTTCCATCTCAGATGCTTTCCCACAACACGGCAGGACCCATCATTAAACAAGGATATTGCTTTTCACAAATACAATTAGGGGCACTCTGGTCAGATCTTTTGTTATCTCAACCCTTCGTACCCCACTCTGGGCACCACAAAGAACTATTGTGGTTAAAGCCCAGCTGGCAACCCAGAATCACGCAGGCACTCCTACAATCCTCCACCTTCTTCCTTCCCTGCTCCCAGATGAATGGGCAGAAAAATTGAAAGAATGCAGTTCCCACGGACTGAGATAAGAACAGTCCAGTAACTAAGGTATAACAGAAACCACTGCCGCTACCACCAAGAGTAATAATGATAAGGGAAATAGCTAGGGAAAAGAATACAACTGCTCACCACCCACCGTCCCATACCCAGCCTGTCCCAAGCAGTGATCTGTCCCTTCCAGGTAACTGCCCCTAGTTTATATAGTGGGCATGATGTACCCTGGTATGGAATACCCCTTTGGCTATTCCGGGTCAGGTTTCCTGTCTCTGCTTCCTCCTGGCTTCCCCATCTTCCATGTGACTCAAAAGGTCCTTGGTCAGAGTAAACACTACTGAGCAACAACTGAAAACATCAAGGTTATCAGCGTTGTTTCCAGGCTGAAAGTCAAAATCACAGCACTGCATCCAGTACTAAGAAGGAGAAAAATGGCTGTTGTAGCTGAACCCAGGACACTTGAAAATCTTATGCTTTTGCTATGCACAGTAGTGAATTACCTTTCAAGGACTAGTTTGCTTATCTTTGTATTTTCACTTCTGGCCCTCATTGTAGTAGGAGGCTCTCTTATCAGCTCTCTTCCCCAAAAGTATGAAAGCACTACTCCTCACAAAGTGCTGTTCATTAGCACATTTTTCCAAGCATCTAATATCAACTCTATTTGAAAAAAATAAGTCTAAAGTATGGTTTTAAATTGTCTCTCTCCTGTTTTTCAGAGACTCCTGTAGAGGCTTTTGAAATGGCAGGGTGGATCCTGGAAACTCAAAGCAGCTCATCAGTACAATTCTTCAGAAAGTTACAAGTGTACCATTCTGCAGTTATAATGGGAAAGGCTTTGCAATCTCATCTATAATCTTTTTGTCATAAAGCTGCACAAACTGATTTACTATCAATTCCCAGAGAGAATTTAAAAGTGTGTCTCTGGTCAAAAGAAACACTGTTCAAATCTCAAGCATTTATAAACACATTTAAATAAAAAATAAAAAAAAAATAGAAACCAGAATGTGACCTTTAATGAGGAAATCTAAATTTAATTATTCAGAAAATGACAGATTTATAATTTTTTTTATCTGCATTATTTTTTTGTCTCCACAGTCCATAAATAAAGTATTTGATATAACAGATTAAATCAAAAATTAATAAAAATATCCCTAGCTCTTTCCCCAAAAGCATTCATGTTGAAGAAGTTTGGCCAGTTTTTCTGTCATATAAATCTTATGAAAAAGAAAACCAAACAAACACATGCAAACTGATTGTAGTTAATATTAACTCACACAAATAATGTTATATGCTTTATTGATGAATATGTGAATAATATAATTCACTTACATGAAGTATTCTCAGTCCAATCTAGTGTTAACCTTTATACAGAATCTGAGAATTCCCTTCAAAATTTTTACACACAGACAGACAGACAGAGTAACACCCCAGCACTTTTTGGGATGGATAGTAGCTTGTTTTCATGAATAATATACTGCTTAGGTGGGAAGGGAATTTTTTATTGTGGGAGGTACCTCCCTGCAATACGTTTTTGGTTCTTTAATGTTAGTAATTGGAGTTGATATATCTCAGTGAATTTATGCAGGTGATAACTATTAATTGAAACCCACAATCAACAGCAAAATTGATGCCACTAATTGCCTCTTAAATATGCTTTTTCCCACTTCCCAATCTCAGAGCACTTTAAAAATCTTTGGAATAATAAGCTACACAATAAGTATAATAGGTATGGTAGGAACTTGCTGCTCTCCCTTAATATTAAAACAAGAAAAAGATGGCATAGGGGCATTTAACGATTCATCCAAGGTCATAGAGCAAGACCTTATCAGAGCTAGATTAGTACCCGCGTCTTTTAATACCCAGTTCTTGTTCTCACCACAAAATTGGACAGTTTCCCCAAAACAGCCCACTGCCTCTTAAGGGTACCTCAAAATGACAAGGCACATACCAGCAGTAAAGAATACAGGAAAGCAACCAAGTAGGAAAGAATTACATGAGGGCTTGCAAGTCCAGGAAGTAATTGACCTGGGGACCTTTTCATCTCTGAGCAGCAGGGTTACCTATTGTGCAAAAGAAGTGGCTCTTTAGGTGAAATCATTAAGAGCAAGCACAGAGAAGCAACAAAACAGACACTAGCATCTATTCACAGTGGTCACTCATCCATACCGCTGAGAGGTTTAAATCAGCTTAGCTTCTACAGAGACAAAATCAGGCACCAGCAGCCTTTTTACTCTCTGTCGGACAAGTAAGTTTCTGTTTGTCACCCCTAACAAATTCTGGCTGCTCACACGTTGGATATTTGTCACACTGAGGGGGCAAATCAACCAGAGCACAAGGCCAGGGAGTTGGCATCTGTCTCCCTCAGTGAAAGGCTGCCCTCACACCTGGCAGGAGAGGCTGTGAACCTGGCTGAAGCCTTAGCTAATGCCTAGCTTATGTAGCTTGCTTGTAGTACTGAGAATAGCACTCCTGAGTCTTTGGCTGCTGGAGACCATGCAGTGCTGTAAGGGGAACACATCTTACAACACTACCAATAATGGGGCCAGGAAAGGACTTGCAGTCCGTCATTTATTTTTCTACCAGCTTTCCAGGTGTTTAGAAGTGGATCATCTTTGAACTTTTTCCAGACTGCGTGGTTACAGCTTCCTGTGGCAACTTCAGCGCAAACTGGGGAAAGATGATATCATGTTGAACTCATATGTAAACTGAATGAAGACAAAGGGTAGAAGATTAAGTTTGACCTTTCATGACTCTCAACTGATTTATTATGCTGTCTTAATATTGCTTAAGAATGCTAGCAAATTCTACAATCATTTTATGACTGTTATGGTGTTAGTATTAATAGAAAAGATCCCAATAAAATCCTTTGTTCAGCCTACGAACATGCCTTTTCCTAGTCTACACTGTGCAAAGAAGGTCCACTACAAAAAAAAATTCGAAAAATAATCTGACTCTTTTAACATGGTGACTTCTCAGCCTTAAAGCAAGACTATTGTCCACAGTCTAACACAGACATTTCCCTTACATGACATCTTAACGGGTTACAAACTCTTCCTGTTTATTTTTTTAGGAAGGCAGAACCTTCAGCAGCATGGCACCTACACCATTGCTCTAAAACAGTGGTTTGGTACTAATTCAAAGGGAGGATTGCCACTCACTGACTCCCCAAAACTACCATCCCCAGTGCTTTCAGGTTTCTCTCAAGTGCACAACCATCCAGTTTAATTTAAGACTGCTGTCAAAAAATCATAGGCTGAATTTTGGGGAAACTAAATGAAAAAGGCTAAATCATCTTCCTGGTTATGTCCTAAATAAATGAATAAATGAGTAACAAAATGTAAATAATCCTGTAGGAAGCAGTGTTTTGGAGAGCTACAGAAATAAACAGAAATGAGTTAAAAGTACCATTTGAGGAGTAAAATGAAATACCAGTAGTAAATTTGCAGGGCTGATTTAAGGTAATCATAAGGGAGTTTTCAAATATATTTCAAGTTTAGAGCTATGGAAAGCAAGAGAAAAAATTGGACCACTTACTTAGAAATAATAATAGCATTGGACTGGGAATCGGGTACTGAAACAGCAGACCTATGGAAAAGTTTCTTCTTCTGTCCCTGATGATGAGGAAGCATTTTGCCATGACTGGGGTCAGATTCTACTGCCTGATAGAAGAGACTTTAGAAAGCATGTAGAAAACTAATGCCAAGAAGATGAAGTCTGAGAAGTCTTAGTCTTGCATACCAATGCTTTATCTCAACATTCACAATGTGAAAATAACAGTATGTGCCTAATAATAAATCTTTTTGTCATTTAAGATGGTAAAAACTGCCAGCAGCATAGCCCTTTCCCACAGGCCAATTTAGCAGGAAATGAATGTCAATAGCTTTATAGGATGGACGAAGCCATTTGAAGAGAGATGGATTTATCCCTCCTTCTTTTCATCTGAACAGAAGCAACAGCACAGGGAAGTGCTTATGTACATGTACATCCATGGGAGCTACCAAGGGCAAGCTGGAAATAATAACCCTGAGAGAGGCAACACTCATACATGAAAGGCTCGTTGGTTGTGGCAGCTTCTCACCTTTCTCCCAAAGGCTACATGAGCACAGGTTCTATTCTATTCAGAACTCCCCATGCATAGAAATTTGTTTCTGATTTTACCCCACTATCTAAGATCCCAGTCATGCTTATATTGAGTCACTGCTTGAAACCTGTCACATGTATCTGGTGGGGAGCTGAACTGATTGCAGGAAAGACTATGGGTAGCTCAAGTCCTTGAGTGAAGTGCTTTCTCCTCCATTAAGAGCCTCAAAAGCCAGTCTATATCCATGTCTAAATGTCAGGTAGACATTCAGTTGTGTGATCCAGTCTTCTGGTATCTCATATCCTAGCCTTTGCCTTCCCTTTGCCTTCTGCGCACCAGGAGCAGCCATGCTTGTTGTGCAGGGTCCCCAGGTTGGAGAGGCAGCAGCTCTTTACTTACAATTGGAGAATCTGCTGCTAGAAGCAAGATGGGATTTTAATAATTTGGCATCTGTAAGAAAGGTTAAGAATACAACTGGGTCAGGGCAAAAATCAACCTAGCACAGTATTTGTGTTCCAATGCTGACCAAAAGTAGAACCCCAGAGAAAAATAAGAACAGGAATAAAAATATATATATAAAACTCCCCACCCTCTACTCTTGACATTTTTCAGGTCAGAGACTTCCTGATCTAAGACAAATGAGTTTCCTGCATATTTATTAAGCTTCAGTAGGTTTGTTTACCAAACGCTTTCCAGTTTTCCCTTGTGACCACATGACCATACTTTGGCAAAGAGTGGCAGAACTCCATTATGTGTCACATGAAATCTTTTTCTCATTTTGAACATGACTAGCACTAGCACCATTGGATGCCTCTAGTTTTTGCTTTGGTGGAGACAGCAAGCAGTCTTTCTTCTTCTCGTTCTCTCTGAAACACATGTTAGATTGTTAGGTGTTCTCCTGTCAATGTTTCTTTTCCAGAGTAAATAGTCCCAGCCTAGTCAGGTACTTCTCATGAGGAAGCCATCTAATATTTTTAATGATATTGCTCCAGTGTTCCTATGAGACAAAAGAGCTTGAATTGCAAATGATACTCAATATGTGGCTAAACCTTAGATTCATATTGTGACAAATAGAAGGTTCTCTGTTTTGTTCCCTAATGTTTTCCTAGTATTTTATGTGTATTTTGACTGCTACAATACGCTGAGCTAAGGTTTTCATAGATGTATCTGTTGTAACTCTCAAGTCCTGAGATACCAGCTATCAGCATAATGTCCGTCATTTTATATGTGAAGTTAAGGATATTGATCCTTGGATGTAGATGATCACATTTGTCCACACCAATTTCACCTGCTCAGTCATTTATCGTTGTAGGGTTGCTCAGTAAGACTGAGTGGCTTGTAATATAATGGTAAATGAAGTTATCAACAAAATAGGAGTGAAAGGCAGGAGAGACATTCCCTACATGAGGCAGCAGCTTTGTATTCTTGCTCTACTAATCCTGTAAGTTAATGCAGGTGGAGTTTGGCCCTGAGCCTCTAGAATTTAAATATTAAATAGGAGGTTCTACCTCTGAAGTAAACTACAGTCCTCTTTTTTTTTTTTCACTAGAGGGAAAGGAAGCAAGGTGAGTGTTTTCTTTCCATCATTCTCAGGTCTCATTTTCTTCCCATCAGTCACAGAGGAAAACTGATACTCCCACACAGAGTGAGAAGGGTTCCAACCCTTCATACTCTGCTCTGTGATGGTCAGCACCATGTGTCTCCACCAGTCCTGTCTCCTTCTACTGCTTCTATCTTACAGTCTTCTTTCTTACTCCTGACAAGTCCCAGATCAAGGAGAAAGCCTCAGGCAGCTCAGCACCATGCGGTATGTTTCTTGCTGAGGCACAGGGTACCAAAAAGAGGCCACTGTAAAGTATGCTGTTTTGGCTGAAACTCAAGCACAACTCTCCCCATGATGAGAAGACAGATCCACTGGCATCCTAAACTCACTTGATCCACAGGGAAAGGGTGACACCTTGGCTCAGTGGCATGGGCTGACCACTGTGGATGGTGGGTAGATGCTGCCAAATGGAGATAATTCCCTGTGGCCCTAGTTATCTTTGGCTTTGCACACATTCAGTATGATAGATATAGCTGAGGGAACAGCAATATTTCATTCTCAGATGAAATCACATCCGTTCACTGCCATGGAGACCAGTTTATCTGAGATTTTACTCAGTGCAAATGGATGGCTTTGCATCTCTGAGGATTGCATCCAGGGCTCGTTGATGATAATTCAGCATACAGGAAGTTTACTCCAGCAAGCAGGGTAGACACTACTCTACCTGGTTTGCTGCTTCGTAGGAAGATTTCCAAGTGCCTTTCCCCCCATTCACTTTCAAATGAGGTCATAAAAAATATAAACAGGAAGTATCATTGTCTTATAACATTCCTCATTTATATGAATATAAAATGCCAGGAAATTATTTCAAGCAGGAAAGAAATAGGAAAACCAGCCCAGCAGTGGTCCAGTCCAATGCTGCAATTTTGTAGGTAAAAGAATGGAGACCTAAGTCTGAAGTTAAAAAATATAGAACAATTTAACATAAGTAAAGAATTAAAATTATGGATACACTACATGGATTTCTATGTTTAGATGTGATGTGAAACTGGATGTGAAACTTATTTTTTTAAGTAGGTATAAATTAATTTCCCTAATAGTATAAGCATTTCTAACTGTTTATAGTTTGCAGCACCTCAGATCACTCTTGTCCTAATAATTACTCATTTCTCAGTGTTGAAATAATTTAATAACACTTTTGTCAAGTTAGAAATTTAATGTAAAGGGAGGCTTATTATCAGCACACAAGCACTTTTTTCCCAAAAATGCATGCTCATTTACTTTATCAAGGCAATACACTAGAAGAGCTAATGGGAAAGAGAAAGAGATTAAATGAAAAAATTGCATGTGATTGGACATCATGTCTTGGATTAAAACCCAGGTTTCCTGCTGTCTTTTTGTAGCTCTGTTGCCAACTTCCTGTTAGATGCAAGATTTTCCATCTATAAAACAGGGATATCATTACTGAAACACTAGTAATAAAAAGCACTGTTTGTAGGACTGGCATGCGCTTAACACTCATGAACAGTTCCTCTGATACCAGCATGACACCACAAGTGGAGAGCTAAACAAAAGATCCCTTCAAGGACTTACATACAGAGATTTTTTTTTCAGGAGTCCTTTAAATACATTAAATTCTTTAAATCTGCAGTGTTTATTGACAAGATTCAGTTTTCCCATTCAAGTATAACAATGAAATATTCATACACCTCCACAGAAAAACGACACAGTGCAGAAAACAAAGGCTAGATATCTAACCAATATACACTGTTTTATACAAAGCAACAAAAGCCACAACTCAACACAGAAGTCTTATGTTGCCAAGTGGCATGAGATAACAAGCACAGGAAAAAATTCCAATTTTTTCTAGGCCTCTTCACTCATCTCTGTCAAAGATAGAAGTTAACAAGTTTACAGAAAACTTTAAATTTGTCTATAAAAAAATATTTTATTCTTGCTATTATGATATCACCCAAAACCTCTGACGGAACAATAGGTGAGCCTGTACCCAAAGTTCTTGCAGTCCAACTAATATTTTGCCAGTATTAATTGCAAAGATTTCCATGCTGTATTTTGAAGATAGCTTGTTAGGATTTAAGTGTCACAATCCCATTAAGACAAAATCATGGTAGAGCAGGAAAAGCCCAGTCAAGCCTCTTGGCCTCTTTTCATTGCCTGAGAAGACTGCTAGAAGAAAAGAGATGACGGAAGAAACAGGAAAGAAAAAAAGAACAAACAAAAAAAAAAAAAACTACAAAAAAAAAAAACCACTAAAAAAAAAAAACCAAAAAAAAACACAACCAAAAAAAAAAAAAAACCAACAAAAACCACCTTAGGCTTTTAAAGTCCTATTTCAGGCTTAATGATCGAAGGTGTTAAGACAAGTAAGGATTTATACATGTAATTTTTAAACTGATGTCTGTAATTAGCTAATAATTTTGCAGCACTTATGTATTCCCTAAGGAAAGTGCAAACTCCGCAAGTTTCATGGATGAAAGAAGCTGCAAAGCAACAGGCAAGATCTGGACGACCCTTCTCCTGGCAAAACACTGACCAGCACCACTTGAGCTGAAAGGGAGTTATTTATAGCCACTGGCATTAGGGTCTGGGTGACTTACCTCTGATGAGTGGATTTTTAGGTTGTATATTAATTGTATCACAGATACAAAGACACCTGTGATGTCTATATGCAGAACCAGCTCAGCTTGAGTAGGCTTCATGCTCAGACAGAGCACTATAGGAATAAAGCTGTATTATTTTGGGGTCAGCTCATGTCCAAATGTTTTCGTTGCATCAGTTTGTGCTGGCTCCCCTGCTTGACCCAAGGTGGTCCGTTGCAGAGTCAGCATCTACAGCAAGGCTTGCTAATGCCAAATGATCTTCTGTTTGGCTTGATGTCACACAAACTCCCCAGGGCTTCATCTATGCTAGTAAGCTAAATGGGGAAGGTCACAGGCTTATGTATGGTCTTACGATCACACCTGCTGTACAAATATTGGCATGCTTATTGATGCATCCAAGCTAATAAAGATTTTCCCACATAATGCTCATTACAATGTAGGGGTTCTTATGGATGAGTAAACAATTATAACAGGCATTTTGGAGTTGATCACCCTGTGTTTGGGATGAGGTATGCTCTATGGAGGCCAGCGTTACTGTGACATTTGGCCTTAGTTCCTAAGAATAAACCATGGATATATTCTTTGCTAGTATAGATGTTGCATGAACAGCTATATGCTCCACTGTTCAGAGCAACTCTGCTTGGAAGGGCATGACACTCAGATGCAGCGCTCCACAAGTTCTCAGGAGCGCATGGCTCATCACTGTGCTTGACGCAAGCTTTTCCAGAAGGGGGAGCACTGGGAGTTGAGATGTAGAAATGGGTCAGCTCCTGCAGAGCTACTTAAATCTGGAAGTGAAAGCATGAAAACAGACCTATAAAAACCTATGTACCTATGGGACTACAGGTACATAGATATTTTCACATCGCACTGCAGTGGGTCCCATAGTATTTGTTGATATGGCATTACAAAGGCAGGCGTAGCAGGACCTCGTTAAATGAAACCAAATATGGTGGGCTCAAGGTCCGGAGAATTTGTCCTCCTTGGTCTTGTTTGCTTGGCAGGTACAGACAGCAACAAGGCTGAGTATGAACAGCAGAAATTAAAACAGCACCAAGCAATACACACACAGCCAAGCACACACATCAAAGTGAACAGAGAGTAGATGCCTTTGTCAGCGCCCACACAAGCACAGAACACAAGCACTTCACATCAACAACAGGAGCACAAGAGCCTGATCCTGCTGCTGCCAGCCAGCTCACCAGCCCTGGACTTTCCAAGTGGGCATGCAGACATCCCTCTCTTTTGATTTAAAGACGTAGAATCTCTTGACCACAATCCTGCCTGTTTATTCCAGCTTGAGCTTTGGCTTTTCAGTTTCTGGCCTCCAAATCACTGGCTAATCCAGCCTGAAGTTTGGTAGCAAATCACATACATACTGCCCTATGCATACCCATAAAAGAAAACAAAGTCAGGAAAATTACGTGCACTGACCAGCATCTCAGTTACATGCCTGGTCACTTTTCCCTCCCTTTTTCCCCACACTTGTTTTTCCCCAGCCTACTTTGGTGCTTCCCTTTGTTAATCCCCTAAGCATCCCAGACTAAGCTTTGCACAATTCCCAAAGCCCCATAAATATCCACAATAAGTTTTATCTCTCCCTTGTGATCCCTGACTATTGTTTTTCCCTTCTTACAGCCACAAAGTTGGGGTTGACTCTCCCCAAGGTTACACCTGCACAGCCACTAACCAGGTATCCTTGCAGCCCAGGTGCCTTTGGTGTCCACATATGCTTGCAAACCTCACTTCCCTGTGGTGGAGCACAGTCCCAGGACATGAGTGCTCTGTTTTACCTGGTATCTGACAGTGACGTGCATGTTGATTGTAAAGGAGAAAAGGCTGCCATTTTGGATATGAGTTTACTGTGACAAAGACAAAAGTCATTAAGAAGCTGCTCAATAGTTTTTGTGCGTTACATTTTAAGCCATAGTGTATTACTGATGACAAATGGACATGACATTATGCACAGTTCATTAGAAATTATTGCTGTGTGAACTAATCTAGGATGGACAGCGCTAGACAATGCTGTGTTAGGTAGAGAGATTATTATTTGTTTTCCTAATGTTTTATGCTAAACAGAGTCATTAATTAAAGTAAGACAAGGCATTTGTAGAACCATTTGCATATTCTTTTGAAAAATGAAATAAGTCTACATTGAATTTCCACCACCTGGCAAAACAGAAAAGTGTCAATATTAACAACACCATTAATTACACCACCATGGAAGGAATTACAGAGACAAAGCTGATGGAGGCAGCACCATTATCACTTGCTGGGAAGCTTTACTACTGAGTAGAAAAGAAGAGATGGCTTGCCTGTAGTGAGAACTCATGGGTCAGGAACTCCAGGACAGCAGTGTCAGTTTAAAACAGAAAAGTGATACAGGGGCATATTTGTTGTTGCTTTTGTTGGACATAGAAGACAATACGGCAAAGATACCAAATTGGTTCACAAGATTTTCTGACCTTTCATCAGCTTCATTATACAGGATCAGGGATAACTTTTGCTGTAGGTGTTTCCTCCTCTTAGTCATAAAATCTTTTCTAGAAACACATAAGGACATGAAAGATCATATTGAAAAATACATAATACTGCTAATATTTTTATCACTCTAGTTGTGTTAGAAGAATATTAAGCATACTAATTAAGGCATTCTACAGAGAAGCTGTAAAACAACCCAGTGCACTTACAGCCAGTTTTATTTCAGTTATACAGTGGGTCAATCAGATAGATAATAAACAAGGAAAGATCAGTTGTGGCTGCTGTGATTATTGGGTAAGAGCTATACTCAGACCTGGATGAAATTCTGGGGCAATGATACTTTTCCATAAATTCACTTGGTTAAGTTCCACGTGAGAGTGAGTTCAGCAGTTTTTCTGAAATCCGCTGAGTTGTATCAGTAGCAGTCAATGGAGAGAGCTGAAGCCAGGGAATATAATGAACCTTCAGTTTAAGAGTGCCCTTAATGGCTGGGTCAAGGAGTGTAGTAATCAGATGGTACCACAGGAAAGCAAGATGTCTGTAAGTAGTACTTCTAATAATATTTTTTCTGGGCAGCCAGTTGGTAAAAATGTGCAGTGATGTTTCTGTATTTATGTCTTGTGTTATAAGAATGGCTGAAGACATGTGGTGGGGGTCATGAAACGGTTGGTATTGTGTGCCTAGGCACTGTGTTTAGCCAGAGAAGTGCTACAGGCTCTAAGCAATAAGGGAACACCTCATAGCAGCCTTCCAGTATCTGAAGGGGGCCTTTAAGGATGCTGGGGATGGACTATTCATTAGGGACTGTAGCGACAAGACAAGGGGTTCAAACTTAAACAGGGGAAATTTAGATTGGATATAAGGAAGAAATTCTTTACTGTAAGGGTGGTGAAGCACTGGAATGGGTTGCCCAGGTAAGTTTTGAATACTCCATCCCTGGCGGTGTTCAAGGCCAGGTTAGACAGAGCCTTGGGTGGTATGGTTTAGTGTGGGGTTTCCCTGCCCATGGCAGGGGGGTTGGAACTAGATGATCTTAAGGTCCTTTCCAACCCTAACTAGTCTATGATTCTATGATTCTATTCTCTAGGAATTTGTAGAAAAAAATATCAAGTAGCTCAATCAACTGACTGACAGGATGCAAAGAGCGTTAGCCTTCGCATTAGCTGAACACGTGATGTTGACTTGTCAATTACAAGTTTTGCCTTTTTAAGGAAACAAAACTCAGTGTACTTGTACTAAATGTGAGCTCTGTCCCTCTGTGATTTAAGCTCACCAGGGAATGGTGAGTAAGTGTGATGGGGAGTAGGCTCAAGGCCCTAAACTGAATTTGAAATAAAATGAAAAAAATAGAGCTTTCTCAACTCCAAAAGCCTTGTGGATTATGCTGATTCCCATAGTGTGTCATACACACACACACAGATGCAGATAGTGGGCAAAATTCCCAATAAAGCTGGCACCAAGGCACAGAAGACTCCCATGCAGGGCAGCAGTCTGAAAAAGCCTAGCCCTGGCTTGCTTGCTTCTGGGATGATTTATGTGCCTGTTCAGTGAACAAGCAATTGCTAGAAACTGAACTGGAATAACTTTGGCTTTTCCACAGCGAAAGAGTGGGGAGGCAATTTTTTTTCAGGTCAGCTCATACTGAAATTTTCTATTTTGACATTTTCTTAGAGCTTTAGGTTTGCCTAAGAAAGATGAATGCAGGGAGCAGGATAGTGGTTAACTCACTTGCTTCTCCTTGACCAGCCAAGCAAGCACTTTTACCTAGTTCTTTTCCCAAAGAAAGCTATGCAGAGCCCAGATTATTCTTAAAATAGTGTCGTGGTTTAAGCCTCACTCAGGCTAATAACTCACGAAGTTTTACTCTCTCACTCACTCCCCTCTTTCTTCCCCCAGTCCCAGGGGGATGGGGAGGAGAATTAAACGAATGCAACTCGCACAGGTTGAGATAAGAACAGTTTAGTAACTAAGGTATAACACAAATCACTACTGCTACCACCAGTAATAATACAAGAGAAATACAAGGAAAGAGAATACAACTGCTCACCAAGCCCAACCCAGCCAGTGCACCCCCCAGCAGCGAACCCCCCAGTACCCAAAAACCTGACCATGCCGTGCACCCCCAGTCCACTCTCCCCCTCCTTCCGGGTCTCCGCCCCCTAACTTCCCATCCTGGACATGACGTGCTGTGGTATGGAATAACCTCTTTGGTCAGTTTGGGTCAGGTGTCCTGTCTCTGCTTCCTCCCAGCTCTCCCCTCCTTCCCGGCATAGCACGAGGCCCAGAAACGTCCCTGGTCAAACCAAAACACCACCAAGCAGCAACTACAAACACTGGTGTCATCAGCACTGCTCCCAGGCCCAAAATCAAAAACACAGCGCTGCACCAGCCACCAAGAAAAAGAAAAAAAATGACCGCCACTGCTGAACCCATGACAAATAGCCAGACCTTTGGCTATTGACCCTTCCTCTAAATTGTAAGAGAGGGTAAGAGAGTTCATGCCTTTTGGGAAGAAGTAGAGGAGTAGAAACACATGCTTTCATCTAGGAAATTACCTGAGTAATCAATTAATCAATCTGTCTCTCACTTTCCTACATCCAAGTGCAGCTTCTTTATTCAGTCCTCTACAGGCAGCTAAAGCTTTGCAGCAAATCTTCAAAGGATAGCTTGTAGTTGCGGCTGTTCGTTACATTACGTTAAAATGAATCATCTTTTGAAGTGTTGGGTTAAAACGTTAAAGTTCTTCAGTCTTTTCCCCTCCTCCCTGCTGTAACAGTCAAGGGACACTTTGCATGTGTTGAGCAACGGCCGCGGCCACGGGGCAGAGCAGGGATCCTGCTTCACCAAGGTGGGGGATGCTTCCCTGTGTTGCCTGCCATGAGGATGTGAAGAGCAATTGCCCGGGCAACAAAGTTCCCGGAGACAACGGTACAGACACTGCAGCGACCGTCACGGCACAACGTGAACTGTGGCTGGGGTTCACAAGGTACCCTGAAGATAAGTCTCCACCTGTAGGAGGATCAGAGAGACCCTGACCTCATAAAAAGGCAGAATCGCCCTGCAACCACATGGTGAATATCTCCTCGCTGGATCCCTGTGGAGTCGCTGATTACAAGGACTACAACTAAAAGGATTTCCACTCGCTGACTGAGAAGATATGGCTGGATCCTGTTTGATTATTGATGATCCTATTTATGTTTTCTTTCCTTTCTTTCCTTTCTCCTTTTCTCCTTCTGCTTTAGAACCTTTATAAGAATAAGAATTTGTCAAGACTTTAGTTCCTCCTGACACAGTTTTAGGGAAGTTAACAATAAAATTCATATTTGCTTCATTTTCAACCTCTGGAGGGCCTGAGGTTTCTCCTGAGAACCTTGCAGAGTGTGGTAAAAGATCACCTTCCCCCAGACCTACAGAGAGGGACAGGACACCTCCTCAAGCACTGTGCAGAATATAATTGTAAGGAATTTCAGCTACCAGGGAATAATCTGTTCAATTGTCCACTTGCTCCATTCTGCTACAGTGTTTCTGGCTATTAATTTTTCTGCCCCACTACGCTGAAGCACAGCAGCAGAAGAGGAAAAAAAGTAGAAGTATGCTTGGAATGAGGCGATTTCTGGTTCTAGTCGAGAGAAGATGGAATGATCTATGCATGTTTAAAGGCATATTTTAAGAGCAATTCTGAACAGGAGTTATTTTTGTAGCAAGGCAAAGTAATGGGTGAGGGTATCCTATCTGGTTGCTGCTAATCAGGAAGAAGGACAGTTCTGTCACTGCAGATAACTTGTAGGAAGGAAGAGAACTGGAGTTACTTGCTCAAGCAACAGCTGTATGCAGTGTTCCAGATAGGAGCTGATACTGTTGGCCAATGGCCACACGGCAAAGGGAAGGCTGAAAGCTGAGGAACTAAAGTATTTATCTACTTTTGATTGTGAAACCAGCACTCCCCACCCAGCATTTTGTCACTTATTGGTATTACATAGAGTGATTGAGGTTGAAGGGACCTCTGGAGGTAGGTCCTGGACTAGCTTTGTCCTGCTAAAGCAGGGCCACATATGGCAGTCTCCCCAGGAATCTCTAGATAGTTTTTAGACATTTCCAGAGATGGAGACTCCACAACCTTTCAGGGCAACAGTACAATCACTCTCACAGTGAAAAAGTGCTCCCTGATGGGCAGATGGAACCTTCTGTGTTTCAGTTCATGCACACTGCTTTTTGTCCAGTCCACTGAAAGTCTGGCACACTCAGAACATTGTCTCCTCTGAATTCAATTACAAAAAACAGTTGAGTAAGATGCCCCCGAAAATAACTTAATCTGAAACAGAAGACTCTAGTTGTTCAGTGGGACTTGTCTCAAAATCCCTTGCCCAAGAGAAGATGGTTCTTCCATATGGGAGGAAGGCTTCATGATGTTATTTCAGTACCCTCTACTTGTACTGTCATTAACAGACACGGTTTGTAATCTTTTCAAAAAAACTACCATTAAGAAATACAATAATATTGCCTGGGAGATAGGCATGTCATCTCCTAAAAATCTTCTAATTCTCCCTCATACTCAAAAAGCTTGGTGTAAACAATGTCCATTCACAGCAGCTGCGGGATGTCAAAGCCTTTTTTCAACAGGTTTTTGTCTGCTCTCACAGTGAGTTTATTTAATTGTTTTCTGTTCTAAATATGCACCTTGAGGTTTGAAGCATTTCTTGCTTTGCAAGAACTGGCCAGGGACTGGGTCCTGCTTGGCTTTTTCCTTTTGTTATATCCCGCCTCTGCTCTGCACACTCCTCATTCTGAGTGGCTTGGACCTGGCATCTCTCATCACTGGCCTATGCTTGGTGTTTGTTTCAGGCAAGATACGTTTTTCTATCAAAATCACTGTTCACTGTTAGCCATGGTGAAATGCCAAGGCCTAATCCCTACTCTTTCCATATATTTCATCTATCATGTTATCCCTCTTTTGAGAAAACGCTATTGCACTGATTAAGGGGTTATGCAATGCTCATAAATCTTCTACTTCTCAGTTTGCAGTTGATAAATTTGGGTTGGCCATAGTTGGAGAGGTAGACGATTGCCAAGTGTGAAATAGCCATTCTAAGGTAGCATCTAGGGCATGCAGTTGAAGGTGGCCAAAATCATAATTCATGCAGAATAATCTTCTTGGATGCTTCAGTTCTTGTAGCTATGCTTCAGTTCTTGTAGCTAACTCCTACAATATTGCCAGATTGTTTAACTGTAGGTAGCAATGCACTTCTCACTAAATCAAGTTTCAGACAAGGCAGCCTTTTGCATCTGGAGGAAATCTCTAATGTGTATCTTTCTCTGGCAGCCCTGTAAGCATCCCAGCCAGGCTGACACTAGACCAGAAGATTTGCTTACTGTTGTATGTATACAAAACAAAAAAAAATGCATTGTAGTGCTCCTGAAAGAGAATAATCTGGTCTGTATATCCTTCTCCTTTTTGACCCTAGTGAGCATGATGCCAGGCAGAGCAAACAACTTCACTGTTTTTCCCTCAAAGGCAGAAAATTAAAAGACCCCAGAATATTGAGGGTGACATGAAAATTTGGTGGGTTTTGCTTCTTTTTTTTTAAATGATCCTTTCTCATTAATTACAAAACTGATAATTTAGCAAATAAATCTAACCTTACTTACATTCTATTTCTGGAGCTCACTTACTTAGGTGAAAGCAGTATTTTTCATGAAGCACTTCAAGAACATCTTTCCTCTTGCAATAGTATAGGTGTGAAGCCAGACCCTCCACAAAATATCTCAGGACAATAAGAGGTCTCTTATCTAGTGACTAGCCTTCTCTGAGCCTTAGTATGTTCTCTCTAACACTAGGATTTATATATAGTGCTTGTCCAAATACTTTCCTTGTCCAAATCTTACGTTGAATGGCTGTCCCTTATGAGGGATCCACCCAGCAGTTTTATGGAGCTCTTGCTCTAGAGTTGCCATTTTAAAGTCAGGAATGGAAGAGCTGTTGCAATAGCAGAGAGGTGATCAAGGCCTGTAAGAAGTGAAAGGCTCCTGCTCACTTGTCTTCTGCTGAACTCCTTTTATAAACCAAAATGCACTATGCAAAACTGCGCTTTGAGGTGAAAGCAGCACCACCCTTCCAGAAGAGAACCTGAGAACAGAGCACAATCCCATTCCCAGGGAAATGCTGCACTTCTAGGCTTTGTTTAGGCTTGCTGTTGACAGGGGTTTGCACTGAAAGCAAAGGAAGAAGTGGTGCATGTAGTTCTTTGTTGGCTTGGTGTGTTAATATCTGCAGCAGTGACTAATGTCTGCTGTCACATATTCACACAAGGAGTAGCATCCCAGCCAGTGAGCTCTGAGGAAGTGCCAGGAAGCCTTTGGCACTCTTGTTCACACAGTTTGGCATTTTCTGTACTAGCAGAGAATACAACAGCCCCAGATTTCATTTCTGCCCAGCCTGGAGGAAGTGAAATAGACCCCGAATGCCTGACTGTTTCCAGGCTTGCACCTTGTTCCCAAGTGCTATCAGTCTCCTGAGATTTGAGGCTGCTGTGAATGCCTCTGTCATCCTGTTCAGCTAAGAGGAATGTTAACTGGATCTATTGAAGGCAGTATTAGTGATCCATTTTGTCAGAGTTGATCCAAGCTCCAAAGGTAGTATAGAATAACCACTGTTTTCCCTTTAGTTTGCATAGGCTGTTTATGTAAGGATATTTCTGTGCTTTCTTCCTCAGAAATTTAAACCTCATCTTATTATCCACTAGTCAAATCTCCCTCACATTAGTATTGATTATGTGTGTCATGGTGCCTCCTAATTCAAGCATGTGGCCTGCTTCAAGCTTAGGACACTGTTCACATGCTCAGGATGCAGAACAGGTCGTTTTACTTTATCTTCCTTTAGCTCTGGTTCCTAATGAAGCTCGATGTGCCACAGAATAGCATGTGCTCAGGAAGGATGTGCAAGGCATATATGCTGAAGAGAGCATATGTAGTGGGAGGTGTAAGGAGATAATGCGTGTAGTGGGAGGCGTAAGGAGATAAAGCGATCAGAATGACCTGTCGGCAAATTTTCAAGTTTAGAGGAGGTGGAGTTTTTAATCATGAAGTCAACTCTGGAAAGATGACTTACAGTTTTGGATTTGCCTGACCAATGAAGTATATAGCCAGCACCATGTTCTTTAAGACTTCCTTCCTCGTGATGGTGAGCTTCATTGAGAGCAGCAATGTTGATTTTAAATTCTGACAGTTCATGGGCAATTAGAGCAGAACGATGTTCAGGACACCCACTATCCACTGTATCAAGCATGGTTCTGATGTTCCAACACGCGAGTGTCAGTCTGGACCCACCTTTGAAGGCAGATGTATGCCTTTGTCTCTTCGTCTTTGGTAGGCTGCAACAGAAGATGCCCATTGGCTGCTGCTGACCAACCAGGTAGAGGGGGAGATGAGCTTTGGTTAGGCCACCTTTTCTAGGCCTCTCTCCATGTGGAGCAAGCAGTGCTCTCCTTGAAAAAGGCTGCTTGGTCATTCAGGAAGTTGCCGAACAAGACTGTCATCTCCTGGGTCAATCTCAAGCGACCAATGTCCTGAACTGCCTGCATGCAGGGTTGGATCTGCGGCTTCCAGTGCGCCTTTACACCTGCTGTTTCATACCTTGCCTGTTGCTACAGGGCTTTGCAAATGTGAGTAAACCCTTCAGACCTGCACAGTGGATTTTTTAGGTGAGGCACAGCATGCACGGAACTGACCCCACCCTTTACACCTAAGGTTTATCTGCCAGGGCCTAGCGAGCTTGGATGGTGATAGCAAAGTCCTCAGGTCATAAGTTTGGCTAGAGTATCCTTCTCTTAGATGGATGGCCTTACAGGGCTAAATGAGCTCCATCTGCCCGGGTTTGAAATTAGAGTTGTCCTTCTCCTAGGATGGCTGCCCAAAGGCTAGTGGGCCTATCCTGTCCATGGACACATTTTGTCTGAATCTTCAACTGAGACCTGTCTGGCTTGGGAGACCCTACCAGAGGCATATGCCACAATCAGCATAGCTCTCAACCTCACAAGGGCATGCAAGCTACAAGAGCAGAGTAGTGGGGCAGGATCACCTCCTTAGACTTGCTGGTCATGCTCCTTCTGATGCAGCCCAGGATACAGTTGGATTTCTGGGCTGTGGGTGCACGCTGAAGCTGGCTCATGTTCAGTTTCCCATCAACCAACACCCCAAGTCCTTCTCTGCAGGGCTGCTCTGAATCTCTTCTCCACCCAATCTGTAGGAGTGCCTAGGATTGCCCCAGCCAAGGTATAGGACCTTGTACTTGGCTTGGTTGAACTTCATGAGGTTGTCATTGGCCTGTCATGGTTGAGACAGCCAAAAATACACACATGCACATTTCTTCGGTGACTCAATAGAAAGTTCTTCTTTTACTATCACAAACCCTTACTTATATGCAGTTTCTAACATACATGTGTCTTTTAGCTATTGGTTACATCAGTTAGCAACAGCACATTATTGGATTACCCTTTGCCGCATTACTAAAGTCTGTTATCTTGCCAAGCTCTTGTTCTGCAGTTAGTTACTCCCTTTGACTTGCTTGCTCCTCTGGATGCCTTCTGCTTTACTATCCAGATACCTTCTGTGCCTCGTTCTTCATGGATAAGCTTTGAAATCTTCAAGGCTAAGCTCTAACTTCATGCCCTCTGTCATGTAGCCCGCCACATTGGCCCACCTCTCAAGCGTGTCAAGGTCCCTCTGGATGGCATTCCTTCCCTCCAGTGTATCAACCAAACCACATAGCTCAGTGTCATTAGCAATCCTGTCTTCTTGCTGAGTTGCATTAAACAGTTTCAGATAAAATTTGTGATCTGATCTGCCTTCCTCAGTCTGAAGGATTGCAATGAAAGGCCTCCATATCAAGATCCAAAAAGAACAAAGGACAGAGTGAATCTACAGAAAGAATATCTGCCTCATTAGGGATGATTAAGGTGAAGGAAGAGATGATTTGTCTGGAAGGCCCAGTGTCGCGGTTTAAGCCGTAAATTTCACTTCTTCCTCCTTTCCAGCCCCCCCCCCCCCCCCACTCCGATAGGGGGGAAATGGGGAGAAGGACCAAAGAAAATGTAACTCCCACGGGTTGAGGTAAGAACAGTCCAGTAACTAAGATACAATATAAATCACTACTGCCACCACCAATAACAATAATTATGACAAAGTAAATACAAAGGGAGAGGATACAACCGTTTCACCGCCCGACCGAGCCGAGAGACCGCGCGGGGAGAGCCAGTGAGAGCCCGCCCCAAACCATACACTTCCGGGTTCCTCCACACCCCCCTTATTTAACTTCCTGGGCATGACATGCTGTGGTATGGAATAACCTCATTGGTCAACCCGGGTCAGGCGCCCTGTCCCCCCTCCCCCAGCTTCTCCCTCTTTCCAGGCGTAACATGAGACTCTGCGGGGGGGGGGAGGAAACCGAACCCATAACAATCCACCCCTTATTACATACCATTCACATCATGCTCAGATCCCACATTTTCAATATACCATCACATATATATATATACATACATACACACGCACACACAGATGGAGAGATATAATCCCTTAGTGCAGGGACCAATCCCTATAAAGCTGCTGAGTCCATCCAGTCCGTGATGTCAGGCTCCACCTTTTTTAACAGTCTTTCAGAGCAGGGGAGGCTGTGTGCAGTGTTGGATCGTTGCCTGCTGCTGCTGATTGTTCCTTTACTGCAGAACTCGTCTGGTTTCATCAAAGTTCGTTCTTTGTTGGGATGATGGTCTGAGGGTCAGTCGCGGATGACTTGAAGACATCTAGTTGATGGGCTATAAAAAAACCAAATTACATAACAAGCAACAGCATGCAATTGAGTTCATTGGCTGTTTTCTCCTAAAATCAAATCTCCTTGAGGTACACATCGGACTTCCCCATCTTCCCAAATTACCCACCAAGTATAACTGGGTCCCTGAGCAAAAGCAATCCCACGAGTGGGTTTGCCTTTACCTGAAGCAGGAATAACCCAGACTCTCTTCCCCAGCAAATTCTTTATGTGCACCACAGGAACGTTTTCCCCCTCTACAGCATGTAGATGTTCTGACTGGGCTGGACCAGCCCTGTTGGCAGATCCTCTGGTGTTGACCAACCAGGTGGCCTTTAGTAAATGTGTATCCCAATGTTTGAAAGTCCCACCACCCATTGCTCTCAGTGTAGATTTTAATAGCCCATTGTACCGTTCGATTTTCCCAGAGGCTGGTGCATGGTAGGGGATGTGATATACCCATTCAATGCCACGCTCTTTGGCCCAAGTATCTACCAGGTTGTTCTGGAAATGAGTCCCATTGTCTGACTCAATTCTCTCTGGTGTGCCGTGTCGCCACAAAATCTGTTTCTCAAGGTCCAGGATAGTGTTTCAGGCAGTGGCGTGGGGCACAGCGTATGTTTCCAGTCGTCCAGTGGTTGCTTCCACCATGGTAAGCACAGGACACTTGCCTTGGTGGGTTGGTGGGAGTGTAATATAATCAATCTGCCAAGCCTCCCCATATTTGTACTTCAGCCATCGTCCTCCATACCAAAGAGGCTCTAACCATTTAGCCTGCTTAATTGCAGCACATGTTTCACAGTCATGAATAACCTGGGCGATAGTGTCCATTGTTAAGTCCACCTCTCGATCACGAGCCCATCTGTATGTTGCATCTCTGCCCTGAAGGCCTGAAGTGTCGTGGGCCCACTGGGCCAAAAATAATTCACCCTTATGTTGCCAATCTAAGTCCATCTGAGCCACTTCAATTTTAGCAGCTTGATCCACTTGTTGGTTGTTCTGGTGTTCCTCAGTAGCCCGACTCTTGGGTACATGAGCATCTACGTGGCGTACTTTGACCACCAGGTTTTGCACTCGGGCAGCGATGTCTTGCCACAGCACAGCAGCCCAGATGGGTTTACTTCTGCGTTGCCAATTGCTCTGCTTCCATTGCTGCAACCACCCCCAAAGGGCATTTGCCACCATCCACCAGACAGTATAGAGATAAAAGTACAGACCACTTTTCTCATTCCGCAATGTCCAAGGCCAGCTGGATGGCTTTCACCTCTGCAAACTGACTCGATTCACCCTCCCCTTCAGCAGTTTCTGCAAGCTTGTCATTGAGGACTCCATACTGCAGACTTTCATCTACGGTGCTTTCCCACAATGCGACAAGACCCGTCAGTAAATAAGGCATATTGCTTTTCACTTTCTGACAGTTCATTATATGGTGGGGCCTCTTCTGCACGCGTCACTCCTTCCTCCTCTGGTGACCTTCCAGAATCTTTACCCTCTGGCCAGTCCATGATGACTTCTAGGATTCCCGGACTGACTGGGATTTCCTATTCGAGCTCGTTGTGTAATTAATGCGGCCCACTTACTCCATGTAGCATCAGTTGCATGATGTGTAGTGGAGACCCTGCCTTTGAACATCCAGCCCAGCATGGGCAACCGGGGTGCCAGGAGGAGCTGTGCTTCAGTGCCAATCACTTCCGAAGCAGCTCGAACCCCTTCATAGGCTGCCAATATCTCTTTTTCAGTTGGGGTATAGCTGGCCTCAGATCCTCTGTATCCCCGACTCCAAAAGCCGAGGGGTCGACCTCGAGTTTCCCCTGGAGCTTTCTGCCAGAGTCTCCAGGTAGGACCGTTCTCCCCAGCTGCGGTGTACAGCACATTTTTAACATCTGGCCCAGTCCGGACTGGTCCGAGGGCTACTGCACAAACTATCTCACGTTTAATTTGCTGAAAGGCTTGTTGTTGCTCAGGGCCCCATTTAAAATCATTTTTCTTCCAGGTCACATAATAGAGAGGGCTTACAATCAAACTGTAATTCGGGATGTGCATCCTCCAGAACCCCACAGCACCCAAGAAAGCTTGTGTTTCTTTCTTATTAGTTGGTGGCGACATTGCTGTTATCTTGTTGATCACGTCTGTGGGGATCTGGTGACGTCCATCTTGCCATTTTATTCCCAAAAATTGAATCTGCTGTGCAAGTCCCTTGACCTTACTCCTTTTTATGGCAAAACCGGCTTTCCGCAGGATTTGGATTGTTTTCTTCCCTTTCTCAAAGACTTCTTCTGCTGTATCACCCACACAATAATGTCATCAATGTATTGCAGGTGTTCAGGAGCTTGCCCCTGTTCCAGCGCAGTCTCGATCAGTCCATGGCAGATGGTAGGGCTGTGTTTCCACCCCTGGGGCAGTCGGTTCCAAGTGTACTGGACGCCCCTCCAAGTAAAAGCGAACTGTGGCCAGCATTCTGCTGCCAGAGGAATTGAGAAAAAGGCATTGGTGATATCAATCGTGGCATACCACTTGGCTGCCTTTGACTCCAGTTCATACTGAAGCTCTAGCATGTTTGGTACGGCGGCACTCAAGCATGGGGTAACTTCGTTCAGGCCACGATAGTCTACTGTTAGTCTCCACTCTCCGTTAGACTTTTGCACTGGCCATCTGGGGCTATTAAAGGGTGAGTGGGTCCTACTGATCACTCCTTGACTCTCCAATCTACAGATCAGCTTATGGATGGGAATCAGGGAGTCTCGGTTGGTGCGATATTGCTGCCGGTGCACTGTTGCGGTCGCGATTGGCACTTGTTGTTCTTTGATCTTCAGCAGCCCCACAGCAGAAGGATCCTCTGAGAGACCGGGCAAGGTGGACAGCTGCTCCACTTCCTCTGTCTCCAAAGCAGCAATACCGAAAGCCCACCGGTACCCTTTTGGGTCTTTGAAGTACCCTCTTCTGAGGTAATCCATGCCAAGGATACATGGAGCCTCTGGACCAGTCACAATGGGGTGTTTCTGCCATTCCCTCCCAGCCAGGCTGATTTCAGCCTCCAGTATAGTCAACTCTTGGGATCCTCCTGTCACTCCAGAAATAGAAATAGGTTCCACCCCTTGACAGCTTGATGGCATCAGAGTACACTGTGCACCAGTATCTACTAGAGCCTTATACTTCTGTGGGACCGATGTGCCAGGCCATCTGATCCACACAGTCCAGTAAATCCGATTGTCCCCTACCTCCACCTGGCTGGAGGCGGGGCCCCTCTAGTAGTCATCACATTGGTCACTCACGTCTTGTAGAGATGGATTTTTCTTCTTCATCACAGGAGCTGAGGTAAAATCGGCTCTTCCACTCCATCTGGGAACCTGCTCACCAGAGCCTGAAGCCGCAGCCTTCATGGGGTGATCAGGCTTTACCTTTGCTCTCCTTTTCAGTTCTCGCACCCGCTCCTCCAAAACTGAAGTAGGCTTTCCATCCCACTTCATTCATATCTTCTCCATGATCCTGCAGGTAAAACCATAGGGTGGCCCGTGGTGTATAACTTCTATATCTTCTCTCTTGAACAGTGGGACGCCTTCTGTTAATAGCTGAGACGTGCGTCGGTACATGTGAGGAGCTGGATAGCTCGTCTCTCAATTGTTGGAGGTTCTGGGACAGTTTTTCCACAGCTGAGATGATGGAAGGGGTGACACTGTCTTCAAACCCTCGGAGTTTATGAATCATTTCATCCACTGTTGGTGGTACTATGTCATTCCAGGTTACTTTTGCCAGTGAGTGGGCATATGATTGGGGTGCATTTCGTGTAAATTTCTGCCACATGGGTCGTGTACGTTCGACTTCATCTGGATCTATGGGTATATTTCCGTTATTAGGCTTGATAGTATAGACCATTTCTACAATGGCTGATTCTCTCAGAGACTGGATGCCCTTTTCTAGAGTAGTCCACTTGGCCGAACAACTCATAACATCGTCCTTGTATGGAAACCTATCTTTCACAGCTGCCAAGAGCCGCTTCCAAAGGCTGAGGGACTTTTTCTCTCTTGCAATTGTTTTGTCAATTCCCCCTTCCCTGGCAAGTGATCCCAGCTGTTTGGCTTCACTACCTTCTAGTTCATGACCGTCAGCCCCATTGTCCCAGCATCGGAGCAGCCAGGTGATGATGCGCTCCCCTGGCTGATGGGTAAAGTCTTTTCGCACATTCTGTAGCTCGGTTGAGGTCTGAGATCGAGAAGTCACCTCTTCCTTTTCTTCTTCTTCTTCATCATGTGGTAATAACTCCTGGTCAGATGCTGTCCCAGGTGGTGATGTTTCTTCGTCTTGTTTCATCATTCTTGCCTCTTCTTTGTTTTTTCTCTTGCGTACAGGAGCAACCGATATTGGTATGAGTTGGTCCTCTGGTTTAGCTGCGGTGATTATTACTGTGGTTTGGGTGGCCGCCGTACTTGTCACTGGGGTTTGAGTCGCAGCTGTACCTGTAGCTGGTGGTGGTGTAGCTGCTGCACTTGGAGCTGAATTAACTGCGCTGTCTGTTACAGTTGGAGTTTGAGTAGCTGCTGTGCTTGTCCCTGGGGGCGGTGTAGTTGCTGTGCTTGGAGCTGGAGAAGCTACGCTGCCCATTACTGTTGAAGTTTGAGTAGCGGCTGTACTTGTCCCTGGGGGTGGTGTAGTTGCTGTGCTTGGAGCTGGAGTAGCTGCACTGTCCATTACTCCGCCCTCAGATCCAGAGACGTTTGTTTCCTTTTGAAGATGCTGGACAGTGTTAAACAGGGCTCTGTAAGCATAAGCCAAGCCCCAGCACGTTGCCATGATTTGTCCATCTCTGGTGTGACCAGAATGATCACACACCTCCTTTAAATGTTTTACTAATTTTTCTGGGTTTTGCATTTGTTCATTGGTGAAGTTCCAAAGCACTGGAGGGGCCCACTGGCCTAGATACTTGCTCATACTATCCCACACACCCTGCCACTCATGACTATCCAGCCTAGGGGAAAATCTCTCGGCCATCCTGGATTGTAGTCTAACCCCAGACATGGCCCACACCCCACTCTGCTTAACTCTCCGGACCAGACTAAATAGTTGCGAGTAAAACTTATTCAGTATGTGTGCCAACATGATAATTCCCGTCACCACCAGCAGGCAGGTCTCAAGGGTATCTAAAGGCCATTCAAAACCTTCAAAATTCTCAAATGGTGCTGTAAACGGTCTGGTGGGGGTGCTGGGAGCACAAAAGAATATCTCCTTCACAGGCTGACCACCCGAGGAGGTGAAAAGAGACTTGTAATTGCTAAGAACTTCCATTATATACCTCCCAAAGTATAGAGTTGGTGACCACACTGGAAACACAAACCGGGTCAGTTTCATGATCACTGAGTCTATTGTATTAAAAATCCGCGCAATAAAGTATAATGTAACAAGAACCTTAACCCAAAACCTAGATCTGAAAAATGTTAAGATACGAAATACCGGCTGTAAGTAAAGTATCATACACTGAACCTGTGAGAACCAGAGCAACAACTTTGAGAGCCAATAAATCAGCATTGTGACGAGTGACTATTAATCCTTGCCGTTTATCTCAACCCTTCGTGCCCCAAGTTGGGCACCAAAAGGAACTGTCGTGGTTTAAGCTGTAAATTTCATTTCTCCCTCCTTTCCCCCCCACCCACTCTGATGGGGGGGAAATGGGGAGAAGAACAGAAAGAATGTAACTCCCATGGGTTGAGATAAGAACATTCCAGTAACTGAGATATAATACAAATCACTACTGCTACCACCAATAATAACAATAATGAGAAGGTAAATACAAGGGAAAAGGATACAACCGCTCTCTGCCCGACCGAGCCGAGAGACCGTGCGGGAGGAGCCAGCGAGAGCCCGCCAAAACCCTCCACTTTGGGGGGTTGCGAGTGCACACTGCCAGCTCATGTTCATTTTCTCATCCGTGGGACCTGATGAAATCCATCTGCGGGTCCTGAAGGAGCTGGCAAATGAAGTTGCTAAGCCACTGTCCATCATATTTGAAAAACCATGGCAGTCAGGTGAAGTTCCCGACGACTGGAAAAAGGGAAATATAACCCCCATTTTCAAGAAGGTGAAAATGGATGAGTCAGGGAACTACAGACCAGTCAGGCTCACCTCTGTGTCTGCCAAAATCTTGGAGCGGATTCTCCTGGAAGGCATGCTGAGGCACATGACAAACAACAAGGTGTTTAGTGACAGCCAGCATGGCTTCACTAAGGGGAAATCCTGCCTGACCAATCTGGTGGCCTTCTATGATGGGGCTACAGAACTGATGGACAGGGGTAGAGCAGTTGATGCCATCTACCTGGATTTGTGCAAAGCATTTGACACTGTCTCACACGACATCCTTGTCTCTAAGTTGGAGACATCAGTTTGATAGGTGGACCATTCGGTGGATAAAGAACTGGCTGGATGGCTGCAAAGAAAGAGTTGTGCTCAATGGCTGAATGTCCAGCTGGAGACCAGTAACGCGTGGTGTCCCTCAGGGATCGGTGTTGGGACCGGTCTTGTTCAACATCTTTGTGGGTGACATG
Organism: Myiopsitta monachus; assembly: GCA_017639245.1. NCBI lineage: Eukaryota > Metazoa > Chordata > Aves > Psittaciformes > Psittacidae > Myiopsitta > Myiopsitta monachus. The sequence goes on along the minus strand of CM029925.1, from coordinate 48,344,186 downwards.
GACAGTGGGATTGAGTGTGCCCTCAGCAAGTTTGCTGATGGTACCAAGGTGTGTGGTTCAGCTGATACTCTGCAGGCAAGGAATGCCATCCAGAGGGACCTTGACATGCTTGTAAGGTGGGCTGAAGCCAACAGGATGAAGTTTAACCATGCCAAGTGCAAGGTCCTACACCTGGGATGGAGCAATCCCAGGCACAGCTACAGGTTGGGCAGAGAAGAGATTCAGAGCAGCCCTGCGCAGAAGGACCTTTGGGGTGTTGGTTGATGAAAAAATGAACATGAGCTGGCTTCAGTGTGTGCTCGCAGCCCAGAAAACCACCCCTATCCTGGGCTGCATCCAAAGGAGCATGACCAGCAGGTCGAGGGAGGTGATTCTGCCCCTCTACTCTGCTCTTGTGAGACCTCACATGGAGGATTGTGTGCAGTTCTGGTGTCCTCAACATCAAAAGGACATGGAACTGTTGGAACAAATCCAGAGGAGGGCCACAAGGATAATGAGGGGACTGGAGCACCTCCCATATGAAGACAGGCTGAGAAAGTTGGGTCTGTTCAGCCTGGAGAAGAGAAGGCTGCATGGAGACCTCATAGCAGCCTTCCAGTATCTGAAGGGGGCCTATAGGGATGCTGGGGATGGACTCTTCATGAGGGACTGTAGTGATAGGAAAAGGGGTAATGGATTGGCAAGTGACAGGGTATGTTGGGATGGAATGATGCCCCCCTCCCCCAACACAGCTAGTTTAAAGCATCCTTGATGAGTCTGGCAAGCCTCCTACCAAATCCACTCTTCCCTTTCTTTGTCAGACCAGCTCCACCAGTCCCCAGTAGACCTGGCCTATTTAATTGTCTCCCATGTTCTAGATACCCAAACCCCTGACTATGGCACCACCCTTCTAACCATTATTAACCTGACCAGTCCTCCTAGCCTTTTTAAGGTCCTGCCCTGTATCCTGGAGAATTGATGAAAAGGCAATCTGCACTCCAGAGCCCCTAACCACCTTTTCCAGAGCTCTGTAATCCTTCTTTATGTTCTCCAGGCTACTGCTATCTATATCAGCAGCACCCATATGGATCACGAGAAGTGGGTAATAGTCAGTGAGACCGACTAGAGCAGGCAACCTCTCTGCAATGACCCTGATCCAAGCCCCTGGTAGGCAATACACCTCCCTTGAAACTGCGTCAGATCAACAGATGGGCTCTTCTTTTCCTTTCAGAGTAGAGACCCCTACTATTACTACCTGCCTCTTCTTCCTGACAGCACCAGTAGTGATCTTCTTTGCCACTCACCTTCCCATGCAAGCTGCCTCGACCCACCCTGTTCCCTGCACTCCCTGGTGCAGGTTTTTAACCAATCAGGGTTGGTGTCGCCCCTCCTGGCGCTGCTCCCTGTGAGTCAGCTGCTCGCATCCCCTGAGCTGCCGGCTCCTGCGCAAGTCCTGTCGAAGACTTGAGGCTCCTTCAGTGACTCACGCCGCTCTGAATTGAAGTTCCTGGATGCTGAGCTTCCCCCAGTCAGGTGTTGAAGGCATCCTTTCTTGAGCTACTCACCTCATCAGGCTTCAAACATGACAGCTGAAGTTGTGGGTTGTTTTGGATTTTCTTTAAAAAATAGCTGACATAGTTAATACTAAGCTAAGCTTAGTTAATAATAAAGTTGAGGGTATAGTGAATACACAATTCTGTATTGCATGAAAACTTATAAATAAAGTACCAATTTATAAGTGTTACAATCTATGAAAATGTTTGTTCGTTCCCTTGCCTCATGAATTCTCAACTCGTCTTCTTGGTTCATCTGCAAATTCCTACCTGTAATTCACAGTTTACTTTTCACTTTAATCTCTTGTTAATCATCCAGGCAACAGAGCTACCAAATATCCAGGAAGTGAAGTGAAATATCTAACAGGCAAAAAGAGTCTGAAAATATTAATCCAAAGACTTCTGTATAAACATCTACATGTAGGTTATCTATCAATATATTGACATAGAACCAGTGGCAGATTTAGAAGTTGACGAAGTAAAAATAGGAATTCCCCTGCAAATATGATTTCAAACAGTTTAGTCAATTGTGCTCCATAGTGCAATTGTAGAGGTACTAAATGACTAATCCTGTCTCCTAGTTTATTCCATCTGAGCCATTTTCCTCAATTTCTTACGGCCATCCATTTCAAAGATGAAGTGAATATGCTTTCCCATATTGAAAACTAAATAGTCTATTTGTGTCTGTGACCTGCTTGAAAAAGTTCATATTTAACATGGATGAAATGCTACTAAGGATTATGTTTTAATTCTGTTTCTATTCATATAAAATGAAAATCATATAAAACATCTCTAGACCACTAGTTACCCTCAAGACTATATATCAAGGTCTTACTATGAAGACTATAAAGGACTAGGAAGCAGAATTTGATGGTTCTATTCCTGACTATCAGCATTTTACTCCATACACTTGTGCGATTTCCCGACCTTTGCAAACCTTATATCTACTCCTGAAAGTTAGTACAATAAGAGGAAAAAGAAAAGAAGATAAATTTAGTGATGCCTGGAAGCCACTTTGTGATCCTACAGTTTCTACTGCTAATTTGCACAATAAAATGCAGTGCATAGTCCAAAATGGTTTGAGTCATGCAGTGATTCAGTAGAAATTAATAGAAAAATCTCTTAGCCAGAATAAATAAGGTATTGCTGGGCATGGAGTAGGGGGCATTGAGGAAACCATGGGCCTTTTAGACCATGCCCTTCACCAGTTTTCTCTTCCTTAGTTCAGCTTCAGCTTGGAGCTATCACAGACAACTCACACCTTACTAACAAGGGCATAGACTTTCCAGGTGCTACCACTTTTCCAAGTTACCCTTAGCCATGCCTTAGAAGGTCTCTTCAGTTGAATCAACACTACACATTTTGTAATTACACAGACAGCCTCAGTTTCCATTGAGAACAAAACTATGGAAGAAATATTTCCCTTGCAGCAGAAAGATTAGATGCTTAACATCTTGGAAGCAAGACCAGCAAAAGAAAGTTAATCCAGTTAGAAGTGTTTACTTGGAAGGAGCAGCTGGGAGGGGATTCGATCTTCTGAGCCCAAATCATATTGATGTGGATTATGTGAGCCTATAGAAAGCACTCAGAAGACTGGCATGAACAACAGGAGTCCAGGGGACATCCTGATGCAAAAGAATGGCTAGGGAAGGTATTTCTGTGGAATGGAAAATGGATCTGTACCAAGCAATAACTTGGAAGGGAGAGTTTGGCACTAAGAAACATTAAGGAGGGTGATAAATTCTGTTCTTTTACTTTGTCCTTGATTAAGTCTGAGGTTTAATGCATAGGAAAAGGCAGCAGTAGTTTCTTTCCTTTTTAACCTCTTTTATTTGTTGATCCATCCTTGTTCCCCCCGCCTAAATACTCTATGGATAACTAGTATATTAGCTTCCCCTGAATAAATTATTTCAGTTTTCAAAAATATTTAGGAAAAATATTGTCACCGGAAGCCTTGTAAGCTGCTTGGGTAGTAGCAGCCATTGAGAATGCAGTAGAAAATGTGACATGAGACTACTTCCTCTCTCTGAGGCTTGTGTAACCTAAAAGCAGGGTGAGGGAAGACCTGATACTGTTTTACTAGATCAGCTGACAGAAATGAAACCACACTTTAGCCACTGTAGAAGTGTTACAGTATGAAGCCTTGTGTGCAAGCACTGCACATGTAGTGCTTTTACCGTATTTTGCCTTTTGCTGTACTCTTGTCTTCCTTACATTATTCTACTATCCAAGCTTTTAATGCTTCAGAATGATAGTTCCACATCTAGTTTCATGGCTACAGGTGGGCAGAGAAGTAATTCAGGGATGCCCTGCAGAGAAGGATTTGGGGGTGTTAGATATAAGAAGTTCTTTACTGTGATGGTGGTGAGGCACTGGAACAGGCTGCCCAGAAGTGGTAAATGCTCCATCCTTGTCAGCGTTCGAGGCCAGGCTGGACAGAGCCTTGGCCAACCTGTTCTAGTGGAAGTTGTCCCTGTCCATGGCAAGGCAGTTAGAACTAGACAATCTTAAGGTCCTTTCCAACCCAAAGCATTCAGTGATTCTATGATCTTCCCAGAAGACAAATAGTACTAGCTTTATAAATATTCCTTTGCTTAAGAAAACATACATTTTCTGGCAACACTAGAAACCCCAGCTTCAACTACCAACAGCCCTTACCTGTTTAACATACTCTTCCATGCATACTGCAGTTTTCTGACTGAAATTGTAGGGGGGGAAGACTACAGTATAAATTAGTCTCTCAGCTATAAAGCTGACACTTTGTTCTTACTTAAATGAAAAGCGACAGCAATAAGAATATGAACATCCTGCAAGTAACCACAACTTGTAGGCAGCATGCATGTGTTTCAGAGAAGACAAAAAAAAGAAAAAAGAGGAGGGAGGCAAAACCAAATTTCTGTCAGAACTTCAGTCAGAATTGAAAAGTTTGAAAAGTAGGTGTTCTCCTATTAACAGGTCCTAGCAAGGTCAGCTCACCACATCCCCTCATCCCTGGCTTGTAGGGTTTTAACTGAAAAACTTAGCAAGGAATAAAAACATTTTTCAGTAATGTTTGAGCTTCCATCTCCAACATCTTTTATTTCATACTAGTCTAACCTGGCTAGTAGACCATTTCCTTTGCAATATCCTATTCCTGGAGGTCTAGCAGTTCCAAATGGAAAGTTCTTCATGCTCCTTCTAGATAATTTTATTCATGGAGAAAACAAAGCATCTCCAGATCTGAACATGAGGTTCTCTTGATCATTTCACTTACATATGTATTGTGACACAGGTTCAGAAAGAGGATATTTCTTTGTAGGGGGCTGGACACAAGTACTCAGGAGTACTCTCTAACTCTTCAGTGTCACTTAGAAATCAAAGGGACTGGCACAACACAGGCACTGTAGGGCAATGTACGAGAAAAGTGAATGGATAGGTCTACTGCAGTAAGTTTTCTTCCTTGCAAGAGCTAAGAAAACAGAGGTGGCTTTAGGTCACCTTTTCAATTCCTCAGTCTTTGACTAGCACAGGGATAGGCAGTTTTCCAAAGAAGATTAAAGGACCTATATATCACCCTGTGCTAAATTTTTGCTTGGGTTCAGCAGTCATGAAAGTGATTGCAGATTACACTCCAAATATGAGCCAAAAAATCTCTGATCCGAATCCAAATTTTCCTGAAGCTTAAAGGTGCTTAGATCCAGCTTTCTGGGCTACATCTAATTCTACACTCCTTTGTTTATCTTCTATAGGCTATTAAGGCTCTGTTAGATGAGAAATTTACAACAGCAAGTAACAGCACAGCCTTCCCTGGAGTACTGTGTGTAATGGCCAAGCCATCCAAATAGGATATAACTTAACAAGAACAGAATCAGAATAGTGATAAAAACAAGCAACTGCTTATGAAAAAAGCAATCATCCAATAAGAAATAGAAAACACCTGAACTTGGAAATAAGCTAAAAAATGAAAGAATTTACAGAATGGGGCACAGCCTGAGGAAAAAGGGCAGGGAGCATCCTGTCTCCTTGTCTTACAGAATGAGGACAAAGGAAGCTGAAAGGTAGAAAAAGAGAAAAGAGCATCAATCATGCAGCGTGAAATCAGGCTAGGGAACTCATTGCCAACATGCCAAGATTCAGACAGGATTCAAAATAAGAAATTATACATAACAAAAATATGCAGAATTGTAACAGCTGCTTTTTAAAATATGCATGTAGAAGGAAGAATGGAAAGTTCATTGCAGAGAAAAAAATCTGTTACTTTCAGGCTTAAGTTGGTTTCTAAAAGTTCAGGAGACTACAAGGAGTGCAAGAATATCTCATATAGCCACGATTTCTGAAATTTTCCCAGAATTCCCAGTGCTTCCCGGTGTCAAGAGAGGAGACACTGGAACATCTGGATTCCACACTCTACTTACTGAAATGCTGCAACTGATCAGAAAGACTAAGGAAAACAAATATCTTTCAACCTGAGTTTAGAAACTTGTACAGTGTTGAAGTATAGTGATATTTTTTTAACCTATGGGGTCTGTCCTCGCTTGCACTTCAATGTAATTTTCTTTTACACCAGTTGCGGTCTTGTGGAAAAGTTTATGCAGCCATGGAAAATGCTTGGCAGCTTAATGTGCCCAGAAAGCCCTGCACACAGCTGCCTATGACTGAACAGTTGTATCATGGACAGTAATGAGAAACGGCAAGTGAAATGGAAGTAGAATCTTTCCAGCCAGTGGTCCCTAGCCAAAGCCACAGATATTGCCAAATCCCCCCTAGAAGGGAAGCCCTTTACAACCAGAGATATCATCTGCGGAGTCAGACCCTAGACAACAGCCAAAACCTATTAGGAACTGCTCTTTGAGACATACAACTTACAGTAAGTATGGACTTAGTTTCAAAACAATCCTCAAAGTCATCAGGTTCTTGAGTTTCATGGGTACCACCTGCACTGAGTTTGTGACTGTGTGCGGAACAATTTATTACTAAGACACCAGCCCCTACTATGTCTGCTCTGAACTATAAATGGCAGGATTTTGCTTTTCTTTATGCTGCAGGTTTTTTTTCTAATCAGTTCTGTTCTGCTTCTGCTCCATAGGTAACACTCTGCCTGTCCCACTCATCCTTCCTGGCTGTCTATATGAAAGGAAAACAGTGCAGGGAGAGATTGAGCAGCAGCCTACATGCAAGGGGAAAATTAAAATAGCTGTCAAGTCTTGTGTACAGGAGTCAGAGTAACTCAGCAAGAATCAGCTCTAGAGCTGTGGGCAAAAAACACATAGAAGACTCTCAGGCTCAGATGCTGGATAAGGCCTGTTGAAATCACCAGTGCTCCCCATCACTCCACTCACTCCAATATCTTCTCCAGAATTAGGAATAGGATTTAGTTAGTGGAAACAGATGCTCATGAAAGCTCAAGTCCTTAAAGAAGCAGATCCCTGAGACTAAGCATAATACAGATGTATATCAAGGAAAGACCAGCCCTTCAGTGTATCATAGAATCATAGAATCACAGAATAGTTAGGGTTGGAAAGGACCTTAAGATGACCTAGTTCCAACCCCCCTGCCATCGGCAGGGACACCTCACACTAAACCCAAGGCTCCTTCCAACCTGGCCTTGAACACCACCAGGGATGGAACATTTACAGCTTCCCTGGGCAACCCAGTCCAGTAACTCACTACCCCTACAGTAAAGAACTTCCTCCTTATATCCAACCTAAACTTCCCCTCTTTAAGTTTTAACCCATTACCCCTTGTCCTATCACTACAGTCCCTCATGAAGAGTCCATCCCCAGCATCCTTAAAGGCCCCCTTCAGGTATTGGAAGACTGCTCTGAGGTCTCCATGCAGCCTTCTCTTCTCCAGGCTGAACAGACCCAACTTTCTCAGCCTATCTGCACATGCGAGGTGCTCCAGTCCCCTGATCATCCTCATGGCTCTCCTCTGGACTTGTTCCAACAGTTCCATGTCCTTTTTATGTTGAGGACACCAGAACTGCGCACAATCCTCCAAGTGAGGTCTTAAGAGAGCAGAGTAGAGGGGCAGGATCACCTCCTTTGACCTGCTTGTCACACTCCTTTGGATGCAGCCCAGGATAGGGGTGGTTTTCTGGGCTGCAAGCGCACACTGCCTGCTCATGTTCATTTTCTCATGGACCAACACCCCCAAGTCTTTCCGTGCAGGGCTGCTCTGAATCTCTTCTCTGCCCACCCTGTAGCTGTGCCTGCGATTGTTCCTACCCAGGTGTAAGACCTCTCTGCTATCCTATGTATCCTCTCTGCTAGCGTCCTTTACACAGGATGGATGTCATCTCTTGCCATGTGGTTCCTCCCAGCATGTGGCTTCTCAGCCCTCATACATAAAATACTCCCAGCCCCAGTCCCACAGCTCTGCAGAAGTACTTCAGAAGCAGGGCAGGAATGTCTAGCTCCATCTGTAAGACCCCACATTGTCCAGAAAGCATGACCCAGCATGTAAAAACCAGCCCTCACTGTCACAAATCTAGGTATGATTAGACTGAAAGCAACAGCTGTACTATGATGTTTCTAATATACCTGTCCTGTACTGGGGTTCAGAAGAGTGCTTCTAAACTTAGTATTTACCTGAGGTATTCAGACAATTTTGCAACCACTTTACAGTCTTTGTCCAGGCAGCTAACTGAGCTGCTCAGGCAGAATTTGCAATCCACCCTGATACCTTAAAGTCTCTTCAGCTCATCTCTGTTCTAGCAGTCCTCAGTCAATTGTAGGATTGCTCTACCTTTACTGCAATGTTATTGAGATTACAAACTGAACAAGACAGGCATTTAAAACCTAAGTCAGCAGGGTCAAGACCACTTTATAATTTGTTTCCCAGCAGAACATTTTGTTTTGGGTGTTTAAACACTGTTTTTACACATCTGCATTAAAGTTTCTATAAAATAATTAGCTGTTTTTTTTTTTTTATTTTAAAATCCTTGTGTAAAAAAAAAACCTAAATCTAAAAAAAGCCCTCAGTTACCATGTTTTTCTCATCACAAAATGCTTCTCTCAATTTTCTTTTCAAGTTACTTTTTTGATCTCTTCCAGATAAGAGATTTTAAGATACTAGCAAAAGATTTGTATAGCAGCAGCATTGCAAATTTTATCCACCCTGATTTTTTTTTTCCTAAAAGTAACTTGAACAAATGAGATCAGATTCATTTCTGGAGTGGCCTGATCAGATTCGCTCTGACCCCCCTTATGATGAATCTGCCTGAATTGTCTCTGGAATCTCGTCCCCAGGGCATTTAAAGAAAACTGTGTCAAAACTTCTCAAGGAACGAGTGCGTCATGATGTTTACAGATACCCGAGGCAACACTGACTGACTTTTGACTCATTTCAGTTATACACCACTCTGTATAAGACCTTCTTGGTCACACTAATACAGATTAGTTCTATTCTCCTTTGAAAATTACCTGGGTTATTCCAATTTATTTGACTAATCCATCCAACCATTTCAATGAAGCAACTATTCAACCATGAGCCGCTATGTAGAAAAGAAAATACTAATGTGCTTCTGGTTAAGAAGGCAGTGGCTTGACTTCACCTGCATCAGCAGCACTGATTTAAACAATCCACCAACAACTCAGCAGAAAAGCACTGTAAGGACAGATAAATACCAAAGATAAAGTGCTCTGTAGATAGCTCTTGGATTCATCATCACAGCTCATTTGCTGCTGAGCATTCAGAGATCATGATGACTGAGACTTCTATAAGAAATCAGAGATCATGAGATCTATGAGACTTTGCAGAAATAAAGAACAATCACTGTAATGCTATACTCCAGGACAAATGAAGAGCATTAGCCCAGACAGCCCCAGTAATATTTTAGAAAGAACAACTGAGAAACTGCCAGGATAGAGCATTCTTTTTCAAATAAATCTGCCAAATGAATTGGTTTCTAAATATCAGTGACATCAGATGAATCCAAGTATACAAAGACAATGGCCACTTCCTCTTCTTTATCTTATTTTTGTATTTTTTATGTATAATTTTAATGTATTTATTAATAATTTGTCATTATGTAGTTATATATTTAGGTTTTATCCCACTCAGCACTTGGCAGCCCACATCTGAAATACAGTGTCCAGTTTTGGCCCCTGATATAAAAAAAAAATATGCGGACAAGCTGGAGAGGGTCCAGAAAAAGGCCACAAAGATGGTCAAAGGAATGTAAAACCTGCCATATGAGGGAAGACTGACAGAACTGGATTGGTTCAAACTTGAGAAAAGAAGGTTCGGGGAAGATCTTATTACTATTTTCCAGTATCTAATGGGTGTTTTCAAAGATGGAGACTCCCTTCTTACAAGGAGTGACATGGAAAAGGCAAGGGGTGATGGGCACAAGTTACTATTGGGGAAAATGTAACTGAACACAAGAAGAAAATTTTTCTCAATAAGAACAATCAGAACAATCAGCCACTAGAATAACCTCCCCAGGGAAGTGGTGGATTTCCCATTGCTGGACACTTTAAAGATTCGGACGGACAGGATGCTGAGACAACTACTCTAGTCCATGCTTTGCTTAGGAAGATCAGACCAGATGATCTTTGAGGTCCTTTTCAACCTAATATTCCATGGTTTCCAATAACAAGGGGGCAGTCAAACCCAGACAGCTAACAGTACATGCTATAGGCTTATTGGAAAACTGGACAGGTGCAAATGCAAGCAAGGTGACACCAGGAAGCAGTGAGCGCAGAGCATCTCTCACCAAACTTCTGTAGCAGAGAGGGAAGGTGGACCACATTTATTCAGACAGAGATGAAGACAAAAGGAGTCACAAAGCTTTAAGGCTACAATGAAGATATTTTCTCCCTTTTTTTCAGACAATTCTCCTGCAGGAGACAAAAAGGTCCCTGATCTTCCAGCATCTTTCGCTAATTATGAAAGATTGTTTACCTCCTCTTCTCCTCTGGTGACAGATTTTGCTCCAGCCGCTCCTGCCACACAGCATCTACTCCAAAACTGTGCCTTCTCCAAAACTGTGTGTTATAGGTCCGGCTTCCCCCCCACCCCTGCAGAGTCTCATGTTACGGCTGGAAAGAGGGAGAAGCTGGGGGAGGGGGGACAAGGCGCCTGACCCGAGTTGACCAATGAGGTTATTGCATACCACAGCATGTCATGCCCAGGAGGAAGAATACGGGGGGGGGGGGGGGGGGGGGAGGAACCCGGAAGTGTTTGGGGCAGGCTCTCCTTGGCTCTCCCCGCTCGGTCTCTCAGCTAAGTCAGGCGGTGAAACAGTCGTATCCTCTCCCTTTGTATTTACTTTGTCATAATTATTGTTGTTGGTGGTAGCAGTAGTGATTTGTATTATATCTCAGTTACTGGAATGTTCTTATCTCAACCCATGGGAGTTATATTTTCTTTGGTTCTTCTCCCCATTTCCCCCCCATCAGAGTGGGTGGGGGGGAAAGGAGGGAGAAATGAAATTTACAGCTTAAACCACGACAGTTCCTTTTGGTGCCCAACTTGGGGCACGAAGGGTTGAGATAAACGGCAAGGATTAATAGTCACTCGTCACAATGCTGATTTATTGGCTCTCAAAGTTGTTGCTCTGGTTCTCACAGGTTCAGTGTATGATACTTTACTTACAGCCGGTATTTCGTATCTTAACATTTTTCAGATCTAGGTTTTGGGTTAAGGTTCTTGTTACATTATACTTTATTGCGCGGATTTTTAATACAATAGACTCAGTGATCATGAAACTGACCCGGTTTGTGTTTCCAGTGTGGTCACCAACTCTATACTTTGGGAGGTATATAATGGAAGTTCTTAGCAATTACAAGTCTCTTTTCACCTCCTCGGGTGGTCAGCCTGTGAAGGAGATATTCTTTTGTGCTCCCAGCACCCCCACCAGACCGTTTACAGCACCATTTGAGAATTTTGAAGGTTTTGAATGGCCTTTAGATACCCTTGAGACCTGCCTGCTGGTGGTGACGGGAATTATCATGTTGGCACACATACTGAATAAGTTTTACTCGCAACTATTTAGTCTGGTCCGGAGAGTTAAGCAGAGTGGGGTGTGGGCCATGTCTGGGGTTAGACTACAATCCAGGATGGCCGAGAGATTTTCCCCTAGGCTGGATAGTCATGAGTGGCAGGGTGTGTGGGATAGTATGAGCAAGTATCTAGGCCAGTGGGCCCCTCCAGTGCTTTGGAACTTCACCAATGAACAAATGCAAAACCCAGAAAAATTAGTAAAACATTTAAAGGAGGTGTGTGATCATTCTGGTCACACCAGAGATGGACAAATCATGGCAACGTGCTGGGGCTTGGCTTATGCTTACAGAGCCCTGTTTAACACTGTCCAGCATCTTCAAAAGGAAACAAACGTCTCTGGATCTGAGGGCGGAGTAATGGACAGTGCAGCTACTCCAGCTCCAAGCACAGCAACTACACCACCCCCAGGGACAAGTACAGCCGCTACTCAAACTTCAACAGTAATGGGCAGCGTAGCTTCTCCAGCTCCAAGCACAGCAACTACACCGCCCCCAGGGACAAGCACAGCAGCTACTCAAACTCCAACTGTAACAGACAGCGCAGTTAATTCAGCTCCAAGTGCAGCAGCTACACCACCACCAGCTACAGGTACAGCTGCGACTCAAACCCCAGTGACAAGTACGGCGGCCACCCAAACCACAGTAATAATCACCGCAGCTAAACCAGAGGACCAACTCATACCAATATCGGTTGCTCCTGTACGCAAGAGAAAAAACAAAGAAGAGGCAAGAATGATGAAACAAGACGAAGAAACATCACCACCTGGGACAGCATCTGACCAGGAGTTATTACCACATGATGAAGAAGAAGAAGAAAAGGAAGAGGTGACTTCTCGATCTCAGACCTCAACCGAGCTACAGAATGTGCGAAAAGACTTTACCCATCAGCCAGGGGAGCGCATCATCACCTGGCTGCTCCGATGCTGGGACAATGGGGCTGACGGTCATGAACTAGAAGGTAGTGAAGCCAAACAGCTGGGATCACTTGCCAGGGAAGGGGGAATTGACAAAACAATTGCAAGAGAGAAAAAGTCCCTCAGCCTTTGGAAGCGGCTCTTGGCAGCTGTGAAAGATAGGTTTCCATACAAGGACGATGTTATGAGTCGTTCGGCCAAGTGGACTACTCTAGAAAAGGGCATCCAGTCTCTGAGAGAATCAGCCATTGTAGAAATGGTCTATACTATCAAGCCTAATAACGGAAATATACCCATAGATCCAGATGAAGTCGAACGTACACGACCCATGTGGCAGAAATTTACACGAAATGCACCCCAATCATATGCCCACTCACTGGCAAAAGTAACCTGGAATGACATAGTACCACCAACAGTGGATGAAATGATTCATAAACTCCGAGGGTTTGAAGACAGTGTCACCCCTTCCATCATCTCAGCTGTGGAAAAACTGTCCCAGAACCTCCAACAATTGAGAGACGAGCTATCCAGCTCCTCACATGTACCGACGCACGTCTCAGCTATTAACAGAAGGCGTCCCACTGTTCAAGAGAGAAGATATAGAAGTTATACACCACGGGCCACCCTATGGTTTTACCTGCAGGATCATGGAGAAGATATGATGAAGTGGGATGGAAAGCCTACTTCAGTTTTGGAGGAGCGGGTGCGAGAACTGAAAAGGAGAGCAAAGGTAAAGCCTGATCACCCCATGAAGGCTGCGGCTTCAGGCTCTGGTGAGCAGGTTCCCAGATGGAGTGGAAGAGCCGATTTTACCTCAGCTCCTGTGATGAAGAAGAAAAATCCATCTCTACAAGACGTGAGTGACCAATGTGATGACTACTAGAGGGGCCCCGCCTCCAGCCAGGTGGAGGTAGGGGACAATCGGATTTACTGGACTGTGTGGATCAGATGGCCTGGCACATCGGTCCCACAGAAGTATAAGGCTCTAGTAGATACTGGTGCACAGTGTACTCTGATGCCATCAAGCTGTCAAGGGGTGGAACCTATTTCTATTTCTGGAGTGACAGGAGGATCCCAAGAGTTGACTATACTGGAGGCTGAAATCAGCCTGGCTGGGAGGGAATGGCAGAAACACCCCATTGTGACTTGTCCAGAGGCTCCATGTATCCTTGGCATGGATTACCTCAGAAGAGGGTACTTCAAAGACCCAAAAGGGTACCGGTGGGCTTTCGGTATTGCTGCTTTGGAGACAGAGGAAGTGGAGCAGCTGTCCACCTTGCCCGGTCTCTCAGAGGATCCTTCTGCTGTGGGGCTGCTGAAGATCAAAGAACAACAAGTGCCAATCGCGACCGCAACAGTGCACCGGCAGCAATATCGCACCAACCGAGACTCCCTGATTCCCATCCATAAGCTGATCTGTAGATTGGAGAGTCAAGGAGTGATCAGTAGGACCCACTCACCCTTTAATAGCCCCAGATGGCCAGTGCAAAAGTCTAACGGAGAGTGGAGACTAACAGTAGACTATCGTGGCCTGAACGAAGTTACCCCATGCTTGAGTGCCGCCGTACCAAACATGCTAGAGCTTCAGTATGAACTGGAGTCAAAGGCAGCCAAGTGGTATGCCACGATTGATATCACCAATGCCTTTTTCTCAATTCCTCTGGCAGCAGAATGCTGGCCACAGTTCGCTTTTACTTGGAGGGGCGTCCAGTACACTTGGAACCGACTGCCCCAGGGGTGGAAACACAGCCCTACCATCTGCCATGGACTGATCGAGACTGCGCTGGAACAGGGGCAAGCTCCTGAACACCTGCAATACATTGATGACATTATTGTGTGGGTGATACAGCAGAAGAAGTCTTTGAGAAAGGGAAGAAAACAATCCAAATCCTGCGGAAAGCCGGTTTTGCCATAAAAAGGAGTAAGGTCAAGGGACTTGCACAGCAGATTCAATTTTTGGGAATAAAATGGCAAGATGGACGTCACCAGATCCCCACAGACGTGATCAACAAGATAACAGCAATGTCGCCACCAACTAATAAGAAAGAAACACAAGCTTTCTTGGGTGCTGTGGGGTTCTGGAGGATGCACATCCCGAATTACAGTTTGATTGTAAGCCCTCTCTATTATGTGACCTGGAAGAAAAATGATTTTAAATGGGGCCCTGAGCAACAACAAGCCTTTCAGCAAATTAAACGTGAGATAGTTTGTGCAGTAGCCCTCGGACCAGTCCGGACTGGGCCAGATGTTAAAAATGTGCTGTACACCGCAGCTGGGGAGAACGGTCCTACCTGGAGACTCTGGCAGAAAGCTCCAGGGGAAACTCGAGGTCGACCCCTCGGCTTTTGGAGTCGGGGATACAGAGGATCTGAGGCCAGCTATACCCCAACTGAAAAAGAGATATTGGCAGCCTATGAAGGGGTTCGAGCTGCTTCGGAAGTGATTGGCACTGAAGCACAGCTCCTCCTGGCACCCCGGTTGCCCATGCTGGGCTGGATGTTCAAAGGCAGGGTCTCCACTACACATCATGCAACTGATGCTACATGGAGTAAGTGGGCCGCATTAATTACACAACGAGCTCGAATAGGAAATCCCAGTCGTCCGGGAATCCTAGAAGTCATCATGGACTGGCCAGAGGGTAAAGATTCTGGAAGGTCACCAGAGGAGGAAGGAGTGACGCGTGCAGAAGAGGCCCCACCATATAATGAACTGTCAGAAAGTGAAAAGCAATATGCCTTATTTACTGACGGGTCTTGTCGCATTGTGGGAAAGCACCGTAGATGAAAGTCTGCAGTATGGAGTCCTCAATGACAAGTTGCAGAAACTGCTGAAGGGGAGGGTGAATCGAGTCAGTTTGCAGAGGTGAAAGCCATCCAGCTGGCCTTGGACATTGCGGAATGAGAAAAGTGGTCTGTACTTTTATCTCTATACTGTCTGGTGGATGGTGGCAAATGCCCTTTGGGGGTGGTTGCAGCAATGGAAGCAGAGCAATTGGCAACGCAGAAGTAAACCCATCTGGGCTGCTGTGCTGTGGCAAGACATCGCTGCCCGAGTGCAAAACCTGGTGGTCAAAGTACGCCACGTAGATGCTCATGTACCCAAGAGTCGGGCTACTGAGGAACACCAGAACAACCAACAAGTGGATCAAGCTGCTAAAATTGAAGTGGCTCAGATGGACTTAGATTGGCAACATAAGGGTGAATTATTTTTGGCCCAGTGGGCCCACGACACTTCAGGCCTTCAGGGCAGAGATGCAACATACAGATGGGCTCGTGATCGAGAGGTGGACTTAACAATGGACACTATCGCCCAGGTTATTCATGACTGTGAAACATGTGCTGCAATTAAGCAGGCTAAATGGTTAGAGCCTCTTTGGTATGGAGGACGATGGCTGAAGTACAAATATGGGGAGGCTTGGCAGATTGATTATATTACACTCCCACCAACCCACCAAGGCAAGTGTCCTGTGCTTACCATGGTGGAAGCAACCACTGGACGACTGGAAACATACGCTGTGCCCCACGCCACTGCCTGAAACACTATCCTGGACCTTGAGAAACAGATTTTGTGGCGACACGGCACACCAGAGAGAATTGAGTCAGACAATGGGACTCATTTCCAGAACAACCTGGTAGATACTTGGGCCAAAGAGCGTGGCATTGAATGGGTATATCACATCCCCTACCATGCACCAGCCTCTGGGAAAATCGAACGGTACAATGGGCTATTAAAATCTACACTGAGAGCAATGGGTGGTGGGACTTTCAAACATTGGGATACACATTTACTAAAGGCCACCTGGTTGGTCAACACCAGAGGATCTGCCAACAGGGCTGGTCCAGCCCAGTCAGAACTTCTACATGCTGTAGAGGGGGAAAACGTTCCTGTGGTGCACATAAAGAATTTGCTGGGGAAGACAGTCTGGGTTATTCCTGCTTCAGGTAAAGGCAAACCCACTCGTGGGATTGCTTTTGCTCAGGGACCCAGTTATACTTGGTGGGTAATTTGGGAAGATGGGGAAGTCCGATGTGTACCTCAAGGAGATTTGATTTTAGGAGAAAACAGCCAATGAACTCAATTGCATGCTGTTGCTTGTTATGTAATTTGGTTTTTTTATAGCCCATCAACTAGATGTCTTCAAGTCATCCGCGACTGACCCTCAGACCATCATCCCAACAAAGAACGAACTTTGATGAAACCAGACGAGTTCTGCAGTAAAGGAACAATCAGCAGCAGCAGGCAACGATCCAACACTGCACACAGCCTCCCCTGCTCTGAAAGACTGTTAAAAAAGGTGGAGCCTGACATCACGGACTGGATGGACTCAGCAGCTTTATAGGGATTGGTCCCTGCACTAAGGGATTATATCTCTCCATCTGTGTGTGCGTGTGTATGTATGTATATATATATATGTGATGGTATATTGAAAATGTGGGATCTGAGCATGATGTGAATGGTATGTAATAAGGGGTGGATAGTTATGGGTTCAGCAGTAGCAGTAATTTTTTAATTTCGTGTTTTTAATTTCGTGCCCTGGAACAGCGCTGATAACACCAGTGTTTTCACTTACTGCTTGGCAATGTTTTGGTCTGACCAAGGACTTTCTGAGTTTCATGCTATGCCAGGGAAGAGGGGGAGCCGGGAGGAAGCAGGGACAGGGCGCCTGACACGAACTGACCAAAGAGCTATTCCATGCCACAGCACGTCATGCTCAGGATGTAAAATACTGGATGTAATAATATAATATAATACAGGATGTAAAAGTATCTGAAGGGGGCCTTTAAGGATGCTGGGGATGGACTTTTCGTTAGGGACTGTAGCGACAGGACAAGGGGTAATGGACTGAAACTTAAACAGGGGAAGTTTAGACTGGATATAAGGAGGAAGTTCTTTACTGTGAGGGTGGTGAGGCACAGGAATGGGTTGCCCAGGGAAGCTGTGAATGCTCCATGGGTGGCAGTGTTCAAGGTCAGGTTGGACTGAACCTTGGGTGACATGGTTTAGTGTGAGGTGTCCCTGCCGATGGCAGGGGGGTTGGAACTAGATGATCTTAAGGTCCTTTCCAAACCTAAGTATTTTTTTATTCTCTGATTTATTGATATATAAAAGTGACAAAATACATCAGAAATAATTTAGTTCTCTTCTCCATCTCTAAATCATCCCAGAAGTATGTAGTGGTGTTTGGAGGGAAATCTAAGCATATGAGTAATGCATAATAAGAATTTTAAAGGAAGGAATTTGGCAGTGCTGGGTGGGTTGCTGTTACCATATGGTTTTTCTTCTGAAATACCTCCTGGAAAAACACTCTTTATGTGGGTACGGGTCCAACAGCAGTGATAGTCTGCATTCTTGTTGGGGTTGTGAATTATCATGAAGTGTGAAATTCAGAACCGAGCATATTTGTTTCAGGCACCTCACTGTGGTAATAACTAAGCACATCTCAGGCTTGAGATATTTCAGTTTATAATCCTGCATTGTGTGTATGATTATGCTATTTTTCTTAAGGATGGTGGACCTAAGGCACCAATTATCAGAAAAGTTGATAAATGTATTTTTTAAACAGCATTGTCAGGGTGAAAACAATGACCTTCTCTCTGTTGCAAAAATTTTTTCTTCACTTCACTTTAGGGACATGTCAACTAAATGCGGTTTTGGAGGAACTGCCTCTCCTGGTGTGATATTTTTCAGTGGATAAACAGACTTTTATTCTTCAGAGCTGAGCACTCTATGCCAAACCTATATTCTCATAGGAATGAATATTTAAATTGTCTTTTCATTCTTCACTTACTACAGGAGAGGTTGTCATCCTTGATTGTCATGTTTGTATGAATGAATTTGTTCTGAGTTCAGATTCTTAAACTGGCAATGAATGCTATCAAGCTGCATCTATTAATGACAAATTGCACATTACACGATGTCTCATGCATTTTGTCAGTTGCCACTGACACATCAGTCTCTGCCAGGTATCATGAATACTATGTAATTTTCAGTTTTATGCTTTGACTAAGTATATTGGAAGAGGGCTGCATTGACAGCTGGAGGGCAAAAGTAGTTGCGTGTACACAGTAGTACAGCAGGTACTGATGCTTCCAGCAACTAATCTTTTTTTCATGTTTTGCGTATTAAGAGAGGCTGTTGTTATGCAGAATGCAGTCTCTGATTATTCCATTACAAGTTTCTTCCTTCCCAAATAAACAAAGCAACTTATTTAAATAGATTTAAAGGATTCTACTTCCATTACCTTGGGGAGAAAGAAGGGGGAAGGAGCTTGAAACTTTGATTACTGACACTATGGTGTGGTTTTGGTGATAAGGGGAATTGGTGGTGCAGTGAAAGAAGTCCATTGTTTCTATACAGATCTGGTAGGGTACAAGCAAAATCAGCTGACACTGCTTTAGTGTGCCAGCATAGGAGATGGTGTGCCAAAGGAATGTAATACTTTCTCTCATGTAATATCCAGCAGTGCATTTTTAACCTTCTGTGGGCATGTACCAGTTACAGATGGAATACTTGATGCTTTGCATTTGGTTCTGAGTAAACACCTCTGCCTGTCTAAATATTTGTTCCCAGGACTTCAAAATGGCTCTGTGTACATGCTTGGTGCCTGTACTATTTAGTTTTGTAACTTAAATGGGACCAAAGATTAACTCAGTTAAAAATAATCATGGCTAGCTGCAATATCTCTTAGAGGAATATTTCAGTTACAGAACTTAAGTGTCTACCACTCCATATTCTCTGTATAGATTTTTCTTCCTCTGTCTAGTGACAACTTAAAATAAAAATCTGTTTCTACTAAATATTATAAAATGGATCAGGTAGATTATAAAAACATTGCCAGTTTATATTTTATTCCATTGGGCCTTTCCATAAGACTTGTTCAGAACTGATTCTCAGTTATTTGGAATAGCCTCCCTTAATTGGATGGCTGGGGATTTTGTATCTTCACTGTCCATACCTCTTTGCCTTTATGAATATGAGGATGAACGAGGGGGTCGGGTTGTTCTGATGCAAGTAGTTCTTCACTATAACTGTTGACTTGTTTTATAATGTTCCTTTCTTTAAATGTTTTTATTCTTTGAAGACAATGGTGTAATTTCACATTTCTATATCAGGAAGTTTAGTTAGACCTTGAGGACTTCAAATAGTTCTGGTCAAACCATATCTTTTTACTCAATGGCAAGAAACTTTATAACTAAGAAAAGAGCTTGTATAGAAATTTTTAAAAGAGAAATTCAGACATTGTCACTCCCCTGCCCTCACATACCTGAAATTTAGATACCTTTTTGTTTTGGTTTTCTTTCAGTTATTGTGTGAAAACTCAGTGTATTAAAAATATTCTCTAATGCATTTTCTGGGAGGAAGAAAGAAAAAACCAGCTGAGGCAGTTAGAATATATCCTTTCCCCAAAATGAGTGGTTAGCTGATTTCCTGAGGGATGAAGCCCTAAATCCTTCCATAATTCATATTAACAAATACATGAAAAAACAAAACCGAAAGAATCTCTAGGTAAAATCTGGTTTATGATAACAGATTTAAGTAAAGTTGAGAATTCAGCGGATTGAGTGGGTGCAAATTTTTGGGATAAAAAGGCAGACTAAATAATTGCTATAGGTTAATACACCAGAGCTTGCTAGACTACACTGTTACAGCTGAAAACCCAAGCTAAACATCTGTCTTGTGATGTATGGAGATCCTGTGTATTCTACTTAGGCTTTGGTATTTCAGCCACAAGGATAAACTTCTATCACAATATTTCCTCAGTTTGCCCTGTAAACTAATGATTGATATTAATAACCTAAACTTTGCAGATGTCCTTTAATTGTTATTAATTAAGTGGGAAAAATAAGCAGCAGACCTGAGTCATTGTGGCCAGCATTCCTGCCGGTGATTGACCGTTGCTCTCTATCAATGTAAGAGCACTGATGTGTCATTCTCTAAGAGCCTAATTCCTAAGAGACCTGCAGAATTTCCAAATCTGCTTGTCCAAATCTTAAACTGTCAGATAGCTGTCCCTCATCAGGGATCCTCCCATCAGTTTCATGGAGCTCTACAGCCCTGGGCTCTTGCCTCTAGAGTCCTGCTGAGCCCTGCAGGTTGCCATTAACAGAGTCACAAATGAAAGAGCTAAGGGGTACTTGAAAAGCAAGCAATTCTGGAGACACTATATCAGGTGTTGCAATAGCAGAGAGGTGATCAAGGCCTGTAAGAAGTGAAAGGCTCCTGCTCACTTGTCTTCTGCTGAACTCCTTTTATAAACCAAAATGCACTATGCAAAACTGCGCTTTGAGGTGAAAGCAGCACCACCCTTCCAGAAGAGAACCTGAGAACAGAGCACAATCCCATTCCCAGGGAAATGCTGCACTTCTAGGCTTTGTTTGGGCTTGCCTGTTGACAGGGGTTTGCACTGAAAGCAAAGGAAGAAGTGGTGCATGTAGTTCTTTGTTGGCTTGGTGTGTTAATATCTGCAGCAGTGACTAATGTCTGCTGTCACATATTCACACAAGGAGTAGCATCCCAGCCAGTGAGCTCTGAGGAAGTGCCAGGAAGCCTTTGGCACTCTTGTTCACACAGTTTGGCATTTTCTGTACTAGCAGTGAATACAACAGCCCCAGATTTCATTTCTGCCCAGCCTGGAGGAAGTGAAATAGACCCCGAATGCCTGACTGTTTCCAGGCTTGCACCTTGTTCCCAAGTGCTATCAGTCTCCTGAGATTTGAGGCTGCTGTGAATGCCTCTGTCATCCTGTTCAGCTAAGAGGAATGTTAACTGGATCTATTGAAGGCAGTATTAGTGATCCATTTTGTCAGAGTTGATCCAAGCTCCAAAGGCAACCCTAGTCATTGTATGATTCTATGAACAATGCAGGAGTTACCTTTTGCAAACCCATAGCTTTTTATCTTTATTATTTTTTTTTAAGTACTAATTCTCTCAGGCAGTTCTCAGATTTCCAAAGGCACTTTGCTGGCAGTGTTTGATAAGCAGTTTAAATGAATCTATTTGAAGCCCTGTAAAGAACAGGAAGGTCTGGGAACATTACAGAGTTTTGTACTATTAAGACAATGCCTGACAGCTGAATTCCCACCAGTCAGTGCTAAATCTTGTACAGGTAGTGAGACTGTAAGCCGCTCTGTGCCACTTCTGTATCAGTGGATCTGGCAGTATGTGAGATGTGACAGTACACTGTCACCAGGAGGGCGTCACTGAGAAGAGGTGTGTAGCCGGTTGCAATTAGCAAGTTCGCTCAGAACTGCCAGCATAGAATCATAGAATAGTTAGGGTTGGAAAGGACCTCAAGATCATCTAGTTCCAACCCCCCTGCCACGGATAGGGACACCTCCCACTAAACGATGTCACCCAAGGCTCTGTCCAACCTGTCCTTGAACACCACCAGGGATGGAGCATTCACAACTTCCCTTGGCAACCCATGCCAGTGCCTCACCACCCTCACAGTAAAGAACTTCCTCCTTATAACCAATCTAAACTTCCCCTGTTTAAGTTTCAACCTGTTACCCCTTGTCCTACCCATTGTGCCTAATGAAGAGTCCCTCCCCAGCATCCTTTCAGGCCCCCTTTAGATACTCTTCTCCAGGCTGAACATCCCCAACTTTCTCAGCCTATCTTCATATGGGAAATTCTCCAGCCCCCTGATCAGCCTCGTGGCCCTTCTCTGGACTTGTTCCAACAGTCCCATATCCTTCTTATGTTGAGGATGTCAGAACAGTACACAATAATCCAAGTGAGGTCTCAATACTCCAAATGAGGTCTCCAAGTGAGGTGATGATTACGCATTTTAACGCTCTTCACACTCATAGCTAAGATTTGAGTTATTTGTCTTTAATACCACTTTATCAATGACATTAATTGAAGCAGGTATAGAAAGTCTCCCCAGGAACACACAATCTTCAAGATTTTTATAGGAATACAAACACTGTCCATGACATGTAGAGTAATATATTAAACATATATGCAAGATTTGCATATGGCCAAGAGCCTTCATTTTACTGAATCTCTCCATGACTTAAATCCAAAAAAAGGTTTTCTTAAAATCATTAGTTTTACTATGTCTGTGAAGTAGACATTCTTTCATTTGTTGTACAAATAAGAAGCAGCTTAAAATCAATTTTCTGCGACTGAGGTTTCTTTTTCTTTTTTTTTTTTTTCTTGTTTTTAGTTAATTTTTTTTTCGCTTGTATGTTATTAGGCAACTTTTTTGAAAAGTAAAGAATAAATAGAAATTTATCTTCAGAAAAAAGTATTTCAACCATATAAAATCTTACAAACATTATAAAAGCTGCCTGAATCCCTACTTGGTAATGGTACTCATCTTTTGGAGGCAGAATTTGCCTGGCACTATCCACCTTCAAAGCAAACTAGTTTCAAAGGTGAAAACATAAGTACAAGGATCTGCAGAGACTGATCATCCCCAAGAACTCATTTGAATTTGGGGAATTTTCTGTGGTAATGCTCCTGTTGGCCACATTCCTACATATTCAGTTCAGAGAGTCAGTTCAGTGTGAAGCTCCATTCTTCCCTTAGTCTTCATTGGAATGTGGTTTTATGCTTAGACAAGCTGGGTGATGGGGGAAGATACAAGGTTTTATGTTAGTGGCAAATGCAGAGGATGAGTAGCACTTTAAGAGAAAGAAAGCGAGGCTGCGTTGTGCTGGAGGCAGACTGAGACCTGTGACTTCCTGTCAAGATGGCTAGAATTAGAAAACTCTAGTTTCGCTGTCAAAGAATTAATACAAAATAGGGCTTAACTTCTTGGGAAAGAAGATTTTATGGAAGTAATGGGTTTGTGTGTGTGTGAATAGACTTTGGGGTGTAGGGGTGGAAGGAAACCAAACCATGAAACTTCAAAATAACTTCTGGGTTTTTTTTTAAACCAGCCAGGTAGGAAGCTCAGTGTAAAGGAGAGATCTGGGCTCTGCTGTAGATCTCAAACCAAATACCGCTGGGCTTTGCCATGCAGTTATAGTAAAGCAAACATAAGGGCTAAACAGTATGTTGCCTTGAAGTGACATGAGGGAATAATGATCATTGCCGGCAGTGTCTAACCAGAAAGTTTAGTATGTTTTAGATATTCATAAACAGGGAGTATACTATGTGATAAATGTCCATGCCAAAACTTTAAAGCTCATCTTTGTTTCTTTATGCAGTTTCTTTCAATTGGGATGAAGGAAATTGCAGTTTCTATTTTCAATATTTTCTCAGCCTGCATAGATATATATTGACATTCTACATTTTTTTGTACTTGATGTATGTGGAGATCAAGCTTAAAAAATATTGGGTATATGCACAAGTAGGAAAAGGGAATAGGCTAAAATTGATAAGAATAGTTGAATAGGGTGGCCTTGTTCTAGATTATAAAGCAGTTTATGTAAGCTATCTTTCAAGACTGCTTTGTCTCTGGGAAAAACAAAAACACAGAATAATTTGAAATGTTATGAAAGTAATCCTTTTAATTTTCCCCGTGGGCATTTTGGTTTTCTGGTAAAAGCATTTAGAATATGATAAGGTTACTTCACAGGAATGTTGATTAAAAGGCTTCCAGTAATATTTTCTATACTAATCTTAACTATTCAATTATTCTATGTTAAATAGCTCTTAAAAAAAAAAGTTTTGATAGAAAAGCTATTTCTTGCCAAAAATAACAATTAAATATAGACAAATGATTTAAGATGAAAAGTCATTTTGCTAGAAATACATCAAATTTAAAAGGGGTGGAAATACCAGGGGTATTTTGACTGTCTCCAATGCCTATATTTGCTTCTGTACTTTACTGCTGGCTAGTGGAGCATGGAGAAATTCTGACAGTCAGAAGCAAGTGACCTTCTTTTTGAATGATGACTAGCTAGAGCTTGCCACAATTGGTCCAGGACTTACGGTGGTGCTGAGCTGACAAGTTCTGGTGAGCTATAGAAGCTGAATGAACCACATGTGAACCCAGTTTGACAGGAGGTGAGTCCCCTCTCCAGAAGGGACTGCAGCACTCAGCCACTGCCCCAGATGCACAGCACTTGTTAGGCATTAACTAGATAGCTTTGATCTCCAGCAGTATACATCACTTGCTGCTTGGCTGAATTCAAATTAATGCAAAGAAAATTAAGCTGGGAGGGTATGGGGAGGCTAGAGCCTCTGGAAAGACCAGGGCCACCAGTCATGTTCAAGGCAACAGAACAATTTCCCATAGACATTGTGCAGCAGTGTAGAAAGCAATGTGAGGTAGTCTGGCAAGTAAGATCAGGATTTGCCTCAAGAGGAAAGCAATAACAGTAAAAGTAAGAAACAGAGCACAGAGCCAGGGGTAACAACCGAAGCGTGATGATGAATATCTGATCCACTCTTCTGAAAGAGTCTGGGTGCAAATGGGTATAGATGGACGTGATGGTTAAAAGTTGTTCTACTTAAATAATGGCTTTTGTCCCTGCAAGGTGGTTTATTTTTATTAAACCAGAAGCTCTAGTTAAAAAATAAAAATATAAAAAAAATTAAACAAAAAAACCTGAATACAGACATCATCTTTTGTACCATCACAACTACAAAAACTACTGCTAACTGCCCATTTCTTCCTGTCAGCAGAAAAATCCCGGAAAACACTGTGACATGAGCAGTGCAGTGAGACCGTTGGTGGGTAGATCTGTTGTATATTTACACTTCTTTCAACAATAACTGCTTGAATGATCCTAGTTCATGTTGTTGAACAAAGGCCACAGTAGCTTCAAAGAACTGCCTCTTCAAAAGGAAATAAATGTACATTCCAGTAGCTCCCAAAACAGTTCTGTTCCCAGCTACATTGTAACTAATAATATGAATTATTTCAACCAAGGAAATGCAAAAGATGTGGGCTCAAACTAATGCAAATGAGCATGATCCGTGATCTTTTCCCCACCCATGGATGTACTGTATATCTAAAATCAGGTTCTGTTTCTGCTGTGATGGTGCAGTGACTGCCTCATTATGGTCCAAGACCATAGCAAAAACATTTTCAGCCTCTAGAGATAAGAAGTAGCTGTGATCTTCAGTGCAAGGTGATGCTGGTTTACTTTAATGGTGGTTGAGGAAAGTACCTATCATGGATATCATTTCAGATATGACAAATTTTAAAGGGTAACAGCTACATTTTCAACGGATGTCTGTCCAAAGAGGTACTTCTGTAAAAGAGGAGAGTTCCTACCTAAAGTGTAGCAGGCAACTTCTAACCCAGCACCCAACGGTGTCACTAAGCTTTCACTGATCACTTATTCAGACATTTGTTTATTTGATTTGCTTTATTTCAAGCTATGCCATCAGACTGACTTGATGCTTTACCCAGTAATTTATCCCCTGCTCAAGCATGACTCAGGATACACCAGAAGGTGCAATACCTGATTTTTTTTTTTATTTTATTTTTTTTTGTAAAGAGAATCAGACCAGGTTTCCAGGGACTTTACACTAAAATTCTCCAATTGTTTCAGGTCATAAAGCAGGAAATTTGGCAGGTCCTTTTGAGATATCATTCTGACATTTTATTTTAGAAGTCCTATGCACTGGAATGAACGAGATGTTCTGGAAACACTTGTGCTGATCAGAGGCACTAAGTATCTTGACTGACAATTGATGGTGAGTCCTGAGCCCACAGGGTAAATGGGACCCTCTTGCCAATACTTTCTGAAAAGCTACTGCAGTTTTTGCTCCTTAGGGACTGAATGCCAGGGGTGGCGCGTACATGACTGACAACAGTGCATTAAGTAAACAGTAACGTTTTGCAGAGCTGTGCTTTATCAAGTTACTGTTATCTTCCCTAGCTTTCAGGAATGTTGCAGGAAGCCTTTATGTACTGAGTTAGATGCTGCATAATGAGTCATAACAGTTGACATTCTGTAATCCTTCTTCATGTTACACCATGGTAATAAATTGTACAGGGTGCCTGTGGTTGGCAGATCATGATCTTGCCAGGCTGGAAGTAACAGTCAAATTGTTTTTTCTTGTAGTAACTTGATAATTCATGTTTTGGATATGGCTAGAGCACATAAAGGAACCAAGTGAAGCAGAAAAACATAATAATGAAAAGCAGCTCTTGAGCTCCCACATTTGGATGCACAGCTATGCATCCCCAGCAGTTCTACACCTGCTAATCCCCTCACAATCCTCAACAGGAGCCTGTGTAGCACCTAGGGAAACATGGACCTGGCTGCTTACTCTCTCTTCTCCGGTGCTAATAACTTGCTTTTATAAGCGTGTTTGAAATGAGCTTAGCTACTCTGAAGACAGAAAAAAAAAAAAAATATCTTGAGATCTTAGACATGATCTATTTTGTTTGCTTCCTACAAGCTATCCTATTCCTTCCTCCGGAAAAGGCAACCTGGATTCAGAGCAGCCCTGTGGAGAAGGACTTGGAGGTGTTGGTCAATGAAAAAATAAACATGAGCCGGCAGTGTGCGCTCGCAGCCCAGAAAGCCACCCCTATCCTGGGCTGCATCCAAAGGAGCATGACCAGCAGGTCAAAGGAGGTGATCCTGCCCCTCTACTCTGCTCTCTTAAGACCTCACTTGGAGGATTGTGCGCAGTTCTGGTGTCTTCAACATCAAAAGAACATGGAACTGTTGGAACAAGTCCAGAGGAGGGCCATGAGGATGATGAGGGGACTGGAGCACCTCCCGTATGAAGCTAGGCTGAGAAAGTTGGGTCTGTTCAACCTGGAGAAGAGAAGGCTGCATGGAGACCTCAGAGCAGCCTTTCCAGTATCTGAAGAGGCAGGGCTATAGGGATGCTGGGGATGGACTCTTCATGAGGGACTGTAGTGATAGGACAAGGGGTAACGGGTTCAGACTTAAAGAGGGGAAGTTTAGATTGGTTATGAGGAAGAAATTCTTTACTGTAGGGGTGGTGAGGCACTGGAATGGGTTGCCCAGGGAAGTTGTGAATGCACCATCACTGGCGGTGTTCAAGGCTGGTTTGGACAGAACCTTGGGTGACATGGTTTAGTGTGAGGTGTCCCTGCCGATGGCAGGGGGGTTGGAACTAGATGATCTTAAGTTCCAGAGACCACAAGATATCCTCAGGTGCTCTTGAAATCTAGAGGCTGTATCATTTAGGGGTTTTGAATTTGGAGCTATTAAAGAAATCCTGTATTCTAAGTGTGCTTGTTCCAGTAACTTTCCTTCCTGTTTTTTGGGATAAGCTTCTCCAAATCATGTTTTAAAATTACATAATGCCCACGCTGGAGATTATTTAAAGTATCATTCTACCTCTTTAAGTTGCATTTTGTTCATTTATATGTTCTGGTTTCAGCTGTGATAGTTAATTTTCTTCCTCATGTCTGGTGCAATGCTGTGTTTTTCCTTTAGCCTGAGAACAGTTTGATAACACACTGATGTTTTAGTTGTTGCTAATCAGTGCTTTACCCTGATCAAGGACTTTTCAATCTCTCATGCTCTCAGAGCGAGGAGTGGCACAAGAAGCTGGGAGGGAGCACAGCCATGAGAGCTTACTTGAGCTAGCCAGAGGGATTTTCCATACAATGGAATGTCACAAGCAGTACATAAACTGCAGAGATTTGGCCAGGAGTGGATGATAATTGCTCAGGGGCAGGCTGGGTGTCTGTGAGCAGGTGGTGAGAAATTGTGTTGTGCATCACTTTTGTTTTTTGGGGGCTATCGTTTCTGTCTTTTTCTTATTATAATATGTTACTTTATTTCAATTATTAAACTGTCCTTATCGCAAATCGCAAGTTTTACTTTATTCTGATTCTCCTCCCCGTCCCACTGGGTGGTGGAGTGAGCAGGCAAATGACTGAATGGTACTTAGTAGCCAACTGGAGTTAAACCATTACAGTATACCTCATCTGCTGCTTATAATTGTATTTTTCCTTAGTAGATACATCACCATTTGCAAGTTATGTCTGATTGCTGCAATAAGTGTCGGGGATTGAGCTGATCAATTGCAGTTATGTCCTCCTCATTCCAAGTCCAATTCTTTTTTTCCTGTCTCTTACCTGTACTATTTCAGTGGGATCCTATGGATGATAAACAATTAGTCTCCCAGTAGCCATATATCAGCTGGATCTTTTGCCACTGTAACTTCCATATTGTAGCTTAAAAGCAAAACGTATATCCTCTTTCAGGTGAATAGGTGAAAATAACTTTTCTATATGAAACTACAGGGAGAACTTGAGATGGTAACATAAACCTAAGGTGACTTTCAGTATGACATATCAGTACAAAGCATCATTGTGCTTACTGATAAGAATCAGCAGTATAGGCTTGAAGTGTCTCTTCTAAGGTGGCACAGATACACATATGGATCTCTTTGAATACTTCTCATTATCAACACACTATTTTTTCTTTCGTGTCTCACCCTTATCTTTCAGTATCTGCTTCACTACAGAAAATGACTTGCCACCTACATTTTCTTGAGTGCCACAAGCTTTGGGATTGAACTGAGGGGTTCTTGCACTGAGGCAAGAGAGGCTACTGCACTGATGTTTCTTGAAATGGAAAGGATCCACTGTGGTAGGCTTTGTTTGAAAGCAATTGCAACCTTACAACAATTGCTAAAGGCAGAAATCAGCATTTGATAATGGATTTCTGTTTCTTATGTTCAGGAAATGCATTACTTCTGCCTCTGAGTGGCTAATAGCAGCATTAGAGCCAGGTATCATGCGGAAAGGTGTCATGAAGGTTTTGTTAATTAACCTCTGCCCTAAGATGCAGTTAATGGTAGCCCATCAGCATTTGCTGTTTTGCCACAGCTCTTCAGATATAAGCAGCAGATCCCTTTGGATCCACTGTGAATTGCCAACACAGTGTTGTGAGCCCACAACCTTTTCAGTGTCAATCCTTAGCCCCCAACTGATCTGATGATGCAGTCTGTACAATCCCCTCAATTCCTGCTGTCTCCCCCATCTGTCAGACACAATTAAGCTAATCAGCCCTGACTTGATGGCTCTCTTGTCATGATAAAGATGTAACAGACATATGTCTGAGAAAATACTACTCATCTCATTACCATCACTTGCGTCTCATGTTGAATAGACTTTGGATTTTCAACATCACCTGCTGAAATCACAATTCCCAATGGATCTCTGGAGTAGCTAATTGTTTTTACCATGTCTAAAACTTGGTTTCTTGAAACATCCTGTGTTCAAATCCTGGGGCATGCAGTTTTTGTTGACACTGCAGCTTTTTCCTGGCAAAACAATTCAGGGTGTTGTTTCATTGACTTTTCCCAAGTGACCTACAAGACATGAAGATCATATTTTATTTTCTGTTTTTACTGTATCCTGTACTAATAAAAATAAATCAAGGAATCATGGTTTTACAGGAGGGATGATGTCTGTAGGAGGGCAATTTATCATGGGTTTACAGGTATATGATGCCTAGCATGGACATTTGACCAAACTTTGGTATTAACTAATTTTGGCAAAAGGCAAATTCCTTTTGTTCAGTTCTCTGTCAGATAGTAAGCGTATGTCAATAAAAAACTGAAAAATTACCCCAACCTAGAGGTTACAATGATGGACAGTGGCTTAGCTGCTTCATCCACCAGCTTCTTCAGGACCCGCGGATGGATTTCATCAGGTTCCATGGACTTGCACATTCAGGTTCTTAAGACAATCTTGAATATGATTCTCCCCTACTGTGGGCCTAAGGTCTTCATCCTCACAGTCCCTGAATTTGCCTTCCAAGACTTGAGCAGTGTGCCTAGAGCACTTGCTAGTGAAGACTGAGGCAAAGAAATCATTGAGAACCTCACCCTTCCCCAAATCCAGGGTAGACAGTTCTGTTTCCTTCTGGAGAGGGACCACATTATCCTTAGACTTCCTTTGGGTGGTAATATACTATAGAAGCCTTTCCTGCTATGTTTGACATCCCTGGGCAGTTTAAATTCTAATCAGGCCTTAGCTTTCTTGACCTGATCCCTAGCTTCCAGGACAACATCCCTATATTCTTCCCAGGCTGCCTGTCCTCACTTCTACCTTTCATAAGCTCCTTTTTTCCCCTCTAAGTTTCTTCTGCAGCTTCTTATCCATCCATGGAGGACTCCTGGCCCTCCTGCTGCATTTCCTTCTAGTCAGGACACAACACTCCTGAGCTTAAAGCAGGTGATTCTTGAATATCAACTGGCATTCTTGCCCCCCCCCCCCCCCCCCCCCCCCCCCCCCGGTTTATCCCATGGAACCTTACTAAGCAGGCTCCTGAAGAGGCAAAAGTCTGCTCTCTTGAAGTCCAGGACAGTGAGCTTGTTGCATGCCCTTCTCATTGCCCAGATGATCTCAAACTTGACCATCTCATGATCAGTACAGCCAAGCCCTGGAGCTGCACATTCTCAACCAGCCCCTCCCTGTTGGCGAGCATGAGGTCAAGCATGGCATCTCTCCTTGTTGGCTCCTTTATTTCTTGTAACAGGACAGGAAGTTGTCTTCCACACAATTGATGGACCTCTTGGATTGCTTGTTCTGGCCAGGCAGTCCCCCCAACAGATATTGGGGTGGTTGAAGTCCCCCATGAGCACAAGGACTTGCAGCCTGAGGCTGCTCCTTTCTGTCTATAGAAGGCTTCATCCATGCAGTCCTGATCAGGTGGCTTGTATCAGAATCCCACAGTAATGTCCCCCATAGCAGTTCTTCCTTTGACCCTAACCCACAAACTCTCAGTTGGCCCATCACCTGTCCTCTAAATGAGTGTCCTCTAAAACTCCAGAAGAAGTAAGCAAATGAGTCTTGAATGCAATTGGATGAACAGAATCATAATGGAGGAAAATGTTTTATTTCGCTGGTGTATTTCTTTTCTTATTCCCTGGGAAGGGTTGAATTATTTAAAATCTTGGAACACAGGTGGTTATACCACGGAATCACTCAGTGGTTTTTGTCATATGACCTAAATTTTTATATACATGGTAGACTATTGACTGATACAGTCAGCAGCACCTATAATATGTGCTTAAAATTAATTATTCTCCTCAGGAAACATGAAAGGAAATGTCCTTGTCAAGCAGGCAATTAAAACTTCCCATTTGTAAATATTGTAAATGCTTGCTTCTGTGCAGTTTCTGGTATAAATGGCTTGACTCTGGAAAGACAAACCTATATAGGGTGAGAAAAATGTAACAGTGAAAAAGGAGATGGACATACAGTGGCAATGGAAAGGAGTTATTGTTTAGCAAGTAAAGATAATACTAATCATTAAGATGCGTTAGTGAAATCATAAAAGTAATTCTTGTCATACTAAGAGACTGCAAAATAGCACAGCTTTTCTTGTCAATGTTGGATTTGGGTGGTTTGTTTTTTTTTTTTCCACATGGCTCCATGGTTACTGGGAAGTTAAAGAGAGAACAGAGTGTTTAGTTTTATTTTTTAAAGGACAAGTTTCTATTTAAGCTAATACTACAGTAAAGAAGTAATCATTATTTCAGGCTCTGTTACCTGCTTTGCAATCCAGAGCTTGGAAATGGTGCTTGTTTTCTGCAGATTGTATGTGTGGTTCAGTATAAAATGGCAAATATTCCCTTGTGTCAAACTGGATTTTATGACTCTGTCAAAGCAATGCTTGGGAACATAGTGCTTGTAGTCTAAGAACATGGGGATTAGATCTCTAACACAACAAAAATAGTAAATTAATACAACAGCATAGAGATGGGGAAGCTGGTCAGCACATAGAAAAAGTACTTGGGGACAAAACTTGCAAGTGATTTTTGACTGCATATAGAGACGTCCTGTTTCCTGACTCCAATGCAACAAAACTAGCCTTTCTCCTGAAGTAATGACACGGACAATTCAAATAAAAATACCTCTTTATTGCTATTGAGAAAGTTAGAAAGAACTCTGGCTGAATCATATAATACAAGCAAGTATGCAATACAAT
Source organism: Myiopsitta monachus (assembly GCA_017639245.1). Classification (NCBI taxonomy): domain Eukaryota; kingdom Metazoa; phylum Chordata; class Aves; order Psittaciformes; family Psittacidae; genus Myiopsitta; species Myiopsitta monachus. The sequence goes on along the minus strand of CM029925.1, from coordinate 48,311,910 downwards.
ACATAGAACATGTGCTGGGAAAGCATTGGTTTCCATACAGTTGACAAGACTTCTGAGTTTTGATATGAGCCTTTTGCACACATATATTTTCTTTCATTGAATTTTAGCCCTATGAAGGAGGTAAATCGAGGTCTCAGGTGATGTATCTCTTTGGGCAGAAATTTAATATGATGTTTTAAAAGTGTACATGGAAATAGAATACCAAATCTCATTCACTTTCTATAGGGAACAGTTGCATAACCATGTAAAGTATGTGTGGAAAATATTTAGTGGTGCTCAGTGCCAGTGATGTGACTTCTCTGAAGTAAAGCAAGTGCTGTGAGAAATTGTGGAGGCAGAGATAAGAGATCTCCATAAGCTTTTCTATTAATTGTGGGTATTGTAAATTTGCATCTGTAGTATTGTTCTCTACCTGAAAAGACTTTCAATGCTAAACAGGATTATCAAATTCTTTTCTTTCCATGTGTAAATGCACTGGACCTTGCACAAGCTTCAGTCAAAGACTATCTTCTTCAGCAGCTCTGGTTGCTGACAGGTACAGCCAACTCACATTACTGAATTAATTATCGTCTCCCACCTCATCAGGTTATAATAGACACCACTGTCTTCATTCATGCTGCTGTTCACCATTCTTCACAAAACAGGTATTGATAGTAATGGGGAATCAAGTAATGGGCAACTTGGGGTCTTCCTTTTGCTCATGCACCTCCTGGTGCTTCATAAAATCAGACCCCCAAGCTCACCCAATCTTATGCTCAGTGTTGTTTTCACTCTCCCATAGCTGCAGTGAGTGGCCTTACTTTCCAGGTAAAGAACTTGCAAGGCATAAAATGTTAACTAGGGGAATGCTAAGTCTGTCTCATATAACAAAGATGGAACTTACTATCCTTAATCAATTTGCCATGGCTGATTAGACCTGCAATAAGGTTGAGGTCAGGCAAAAACAAACTGCCAGATCTATCCCCACAATACATTTCCAATTTTCACTTAATGTCTTTCAAGATTCTTTGAATCACTCTTCTTGCTAGTATGAGCAAGTGCTGTTGACTTTGAGCATCAGACAGAAACCTCCAGTTTGTTACCTTTTTGTCAAAAGAAAGTCCAGGTAGTAAATACGATCAAAGGCAGGGCTCAGAAAATCATAGGAAAGTGCTTGGAGTTACTGCTATTAAAGAGTCAAGAGCATGAATATGCCTGGTGTTGAATAGATGTGAACCATATTAAAGTCAAGGTTGTGATTCTCTTATTCAGAATAAAGAGTGTTTTATTCCATAAGTAATTGAATGGAAGTCAATGGCAGGTATGGTCACTGTAAGTCTATCATGGAAAAAAAAAAAAAAAGAACTTCATATATATCTGTGTAAGACTCTGTTCTGGGCTTCCTTTTTAGTAATGCCCTATTGAAGAATATAAAGTATTAGTGACCATATATACTTCATAAGTTAGATATTTTTTTTCTATTATCTGAGGACTGGACATGCAACAAAGTTTAGTTTGTGGTTGTTTGTGGTTTTTTGTTGTTGTTGTTTTTGTTCTCTGTTGTTTTTTTTTTTTTTTTTTTCAAGTGCAGTGAGTATGATCTAAATTTTTGTTTATTTGCTCTATGTACGGGTCATAACTGCTATTCTAGCAGCACATATATTAATAAGCATGAGATATTGGGAAAGAATTGTCATACATTTTGTAAATTGAGGCCATGTCTTTCAGTCATATATTTGAGTTCCAAGAAGGAGCCAGTGATGTGGGTGATCTGGTCAACCATGACTATGTGGGTTGCGTAATGGTCAGGTTTTACACCTGGGAGATATTCCTGATGCCTTCCACTAGGATCTGTATTAGGAGCAGCGCTGCTCAACAAATTCATAAGTTGTCTCCCCTGAGAACAGCAATATGATAATATTTGTGGATGATACAGAGATTTTTCAAAATTTTTGTTTTTAAATAAAACACTGAAGCTGGCTCATGTTCAGTTTCTCATCAGCCAACACCCCCAAGTCCTTCTCAGGGCTGCTCTGAATCACTTCTCCGTCCAACCTGTAGGTGTGCCTGGGATTGTCCTGACCCAAGTATAGGACCTTGCACTTGGCTTGGTTGAACTTCATGAGTGTGTTAAGGTCCCTCTGAATGGCATCCTTTCCCTGTAGCTTATCAACCAAACCACATAACTTAGTGTGAAAAATGTGAGTGATGAGGCTAAGGATGGAGGTAACTATATCTGTACAGCTATACAAAATAAAGAAAGAATCACAGAATGGTTTGGGTAGGAATGGACTTTAAAGCTCGCCCAGTTCCACCACCCTGCCATGGGCAGGGACACCTTCCACTAGACCAGGTTGCTCAAAGCCCCATCCAGCCTGGCCTTGAACACTGCTAGGGATGTGGTATTCAGAACTTCTCTGAGCTGTTTTACTGCCTCAGCAACCTCACACTAAAGAACTTCTTCCTTATACCTAGTCTAAATCTACCTTCCTTCAGTTTAAAACGATCACCCTTTGTTATATCCCTACATGCCCATGTAAAAAGTTGTTCTGCACCTTTGTTGTGGGCTCCTTTTAAGTACTGAAAGCTGCTAGAAGGTCTTCCCAGAGCCTTCTCCAGGCTGAACAAGTCTAACTTGGCCAGTTTTCATAGGTAATGTGCTCCAGCTCTCTGGTCATCTTTGTGGCCCTCCTCTGAACTCGCTCCACCAGATCTAACTCCCTTTTGTGCTGGGGGCCTCTGAGCTGAACACAGTGCTCCAGGTAGTGTATCAAGAAGTTTGACACAAAATGTCTTAATACTCAACAGCATTTGAAAAGGCAACTAGAAAGATGGGAATGATTGGGAAGGGAATAAGAGAACAAACCAAAATATATCATTATTCTACGATACATTATATTTCTTCATTACTCTATAGCTCTCTTCCCATATTTTGAATACTGCATATTCAGATTGGAAAAGGATGCTTTTAGATCACTGAAAAATGGTGGGGATATAGGCTTACATTATCATAAGTGACAGGAGAAAAATGAGAAATGAGTGAAAGTTTCATACTCACAGTTGAAGAAGCAGGGGAAACCTATGAAATTACCAAGTACAAGATTTAAAACAAGAGTATGTCATGCTTTTCTGAGAGCACCAACCCGGAAGGTCATTACATTTTAAGAAACAGAAACATAAATCTCTCGATATAGCAGTTATACTTAAGACTGCTCTGCATTTCTTTGCACAGAATTTGGGCACTAATTAGGACAGACTGCTTAATTGACCTAGGCAATCTGCGATAACAAAATATTATCATTTGAACCTTTTGGAGGATACCAGAGGACAAAGAAATAGTGGGAGGTTACTACATGACTGATGGTGAAATGCACTGGGAATTGATATGCAGCCACTTGGCATGTCCTAGACCTAAGTCTCATGGTATTTACTTTGTTGTCCACCTTTTTTTTCCCTTCCAGTTATAACATGCTTACAGACTGATAAATTAAGGTATCTCTCAGCAATCCCCTGCATATTCTTCTTTGTCTCATCTGTTATTTCTCTTTCCAGTGTGGTAAGTACTTCTATACTATCAGAAAGCTGACCTCATCTGGAGATTCTTCAGTTTTTAGACAAAGAGCCCAAACTCTTTATCTCATGTACAATAGACTTATATTCCCTGTCAGGCCTGAATTCATCCAAATATTGTGTCTAATAAAGGCAAAGAAAAGCTGCAGCTCATTTCCTTATTTAGGTAGTTTCCGGTTTCAACACCTCTCAAGGAGCTGTTAGATGGAAATGTAATTTGTTCTCTTTTCTGTCTCTGAGTCTGAGGCCAATGGGGAAATCTATTCAGACAGAATAGCCATCAACAGAACAATGGCTGAATTTTTAAAAGCACATTCTAAACCCCCAAAATTTCAAATTATTTTTGTATTTCATTAGTCCTTTTCATCAAAAGGAGTTTAAAACTTTCTTCAGTTTAACAGGAGTGGTATCGATTTATACCTACTGAGATTCTGCTCTTGTGTGTATTGTCTCTCCCCAGATATTCCCTCCTTTGTATGCTTAACTTGTTGGCAGATAAGAATAGGCAGCATGGAAAAGATGCATACTGCAGCTGCTCATATGGTAGCTCCTACAGATGATTTAAAGTCCCTACTGCTTTAATTTGGTACCTTTCAACTACACTGGATTTGCCTGGAAAAAAGTTTCAACCAGCAGGACAAAACAGGTAAATATGTGGTAGCTCACATACAATCTTGACTGACACCTGTGTCATAAGTACATTTATAGACCTCATAATTGTGAAGATATTTGATTTTATTTTTCCTGCTTATTTCTTGCTTCTTTGCTGCAAATACACAGAGGGCTGAAAAAAAAAAAAAAAAAAAAAGCTCCAAACCCTGACCAGTCTGAGCACAAAATACACTGTAAGGCCACACGATCAACTTGCATAATAGAAAAGTTTTTAGATCATAAAGCATTACTAGAATATTACAGGTCAAAAGATGATTCAGCTCAATTCTTCTCCCATGTGGATCTCTATGCTATTAGCACATTAGAATTTTTTCACCTTTTAAGTGTCTATTACTGTGCCTCTGTAACATCCAGTCTGCTGTAATACTGGAGTGAATAGTGTTTACAGTTTCCCAGGTGAGCATAAACAGGTTTTCTTTGAGGGTCCTTGTACCATGAATACAGTCTAATTCTCATAATCACTGAGGTCCTGCAGACTGCAAGCTGGGGTTTGCTGAGAGCAATCAGAGGTTTGCTTGCTAAGGCAACCTCCACCATTTATCAGCAGTTCTCATCTAGTGGGCAGGTCCCTGAGGACTGGAGGTTGGCCAACATGATGCCTTTCTATAAAGGGAGAGGAAGGAAGACCCTGGGAACTACAGGCCTGTCAGCCTGACTTCAGATGATCCTAACTGAGATCATAAAGCACATGTGAAAAAACAGAGGGGTCAGGCCCAGACCGCATGGGCTCGTGAAAGGCAGGTCCTGCTTGACCAACCTGATCTCTTTCTATGATAAGGTGACCTGCTTGGTTGATGAGGGAAAGGCCGGGAACAGTGTCTATTTGGCCTTTAGCAAAGCATTTGACACTGTCTCCCACAGTGTTCTCTTGGAGAAATTGGCAGCTCATGGCCTGGTTAGGTGTATTCTTCACTGGGTTGGAAGCTGATTTTATGGCCAAGCCCAAACAGTGGTGGTAAATGATATCACATCTAGTTGCCAGCCTGTCACTAGTGGTGTCCTGTGGTAACGGTTGAACTTGGTGATCTTAAAGGTCTTTTCCAATGTAGTTGATTCTATGAATTTATGATTCTAATTGTAACCAGTTGTGGACTTCAGATCCTAAAAGTTAAACTCGCAGTGAGTAGCAGTTTGTGTCCTCTAGGACACCCAGTTGCTATGGAAGGAGAGGGTTTGAGTGAGATCTGGAAAGCCCATTGCATAGAAGAGATCCACTTGCTTTCTCCCGCTGCTCTGGAGATATGGCACTTCTGTTTACTTGAATGCCCCCAGGGTGAAAAGCCTGCAAAAAGTATTTCAGAACATTAATTTGTCCCTATCTTTCTTAAAAATACAAACACCAGGAAAGGGGCCAGTGCCTACCTTTCTATCACACACTGGCAAGGCTTTTTGCCTAGGAAGTAGGAGAGTTCAGCTTATAGTTTTGTTTGGCTTGAGATAGCTCTAACATGCTTGTCTACCTCCCCTGTATCTGCTAACCTTTTTCAGAGACTCACTCCACTTCTTGCTCATTATGGTTCATTGACTATGACAGTGCATGAAGCTTAATAGCTGTGAACCAGCAGGCAGTAGGGGAAGTTCAAGTTCTGGTCCAGTCCCTGCCCCCAGAACTGCTTAGTTATTTTGTGCCGACTTTTTGTGAGACAAAATCTAGAAACTATTCTGCACACAGGCCTCAGAAGAGAGAAAGTAATTGTATCTGAATCATTTTCACAGCTACTACTTTAAGAAAAGGAAAATTATCATTTACCAGATTTGCCATCATTAACCTTTTCTGCCTTTGGGAATCAAGAGGGGAAGAAAGAACAGCTGAATCACAGTGATGAACAATTTCTGAAGTGGTACTTCCACAGCCAAGTAAAATTACTTTTAGATATTGTTACAAGTTGGATTAATCTCCTCTGAAGCATTATATATTCCAGTAAATCAGCAGATCCTTTCCTGAAAGTGAAAATCAAAAGCAGTAATGCAGTCCATATTATGTTGTAGTATATAATCTTAGGTAGCCTTATTCAAAATACTGGAGAAGTACATTACTGAGTTTCACATTTGCAAGTAGTGACATGATGAAACCAGCAATCAGTTATTATTTGTCATCCACTGTGAGCTATTTATCTGGAAACTGCATGCTCCTGTGCCATGGTAGATGAGGTTTGATTTGGAGGTTTTCATTGGCCCCACAAAAGTGTACTAGTGGTCGCGTAAAGGGATTTTTCAGTTCCATTTGCAGGAAAAGTACTAAGCACTGAGGTGGGGGGGTTATCAGCTCAAAGGTTGCTAAATTATGTTAATATTTTCAGAACCTGATTTTTCTCTCCACAAAAAAAATTTCCTCAGGACTGTTATTCAAAGCTTGAGTAGAAAGAAGGATTTTGTATTACATACCAGAAATATTGAGTATCTAAAACTGGACACATCACTATGCAAATTAGTTTACCCTTGGTGGGGGGGTGGAAAAAAAAAAGAGTATTTAGTACGCAACCTGCATTTCTTGATTGATATGCACTCTACATTGATTAGAATCTCTTACAAGGCCACAGGCTTTCATGACTTTATAGGCCTATACAATGTTTTTTTTTAATCTGGTACATAAAGTGCCATTTTATTTCCCTCAACCCTTGCAGGTGAGAGTTCAAAACCAACAGTTTTACTCTTGGTTTCTATTGGAGGCCCTTGATATTATTGAAATCTCTCTCTACCTTAATTCTTAATCTTCTGTTTATATGTCCTACTTTTTCTTATTGGTGTAGCTATTTACATTGCACCCTCATGCTGTCATATGATTTTCATTGCCTGGAATAGTGTGGTCAGCATAACTGGATCCTTAAGTATTCATGGAATTAAATATTGTTGTACTCATCTATATAAAAAATATATTTAAAATATTGGTATATATTTTGTTACATGGAAATTAAAAGATACATTGGAAAGTATCCATATTTTTCAAGTTCTGGTTCTAACCAAACTACAGCTAATGGCTTAGTGATTGGGTTTCCCATCTGGATGCATGAACTTGTCTTCAGGAGTCAGGAAGCATGAGTAAAGCTGCACATGCATTTGACCTTAATTGTAAGAGATAAGCCTTCTCCACTTTGCCATGTGTAAGAACCTGACCTGTCACTGCAAGCAAATGAAAATTTCTATCCTTTGAACTGTTCTTTTAAAAAAAGCTCCAGACCATTTTTCCTCATTAATATATATTCCATATGAAAAAATCAAGACATAGATCTAGTGACAGTATTTGCTTTCTAAGTCATCTGGCAATGTTATTGGAAATTATCTGGAAATGTTATTCCTGGTAGAACTTTTTAACTACTTTCTCAATGGTCTGAATTAGAGATGCGCTCATCCAAAACCATACATGGTTGTGCTTAACATGTCATTACATAAAAAGCAGTCAACAAATCACTTGGGTTTTACATTAAATAGAGAAATGTCTCAGCTCTTTAGTATTGTTTAGCTTGGTGGTGACCTGTGTAGCAATTTTCTATCTTAGGAAAGCATCTGCAGTGTTCCTTAAGTGCAATGCTGTCAGCTGGGCACTAAGCACATGAAGAGTTCTTCTGTCATCACCTCTGCTGTATGAACTCTCCATCAGCCCTGGGGTCACCACCTGACAATTTAGGAGCATGAGTGAAGAGAAGCACTTGGATGGGAGCCACTCTGGGCAAATTAAGGTTTTGCTCCAGGTTTGTCTTTGAGCTCATTCTCTGGGGAGGAACAGTCCTGCTCTCCCCCTCTTCTCTTGGCATCAAACTCAAAGGAGTTTTCTAAAGCACAAAGAAGCCCCTATGGCAATATGTATATCAGATCTATCAGAGCTAAGCAGTCCCTGCTTTCCATATCACTTAATTTTGATTCTCTGCCTGAAACTTCCTTGAAGTTTGGCCTTTTGAGATTATAAGGTAACATTAACTCTTTTGATGTTAAAATGTTTTTTCAGATCAGGAGCTGTGGGGGCAGTTAAATGTTGTCTGTATGTTTCACTGTCAGATGTCCATTGTAACTAATAGCTCCTAAGGGACTGAGCTATTCTGTTTGATCAGGATGATGGTACCAGCTAATTACAGTTAGTTTACAGTTTCAGGATTCTGGTCATTAAACAAATAAGTAAATAAATGTTAATTGACTAGTAAATGCTTTTTAATAAAATCTAATATTATCAAAGCATGATAATAAGGGGAAGGTTTCCTCAATGAATACAGTGCTTCCAGGATGCATGCTCACACTTCCAAGTCTTTTTTCCTATGTAAAGCCAGCATATCCATTATTACATGATTATTAGGTATCTTTATTTCCATTTACAGAAGGGGTTTTAAATAAGAGGTTTAATTATTTAAGACAATTTGGCTTACCTTTTCAGAATATTCTAGAACTGTAGGTATACAAGGCATCCAAAGAAAAAGTTTACTGTATGAACATAAGTATGCAATTCATAAAAGAAACTGTGCTTACCCTATGGCTAAACATTACAAATTATATCATCATTGTAATGTGAGTAGTTTGAGATCTATGGTTATAGGAAAAGTTGTTACTGGAGAGACAGAGGAGGTCATAAACATAATAAAATGACATTATTGCAGAGGCAGTCGTCTTGTTTTTTTAAATTAAACATTTTTGAGCCCAAGGACCTAAAAGTCTGTGGTTCCTTCATTTTCAGCAATAACTTTGCTGGTTTTTAATTGATGAGTGCTTGGAACACCAGAGTGTTTCCGTGTCTTTTGTATAGCCATAATGAGTGCATGCAAAGATTTACTGCAGAGGAGACTTGCAGTGGCAAGTAAGTGGTACATTTCAGTTTAATTAACATTTGGCTGTGAAACTGTGAGCAGACTTTGGTCTCTTTAGGAACCTGCTTAGTAAGGTTCCAGGTGATATAGCCCTAGAGGGCAGGGGAGCTCAAGACTGTTGGTTGATATTCAAGGATCACCTACTACAAGCTCAGGAGTGTTGCCTCCCAACTAGAAGAAAGTGCCGCAGGAGGGCCAGGAGACCTCCTTGGATGGATAAGGAGCTGCTAAGGAAAATTCAAAGGAAAAAAAGAGGCTCATAAAAGGTGGAAGCAAGGACAGGCAGCCTGGGAAGAATACAGGGATGTTGCTCAGGAAGCTAGGGACCAGGTTAGGAAAGAAAAGGCTCACTTAGAATTAAACTTGGCTAGGGATGTTAAAGATAGCAGGAAGGGATTCTACAGGTACGTAGTGACAGACTGTGAACAACGTAGACCCCCTCCAGAAGCTATTCAGAAGAACTGGCTACCCTGGACTTGGAGAAGGCTGAGGTTCTTAATGATTTCTTTTCCTCAGTCTTCACTGGAAAACACCCTTACCACACCAACCAAGTCTTGGAAGGCAGACGCAGGGACAGTGAGAATGAAGACCTTAGGCCCACTGTAGGAGAGGATCTGGTCTGAGACCATCTTAAGAACCTGAACGTGCATTGGTCCATGGGACCTGATGAAATCCATCTGCGGGTCCTGAAGGAGCTTACAAATGAAGTTGCTAAGCCACTGTCCATCATATTTGAAAAATCATGGCAGTGAGCTGAAGTTCCCAGTTACTGGAAAAAGGGACATATAGCCCTCATTTTCAAGAAGGGGAAAATGGATGAGCTGGGGAATTACAGACCAGTCAGTCTCACCTCTGCCTCTGGCAAAATTTTGCAGCAGATTCTCCTGGAAGCCATGCTGAGGCACATGAAAAACAACAAGGTGGTTGGTGACAGCCAGCATGGCTTCAGTAAGGGGAAATCCTGCCTGACCAATCTGGTGGCCTTCTATGATGGGGCCACAGAACTGATGGACAGGGGTAGAGCAGTTGATGCCATCTACCTGGATTTGTGCAAAGCATTTGACACTGTCTCACACGACATCCTTGTCTCTAAGTTGGAGACATCAGTTTGATAGGTGGACCATTCGGTGGATAAAGAACTGGCTGGATGGCTGCAAAGAAAGAGTTGTGCTCAATGGCTGAATGTCCAGCTGGAGACCAGTAACGCGTGGTGTCCCTCAGGGATCGGTGTTGGGACCGGTCTTGTTCAACATCTTTGTGGGTGACATGGACAGTGGGATTGAGTGCGCCCTAAGCAAGTTTGCTGATGGTACCAAGGTGTGTGGTTCAGCTGATACTCTGCAGGCAAGGAATGCCATCCAGAGGGACCTTGACATGCTTGTAAGGTGGGCTGAAGCCAACAGGATGAAGTTTAACCATGCCAAGTGCAAGGTCCTACACCTGGGATGGAGCAATCCCAGGCACAGCTACAGGTTGGGCAGAGAAGAGATTCAGAGCAGCCCTGCGCAGAAGGACCTTTGGGGTGTTGGTTGATGAAAAAATGAACATGAGCTGGCTTCAGTGTGTGCTCGCAGCCCAGAAAACCACCCCTATCCTGGGCTGCATCCAAAGGAGCATGACCAGCAGGTCGAGGGAGGTGATTCTGCCCCTCTACTCTGCTCTTGTGAGACCTCACATGGAGGATTGTGTGCAGTTCTGGTGTCCTCAACATCAAAAGGACATGGAACTGTTGGAACAAATCCAGAGGAGGGCCACAAGGATAATGAGGGGACTGGAGCACCTCCCATATGAAGACAGGCTGAGAAAGTTGGGTCTGTTCAGCCTGGAGAAGAGAAGGCTGCATGGAGACCTCATAGCAGCCTTCCAGTATCTGAAGGGGGCCTATAGGGATGCTGGGGATGGACTTTTCATTAGGGACTGTAGCGACAGGACAAGGGGTAAAGGATTCAAACTTAAACAGGGGAAGTTTAGACTGGCTATAAGGAGGAAGTTCTTTACTGTGAGGGTGGTGAGGCACTGGAATGGGTTGCCCAGGGAAGCTGTGAATGCTCCATAGGTGGCGGTGCTCAAGGTCAGGTTGGACAGAACCTTGGGTGACATGGTTTAGTGTGAGGTGTCCCTGCCCATGGCAGGGGGGTTGGAACTGGATGATCTTAAGGTCCTTTCCAACCCTATTTTATGATTCTATGATTCTATGAAACTAAAGGTTCTTCTAGGCAAAGGCACTTCAGTTGTCCATAATGTGCTATATAAACACATGATAAAATGTTACTTGAAGTCTCTATTTGAAGTAAGGACATCATCAGTGTCATTTCTGGGTGTGCTGGAGTACCTTGGTGAACGAACTTGTGCCTCTGCTTATGCTTGTAGGGAAACAGAGTGGTAGCAAAGCTTGTCTCATGTCAGAAAAAGCTGTTTCTGCAGAAATATTTAATCAACTCCTGCAGCACTTTTGACACTGACAATCAGTGAAGCATTTCTGTAAATAATTATTTAAATCTGAGCATTTACATGGGGAATAATTTTTTTAAATTGCTTGGCCTGCTTATGGTTCCCTTTGCATTGAAATCAGTTTTAAAATCACATTTTCAATGAAAGCAAACTCAAAGCATTGCTAAATTGTTTTGAAAATTCCACCTCGCATTCTCTCTGTAAGTTCCATGTGCCTTATTGTCTGTATCAGAAGGTAAAATCATGCAACTGAGATCTCTTCCTAAGGAGCAAGTGATCTTTGAGTGCACAGGATGAAAAAGAGCTCCTTTTTCAGACAAAGCTAACACTGTGACAGTAGTAAGAATTTTGGCCTGAGGACTCTGGACTTGTCCTGTTGATGATATGGTTGTGAACTTTATTTCAATTTTTTTCCCAGTTTGCAACAGAAACTTTCTCAGTTTTAAGAACAAGATGAGGAGATTAAATCTATCATTTGGGGTCTAGTAAAAGAAATTGTAAGGTTGGCTAATGTAGGTTTCTGAAATTACATCCTAAGGTCTTACTGTAAACTTAATCTTTTAACCTGGAAACAGTAAAGTACATGACAGCATTATAGGGCAAGGAAGGTTTACTTCTTCATTTGCTAATCTTCCTCATCATGCTGTATGCCCTATTGTAATTTCACTGTCTTTAGGGAAATCTGCCAGGCTTGTATCAATGCCATGTTATGAAGAGAAGCAAATTCCCATGATGTTGTATATTACCTATGAACTATTTTGCTTATCTGGAGTTTACTTGACTGCTATCATTGAGGCTGGGATTCTGGAATCTGAAAGATGGATCCGGGCCACAGATCTGCTGTTGATGTTCAGCAGAAGGATCACTGTGAGACCAAATGTCCTGGCAAAAAAATGCTGGAAATGTGGAATTGATCTGGGAGACCTGAGCCATCTTTCTTTACATCTGGAGCAAAAAATGAAAACAAGACCCATCATGATGGCAACAGGTTTAATTGTGACCTCATAATTACCAAGGGTATTGCTTCTGTTGGCATTCTTTTCACCTCAGTGAGTACTGAGGATCATAACTATCCTAACTGAGGATGTCTGTCCTCTACTGGGACGCTGTGGTACCTTATTATTCACCAGAAAATCATGCAGCAGCAGGTTATAGGAAAATCTTGATTCAGATGGTCTTCTTTTTTTCTGTCTTTCTTTTTTTGTTTGTTTTCTTTCTTTCCTTTTTTCTTGGTTTTTTTTTTTCATTTTTTCTTTTTCTATTTTTTTTTTTTATATGGACATAGCCATGGATCCCCACTTTGGTTTTGCCGTCTCTGTGCCACATTGATATTAGATTACTGTAGAATACTTGAAAAGATGTCCTTCAGGTGTATTGCAAAGACTGCTTGTTTGGCTAGACATTTGAAAGGCTGAGGAATGGGGAGGACGGTGAGAGGTCACAATAACAGTTGTACATTTTTCAAAGTAATATTTTTTTC